>OY728152.1:1447353049-1452353049 GCA_963277665.1 Viscum album | reverse complement strand
AATGGTTGTAAGTCAGTGTATGAGTCTCTTTTTAGTGTGTTTTGTCAAAGGCAATATGATTCAACCACATGAGGTAGGTGTTTCTGATTTATTTCCTTTTGTTTAATAATTCCATGATTTATTGATGCTTTAATGGTGTTTTAGAATTATAATAGCGATGTATATAATATTTAGTTTGGATTGTTAAAGGTTTTCCAGGATTGAGTGGTTATTTTCCATTGGAAAAAATGGGTGAGTTTTCTTGTGATATGGAATTTCATTTGAAATTTGTGTTTTTTGCACTCTTCATGTTTCATAAAATTCCAAAGAGGGTTTTATTTTTGAAATTTAGTTGTTGTTTGGGATTTAGGCCAAATGAGGTTTTCAAAGTGGTCCCCTTTTATGTTTAACAGATTTATTTATTTTTAAGGGTTGCATTGGTTTTATAAAGTGAAAATGGAGTTTTCCTTGATCTTATTTGGTTGTGATTGGAAGTTTTCATGGTTTCTTTTTGATTTTTTTGTGAATTACAATATGTTTTAAAAAGGGATTTCAAAAATTATATGTATTATATATGTTAAGTAACATATTAGTTTCAGCTTTGTGATATGATGTTGATTATGCCCTTGTTGACCCCCCTTAGTTATTGTCGATTTGTATGCTTATCCATGTGATGAATGATTTGTGATGTGATCCATGTGGTGATTATGTTTTAGGTCTCATTTTAAGGGTAGTTTTGGAGGTTGGAAGTATATGATTATGGTCAAATCCTTGGGTTATTGTTAGTGTCATGTGATAAAGTTATTGTTCATGGCCCACCTACATTCTTATTCCATGAGGAGATCGAGGTTTCTAAGTGGTAATTAATGAGAAATTTCTAGGTTTTTTGAGGTTTATCATTGGATATTCCCCCTAGTTACAAGTATTTCAGGATTGGGGGTTTTCCACTAAGGAGACTTCTTAGAGTGATTTTGTGGATAGATGTTTGACTATTATCTTTCTAGTAGTTAGGTCCACTTTTATGTATATTATGTAGTCCCATTAGTACTCATGGTTTTACCTCATTCTATGTATCATATTTTGTGCCTTTTTGTATATATTGTCATATGTAATGTTTATTGATTGGATGGACTTCTTTGGTATGTTGATTATCTTATAGATTAGTCATGTTTTTGACTAGTTTTATTCAATCTATTTTTTGGAATTATTTATAATCTCTTATGGTATTGTTTCATTATTTTTACCTTGTTTCATTGTTTCCCATTGTATTGGGTGTGTAATGGATTTTAAAGGGAAAAGGGAGAAGTGGTTTTCAAAGTGGAATTCTTGGTCTATGTGATTTTGAAATGTTTTAAACCATGTGTGGGTTTATTTTTCAAAAGTGTGGTATTTTTTAAGGGAAATTTTTATCACTTTAAAATGGATTGGTTTTTAGAAAAACATTTTTATATCTTGTTTTATGAAAGTGGTTCTTTGATAATTTTCATGTATAATATAATTTTTATTCCTATAATATGTAAAGGAAAATTAAAACATATTAATTCCTCTTAATTTCAACCTAGTGATATTGGTTTCTTTTATAAAAGTAATGAATTGGACTCATGGTGTTATCCTATTGGATTTCGTTCATACCCTACATGCTCAGTTTGGTGGGTATATAGTCTTCATATCTTGTGTAGGTTCCTTTAGGTTCTAGTTTTCATGTTGGATCTGGTTCTATCCTCCTTGGGAAGAGGTTTTTATGTAGATCATGGTGGTGAATAAAGAGTCACACATATTTGGTTATGGGACATTTAGTTTCATGGAAATATTTGGATAAAAATTTATATCATGTTCTTCAGTATTTCCTTTGTTTATCCTTCATTATGTTTTTGTTTCTCATTATGGTTATTTACTTATATAATATGTCTCTTAGCATGTATCTTGTATTTTTTACTATTATGTATTTTTTGGAAGTTTAATCTGGTTCATTGGGGGAGAAACCATCACTAATAGTTATGTATGAAAACCTTGATGATTTTAGTCATCTTCGGAGGATTAGGGATACTCATCTAGTATGTGATATTCCGGCTTAGGAATCTGATAGAAGGATGTCCCAAGTTGGTTCATTATAAAATAGTATTGGAGAAGGTTTCTTGAAAAGTGGAATCAGTTCTTGAGAAATTGTCTTTGTTATTTTGGTGAGTTTGGGTAGTTTGGAGGCTAGGATTTTCATTGGGTCTCATGTGGATTATGAGGGGAAGGGCCTGGACAACACTTTATCACACCGAATATCTAGTTTCCAAGGTAGTATCAGTTTTGATTCTAGATATTTTGTTTTAATTTGGATGTTTTCATGGATTTTAGATATATTTAGATGATTATTTTATCCCTTTTGAGTTTACCAGCGATTTAAGGTTTAGTTTGAGTTTCAGAGGATAAAATAGTAAATGAACCAGGGTTGCACAGTTAACACACACAGTACAGTAAACTATGTGGTGCTCATGTGATGTGGTTATAAAAACCAAGATGGTGTCTATTACATGTTTGGCACATGGGTTACCATCTAGTAAATAAAAATTGTGAAAAAAGTATATTCCCCTACATAATTGTTATTTTTCCTCCCTTTCTTCCCATATTGACTCTAATTGAGTACACCATTAGCACAGTATCCTATAGGTGAGTTTTAATTGGGATATTTATAGAAAGTGGTGTGATGAATGTGGTTTGGTTTGAGATTTGTGCTTCTGTGTTTCATTTTGTCCCTTGGGGACATTATTTTGGGAAATAATATTTGGTTCTCAAAATGTAAGAGAAGTGTCTTTTTTTAAACTATTAAATGGTGGTTTTAAAACAATGCATGTTTGGTTTTGAAACTGAGATAATTAAGAAAAGTTAGTTGAAAATCATTTTAGTTAAAAAGTTTAATTTTTTTTGAAACACTTTAATTCATAAAGATGGTGTTTTAAGAATTATTTTTTGAAATTTTTTTCCTTGAGATATCTTAGTTTAAAGAGTATTTTTTTTAAATGGAAAGGAGTGTAATATTTCCTTTTTCATGATAAGTCATGAAATTTTTTTTTTTGAAAAAGAAGGGGTTGACCCTTGGTTTAAATGACTTTTGGGATAGGTGAGTCTCGATAATGGGTTGAATTTTAGAGAAAATAGTAGTATAAAAATAGTTTAGATTTCAAATTATATTTTCAAAGATGTTTGAAACTTTTTTTCAATTTATGTTGTTAAATGGTTTTTTATTTTAAACCCATAGTTAGGGGATTGCTTTTTAGTTTTATGAGCATGGGTGGTAGGGCTCATGTCTTGTGTTATTTTCTAAGTGCCTCCAAGAAAAATTATTGATGAAAGAGAGCGTGTTGTTTCTATAGTTTCTCTTTTTATGGGTTTGTTTCTATGGTTTAGACCTCATATTTTTTTGATTACATTCATTGAGTGCTCAATAGATTTAAATTTCCATAGTCTTAAGGATTAACCCTTTCGTATTGGATTTTTTGGGTTTTTAAAATTTGTTTAGAGTGAATTTAATTATTTGTCTTGAAAGTTGGTTTTCACATGGAAATTTCAAGTGGGAATTGAAAGGAAAATTAGTGTTCAATTTAAATGTTGATTTGAAATTGGATATATAATTTTAAATATATTATAACCTTGTTTGGGTCAGGAAATGAAATGGGATATTCGGTTTTAAACTTACAATTGTTTTTATTTGGTGATTCCAGAGTGTAATATTTTAAAACATTTTGACCTGGATTGGGTCATGTTGTGAAATTTAAAAATAGTTTTTTAATCATATTTATGGTATTAAAGAAAAATTATTTGGTTTTTGAAATTATTATTCTTTTTATTTGTGAAAACTTATTCTGAAGATGTATTTTAAAATATATTTCAAGATATTGGTTTTTAATAATGATGAAGTGGGACTTAGACCATTGAAAAGTGTATCTTTTGGTGTTTTCTTAATTGGAATGTGTGATTTTTTTAATTCACATTAAAATTGGATTATGGAAATGATTTGGAATGTTTTATTGGAAAAGAAATGAAAAGTGTGTTAACTTTTTTTGAAAGTTTTTTGGAAGTGGCAAAAATTATTTTTCTCGCTTATGTGTGCTTTAGTAAATGGAACTCTTTTGGTGTTACATAAAAGTGGGTTAAGGCAAAAAAAGGTGATTTCCAAGTGTTTTTTTAAAACAAATTGGTGGAGTTTTGTGAAATTGTTGTGTGTCTTTTGGATTTTTAATTCTTGGGTTTATTGGGATTACCTTTTAGCTTGTGTGATGCCTTGGTTTTGAGCTAAGGTGCATGACTTGTTGTTTGGCGGACTTATTTTAAATCCTTCAGTTTTTTCTTATATTGCATCCTATTTTGAGGAAATTTTATTGTTGATATGGGAATAAGTGACTTCTAGGTTGGTATGTGGGTAATTAAGATGGATTTTTTCTTCTGGGCCTTTGAGAACTCGACCATACTAGTTTTGTGTGGTTTTCCATGTGATGATGTTTCATATTGATGTACTATTTTACCCATATAGTATGATGATCTAGGTCATAGTCCCACATAATCTCTTATTGTGACATTATTTGAGGTTATCCCTTATAGAGGTGAGTGTTAATATTTTTAATGATTCAACCATGTGGTCGTTGAGTTTTTTGGGGTGGTTTTCCATTGAGGATGTGAGAGTTTGTTTCTAAGTTTTCTTTAGAGATTTTTGGAGATTTTTCCCATAGTTGAGGTTTTTATTTGAGGTGTTATATTTTGTTACACCATTTATATGGTTTATAAATTGTGGGGAGATACATTCCTGATCTCCATTTCCTTTTGGGTCTTGTACTGGTAAGAGTGGTTGTGTTTTTCTTTGATACTCTTAGTTTTATTAGGGATTTAGTGGTTTTGTTTTTATGAATCATCATCGCTCCAGAGTTTATTCCTTTGGTTCCCTATATTGGTTATTAGTCTATCTAACCTCACTTTGAGAAAGGTGTGTTGTGGCTTGTTTTTTCTACTTCCCTCTTGAATCAGGACAATTTGGGGGCATAAATTGAATAATGGAGAGTTTGTGAGACCCTTAGTGTCAATTTTATATGGGGGTATTTTTTTATGGTCTAAACCATTGATTTTGAGGTATTTTATGATGAAAAGGGTTAATTTTGGAGTATTTTATATGCCTCATAGTTTTTGAATGATTAAACTAACCATGTATCCTAAGTGTGCATCCCGTACATCTCAAAACAATGGGGATCGACATGGTTTGGGAATTTTTTCTTTATCCGTATAGGTAAACCATGAAACCCACTTGAGAGGGGTTATTTTGGAAATTATATTTATTTTTAAGTGGTATTTCTTTCCTTGGCCTCCCCACTCAATTTCCAATGACTTGGACACCTTCTATGAAGACTTTTCCCTCTCCAAAGATCCTCTAAGGTGATTTCATGGTGGTTTCATTGGGATTCTTCACCTGATTCAAGAGGTAAGATCTCATCTCTTAACTTTATTTGGTTTTATTTATTTTTCCTCATCTCCTCTAACCCTAATGGGCATGTTTGGAATATTTTCATGTCTAGGGTTGTGCTATAATGGGGATTTTGATTTGTAATGGTTGTGCGCCATAGTAGGATTCTCCTTCCAGTGTTCTTTATCAATGGAGACATGATTCCACCATATGATATAGGTGTTTCCAATTCAATTCCTTTTGTTAAAGAATTAATTTATTTATTGATGCTTTAAAATTGTTTTATATTTTAATTAATTATGTATATGATATCTAGTTTGTATTTTCAATGTTTTTCCATTCTTGAGTAGTTTTTTCTTTTCGAAAAAATAGATGAATTGTCTTATGCTATTGAATTTGGTTCAAAATTAGTGTTTTATGCACTCTTCATGTTTCATTAAATTACAAAGAGGGTTTTCTTTGTGAAATTAACTTATTTTTTGATATAGTCCAAATGAGGTTTTCAAAGTGGGCTCCCTTTTTTATTTAAATGGTTTCCTTTTTTACAGGGATTTTTTGTTTTCTAAAGTGAAAATAGAGTTTCCCTTGATCATATTTTGTTTTTCTTAGAAGTTTCCATGATTTATTTTGGAATTTTGTGTGAATTAAAAAGTGTTTTAAAAAGGTATTTACAAAATTATACGTATTATATATGATAAGTGAATTCCTGGTTGGAAATTTTTGATGTGATGTTGATCATACCATTGTTGAGACCCTTTTGTTATTATTGATGTATATGATTATCCACGTGATGGATTCTTTGTGATGCAATTCATGATGTACTTATATATCGGGGCTCATTTTAAGGTTATTTTGGAAGGTGGGAAGCACATGATAGTGGGATTTATCCCTAAGGTCTTGTTATTATTATGTGATGACATTATTATTCATGGACCACCTCTTTTATTATTCCTTGAGAAGACTGACGTTCCTAAGTGGGAAGTAGTGATACATTTCTAGGATAGTTCAGGTTTATCAGTGGATTTTCCCCCTATTTATATGTATTCTTAGCTTAGGTATTTTTCACTGAGGATACTGCTTAGTGATATTCGATGGATATATGTGTGAATATTAACGTTCTAGTAGTTAGGTCCAATTTTTCATGTCTTGTGTTTTCTTTTTAGTCCTTATGTTGTTACCTCATTCCATGTATCATATGTGATACCTTTTTTATATATTTACTTGTGTGATGTTTATTTTTTAGTTGGAATTTTTTGATGTGTCGATATGCTTGTAGATTAGTCATTTTGTTGACTATTTTTATTCCATACATGTGTTGGATTTATTTATAACCTGATATGGTTTTGTTTCATTATTTTTTCCCTTATTTCCTTGTTTCCCATTTTACTAGGTGTGTAAAGGATTTTAAAGGAAAAAATGGATAAATGGTTTTTAGGGTGTAATTGTTGGTTGGAATGATTTTAAAATGTTCTAAACCATGTGTGGGTTTATTTTTCAAAAGTGTGTTATTTTTATAGATAAATGGTTAACACTTTAAAATGGATTAGTTTTTGGTAAAAAAATTCATTGGTTGTTTTATGAAAGTGGTGATTTGATAAAGTGCATGTACCATGATTTCTTTATTTCTATACTATGAAAAGGAAAATCAAAACATATTTTTTCATATTATTTCCAAACTAGTGATATTGGTTTCTTTTATAATTAGAATGAATTTAACTCATGGTGGTATCCTAATGGCTTAATATCACACACTACATACTCACATTGGTGGGTAAGTAGTCTTCACATATTGTGTAGGTTCCTCAAGGTTTTGGTTTTGGTGTTGGATTTTGTTTTGTCATCCATGGGAATCAAGTGTTATAAAAATGATGGTGGTGACATAATAGTCACACAGAGTTGATGATTAGACCTTCAGTTTAATGGAACTGGTTGGCTCATGCTTTATATCAGCTATTTTGGTCTTTTCTTTGTTCATCTTACATTTTTGGTTTTCTATCTCTTATTGGTTGTTTATTTATATGAGATGTCTATTGGAATGTATCTTTTATTTTTACTGGTTTTACTTTATTATATGTTTTTATCTAGTTCATTGAGTGTGAATTTATTCCCTACAATTATGTATGACACCCTTGATGGTTGTTCTCAACTCAAGTGGATTGCGGATGCTCCTCAAGTATGTGGTAGGTCGATTCAAGAATCTGATGGAAGGATGTCCCAGGCTGGTTTGTTACACTTCTCTATTATAACATTAAGATATGTTGACACATCCTTAGTCTTATACATATCATATAGAGATTTATGTTTTTAGGGATAGTCTTACACATGAAGTAGATTTAACAGTGGAAAATTTTGAGGATGATGATATTTCAAAACATTAAGAAGATATTGAGGATACATAAAAAGAATAATTTTTTTAATAATATTCCAAAATGATCCATGTGTTGTTTCACAGACCATTAAACCATATTCCACCATTGGAATTATGTTTGATATAAGTTATGTAAAAATTACCAGAAACTGATTGGTTAATCATTACTCTTAGAATATAATTTTCATTAATTATCAGTAACATGAATCTTCGGTTAGATAGAGGTTTTATATACATTGGTTGAGAGTTTCATATAAAGGAATCGATGAAGATAGTGATAAAATATTATCATAGTGGGAGACATTACAGTTCTGTTATGGACTAATATAATAGATCTCATTATATGAATAAATGTTCTAAGTGAGATTGATATTATCATATTCATCTTCATCCTATACTTGATAACAATTTTAAATGTTGGTGAATCTCAATATTTACTCCAGTCACATGTGTGAACCCAACCCTATCAGAGGGTCACACAACCATATATATCTAAATCATTTAAACTATTATTATTCAAATGATAACATAATGTCAATATGTTACAATAGTTCTGGTGATGGAGAGGATCAAAAAACATTATGGTTATTATATTTATTACTATAAGATATGGATATAAGAAAAAATCCACCATAAAAGTTTACTGGGACTGGGATGACTCTTATAAATTCTTACCACAACTTATGGAACTTTTGTTTCATAATAATCAGGTTTCCAACTCGTTACACATAGTTTAATTTATTATCTAATAAAATCAAGTTGATTGATTGAATGTGGTTTTTGATAGATTATTTTGTACATTCTTACCTTATGTGGCTACTTTCAGACATTTTATGTAGTTTATCCATATTTATGGGACATTTTGGTATGAAAAGTATACCTTAATATTGTAACAACCTGAATCTAGTAACTAAAATCTTGTGTTTACTTTATTACATTGGTTAAAGATATAAGGGATCACAACCTAAAGGATCAATCAATTTATCAGTCTTGGGAGGCTAGATACATACATTATTTCTATATTTTATTGGAAAAATAAAACATAGCATGAAAAACATTATTACATACTTGAAGATCATTAAAATATTATTTCCTCATTCATGGGGAAATGAAAACATAATAAAGGGTGGTATTAAATGAAAAATAAAGAAAAGTGTACAACAGAAACTATCATGAGTATATAAGGAATAACAATATGTAAGATTTAATAATCAACAAAAATTCCATTTAATTAATAAGTTGAGCATGAAATACATCTATAAATGAAAGTAAACACATGGATAATGATAAATGAATTCTCATTGAAGGAAATGAATATTTTCTTACATCCATGAAATTATTTTCAATTCCTTGTACCATTACATCTTGAATCATACATTCAAGTACTTGTACCAAGAAATTTTCAAAAATTAGGTAGACATACAAATACCCACCTAATAAGTAATTACAACTAGTTTGTCTCATGAAACCTATCGATATATTGAGGGGCTGTCTATAACTGGTCCCCACTCATCACTTACATATTTTTAATGCATTCCTCATATCTTAAATCAACAATATAAAACATAATCAAAATGTCTTATTAATAAATAAATATCTATATTGAATCAAGAATACGAAACATCAATATTTTCATAGTAAATGAAATAACTTTATCAATAAGAATCCTTCAACTAATATCATATATTTAAATGATATAAAATTAATATAAATTATACAGAATATATCCATGTCATTTAAGATATGGTCATAAAAGAGAAAAATAATTTCCAACGAATAACATAGAGAGATAAAGAACATGACTACAATAAAGTAAATGATTTCAAAATAAGGTTTAATCCATAAATCAATAAAGTATGATAGAACAAAATAATTTCCTTGGAAATTAAGGTCTATAATAAAGAAAAATATTTTGATAATTATAGAGGAAAATGAAATAAAAACTTTAAAATTATGTTTCTTTAAATCTTATATAATCTTTTTTTTTTGTAAAAATGAAGTTATAAATTATTTCCAAAATTATTTTAAAAATTTTAAAAATTTTAAAAAATAATTCCCATTTTAATTTAAAATAAATATAAATAATCACAGAGTAATAGAAAAAATATTTTCATTGAAAAATCATGTAAACTTTTAGAGAAATATGAATAGTGAATAATGGTCATGAGGTAGGTAAAAATCATTCACATCGTATATTTTAAAAATAATATTACTTTTACACTTGTGTAAAACAAATTCAAAGAATACATGTTCAGATTTTTTTTAAAAAAACCTTCTAAAACTTTTTAAATGAATTAAAATGTATTATTAAAATATATTTACTAAACATTTAGAATTAGATAAAAACATCCTTGAATTTATTTATAAAAATATGGATATGGAGGAAAAAATTCAGGACCTTAAAAAAGAAATGATGGTTTTTCTTAAAAATATTCTCTTATTATTTGAGTACCAAATATAGGAAAAGTTTAAAAAAACATGGAAACACAAGAAATAACTAGAAGTGAATAAAATTTATGGGTCTAAATAAGATAATGATTTTATAATTCTTCTCATGTAAATTTAAACATAAAAAATCTTGAATAGAGTTATATTGTAAAATAAACCTTTTTTTATTTAATAACTTTTAACTAAAACCCCTTAAATTAGAAAACTTGTATTGAAACATTGAATAACATGAATAAACATTAATTAAGGATATAATATTTAAAATGGTTAGTATATACACTATATAATATAATTTGCTTCATAATATATAATATGTCCTGATATAGTTGAATTGAGATAAAAATCCCTAACCCTGGTTTCCTACTTGGTCAAATTCATTATATCCTCCTGAATAATAAGGTAAAATTCATTAAATATTTTTATAAGAAAAATTTTCATCTATATTAAAATTTTAATTTCCTTTTATAATCATTTAAAATCCATTCATTGTATCTTTCTTTCTTATAATAAAATATTTGAAGGCCTTCGGGCCGTTGGTTGGATATTGACTATGGTCAAAGGTGTTATGAAATGGTTCCATAATCTCTATAATTTTAATAATTTTATGAATATAATTTTTATTCATTATATATAATTTATAATTATCTAACCAATATGGTAATAGAAAAAACAAATCACATCGCATTGGGAGGTGGTAGTCCACATGTACACATGAACAACATTATCATTTTCCGACATATGGAAGGGTAAGAAGTTATAAAATATATCATATTTTAGAAATAATATTTTTTTAATAAATATCATATATATTCATTAATTACATATTTACAACCATCCATGTGTGGTGGGGATGAAAATTTAATTACACTGCTATGTGGAGAATGTAGGTCCAACGTACACAAGAGCAATGTTTTCATTTTTAATAAGATAAAAAGAAAATAGAAAATGGGTGTAATATTGACAAAAAAATATATGTGTGGTTAATATACTTATTTAATTATGTAATTATTTTTATAAATTATTTTAATGTTGTTCAAGAAGAAAGGAATATGGAAAAGATCAGTTAGAATGTATACCACTCCCTATGGTAATCTCATTTAGCCTACACCTTAAGAATTATTGAAGTGGTATTTTTCTTAGACCAAGAACTATATGTCATGAAAAAAATTTGGAAAGGTATTTGGGGATATTTTTTGATCTAACTAGTATAATTAGTTTTGATAAGAGAAGAGAGTAGGTTTCCTTTTATAAGTGAGGTGGGTGAAAAACTTGTAAATACTTGGAACATAATTATATAATATTTTTCTTAATTAAGTAAATTGGATCCAAAATTGTCATATATTTGAATATGATAAGATTAAGGTATAAATAAAACCAATAAATAATATTTAAACAAATTTTTTGTGTCATCTTGAACCCTTATCCCTTTATTTTAACCCTTTAAATCATTTTACACTTAACTGAAGTGATAAATATTTACTACAGTTACTATTTATTATGAAAAAAATATAAGTTGAAATTATTAAATAATATTATTTATTCTCATTCCAAATATTTAATCTATTTTAAATGTTTCAATTCCTATAATTGGTATAAATTACTTTTAGTATAATTTCATAGAACAAAATGAAAGCTATTTTTAGAAAATTTCTTTTCTTAAACATAAAAATGATTTTTTGATAAAAATAAAGTATAATGTTTATTATAATAGAATTAATTGAATTATATTAGGATAACTATTTTACTTTCAAACAAAACCAAAACCTAAAAGAATTTTATGGATGCTTTATTAAAAGAGAATAACTAAAAATAGTTTTTATTTGAATAAAAACATTACTTATATTTATAAGATAAAAAATATATTTTTAAATTAATTATATTAATTATTAAATATATATTTAAAATATAAAAAATTATCATAAAATTTAATTAAATTATATATCCTAATAATGTCATAAAAGTGATAGTATTTGTAAAATTGTTTTTCTCACTATTCACCCAAAAATCAACTATTTATGAAAGATATAATAAATTCAACCTAATATAGTTTTGAAATGATGAATTTAGAAATAAAATTCATTTAATAAAATTAAAATTATAAAATTTTGTAAGGAAGGTTCTAATCACATTCTTGAATAAAGTTATATGAATTATCTTATAGAATCTTTAGAAAGAAAAGCAGACTTGATATAACTAAATCTCAGATGTTACATTCTTACCCCCATCAAAAATTTAATCGTAAAAATTTTCATAATATCAACTCATGAACATGTGTGGGTAGTTATTTATCATAACTTCTTCAGGTTCCCATTTTTCCTCTTCTGTCTTATAATTTATCTAAAGTACCTTTACCAATTGAGCCATCTTAATTCTCAAAACTTGTTTGCTAGTGTTAATAATCTAGATAGGATCTTCATAATAAGATATATCATGATCTAATTCCATTTATTCATGGGTGAGTAAAAGAATTGAATATATAACATAATACCTCAATAATGAGATATAGAACACATCGTTCACTTTATAGAGGTTGGGTGGAATTGCTAAACTGTTATGACCAGACCCACTGGGATCTTCTTAGATAGTGGAAAACCATGTGTGATGCCCCAATACTACCTATAATATGATAAGGTATGGAAAAAAAATGTTCTAATTAGGTATATACTAAAATGGGAGTCCTTTTCTTAAAGTACACATACCCACACATAATCATATCCATGAAAAAGTGTAGAGGAATAATAAAATATTGAAACAACTACAGTATAATAATGCATGTAATAACCTATAAGAAATACATTAGAGTATTACAATATAAAACCAAATCATGAAGTGGAAAAATATAAATTCCCAACCAAAAATTAGGTCTCAACCTAAAAACAACTAAAAAAATGAAAGCTAAATAGAGCTTGACTCTGGATCTCCAAATATAACCACTAAACATATTTAATTCCCCCAAGTGCCAAAATTATCCACTGATATCACCACCAATTTTCATATCGTCTGTCTAATACATTACAGGTGTAGGAAAATCCCATGTAGGGGTGAGAATATATATACCTGGGAGGATACCCCGAAATCTAGAAGAGATTCATATAGAGATATAATAGTAGTCAGCTCAACCCATAGTAAAAGGGAAATAAAAAACCCAATATATATGCTCATAAAGAAACCCATACAAGAGAGAAAGGGTATATTAAAATCCAAAACCCATCTAAGAATGATGGGTTAACCTCTAGATCTAAATTTTTATCTTGGATTCCTAGCATCATGTGCAACTGAACAAGAATCTAGGTGGATAACCTGCACCTCACCACTATGCATTATAGTTGAGGGGGCACAATCTCTAGTAAAGGACCAGTTCTATGTCATATCTCAAAGATAAGGGATGAAAAACCATAAATATAGGACTATCACCCTATTTAGTAATGGGGTTTCCAACTATAACATCCCCCAATCTGGAACTCTTTGATGTTTCCATAAAGGGTTGGTTAAGAGACCTCAAGCATGCCACCTCGTTTGTGAGAGACTGCTGACTAGCAGTGGTGGTGTGAAAACTATAGTGGGGAGACTATACTCTCTAGATTCAAAGTATACAACACAACATAAAATATCCAATAAAAATAAATAAACATGAGAGTGTGGAAATAATGGAAACAATATAATACAATGGATCCCAATAAATAAAGACAACTGAACAATCTAATAAGTAATAAAGGAATAATGTAATGATGTGATGGAATGTAACTAAATGTTTTATTAGAAAAAATCAAAGTAAAATACTAGAAGACTCAAATAAATACAAAATAGTCTATGATCTCTAACCCCATGTCAGTCCCATGTCCAAACTCTATCCCATCCAACAATTACAATCAACAGTAAGTTCCTTTGACCTTGTTCAAACCTGCATCCATATAATCTTCTGAAGTACCAAATGATGTCCTGAATTGGGTGTTAGTATAACTCAATAGGTCGACACCACTATGTCTAAAAAAACTAATATGATAATAACTGTATTTAATAAATTGATGAATAAGTGAATTAATTAATTCAATAATTAATAAAATACCCAAAAAAATGATTCAACTCCATTATAGAATATATCTGATCATATCTCATAACCATGCCAACCACAACCATATAACCATGGTAAAATAACATGTTTCGGCATCATGCCATAATAACTATGATTCTGTCTCATGACCATTCCAAACACAACTATATAACCATGGTAAAACAACCTAATTATTCATCATTCCAAAATATCTCTGAGTATGTCTCAAGACCATGCCAACCGCAACCATAAACATGGAATAATCACAACAATAAAGATCAAAGACCTATAAAAATTATAACATCCTAGTCAAATACCTATAATCATTATAGCATTTGACTAGGCCGATTCTACTCACTATAAGAATTATATCATGGGGATGGGTTGATACCACTCAATATCAATATTAAAATATATAAGTGTGCATGTTTTAGTTTTATGCCTGATATATAATAATTTTAGTAAGGAGCATAATACATTTCCAAATAGCATTAATATCATAATAACACAACATATTACCTAATGGTTAATTATGTGAATTACCATTTTTCATTCAATTTCCTCTTCATTTATATCACAATTTATCAAAAGTCAAATAAATAAATATTAATCCATAACTTAGGGATTATATATTAAGAAATCACCTAAGGTCTCATGTCATGCTAAATACACTTTAATTCATTGTCAAATTCATTTATATTCAATGTTCACTCATGTAACAGTTAGCCATAATCTGGGTAAATAACCAATTGAAGCAAACAGTCTCTAAAGAATAATCTCATTCATTATTTAATTAATTCGTATTCATGTTATGTTGGAACAATCACAATATTTCATATACTAGGAAATTATTATACTATAGGGTTAAGATTTAGACACCTACCTTTAACTGGTGAAAAAACATAATGATTCCAATGGAAATTCCCAAGAGAAATAATATTTAGATGTTATTTAAGAGGGATACTAGATAAAAAATGACCAAGATCAAAACCAGCAATACACATGATTGATTGATTATACCACAACAGTTGGAGAAAAAAAAAGATAAGTGAAATTGGACCAAAATCACTTACCAGAGATTGAAGGCATTATTAGGACGTCTGGAATGTAGGATGGAACTCAAAATCCTCTTAATAGATTCATTAGGATTGATAGGATATGTTTTCAATGATTTAGAATAAAATTTAACTGTACAAAATACTTTAAAATAGTGGGTTGGGGAGTTACATGGCATGTAATGTAGTTACGCATTGTTAAAATATATTTAATAGGATATTATGAAAAACCCATCACCTCATATTATTTTATTAAAAAAACCAAAAATAACATGAGGTTTAATCCATATAAATGGAATGTAAATGTTTTTTATATGGTTTTTTAGGATATTTCCTTATTAAACAACCCAAAACCCTTTTAAAGCTTCTCAATTTACCAAGAACTGATGATAACTCTTAACCCATTTATACCAAGACTCCATTAATTAAAACAAACATACATCCATAAACATTAATAAATTTTCCCCAATAAAGGATAACTACATGGATCCTCTTCGGTATTCTCAAGTTTCCTCGCAATCCAATATAGGATTTATTCAAATTATAAACATCCATGATGAAACACAACCACCAAGGTTTAATGACAAGGTAGAACTCACATGAAATAAGTTTAATAAAAAAACTCATAGAGAGATGTAACTAGAAAAAGAATGGATCTTACACCAACCCTACCTGTTTAAAGAGTGTAGGGGACCCACTCCTTACTACAACAGGGGGTTTCCAGAATCGGTAACACTTTTATGATCACACCTCTTCACTTCCATCAATTATGAATCACTAAAAGAAGAATCATGTTGCAAAAACCTTGTTTCATATCTCTGAAACCAAAAACTTAAACATTATAAAATTTTATGTAAAAAACGTCTTAAGATAGGATACTAGAGTCCCCAAATCCAATTCATGAAGAAAGAGATACACCAAGTGGAAAATTTTGAGGGATGTGCATGACATGTACCTAAGGTCACACAATGTGTGACCTCACCTAGACACTAAGTTGTGTCATCACCTACAAATGGATTTACTAGACACATAGAACTAAATGGTGTTTAAAAGTGGTACATGGTGTATCTTGGTCACCCAAGGCCTTCTAATGTCCTTCTATCCCATGCCCATGTACACTGATTGTGCTCGTGTACACTGGTTATCTCTGAATACATTATTATTCCCATGTAATATAGTCGTGCATGTGTTCCAGGATGTTTCAATACTTTTTAGCCATTAGGTACAACAAAATCTTCTAACACTGGTTCAAATGTCGTTTATGGTCCATACATTTCATGTGATTCTTATCTTCACTCAAAACTCTAACTTTCATAACCAGGGGACTACAAGATGTGTGTTCCTAAACTATACATCTTGTACGTCGGGATTTTCCAGATCTCGATCAAAGATTTATACATCATACCACACCATCTATAACACCATTTCTACATTAAATAATGTTGGTTAGTGGAGATATATGGCCTACCATGCCCGATATACTATCGGTGGGTGGATTCTAGCCACCCAAACCTTGTGCGACTCTTCTCATCGCACCTCTCTTGTGGATAAAGAACTAAAAATCAGCCACTGATCTATGTCACCATCACCCAAAATACACATCACATCATGATCCATCTTAAAAACAATTATTTAAAAAAATTTCACATATCCACTATAAATTCAGGGGTTTGATCATACTCAAAACAAACTAGTAAATGTCAAACCATGACCTCAGGGGACATTGACGAATAACACAAATAATGGTGGTGGAAATGCACAGTACATAAGTGAATGTATCATTGTTTGAAGTTATCTCAGCCAAAATTTACATAATTTCAGGATATATGGGTTAAAATAAGGTGAAAAAATGGAATAATCGAACCAATATTACCAATATATGATAGGGATCATGCGAAGGTTATAAATTATAGAGAATAATAAATCAGATATACAAATACATACTTAAAAAATTAAATAGGGTGTAAATTCATAAAATAACATTAATTACCTTAATATTGGATCAATTGTTGGTGAAGAACACATCTACTGGTGATGGAGATGAAGATATGATGTGTTCACTATCTATCTCACGATTTAGCTTGATCCATTATTTATCTTTATTCAATCTTTATTTTCCAATGTAGAAAGCTTCCTCCTCCTATATAATCTCTAAGGGTTATACAGATAACCCTGGGTATTTTCCATAATGGGTTATTTAGAAAAGGAAGGCTAGGTTTAGGTTATTTAAAATAAAATATTTAAATTAATTAATTAATTTACTTAATGTACTCACCAATGGTCTTCTTCTATGGAACACATGATGCCAACCAACTTTATATCACACCTTGGGTAAACAACATGTTCTAGAAACAATTTTGGCATCGTATTTCCCATATGAAGTTCCAAATGATGGAAAATCCATTTATTCTAATAATATTCATTTATTTTATAAAACATTTTTAATATATCAATAATGAGCTCCTCTAGGCCTTAGAATCTCATGATAACTCAGTGTCTGG
Source organism: Viscum album (assembly GCA_963277665.1). Classification (NCBI taxonomy): domain Eukaryota; kingdom Viridiplantae; phylum Streptophyta; class Magnoliopsida; order Santalales; family Viscaceae; genus Viscum; species Viscum album. The sequence continues at coordinate 1,452,335,210 of OY728152.1, read as the reverse complement.
ATCCAAAAATATTCTTTAAAATATTCCAAAGTCTTATAAGGGGTAATAAAATTATAACATTTTCACCTACTTCATATATTTTTTCCTAAAATGTAGAATTTTTATAAACGGTGAGGGTACTAAGCCAACATCTATCCCCCACACTCCTAGGAAATCACCTATAGTCTCTGGTGCTACCAAAGAACATGAACGAAAGGGATGGTCTATCCATGCAGGATCCTCTCCCATCAATCCTTGATCACCACCGGGTACTCCATTAAGGTGGTTATGTCCTCGATTTCCATCTCACCTAAATAAATAATTTTTGTTAGGTCATGCATTTATCTCCTCAACTATGATACATGGAAGACTTCATGCACTTGTTCCAACTATGGGGAAAATGCCAATCGGTATGCAACCATGCCAACCCTTCAGTGGATCTGAAATGTCCCTATTAATCTCTAGGATATATTGCTTCCCCATTTGAATATTCACAATACTTATAATGGGGAGATTCTTAAGAAAATATGGTCACCCTTATCTGACTCTAAGGGATTATGAAATAGATCTATGTAAGATTTATTTCTCATATGGGTTATCCTTATATGATTGTGATCACCTAAACTTTAATTGTCATCACTTTCACCTTCTATATCCAAACAAGATTTGTCTCACCAATCACAGTATAGCATATGGGTAACCTATAGGGTCTCTCCTATTGGTCCATGAAAGGTATGATGCCAAAATTAAAGTGATAGTTTTTATTTTAAGTGAACTCAAATAATGGAAAGTGATCCTCTCATTTTCTGCTCAAGTCTAATATATAAGACCTCATCATATCCTCAAACATCTTGATGGTATGCTCATTATGCCCATCTTTTTGGCGGTGAATCACTATAATAATCCTCAAATGGGTCCTAAATTCCTCCTTCAATCCTCTCCACAACCATAGAATAAACTGAGCATCATGGATGGAAACAATCTTTAGGGGTACCCCTTGAAGTCGAAAAATCTCCCACATGTACAGCTTCCACAATCTCTCAACCAAACACTTCTACTTGATGGAAAGAAAGTATGTTGACATGGTAATATAGTGTAAAATCACCCAAATAGAATATTGGATATAAACTATCCATGGAATACCTATCACAAAGTCTATAGATATTTTATCCCACTTCCACTCCAGGATCTTAAGAGGCTGTGGGAAACCAGCTTGAACCTGATGTTCAGCCTTTACTTGTTGACATGTGAGACACTGAGAGAAAAATAAATGAAAATAAACCCCATTACATCCCAATAAAACTACTACTAAAGATCCTTGTACATATTTTACACGCATAGATTTATATCCAAATGGGAACTGTGAAACTCTATCATTGCCTCCTCCCTCAATGTGATCGAAACCACCATCCGTCCTTGGAAAAGTATAATTTTACCCCCTATTTAAAAAAATATATCTAATGAATATCTTGAGGATATATGGTCATGTATAACCTAATATTAAATGTATCCTAAATGAGCTTCTTTCATACACTAAAGAAGCTGAGAAGTCACAGCCATAAACTGAAGAAAAATTTCACCTCTCTCCTCCACTAGGGTCAACTGTAACGAAGCCAAAAACTCAGATGCCTCCTCAACTAAGTGATAATGGGACTTATTGATTAGGGAATATTTCTCCAAGTTTTACTTACTAATATTATAGACTATCTCTAAGTTATAATCCTACAATAAATCCAACCAATTCCTATATATTAGGTTAATATCTCTTTGAGTAAAGATGTACCTCAGACTCTGATGGTATGAGTATACAAAAAAATGATCACCCATAACATAGTGCCTCCACATCATTAGAGTTAATACCACCATTATCAACTCTATTTAATGAGTTTTATACCTCTAGTTGTGGGTCTCGACTACCATTTCCCATAATCGATAACTACCTACCTATTTATTAACATAGAACTGATCCCAGTTCTAGAGGCATTGCAAAAAACTATATAATCAATGCCCTCCTCTGGTAGTCTCAACATAGGAGCAGAGGTCAACCACTCCATTGGATCCTCGATGTATCCCTAACACTACATGGTATAGGTAAATGGTTTCACTTTCCATGTCAATGAATTTTTATCCCAAAGAAGTCTTTCATGAATATCTTGTTATTCACCACTAATATAAGAAAACTCTACACCTCTTTCATGATCATGGGTGGATCCCAATAAAGAACAAAATAATTCTACATTGGGTCCCTAGTTAAACCATGATCATAGATGAAATTCTATTGAAATTAATCCTTTTGGATCCAAAATTTGAACTTTAAGAGCTCAATACAAAGAGGGTGATCCAAGAGTATGTTTAGGACCACCCTCAAATGATCTGCAATATCATACTATAATGAAAAGTGGATGAGTATGTCATTGATGAAGAAAATTATGAATCAGTAGAAGAATGGATGAAATATCCAATTCATAAGATCCAATAACACATTGGGTGTATTTATCACAATGAATGACATCACCAAGCACTAGTGTCTATAGCAATATTGGAAAATCATCTTTGAAATACCACCCTAGTAAACCCTAAAATGGTGATAATCAGACCTGAGATCAATCTTCAAGAACTAACTTGAAACTTTAAACTATTAAAATAGGTCATAAATTCTCAAAAGGGGTCAATGTTCTTTATCATTACCTAATTTAAGCGATGATAATCAACACAAAGCCTCAAACTCCTATCTGCCTTTTTCACAAACATAAATGGAGCTGTTTAGGTGGACATAATAGGTTTGATAATAACTTTATCTCAAAGATCCTTAGACTAAAACCTTATTTATCAAAAATAAACATGGTCTATTAGGTATTCTATAAAAGATATTGGTGTGTCACGGGGTGCAAGTCGATGTAGAAGTCTATCTCCCACCTTGCAGGTAGTCCCAGAACATCCTCGTGGAAGAAGTCCATATAATCCTCCACTACTGATGAAAGAAAGGTTCTTGAAGAGTCCACTACACCAAGTAATAATCTAAACGACTAATTGGTGAAGGGTTACATCTTCTTACTCGAAAGGACCACTCACTCGATCATAAGATCTCTCTCACCCATAAAGGAGAATCTCATCCCATCTGTCTGAAGGAATTTAACTTTCCTTTGATGATAGTAAGTATAGAAATGAACCATGGACAACCATTACATACCCAAGATGATGTTATAAGGATTAATTGTGATGAATAGAAGGTCCCATGAGAAACTATATCTAATTAACACCAAATCATACTACTAGAAGATATGCGATATAGAAGGATCACTCCCAACAGGAACCTCTATAAATAACTGATGGTATAAGGTCTCAATACAGATATATAGATCTCAAAATAATGATATAGAGATGTATTAATGTCTTTTTACTATGTATACAAGTACTAGAGAAATAGTCTAAAAGACACAGATCATACCTCGAATTATCTTGTGAGCAGCCTGGTCATATCCCTCTATAGCTTGCAGCTACCAACGACTTCAACCACTAACTCTCTTAGCCTAGTTTGGGGCATATTGTAGTGCTGTTAAAAGTAGGTTTTAGTGTATCCCTACACTAGTAGATCCTCACTTTTTATCTCCACCTACTCATTTTCCAGCACCACTTCCCTAGGGGTCGCCCTAACCATGCCCGGGACATCCCTGATCATGGTGATTCCTCTACTGTGGTGGTCCATTATCTACCTAACAACCCTCATCAACACATTGGGTTAGAAAATCATGATTTAAGTGACCTATCGCATCACAAGAATTGAATAAACCCTCTCTTGGCTAATTGGATCCTTTACATGAACCCTCTGTTGAAGATCCACATGTCTGAGTCTACCCATGCAGAGGCCTCCTACACCAAGACCCTTTTAATTGAAGTATACTTGTTGTTGCAGATGACTCAGTACCATGGTTTCCATTTCTAACTGCATATATCTAGATCCTCTCTACTAGGAATCTATGTATCATAAGAGCCCGCACCAACACCCCATCATAAGTAAGAATTAATAAGAAGACTACATTAGTATTGATTTTATTATAAAGTCCTTTAAAACGTCCATTTCCAAAAAAATATATCTTTCACTATATCAAGGGACTAATTCATGAGTTTAGTGAACCTCACGCTATACTCACCAATCATCATATCACCCTACTATATCTCAAGAATCTTTTGAATCTATATTTATTGCATTAATGAAGGGTAATCATCGTCATGAAATTTTTACTGAAAGTATGACCATAATAGAATAATCTCATCATGGGTATACATGACCAAACTCCACCAGTACATGGATGCTCCATGAAGAATACCAACCTCAAATGTTGCCTTATGATCAATCAGGGTCTTGAAAGGCCTAAAATGTTATGACTTGTATTTTCTTTGTTTTTTATTTTTATAAATTAATTGGGAGAATTTTGAGGTTAGGTGCTGAAACGGCATAGGATTCTATGGCCCAGTGTGCCCAGGGCAGTTCTTTTAAAATTGTTGAGTTTTTCACAATACGGATGAGCGGGTTTAATAAAAGAGTGAAATAAATCCTAAACAGGTTCCTGGGTCAAAAATTTAAGGGTACCATTACATTCAGAGTAGCTAATTTACCTTAGGCGGGTCCTAACATCAACCAACATGGGTCGATATTTAAAGATAGAATATGGATGTAACCGTCATTAAAATATTTTAATAAAAATATTTTATTTGATGTAGCATAGTTTTTATTTTTAATGAAACCATTTTCATAAATTAAAGGTAATCACCATAACCTTGGAATTCTTATGAGGCATGGAAGGAAAATATTTCAATGACGAACATCGGTGGATCGAGAATCGATGATGAACATCAGCAGATTGAGGTTCAATGATGACACGGACCTCCGTTCTTCATCAAAGATTGATCCAAACATAAGGTAGTATGTTTATATTTTTGTGATTTCCTCTTTCACTTCACAGATTTAATGATGAACATGGACCAAAAAATGAACAGGTTGATCCATGGTTCGATCGTTCTTGCTGGATGGTGAAATTGCGGGGCTTTTAAAAAGAGGAAATAATCTGGGTGATTTCTGGTTCTTCATTATTCATTTACCCTTTTAACAAGAAATAATTTAAATCGACATGAAAAAAGGCTGAGATTTATTATTCATGCATTCTTGGTTATTTTTCCTCTTCAAAATTCTTTATTATTTCACCATTGAACCCCCATGGTCAAAACTCGGCATTGTCGGGTGGCTCTGAGTACGATTCGACCCCCGAATTGAAGGAAATCTGTAATGCCCCAACCCTAGTTACCCGGAGTTGGTGCATTATTACATAAAATTTTCATGATCACAAGAGATCATGTCTCGAAAGACCAATTAGTTTAGTATCCTTGGAAGTACTAGATACATAAATAAGTTTTACATTACATCATGAAATCAAAACAACAACAACATTGTGACCCCTTTGAACAAACTCATATGCTTTGGCCTATCCATAAATTTTAATAATAATATAATTCTTCACATCCTAGGAAAAAGAAAACATAAAAAGGTGTGATCTCAGATGCTCAATAATGATAACAATATAGTCGAAACTAACATAAATAATCTTAAACATTTAAGGCAATGTATGAGACTAAAACACAAGTCTTTTAAACTTAAAATTCATCATAATATAGAAAAGATAAATCAAATAATTTCATTTACTTATTCACATGGATATTATACTAGTCAAATAGTCACACATAATATCAATAGCTAATTTTATAATAATGAAATGCATAATGCCAGACATCATAACCACATAGTCAAGGCCTCGTGCCAAGACTACAAATAAGATTTTGTCAAGGCCTTGTTCCAAGATACTATTTTATCTCATGAGACACATTGATTCATCATGGAGCTATATTGGGCTCCACCCTTCACTTACTAAGTTCAATGCATTCCTCATGTGAAAATGTTGAAACATAACATAAACATTCGTATTAAAACTAGCATACGAAATGTTAATACTTTAACCATAAACCATCAATGGTATAAAAATAATACATCCATGGTCAAACATATCACAAAACCTTCAATAAAATATGGAATATAGTATCATAATAAATCAACTTCAAACAAGTGTAAAATCTATAAAAGGATATTGACATAGATGAAATAAAAACTATTTGAGAGAAATAACTATTTCTATTTTGAAATCATTTAAAAGTCACATAATTATAAAAGAAAAAACAGATTTTGAAAATATTCTTATAATATTGTAAGGTAATCTTCAAAGGTGTTATAATGGCAAAAAATATCTCCACCCGCTGTATAAGTTAAAAAAACATTCTTACCTTAATTTGTCGAAATGGTCATAAAGTACGTTGTTTGGAAAATGACAGAAAGATTCCTTTCAAAAAAATTATAAAAAGTAAAACAAGGGTATAAATGAATTTAACCATAGTCTATGAAATAGTAAAAAAAATTGAAATACATTTTTAAGAAACATGGATGTGGATGATAAGGAGGTCTTAGTAGATACTTACATATAAACAACCTCAGATAATGAAGATATTGTAGAATTAACCCTTACCTTGTACTTTTCCTTAGTTGGGGGTACGTTAAACTCCCGTATAGTGATGAAATAATTGTTATTAAATTATAAAAGAACCAAATACATAAATATTATATCATATATGATCTTTTAATATTTCTTTGTTAATGATATTTCAGTAGTATCATTGTTTTAGGTGTTAACTAATTCATTTTCCTTTATATGTTTTGTTATGTAAGTCATATTTTTTATGGATAGGATGTATTTCATTCATATACAGAATGATATTAAGTTCTTAAACATTATTTTAAATCATAAAATAAAAATTATTCTTGAATGGTTATGATGGGAAATGAATCTCATCATGTTCGTGAAGATGGTAATGTGTACGAATGCACGAGAAACGATATCATTATATTTATGGTAAAATAATATTTAATTGGATGGTATATTACATATACATAATCATTAACATGATATATTGATTATTTACGTCAACTATACTCATTATTATACCCATCCAAAAATAAAGTGTTGAATAACAAACTACACCACAATGTGGAGACGGTAAGCTGTCTCTACGCACGCATGGTGACTTTGTCATTCATAGGATGGATTGAATAATGAATATGGTTTTAATATATTTATAATAACATTAAATTATTTATAATGTACTGGAGTTATTATTTTGGTATGGAAACAACAGAGAACAAGGAACTGTAAGATAAAAGAACATTGAAAGAGGTGATGAAATTATTACCTCTTCTTCAGGTGCTTCCTTTTTTGATTTGATCGAAATGTCTTCTTAGGTTGTATTTATAATAAAATTATGGTATCTAATATTAGGTTAGGGTAGTTGGGAATAAATTGTATCAGGTTTTTTCAGAGCCAAATGGCTTTGGAGGTGTGATTTTGAGAGAAGGGCAAGTACCCTTTTATAAGGGAGGTGAGGGTCACTTTAGGGAAAGATTGAAATATTATTTTATTATAAAATAATTTTCGGTTTCTAATGGATAAAAATGGATTTATTTATAGTATAAGGTTTTTATGGGTCTAAATACTCTCAACCAATAGTTTTTAGACAAGTTTAGGCCACCATATTAACCTTATCTTTTAGATTTAACTCTTAGTTAAATAGTTTAACTTTTACAATGTCTTCTTGTATCTTTATATTACATGGTTAATAAACATACTTTAAAATTCCAAGATAACCTCAAGTGGTTAATTAATTAAATATATATCATCATATAATTACTTTGGACAAACCATATATTTTTATGAATATTATATCATTTAATAATATTATATTTGTTTTAAAAACTCATTTATGTTAATTTTGACACTATTAAGTTTTTAGTTTTTTTGAAAGTCAAAAAAGCATGATTTATTCTAAAAAAATACATTAAATCAATCCTAATATGTCATATTAACCTATAAAATTAATTTAATACATCAAAAGTCTCAATTTAAATTTAATTGGATATGTAGAATACCAATTATTTTAATCTTTCATTAATAAGGTAATTACTGCATCATCATGGTGTCATAAATAAATTTAATTATTTAAGGTCTAAAATTTATAAATAAAATACCATTATGTAAGAAATATTTTTATATTTCTAATTAATATTTATAGTCAAATTTATCTTATGTATAACCCAATATTAAAAATGTTTTAGTTATTAAAATTTGAATTTAACACATTTAACTCTTATTTAAATAAAATATAATAAATGTAATACTCTAATCCAAGTGGATCCAAAAAGATAATATTTTATTCATAAGGTTTATTTTGGTCTAACTACACTTATATATTAGAATTAGGACATGTGTTAGGGTAATTATAATATCATTTTTACCTTTAATTACCCTATTTACTTTTAACAGTGGTAAATAAAATTCTAAAGTTACTATTCACCAAAAAATTATTTTCATCCTATTGAACCAAATTTTACTTAAATATTCCAATTGGGTCTCTCAGATTGTGGAAATTCAATTCAAATAAGCGGTAAAATTACGTTTTATTCAAATTTGCAAATGTGCCTAGAAGGTGGGTAAAAGACGTTAAAAATTTCAATAAAATTATATATATCTAATAATATTATAAAATGAAACCAATTTGATTAATATAGGTATTATGTATCTATTTTTACTTTAAAATAAATTTAAATATAATTATAATTATTTAAATAAAAATTCGGTTTTAAACAATAACGTAGTGCTTTTCACTATTCATCAAAAATTGAAAAAATTTTGAAAAATACCAAAAAATCACCATAAGATAATTTTGATATTCTAAATCCAAAAATGAAGTCAATTTTGAAAAATAAAATTTATAAAATTTCAAAAAGTGGGTATTACTATTCAAAAATTCTTTTAAAATGACTAGTTTGATAGGTCGTGGTGCACTTAAACTCAATGTTGCGTACATCGCACGCTATTGTATTATTCCAATAGAAACGTATCATGGAAGATTGGGGTGTTACATTCTTCCCTCATTTAAATAATTTTTTCCTCGAAATTTCTATAATGCTACTGCATAAAAATATTTGGGTGGTTCTTCATCATAAGTTCCTCAGGTTCCCACATTGGCTCTTCCATTTTATGGTTTCTCCAAAGCGCTTTTACTAGTCGAGTCATCTGGTTTCCCAACACTTGTTACCTGGTATCAAGGATCTTGAAAATATATTCACAATAAGACAGATTGAGTTCCAGTTCTATTTCTTCATAGGTGAGTACATGTGTTCGTTCGGGCATGTATTTTCTTAACAGTGATACGTGAAACACATCATGAACTTTGGAGAGACTTGGAGGAATTTCCAAGCAGTAATCTACAACTTCAATTCGTTCTATAATTTCAAAAGATCTGATGCACCTGGGACATTATTTACCCTTTGTACCGAATTGTGTAACACCTTTCCATGGAGATACCTTCACAAAAACATGATCTCCTACTTTAAATTCCAAATCCATCCATCAGTTGTCAGCATAACTCTTTTTCCTACATTGAACTGCATTGATGTGGGTTTGGATAATCTTCACCTTTTCCATTATTTCATCAACATGTTCTGGGCCTATGAGTTTTCTTTCACCAATATCATTCCAACAGGTTGGTGTACGACATATCTTTCCATATAATGCTTCATATGGTACCATATGAATACTTGAATAGAATCTATTATTTTAAGAAAATTATACTAAAGGTAAATATTTATCCCACATACCTTGAAAGTCAAGTGAGAAAGATCTCAACATGTCTTATATGGTTTAAATAGTCCATTCTGATTGTCTATCAGTTTGAGGGTGGTAGGCAGTTCTCAAATGAAGTTCAGTATCCAAGGATTTCTGAAGACTTTTCCAGAATCATGATGTGAAATGGGAATCACGGTCATAAAAAATCGATAGGGTTACTCCATGAATTTTTAAAACTTCATTAATATATATTCTTTCTAAACGTTTAAGTGGTAAGTCTTCTCGTATAGCAAGAAAATGTGCTGACTTCATAAGACAGACAATAATGACCCACATTTCATCATTCCTTCTACGAGTCTTTGGTATTCCCATGACAAATTCCATCATAATATCATCTCATTTCCACTCATGTATGGGAAGAGGTTGAATGACTCCTCTCGGATGTTTTCTTTCAGCCTTCACCTGTTGAAAAACCATACATCTTGACACATAAGCAGTAATCTCCCTCTTCATGTTGTCTCAACAAAAATGTTCCTTCAAATATCTATAAATCTTAGAACTACCAGGGTGTATAAAGACATTGGATTTATGAGCATCATCCAAAAAATCCCTTTTAAGATCAGGTATGTCAGGAACACAATGTCTCTTCCCAAATTTCAAAATTCCATCATCATATATGAATTCAATCAATCTCTCATCATTCACAACTTTAATTTTCTTTGGAAACTCTTCATCATCAGTCTAAGAACTTTTTATCCTTTCTATTAAAGACGGTTTGGCAAACATTTGAAAAGTTAATGATGTTTCACCTTATATGATTATTCCCATATCCATCTTTACTAAATTCATGAACATTGGATCCCTTTCAACTCTCATATTTTTCAAAACTCCATGATCCTTTCTACTCAAAGCATCTTCCACCTTATTTTCCTTCCCTGGGTGGTAGTGTATAGTCCAATCATAATCCTTGAGTAGTTGAATTCATCGTCTTTGCCTTATGTTGAGTTCTTTCTGTGAGAAAATATACTTCAAACTTTTGTGATCAGTATATATCTTACATTTTTCACCATATAGATAGTGTATCCATATCTTAAAAGAAAATATTATAGCCTATAACTCAATATCATGAGTATGATATTTTTGTTCATGATTTTTTAGCTTCCGTGATTCATAGGCAATAAAACTATCACTCTGCACAAGGACACAACCCAGTCCTTTCTTTGAAGCATCACTATAAATAACAAACCCATAATTCCCTAATGGTAGAGACATGATAAGAGAATTGACTAATCTTCTCTTCAGTTATTCAAAAAATTATTCATACTCTTTTGTCCAAACAAATTTAATCCCTTTATGTGTGAGCTTTGTTAATGGATTATCCAATCGGGAAAAATTCTGGACCAAACGCTGATAGTAACATGCTAAACCAATAAAAATGTGTACCTCGGTTATACTCATCAGTGTTCTAAATTATTTTATTTATCTTGTCTTGGAAGTATAAATAGAGATTCTATACTTATAGATAATATGGACAAGGGAAGAAATCTCCTGAAGCTAGAATTCACACTTGCCAAACTTCTCATATAATTCATATTCTAAGAGTCTTTAGAATAGTGCACAAGTGATTCTCATGATCTTCGTAGATTTTTGATTATACCAATATATCATCAATTAATACCACTAAAAATTCATCAATATATTCCTTGAAAACTATATTCATTATATCCATGAATACAAAGGGTGAATTAGTCATTCCAAAAGGCATTACATTAAACTCATAATGCCCATACCTGGTAAAAAATATTGTCTTCAGAATGTATTCCTTCTTCACACACAACTGATGATATACAGATCGAAGTTAAATCTTTTAAAATATTTATCTCTATTAATTTGATTGAATAAATCATCAATGTGAGTTAGGGGATACTTGTTCTTTATTATTATAGCATTTATCTCCCTCTAGTCAATTCAAAATCTCATAAAACCATATTTCTTTTTAACGAAAAGAACATGGGCTCCCCGTGGAGAAACACTAGGGTGAATAAATCCTTTATTACTTAATTCCTCTATTTGTTTCTTTTGTTCTACTAATTCCATAGTGGACATTCTATAAGGGGTAATCGATATGGTCCTTGAACTATGATATAAATTAATGGAAAACTCAATTTGTCATTCTGGAGGATGTCCAGGTAAATCATCTAGAAACACATCAACATATTCTTCAACAATAGTTACGTCCTCTATTTGAGAATTCCTTTCCTCACCCATAGTTATTTCACTCTCTTCCTCCCCAATAATTGAATTTAGTAGAGCTAATGGGGGTGGATCTAGATAAGAATCAGATGGTGACGTTTCGGCTCTAATGATAAGTTATTCCTTATCATCATCAAAAATTCTAACCTCCTTCTTCTTACAATATTTTTTTTGCAGCATGGTCCGAAATACAATCCATGTTGAGGATTGTATCAAGTTAAATCATGGGTATGACAATAAGATTAGTAGATAAATCATGTTTATATGCCATAATGGTAACTGATTCACAAAACATTATTGCAATGATACCTCCCTTAGGATTTTTGACTAATAACTCCCTTGTTAAATAAAATTAGAAATATATAATTTTCTTGGTAAACTGGGAAGATATGAAAGAATGCGATGATCCATAATCAAATAAGGCATTGGATAAATTTGAGGAAACAATTAAAGTACCTTCCACCATGTCATTCGGAGCTTCAACCTCAGCAGTAGTGATCACATAAGCTTGGCCTTGCACCCCTGTCTTTTAATGATTTATGTTTCTTTGGTGCTTAGGAAATTCATTTCCATAATGCCCAATTTCTCTACAATTGTATCATTCAACATTGACAGCCTCTTTCTTTCCCTTAAAATCACGTACTTGGTGTCCTTTTCCACTACACATGTAACAAACTCACATTCCCTTCAGGCAAGTACCAGGGTGTTTCTTCCCACATTTATTGTAGGATGGAAATTGAACTTTTCCCTTCTTCCTCTTATTTCTATTTATGGAGTTTTTAGCATATCTCTTATTCTCTTTCTTTTCTTTAAAGTATTAATACTTAGAGAATTCCTTTTCTATCATGATAGCACAAGAGACTCTATCTTCATATGATGAGAAGGATTGTGAGACTAATACTCGATGGAGAAATGGTTTTAACCCATAAAATAATCAATCAGTCTTACTCCTTGGGTTATGTATATAATTTTTAGCATGACTTTATAACCTTGTAAAGTTAGCCTCATACTTTGCAAAATTATCATCCTCCTTTTGACTCAGACTCATAAATTTCCTTTCCATATCCACACAATGTTCACAAGAAAAGTATTTTTCTAAGAAAAGTTCTTGAAACTCCCTCCATTCCATATTTTATACTTCTTCATCCTTTTTTTGTTTTGAATTAAGGACTATCATTAATCTTCATCTCCTGTGAGGCGATAAACTACCATTACAACTTTTTCCCTTTCGCTACTCCCCAAAGTAAGAAATATTTTCTATAAGGAACTTATTCATTTCCCAGCTAAAAATGGATTTTTATTTTCATTTATAATTGTGGTTTTTTCCTCATGAAGTCATATAATATTGATCCCTCGCGTTGTGGATTAGGGAGCTCCATATGGGTAAGGTTATTATTCATAACCAGAGTGAGTTGTTCCAGTATGGTTATAAGCTGTTTAGAACTACTTGCATAACCATATCCACTATAATTATCTTGAGTATGAGGGAAATCCCTACACGGATTACATGCATTGATATGGTTTCCATTCCTTCCACTAGGCTCAATTTCTAAATAATTACATACACTATATTGGTTTATGAATCACAATACATAATTCCAAACTAATAAAATACCTAACTTAAGTTGAACATTTTATGCACATAATCCATAATCATAAAAAAATGTTTTCTTTGAGTAAGTATTTACTCATAAATCCTTCATAATGGCTTGTAAAGAAAATGTTAATTATCCTAAGAATATCCTCCGGGAGTGTTGTAACCAAGAGTGTATCAAGGCACGTTGTCGTGAACCAGTTCTCGTTCGAGTCTATCTCAAAGTAGTGTTTTCAGGTTTTACCCCGGGATATATATATGCTAGAGCTGCCTCAACCTTCTTATATCCAGATACGGATGTATTTCTTGGAAAATTAACAAAATCACTACATTTACAAAATTATAGGAAGTTCTTATATACCAATCGTCAAATTCTGTCTTACGGTAATGTTCTCTAATCATAGTTTTTCAAAATCTAGTTTCCAAGGATTGTACTAAACTTCCACTGATACCAATTATAATGCCTCAAGCCTAGTTACCTAGTGTTAGTGAATCATTATATAACATTGGCATGATCACAAGAGATCAAGTCTCAAAATACCGATTAGTTTAGTAGGATTGGAAGTACTAGATACATACATAATTATTACATCACATCATGAAATAAAAAAAACATTGTTTCCCCTTTGAACACAGTCATATTATTTTTCATATCCCTACAGGTTAATCTTAATATGCTTCTTCACAGCCTAGGAAAAAGAAAACTTATGAAATGGGAGAGCTCAGATGCTCAATAAGGATAACAATATAGAGGAAACTATCATAAATATGCATAAAAATTTAAGGCAATGTATAAGAATAAAATACAAGCCTTTTAAACTTAAACTTCAACATAATATGGAAAAGATAAATCAAATAATTCCATTTACTTATTCACATAGATATTCTACTAGTCGAATAGTCATATGTAATATCTATAGATAATTTCATAAGGATGGAATGAATAATGTCGGACATCATAACCACATAGTAAAGGCCTCATGCCAAGACTACAAATAATATTTTGTCAAGGCCATGTTCCAAGACACTAGTTTGTCTCATGGGACCAACCGATGCATCAAGGAGCTATAGAGGGCTCCACTTGTCACTAACTAAGTCCAATTCACTCCTCATAAGAAAATTTTGAAACATAACATAAAAATTCGTATTAAAAATAGAATATGAAATGTTAATAATTTAATCATAAACCATGAATGGTATAAAAATAACACATCCATAGTCAAACATACCACAAAACCTCCAATACAATATGGAGTATTGTATCATAATAAGTAAAATTCAAAAAAGTGTAAAATCTATAAAAGGATGTTGACATAGATGAAATAAAAACTATTTGAGAGAAATATCTCTTTCTATTTTGAAATAAATTAAAAGTCACATAATTATAAAATAAAACATTTATTTTGAAAATATTCTTCTAAGCTTTTAAGGGAAGGTTTTAAGGTGTTATAATGGTGGAAAATAGCCACACCCACTATATAAGTTAAAAAAATTCTCACCTTAATTTTTCAAAATGGTCATAAAGTACCTTGTCTGGAAAACAACATAAATATTCCTTTAAAAACATTTTATAAAAATTAAAACAATGGTATAAATTACTTTAACTATATTCTAGGAAATATTAAAAATTATTTGAATTATATTTTTAAGAAACACGGATGTGGATGGTAAAGAGGTCCCAGTAAATACTTACATATACACAACCTCGGATAATGAAGAGATTATAGAATTAACCCTTACCTTTTACTTTACCTTAGTTTAGGGTACATTAAAATCTTGTATAATGGTGAAATAATTGTTATTAAATTATAAAAGAACAACATACATAAATATGATATCATAGATGATCTTCTAATATTTCTTGGTTAATGATATTTCAGTAGTATCTTTATTTCGGATGTTAACTAATTCATTTTACTCTATATGTTTTGTTACGTAAGTCATGTTTTTTATGGATAGTATGTATTTTATTCATATATATAATTATATTAAGTTCTTAAACATTATTTTAAATCATAAAATGAAAATTATTCTTGAATGGTTACGATGGGAAATGAATCTCATCACGTTCTAGGAGGTGGTAATCTGTACGTACGCACGAGCGAAAATATCATTCTATTGATGGTGAAATGATATGTAATTGGATGGTATATTACATATACCGAATCATTAAAATTTTATATTTATTATTTACATCAATTATAATCATTATTATACCTATCCAAAAATGAAGTGTTGAATAACAAACTACACCACGAAGTGGAGACGGTAAGCCGTACGTATGCATGTATTATGAATTTGTAATTAATAGGATAGATAGAATAATGAATACGGTTGTACCATATTTATAATAACATCATAGTATGTAGAAGGTACTAGAGTTATTATTTTGGTATGGAAACAACAAAGAAAGAGGAAGTGGAAGAAGAAAATAACGTTGAAAGAGGTGATGAACTTCTTACCTCTTCTTCAGGTGATTCCATTTTGATTTGATAAAAATGGATCCTTAGGTTAGCTTTATGATCAAATTAAGACCTATAAGTTTAATTTATGGTATTTGGGAAGATATTTTAGCAGCGGTTGGCTGAGACAAATGGATTTGGAGGTGTGATTTTGAGAGAAGGGAAGTACCCTTTTATAAGAGAGGTGAGGGTCACTTTAGGAACAACTTGAAATATTTTTTTATTATAAAATCATTTTCAATTTATAATGGCTCCAAATGGATTTATTTAAAGAATAAGGTGGTGATGGGTATAAATACTCCCAACCAATAGGTTTTAGACAAGTTTAGGGCACCATATTAACCTTATCTTTTAGATTTAACCCTTAGTTAAATAGTTTAACTTTTACAATGTCTTCTTATATTTTTATATTTCAAGGTTAATAAACTTACTATAAAATTCCAAGATAAAATAAAGTGGTTCATTAATGACATATATATCATTATATAAGTCCTTTGGATGAACCATATATTTTTAGTAATATTATATCATTTAATAATATTGTATGTGTTTTAAAAACTTATTTATGTCAATTTTGACACTATTTAGTATTTGGTTTTTTTGAAAGTCAAAAAAAACTTGATTACTTCGAAAAAATACATTAAATAAATACTAACATGTCATATTAACCGATAAAATTAGGGTAATGCATCAAAATTCTCAATTTACATTTATTTGGATATTTATAATATCAATTATTTTAATCTTTCATTAATAATGTAATTACTGCATCATCATTGTGTCATAAATAAATTTAATTATTTAATGTATAAAAATTATAAATAAAATACCATTATGTATGAAACATTTTTAGATTTCTAATAAATATTTATAGTTAAATTTATCTTATGTATAACTCTATATTAAAAAAATTAGTTATTAAAATTTGAATTTAACACTTTTAACTCTTCCTTAAAAAAATATAATAAATGTCCTAATATAATCCAAGTGGATCAAAAAGGATCATATTTTATTCCTAATGTTAATTTTGGTCAAAATACGCTTATCCAATAGAATTTGGACATGTGTTAGGGTAATTATAATATCATTTTTACCTTTAATTACCCTATTTACTTTTAACAGTGGTAAATAAACTTCCAAAGTTGCTATTCACCAAAAAATTATTTTCATACTATTGAACCACATTTTACTTACTGATTTCATCTGTGTCTCTTGGATTTTTTAAATTCAATTCACAGAAGCAGTAATATTACGTTTTATGCAAATTTGAAAATGTGCCTAGAAGGTGGGTAAAAGACGTTAAAAAATTCAATAAATTTTATATATTTAATCTTATTATAAAATGACTCCAATTGAATTAATATTTTTATTATACATGTATTTTTAATTTAAAATAAATTTAAATTTAAAAGTAATTATTTAAATAAAAATTCGGTTTTAAACAATAACACAGTGTTTTTTCACTATTCATCAAAAATTGAAAGTTTTCAGAAAAACCCCAAAAATTCACCTTAATATATTTTTGATATTCTGAATCAAAATATGAAGTCCATTTGAAAAAAAAATAAAATTTCTAAAATTTTAAAAAGTGGGTATTACTATTCATAAATACTTTTAAAATAGCTAGTTTGATAGGTCGTGGTGCGCTTGAACTCGGTGTTGCATACATCACATGCTATTGTATTATTCAAAAAGAGAAACGTACCGTGGAAGGTTGGAGTATTAAATAATAGACCCCAGAGGTTGTAGTAGTGTAGAGAGGAACCAAATAAAACCAAATCTATGACCACATGACTTTTTATGCATCGGAAGAGATCTGGTGGTCCGTAGAAGTGACCACTGGCGTGGGTCTAGCTCGGCGGTTCGGCATGGTTTGGTGGTGACGTAGGTGGTACGAGGCAGTGGTAGGTTAGAGGCGACAGTTATGGTGGCTGGAGGCGACAGCTGGAGTGGCTAGAGGCAGCGGCTGGAGTGGCATGGCACGACAGTTGGAGCCTAAGCAGGATGCGGTAGACGGGCTGCATGGGAGTCATGTGGAGCAGAGGTGGTGAGTGAGAGGGGGTTGCATGCTAGTGGGGTGTGATGCGAGGGACTGGAAAATATAGGGGGAGCCACACAATCCACAGATACTATGTGGAATAGGGGGATTGTCCTGGGTGGGTCGCGTCCAGCGGAGTAAACCATCCCGTAATGCAGCGGGTTGGACTAGGGCAATTGGGCCTCTTTAGTTGCCCAACGGGATGGACCCAGCATCCTAGTAGGCTCGGTCCAGTAGGCCTAGCAGGTCGGGCCGGGTTGGGCTGAACCAGACCGAACCTGGTCGGGCCGAACCAGACCAAACTAGGTCCGGCCAAACTAGACCCAACCGGGTCGAGGTGGGTCCGGCAGGTTGGGTAATACCTAGATCAGACCATTTTACAAAAATGGACTTATCTTTCAAATCAGGTGTCTGTTTGATGAGCCATTTTCGTATTTGAGACCCTTTCAACAAGAAGGTCCTTTTGGGATACTCTAAGAAAGTTTTTGTGGAAGTTGGAATATGACTTAATTTTTGGAGTAGTAGATTCTCCCGGTACTAGTGTGCTACGAGTGGAATCCTGTTGTTGGATGTGACTATGTGGTCTTAGTTACCAAGTGACTTTGTGACAATATGACTTTGTGACAAGGTGATCTTAGTGATTATGTGATCTTGGTGACTATGTGACTTGGGGGATACATGACCTATCGACTTTTTGTGTGTTATCAACACTCCATGTGTTATCGATACTCCATGTTTTGTCGATACTTCTTGTGTTATAGACACACCCTATGTTCTCCAAACTTTGTGTGTTATCGACACTCCATGTGTTATTGACTGGGTGTTCTATGGTTTATGACTGATATTCCTGCTTTTGTTATTTATACTTATACATGTGTGAGCTGACTCTATGTTGTGTGTTTCCTTTTTGGTATACCATGTATTTCTTCATGGTATACCATGTATTTATTAATGGTATACCATGTACTTCTTCACATTATGCTTCATGTATTTCTTTGTGGTATTATTCTTGAATTTCTTACTATTATTCCTTTATGATTTTGGGGTTTACTACTAAGTATTTTTTTAATCACCCCCACATGGGATCTACCCACACATTTTATGTCTTGTGCAGATGATCAATGCTTTGATGGATTTCTTGGTGGAACCGGACATGGTGTCTCTCAGAGTGATCAGACAGATGAGTTGTGCTTATTTTTCTTTAGAAAGATGTTCTACACCTACCCTTTAGGTATGGTTTTCTATGGATGAGTTTCAGGAACTGATGCATTCAATAGTGTAGACTCTTTCTTTTGTGGGCTTGTATTCTAGCCCTGTTTAATTTTTAGTTTCCCAAGGTCATACTCTGTGGTTGGTATCTGAGTGTATTCATGCATTATCTACTCAGTGTTTTAACATTTCATCATTTTTGGTGTGGATATTGTGTGTGTGTGTGCTGGTACATAGGCAAATACCTCCCATTTATGGGATATGCCTACACGGTGCTAGTTTCTAGCCCTATCCAATTGGAGGTAGACTTGTGGTAGTCACGGCATGACCCCCTCTAGTGTGGGTGATGAAAAATTGGTATCAGAGGGGGTTGGTTCTACTTAAAAATTGGGAGACAATGAGATTGGTTTGGGGAAATAGTGTTAAGTGTTTTGTGTTTAGCTTTCAGGAAAGGGAATCCAGTGTTGGTGTGGCAACCAATGCATCCATACACCAGGACTCTAAATTCTTCTTTTCAACTCGATACATGAAAACACTAATTATATGGAAATTTACGGTACACACATAATATAGGATTTGGGTGATTTCCCACACCCTTCTTGATTCATATCACCAGGTATACTCTATTGATCGTGGTTCATCTTGATTTGTTTCAGGATGCCACCACATAGATAGATAGTTAGGATTCTTATGTGTGATCATGAGGATTATTCACCTAGCAATGAGGTGTCAGTTCATGGACCAGTACCAGATATAGTACTTCCAGGTAGTGTACCTACAGTACCACTACCCATTGAGCATTAGTTACTACCAACGCTATCGGTTGAGGATGCATACAGGTTGAGTTAATTTCATGAGTTTTAGAGGTAGTGACCTCCCAGGTTTCAAGGTGAGATAGACCAATAAGTAGCTGAGTATTGGATGCAAGTAGTTAAATGTGTCTCCTGTATTGTGAGGATGCCTCCTAACCAAAGGGAATTTCTAGTTGTGAGCCTTCTTCAGGGATCAACAGGGTGATGATGGAGCTTAGTGATCCAGACGCATGACGAGACAAATCTCTCTTGGGAAGACTTTGATATATTCTTTAGGGAGGAGTTATTTCCATTTATATTATACTCAGTGCACATACAGGAGCTCCTACATTTATAGTTGGGCAGTTAGACAGTAGCAGAGTACTCGGTGAGATTTACGGATCTTTCTCGCTACTTCAAAAATATGGTGTGAGACCCATTCTTCAAGGCCCAGAACTATGAGCAAGGACTAAAATATGAGATTAGTGAATTTTTAATATCCCTTAGAATCCCTACATATACTAGGGTACTAGAGAGATCTCTGCTTGTGAAGATATTTCTGGTGGACCAGATGCCAATAGTGGGAGCTACTAGTAGGCACCAGGTATATGTGTCTTTGGTGGTGGGTATCTGATGGTAGAAGCATGGAACCAAGAAATTCAAGAACTCTAGGGGATGAACCTAGGATATAGAATCAGCAGTTTAGGGCTCCCAAGTTAGAGAAATTAATCTAAAAGATAAATTGCGTTACTCATGCGGCAGTTGGGGACACCTGGCTAGAAATTTACCGACTTGATGTACGGATGATCAGCTGATGGTTGAGGGACCACCGAGATAGAGGTGTAGATAAGAGCAGCATGGTGCAAAAAGGTGTAATTGGGTATGGAAGAGGATAAGGTTGGGCTTCCAGATGTGGGTGGAGGTTCTATGTATGACCACCACCACCCCCAAGTGGTCCACCATCGGATCATGGAGTTTTTGGACAGGAACGAGGAAAACATTAGGAGATAGAGGCTTATGACCATGATTTTCCCAATATGATTAGAGGATCAATTTTTTTATTTTCCACATTATCTATAAATTTGATAGACACATGTTCTAGTCATTATTTTCTTTCCATGACCCTTGTTCGAGACTCAAAGATTCCAATGTAACCTTTAACTTAATCCCCACACTTAGATACTTTTACAGGGAGAAAATTCAACAATCAGAAACTAGTGCTGACAATGTTCCCTTACTCTAGGGGGTTATAGTTTTAGTTGGGATCTCTTGGTGTTGGTTTTGAGGAATTATGATATCATTATCATTATGGAGTGCTTATCCATAGTTCATGATCATATTGACTATTTTAGGCACAAAGTGTGGTGGTCTGTAGTGATGGGACTAGATTTTCTTTTTTCGGTGGAAAAGAAACACATGTAGAATAGTATGGACTCATGCGTATGAGGGCATAGCCGATTACTCATCAGTTATCTAGTCCCACCCTCAGTTTAGTGGATGATAGTATTCCTCATTTTTATGCAGTTGTGGTAGAGTATAAGGACGTATTTCCTGAGAATATCCCCAGATCACCTCTCTATAGGTAGGATAACTTCTACATTGATCTATACCATGGTATAGTACCAATATATACACCTAAATATTGGATGGCTCCCATAGAGCTTCGTGAGCTGAGTGTGCAGTTAGAGGACCTGTAGATGAAGGGCTTCATGAGAAAAAGTGTTTCACCCTGGGTGGACCCAGTTTTGTTTTCCAAAAAGGTAGACAGGAGACTGGTATTTTGTGTGCACTTCTAATGTCTAAACTTGGTGACCTTGAAGAATAATTATCCATTGTCGAGGATTAGAGACGTCTTCGATTAGCGGAAGGGAGAAATGTGGTTTTCAAATATTGGCCTAAGTTCTGTCTATCAGCAGCTTCATGTATAGGATGAGGATGTACTGAAGACAGCATCCAGATGCCATTTCATCCACTATGAGTACTTAGTAATACTTTTTGGTTAGACAAACACCCTAGCAGTGTTCATGGGACTCATGAACAGGATCTTCCAGACTTACATAGACCAGCTCATTTTGGCCTTCATTGATGACATCCTAGTATATTCTGCATCTGAAGAGAATCACATGATACACTTAAGGATTGTCCTAGACACGCTCTAATAGCACTAGCTTTATGGGAATCTCTCTAAGTGTTAGTTATGGATACAGGAGGTCCAATTTCGGGGACACGACATTTCAAAGGTTGGAGGTAATGTTGATCCCGTGAAGATTGAGGTGGTGCTTGCTAGGGATCCACTCAAGAGTGTTACCGAGGTGCAGAGTTTCCTGGGTTTGGTTGGGTACTATTAGAAGTTTGTACTCGAATTTTCTAGGGTAGAATCACCCTTTCCAGCTTTGAAATGGAAGGGACAACCCCTTGTATGCATATAAAAGTGTCAGTAGTGCTTTCAAGAGATGATACAAAGGTTGATGAGTACTCTCATCTTGAGAATACTAGAGGAGGGTGTCTGGTATGTAGTGTTCTATGATGCATCAAGGACTGGGCTTGGTTTTTTCCTAATGAAGGGGTAAGTGGTGATTTTCTATGGTTCGCTCCAGCTAAGGTAGCATGTGCATAACTACACGACCCATGATCTTGAGCTAGCAACGGTAGTCTTTTCATTGAAGATGTGGAAACACTACTTTATGGGTGAGAAGTTTATCATCTACTCTAACCATTGGAGTCTCAAGTATATCTTCTCTCAGAAGGATTTGAACTTGATATAGAGTAAATGGATGGAGTTCATATAGAACTATGACTTTGATATTTTATATACTTCTGGGAAGGGGAATGTGGTGGAAAACACTGTCATTATGAGATCCATCTTACAGTTGCTGAGAGAGGCATCGGATTAGTTAGGCATGTTGCATATATCCTTTTTGGATGTAAATAGAGTAACTTACCTCTAATCGATGGTTTTCACCCTTAGCTCTTACAACGAGTTAGGGAAGCACAACTCAGAGATACCAACTTTGAGACTTTGTGCGCTCAGATGTCCACAAGGCATGCCCCTTATGGATATTCAATAGGTGGGGAGAACGTCATTCTCTTCAAAGGATTCACAGAGGTACCAGTGATGTTGCGGGAGGAGTTATGGAGGGAGTTCCATACATCCCCTTTGGTGGAACATCCGGGTGTGGTGAATATGTACCCGGACCTCTGAAATCAGTTTTGGTGTCTAGGGTTGAACAAGGTATTAGAAGAGTTTGTTTCTAGATACCTCACTTTCCAACAAGTGAAGGTTGAGCACCAAGTTCTAGCGGGCTTGACCCAACTACATTAGGTGCCAGAATGGAAGTGGGATGGGATTTCTATGGACTTAGTTATGGGTTTACCATGCACGTCTAGGGTAAGGATACCATCTTGGTGATGGTTGACCGACTCAACATGTCAGACCACTTCCCACAGATCTGTGAACATAGTTCAATAGAGAGCTTGAGATGCCTCTATGTGTAGGTGATAGTTTAGATTCATGGACTTCCATAACTGATAATCTCATATTGTGACATACATTTTACATCCTGGTTATGGAAGGGATTGTAGGATGAATTTGGGACCCAACTGCACTTGAGCATAGCATTTCATCCCCAGACAGATGGCTAGACTAAGAGGACCATTCAAGTTCTAGAGGAAATGGTACATTCTTGCATCCTAGATTATGTCCATATTTGAGAGGATCACCTACCCCTAGTGGAGTTTTCATACAACAACAACTACCACTACACCATCAGTATTGCTTCATTCGAGGACTTGTACTGGCGACCTTCTGGTCACCACATTACAGCACTGACCTAGGAAAGTCAGCACTCATGGGTCCAGAGTTGGTGTGGGCTACCACAAAGAAGATACAGGTCATCCAAGAGTGGATGAATACTACACCGAGATTTCATAATTCTTATGTTGACCGGTGAAAGAGGCCCTTGGAGTTCAAGGAGGGGGACCATGTGTTCCCTCTGGTCTCACCTCGATGAGGATTGTAGAGATTTAGCTAGGTTGGAAAGTTATCTCTTATATACATCATCCATTTTCATATTTTGATTATAGTTTGTGAGGTGGTGTACCATCAAGATCTACCCCTGTAATTTCACCAGGTGCATGATGTCTTCCACATGTAGTAGCTCAGGAGGCACGTGCATGATCAATCGGATGTCATTGATTGGGGAGAGTTAAAAATTTATGATGGGGAAACTTTTACGGAGTACCCAATAGAGATTGAGGATTGACCTGAGTGGATCCTTCATGAGTGGTTGATTCCTCTGGTGTGCATTTGGTTCCAGTATAGAAATCTTTAGGAGAGCAGTAGGGAGCGGGAGACATAGATTCATGCTCGGTATTTTTTTTAGTATCCCTTGTTTTGGATTTTGGGGACATAAATCCCCAAGATGGGGAGAATTTAATGACTTGTATTTTCTCTAGTTTTATTTTTATAAATTAATTGAGAAAATTATGAGACTAGGAATTAAGACGACATATGATTCTGAGGCCCAGTGTGCCCAGGCCAATTCATTGAAAAATGTTATGTTTTTAATAGAACATGTGAGAGGGTTTCCTAAAAGAATGGAATAAATAAAAAATGAGTGCCCATATTAGACATCAAAGGGAACTTTTTCATTCAGATCAGTGACTTTACCATAGGTGGTTCCTAACATCGACCGGTGGGGGTCGACTGTGAAAGTTATAATTTGTACATAATTGTCCTTAAAATATTTTAATGAAAATATATTATTTGATATGGTGGAGTTTTTATTTTTAATGAAACCTTTGTCAATAATTCAGGTTTATCACTATAACCCTTGAATTATTATGAGGCATGGAAGGAAACTCTCTTGATGATGAACATTGATAGATTTAGGATCGACAATGACACAGACCTCCGTTCTTGGTCAATGACTTATCCAAAATCGAGGTAGGATTTTGATCTCTTTGTGATTTCCTATTTCACTTATTAGATTTAACAAAGAACATAGACTAACCAATGAACTAGTTGATATGTGTTTTAGTCATTCTTGAGGGATGGTTAAATTACGAGGCTTTTAAAAAGGGGAAATAATCTACGTTATTTCTTGTTTATCATTTTTCATTTATCCTTTTAAAAATAAAGAATTAGAATCAACATGAAAAAAAGGTAGAGATTCATTCTTCATGCGTTCTTGGTGTCGTTTCCTCTTCCATGTTCTTCATGCTTTCGTCGTTGCACCTCGGTGGTCACGACTCGATGTTTTCGAGTGGGTCTGAGTATGGTCAGACCCCCTAATTCAAGGAAAATCCACTATAGAGGTCATAACTCTACAGAGTAGAATCCGTTGAAACCAAATCTGCGACCACATGATTTTATGTACATTAGAGGATCCCCGATTGTCAGTGGAAGGGACCACCGGTATAGGTCTAGTGTAGTGGTTTGGGGTGCTGCAGCGGTAGTGAAGGTGGTGCGGTAGCATCATAGGTGGCATGAGGTGGAATAGGGATAAAGGTGGTGACTTGATCAGCTAAATAAGGTGGCTAGAGTGGATAGAGGCAGGATCTATAGTGCTCGGAGTTGGCGGCTGGAGCGGTGAAGCATGGTGGTTGAAGCTCGAGCAGGATGCAGCAAGCGGGCTACATGGGAGCCATGTGGAGAAGAGGAAATGAGCATGTGGGGACCATAGGCCAGCAGGGTGTGACATGGGTGACAAGGAAACATGGGGGATCTACACCGTCAGGACAGACAACAAGGACCAGGGGCGCGTTCAAGGTGGGACGCGTCCAGCGGAGTAAATTTTCTTGCATGCAGCAGGCTGGACTTGGGTGGCTAGGCTGCTTCGGTGGCCCAGTAGACTAAACCCAACAGCCCAGTGGGTCAAGCCGAGTTGGGAAAAACTAGACTGAACTGGGTCGCGTCGGCCTTGTTGGGTCAGGCCGGACCCAGATCAGACTGTTTTAAAAGAAAATCCTTATCTTTAAAACTGTGTGTCCATTTGACGAGTTGTTTGTCGTGTTGAGACCCATTAAATGAGACGGTACTTTTGAAATACACTAAGCTAGTTTTAGTGGATGTTTTCATAAAAAATAATGGTTTGATGAGTATATTATCCTGGTTCCAGTGTGCTACGAATGAAATTCTATGGCTATTTGTGACTATGTGATCTTGGTGACTATGTAACTTTGGGACTATGTGACTATGTAACTTTGTTACTGGGTGATCTTGGTCACTATGTGATATTATTGACTACATGACTTGGGGTATGAATGACCTATCGAAACTCCATGTGTTATCAACACTCCATGGGTTATCGACACTCTGTGTGTTATCGACACACAATGTGTTATCGACACTCCTTGTGTTATCGATAGTATTGCATTATAGACACTCTTTCTGTTATTGACACTCTATGTGTTATCGACTCTAGGTGTTCTATAGGCTACAACTGATAGTCTTGCTTTTGTGCTTTAGACTTTTACTTGTGTGATCTAACTGTATGTCATGTGTTTCCATTGCGGTATACCATATATTTTCTTCATGGTATACGATGAATTTCTTCATGGTATACTTTGTGTATTTATTTGTGGTATTCTTTGTGTATTTCTTAGTGGTATTCCTTTGTGGTTTTGGGGTGTCCTATTGAGTATTGTTTTACTCACCTCTACACGGGATCTACCCACATTTTTCATCTCTTATGCAGACGACCAACACTTTGACAGAGTTCTAGGGGGCTAGGATCATGTGGCGATTAGAGTTCTCAAAAAGAAGATGTGTTCATCTATGGATTTAGACAATTTCTCTACACCTACCCATCATTTATGGTTTTCAATGGATGAGTTTTAGGAACTTGTGCATTCACTATTTCATACTATTTCTTTGGTGGGATTGTATTCTGGCCTAGTTTACTTTATAGTTTCCTACTTCGGTACTTTGTGTTGGGTATCATAGTTTATTCATGAATTGTCAACTAAATGTTTTTACATTTTAGTATTTTGGGCTTGGAGATTTTGTGTGTGTGTGTGTGTGTGTGTATAGGTACTTAGGAAAATTCCTCCCATTTATGGGATATTCCTACTCGGTGCTATTCACCAGCCCCTGGACTATCATAGGTATTCTTGAGGTAGTCACAGGATGGTTTGTGACCTAAAAACTCATATCACAGACTCAATCCAATCCCCCGCTGCCTGAGAGTCTAGATCACTGAAAAACATCAGTGGTCTCTGATGCTAGAACTCATGTAGCATGTTAAACATATGTGTGTCTCTATAATGACTTGTTTGAACTATTTGTTACACAAAAAGTGATGTCACTACTCTTTTTCTTCCTAAAAGAAACACCTCATGATAATTTCCTTGAATTGAGGCCTCATAAATCAATTGATATTCATCACAGTCCCATATCGGCATCCTCTTTGGATGTCTTCATGAAGGCATCCTGATGTTTATTAAGACGTACCATGGTTGGATGAGAATATATAGGGAGATAACTCAAAAAGGAAATGAAATTAAAAATATTCAATATTATATGATGTATGTACCACTTATTCCTTGTAACAAATGTATTGGTATGCTGAGTTTAAAAGAAGGTGGTTACAATCTTGGTGAATTGATACGTTGGACGTTGCACCAACAATAGGTTCCCTAACCCTATGTCTTGGTATACTGAGTTGATGAAAAAGAGGTTAGAGTCCTGATGAATGGATACATTGTCCGTTTCACAAACACTAGTTTCCCTAACCTGAAATCCACACTTGAAACACTATAATATAGTTTCCATAATTTTCCAACTATGTAAAGTCCCAAATTTTCGAGGTATTTTTTTAATTATATTGAATTATTAAAAGTCTGAGAAAATTAACGGTGCATGATTCCGAGTCTCAGTGTGCCCGGAGTGAATTTCTGAACTTATTTTAAAGTATTTTCAGTAAACGTGTGGGCGGTGTTTTCTATCTTTTGAACTGGTGATCAGATTAAAAATCTAAGGGTATCGTTGAATCCACAGCATCAGGATTCAATTAAGGGAGGCTTCACTTCGACCGTAGTAGGTTGGGAGAAAAAGATAGATTTCAAGACTTTTAAAAAGAATAATAAAATAACTTTGTTATTTTATTTCTTTCATTCTTTTCCTCCAACAAACAAGCAGCATTGGTGGGACCAATGATGTGTCAAGCCATTAAATGGATTGACTCCTCAAATCCTTTGTAAAAGCACTATTGGAATTAGGAAGGTTCCTTTTAAATGAACCCCCATTAATTCCACGGGCGTTACTCACCCTCCACTCTCTCCTATTTATATGGATACTGGGGAGAGGTATTGGCATGACTTCACTAAGCGATGAAGTTCTGATAAAGTTCTGCAATGTCAATCACTTGGAGGACAGAGCTAGTTCTAATGGGTGGTGACGAGCGCCACCAAATGATGAACATCTACTTTCTTCAAGCGCGGAGGCTCTCCATTGAACTTGAGGTAGGGATTTATTTTGTTATAATTGAAAATGATTGTTTAATCCTATTCCTCCCTCATGTTTCCAAGCTAACGCGGAGGGCGCGGTCCAAACAAACATGGCTCAGACCCTTTGCTACCTTGTTTACCCTTGCATTCTCTGTGGAAGACTGTCGACATGGCGGCACCGGCCAGCCACGATGGAGGCGGCCCACCATCGTACGACGTAGGAGCAGGCCATGATACTATGTCACGGTGGTTAGCGAAGCGGTCACCACCGGATGGCTGGGGAGGTGGTGTGGCGCGCTACTAGTGGGGAAGGTCATGGCAGAATCCAAGGCGGGTGAAGATAACAGTTGCTTGACCTGGCCATGGAAGGTAGAGGTGGGGCGGCGCACCATTGTGTGCTGCTAGAGGAGGTTGTGGCTCGAAGCCACAATAGTGAAGGGACCCGCCCTCCTTCAGGTCCAACGGTGATCAGGCGGCGCCCCGTGGTGCCACCACTTCACAAGCCGAATGGCCTCTAGACCGTTTTTAAAAACTGGGGGGACTCCCCCCCCCCTCGTGTCAGCTAGAATGAGCCCTACTCCAACGGGCTGCACAAACCCTGCGGGCCGGGCTGGGTCGTGAAGGCCTAGTGGGACAAGCCACCCCCCCCCCCCATGCAGGTCGGGCCAGACCACGACCCAGTGGGCCGAGCCCGCCATGGCCCAGCCCAGCTGAGTCAAACCCGAACCGGGTCGGGTTTGCCTGAATCGGGTCAAGTTGGCCCGGACTCGGGCCCTTCCAGGCCAGTTTCACTTAAAGGACCATAACATAAAATTCAGGCATCCGTTTGATGAATCGTCTATGGCGCTGGGACCCTTGGAGTGATATAGTCATTTTGGTATACCCAAATTGAGTTTTGGAGGGGCAGTTCCTTGTAGATAGTCTGGTTGAATTCCCTAAGACCTTCAGGTCATGTAATCTCCTAAGCCTACAGGCCATGTTATCTCTAAGGATATGGGACTTGAAAGGGTTCCCTCTCATCCCTTGAAAGTGGGGTTATCAAAAATCAATAAAAATGAAGGCCTTCGGGCCATTCAGGTTGGGTTGGATCGAATCTGACTCCAATCGGGCCCTCAGAACTAAAACGCTTATAAGTCACAGATCGGGCGTCTGATTGATGCACCATCTATGGCGTTGGAAACCTTATGAAATGGAAGTCCTTTGGGATAATTATTCGTGGATATTCGTGGTGGTTGAGGTATGACCGATGGATTGAGGATCGGTTCTCCTAGAATCAAGTGTACTATGAGCGGGAATCCAGCGGCTGGAAGTGAGGCGGAGGTTAGAGACAGATCATATGGAGGTCAGTACCGAGAAATACTATGTGGGTCAACACTGATCCAGTGTGGGTCAGATCATATGTGGGTCAGTGAATACCGATCCTATGTGGGTCAGCACTCAGCAATCCTGTGTGGGTCAGTGAATACCGATTATGTGTGGGTCAGATCCTGTGTGAGTTAGCGCTCAGCGATCCTATGTGGGTCAATGCTTACCTATCCTGTGTAGGTTAGTGGGGTTTAGTACCTATCGATACTATGTGGTTCAAACTCTGTATAATCAGTAGTAGTTCCTCTCAACAGAATAATATGATCTATCTTTTTGACTAATCATATTTACTTCTATTCCTTACTTATATACTTAGTGTGAGTAGAGTATTTTACCTTTTTGGTGTTACCTATGTGGTACTTTTACCTTTGTGGTGTTACATGTGTGGTACTTTTACCTCTATGGTGTTACCTTTGTAGTAATTTTACCTTTGTGGTGTTACCTTGTGGTAATCTTCCCTCATGTATGAGATGAGTATATCTTGATAACTTGGGTATATGTATGGGTATATACCTAAGTAGAGTTTTTGATTGTTTTGTGCTTTGTGGTTGAGTTGTTTCTTTGTGGTTTTTCATTTGTGGAACTCTAGGAGACCTTTGGGGGTCTCGAGGTCCCTACTGAGTATCATTATACTCAACCTTGCATGGGCTATGCCTGCACCCTATTCTGTCTTGTGCAGATGACGAACATCATTGATTAAAGCTGAGGGAGCCAGGACTGGATGTTGCTTGGAGGTGGACCTTTGACGTGACGTGCTGTAGTGACTACTGATCGTGAGATATACCTAGCCTTTATGTAATATCCTTAGTGAATGATCTAGGAGCTATTTTTCTCTTTTTAGTTGTACTAGTAATTTTCAGTTGGGCTTGTATTCCGTCCCCTTTACCTTTAGTACACTTTTTACTCCAACAGTTTACTTTGCTGTTGTTTCCTGTTGTGTTCTTGATTTGTGTGTTTGTATAAGTTTAAAGGAAATTTATTCCCATTATAGGGATATTCTTTTTCGATGCTAGTCACCAGCCCCTTGCCTATGGAATGTGGGCTTGGGGTAGTCACGACATGGGCCCCAGGGGGTAGGTCAGGACAAAGTGGTATCAGAGTAGTCGGTTCTATAGAAGAACTAGGACTCAGATCTTTTATATGTGGAAATTTTGTTAAGTATTATTAGCGTGGTTATCAGTTTTGGGAATCTATTGTTGGTGCGTCGACCGACGTATCCACACACTAGGAACCTGAATTCTGATTTTTGACTCAGTTCACGGAAACGCTGATTTCGTGTGTTTTTGAAAAGTTTTTCTTTTGATTTCCTTTAGTTAGCTCACCAGGTATAACTTATTGACCGTGGTGCACCTTTTTTCTTTGAGTATAAAATAACATAAATAGCCAACCAAGATTCCTATGAGATTAAACAATGACGGCCCACTGAGTGATGAGGCTTTGGTGCAGGGCCCTATTACGGTGATAAAACCATCAGGTGGTGCACCTGTATCACCACCACCCATTGGGAAGAAGATGCCATCAGCCCCACCAGTAGAGGGTGCACGTTGATTGAGTGCATTACACGAGTTTCAGTGGTAGAGAGCTCTGATGTTCCTAGGTGAGATGGATCCACAGGTGGCTGAGGACTGGCTGGAGGTTGTGGCCAGAGTTTTTCACATAGTTAGGACACAATCTAATCTGATGGTGATCCTAGCTTCCAGTCTCTTCTAGGGAGCAGTTGGGAGATGGTGGCGTCTGACACTCATGTTACACAATGAGGCGACCCTCACCTGGGTAGACATCAAGGGCCTTTTCAGGGTATATTTCATCTCAGCGACTCTACTCTTAGTGAATATACAAGAGCTACTGCACTTACAATAGGGTAGTATGACTGTGGCCCAATACATGGTGAGATTCACCGATCACTCATGCTACTCCACCAATAGGGTAAGAGAAACTTTCTTCAGGGTTCGAACCTTTAAGCTGGGTCTTATATGGGATAGCAGAGAATCGATCATATCGCTCAACATTCCAACGCATTCTAGGGTGTTAGAGTGAGCGCTTTTGGTGGAGATCTTCCTAGCTGAGTAGGCACCGATAGCGAGAGCCACCACTGGACATCAGGTAGTGGAGTCACCAGCAGCAGGAAGTAGATGGATGATGCAGGGGCCAAAGTTCAATAGACCTTCTGGTGGAAAACCTCAGGATACATGGTCGGTGGTGAGGGGCTCACAAGATAGAGGAGGATAGTTTAGGATCAGGCAGAGGTACTCGTGCGGCAGGTAGGGTCACATGGCTCGCGACTACCTGACCCGCTGTACGGATGACCAGCTGATGGTCGAGGGACTGCCAAGGCAAAAGAAGAGGTTTGAGTGAGGAGGTCCATAGGGTGGCGGATTTGGTAGAGGATCTGGTCATGCATCAGGTGGTGGGTGGCGATTCAAGGTTATGCTGCCACCACCTCCAGGTGGTCCACCCCGACCACAGGGAGCAGAAGGACATGGACGAGCTCAGCTCCAGGAAGCTGAGGCCTATGACCATGGTGCTCTGGAGATTATTAGAGGTATAATATGTGTCTATTTCACCCTATCTACAGTACTTATAGACACAGGTTCTAGCCACTATTTTATTACCCAGTCCCTCATTCGTATCTTGGAGATTTCGATGGAGTCGTTGCCTCGATCCTTACGGATGGAGAATCCTATGGGAGAATATTCAATGATTACACACTGGTTTTGGTAGAGTGAGATTACTCTAGGAGGCAAGAGCTTCTATTTGTATCTTCTAGTAGCAGCTTCAAGGCCTTACAACTTCATCTTGGGTAAGGATTGGTTATCCATAGTCCATTCTCAGATTTACTGTATTAGGCACAAATTGTGGTGTGTCTGTGAGGATGGAACTAGGTTTTCCTTCACTGGAGAGAAGGAAACCTTTGCAGCACAAGATGGACTTACCCGAAGGAGGGTGTAACCGATCACACATCAGTTGGATAGCCTTACCCTCAGAGTAGTTGATGTTGAGAGTCCGAGATATCATGTATTGGTGGACCAGTATTCCGATGTCTTTCCAGATGATGTTCTGAGACTACCTCCATGCAGAGAGGTAGACTTTTACATTGACCTATACCTCAGAACAACACTGATATCTACACCAACATATCATATGGCTCTCATGGAGCTTCATGAGTTATGGGTACAGTTGGAGCACTTGCAGAGGAAGGGGTTCATAGGGCCCAGTGCTTCTCCATGGGAAGCCCCTATTTTGTTCACCAAGAAGGCAGATGGGAGTTTGAGACTCTGTGTAGATAATCGGTACCTAAACTAGGTGACCGTGAAGAACAAGTATCAACTCCCAATGATTGATTATCTCTTTGATCAGTTAAAGGGAGATTGATGGTTTTCAAAGATAGTCCTTAGATCTGGCTATCATCAGCTTAGGGTACGAGATGTGGATGTGTAGAATATAGAATTTAGATGTCAGTATGGCCACTATGAGTTATTGGTTATGAATTTCGGTGTGACCAACATCCCTACAGTGTTCATGGGACTCATGAATAGTATCATCCAGCCATCCCTTGGTCGCTTTGTTTTGGTCTTCATTGACGACATCTTGGTGTACTTAGCGATGAAGGAGGAGCATTCCTATCATCTACAGATAGTTCTGGATACACTCAGATAGCGCCACATTTATGGTAATCTCTTTAAGTTCTTGTTATAGATATGAGGGGCCCACTTTATGGGAAATGTTATCATGAAGGATGGAGTTGCGGTGGATCCAGCAAAGATAGAGATTGTGATATCTTGGGATCCACCTAGGAGTGTAACTAAGGTGCGATGTTTTCTGAGGTTGGTTGGGTACTACCGGAGATTCATACCCAACTTTTCCAGAGTTGTGGAACCCTTGTCAGCATTGACAAAGAAGGGAAAACCCTTCATGTGGAAGAAGAGATGCTAGCAGAGTTTTCAAGAGATGAGGTAGAGACTAAAGAGTACCCCCATCTTGAGGCTACCAGAAGAGGGTGTTGGGTTTGTAGTCTACTGTGACGCATTAGGGACTAGACTTATATGTTTCCTGATGCAGGAGTGATAAGTGGTCGCATATAGTTCCCAATAACTAATACAACATGAGTAGAACTACTCCACCCATGACCTGGAGTTAGCAGCAGTGGTCTTCTCCTTGATGATGTGGTGACATTACTTGATGGGAGAATGTTTTACAGTCTACTCTGATAAAAATATTATAAGGTATATCTTATCACATAATGACCTAAACCTGAGATAGGGATGATGGCTAGAGTTCCTTCAGGAATATGAATTTGAGATAGTATATACTCCTGGGAAGGAGAATGTAGTGGTAGACGAAATCAGTTGGAGGTCTAGTCTAAAGTTGCTGAGTGAGGCGACAAAGCAGCTAGCCGCATTGTAGATATCCTTTGTGGACATAGATGGAGCAGTGTACCTCCAGTCTATGACTATCACTCCCCCACTTCTTCAATTAGTTTGGGAGGCACAGCTTGGGGACTTTGATTATGAGGAATGGTGTGGTCAGATATCCATAGGATACGCACCTGATGGATTTTTTGAAGGTGGGGAGAATGTTATCCTCTTTAGAGGACGCATCATGGTACCAGTGGCACTACGAGAGGAGTTGTTGAGGTAGTTCTATACGTCCCCTCTGGTGGTACATCCTAGTGTGGCGAAGATGTACCAGGACCTCCGGTGTCAGCACTGGTGTCTAGGGATGAAGAAGTTATTGGTAGAGTTTGTTTCACGATGTCTCACTTGCCAACAAGTGAAGGCCGAGCATCAGGTTCCAGTAGGCTTAGCGCAGCCACTAGAGGTGCTCGGGTGGAAGTGGGAAGGTATATCTATGGACTTTGTGATAAGGATTCCATGTAATTCTATGGTACATGATTCCATCTGGGTGATCGTTGACCAACTCACCAAGTCAGACCACTTCCTACCCATCCGAGAGTAGGGATCAGTAGAGGGATTGGGACACCTCTATGTATATGAGATTGTATGACTTCATGGGGTGCCATAGACGATCGTATCTGACTGTGACACATGTTTTATATCCATATTTTGGAATGTATTACAAGAGTCATTGGGAATCAGCTACATTTGAGAACTGCCTTTCATCCATAGATGGATGGTCAGGTGAAGCAGACTATTTAGACACTGGAGGACATGCTACGTGCTTGTGTCCTAGATTTTGGTTGTAGTTGGAAGGATCACTTTCCCTTGGTGGAGTTTGCATACAAAAAAAGATATCACTCCACCATCGGTATGGAATCATTCTAGGCCTTATACGGTCAACCTTGTAGATCACCTCTATGCTGGACAGACCCAGGGGAGTCATCACTTATGGGTCCAGAGTTGGTACGAGATACCACTGAGAAGGTGCAGATCATCCAGGAGCGTATGAAGACTACATAGAGTAGACATAAGTCTTAAGATGATAGAAGATGGAGGCCCTTGGAGTTCGAGGATGGAGACCACGCCTTCATAAGGTTCTCACCTCGATGAAGTTTGCGGAGATTTGGTTGATGTGGAAAACTCTCACTAAGGTTTATCAGACCTTTTCTGATACTTTGAAGGATTGGCGAGGTGGAATACCACGTGTAATTGCCACTACAGTTGGAGAGGGTGCGCAATATATTCCATGTATCCCAGCTGAGGAGATACGTACATGACCCATACCATGTCATCAACCATGGAGAGATGGAATTTGATGAAGGGGTGGAGTTTATGGAGGTTTCAGTGAATATTTAGGATCAACAATAGTGGGTCCATCATGGGCGGTCGATTCCTATGGTGTACGTTTACTGGAAGCACAGGAACCTCCATTAGAGCACATCGGAGCAGGATTCTCATATTTGTGCTCAGTACCCCCATTGGTTTCCTTAGTCTATGTTGTGGCTTTCGGGGATGAAAATCCCTGAGGTGGGGAGAATGTAAAGACTCGTATTTTCCATGTAATTTTTTTTAATTATATAGAATTATTATGAGTCTTCGAAAATTGACAGCGCATGATTCTGGGGCCTGGTGTTCCCGTAGTGAATTTATGAAAAAAAAATAAGGTACGTTTAGTAAACACACAAGAATTGTTTTCTATCTTTTAAACCAGTGCTCAGATTAAAAATCTAAAAGCACCATTGAATCCGCAAAACCAGGATTAGCTTAAGGGAGGCTTCACTTCAACCTCAATAGGGTGGGAGAAAAAGATAGATTTTGGTACTTTTAAAAAAATAACTTTGTTATTTTATTTCATTCTTTATTTTCCTCCAATGGACAAGTGGAAGTGGTGGGACCAACAACGTTTCAAGCCATTAAATGGCTTGACTCCTCAAATCCTTTGTAACAGCGCCGTTGGAATTAGGAAGGTTCTTATTAAATGAACCACCATTAATTCCACAAGCATTACTCACCCTCCCCCCTCTTTTATTTATACAGAGCTTGGGAAGAAATATTGGAATGGATTCACCAAGCGACAATGTCTTAATAAAGTGTAGCGACTCTAATCACTTGAAGAACGTAGCTAGTTCCAGTGGGTGGTGATGTGCACCACCGAACAACGAACATCAACTCTTCCTCAAGTGTAGAGGATCTCCAAGGAACTTGATGAAAGAATTTATTTTATTAAAATATCTAGTAATTTTTGAATCCTATTCCTCCCCCATGTTTCCAAGCTAATGTGCAGGGTGCGGGACAAACGAACATGTCCTGAATCCTCGGATAACATGTTTACCCTTGCGTTCTCCATGAAAGACCGCCGACACAGAGGCACTGGTCGACCACAATGAAGGGGGTGTACCGTTGCGCACTGCATGAGGAGTCCACGACACTATTTTGTGGTTCTTAGTGGAGCGGCTAGCACTAGTCGGCCACAGAGGTGGTGCAGCGCGCCACCGCGTGCCGCAGGGGGGAAAGGTCGTGGCTGAAGCCGTGGTGGGTGAAGACGATGGTTAGATTGAGCCGACCGTCGAAGGCAGAGGTGGAACGGTGCGTATTCACATGCTACTAGATGAGGCCATGACTCGAATTAGCGGTAGTGGAGAGACCCACCCTCCTTCGTGTCCCACGATGACTGAGCGACGCCCCGTGCCACCACCGCTTCACAAGCCGAATGGACACTCGACCATTCGGAAAAACCAGGGGGACCCCCCCCCCCCCCATGTTGGTTAGGGTGGCCCCCACTCCAGTGGGCGGCACCTCCGCAGGCCGTGCCATATGAGCCCAGTGGGCTCTGCCTCTGCGGGCCGGGCCAGGTGAGCTCCGTGGGCTACGCCCTTGCAGGCCGATCCCCCCCTGCGGGCTGGGCTGGACTGCAGCCCAGCGGGCCGAGCCCATCACGGCCCAGCCCCATCGAGTCAGACCCAAACTGGGTCAGGTAGACCCAAACCTGGTCAATTAGACCTGAACTGGGTCGGGTCGGCCCGGACTGGGTTGGCCCGGGTCAGACCGAACTCAGGCCCATCCAGGCCAATTTCACCTAAAGGACCATAACTTGAAATCCAGTCCTCCGTTCGATGAACCGTCAGTGGAACTGGGACCCTTGGAGTGATAAGGTCGTTTTGGTATACTCTAATTGAGTTTTAGAGAAAGTTATAGTATGGATATAATGGATCGAATCCGAATCTAACCAGGCCCTCGGTACAAAAACGCTTATAAGTCACTGACCGGGCATATGATTGACACGTCGTCTGTCGCGTTGGAACCCTTATGACATGTCAGTTATTTTATATACTTCTTCATGGAGCTTCGTGGAATTTAAGGTATGAACAATGGTTTGATGAGCGGTTCTACCAGAATGAAGCATATTATGAGCTGGAATACAGCAGCTGGCAGTGAGGCGGTGGTTGGAGACAGATCATATGGAGGTTAGTACCGAGTGATCCTATGTGGGTAAGCACTGATCCTGTGTGGGTCAGATCCTGTGTGGGTCAGCACTGATCCTGTGTGGTTCAAATCCTATTTGGGTCAATTCTTAGTGATCCTATGTGGGTCAGCGCATACTGATCCTATGTGGGACAAATCCTATGTGGGTCAGCACTTAGTGATCCTGTGTGGGTCAATGCATACCTATACTATGTGCTTCAGATCCTATGTGGGTCAGCGAGGGTTAGTACCTATCGATCTTGAGTGGGTCCGACTCCATATAATCAGTAGCAGTACCTCTCAACAGAATAAGATGATCTGGCTTCTTGACTAATCATTTGTACTTCTATTCCTTACTTATATACCTAGTGTGAGCTGAGTCTTTTACCTTCGTGGTGTTATCTTCATGGTGTTACCTTTTTGGTACTTTTACCTTTGTGGTGTTAGTTTCATGGTGTTAACTATATGGTACTTTTACCTTTGTGGTGTTACCTTCTTGGTGTTACCTTTGTGGTACTTTTACCTTCATGGTGTTACCTTTGTGGTAATATTCCCTCATGTATGAGATAGTTATATCTTGATAACTTAGGTATATATATGGGCCTATACCTAAGTAGAGTTTATGATTTCTCTGTGCTTTGTGGTTGAGGTCTTGCTTTTTGGTTTTTCCTTTGCGGAACTCTGGGAGACCTTCGGGGGTCTTAGGGTCCCTACTGAGTATCGTTATACTCACCCCTGCATGGGCTACACCTGTACCTTGTTGTGTCTTGTGCAAGAGATGGAAACTATTGATCGAGGCTGAGGGAGTTAGGACTGGATGGTTCTCAGAGGTGGACCTTTGACGTGATATTTTGTAGTGACTATTGATCGTGAGTTGTACCTACCCTTCCAGTAGGATCCTCGGTGGATGATATAGGAAGTATTTTTCTCTTTTCATTTGTACTTGTACTTTTCAGTTGGTCTTGTATTCCTTCCCCTTTCCTTTTAGTACACTTTTTACTACAATAGTTTACTTTGTGGTTTCTTCTTGTTGTGTTATCGGTTTGTGTGTTTGTACAAGTTTAAAGGAAATTCCTTCTCGTTATAGGGATATGACTTTTTGATGCTAGTCCTCAGCCCCTGGAATATAGAAGGGGGGCTTGGGGTAGTAATGACACGGTCCCCGGGGGACAGGTCGTGACAAACCAATCCTTTCCATGGGTGAAATCTGAACTTTGACCCACGGATGAACCTCCTCTAATACTACTATGTCATGACCCAACCCACTAGGGTCTTCATAGCCAGTGGATAACCGATTGTGAAACCACAAGTATGACTCCAATAGGATAGGGTTTGGTTACAAGAAATAATAGGGAATAAACTAAAATGGGAGGCCTTATCCAAAAGTACATGTACACACACACACAACCATATCCATGAAAAGGTGTGTGACAATAATATAAGGCTACAACATTAAGAGTATAAACATTCATGAAATATCCTCTATGGAATACATTAGAGTACAATAATATAACCCCAAATAATAAATTTAAAAAAATAAACACCCATAAAAAAATGAAGTCCTAGCCTAAAAAAAACTGGAAAAGGGGAAAATTGAAGAGAGTGTGGCTCCTGATCCCCAAATCCAACCACAGAACGTAGTCAATTCACCAAAGCACTACATTCCTCCAATGATGTCACCGCCAATCTTCCTTTTGTTGTCATAAGAAATGATAAGTACAGGAATATCCCATAAAGGGGTGAGTATATTCATACCCATTAGGAATCCATGAAATTCATAGGTGAGAAATATAGATATATAATAGTATTCCTCTCAACCCATAGAAAGATGGAAATGAAATTCCAACATATATGCTCATAAAGAAAATAATATGAGAGAGAAAGGGGATCTCCATATCCACAAACCAGCTAAGAATTATGAGTTAGCCTATTTCTCTAAATTTTCATCTCCAATTCTGAAAATCACATAAAACTACATAAGAATCCATGTGGATTATCTTCACCTCACCACTACGCTCCATATTCAAGGGGGAACAATC
The DNA here is from genome assembly GCA_963277665.1 of Viscum album. Lineage (NCBI taxonomy): Eukaryota > Viridiplantae > Streptophyta > Magnoliopsida > Santalales > Viscaceae > Viscum > Viscum album. Next base: position 1,452,295,451 of record OY728152.1, on the reverse strand, counting down.
TCTAATAGAGGACCCACTCCTCATAGAAGCTCAAATATGGGGATGTTACACTTTATAGATAGAGGATGGAATCCCAATCGAGTATAGGTTTTTCCAGCCATACCTATGTAAATTGTGTTGGGGAACTACGCCCTACTATAATAGTGGGATTCCATCCCTGATAACACTATGATGATCACACCCAATCACTTTCATTGGTCAAGAATCGCTGAAAGAAGCTTCATACACACAATCCCTCATTTTGTATATTTTATGCCAAAATAAAGGTCACCATCATGTTTTACAAGGAAAACTGATCAAGATAGGCTACTCGTGAGCCTATATATAAGTATTGATGAAAGATAAACACTAGTTGAATGAGTCTAATATAGGTACATGATGTGTACCTAGGGTCACACAGCATGTGACCTATCCTAGACACTTGGTTGTGTCCTTGGCTACACATGGATTTGCTGTCCATATAGAACTACATGGCATGTCCTATCTGCCTAAGGCTGGCTCGTACCCTTCCATCCCATGTCTGTGTATACTGGTTATGCCCATGTACACTGGTCGTGTCTCAGTACATGGTCATCCCTATGTAATTTGATCATTAATGTGTTCCTTTACATGTCCATGATTGTGTAGCCCTAGGGTATATGCTGAGCCTCCAGTACCAGGTCATGATACATTCAAATAACAATGATCTCCACATTGTGAATGCATCATCCATGAATCTGGGGGTTTGATTGCACTCGAATCCAACCCAACAATATCAAGCTATGACCTCATGGGACAATGGAAAATAACACAAAGAATGGAGGGGGAAATGCATAAGAAAGATGTGAATCCATTGATGGCTATTGAAATCTTGGATAATTATTACATAATTTCAGTATCCATGGGTAAAAACAAGGTTCAAAAAAGGAATAATATGATCGAGAATAACAAAATATGGTAGGGCTCATGTGAAGGATATATATATCATTGAGAATAATAAAGAAGATATAAAAATCCATTCTTATCAAATCAAATAGGGTATAAATATATTAAATAAATGACCTACCTTAAGATTGAATCATTTGTTTGTCATGAATACATTCTCTAGAGATAGATAATAAGATCTGTTGTGTTCATCATCCATCTCATGGCTCACCTCGATCCATTTTTCATCTCTCTTCTATCATGATCTGCCAATGAATAATGTTTTCACCTCCACTCTAATTTCTTAATTCTATTCCTCTATCCATGGGTATTTTCCATAAGAGGTTATTTAAAGAGGAAGGACAGGTTTAGTTCATCTAAAATAAATTGATTCAATTAATTAACTAATTTACTTAACATACACTCTAATGTCTATGTTCCATGAAATGTTCGACACCATCCCACTTTTTATCCCACCTAGGGTAAACCACATATAATAGAAATAATTGAGGCCACAGATTTCCAACCCAAGTTCTAAAATAATTTAAAAACAATTTATACTCAAAACATGTGTTAGTGTGATATAATATATTAAATATTTTTAATATATCAATAATGATCCCCATCGGGCCTCAGAATCTCATGTTGACTTGGAACCTGGCTCCAAAAATATTCCTTAAAATATTATAAAGTCCTACAAGGAAAAATAGATTTTTTACACAATTTTTAATCCACATATGCAATTCATTCCAAAATATAAAAATTCTTGATGTATTTGGGACATAGTTTCCCTTTTTCCAAACTTTATAACTCCCTTCCACAAAGACAGCTTCAAGAAATAATGATCCCTTACTTGAAAGTCCACATCCTTCCTTTAGTCATTGGAATGGATATTTTTCCTTCTTTTTGATGCCTTGATATAACTATTAATAGTTCATATTTTCATTGTTTTCAACTCAAAAATTTTTGGGACTAAAATCATTTTTTCACCAAATTCATCCCAATAAGTGTGTGTGTGACATCCTTTACCATATAATTCTTTATATTGTCTCATTTGAATACTTGAATGAAAGTTATTATTATAATAAAATTCTACCTAAGGTAAATAATAATCCTATATACCTTGAAATTCAAGTGATTATGACCTCAATATGTCTTTTAATCTTTGAATAGAACTTTCAAAATGTCCATATTTCTGAGTATGATAAGAAGTGATTGAATGTAATTCACTGTCTAGAATATTCTGAAAAATTCTATCGATTTTCAATGTAAATCATGGGTTATGATAAGATAAAATAAAAATAATTTCACCAAGGAGTCTCAAAACATTATTCATATAGAGTTGTTCAAGGAACAAAATAGGCAGATCCTACCTTATAGTGAGAAAATGTGAAAACTTGGTAAGAAAATCAATAACAACCCGTATGGAATTATTATTTTTATAATTATTTAGTAATCCATTGAAAAATTCCATAGTAATATTATTACACATAAACAAAAGAATAATGAGAGGTTTAATCACTCCTTTGGGATTTTTTCTTTTGGCCTTTACATATTGACAGACCAAGAATCTTGATACATAGTTAGCAATTTCATGCTTCATATTATCCTACCAAAAATATTCCTTCAAATTCCTATACATTTTGGTACTACTAGGGCTTATAGAGAAATTTTAGTTATGATATTCATCTAATAAATCCCTTTTTATATCAGGTATGTATGGAACGGGTAGCCACTTTTCAAATTTCAGCACACTATCTTCATAAAAAATTCTTCAAGATTTTCATTATTCATGGAATTAATTTTCTTTCTTAAACTCTTATCATCATGATGGGACATTTTTATCTTCTCCAATAAATATTATTTGGAAATAATTTATAAAATGATTGATTTTTACCCTTACCTAAGGATTCCCTATCTAAATTTACTAAATCCATGAATATAGTATCTTTGTTAATCCACTTTTTATAGAAAAATCCATGATCTTTTATACACAATTCATTGGCCATATTATTTTAATTACCAGGGTGGTCTTGTATTGGGAAATCATAATCCTTAATTATATATATCCATATCCTTTTTCTCATATTTATCTCTTATTTTAAAAATATATATCTTAAACTTTTTTTATCCATATATATCACATCTTTCACCATAGTGATAATTCCTATATATTTTCAAAAAAAATATTAAGTATTCCAACTCAAGAACATGGGTAGGATAATTCAATTCATGAATCTTAACTATATTGATGAATAATGAATAAATCTAACATTCTATATAAGGAAAAATCTCAGTCATTTCTTTAATAAATCATAATATACCACAAATCCATCCCTTCACAATGGTAATGTCAACATAATCAATTGACCAATCTCTCCTTCCACTCTTCAAAACATTCTTTATATTCATTTTACCATATAAACTTAACCCTTTTATGGATAAACTTAGTTAATGGGTTATATAATCATATCTCAATTATTTTTGTCAAAGTAAGACATTCTTTAACTACATTTTTCTTCAAAGGATCAACAAATATTATATCCCTAGAGAGAATATGTCCAAGAAAGAAAACTTATTGAATCCAGAATTCACACTTCATAAATTTAACATACAAATTCTTCCCTATGAGAGTTTCTAGAATGATTCACAAATATATCATATGCTTTTCATATCTTTTTGAGTATACAAATATATCATAGATACATACCACAATGAATAATATCTATAAAAATAGTGGTTTAATTTGTCAATATAAGGAGAATTACTATAAACTCATAATGTCTAAAATTTGTGTGAAATTTAATATTTGCAATATATTCCTTCGTCACTCACAATTTTTGGTATATAGAATGAAAATCAATATTTGAAAAATATTGATCTCCTTTAATTTTCCCTTAAAAGTCATCAATGTGAGGAAGATGATATTTTTTATTTACAATAATTCCATTGATATCCCTATAATTGATGTTAAACCTCATGGACCCATCAATTTTATTAATTAAAAGAACATTGGGTCCCTAAGGTGAAACACTGGGGTGAATGAATCCCTTATTACACAAATATTGTAGTTTTTCTTTAGTTCCACAGATTCCACTATGGCTATTCTATAGGGAGTCTTAGATATGAGTTTTTCATCAGGGGTGAGTTTAATAAAAATCTATAATTCATGATCAATTGTATTTCTAGGTAACTATTCAAGAAACATATCGATGTGTTTCTACACAATAATTGCATCTTCTATGAAAAGGTTACCTTTCTCATCTATAGGTTGTGTCTTCTCTTTTTTTCCCAAAATTTCATTTAGGAGAGCTATTAGAGGTGGATACAAAAATGATTTAGAAGATATAGTCTCCCCTATAATGAAAAGTGATTCCATATCTACTTCATGAATCATAATATCCTTCTCTTGGAAATAAATTTTTTCATTATACTTTGAAATCAAATCCATGGAAATTATTATATGAACTTAAACCAAAATATAATAACCAATTTTCTAAATAGGTTATGTCTATGCACCATAATTGGGACTTACTAAAATATACTTATTATAAAAACATATCAACAATAATTCTTGATTGGAAATTATGTTATTAGGGTGTTAGGGAATGATTTAATGTTCTTGGAAAACATTGAAGATATAAAAGAGTGTAAAAATATAGAAATAAATAAAGCATTATCTAAATTTTAGTTTATGATCAATGTATCTTCCACCACATCATTAGGAAATTTAACTCTATCTATAGTTATCACATAATATTGGACTTCACACATTATTTTTTTGTGGTAGGTTCCCTTAATTCTTTTGGATTTGTTCTGAATAATTCCCCATCTCCCTATAATTCAAGCACTAGATAGAAGTGGTTTCTTTCTTTACCTTCTATTCATGGGAAAAGTTTCACTTATCTCCAAACTTATAACAAAATCACATTCCCTTTAATCATTTAACTGGTTGTTTCTTTCCACAATTATGACATTGTGTAAATCTCATATTTCCTTTATTATTTTTTGTCACATTTATTTTTCTCCGGTGCTTAGGAAACTTCTTCTTTTCTTAACTTCCCTTGAAGGTTTAAGATCATCAAAATTATTTCTCTATATTGATGGCATATGATATTATTAATCATAAGATGGAATCCTTTAGGAAACTAATTCCCTTAAAATATTTTTCTTAATCCCATCAAGTAAATAGTCAATATTACTTTTCAAATTATGTATGTAATCCATTGCATGCCTTTCTAATCATGTGAAGATAGAATCTTATTTAGAAACACTTTCTTATTCCTTATGATTTAGGTTGGGGAACTTCCTCTCCATTTCAACAAGTTTCTCTTCAGGAAAAAATTATCAAAGAATATAAAATTAAAATTTCTCCATTCAATACTTTTTATTTCTTCATCTTCTTTAGTATACAGTATCAATTACCACCTTTAATATGATTCTCCCTTTAAAAAATATGCCATCAAAATTACCTTTTCCTTCATAATACTTCCCAAATCCATCAATATTTTTAGGGACTTGATCTATTTCCTAGCTACCAATGGATTATTTTTTCCATTAAAGGGTAAAGGTGTTTGTTTCATAAGTGATCCAACATCAGTGTATTTTGTTGTGGAACAATAGGTTGCTCCATATATCCATGGTTATTTTTCATATCATAGTTCAGTTTTCCTAATATGTTTATGATCTACTCATCTCCAACAATCACTATATTGACTTGTTTATAAGGACAACCCCTACATTGACTATGGGGGTTGACATGATTTCCCTTTCATCGACTAGGCATCATATCTAAATAATGGAACACATATAATTATCTCATAATTGTTAGAGTTGGTGCCCTAGAACCAACTTATTTTGTACTTTATGATAACTTATATCCATGGTTTTTAATATTAATAAATTCCTTATCAAATCATTTTTTTCTTCTGCGTAAAATTTTATGTCATATAGTACCATAAAATGGCCATTTAGCAGTGGTTTTTTTGCTACGGTTTTAAAAATCCCTACTAAACGTGTTTCATGCCGCCATTTCGCGACGAGTTTTAAACCGCCGCGAAATGCCTTAATTTTTTTTTTATTTCTTCTTTATTTTTTTTATTTTCTTTTAAATTTTTTCGAGTATTAGCGGCGGGTTTTTAAAAAACCACCGCGAAATAGCGGCGGTTTGGGTAAAACCACCGCAAAATGAAAAGAAAAAAAATAAAAAAACACGAGAAACCCTGAAATCACTAAAACGACCATAACTTTTGATCTGTGCATCCGTTGGAGCACCACTCCCAGTAAAATCGAAGCTCATGAAGAGATCTAGAGGCAAATATAATAAAAACCATTAGACGGTCTATGGTGCGGAATATATGAGAGTTATAAGAAAGGTGAAAAAAGTTCGCCAACTTCAAACGGCCATAACTTTCGCTCCGAGTGTCCGTTTGGGCACTACCACATATCAAATCGAAGCCAACGAATAGTTTTACGCACTAATTTAATACAGAAAGCTTTCCTCATGTTTTTCGACCCCAAAAACCCCTCCTAAGGCCTCCAAAACCCGGTTTCTGTCACCGGTGTCCCGTCGAACTTGTCTTCAAACGGACCTAACTTTCGGTCCGTGTGTCAGTTCGGACTCCTCCACATGCCAGATTGTAGCTCATTCTATGAGCATCAGTTTGACTAGTCACGAATCCCACATTCACTCATAGATCATAAGTTATGGCCTTTTTAGTGGGTATCAGGTTTGTTATATTTTTCGATGCCTCGTTTCTAGCACTCGTTCCCCATAAACTTTTTTTTAAATGGTCGTAACTTCTGATCCGCCTGTCCATTCAGACCCTTTCACCAATCAAGTCGAAGATCATTTCAGGATCATTGATTTGACAGGTCGAAGATCTGAAACGGACTCTTGGATCATAAGTTATCTCTATTAATGTGAGTCCAATGTTTTTTTTCACTTTATGACCGTTTTGATGGGTTTTAACTGTTGCTCCATTTATTACTATTTATTTGGGTTTCCATGACTTGTTATCTTTATCAATGGTTTTTTTGTGGGTTATTATGATGATTATGTTGAATTCTTAAGGGGTTTTCCAGAGTTGTCATGATTTTTCATGCATTCTCATTCTTTCTAATGCCTCATTTTTCATGCTTTTCCATCCGTTTTCATGGGTTTTCATGCTTTTTCATCCCTTATCACGTCTTTTCATACTTTTTCATGTGTTTCGCTTATTGTTTATTATTTATTATTTATAATATACTTTAATTTATTTATTATCTATTATTTGTTACTAGTTATTTATTATTTATATTTATATTTATTTATTATTTATTATTTATATTTATTTATTATTTATTATATATTATTTAATATATATTATTTATTATTACTAATAATAAAATATTATTATTAATAATAATATTTGTTACTAGTTATTTATTATTTATTTTTTATTTTTTATATTTATTTTTTATTTATTTTTTATTTTTTATTTTTTATTTTTTAATTTTTATTTTTTATTTTTTATATTTTATTTTTTATTTTTTATTTTTTATTTTTTATTTTTTATTATTATTATTTATTATTTATTATTTATTATTTATTATTTATATTTATTTATTATTTATTATTTATTATTTATTATTTATTATTTATTATTTATTATTTATTATTTATATTTAATTATTATTTATTATTTATTATTTATTATTTATTATTTATTATTTATTATTTATATTTATATTTATTTATTATTTATTATTTATTATTTATTATTTATATATTTTTATTATTTATTATTTATTATTTATTATTTATTATTTATTATTTATATTTATTTATTATCTTTTATTTATTATTTATTATTTGTTATTTGTTATTTGTTATTTGTTATTTATTTTTTATTATTTATTATTTATTATTTATTATTTATTAATAATAATATTTTATTTATTTTGTGTTATTTATTATGAAATATTTTTTTATTTCGTATTTATTATTTATTATTATTTATTATTATTTATTATTTATTATTTATTATTTATTATTTATTACTTATTACTTATTACTTATTTTTTATTGTTTATTGTTTATTATTTATTATTTATTATTTATTATTTATTATTTATTATTTATTATTTATTATTTATTATTTGTTTATTATTATTTATTGTATGATATTATTTATTGTTTATTATTATTTCATATTTATTATTATTTATTATTTATTATTTATTTTTATTTATTTTTATTTATTTTTATTTATTTTTATTATTTATTATTTATTATTATTTATTATTTATTATTTATTATTATTTATTTTTTATTGTTTATTAATTATTATTATTTATTCTTTATTCTTTATTCTTTATTCTTTATTCTTTATTCTTTATTATTATTTATTATTATTTAATATTATTTATTATATATTGTTTATTGTTTATTGTTTACTTTTTGATTATTATTTATTTATTATTTATTATTTATTATTTATTATTTATTATTTATTATTATTATTTACTTATTATTATTTATTTATTATTATTTATTTATTATTATTTATTATTATTTATTATTATTTATTATTATTTATTATTTATTTATTATTATTATTTATTACAATTTATTATTATTTATTATTTGTTATATAATGTTTATTATTTATTATTTATTATTTATTATTATTTATTATTTATTATTTATTATTTATTATTTCTTATTTATTATTTATTATTTATTATTTATTGTTTATTGTTTATTTTTTATTATTTATTGTTTATTATTTATTATTTATTATTTATTATTTATTGTTTATTATTTAGTATTTATTATTTATTATTTATTATTTATTATTTATTATTTATTATTTATTATTTATTATTTATTATTTATTATTTATTATTTATTATTTATTATTATTTATTATTATTTATTATTTATTTATAATTATTAATTATGTGTTATTTATTATTATTATTATATATTATATATTTTTGATTTTATATCTATTATTTATGTATTATTCATTTTCTCAATTAATATATATAAGTATATTAAATTCTGTTTATTAAACCCATGACAAGCATGCTGGAGTGGTAATGTCTTTGGAAAGTATGCAAGAGGCTAGGGGTTCAAATCTCACAAAACGCAATATTTCTTTATATTACATGGGCATGGGCATGCGCATGGGCATGGGCATGCGCATGTTCATGGCATGTGCATGCATGGATAAATAAATAAAATAAATAAAATAAAATAAAATAAATAAAATTAATAAAATTAATAAAATAAATAAAATAAATAAAATAAATAAAATAAAAAAACCCGCTGTGAAACGTTCTGCGACAATTTTGAAAACCGCCGCGAATAGTTTCCCGACGCACGATTTCACGGCATTTTTTCAAAACCACCGCCAATCTATTTAGTGGCGGTTTAAACCCCCCCCCCCCCCCCCCCCCGAAACGTAAAACCAAACTGACGCTAAATGCCTTTTTGCCATAGTGATAATCTCCAAAGAGTAACTATCACACTAAAAGGTCATAGCAGATCCCTACTATGATGAGAACCCAGAAGTTCCATGAAACTATTCTTGAATATATTTTCTATAACTAGATGATATCATTTGAGGTAGAAAAATTATGTAGACTATCAAGGGTGGAGACTCATAAGACTTTGAGGCACCTTTTCATGGTGTATGGCCTTGGTAATGCCCAGGAGGATATTATGAGAATAAGATCTACCAGTTAGAAATCCATATTTCTATGTGTCATTGGATGTTCCTATCTGCATACGTGTATATTGGTCCTTAGACTTTAATATTATTATTATTGAGTATTATGAGTTATGTACTTAGATTTATTGACAAACATCATGATTAAAGATGTTCATGGTGAAGTAGGATATGTTGGATGTATCACGAGTAATATTGAATTAATGAATAGTGTGAGAAATGATTTATCCCTTATGTTCTTTAAGGAAAGACAATATCTCAGGCCCTTTGATGAAATTATATAACCAAAATAAATCCATGGCCATGGTGATCAATATGAAAGTTCTATTTCTAGAAATTCAAAGAAAGTGATATTGAGCATATAGGTTGATGGAACTAGCATGAAACCTAATCGATATGAGATATTTTGATAAAGGGATTATATTACATGGAAAACATTTGTATGAGGTGACATGTTGTTGTGGCATTAACTTCTTTCTATATGGGTGCCTTGGCTTGTTGCTAGATGTTAACCTTGGACTTTAGGCTACTCTGCCTAATTCCATGGAGAAAGAGTTCTAGAGGGCCACAAACTAAGTGTATCTAGTATATCAGTTAAATAATATATTATTTATTATTTAAAAATTCGAATAAAGATTATTCTTGGTTGTGGTTTAATAATTATTCATGGATTCTTGATCACATTTATTTTGATACTAGTTATTCGATAGAATATATTATGGGAGGAATATTTAAAAAAATTAATTGTTATTTAATGAATATAATTTTTTTATATTTATTTGATAATAATGAATTGATATTTATTTAATAAATAAATAACATTATTCAAGGTCCAATAAATATGGTGGAGGATTGGCAGACCACGTTCAAGTGTCCGGTGAGAAATAATAATGTTGAATATTATTTTATTAAATAATATTAAATTATAATTCACAAGTTAGGTGCATGTCAATAAATAATAATAATAATTCTATTATTATTTGACAAGGGGTTTTGCTAGAATTAATAAAAAAGATAAGGGTGCTTGTGTAATTATGTGATTTTAACCCTAGAAATATAGATACGTAATTATGATTATTTTCCCATAACCCTATCAAAGAAAATCTTTGGGCACAATAAATTGGAGAAAAGTTCTCAAGCCTTTAGAGTTTATCCCTCTCCCAAAATTCTCTCAAGAATGAGAGAGATCCTCCTCCACCGGATCAAGGAGAACTCTTTGGAAGTGGTTCTCAAGAAGATTGAAGGTGGATATCAAAAGCATAAAAATATTCACTGCTAACACCCAGAGACTCCTTTGGCGATTTCTAGAGATTCATGGAGAACATGTGGATCATCGTTAGAGGAATCCTATACTTGGATTCTACAATGCAATGGTGGAGCACTGTAGATATGTGTATGGACACATCAATGAAGAAAGAATAACCATGGAGGTAATTTTTATTTAATTAAATTAATTGTAAACAACATGTGTTGATATCCTCTCTCAGGTTTCCAGGTTAATAACCCTTACTTGTTCTTTGATTCAAATCCATTTATCTTGGTGTTCATCATCACTTGATCTTGGATTAATCATTGATAATGGAAAAAATAAAAGTTGGGAACTAACCCTCCCATGCTTTTGTTGTACCCAGAACCAAAAAGTGGTATCAGATCCCGGTAACATTGGTGATTAAAATTATTTAGTTTCCTTGGTGATTTACACATTCCTAATTTAGTTTTTTCAATTCGAGTTTAATCGTTTTTTAAATATGAATTATTAGATCTATTTATTCCTCTATAATTTCTCACAGATCTAATAGAAACGATTAAGTTTGTGATTAAAATAAAATCAAAGATTTCATCTAGAGGTGCCAAGGATCCTAGATGTACAACACAATACTACACACCATGTAATCATAATTTCATGTCATGTAGTCACATTCAACACATCAAGATTGATTCAAAGATAAATTTAGGATTTTTCATTGATTAGGGAATTAATTACACCATTACTACACTGCGTGTTAACCAGGATTAGCTGATGCACAGTCAGCTGGACTACACACCATGTGGACCACTGGACATGGCATGTTGTCCCTTCGGGTTAGGGGTCTGGTTGTGTATTCCATACACGACCTACCCGACCGGTGACCATGTAACATGGAGTCAACATAGCGTATATCCCACAAGACACATCGTGTACTCCATGATTTCCAAATTACACCTCACACATCGAGTACCTAGGAATGTTCATTAGATATACGGCTAAGCGTGTACACACCACATAGATTAGATCTAAACGTTGTGAACTTTTTCCAGATTATGAAGATTAAAAATTTATTTATTTTACTCTTTAAAGTTGGAGACATGTACTTGCATGTGGTCATAAAGATAGGACATTCCATGTGATAGGTTTTAATATAAATAAATATTTAAATTTTTAATTTTATATATGTGTAATGTTTAAGATCTTAATGTCATGTATGATTTTTATTATAGTTATTATTCTACATGCATTAAAAAATGACACCATATTGAAAAATCATGTAATTCCTGTAATCATCAATGATGTACACATCATGAAAGTATGTGATAAGTAGTGCATGATGTATGTCACAAAGAATAAAGTGTATACAAGTATAATACATGTTGGGTAGATTTGTGTGGGTATTCATCAGGTTACCTTCAAGGTACAAGTTATGTACACAATTAATTTAAATGAATTTATTTAATTTGTTTAAAATTATAAAGGATGATAATCTCAAGGAAATTCATATAAGGATTAAGAAAAAAATATTTATTAATTAAAGATAATAATTAATCAATCTGAGCACGATTTATCTTAAATAAGAATGTTTAAAAATTGAATACTAGTTTTATTTAATTCATAATCCATTGTATGCTAGTGGATGATCATGATCTAGACCAGACCTTTGTATGTGATTGGTTTAATTTTAATTTATTATTAAATTATTTATTGGCATGTGTGCCTTATCTCCTCATTAATATGTATGGAATGCGTGCCCATGGTTTCATTTAAATAAACCCCATTTTACCCCTCACCTACATGTGAGTGAAATCATATTTAATGGATGAAGCTCTAAAGCTAGTGGAAAAAGTTCAAGTTAGGAGCCGAGTTAAAACCAATCCAAGCTAAATATAAAGGTTCACAAGTAGAAAGTTGTAAATACAAACCTCAGAATGGTTCAAGGTGTTTCTCCCCTGGGTTAGAGATTAGTTTATCAACTACTAGATAAACTAACCTTTAGAACAATCTCATGATCATACCCATTATTTTATTTCTGTCAGTTTCATGGTTATACATTATGTATTTTTTTCATGATCAAATAATTAATGAATTAACAAACATGCAAGATGGAACTAAAATAAAATGTCTTATATGTAAATATTATGTAAATACATCATTAATCACTTAAGTAATCCCACTTAAAATTAACAACCATGTGATAAATATATTAATTTGAAATTTATACATAAATGATAAAATCCCTCAATAAAATATTAAGTCGATATAGTCTTCCATTACTTCGGTTAGAATCAAACCATAGTTCATAGTGCTTGACCAGCTAATATTGGGGTGCTTTCAATTATTGGAGAATTATAAAATGAGGTTTTGGGTTGAATTGACTTGGTTTACATCAAGGGTTTACTTCTAAAGTAGTAATTGGTGTAACTGAGAGTCAAAGGTTGAGGAAATCCAATGAAAGGATTTCAATATTGGGGAGTCCACTGAATGGAACAAGGAACTGAGAGTTAATGTAGTTGGAATTTGGAATTCCTACCTAAACACATTTGGGTTTCTTAACAAACCAAATTTTGGGTAATGAGAAAGGGAATATGGATCGTTTTCACTTGAATGTACAAGAAATATGATATTCTAAAGACAATGGTGACGGATTTTGGGTTTCGATAAAATAATGGGAGACTAATAAATATAATATTTATTTATTTTTCTGAATTTATTAGTTAAAGTACTAAATCTATGGTTATATTATTTTTACAAAATCATTAAAATGAAATAAAACATATCATTATGATCCATACTTGAGAAGGAAAACCTTCTCACCAACACCAATTTTCAATAGTGGAAAAGGCTCCAATGGGTCATCATTCGCACTGAAAGGTAATTGTATGTGCTGGAAGAATATTTACCAGTTGCGCCTAGAAATGTAGAAAGTGATAAAGAACTATCTCTCTATGAGAAATATTCGAATGATGCTATGAATGTATATTAATTTATGATATAATCCATGTCCAATTATCTCTTGAAGAAATATGAGGATATGGATGCAAATACCATGATGTCTCACCTTCGGGATCTCTATCCAGAGAAGGAGAGATAAGAGGGGTATGAGATCTCCAATGCATTATTTACCACTTATCTTGGAGAGTCTGCACTATCTAGGATTAATTTATTCAATCTTATTGGCTATATTGAATGCCTGGATATCTTAGGGATTAAATTTCAAAATGAGTTATGTAAAGATATCATACTATTATCACTTCCCAAAACCTTCTATATTTTTATTGTGAATTATAATATGAGAAATAACGAGAAGAGTCTATCATGACTAATTACTTTAATTTTCCAAGTAGATAAAGACACAGGGAATGACAAAACCATAGTCCTTATGATGAATAAGAGAAATAAGGGAAATGAAAAGGGGCCTAAGATATATAAATAGTTTAAAACACTAAGCGCCATCCTACTAAGAAGAAGAAGTTATAGATTTAGGGTAAGGAAAAAGGAGGCAATATGTTTTGAATGTGTAAATCCAAGCTACTAGATGAAGAACTAAACCCAAAAGAAAGTGGAAGCTAAAGGTGCATTCGTTATCGATTACAATATTTCCATTTATACACATTGGGTATTAGATATAGCTTGTGGATCTCACATCTATATCCAAATGTAGGAACCAAGTAGATTTCATAAAATTGCTAGAGGAGTGGTGGATCTGCGAGCTGCCAATGGTGTGAGGCTAGATGTTATTTCCATTGGTGACTACCACCTTTAATTTCCAATGGGAATGATTTTGGTTTTACTTTATTGTTATTATGTACAAAATATTACCAAAAACATAATTTTTGTATCATGTTTAGATACATATGAGTTTATTTTCATGTTTAGAAATAAATTTTTTTCTTTTATAAAAACATCTTATGTTATAGTATGGCTCATTTAAATAACTGTTTGAATGTATTAAATTATGAAAACCAAGTGTTGTCAAATGATAACGAATCAAGTTCACATAACTCATATAGAACCTAGATTTGGAATCACGTTCTTGGTCATGTAAACAATAAGAATTTGAAAAAACTATATCAATATGGCTATTTAGAATATTATGAGCTGAAACCACTTGATATATGTCATGCTTTTTTATAAGAAAAAATTACCAAACCATCATTTAGTGGATTGAGTGAAAGGGCCAAAAATATTTTAGGATTGGTATACACTGATATGTGTGGACCATTTCTAGTAGAAGCTAAAGGTGGATATTTTACTTCATAACTTTTACTGATGACTTGAGTAAATATGGATATATTTACTTGATCATGTATAAGTCTAAGTCCTTTGATAAATTCAAGGAATTCAAGAATGAAGTAAAGAATCAACTTGGTAAGAAGATAAATAAGCTTAAATTAGATCGAGGTAGAAAATATCTTAACCTAGAGTTTATCAATTTTCTATGAGAGTTTGGGATTCTATCTCCACTCACTCTGCCTTATACACCACAGTGTAGTTTTGTTGCTGAAAGAAGGAACCGTCCATTTTTTGGACATGGTAAGGTTGATGATGAGTCATATAGATATTCTATTATCCTTTTGGGGATATTAATTATAAACTACAACATACACATTAAACTAAGTACCAACTAAAGCATAGAATGGAATTCCCTTCAAGCTATAGAGTGAAAAGAAACCCATTTTACCAGATACACATGTATGGGGTTTTGAGGCATTTGTTAAGGCCTTATCATGAAATAAACAATAACCTCAGGGCATGAAGTGTATCTTTATAGGGTACCTCAAGGAAACAAAGGGATACTACCTATACAACCCCTAAGATAAGAAAGTGATTATCACCTGATAAGTCATATTTCTTGAGAGGGATCACATACTCAAAAAGGATAGTGGGAGGAAGGTTGAGTTCAATGAAATTGATGATCAATATACATATGAGTTTGTATAGGAACAAGTTCCAAATGTCCCTTTGGAAGAAGTAGTTCATGAAACAAAATTACTACATAGAAGTGTAAGAGAGGAAAGGGCACTAGAGAGATATGATTTTCTAGTCACTGAGTATGGTGACTCATTATTATTGGAGAATAATGAACCTATATCCTAAAAGGAGGTAGTAGAGATATCATAAGTTGTAAGATGGCTAGAAGTAATGAATTTTAAGATGGATTCCATGTATCAGAACCAAATCTAGGTTTTAGTCGATGCGCCAGTTGATGTAAATCTTGTTGGGTGTAAATGGGTATTCAAGAAAAAATTGGAAATGAAAAGTGAATTAAATACCTATAAAGAGAGGATAGTAGATAAATGTTTTAAAAAGCTTCAAGGTATTAACAATGATTAAACCTTTTCAACAGTTTCCATTTTTAAATACATAAGAATCATACGTTCCATAACATCTTACCATGACTATGAGATTTGGTAGATGGATGTCGTATGAAACGACAAGAAGGGTTTGTGACTCCATGTGATGCCAAAAGGATTTTCAAGTTTCCGAGATCCATTTATAGATTAAAACAAGCATCTGGATCATTGAATATATGAATCGATGAAGCCATAAGATAATTTTGTTTCATTAAGAATGGATTTTAGTAATGTTTTTACAAAAGGTTTAATGGGAATTTGGTCATTATCCTAGTAGGATATGTTGATGACATATTACTTATTGGAAATTACATAATTGTCTTACAATTTATTAAGGATTGGTTAAACAAGTGTTTCTCCATGAAATACTTAGGCAAAGAAGCCTATATTCAAGGGATCAAGATCATTTGTGATAGATCGAAAAGGATTCTTGGACTAAGACAACGTACATATATTGGCCAGATAATAAATATATTTAGTATGAAATAATTCAACAGGGGATTGGTTCTGGTGTCACATGGTTTACAAATTTCTAATAAAATGTATCCCCATTTATAATAGGAGAAATATAGAATGAGTAAGATCCCATACACTTCATAAATAGGATCAATCATGCATTCCATGTGATGTTATTAATATTTTCATGACTTATTATATTCCCCCTTTACTTATTTTATATGAAATGTGCATAATTTGTGTGAAATATTAATGTTTTAATATTAAGTATAATATTTGAGCATTTTTAGAAGTAGTCAAATTGAGTCAGTTTAATGTTTTAATTATAACTATCACTATAATGATCCAAATTATGTGGTTCTTGTTTTTTAGGATTCTCCTTGAAATATAAAACAGTTCATTAGAAGGAACCATGATCCAATTCTGCCATTTGAAGGGTCATATGGTCCTCACAAACAAGACCAAAGAATCTGTGAAGAAACTGGACTATTCATGAAGATTGATTTACTGGGCTCAATCTAGAAGTTCGAAAACCTTAACTCTCCACTATAATTCGGGGGACACTACATGTCATCTTGGATAAAAATTTCATGGCCCAAATCCAATTACAAGGGGCCCAAATGAATCTTTGAAGTCCAGCCCACCATTCTGGACGAGAATGAAAATCAGTATCGTATGCATGACATATCTCCTGATGTAATCATCCAAGCGAGCTGAGATTTTTCAGTGTGAAGGCGGGGATGTAGGCGGCCGACTTTGTTGAAGAAACCATTCGGATTTTAAGGCATCTTAATATTCAAAAACCCTTTCACATTATGGACTTCAAAAAGACTGGATTGAAATGGACAGTTTATGTTTGTTTATTCAACCGGACATAACTTTTTATCCTTACGTCCAAATGACTCCAAATGTTGAGAGTAGTCGGCCAACATTATTGCCTACAACTTTGAAGAAGAAGATATTTGAAGATTCGGCTGTCTGAATTGCCAAATTGGCGATGAAAGTGGAGGGACAGATTGGGAATGCAAACAGTCCACTCCTTGGGCTATAAATACTCTCCCCTTCTCTCCTTGAGAGGGGTTGGCATTTCAGAAGAGAGGAGATCATATTGGCATGACCAAAGCTTTTCCAAAGGCTTGGGAGGACCTGCCAAACTCAAGTTTTCACTTGAGAGACCTTTCCTCCTCTCTTTCTTTTCACTTACTTTTGTGTTCTTCATTTTTGTAATCTTGTAATTCTCTTTCTTTGTAATTCTGTTTTAATGCAAGTTACTTCTTCAATATCTCTTATTCTCTTCCACCTTCTGTATTTTAATATTAATGTTCTTAAAATAGTTTAAATTCAGTTCAATCCCCTTTCCTTCTTAAGCTTCCTCATTCAATCGAAATTCCATTTTTGATTCTTAAATTATTTCGTGTGTGTGTTCGGCACACTACTCTTATCTTGTCCCTTTCTTTTTCTTCTCTTTATAATTCATCACCATAAACATATATTACCAGATTATTAAACATCCAAATGGCTGAGTAAATCTCTCATTGGGGTGAGTTATAATTTGGGGATGTTAATTGATTGAGAGTTTTGCTCGATGGGTATTCTTTAAATTAATATTGTGTATGTTAAACTTAATATGTCATGGATTAATGATATGTTTTGTTTAACAAGTGGTTTCCATGGATTATTGGAACCATAAATACACTACCATAAATAAGTTTTGATTGAGATTATAACCCTAAGTTAAGTTAAGGCTTGGATTAAAGCCTTCACACTTAGGAATTCCAATCAACATCAACTTATGACATGAGTGTTAATTTAATGCAATACAAAGTAAGGCTCAAGGATATCACATGCTTAACTCCCCAATGATGAACTCACCCCAATATTTATCAATTTGGTAAATCAAACATCATCCATAAATCATTTCAATTAAGCTCTGCAAACAAACCCCCTAATCAAAACACAATCAACTAAAAACAATCGACTATTACGAAGTACCATCACCGAGGATTCGACCCGAGTGCTGCTATACACATTAGCAGAGCACCAAAACTTTGACCGGTCGATAGGCGACAATCGGCCGTGCATTTCAAATGGCGTCGTTGCCGGGGATGGTGCTTTAAGTAGTCATTAGTTTCTGGTTATTGTAAAAAAAACCCAAAAAATACAAAAGTTTAAAAAAATTGAAAAAAAAACACAAAGAAAAATCCGTCTTCCTCTTAAAAATCATAAACTGAAAAAATACAAAGAAAAACCCATCTTCCTCTTTCTTCCAAAATCTCTCTGAATGCCCCGTAGCCTTCCAAACAATCCCTCGGATTTGTTTGACCCTGAAATTGAGCGAACACTTCGCCAACTTAGGAGGAACATAAGAGATACTCAAATAATTCAAGAACCAGTCCTCATTCAACCAATTGAATTAGATATGGCCAATCCTAGGGAACAAACATTGAAAGAACTTGCTGCCCCTGATATGAATTACCAACCTCTTGGTATTCAATATCCAAACATAGAGGCTGACTTCGAACTCAAGTCGGGTTTGATTCATCTTCTTCCTCATTTCCATGGTCTAGCTGGTGAGGATCCTCATCTTCACCTCAAAGAGTTCCAAGTGGTCTGCTCAACCATGAAACCTCAAGGGGTTTCTGAAGAACAAATCAAGCTTTGAGCTTTCCCCTTTTCCCTAGAGGATTCTGCCAAGTCTTGGCTCTACTACCTCCCACCTGGTTCCATAAACTCATGGGTTGACATGAAGAGACTTTTCCTTGAGAAGTTCTTTCCCGCTTCCCGAACAGCTTCTATCCGAAAGGAAATAAGCGGCATCCGTCAATTCCCTAATGAATCACTCCATGAGTATTGGGAGAGGTTCAAAAAGCTTGTGGAAACTTGTCCACACCATCAAATCCCTGACCAACTCCTGATCCAATACTTCTATGAGGGGTTATTGGCTATGGAGCGAACTCTCATTGATGCCGCAAGTGGCGGTGCTCTTGTTGATAAAACTCCTGCAGCTGCAAGAGAACTCATAAGCAACATGGCTGCAAACACGCAGCAATTCCATACTCGAGCACATGCTCAAGTGAAACAAGCCCAAGATAATCAATCCATAGAGCCCAACAAGATGACTGAGTGGATGAGTGAACTTACAGGTCTTGTGCGTCAACTAGCGGTGGCTACCAAAGCCCCAACCTCATCTTCTCCAAAGTCACTATTCCCTGGACCTATCAAGAATTGTGGAATCTGCAACTCTCCATCTCATCCGACTGACACATGTCCACAACTTCAAGATGATCCATCTGATTCATCTAGTCCAATGGAGCTCAATGCGGCATATGCTCAGCGAAACTTCAACCCTCAACAATCAGGTCAGTTTGTTAGAAACTTCAACCAACCCCACTCTGAGCCCTTCTCTTCTACCTTTAACCCACCTCTGAGGTATGGTAATCCCATTTCTCATCCTCCTCAATTCCCTCCTCAAAACCCAAACCAATTCCAATATGGTCAAGGTGGTGGTAACTTCCATCAACCTTATCCTTTTGTTCCTCAACCTCAAAGGAACAATCCTCCTCCTGGATTCCACTATCCTAACGAGCCTTCCCAATTCCCCACCCAATACAATCGCTTTCCCAAGAACCAAAATCAAGGCCAACCCAATTTGGGACATGCCTCTTCTTCTAAACAACCATGGGAAAGTGCTGTAGAGGATCTTGCTTCCTTCACCTGTTCTAGCCTAAAGAACATTGAAACCCAAATAGGTTAACTTGCATCCCACCTTAGCCAGCAACAACCATCCAATTCATCCCAACTCCCAGCTCAACCATTACCCAACCCCAAGGGTAATGTAAGTGCAATTGCACTTAGATCAGGAAAGCAACTTGCTATGCCTCAAGATAAATCCTCAAACCCCCCTTTCGATGTTGATCTAGAAAATGAAAAGAACAAAAAGATGGAAAAGGAACTTGAATCCACTCCTTCACCTTCTTCCATTCCACTTAGGAACCCAATTCCTTTTCCTCAAGCCATCTCCAAGCCTAAGAAGTCCTTTGAACCTGATCCTGAAATGCTTGACATGTTTAGACGTGTTGAAATGAACATCCCCCTCTTAGATGCCATCAAACAAATCCCTATGTATGCCAAGTTTCTTAAGGAATTGTGCACCCATAAGAGGCAACTTAGGAACATTGAAAATGTTTCAACTCAACAGTCCATTCCCATGAAGTGCAAAGATCCAGGGACCTTCACGGTTTCATGTCAAATAGGGAGTTCCAACTTTGATGATGCACTCATAGACCTAGGAGCCTCAATTAATGTCATGCCCAAATCCATTTTCTCCAACCTTGGTCTAGGTCCCTTGCACCCAACGGGTATTGTCATTCAATTAGCCAATCGAAGCACTGCCAGTCTTGAGGGGATAATTGAGGATGTTCTTGTTCGGGTCAATGATCTTATCTTCCCAGCTGATTTCTATGTCCTTGACATGGAAGCTGAGACGACCTCTTCTCGATCTCCCCTAATTCTAGGAAGACCATTCCTCATGACTGTGAGAACCAAGATTTATGTCCACTCAGGCATCTTATCCATGGAATTCGGTGACCAACTGGTCAAGTTCAACATTTTCCAAGCCATGTGATACCCATCTGAGGATCACTCTGCATTCTCAATCCATGCTTTTGAGGACACTTCTAAGATTCAATCGAACCCCAATCCACCATGTTCTTCATGTTCTAATGATAAAGGATCTTGTGAAATCTGCACCATGATTAACAAAGTCATAAATGGTGAAGTTGATGTGGACCTCTCATTCATAGAATCCATCAATCTAGAGGAACTTGAAAACTCTCTTGAATCCCACATCAACTCTGATCTCTACTGCTCCACCTTGGACAGTGTTGAGGAAAATGATCCAAACCCATCTAGAATCCCTTCTCCAACTCCTAACTTGTCTAGCTCTCCAATCAAGGCTGAAACTGATCTAAAACCACTTCCTTCACACCTCAAGTATGCATTCCTTTTCCATGATCCCTCATACCCTGTCATTATCTCTGCTTCACTTTCTGAAACTGAGGAGTCCCAACTTGTTCAAGTGTTAGAGGAAAACAAAAATGCCTTAGGTTGGACCCTAGAGGATATTCCAGGAATCAACCCTGCCCTTTGCATGCATCAAATCCATCTAGAGGAATCATCCAAACCAATTAGGCAACCTCAAAGAAGACTCAATCCACTCATACTTGAGGTAGTTAGGGAAGAGATTACCAAGCTTCTTCAAGCTGGTATTATCTACCCAATTTCTGATAGTGAATGGGTTAGTCCAATTCAAGTCGTTCCTAAGAAGGGCGGGATAACAGTTGTCACAAATGAACATGGAGAAGTGGTCACAACTCGAGTGAAAAACAAATGGCGTGTGTGCATCGATTATCGCAAATTGAATGCTGAAACACGAAAAGATCACTACCCACTTCCTTTCCTTGACCAAATGCTTGAGAGATTGGCCGGAAAGTCACACTATTTCTTTCTTGATGGTTACACCGGCTACTTCCAAATTCCAATCGCACCTCAAGACCAAGAAAAGACCACATTCACTTGCCCCTTTGGAACCTATGCCTATAGGAGAATGCCTTTTGGCCTTTGTAATGCTCCTGCAACATTCCAGCGGTGTATGATGAGTATCTTTTCTGAATTCATTGAGAATTGCATGGAGGTCTTCATGGATGACTTTACCATTTTTGGCGAGTCATTTGAATCTTGCTTACATTCACTCTCTTTGGTCCTTCAAAAGTGTGTCAAGTGCAACCTTGTGCCGAATTTTGAAAAATGTCACTTTATGGTTTCAAATGGGATTGTTCTAGGGCACATAATTTCTCAAGAGGGTATCCAAGTTGATCCAGCCAAAATTGAGGTGATCCAATCACTTCCTGAACCCAAATCAGTTCGAGACATTCGGTCCTTCCTTGGTCATGCCGGTTTCTATCGGCGATTCATTCAGAACTTCAGCAAGATTTCCCTCCCACTCACTCGTTTACTTCAAAATGATGTCACATTCAATTTTGATGAGGCTTGAAAGAGAGCCTTCGTCGAACTCAAATCTGCTCTCACATCTGCTCCAATAATCCAACCCCCAGATTGGTCCTTACCATTTGAATTGATGTGTGATGCTTCTGATAGGGCCATTGGGGCTGTTCTTGGTCAAAGAAGAGAAAACATTCCTCATGTCATCTTTTATGCCTCAAAAACATTGGATGAAACTCAATCACACTACACTGTGACTGAAAAAGAACTTTTAGCTGTGGTTTTTTCCTTGGATAAATTCCGGCCCTATCTCTTAGGTGCCAAAATCATCATCTTCACGGACCACTCAGCATTAAAGTTCTTACTTAAGAAAATTGATTCCAAACCAAGGCTAATAAGATGGATTTTAATTCTCCAAGAGTTTGACCTTGTGATAAAAGATAAACCTGGAAAAGAAAACCCTGTGGCTGACCACCTGAGTAGAATTTCTAATTCTTATCATTCTGAAATAATTGATCCTGAATTTCCAACTGAACACCTCTCATCTCTCACTCCAAAGTTACCATGGTATGCCCCAATTGTCAATTACTTGGTTTCTGGTGTTTTCCCTGAATATTTTTCAAAAGAACAAAAAGAAAAGATGAAAAGTGATTCAAAGCATTATTTTTTGGAAGATAATAAACTTTGGAAAACTGGGGCTGACATGGTAATTAGGAGATGTGTTGATGAAACTGAACAATCCTCCATCTTGGAATTCTGCCACTCAATGCCTGGAGGTGGCCACTTTGGACCACAAAGGACTTCTCGAAAGGTCCTAGATTCTGGATTATTTTGGCCTTCACTCTTCAAGGACTCACACGAGTTCTGTCAATCATGTCCCACTTTCCAAAATTTTGGCACAATTTCTAAAAGAAACGAAATGCCTCAAAAGCCATTAATCTTCTGTGAGCTTTTCGATGTTTGGGGCATCGATTTCATGGGACCTTTTCCCCCTTCCAATGGATTATCCTACATTATCCTTGCTGTTGACTATGTTTCTAGGTGGGTCGAGGCCAAACCCACTAGGAAAGACGATGCTCAAACTGTGAGTGAGTTCCTCAAAACTCATATCTTCCATCGATTCGGAACACCACGTGTTTTGATAAGTGACTTAGGAACTCATTTCTGTAATAGAACCATGGAGTCACTTTTGAAAAAGAATGGGGTTGTACATAAAACATCCACTGCATATCACCCTCAAACAAATGGAATGGCTGAACTTTCTAACAGAGAAGTGAAAAGAGTGCTTGAAAGAATTGTTAAGCCCACAAGAAAAGACTGGCCCGATAGACTTGGTGAAGCACTCTGGGCCTATCGAACAGCCTATAAGACACCCATTCGGATGTCTCCATTTAGGCTAGTTTTTGGTAAAGCCTGTCATTTACCAGTTGAAATCCAACATAAGTCATTTTGGGCTGTCAAAACTTGTAATTTAGATTGTGAAAAATCTGGTGAAGAAAGATTGTTGCAGTTGACTGAATTGGAGGAGCTTCGACTCGATTCGTATGAGAACTCCATTCTCTACAAAGAAAAGGCAAAGTCACTCCATGACAAGCACATTATTCGAAAGGTATTTCATGAAGGTGAAAAGGTAATGCTCTTCAATTATCGATTTCGACTTCACCTAGGTAAGCTCAATTCTCGTTGGGATGGACCTTTTATTATTACTAATGTTTACCCATTTGGTGCAGTGCAAGTCGAATACCCTTCTTCAAAAAGAACATTCACGGTAAATGGACACCGGTTAAAGCATCACCATGAGAGGCCATTCACTTCAGGTTCCACATAGACTTCCATTGACCCACCACTAGATGGAAATGGCGACCCACCAAATCCAAACCAGGGGCACCTCTTTCCCTTTAACTCTCTCTCTCTATATCTTCCTCTCTCTACCTCTTTCTTCTTCTTCCTCTCTCTTTCATTTTGTTCCCACTTTATTCATCAAACCCTTTCTTTTTATCTTTCTTGTGTGGGTGTGTATTTTTTTTAAAAAAAAACTTAAAAACTAAAAAAACCAAAAAACACAATTACTTAAAAAAAATTACAAAAAAAGAGTCATGCTTACTCACCATCTAGTTTTGAAATTTTGTCCAACCATTTTGGGGAGTCAAAGGCTTGTTTTAAACTCAAATATATTGAATTTTTTATCTCAAACTTGGGTAAACAATTTTGTGTCAATAACAAACATTTTGAATGAACAATTTTTGGTGGAAAATGATTCTCCCCTACCGTGAGGAATAACATTAGCCTTCATGACAAGGTCATCTATGGCCATCTTTTTCATTGTGTGTCTTCACCACTGATTGTGAGTCTTGAGTTTGTGGACCTTCGAGCTGAATTTCCATCTTTTGTGTGCATTAATATGATAGAGGCATTTTCTAAGCCACATGAGAATCAGAATAGCCAAATAGCCTCCCGTTACCCTTACATTGATCCTACTTTTGAAAGCCCCTTTGAGCCTATGAAAACCTTTCTTTTGATAGCCACATTAAAAGCCTAATACCTTGTCCCACCCAACATCTTCATGGATTTTCATTGTATAATTTATTGAAATTTAAGTGTGGGGGGAATGGACTTCATTTTTGGGCGTACTTTCATTGATTTCCAATGTGTCATCATATGCTTGAGGGCAAGCATCCATTCAAGTGTGGGGGAGAGGTTTTAATTTTGTGAGCTTTGGGGTGTATATGTGTAATTGTCAATTTTACAAAAGTCATTGAAAAGTGTTCAAAAAAAATGAAAAAAAATTATATTAAAAAAATGATGAAAAAAAAGGAATGGGTTGTGTCTTGGGTGGGTCAAAAATCATTCATCATCAACCTTTGATCGTGTTATAACTACTAAAATTAGTTCCATGAGAAGATCAAACATGGGTTGGGAGATGACTGTGAGACTTGTTTCAAGCACAACTTTCGAAAAAAAAGAGCAAAAAGAAAAAGAAAAAAAGAACACTTTAATCTTTTTGTATTGTGTCATTATTGGAAGTCTTCCATGTTGTACATATTCCATCATCTCACCCTATTCCATTTTCTATCTCCCTCACTTTTCATTCATTACACATTCATGCCCTTGTAAATATGTGTTTCTATTTCCTTTCAAATCAAATTTCAAAAAAAAATGTGCATTGATTTTTCCATGTTGGTGTTTTTAAACCCTCTTTTCCTTTGGACATTATATACCTACCGTCCCATAGCCACTGAAAACCCCCTTAAAAGACCTCTTGATTCTTGTACACATTAGATTTGGGAATGGAAGCTGAGAGCTCTTATAAACTCTTGATTTTCACTTTTTGTTGGTGAATGAGTGAACCTCCTAAAATACATTTTTATCATCTTGAGAGGAGTAAGTTTTGAGTGCCTACATTTTCTAATTCAAACCTTGAACATGAAAAAATGAATTGTTTCTGATGCATTATTGTGAACCAAATTTGTGATGAAATTCAATATGGATGAGCTAAATAGTCTAAACCTCCCCTGATTGAAGAAAACAAAATTTTTATATTTGTTGGTGAGTGAAAATGATTTTGTCATGTTTTTATATTTGTTGCACATGAGGACACGCGCAAATCTAAGTGTGGGGGAGTTGATGTTATTAATATTTTCATGACTTATTATATTCCCCCATTACTTATTTTATATGAAATGTGCATAATTTGTGTGAAATATTAATGTTTTAATATTAAGTATAATATTTGAGCATTTTTAGAAGTAGTCAAATTGAGTCAGTTTAATGTTTTCATTATAACTATCACTATACTGATCCAAATTATGTGGTTCCTCTTTTTTAGGATTCTCCTTTCAATATAAAAAATTTCATTAGAAGGAATCATGATCCAATTCTGCCATTTGAAGGGTCATATGGTCCTCACAAACAAGACCAAAGAATCTGTGAAGAAACTGGACTACTCATGAAGATTGATTTACTGGGCTCAATATAGAAGTTCAAAAACCTTAACTCTCCACCGTAATTCTGGGGACACTACATGTAATCTTGGATAAAAATTTCATGGCCCAAATCTAAGTACAAGGGGCCCAAATGAATCTTTGAAGTCCAGCCCACCATTCTGGCCGAGAATAAATATCAGTATAGTATGCATGACATATATCCTGATGTAATCATCCAAGCGAGCTGAGATTTTGCAGTGTGAAAGAGGGGATGTAGGCGGCCGACTTTGTTGAAGAAACCATTCGGATTTGAAGGCATCTTAATATTCAAAAACCCTTTCACATTATGGACTTCAAAAAGACTGGATTGAAATGGACAGTTTATGTTTGTTTATTCAACCGGACATAACTTTTTATCCTTACGTCCAAATGACTCCAAATTTTGAGAGTAGTCGGACAACATTATTGCATACAACTTTGAAGAAGATGATATTTGAATACTCGGCTGTCTGAATTGCCAAATTGGCGATTAAAGTGGAGGGACAGATTGGGAATGCAAACAGTCCACTCCTTGGGCTATAAATACTCTCCCCTTCTCTCCTTGAGAGGGGTTGGCATTTCAGAAGAGAGGAGATCATATTGGCACGACCGAAGCTTTGCCAAAGGCTTGGGAGGACCTTCCAAACTCAAGTTTTCACTTGAGAGACCTTTCCTCCTCTCTTTCTTTTCACTTACTTTTGTGTTCTTCATTTTTGTAATCTTGTAATTCTCTTTCTTTGTAATTCTGTTTTAATGCAAGTTACTTCTTCAATATCTCTTCTTCTCTTCCACCTTCTGTATTTTAATATTAATTTTCTTAAAATAGTTTAAATTCAGTTCAATCCCCTTCCCTTCTTAAGCTTCATCATTCAATCGAAATTCCATTTTTGATTCTTAAATTATTTCGTGTGTGTGTTCGGCACACTACTCTTATCTTGTCCCTTTCTTTTTCTTCTCTTTATAATTCATCACCATAAACATATATTACCAGATTATTAAACATCCAAATGGCTGAGTAAATCTCTCATTGGGGTGAGTTATAATTTGGGGATGTTAATTTATTGAGAGTTTTGCTCGATGGGTATTCTTTAAATTAATATTGTGTATGTTAAACTTAATATGTCATGGATTAATGATATGTTTTGTTTAACAAGTGGTTTCCATGGATTATTGGAACCATAAATACACTACCATAAATAAGTTTTGATTGATATTAGAACCCTAAGTTAAGTTAAGGCTTGGATTAAAGCCTTCACACTTAGGAATTCCAATCAACATCAACTTATGACATGGGTGTTAATTTAATGCAATACAAAGTAAGGCTCAAGGATATCACATGCTTAACTCCCCAATGATGAACTCACCCAAATCTTTATCAATTTGGTAAATCAAACATCATACATAAATCATTTCAATTAAGCTCTGCAAACAAACCCCCTAATCAAAACACAATCAACTAAAAACAATCGACTATTACGAAGTACCATCACCGAGGATTCGACCCGAGTGCTGCTATACACATTAGCAGAGCACCAAAACTTTGACCGGTCGATAGGCGACAATCGGCCGTGAGTTTCACCATGTTATGTACTAGACTTTATGTTTCCTATGCATTGATCATGGTAGGAAGATATCAATAAAATCTATGAGAACAACATTGGACTATTGATAAGACCATCCTTAAGTATCTGAGAAGAACAAAGGATATGTTCCTAGTGTATGGAATATATAAGGAGCTTTTCATTAGAGGGTATGTTGATATTGGTTCTTAGACAGATCATAATGATCTGAAGTCCCAATCAGGATATGTTTTCTATCTCAACAGAGGAGCTGTGAGTTGTAAGAGTTCAAAGTAATCAGTTTTCACTAATTCTATGATGGAATCTGATTATATAGTGGATTCTGATGTATCCAAGGAACTCATCTTGATTCATAACTTTGTCTATTAGCTCAATGTGGTACCTAATAGTAAATAATCTATCACATTGTATTATGATAATATTACAGTGATGGATCATGAAAATGAACCAAGTTCACATCAACAGAAAAATAACATACTCCAGAATTATCATCTCTTAAGGTATTTGTATCATAGGGGTGAAGTTTTAGTGAGCAAAGTACCCATATAAGAGAACATGGTAGACCCATTGACTAAAGGTCTATCTCAGTAGAAGCATGAATATCATGTGAGAGCTAGAGGATTGAAATTTTTTAACATTTGGTTCTAGTGCAAGTGGGTGTTTGTTGGAGATGGTTCCCTCAAAACAACTTATTTTGTACTTTATGATAAATTACATTATTGTTTTTGAATATTAATAAATTCTTTATCACATCATGATTGTTCTTCTGTGTAACATTGTATGTGATAATTTCCTATGTGTAACTGTCACACTAAAAGGTCATAGAAGATACCTACTATGATGAGAACCTAGAAGTGATATGACACTATTATTGAATATATGTTCTATATCCATATTATATCATTCGAGGGACACAAATGATACGGGATATCAAGGGTGTATACTCATAGGACTTTGATGAACCTTCTCATGGTGTACGACCTTGGTAATGTCCTTGAGGATATTATTAGAACAAGACCCACCAGTTGGAAATCCATATTTCTATGTGTCATTGGATATTCCTATATATGTACATGTGTATTGATCCTTAGACTTTATTATTATTATTAATGAGTATTATGAGTAATGCAATTAGTTGTATTGATGAAAACTATGATGACATATGTTCGCGGAAAGGTAGGATATGTTGGGTGTGTCACAGGTAATATTGCATTAATGAATAACATGAGAAATGATTTAACCCTTCTGTTCTTTAATGAAGTATAATATCTGAGGCCCTTTGATGGAAATGATATAGCCAAAATAATTCCATGTCCATGGTTATCAATAGGAAAGTTTTATTTCCAAAAATTCAAAGAAAGAGATTTTGAGCAAATAGGTTGATGGAACTAGCATGAAACCTTCTTGATTTGATATATTTTTATAAGGAGATTATATTATACGATAAGAATTCATATTAGGTGAAATGTTGTTGCGACATTAACTTCTTTCTCTGTCGGTTTCTTGGCATGTTGTTAGAGGCTAACCGTGGACTTTTGGCTGCTCTACCTAATTCCACTAAGAAAGAGGCCTAGAGGGTTACACAATATGTGTATCCAGTATATTAGTTAAATAATATATTATTTATTATTTAAAAAGTTGAATAAATAGTATTCTCGATTGTGGTTAAATAATTATTCAGGGATTCTTGATCGCAATTATTTCGATACTAGTTATTCGAGAGAATATATTATTGATGGAATATTTAATAAATATTTTTTTAGAGAATATAATATTTATATATTTATTAGTGAATAATGAAAATTATATTTATTTAATAAATCAATAGTCATTATTCAAGGTCTAATAAATATAGTGGAGGATTGTCGAACCAAGTTCAAGGGTCTAGTGAGAAATAATAATATTTAATATTATTT
Source organism: Viscum album (assembly GCA_963277665.1). Taxonomy (NCBI): domain Eukaryota; kingdom Viridiplantae; phylum Streptophyta; class Magnoliopsida; order Santalales; family Viscaceae; genus Viscum; species Viscum album. Next base: position 1,452,265,311 of record OY728152.1, on the reverse strand, counting down.
TAATAAATAACATTTAATTATAATTCACTAGTTAGGCGTGTGTCAATAAATAATAATAATATTATTATTATTTGACATGGTGTTTTGCAAGTATTAATAAAATAAATAAGGTAACTTTTTCAATTATGTTATTTTAACCCTAGTGATATAAATACTCAATTATGATTTTTTTATCATAACCCTATCCAAGTAAATTGTTGAGCAGAATAAATTGGAGAAAAGTTATCAAGCCTATAGAGTTCATCGCTCTCCAATAATTGTCTCAAGAATGGGAGATATCATCCTCCACCAAATCAAGGAGAACACTTTGGAAGCAGTTCTCAAGGCGGTCAAAGGCGGACATTGCAAGCGTAAGGATCTTCCAAACTAGAACTCAAAGACTCCTTTGGTGACATCTGGAGATTCATGGAGTACGTATGGATCACCACTAGAGGAATTATACACTTGTATTATACAATGCAATGGTGGTTCACTATAGAACTGTGGTTGGACACATCAATGAATAAAGAATAACCATGGGGGTAAATCTAATTTAATGAAATTAATTATAAAAAACATGTGTTGATATCCTCTCTCATGGTTCTAGGTTAATAAACCTTGATTTTTCTTTGATTCAAATACATTCATCACAGCATTAATCATCGCTTGATCTTGGATTAAGAATTGATAATGTAAAAAATAAAATTTGGGCACTGACCCTCCTAAACTTCTACTATGCTTGGAACCTATAATAACATCATGAATATATATATATATAACATAAAAATCACAAAATTTAATAAATATTCTTAGGTTTTATCTTAATTATCATGCTATTTATATTCTTCTAAAATCTAGTTCTCAAGGGTATTTCTAAACTTCCATTGATACCAACTATAATAACTCAACCCTAGTAATTGAGAGCCAGTGTTTACTTTATTACATTATTACTAGATACAAGTGACTACTATACATATGATCAGTTAGTTTAGAAATATTAGGAGACTATATACATACATGAGTTCCATATTAAATTTGAAAAATAATTCATAGAATGAAAAAAAAATCATCCTTGAAGATCATTCAAAGATTTCATATTCATATCCCAGGGAAAGGAAAAAAATAGATCTTAAGTGTTTAGTAAATAAAAGAGTACAATATAATCCACCATGAGTAGATAATTCATAACAATATACCAAATTTAATAATCAATACATATTCCATTTAATCAATAAATTTATCATTAAATACATCTATGAATGAAAGTGAAGATATGGATAATGATAACTTAATTGTCACTAAGGAAAATTCATAATTTCGGACATTCATGATCTTATTTCCAGGGCCTTATGTTAAGAAAAATTGAACCTTACCCTCAAGGCCTTGTACCAACAAACATTCAATAAATGGGTAGACATACACCAAATACTCAACTAATAAGGCATTACAATTGGTTTGTCTGATGATACCCACCGATGCATCAGGGGGATATCTATAACTAGGAACCACCCATAAATTACGTAGGTCCAATGAATTAATCATATATTAAATAAACAATATAAAACATAATAAAAATTCTTTATCAATCAATAAATATCTATATTTAATAAAGAATATGAAACATCAATATTTCCCCAATAAATGAAATAAATTTTCTGATAATATTCATTCAAAAAATACAATATATTGAAATGGTATATGATTAGGACAATATAAAAGTAATAGAAATGATACTGAGTAAATCCATGATATTGAATATATGTACATAAAGGGAAAAAATGATTTCCAATGAATAATGGAGAGTGATAGAGAACATGATCACAAGTAAATGATCACAAAATAAGGTTTAATCCATAAATTAGTAACGGATGATAGAATACGTTAAATTCACCAGAAATGAAGTTTTATAGTAAAGGAAAATAATTTTATAATTAGAGAGGAAAATGGAAGAGAAACTTTAATAAAAATGTTCTTTAAATTTTTTGAAGCTTTTCTGTAAAAATGAAGTTATAAATAATTTCCAAAATTCTTCTTAACCTTTTAGAAAATAATTCCATTTTATTTTAATACAAAAACAAAAAATTCATAGAATAATTGAAAAATTAATTAATTTTAAAAAATAATATAAAATTATAGAGGAATATATATAGTGAATAGTATTCATGGAGGTGAAAAAAAATTCATGTCATATACATTAAAAAGATCATTCCTTTCACACTTTTATAAAAAAAGTAAAAAATGACTTGTTCAAAAACATTAAAAAAACATTAAAAACCTTTAAAAATAAAGTCCAATTTAATATAAAAATACCTTGAACAATAATTTAAAAGTATATAAAAAATTCCATGAAACAATTTAAAAAATATATGGATATGGAAGAGAAATATTCCCCACCAAAAAGAAGAAATAAGGTAATTTTTTATTAAAAAACCCATTTCAGTCTTTGAGTACCAAATATATGAAAATTTAGAATAAAAACATAAGAAACCCACAAATAACCATGATATAACAAAATATATTTTATTTAATTATATAAATAGTATATAATTCTCCCAATATAAATTTAAACTTTAAAAATCCTAAATAAGAGTGAGATTCCAAAATTAACCATTACAGCTATTATAACTTTTGAATCGAAACCCCTTAAAATATAAAACTTGAATTGATACTTCAAATACTATTAATAAAGATTAATTGATGATATGATATATCAAAGGTTCATTATATATACCATATAAAATAATTATGTGCATAATATAAAATATGTCCCAATAGAGTGGAATTGAGACAAAAAACCCTTAACAAGGTTTCCTACTCAGATGGATGCATTATATCCACTTTAATGATACATTTAAATTTATTAAATAATTAATAAATAAAAATTTTCATCTATATTACAATTTTTATTCTCCTTTTATAATATTTTTAAATCTATTCATTATATAGATTTTTCTTACATCGACTACTTAAATTGTTTCAGTCAATTTATCCAAAACTACTTTGATATGTTAACTATTGTAAAATGTGTTATTAAATGGTTCCACTATATTTATAATTTTAATAATTTAATTTTTAATAATTTTAATCATTATATATAATTTATAATCATTCATGGAATATAATAATAGAAAAACAAATTGCATCGCTTCATGAAGGTGGTAGTTCACACGTGCACATGAGTGACAATATCATTTTCCAATGGATATAAGAATAAGAAGAGAGTCAATATATTATATTTTAATAATCCTAATTATTTCATAAATATAATATATTTTCCTTAAATTATTTTTTATAACCATATAATTGAGGAGGTTATGAAAAAATATTTACACCGCTATGTGGAGATGGTAGGTCATACGTATGCACAAGTGATGTTTTATTTTTCTATAGGATGGAAAGAAGATATAAATTTTTTTAATAATATAATTAAAACATATAATTATGGTAAATATACTGATGTAATTATTTTAAGATTTTTATTTAATATTTTAATGAGGTTAAAGAAGAAAGGAACCTGAAAAAAACTTGATAAGAACGTAAACCTATTCCTTTGGTAATCTCCTTTGGATTACACCTTAATCCTTCTTGAAGTAGTATTTTTATGATACTAGGACATCTAGTTATATAAAAATAAAGTTATAAAGGTATTTAGATATTTATTTTTATAATAATTGGTTAAAGAAATGTGGATAAGAGAGGAGAGGTGGTTCCCTTTTATAAGTGAGGTGAGTGGAAAACTTGTAAATACAGGGAATTTATTAAATAACATATGTCTTACTAAAATATAGTGGATAAAAATTGGAATATATTTGATTTTCACAATTTTAAGGTTTAAATACAACCAACCAAGGGTATTCAAGAAATTTTTTTCCATTATCTTGAAGCCAAATCCCTTAATTTTAACGCTTTTAACTCAATTTACACTTAATCGTGGTGATAAATATTTACCATGGTTATTATTCATTATGAAAAAAACAAAGTTGGAATTATTACCTAATATTAATTCAATTTATTCAAAATATTTAATCCATTTTTCATTATTAAATTAATATAATTGGTAGAAATTATTTTGAATGTACTCAAAACGTAATGAAAACTGTTTTTAGAAAAATGCTTTTTTAAAGTATAAAATTGATTTTATAGAAAAATAAAAAATAATTTTGATTCCCATGTAATTAATATTATTATATAAAATAAAAAGAAACTTATTTTACTTTAAAATAAAGCAAAAAATAAAAGTAACCTTCTGAATACTTGATTGAAAGAGAAGAATGAAAAAATAGTTTTTATTTGAATAAAAACATTACATAGATTTCCCAATTATTAAAAATAGATTTATAAGTTCAACATTATATTTTTAAGTGAATTATATTAATTATTAAATATGTATTTGGTCTATAAAAAGGTTTCATAAACTTTAAATTCAATATTATATCTTAATAATTTCATAAAAGTGACAGCATTTGTAAAATCGATATTTTTCATTATTCACCAAAAAATCAACTATTTCTGAATAATCTAAAATTTTCACATTAAGATAATTTTGACATGAATAATTAAAAGATGAATTTTTTACATAAAATTAAAATTATAAAATTTTGGAATTTAGGTTTTAATCACACTTTTGAATAATGTTTTGTGTATTATCTTATAGTTTCTTTATAAAGAAAAGCTTACTTACTATAATTGAAACTTGAGTGTTAAAACAAATTTCAATTTATACCATATTTTATGGAAATAATGATCCTATTATTATAAATTTTAATATTTTTTGGAAAGAAAAATGATCATCTTGGGGTTTTTTCCTAGCTTGCCTCCTGGAATTTATGCCAATTGTTGGAGGAATATGTCCGAATTTTTATCAACATCGAGCGATCAAGGAAGATGTACTAAATCAGGGATTTGCATAGATAAAACACCATTATTACCATTTATATTTTATTAGAAACATCTTATGTAATGTGTGAAATATTTTCATGGATGAATCTATGAATTAAGCAATCATCAAGCTTGGTATGTATATGTTTTTTCTTTGAAATAACCCTTGTGATAGGGAGTAGACTATTATATGTGTTCTTATTTGTTCTCATTTTCTTTATAATGATAACCTAAGTAGAATGGAATATAATTTAAAACATATTCACCAAGATAATCAAGATATATATGAATACATGATAAATATTCCAAGGAATAAATGGTCAGTGGCATGTGACGATGGGAGGAGATCTCGGAAAATGATGACTAACAATGTAGAATGAATTAATGGAGTCTTCAAGGGATTTTAAGAGATAAATATCATAGGTAATTAAGAATATTAAATAATATGTTATTTAGTAATATATAATGTTATTTTAATTAATATCTTATTTAGATTTAATATTTTGTTTTAATATTAAATTACATGTCAAGTGTACGAAATATTCTATCACATAGTGAAATATTTTGTTAAAGGAGGTAAAAAGGATGAAGAGGGTCTGAACTAAGGGATGCGATATGGGAACCAATTTCAATGTGATATTTATAGGATTATTAAAGGGTATTCTACATTACATGTCTCTTCAATTGAATTTTTTAGGAATAGACTTTAGGTCACAAAGTTCCATGATACTTTGACTGGTAGAAGTAGTCATATGCTTGTGGTTTTATCGACTACAAAGTATTATTGACTTCTACCGTTCTCTGTGGATTCTTATAGTTGAATATCATAATTTCAATCTGGACATTTTTTCTCTCATTATTCTTTTTAACATTAATATGTTGTGACCAATGGGGTCCAAAGTAAACTCATATTCTAAATGAGATGGATTATTCTATCAAAGGTGAATTTTCATAGAGATGTGGTTTATGTGGCCAGGAATATCACACCTGCATACATTTCCCTAGACATATAAAGAAATCATCAAACAATCTACATGATTGATCTTATATTCTACATGTTAATGTCATAGTATTTGTAACCAATCATTTTAATTCTATTTTAAATAAAACTTTATTTGATTTTATAATTGACTCTCCATTTTATATTCCCAAATCTTTTTATTAAACTCCAGGGATATTCCAAGAATAACCTTAATTATTAAAAAGCTAATAAATTCATTCTCTATATAAGGAAACTTATTTATAACTTTGGCATGATGACATTAATAAATGAAACAAATCTAATTGAAAAAAATATCAACTAAAGGTACTTTACTTATGAATAACTTAATTTTATATCCACGATATAATATATTATTAAAATTTAATGATGTTATCTACTAATTGTATTAGAAGTAATTATGAAAGTTTTATATATTCAAATGGAGGAGGCTCTCCTATATTAACAATAGTATCTTGTGTCATATGCGGTGCTAGTAGGATAACTTCTTCAACATATTTTAGTTTAGTGATCTCATAACTTCCACCATAAGGGACCTATGTAACCCATTGTTATATTTTTTTGATATGTAGGATATTATAGAGTTTCTAGGTGTGACTTCCTAATGATTTATCATCATTTGATTATTTCACTAGTCAAGAGATAGTGACCAGATACAAACACTTTTTATCTTCCTGAGGGGGGATGACAGTTACTTTTGAGGATGTGAAGTACATTTTGGGTCTACCTATCCATGGGGAGGTTATTATGAGTGAAACTGTGGGAGAATATCATATGGTCATACATTTTTTTACTAGACATTGACATCGTTGACCATCCACAAGTACTTTAGGGTTATTGATTGTGCAAGGGGTGTCATGATGATCATTTCTTAGTGATTCTATATGATATCAATGAGAATATGATGATTTGTTACACAATTTTATATATTATGAATTCGATTTCAAGCACGTTTTGTGTTAATTATTCTACAACATTAGTATACAAGATTTAATTACTATTACTTAAAGATTTTGATTGAAAAAATACATACCATTGGGAGTGAACTATATTAGAATATCTGTATAGATGCATCTATTTAGTATGTCAAGCAATGAAACACTACATTTTGGGGTGTTTCATTCTGATAAATATGTAGGCATGGGAGAATTTATCATGCATTACACCTAGAGTTATCACCCCACTTATGCATCACCTTTTACAAGACTATCCTCAGGGGAACTGGTATTTTTTCATTAATAATTTTAGTTTTTTTAAAATTTTATTAATTGTATTTTTATAAAAAAAAATATGGCTTGTCATTATGTATATACCCCGACGCACAATGTGCATGGTTTCCCGATGATTTTTGACACTCTACGACCATGTGATGTAAGTTAAAAAAAATTAATATAAACCTTAATTTTTTATTAATTTATATGATATTATAATAATAACATTGTTATATTTTTATCCTAGTTTATGAATACTTTTCAAGTTACTATTTCAATTTTCTTGGATCCCATTTACTGATCTTATCTTATCATTACTTCTAATATACAACATGACTTTGGTAAGAGATCATGGAGTTGTGGTACCACTCAATAATTTCCACATCATTGAGTTGAACCATCTAAGTTGTGTCATATAATAGTTTGGGTGCATGAAACACATCAACAGTGCACCATCACAGATTACTTCATGGAACAATATTATGCTTATAGGTAGGAAACAGATTTATTGGATTTACTATAATTCTTAGTAAGATGAGTATTGGGACATGTGTTTCCAGTATAGTATCTTTTAGCATGTATATCCCACAGTAAAACTCCAGCTATTGGATCAAGGGGGGATATGTATTGGAACTGGAATCACATTATCATGTACCATACGTGCCATGGGATAGGTCTTCACCACTTTGTATGTTTATTATCTTTTTTAGATATTTTTATTTTAAAATTTGTATTAACTTTAATTTTATTTATTTTAAAGTAATAGGGGTTAAATTCAATTATACATACCACTAATTTTTAGGAGAATGAATTTTATAATCAAGATATAGTTCATGAAAATATGGTGTCTCTCATAGATCCTCATAATTCCTTATATAAGAGCATCTAGGATAATGAGACAATGGTATATCCTAACCCAAATCCTCTGATAGAGGCAACATGGGATATTCATATGCCCGATGATCCCACTAGGGATGATACACAACCACTACTACCACCATCATGAGGACTAATATGAAGATAGAAATGAGGGTAGGGACAACAATGCATGAGAGAAGCTCCTAAATAGGCTCCTGCACTAAAGGTAGAGGATCCTACATAGAATGTAGAGGATCCTTCACCACATGTACTTACTTATTTTTCCAATATACCATATTCATCTAATACATGAATTTTGGATGACATCCTTGGTTCTCTAAAGGGGCGATACTTCAAAGTAATATCACATTTTAGGTGTTCTATTGGTTAAAGTCTCCCTACAAGGACGTCTTTGAGAAATTCCCATTTTCTTACACTTTGAAGGATCCTATCAGGAACCCATACTTCTTGGTATATGAATCCATATATTATATTTCTAAGTCCTCTATGTGGTACATTTTAGATTCAACTAATTAGTAGTAATATAAGGCACCAACAATGGGTCATATTGAGGTGTTGGCGATAACAACAGAGCATTACATGAAGGCAATAGTGTCGTATCTATATGTGAACCCTTTTGAGTTATATGAAGTGCATAAATAGGAACCTTCAATTATATATAGTACATTATTGAATATTATACGTTATACCTGGTGTGGGAATGAGGTTCATATATTTATTTATGGTACTAATAGGGAATGACATTGATTTTTCTCCATTGTAAAACATTTTTCATATGAAAATATCTAATTTTATAAGTCATTAAATGTATTTTTAGATTTTACATTTCAAAATTTCCCTATACTACATGCCACACCTCATTATCATAATCTCTATCATTAATCTTTGACATATTACATATATTTCATAATTTATGATCTATTGATATAAATGAAAAATAATACACTTAATAACATTAAAAGGGATACAAATGGGGCTTATAAGAGGACTTGTATATAAATTATCAATCAACTCAAACATGAGTGGTCAATATTATGATCATTGTGATAACTTCATATTAATGTGTAACATGTAATGAAATAAACCAACAAAATTAATATGATCATCCTAATGTATAATATACTGCTCTTAGAAATTCCTATAGATCATCAAAATTACTCTCATAAATATATATATTTACACACATACATAAGTATATAAATATATATAAAATTATCATTTCAATGTTATTATTTCATGCCACCAATTCAAATTCATTCATATTAAGAAATAATTTGATGATATGTTTACTTCCATACCCACATTACCATCCCTGTTTTTATATAAAATTATCATTTCAATGTTATTATTCCATGTTTATAAATATAGAAATGTATTAAATTTAATATATCTTATCACATTTATACTCATTTATTCATATTATAGAATTTATATAACAATTAATAACTACCAAACCATAATATTTTATTTTTGAAACTATGTATTATCTTTAAAATAATGATAAAAAGCATAAAATTATATTTATAATATATTTATAACATTTTAAAAATATAAAATATAATAAAATATTTATAAAAAACCTCAACTAAAGTCTATTTATAACATTTATAGCATTTATAAGATATAACATTTCAAAAAATTAAAAAATAACCTAAACCCCAAAAAAATAAAATAAAAAATATTTATATCATTTATAAATTATCACATTAAAAAAATTAAAACAAAAAAAAATAAAATTGGTGAACATCAATATATTTATAAGAATTATAAAATATAACATTAAAAAACCAAAACCCAAAAAACAATTGGAAAGTGTCAAATAAATTGAGGCTCACCCACTGGGTAGTCGACTGTTAATTCATTTGATACTCAGCCGAAAAAGATTATTAGTATTTAAAAAACCTAACATGTTTAATTAAAAAATAAAATAAAACCAAAATGTAAAATTTTGACTTTGGGAGGTGTGTTTGTGGTCTTCACATTCAAAAAAAATCATGGTGTTAAATTATATAAATAAGAAACAGTGTGTGTATGTAGGGACCCCCCCCCCCCTCGCACCCCTGCATGTATGGATTGGTGTTGTATGTAATTTGGAGACTTGAAACCCCCATCCACATATTTATATTAAAAAAATATTATTTTATGATTATTTTTGTTTTTTTATTGTTGTTAACATTATATCGATCATATATTTTTATCGATATGTCAAATTGAAGACTAGTCTACAAAATTAAGATCCAAAAATTAAGATGAACAATTTAGGACCAATATGTGATATATAATTTCAACCCATGGAATGGTTTCATATCCCATCATGTAACATACCATATATGAAATATGATAAAATGATGATTTTTCACCTGATGCAAATTTTCAGTAAATGAATAGTTTTTTCTATCATACTTCACTTATTATAGGCTCAGGTAGGGTAGATTCCCAGTGTTGTGTGATCAAGTGATATAGCTCATGTGACACTTCTAGGTGTCACTTTATTGGTAATAATCTTGCAGTTTTCTTCCCAATTAGTTTTAAGGTGTTCTAAGTTGAAATTTGGAGTTTTATAAGTTTTTCCAAGGGTTCATGGTTAGATGCACAATTTAGAAACCATGGGGGAGAAACCATGCACCCTATGCAATGGTGGATAGAGGAGGTACCATAGTTCGTGGATGGTTAGGGAATCCATGTGAGACAACTATGTGGTCTCTAGGGATTTGAGACTAGCAGATGCACAATCTGTGAACAGTTTAGAAAACTCTATGAGACAACTATATGACGAGCCCATTTTAGGGTATTTTTTTCTTTCAAACTCTTTTTTAATTGTGGATCCCACCCCAAGACTCCATCATTCAATCCCCATTATCCAAATTCCTTCCATGGGGTTTTCCTTACTTCTAGATTCTCTAAGTGTATTTGGAGTTGTTCTTGGGTGGTGCTTAATTCAGATCAAGAGGTATGAGCTTCTCCTATCTTCCTCTCTTGATTCCTCTCTTTCTATCAATGTTTCTCTAACCCTAGTGGTCATTATATGCCAATTTTATTGGTTAGGGCTGTTAGTAATTAGGTATTTTGGTATATAATGGTTGTAATCCATCATAGGAGTTCCTTTCTAGTGGATTTCATCAAAGCCGACATGATTTCACCACTTGAGGTAGGTGTTTCCATTTCATTACCTTTTATATAAGATTTCCATGAATTATTGATGATTTAAATGTGTTTTTAATTGTATTGAAGATGTATATTATATTTATTCTGTATTTTTGGGGTCCCAAAAATTCAAAAAAAGGAAATAAAATACTCATGTAAGTTGAGTGAAGAAAAGAAATGAAAATTGAATTGAAAATATGGGAAGAAATTGGAAGAAATTGAGTTTAACAAAGATTTTAAATAGACCCACATACCATCACTAGAGAGGGCTCATGAAATTTTTGAATCATGAACCACCAGTATACGGAAGGAACCGTGCAATTCCAGCACGTACAGTGATGGCCAACAAACCCAGGAAGCTACAGACCGCGTCATTAGCATAATCAAGCACGTGAAGGCCATCCTCATACTATATCACAAACTCAGCGGTTCGCAAACAAAGCAAGATCGGATGGTTTATACAACCTTGATACATGAACCATAGCCTTCGCAAACCCCTATTTACTAAGTCTTCAACGGGTTGAGATAGATCTTCATGGGCTTCCGCAAAAGGTTCTGCATGAATCGTAGATACAGATTCCCCCAAACTTTATAAAAGGACCACCTGGAGATCTAAAATGTGGGGTGAAAAATATGAGGAGAGGGATTTGGGATAAAAAAAAAGGGACAAATAATGTAGAGGGTGCAGGATAAATTTCTCCCGCATCCAAAGTAGTTCGTGGGGATCCATTGCGCAAACAATAGGCAGTTTGTGAAATCCATCCCACAAACCATATGCAGAAAGCAATCTGCGAAATTATTTCCCATGAACCGTATTTAGAATACCTTTCACAGCCAACCAAAAAACCAATAAGAAAGTATAATAATAATGGTTCACGAATTCCCATATGCAGAACATGGTTCACGGAAACCCATATGCGGAAGATAGTATGCAGATGCCCATATGCAGATCACAATATGCGAACTTCCATATACAGAATATAGTATGCGGACTCCCATATGTGGAAGACAGTATGTGGACGCCCATATGAAAAATAAAATATGTGGACTCCTATATGAGGAAGATAATACACGGACTCCCATATGAAAAAGACAGTACACAGACTCCCGTATAGGGAAGATAGTACACGGATTCCTATATGTGGAAGACAGTTTGTAGACTCCCATATAAGGAAGATAGTACACGGACTCCCATATGTGGAACCTAGTATGCGGACAATCTGTGGGAGACAGATCTTCTGTGTACCATCCTATACTTCTGGCTTTTATGTGGCCAGGTCTATGTGGAAAATCGTTCATGCCCACTGGTCCATACCATGGGGGCTGCACCCCCACACCCCTGCTCGGTATCAGTGTTGGGATTCAATCTCATCCCTCTCGGCCAGTTCCTTTACTACCATAACCGACCCCCGTGAAAAATAGAGAGTAGCACTGAGAACTTTTTGATCTAGGTTGACAACATTTTCCATTTCCCCTTTATTCCACCCAAACATCCAACCCTTAAATACTGTGAGAAGAGGTGCACCTCCCGAAACCCTATCACCTGACTCATATGTTAGGTTGACCCAGATATGTATAGACAATCACAGCCTATATATTTCTTAAATTCCTAGACACATCCTTTCCATCCATTGAACTCTATGTCTCTGGTGATTACAGATCCTCATAAACCTCCATGACCATCATAATCGGAAGGCCAGTGTCCTATGGACATCATTGTTTTACTATGCACATCATTCCCTGGTGGCTCTACATATGTTCCCTACAAAATGGCTGTCAACCGAAGTCAAATTCTTCCTCAAGATAGTCCTTTCCAACCTCTGTATGCCTCAATGGCTTCCATGCCCCATTTCATTTCTCTAGATTTGAGAATCCCTAGAGTCACATTTTACACTTTCCTTCTCTCTCATGTTCGAGACATGTCAGAACATCCCAACTTGATTATCCTACAACTAATCATGGGTTTATATAATGAGTGGTTAAAACTCTATGACCTTAAACTATGAGTTATCATCCTAACCACATGACATTAAACTATATGGTACTACTCTCAGTAACATGAAATTAAATAGTGATTCCATCTTCTAGGCTATATGACTTTGAATTTTAGTATACTAGGTGATTTTGGATCTTCATAAACCTCTTCATCCATCAGAAATGGAAGTCCAATGTCATGTGGACACCTTTTTTTGTCTATGTACATCATTCCCTGATCACTTTACACATGATTCCAATAAAACAGTCATCAACCAAAGCCAAATTCATCCTCAGGAGAGTCATTTCCTACCTATTTATGTCTCAATGGATCCCATGTCTCGTATCATTTCACCTGATTCGATATCCTCCATAATCATGGTTTACACATTCCATCCCTCTCATGTTCAAGGCATGTCATAGTATCTAAAAATGATTTTCCTCTAGATAATCATGGTTTCTATAGCAATGGTTCCTCATCACATGACCCTAAACTACAAGACCCCAAATAGCCCCATCCACATGAATTTAAACTGTGATGCCATCATCCAAGCTATATGACTTTAAACTATATTATACCCCATATGATGTTCTGGGGCACTCCCATTGAGGTAAGTCCCAAATCCTCCGAAGGCTGAGCCGCGTGACCTTTAATTTCATCCCACATTGAGTGGTTCATCGCTCTGTTCCCTCGAGAACCATCATCCTGGCCTCTTCCACTATAGGCTCTCCCTCTCCCACCAGTAAGAGAAGAAGCATGTGGTTGGTTGGATCTCTCACGTCCTATTGTTTCTCACACTGATCATGACTCATGTGAGCTTAGAGGTTTGTAAATATTACAACATCCACACATTCTGAACTATGAGAACTCTGATTCTGGATCAAACCAAGATAAGTAGGATGCCTACTTGAAGGCCTGAACTCAAAAGGGTTCCCTTCCAAATGGTTTTACCCAATCGTGATCCCTCAAATGGGTAGCTTCCATGCATAAGCCCCACATAATTTTGAACTACATGGATTTTGATTCCTCTCCTGACGATATGTAGGAACTCTATCTTATGGGTCTGACCCGGACATCAAGTCACCTTCCATCCCCCTGGATGATGAGAAACTCCAGAGCACCTCATCGTATGGCTCAAGTTAGTAGTACCTATGTAGAATCAAATATATTCATTCCTATAATGATCCTACAAACCAAGGGTATCCCATGGAAACACTCTTTGAGAATGAACCAAGGATTCATGAACATATTAACATGATTAAATCTATAAGATAGTCCTGGAACATGCAATAATCCTCCCTCGAAAGGTTTCGGTGAGCCTGACTTCCCAACCTCTCAATCAATGGAGTCCTCATGTGTCTTTGGCTAAATCATCAATCAACAAGAACCTACCTTTGGAAATAAAGTCCATGAATCATGTATACTAGGGTTTTTTGGTGCTTCTGGCTCCACGAATAAACCCATTGGAGACCATCCAAGGAATTTATATCTGAGAAGGATCAATTTTACAAGTAATTGACCCCACACAATCACCCTTTGGGACCGAATAACTATGGATTCTTCTTCACAATGAAAAAAGGGTGAATTTCCCAGTCCCCACAGGGTTAATCTAACCTTATTTTAAAATAATAATGATGCATAATAGGTAAAAACAAAAGTAATGGTGAATTTGATAGGAAACGGTCTCCGTAAAAAGGTATTAGTGATGATCCTCATCAGACCATTTCACCATCACCCAAAACGTGCCACCTCAAAGGCAGAATAGTATTTTTCAAAGGATTTCCATGTTTGGGTGGGTTTTCCCATTGGAAAAAATGGGTGAATTACTTTGTTCAATATAATTTGGTTTTAAAATGGTATTTTATGAATTATTCATGTTTGATAAAATTCCAAAGAGGGTTTTCATAGAGTAATACACTTGTATATTGGGTATAAATACCAATGGGGTTTTTAAAGTGGGTTTCCCATTTTTAAAGTCTTTTCTTGTTTTAAAGGGATGTTGTGGTTTTATAAAGTGAAATGGAGCTTCCCTTGATTTATTTGGTTTTTTGTTTGGAATCGGTTATGCTTTATTTGGGAACTTTGTTTGGATTCAAATTTTTTTAAAAGGTATTTCCATTTGTATATGATATAAGTGAAGTCCTAGTTTACACTTGTGATGTGATGTTTATTTTTTCCCTGTTGATCTCCCTTTCTAATTCATGATGATTTTATGTTATCCATGTGATGGATGTTTATGATGTGATTCATGATATTCGTTGGATTATGAATATTTCTCAGGGTAGTATGTGAGGTGGAAAGGATGTGATTAGGGTGTCAGTCCTTGGGTATTATTATTTTCATGAGATGATGTTAATTTTTCATGGACCACCTCCTTAAATATTCCTTTATTAGATCGAGGATACTAGGTGGGAAGTATTGCGATGGTGTTAGGCTCATTGAAATTTTCGCAATGGCTAGTCCCCCTAGTTGTATGTAACACTTGATTAGTGGGATTGTCAGTGAGGATACTGGATAGATTGATTCAGATAATGGATGTGTGACTGTTAACCATCTTGCAGTGGGTCTATCTTTATGTGTCATGTGCTATCCCCTTAGTCCCTACGATGCTGGCTCATTATCTGTATCATATGTTATATCATTTTTATATGTATGTGAATGTGTGTTACTTATTGTTTGGATGGACTTGTTTTATTTGTTGATCCTATTATGGTTTAGTCTTGATGTTGAATTGTTTGGTTATATCCATTTATTTGAATTACTTGTGATATTATATGGTTGTGTTTTAATTATTTTTGCCTTTGTTTCCTTGTTTACCTTTGAGTTGTGTGTGTAAAAGATTTTAAATAAAAATGGTGAAAATGGATTCAATGTTCTAGTTTTCTTATAAATTATTTTGAAATGTTTTAAACCATTTGTGGGTTTATTTTCAAAATCATAGTGTTTGTAAAGAAATATGGTTGGAACTTAAAAGTGTCATGGTTTTTTATAAAACCTCTTTATAGCTTGTTTTGGAAAAAAAATATTTCACAATGTCCGTGTTTCATACTTTGGTATTTCTTTATTATGTAAAGGAATAATAAAAACAAATTTGTGATAATTATTTTTAAAATAGTAGTTTTAGTTTATTTTATAAAAGTAATGAAATGGAATCATGGTGGTATCCTATTGGCTTTGTCTCATACACTGCATACTCATGTTAGTGGGTATGCAGTCTTCATTTTCTGGAGGTTCCTTTAGTTTTGGATTTTAGGTTTTATCTGGTGTCTTCATCTTTGGAAAGTGGTCGGTTGGTGGTGGTGGTGACTTGTGTGTCATGTGGAGCTGGGGGTTGGACATTTTATTCCATATAACCATTTGTATTTATTTTTGGTTTGGTCTATTTGGTTGTATGTCTATTTCTTTAAGCTTCCATTGTATCTTTAAATCTTTGTATTAAATACTTATTGTTGTAAGTGTTTTTTCAGCAATTATCATTGTGACTCCTTATTATTCCATGTTTGTTTTTTGTGTCTTCTTGGACTCTTAATGTTGAAACTGTACTTAATGGTTATGTATGATGCCCTTTATTCTTGTTATTATACCAATGGGATTGGGAACACTCCTCGAGTATGTGATGGGAAAGTTCGGATGCTGGTTCAGATGGTAACTCGGGCTGGTTCATTACATCTCATATGAGATTAGAGACCAAGATCAGGAAAGGCTTGGGGGTAGTGGTAAAGCCTCAGTGTCGTTATTATTTTACTTATTTTTATATATTTGATCAACCTAGTATTTTTTCAGTCATTGGGTTCTATCATTTTTGTGAGTTTTTATAGTTGTATGAATTTTTATTACATTTGGTATAGAATTATTGTTTATATATTTTCTTCTATATACTCTGATTTATTATTGTGGATGGTGTTTGGTTATTTTTAAATGTTATTTTGAACTCTGATATGGGGGTATACTCTCCCAATGGTAACACTCTAGACCTCCACTGTTATTCGGTATCCATTGTCATATGGGGAGGCATGTTTGAGGTCCCAGTAGCATCACTAGTCCAAAAAATGATGATTGGTAATAGTTTAGAGATTTAAAAAGTGGTATCAAATATTTTGTGATTAATACTACAGAGTTCATTAATTTTTTTATTTTTTATTACTATTTGGGGAGATGATAAATAGGTTACATGGTAATGTTTTGGATCTTGTGATATATTTCAAATTGGTGCATCATGGATACCTTTTCCGATAAGAAGTTTGGATTACTATGGATCTAGGTTTAATTTTCTTGGTTTCTTTTATTACTATTGTATGATTTCACCTAGCATGATGCACCTAATTTTCATAATTTGTGATTTTTTGATTTTTGGACCTTGACCCATTGGCAAAAGGATGGTGTTCATGCATAATATTTGGCACATAGTATTAAAATGAAATATGTGTTGTTGTATTTTATTGATATCAATAAAGACATAGGGTTTAACTATTTAAAGTTTCAACAATAACTTATAAGGAATTTTAACATATAACATGGTAGTGGAATTCTTCTCAGCCATACCATAAAATATATTTCTTCTAGTGATAGGTCATATAGATCTATGATCAGAGGATATTTGATTATGACTATGAATTTTATCATATAATGTATGTATAGTGACCCTATAAGGTCAATAAAAGTATTTTATACCTTAATTATCAAAACTTAATGGGTGATTATCGTATTAGTTGCTGGTGAAAAATAGGTTTGGTTATTTAAACTTTCAACAAAAACCTATATAGTTTTCTCCCATATAGGTTCTTAGTGGAATCATACTTAATTGAACTATATGTGTATGGTGTATTCGACATAGATCGTATTGGTATGATGTCATTACATATATAGGTTCTGAGATGATATTATATCTCTCAAGGTTGAATTATTCTTTGAAAATATATATTGAGGATCAATACCCTATTTGGATGATGATTTTTCATATAATTTCTGAGACTCATATGAATATGAGAGACCTGGATAGTGGGGAGTTTACCAAATGAGTTTTCAAGTGACCTTTGATATGGGAACATAGAGGTGTTACTTGTGAGCTATGACCTATGTGAGATATGACTTTTGGGATAGGTGGGAGATCTTGTTACTTTTTAGATACAACTCAGGGTATTGGTGATCTAGGAATTATGGATTAGATGATTTATACTATATGAGGGTAATATAAGAGAGGATTTATCCCAATATTTTGAGTGCCTTTATATATATTAAGAACGGGTTGATGCTTAATGTTATGAAATTAATGCATGAGAGGTGGTACCAGATATGCAATATAGGAATGGAGGTTTCATTAACTTTTTTGATGTAAAGAAATTGAGGTTATTATAGTATCAAGGTAGGTTTTAGATGAAATGATTGGATTAGTGCCTAGCCTTTTTAATTCTGGGTGCACTTTAGTGAGCACGATAAGACCATGGGTATATGTTGTTGGTTTTGAGATTATACCATTTGTGGCTGATTGTGTGTTAGAAAAGGGAATATATAGAATGCCTAATTTTTAAGAGGATAACTAAGGGAGATTCTAGAAAATTGATATTAAAATGAAGTATTCATGGTTAGTGTTTTAGTCAAGTGATCCACAGTTCAATGATGTGTGACTCAATGTAGATTTAGTCGGATTTTACGATCAAGTGGTAATAGAGTGTACACTGATTAATTTGGATGAAATTGAAATAGAACATGCTCATTATGCATGGTTTTTATTTGAAATGTGGATCAGTGAGAGGCCATGTATGGGACTTGGACTAATGGTTTTGATGGAGTGCTTCTGTGATGGGTTTCCTAGGGTTTTATAAAAATTGGAAATGTCCCATTATGTTATAGTAAACATAGGAAGTTGATTAGGTGTAGTGACATAGTCGATCTATATTGATCTGAGTTCAGTATTGATAGGATATGTGAGTGTGAATCTATAGGAGAGACACACATGTGATGATGAAACTTGTTTAGGGTCAATTATTGAGGAGAATTATAAGGAAATCCATGTGGTGGGGAGTGCACCATTGTCCATGAAGTGTATGCCCCTTGTTATAGATAAAAATTCATTTGGTGTTGATCAAAACATTCCTAGTGATTCAAAAAGTGTTAGAATTAATGATTGATGGTATCACTCAGTTAAGAGTAGGAGGTTCACATCCAAACATTATGTGTTGTAATAGATGAAGCATGGGTTATGGAGGTGCATCCCTCATGTGGGTAGGATCGTGGGTGTGATAGTATAAGTCATTGAATGGTCAAGGTGGATTTTGAATATAAGTGATCTTATGAATCTGATTTATTTTTTATTATGTCAAATAACAGGTTTGGGATTCATATGTGGTATTATAAAGATTCTGTACATTGGCATGGGTTGAGGTGATTTTGATGGGATTTGAGGATGAGTCAAATCGATGGTGAACTGGTAGTCACGGTGAGAGGATGATGGTTAACTTCGATGATTTAGGATCCAGTCATGAAATTACCCCAAGAGTCGGGTATATAATTTAGTGTTGGTGATAGGAAAATCATTTGAATCATTTAGTGGTAAATGTATTTGGATTAGACAATGTGATGACATGGCAGTAGGTGTGACAGGTCATTTGTGAGAACAGTCAGTTAGTGAAGAACCAAATAGTTTTAGCTTGTATAATTGGGTGATATGAGGTGTAAAATGTAGTGATCAGGTCATTAGACCACTAGAATTGTGATTTAGAAGGAAATTATGATGGTAAGAAGCCTCATGGTTTGGAATTGGTCCATATGAGAAGGGTCTTATGGTGGGGAGTTTCATGATCATGTGGATGAACTAGTTGATGATGTTTTTTGTGTCGAGAAAGATGTCCATGGGTGCGAACTGCTTCAGTGATTTTTTGATGGTGAAAAATAGTGGCTTGATCATTAATGAATATTGAACCTCGTGTTTATAGTTTCACACTGCAGGATTTTTTGGAATTCGAGAATATAATGTGATGAGTTAATCATGAAATAATGGTCAGGATGGGTCTAGATTTATAGTTAAGGTCCATTAGGACTTGTTGAGGACAAGAAGTGTTATGGTGGGCAGGTTGTAAAGACCTTAACATTTTGTGGGTAATGAAATTAAGAATATATTTTAATTTTGTTCTCTATAGTAGGGGCCGTTTTGAGAATTGGGGCTCGAATCCAGGTTCCAAGTGTGTGGAAATCTCAAATAGGAGTTTTTGGATGTAGTTCAAGGCTCGATCCCTAGGTGTTCAGGTTGGTGTAAAATTAATTTTTGTGTGGTCAGGCTACTATAATTTTACTACAGTAGCCCATTCATTACATTAAGGGTCATTCATACAATAAATTAGGCATATGCTATTACTTTATGGTGTGGATGTGGAGGTTGAGTCCATGAAAGGGGTTAGTTTCCATGAGTTATTCACATCATGAACTAGAGGTTCACACCATCAATGGAATTCACGCTAGCCTTTTAGTTCATGAATAAGGTATATAAATGTATATCTCCTTCCTTGAGTTATTCACATCATGAATCAGTGGTTCATTCTATTAATGTTTCAATTTAGAGGGATGTATCCTTTTCCTGAAGGAGTTAAAACCATGAACCACCTAATTCACAGCATAAACCACTTAGTTCGCACCATGAATGATACTAGATGGTTATTTTTTTAAATGGGAAAATCAATCTTTTCCATATCAAGGGTTCTTAAGATTTTGTGATTTGAAACATATGAGAGAGTCTATTTGACTATCTATCCCCCTCCCTTTCTTTCCCTTTCATCCCCCATTATAGAGGATGGGTATTAGGGTGATTTTGCAGTTTCATAGGTGAAATTCTTATATTTTATCCTCATTTTTGGTTTCTCCTTAATATAACTATGTTGGGAATTTTGGTTACAGTTCTTGAGATGATCCCACTAGATCATGATGAAATCATTCCATTATGATGGGACTTTTACGTGTCTTGGCCAAAGTACATCCCAAGATGACATATACAGGTTGTCACGTGAAATTTTTGTGAAGATAATTTTCTTGATTGATTTTACTTAGTATTGTTACCTATATTAGATAAAATTAGATATATAATTGTTTCTATTTATTGTGGATTTTTTATGGACTAGGTTTAGGTACATGTCAGGAAAAGACTGCACCCTGTTTCTCATGGTTTCGGTGAGGCTTGGTGAGTATTGACAAATTATTCCTATTTGTATTAATTTTTAAAATTAATTTTAAGTTTTTTGATTAATTATAAATGATTAAAATTAATTATTTTGGATTTTTTGGAATGAGATGAGGCCTCATGATGATGGGTTAGGCTCGGTTGGACTTGGACAAGCTTTGGAGAGAGTTTTCAGAATATTTTTTAAAAAGTAAATGACTCCATTTCAGGTAGGAGGTCCTTAGGAATTTACTCTATGGTATTATTCATGATTTATGTGGCATGTGATATGTTTGGTCTCACCACTAAAGGTGATAAACCTATTAAATTATTTAAAAAAAATAATTAAAATTAAATGTCTATGCATGAAATGAACAAAGTGAGGCCACAATGGACCTTGTGCACTGGTTAGATGCCTTGTACACTGATGGTTGAGGCCTTGATTTTAATTTTATTTTGAATGATACATAGACCCATGAAGGGAATAAATTAAATTAAATAAATTAAATTAAATTAATGGGGTGTGGAATCCCTTGTTATAGGTTCCCTTAGCGACCTTCATGTAAATTTATGTGATGAATTGAGATAGATGGCCTAGATATTAGCCATGTGGGAAACCTAATATGACTTAAATCCTTCGTAATAGTTGGGATGATAATGGGGTGAGTGTTCTTCCAATAATAGGATATGATAATTGGGTTGGTGTTCCCTAGGTAGATTGTTAATGGGTTGAATGAGAGATTTGACATGAGGTGACCTAGACCGTGGGATAGATATTATGTCATATATTGAGATAAATGAAAATATGGATTACCTTATCATGATAGTGAGGATATATTATGATCATGATAAGGTTGAGGTATTTATTACCACTTAGTGATAAGTGTCAAACCAAGAGATGAGTATGATATAGAGGAACCCATGTAAGGGTGTCTGTGTATAGTGTTATTTAAGGGGCCCTAATGTAGGTTCCCCAGTGATATTTTAACACTAGAGAGTGTGTGTATGAGTAATTGTTAGAGATGATTGAAAGTTTCACCTTATAACTTGAATTGATTATGTAAACATTTTATGGTATTAGTGGTGATGATAGGTCTTGCACTTGAGAGGTCGACCTCAAACTTGTGAGATGAGTTTGGGAATATGGTCGAACCTTATGGGATGAGTTATATGATATCTCATGGTATGGATATAATAACCATATGATATGACTATTTATATACATATATATATATATATATGATTCCTAGTATACCTAGGATTAGTCTTGTACACCTAATGATTATGAAATCCTGCTATCACCCCCTATGAGTCAACAATTGTGTATGATATTATTGATCACCTAGGATTACCTCATAAGGGTCAAAAAATTATTCCTAATGATTATGATTTACTAGGGTAACCTTTTGATGAATTTATAGTTATAGATAATAATTATGGATTCCTTTTAAACATTCATTGGATCTAATAGTTATGACATACGTAATGATTTGGGTCACCCCCTTAGGAGTTGACAGTTATGAATGATGTTTATGGATGAACTAGGGTCACCCCCAGGAGTCATCAATGACACCTAATGATTATGAAAACCTAGGGACACCCCACCAGGATTCATCAATGAAACCTGATGATTATGACTGCCTAGGGTCATCCTCCTAGGATTCAGTGATGATTTATGATGATTTATCGCCTAGGATTACCTCCTAGGGGTTGATGATCATGATTTATATTATTTATCTCCTAGGATTAAAAAATAGGAGTTAAAAATGATGCCTGATATTATTTATTTTCTATGGATACCTAATAGGGTTTGAAAATGACTCTTTTTATTATTAATCACCTAGGATTACTCCTATGGCTTGGACAGTATGTAAGAACCCATTTCTTAATCTTGAGGTATGGGTTTCTTATTTTCCTTTTTCCTTAAGTGTTTTTGAGAAAACAATGGAAAATTGGGAAAATTCCCAAATTTATAGTGCACTCTGTGTACTTTCATATACATGCAGTGTACTTTGGTCATGTGGGACAAGAACACAGGGTGTGTAGACTTGTCGGTGGCTTAGGATGTAATAACTAACTACACGATGTGTAGTTAGTAATATATGTCATGGAATCAGTCAGAAGGTGAATAGTAAGGCAGTGGGAGTAGCCTCCAGTGGAACTATGGTATACACCGTGTACTTAGTAATACATGTTGTGTAATCAAGTCAGATGGTGAACAGTAACATGGTGAAAAGAAGTCTCCAGGGGAACAATTTAAAAAAATGGAAAGTACACGTCGTGTACTTGAGATTACACGGTATGTAGTTATGTTTTTTCGTTAAAAACAGGTAGTAGACTCCTCATTCGGTATAGGAGTCATAGAACTCGACGAGAGCTGTGAAAGAGGAGTCCAGAACTTAGAGGAGCTTCCGACCGCACACCGAGACTATGATTCCTTCGTCGTCAATCTCGTTTGAACCGCGCTGGTGAGATCTTATCTCTTCTTGAACATATACTTCTAATTATTTCCCTAAGGGAAGTTAATTGAGTTTGAACGGGTAGATGTTTATCCCATATATACATTTTTCTCAATTGATTCGGTAGGCATCGTTCATGTATATCGATCAGAGGAGATCGAGGTAGGTGGTTTGGTGTTTTTTTACAACTGTCGAGATGATTTTGTATACTGTTCTTCTATGCTCCCAGTTTCATATGGCTGAGTCCTTGACTATTAAGATACCTAGAATTTATTAGGTAATTTAATGAACAAGTATAAACTGATATTTGGGATCATTTCCTTGATCCAGGGACACCCCGAGGGTGTGTTTCCCTGGTTTATCCATTTGGATATGATACCCATGGGTACGCTATGATTATAACATGTTTTGAGTTTTATTGAGAGGAAACACATGTAAAGTGATTGATTATGCTTTGGGCTCGGCCCAGTTACTTATTTTTGTTTTGATTAGCCTGAGAGAAAGGTTCTGATTAGCTTGAGGGCAAGGTTCTGATTAGCCTGAGGGTTAGGTTCTGTTTAGCCTGAGGGAAAGGTTCTATTCAGCCTGAGGGAAAGGTTTTGTTTATCCAGAGGGAAACGTTTCCCATGCCTAAGGGTATTAGATTCTGTGCCTGGGGGAAATATCTCATATCCCTGAGGGAAATATTCATTATGCCTGAGGGCAGTCACCTGAGGATTTCGTTTCCATTTGCCTGAGGGTAAGGATTTTCATGTTTGAGGAAACTGTTTACTTGAATATTCACTATGGTGATTTCTCATGTTGTACTTTACAAGCTAAATCACAGGCTTGGAATTGTTAAATAATTATTAAATTGGAAATATAATTGGTAGGAGTAGCTGCTTTTGAGTACTTCTAAGCTTACTTAATTTCTTTATTGCATATTGTTGTTGCACATTTCACTGACAGTTGGGAATGGGCCTTTGGTGGTTTCCTACTAGGATTTATTTCTCACACCCTGTTTGGGTCATTTCTTGGGCCCAAACAGATTATATTGTTGCAGGTGTTGATTAGGGCAAGATTCCCTATACAGGTACCTGATTGTTGCAGAGGAGTATGAGAGCAAGGGACCGAGATTAGGCTTGTGATGTTGTTGAGTTCCCACTACACTGTTTTGTTTTTCTTTGTTGTAATTATACCTTGTGTTGTATTGTATTAAATTGTAGTTTCCTTCTTTGGCTTCTTTCTTAGAATTAGTGACATGTTGCACCATGATATCTATATGACTTCTAGTTATCTTTTCCTTCTGCTTTCCATTTATGGTTTATATTGTTTACTACTTCTTCTTTTGTGTTTTTATATTTATTCCCATTATGCTAATCTTTGAAAAATGAGGGAATAGTTTTCCCACTATCAGTATTAGGCCCTCGCTGCTAGTCAGCATCCTCTGGCGTTTGGGGAAATGCGCTTGATGTTATGTGACCAACCGGGTTTGGGGCACCCGTTGTGTGGCACCCGGATCTGGGACATTACAAAGTGGTATTAGAGGTGGTTTCTTTTCTCTTGACTTACTATTTGGAGCCTTTAGTCAGGGATAGGAAGGAATAGGTACTTGGTAATAAGTTGTGCCCAGGAGTAGCTATCCTGTGTATAGGGAAAATCCAATCTACCTTGTTTAATTACAATTTATCTGGTTTTTCAATTTTACTGTTGATTTGATTTTCACCATTGGGTGAGGCACTTGTGGTGTGTTGTTTATATCTTATAATTGGGTTCTATTTAGTTGAAACCCGATGAGATGAGGTTATTACATCTCGTGCATCATTTAGGCACATGTTAGAATCACATGCCATGCATAGTTTCCATGCCATGTACGTGTATTAGAAATTGCATGTTGTTGTGACAGATGATGTGCTAGAAAATGCATGTTGTTTTGATAGGTACCTTATTAGATATGCGTACTATTGATATTGTATTGGTACATATTATGGTTGGGTTATGAACGCTAAACTTTGGTTCCTGAGAAGTATGGGCTCTCTTCGACCGGAATTTATCGGATCATGATCCAGATTTTTGTTGTGTTTTGTACTATAATGTGAAAGTTCGGGTGATAAACTTTGGTTCATGGGGATTATGGTCTCCCACATATCATAATTTGGCATTCCGATGCATGAAATTTAAGGAAAAAAGGGCTCTGGAGTAGTTTATGAGATCTACTATCCGGTAACCAAGACAACACGGCGTGTGGTTATATAAACACACGACGTGTACTCTTCTGTTCGGGAAGAAATGAAAATTTTATAAGTACACTCTGTGTACCCTATGTACATGCCATGTAGTTTCTAACCGTGTCATAGGCCGTGTAGGCAGAAACACGGGACGGGAAAACTCTAGAGGGAACACTCTATGTACTGGTTGTACATGTCGTGCCATGTTAACCCTGTGTCCGCCCGTGTGACTAACAACACGGATAGAGAAATATTTGCTTAAATACGCCCTATCACTTCCAAACACACTGTATAGTGTAAATTTGGGAATCCGACCGTGTATTGATCAAAACGAGTTAGCAAAGCTCATCTAGTACATGTCGTGTACCTGTGGGACATGTCGTGTAGTCTTGACCGGTAAGAGACCATGTAGACTTGGTCGTGTGGTTGGGGAGATGGAGTGGTGTACACACCATGTGTGGGTGTAACATGCCATGTACCGAGGTTTGAGACACGCCCCGACCGACATTAGAACACGACCATGTAAGGTCTTAAGGGTTCATGTTGTGTAGACCTTATACATGTCGTGTAGTCTCTTTCAAAAGAGATTTGTGTATCTTAGCCATGTAGAAGGACTCAGGTAGGGGAGGAAAGTTCAAGAACACGTTGTGTGTGCGGATAAAACGCTGCGTGTTTGGCGTGTTACACGACCAGTGCTGGAAGAGTGAATGCCCATTTAAAAGACTTAAGGGAACACACTGTGAAGTTATTATACATGCCATTTAGTTTTTTTTGTAAAACTTGAATGTTTTCTTTCTCATGTTCCTTTCTTACGGCTTCACTTCTTAGTCCCTGATGATCTTAATCTAAGGCGTGTTTTTGACCTTGTAGAGTCATTCCACTGAGATGACCACGAGTTTTACTCCAAGAGAGAGGAAACAATTATACTTGAGAGAAAATAGGCTATGGGCTACCATTGGATCCTCCAGCAGAGCCAGATGCGGTGCCAGCCATTATACCAGACACAGGCGCCGATGCGCAGTTCCATGAAGGCTTCCTGCGGTTCATGTAGACCTTACAGGGATCACCGCTAGCTGCCACATCTATGGCAGAGTTGAAATGTATATTCCAATTTTAGCATTCACCTACGTTTTCATGGGATGGTGGACCACAGGCTGCAGAATCATGGCTGGGTTCTATGTAGACGATCTTCGAGCATCTGGAGATGCCTCTTGGGAGGAGGGTCAAGCTTGCTACTTAAATGTTGTGTGATTCCTCCAAGAGATGGTGGGATGTTACCACCCAGAATGAGCATCACAGAGGCATGGCGTGGGAATATTTTTTGGTAGTCTTCTATGACTTTTTTTCCAGAGAGGCTAAGTGTAGATCGAGCTCGAGAGTTCATAAATCTGCAGCAGGGCGCCATGTCAGTGATGGATTATTCTACCCACTTCACCGAGCTATAACTTTTTTCACCTGTTCTAGTGGCTAATGAGACGTTGAGGGCTAGACACTTAGAGGATGGTATTCGATATGACATCCACGTGCTGGTAAACATGTTAAGGTTGCCTACAGTTCATGCTATTGTGAACCAGGCATTGATTACAGAGCAGAACCTGTGGGAATCTAGTGGTGCGAACCTGGGCGGTTCGACACCAATCTCTGGTACTATTTCTATCGGCAAGAGAAATAGTCAGATGGATCTCTGTCACGGTGGAAGTACTAGCTTGAATAATTCTTCAGGTCGCCAGATAATTTGCTACCAGTGTGGTAAAGAGGGGAACAAAAGACCTCAGTGTCCACATGACCCAGTGGAGTGCCGAGATTGTGGAAAGATGGGTCATATTAAGCGTTTTTGTAGGGAGTTTCCACCAGTGACTAGTGAGAGGGGTTCTGTATAGACTCCGCATAAAAGAGCAGGGCCATTAGCTTCTCACCAGTCAGGGAATTGGAATACGTCAGGACATTCAGGCTGAGGTGGTGGTTGTGGCCCTGGTAGCCAGACACCAGGATCTCAGAGATAGCAGGGTGGATAATCTCACGGTAGCCAAGCTGTATCACAGGGCCGTGACATAGGGCAGACATATGCAGTGCAATAGACCCAACAGGAGCATGATCCTGAACCTTCTACTGCCAGAGGTATTATTCTAGTTGCTTCTATTTTATCCTCAGTGCTTTTTGATACTGGTGATACACATAGCTTTATATTTTTTCCCATTGTGGATAGCCTAGGGCTCTGTGTTTCTTCTTCTTCTGATATTATGATGCGAGACACTCCATTGGGAATTATAATTTCAGGTGTGCGTCAGTGCAAGGAGTTCCCCCTAGAGATTGGTGGGTGTCACTTTCTATGGGACCTCTATGTCTTAGATATGACAGTCTATTATGTCATTCTTAGGATGAACTGGTTGGTACCCTTTTGAGCCTTTGTGGATTACTATTGTCGCAGGGTGAGTTTCACGTCACCAGAGGGTGGAGAGTTTCTATACAAGGGTGAATGGGAAGTCCAGGAGAACCGAGCTAGACCTGAGCATCATGGGTGAGGTGGAGTGACAACCCATATTGAGAGTTTTTATCTGGATGACTAGGGAACTTGTTAGAAGTATTTCCCTCCAGTGGTAAATTGTTTTAGGGATGTCTTCCCAGACAACTTCTCAGGTCTACATCCAGAGTGAGAGGTGGATTTCGCTATTGAGCTTCTTCCAGGAGTAGAACCGGTGTCCATTCCTCCTTATAGGATGGATACACAATAATTTCATGAACTCAAGAGGCAGTTAGAGTAGTTAAAAGAAAAGGGTTTCGTCCGACACAGTACTTCTCCATGGGGTTCGCCTATCTTGTTTGTAAAGAAGGCGGATGGTACCCTCAGAATATTTGTGGATTACCAGAAGCTGAACCAGTTGATGATCAAGAACTGATATCCCTTACCAAGGGTTGATGATCTTTTTGATCAATTTTGAGGTGCACGAGTGTTCTCAATGATTGACTTGGGATCTAAATATCATCAGTTATGTGTTCGACCATCAGACATATCACTTACAGCCTTTCGGAGCAGATATGGTCTATATGAGTACTTGTTCATGCCGTTCGGACTCACGAACGCACCTACAATTTTCATGGCTCTGATGAATCGTGTGTTCCACCCATATCTGTATTCTTTTGTGGTAGTCTTTGGGGATGATATCTTTGTGTACTCTCACACTCGACATAACCATGCCACCCATCCTGATATCATACTGAGTACACTAATAGAGCATCAGTTATATGGTAATCTCTCAAAGAGCCACTTTTGGATGGACCAGATTCACTTCCTGGGTCATGTTATCTCAGAGGTAGGAGTTGCAGTAGAACTAGGGAAAGAGAGAGCAGTAGTTTCCTAAGATTAGTCAAAGAACATGTTTGAAATACAGAGTTTCTAAGTGATGGTTGGTTAATACAGATGCTTTATACAGGACTTCTCCCACTTAGCAGTGTCATTGATAGGTTTGACTAAAAAGGTTATGAAGTGTTTTTGGTCAAAAGCTTGCGAGAGAAACTTTTAGGAGCTTAAGGGAAGTTTGAAATAAGCACCAATCCTGATACTTGCAGAGCAAGGGAATGTTGATTCAATAAGGATTCCTTATGAATTTTCCATTCCTTCATGGTTTGGGAGATTTTTGAGTCAATAAGGTTTCATTATGAATTTTCCATTCCTTCTTGTTTTTAAAATCACAAACACTTTATCTTAAGGAAAATTTCATTTTTCTCTACATTTTAATTTCATAAGGAAAATTTTCCTTCACCAATGAAATTTATCCTCACCATGTTTTTAATTTTTTAATTTGTCTCTAAGTATAAAATCTTATTTCATATCTAAAAACCTCGGAATCTTATAATACTTAGATATAGAGCATTCTATTTTTAGGATCTAGATTCAGGTTCTAAATACTCTGAATTCAGGTTTCGAACTTTGTAAGTCCAGACTATGAATTATAATGAATTCAGACTCTGAACTCTCACAAGTTCGAACTCTGAGTTCTCTGAATTCAGACTCCAAACTCTTTTGAGTTATGACTCTTAGTTCTCTGAATTCAGACTATGAACTCTTCTGATTTCTGACTCTGAGTTCTCTGAATATAGACACTGAACTTTTATGAGTTCAGGTTCCGAGTTTTCTGAATTTAGACTCCAAAATCTTATGAGTTCAGGTTTCGAATTCTTATGAATTCAGACTCTGAATTTCCTTAAAATTCAAACTCCAAATTCTATATAATTATAACTCAAAATTATTTTGATAAATATAATACTAATATCCATGTATTATAGATTCCTAATAGTTTTTGGGTAGACTTTGAACTTTCATTTTTTCTTACACATGTTTTTGTTATAAAACGATGTCATGCATTCAGTTACTAACTAACCATTTTTTGAGTGACATGTGTACAGGTCCCTCTGAAATTCAAGAAAAAATATGACCGTGGGGGGAGGGAGACAGCTGTTGAAGTTGTTCCTATAAATAGAAGCTCATTTGAAAGATCTCAAAAGATGTTACAACGTTAACTTTAATAAACTGTTCTATGATTCTAGATATTACATGCTGACATGATTTCTAGAGAGAGACTCTCATGCTTAGTGCATACTAAACGTATTGTTCAAATTTGCTTCGTGAAACTCCTAATGTTACTGAGTACAGTAGAGGTCTTCCAGGGATAGGAAGACAGAGGTTCTGACTACCTTAAAGATCAAGGACTTCCTTGTTGAGGAAGACAGAGGTGCCAACTACCTTGAAGTTGAGGGATTTCGTGGATAGCAAGACAGACTCTGATATTTGTATCAAGGGATTACCCTAGTGTGGGTAAGATATAATTTCTTGAAATTATAAATTAAGGTACCTTTATCCAAGGTAGTTGGATACCCTTCTCTTTGGGTAAAGAGATTTACTACTTGTTACTTGCTTTTTTCAAGTTTTCCACTGCATTTTGTTTGTTAAATAAAGTATAACTATCTTATACTTCCTTAAATTTGTACACTCTGATATAGTGAGATTATATATGCTTTAAGGTATAATCTTTATCTTTTTAAACTTTTGTTAAGTTTCCTTTCCAGATTCACTTTTCCAGAATTACATTCTCAGAATCATATTTTTGGAATCAAACAAGTTTATAGAACATAGAGGTTTTGTGAATTTACATTGTTTAACCTTGTTAAACAATAGAAAGGTTTTTAACCAACATTAAAAGTTCCCAAAGAATTTTTAAAGTATACAATTCACCCCACCCCCCTCTTGTATCTTGAGCATCATTATTACGATTCTACAATCAGTATCGTCTTTCACTTTGATCTAATAATTGGTATCAGAGTAAGTGACCTCGTATCCTGAACCAATACTACAATTGGTATCATAAGAGGTATCTGAAATACTTATATTAACATATAAGTTTTCCTTGATCAAGTTTTTCATTGTTATGATTTTTCCTTGCTGAGAAATATTTTCCTTATTTACAAACTTTTATTACTAACAAGTTTGTGTGGAAAGACTTTCTTTAATATGGCAGGAATCAATGTTGGTTCCATTAAAAACCTAAATCCAACTAGACCACCTATTTTTTATGGGAATGATTACAAATATTGGAGAGATCATATAAATACATTTATTATCAATACTGGAGTAGACAATTTTTTCATGCTCACTGAATGATATAAAATCCCTGACAAGGAAGTTAGTACTTTCACCAATCAAGAAAAGAATGAATATCAACTCTATTATAAGGTACACAATACATTGCTTTGTCCCATGACTAGAAATATATATAGCCAAATTTCATCTTGTGAAGCAGAAAATTGTATATGGAATAAGCTTGAAGTTACTCACTTTAGAACCTCCAAAGTTATTGAAACTAGAAGATCCATGCTCAGAGATGAGTATCATGGTTTTTTCTTTACTTATGGAGAACCCATATGTAAGGTGAAACAAATAATTATGACTATTGTAAATTGTTTACAATCTATGGGTGAGAAAGGATTAGATGATGAAGCTCTTGTGGACAAAATCATAGACATCATGCCCAATGAGTGGGAATCTAAGAGAACAACTATAGATGAGAATATGAAGGTTACAAAGATCACTACTGATGAAATTTTTGGAACTCTTCTTCAACACGAGACTATAATGAAGAGAGATGCTGGAAATATTAAGAAGAATAATGGAAACGACAGTGTTGCAACAACTTCAAATCATATGAATACCAAGAATCCTGAGAGACTTACTAGATCTAAATCTAAGAAGATTATTATTCAATCCAAATCTAGTGGAATTGAATCTTTATAAAATGAGTTAGCCAATCTTACTCGAAGGATGAACAAGATTTTTGGACATAAGAACTTTCAATCTAGATACATGAAGAAAGAAAGGAAAAATAAGAAAGATTTAGAAGTCACATGTTATGAATGCAAAAGAGATGGACATATAAGACCTGATTTTCCTATTCTTAAAAGAAAGTAATGAAAGTAATAGAATTCTGAGAGAAACAGAAAGAAGTAATACAAATCTAAATCTAAGAAAGTTCTGAAAGCTAATGACGCCTGGAGTACCAATGGTGGAGACTCTTGAGATGAATCATCAGAGTACAAATCTTCTGGATAGAAGAATCTTGGTTTAATATCCAGACTACCTATTAAAATCATTGATTAATGTCTAAGGTACAGAATGCTAAATCCCTGACCAATATATCATTAAATGAAAACTATAGTGATAGTAATTTTTATAACTCTTCTTCTGATGAGGATAATAATTTACCTACCTATGAAGAAGTTTATAGGTTTTTTAAGCTTCTTGAGAATGAAAATCCTAAAGTCAACAAAAATATTGATAAGGAAAATTCTAGGATTTATATACTTACTAAAGAAATATCAGATCTTTCTAAAGATCTTGATAAGAAATTTTTTATTTCAAAATTATTTCAAAAAACCTTGAGGAAGTAAATTCTAAGAAGGATAAACTTTCTAAGGATCTAGAAAAAGTAATTTCTATGAAAAATGTTTTCGAGCCTAACTCTAGGTCAAAAACAAATGTTTTTGAAGATAAGAACTTAGTTATCAAACTAAAATCTGAAATATTTTCTTTGAGGAATTTTTTTTCGAACTTTACCATAGGTATGGAAAATTTTGATAAGATGTATTCCCAAATTAGACCTATAAGGAATAGTTATAATTTTGGTTATACTAGTTCAAAACCGATTTTTAATAACAATTACTTTGTTCCTAAAAGCGCTCCATTCTTCACTAAGTGTCAGTGTGGTGGGAATTGGGAAAAAATTATTCCTTAAACAAAACTCAGTCTTTAGGGTTTCAAAAAGCTTATTTTTCTATGAAAATTCAGGTGCCTAAGATTTTACATTCTGAAATTTCCAGATCCAAGAAAGTTTGGGTTCCGAAAGTCTAACATTCTTATTTTTAGGAAAATAAAGAAAGTACCATCAATAATACATGGTACATGGATAGTGGATGTTCCCAAAACCTAACTAGTAAAAAAACTAATTTTAAAATATTATCAAGACAGAAGGAGGAGATGTAACTTTTGGATATAATGATAAGGGAGAAATTATTGGTATAGGTAACATCGTTCTTCTTGGAAAAATTTTGATTTCAAATGTTTTATTTATTAAGTGTCTTAAGCACAACCTCATTAGCATAATTCAATTATGTGATGAAGGTTACCTTGTGAATTTTAGGAATGACAAGTGATTAGTACACAATTCCAAGGAAGAGTTTATTCTTTCTACCAATAGGAAATAGAATGTTTACTCACTAAACATATAAGACCTTAGGGGCCAAGATCTACCTTTACTTAGTGCAATGGAAGATCATTCTTGGTTATGGTATATAAGGTTAGGACACTATAACCTTAGGAACCTATGTAAACATTCTAAGAAAAGACTAGTTAAATATCTACTGGAGCATAGATTTGATTCTTCAAATGATTATGATCCTTTTCAATATGGCAAGTAACATAAATCAAGTTTTAAATCAGTTGGTGAAGTCTCAACCCCTGATGCATTATAGATAGTTAATATGGATATTTTTAGACCAAGACAAACTAGAAGAATTAGAGTAAAATATTATGTATTTGTTTATTTGATGATTACATAATATTTACGTGGGTCTATTTTCAAGAAAATAAATCTGAAGCTCTTTCTTATTTCAAAAATTTTAGAGCCCAATTTAAAAATGAGAAAAACCTTTCTTTTATAACTATTCATAGTGATCATGGAGGATAATTTCAAAATTCTGATTTTGAAACTTTTTGTAGTAGAATTCTCAGCACCCAGAACACCACAACAAATTGGTGTTGTTGAAAGAAGAAATATAATTCTTCAATAGATAACAAGAACAATGTTGAGTGACTATTATATAACCAAACATTTTTGGGCTGAATCTGTAAGTACTGCTTGTTATACTATAAATAGTGTTTTGATTAGACCTTTTCTTAATAAAAATCCTTATGAGTTATTGAATGGTAGAAAACATAGACTTTCCTACTTCAAGGTTTTTGGTTCCAAGGTATTAATTTTGAATACTAAAGATATTCTTCACAAATTCACACCAAAATCTGATGAAGGGATTTTATTAGGCTAATCCACAACTTCTAAGGCATATAGAGTTTTCAATAAAAGAACTTTTACTATTGAAGAGACAGTACGTGTAAAATTTGATGAAACCGATCCTTTTTTTTAAACAACCTTAACATACATCTTCAAATGTGTTTTCAAAAACTGATTATCAACCTTTGTTAGAAGATTCGTCTGATAAGGAAAATTTCCAAGAAGATGTATTTGAAGCATTTACCCCAGAATATTTCCTACCTTATTTTGATGAACATGTTTTAAAAAACCCAAATCAGTTGTTTCTAAAGAATCATCCCAGTGATAGTATCATTGGTGATGTAAATCAACCTATAAGGACAAGAAGTTCCTTAAGAAATGAAATAGAACATCTAGAATTTCTTTCCCAATTAGAACCAAAAATCACAGATGATGATTTGGGTGATGATGATTGGATAAAAGCTATGAAATATGAGTTAAATTAATTCTAAAGGAATAAAGTCTGGAACGTGGTTGAAAGACCTAAAGAAACTTCTATTATTGGAGTAAAATGGGTCTTTAGAAATAAATGTGATGAAAATGGAATCCTAGTAATAAATAAAGCTATATTGGTTGCTAAAGGCTATAATCAACAAGAAGTAATAGAATATGAAGAAACCTATACTCCAATAGCTAGACTTGAATCTATTCATATTTTACTTTCTTTTTTAGCATTCTTCTATTTCGAACTTTTTCAAATGGATGTGAAATGTTCTTTCCTTAATGGTTATGTTTAAGAGGAAGTTTTTGTTGAAAAACCTCCCGGTTTTGAAGATACAAAAAATCATGAACAGGTTTATAAACTTACCAAAGCTTTGTATGGACTTAAGTAAGCCCCTCGAGCTTGGTATGATAGACTTACATGATTTTTGATTCAAAATAATTCTGTTAAGGAAAATTTAGATCCAACCCTTTTTATAAAGAATTATAAGAAAAATGTTTTGATTTTTCAAATTTATATTGATGATATTATATTTGTTTCAACTCAGAAATATTTAACTGATTCCTTTGCGAATCTAATGAAATATGAGTTTGAAATGAGTATGATGGGGGAGTTAAAATTTTTCCTTGGTTTTCAAATTTCTCAAAAACCATAAGGAATCTATATATCCCAATACAAGTATATTAAAGATATTCTTAAAATGTATGGATATGACAACACTAAGAGTATTAGTACTCTCATTGGTACCTCAAACACACATGATCTTGATGAAGCTGGAAAACCAGTAGATCAAACATCTTTTAGAGTTATGATAAGAAGTTTACTTTACTTGAAATCTAGTCGTCCAGACTTAATGTTTTAAGTATTCTTGTGTGAAATATATTAATCCAATCCTAAGGAATCTCATTTAAAAGCAGCGAAAATAATTTTTCTCTACTTAAAGGGAACCATGGATTTAGGACCCTTTTATACTTCTAGAAATGATTTTGTTCTAAAAAGTTTTTTGGATGCTGAATTTGGTGGATGTAGAATGGATATAAAAATTACATCTGAAACATGCCATTTCTTAGGAGATTCATTAGTTTCTTGGTCATACAAGAAGCAACACTCAGTAGCACTTTCCACTGTTGAAGCTGAATATGTAGCAGCTAGAAGTTTTAGTGCTCAAGTGTTGTGGATTCCACACACACTCACAAAATATGGTATGAGTTTTACCAAAACAAAAATTCTGTGTGATAATACGAGTGTCATTTCCATTGGTAAAAACCTTTCACATCACTCTCGTGAAAAAACATAGATATTAGGAATCACTTTCTTAGGGATCACACACAAAAAATGGATATTATTATTCAATTTATCGAAAAACAAGATCAAATTGCTGATATTTTCACAAAATCTTTACCCTCCAATAGATTTGAATACATTAAACATAAGTTAGGAAAGATAACCATAAGGTAATATTCCTTGTTAACTTTCTGTTGAAACCAATATCCTTACATTAATAAACTCCTTTTCATATGGGGAGTACATTTTCTTGTTAGTTAGATCAAAATCTTTCATAATGAAAATTTTCGTTGTCAGATTTTTCAAATCTTTCGTAATGAAAATTTTCATAGTCAGATTTTTGTAATCTTTCATAATGAAAATTTTCGTAGTTAGATTTTTTAAATCATTTGTAAATAAATTTTTGTAGTCATATTTTTCATATCTTTTGTAATGGAAATTTTCATAATCATATTTTCAAATATTTCGTAATGAAAATTTTCGTAGTCAGATTTTTCAAATCTTTCATAATGAAAATTTTCATAGTCAGATTTTTCAAATATTTCGTAATGAAAATTTTAGTAGTCAGATTTTTTAAATCTTTCGTAATGAAAATTTTCGTAGTCGGATTTCTCAAATCTTTTGTAATGAAAATTTTCATTGTAATATTTTCGAAATTTTCCATAATACTGTTTTTTTACGTATATAGTTAGCCTAAAATTTTTCGTAGTCTAAATTTTTTTTCGTAGTTTAAAATTTTTCGTAGTCTAAACTTTTTCGTAGTCTTAAAATTTTTCGTAGTCTAAAATTTTTCATAGCCTAAAATTTTTCAAAGTCTTAAAATTTTTCATAGTCTTAAAATTTTCATAATGAAGATTTTCGTACTTAAAATTTTTGTAATAGATATTTTCATTTTTAATTTTTTTTTCATAATCAAAATTTTCGGAATCTAAAGTTCTTCAAGAAAATTTTCCTCAATAAAAATAATCTTCCTAAAAATCATGAAGGTATGTTTCCTTTCCTCGGTTTTCATAATCATCCTTTACTTGCTGGTATTTTATTTTGTTTTTAAATTTTTCGGATTCTCTTTTCCTTAAATCTGAATGTTTCTATTAAAACCACAAAAGATTGAATTCTGTCAAAATTTCCTTACGGCTATCTTTTCAACCATCAAACCTGATCAGAAAGTTTCTAAACTGTTGTATTAGGCATATAAGATGAACTGTCGCATCAAATTCCTATATAAAGGACCCTAAATGGATGTCCCACATTGAATTTTAAGCCTTCACATGTTAAATTTCTACACTCCTAAATAAGCCCGTTCTGAACATTTCAAATTTTTCTTAAATTCAAATGTCTATTGAAGAATATTCTCAGAAAGACATGTCAACTGTCAAGCCAATCTCGGAGTGGCAGGTTTATAGAGAAAGGTTGGTGCATCCAAACTTCCTCGCCAAGTATGACTCTATCATCTCAAAGAACATCATACTGAACGGATGGAAAAGTGTTTCCGTATCATATCCAGGATCTCAAGATTTACTATATCTGGATTTTCTTGTAGAATTTTACGATTCAGTAAGTTTTTTCAAGGAAGAAGGCAGATATAAGTTCTCTTTCAAAAGCTATTGGAAGACTTATGCTCTCTCGTACACCAAAGATGCAAATTTGATTAGAGTTCCTTGTGAAAGAGAAGCTGAGTTTTGTTCTCATAAGTTTCCAGATGTTCAAGGAAGTTTTGTTAAGGTGAAATCTATGTAGTTTCTCGGTCTTACAGATGTTAAGACTCCGAAGATTGTTCATCTCACTACAAATATTCAGATTCTCGAATTATGGGTTCAAGGATTCATTTTAACAAGAAAAGGTGACAATGATACCTTAAAGTAGAGTGATATGTGTATCTTGGATTTCTTGGTGAATCTAAGGAAAATTAACCTGGTCAAGCATATTTTGATTATGATCGAGAATATATAGAATGGAAATATAAAGGTTCAGATCATTATGTATCCATCCTTTCTTTAAAAGTTAATTTTTTGGTGCTTGGAGTCTTTCAAAATTCTCTATAGTTCAAAACCAAGGAATTTGAAAGTCATTTTGGTTAGTGATGATACATTGAGAAGGATGAATATTGGTTTTTCCAAAGAAACCGGAGAATTTTATGACTTTCTTGAAGAAGACTCTGAAGCAATACAGAAGAAATAGGAAGTGGTTAAGACTTCAAAAAAAGTTCCAAGGAAGAGGAAAGTGAAGGAAGTGGAAGAAAAGGAAAAAACCCCATTGGCTAAGGAAGTTCAGTCAGCACCCCCAAAGCTGAAAAAGAAAAAAATCTATCCAGATGAGGTAGAAGCTAAGTGGAGGTAAGATAAGAAGAACATGAAATAAGGGGATCCCAATTTTGTACTAGACCCTAATAAAGCAAAATATTTAACGGAGAAGACAACTGAGTATCTAGAAAGGGAAGAGAAATAAAAGAAACAAAAGAAGAAAATGGTTGAAGTAGAGATTGTGCAATCCCTTCTGAGGGATACTGAAAAAGCTTCCAAAAATATTCTAGTAACAGAATCCTTCTTGGTAGAAGATTTACCTAAAACTATGGGGAAGAAATTTGTGACTTCGGAAAAAGTCAAAGAAAAATAAGATGAAGAAGAAATATAAAGCAGTGGTGACATCGTAGAGTTGATTAAGAAAGTAGAAGATTTCCATGAGAAATAAAGCCCATTCAAGAAGATCTCAATCCAAACTTCTGAAGCAGAATCTTCAAAGATGGATACACCTGGAAATGATGAGAAAGGATAAGATGAAAATGTTGAAGAAGAAGTAAATAAGTTGTCTAAAGAAGAAAGTTTTAATCATCATTTCATACACACAGAGGATGCTAAGGTAGGGGCTTAGAAAGAAGATATAGATGAAGATAAAATTATTCAACTGTATGATAGTGAACATGAATCTCCAGATGAGGAATCCATTCCAAGAACTGATAAGGGTAAACAGGTGGTTGTTGATACACCTAGTAAAGATGTTGCAAAGAAGAGGCAAGCTGGTGGAACATCGAAGAGGAAGGATGCTGAGTTGGAGAAAGATCCCTCACTAACCAAAGTTTCAGATTCAGAATCATCTTCCCTTAGACATGATTTCTTTATTTATTCATTGAATAAGCTTGTTGGGACCATTGATATTTTTCCAAGCATTGAATCAAGATGTCAGATTCTTCAACACACCTTGAACCAGAAATCAGATTCAGTATCCATGGTGATGGATAAGTGTGTCAAGATTGAGGCTGATTTCATGAATTTTTTCATCAACTATGAAGCCCATAAAAGATCATGCAGGAAGATGACCAGTTGGTCAAGGAAAAATATAGAGGACATGAGAAATCTTTATGAGT
Organism: Viscum album; assembly: GCA_963277665.1. Classification (NCBI taxonomy): domain Eukaryota; kingdom Viridiplantae; phylum Streptophyta; class Magnoliopsida; order Santalales; family Viscaceae; genus Viscum; species Viscum album. The sequence continues at coordinate 1,452,225,749 of OY728152.1, read as the reverse complement.
TTCAAGGAGGAATTTTACATTAAAGATGGTAAGATCAAGTATCTCACAAGTAGTTTTGAAGAAAAGCTGACTCTGGAACAGAATTCTTAGATTCAAGAGGTAAAATATTTTAATGGGAAGCTTTATTTAGTTTCTCAAAGCTAGAAGAGAGAAAGAGATCTCAGGATTGATATTGAAGATAATATAGTAAATCAGAAAGAAGCCTTGAAGGCTCAAGCTTAGATTCTTAAGGCTCTGGAAGAAAAGATCAAAGCCATAGAAAACATAGCAGAGGATCAGGATCATATTCTTAATCGAGTAGAATAAGATCACAAGGAGCTCAAGAATCTGAAGACAATAGTCAAGAAGTTGATTCCCAAGTAAAAGGAAGGATGATCTTATTTAAATATGATCTTTTGTTGTATTCCATTCCTTGTACAAATTTTTCCTATCATAATGATTTTTTTTGGTTTATTGTATTTTGGATGTTTTGTACTAATATTTCAGGTAATATAATTTCTTTTCCATTCCCTCAAATTCCTTTTTGAAAATCACAAAGGGGGAGAAAGGAAAAAATAATACTATGTATAGAAGAAATATCTCTAAGTAAGGGGGAGTTTATCTAAGGGGGAGTTTTCATCATGAAGATTTCTGTATTCAAGATAATGAAAATTCTCATACAGAAAATCAAAATATGATCCTTAGTGGTTCCAAATCCTAAGGGGGTGGTTAGTCATATTCATCATTTCCCATGTGTTAAGGGAGAGAAGTTTTGTATTCAAAGTCTGGGAAAATATTTTCTAAGTCCTTATATTCTTTTTTGAAAGGATGTTTGTGATTTATAAAAGGGGGAGATTATTGAGTCAATAAGGATTCCTTATGACTTTTCCATTCCTTCATGGTTGGGGAGATTGTTGATTCAATAAGGTTTCCTTATGACTTTTCCATTCCTTCTTGTTTTGAAAATCACAAATACCTTATCTTACGGAAAATTTCATTTTACCCTATGTTTAACTTTCATAAGGAAAATTTTCCTTCCCCAAGGAAATTTATCCTTACCATGTTTTTCATTGATCATTTTTTCTCTAAATATAAAATATGGTTTCAAATATAAAAACCTTGAAATCTTATAATACTTAGATATAGAGCATTCGGTTTTAAGGACCTGAATTCTGGTTCTGAATCCTCTGAATTCAGGTTCCGAACTTTGTAAGTTCAGACTCTTAATTCTAATGAATCCAGACTTCGAACTGTCATGAGTTCAAACTCTGATTTCTATGAATTCAGACTCCAAATTCTTCTAAGTTCTGACTCCGAGTTCTCTGAATTCAAACATTGAACTCTTCTGAGTTCTGACTCTGAGTTATCTGGATTTAGACTCTGAACACTTCTAAGTTCTGACTTCGAGTTCTATGAATACAGACACAGAAATTTTATGAGTTCAGGTTCCATGTTTTATGAATTCAGACTCCAAACTCTTATGAGTTCAGGTTTTGAATAATTATGAATTCAGACTCTGAATTTCCTCAAAATTCAGACTTCTAATTCTATAGAATTCTAACTCCAAATTCTTCTGATAAACAGAATCCAAATATCCATGTATTATAGAATCCAAATAGTTTTTGTGTAGACTCCAAACTTTCATTTTTGATTACACATGTTTTGGTTAAAAAATGATGTCATCCATTCAGCTACTAACTAACCATTGTTTGAGTGACATGTGTACAGGTCCCTCTGAAATTCAAGGAAAAATATGACCGTTAGAGTAGGGAGCCGACTGTTTAATTTGTTCCTATAAATAGAAGCTCATTTGAAAGATCTCAACAGATGTTACAATGTTAACTTTTATGAGTTGTTCTATGATTCTAGAGATTACATGATGAAGTGATTTTTAGATAGATACTCTCTTGATTAGTGTGTACTGAATGTCTTGTTCAAATTTGCTTCGTGTGACTCTAAATGTTGCTTAGTACATTCGAGGGCTTCCAGGGATAGGAAGAAAGAGGTGTCGAATACCTTAAAGTTTGAGGACTTCCTTGCTGAGGAAGATAGAGGTGCTGACTACCTTGAAGTTGAGGTCTTTCGGGGATAGCAAGACAAACTCCGATCTTCATATCGAGGGCTTACCCTGGTGTGGGTAAGACAGACTTTCTTGAAAGTATAAATCAAGGTACCTTTATCCAAGGTTGTTGGATACCCTTCTCTTTAGGTTAAAAGATTTACTACTTGTTACTTGTTTGTTTCAATTTTTCCACTGAATTTTGATTGTTATGGAAAGTATAACTATCTTATACTTCCTTATATTTGTACACTCTAATATAGTGAGATTATATACGCTTTAAGGTAGAATCTTTATCTTTGTAAACTTTTGTTAAGTTTTATTTCTAGATTCACTTTTCTGGAATTACATTCTCAGAATCATATTTTCAAAATCAAGCAAGTTTGTAGAACTTAGAGGTTTTGTGAATTTACCTTGTTTAACCTTGTTAAACAATAGAAAGGTTTTTAACCAACTTTAAAAGTTCCCAAATAATTTTTAAAGTATACAATTCACCCCCCTCTTGCATATTGAGCATCATTATTATGATACTACAATAAGTATCGTCTATCATTTAGATTCAATAGGGAAGAGCTATACAGTTTACTATGATGCATCAGGTATTGGGCTGGGAGCAGTGTTGATGTTGGGTGATCGAGTAGTTGTGTACGGGTCTCGGCAGTTGAGGCCACATGAGAGGAATTACCCAACGCATGATCTCAAGTTGGCTGTGGTTCTTCATGCGTTACGTTGTTGGAGACATTATTTATTGGGAGAACATTTTGTGGTGTTTACGGACCACAAAAGTACTAAATACATCTTTACCCAGTGTGATTTGAATTTAAGACAGCAAATGTGGGTTGAATACCTTCAGTACTTCAACTTCGAGCTTGCCTATACACATGGTAACGGTAATGCAGCAGCTGATGCACTGAGTAGGAGGACTCAGATATAGCTAGTGCAGGAGGCCAATGGTGAGTGGGAGCTTATGGCTCTGTTCTCTGAGATGCATTTGGAGGTCTATGACAGTCAAGGGAAAACCTATATTTCATCCTTATCTGTGACTTCTACCCTCCTGGGTAGAGTAAGGATGGGGCAACTATCAGATTCGGAAGGCCTAGTTCTACGGGATTCGATGGAAAGTGAGGACCCTCCTCCTGGTTGGACAATAGGCAATGATGAGGTACTACATATCCATGGATGAGTGTGGGTTCTAGGGGATATATACGAGGATTTGATGTGGTAATTTCATACCTCAGCTTCGGTAGTGCACCTTGGAGTTACCAAAATGTACTGTGACTTGAGACATCAGTATTGGCGGTCGGGTATGAAAAGAGAAGTAGCTAATTTTGTTATGGGATGTTCCACCTGTCAGTAGGTGAAGGCGGAGCATCATAGTCCAATCAGAATATTAAAAAATTTACCCTTCCTAGAGTGTAAATGGGATGATGTCATGATGGAATTCTTGACTGGGTTGCCGAGGTCACCTCGAGGTAATGATGTCGTGTGGTTTTTTGTGGATAGACTTATGAAGGTAGATCACTTTTTTCCAATAAAGGAGACCTTCAGTGTTCACGAGATCAGGAAGTTGTATATCTGAGAGGTAGTACATCATCATGGGGTCCCTTTTTCTATTGTTTCAGATAGGGATGCTCGTTTTACGTCTCATTTCTGGCAGAGTTTTCATAGGGAACTGGGTACACAGGTGCTTCTGAGCACAACTTACCACCCTCAGAACGATGGCCAGTCAGAGCGTACGATACAGGTGCTAGAAGAAATTTTGTGTTCATTCATCCTGGACTTTTGGGGCTCTTGGGAGAACCCATACACCTGGTCTAGTTTGCCTACAACAATAGTTTTCAGGAAACTATTGAGATGGCACGTTATGAGGCTTTATATGGTAGGTCATGCTGATCACCCTTGTGCTTGTTGGAGGTAGGCGAGGCATCTTTACTAGGACCACATCTCATGTAGGAGACTTCAGATTAGGTACAGTTGATACAGAAGTGGATTGCTAATGCATAGTCTCGTTATAAATCTTATGCTGATCGCCGTAGATGACCCTTGGAGTTCATGGTTGGGGATCATGTTTTCTTTCCAGTTTCACCGAGGTTGGGACCCAAGCGGATTGGGAGATAGGGTAAACTTTCACCAAGGTATGTGGGGGCATTTGAGATTCTAGAGAGATTCGGGACGGTTTCCTATCAGTTGCAGTTACCATAGAGGTATCAGGCCATGCACAACGTCTTCCACGTATCTTAGTTGCGCTGTTATCACTCAGACCTGTCTCAAGTTTTTCAGCCCGAGGAGGTTGAACTACAGGTCAATGCATCCTTTAAGGAGAATCATATTCTTATTTTTGATAGGAGCACAAAGGTTCTATAAGGCCAATCAGTTCCTCTCATACGGGTGTTATGGTAGCATGGCTGAGTGCAGGACGAAACCTTGGAGTGGGAGACCAACGTATATGCTCAGTGGCCAGAATTGTTTTTAGTTTTATCTCCACCACCCTTGGAAGGGAAATTCAGGGACGAATTTCTTTAAGGGGGAAGTTTGTAAGAATCTGGTTCTTATTATTGAGGTACAGATTTCTTCTTTTCCTATTTACTTAAGTGTTTTTGGAGTAAATAGGGGAAAATTGGGAAAAATCCCAAATTTATGGGTACACTCCATGTACTTTCATATACACATCATGTACTTTGGCCATGTGGTATGAGAACGTAGGGCGTGTAGACTTGTTGGTGGTTTAGGATGTAATAACTAACTACACGTCATGTAGTTAGTAATACACGTTGTGTAATCAGTCTGTAGGTGAACAGTAAGGTGGTGGGAGTAGCCGCCAATGGAATTATGGTACATGTCATTTACTTAGTAATACACATCGTGTAATCAAGTCGGATGGTGAACAGTAATGTGGTGAAAATAAGCCATCAGGGGAACAGTTTAAAAAAATGGAAAGTACACACTATGTACTTGACAGTACACACCGTGTAGTTATGTTTTTTCATTAAAAGTAGGCACTATCCTCCTCATTCAGCAAAGGAGGCATAGAACTCGATGAGAGTCATGGAAGAGGAGGTCGGAACTTGGAGGAGCTCCTGACCACACACCAGGACTCTGATTCCTTTGCCGTCAATCTCGTTTGAACCGTGCGGGTAAGATCTAACCTCTTATTGAACCACTCCTTCAAATCCATTCCCTAAGGTAAGTTAATTTATTTTTAATGGGTAAATGTTTATCCTAGATCTACATCATTCTCTATTGATTCGGGAGGCGTCATTCACGTATATCGATCAGAGGAGATCGAGGTAGGTGGTCTAGTGTTGTTTTCAAACTATCGAGTTGATTTTGTGTACCATTATGCTACGCGCCCATGTTTGGGGTGTCATATGGCTGAGGCCTTGACTATTAATATACATAGAATTTCTTAGGTAATTTAATGAACAAGTATAAACTAGTGTTTGGGATCATTTCCTTGATCCAGGTCCACCCCGAGGGTGTGTTTCCCTTATTTATCTGTTTGGCTAGGATACTCATGGGTATGTCGTGATTATAACATGTTTTGCGTTTTATTGATAGGAAACACCTGTAAAGTGATTGCTTATGCTTTTGGCTCATCTCGGTTACTTTATTTTGTTCTGATTATCTTGAGGGCAATGTTCTGATTAGCCTGAGGGAAAGGTTCTGATTAGCCTGAGTGCGAGGTTCTGTTTAGCCTGAGGGAAAGGTTCTATTTAGCCTGAGCGCAAGGTTTTGTTTAGCTCGAGGGATATTTTTCCCATGCATGAGGTCAGTAGCTTCCGTGCCTGAGGGAAATATCTCATATGCCTAAGGGAAATATTCGTTATGCCTGAGGGAAGTCACCTGAGGGTTTTGTTTCTGTTTTCCTGAGGGTAAGGATTTTCAAGTATGAGGACACTGTTTACTTGAATATTCATTGTGGTGCTTTCTCATGTTGTACCTACCAAGCTAAATCACATGCTTGGAATTGTTAAATAATTATTAAATTGGAAATATAATTGTTAAGAGTAGCTGCTTTTGAGTACTTCCTAGCTTACTACATTTCTTTATTTCACAATGTTGTTGCACATTTCACTGACAATTGGGCATGGGCCTTTGGTGGTTTCCTATTGGGATTTATTTCTCACACCATGTTTGGTTCATGTCTTGGGCCCAAAAAGATTATATTTCTATAGTTGTGGATAAGGGAAAGAGTCCCTATATAGGTACTTGATTGTTGTAGAGGATTAGGAGAGTATGTGATCGAGCTTAGGCTTGCTATGCTGCTGAGTTCCCACTACACTATTTTGTTTTTCTTTGTTATACTTATACCTTGTGATGTATTGTATTAGATTTCAGTTTCCTGCTTTGGCTGCTTTCTTATAATTAGTGACATATTGTACCATGATATCTATATGACTGCTAGTTATCTTTTCCTTCTATTTTCTATTTCTGATTTATATAGTATACTGCTTCTGCTTTTGTGTTTTTATATTTATTTCTGATGTTCTACACTTTGACAAATGAGGGCATAGTTTCCCCACAATCAGTCATAGGCCCTCGCTGCTAGTCAGCAGCCTCTGGCATTTGGGGAAATGCGCTTGAGGTCATGTGACCTACTGGGTTCAGGGAACCCGTTGTGTGGCACCCAGATCAGAGACGTTACACAGTACTTGATAACTACTAGATCACCTGAGATTACCTCTTAGGGGTCGGATTTACACATGATATTATAGACCATCTAGGATGACCTCCTAATATTTGATATTTTCATGTTATATTGGTTGGGATGATTATGTGACCTGATCTGATACACTTTGTAAATGGATGAAGTGGGTGTGGTTCGATCTAAGGTATCATGTTGGAAACTAAGGGTTAATGGTGGTTATTTTATATATGATTCCACATGTTTTTATTTATTTTGATGATCATGTGTACACACTATATTTACTAGTTATGTATGGGACCACATCAATGATTCCCTACTGAGTTGTACCCTCACCTTTCTCGAGCATCCATGGCGCATGAGAACCCAAGAAAACTTCATTGATCACAATTTCAAGTAGGGTAGAGGCATAATACTGTATGATCGAGTAGAATAGATCTGAAAGGATTAGAGACTGGGATGAGGTGAGGTGAGGGGATGGAAATATATTCTTGGTGTATTTTTATTATTTTATTTATTTATATATATGTGATTTTCCTAGTGAGTAATTATTCATTTTAGGTTTTCATGACTATGTATCTGTTTAACCTTTATGAGTTTTCATTAAATTTTATATATCATTGTTGTTCATTTATTTGATTTCCCCTAATCTGATTTATTGTTATGAATAGATTTTAATTTTTTACATTATTATGCACTCTGATATGGGGTTATATTCTACCCATGGTAACACACTAGACTCTCACATATAGTTGGTGGCCTTTGGTATATGGGGAGGCACATCTAAGGTCCTAGTAGCATCATTAGTCTAGACATCAGTGAGTGGTCATGGGTTGGGGATGTAACACCTAATAGAATTTCTAGTTCCTTCTAGGAATCTGGTAAATTTATCAGTGTTTTAGTATGGTGTAAATGGATTTCTCTCATATGACCACCATCAGGAATTTTTTTTAAAGGTTGGGAGTGAGGAACCCCCACCAGAGGGCCTTATTAATGAATCATTGTGGATCAAATGTCAGTGGTTGGAGAATTCACCACATATTGAGTAGTGGGATGAAATTTTATGTTAGAGTAGATTATGAATGTAGAATCTTGGAAATAATTTCCTTGAATGGATGTGTGTTACCTCTAAAGTCTTAATCTGAGATGGTCTAGAACTGATAACTTTGTAAAGGAAGGAGGAAATTTCTATAAAAACTCATCTTTTCGTGAAGGTATGGATATTTTTTTAAATTTAAAACCATGGTTTAATCTTGGTAAACATTAATTATGGCCTAAATAAGGTCCTAGGAGTTTTGGGGGCTTGTTCAGATCCTCATGTTCTGAAAAGTGTGATAAATACTTTGGTTGCATGGCTTGTAGAAACCATGCAGCCCAGGCTGCATGGTTACTTCTAAATATTCGAGGAGAAATAGAGGTGTATCTATAGTATAATTTTTTTTCTAAAACCATGTGACTCTAGGCGCATGAACATGTGAGAAACTACAGGTTTTTGAAAGTGGGATTTGGAATAGTTAGTGAGTTGTTAGGGAAACTGTATGCCTAAACCATGCAAGACAAATCCTTAAGTAGTGGCTTGAGCATGGTTTTCACACGGTTTGGTAAAATATGACTTAACCATGCACCCTTATATTTTTAGGTGAAATGACATTTTCCCCCTCTTTTAATATTTTAACATTTTCTTCTTTCCTCCTTCATTTCTCCAACGGATGAAATGAGTTTCTTCTCCTGTATATTTATGAACTCATTGATCTAGGATTTGAGCTATATCTCTGGTTTTCTATCTGAGTTAATATCTATCAAAGGACTTGGATTAATTAATTTGATCTCTCAATTCCTCTCCCTTATTATATAAGTTTTTCTTTGAATCCATCATGCTATTTAGGTGAAATCTCATTTGAACTATTTTCATAGTGTTGGATTTTTTCTTAGATCTCTTCCAACCTACTTTGAATCTGAGGCTGATATCGAATGAAGAGTTATCTATGACCATGATGTAGGTGGTGTCATTGTTTTCCCCATGATTTTTTATGTCTTGTAGCTATGTCGTTGTGCTTCATGCCAATGTTTTCTAAGAATACCCTTTTTTGAGTTCTTAATATCAAATTAATAATCACACCATGATACACATCCTTTGATCCTTTTTTAGTATTTTGGAGGATGGTTACCACCCTTATGGACACATCTTGTGTGTTTCACTCTTAATTATCCCTTGTATCTAAATTCTATATTTATCGTAACTCCTTCTAAGTGTTCCTCTTAGATAATAAATTGAACATCCCTTGTTATATGATTTTTTAATGAACACAAGGCACATTCTATGTTTTTTGTCTAACCTATATTCGGAATTTACCATGTAGGAAATTTCATTTCAAACCATGTCACCTTCAAAATGGATTCTGAGCCTTATGAGTTGAAATTCCATGTATGAATAAATTAAATGGATTGATTATATCTAAAGGTTTATGCATGATGGATTTATTCTCTTAAATGAATTAATTGGTTTAAATGGAATGGATTATGAACGTAGGTCAACTTTTCCATTAATGAAACGAATGGTTTAAATGAAAATTTTAATGGTTGGTAAGCCCATGCCTAATGTTTATTAATTTATAAAATTATTAATTGAACTATTCTACCTTATATATATATGATTGGTAAACAAACACGTGAGAGGTATTTCCTCATGATTAGTGTTATAAATTTGATTATTCCTTATTATGGGATGTGAGACGATGGTAATGAATCTGATGAGCTTAACATTATCATGCTCCCTCACAATGGGTGTTGAGCATAATGTCTCACACCATTGACACTAGTTGGATGTTGGGCATCAAACACCACGTCCCTTATTTGAATGTTGATATGATGGCACACTCACCACCTCAGGCGATGAGCATGAAATCTCCTACTCATTATGAGATGTAGGGAATGTTACTTATTTCTTGATCTTATAGGCATGCTAGACTAGTCATGGATGCTTGACTTACACCTTTGTCTAGCCAACAACTAGTATTCCAAGTATATGACCACTTACATCCGCACGTACTTGGTTTATATAGGTGGATGCAATATATATAATACTATATATATATACTATTGATATATATATAGTATATGATCAGAAATATATTCCAACCATGAGCTGAAGTAGGTAGGGCCTTCAGTTGTACTCTACAAACCATAGAGGGCTTGTTATTTATTTAAGCACTTGTTTCATATTTCATTTACACCTGCACACTGTTTATTTATGAGCACTTCTTGGATTACATGTAGACACCGTTGGTGGTGGCCTAATTATATTTTTATCTCGCACCCTTCTCGGGCTGCCTTTGGTACCTGAGAAGATTATCTTTCTATAGGTATGGATAAGGGAAATCTCCCTTCTACGGGTTCTTGAAATTCTTATTTATAGATGGAGAATAGGAGAAGAGGACCGAGCATATGCATAAGATTATAATGGTGTAGTTTTTTCTTTTTTTTCTTTTTTTTTCTTTTTATAGCATGATTGTATATGACTATCCCCTATCCCCCTTTTGTATACCAGAATTCCATGCATCCATGTATATGACACTACCTAGTGGATTTATACTATTATTTAGTTCTTCAGTTGTTTATTCTTATGATGCTATATTTATTTTTATTGTTCTTATATGATTCCATTTTTGGTATGTTAACTATTGTATATGATGTTTCCCTATAATAAGAGGGTATAGTATCTCCATTGTACCACCTTCACACACTCACTACTAGTCGACAACCTCTGGAGTATGGGGAGGGGCCTTAAGGCCATGTGACCCAACAACTCGGGGCATGGGTTAAGTGGATCTTGGTTTGGGACATTAAAAAGTGGTATCAGAGGATTATTTTACTTTTTCTTACTATTTGGGTATTAGACAAGAGTCTAGGACTTAATGTGATTTGGAATTGACTCTATTCTAGGATGTTGCTAACCCATGTAAAGGGGAAACCCAGATTCCCTGGGATGGGAAATTTATATTATTTATTATGCCATTTATATTTGATACGACTTCACCATGGGGTGAGGAACATGTCTTATTATGTTATTAATATTGGTTATATTGAAATGATTTTTTTTACCATGGTCATGTGAAATGAGGTATTTTCATTAGACTAGGCATCATTACTAGTCATAATAGGACTAATATGCCGTGAATTTTCCCATTTCACATCTATTTTTAGTGTTCATTTTCCTGTTTCATATTGATAGTGTCTTGAATATGTATTTAATTGTGTGGAAACTTTTTGTAAGGATTGGTTAATATAATTGATACATAAAGTGCATGTCTTAACCTAACAGTGTTTTCCAAAAAATGTTAAAGAAGAAAACTTAAGCAGTCAATTATGGAATATTGATACATGAACCATTGGTCTCATGGTCTATAACATGATATGGTGTGGGTTAATTAGATTCCATATTTTTTTCATAAGGATTATGGGACCTTATGGATTAAAAATGATAATCCATCTAATTCAACCATTTTAAATTGATTTAATTATTTGGACAAGCATAAATTTAAAAATAATATGACTTTTAAAGTAAGAATGAATTTACTATTCATGTGAAATAGAGACTTAGACCCAAACCTGGTAATAGTAGTGGGTAGTGGGGTATCTATTATGTTATTATGGCCTTTTGGTCTCTTCTATAATCTAGACCTAGATTTTAGAGAAGGTAGATAGGCATGATAATTATTATAGGAAGGTTTTATACTTGTCCTAGTTTTCTATATTAAAACTTATAAATTTCTTAAATCTCTTATTAGTCTTGAGTTTATAATTTTAGTATCACACCACCATGATGTCCTCCAATCGCACGTCCTGAAGTTGGTGAAACCATGCACATGAGGTGGAAAGACTTGAGCCGCCAGTGATCCCTCCTGCAGTGCCACCTAGGGAACCTCTTCCTATACCTAATATGGGCACTAATTTCCAGTTCTGAGAGGGATTTAATTGTATACTGCACAGTATGAAAGGTTTCATTCCACCTACCATGAGTATGGTAGAGTTGACTCTGGAAATCCAGCAACAACATCCTCCCACCTTCTTGGGGGATGGCGGACCACATGTTTTAAAGTTATGGATCAAAGCTATTATTTATGTATTCGAGCATCTAAATATTACTTTAGAGTATAGGTTCAATATTGTAGCATATATGCTTCACAATTTGTCCAAGTGGTGGTAAGATATAATCACCCAGGTGGATGAGTATCATAATATGGTCTAGGAGTATTTTCAAATGATCTTCTATCACTACTTATTTTCCCAGAATCTGAGGGATGATAGAGCTAGAGAATTTATAAACCTTTAGTAGGTAAGTATGTCTATTATTTAATACTCTAATCATTTAACTGAGCTATATTGGTTCTATCCTACTCTATAAGGTGATAATATTATGACTACCAAGAGATTCTTGGATGGGTTGTTTTATTCCATCTGTTCACCAGTCAATGTGTTCAGGTTGACTACTATTTCTGAAGTCATTAATCAGGCCCTTATTATATAGATAAATCTAAGGGAAGCTGATGGTGTGAGTTATGGTGGTTTGGTACCTAAGGATACATGTGTTTTTTCTAGTAGAAACAAGTGTCGTTTTGAGGCTTCTCATGGGGGTAGCAGTAGTTAGGCTCATTGTGCAGACAGTTTCTTGGTATGTCACTAGTGAATAAATTTAGGACATAAAAAATCATAGTGCTTATGTGATCCAATGTAATATAGAGCCTATTATGGGATAGGACATATCCAGTGCTTCTACAGGACCTTTCCATCAGTACATAGTGAGTGGGGATCTATTCCCACTCCACATTGGTTGTTCAGGACAAGTTAGCGGTCGAGGTAGAGGTCTTCAGACATATTATTATTTGTTCCAATAGATAAGGATTTCTCAGGGTAGTTAAGAAGCTACTCAAGGTTGTGGTATAGTATAATTACATATATTACAACCTATGCTAGAGGAACAGAGTGCCATACCTTCTACTATTCGATGTAGTATTCCAATATCCTCCACTTTCGTGTTTTCTTAATTTGAAACAAGCATGTCTCATTCATTTATATTTGAGTAAATAACTGATATTATAGGAATTGATATTGAAAACTTATATGGCTTTATGAATCTAGATACCCCATTAGGCATCTGGTCAGAAGGCATTCCCCGTTGTAAGAATTTCCCCCTGGGATAGGTGGGTTCCTATTCATGTGGAATCATTTCATCCTCAACATGATGTGATTTGATGTAATCATCAATATGGATTGGTTAGTTCTCTATCAAGACCATATTGACTGGTATCCTCATAGGGTGATTTTTACATCACTAGAGGGTCATAAGCACATACATAAGGAAGAATGTGATGTGTAAGATACATGAGCAGGACCTGAGTAGTAGAGGCTGGGTAGTGTGGAATCTCAGATCGCCTGTATTTTCTTGGATGTCTAGGGGTTATAAACCACTATTTTTCATCCTATAATAGAGTGTTTCAGGGATGTATTTCTAGGAAACCTCTCTAGTATACCCCTAGTGAAGGATTTATAATTCACCATTGAACTTTTTTTGGAGTAGTTCTAGTGAACATTCCTCAATATAGAATGGAACCTATGGAACATCTAAATATCAAGAAGCATTTTGGGGATCTTGAGGTTAAAGTATTTATACAACCAAACACTTCTACTTAGGGTTCACTAGTTATTTTCATCAAAAAAGAATATGGTACCCTATGGATCTGTGTAGATTACTATTGATTGAACAAGCTCATTGTAAAGATTTTTTATCCATTTACTATAATAAATGACATCTTTGATCATCTATAAGGAGAAATATTGTGTTAAAAGATATATCTAAGGTTAGGTTGTCATCATTTTTGTGTTAGGACTTCAGACATACCTCACACCACTTTCAGGAGAAGTTATGGTCTATATTAATAATTTTTCATGTCGTTTGATCTCATGAACTCAGTTGATGTCTTCATATCTCTTATGAATTGGGTTTTATACCCATATTTGGATTCATTTATGGTTGTCTTTATTGATGATATCTTAGTGTATTCATGCTCCAAACATGACCATGTTAACTTTCTTGATATCATGTTGAATATACTATGATAGAATCATCTATATGTTAAGCTCAGTAGATTCCACTTATAGATTGAAAAATTCCACTTCCTAGGTCACATAATCTCAGAGTTAGTAGTTTCAGTAGACCTAGAGTAAGTGAAAGTTATAGTTTCTTGGGAGAATCACAATAAAGTCTTTGATATTCATAGGTTCTTTGGGTAATTCATGCATTACATACACTTTATCTAGGATTTCTCACATGTTACAGGGCTGCTAATGATTTTTAAAAAGAAGGGTTTGAAATTCATATGGTTAGAAGCTTGTAAAGTATCCTTTTAGGAGTTAAAGGGTTGTTTGAATTCAACACCAATATTGATTCTTCCGAATCCAAAAAGTATTTATACTATATACTATGATGCTTCATGTATCGGTCTTGGAGTTGTTCTAATGTAGGATGATCGAGTCTTCATGTATGTGTCTCATTAGTTGAGGCCTCACTAGAAAAATTACTAAACACAGGAACTTGATATAGCTACTCTAGTTCATTATCTATATTTTTGGAGACACTATCTACAGGGAGAGTAGTTTGTGGTATTCATTGACCACAAAAGCCTCAAGTACATCTCTATATAATGGGATCTAAATCTCATAAAACACAGGTGGGTTGAGTACCTACAGTTATTTTATTTTGAGCTTTCCAATATACCTGGTAAAGGAAATATTGTAGCCAATTATCTGAGTCAAAAGACTTAGACACAAAAATTTAGGAAATCCAGAGGAAAATGGAAGCTCATGGACTTGTTCTCAGAGATGTATGTCGACGTTTAGGAGGACCGTGATCAGACTATCCTATTAGACTTGGTCGTGACTTATACTCTTCTGGAACATGTAAGAATGAGGAAACTATCTGATCTTGAGGGCCTGATCCTAAGGTAAATAATTTCTAATGAAGATAAATATTTAGGATGGACCATGGATGGGGATGAAACATTCCTATTCAATGGGAATGTATAGATCGCAGTGGACATCATAGAGTAGATGATATGGGAATTCCATACCTCAACATGGGTGGTTCACCCTAGTGTCACCAAAATGTATCAAGATCTATAGCGTCAGTATTGGTGGCCTGGTATAAAACACGAGATTTCTAGATTCATCACTCAATGTTCCACCTATCAGCTAGTGAAGAAAGAAAATCGGTGTACAGTAGAGATATTATAGTCGATGCCCATTTTCGAGTGGAAATGGGATGATATTTTGATTTACTTCATGACTGGTCTACCCATATCACCTCATGGAAATGATATAGTGTGGGTTTTCTTTGATCACCTAATGAAGGTATCACACTTCTTACCAATGTGAGATACCTTCTTCGTAGATGATCTAGGAATATTATACATCGGGGAGGTTATACATATTCAAGGAGTTCCTTGTTAAACCATTTATGATAGTGATGCTTACTTTAAATCATGGTTCTGGTAGGGGTTATATAAGGACTGGGGTAAACAAGTGATTCTGAGAATGGTCTATCACCTAGAGACCAATTGACAGATGAGCATACAATTCAAGTTTTGGAGGAAATTATCCTTGAATATGTCCTTAACTTTGGGGGTTCTTGGTATAAACACTTTTCCCTCTTTGATTTCACTTAAAACAAAAACTTACAAGCTACCATTGATATGGATCCTTAAGAATACTTATATGGTAGGCCTTGATTCTCACCTCTGTTCTGGATAGAGGTAGGGAAGACTGCTATGTTTGGACCACCTCTACTGTAGGAGACTATAGAGAAGGTCCATCTAGTCAAAAAGTGTGTGATGAAAACTCAATCCAGATAGCAGTCGTATGCCAGTAGATTTCAGTGACCTATCATGTTTGAGTTTGGATATAGGGTTTTCTTACGATGCTCTCCCAGGATGGGCCATAGAGTTATTTGGAGGTAGGGTAAGCTTTCACTGAGGTTCATTAGACCCTTCAAGGTTTTGAAATCGATCATACCATTGGCTTACTAGATATAGATTCCTGAAAAATACCAATCAATGCATGATGTCTTTCATGTTTATCATCTTCTCTAGTAATATCTAGACATGAAAATTTTATTTTATCCTGATGAGGTTTAATTATATGTAGATTCTTCTATCGAGGAGTATATCACTTGTATTGTTAATGGGAGGATTAAGACAAGCTGAGGTAGGTTAGTTCCATTGGTATGGTAACTTTGGAGGCACTGTCAAATATATGATAAGACATAGGAATGAGAAGCTGATATATGAGCTCAGTGGCTTGAATTTTCTCTACCCACACTTCTCTACCCTTAGAAGGCCAAATCTTGGATGAGTTTCTTTAAGGAGGGGAGGTTATAAAACCCATCCTTTCAAGAAGGTATGAATATTTTTTTTAATTTAAATCCTTATTTTAATCTTGGTAAACGTGATCTATGGAATAAAGAAGGTCCCAGGAGTGTCTGGGGCTTATTCAGAGCCTAGTGTTCTAGGAATTGGGCTAAATAACTTGGTTACACAATTAGTAGAAATTGTTTTTCCCGGGATGCACAGTTACTTCTAGTTGTGTAGGAAAAAACAAAGGTGCAGCATGATTCGTATGATTTATCCTAAACTATGTGACTCCATACGCACAGACGTGAAAGGAACTATACGTTTTTGACAATGGTATTTTTCATATTTTTCACACAGTAAGGGAAACAGTGCACCTAAATCATATGGGACAAATCCTTAAGCAGTTTCTTGAGTACTTTTTGCACACTAATTGGTAAAATGATCACCTTAATCATGCACCCTTATATTTTGAGGTAAAATGACACTTTTACACCTCTTTTAATATTTTAACCTTTTCTTAGTTACTCCTTCATTTCTCTTGCAGATGAAATGAGTTTCTTCTCTCGTAGCTTTCCAAACTCCCTAATCTAGGATTTGAGATATCTCTCTAGTTTGGTTTCTAATTTAAGATCCCTTAAAGGTGCCGTATTTATTAAGGTGATCTCTCGAATCCTCTCCCTTCCTATCTAAGTTTATCTTTGAATTCATCATTCTACTTAGGTAAAATATTATTTGACCCATTTATAGGGAATTGGACCATTTCCTATATATCTTCCAATCTAAACCAAATCTAAGGCCAATATCAAGCATGGAGTCATCTACAACCTTGAGGTAGATGGTCTCATCATTATCCCCATGAGTTTTGATGTCTCATATCTATGTTGTTTTACTATATAGTAGATTTTGTCAAGAATCCCCTTTTTATTGATTTCTTTATATCAAATTGATCATCACACCATGATACACATCATTTTATCATTGTTTACTAGTTTAGAGTATGGTTACCACACTAATGGAAACCACTTGGGTGTGTCACTCTGAATTATCCCTTGTAGCTAATTGATAAATTTCTCAAAATGCCTTCTAAGAATTTGGCTTAGATAATAAATTGAAAATACATTTTTATATGATTTTTTAATAAACCCAAGGCACCTTATAAGTGCTTGGCCTAACCTATAGTTGGAATTATCCCAGTAGGATATTTCCTCATTAACCATGTCACCTTCAAAATGGATTTTAGCCTTATGAATTGAAATTACATGACTTAATAAATTAACTGGGTGGATTATATGGAAAGGTTTATGCATGAAAGATATATTCCCTTAAATGAATTAATTTTTTTAAATTTAATGGATTATGCACATTGGTCTGATTTTCCATTCATGAAAAAAATGGTTTAAATGAAATGTTTAAAGGGTTGAATGGACACACCTAATGTTTCTTACCTTATCAAATTCTTAATTGAACTGTTATGCATTATGTTTATATATATATATATATATTATCTTGGTAAACATTACACATGAGAGGTACTGCCTCATGATTAGTGTTATAAATATGATTATGCCTTGTTATGGGATATGAGGTGATAGTAAGTGATCTGTTGAGTGTAACGGTATTATACTCCCTTACATCGGGTGTTGAGCATGATGTATTGCACTATTGAAACCAGTTGGAAGTTGGGATTGATGTGTCAAATCCCTTGTTAGAGTGCTGTCATGATGACACACTCACCATCTTGAGTGACGATCATGATGTCTCCCACTCATTATGAGGTGTAGGGAATGTACCCAATTTCTTGAGCTTATAGGATCATTATACTGGTCATGGATTTCTTATATACACCCCAATCTAGCCATCAATTAGTATTCCAGGTATATGGACACTTACGTCCCAACATACCAGGTTCATATAGGTGGATTAAATATATATAATAATAATATATATACATACATACTATTACTATATATATTATATGATTAGAGATATATTTTGTCCATGAGATGAAGTAGGTAGAGCCTCCAGGTGTCCTCTAGGAACCTGAGAGGGATATTTATTTTTTCAGCACTTGTTTCTTATTTAATTTATACCTGCATACTGTTTAGTTATGAGCACTACTTTGATTACATGTAGACACCATTGGTGGTTCTCTACTGATATTTTTATCTCACACACTACTCGGGATACCTTTAGTACCTAAGAAGATTATCCCCCTTAGGGTATGGATAAGGAAAATCTCCCTTATAAATTTTATTGGTATGCTTATGTGTATATGGATCAGAGGAGTAGAGGACTGATCATAGGACTGAGATGCTAGTGAAGCAATTTTTTCCTTTTTTTATTTTTTTACTTTTGTATAGAATGATTGTATCTGCATGTCCCATATTCCCTTTTTTATATCAACATGTCATGCATCCATATATATGACATCTCCTAGTGGATTTTTACTATTATCTGGTTCATTAGTTTTTTATTATTTATTCTATCTGTTCTTATATTCTTTTTTTGTTGTATGATTACTGTTGTATATTTTGTTTTACTCTGATAAGAGGTTATAGTCACCCCATTGTACCACCTTCAAACCCTCACTACTATTATAAATCCTCTAGTGTATGGTGAGGAATGTTTGATTCCATGCAACCCACCAGCTCAGGGCATGAATTAAGGGGATTCTATGTTGGGATGTTACAGTTTCCTTCTTTTATGGTTGTGTACTGAGTTCTCTTAATGCTTATGGTGATCAAAGTGTGTGTGATGGTGGGGTGTTTTCGAATAGGATTTTATTTTGATCTTTCTTATAGTGAGGCCCAGTTATTTCCTTTTTAAGGAAGAAAAAATTTAATTGGTAGAAGGATATAGTGACCTAGATTTTTTCACCAACTGAGACATAACTCAATTTGGAGTTTTTGGAGTCTTAGGACCTATCTATGGGTAAAACAGTAGATTTAACCTAGAATATAACCTATAAAAAATTATCCAATGGTTCCTTTAATTTCATGGTGTGGTGTTTACCCCCAGACTTAGCTAACATGGAATTGGGATAATGGAAGGGCCTTGATAAAAATATATAAAGTATGAAAATATTATTTTTAGTCATTGTGTGCATATTTTCAATGAAACGCTTTGATATCTTAAATGGAGTATTGAATGAGAAAACTAACACTATGGTTGTGTATGTAATGATGGTCTTAAACCCATGAGGTATATATTTTGGTTTCACATTGGATCCCAAGGTTAGGGTTTTCATGAGTGATTGATTAAACAAATTCATTAATATTTAATTAAATTATTTATGTTCAGTGTACCCTATTTATTTATCTATTTAAACCCCTATTATGGATTTTTTCTAGGGTTAGCCACATCACTTGGAAAAAATTATATTTAGGGGAAGGAAGAGTGGTTAGATGTTGGTGGTCATGATATGAGATAGAGAAGTGAAATCAGATCATGTGGAAAAAATGAATGAGCTCTTGGATTTGAAAATTAACACAATTCAATGGGTATTGGTGTTCTTCCCCAACTATCAATACATTTTGAGTAAATTATTTCTCTTTGTGAACTATTCATTATAAATTGATCATTGGTATAATTTATTTTAACTAATTCTCCTTTCTTTTTTAGAACTCGTACATGGTTTATCTGTGTTTTGTGGTTTATTATTTGGGGTTTTTAGGACCCTCATTCTTCTCTCTTTACATAGAGAATCATTATTGATTATAGTCTAATATTTTTACCCAAACTATCCTTGTACTTTATTGTGGCGTAAACTGTTGTAGGCATTTGCATTATACTCTATCTTCTTGTTCTACCTCTCTCCATACACTCGCTTTTTCCTCTCACATTTGGACGTCAACCAGCGACCCTAATATTGGTTGAGAATGGGGTGATGTGAAGGATCAATGAGAGAGGTGTTGACATGAATTAATGTGGATGGTGCAATGATTATGGTCCTAGATGAAGAGAGGATGGTAGGAACAACCCCATCACATTCGGTGGTGTGTATGGGGATATTTGGTCACGATTCGTCCAACACTATATATGGTTGGGTGGTGTCATGGTGTGAGTAGCCTTCAAGAGGATGGGAACCGCATGATTGGTTTACTTACCTACATTCAGTGCTACAAGAATTATGTAATTCATGATTTAAAAAAGAATAAATTAAAAATGTAAATAAATAGGGGTGATGGCATGCATGCCTAGGTGGTGTGATTTTAAAATAACAAAGGGAAAAAATGGAAATGTGTTGTCTCTATAACTCATCTAGGGGGAGTTTTTTATCCTTGGATACCTACACTTTCAAAAGAAATCATGGTGTTAAATTAGATAAAAAAGAAAAAAAATATGTAGTGTAGGGAGGATGGAGGGCATGGAGACCCCCTACACATGTTTCTAGGTGATTCAAGATAATTTGGGGATGTGAAACCCCTAGCTGCATATTTATATTAAAATATATTATATTATTACAACCAATTAGGGGAAAAGTAATGATGAAAATAAAACTATGCACACTCCTGGGGAGGCTCAATATATATAATTGATGATCAGTTCGTGGAATTCTGATATTGACATTGGGATGAACAATTTAAGACCAATATGTTATAAATAATTTCAACCCATGTCATGAGTTGGGGTCTCGTCATGTAACACCCCTCATTTGTGATACGATAAAGTGTATATTTTCCCCTTATTACATGTTTTCAATAAATGAATAGTATATCCTATTTATTTATCCATGTATATCATAATGGTGCAGTCTATTCATACATATAAGGTCATTTGTGAGAAAAGATAAAAAAAATTGAATTTAACTTCATAGGGCTAGTGAATAGATTCAGATGTGGTTATCATAGCATTGTTGGGGTCAAGTATTCCCCCTTTTTTGTTGTGTGTTGTTAAATGAGAAATGGAAACTCTTCATTACATATAGAGTTAGATACTCTCTCTTACTCTTAGATGTTGTGTTCTATCCCGTGATCATTTTGTGCATATTAAGTTGTGATTACTCAATCTATGAAGTCAGTTCTTTTTCTCAGACTAATGTGGGATTTTTGCATAGTACTTGGGAAGTGGGTATTCTAATGAGGTTGGATATCCTACTTGAATGATACATATCCCTCAACAAGGTGTTAGTTTCCCAAAAACAATCTATGAGGTGGCATGGGTTTGATCATAACTTGGGTGGTAATGATATTATTACTCCCCGAACTGATATCTACCCTTAGTCTAGGAGTGGGCTTCCTCTATAGGATTATAAAACAGCTTTATTGTATCTATTATTGTGGATGGATGGTTCCCTTCAACAAACACTTATACTTCAGTGAAGAGAGGTCCCTCCTTATAGTTTCTAATAACAATATGTGGGTTATATAGGTTGTTTAGTTTAAATATTTTGGGGATTAAAACCCTAATCATTCCCTTAGTTAAACCTCATGAAAGCTTCCCTATATTCAAGAGGTTACCGACTAGTAGTAGGGGTCTAGGTTACTAATATGGGGAGAATATACCCTTGAATCATAGTACAAATAGTAGTGAAAATAACCAAAACATATTCTATAATATAAAATCAACGTATATAGATGCATGAAAAATATAAATGATGCATCAAATGAAATACAGAAGGATGCAGTCACACAGAAACATGTTAACACAATAATAGATAAACTAATCACCCACTGGACTGATCACATATATAGATAAATAAAAGGAAATAAAATATAATGAGAATTTACTACAAAAAAAGTGACTTATAACAATAGAAATTTAGTGAAAAATTATATATTTGTTGGTATAAATCAGTACTTCTAACAGATATTACATTATCTTGGTATTAATTTCATGTACCAACAATTTTTTTACCAACATATATATATATTTATATATATATTGATATTAATTTTTTTATACCAATAGATATTTTACTAATAATAAAAATATGTTTCATTATCCTACTGATTACCAACAAATGAATCTATTGTTATTAAGTTGAATTATTAATAAATATTTTACCATTGTGAAAAAATATTACAATAAATTATTCAATTATTATTATTTGTATTCCTGATTTAAATTATTTATTAAAAATTTAATATCAACACATTATCTTTTCAATAAAAAATATTTTTATATATAGAATTGAAATATGAACAATTTAATTGTAACGACCCAAACTTTTTTTAATTTTTGTTTGCTAAATTTTGTGTGTTATTTTATTTTTATACTCAACAAAACTATATTCTTTAATTAATGAAGTGAGTATAATTAAATGATACCATTCAGTTTCGACTGTTATATGACTATTGGTCAATATGACCGTTGGAAGCTAAACTGTTAACATTACAATGTTTTGTTTATAAATACATGTTATCTTGGTTAATTAATACGGAAAGAAGATTTGATGGCCCCATCCAGTTGTATCAGGCCGATCGAATCCCATATGACAGAACTCGGGAAGGAGGTAGCACCATTTGGCTTTGCTCTATACTAAACCCAAGCTAAACTTCATCGTGTGAAGTTGGAATAGAATCACCTTCGTGAGAAGTTCAAGCTGATAGAAATCACCACTCAGGAAATGTTGGCTGAGACACCCCAAGATTCTATCACCTTAGCAAACCTTAAACTTAGGTCCTATGTTGGTTTTATAAGGGGCTATGTAACGAGACCTTAGCTGCCTTATATAATTATTTGATATAAATAAAAATTGTGATTTCTTCTTATGGTGAAGTTTGTGAATTTTCAAATGTTCGGATAAATATAGGATGTATATTATTGATGTTTAGAACAAAAAGGTAATTTTAAAATATTTATGTAAACCTTAAATAATTAATAATGTGTAATTATTTTCAAAAGATGGTCTTCTACGGTTATGTTCAGTAAGAAATTTAGAGTCTAATAAGATAAACTTATTTTTTGGTGAATAGTAAATTATGAATAGTGATTTTACGCTTATGATTAGTAATGTGACCAAATGGATTAAGTAACCTCACTTAAGAAAGTATTGATATAATTTAGGCACCTTGATTAAGTAATGTTATTAAATAAAATAGGTAAATAAATGTTTCTAAAATTATTAGTCAAGTATTAGTTTTTTTCGGGTGAATAGTGTTTTTATTTAAAAATTCAATTAAAAATATTTAGAAAATTATTTTTATTAAATGGAGTTTATTTTTGAAATCAAAGCATCGATATTACATTAAGGTGAATTTTGGGGATTTTTCTGAAAAAATTGAATTTTCGGTGAATAGTGAAAATATAGTTTTTAGTTTCGGGTGTTTAATGACATCATTAAGGATGTAATAATTATGTAATCATTTTTTTAGAATTATTAATAGTAAGATAAGGTATGAGGTGTCCAAATTTTCCAATACCATGGGAAAATACCATGGGCAAGCCCATGGTTTTTCCAATACCACTGATGAGGTGTCCCCTGACCATTAATGACTTGTCCACTCACTTATCCTATAAATACCAAGTCATTACCTCGTTAATTTAATTTCCAAATCCTCTTCAATGAATTTATGGTCTCCTTACCTCCCAATTAGTCCTCCCAAGTTTCCGTTAATCCTCCCAAGGTTTCGAACATCAAGCTTTCAAAGTTACTCTTCAAGGTAAGGGATCCTTTCACCCTCCTCTTTTAAGGCATGACTCCCTTTATGTTGTGTCTTCTAGTTTCCATATCCTTATGTTGAGGGTATGTTCTTATATGTTCTCATTAAGTTCCATTTTATGTATAATTTTTGAGAGACCCTTTCCGCTCTCATCGATATGTTTTCTGAATCGTTAAGTGACGTCGTTAGGCTACAGAATTTCTCATAAAAGAAATCGCATCTTCTCTTTTCCTTATTGTTTCTTTTTCATGTGGTATGTCATTCAAATATCCATGACATGATCTTATTCTATACCCATACTGTTTTATTAATTATTTATGAGTGGGTTACCCTTGTTCCCTCTCTTTTCAATGTTTTCTAAAACCATGTTATATAGTCATTATGCTGCAGAAATTTCGTCTGAAAATTTCTATCTCTTTCTCTCAAGAAATTATATTTTTTATTTATGTGAATACCTAGACCTATTTAATTTATATGGGTGTTCATAAATATATAAAAATTATATATTTTATTCTGTAATTTACATACATATAACCCTCACTCCCTTTCCATGGGTTATAAAGGATATAATGATCTTATTTTTAGGCACTTTTAAAACGACACGATTTTGAAATGAAACTCATTTCTTTTATTATCTATGGGTTATTTATGAAATTTTTGATTATGATCTATGTGTATCACATGAAATTAAATACATATTAAGGTTTCACCCTTATAGCTCTCCAATGCATTGGGTAAATAATTAATCACTAGAGATGACAAGTTTCACGATACCTTGGTGAATAACCTTGGTAATTTTTATGTCACCTTGGGGATGGACCTTGATGATATGTTAATGAATGTCTAAATGAAATATTGAAGCCACATATTCAAGTTATGTTCCAAGTTATTTTCATTATGATATGCCTATACTTCCATTTCTCATGTCTTTCTTTTGTTATTCAAGTTATTATTATTAACACAAGTAAACTGATTCCCTTGTTTACCCTTATTGGGCCTTCTACTCACCCTTTCCTTTGATGTATGTCTCCAGGATATGAGATACAGTAGTTGTACATAGGATAAACCTATTATTAATCTCTACAAGTGTTTTAGAATAATTTTTAATGTTGTATTCAAGTTTTATTGGTCCAAATTTCCAAGACACTAGACTTTAAAGATCCTCTGTATGTAAAATGTAATGAAAAGTTATGTATTAAAAAGGGAGGGATGCCATAGTTGGTATAAAAGGATAGTTTAGTTATTTATGGAAATTAGGATATGAAAACTTTATTAAGAACACTATAGAAAATTTTAAATATAGGAAAACTTCCTAGTATTTTAGTGATTATTGAGTAAGTGGTTTATCAAACAAATACATCCATGTCTGGATACGAGCAGGTAGAGGTGGATCTGGCACAGATGTACATAGGGGAAAAACCCAAAAACACTGCTTTGAGCTAGACTCAAATGGGAACTAGTACATGACAATGGGCCTTGTTTAAATCTTTGTTACGACACTCTTGGGGTATATGTTTGGTTAATCACAAGCTTTTTATGAATCATTATGAAGGAATTATAGAAAAATGTAATTGTTTAAGCATGAAGTTTTAAGACATAGAATCCTTTATAGTTAAAATATTCATAAATGAAATAAGTTTCTCACTAAGATTTTATTCTTTTATAAAATGGTGGGAAATATGAGGAACCATGCAAATGGTGACTGCAATGAACCATGCGTTGAAGACCCTCCGATTGAAGCCATAATGGAAACATTCATACGAATGATAAACCGACTAACTCAAGTTATGGGAAATAACTTGAATCAAGATGAGAGACCGATATCACCATAAAGGGAACAACATTCTGTTGAGTTATTTATGTGTCAACCACCACCAAACTTCAGTAGATCTACTGACCCATTGATTGCTGAGGAGTGGATCAGCTCCATAGAGAAGATATTTTTTGTGCTTTGCTGTTCAGAGTAAGAGAAGGTCACCCTGGTTGTATATCGCTTAAAAGGAGAAGCTGATCATTGGTGGGAACTGATTAAAAACACAAGTACAAGAGTTTAAATTGATGATATGGAGTGGGAAGAGTTCAGAGGGATATTTTTCAGTAAGTGTTTCCCTCGTTCCATGAGAACAAGAATGGAGAAGGAGTTTCTCGAGCTTAAGCAGAAGGAGAATGAATCTGTCGGAAGCTACAAAATGAACTTCACAAGGATTTCATGATATAACCTATATCTTTTTCATGGATCTAAATGGTAAGGTTGATAGATTCTTCGATGGACAGATACCTCATCTAAGGAAGAATCTATCCAACCCATACAATGATATCTATGAGGAGATCATGCGGAGTGCGATGGAAGTTGAGTTGGAGTTTGGTGAGACACAGTGGTCTCATAAATCCAATGATAAGAAGAGATCGATGGAGCTCAGCTTAGAGAGGACCTTCTATCATAGAAGAGGAGGAAATAAAGTGCAAATTTCCATGTGTAATAAATGTGGGAAGAGTCATTCAGGGAACTGCCTTCTCGAGAGCGGGAAATGCTACAAGTGTGGAAGAGATTTCCATATTGTGAGGAATTATCATAGTGGGGTGAAACCTAAACTTCCAAACACTAAAGACAAGTGGAATATGGTGAAGGCCCTACCTGATTTCCAGTTCTTTATGTGTGGAAAGAGTGGGCAGTTTTCTAATCACTGTCCTAATCCAAGGGCAGTGGAGGGGAACCACCATCAGCCTCAGCCAAGGCCAAGGGATCAAGGTCATGCTTTTGTTATCACGAAATCTGAAGTCAAAGCTCTGAATGATGTGGTGGCAGGTACTCTTGTTGTTATCTCAAATCTATAAAGTACTTTGTTTGATTCTGGTTCTACACATTCCTTTATTTCCTCCAATTTTGCAATGAATTTAGAATCAACCCCCGATCTGCTAAAAGTAGAGTAATCAGTCAAGACTTCTGGGGGATTATCCTAGCATCATCAGTGTTTAGAAACTCTAGTATTTACTTTAGTGTGCACAATATTATCTCAAATCTAGTAGTCATTCCCATGCCGGAATTCGACATTATACTAAGGATGTACTGGCTCTCAAAGTATAATTCTAAGATCAAATGCAGAAGCAAGGAAATATCAGTTGTCTTAAATGGAAAACCTATAGTTATATTCCAAGGAGAGATATCTCAACTTGATCTTTTCCTAGAGAAACCCCCTATATCCTTCTTTATGGAGTTGATCGGTGAAGAAGAAGGAGATGAGAGTTTAAGGATAGAAATTGCCCCCATCATCCAGGAATATATTGACGTATTTCCTAAGGAGTTTCCTAGACCTCCCCCAAAAAGATAGATAGAGTTCTCAATTGAACTCATACCTGGATCTCATCCGATATCAACGACCCCGTATAGGATAGAAAATGTGGAGCTGGAAGAACTAAATAAACAACTCCAAGATATTTTGGAGAAGGGGTTTATCCGACTGAGTGTGTCTCCTTGGGGAGCACATGTTCTCTTTGTAAAGAAGAAGGATGGATCAATGCGGCTATGCATTGATTTTAGATAACTGAACGAGATTATAGTAAAGAACAAATACCCTCTTCCAAGAATTGATGACTTATTTTACCAACATCATGGGGCTCGATTCTTCTATAAGATTGATCTTCAATCTGGTTATAATAAATTGAGTGTGAAGAAAGAAGATATTCCAAAAACTGTCTTCCGATCAAGATATGGGCATTATGAGTTTGTTGGTATGCCCTTTGTACTGACTAATAAAACTGCTATTTTTATGGATATGATGAATAGAGTCTTTAAGGACTACCTTGATAACTTTGCGGTAGTTTTTATTGATGATATTCTGATATATTCCAAAATTTGCGAGGAGCATGAGGATGATCTAAGGGATATTTTACAAACTCTGTAGAATGATATGCATTTGGGGAAGTTCAAAAAATGTGAATTTTGGTTACAAAAAGTTAGTTTCTTAGGGAACATTGTAACCAATGAAGGAATCACAGTTGACCCTGCAAAGAAAAAAGTTTTATATTAGTGTCCTCAACCTACAACAATAACTAAGATTTGTAGTTTTCTTAGATTAGCAGGATACTATAGGAGGTTTCTGAAAAACGTTTCATGACTTTCTAATCCATTAACAAAGTTAACATGAAAAGAGTTCAAGTTCATCTGGACAAAGGAGTGTGAGGAATGTTTTCAAGAGCTGAAGAAGAGATTGGTTACTACACTCGTGTTAACTCTTCCCTCAAGTGGAGAAGGATTCGTTATTTTTAGTGATCCATATCAAAAAGTGCTTGGGTGCGTCCTCATGAAAAATGACAAGGTCATTGCTTATGCATCTTGACAATTGAAGACTCATGAGTAGAATTATCCTACGCATGATCAGGAGCTGGCTGAAATCATTTTTTCTCTGAAGATATGGAGGCACTATCTTTATGGTGAGAAATGTGATATATACATAGACCATCAAAGTTTGATGTCTATTTTCAAAAAAAAGTAATTGAAAATGAGACAAAGGAGATTGTTGTAACTTCTTAAAGACAATGATTGTTCAATTCATTATCATCCTAAAAGAGAAAACAAAGTCACGGATGCATTAAGGAGGAAAGACCCAGTTGTTCTTTCCATGATGTGGATTCAAAGAGATCCATTGATCAATGATGTACTAAAGTTGTAAATAGTAATTATAAGGGAAGGGTCATCATCAACCCGAACCCAAATGATTTCTCAACCATCGTTACTAGAGAAGATAAAGAAATCAAAGAAAGAATATCCTTTGTTGCAGAAATAGTTTGAGGCTATAAAGGATGGGAAGTTTCTTGAGTTCAATATTTATCAATAAGGTGTACTAAAATTTCATACAAGACTATGTGTTACATCTATTATAGAAATAAACAAGGAGCTGATGGATGAATCTCATAGGTCTACTTTCTCTATACATCCTGGAAGCACAAAAATGTATAGGGACCTTCATGATCATTATTGGTGGGATAATATGAAAAGGGAGATTGCTAACTACACTTCAAGGTGACTAGTATGTCAGTAAGTGAAGGAAGAGCATCAACTTCGTAAAGGGGTATTGCAACCACTACCCATACCAGCATGGAAGTGGGACAATATCACTATGGAATTTGTCACTGGTCTTTCGAGAACATCCAAAGGAAACAATGTGATATGGGTTATTGTGGACCGTCTAACCAAGACTTCCAATTTTATCTCCATTTGAGAATATTTCTCTCTTGATCAACTTGCCAGGATTTATGTGAAGGAAGTGGTAAGGCTGCATGGAGTTCCACTTTCTATCATATCTGATCATGATCCAAGGTTCACGTCAAAATTCTAGATAAGTCTTCAACATGCTCTGAGCACTAAATTGAATTTCAGTACAGACTATAACCCCCAAACTCATGGCCAATCTAAAAGGACTATTCAAACACTTTAGGACATGATGAGAACATGCTCAATGGAATTTAAGGGTGGGTGGGATCAACATCTCCCTTTAGTTGAGTTCTCTTACAACAACAGCTTCCACTCGAGCATTCAAATGGCACCCTATGAAACTCTATATGGGAAGCGATGTAGAACTCCTACATGTTGGGATGAAACTGATGAGAGAAAGCTTCTTGGGCCTGATCTTGTGCAAGAGATGATAGAAAAAGTCCATGCCATCCAACAACACATTAAGGATGCTCAGAGTCGGCAAAAGAGCTACACTAACAACCATTGAAGGGACTTGGAGTTTGATGTCGGTGACAATTTCTTTCTTTGAATTTCACCTTGGAAGTGATTCATGAGGTTTGGGAAGAAAGGGAAGCCCAGCCCTAGGTACATTGGCCCATATGAAATCCTTGATCATGTGGGAGCAGTGGCCTATCGGCTTTCACTTCCTCCTAATCTAGCACAAGTTCAAGATTTATTCCATGTATTCCTCTTGATGAAGTACATACCTGACCCTTCACATGTAATAAACCCAGAGGTGGTACAACTGTAACATGACCTCTCTTATGAGGAGCAACCGATAGAGATCTTGGATTGTAGAGACAAGGTTCTACGCAACAAGACTACCCACCTTGTTAAGGTGTTGTGGAGGAACCACAAATATGAAGAAGCCACGTGGGAACCAGAGGATTCTATGAGTCATATGTACCCACACCTTTTCTCCACTGAGGGTACGAGTTAAAAATTTTAGGGACGAAATTTCTTAAGGGGGAAGAATGTAATGACCTGAACTTTTATTAATTTTTGTTTCCTAAATTTTGTGTTTTATTTTATTTTTATACTAAAAAAAACTATATTCTTTAATTAATGGAGTGAGTATAATTTAATGAGACCATTGGGTTTCGATGGTTATATGACCATTGGTCAATATGACTGTTGGAAGCTAAACTCTTAATGTTACAAATTTTTTTTGTTTATAAATACAAGTGATCTTGGTTAATTAATATAGAAAGAAGATTTTATGGCCCAATCTAGTATCTCGGGCCGATCGAAGCCCATATGATAGAACTCGGGAAGGAGGTAGCACCATTGGACTTTTCTCTGGACCAAACCCAAGCTGAACTTCATCATGTGAAGCTGGAATGGAATTGCCTTCGTGAGAAGTTCAAGCTGATAAAAATCACCACTCAGGAAATGTTGGTCGAGCCGCCCTAAGATTCTATCACCTTAGAACACCTTACACTTAGTTCATATGCTGGTGTTATAAAGGGCTATATAACGATACCTTAGTTGCCTTATTTAATCCTTTTATATAAATAAAAATTGTGATTTCATCTTATGGTGAAGTTTATGAATTTTCAAATGTCGGGATAAATATAGGATGTATATTGTTGATGTTTAGAACAAAAGGGATATTTTAAAATATTTATGTAAACCTTAAATAATTAATAATGTGTTATGATTTTAAAAAAATGGTCTTCTACAGTTATGTTCAGTTAGAAATTTAGAGTCTAATAAGATCAACTTAATTTTTGGTGAATAGTAAATTATGAATAGTGATTTTACACTTATGATTAGTAATGTTTCCAAATGGATTAAGTAACCTCACTTAAGAAATTATTGATATAATTTAATCACCTAGATTAAGTAATGTGATTCAATAAAATAGGTAAATAACTGTTTCATAAATTATTAGTCAAGTATTAGTTTTTTTGGGTGAATAGTGTTTTTTATTTAAAAATTAAATTAAGAATATTTAGAAAATTATTTTTATAAAATGGAGTTCATTTTTGAAATCAGAGAATCGATATTAGGTTAAGGTGATTTTGGAGATTTTTCTGAAAAAAATCGAATTTTCGGTGAATAGTGAAAATACAGTTTTTAGTTTCAGGTGTTTAATAAAATAATTAAGGATGTAATAATTATGTAATCATTCTAGTAGACTTATGAATAGTAATATAAGGTATGAGGTGTCCCATGTTCCCAATATCATGGGAAAATACCATGGTCAAGCCCATGGTTTTTCCAATACCACCGATGAGGTGTCCCTTGGCCATTAATGACTTGTCCCCTCACTTCTCCTATAAATACCAAGACATTCCCTCATTAATTTCATTTCCAAGTCCTCCTAAACAAATTTATGGTCTCCTTACTTCCCAAGGATTCCTCCTGGGGTTCCCTCAAGCCTCCCATGGTCCTGAACATCAATCTTTTGAAGTTACTCTTTAAGGTAAGGGGTCCTTTCACCCTCCTTTTTTAAGGCATGACTTCCTTTAAGTTGTGTCTTATAGTTTCCATCTCTTTATGTTGAGAGTATGTTCTTATATGTTCTCATTACTGTCCATTTCATGTCTAATTTTTGAGAGAACCTTTCCACAGTCATCAATTTGTTTTCTGAATTGTTATGTGACGTCATTAGGCTGTCGAATTTCTCGTAAAAGAAATCACATCTTCTCTTTTCCTTCATGTTTCATTTTCATGTGGTATTTCATTAAAATATTCATGACATGATATTATTATATAACCATACTTTTTTATGAATTATTTATGAGTGGGTGACCATTGTCCCCTCTCTTTTCAATGTTTTCTAAAACCATGTTATATAGCCTTTATGCTGCAGATATTTCGTCTCAAAATTTCCATCTCTTTCTCTCAAGAAAGTCTATTGTTTATTTATGTGAATACCCAGACCTATATTGTGTCTATTGGTGTTCATAAATATATAAAAATTATATATTTTATTCTGGAATTTACATACATATAAACCTCACTCCCTTTCCATGAGTTATAAATGATATAATGATTTATTTTTAGGAACTTTTAAAACATCGGGATTTTGAAATGAAACCCATTTCTTTTATCATCTATGGGTTATTTATGAAATGTTTGATTATGATATATGTGTCTCACATGAAATTAAGGTCATATTAAGGGTGCATCCTTATAGAACTCCAATTCATTGGGTAAATAATTAATCTCTAGAGATTACAAGTTTCACGATACATTGGTGAATAACCTTGGTAATTTTTAGGACACCTTGGGGATGGACCTTGGGGATATTTTAATGAATGTCTAAATGAAATGTTGAATCCACATACTCAAGTTATGCTCCATGATATTTTCATTATTACATGCCTATACTTCCATTGCTCATGTCTTTATGTTGTTATTCAAGTTCTTATTGTTAACACAAGTAAACTAATTCCCTTGTTTACCCTTACTGGGCCTTCTGCTCACCCTTTCCTTTGATGTATGTCTCCAGGATATGAGATGTATTAGTTGTACATAGGATGAACCTATGATAAAGTACTATAAGTGGTTTAGAAGAATTTTTTATAGTGTATTCAAGTTTTATTGTTCCTGATTTCCAAGACATTAGACTTTAAAGATCCTCTGTATGTAAAATGTAATGAAAATTTATGTATTAAAAAGGGAAGGATGCCATATTAATAAAATTTATATGATTTTAGATCAATAAATTATATATATATATATGATATAATTTTTTTTATTATTTATAATTCTAGTTCAAGATTATATGTTTTTGAATGAAAACCCTAATCCCAATTATCCTTTACCACATTCCATAGACCAACATTCACCATCATCATCTTCTGTAACCTATCCCAAATCTTCAACCACTATGGCATAAGATTCCTTCATAATTATTGAGAACACATAGCCTTGGATAATATAAATTCGATGAATACTATGGGATATCATCGCCAAAGTATGATTTCAGGATGAAAAACTCTAGATTCATTTGAGAGTGCGATGACTGAGGATGGAACTGGTCTAGATCCTTCATTGTAGTGACAATGATTTCCCAAAGAATTGAAATAAAGGATAGTAAGGGGAAAATGAAATCCAATAAAGGAAAGACACCAGTTGAGGGAATCATTTCAGGCCATGGTAAGATTTGGACGCACACTACCCCTCACTTGGGAGGTCTGGTATCACCAAAGGAACTTCGACAAATAAGAAAAACCCTCGCCTTGTACTCATCATACAAGGCTGATATAGGATAACCAACACAAGGATGTGACCTAGGGATGAGCATCACAAAATAGGGGCATGATGACTAGATCATATTCCAAATCAACTCTAGGGGAGAAACAGTAGCTGCTGAAGTAGTAATCCCCTTTATTAAAGTCATGCTAGAGAACAAGAAAAGAAAAGATTTATCATCTTTCAGTTCACATATATTTATTGTGTATATTGTTTTGTAAATTTATTGACATTTGAAAAAATTTTTTTTCTATTTCTAACTTTTATTGTGGTGTTTTATATATATTCTAGTGAAGAACTGTATAACTGGGAATGATCTTCTATAATAGAGGAACATGATGGAAGTGTTCATGCTACTAATAAAAGTGTTTTTTCTGCATTTGTGAGTAAGAAAACTTTACAAGTATGTCAGTTCTCTTTCTACCTTTGTGTGTATGTTTTATTATCTAAAATAATATAACCACATTTTTGTTATCATGTATGAGTTTATTATGAACTTCTTGATTTTATTATGCACTGCCAAATTTAATGTATCAATCCCTTTTTACTTGCATGCATGGTCCCAAGATAGTTCAACCACGTAGATTTTAGATTTAATATTCTTCTATGATGTTGAAGGGATTATTTGAATGATGGTATTTGTTGAAATGGTTCTTTCCTACTACCTTTGTCTTTGTTGAGATGCTAAGTAAAGTTTGAGATTTCACTTGTGGCATTGGGCGGTGATCTCACTTCATTAGGTAAGGGAGTTGAAGGATCATAAGCAGTGATAATCATCAATACAATGATTAGCAAGATGGGTGATTAAGAATGATATCCACTTATGTCAATACAATCACAATACCATTGATTTTCATACGTGGAGTACCTAGGAAAGAAAAACTATGTATCTCTAGGATATTATTTATTGTTTCTTGTGTGATAACTAGTTTTTATAGAAAAAGTGACCCTGCATAATTATTCTCTATGAAGAAAATTGATTATGATTTTAAACATGGAATTTTTTAAGGGTTTTTTTGATAAAAAATGAGTAGTTGTACTTTTTAGTTGGGATATACACATTCTTAATTGGAATAATGAACTAACTTCTATGTATAGAATGATTCAACCACCACATGAAATTATGTAAGAGATAAAGAATCGTTAAGTGTAGTAAAAAGAACTTCCATTATATAAACTCACTATAAGAAAGCACATTCCAGGGACTTGACCTCATGACCTGCACCCCACACCCCAACCCCTTTCACCCCAGCCGCCTACAGGGGGTTATGAAGTGTAGTCAAAGATCACAAGGGTAATAATGTATATTATTCTTTAATGAGGTAGAATCTATATGAATTACATAATATGTTGTGGTACTAGAAAATACTACATGGTGAGGCTTGAAAAAACTAGTATGAATAGTCTTGGCATGAAGGTGGTTAGTATGCATTAAGGTGAAGGTGAATTGAAGTTGGAAGCAAAAACAGACCAAGAAAAAATAGATAAACTCTTTCAATCTTGGAAAGTGGTTATAAATGAAACTGTAGGTGCTTATTTTACTTAATGATTATTAAAGGTGTTTTTCATAGGTGTTTATAGATTTTTTATTGAAAAAAAATGATTTCATATGTTTTTAAGTGATTTTTAGGGAATACAAGTGTGTTTGGAGATAGTGTATCATCATTCGTTGTAGGAATCCCTTCCAAGTATGGTTTTGGTTGATTTTTTATGAATTTTAGAGTGGATGAGGAGTCATGTTCAATATCTCACTACTTCTGTCTGATCCCTTTAGGTTCCACCATAAATTTTCAACATCAAATCATCTATTTCTTGGATTAACATTTCTTTGGCATGATTAAATGTGGAAAAGTGCACTAAAATGGATAATGAGATTCAATGAGATCAAGTATTTTATGTATGGATCCATTTTACAACCCATTGGATGAGACTAAGAGAATGATATTTAATAGCATAGATGTGGTTAGTACGCATTAAGGTATGGGACACCTTTTTAGGGTACCTAAACCATGGTTTCTTATAAAAATAATCTAAGCCTTATAACATACCATTGGAAATAATATATATAATGTGTATAAATTCAATGATGACATTATGAAATTTGTGCAACATAGAAGAGTTATTAAATCATTCTCATGTAGTAGATAAATGCCTCGAGAAACCTGGCTCCCTCCTCACACAGAGACATATTCCACTCATATGATTTGAGGGCTGCTCTGCTCTGATCAATGAAATTGAAGGTACATCGCTTATTGGTTTTTTCAACATCCAACCTAGTTAGTGTCATTCTCAATGGTTTTTAGTCACATGTTAGATAATATTATTTTTAGTTCCATATTATTCATTTTCATTTTCATTTGTTATGGTCACTCGATATCTTATGTTAATGTGGTCACTTGTAAAATTTTTCAATTAATAGTTCTTAGTCATTTTCTATTTTTTTTCTCACAGGTTATTTTTATATCATATTTTATGAATAAAATTTGGTCATTGGTTATATATTCTTGTTGTGGTATGGAGGGATTATCTTATGGTTGTTGTTGTATTTAGTTAGATTATATAATGGTTCTTTTTTCCACTATTTAGATTATCCTCTTGTTGCGGTCACTGGATGATATTTGTATATCATGAATTATTATTTTTATATCATTCATTTAAATGAAAACTATTTTCTAATTATTGTGTATGTGTGATCAGAATGTTGCTCAAGGTGGTGCATATCTAAAGTGGAGGGAGCGGGGATAAATTTTTCTTCAAGAATAGAAGGGTGGTCCACTGCAATCATAGGGATTATACTGATTTTTTTCATGTCCCAATACACTACAGTAGATGATAGCTCATGTGATGTGATCGGGATTCCCTGACAATGATGTCTGATGTTTGTGATAAAGAGATTTCTAAAAAAGTTTCATTGATTTCCATGTAACATATTTTAGTGTTTGAATATGTTTGAACATGTTTTTAATATGTTTCTTGGAGATTCTTGTCTTTTCATGAATTTTGGACATGTATTTAAATTATATTTGAATGTGTTTTCTCAAATAAAGTCATTTTTTAGAGTTTTATATAATATAATTTTTGTAATTATTATATAATATATATATTAAATATAATTATATATTATATATAATTATATTAATAAATTTAATATAAAATTTTAACAAAAAATATCGGAATATCAACATTTAGAATATAATTTACAAACAAATATTAATTATTGGTATTGTTTATAAATGTTAATAATATTACCAACAGATATATTAGTCATACTAATTTGTTTCTAAACATTTTAACCAACATATATATTATCTATTGGTATTATTATAATTGCAACATAATCATTTTATATGTCACAATAACATTTAGCCACTGAGTTTTTACCAACAATTTAGTGATAGGGACATATGTGTTGGTAAAACATTTTTCCAATAGAAAATGTGATTTTACCAACAGATATACCCCTATTGGAAAAATTGAAATATTTTTGGGCCTCATCACATCTAGCCTCTAGATCCCATCTAAGTTATCCCACCCGATCATGTGATGTTGGACCTCTACCCTATATAGACCTATAAACAGTGAATTATTTTAGGGTTCCTAGGTAATATGGATGCTCAATCATGGTTTGATTATGTAACCAACAAAAAAAATCCCATACATAACAAGTAAATACAATATATGTACAAGTAATTTTCTTAGAATAAATAAATACAATG
Organism: Viscum album; assembly: GCA_963277665.1. NCBI lineage: Eukaryota > Viridiplantae > Streptophyta > Magnoliopsida > Santalales > Viscaceae > Viscum > Viscum album. The sequence continues at coordinate 1,452,188,903 of OY728152.1, read as the reverse complement.
TGGAAGTGTAAATAATGACCATCGTCAATCCTCTGGTTCTGAAATAACACTCAGGATTGGAAATACCTACTTCATCCAGTGTTAGAGTGGCTATGAGCATATCAACCACTATATGAGACTAATCCCTATCCCAGAAGAATTACCCAAATATCATTCTTTCTTCAGCCAGTGTTAGAGTGTCTCAAAGCACAAGTAACCATCTGAGGGGTATATACCAATCCCCCAAACATAATATTCCACTTGAGGGAAATATACTTATCCTCGTAACATAAGTAGACACTAAAATAAGATATAACCATCCCAAAAACATAAGAATACACCCATGGAAAATATAATGATCCTAGGAACATATAAGCTTACATTCGGGGGTTGTATCCCCTAGCCAAAACTAGGTGGAGGACTCTATTTCCTAGGGTCGCATCCTGTACCAAGTTCCTAACCCTCATTTACATATAAAAAAAAAATATACACCTAGTATCATAGATCACCAGCAACCTTAGAAATAATATATATATATATATATATATATATAACATGCATCACACATACCTAGTGAAAATCCTTCCCAGAACCTCATGTCACCCCTCACATATTCTCATGGGTACATCCTCCCAAGAATGCCTTATCATAGTACATGGGTTTGCTACCCACCCAAACCCAACATGCTTATTATAATAATTATAATAAAAAATGGGTTGAACACCTACCCAAATCATGTTTTATAATATAGGATATCTTCTCGTGTGCATGACCTAACCATGCCACAATAGCACTACCAATCTCACATTATTAATTTGGGTTCAATGGTGAAACCTGAAATTTTCACAAATCATTTCCACAATAACCCCCTAAAGGTTTATCTAATATATTGGAACCTTCACAGGTCCCCTAGGTTTCATTGTATAACTCATACACCCTACCGGGGATCCTATATCTCATCTTCAACTCCAAGTCACATGCTATTCTCTCGAAGGGAATAACATCCCTCATCGTTACCATAATCATATCATGATCTCATCAGCCTCATAAGAAATTCCATTAAAGGACCATCATAAAGATATGTATTAATGCCCATATCACTTTATAATTCAATTAGGTTGGTCCTCTCACCCAACTTCTTATCATTGCATATCTTTAGGATAATCGTTCTAAGAATTACATACCTTACTTGGGGAAAGATAAGGGTGCATATCACCAAGGCCCACTACATATCACCCATTTTAGTTCATTTAAGTATACCCTTCTAGGGTCTCATTATCTCAAGTGTCACATTCACGATCAATCCTTAAACATTGGAAGTCGAGGCAGCACCTAATGTCAAAGGGTATAATATTGACCTTGACACTTTATGATATTTATACAATTCATCTTAATAGTTTATTTTATTAAAGGTCAATCACCCATGGTGGAAATACCTCATATCACATCCCATATATAAAAAAAAATCCAAAAATGGGTATTTTCAAAGAGACCACCTACCTCATTTATGAAGTCATTCCCTTTATAATGAAGCCCAACCATCCTCATCAAAGCTCATCCAAGCCTCATACCATCACCCAAGAACCTATCTCCATACACAATACTCAATAATTAATTATAAAAATTTATGATTAATTATTAAAATCAATTTTAATAATTTATAATTAATTTATAATTTAATTCAATTTGGAATAATTCCTAAATACTCACCTCGTGAGATCAACACACCAAAACAACAACCAACCACTCACGGAAGATCTATGGAATAGTCCTGAAACCATCCTAGGAAAAATACCTATCAAAAGAACAAATTAAATATCTAATTTAATTTAATTTAGGGAAAAACTTTGGAAAAATCCACTGCGTGACATACCTTTACTGAAATTATGTGAAAATAATTGTATTAGTCTATACGGTATGCCCTCTAGCCAAGACAAAAAAATCCCTATCAAGCAGGATTATTTCCACCATGATCTAGTGCATGTAATCATAAAATCCTAACAAAAGAAAACCAAAATTAGAGATAAATTAGGGTGAGGAATAATCAAGGATGGATTATGAGAAAATCACCTCAAATCACCATAAAATCACTTCCCAAATCACCCCAATCCAAAGGGAAGTTAAGGAGAATGAGAGTTTCTTAGGAAATATTGGGCATGTGTGAGAGGAAGAAAAGAAAGGTGATGGGGGTTTTATAATTCATTAGTGTGAATTATCATTTTTACCATTCTAAATTCCCACACAGTTTCCATGTGATTAGCCAAACTATGCACCAATTAGTTGGTTGGCACTGTCTCGAGCCAGAGCTCGTTGCACAGTTTTCCAAACCATGTTCCAACCATGAAACCCTCATTATCCAAGGACACACGACCCATATGGTTTAAATTCATGGTTTACCAAAACATATTTTAACCATTGAAATACCCTCTAAAACTAAATTATAGAGTTTTTATGATTTCTTTGTAATTGTGCACCAACCATGCACCACACCCCTAAAAAACCAAGCCACATAGTTACCCCTAACCATGAGGTAACTATGCATAGTATTAAAACCATTTCCAAGTTCCTAAAATTAAACTCAAATACCATGATACTCATATGAGAACTTCAGATACCTATTAGGCCTCAATTTATATACAAAAATATCAATCCATGATTCCCTAACTCTCAGAATTCTAATCTAAATATCAATTCTAAAAATTACTTCTTCTATAGAAGTCAAAAATTAAAATTCCCTTGGTAATTTCCAATCATAAAAGAAATGGGGTTTTAAAACTTCCCCACTATAGGACTTTGTGTCCTTGAAAATCCCCAAGGGTCCTTATCTATAAATATAGACCTATCCCAATCATCAATTCATGATAAACTCATCACGTTCTACTCTTGAATGATGATCGAGCTCTTGTTGTGAAACTCTAAACATGTAGCATATTGTTCATCCAAAACCTAGGCATTGATAATCACTATCATGGATAAACTGAGATGGCTATTAACTATTTGTATCTATGATTATACATTATTTTCCCATCAATCGATTCCTTATCAGGATTACAGGGCTTCCCACCATAAGTCTCTACTCATAAAGTCTGGTTCCCAATCCATGGTACTCCCCACCATAAAAAATCACCTATTAAAACATATTTATAACAATACAATTACTTTATAAATGTTGTTTCCATATCACCCCACCTAATTATATATAAAAACTCTAATTGGTCCTCCTCTAGCTAAATATTCCCAAAACACTCAGTTGCAACTATCAATACACTGTTGTATCACCCGATCTTGATATCTTAATCCATGAAAGTATCACAAGATATTATAATGTCCACACAAAATTTTATACTCTAAACTCTATTAAATTAAATGATTGGTTCACCAACCAACCACAGCAAGAATCATGTTCTCACCTTGATCACTAGCACATCCCCAATTCAACTCACCATCAAATCACCAAAACCTTCCTAAGCTCAGTGCCAATGCACAGACTCTATAAAATATCACATATGGATTTCAATTTCAGTATTCACCATGGAATTAGGTTGAATTATATCCATTTGTAACCTATCATACAAACACCATCTCAACCATATAATGACTGGACCTATCACATCCATGACCCTACCCACCTGATGGTCATTCCTCTATTATCCATGATCCATCAATCACTACACATAACAATTTGATATGGACATCCCACTCATACCTGAGTTCAAATATGAAACACCAAACACCCCCACACCATACAAGCTCATCAGGAATGTTATTTTTGGCACCAACCAAAATTTCATTTCTGATGAAGGCTAGACCTCCAATGTCCAACAATTCAATCCTCACCATATAGATTCACTTATATCATTTCTAGAGCTCAAACTCAACTAGTTATATTTTCAAGGACATGTATCTCCTCCTGATCCTTTTTCGCCAAGGCTTTCAACCCCCAACACCATCCATCCATGGTTTCATCATCATGATAGGGGTAATTTCTCATCAAAACCATAAAATTCCAAGAACACATAAATTTATAAAAACTATTGATCCTCAACCAATTCATATTCTCTCACTATTTAATATCTCATTACCACCACACATAACTAGTGTAAACTACCTCTATCTTATCCAAACCCAACAGGTGTATGTATATGTACCACCCGATCACAAAACCCACCACACACTCCCATGATTTTCATGTTATCAAATGTTGGATACCATGCATAAACAACTAATGATGATCCCATCACATTTCAATAACATATATCTATAATCAACATCAATTATCTCTCCCAAAAACTAAATTTATATCACTCGATCTGAGATTAATCACCAAACCACTCATCACACAACAACATTTTAAAACCAAAATCATATACCAGTTATCTCATTGTTCCACTAGAAGAATGTCCATAATTAATAGGTTTAGGCATCCTACCATTCTTACCTCAAAAAATCAACCTCAATAACCAAGAAATATGACTCAAGGTACTCCATATCTCAAGAGAACCAAGTGTTCCACATGCCTTTCCCAACCCTCACCAGGGTATCCACATCCCCAAAGAAACTTCTTCTTGTTTCTAACCAATTCTAAATTTTTGGGTCCCAAATACATTTCAAGTGAAAGAAATATTGGATTTGGCGTCCTAGAACCAACTATTTATACTTTGATTACAAGTATATTCAAATTATTGAATATTAATAAAAATTATTATTACATATTTTTTTCTGCATGACTCTAATATAATAATGTCCTAGAGTATACATCCTATTGATAAGGACATAGCATTTACACAAAATGATGAGAACTTTTATATATTGTTATGATATTCTCAAATAATGTTCTGTGGTTTGATAATGTACTATGATGAGATTCATAATAGATAGACTGTCAGGTGTGAGTGCTCATAAGCATATAAGGCTTCTTATCATGAATTTTGCACTTGGTAATCTCTAGGATAGGAGATTATGAGAAAAGATACACCAATATAAATTTTTCATGTTTTGGTGTCATTGGATATTTCTATCTACTAGCATGTGTGATGGTACTTAGACTTTTACATTATAATTAATTCATGTTACAACTTGTGTACCTATATGTATTTCATAAACCATTACAATAACAGTTATAGAGAAGTTGGATATGTTGGGTGTGTCACAAGTAATATTTCATTAATGAATAAGTCGAGGAAGTATTTTTCCCTTCCATAATTTTAGATGCTGATATCTTGGACCTTTGATAGAAATAGAACCATTTCATTAAATTCCATGTCTATAGTGTAATGTTGTGTTTATTTCAGATAGTCAAAGAAATACATATTGAGAATATAGCTTGGTGACACAAATGTAAAACCTACATGATGAGATATTGTGACAAAGGGATTTTATTACACATTTAGTGTTCATATGTGGTTTTCAACATTGCGACATTAAGTTTTTTCTCTTGGGTGACTTTACCCATTTCTAGACAGTAATCTAGGACTTTAGGCAAACCTTCCTAATGCTAATGAGAAAGAATCCTAAAGGGCCCCACACTAAGTGTTTCCTTTGATCTCAATTAAATCATATTTTATTTTAATTAATGGAATAAATATTATTCTCAAGTCCTATGAATAATTATATTCAATTTATATCGATTGCATAAATTAAATAAATATATATCTGTTATCTTTTGAATAAAATATTTATTTTTATTGAATATTTTAATAAATCTTTATTCACTATATTGTGAATAAAACATTTATTTATGAATAAAATATGTATTCAGTTGTTCAATAAATTATAGAGGAGTTTGAACGGACCAAGACCATGTTCAGTGTCAAATATTAATTAACAATACCATTATATAATATTTTTTATTACACAAGTTGGTACGCGCCATAAAATAATAATTATATAGTTATTATTATGCAGCATGATATTTATTAAAGGCAATAAATTTTATTTAATAGTAAGTATTAAATTAAATAATACTATAACTTAAATCCAAACTCTATAAATATGTTGTTATGTCTATTGTGTATAGAATCCAAAATTGATAATATTGAATTGTTGTGCATAATAAATTCTCTCTCAACTCTTACTTCTCTATCCCTATCAAGAATGAGAAGTGAATAAATGTTTCTTCAAAACTAAATAATGAGTGATCAAGAATGAATAGTGCAATACATTTGACTCCCCGTGCTAGCACCTGGAGTTTGAGTGGTTTTTATTGGAGATCATAGGAGCATGTGTGTATCACCAGTAGAGAGATTCTAACCTTGTATCCTCACAACATAATGAAGTTAATATAAAAGGGAATTTTATAATGATCAACATTCATCAATGAAGAAATTTAATAAGTCCATGTATTTATTTATTCAAATATTAATAAATGAATTATAAATTTTATGTGAAATATCCTTGATCTTGGTTTCATACAATGATTATTAAAATATGTTTTAATGTATCACCTGCCTTAGTATTCTACCACTATGCTCGGAACCATTAAGTGGTATCAGATGGAGGTCATGTTTAAATTTCTAATTATTTATTAGATTTTTGATCTATGACAAATTTTGATTATATTTTCAGTTCAAGTTATTATTATTTTAATCTGATTTGATTTAAAATGTTATCAGCATATTAATCATGTTAGTTTAGTGTTTTATTTTCTTAAAAGTTTAAGAAAAAATGAAGGATGATCGGATATTCCATTGGGAAGTTCCATATATTTGGCTGGTAAAACTGGGTTACACAACATGCAGCCGAAGTACACACCGTATACCCATGCACATTGTATTTAGATGCGTCAGGAAATTAATTACACAAAGTGATTTTATTTCACATCGTGTGTTGACAGTGCCAACCTAGCACATGGAAAGTAGATACAGGATGTGTAGCAGGCATGTACACACCATGTTGTTCGGACAAGTTAACACTCTGAAGCTTGAGGAATGTGACTTGGATATACAGAAACCGAGTTACATAGCGTGTATCTTCGTGTACATGTCATGTAGTCTCCCATTAATGGAAAAAATTAAAATTTGGTTGATTTTGAAAATTGTAGCATTAAAACATTATTTTATTGATTGGAACACCATTGTGTGTTTGAAAATTTAATAATGGTTTTAAAGAATTTTAAATGATCAATTAATTTATTGTACTTAATATGTAATTATTGGTTCTATATTTTATTTTCTATGAATTCCATTAATGATGAGTATCTCTAAATAAGATCTGATTATCATTAAAGATGAAAGATAATTAATTATTTAATTAATGCAAGTGATTTTATCTTAAATAATAAAATAATGAATAAATAAATGAATGATATCCATTTACTTTTGCATATTCATTGCATGAATGACCATTCATGAGCGTGACCAAGACCTATGTATGTGTTTGATCTTTTAATTTAATTTATTTCATGAGTTTTCAATTATTTAATATTTAATTAAATGATGGCATATGAGTCATCTCTCCCTCCATTATTATGTAAGACCTACATTTCTAAGGATATTTATGTAATCCCCTTTAACTAATAATTTTGTTCCCATCACCTATGTGTGAGTAATAATTATTTTTAATTAATGGAGCATCCCAAGGAGCATGGAGGTGGTTCAAGATGAAACCATAATGATGCCAATCCAGGTGATACATTGGTAGAACTTGGAATTTTGTAACTCATTCCAAGACTGGCAATAAGATTTATTTTCCCTATGTCAAAGGTTGATTTAATGTTCTCTCATTAAATAAACCATTATATAAATCTCATCAATGGGTCATTCCATTATTTATTTATTTCTTTCTATGCAATTATTTTTTTTATAGATAAAAGGTCGTGATCACATAAATAAATTAATTAATGTGTAAATATGGAAATTAAATAAATTAATTGTGTGTAAATTTTTTATCCAACATGGTTAATTAATTATGTTACATCCACTTAATATTAAAAGGATGTGTAAAGGATAAAACAATATAAAATTTATTCATAGTAAACTGAAATCCCCTAATTAAATATTATGTCACACTAAGCCTTCTATTACTTGATTAGGAATGATACTATATAACTAAGTGTAGTACATGTCCAAGGTCTGAACACTTAATTTTATCGGGGAGTTATCATGAGATTTTTGGGTTGACTTGACTAAAATTGTATTAATTTGAATGGACACAGTCTTTTCAATACAAATTCATAGGCAATTATTGAGGAAATCCTAGTTAGGATTTTGGGATAGGGGAATCCACTCAATGGATCAAGGAGATGCAAGTCCGTAGTTGGAAAGACCACCTACCTCGTTACTTTAATATGATTTTTATGCCCAAAGACCAGATTTTGAATAAATTTATTTAGGATCCTTTCTAATATAATGTTAAAACAACTATACATTACGATTTCAATGATGAGGGATATTGAGACTTTATAAAATAGTGGGAGATTTAATTAATAAATAAATAAAATATTTAATTTATTATATCTCACTTATTTTGTAATTAATAAAAGTTCTAATAATTTTCTCTTTTTAATTATTGAATGAAATTACAAGTTCATCATCAACATTATCCCTATGATCAATATTGTAGAAAGATAACCTTCTAACTGGTAGTAACTTTTAGGATTGGTTTAGATGCCTTCAGGTTGTGCTATTCCATGAACGGAAATATTATGTGTTATAACCAAAAATCCCTAATCTTCCTACTAAAGAGGCGAGTTATGAATAGTTCCTTTCCCATGAAAAAAAAATTGAGAGACATTTTCGACATTAAATGTTTGGTTCTTTCATCAATTTTTAGTGAAATAATGAAGACACATGAAAACATGGATGTGTATAGCATTCTTGATCACCTATGTGGTCTTTACCATGAGAGAGATAGATAGGTGTGATTTGATATTTTCAAGGAACTATTTTAGAGAAATCTTGGATAGGGTGCCCTAGCTAGGCCTCATATACCCAAGATCGTTGGATACATAAAGTGGTTAAACATTCTAGAGTTTAAACTCCCCAAATAATTGGGCACCAACCTCATTCTGGCATCACTCCCTCGGAGATTCTCCATCTTTGTTGTAAATTTTAATATAAACAACATTAATAAGTTTCTGTCAGATCTTCTTACTCTTCTTCATCAAGTAGATATGGATACAAATAATGAAAATCCTTCCATCCTTATGTTGAAAAATAGAAATGGAATGAAAATATATTTAATCCCAAAGCTTCTTTATGCCCTTCCAAGAAGAGGAAGATCGAGGGGAAATCAAGGGAACATGATGTTGTCTATTTTTCATCTGGAAAGAACATCCACTGGAAGAAAAACCACACCCAGCCAAAGAAGAAAGGGGAAGCTTTAGATGCATTTATAATCAAGTTAAATTTATCTGTTTCTATAAATTGGGTACTAAAAAAGATTTTGTTTCTCACATATGTATTCAAATATAGGAACCAATTATATTAAGAAAGATTAAAAAAGGAGAGGTAGATATTCAATCATCCAATAGAGATAAAATTGTTATTGTAGCAATTGGGGACTACCACCTCACGTTGCTAACTAGAGTGATCTTGGTTTTAAAGGGTTGTTATTATGTTCCTTCTGTTACCAAAAACATGATTTCTGTATCCATAATTTATATAGATGAATTTATTTTCAAATTTTCAAATAAATGTTGTTTCATTTATAAATATACATTTGTAATGGTAAGGCACATTTAAATAATGGTCTTTATGTGTTGGATGACATGAACCAAATAATGGAAATCGATAACAAAATTACATCACATGACTCACACCACACCCAAATTTGGAATCACTAGCTAGGTTATGTAAATAAAAAACATTTCACTAAATTACATCAAGATAGATATTTAGATTCTTTTAAACTAAAACTACCTAGTAATTTTCATGCATATTAACTAGGAAAAATGACCAAAACCAAATTTAGTGGGAAAGGTGAAAGGGATACAGAGCTTCTTGAATTAGTTCATACCAATGTGTGTGGACCATTTCCTATTGATGTAAGGGCTGGGTACTTGTAATTTATAACTTTTACTTATGATTTTAGTAGATATAGATATTTATACTTAATGAGATATTAGTCAGACTGTTTTGATAAATTAAAGGAATACAAGAATGAAGTTGAGAACTAACTTGGTAATAAAATTAAGAAACTTCAATCAGAACATGGTGGAGAATAAATTAATTTATACTTTATTGATTATTTATGGGAGTTATGGATTTTATCTCAAATAACTCCTCCTTATACGCCTCAATATAATGGTGTAAGTGAAAGGAGAAATTGCATCTTATTGTACATGGTTAGATTAATGATGAGTCGTGTGAGTTTTCTATTATCCTTTTGAGGATATAAATTAAAAATAGTAGCATATATACTAAATCGAGTGCCAAATAAAGAAATAGATGGTATACCATACCAATTATGGAATGGAAAGAAACATGTATTGTCATACCTACATGTGTGGGGTTGAAAATCATTTGTTAAGGCCTATTTAGGTAATAATATTTCACCCCAAGGTAAAAAGTGTATCTTTATAGGATATCCCAAAGAAACAAAGGGATACTACCTATATAATCCATCAGACAAAAAGATTGTGGTTAATAGACATCCCATATTTCTTGAGGAGGAATTATCTCTAAAATATATAGTTGGATTTAGATAGACTTTAATGAAGTCCAAGATTAAGATACACAAGAGTTGGCATAGGAAGAAATTCCAAAAGTCCCCATGGAAGAAGAAATTGTCCCAAAGATACAATTACTATGTAGGAGTACTAGAAAGGTTAGATAACCATAATAATATGGTTTTTTAGTATATAAGGATGGTGACTCCTTATTAGTTGATAATAGTGCTCCTATAACCGACAAGGAAGTAGTAAGTGGAATAGATGTTTCCAAGTGTAAAGAATCTATGAATTATGAAATGGATTCCATATACCAAAACCAAGTCTGGATTATGGTAGACTCTCTAGTATATATAAATCCCATTGGTTTAAAATGGGTATTCAAGAAGAAACTAGACATGGAAGGACAAGTTAGTACCAATAAGGTGAGATTAGGTGAAAAATGGTTTAAAAATTGTCAATGAATTGACTATTATGAAAACTTTTCACCAGTTATATTGTTGTAATCCATCAGAATTATACTTTCCATTGCATCTTTCCATGATTATGATATTTTTAAAATGGATTTCAAAACATCCTTCCTTAATGGGAACCTTTAGGAATATGTCTATATGATACAACCCAAATATTTTGTGACTCCAAATGATTCAAACAAGGTAATAAAGTTACAAAGATCTATTTATTGATTAAAGAAAGAATTCAGATCATGGGACATTCAATTTGATGAGTACGTAATGAAATTTGGTTTAAAAAATAATGAATATGATCTATGCTCCTATAAATGGTTTAGTGGGAGTGTAGTCATTTTCTTAATATTATATGTTGATGAAATATTAATAATTGGAAATTAAATACCAATATTATAGTCTGTTAAGGTGTGGTTGAATAAATGCCCCCCTATGAAGGACTTGGGTGAGGCATCATATATTCCTGGGATCAAGATCCATTGTGATAGATCCAACAGGTTTCTTGGACTAAGTCAAAGTACATACGTTAACAAGATAGTCAAGAGATTCATCATAGAACAATCCAAGAGAGGATTGTTGAAAATGTCACATGGAATTCACCTTTCTAGGAAAATGTTTCGTTAAATACATGAGGAAAGAAACAAAATGACAAGGATTACATACACATCAGCAATTGGGTCAGTCATGTATGTTATGCTATGTACTGGGATATATTTTCCCTAAACATTAAGTATGGTAGGAATATATCAAGCTAATCCAGGTGACCTCCATTGGATGGTAGTCAAGACTATTCTTAAGTATCTAATGAATACTAAGGATATGTTATTAGTTTATAATGGATTTAAGGAACTAGAAATTAGAGGATATGAATATTCTAGTTTCCAAAATTATTAATATGACATGAATTCAAAAATGGGATACTTCTTCACTTTATTGATGTGTTGTGAGATAGAAGATCTCAATGAAGGCTTTGGTTGTAGATTCTATAGTATATTATGAGTATATTGTGGATTATGAGCTAGATAAAGAAGTAGTATGGATGCAAAACTTCATCCAAAATCTTGATGTGATATATAACAGTAAAGATCATGTCACACTCTATTGTGATAATACAGAACTAGTGGATCTTGAAAAAGATTCAAGGTCAAATCAATGGATGAAGCACATACTTTGGAAGTATCATATCTTGAGGAAATTTTCTTAGATAGGTGAAGTTGTAGTGAACAATATTTCCATGGAAGACAATGTGGTGGACCCCTTGACTAATCCTTGACTCAGTAGAAACATGATTATTATGTGAGGTCTAGCGGACTAATGTTTATAGGTAGTTAGCTCTAGTCCAAGTGGGAATTTGTTGGATTTTGTGTCCTAAGACCAACTATTTATACCTTTATTATATATATATTCAATGTATTTAATATTAAAAAAATCTTATTACGTATTTTTTTCTGTTATGCATGGCTTTAATGTAATAATGTCCAAGAGTATAAGTTTCATTGATAAGGTCATAGAAGTTCCCCGCTATGATGAGAACCTTGATGTGCTATGATGATATTCTTAAATAATGATATGAATTTGGATAACATACTATTATGAGACACATATTACATATAATATCTGGTGTGAGTAATTGTAAGAATATGAGGCTTCTTCTCATGAAGTTCATACTTGGTAATATCCAAGATGGGAGATTATGAGAACAAACCCACCAATAGGAATTATGCATGTTTTTCTATCATCAAATATTCCTATCTACAAGCATATTTGATGGTCCTTATACTTTAAGATTATTATTAATTCATGTTACAACTCACATATTTAGATGTATTTCCCAAACCATGATGCTAACAGTTCATGTCGAAGTTGGATACGTTGGGTGTATCATGATTGACATATCATTAATGAATAATTTGAGGAGGGACTTGTACCTTACATATTTATTGTAGTTGATATCTCATCCCTTTTATTGGAATATAACCATTAAATTAAATTTCATAGACATGGTATAATGACATGTTTATTTCATATAGTCAAAGAAAGACATATCGGGCATATAGGTTGGTGACACAGATGTAAAACCTACTTGATGAGATATTGTGACAAATGGATTATATTGCATAGTGATCATTCTTATTTTGTTGTCAATGTTGTGACATTAAGTTCCTTATCTTGGGTTCCTTGACCCGTTACTCGAAAGTAATCTTATACTTTAGGCCAGTCCACCTAATACCAATGAGAAGGAATCCTAGTGGGTCACACACTAATTGTTTCTATTGATCTTAATTAAATTCTATTTGAGTTTAATTAATGAAATAAATATTATTCTCAAGTATAAGGAATAATTTTATGTGATTTATATTAATCACATAAATTAAATAAATATTTATTCAATGTCTTGTGAATAAAATATTTATTTTATTTATTGAATATTTTAATAAATATTTATTCTCTGGATTCTGAATAAATTATTTATTTATGAATAAAATATTTATTCAATTGTTCATTAAATTCTAGAGGAGTTAGAATAGACCAATACCAAGTCTAGGGATAAATATTAATTAACAATATCGTTATATAATATTTTTTATTACGCAAGTTGGAACATGCCACAAAATAATAATTATATAATTATTATTATGCAGCCTGGGATTTATTAAAGGTAATAAATGTTATTTAATGAACATTATGAAATTAAATGATATTTTAACTTAAATATAAACTTTATAAATAGGTCTCTATGTCTATTGTGTATAGATTACAAAATTGAGAATAGAGAATTGTTGCGCACAAGGAATTCTCTCTTAACTCCTCCTTCTCTATCCCTCTCAAGAATGATAAGTGAACGAGATATTTATTCAAGACTGAAGAATTATAGATCAAGAACGAACAATGAAATACATTAAAATCTCCATGATAGCACTCAGAGATCAAGTGGTTTTTCTCGAAGATCATAGAATCACGTTTTGATCATGTCTAGAGGTATTACATCCATGGATCCTCACAGTGCAATGAAGCTAATTTTAAAGGGTATTTTTAGATGATCAACATTCACCAAAGAAGAAATTTCCCAATACCATGTATTTATTTCTTCAAATATTAAATAAATTAATTATAAATTTTATGTGCAATATCCTCTCTCTTGGTTTCAAGCAATGATTATTAAAAGAAATTTTAATATATCATCCACCTCTACATGCTTCTGTTGCCCCTTGAATTATCAAGAAACTCATAAATCCATTCACTAATAGCATGTGATATCTCACATGTAATTCTAACCAACATTAATACTAAAATCTCTCTAATTGATTCCCATATCAAAAACACAAGGAAGATCCATGCATATTCCACCCTTTGATAGCACCATCGGTGCATCAATATCAATGAAATCATCTACCCATGACTCTCATCTCTAAGAAACTCAAATATTGGGCTAACCCCTCTATCAGGTCACCCTCATATATCACATCCATTTCAACTATAATTATCATCTCACCAATATCCTAATACACATCTCAAATCATTATATTCTCCCACCTATCCCATAAATTGTATCTCACATAGCCACAACTCATGAGACATCATCACTACTCTGATATAAAAATACCAAGGTAACTCACATGAAAAAACATTCACTCTAGGGTCCCATATACCAAATATTAAGTATCAATTTTCCAATATAACTACCCCTCAAGGTCACCCATCCTCATTGGAAATCTGTACACTAGACTACCCATGGAAGTTCAAGTAACATCCCTCCCCAAATAATGAAATCAACCTATGATAATCCATGTTGAGTATACCATAGTCAAATAGTTTGGTTAAGGATAATTTCACTAAGAAGTTTTATAGTATAACATTATATAGGTTTTTATGAACACTTTAATTAACTAAACCTATTTTATCTTGAACTAGAACTAATAAATGAAATGCTTATACTGACTCACTAAGGGTTATTATATATCCCTTACATTGAGGGACTGTATGGTCACCATCAAAGAGAATATCTTTGTAATATCCACATGACCTATCACCATAGGAAAATATATTTTTGTCTTAACAGTATAATTACACTAATAATTATATGGTAAATCTCTACATAATTTGTTTTCTAGATTGTAAATAGTTTAATCATCATCATTAGTGATGTTAATTACACACAAGCACATTAATTTCATGTGAGTACTAAGTTCCAATAATGTTGTATGTACATGGGAATATTTCAAATTGGATATGGGAAAAACCCATAAATTGTAAATCCAAAACTAAAGTTTGTCACACTAGTTGAAATAATATAACCATAAAAGTGAAAACTAAGAACAACAATCCCAAATCCTTGGTAACCTGAATATTCCTTTGAAAAAGGTGTTTGTACTCCACGAGTATGAGGTCCATCAAAATATTAAAAACATTCCTATATAACATTTATACCATATTCCAAAATAGTAAGAGAAAATAAAAATATCAAATATGAATTTGTAGTATCCCATCCTGATTCACTCTATAGTAACAAGAACAGAGTGGTACAAGACCTCAGGCATGCCTCTCCATATATCAGAGTTTTCAAACTAGTAGTGGGGGTCTATGGTGGTACCATGAGGAGACTATAAAACATTTATTAGAGTATAAAAATAATTATAAATAAACCAAACATCATCCAAAATAGAAATTAAAAGTGGGTAGGGGAGATATTAACAATAATTCTATATCAAATGAAATGTGAAAGCATACAGACATACATGACAGAATCGTGTGTGCAATAGAATGATGAAAACATGTATATTTTTTATTTTTAAAATTAATTTTTTTTAATTACATGATTCAAAATATGTATTCCTAATTTAATCCAAGGATCTCATGAAATTTAAATTTAATATGAAATGAAACTAAAATGTTACCTTTATAGAACATTGTGACCCAAATGATATTTTATTGAGATATATATGGCTTAAAGATTCCAAAGTTATTACCCTCTAGAATATATACACATGTACCACAGCTCTATGAGAATCATAATTTGATTCTCAGGTTCTATTATGGATGATAAAAGATCTTAAAATGCTCGTATGATTTCTAATAGATCACGTGGTCAATTCCCAAAATTAGATTGATTTGTTCTTGATATTTATCTATTAAAAAGATTAAGAGGAGAGAGAATATGAGATAAAACTATAAAATTCATAAAAATTCATTTCTAAACTATTTATGGCTCAAAATGAACTTATATAGTAGGGGTTAACTTTCAAAAATTTCACTTAATCCCCGGGATAAGTTGACCATCTTACACTAACCCAAAACAACACGAATAAACATTTAAATGTGTTATACCTACCATAAATGTTTCACTACTCACTGGTGAAATTAATAAACATCATGTGATAAACCATGATCCATTAGCTAAAATCATTCCACTCATAATGATTTAATGAACCTTAAATGGTGTTACATTCATTTGAAAAATAATATTTTTTCATATTAACTTTTTTATAAATATATAAATTGTGAATGCCTTGAAAAAAAAATCAAAATTCAATATTCTCAACTAAAATAATATAATTGAATTAATTTACTTTTGAACGTTAACTTGGATTCTTGTTTGTCCCAGTTCATAGGTATCACTTCATACTTAACTCCAATTCATATGAATTGGTGAAGTATGTGAATACACATTGTATGTGACCCTTTGGGGCCTCATCTTGATAGAAATGAATCAAAATCACAGACCAAGAGTGGCATCTAGAAACACATCATAGACCCTAAATATATAAGGATAATTCAAAGCTAAAAATACCTCTTATATATTTGTACCATGTAATATAATTCATTTTTATCAATATCTCATTCAATCATGTTGCATCACATGTGTCATTAACCTATATTCCTAAATCTATTTATTTGGATTTCTAAAAATGAAATACTCAACAAACTTCCATGTCTGTAGACTTATCAGAAAGTTAAATTTCCCTCAAAGATCATGAGATATCAACCATTGTTAAAAAATAGAGGGATAAATCTTTTCTTGACTTATTCATTGCTTTCTTAGTGGTCATGGTGCACCCAACGCACCCAACTTCACCAAAAAAAAATCTATTATGGTTTATGGAAAATACATCAAAGTACATTAATCATGATATTCATTGGTAATAATCTTAAATCTTATGGATCATTACACATGTATACAGATAAAACCATCTGATGATACAAAGAACATATGGATTTCCTACTAGCAAGTTTATTCTCATTTTCCCCCTCTATAAAATATTTCCAAGGGAAAACTTTATGAGAATACATATTAATATCTTATGATACCCCTACCATTGATATCTTATGTCATCTATTTCTAGTAAAATAGTATCATTCATCCATAGAACAAGTATTTAAGAATATCACCATAGCACTTCAAGGTTCTCATCATAGCAAGGAACTACTATGACCTTTCAATGAAACAAATATTCCAAGTAAATTATCACATTAATGATATGTAATACCCCATTATTATTTTTATGTACTCTATTTTTCATGTTTTTTATCATACTTATTTGGGTGATTTTTTGGGATTCTCAGAGATAGAGAGCATTTGGTGAGGAAAACGACCTAAAGTTCTGGGATGTATGTTTGTCTGAATTAATGGTGTCTGGGTATAAATGTGTCAAAGGTATTATAGGGTACTCCCTGAGTTCATATAATTCTAAAGATGGTTTTGTGATTTTTTTCATAACTAGCATGTTTTTTGTCTGTTGTGTGATTGCATGCTATTTAAAGGGATTACATGTCATGTAATTGTTACTAGGAAGAAGCTGTGAATATGGTTCAAGGAATTAAGTCTTCATGTAATGTATTTTGAGTTCATGTAATTTAATGGATAAAATTGGATTTTTTTTATAAAAAGGAAATGCATTTTTTGGTATTTCTATCCTTTATGGAATAAAAAACATGTAATGGAATTACATGTTGTGTAAATGTTGTGAGATGTGGTTTTTAGGGTGTCATATGAGTGATTATTAATTCATTCAACTATGAAGCCTCCCTCTCTCAACCCAAATCTCACCCTTGGTTATTTTTTAGATCTATTCTCCTTTTGGATTGTTCTTCCAATTATCTATCACCAGGGCCATTGCGGTGCACCTCTTCGAGTAATAGTTCCATCTAGTTCTTCATTCCATTGGTCATAACTACTTTTTTTGCTGCCTTTTTTGTTAAGATTCATGATCATATAGATTTTTCTATTAATCCTCTGTAGTTTCTTATCACACCTTGTCTTTTTAAGGCTAATCTATTGGTTTCTAATCACTTTTGTCGAATCTAGCTAGGTTTATATAGTTTTGAGGTTGGTGTTTCTATATAATGGGTTAATTTTATGAATTTATTATTATTCTTGATAAATTTATTTGGATTTATCATTGAATAGAAGTGATTTCTAGTTTAAAAGGATTTATTGGAAAGATAAATATTTTTAAAGTGTTTTTTAAATAAAATTGTTCTGATTTGAAAATAGGGTTTTTAAACACCAAAGAGAATTATATTGGATTTAGAAATGTTTTATAAATTGTGATCATGGTTTTAAAATGTGTTTTTTCAAGTTTGAAACATTTGGAACCTTAGGTGCAATGAGAAATAGACATAGGAATCCTTAGTGTGTGTAGCACCACTAGTGATTGTTTGGTTGATATCGATAGACTATGGAAGGACTCAATATTGGTTAGATCCAATGTTTGGGTTGGTTTAGACACTTTTATGTATAGTAAATATTTTTCCCATAGGCTAGATCCCAAATGATATTTGGCTTAGTCATTTATATATTTTTATCACATGATGGTTTTTATCATGGATTTTTGCTCCTAGGTTTTTATATGTGGCTATATCATAAGACATCACATGATGGTATTTCATGGATATGTGTTTATTTTTTTACATTATGATGCATGGATATGATTTTTGTTTTATCACTTCTACTTCTCATAATTATGGTTTGATAATATGAATGGATTTTATAAAAAACCAAAGGGAAAATGATTTTCAAATGGATTTGGGTTTATGAAAATTCTTCGTGTAAATATTTGGTTTTAAAATATTGAACTATTGCATTCTTGATATTAGACCTTGTATAGACTCTATGGTGGTATCTTACTGGGATTTGTACTCACACCCTAATTTTTACTTTGGGTGGTCGTAGATGTTGTATTGTAGGATACAAGTAAAGGGAAGGGTAACATGTAGCATGTTGGATTCTCCTTTGTAATTTTCCTAGGATTAGGGTTGGTTTGGAGGTTATTATTGTTTACATGGAGACTTTTTGTTCTTTCTTTATTAATACTTTCTATTTTATTCGGTTTGAATTGGATTGTATGGATTTTGTTGTATCATTTTTAATTTTTCATATTACTATGGTTGTATGTATTTTTTCATTATATTCAAGACCTATTCTATTTTCTTACTTCACCTCACCCTGTGAAGGTCGTCTTGGGTGTATCGTTTGGTAAGATCAGGTTGGTCTATTACAAATTAGTATCAGAGGACGGATCAGCCTAAGTGTGTTATCAATGCCTGGGTTTGGTTTTTAGTTGGGATTAAGGCTTGATATTAGGTTGATATTGATTCTCATGAACCTTCTAACCATTGTGAAGGTAGTTGAAAAAGAAACTTTGGATGATATATCTATCTAGAAAGACTGGGTTGGGTAAAGCTTCAATCGGTTCAGTTATTAACCAAGGCATATCTTCTGTCCAAAATAGGAAGTTCAAGGGTGGTCTGTTTTCTTCAAGACTAGTTTTTAAGGCTTCTTCAAGACTACAGCAGATCATTTTATATCATTTTGGGTAGTATAGTTATACCAAGACGAATTATGTGGAGTCTCCCCATACTTTTCATCCTTTTGTATGATTTATCTATCTAAAATTATTTTGTGGTAGGATATCCCATGGCAATGAGGTAAAGTCCACATTTACCAAGAGTTTTTAGGTTCATAAAAATGATTCCAAGGGTGGTGGGTCATATCCTTAGGAAAATGTGGATGTTAATATGGCTAATAAGTATTTTGAGGGAGATGATATTAGACATCTTTATTTAGTGGAATATGCATCAGAGGAATATAAAGTACTCCATATATAGTTAGAGGTACAATGTTTATTTCCTTTTCTATGGTGATAGATTATTTTGATATAGGTGTTACTCATTATTTTATATCGTCAAAGTTGGTTGATGTGTTTGTATTTCATTTGGAACTTATGTCATAGTTGTTGGATCTTTCCACGCCTTTGGGAAAGAGGTCCAAACAAGGTTTTAAATGCCCCACATGTCAGGTGATGATAGCCTACTATGATGTGGTATGGAAATTTTTAGTTCTTGATATTGACATATTTGAGTTGATTATAATCATGTATTGGATGAATAGTGTTAAGTCCTAGGTATATTTTTATCACTTTTGAGTATAATTATTATCAACTGATGGAGTCACTCATGTCTTTCAAGGTGAGTGGGACTCTAGATCAGGAAGGGCAGGGCATTTTGTTCCTTCTGTTGGTGTAATATCATTCCAATTTTTAGAGACGTGTCTTCATTTAGTTGACCTTAGTTAGGGTGGTTGACTTCCTACAATGGTGTGTGTGTTCCCTGAGGTATTTGATGATAATTTTTTTGGTTTACTGCCATAGATAGATGTTGAGTTTACTATTGACATGCTCCCTGGTACGATGCCCAATTTTAGACCATATTATCAAATGCCTCCTGTAGAGTTGGTGGAAGTTAAGGTCCCTATTTAGTGCCTTCAAGCTAAAGGATTTATTCATCCTATCATTTCACTATGGGATTCACCTCACCTCTTTGATAAAAAGTTATATGGGAGCCTCAAGCATTTTTTGATAATAAAAATATGAATTAGGTGGTCGTTAGGAACAAATATCCTTTTCCTAGGATTGATTACCTCTTTATCAGATTTGATGGGAATTTTTGTTTTCAAAGATTTAACTTTAGTTAGGGTACTACCAGTTTAGGGTATGAGAAGAGGATATACCTAAGACAACATTTATAAGATAGTATTGGTATTTTTAGTTTCTAGTTATGAGATTCAGTCTGACTAATTCTTATATTGTGTTTAGGGCTTTGATGAACCAGATATTTCATCAGTTCTTAGAATATTTTGTTGTTGTGTTTGTAGATGATTTTTTTGTATACTCCAAGACAGAGGAGGAATATTAGTACCATTTGGATATCATTCTTCAGACCTTGAAAGAAAACCATCTATATGTTAAAACTTCAAAATGTGAGTTTTGGATATGGGAATTAAAATTTTTGGGGCATGTGATATCTAAGATGTGTATTTCAGTGGATCCTAAAAAGGTATAGGTAGTCATTTCCTAGGATAATCCCATAATTTTTTTGAGATTCAAAGATTCTTGGGTTTTTCTGGTAACTATATATGATTTGTTAAGGATTTATCCAAACCCACATCTCTGATAACTACTTTAACCCATAAGGGTGTAAAGTTTGAGTGGAATTACAAGTGTTAGATATATTTTAAGGGGATGAAGATAAGGTTTACTTCATCACTAGTTTTGATTTTCTTAGAACTAGGTTTTGGTAATGATGTTTTCTATGATGCTTCTGGTATAGTTTTGGGATGTGTATTAATTCAAGTAAAATAGGAAATGGTCTATGGCTCTCTCTAGTTATTCCCTCATGAGAAGAACTACCCTTTCCAGAATTTAGTGTTTCTAATGGTTATTAATTCCCACAAAATTTTGTGTCACTA
The DNA here is from genome assembly GCA_963277665.1 of Viscum album. Classification (NCBI taxonomy): domain Eukaryota; kingdom Viridiplantae; phylum Streptophyta; class Magnoliopsida; order Santalales; family Viscaceae; genus Viscum; species Viscum album. Next base: position 1,452,167,107 of record OY728152.1, on the reverse strand, counting down.
TCTATTTGGGGAGTGATTAGCTAAAATTGTATATAAATTTTGGATATATTTGTTTACCTTTTGTTGATGAATTATTCAATAATTCACTAGGTTTTGGTTTATTTTAACGGGAATTATGAATTATGAACTTAAAGGAATAATTTATTAAAAGTTCCAAAATTTCCTTTACATGCCATTTATCACATACATGATTTATAGGCCTAATTCACAGTATGCTTGTAGGATGTAAGTAAAAACAGTGAAGTTTCTACATAACATAAATATGGTACACAACATGTAAATCTACTACATGATGTGAAACTTTAAAAAATCATAATACTATAAAAATTTAATTTCATACACAAAGTGAAGTGATTACATGTTGTGCATGTTTTGAGGCCTCACCCAGTCAAATATACGAATAGATTCATCACTGGGAAAAGTGGATCTGAATTACATGGCATACAACAAACTTACATAATGTGTAGATGTTGAGACCCAAATAATTTAATCTAGTAAATGGAATGCAATATTTATACTCCATGTACTTATTAGTAATATTTATATTTTCAATGCCCTCCATATAAGAGAGAGCTCCACACTTTATTTTCTTCTCTCGTTTTCTTCCATCATTCCTTTTAGTTTTTAACATTTTTTGTTATAAAATAGATTCCTGTAATTTATTTAATTTTTTTATTTAATCCATGTGAATTTTTAAAATTTATACACCATTTATTCATCTATAAAATACCTCTTTCATTTCTGACACTTGTTTCCATCACCGCCTATTGTTCTTCATCGATGCTTGCATTATTCTTTATACATTCTTCATCTATAGTAATTTTGAGATTATTTCTTAATTGTTACAATTATGGACTGATCATTCTACATTTTTTGTCACGAAAATACATTTTCTTAATTGATATACATTTCTTACAATTTTTTTATATTGATTATTTCTTGTTTAATCCAGTATTTTATTTATAGCAATTGTTTTATGATTATGCACAACATGCTTAATACTTATTTTCTTTTGATAATCACTTCCTTGCACTGCTAATCCACCTAAGTTTAGGAGTTAAGAGTAGGGGTATTTACGTACATAATGATTATTTATACTGAACCTTGGTAACCCTATGTATAGTAACTAGGTTAGTAATAATTGTTTATCAAATTCTTTCACACAACCTTAACCATGGTAAGTGTGATTGAATGAACCTAGCATAATCGGAGTTGAGTGGGACTATGACCATTAATCTATGATTCTTTATTTATAGAATCCAAGTGTAATGAACATAGGTGTTTGGATATATCTAGACCATGGGATCACTGTAACATGAGTAGATCTAATTGGATTGGGAAAAAATAATTGGTGCCTTTTTCACCGCTTCGCAGCCAATCCCATAGGACCATTCCAAGATAAATATAGAATTATATTTTGTCAATAACCCTAAAATTTTCCATGATTCCTTCCTTTAATTTATTCCTCAAAACTACAAACTACACAGTCTTAGTTAAAACCTAAACTTAAAGAGTAAAATTGAGGAATCCTTCCATGTTTTTTGTTTGATTGTCTATTGACTTTCCAGTAGTCTTCCTGGGATCTTCCTAATACTTCCACTTTACAACACCCTATTAGTAAGTGTAGTTTGGAACAACAAATTATAATTTGATCTAAACCCGTAGAAATTCAACAATGCATGGAGGCAATTTCGGGAATGATTAATAGTGTATTCTGATCATAAGAGCCTGAAATACATTTTATACTTAGAGGGTTATGAACTTGTGAAAGATATGTTGGGTGGATTATATTTAGAATTTTTATTATTACATTTGATATAATCCTAGAAAAGGTAATGTAGTTGCTGATGCGTTGAGAAAAAAATTACCAACACAATCCATGAAGGGATAGGTTGAAAAGTGGCCTCTAATGAGTTTGTTTTATAATATGAGATTGGGAGTATAAGGGGTTAGTGGATAGGTGTTATTGTCTTCGATGAAATATGACTCATATTTTAATTATAAATTTCATCTCTAGAAGGTGATAGACACTGAGTTACCATTCTTGGTTAAAAGACTTTATGGTGGGGAGAGCTTGAGTGAGTGGTCTCAGTCTCCCAGTGAAACTTGTTGCTTTTATAGTAGGTTAGTTGTTCTTTTTTCTTGAAGTAGGAGTTGATAGATAGTGGACACCAGTCTTAATGGTCCATACACCCTAGAGATACTAATATATATCACAATTTGAGATGTAGGTATTGGTGGAATGGGATGAGGTAGTCGATTACCAATTTTGTATCATGGTTTCTTACTTGTCAGAGAAATAAGGCGGAACACCAAAGACCTATAGGTTTTTTCATCCCTTACCTGTTTCAGTATGGAAGTGGGATGAGATTTTCATATATTTATTCATTGGTTTTATATGTAATTCTAGTGGGAAGGATGTGATTTGGGTGATCATTGATCAACTCATGAAATTGAAATATTTTCTACCTATCAAGGAGACGATGAAGGTGGAACAACATTGGTACATGTAAGTATGAGAGATTGTGAGACTTTATAGGTTTCCCTCTACAGTTGTATTTAACTAGGACCTAAGGTTCACATACAGGTTTTGGAATGGTCTATAGAATATTATGTGTTCCCATATTAGAATGAGCATGGATAATCATTCATGGATAGATGGATATGTGGAGAGGTATATCCTTGTTCTTAAGGATATGCTCTAGGTTTGTGATTTTGATTTTGTAGGATATTGGAAAAATAATTTTCCTCTAGTTAAATTTTCTTATAAAAATATCTATCAGGATTCGATAAAGATGGTGACATTCAAGGATTTTTATGGGTAGCCATATAGATCTCCCTTGTGCTATAAAGATTTGAGAGATTGGTAATTGTTTGACCTACGTCTTGTAAAGGAGATTATAAAGATGGTGCAATTGATCCAGAGAAGACTATTCATAGAATAGAGTCATCATAAATATTATGTGGACTTCAACATTATCCACTAGATTTTTAGGTTGGTGATTGGGTTTTACTTAGAGTTTCAGCTTTCTTATGACATAATAGGTTTGGTAAATGGGTAAGTTAGCACCAAGGTTTCTACACCCCTTTGAGGTCATTGGATGACTGGGAAAGGTTGAATATCGGTTGGACTTGTCATCAATTTCGACATCTATCCATGTTGTCTTTCTTGTTTCATAGTTGAGTTATATACTAGATCATTCCCATGTGATTGGATGGTATGATGTTGATCTTGAGACTAACACCACTATAGTTGAGAATTTTTTTTGGATTATGGATCACTGAGATAAGTTATTGTGTGTTTAAACAATTCATATGGTCTGGGTAATGTAGCGGTGCTGATGGGATAGACATGAGACATGGGAGGGGGATTTTTGATGAGGAATTAGTGGAATTATATTTTTATGATTTCATTAATCTAATATATTTCTAGGGGAAGAAATTATTTATGGTACGAAGATTGAAACACCTCATTGTGCTTTTTAGGTACTCCCTTTTTCATCATTTTTAATCATCCTTGTTTGGATGTGTTTGTAGTCTTATCAGGGATGAAGATACTTTTCTAAGGAAAATGAACTAAATTTTAAGTATGTATGTATTTTTAAATTAATGTATTCTAGGTATAAATTTTTCAAAGGACTTATAGGGTTCTCTTCGAGTTTGTAGAATTTTAAAGATGGGTTTTGGATTTTGTGCAGAAATGGTTGATTTGATCTCAGTTGGGTGATTACATACTGTGTAAAGGAATTACATGCTATTTAATGGTCACCAAGTAGAATCCATGAATCTAGTTCAGGAAATGAAATTTACACATCGTGTATTTTTAGTTCACGTAATTTAATGTCTAAAATCAGGATTTTATAAAAAGGTAATGTGTTTTTTGGAGTTTTCAACCTCTGTGGAATACATGACATGTAATGGGATTACACTACATGTAAATTTCTTGAGATGTGAATTCTACGAAACCATATGAGTGATTTTCATTTTATTTAATCATGAAGCCTCCCTCTCTTGACCTAAATCTCACCTTAAGTGATTTTGGATATCTCCACTCCTTTTGGATCATTTGTTCAGTGATCTATCACCAGGGGTTATTGTGGTGTTCCTCTTCGAGTAATAATTCCTTCTAGTTATTCTTTCCTTTGGTTTTGGACAAAACGTTGGAAAATTTTTTTTGTTCAAATTCATGGTCAGATAGTGTTTTCTATCAATCCATTGTAGTTTCTTATTACACCTTTTCTTTTGAAGCTTGATCTCTTGGTTTCCAATCACCATTGTCAAAGGCATCTTGGTTTATACTATTTGAGGTAGGTTTTTCTATAAAATGGGTTAATTTAATGAATTTATTATTAGTATTGATAAATTAATTTAGTTTCTTCATTGAATAGAAGTTATTTTTGGTTTCAAAGTATTTTTTGAAAGATAAATTCTTTTAACGAGGTTTTCTTTAAAAATGTATTTATTCTGATTCAGAAATGGGTTTTTCAAACACTAAATCAGATTTTATTGGATTTGAAAAATTTTTATAAATTTTTTAGAATGGTTTTGAAATTTATTTTGACAATATTGACACTCTGGGAGCCTTGGGTGCATTGGTAAATAGACATAGGAAACCTTACTATGTGTGGCACCACTAGTGGTTGTTTGGTTGATATTGAAGAGTGTGGTAGGACTCGATGTTTGTTGGATCTAACATTTGGCCTAGTTTAGGTTCTTTTATGTATAGTATGTATTTTTTCCATAGTATATATCCCAAATGACAGTGTTCTTGGTCATTTATATATTTTTATCTCATTATGGTTTTTATCATTAATTTTTTCTAGTGACTTTTTATATGTGGTTGTATCACATGACATTGCATGATGGTATTTCATGTATATGTGTTTACTTTCTTACCTTATGATACAATGATATGCTTTCATATTTTATCACTTATACTTCTTAAATTTATTCTTTTATAATATGAAATGATTTTATGAAAAATAAAAGGAAAAATGATTTAAAAATGTATTTGGATTTATAAAAATTATTTGTAAAAATATTTTTTTAAAGTTAAAACTGTTGCATTCTCGATATTAAACCTTGTATGGAATTTTTGGTGTCATCATACTAGGATTTTTTCTCACATCCTATTTTTTCATTTGGGTGATTTTAGATTTTGTATTGTATTATACGGGTTAATGGAAGGGCATCATGTAGCATGTCAACTTCTTCTTTAGTCTTTAACTTTGGTTCAAGTTAGTTAGGAGGTGACTATTGGTCATATAGAGACATGTTGGTATTTATTTATTCATAATTTATGGTTTATCCAATTTTCATTAGATTATATATATATATGGTTGTATCTTTTTATTCTACATAGTACTCTGTTTTTATGTCTTTATTCATTATATTCAAGACCTGTTCTATTTTCATGCTTCACCTCACCATGTGATGGCCATATCAGGTATATGTTTTGGTTGGATTATGTTGGTCTATTACATCACATGTAGAAGAATACTCATCATCTGATAAGATATAAAAAATATTAAAAACTATTAATATATTGGTATATATATAGTACAGTGTATTTTGTTTTGGGGAACCAACTATAACAGACTCCCACTTACACTATAGCCAACGTCTGATGGATTTAGGTCCATTATCTCTCACATGATATTTAAACTTCTATTAAAATAAGGATTTAGTCAATAGATCTTCTAGGTTATACTCTATTGAAACTCTACATACTCCTACCTCACCCATATGAGAAAAATACCTCAAGAGGTGATACTTATAAAGTATATGCTTCTTTTGTTGATGTGATTTGGGATCCTTGTCAAGAACCACTACTACAATGTTATCACAAAACAATGTGATGTTATCTTTACTACTCGATAGAACATCAAGCTCCTAGATGTAATTATGTATTAAAACTACTTATTTATATATATCATAATCCACAATATAATTATACTCTATTATATAATCTGAAACGATAAGCTACTTTGAGATCCTTTAACTCACATATTCTCCATTAAGGTCGGATACATATCCTGACTGAATTTTATATCATCATAGTTTATTTAGAAACTAGAATATATATATACCCTGATGAATAGTTCCTCATATCCTCAACAAACTAGGTACATATCCTTAGTAAAAATTAGATACTTTAATAGCAGTCCAATGTTGTTCTCAGGGATCTTTTTGAAATATTCCAACCATGATCAAGGTGTGGGAAACATCAAACATGATACATAACATGAAATTCATTATGAAAGCTATTTTAGATGCATAATGTATTCTACTCATCCTCTCTATCTCTCTCTCTATCTCTTCATGTTTTTTAGGACATGTTTTCTTTGAGAGATGTATATCATGTAACACTAGAACTAGTCCCTTCTTGGATTATTTCATATTGAATATCTTTAGTATTTAGTCAATTTATATACCCTGACTTAGTTTAAGAAACCTCTTAAATATATCATGAATAATATTGATCCCTAGAATGTAATTTAATTAACCTAAGTCCTTCATAAAGAAGCATGTGCTCAATCACATCTTAGTGGACTATAATACTATTATATAATTTCTAATAAGTAATTTTTCTTTGACATATACTACTATAAAAATGATTTTTCTCCCAAAAAACATTTGTAAACACAAGGATCATATTAATTTTTTAAAACAAATTATCTTATAAATTAAAAAAAGTGAATATTCCCTAATATTGATGCTTTATTCAATACATTAATGGATCTTGACATCTTATATACCTTTTTGGAATCTTGTGGTTCCACTAACCCTTTTGGTTTTGTCATGTATACATCTTACATAAGGTTCTAATTAAGGAAAGTTTTCTTGAAGTCCATTTTCCAAATCTCATAATCATGTTTATATGTAATGTCAAGAATAATTTTGATGGATTTTAGCATAGAATCTAGTGATAATGTTTCATCATATTCTATATCTTGAAATTTATTGAACCCTTTAGCCACTATCCATGCCTTAATGGTTCTAACTTTACCATGCCAAATTTATTAGTGAATACTCATTCACAACCAACAAGATATAAATATACTGGTGTATCAACTAGAACCTAGTCTTGGTTTTGTTATATATAATTCATCTTAGAATTCATGGCTTCTTTCCATCTTAAAACTTCTAATATTTCTACTAATTTATAGGTTAATGTTCAATATTTTCAACCAATAATGAGTTACTATCCTCAGTGACTAGAAAACTATATATTTAGGGATCTCTAAACTCTTTAGTGATCCAATTTAGTACTTGTGTCTCTAGAATATCCTCTTCTATAGCGACTGGTGGAATATGATCCTCTACCAAATCCAATGTATCTTGAGCATAATGTTCTTCAAAGTCAATATTTCTATCACTATCACTTTTTTAGATGTGTTCCCTATCTAGAAAATAGGGACATCATTCAAGAATAATTATTTTATCTAAAGGTTTTTATAGCTAATATAATTTAGTTTTCTTATGATTTCCTATAAAGATACACTTCATGCCTTAGGTTTCTAGTTAATTTCTAGGAATGACCTTAACAAAGACCTCACAACCCCATATATAAAGATTCAATAGAACAAGTTTCTTTCCAATCCATAACTGGTATGGGATATCATTATAGTGACCCTAGACTTTTTCATATATTATTACATGCTTTGAATCATAATTAATCATCAAATTACAAGCCACGGATCATAAATTCTGGTGTATTTGGAATATTAGGTACACAATTAAGCATCATGAAACCCAAACTAAAAACATCTTTTATTTAATCTTTATAATGAGATCATATCTTCTTTTGATCCATTACATCTTTATAGGAAGCCTTGGGGAATAAATGCACAAATAGATGAGCTAAAAATCCAAGTAATAAAATTAAAATTAAAATAAAGCTTAGCACATGGGTTAGAAGGCATAATATAATGATATAAAAAGGCATGAAACATGAGTAAACATAAGGAATCATAACATATAGAACATGGTATCATATAATAATGGAATCATAGTAATATTTAAGAAACATAAAACATGACTTTAGCATGATTAAAGGCTCATTGAACATGTAGGATCATGAGTCAAGGATAACCACCAAGACCATTGCACATGGAGCATGAGTCAAGGCTAACCACCAAGACTATATCACATGACATCTCATGAGACTAAACATTACCCAATGTATTAGATAAATATATGGGTGAACCCATTATAACATTTTCATGAATATTTCTTCCAAATGAGAACCATACATAAGGAATCAAACATAAACATAAGGATTACCCATGGTAAGAATTGGGTATCATAATTATGTCAAAAGGCATAATATAAGGAAGTACCATAATGATGTCCATGAAAGAAAGTATTTAAACCGTAAATGGACATTAATAAGTTAATATTGGCATAGATCATGATAATTTATTTCAAACTTAATTGAAGACATGAAAAATAGTGTTTAATAAACTTTATAAATAAAATACTTTAGTATGGTTTAAGGGAAAACATTCAAGATTATTTAAAATGGAAAAGGAATAATTTTTGTATAAAATAAGAATTTAAAAAAGATATTTTTACATGATAAAAATAGTTATTTTATAAAAAAATATGGGTTTATTAAAACTTATTATGGAGTGCACTTCAAAATGGGTCAGAAAGTAGGAAGTCCCCTTGAAGCGGGCTTGCTTATCAGGAAGAATCGAGAAGGGAACCTTTTCAAAACATGTATTTCCCTATCAAAGAGGGATGATATGATCTAGATATATGATTTTGGAACATATAAATATAATTTAGAAAAATTATATAAAAATAATTAAGATTTATATTGGGTAAATAGAGAGAAAACATAACTCGAAGCAAATATGGAGGTTTGGAAATGATCTCTAACCTTCTGTTTGAAAAGATTATTCACTTGATCTTAATGTCTTGAATAATAAAATTATATTAATTAATTAATAATTCCATAATATATTACAAATTTAATTTATTTATTATAATTTTATTAAGTTCATTTGTTTCCATTTTTATGAGTTATAGTATTCAAATTCATCGTTCAGGGGTGTCGTTTTCTTCATTTTCATGAACAGTTTGCTTGTATATGAGTATGGAAGTTCATGTAAAATGGGTATAAATCTACGAAATTGAAATTATATTTTATAAATTGAAAAAAATAAGTGTAAATGATCTTATACATTACAATGTTACATATATGAGGATGAATCATTATATAACATGTTAATGATAATCATTTAGATTAATTTTAGCGGTTTTCCGGTCACAACGAACTAGTTTTGTTCTATTGTTTAATATAATGTATATATAATGGTTCCATAACATTAAATAAGATATAATACATATATTATAATATTTTTAATCCAAAAAAATAGTTTCCTGATGAACCTAGAATATGATAAAAAAAATTGAAAACATATCATCCTTGAATGTGATAAATTAACACATCACAAATGATGTTTTAATTTTTTTTACAAAAGGAGAGAGGAAATAATTGATGATAGATTATTCCAAAAACATAATATAATTTCAGTATATATAAGTTAATAGATTTATCATACCATTTTTATGAGGGGCGTCGAGGAGAGAATAAGAAAAGAACTTGAAAAAAATTAAAAGAAAAGGAAAGAGGAATTTACCTCTTTAATTTCTCATCCTTGAAAACCTCCTTAGGGAAAAGGTTTTGGTATTTTGATGAGATAAAGAGATCATACAAATGGATAATAAGTTTGGAAAGATGTTTGAGTATAATTCTGAAAAGTTTAAAATATTTATAGGTGTGAGGAGAATAGGTTGTGATGGGTGGTATTTATAGTGGAGGGGAGGGGTGTCCTCTCATTATTTTACTCATTAGTTAATTATTTTGGCTCAATACAATAAATAGTGAGGATTAATATAACTAAATATAGTAAATAATAAATTTGAGTTTTAACCAAATGTGATTACCTAATCCTTACATCAAAAATTACAAAAAAAACATGTATTTAGCATTTATGATAAATTATTGTATTTTACTATTCACCAAAAATTCAATTATTTTAGAAAATTCTCAAAAATTTCCCCCAAACATTTTTTGAAATGTATAATTAAAAAATGAACTCAATTTTATGAAAATAATTTTATAAATATGAGAAATTTAATTTTTATTAAAATAATCATTTACTTGAATAATACAGATTTTAAAATTATAACAAATTTTTTAACACTTTGAAAAATTAAATAATGTCTCATAAAATTTTATTAAAATCATAATAAAAAGAAATATTCATTTATGAATCAATTTTATGAAAATAAATTTTATTTTAAAACATATATTAATTATAAAATTTTAATTAAATATTTATGACTTATAAAAATACCTATACTTCATTAAAACAAATTAAAAAAATTCTTTACATATACTATGATATAATTATATTATGCCTTTATTTATAGGATGCCAAATTTTTTTATATTTTCATGGATGAGGTTGCTATTCTATTAGATAGTTTACTATCCATAAGGGTCATATTACTATTTTTAAGTTCAACTAAGTATTTTATCAGTAAAGTTTCCTTAACTTCTAGAAATACCTCTTATTTTATTCATTATTCATTTATAATGTTTTTATTGTGTTATTAATTTTATTTTTTGTGATTATAATATATAACATAATTATAAGGAATGGGTTTCCATTGATAAAAATTTGGGTTGTTATATTCTTCCCCCCTTATGAAATTTCTCCCTCCAAATTTTTTTACATGCTATAATGAAAATAGATGTGGGTACTTCTCCTTTATTGATTCCTCAGGTTCCCATGTTGCCTCTTTATACTTATAGTTCTACCATAGTACTTTGACCAGGTGAGTGGTCTTGTTTCATAGAAATTTATCTATAGGATCCATGATCTTTATTGACTTCTCCTCATATGAGGGATAATTTTCCAATTATACCACCTCTAAATTTAGTACATGTGAAGGATCAAGTATGTACTTCCTTAAGAGTTATATGTGGAATAAATCATGTACTTAATACATGGTTGGAGGAAGTGTTTGTCGATTGGACACAACACTAACATAATCAACAATCTTGAAGGGTCCAATGTACCTGGGTATTATCTTTCCTTTATTCCCAAATCTCATGATTATCTTACATGGGGATATATAGAGGATTACCATGTATCTAACCTTAAATTCATGGTCTCATCAATGATTTTCTACATAGATCTTCTATCGAGTTTAGGATGCCTTAATGTTTTTCTAAATGGTTTTTTCTTATCCACCATTTCTTTGACCATTTAAGGTCCTAGTACCTTACATTCACCAACTTCATCATATCATGCTAGTATTCTTCATCTTTTCCCATAAAGGGCTTCATATGGATCCATTTGGATACTAGAGTGGAAAATATTGTTGTAGTATAATTCAACTAGTGAATGATGTTGGTCCCATATTCCTTTGAAGTCCATAGAACATGCTCTCAACATTTCTTCCAATATCTGAATAGTCTACTTAGATTGGACATTAGTTTAAGTATGATAGGTCGTAATGAAGTTCATCTCAATGTTAGATAATTTTAGAGAATTTTCTAGAACATTGAGGTAAATCTCATATATCAATCGAATAAAATCTATAGTGGTACTCCATGAATACTTATACTTCTCTAATATATATTCGTAAAAGTTGATCCAGTGATAAGTCCTCTCAAATTACAATAAAGTGTGTTTTCTTTATAAGATGATCCACAACAACCTATATAGCATTATTTCATATCGATGCCTTTGTAAGTACAATGATAAAGTCCATGGTAAATTTATCCCACTTCCATGTTGGTATGGGTAGTGGTTCCATCATCCCATTATAATTTCCTCTTTTAGACTTCACTTGCTGACATACTAATCACTTTGATGAATATTTAGTGGCAACTTTCTTTATATTTTCCCACCAATAGTTCTCCCAAAGATCTTAATACATCTTTGTGCTCCTAAGGGAATATATAAGGTTGAGCTATATGTGTTATTCCAAATATCCTTCATTATCTATAGATTAGAAGGCACACATATTCATGTCCCAAATCTTATTATCCCTTCCACATTAATTATAAACTCTTAGGATTTACCCTTTCTCATATCTTCCACCTTCCTCTAAATTTCCACATCATTTCTCTAAGCATCCTTTATTTTATCCATAAGGGATATTTGATTAATAATTTGATAAAGGATTAATGATTTTTCTCTCTTAATGATTCCCATTTACGTCATTTGAAAATCTAAGAAGATTGGATTCTTCTCAATTATCAACATTGATAAAGTTACAGGATCATTTATACTTAGAGCATCTTCCACCATATTTTCCTTACTGAGATGGTATTGGATTGAGCAGTCATAATCCTTTATGAGCTCTAACCCTCTTCATTGGAACATATTAATCTTATTATATTTTAATATATATTTGAGACTCTTGTTATTGGTATATATCTCGCACTTCTCCCCATAGAGATAATGGTGCTATATTTTCCACATAAAGTCACAGTTGCTAACTCCAGATAATGTGTAGGATAGTTTTTCTCATGAATTTTTAACTGGATTAAGGTGTATTCTATCTCATTATCATTTTATATCATCACATATCCAAATACCTTCTTTAAAGAATCATTTTTACCAAAAAGTGTTCCCCACTTTTTTGTAGTGTGAGCATTGGTGCAATGATAAGCTTATTCTTCAACTCCTTTAAGTAGTCCTCACATTCACTGGTCTAGAAAAACCTTTCTCTCTTTCTAGACTGATTGGTTAGTGAGTTATAAAATCATGATAAGTTCATCACAAATCGCTAGTAATACCCAGCTAAACCAAGGAAAGTACATATCTCCATTACAGATGTTGGCATGAGCCACTCTTTGATTGCCTTTGTCTTGAAAGGGTCCACAAATAACCATTTTCTGGTGATAAAATTACATAAAAAGGATACTTCCTTCATCCAGAACTCACATTTAATATACTTTACATATATTTTTCTCCCTTAGAAAAGTCATAAACGTATTATTCAAATGATCCTCATGTTTCTCCTTTCTCTTGGAGTATATCATAATATCATCAATAAATACTACCACAAATTTGTCGAGGTAATCTATAAAGACTCTATTCATTAAGTCCATGAATATTTCTATAGCATTAGTGAGTCTGAAGGGAATCACTATGAACTCATAGTGTCCATACCTCATTTTAAAGGTAGTCTTGGGAATATATTCATTCCTCACCTTCAATTGGTGATATCCCAGTTGAAGGTCCACCTTAGAGAAATAGTTGGCCCTAAATAGCATATCAAACAAGTCATATATCTAGGAAATGGGATACTTATTCTTTATCAGGATTTTGTATCAATAATTGGAGCTACATATGATTTCTCATAAGGAAACATTATCCACAGTTGATATGATGATTTTGAAGGATATTAATCTTCCTCCTTACACTTTTATAGAATAAGATGATGCATTATGATGTGAAGAGTGATATTACCTTCCCAAAAGTTGATGTTGGATTTATATGAAGATAGAAAATCCATGATAAATATAGATTAAAACTCTACCAAATGGAATATGACAAGATTTTTTTGGAGTTTCAATCCAAAAACTTCAACTGGGGAGGATTTATAAACTTTGGATACCATAATTTCCCCATTTTCAGTTCTCATATATAAATCAACCTCTAAGTTTTGAGGTTGTGATTGAATAGTTATACTAAACTTGAAATATATGAAATAATTCCTTAAACTAGAATCAAATAGTACATTTTATATTATTGAATGAATAATCAGTATACCTATCACCACATCATTGTCGGGCTCCACCTAAGAAGTAGTGATAGAATATGTACTTTTTTCTACCTTGGAGATTGTTGTTGATAGCCTCCAATAACCTTGGGATTAGAGAATTGGTTTGAAATATTCCCATATTCCATGAAGTTGAAAAAACTCCACTACAGTCTGAGTGTTGATATGAACCTTCCCTTCTTCTCCCACATTAGTGGGTCTCTTTATATCCCTTCAGAAATTATTATCTAGATTCCTCATTCTTCCACATTTGAAGCATTTCCTAGTTCCCTTTAGACCGTTGCAAGGATTATTATTCCCACAATTTTAACATGTGGGATTTTGGGTTTTCTTTCCATCATGGGATTTATCTACTAATACACCCATAATAGACTCTTTTTCATCTTTTTTTCACTAGGCCCATGAGACCACTAAGAGTCTCTAATATCTATTTCAACTGTAAGGGCACAAAAGACAATCACCTTGTAGATATAAAAGTTTCAAATCAACAATGATTTTTGTAGACTCATCTTTAGTCTCCTAAAGAAGTGATCCACCTTGATTTTGGTGTCCATGATAAAGACGGAGGCGTATCTTTCAATACTTGTGAATTTTTATTCATACACCCCGATAGACTCATATTCATTTTTCATTAGACCAAGGAATTCCATTTCCATCTTGAGATAGACGGTTCGGGGAAAATATTTATGAAAAAGAATTTTCTTGAAATCTTACCATTCCAGGGAATTAATTTTCTCCTTGGACTTTGTGTTCTTGATCAGTGTCCACCTCTAATGATCTTATCCATCAAAACGATAAACTACCAGCACAACATTCTATTCTTCTGAGTACTGTAGGATAGAGAAAATCTTCTTAATGGAGTTAATCCATTATTCTGTGAGGAGGGGATCATATGAACCACTAAACATGGGAGGCCTTTTTTGTATTAAGGATTTTATGGAAACTTGATCTTTCTAATGAGGAGGGAGTTCAACATGATTAAAGTTATTATTCATAATTTTATCCAGATGAGCAAGTATTATCATAAAGTTTTGATCTCCCATTACCATCATATTTGACATTTCATTAGATAAATCATCACATTTCCTATCACATTTATTATTGGCATGGGTTCTTCTATTTCCATATGTTAATTATTAAAAAGAAAGTAATATTAGGGGGCTTGAATACAAAGCATAAAAAAGGATACTTTAAACATAAAAGGATAAAATTGTAAAGGAAAAGTATATCCTAACATGTGATCCAATAGGTTTCAATCTAGGTTATCCATGATCTGTTCCTTAACATATATTCTTATGGTAATTTTTTTACTTAATAATGGTTTTCAATGAGCTTATTAATTTACCAAAGCATATCCCCTAGGAATGTCAAACCAGATGTGCAGTAAGGTCTATTATCAGGTACCAAGTTACCTCATTTTAGGCCTGGAACACATTTTTGGAGTTGTTAATCATAGGTACGTCTACCCCAGAACCACATACACTTGTAGTATCCAGATAGGGATGTATTTTCTTGATAAACTACTTACTCTATACTAACCAAAATTTAGGGATGTTTTCTCATACTTAGTCTTATCCCTAGGGTTTTTACTAAAGTGGTTTATTCCTAATCTCCAAAAATAACTAGACCTTTCCTTTGATACCAAATATAGAAACCCTATCATTTTTCACATATTATTAAATGATTTTAAGAATAATTAATCATGAAATTAAAATCCAAGGGTTGTAAATTCTAGTGCCTTTGGAATATTAGGAACATAATTTAGCATCATGAAACCAAAAATAAAAAAATATTTTATTTAATATTCATAAGGATATCCTAACTTACTTTGATCCCTTACATATGAATAGGGAACCGTAGGGAATACATGAAAAAAGGAATGAGATAAAAATACCATTAAGAAAATGAACATTAAAATATAGCTTATCACATGGGTTAGAAAGCACAACATAATGATATAAAAAGGCATGGAACATGAGTAAACATATGGAATCCTAAATACAGAACACATGACCATAAAATCATGGAATCCTAGTAATTCAGAAGAAACATAAAACTTTACTTTAGAATGATTCAAGTATCATTGCACATGTAGAAGCATGAGTCAAGGAAAACCACCAAGACTGTTTCACATAGAGCATGAGTCAAGGCTAACCACCAAGACTATTTCATAGGACATATCATGAGATTAAACATTAACCAATGAATTGGATAACCATCTGGTTAAACCCATTGTAAAATGTTCATGAATATATTCACCACATGAAGAATCATACATAAGGAATCAAACATAAACAGAAGGATTACCCATGGTAAGAATTTGGTATTATAATCATGTTAAAAGGCATACCATAAGGGAGTAGCAAAATGGTGTCCATGATAGACAGGATTTAAACCATAAATGGAAATTAATAAGAAAATATAGGAATATAAAATGATAATTTATGTCAAAATGAAGTGAAAACATGAAAAAATAGTGTTTAAGAAGCTTCAAAAATAAAACGTTTTAGTACAGTTTAAGGGAAAAGATTCAAGATTCTTTTTAACAGAAAAAGGAATAATTGTTTGTATAAAACCATAATGGAACCAAGATAGTTTTTCATGATAAAATTATTTATTTTAGAAAAATAATGGTGGATTAAGATATATTATGGAGTGTGATTGAAAATTGTTAAGAAACTCATAAGTTCCTTTGAATCAGGCTTACTTATCAGAAATAATTGAGAAGGGAACTTTTTAAAACATGTATTTCCCTATAAAAGAGAGATGATACGATCTAAATATATTATTTTGAAAAATATAAAAATAATTATAATAATTATATAAAAATAAATCAGAGTTATATTGGGTAAATAGAGAGAAAATGCAACTTGATGGAAATATGGAAGTTCGGCAACGATCCCTTACCTTATGTCTGAAATGGTTCTGCACTTGATCTTAATTTCCTAATTTATCAAATTATATTAATTAATTAATAAGTCCAGAACATTTTCTACAAATAATTTATTTATTATAATTTTATTAAGTTTATTTATGGCCATTTTTATTAGTTATAGTGTTCAATTTCATCATTCGAGAGTGTTCATTTTCTTAGTTTTCAAGATCATTTTGCTTGTATATGAGTATGGAAGTTCATGTTAAAGGGGTATAATTCTCCAGAATTTAAATTATATGTTATTAATGAAAAAAAATTAAGTTTAAATGGTCATATATATTATTATTTTTCTATATATTAGGATGATTAATTAGATAACATATTAATGATCGTCGTTTAGATTAATTTTAGCTATTTTTCGATAACAATGAACTGGTTTTGTTCTATTATATAATTTCATGTATATATAATGGTTCTAGAACATTAAATAAGATATAAAAAATATAATAAAACATTTTTCAACCATAAAAAAGTTTTCATAACCATCATTGAATATGGTAATAGAAATTGAAAACCCATCATCCTTGAATGAGATAAATTAACACATCACAGATGATGTTTTCATTTTTTTAACAAAAGGAGAAGAGAATGAATTGATGATAGATTATTCCATAATAATAATAAAATTAAATTATATATAAGATATTGGAGTTTTCATGATATTAGGATGAGGGTATTTGTGGATATAAAAATAAAATAACTTGAAAAGAAATTTAAATAAAAGGGAAGAGGAATTTATCTCTTGAATTTATCCTTCTTGAAACCCTCCTTAGGGAAAAGGTTTTGGTATTTTTATGAGACCAAGAGTTTCTATATGTGTGGAAGAGGTTTGGGAAGATATTTTAGTAGAATTTGGACAAGGATCAGACCTTGAGAGGTGTGAGGAGAAGGGGTTGTGAGGGGTGGTATTTATATTGGAGGGGAGGGGTGTTTTCTCATTATTTTATCATTAGTTTATTATTTTGGCTCAATACAAGAAATAGTGAAGATTATTATGACTAAATATAGTAAATAATCCATTTTATTTCGGAAAAAATATTCTTACCTTAGACTTACTTCAAAAATCACTAAAAAATTCATGTATTTACCATTTATCGTAAATTATGGTATTTTACTATTCACCAAAAAAATCAAGTATTTTGGAAAAATATCAAAAAATTACCCTAACAATTTTTCAATGTGTGGAATTTAAAAATGAACTCCAATTTATGAAAATAATTTCTAAAATATGAGAAATTTAATTTTCAATTAAAATCATCATTTACTCGAAAAATACATACTTTAAATTTATAACTAATATTATAAAAATTTGAAAAATTGAATAATGTGGCATAAAATTTTATTAAAATCATCAGATAAAAAATTATTAATTTATAAATACATTTTATGAAAATACGTTTTATTTTAAAACATATTGTAATTATAAAATTGTAATTAAATATTTATGAATTACAAAAATACCTACACTTAATAATTTTTAACACGTTATTTACTTATACTATAATATAATTAATCATACTTTAATTTATAGGATTCATAAATTTTATTTATAATTTAATGGGTGGGGTTACTATTCTATTTTCTAGTTTACTATTCATAAGCATTATATTACTATTCTTAAGGTTAAGTTACTATTTTATCAGTAAAGGTTTCATAACTTATAGAAATACCTCTTATTTTATTCATTCTTCATTTATAATGTTGGTATTGTGTTCTAAAAGTGATTTTTTATTATTATACTATATAACATAATTATAGTAAATGGATTTCCACTGATAAAATTTTGGGTTGTTATAATTATTTTCTGATTTATTTGGAACATGGTTTAGGGTGTTATCATAGTATATATTGTATATACCCAAAAAGATAATGTAAGATCTAGATGACTCATCATCACCCTCACCATATCCAACAAGGTGTAGTTCCTCCTTCCACTAACACCATTCCACTTTGCTGTATTAGGAGGAGTGATTTTATATAGAATCTCAAACTCTCTGAGATAGTTGACGAACTCTTGGTTAAGAAATTCACCACATCGATCTAATAAAAAAAAATATCTTTTTACCAAGATAATTATCTAATTAATTATTAAAGTCCTTAAATTTATAAAATTATTTAAACTTATACCTCATCAAATAGACATATCCAAATCTAATCAAATAATTGATAAATGTAATTAAGTTCAAGTGTCCACCTCTATCTTATACTAGAAAAGGTCCACACACATATGTGTGTACCAATTCTAAAATCATTTTGTCCCTTTTACACTTTCCACTAAAAGTTGGTTTGGTCATCTTGCCTTATAAACTAGTGATACATATGACAAGTGGTTTTATTTCAATAGAATATAAATATCCATATTAATATAACTTTTTTAAGTGATTTTTGTTTACATAACTGAGTCACTGATTCCAAAATTGGGTGGGATATGAGTCATGTGAATTTGATTTTTTATCTATTTCCAATATTTGGTTATTATATTCTAGTAGATAAATTTTGTTTTTAAGATGTTTCATACCATAAAATATTTTATCTTTATAAAATTAAATACTTTTATTCCTAAAAATGAATACAATACCATCTATTTATAAAATGTAAATAGGAATAATGTTCTTGAAAACACACGTAATGTAATAAAAATTCATCAATACTAGAATCATTCATATTAGAATTTTTATGTGGTAGTCTAATGTATCCAATGAATAAGATCCTTCGTTATTAGTAACTTGAAGATATAACTCGCCTATGGAAACATTATTGAATCTACTTGGTTTCTATATTTGGATAAAAATGTTAGAATCATAAGATATATCTAATACCCAACTTATAGAAATGGAAATATTTCACTTGATAAAAAAACACACATGAAGATAACCCATGCTTCCTCAACTAGGTGCAGCTATTATTCTAGTGGATCTTCATGCCACATGAAAACCATACAACATCTTATTCCTTATTCTTCTTCTAGATCTTCATCTTCTTATTAGGGAAGTGTGTAAAATCCTTAGACTTAAAAATTTTCTTAGTGATCTTTATCATGACCTTCCACTTATTCATTATAAGGACTCTAGGTAATTCACACCTCATTTCCTTATCTTCTTGGAGAATTGGGGTGTGGAATTCTAATAGTGGCTTCTCATTATTTCTTATATTATAATTCACAATAAAATTAGGGAAGATTTGAGGTAGTAAGGATACAATAATTTCTTTTTATAACTCATATGAAAGATTAAATCCCAATATTTCCATGAAATCCATATAGATTATTTTCTATACTACAAGAGGCCCATATGGTACTAACTATCCAAGATTTCATGTGAATTGTTTCTTGTATATCTCATAACTCTCTTATATCACCTTCTCCTAATAAATATTACTAAGATGAGAAAACATGTTTTATGCACCCATATCCTCATACAGCTTTTAAAGATCACTAGTCATGGACAATAACATAAGGCATTAAACATCCAATTCTCATCCACATGTTTCTAGAAGATAATGTGATCCTCCAAATTAGACTCTTTTGAAGGTTCTTTCTTATTAACAAGGGACTCCAATACCTATAATTTACACTATTTTCATAGTATAATGTTAAAGTGCCTATATCACTCTTGTAAATTTGTGTTGGTGAGGAGATTATATTTCTTTAACATCAATCATAGTGATAATGTTGAGCTCATATTACATTCCACTTTCAACAAAAAAAATAAAGTTTTAGTATGTTATCTTGCTTATCAAATTTGATATAATTAATTTAATTTACTAGTATCCTATTATTTAATCAAATATAAATATCCCTCACCATGGGATTCAGAATATCCAATAATTTGGATATTCTAGTGGAAAGTATCTATATATTCCTTTTCATAACCTATACTTCGACCATAAAAATTATTCAAAGGAATTTAGATAGGTGTATCTTACCAGCTATATTAACTCATAGTCCCTTGTTACATTGAGTGGATTCCCCTATCCTAGGAGCCCATCCTTAGATTTTCTCAACACCTACCTCTAAATTACATTGAACATACTTTATACATTATACTCAATACCAATTTGGTTTATCTGGCCCATTATTTTTATTAATATTTTCAGATAAATTAAAGTTTCCCCAACTTTGTATTGACTGATACTTCGATTATGTGTGCATCTTAACTCAGAATATAGAAGGAAATATCAAATTAATTTTTCCTTGAGGAATTTTTATATGTTATTAATAACTATTATTTATATTGTACATTTACTTTCTTGTTAATATTATATGTATTTTACATAATTAATTAACCATGTCGTGATAAAATAAGTTATTCATGATCCATTTAATTCTTTTGGAGATAGAAATATGATTCTATTTATCATGATTGTTACTATATGATAGCACTCACATATGTAACCATACATAAATAGAAATAATTCATCATGAAATTATTAATTTTTATCTTCACATGCTTGTTAATTGTTCTATGTGATATTTTAGTACCCACATAATGATATAATTATGCATTTAAGATAAAATGAATAAATAATGACATGATCATGATCAATTATCTATTGGTTAATCCACTGAGTGGATAATAGATTAAGTAATACCCTATGGGAATACCTTTAGTTATATCTCAACTTATATTAAAACACATTTCAATCTGTCGTTCATTTTAATTATTTGGTCTTCAACTGACTCTTGACTCGAATCTCATTGTCTCATACTATCTTGATATGTACAATGGATACTCACATGCATGCAAGGGGAACCCAAGAAATGAGAATTTCATTCTATCACTGAAATGTGGACACAAAATAACTTATACACTTAAATAAAATATATAATATAGAGATCATATAATTGATAAATAATTATAACATTTAAAGATAAAATTTAATAATTAAATTAAATAAATAATAACCAAACATTCATGGGTCTTCCTCAGCTTATAATCAGTCTTCTTGCAATAAAAGTATATAAAATTTTTATAAATAATAAAATAGAACTCAAGGTCATTTTTAATGCATTAAAATTTCATTAAATTGATTTTAATTAATTATTAATATGTATCATGGACCTAAAAATATTTTTAATAAATTCCAAATAATTAAATTTAATTTATGAAGAACAAAAATTATATTTTTTTGACTCTCTATGGACCCTAGGCGGGTCCTTGGATGATTAACATAAGCTTAAGGTAGGTTAGGTCTGGCCCAACCCAGCACTTCCCGGGTTGTATGACCTGGAAAGATGTTGTGTTTGGTGAAGGTTTTGTTCCCCTGTAGGGGTGCATGTATGGCAAAAAAGGTTGACCCTATGGGGTGCCTCATGTATAATAATAATAACATATTTTTTTTATAATATTCAGTGCCTAGTTAGGTGTTAGATCTAATTTACAATCCCCCCAAAAAAACATTCAATGGGTGGGGAAATTATTCAACACAAGTGTCATTTTCCACCTACCACATTTTGTATTTTTAAAATGTTTTTTTATTATTCTTATCCCCACTTGGGAACACCAAACACACAACCACTATTCTAGTGACCAAACCATGTTAGGGATCTTCCCCTTTCTCATCCACGTGTGTGTGTATGTGCGTTATTTAATTGCCTTTTTATTTTAAAAAAACAAATAAATATTTTATCGACCATATCTTAGTCACAAAAACTTGGATTGATGCATCATCAGTGTCATTGGGACCATATCAAATCCCTTTTTCCAAATTCTATAAAATTTAAATGAAATTTTGACTAAAATAATTTAATGATCTATCTAATATAATTTAAGGAATGAGAATGTATTTGAACCATGTAGGTAGGTATATTATCAATTTTTAATAGCGAAATAATATTAAATTACTAAATTTGGTATTAAGATTCATGATTCATTCCATGGATCTCGTTCAGTTTAAATTAATTATGAAACAAAACAAAAAATGAAACCTTTATAGAACAATGTTATCCTAGTGATATCCTCACTTATTCAGAACAATTTAGCTTAAATACACCAAACTATATTCCATCTATATCATGAAAACATCTACTAAAATTCCATAAATTTTTTTCTTTTATTTTTGGGTTCTAGTACAAAAGATCAAATACCTTACAACACTCGCATGATCGTTAAAATATCACACAATTGATTCCCAAACTTAGATCAATAAATTATTTATATTTATCTCTCTAAAATATTGGAAAATGATAGGAGGATAGAAAAAATGTATAATTAGTTGAAATTTCTTTGGAAATTACTAATATATCAAAAATGAGATTAAATAGTAAGGGTTTACATTTAAAAATTTCACTTAAACCCTTGGATAAGTTAACCCTCTTAAACTATTCCAGAATAGCATGAGTAACCTTTTAAATAAGTCATATTGGGAAAGAATATTTTACCACTCACACGTGAAATTAATAAACATCATGTGATAAAAAATGAGTTATTAAATCATACCATTCCTCCTATTATTATTTAATGAACCTTAAATGGTTTGACATTCATTCAAAAAATAATAATTTCACGTATTCGCTTTTGTATAAATAAATAACTTATGAATACCTTGAAAAATAAATTCAATTATCATTATTCTAAACTAGAATAATATAATTGAATTAATTTACTTAAGATCATTCAATCATATGATTTGTGGTCCCCACGTGTGGGGCCTAATTTTTCCTTAACTCCAGTTCATTTGGATAGGTGTATCCTATTAATACACTTTGTGTGTGACACTCTAAGACATCATCTAGATAATAGTGAGAATAACTCATTGACCAAAAGTGGTATCCATTAATACATCATAAACTTTAAAGATATGAGTATAATTCAAAGATATTACTACCTCATTTGAATTCTTACCATGTAATATAATCCCTTTATCTCGATATCTTTTTCAAATAAGTTGTATCGCAAGTTCCATCTACCTATAAGATTGAAAATATTTATTTGAATTTCCAGTAATGAACTTATCAAAAAACATAAATGGGCATGGACTTATTATATAGTTCCATTTACAAAAGAGGTCCTAATATATCAACCTCTATTAAATAAAATAAGGTAAAAATCCTTTCATGACTTATTCATTAATGTCCTGTTAGTCAAAACACACACAAGGTACTCAACTTCACCATAAACATATGTAATCATGGTTTATCAAAATGAATCAAAGTATGAATATCATGATAAAAATTAGTAATAATATTAAATTATAAGGATCATTATACATGTACATATCCATGAACACAAAATGAAACATAGAACATGTGGATTTCCTACTAGAGGGTTTGTTCTCATGATAATCTTCTCCCAAATATTACCAAAGGAAAACTTTATGAAAATAACTATAAATGTATTATGATCCTCCTACCCATGATAAAATATATTATCTATGTCCAATAAAATTATATCATCTAGTCATAGAGCTTGTATTTAGGAATATCATCATAACACTTTAAGGTTCCCATCAGAGAAAAGAACTACTATAACCATTCAATGTGATAAATATTATAAACAAATTATCATATTAAGGACATGTAGAATAATACTCATCATATGATAAGATTTCAAAAATATTTAACACTATGAATATACAAGTAATCATAAAGTAAAAAAGTAGTTGTCTCTAGGGAACCAACTCCAATAGTACAGACACATGGTCATACAAGAATACATAAACTAATCAAAGACTGGGCCAATCACATATATAGATAAATAAAAGGAAATAAAACACACTGAGGATTTACTACCATCCTCGAGCCTCATTGCATCAAGGCTCCAGATCTTGTTTGATATATCCCACCCAATCATGCTACATTGGGCCTCTTCTCTATCTTGACCTAAAAACATTGAATTTTCCTAGGGTACTCAAGTTCCATGGCCTCCTGAGTAAGGTGTGAGTAAAACTCAATAGGGAACCACCAACAGGGTACCATATATAACAATTAAATATAGTGTATTTGTAGGTGATATTATCATAATAAATCAATATAATTAATAGGTATAAAAAATGACCAAATTCAATCCTCAGGCTATGAGGTGACACCCATGATTGATTGTATATGTTTCAGCCAATGTAAGAGTGTCTCTAAGAATATCAACCACTTAATGGGACCAAGTCCTACCCTAAAACCAGTTCTCTAATATCATACCGTCTACAACCAGTGTCATAGTTTCAACAAGAAAATTTATTCACTCAGGGGAAATATACCCATCCCCAAAACATATAATCCTACACTCAAGTGGTTTAAACCCATACCCAGAACCCAATACAAGATGCCATTACCCTCGGGTCATATCCTACCCTTATTACATGAATCCTCATTCACATATAGACAAAACATGATCCTAGGTACTAATCTCATCTAGAACCTTATACATATCATATATATATATAACATGCATCACACATACCTGAGGCACATCCTTCCCAAAAACTCATGTCACCCCTCGCATATTCTTCGGTGTACATCCTCCCAGTAACACCATGTCATAGCACAAAGTTTGTACACCCACACAAACCTTAAATAAATATAATAATAATAATAATAATAACAAAATGGGTTGACCACCTACCCAAAAAATAACATATAACTAAGGTTATCCTCTCAAGTGCATGACATTTCCCTGCTACTGAAACCATACTAAGCTCGCATCATCACTTCAGGCTCTAAGGTGACACTTGAAATAACCACAACCCATTTCCAAACTAACCCCCTCAATGTTTAACTAATATAGGGTCACCCAAAATTTTCCCATAGGTCTCATTGTATATCAAATACACCCTACCCTTGCTCCTCAATCTCATCCTAAACTTTTGGGACCATGTCCATCTCTCAAAGGGCATGACATCTCTCATCACTACCATCATCAAATCACAACCTCACCAACTCATAGGAAAATTCATAATAGAACCATCCTAAAGAGATGACCTAATTTCCATATCACTTTCAAAGTCAACTAGTTCAGTCCTCTCACCCAACCACTTCTCATGGAATAAGCCTAGGCTAACTGTTCGTAGCATCACACCACTTACCAGGTGAAGACTAAGGGCACCTATCACTAAGGTCCACTATCTCTCACCCATTTTAATTCATTTAAGTAGAACCTTATAGGGTCCCAGTAACTCAAGGATCATTTTCAGGATCAAGCCTTGGCCATTAGAAACTATGGCATTAACTAGTTTTTAAGTGTCCAATATGGATCTTTACACTTGGTTCTCTTTATAAAATTCATCTTATGAATTTTTTATTAATGTTCTATCATCCATGGTGCTGATACAACATATCACATGCCACATATCAAAAATAATTTAAAAAAAGGGGAATACTCAAGAGACCACTTACCACATTTATGAATTTATTCCCTTTGTAACAAAGTTCAACCATCCTCAACAAAGCTCATAATCCCCGTATTATCAACACAGAACTAACCTCAAGACACAATACCCAATAATTAATTATAATAATTTATAATTAATTATTAAAACAAATTTTAACAATTTATAATTAATATTCAATTTAATTTAATTATGAATAATTCCAAAAAACTCACTCAATAACCTCATTACACTGAAACAGAAACCAACCACTCAAGGAATATCCATTTTCTACTCCCAACAACATCCCAAGAAAAATCCATCTCAACCAACACCGATATAATATCCAATTTAATTTAATTTAATTTAAAACCTTAGGAAAAATTTATCAGGTGACATACCTTCACTAGAATGGCATGTAATGGTGTTTTCTTTACCTCATAATATTCCCTCTAGCTAATACAATGAAATCCATATCAAACCTGATGATTTCCACCATGAAACATTATAAATCATCAATAATCCTTAAATTACGACAACCAAAATTAGAGACAAATTAATGAAAGTAATAATGGAGGGAGGATGAGGAGGAACTCACCTAAAATCTCTAAGAAATTACATCCAAAATCACCCCAAACAAAATAAAAATGAAGGAGGGAAGTAGGATTGGGAGTGTGTGAGAGGGCAAAGAGAAATGGGCTAAGGGGTTATAGAATCCACAAGGGAAAACAACCATTTTTTCCATTATAAATGGTTACAATATTGTTGAATGATTAGAAAAACCTGATCCAACCATGTGGTTGGAAATTTCTTGATCCACAACCCCTCGCATGGGTTTTCCACATTGTTTTTCAAACCTTGTGCTACCCATTCAGTCCTCACTATCTAATCCCACATGCCACACATGGTTTGTTTGTATGTATTTTAAACCATGTTCCGGCCATTAAAATACACTATAAAATTGAATTGAAGATTTTTTCACAGTTTCTCTACGACCTCATGCCAAACATGCCCCACATACCATTAAAAAATCAATAATCAGGGTTAAACTAAAAAGTTTCCCCTAACCATGTGTTAACTGTGTGCAAGGGTAAAACCCTTTCCAAACTTCTAAAATTCAGCCTGACACTCCTGAGACTCACCCTATTCACCCAAGTCATCTCCCAAGCCTAGATAAATATCCAATAACATCAAATTGGGATACCCCAACTCTTATAATTCCAATATTAATCTCAATTCTCATAAATTATTTTTCTTAAGAAGTTAAAAATTCAAATTCCCTCTCAAATTTCCAACTCAAAAATACCCATGGTTTTATTGTGGTATTTTTAGTTCTCTAATAATACCTTAATGATTGTGATATGTGACCTTTTTGGATTATAACTAATAAAATAGTTATCCCTTGTATATATAATATTAATTATGGTTGATCATATTAGACAGCCTTCTCTTATATTTCTCCTGGTTAACCTCTAGTACTAGGAGCTTCAGTTAACCCATTATTTTATGTTTTACTTTTTTATTTTTAGTTAATCCTACTGGGTATGTTTATAGTCAACCATGAATGGTCTTTGTGACCACATTTATTGTGTTTATGCATATGACATGGGATTTAGAGGGGGTCTGAGTGACATAGAGCTGGTGTGTCTTGTTCAGAGCTAATGCTTGGTGATGTCCTTAGAGAATGTGATGATGGAAGCTCTTAGTGAAACAAAGTGTTGATAGTAGTTAAAAATCGTCTTGCTTCACTATAACAGATAAAATATTCATGCGTGTTATAAATGGCCTTTATCATTTCCAAAAAAGTGCTGATGTTAAAAACCATTTAAAATCTAACACCTTTTATAAACAATTATAAAAGATACCTCCATCGAATCTTAAAAAATCATTGATAAAGTGGGGCCTTTATCAGTTAATTTTTTAGAATTGATAAAGGTATCCCTTCATGTAACAACCCAATATTTTAAAATATGAGCATTATGTTCAATAGCGTATTCAACATGAAACACTGAGCTTAAATGACCCACGGAATATATAACCCTTATAACCTAGCTATTAAATTGGAGAGTATGAGTATTATTAACTAATTTATTATATATATATATATATTATATTAAATATAAACTTATTTATAAATTCTTATTAATTAATTAATCAATTTTTTATAAAGTTTATTTATTCATCAAAATGTGTTTTCTTCAAAAATGATTTTTATTATTTTTTGGGAGAAAATATCATAATTATTTTTTAGAAATTTTAGAAAATTAATTTTATAAAATGAAATTAATTTTTTAAATCAACATATAAAAATTAACTTAGGTTTAAAATTTGGTATTTTTCATAAAATATTGATTTTTCAGTGAATAGTGAAAAATACTGATTTACATTAAAAAGTCATTTCTTTTTAATAAATTAAGTAATTTAAAAAGTAAAATTATGTTTTGAATATTATTTAAAGTAAAATAATTATTACTTAGTTATATTTAATCCATTTTATTACTTTTTAATGAATTTATATTGGATTTTAGTATAAGTTTTTTTTGCAATAAAATGATATTTTTATAAAAACTATTTTAATGTGAAAAATGTTTCTCCCTCTTAATTAATTAAAAATTAACCTAATTAGGAATTATTTAAATTAAATTTATAAAGTATATATCAATAAATATTAATTTATATTCATACAAATATTATTATTAGTCGTAGAGTTAATATAAAATCATATTTTGCTTGAAATATACACTTCTTGAAAACCTAGTTTTTCATCGTGTCTACGAGTCTAATTTTAAATTAAAATTTTCCAATTAAGTGAATTTAATTTGGTAAAATGGATTCCATATTTTAATCAATATAATTTATAATATCTAATATAGTCAACTTAATTTCTTTCATAATGAATAGTGAAAACAATAAAAATCATTTACCGTGGTTATGGTAAAAACATATTTACCAGGGGTAAAACTAAAAATATAAGAGTTACAATGACTTTAAATATTATCTAAAAAATATTTTATGGAAATATTTATAACATATCATGTCTAAGTCTTTAGAATGGTCCATTTTGGATCCTTATGTTATGTGAAAAATGTGTGCACACCTTTTTATTTTCAAAAATTACAAGTGTTCTATTCACTTCACTTATAAATGGAAACTCATTATCCTATCATATTCACACCTTCAAATACCTTTTTATAATATGATCCCTACCCAAATACCTTCCTAAAATCACTCCACAAAACCTATATCCCTTATTTTGATTATAAATCTATACTAACAAGGATTTTTGTGCTTACCTAATGAGTTTGTCCGAAGAAGAAGTATCATGATTAACTATGTGTTTTTATTTTATTTATTTTACCAAATACTTCAAATATTTTTCATTATACACTTCCATCAAATGGGATACAAAACCGTGATTTTTTTGTACGGAGGACTACCGCCTCATGATCCAATGTCATTCATTTTCTATAATCTCTACTCAAGGATTTTTATAATGAATGATTTAAAGTATATATATTATATTTGTAACAAATTTATACCTTTTTATTTATTATATCACATGTACTTTATTACAGTAAATTCCACGGTGGATACGATAATTTCACTCATGTGTACGGTGGACTATCGCCTCGCGAAACGATGTTATTTGTTTTTCACTGGCACTTTACATAGAAGGTAATGAGGATAAATTTAATGAATATATGTGATATAAATGAAATAATTGTGATATTGAATACATATTTATCTTTCTTAAAATAAAATATTTCATTTTCTTTTTTACACTAAAAAATGATAACATTGTTTGTGTGTATGTGTGGACCACCATCTCCATAAAGCGATGTGACCCTTTTTTCATCACTAAATCACATGGATGATACATATAAGTATATTTAAAAAAATAATATAGTATTTATGATATTATTATAATTATTTAAATATAAAATAATACATATCTTATTTTCATAATGATCAATTAAAAATTGAAATGTTACTCATGTGTATGTATGACCTATCATCTTCATGATCGCAACGTAGTTCAATTTTTATAACCATAATTCATGATGGGTTTTAAAAATTATAATTGATGTATAAATATGATAAATATATCATTATTATTATTCTTTATATGTTGAAATAATGATCTATTTTACCATGTTCAACACACTGAATATGTTATGAAATAATGAACTGAATAATGGTTTTTTGTGATTTTTATGATTAAATGTGAGATTCCATATTTTATGATTATGTTATGGTTATTGGGAATTTATTATATTTATGGGTGGTTCTATTATAAACCAAGGATGTGTGGATATGTTATTAAACAAGTAAGCATGGTTCTGTGATAAACTAATGGTGAGTGGGTCCATGATATCCCTCCAATGTATTGGGTATGGAAATCGACCATATGGTTATTCCATTTGTAAGAGTGACTGTAAGAGTAATATGTATATGATGTACCAAAGATTACTACATGAATTATTATTATTTATGTGGGTTTTTAATGATTCATTTGATAAATATTTATATCACAATTATTATTATTATTGATTACTATGATTCTTTCCTCTGTTAAATTCATATTCCATGCCACATGTTTTTTGATTCAGGTTTGATGGGTATGAGTTCTCTTATATTATGCTCATGCACTTTGATTATGTCATCATAACCTTATTCTCATCTTATTCTCACTAATTACATTAAATTTTTAATGCTGATTTTTACCATTACTGAGCATATAATAGCCCAGGGCCCATACTTCTAGATCCTCTACTGAAATCATAAACTTTACATTTATGGATTTGATGTCAACAATTTTGACCCAATTTTTTTTCATAAAACCATACAACATCAAAAGGAAAACTTGAATCACTTATATTAAAGAGGACATTTTTGGTTTTTAGTTTTAGAGAATTAAGAAAAACTCCTACATAAATAATTCATAAGACATCAAATGAGAATTTCTCATATTTAACCTAGAATTTATAATTTTATAATAGGTCATCAACATCATCCTTGTGAAATTGTCACCCCCAGGTTTTTAAGTTTCCATTATTCTGGTTCAGGTTGGATTTTCATCCATTTTTTCCGAGAACTGGGTATGATGGGTTTGGGTTTTTGGAGTATTCTATCCTATTATTCTTGGCCTAGCTTTACCCCTTGGGTACCTCTTGATTTTTTGGAGAAAAATGTATGTTTTTGGGTTTTCCAGACTGATCAAAAGGTTTTAACATGGTTAGTAGTAACCGTGCGATAGCCCAGGAGAGTGTGTGATAGGAGACAGTAGTTATTTCACGGTCTCCACATGACTGTGCGCCTTAGCCCATGTAACCATGCACTACTCTCTGCTTGGATAGAATATCCCGCACACTTATCGCATGGTTTCCCAAACAGTGTAGACGAACTGTGCGTGGCATCCAGGTCATTAAAAATTTGGGGATTTTCTCTCCCCTCTCGAGTTTAACCCCCTCCCTAACCCTCATTTCCTTCCTCTCTCAGACTCGTACACCATATGCATCCTTCTCCCCTTCAATGGAACCCCTGGATCTTCTCCCCCTTTATGGATTTGATTTGGATTCTTTAAGGAACCCTAAGGTAAGCCCTCTTCCTCTTATTTTCTTCCTTCATCTTAGGGTTTTAGCACTCTTCTTGGGGCTTAGAGTTTTCATCAGGTATGGAGTCTATTTTTAGGTTTTAATCTTTTGTTGTTGGGTTCAGTCTTCTGGGATAGGGTTGTGTCTTTCCTCCCTATGGTGCGAAGGTGGTGCAGATGAGTTTTCCCCCAATCTGAATGTTTTCATGTGAGGTAGGTCATTCCATAACCTAACATCATTATATGAAAAAAATATGTTTTTTTAAGTTTATAAATGTTTTAATTAATTTTAATACGTGATTTTAAGGTGTTTTTGAATTGTTTGGTGTTTTTATAAGTTAGATATTGATTTTTTTAACAAATTTAAAGCTTATGTTTTGTGTGTGCTTTGATGTAATGTTTCAAACTAAGATTTTAGGGGTTGTTTGGAAGTTTCTAAATATTTTTTTAAGTTAATTTTATGTGTGAATATTAAAATGGGTATTGTTATTGTAAAATTAATTATTTTGGTCATGTGATATTTGTTGTGCATTTTGAGTATAAATTGTGAAAATTTTGAATGGTGGAAATCTTGTTTTGAAAGTGGTTTTAAAGTATGAGTGATTTTATGAAGGGGATTTTCCCATTGTATTGGTTGGTCTTTATTGAGTGTTTTTCTTGTGTTATGAAAATGGAATTTGGTTATTGTGTAAATTATGAAAAAATTGAAAGGGTTTTTTCCATAGTGTGATTAAAATGACAAATGGGTTGTTTTGTAAAGAAGGGTGATTTCTTTGAAATGTTTAGATTTTTTAGTGAAAGTAGTTGTATGTGTGGCTTGTAAACAATAACTTGATAAAAAGAGAAACCCCTAGTTTTTAGGTGGGTGGACTAGAACTAGTATTCTAGTGATACATAAGTGGCTTGTCCTAGTTTCACTTAGATGGATTGACGCTTACAATACTAACTAAACTATTGTGATGATTTATCGCCATAATAATTTTGGATGTTTCTCCTCTCTAGTGTCCCATGAATGAGGACATTTATGGTTTTGGTTACTATACCACCTCTCACCGAGTTATGAGGATCTAGGGTCCTACTTGAGCTATATAAACCTTAGGGGATTTACCCATGGTGCTCTATTACTTATGATGTGGTGTTTTCCATCAGCATACAAAGGACCACATGAGTGTGTGTGTGTTATTCATAATTTTTCTTTTTCAACTAAGTAGGTTCTTGTGAAATGTTTTTCCTTCAAATTTTACCTTTGTAACTTTTTTCTTAACAAATTTTTCCTTAAAAGTGTTTTAAAATCAGGTTTTGAACAGTCATGGTAGATTATCTCTTTGATGTTATAGAATGGAACCTCTTTCTGGGGTGGCATCCTACTGGGCTTTGGCTCACACCCTACAAACATCATTGGGTGTATGTAGACCTTGTCATTGTGTATTCCAGGTAAAGGTAGTGTGCTTAGGTATCGTGGTTCGGGTTTTTAGTGGCCTTCTCATGCTAGTTTGGTGATGGTGGATCGAGGAGATGTCTCTTCATATTGCATAAATTTTCAGGTAGAAGTTTTAGTTTTATTTTCATTGTAGTCCTATTTTATTTTTGGGTTTACTTGTAAACTTCAAATAAAAAATTTGTTAAATGATAGTTTGGTTGGGTTCTCTAATTTCTATATCTTTTATTTTATTGGATTGTTATTATTATGGAATCGATAAAATCATTCCAATGTTATAGTATTGATGTGTGGGAACCAATTTCTAGCCCATAGGTATTGGTAATGCCTTTCAATTCATGTCATCGACCAGGTCAAGCGCCAGTTTGGATGGAGACCCGGCTTGTTTCATGACAAAATGGTATCATAGGAGGTCGGCTCTTTTGGGTCATGTTATTTAAAGAATATTCTAGGAAGATTGAATCTAGGATTGTTGAGACTCAATGTTCTGAATATGAGTAAGGTGCATGGCCATCACACCTCATGGAGGGAGTTGAGTTACCAAGGTAATTTAGTTTTTATCTGAGTCCTTCGGTCCTTGTGTTCTTTTGTTATTTGGGGAAATAAAAAGAGAGATGGGTCAATGGTCTCTATGAGCTCGTAGGGACTAGAAATTCATGTCGAGATGGGGACATTTCCCTAGAACTCTATTTATGACGGTGGAGTGATTGGAATATGGTTTCCAACCATATTTCCAATACAACTACCGACACTAATTTCCTATAACATTGTCTTGTGTCCTTTTGGGTTTTGGAAATCATTTTTAAAACCTTTTGAAAATTTATGAAATCTATATTTTAAAGTGTAAATGACTTGAGTTTCAAAATGGTGGGAAATGGGTTTTTAGAACTATTTTTAATGAGGTTTTAGAAATGTGGATTTTCATGAAATATACTCTATATAAAATGGGATCATATTTTTATGACCGAAACATGTGGATTTAAAAACATGATGGTACGAAAAATAAGGATGATTTTAAGGTGGGTTTTTGATATTCTATTTTTAAAAGGGGATATTTTAAATTGATGAAAAGTGTTTTGAATGGGATAAAATGTTTTTAAAGTGACATGTAAGGCTTAAAATTAACTTTTATTTGGAAAATTGGTGTTTTTATAAAAAAATTGAGATTCAAAATGGTTTTTATTTGAAGAGTTAGTTCTTTTCCCAAATCGTTTTTTGTTAAATTTGAAATGGGTTTATCCTTGTGGAGAGTGAATTTAAAAAGAGGAGGTGTGGGTCGATTGTTGTTTTGGGAAAATGGAAGAACTTTTTTTCTATCCTTTGATATATTCATGTGTGACCAAATTAATATGATATTTATGAAAGGTGAATAGGTGAACGGATGGAATGAAGACATGTATGTGAAGGGCCCTTAAGGTACCATTGGTGAATGTGTATCCCACCCTCATAGTTTTACTTTTGTAAATGTTTTTAAAGAAACGATGAAGTGTCAAATGATCCCTAATTGGGTGGTCTGTCTTTTTTGTGTTTTGGTAATCTTTTAATGGGGTTTTTTGAGATTTGAAAATCTATCTTGTTTGTTTGATGTTCTAGTTTTTTGTTTGATCAATGAAAAAGTTCAAAGTGGTGGTCAGTGGTTTCTTTGAGGAGTGTTTTGGGGAACCTTGTGGTGGTTCCCTTTGGGAATTATTGTTCTCCTATGACATGTTTGGATAATATACCGGTTTGATTTGGGTATTTTTTTTTACTCCATGGCTAGTTTATTCCCCCTTAAATTGAAAATTCATGATTGATGTGTGTCCATGGATAGTTTACCATTGTCCAGCCCTCCAATTGATCAAAGTAAGGACTTTCTTCTTGAATTTTTAAATTTAATCCACCTCTTATTTTTCAGTCAAATAGATCCTCTAGTGGTTGGAGAGTGGATCTGAGAGGGTTCAAGGTAAACTTTAGTTCCCTTGATTTGTTTGATAGTTAAGGGTGAAGTTTGACATATTTAATTTATAAGGTATTTTTTGGAAGCGGTGAAGGAAATACCAGTGAGAAAAGGTGGAAGCAGTTTGGGATTATCTGTGTGAACTACTATTTTAAAGGGACTTTGGGTCTTCTGTTGGTTTCATCTAATAAAGGGTTCATGTTAGGCCACTAGTGTGGTGAATCTAGTTATAAGGGGTTATTGTGGATTCTTATAGTAATATCATGTTGTCTGGGACTTGGTTCAATGTCCCTCTTCTTGTAATGCCTCTATTAGTTGCAAGGGTCATGTTCGGTGACACTTTGTGGTATCGTGTTCTCATTAAGTTTCAAGGAATAAGGTTTTTAAACTTTCTAGGAGACTCTATATTGAATGAAGTGTATTTTACTTTGGGACGTTTTGAATTCCTCTAATTTAGAGGAGGGTGTATTCTCTATATTGTTCCTTTCGATGTTTCTCATTCGGAGTAACAAGGGGTGATGCACATGAAACATCTAAGATCTTGTTTTAGTGAATGTTTTATGTCAGAGTAAGTGGATTTCAGGGTGTGTTGTGTCCATTGGTGTTGTCTTGGTTATGGTGTGGGTTCTTTTGGAACAAGTAAATGAAGTTTCGTTTTGGGGTTTTAACGTCTCACTGCAAGGCGGGAGAT
Source organism: Viscum album (assembly GCA_963277665.1). Classification (NCBI taxonomy): domain Eukaryota; kingdom Viridiplantae; phylum Streptophyta; class Magnoliopsida; order Santalales; family Viscaceae; genus Viscum; species Viscum album. The sequence goes on along the minus strand of OY728152.1, from coordinate 1,452,131,400 downwards.
GCTTCAACCAAAAGAGCTTCAGTTATAGGTCTCGGAGTGAAGTTGGCACGTGGTCAGGGGAAACCTAGGGTCATGAAAGGAATGGGTCTAATTTCTATTCTCAACGTAGAATATGGATATAGTTTAAACCTCTAGCATCATTGTCCTATTTCTGTTATCCCCATTCAATGGGAAGTGGTGGGATGACCTCATTTTCATGTTGTGGATTATTGAACTAAAAGGGGTTAAACCTTGGTTGTATGAAGACCTAATCATCTTACCTTCTTATAACTCAATGGTTGTGTCTCACTGGCTGTAGTCCTCTATTTGACATCCCTTATGGGTTCTGTTTTAGTAGACTGATCTCAATTTTATTTTGGTCATCATCCGGGGGGTGTGGAGTTGTTGGTTTGTCTTAAATTGTGGTTTTAACGCCCCGGTAGTTGGGCCCTTCCCTCCTTGGCCCTTATGGTGGGGGTGTTGAGTCATTGCCAGAAAGTTTCTGAGTTCGCATTTTTTCATTAATTCTAATGGTGGGGAGACCCACCGTGGGTCTCGTTGAAAATTATATTGGAATAAGTTGACGTTAGTCTATTCATAATGGTGGGAAGTCTGTTCGGGCCTCCACATGTTAATTTTCTAGTATAATCTTGGGTGTTGGTTGGTTTCAAATGGTGGGGATCCCCTCCAGTCCTCCCCATGTTAGTATTTTGGTTATGTTCCTACGGGTCGTTTGGTGATAGGTTTGGGAGTGTTTTTTGGGTGTGGTTTGACCTTGTTTCTTCTTGCAGACAAGAGATGTGTTTTCTATTTAAAGATGTTTGAGGTGTCTTGGTTGGGGGGATTGTATTACATGGGTTTTAAAGTTCCTATCCATGATCAATAAAAATAGAGGTGTTTTAGATTTTGGGGGTGGACGATACTTAAAGAAATTTCTTTTTTTTGGGTTTCTTGAGTTTATCTTGAAAGTCTCCCTCTCTGAGTGCAGTAGTCTTTCCTCTTATCACTTGTCTTTCATTGGTAAGCTCCTTGATCTATGAATAAGTATCATTTTTTTTATCTAAGTCTTATTATGGCTGTCAGAGGGAAGAAAGTGTCATGGTGGGGAGAATTTTTACACCCAGGTTTCTAAGTTTCCATTATTCTGGTTAGGATTATATTTTCATCTATTTTTTCTTGAGAACTAGGTGTGAAGGGTTTGGGTTATTGGAGTCTTTTTTCCACTTATTATTGGACTAGATTTTCCCCTAGTTTACCTCTTGAGTTTTGGGAGAAAAATTTATGTTTTTGGGCTTTCCATACTAGACGCACAGTTTTCGCATGGTTAGTGTAATCATGTGCTATCCCAAGAGAGCATGCAGTAGAAGATATTAGCTACCACACAGCCTACACACGGCCTATGCATGACCGTGAACCTCATCCCAGGTAGTCATACACTACTCTCAGCTTAGAAAAAATGTCTCTCATGGTTACCACATGGTTTCCCAAACTACACAGACTAACCATGTGCGACATCCAGGTCATTAAAAAATTTTGGATTTTCTCTCTCCTTTTAGGTTTAACCCCCCCCCCCCCCCCCACCCCACCCTCATTTCCCTCCTTCCTCAGATTTGTGCACCCTAGGTTCCCCTCTCCCCTTCCATGTAACATCTATATCTTCTCCCTCTTCATGGTTTTGTTCTAGATTCTTCAAAAAACCCTAATGTAATCCCTCTTCCTCTTATTTTCTTCCTCCATATTAGGGGTTTGGCTCTCTTCTTTGGGGATTAGGGTTTTAAATAGGTACGGGGTCCATTTTTAGGGTTTAATATTTTTTTGGTTCTATCATCTTTTATATAGTGGTCTCTTGCCTCCCCATGGTGTAAAGGTGGTGCATATGAATTTTTACCCCATTTTCTAGAATGTTCTTCATGTGAGGTAGGTGGTTCTGTTCCCTAAAATAATTAGATGAATTTAATATGTTTTTTTAATTTTATAAATTTGTTAATTAATTTAAATATGTGGTTCGTGTGGGGTTTTTGAAGTGGTTGGTGTTTTCATAAGTTAGAGATTGATTTTTTTAACAAACGTAATGCTTATGTTTTGTGTTTTCTGGAATTTAATGTTTCTAAAGAAGGGTTTGGGGGTTGTTTGGAAGGTGAAAAAATATATTTTTAAGGGAATTTGAGGTTAAATGTTTAAATGGTGATTTTAATTGGAAATTTATTTTTTTCATGTTATCCTTATTGTGCATTTTGAGTATAAATTGTGAAATGTTTGAATGGTGGAAATATTGTTTTGTAAATGGTTTTAAAGTATGGGCAATTTTATGAAGGTACTTGGCCAATTTTCTTGGTTGGTATTTATTGGGTGTTTTTCTTGTGTTATGAAAAGGGAATTTGGGTGTTGTGTAAGTGATGTAAAAAGTATTTGAAAGGGTCTTTTCCATGGTGTGTGTAAAATGACAAATGGGTTATTTTGTAAAGAAGGGTGATTTCTTTAAAATGTTTGGATTTTGTTATGAAATTATTGGAATGTGTGGAATGTAAACTTTAAATTTACCATAAGGGAAACTCCATGTATCTAGGTGGGTGGAATACAACTAGTAAGCTAGTGATACATAAGTGGATTTTCTCGGTTTCACTTAGAAAGATTGATGCTTACAACACTAACTAAACTATTGTGATGATTTATCGCCACTATAATTTTGGGTGTTTCTACTCCCTAGTGGATTGTGTATGAGGACACTAATATTTGTGGTTACTATGCCACCTCTCATTGAGGTATGAGGCTCTCGGGTCCCACTTGAGATAGATTAACCTTAGGGGATTTACCCATGGTGCTCTATTACTTATGACGTGGTGTTGTTTGTCGACATACGGAGGACCACTTGATAGTGTGTGTGCTATCAATAATTTTTCTTTTTAATCTAAGTGGGTGTTTTTGAAATGGTTTTCCTTTAAAGAGTACCTTTGTAACTTTTTTCTTAACAAATGTTTCCTTAAAAGTGTTTTAAAAGCATGAGTTTGAATAAGCATGTTAGATTATCTCTTTGATGTTATAGCATGGAACCTCTTTCTGGGGTGGCATCCTACTAGGATTTGACACAATCCCTACATACACCATTGGGTGTATATAGACTTTGTTCCTTGTGTATTCCAAGTAAATGCATCATGCTTAGGGATGGTGGTTCAGGTTTTTAGTGTCCTTCTCATACAGGTTTGGTGATGGTGGGTTGGTTATTAGTATGGCATCGGGTAAATCATTCCCATGTTATAATATTGATACTCGGGCACTAGTTTCCAGGCCATGCGATCGAGAATTCCCTTTGGGTCATGTTGCGGATCGGGTCTGGCGTCGGGTCAGATGGTGACCCAGCTTAGTTCGTGAAAGAAATACTTCATAGACATAAATCATTCTACATCATCATTTATAACCTAGGGAAAATTAAACACAATAAGGTTGATCATAAAATTCTCAGCAAGTGTAAACATAAGCATCAATAATTTAATGTCATCAATGAGCATAAGAGTGTATAAGGGTATGATGAAATAATTAAATTCAATAAAGGAATCATAAACAAACTCATACCCATCAATACCTAGATCATTAAATATAAAAACATAGAAAGGGAAAGAGTCCTGAGAATCAATAATCATGATCCATGTGGTATAAATCTCTATCATGGGATGAATTATAAACCCATACCAACCATAAATAAAACATGTATGTAACTTGGTACATCATTTTCACTTCACTCTTACAATCACTCTTACAAATGTAATAACCATACAGTCAAATTCTATAACCAATGCATTAGAGGGATATCACAGACCCACCTATCCTTGGTTTATCACAGAACCACCTATCATTGGTTTATCTTAGAACAATCTCTTAGGGTTTTATAATGTAACCACTTGTCATTGGTTTATAACATAACCACTCGTTAAATGTCCAAGTACCATTAAAATCATAACACATAAAATCTTTCATTTTATAATGATCTCATAGGAACAACCATTATACCTTTCATAAAATTATTAACCCATGTAAAAGAAATGGGTTCTATAACAATATCTTTGAGACATGGTTAACTTATAGAGTAGAAACAAGTTCCATAACAATATTTTTAAAACAATCTTAATCCATCCATTAAATAATGAGGATTATATCAATATAAAATATCCTTAGTGTAGGATAAGTAACGACAAGGTTTTTTACATTTATGAATTTAAATACCATTAATATATCATTATAAAAATCTTGAGTAAAATATCCTTTTAATTTTGAAAAACATTTTTAAAACATAAATTTTTTGAAAAATCCTTTTATTTAAAAACAACCTTGTAAACATGTTAAGGATGTTTTAAAAATCATTTAAAACAATTTTTAAAACATAAAAATAATTAAAATATACTTTTCCATGAAATTTATATGAAAATATCATTTAAAAATATTTTGAAAAGAAATTTTTAAAACAAGGTTTTAAAATAACACAGATTTCTGACTGAAGAGAAAAATGAAGTCATATTTTCTTAAAAACACTTTATCAAATATTTTCAGTTCTAAAGAGTGGGAAATAGTAAAATTACATTAAAATATAATTAATAACCATTGTATAATATAATTCATGATAATTATAATCTTTCAACATTTGAGACTTAACCATACACAATCCTGATAAACTATGAGATTATAGAAAAAAAAATATTATCGCTTTGGTAACTTTCAATCATAATCCCTATGAAATAATATCATTAAATTAAACTTATAATATAATGATAATAATTAGATTCATAGTATAACATTTCAAATTATTATTATATATACCTCATAGAATAATATAGGTGTATAACATAACAAATATCTCAAAGAAGGAAAATTCTGACAAAAGTCCAATACTGTTTTAGTAACTTTGAAACTGTAAACCTGATGAAAGAGATATCCTAAAATAAATATTAAAATCACTATAAATTTAAGGATAATATTAATAAAATAAACTCAAGATAATTATGTACACTACAAAATAAAAATAATTGGTAAATATGGCATGTATATCACAAAAAGAAAAGTGTGACAAGAAAAACCTTACCTTGAGTCTGATTCATCACACTTGTTCGTTATATTCATGAATAATAAATTTATTTTAATTATTTAATTTTTTTATAACCTTTTAAAATTTTATTAATACTTTTATTTCACTTATAATCATGTTGTATATAATTACTTAATCAATAATGTTTAAGTTAGATGTTTTGACCATATTTGGCTTATGTGTCAAAATTGTCTTTTATAGGTCAACCTAGGTCAATTATGTCATTATTTAAACATCTAAAGAATAATAATAATTAAAATATTATAATATTTATAGATAAATTATATATTTAAATCCAATCATGAAATATGGTTATAAAAAATGAACCAACATTACAGTCATGTAGACGATACACATGAGTAGTGTTTCCATTTTTCAATGATCATTATGGAAAGAAGGTAACTAAAATATATAATTAAATAATGGTGATTATATAATAAATAACATATTAAATAATAATATATACTTATATATATAATTATTTTGATGTAAAATTATTCACATCGCTTCGAGGAGGCGGTAGTCCACATGTCCACGAATAATGTTATCACTTTTTCAGTGTGTGAAAAGGTAATAAAGAAAATGATATATTATATTTATAGAAATATAATTATGGATTTAATATCATATTTATTTAATTTAAATCATATATATTCATTATTTTTACCCTTATTACCTTCCATTTAAAATGTTAGTGAAAACACTTCACATTGCTTCGCAAGGCAGTAGTCTGTCGTACATATGAGTGATGTTGTCATATCTTTATGGTTTGTAATATAAAAATGGTATACATGATATAATGACTCTATAGGTATAAATATGATATAAATATCATATATAAACAGTATTTATATTATTATTCCCAATCTTGATAGGTGGTAATGGAAGAACGAACGACATCGGTTAGCAAGGTGGTAATCTATCGTACACACGAACGATGACAGTGTATCCCATTTGATGGAAGTGTGTGAATTTTTAAGTTTTAAACTTAACCTAAAAATATATAATTATATTTAATATACTAGGGTTATTATATAATATTTACATAAAAATAATTGAAGATGTTTGAGGAAGAAATAAAACCAAAGTGTTTGTTGATGAATGTTGCCTCATCTTCAGGTAACTCCATTTTATTTGAACCAAATACCTCCATTGGTTGATTTATAACCAAAGTGAGGATTATAGGATTAGAGGATGGATTTTGGGAGTTAATTCTTTCAGAGTTTTGATGATCCAAAATGATTGATAGGTGTGAATAAGTGGGGAGAGTGACTACCTTTTTATAGCAGATGATGATTGATATTCTTAAAAATAACAAAAGGTAAACACTATTGGGAGGTCTTCCTTACATCATCTTCCTCCAATAATGAACCATTTTATATAAAAGAGGTTATATAGTCTAAATATGTTGATAAATTTTTATTTTTACAGGATTCTAGGTTATTTTTTCCTTACGATTAAAGTTTAACCACTAAGTAACCTCGTTTTTACTTTAATTGATGTAATCAATTTTAATTTCTTTCACTAATATTTTTGGTAAAAAAATTTGACCATAATATAAATTATAAATTAATATTATTTAAAATATTTAATCCATTTATCAAAATTCAAATCATATAATTTTCATACTTTAATTTAAAACTAATACCACTGACGCAATGAGAAGCGAGTTTTTAAAGTGAAAAGGTTTAAAAGTTCACAAAGTTTTTATACCCAATTTCAATATTAAATTGATTAAAATAACCTAAATTGAATTAATATATGTATAATTGAAATATTTTTACTTTAAAACCAATTCAAAATATAGTTTAACATTATAAATTATTTTGATGAAAAGTTGGTTTTCAATTAAAATTATGTATTTTTCACTATTCATTAAAAAATGAAACTTCTTAAAAAAATTCACCCTGGGATAATTTTTAAATTACTATTTAAAAATAGAAGTTTATTTTTTCAAATAAAATTAATAAAATTTTCAAATGTATTTTTAAAACAAGTATTCCATTAAAAGATGGTAAAACTACCTTTTAGAAAAATACAGCTTTTATGCTTAAAATTGGATTTGTTCTTATTTTATGCCTATAAAACTTATTAGATGAATTTAAAAACATTTTAATGAATATATACCATATAAATATCATTAATATAATTATATATTAGTGATTAATTTATTTTATTAAGATAAAATTCCATTTTGGGTATAAAAATAGTTTTTGTATAAAAACATTTTATTTATATTCAATTAGTTTTATTTTCATTTATAATTAATTGGTAACTAATGAATTAATTTTATAAACATTTTTAAACCATATTTTAATAATTTATATAATCTTATTCATTCCCGCCAGTCCAATGTCTTGGTGATAACTATCATGTTAAATAATAGTATTAATATTATACTGTTAGCTGGTAAGACTTGACCTTATGTGTAACAAAAGTTTAAGAAGAAACTCGATGTTACATGAAATAAAAGATGAAATTGGTGTTGTGTATAATTAAAGATAAATTTTTCATTGTGTGTAAATCAATATATCAAATAATTTAAATTAATTTGAAATAATACCTTTTATAAAATCCTAGGATGTTATATCCTACCCCCCTTAAAATAAAATTCACCCTCGAAATTCATCTTGGTTATAAAATGATTAACATTTTAATAATTCATTTATTGAAACCCACATCGTACAAATGAAAAAAATAAAACATCCCTTGGAAATGGATATTTGAAATCATAAAGGTCACATGATGTTATGCATAACTAGGATTCCACATAGGGAGAATATTGGTGGAAAATTAAAAGATTGTTTTAGAAGGGAAAACTAATTCTTGTGGTTTAATAGAGAGTGATAGAGAACTTGGACAATAGCAAATTAATGAAAACACAAAAACAAACCAAATAGGTGTGGATAAGGTCATTGATATCATCAAAAATGATGGTAATAGGATAACATTTTATTTCAAGATCCCTTTCCTAAAGTTGAAGGGTTATTTCACCATTTAGACTAAAAACATAAATAAGTATACTTACTGTATAAGTAAAATTTCATCCTTTAACTAATTTTCACCACAATACCATATTTTTCTCCAAATAATGGGTATTCAAGATGAATTTTCTAATGCCTAAAGCACAAAAATCAACTTTTAAAGACCGCATAACCATAAAAGGGAGAGTCAATTTATTCCACCCGTATTTAGACCTTAACCAAAACCAAAATGGTCAGAACATGGTAAGATAATTCCCAAAATGAGAAAAACTTCATATGGTACATTAATATTAAAAATTAATTAGTAATACCCAAATTTCAAACCAAATCATTCCATAAATAACTATCTTTAAAGTTATTCAAAAATTTACTAACTATGTTTGGATCTAAGAAAATATTATTCTAAGATAAATAAATAGTTATTCCTCAAATAAAATCCCATATCTTTCTGTAATAAACTTAATATTTACCTATAAAAAATTTCATGCAAACCAAGACATCATGTAGACTAGTGGTATTTCTCAAAAACCATATCATCCTTCAGTTAGGGGTTCAAGCCCCACTTCCTTACCGAATGTAATGGGTTGTTTCCCAGTATAGTGGTTATCTATTTTTTTCTTTAAAAAATAAAAATAATTTCTCCCTAAATAAAAATTCATATTGTCCTTTTGGGTTACAAATACCCCAAACTAATAAAAACTATCCCAAAATTTCATTCATAACCTCAAAAATTTTACAACATAAAAACCTCAAATGGGGTGTCTAAGACATTGAACTCATGATCGTCCTTAATCAAATAGACCTATATTGGTATCCCTAACTCTTAAAATAACCTCACATGAAAATATCCTAATCTTCAAATTTATCTATACTGAACTTTGATACTATCTATAATATCCTAGGACTCTCACTCCCAAATATTGTGCTGAAATCATAAACTTTATATTTCCAACATTGATACTGATAATTGTGAAACAATTTTTTCCCATAAAATCATACAATATCAAAAAGAAAACTTGGATCAATTGAATTCAAAATGGTATTTTAGGTTTATATTTTTAGAGAATGAGGAAAAATCCTACATAAAGAATTCACAATTCATAAAATGTAAATACCCCAACCCCAATATCCCAGAGTTGATGCCTTAATTTATTACATTGGCATACTAAATAAGGAAATCACATTAGAAAGGACTGAATAGTTTAGTAGATTTGGAAAAATAGATACAAATATAATAATTATATTGTAACTTTAAATAAAATAAAACATAATAACTCTATTGAAGACATCCATATTCTCCTAGATTATCCCTTCATGTCAATCATAATATACATCTTGGCATCTTAGGGGAAAATAAAACATAAGAAATGAGTGATCTAAAATTCTCAGTAAGGGTAAGTATACAACATAAGCTATCATATATAATCATAAAAAATAATTCAAGGTGAATAACTAAAAATTAATTCCATTAAAACATAATTGTGAGCATAATATGGTATGAATAAAAGAAGATAAAAAAATGCCTTATAAATAATCACATAAAAATGATACTTACCTATGAATATTCTACAATTCAAATAATCACATTTATTATCAATAACTAATATCATAATGATGGAATTCATAATATAGGATATCATAAACATAACATAAATTCATTGACTAAGAAGTTTATATAAATGGGTAAGGCCTTATCCAGAATGCGGTATATTTTGTCTCATGAGACCTATTGATGCATCGAGGGGATATAGTAGGCCCCAACCAACATTTAATAAGTCCAATTCACTCCTAATATGAAATGGGTGAAATTTAATCAATTTATATATTCATATTTAAACTAGCATATGAAATGTAAATAATTTTCCCAATCAGTAAACATAATCATAAACTATCCAGAGTATTGCGGAGAATGGTATCAAGATAGTACATCTCTAGTCAAAATTATAATAAACCATTCAATAAAATATTATATATGGTATCATAAGAGATCATATTCAATTAATCATAAGATTGAACAAAGGGTTTTTACATAGATGAAAATACTCTAAAAAAATTAGTGAAAAATTCTGTTGGGAAATACCCTTTTTACTTTGGAATCATTTATTTAAAAAGTCACATAGTTATAAAAGAAAATATTTTCTTTGAAAAGAAAATTATAAAATTGAAAAGTATTCTTGAAAACATTAATTCATTATGAAATCATGAAAATCCACTCATCCAGTATAAGTAAAAAACATTCATTTTTAATTTAAAAAAAATATTTAAAAGAGTATTTTTAAAAGAAAGTGTGAGTGTTAAGAAAATGAATCACTTATGTTTATCAACTATAATTCCACATTAATAAGTGTAAATGAAACATAAAATAATAAAAAATCATTTTACAAATAATCATATCATGACATAATTAATGGAGTATAAGTTTAACCCAATGAATGGAAATTGGGATAAGAATTACCTTACCACCATAAAACAGTCAAACCATATGCCCCAAAAAATTAATGATCATAAAATGAATAATTTAATAAAATTAAAATAAATATATTAATAATATAATATATAAAATTTCAGTATATATAAACCACCCACAAGAAATATGTGGTGAAAGAGATATATCTCACTAAAATAAAAATGAGATGAGAAACCCTTACCTTTTTTATGAATCATTCTAAACTTGTACTTAATATCCTAGATAATAAAATTAGATTCATTAATTAATTAAATAATAAAATATTAAAAATATATTTTATTAATTTTATGAATTTGATTTATGGACATTTTTATGGGTTATGATTTTTAATTTCCTTGTTCTGGGAGCATTCGTTTCATGGTTTTATGGTCAATTCCCTTGAGTATAAATATGGGAGTTATTGTAAAATGAGAATAACTTCAATAGAAATGAAATTATTTATTATTAATGAAATTACATAAGATTAAATGGTAACATATATCATTTTTTATATGGTATGAGGATGACTTAATAGATAAAATGTTGATGAAAATGTCTTGATATATTTTGGTGGTTTTTACGACTATCACGAACTAGTATCATTTTATTTAATATTATGTTCATATATTAGTTCATGAACATTAAATAAGTTTTAATACACATATTGTAATATATTTTAATAATAAAAATTTTTTTATGACCATAATTTAAGTCAGTAATGAAAAATTAAAACTCATCATCTATAAAGGCTGTAAATCGACACCTCACGGATGATGTTTCCATTTTTAGAATAAAAGGAGAAGAGAAGAGACTTTAGGATAGGTATTATATTTAAATAATAAAATTACTGTATATGTATGATACTAGAGTTACAATTATACTTTTTATAGGGGATTTTATGGATGGATAAGAAAATAAAATAAAAGAGAAAGAGGGAGAGTTTGGTCTCTTGAGTGTCGCCTCCTTGAGAACCATCTTAAGGCAGTTGGAAATGCTTTTTAGTGAGACAATCAGAACCATAACATAGAGAATATATTTGGGAGAGTAATTTGGAATAATATAATCAAGATACAAATCTTATAAGGTTTGATGAGAAGGGGTGGTGAGGAGTGGTATTTATAGTGGAGGAGCAGGGTGTTTTTTATTATTTTATTCATTTCATTATTATTTTGGCCTAGGACTATCAATAGTGTTGATTCTTATATCTAAGTGAAGTAAATAGAGAATATTTGTTTGAACTAATTTGTGATTATATCATCCATAAACCAACCCTGACTCAAAAATTCATGTATTTGGCTTATAATTTTAAATGTCATAAATTATTGTATTTCACTATTCATCAAAAATTCAACTATTTTAGAAAAATAAAAAATATTCAATGTAAAAAAAATTTGATGTGTGGATTTCAAAAAGGGAATCCATTTTATAAAAATAATTTTCTAAATGTGAGAAATTTATTTTTTAAATAAAATCATCATTTATTCAAAAAAAATGCTGATTTTAATATTATAACTGATTTTACGACACTTTGAAAAATTAATTATGGTCTCATAAAATTAAATTATAATTATAATGGAAAATATATTAATTTATGAATCTATTTTATGAAAATAAATTTTCTTTTAAATTATTATATTAATTATAAAATTATAAATAAATATTTACATTTCACAAAAATACCAATACTTAATTTATCATTTTTAAAACATTTATTTACTTATTCCATGATATAAATATATCACATTTTAATTTAAGAGATACCTAAATTTTATTTATACTCTCATAGGTGAGGTTATTATTTTTATGGTCAGAATACTATTTCTAATGGTCAAATCATTATTCCAACATTTATGTTATTATGAAATAGTATATCATGGTTCGTTTAAGCTTGGTGTTTCGTGAAACGTAAGCTATTGAAGATGTTAAATTTAAAATATACATACCATAAAATATTAGGGTGTTACATTCTACCCTCTATAAAATACAAATCTTGAAATTTTAATAGTTTCACCTCATAAAAAATATTTTGGTAGTTCTTCATCATAATTTCCTCTCGTTCCCACATCATCTCTTCAGTTTTATGATTTCTCCAAAGTACCTTTACCAACTGAGTCATATAATTCCTTAACAATAGTTCTCTAGTGTCTAGAATTTTGATAGTCTCTTCATAGAAATATAAATTAGGTTCCAATTCTATTTCATTATAAGTGATAACAAGTGTTGGATCTAGCATGAACTTCTTTAAAAAAGAGATGTGTAACACATCATTAAATTTAGAGAGACTTGGTGTAATTTATAATCAGTAATCTATAACTCCAATTCTCTCCATAATTTAAAAAGTACTAACATACTTGGGGCTTATTTTCCCTTTATTTCTAAATCTTATAACACCGTTCCATGGAAATACTTTTATAAAAACATGATCTCCCACTTGAAACTCTAAATCATTTCTCCAGTTTTTAGTATAACTATTTTTACTACTTTGAGATTCTTTGATAAGGGTTTGAATATTATTTACATTCACTATTGTTTCCTCCTCAAGTAATGGGCCGATAATTTTCCTTTCAACAACTTCATCCTAAAAAAGTTGTTGTGTGAAATATATTTCCGTAGAACGCTTCATATGGTTCCATTTGAATACTTAAATGGAAACTATTATTATAGGAAGATTATACCAAAGGTTGATACTGATCCCAATTACCTTTAAAGTTAAGTGATCATGATCTAAATGTGTCTTTTAATGTTTGAATAGTCCTTTAAGACTGCCCATCGGTTTGAGTGTGATAATAAGTACTCAAATTAAGCTCAGTATCCAAAACCTTATGAATAATTTTCCATAATTTTTATATAAAACAGGGATCTTGATTAGACCCAATTGATAGAGGTGAACCATGAAGTCTTAAAAATTCATTAATATATAATTGTTCAAGGAGCGCCAATGAAAAATCCTCCCATATAAAAAGGAAATGTGCAAATTTGGTAAGTCAATCAACAATTGCACATATTACATCATTCTCTCTTGGGGTCTTTGGTAATTCAGTGAAAAAATATATAGTAATGCTTTCCCATTTCCATGTAGGAATAGATAGAGGTTGCATGAATCCTCTAGGATTTTTTCTTTCGGCCTTCACCTATTGAAAAAATAAACATCTTGATACATAATCAGTAATTTCCTACTTCATATTATCCCACCAAAAAATTTCACCTCAAATATATATACATCTTAGTGATACTATGTTTTATTGAGAAATTTGAGCTATGATAATCATCCAATAATTACCTTTTTATCTCAGGTATAGCAGGAACACAAGGCCTCTTCTCAAATTTCAAAATTTCATCTTCATATACGAAGTCTACCAATTTCCCATCATTCACATCTTTAATTTTCTTTTGAAAATTCTCATCATAAAACTGATAAAATTTTATCTTTTCCAATAAATATGGCTTTGAAACCATTTGAAAAAATAGTGATATTTTACCTTCCTTTATAATTATCATATCCATCTTTACTAGATCCATGTACATAGGATCTCTTTGAATCCTCATTTTGTTCATATTTCCATGATCATTCCATCACAATGAATATACTACCTTATTTTCCTTCCCAATGTGGTAGTGTATTTAATAATCATAATCCTTGATTAGCTCAATCCATTGTATTTTCCTCATGTTAAGTTCTTTCTGGGAGAATATATATTTTAAACTCTTGTGATCCATATATATCTCACATCTTTTTCCATAGATATAGTAGATCCATATCTTGGGAGAAAATATTACAGCTACTAACTCAAGATCAAGAGTTGGATAGTTTTGTTCATGATTTTTTAACTACCCTTACACATAGAAAATAAATCTATCTTTCTACATAAGGAAACAACATTACTTTCTTTGATGCATCACTATAAATCACAAATCCACCATTTCTTGGTGGTAGAGTCAAGAATGGAGAATTCACAAATATCCTCTTCAATTCTTCAAAGTATAATTCACCTTACATTTTTTAAATAAACTTAACTCCTTTATGAGTAAACTGGGTTAATGGGTTTGATAATCAGGAAAAATTATGAAAGAAACACTGACAGTAACCTGATAAACTAATGAAAATACATACCTCGATTATTTTTGTTGGTGTAGGTCATTCCTAGACTACCTTTATCTTTATAGGATCAACTGAGATTCCATCCTTAGAGACAATGTGGCTAATAAAAGAAATTTTTTGAAGCTAGAATTTACACTTTCTAAACATCCCATATAACTCTTTTCCTATAAGAGTATCTATAACAATCTATAAGTGGTTCTAATGATACTGATAGGTTTTGGATTACACCAAGATATCATCAATAAATACCACAACAAAATTATCAAGATATTCCTCGAATACTCTATTCATTAGATCCATAAAAACAGAGGGCGAATTAGTCAATCCAAATGGAATAACTTTAAACTCATAATGTTCATACCTTGTTTGAAAAGTTTTATTTGGAATATATTCCTTATTCAACATAATTTATGATATCCACAATAAATATAAAACTTTTAAAAATACTGATCTCTGTGAATTTGGTCAAATAAGTCATCAATGTGTGGTAGCAGGTACTTGTTATTTATCGTAATAGCATTGATCTCCCTATAGACAATGCATAGCCTCATAGATCTATCTTTATTTTTAATGAAAAAATAGGATCTCACCAAGATGAAACACTAGGGTGTATTAATCAACTATCACTCAATTACTATAGTTATTTCTTTAAATCTATTAACTCTACCATGGGAATACTATAGGGAATATTTTAAATATATCTTGTATCTGGGATTAAATCAATACAAAACTCAACTTCCAAATCTCTAGTATGTCCAAGTAATTCCTCAAGAAATACATATATTTATCCTTATATAATGGGAACATCCTCAATTTAAATATCACCTTTTTAATCAGTAAGTATTATCTTCTCTTATTCTCCAAGAATCTCATTTATAAGAGCTACTAGAGGTGGATCCCGATATGACTCAGATGATGAATTCTCCCCTCTGTGGATAGAAAATTCCATATCTTCATCATGAATAATAATTTCCTTCTCATTGTATTATATTTTGAATCCATCCCATACAAAGTATTATATCAAAATCAACCATAGGTATGATAATAAATTATAAAATAGAGTCTGTTTATGTGTCATAATAAGAACTTCATGACACATATTTTTGAAAATAATTTTTCCACTATGAGTTTTGACTGAAAAATACCTGGTTAAAGTGAATTTTAAATGTCTAATTTTTATAGAAAATTGGGAAGATATAAAAGAATATAATGATCAAAAATCAAAAAAAATCGTATCTAATTTTGAGGAGATAATTAAAGTACCTTCCACCACATCATTAGGAACTTAAACCTCAACTGTTGTAACTACATAATCATAGAGTTTTCCCTTGGAATTTTTTGAGGAAATTTACCTTGATGTCTAGGAAATTCATGCGTATAGTGTCCCATATCTTTATAGTTTAACCATGGCACATTGGTGACTTCTTTCTTTCCCTTGAAATCACAGGTCTGGTTTCCTTTTTCTCCACACTTGTAATAAACTCTGATTCCCAGTAGGAACGTTCCATGATGTTTTTTCCACATTTATTATAAGTTGAAAATTATATTCTTCCCTTCTTCCCTTTTTCTATATTTCCTTTTATATGGTACTCATCATCCCCCTTCTTATCTTTCTTCCCTTTGAATCCATATGGATTTAAAAGTTATTTCTCCATCTTTATGGAACATGATATTATATCCTCCAATTATGAGAATGTTTGGGAGACTAGTTCCTCTCATAGCATTAGTTTAATACCATAAAAAAAACAATCAATATTTATCGTTGTATTATGTATGTATTCTTTAGTATGCCTTTCTAACCTTATAAATTTGGATTTATACTTAGCAACATTTTCATCCTATTTCTATCTTAGACTCAAGAACTATCTCTCTATATCCACTCTCTATTAGAGAGGGAGATCATTTTCCAAGATCATTTTCTTAAAATACTTCTACTATATATTTTCAATTTATTCCTCCTCCTTTTTGTTTTTAATTAATGACTAACATTGATCTGCATCTCCCAAGAGACGATAAACTACCATGACAACATTCTCCCTTTTGTTACTTACCAAATAGAGAGATATCTTTTAATAAGGAACTTATCTATTACTCAGCTACAAATTTATTTCCATTCCCATTTAATGATGGGAGTTTTTTCATCAAATAGTCTAACATTGTTACACTAAATTATGGATTGGGTTGATCCATACGAGTAGGGTTATTGCTCATAAACTAAGTCAGTTTTCCTAGTATAGTTATAAGTTATTCATCTCCACTTTCTGCTCCATCTCCAACATCATTATCTTATATAGGAGGGAAATCTCTACATGAAATTCATGTATTGATATTGTTTCAATTCCTTCCACTAGGATCCATTTCTAAAAAATGGCATACAATATATAAGATTATAAAATTTTTAAAACTAGGGAAATGTTTAAAGTATAACCAATCTTAAAATCACAAGCTTCGTTTCCTTGGTAATATCTAAAAGATAATTATAGGGTTATATTTTTCTTATATATGTTTTCTTAAATATATTCTCCAAATTTTATACTAAAATTCCTCTAATACCAACTATAAATACCCCAACCCCAATATCCCAGAGCCGGTGCCTTAATTTAATACATTGGAATAATAAAAAAGGAAATATAATCTTAAAGTACTTAATAGTATAGTAGATTTTAAAAACTAGATAAAAAAATAATCATTTCATTACAACTTGAAAAGAAATAAAAAAAATTAACTCCATTGGAGACACCCCTATTCTCCTAGATTATCCTGGTTTGAGGTATGTAGCCTTTGTTTATGATTTTTATGTGTTTAAAGTGCATGGGATGATTTGGGTAGAGTTTGGGAGAGTTTGGAAGAGTTTGGAATTGTTTTGGATAAGTTTGTAGGCTTTTATTAGGGAGCACGGTTTGACCACGGTTAGGGGAAACTGTGTTGGTTCTCTAGGAAACCGTATAGGGGGAGACAATAGGCTTCACATGGCCTACGCAGGGTTTTCCAAACCGTGCGAGGAAACTGTGCGGACCCTTGCTCTCGAGGTAGTAGTGTGCGCACGGTTAGTGCACGGTTTTCCAAACTGTGCGTGCTAACTGTGCAGCCACTTAAAAGTATGGTTTTTTAATCCTGGTTCACTCTTTCTTTCCCCATTCCTCTACAAATTCTCTCCCACTCAAGCCTCACTAAGAATTTCGGGTTCTCATGGGTTTAGGGTTCTCTCCCACTCATTTTGAAAATGTTTTGAAGAGGTTTCTTGGTGGATTTAAGGTGGTTTCTCCATGGTAAGTCTCACCTCTTGGGTTCCTTGTGTTTTCCTCTAGATCTACATCTCCCTCCCTCTTGGTTTTCTAGATCTACAGCCATTTTGTGTAGATCTAGGGTTTTGGTTTCCTTGGATGTTAATTTTAAGGCTTGTGGATGTTAGCGAAGGAGATCTAGAGAGGTTTTGGTGGTGCGTTCGCTGGTTTTAAGGTGCGATTGCATGTGGGGCGATTTCTCGAGAACCCTAAAGGTAGGAAGATTCTCTCTCGACTTCACTTGGTTAGATATAATGGTTTTGATTAAAATTAATTTGGTTGGATTGAAATTAATTGTGTTTTGATGTCTGAATTTGGTAAGAAATCCCATGGGTGATGTTTTGGGGATTTTTGGGAAAATGTGGGTTTTGTGGTGAAGTGTTTCCTATTGTGGATTTTAAAATGGGTTGCTATGAATGATTTGTGAAAATGGTTTTTAGTAAAGTTTTTTTTATTGAAATGTGTAATTTCATGGAAAATGATTTAAGGGTGGTTTCAATAAATGGTTGATTTATTGAAGTGGTTGTCATGTAATGGAAGTGGTTGTTTGCATGTTTTTATGGCCTTGGTGGGTTATGTTATTGGTTATGGCTTGATTGGAATGTTGTGTGGAAGTGGGCGGGAAGTACCACTATAAAAAGGGTATGGATTGTGGATGGAAGGGCCACCATCAAAAGATAAGTGGTTGGGAATTACCACTAGTTGTGAATGGATGAACGGGTTGGACGGAAGTTCCACCGTTATGGTTGCTTTGTGTGCATTGTTTTACAAGATGGAAATTTTTGTGCTAATGTGTAAAGGATGAAATGGCTTGTGGCATGTTTGTTTGGATTCCCCATGGTTGTTTGGTTTGGGTGATATGGCTTGGTAAGGGTGTTTTTGGCTTATGGTAATGGTTTCACTTGTGATTATTTTATATAAACTGTTTTTTATAAATGTGCTTGTGGTTTTATCCTAGTGGTGTGTATAGGGAAGTCATTTGGGGAAATCCTACTGAGTAGTTTTACTCACCCCATGCTTTGGCACTCTGGTGTCTTTGCATATTTCATGTACCGGGATACAGGTAAAGGTAAGGCATCTCATTTCTAGTGGTTCGTGGTAATGCTTGTGATGTGTTGGTGGATCTTGGAGCTTGGATATTGGTGTGGAGCTGTGGTGGGGGTCATGGCTTGTGGTGTTTTGTTGTTTAGTATTTTGTATAGTACTCTAATATGGAATTGGTTGTATCGGTTTTGGGTTGTATTGTGGAACAACTTGGTTGACCTTTGGGAATACATGTTTGAATGTTTTGATTGACATGCATCATATAGTGGTTGATAGTGGATGTTTTGGTTGGTTTTTTCTTAAGGCAAAATCATTCCCCACTTGTTCTTGAAGCCCTCGGTATTTATTACCATCCTTTGGTGCCTTGGGAATGTCACTTAAGGCCAAGTAACCCTCACCGCCTCCCCAATACAATGGGGTATGGGCGAGGTGTTACACCTATTCTTCTAGATTATCCTTGCATGTCAATCATAATATACATCATGGCATCCTGGGGAAAAATAAAACACAAGAAATGGGTTATCTCAAAATGATTAGTAAGGGAAACAATACAGTGGAAGCTGCCATAGATAATCATAAACAATAAGTAAAGGTGAATAACTAAAAACTTATTCCATTAAAACATAATCTTGAGCATAATATGGAAGGAAAAAAATATGATCAAATAACTCCATATAAATAATCACATTAAAAATGATACTTACCCATGGATATTATACACGTAAAATAATCACATGGATTATCAATAACTAGTCTCATAATGAGGAAATGTATAATGTGGTACATCATAAACATGTCATAAAGGCCTCAAACAAAAAGTCTACATAAATTTGTAAGGCCTCAGCCAAAACCTCGTCAAGTTTGTCTCATGAGACCTACTAATAAATCGGGGGATATAACCGACCCAGACCAACACTTAAAAAGTCCACTGAATTCATCAAATGAAATGGTTGAAGCATAATCGACATATAAATTCATATTGAAACTAGCATATAAAATGTAAATAATTTCCCCAATCGATAAACATAGTCATAAACTATCAAGAGTAATATGGAGAATGGTATCAAGATAGTAGATCCCTAGTAAAAATGATCATAAACCATTCAATAAAATATGGTAGATAGTATCATAATAGATCAAACTCAATTAAGAATAAGATTCAATAGTGGTTGTTGACATTGATGAAAATACTCTAACAAAAATTTTACAAATTTTTAAGAGAAATAATCTTTTTAATTTGGAATAAATCATTTAAAAAGTTAAACATTTATAAAAAAACATTTTATTTAAAAATAAACTTGTAAAATTGTAAAGGATTACTTAAAAAACTATGGAATTATGAAAGTAGTAAAATATTCTCTTTCGATATATGTTAGAAAACTTCCTTTTGAATTTTGATAAAAAAACATTTAAAAGAAATTGTGAGCATTAACCAAATGAATCAATTATGTGTATTGGAAATAAATCCAAATAAAAAGGTGTAAATAAAACATAATATAATAAAAATTAATTTTACAAATAATCATTGCATGAAATAATCAATGAAGTAGAATTTTAACCCAAAGAATGTAAATTGGGTTAAGAATTCCCTTACCACAATGCAAACAGTTGAATTGTACACTCCATAAAATTAATGATCATCAAATAAAAAATTGAATACCATAAATATAACGATATTCATGATTTTATATATCAAATTGTGGGATAAATATACCACCCACAATAAATATGTTGTGAATAAATTATATCTACTTGAAATAAAAGTGAGATGAGAAACTCTTATCATATATCTAAAATCATTCTTCACTTATACTTATTATCATGAATAATAATATTAGATTCATTAATTAATTAATTATTAAACTCATAAATATATATTTGATTTATTATAATTTAATTAAGTTCATTTATGTCCATTTTTATGGGTTATAATGTTTAATTTTGTTGTTCACAGAGCATTCATTTCATGGTTTTATGGTTGGTTCCCTTGATTAAAAATATGAGAGTTATTGTCAAATGGGAATAACTTATATAGAAGTGAAATTATTTAGTATTAATGAACTTATAGAATTTTAAATGGTAAAATATATCATTTTTATATGGTATGATTATTATTAATTAGATAAAATGTTGATGAAAATGTCTTAAATTATTTTGGCGGTTTTTATGACCATCACAAAACAGTGTCATTTTATTTAATATTGCATTTATATACTAGTTAAAAACATTAAATAAGTTTCAATACACAAATTTTAATATTTTTAACCATAAATTTTTTTTTATTACCATCCTTGAAGGCAGTAATGAAAAATGAAAACTTTTCATCTGTGAAGGTGGTGAATCGACACCTCACAGATGATGTTTTCATTTTTAGAATAAAAGGAGAAGAGAAGATACTTGATGATGGATATTCCATTAACATAATAAAATTATTATATATGTATGAAAATATTGTTACCATTATACTTTTTATTGGTTTGTTGAGGTATGGATAAGAAAATAAAATAAATTAAAAAGGAAAGAGGGACGGTTTTACCTCTTGAGTGTCATCTCCTTGAGAAACTCTTTAAGGCACTTGGAAATGCTCTTTTGGTGATATCATGTAGACTAGAACGTGGGGAATAAGTTTTGGAGTTTAATTGGGTAAAATATAAGAAATATCCAAATCTTATAAGGTGTGAGGAGAATAGGTGGTGAGGGGTGGTATTTATAGTGGAGAAGATAGGTGTTTTTGGTTATTTTATTCATTTGTTTATTATTTTGGCTCAAGACTATCAGCAGATTAGATTATTTTGACTAGTTATAGAAACTAGAGAATGTGAGTTAAAACTAATGGTTCTTACATTATCCATACACCAATAATCACTCAAAAATTATTGTATTTTGATTATAATTTTAAAAGCCATAAATTATCGTATTTCACTATTCATCAAAAATTCAACTAATTTAGAAAAATACAAAAAAATCACCCAAACCATTTTTTTATGTTTATATCTCAAAAATGGACTCCATTTTATGAAAATAATTTTCTAAATATGATAAATTTAAATTTTAAGTAAAACCATCATTTATTCCCAAAATACCGTTTTTAATATTATAACTGATTTTATGACACTTTGAATACTTAATTATGGTCACATAAAATTATATTATAATTATAATAAGACAAAATATTAATTAATGAATATATTTTATGAAAATAAATTTTCTTTTAAATTATTATGTTGATTATAAAATTATAAATAAACATTTTCATTCTATAAAAATACAAACACTTAATTTATCATTTTTAAAACATTTATTTACTTATTCAATGATATAAATATATCATTTATTCATTTATTCATTTATGAGATACATAAATTTTATTTATTTACTCATAGTTGATGTTATTATTCAAATGGATAGATTACTATTTCTAATGGTCACGTCACTATTCCAATGGTCATGTTAATATTTAATAGTATATCATGGTTCATTTAATCTCAGTATTTTATACAACATAAGATATCAAAGATATTAAATTTAAAAAATACATACCATAAAACCATTAGTGTTACATCAAAAAAACATTTCTCCTATTTAACCCGCATTTTCTTATTTTAAAATAGGTCATCAACATCATCCTTATAAAATCCTTTAAAGACATGAATCATTAAACCTCATTCATTATAACCTATGGAAAAGAAAACATAATAAGGGTGAGATAAATGATCAATAAGGATAAACATAATAATTCACAATTTAATGTAATCAATGAGCATAATAGTGCATATGGGTATAAATACATAATTAAATTACATGAGCAGATCATAAAGGAACACATACCTTTTAATACTTGGGTTATTAAATATGAAAACATGGAAAAGGAAAGAGTCATCAGAATCAATAATCATGATCCACGTGGTATAAATCTTGATCATGAGAAACACTATGAACCCATAACAAGTATAAAGAAAGCATGTATGTAACTTGGGACATCATTTCCACTTCTCTCTTACAATGAATCTTACAAATGGAATAACCATATGGTCTACTTCCATACCCAATGAATTAGAGGGATATCAGGGAGCCACCCATACTTGGACTATTAAAGAACCACCCATAATTGGTTTATCATGGAACCACCCATAATTAGTTTATAATGTAACCACCTTTAATTTGTTTATAACGTAACCACCCACCAAATGTCTAAGTACCATTAAAAATTAATAACACATAAAAGATTTCATTTATTCATAAACTCATAGGAACAACCAATATTAATTTCATAATATGATTAACCAATGACAAATAAATGGGTTCTATAATAATATCTTTGAATAATGGTTAACCCATGGAGAAGAAACAGGTTCCACAACATTCTCCTTGAAACAATCTTAATCTATCCAGAAAATAATGAGGATGGTATCAATAAAAAATATCCCCAATGGAGTACAATTAACAACAAGGGTTATCTAAGTTAATGAATTTAAATACCATTAAAATAACATTAAAAACATACTTGAGTAAAATACCCTTTTCATTTTTAAAAACACTTTCTGAAACATAAAACATTTTGAGAAATCCTTTTCTTTAAAAACAACCTTGGAAAGATATAAAGTAGGTTTTCAAAATAACATAAAAACTTTTTAAAGCATAAAAAATTTTAAAATAATTTCCCTTGAAAATTATATTTAAATATCATTTAAAAACATTTTGAAAACATCTTTTGAAAACTTTGTTTTTTGAAAGAACAAAGATTTCCGACCGAAGAGAGAAATGGAGTCAGAGTTTCTTAAAAATACTTTTAAAAAAAAATATGTACCAAAGAGTGGAAAAATTATAATTTTTTTTGAAAATATTATTAATAACCAGAGAAGAATATAATTATCATTAATTATAATATTTCAACATCAAAGACTTAATCATACACAATCCTGATAAATGATGAGATTTGGACAAAAGACTCTTAAAACTTTGGAAACATTGAATCCTAATCCCCATGAATGAATAAAATTAAATAAAACTTATAATATCATGAGAATAAGGATATTAATTATATAAAATTTCATATGATTAGTATATACACCTCATATAAGAAGATTGGTTTATAACATAACTAACTTCTCAAAGAAGGAAAAATGTGACAAAAGTCCATTAATGTTTTTATAAATTTAAACCAATAAACCCCCTGAAAGATAGATCTTAAAATTGATGTTAAAATAACCATAAATTTTAATATAATATTCATAAAATACATTCATGGGAATTATATTCACCACACAACAACAAAAATTGGTTAATATTTCATGTATCTCACAGAAATAAAAGTGAGAGGAGAAAAATACTTACCTTGAGTCTAATTCATCATGATTATTCATTATCTTCCAGAATAATAAATTTATGTTAATTATTAAACTGATTTATAAGATTTTAAAAGTTTATTCTTACTTTTATTTAACTTATAAAAAAATTATATACAATTTTTTAATCAATAATGTCAAAGTTGTATGTTTTGATTATATTCAGCTTATGTGTCGAAAATGACTTTGATAGGTTGACCTAGTACAATGATGTCATTATTTAAATATATATAGAATAATAATAAATAAATAATATCCATATTTATACATAAATTATACTTTTAAATCCAATCATTAAATATGTTTATGAAAAACGAACCAACATTGCAATCATGGAGACCGTAGGTCGTACGTACACATGAGTAACGTTTCCATTTTTCAATGATAATTATGGAAAAAAGTTAAGTAACATTTATCTTCACAGAATGATAATTATATAATAAATACCATATTACTTAATCATATATAATTATATATATAATTATTGTGATTTAAAATTAATCACATCGCTTCGAGGAGGCAGTAGTCAACACACCCACAAACGACGTTGTCACTTTTTCATTGTGTGAAAAGGTAATAAAGAAAATGATATATCATATTTATAAAAATATAATTATTTCATTAATATAATAATAATTTAATTTATATCATGCATATTCATTATATTTACCCTTATTACCTTCTATGTAACACATTAGGGAAAAATGCTTCGAATCGCTTCATGAGGCGGTAGTCTGTCATACACATGAGCGACGTTATTGTATCTCTTAAACTATAGAATACAAAAAGGTTTTACAAGATATAATGAAACAAGAGATAAAATATGTTATAAATATCATAAATATAATATATAAATAGTATGTTCATCATTATTCCCCACCTTGATAGTTAGTAATGGAAGAACGAATGACATCGGTTCAGAAGGCGGTGGTCCATTGAACATACAAACAATGATTGTGCATCCCATTTTATTGAAGTGTGTGAAGTTTTAGGTCATACCCTTAGAAAAAAAATATATATATATATATATATATATTTAATATAATGATGTATAAATATAATATTGATATAAAAAAATTTAATATCTTTGTGGAAGAAATAAAACAAAAACATTTATTGATCAACATTACCTCATCTTTGTGAACCTCCTTTTGGTTTGAACCAAAGGCCTTCATTGGTTTTCTTTATACCCAAAGTGAGGATTATATTATGAGAGGATATATGTCAGTAAATCATTTCATATAGTTTGGATGATCCAAAAGGATTAATATCTGTGAAAAAGTGGAGAGAGTGAGTGCCTTCTTGTAGTGGAGGACAAATGGAAATCTTGTGAATACCAAAAGGTAGCACTATTGGGTGGTCTCCATTACATAATGTGTGTAATGTCTCGACCTTAATCAGGTATGGACCATTTTTACTTTTTGGATTCTAATTAATTAAGCGACCCGGGGTGCGCTCATGTGCACCTTGGTATGGGTCTCGAGCAGCTTTTTATTTAATTTAAATATTTGCATACGTTTCAGGAAAAATGTCACGTCGTGCTTTGGAATAGTGTTTGGGTTTTAAATAATTAATTAAGTATTGGAAAAGAGAAATAAGATATTTAAAATAAAGCAAGAAAGGATAAAAATAAATTCTGAAATAAAATAAATAGGGGTTTACGGGAAAAATGAAAATAATTAAAATGGGGGATTCCCATTTTTAATTATTTTTCTTATTTTTCTTTCCATTCTTTTGTTTTATTTTATCTTTATCTTTTTTTCCTTTTTCCCTTATATTTTATATTTCTCTTATTTTTCTTTTCCTTTCTTTTCCTTTCTTTTCTCTCTTTTCTTTTTTTATTCTCCTCTCTCCCTCTCCCACTCATCGCGTCGCAACCCTCAATCCCATCATACCAACCAGTAGCCACTTTGGCAGGCCGCTACTCCTCTGTCCAATGTCTGATTCCTTCATCATCAGGTGTGAAATAAACCTTAGTGAATGGCTAACATTTCACATTTTTAATCGTGAATTTTTGTTGAGTAATCTTCATGTAGTTCTTCGCGGAAGATTTTTACCCTATTTTGGGGTTTTTCTAAAATTCTTCATTTTCATCCATTTTAGGTCAAATAAAATTCCACCATGGAACTTAAAGTCATCTATGACTACAAGGTAGGGTTCCTACTCTCTTTCATTCTGTTTCGTTGCGATTTATAAAAATGTGTCGTTGTGCCGTTAGTCGGTGTCTATCAGCTTTGTGCAATTTTACCCATTTTAATTACATTAATGGTTTTACTTAATTTTTTCAACCATAATCATCTTAAATTAATTTTTTTAAATGGTTTCAACAATATCGGACACCCCTTTTGGGTGTTCTGACATAGTCGGTATATTTTTCCGTTAGCTGGGTTATTAATTTAATTAGTTGTAGGTATTGCTCAGCCCATTTTTTATTGTTTTTAAATTAAATGAATAGTTGTATGAGTTATTGCAACAAATTTGGACACCCCTTTTGGTGTTATGACATGATCGGTGTATTTTTTTCATTATCCAAGTTTATTTTTTAATTAATTGCATGTGCTGCGAAGCCCCTTTTTATTGTAATTAAATTCAATAAATAGTTTCTTGAACATGAACTTGAATTATTGGGTCATTGACACTTGTTATGCTGAACTTATTATTATTTAAATGTGCATTATCTAATGAGTTTGATATGATATGTATATTTCCTTGCAAGTTTTTATGTTATACTGTTAGATTTATGCCTTGTGATGAGGGTGTATCTGGTTAGTTTTCAAGCTTCGACTTTATATACAGATTATGTCATATCTACTGCAGTGAAAACTTTAATTAAATTCAGGGAGGGTAAAGGGGGCGGGTCCCATATTAAGAGTCATTCTTTGATCCTCCATTTCTGATGGGTTACCGCTATGTGTCGGGGGTTAGTGTTGTTGGATTTTCTAGACCGAGACTTCCACGTATTTTCTAATACTTTTGAGTGATACCGGTTCCAAAAGGGCCCATTGGGACAGATCCATTGGCAATGTGGCTAAGCTAGCCTTGGATGACACTCGACCAATTTTTGCGAGATCAATATGGACTCAGGGTAAATCCATGCATTGGGCGATACTTGGTCTTTCGAAATATTTCCTCGAACGGGCTCGGTGGCATTGGATAAATTGACAGATGTTTCGTAGTAATACCTTCAAGATGGGCTCGGACTCCAACTCTCAACTTCAAAATTAAATAATGATGCACTAACGGTTTATGTAATTGCTAATTGACCCTCTTGAGAATTGGTATATTTTCCCTGATATGTGGAAGTGCACATGGTTGACACTAGAATTGGACCCCAAGTTAAAGAACAAGCTTGGGGTATACTTTTTCTTGGTTTTACCTTGTTTTCTGGGTTTTATGTATATATATGTGTGTGTTTGTGCATTTTTGCAGATAGGTACCCTTTCAGACTACCATCTTAGGCTAAAGTTGGTGACTAGGCACAGGTGTCGTTTGGGACCCGTGCCGACTTATTTATTTCATTTCACTGTAATTAATTTATTTGAAATGGTTATGTAATGGCACACTGCATTTTTATTTTTGCACGAAATGGAAAGGTTTAGACACCATGGGTACCGTCCTACTGGGATTTTATCTCACGCCCTGCTCGGGCATCATCGACACCCGTGTAAATTACATGATTTCAAGTATTTACAAGGGGAAGTGTGCTGCTTCCAATGCTTTACTGTTCATTACTGCTTAGGATGGAGATTGGGGAAGAGGATTAGCCCTTTCTCGCGATGCAGTTGCTGGTTGTGTCTTTTCTTTTAGTTGACCATTTGTTTGAGTTCTATTTTCCGTACCTTTAGTTTAGACTCATATCATGGCATGACATTATTTTGTGAGCTTCCACACTTGGTTTTTGTCTTTTAGTTGGATTTATTATATTAATTTTTTTATAGTTTATTCATTTACATGCTTCCGCTATTGATTATTGTTGTTGGTTACTTCCACTGTGATATTATTTATTACCTATGAAGGCATGGTTTCCCCCACAGACACAAAGGATCCCTCCCTGCTAGTCGGAAGCCTCTAGTGTTCGGGGAGATTCACTTGGGGTTATGTGACCCACCGGTCTGGCCACCGTCTTAGAGGAGATCCAGGTTGGGATGTTACAAAGTGGTATCAGAGGTGGTTTTTCCTTTTTTCTTACAGTTTTGGTTAGATAGGAGACTAGGATATAGGGATTTGGGATGTACTCTGTTCTTGGACGTATCTAACCCATGTATAGGGGAAAACTCAAATTCCTGGGTTGGGATTATAGTTATGGGTTATTCCAGTTACTATTGATATGATTTCACCTTGGGTGACTGAAAGAGCGCTGTCGTGGGCGCCCTCAAATGATTAGTGTGATTTGGGGTACTTAAGTGCAGCAGAGTGGCTGACCAAGGTCGTCTCTCAAAGGAGGAAGTGAATTTAACAACTTATTAGAGGTATTCTAAAAAATAAAATAAAATAGAATAGAATAAAAACACTACTTTAAAGGATTGGGGTTTGTTGTAGTTTATGAATCTAGAATAAGTTTGCTGGAAGAAGATTGTATAATTTTTTTTTTGTTTTTAGTTTTGAAATGAATTTCAATTTAAATGACACAACAAGAAGATGTTTTTTTAGAAATCTATTTAAAAAGCGTAATCGATCTAACTCTACCTCTTCACTTTATTATTAATCATTATCATTTAAATTAACATTCACTTAATTATGATCCCTTAATTTGTTAAATCCCGAACCCTACGAGAATTAACTTTACCACAAAGATGATGTGAATTTAAACCTAGGCTAACTTTGGAACGTGCAATCGCAGCACCCTGCTTTGATTGATGTTCTAAGATTAGCTTATGATAAGTGGTAAATTAAGGCACATATCCATTCTGGAAATGAGGGTGAATTGTGTTTAGGGATTATATTTGAACTCTACAAATTTATCCCGTGTGGTCTTGTATTACCGATTAAGATCGCGCTTTCACAATTTACACAAAATCCCGACCTCGCGTGTTTTTGTGTTAATTGTTCAATTGCTTGCTTAGTTTCTTACAATTTAAAAACACAATTCATGGATCATATTAAGTGAATTACAGTAGCTCATTGATTCAAAATAATTAAATGAAGAGGGTATAAGATAGATCGATTACTAAAAGACTACTCTTCCATGGGTGGCGTAATCATCGTAGAAGCGTTTTGCATGTGCAAAGGTTTAAAATGGGTATAACCCAATAACGCTTCTACTCAAGAATTCCAGCCCAATTAGGAAGATTAATAGAAGAAGAAATTTAAACAAAACAGAAGAAAAGAGAAGAAATATAAGAAGAGCAATGAAGTTTATTACACAAATGAAAACATTACAAAATGAAGAAGAGAAGGAGGCTTCGATGAGGGGATCCTTGCTTCAAGAGCTACCCCTCTTACAATGGTTGGAGAATTTGCGTGAAACAAATTCTCCTCTGCCTCCAATCTCCCAATGCACGTCCCAACCCCTCCAAATGAGAAAAACTCCAATTTATAGAGGGGAGGGGAGGAGAGGTTACAAGTGGTTTCAAGTGTGAATGTGGAAATTCGGCCAAATATTTTATTCCAACTTGCACCGCCCATTTGACCACCAAAACGCGTGAATTGGCCGGCCTTCCAGAAGGATGATTTGTGCCACATCATGTCCCCGAGCTGTCATAAAAATTTGGGCTCAATACAAGACCTTATGTAGAATATATGTCCTAAATACAGAACCTTCTCCATTCTGTCGAGCCCAGCCCAACTTTGACTTCATGGCCCAATTTCAACAAACAAATGAACTCTTTAGCTTTAGTGTCCTGAATAAAAGTTGTATATAATTAAGTTAGGAACACTGTTAAAAAATTTGAAATTCAAATAATAAATATAATAATATTTATCTTCGAAATACTACAGTGCACTATTAAGGGTAAAACTGGAATTTTCACCAAATTTTCAAATGAATGATCAAATCCCAAATATTTTATAAATAAACATATTTAACACAATGTGAGGAAATTATATCATTTATTATCAATAAAATATTCAATAAAATAGTGTTTTATCAACTCCCCCACACTTACCCTTTTGCACACCTGGGCAAAACCTCATATCAAGTAAACATCAATATCAAATCAAAACCAATTTTAAAACACATATCTTTAAGATCAATCAATTTCACACCAAGAATAAAAAAGATATCATGCCTCATAAAAAACCTTATTTTAAGTTCTCCATTTATATCATTCAATATATTTCCACTTCATTTATCCACCCATGCACAAAACACTTACCTTGCTTGAATTTTCTCTCATCACTCAAATATCAATTTTTTTTTAAACAGGAAAACAATTGAAATTACTAAACTAAAAGGTTCCCTCCCCCACACTTAAAATATTGCATTGTCCTCAATGTGAACCCATGAGATGATATATGCACATGAAATGCAGAATTTTTAAATAGGACAAATAATATAAAAGTGAAAGGGTTAGGAACAGCCTGATGTGATCAAGTGATGATGGGGTCATGCAGTGTGATAAAATCCACTGCATCAGTAGGATGTCCCTCAATGTATCTCTTCAAACGTTGCCCATTTACTGTAAAGCTCCTTCCAGTGTCCTCTTGTGTGATCTCCACTGCACCATAAGGAAAAACATTAGACACAATATAAGGACCTAACCATCTGGAACGCAACTTACCAGGCATCAACTTCAGTCGTGAACTATAGAGAAGGACTTTCTCTCCAACATGAAACTCCCTTTGTTGGACCATTTTGTCATGAGCTGCTTTTGATCTTTCCTTGTAGAGCCTTGAGTTCTCATATGATGACAATCGAATCTCCTCAAGCTCTTGAATTTGCAACTTCCTTTGAATTCCAGCTTGGGCCAAATCCATGTTACATTTCTTTATAGCCCAATATGCTCGATGCTCGACTTCCACGGGGAGATGACACGCTTTCCCAAAAACAATCCGAAATGGGGACATACCAATGGGGGTCTTGTATGCTGTCCTATAAGCCCACAATGCATCATCCAAGCGCTTGCTCCAATCCTTCCTATTTGGCTGCACGGTTTTCTCCAAGATTTGTTTCAACTCACTATTTGAAACCTCAGCCTGGCAATTTGTTTGGGGGTGGTATGGTGTTGATGTTTTGTGTGTCACCCCATACTTTCGAAGGAGGGAAGCAAAATTCCTATTGCAAAAGTGTGTCCCTTGGTCACTGATGATGGCCTTTGGTACTCCAAACCTGCAAAAAATTTGTGCTTTGACAAAGTCCACAACAACATGAGAATCGTCAGTCCTAGTGGCCTTGGCCTCCACCCATTTACTCACATAATCAACAGAAACCAAAATGTACAAAAAACCAAATGAACTAGGAAAAGGACCCATAAATTCGATGCCCCATACATCAAAAATCTCACAAAATAGTATGGGTTGTTGGGGCATCTCATGTCTCCTAGAAATGTTCCCAGTGTGTTGGCAACGAGAGCATGACTTACAAAACAAATGGGCATCATGGAACAAGCTAGGCCAATATAATCCAGAGTCTAAAACCTTCCTAGCTGTCCGTTGGGGTCCAAAGTGTCCACCACATGCAAGTGTATGACAGAATTGCAAAACAGACTCAAACTCATGATCAGGAATACACCTCCTACTGACTTGGTCACTACACATGCGCCAGAGGTACGGATCATCCCACACATAATACCTAGACTCACTTTTTAATTTTTGGACTTGATGCTTCTTCAAATTTACTGGGATTTCAGAGCCAACAATGTAATTAACTAAATCAGCATACCAAGGATTCTTACCTGAGATGGTATAGAGATTCTCATCGGGGAAAGTGTCCCGAAGTGGTACCTGGTCCAAGGTGTCACCCTCTAGTGTGTGAGTAAGCCTACTCATGTGGTCTGCCACCAAATTCTCTGACCCCTTCTTGTCCTTTATCTCAAGGTCAAACTCTTGAAGAAGGAGCATCCAACGGATAAGTCGTGGCTTTGCATCTGGCTTCTTTAGGAGGTACCTCAAAGCTGCATGGTCAGAAAAAACAACTACTTTAGAGCCCAATAAATATGAACGGAATTTATCTAAAGCAAATATGACAGCAAGAAACTCCTTTTCTGTGGTAGTGTAGTTTGATTGGGCTGAATCTAGTGTCCTCGATGCATAGGCGATCACATGTGAACGCCCCTCCACCCTCTGAGATAAGACAGCTCCAACCGCGAAGTTGGAGGCGTCACACATAAGCTCAAATGGAAGGTCCCACCGTGGGGGCTGTATGATAGTTGGAGTGGTCAGACACTTCTTTAGCTCATCAAAGGAAGTCCTACAAGAATCATCAAACACAAATTCAGAATCTTTTTGAAGTAATCGTGACATAGGAAGAGCGATCTTACTAAAATCTTTGATGAAGCGCCGATAAAATCCTGCATGCCCTAGGAAAGATCTAACATCACGCACACATGAAGGATAGGGTAAGGATGAAATAATTTCTACTTTAGATCTATCAACCTCTATCCCATGTTTTGACACCACATGCCCTAAGACAATGCCATGCTCTACCATAAAATGACACTTTTCAAAGTTCAGGACCATATTCTTCTCAATACAACGATTCAACACATTTCCCAAAATACTTAGACATTCATCAAATGAAGACCCATACACTGTAAAATCATCCATAAATACCTCCATGCAGGTCTCAATAAAATCAGAAAAAATACTCACCATACATCTCTGGAAGGTACCTGGGGCGTTGCAAAGTCCAAATGGCATCCTCCGGTAGGCAAATGTGCCAAAGGGACAGGTGAATGTAGTCTTCTCCTGATCCTCTGGAGCTATAGGAACCTGAAAATATCCAGAAAATCCATCCAAGAAGCAATAGTGTGTTTTCCCAGCTAGTCTCTCGAGCATTTGATCAATAAATGGGAGGGGGAAATGGTCCTTGCGAGTGGTCTGATTTAGTTTCCTATAATCAATACACACACGCCAACTGTTTTGCACCCTCATTGGAACTAAATCATCTTTCTCATTTTTAACAACAGTAAAACCAGTTTTCTTAGGCACAACCTGAATTAGACTTACCCACTGTGAATCTGAAATGGGAAAGATTATACCTGCCTCGAGCAATTTCTCAACTTCCTTTTTAACAACTTCCAGGAGGGTGGGATTGAGTCTCCTTTGTGGTTGTCTCACCGGTTTAGCCCCATCCTCCAAGAGAATCCTATGCATGCAAATGGAGGGGCTAATACCTGATATGTCAGCCAAGGTCCAACCAATTTCCCTAATGTTATCTCTCAAAAGATTCAAAAGTTTTTCTTCATGTTCAAAAGAGAGATTGTTAGCAATTATGACAGGTAATCTATCACCACTGAGCAAGTATGCATATTTGAGATTTGGGGGCAATGGCTTGAGTTCCAATGTAGGTGGGTGATGTATGGATGGAGAAATTGATGCAACAGACATATCTGCACAATGAACATCAGTATCAGAATAAAAATCATCACAATCAGAGAATAAAGCACCAAATCCATCAGCATACTCAATAGCCATGTCATAATCAGAGTTCACATGATCAAAATCAAAATATGATTCCATTTCAAAATCAAATCTTAGAGAGTCTTGTTCCTTAAAAATGGGTGTAGAAGTATTCTTAGACATCAAACTAGAACCAATACTCATAATCTCCCTAAGCATAGGACAATCAAATTCTATGGAGTTTTTATTTGGTGGTTCAAAATGGGAGATAACAAAAGCAGAATGGTCCTCTGAGGGGTACTTCATGGAATCCATAACATTAAATATCACAACTTCATCTCCAAACTCCATGGAAAGTGTACCCTCGTTTACATTTATGATAGTTTTTGCAGTTTTGAGGAAGGGTCTACCTAAGATAATGGGGGCATGAGAACTTACCTGATCATCCTCCATGTTAAGAACATAGAAATCCGCTGGAAAGATCATGTCTCTTACCCGGACAAGTACATCCTCAAGGAATCCCGCTGGATATGCCGTAGCTCTATTCGCTAATTGCACCACTACTCTTGTTGGCTTCAACTCACCAACCTGCAAGGAAGAGAATACAGAGTGAGGCATCACATTTATGGAAGCACCTAATTCACAAAGTGCATCAGAAAAGTGCAACTCCCCTATGGTGCATGGGATGGTGAATGTCCCAGGATCCTTGCACTTTTTTGGCATTGCTAGAGTTGGTGTAATGAGTGACGAGACATTCCTTCCAAGGTTGATTCTCTCATTCCCCTTGAGCCCTCTTCGATTGGTACAAAGTTCTTTTAAGAATTTCGCATACCTTGGAATTTGCTTAATGGCTTCAAGTAGAGGAATGTTGATCTCCACACGCTTGAATGTGTCCAAAACCTCCTTTTGCATTGCTTCTTCAGCCATCTTCTTGGTTTGAACAACCCTGTTTGGAAAAGGAAGGGGTTTAGGAGGAACATCATCAATCTTTTTCTTACCTTTATCGTTCTCCTTGGATTGCTCATCTGTTGGTATGGAATGCGGCTTCTCTGAAGTTGAGGTGAATCCCGGTGGAATGGTAAGTGCAGATGTATCGTTCATTTGCTTCCCACTTCTCAATTTGATGGCACTAACATTCCCCTTTGGATCTGGAGTGGGTTGGGAAGGTAGATTTCCAGAATTTTTACTCACAAGTTCATGGAGGGCGGTGGCAATCTGGCTCATTTGAGTCTTCAACTCCCTCAGCTCTGAACTTTGACTCTTCAGCTCATTCTGTTGATTAAGAACAATTTGCTTCAAAAGATCATCAGTATTAGAATCTACCTTTGATTGATGATTCCCTTGTTGCTGACTTGTTGATGTTTGAGCTTCAAATATCCTTTGGGGTTGTTGGAAACCCTGCTGGTAAGGCGGAGGCTGCTGGAAGTTTTGTTGAAAGGGTGGCCTTTGTTGTTGTCCAGAGCCATACCTCATGTCCAACTGATCTTTCCACCCTTGGTTGTATGTTGGATCAAACTTCTTTTGGGGATATGGTTTTTGTTGTTGCTGCTGAAATGGTCTCCCAGGGAACACTGCTGCACAATCTTCTGTTTCTTGGAGTTGTGGGCAACAGTCAGTTGGGTGGCTTGTCTCAGTGCAAATACCACAAGGCCTTGAAGGAGGGGGTTGGGATGTCTTTTGAGCCAATGCAATCTGCCTCACCATAGTTGTCAATTCTTCTAACTTAGTATCAATCAAATGACTTTCAAGAGAAGAATGACTTACTTGATGTACTCCTCGAACATGTGGTGTACCTCTATCACCGAATTGTTGGGAATTTTGGGCCATCTTGTCGATCAACGCACGCGCAGCTACTGGTGTCTTGTCCACCAATGCTCCTCCAGCCGCAGAATCCACCATGCTCCTCTCCATGGGTGTGAGTCCTTCGTAGAAGTATTGGATGAGGAGTTTCTCACTGATTTGGTGATGTGGGCAGCTTGCACACAACTTCTTGAATCGCTCCCAGTACTCATACATTGACTCCCCTTGGGCTTGCTTGATCCCCGATATCTCCTTTCTAATGGATGTTGTCCTTGATGCTGGAAAAAATCTCTGCAAGAAAAGACATTTCAAATCGTTCCAACAAGTTACATCTTCGGGTTGTAAATAATACACCCAATCTTTCGCAGCTCCATCAAGTGAGAATGGGAATGCTCTTAGTTTGATTTGATCTTCAGAGACATTTCTAGGTTTTAGGGTTGAGAAAACCACATTAAATTCTTTCAAATGTTTATTGGGATCCTCACTAGAGAGGCCATGAAACTTTGGAAGTAAGTGAATTAACCCAGATTTCAGTTCGAAGTCCGATTCGAGATTTGGGTATGCAATACAATTTGGTTGATAATTAATATCAGGTGCAGCCAATTCTCGAATGGTTCTATTAAGTTCATTTCCATTGTTTCCAGCCATTGGTTCTTGTTTTATGGTTGAATTTGAATTGCTTCCAATTTCAATGTTCTGATATTGGAGTAATTCTCCAACTGGTTGAATGTTGAAACTTCCCGTAGATTGAGAATGTCTGATTCATGCCCTAAGGCTACGTTCAATCTCAGGGTCAAGATCTAAGAGATCTTCGGGATTAGTTTGTGTCATCAATCAATGAAAGATGAAAAGAAGGAATGTGGACCATAGTAAAATAAAAATTAGAAGTTTGAGTTGATGGTCCGAAAAGAAGTAGAAAGAGATAAAAGAAGAAGAAGAAAGAAAAAAAAATCAGATTGGGTAAAGACGGAAGAAAGAAGAGAGGAAGAGAATTAAAATGTAAAATAAAATAAATACCTCTAATTGGTTGAAATAATTACTTGCCTCCCCGGAAACGGCGCCAATTTGAAAGAGCGCTGTCGTGGGCTCCCTCAAATGATTAGTGTGATTTGGGGTACTTAAGTGCAGCAGAGTGGCTGACCAAGGTCGTCTCTCAAAGGAGGAAGTGAATTTAACAACTTATTAGAGGTATTCTAAAAAATAAAATAAAATAGAATAGAATAAAAACAATACTTTAAAGGATTGGGGTTTGTTGTAGTTTATGAATCTAGAAGAAGTTTGCTGGAAGAAGATTGTATAATTTTTTTTTGTTTTTAGTTTTGAAATGAATTTCAATTTAAATGACACAACAAGAAGATGTTTTTTTAGAAATCTATTTAAAAAGCGTAATCGATCTAACTCTACCTCTTCACTTTATTATTAATCATTATCATTTAAATTAACATTCACTTAATTATGATCCCTTAATTTGTTAAATCCCGAACCCTACGAGAATTAACTTTACCACAAAGATGATGTGAATTTAAACCTAGGCTAACTTTGGAACGTGCAATCGCAGCACCCTGATTTGATTGATGTTCTAAGATTAGCTTATGATAAGTGGTAAATTAAGGCACATATCCATTCTGGAAATGAGGATGAATTGTGTTTAGGGATTATATTTGAACTCTACAAATTTATCCCGTGTGGTCTTGTATTACTGATTAAGATCGCGCTTTTACAATTTACACAAAATCCCGACCTC
Organism: Viscum album; assembly: GCA_963277665.1. Taxonomy (NCBI): domain Eukaryota; kingdom Viridiplantae; phylum Streptophyta; class Magnoliopsida; order Santalales; family Viscaceae; genus Viscum; species Viscum album. The sequence goes on along the minus strand of OY728152.1, from coordinate 1,452,094,103 downwards.
GCGTGTTTTTGTGTTAATTGTTCAATTGCTTTCTTAGTTTCTTACAATTTAAAAACACAATTCATGGATCATATTAAGTGAATTACAGTAGCTCATTTATTCAAAATAATTAAATGAAGAGGGTAGAAGATAGATCGATTACTAAAAGACTACTCTTCCATGGGTGGCGTAATCATCATAGAAGCGTTTTGCATGTGCAAAGGTTTAAAATGGGTATAACCCAATAACGCTTCTACTCAAGAATTCCAGCCCAATTAGGAAGATTAAGAGAAGAAGAAATTTAAACAAAACAGAAGAAAAGAGAAGAAATATAAGAAGATCAATGAAGTTTATTACACAAATGAAAACATTACAAAATGAAGAAGAGAAGGAGGCTTCGATGAGGGGATCCTTGCTTCAAGAGCTACCCCTCTTACAATGGTTGGAGAATTTGGGTAAAACAAATTCTCCTCTGCCTCCAATCTCCCAATGCACGTCCCAACCCCTCCAAATGAGAAAAACTCCAATTTATAGAGGGGAGGGGAGGAGAGGTTACAAGTGGTTTCAAGTGTGAATGTGGAAATTCGGCCAAATATTTTATGCCAACTTGCACCGCCCATTTGACCAGAAAACGCGTGAATTGGCCGGTCTTCCAGAAGGATGATTTGTGACACATCATGTCCCCGAGTTTTCATCAAAATTTGGGCTCAATCCAAGCCCGTATGTAGAATATATGGCCCAAATACAGAACCTTCTCCATTCTGTCGAGCTCAGCCCAACTTTGACTTCATGGCCCAATTTCAACAAACAAATGAACTCTTTAGCTTTAGTGTCCTGAATAAAAGTTGTATATAATTAAGTTAGGAAAACTGTTACAAAATTTCAAATTCAAATAATAAATATAAAAATATTTATCTTCGAAATACTACAGTGCACTATTAAGGGTAAAAATGGAATTTTCACCAAATTTTCAAATGAATGATCAAATTCCAAATATTTTATAAATAAACATATTTAACACAATGTGAGGAAATTATATCATTTATTATCAATAAAATATTCAATAAAATAGTGTTTTATCAGTGACTCACTTGTATTTTGTTTTTATTGTGTTGGTATTGTTGAGATAATGGGTTTACCATTTAAGCCTGATGATATGAGGGAAATGAATTCCATGCATCCTCATAGGCACTATAGTAATTAAATGTCAAGCATATTTTCATGCCATATCTACTTTTAGTGTGCATTTTCCTGTTTCATGTGAGTGATATTGTTCGTAGTGGTAAAATTTTGAATTGTTGGTTTATTGAATATAAGGTTGTGTTAGTCTATTATATTTTCGCCCGACTCAACCTAGGAGTGGGCTATATAACTTGTTTAGTAATCCTTTTTAGTTGTATCTTCCATATCAAAACCCATCTCTTGAGGTGTGTTGTCTGTTGTTTAGTTCTCAAAGGAAGGCTATGTACCTAACCTCTTTTGGGCCTTACCTATTTTTTTACCATATTTACTCCTTGTCTAAGGGTGTGTGTTTGGTTTTGGTAGACAAGTGATGTCGCGACATCTTCATACTATACCTCAGGAGAGTGGCAATGAGCACATTCCAGAGATGGTGGGTCCTAAACCACCAGTGGTTCCTCTCGTAGAGCCTCCAGTGGCACTACCTCCTGTCGATCTTCCGAGAGACCCTGACACTTAGTTCAGGGATATTCTCTTTAGGTTTATGCAGTCAGTTCAAAATTTTCTTAGACCTACCCCATTTATGGCAGACCTTATTCGGGACTTTCTTCAGCAACACCCTCCCACCTTCTCGGGGAGTGGCGGCTCTCACGCTGCAGAATCATGGATAAAAGTTGTATGGTATATCTTATACCACCTTGAGACACCTCTAGAAAGAAGGGTCAATCTTGTAGTCTACAAGCTTCATGATACCGCCAAACATTGGTGGGACGTTGTTTCTCAGTATGAGTAGGCCAGTGACATGGCTTGGATGATTTCCAAGTAGCCTTCTACAATCACTTTTTTCCGCAGACTTTGAGAGATAATCGTGCATGGGAGTTCCTACATCTTTAGCAGGTCTCTATGGTTGTGTTAGAGTATTCTACTCATTTCACATAACTTCAACGTTTTTTCCCATCTCTGACTGGTGACACACAGTCTACTGTGAGGCATTTTGAGTACGGACTTGAGTACATTATCCACTCATAGGTGAACGTATTCCATTTGACCACTATTATAGAGATCGTGAATCAGGATTTAATATTAGTTCAAAATGTTAGGGAAGCTAAACTAGTGATCCAGGGTGGTTCAGTTCTGAGATAGGGTGATGGATCTTCTGGCAGTAGGAAACATCATTTTGAAAGTGCACCTAGGGGAAATCCTAACCAAACAGCACGTCTTGATAGCTTTGTCACTTGTTATCAGTGCGGTAGGTATGGTCACAAGAATCCGTAGTGCATGAGATATCTGAAGGAGTGATGAGCTTGCAGTAGTATGGGCCACCTTCAACGTTTCTATCATTCCTTCTCTTTAGATTCTAGTGGTAAAGGATCCTCACCTGCACCTCCATCAGGTATGGGATCTATGACTCCATAGTATGCAGGAAGTTCTTTTTCCACCGGTTGATCAGGCCGAGGAAATGGTGGAGGTCATGGTCGAAGAAATCAAGTTCCAGACTATCAGCATCAGTAGAGTGGACCTGCTCAGGCCCACCAGGTAGCGTATCAGGGTCATGGATCAGGTCCCATGTATGCAGTGCAATCATCACCAGAGGAGTAGAGTGCAAGGCCATATACAGTTAGAGTTACTATTCTAGTAGCCTCTACTTTAGTTTCTTCTCTTTTTAATATCGGTGCATCGCACTCCTTTATATCTATTGTTTTTGTTGAAAGTCTTGGATTTACAATTGAGTACCTTTCCAGTGTCATGTCTCTTGACACCCCACTTGGGGTCAGGACAGAGGGCATATGCCGGTGCCAAGAGTTCCCCCTCGAGATAGGCGGGTGTCATTTTGTTTGGAATTTCTATATCCTAGATATGTCTGGCATCGAAGACATTCTTTGTATGAAATATCTTTCTCCTTACCATGCTCATGTAGATTTCTATCATTGTCAGGTGTCTTTTACATCCCCTGAGGGTGACACATATCTTCACAAAAGAGAATTGGATCCGCAGGTAGACCAAGCAAAGCCTAAATACGCAGGGTTAGGCAGAGTGAAAACTCATTTGGAAATTCTCTTCATGAGCGATCAAGGAATGTAACTAGTTGAATTACCTCCAGTGGTGGATCTTTTCAGGGACATCTTCCCTGATGATTTCTCTAGCTTACCCCCTATGAGAAACGTGGAGTTCACTATCGAGATCATTCCAGGGGCAGCACCAGTGTCTATTCCTCCCTATTGGATGGAACCAACAGAGCTACAGGAACTCAAAAAGTAGCTTGAAGACCTCGAATCTAAGGGTTTCATCAGACCTAGCACATCTTCATGGGGTTCACCTATACTTTTTTTCAAGAAGCAAGAAGGTACCCTAAGGTTATGCGTGGATTATCGTCGACTCAACCAGCTCACAGTAAAGAATCTATATCCATTGCCTCGTATAGATGATCTCTTTCACCAACTCTGGGGAGAAACTATTTTCTCCAAGATTGATCTAAGGGTGGGATATCACCAGGTGCATGTGAGACCATCTGACATACCACGTACAGTATTCCGAAGTAGGTATGGCTTGTATGAGTATCTGGTTATGCCATTATACCTCACGAATGCACCAGTAATCTTCATGGACCTGATGAAACGGGTTTTTCATTTGTATCTTGATTCCTTTGTGGTAGTCTTCGTGGACAACATCTTAGTGTTTTAATGTTCAAGACACAACCATGCAACCCATCTTGAGATCGTGCTGAGTACACTGAGAGAGCAACAGATATACACTAAGCTCAGTAAATTCCACTTCTGGATTGATAAATTGCACTTCTTGGGTCATATTATATCTGAAGTAGGGGTATTAGTTGACCCATAAAAGTTGAGCGCCATGGTTTCATGGGAGAAGCCCAAGAGTTTCATTGACATATGCAGTTTCTTAGGGCTTGTTGGCTATTACTGGTGATTCATCTAGGATTTCTCCTGCTTAGTAGTGCCTCTCATGGCCATGACTAAGAAAGTTGTATATTTTATCTGGTCATAAGCTTGTGAAAAGTCTTTTTAGGAATTTAAAGGAATACTAACCTCAGCCCCAATCCTGATTCTGTTTGAACTTGGTAAGAGCTATAAAGTTTATTGTGATGCTTCAGGAATAGGTTTGGGCACTACTAAAAAACCACCATTAGCGACCGCCAATGGCGGTCATTATAGGGCTCTAGCGACCGCCCAGCGACCGCCACTGGCGGTCGCTTTAGCCTCGTCGCTAGAGGCCTCTAGCGACCGCCAATGGCGGTCGCTATAGTGAATTTTTTTTTTAAATGTCCACTGAAATAAATAAATATATATATATATATATATTAAAAAAATATTCACATATATACTATTAAATACAATATTTTAAATATATATATATATATAATATATTTTAAATGTCTTAATATATATAATATTAAATATATTTATAATATAGAATCATTGTCCTATAATAATTTAAAACCCCCGATTTAAGAAATGCTATCATTTCAGGTTTTTCGGAGCACGTTTGCTCCGAATTCGACCGCCGCACGCCGTTTTTGTGTTTTATGACTCCGGAAATGCGTTTCCGGCCGCCGCGGTCAAACGGAACCTCTGATTGACGTGCCGTCTCTCCAACCATTTCCCAATTCACACAACATATGTTTTCGTGCGGTTTCGTGGCATTCGGAGGTCGTTCGGATGGTTTTGACCCCCCAACGCGCCATTTCAGCGCGCGCCGAGCTGCTGAAAACGACGCATTCGGTCGTTCCGTGCGCACCGCACGTCTGATGGATGTTCCGCCTCCTCTTTCATCTCAAGAATAATATTCCTATCATTCTCGTGCGGTTTTAGGTTTTTCGGAGCACGTTTGCTCCGAATTCGACCGCCGCACGCCGTTTTGGTGTTTTATGACTCCGGAAACGCGTTTCCGGCCTCCGCGGTAAAACGCCACCTCCGATTGACGTTCCGTCTGTCCAACCATTTCAAAATTCACGCAACGGATGTTTTCGTGCAGTTTCGTGGCATTCGAAGGTCGTTCGGGTGATTTTGACCCCCCAACGCGCCATTTCAGCGCGCACCGAGCTGCTGAAAACAACGCATTCGGTCGTGTCGCGCGCACCGCATGTCTGATGGACGTGACGCCTCCTCCTGCATCTCAAGAATAATATTCCTATCATTCTCGTGTGGTTTCAGGTCGTTCGGAGCACGTTTGCTCCGAATTCGACCGTCGCACGCCGTTTTGGTGTTTTATGACTCCGGAAACGCGTTTCCGGCCGCCGCGGTCAAACAACACCTCCGATTGACGTGCCGTCTATCCGACCATTTCACAATTCACACAACGGATGTTTTCGTGCGGTTTCGTGGCATTAAGAGGTCGTTCGGGTGGTTTTGACCCCCCAACGCGCCATTTCAGCGCGCGCTGAGCTGCTGAAAACGACGCATTCGGTCGTGTCGCGCGCACCGCACGTCCGATGGACGTTCCGCCTCCTCTTGCATCTCAGGAATAATATTCCTATCATTCTCATGCGGTTTCAGGTTTTTCGGAGCACGTTTGCTCCGAATTCGACCGCCGCACGCCGTTTTGGTGTTTTATGACTCCGGAAAAGCGTTTCCGGCCGCCGCGGTCAAACGCCACCTCCGATTGATGTGCCGTCTATCCAACCATTTCACAATTCACACAACGGATGTTGTCGTGCAGTTTCGTGGCATTCGGAGGTCGTTCGGGTGGTTTTGACCTCCCAACGCGCCATTTCAGCGCGCACCGAGCTGCTGAAAACGACGCATTCGGTCGTGTCGTGCGCACCACAAGTCCGATGGATGTGCCGCCTCCTCCTGCATCTCAGGAATAATATTCCTATCATTCTCGTGTGGTTTCAGGTCGTTCGGAGAACGTTTGCTCCGAATTTGACCGTCGCACGCCGTTTTGGTGTTTTATGACTCTGGAAACGCGTTTCCAGCCGCCGCGGTCAAACGACACCTCCGATTGACGTGCCATCTATCCGACGATTTCACAATTCATGCAACGGATGTTTTCGTGCGGTTTCGTGGCATTAAGAGGTCGTTCGGGTGGTTTTGACCCCCCAACGCGCCATTTCAGCGCGCGCCGAGCTGCTGAAAACGACACATTCGGTCGTGCCGCGCGCACCGCACGTCCGATGGACGTGCCGCCTCCTCCTGCATCTCAGGAATAATATTTCTGTCGTTCTCGTGTGGTTTCAGGTCGTTCGGAACACGTTTGCTCCGAATTCGTCCGCTGCACGCCGTTTTGGTGTTTTATGACTCCGGAAATGCGTTTCCGGCCACCGCGGTCAAACGACACCTATGATTGATGTGCCGTCTGCCCGACCATTTCACAATTCACGCAACGGATGTTTTCGTGCGGTTTCGTGACATTCGGAGGTCGTTCGGGTGGTTTTGACCCCCCAACGCGCCATTTCAGCGCGCGCCGAGCTACTGAAAACAACACATTCGGACATGCGGCACGCACCGCACGTCCGATGGAAATGAAGCCTCCCCCTGCATCTCAGGAATAATATTCCTATCGTTCTCGTGCGGTTTCAGGTCGTTCGGATCACGTTTGCTCCGAATTCGTCCGTCGTACGCCGTTTTGGTGTTTTATGACTCCGGAAACGCGTTTCTGGCCGCCACGGTCAAACAGCACCTCCGATTGATGTGTCGTCTGCCCGACCATTTCAAAATTCATGCAACGGATGTTGTCGTGCGGTTTCGTGACATTCGGAGGTCATTTGGGTGGTTCTGACCCCCCAACGCGCCATTTCAGCGCGAGTCGAGCTGCTGAAAACGACACATTCAGATGTGTTATGCGCACCGCACGTCCGATGGACGTGATGCCTCCCCCTGCATCTCAGGAATAATATTTCTATCATTCTCGTGCGGTTTCAGGTCGTTCGAAGCACGTTTGCTCCGAATTGGACCGTCGCACGCAGTTTTGGTGTTTTATGGCGCCGAAAACGCGTTTCTGGCCGCCGCGGTCAAACGGCACCTCCGAATGATGTGCCTTCTGGGCGACCATTTCAGAATTCACGCACCGGCTGTTGTCGTACGGATTCATGGCATTCGGACGTCGTTCGGGTGGTTTTGACCACCCAACGCGGCATTTCAGCTCGCGTCGCGCTACTAAAAACGACACATTCGGTCGTGCCGTGCGTACCGCACGTCCGATGGACGTGCCGCCTCCTCCTGCATCTCAGGAATAAAATTTCTATCGTTCTCGTGTGGTTTCAGGTCATTCGGAGCACGTTTACTCCGAATTGGACCGCCGCACGCCGTTTTGGTGTTTTATGGCGCCGAAAACGCGTATCCGGCCGCCGCGGTCAAACAGAACCTCCGAATGACGTGTTTTCTGGCCGACCATTTCACAATTCACGCACCGGCTATTGTTGTACGGTTTCGTGGCATTCGGAGGTCGTTCGGGTGGTTTTGACCACCCAACGCGACATTTCAGCGCGCGCAGCGCTGCTGAAAACGACACATTCGGTCGTGCCGCGTGCACCGCACGTCCGATGGATGTGCCGCCTCTTCCTGAATCTCAGGAATAATATTTCTATCGTTCTCGTGCGGTTTCAGGTCATTCAGAGCACGTTTGCTCCAAATTGGACCGCCGCACGCCGTTTTGGTGTTTTATGGCGCCAGAAACGCGTTTCCGGCCACCGCGGTCAAACGGCACCTCCGAATGATGTGTCATCTGGCCGACCATTTCACAATTCACGCACCGGCTGTTGTCGTACGGTTTCGTGGCATTCGGAGGTCATTCGGGTGGTTTTGACCCCCCGACGCGCAATTTCAGCGCGCGCCGCGCTGCTGAAAACGACACATTCGGTCGTGTCGTGTGCACTGCATGTCCGATGGACGTGCTGCCTCCTCATAAATCTCAAGAATAATATTTCTATCGTTCTCATGCAGTTTCAGGTCGTTCGGAGCACGTTTGCTCCGAATTGGACCGCCGCACGCCGTTTTGGTGTTTTATGGCGCCAGAAACGTGTTTTCGGCCGCCGCGGTCAAACGGCACCTCAGAATGACGTGCCGTCTAGCCGACCATTTCACAATTCACGCACCGGCTGTTGTCGTATGGTTTCGTGGAATTCGGACGTCGTTCGGGTGGTTTTGACCACCCAACGCGGCATTTCAGCGCGCGTCGCGCTGTTGAAAACGACACATTCGGTTGTGCCGCGCGCACCGCACTTCCGATGGACGTGCCGCCTCCTCCTGCATCTCAGGAATAATATTTCTATCGTTCTCGTGCGGTTTCATGTCGTTCGGAGCACGTTTACTCTGAATTGGACTACCGCACGCCGTTTTGGTGTTTTATGGCGCCGGAAACGTGTTTCCGGCCGCCGCGGTCAAACGGAACCTCCGAATGACGTTCCGTCTAGCCGAACATTTCACAATTCACGCACCGGCTGTTGTCGTATGGTTTCGTGGAATTCGGAGGTCGTTCGGGTGGTTTTGACCCCCCAACGCCCCATTTCAGCGTGCGCCGTGCTGCTGAAAACGACACATTCAGTCGTCCCGCGTGCACCGCATGTCCGATGGACGTGCCGCCTCCTCCTGCATCTCAGGAATAATATTTCTATCGTTCTCGTGCGGTTTCAGGTCGTTCGAAGCACGTTTGCTCCGAATTGGACCCCCGCACGCCGTTTTGGTGTTTTATGGCGCCAGAAACGTGTTTCCGGCCGCCGCGGTCAAACGAAACCTCCGAATGACGTGCCGTCTGGCTGACCATTTCAGAATTCATGTACCGGTTTTTTTCGTACGGTTTCATGGCATTCGGACGTCGTTCGGGTGGTTTTGACCACCCAACGCGGCATTTCAGCGTGCGCCGCGCTGCTGAAAACGACACATTCGGTCGTGCCGCGCGCACCGCATGTCCAATGGACATGCCGCCTCCTCCTGCATCTCAAGAATAATATTTTTATCGTTCTCGTGCGGTTTCAGGTCGTTCGGAGCACGTTTGCTCCGAATTGGACCGCCGCACGCCGTTTTGGTGTTTTGTGGCGCCAGAAACGCGTATCCGGCCGCCGCGGTCCAGCGGAACCTCCGAATGACGTGCCGTCTAGCCGACCATTTCAAAATTCATGCACTGGCTGTTTTCGTATGGTTTCGTGGCATTCGGAGGTCGTTCGGGTGGTTTTGACCACCCAACGCGGCATTTCAGCGAGCGCCGCACTGCTGAAAACGACACATTCAGTCATGCCGCGCGCACCGCACGTCCGATGGACGTGCCGCCTCCTCCTGCATCTCAGGAATAATATTTCTATCGTTCTCTTGCGGTTTCAGGTCATTTGGAGCATGTTTGCTCCGAATTGGACCGCCGCACGCCGTTTTGGTGTTTTATGGCACCGGAAATGCGTTTCCAGCCGCCGCGGTCAAACGGAACCTCCGAATGACATGCCGTCTGGCTGACCATTTCAGAATTCACGCACCGGCTTTTTTCGTACGGTTTCGTGGCATTCGGACGTCGTTCGGGTGGTTTTGACCACCCAACGCGGCATTTCAGCGCGCGTCGCACTGCTGAAAACGACACATTCGGTCGTGTCATGCGCACAACACATCTGATGGATGTGCCGCCTCCTCCTGCATCTCAGGAATAATATTTCTATCGTTCTCGTGCGGTTTCAGGTCGTTTGGAGCACGTTTGCTCTGAATTGGATCGCCGCACGCCATTTTGGTGTTTTATGGCGCCGGAAACGTGTTTCTAGCCGCCGCGGTCAAATGGTACCTCCGAATGACATGTCGTCTGGCCGACGATTTCAAAATTCACGCACCGGCTATTGTCGTATGGTTTCGTGGAATTCGGACGTCGTTCGGGTGGTTTTGACCACCCAACGCGGCATTTCAGCGCGCACCGCGCTGCTGAAAACGACACATTCGGACGTGTCGAGCGCACGCACGTCCAATGGATGTGCCGCCTCCTCCTGCATCTCAGTAATAATATTTCTATCGTTCTCATGCGGTTTCAGGTCGTTCGGAGCAAGTTTTCTCCAAATTGGACCGCCGCACGCCGTTTTGGTGTTTTTATGGCGCCGGAAACGCGTTTCCGGCTGCCGCAGTCAAACGGCACATCCGAATGACGTGCCGTCTGGCCGACCATTTCACAATTCACGCATCGGCTGTTGTCGTACGGTTTCGTGGCATTCGGAGTTCGTTCGGGTGGTTTTGACCACCCAACGCGGCATTTCAGCGCGCGCCGCGCTGCTGAAACCGACACATTCAGACGTGCCGCGCGCACCGCACGTCCGATGGACGTGCCGCCTCCTCCTGCATCTCAGGAATAATATTTTTATCGTTCTCGTGCGGTTTCAGGTCTTTCGGAGCACATTTGCTCCGAATTGGACCGCCGCACGCCGTTTTGGTATTTTATGGCGCCGGAAACGCGTTTCCGGCCGCCGCGGTCAAACGGAACCTCTGAATGACGTGCCGTCTGGCCGACCATTTCAAAATTCACACACCGGCTGTTTTCGTACGGTTTCGTGGCATTCGGAGGTATTTCGGGTGGTTTTGACGCCCCAACGCGTCATTTCAGCGCGCGCCGCGCTGCTGAAAACGACACATTCTGTCGTGCCGCGCGCACCGCACGTCCGATGGACGTGCCGCCTCCTCCTGCATCTCAGGAATAATATTTCTATTGTTCCCGTGCGGTTTCAGGTCGTTCGGAGCACGTTTTCTCCGAATTGGACCGTCGCACGCCGTTTTGGTGTTTTATGGCGCCAGAAACGCGTTTCCAGCCGCTGTAGTCAAACGGCACCTCCGAATGATGTGTCGTCTAGCCGACCATTTCACAATTCATGCACCGGCAATTTTCGTATGGTTTCGTAGCATTCAGAGGTCATTCGGGTGGTGCGGGGGTGTGGGGAGCTGTTCGGGGGTGCATGGGGGGCTGTACGGGGGTGTGGGGGGCTGTACGGGGGTGCGGGGGGATGTACGGGGGTGCGGGGGGGGGGGGGGGGGGGGGCTGTCCAGGGGTGCGGGGGGCTGTCTGGGGGTGCCGGGGGGCTGTACGGGGGGGGGGGGGGGGGGGGGGGGGCTGTACGGGGGGGGGGGGGGGGGTGTACGGGGGTGCGGGGGGCTGTACGGGTGTGCGGGGGGTTGTACGAGGGTGCGGGGGGCTGTACGGGGGTGCGGGGGGGTTGTACGGGGGTGCGGGGGGCTGTACGGGTGTGCGGGGGGCTGTACGGGGGTGCGGGGGGCTGTACGGGGGTGCGGGGGGGCTGTGCGGGGGGGGGGGGCTGTCCGGGGGTGCGGGGGGTTGTACGGGGGTGCGGGGGGGCTGTACGGGGGTGCGGGGGGGCTGTACGGGGGTGCGGGGGGGCTGTACGGGGGTGTTGGGGGGCTGTACGGGGGTGTGGGGGGGGGCTGTACGGGGGTGCGGGGGGGGGGGGGGGCTGTACGGGGGTGCAGGGGGCTGTGCGGGGGTGCGGGGGGCTGTACGGGGGTGCCGGGGGGGCTGTACGGGGGTGCGGGAGGCTGTACGGGGGTGCGGGGGGGCTGTACGGGGGGGGGGGGGGGCTGTGCGGGGGTGCGGGGGGCTGTACGGGGGTGCGGGTGGCTGTCCGGGGGTGCGGGGGGCTGTACGGGGGTGCGAGGGGGCTCTACGGGGGTGCGGGGGGCTGTCTGGGGGTGCAGGGGGCTGTACGGGGGTGCGGGGGGGCTGTCTGGGGGTGCGGGGGGCTGTACAGGGGTGCCGGGGGGCTGTACGGGGGGGTCGGGGGGCTGTACGGGGGTGCGGGGGGCTGTATGGGGGTGCGGGGGGGGGGGGGGGGGGGGGCTGTACGGGGGGGCGGGGGGTTGTACGGTTGTGCGGGGGGCTGTTCGGGGGTGCGGGGGGGCTATATGGGGGTGTGGGGGGTTAGAGTTTTTAAATGCACGCCTTAGATAATATTAGCTATCATATAATAAACAAGAAAAGAAAGAAATTATAAGTACACAACCTTCTAATTTAAATTAAATGAATAAATACAGTACATCAATTTCAACCCCACCAGTAAAAACAAAAAACATATCTCGTGAATATATGATGCGTCACGCGTTGTCATCACTGCTACCTCCTTCTGGTGGGCCAGGGTCCTACAAAAAATAAACATTATAAATATTTTAATAACAAAAATAATTTAAATTAAATAAATAAATATAGTATATACCTGCGTCGTATGATCCCCTGCACCATCAGCTCGACGCACATATTCCCGCAGTGCTCTAACCTCAGCTATCAATTGCGCATTTGCCTCCTCGGAAGCGTGCAGCCGTGCCTCAAAATCTGACATCTGCTGTGTCATATGAGCAACAGCAGGACCGACAACCGCAGCGCGTGACACTACAGAACGAGGAATCCCTGCTCCATAGGTCAAACTATAGTCATTCCCGTCCTGACTGATAATGCGATGAAAGATCTCATCCCGTCGCATGGGAAGCTGTCACTGGTCCTCTGGCAGATGTTCTAACTCAGCTTCAAATTGAGCCTGTGAAATATTTAAATATATATAAATATATATATGTTAATATATAGATTTATGTAATTATTGGTAAGTACAGACACTTACTATCAATGCTGCAACCTCTGGATCATTGCGATCATGAGTCCTCATCCACACCGAAATTTTATCAGTTGCTGCACCTTGCTCTCACAACTGTATATTAAAAGAATATAAACACAAAACCATATTAATTAATAAATTAAAAAATGAATAATATATACCTCATGTCGGATCTGAGACACGTGACGAGTCCCGAGCCTGTGAGGTGGTCCCTGCAACGCTCGATTCTCAGAATGGCGTGTTGACACCTCCTACATTCAATTCATTCAAATTTCAAACAAATCACACATTCATGAAAATATATATACACCAAAATAATTAATATTCAAACCGCAACACCCTCAGTAGACCAATATGCAACCAAGTCACGTCACTGAGCCGGGAGGACACCTCTCGGGACTTTTTCCAAAATGTCTAGGGCACCCACATTTGGTACCCAGTGGTCCCTCTTCACTTTGCCTTTATAATCTTTCCACATCTTACGGCATTTGCTTATACACACGGGCCGAAAATCTTCAGGGCATACTTTCAAATTATGCTATAAAGAAAATAATCAAACATATTAGTATTCTTTATACATAGAAAATAAATTAAAATGATTTTCTTACCTGAACCTCCATCCATAGACGATCTAATGTGTCCTGAGGGATAGAATCCCAGTCACGCGTGGTCAATGGAAATCGATGTGGGTCACGTATGATATGACCCAGCTGACGAATAAATGTCGGGGAATTCAGTCCCACAGGATGAAAAACCTCATAAAATGAAACATCTATCGTCGTGTCGGAATTCCATGATAATATGCCACGACCAGGGCCTCTCCTGCGAGAGGAAGAAGCAGCTGAGTCTGATCCTGTTGAAAACAATTTTATATATAAATTGACAAATGTTATATATATATATATATATATATGTCAATTACATAAAAAATATAGACAATGAAATTCAAACATACCTCGACCCTGAGACGTAGATGCCTTAGATGGATGATGTGGATCTTCTGCCTCTTCCCCTGACATGTCTGCAGTCATAGAAAACATCAGTAATGAGTCCAAAGTGTTTAAAAGATAAATTGGATTGTTCTTAAAAAATAAAACTTGTACAACTGTTAATCAAACAAAAAATGGATTGAATAATTAGTTGTGAATGAATTTTAAAAAATCAGAAAGTTAACAAAACAGATATACAAATTATGTACAAAACCAGTCAATGCATAGCCAAATTTCAGATAGAACTAATAAAAATTCAAGCAGCACATGAATCAGATGAAGAATACCTCAAAGGGATGATACACCGAACATAACATCAATAAATCAAGAGTAAAAACAACCTAAATATTTATGATTGAATTAACTTACAAAAGTGAGGATTAAAACTTATAAATATTTATAAAATGATTAGATAATTTATGATATCCTAGGACATTCTACTGAATAGTGGGAAAACAATTATACCTTTCATTAAGCATGCAAATAGACCGTTTCTCCTTCAACAGCCGCTCTGACCCAATAAATATCTTTTTCACGTTGAACTACGGTATGTTGATCAAGTTGTTGGTAAACAAACGGAACAGTCTCGGGTTCATCTTCTTCAAATAAAAACACTCCTCGCCGAGACATTTTGACAACAACTTGCCAACTTGGATTCGAAGGCAAAGTAACGAAGAATACTTGTTCCGCTTGTGATTTCAAAATGAAAGGTTCATTCTCAACTCGTTCATTATTTCTGTATAACATATAGTTAAAATTCACCAATGAAAACTGATATTGATCGACTTTACATCCACGCACTGGATCAACCCAATTACACTTTAACAATATGTACTTCAAACCGTGTGTGTATACAACTTCAATGATGTCTATCAATTGACCATAGTAATAACCAGAATCGACAAAGGGACAACTGATGCCACTGTTTTGTGTTGCTCGTTTGTCGTCAACATCTTTAATGCGAAATAGAAAACCATTAGCATCAATATCTTTATAACGACGAGCCGTTATAGATAGACCCTCAACCAGTTGGATAAATACTTCAGGTAGCGTGGGGTCCCCTAACTCACTCAGCTTACGAACCTACATAATTTATAAAAATCAATACTGATATATGCAGAAAGAATTATTATAATACTTCACTCATAATGAAAATCAATTTATACATACATAATCCTTGAACCAATCATGAAATGACGCATAATGAGATTGTTGAATTTGCAACTCAGTCGCACGATGCATCTCTTCTTTTATCTCATTGATGTGTTTCCTGCAAATGATAACGCGATGTTTAAAAGATCATCTTATGAAAACAAAACATGTAAAAGTTATACAAGCACATTGATAAGATACTTACTGAATTAATGGTGCAACTGATGGAGTATTGAACAAGATATATCGATGTGCTTGTATCCACTCGATGTTGTCCATATCAAATGTGGTTCCTTCTCCAACTGGACCATCATGAATCCGAGAGGGCTTATCTAATTTTGTTTCAACATCCGTAAGATATTCTGCACAAAAGGTAGTACACTCATCCATCAAATAACCATTGGCTATTGATGCCTCTGGACGAGCTCTATTGCGTATAAATCTTTTCAATGTACTCAAATACCGTTCAATAGGATACATCCACCTGAATTGCACTAGACCAGCAGCCATTACTTCATCAGTTAGGTGCACTGTCAAGTGGACCATAACATCGAAAAATGAGGGGGGGAAATGTTTCTCAAAGTGACAAAGTGTAAGTACAATTCGGTCCTGCAAACTTTTTAAATCACTCATTCGTTGATTTCTTAAACAAAGCTGTCTAAAAAAATTACTCATCTCAATCAAGGGATGAACAACATTGGGGGATAAACAATCACAAATTGTGATTGGAATCAATTTCTGAAGTAATATGTGATTGTCATGACTTTTCAACCCTTGCAATGTCTTGATCGTCAAATTCACACACTTTGAAATATTAGAAGAATAACCATCAGGCACCTTGACCATCTTCAAAATGGAAAGAAATGTCTCTTTATCCTCTGTAGTCATCGTATACTGTGCAGCAGGCATATATGCCTTGTTTCCCTCAGCTAACTGTAAATGCAACTGTTTCCTTAAACCCATTTCTTCCAAATCATGGTGTGCATTAACATGGTCCTTTGATTTTCCACTGACACCTAAAATGGTCCACAATATGTTATCATAAACATTTTTTTCAATGTGCATGACATCCAAATTATGCCTCAACATGTTAGTTTTCCAATACAGAAGACTATAAAAAATATTTTTCTTTTTCCAATTGTGACTGCGCTGCCTACCCGCAGCACGAATATTACATACTGGAGGAGCCACCAAATCCTGAATTTCATATACCGTGTGGATGTTTTCTTCCTCAATCTGCGATAACATTTCGACTCCTGTCATGATCTTTGGTGCTGGGCTGAACTCTCTAGAACCATCAAATGCCACTCTGTCCTTTCTGAATCTGTGCTGAGGAGGGAGAAAACGCCTGTGACCCATGTATACACATTTTTTGGAATGTTTAAGCCATACAGATTTTTTACTTTTATTGTAACAAGGGCAAGAAAATTCCTCTTTCGTACTCCAGCCAGATAAATTTGCATAAGCTGGGAAGTCATTGATTGTCCACAATAAATCAGCATGCAGTTTGAACATTTCATTCGTTTCGCAGTCATAAGTCATCACACCATCGCCCCAAAATTCATTCAACTCATCAATCAATGGCTGAAGGTAAACATCAATCTTATCCCCCGGACTTTTAGGTCCATCAATAATAGTGGAAAGTAATATAAATTGTTGCTTCATACAAAGCCACGGAGGAAGATTATATGGAACCAACACCATGGGCCATGTGCTATGAGTTGCACCAACGATAGACTTGAATGGATTGAAACCATCTGCTGCCAATCCCAATCGGACATTACGAACATCTTTAGCAAAGTCGGGATGTCTCTTATCAATATCCTTCCATGCATGAGAGTCTGCCGGGTGGGTTAACATATCACTTTCATGAACTCTTTCTGCATGCCATCTCATTAAATTAGAAACTTTAGATGACATAAAAAAAATCTTTTCAACCTCGGTTTAAGGGGAAAGTAACGCATTTGCTTTACAGCAATTGGTTTCTCCTGTATCGCAATCTGACTTTGATGAGTATTATTTCCCCTGTTCTCTTTCCACCTGGAAGCACCACAAACCGTACAAATATCAAAATGGGAAGTTTCTTTTCTAAACAACATACAGTTGTTTGTACATGCATCTATGGTCTCATATGTAAAACCTAAGTTCTCTGTCAACTTACGAGCATAGTAATACGACTCAGGAATCTTAGCGTTGACAGGAAGAACTTTTTTCAATAAAACCAAAAGCATGTCGAATGATGTGTCTGACCAATTATTCAAAGTCTTCAAATACAACAACTCCACGATAAACGACAGTTTATTGTAAGAAGTACATCCAGGATATAATTCTGTTTTCGCATCAAGTGCTTCATAAAACCTCCTCAAATCACGATCTGCACCAGAGCGAAGATTTATCTCACCGGTCTCAAGATTCTGGATGTCAATGCCTTCAGGATCAAACCCATGTACCATTTCAGTAAGCATTTCATGCATTGGATCAGTCATCCTTGCATCAACATCCATCTGAGCTGCATCTGTATTTTGAAAACGAACAAATTCTTCTCCATGACGAGTCCAACTCTTATAATTTTTCAGAAATCCATTAAAGAAAAGGTGCTCCCTCACAGTATCTCGTGTGAATTGATATCTATTAGAACATTTTCTACATGGAAAACTAATATAGTCACTTTCAAATCCTCTCGTGAAGTCAATAAACTGCATAATGCCATTGAAATATTCTCTAGACGTTCGATTTGGAAGATCAATCCAACTCTTATCCATAATTATATCTGTATAACAAACATTTACACAATACTTATTACATTTACATTTTTCAAATCAACTATATTTAAAATAAATATTAATCATTTTTTTATGAACCATTGATAAAATAATAATGTAACTAAAATCCCATGTTACCTGATTGAGATACAAACCTGAAAGGGAGGGGAGCCGAAGGCGGTGCAGTGAGAGAGAGGAGGCAGCGAAGGGGAGCCGGAGCCAAAGGCGGTGCAGCAAGGGAGGGGACGGGCGGTGGAGGCGGGGAGCTGGAGGAGAGGAGGCGGTGAGGGGACGGGGGACGGGCAGCGAGGGGGGGGGGGCTGTCTGGGGTCGGGGGGGGGGGGGGGGGTTGTCCGGGGTCTCGGAGTCGTCCGGGGTGGGGGGAGGGCTGAGGGGGCGGAGGGAGGATGGCGGAGGGCGGAGGGCATGCGGTGGGGGAGGCCGGGCGGTGGGGAAGGCCGGGCGAAGGGGGAGGCCGAGAGGCGAGGGGGGAGGAGGGCGGCGTCGGGGGGCGGCGACGGGGGGGGGAGGCCGGGAGGCGGGGGGAGGGCAGCGTCGGGGGGCGGCGACGGGGGGGGGGGGAGCGGGGGAGGCCGGGAGGCGGGGGGGAGGTCGGGCGGCGAGGGAGGCCGGGCGGGGGGGCGTCAGGGGGGGCGACGAGGGGGGGGGGGGAGCAGGGTTCGATCGAGAGGGGGGCGCGGGGGGGGGGGGGGGGCACAAAAAGGCTCGGGTTTTTTATCAAGGCCAGCGACCTCCATTGGCGGTCGCTATTAGATATCTATAGCGATCGCCAATGGAGGTCGCCCGATTCTGGGGGGCTTCAATTCCCCCTTTTCTAGTAGTGGGGTGTAGTTTTGATGCAGGGTGATCGAGTCGTGGCTTATGGATCCCGCCAGCTGAAACCCCACGAGTGAAACTATCCTACACACGAACTTGAGTGGTCAGCTATGGTTCATTCTCTACGTTGTTGGAGACACTACTTTTTGGGTGATATATTCATTGTTTACACGGATCATAAAAGCTTGAAATATATCTCCACTCAATGAGACTTGAACTTAAGGCAATGCAAGTGGGTCGAATACTTGCATTCATTCAATTTTGGGCTTGCTTACACCCCTGGTAAGGGTAATGCTATGGCGGACGCTTTAAGCTGCATGTAGAGACCCTAATCTTGACGTACATGGACATTACATTACTTTTGCGGAATACTTAGTAAATAACAAAAATACACACACAAGGACAGTAATAGTTTAGTGTCTTTGAAAACTCGGAATATAATCTTCTAATCATGGTGAAAGATCTTAAACATCTCCCATAAAGATCTTTATTTTTTTTACCTAAAACCTTTCTTTATTTCCTGGGGAAAAGAAAACATAAAATGTGGAGCTCAAATGCTTATTAAGGGTAAACAAAATAAATATCAATCACATCATATTCATAAGAACATAACATTTTGAAAATCTTAAACTGCAAAAGAGATCATAATATCATAACATGGGATAAATCATAGTAGTGAAATGTAATCCCAATAATCATAACTTAAAACATGAAACTTTGTAGTATACACACATAATCATAGAGAATCATTTCTTATTAGTCAAGACTCATTGTCAAGACTATCTTAGTGGACAAAGTCCATTTCTGAACCAAGTTCATTCCTCGTTTCAGTCATGTTTCACTGAACCGGTTTAACCTGTTGTTCCAGCCATGTCTATCTCATTAGATATAAAATATTTACCCAATGCATTGGAGGGAGATATAGGTCCCACCCATCTCATAATTATACCATTCTTATGTGTGCCAAAAAATCATAAACCATACATCATAGCATAACCCATGTAATAAAAATGGGAATCTTAAACATCGTGACATCATAAAACAATTCATATAAGATAAAGGAATTCATAAAAATATTTCCATCACAACATAATCAAATCCATGTAATAATAGGGATATAAACATAACCCTATATTATCTTAGATGGAAAATAATTTTGATAAAACTCTTGAACTCCATTCTTGAGGAAAATATCCTTTCTACTTCAAAAACAATTTTCCTTTCTTAACATGTCATTCAATTCTAAACTAAAAGAAGTTTATTAAAAATAAACTTGAAAACTTATAAAGTAATCTTCTTGGAAATAATGTTTTAAAAATACAATAATTTCGTATAAGTTAAAAAAAACATTCTTCGTACTTTTTTCGGAAAAGTCAAAAAGAACCACGTATGGTAAACAAAAGAAATATTTCTTCCATAACACAAAGTTAAAGTCAAGGAGGGGTAAACATGCCATTAAACATACATGGAAGAATATTAAACACTTTATGAAAAACACTTTATGATCATGGATGAAAAATATAACCCCAGTAAATACTTACGTATACACAATCTCAGATAAGAATGAGATTGGAATAATTATCCCTTACCTTATGTCTGATTTGCTTCGTAAGTGTCCAAACCTCCAGTATAATGATTTAAATAATGTAATTGACTTATTCCAGAATCATACTCATTGTTATGATATCATATATGGTTCACTTATGACTTTATTTTACCTGTTCTTTTGTAAATTCCATGTTGAAGAGTGTTTTGGGTAAAATCGTTTCATTTGTCGTCCGTGTTTTGACTTGTAATTATTCATATGATTACTTAGATCAAGATTACTTAATTCCAGAATATAAAACATGATTTATATATAATATATATTCATAATATACATATATATAATAGATCAGTAAATGGAAAGAAATACACCGTTCATGGAGACGGTAGGTCGTACGTACGCATGAACGCTGTTTTCGTTTCCTTATTGAGTTGAATGGAATTAAGTAGATGAAATAAATATATA
This sequence comes from Viscum album, assembly GCA_963277665.1. Classification (NCBI taxonomy): domain Eukaryota; kingdom Viridiplantae; phylum Streptophyta; class Magnoliopsida; order Santalales; family Viscaceae; genus Viscum; species Viscum album. The sequence continues at coordinate 1,452,073,664 of OY728152.1, read as the reverse complement.
TACACATAAATACAGTATCATTATTATGTAATATATTTCATGATTACTTATTATATATACTTTATAATCATTCATGAATAGTTAACGTGGAGAATGAATCTCATCGCGTCGTGGAGACGGTAGTCCATACGTACGCACGAGCGATGATATCGTTATCATGATCGTGGAATTGTATTGGAGTGTATGTATACTATTTGATAATAAATATCACTTTACAATAATCATATATAGTTATTATGTACACCATTATATCCATCCAAGTAAGGTGGTGCTGGAAAATAGATTACACCACGGCGTAGAGACGGTATTCCGTACGTACGCACGCGTGATAATTTCGTTTTCCGTAGGATGGATAGATGGTGAAATAGGGTTGTTTCATACTTATAATAACATATCCGTAAATGAGTTATACTTATGTTATTACTTTATAATGAAAAAACCTAAGAAGAAGAAGTGGAAGAAGAAATAAAGTTGAAAGAATCGGTAACAGACATTACCTCTTCTTTGAAGCGCCTCTTTGAGTCCTCCTATTAGAGCACTACAATTGGTCTTTGAAGAAGACCAGGACCTATATTATGTTTCTAGGGAAGTGGAGAAGAGAATTTGGCAGGGGTTTGCCGATCTTGAAGGCTCAAAGTGGTGTGACGAAGAGAGGGAGGAGGTGCCCTTTTATAAGGGAGGAGAGGGGCACCTTTGGAATAACTAAAAATATTATTTTACTATAAAGTCAAATTCGGTTTTAAATAGCTCCAAATTGATTTATTTATAATCTAAGGTGGGTTTGGGTCGAAATAAACTCATACAATAGAATTTAGACAAGTTTAGGTTCCTATTTTAACCTTATCATTTAGATTTAACATTAAGTTAAATAATTTTACTTTTACGGTGTCTTCTTGTGTTCTTATACTATAAGGTTAATAAACTTACTATAAGCAGCGAAACGAACCCCATGTTGTTTATTATTAATATATATAACCTTATCTAAGTCATTTGTCCGAACCTTAGATTTTTAGGAATAAAATAACAATTAATAATATAATATTTGTTTTATAAACTATTTTATGTCAATTTTGACACTATTTAGTAATTGATTTTTGTGAAAATCATAACAGAATGATTAGTTCAAAAAAAGATAATTAAATAAATACTAACATGTCATATTAACCTATAAAATTAGTGGAATTCATAAAAAGTCTCAAATTACATTTATTTTTGTATTTATAACATCGATTATGTCAATATTTCATTAATAAGATAATTACCGCATCATCTTTGTGTCATAAATAAATTAAATTATTAAATTTCTAAAAATTAAAAATAAAATAACATTATGTAGGAAATATTTTTACCTTTCTAATGAATATTTATTCGAATTTATCTTATGTATAACCTTATATTAAAAATTATTTACTTATTAAACTTTGATTTTAACTATTTTAACCCTTCTTTAAATAAATTAATAATAAATGTCCTAATCTAATCCAAGTGGGCCTAAATGGTCATATGTTATTCCTAAGGTTGTTTTTGGTCGAATTACACTTATCCAATATAATTAGGACATGTGTTAGGTTAATAATAATATCATTTTTACCCTTTATTACCCTATTTACTTTTAACCGTGGTAAAAAAAAGTAAAAAGTTACTATTCACCAAAAAATATTTTCATCTCATTGAACCACATTTTACTTACTCACATCAACCTTGTCTCTCGGATTTTTGAAATTCCACTCACAGAAGCGGTAAAATTAAGTTTTATGAAAAATTCATTTTTTTAACTACCACTTAGTGGTTTCACTATTCATCAAAAAATGAAAGTTTCTATAAAAATACCAAAAATTAGGCCTAAGCTATATATGATATTATGAACTCAAAAATTATGTCTATTTTACCAAATTCAAAACATATCAGTTGCATTAATTAATTTAAAAATTAATTCCTGTCCTCAAATAGCGTGTTCTTAAGAGATAATAACTATCAAAAGATTGAAACTTGTTTATGTCTGGTTTAAATGGGAAATTACATCCAATGACCAACATTGTATTAAATTTTAAAAATATATTCTAAATATAATTTAAAACCACTCAAATTAATAATTTATCACTATTAATTATTTTGGTTAAAAATGTTGTTTTTAATTAAAATTTAGTAATTTTCACTATTCATCAGAAAATGAAAGTTATCCGAAAAGTACCAAAATTTCACCCTAAGCTAATTTCGATATTCCGAATCCAAAAATGAAGTCCATTTTGAAAAATAAAATTTACAAAATTTTAAAAAGTGGTTATTACTATTCATAACGGCTAGTTTTAATAATATTTTAATAGCATATCGTTGTTTAGTGAAACTCGGTATTGCGTACTACACGCGCTATCGAGGAAGGTCGTGATTGCGTGTAATGAAAGGCAATTCAAGGATTCATGTTGTGCAAGATCCTTTTGGTGTAGCGTACAACACAAGACATTAATGAAATTAAAAAGAATATTTTTCATAAAATCTCGGGGTGTTACATTCTACCCCCCTTAAAATGAATTTCGCCCTCGAAATTCGTCGGGGTTATAAATGGTTTAATACTCTAAAGTTTCTTTAATAGAAACCCACATCGTAAAAAGGAATACCAAAACCAATCTTTAAAAACAAAAGTATGAAACGTAACGGTTACCCAAATAAACTATCACTGGGTTTCCACATAGGTGAAAATATGGATATGGAAGAGAAATCTAACCATCATGTTCTGATGGAGAGTGGTAGAGAACATGGCTATGGAAAATCCAGCAATCACAAAGCCATAAATTTGTGACGATATAAGGTACCATCTGATTCATCAGATATAAGAGCACTAGGACAACATTTTTGGTTTTCAAGATCACTTCCCTAAAGTTGATGAAATTGGAATTAGAATAAATACTTTCGTGATTTCGGTATAGTCTCACCGTTGGTCGTTATTTGGAAAATTTACACTTCATCTCTTAAAGAAATGAAGTTGAATTTTTCATTCGTGATGTGTTAGTAGATCATGTGATAGAATGATGGGTCATTCCATCTGTCTCAAACAAAAGGTTAGAAAAGTTATCAAAAAATACATAAGTCCATCTATAGTGAGATTAATCATATATGGTTCCTAAAATGGACTTATACATCTTATATTATACTGATTAATATAATAAAACTAGTTTCTACTAAACAGGGACTTCTTATAGGCCAGTGGTAGGTGGTAAGGTCCAGTCGCACTTCGGTTGTGGGTTCGATTGCCAGAGCCTTGTCTAACGCGATGGGTTGTCGCCCGTCCTACTGGTTGTCCTTTTTCTAAAACTACATTACTATAACATCCCATCAATAATATCGAAAAAAGTTCCATCCTTAAAAAATAATAACTTATGTCCAACATAATCCATTCCAATCTTTAGGCTTATCTAAAATATTTCGGTCCAAGCTCATAGTATAAAGAAAACAATTGCTAGAAAGGTTATCTACCAAGCATGTGAATACCATCATTTATCCCCAATATATCTTGTTGGTCACATTCCAATCATGTGAATACCTTAATCATGTGTTCTCTTGAAAAATGAATACCCATTAATACTTAGTGAAAACATGAATGCTGTCAAAAGTTAACTCTTTACACATACCAAAATCCAAAAATTCTATATACTCAAACCATGATATAACCTTCTCCTTATATCAGTCATGAGCTCATGAATACTATCAAAAATCTCATTATCTTCTTATCCCTTCGTTTTGCGCATATCATCTGCTTACCAAAAATATCTCAATCACTTTCCATGGTTACCGGTACCATAAAATTATTGAAAAACAAAATAAACCAATACATAAATATTCCAATATTCCACGATACTATATACAACATTATTTTGGAATCCCATTACATAAACACATAATCATTCCACCACATCGTTGTCATATTCAACATCGCCAATAGTGATCGCATGTGACTTCCCTTTTTCATTTGCCTTAAGTGGTTGCTCATGTCGATCATCACTAACCCTTGGGTTAGGGCATTTATTAGAATAATGCCTCATTTCCTTGCACTTGAAGCATTGAAGTGTTGGTGGTGCGTTCTCTGCAGTCTTTTCTTTATTCACATCATTAGAAACCCTTTTTCCATTACTTCGACACTCAGCTGCTCGATTACCTTCTTTTCCATACTTAAAACATTTTCGAGTCCCTTTAAGACAATCTCCACCTTTCTTCTTTCCACACTTTGAGCATAACTAAACATTCATCTTTTTTCACCATTATTCTGAGATTTCTCCTTGAACTCCATCTTTCGTTTCTTGTCAAAACCATGAGATGGATATGTAACACCAACTTCCATTTCTACCTTAATAGCACAGTGCACAATTTCTTCATAGCTACTGAAGTCTCTTATAGCTAATTCCCTTCTAAGATTTGGTTTTAAGCCACTGAAGAATCGATCAACTTTACTTTCAGGTTGGATGATAAATCCAGATGCATACCATGCAAGCCTTGTAAAATTCACTTCGTATATACCAACAGATTCATCATCCTTTGGCTTTAGTTCAAGAAACTCCTTCTCCATCTTTGTTCAAAGAATACGAGGGAAGTACTTATTGAAAAATAAGTTCTTGAACTCATCCCATTCCATGGACTCAATTTCATCTCTTGGCCTCGTATTCTTGATAAGATTCCACCATTGATCAACTTCACCTTCCAAACGATATACTGCTAAGATGACTTTATCGTGTTCAGAACATTGAAGAACTGAAAATATCTTTTCAATGGTTATGATCCATTATTCAGCAACAAGTGGATCAGAAGACCCACTGAAAGAAGGTGGACGTTGCCTCATGAAGAACTCAATAGAATATTGTTCCCTTCTCTGCTCATTTGGAAGTCTAGAATGATTCATATCTTGTGTAAGTATAGTAATAAGATTTTGCACTCCATCTCCCATAACATTTGTTTGTTCAGGAGGACAATCATTGCATTGTCCATTACATTGATCAACACAGTTCCATCGGGTTCCAGCCATCGTCTAAAACCCAAAAAGAATAGTGTGAGAGGAAAAAATCACGCTAGGGAAAACAACATAATAAAGGGGGAGTACCTTCAATATCTAACATATTAGTTTACCGTAATTCTAGTAATATAACCAATACTTATACTTAACCTTAGGGACATCCCTAGACATACCTTATAAATATCTCTAGGGATCTCACTAAAGTTCTCGCATCCTAGATTCCAAAGGTTAACTAAACCTTTCCTCTGATACCAACTGTAGAGACCCTAATCTTGACGTACATGGACATTACATTAATTTTTCGGAATACTTAGTACATAACAAAAACACACACACAAGGACCGTAATATTTTAGTGTCTTTGGGAACTCGGAATATAATCTTCCAATCGTGGTGAAAGATCTTAAACATCTCCCATAAAGATCTTCTTTTTTTTACCTAAAACATTTCTTTATTTCCTGGGGAAAAGAAAACATAAAAGGGTGAGCTCAAATGTTCAGTAAGGGTAAACAAAAGAAATGTCAATCACATCATATTCATAAGAACATAACATTTTAGAAATCTTAACCTGCAAAAAGGATCATAATATCATAACACGGATAAATCATAGTAGTGAAATGTAATCCCAATAATCATAACTTACAACATAAAACTTTGTGGCATACACACATAATCATAGAGAATCATTTCTTATTAGTCAAGCCTCATTGTCAACACTATCTTAGTGGAAAAAGTCCATTTCTTGAACCGAGTTCATTCCTCATTTCAGTCCTGTTTCACTAAACCGGTTTAACCTACCGTTCCAGCCATGTCTATCTCATGAGATATAAAATCTTTACCCAATGAATTGGAGGGAGATATAGGTCCCACCCATCTCATAATGATACCATTCTTATGTGTGCCACAAAATCATAAACCATACATCATAGCATAACCCATGTAATAAAAATGGGAATCTTAAACATCGTGACATCATAAAACAATTCATATAAGATAAAGGAATTCATAAAAATATTTCCATCACTACATAATCAAATCCATGTAATAATAGGGATAGAAACAGAACCCTATATTATCTTAGATGGAAAATAATTTTGATAAAACTCTTGAACTCCATTCTTGAGGAAAATATCCTTTCTACTTCAAAAACACTTTTCCTTTCTTAACATGTCATACAATTCTAAACTAAAAGAAGTTGATTAAAAATAATCTTGAAAACTTGTAAAGGAATATTCTTGGAAATAATGTTTTAAAAATCCATTCATTTCGTATAAGTTTAAAAAAACATTCTTCGTACTTTTGTCAGAAAAGTCAAAAGAACCACATATGGTAAACAAAAGAAAGATTCCTTCCATAACACAAAGTAAAAGTCAAGGAGGGGTAAAAATTCCATTAAACATACATGGAAGAATATTAAAAACTTTATGAAAAACACTTTATGATCATGGATGAAAAATATAACCCCAGTAAATACTTATGTATAAACAATCTCGGATAAAAATGAGATTGGAATAATTATCCCTTACCTTAGGTCTGATTTGCTTCGTAAGTGTCTGAACCTCATGTATAATGATTTAAATAATTTCATTTACTTATTCCAGAATCATAATCATTGTTATTATATCATATATGGTTCACTTATGACTTTATTTTACCCGTTCTTTTGTAAATTCCATGTTAAAGAGCGTTTTGGGTAAAATCGTTTCATTTGTCATCCGTGTTTTGACTTGTAAGTATTCATATGATTACTTAGATCATGATTACTTAATTCCCAAATATAAAACAGGATTTATATATAATATATATTCATAATATACATATATATAATAGATCAGTAAATGGAAAGAAATACACCGTTCATGGAGACGGTAGGTCGTACGTACGCATGAACGCTGTTTTCGTTTCCTTATTGAGTTGAATGGAATTAAGTAGATGACATACATATATATACACATAAATCCAGTATCATTATTATTTCATATATTTCATGATTACTTATTATATATACTTTATAATCATTCATGAATGGTTAATGTGGAGAATGAATCTCATCGCGTCGTGGAGACGGTAGTCCGTACGTACGCACGAGTGATGATATTGTTCTCATGATCATGGAATTGTATTGGAGTGTATTTATACTATTTAAGAATCAATATCACTTTAAAATAATAATATATAGTTATTATGTACACCATTATATCCATCCAAGTAAGGTGGTGGTGGAAAATAGATTACACCACGGCGTGGAGATGGTATTCCGTATGTACGCACGCGCGGTGATTTGGTTTTCCGTAGGATGGATAGATGGTGAAATAGGTTTGTTTCATACTTATAATAACATATCAGTATATGAGTGATACTGATGTTATTACTTTATAATGAAACTACCTAAGAAAAAGAATTTGAAGAAGAAATAAAGTTGAAAGAATCGGTAACGGACATTACCTCTTCTTTGAAGCGCCTCTTTGAGTCCTCCTCTTAAGGCACTAAAATTGGTCTTTGAAGAAGACCAGGAACTCTAGGATGTTTATAGGGAAGTGGATAAGATAATTTGGCATGGTTTGGTCGAGATTTAAGGCTCAAAGTTGTGTGAGGAAGAGAGGGAGGAGGTTCCCTTTTATAAGGGAGGAGAGGGGCACCTTTGGAATAACAAAAAATATTATTTTATTATAAAGTCAAATTCAGTTTTAAATAGCTCAAAATTAATTTATTTAGAATATAAGGTGGGTATGGGTCTAAATCCTCTCATCCAATATAATTTAGACAAGTTTAGGTTCCTATTTTAACCTTATCATTTAGATTTAACATTAAGTTAAATAATTTTACTTTTACCGTGTCTTCTTGTGTTCTTATACTATAAGGTTAATAAACATACTATAAGCAGCCAAAAGAACCATATGTTGTTTATTATTAATATATATAACCTTATCTAAGTCATTTGTCCGAACATTATATTTTTAGGAATAAAATTACAATTAATAATATAATATTTGTTTTAAAAACTATTTTATGTCAATTTTGACACTATTTAGTAATTGATTTTTGTGAAAATCATAACAGAATGATTAGTTCGAAAAAAGTTACTTAAATAAATACTAACATGTCATATTAACCTATAAAATTAGTTTAATTCATAAAAAGTCTAAAATTACATTTATTTTGGTATTTATAACATCGATTATGTCAATATTTCATTAATAAAATAATTACTGCATCATCTTTGTGTCATAAATAAATTAAATTATTTAATGTCTAAAAATTAAAAATAAAATACCATTATGTAGGAAATATTTTTATCTTTCTAATGAATATTTATTCGAGTTTATCTTATGTATAACCTTATATTAAAAATTATTTACTTATTAAACTTTGATTTTAACTATTTTAACCCTTCTTTAAATAAATTAATAATAAATGTCCTAATCTAATCCAAGTGGGCCTAAATGGTCATATTTTATTCCTAAGGTTGTTTTTGGTCGAATTAAACTTATCCAATAGAATTAATACATGTGTTAGGGTAATAATAATATCATTTTTACCCTTAATTACCCTATTTAGTTTTAACCGTGGTAAAAAAAAGTAAAAAGTTATTATTCACCCAAAATTATTTTCATCTCATTGAACCACATTTTACTTACTGACATCAACCGTGTCTCTCGGATTTTTGAAATTCCACTCACAGAAGCGGTAAAATTAAGTTTTATGAAAAATTCATTTTTTTTAACTACCACTTAGTGGTTTCACTATTCATCAAAAAATGAAAGTTTCCAGAAAAATACAAAAAATTAGGCCTAATATATATTTGATATTATGAACTCAAAAATGATTTCTATTTTACCAAATTCAAAACATATCAGTTGCATTAATTAATTTAAAAATTAATTCCCGCCGTCAAATAGCGTGTTCTTAAGAGATAATAACTATCAAAAGATTGACACTTGTTTATGTCTAGTTTAAATGTGAAATTATATACAATGACCAACATTGTATTAAATTGTAAAAATATATTATAAATATACTTTAAAAACACTCAAATTAATAATTTATCACTATTAATTATTTCGATTAAAAAGGTTGTTTTTAATTAAAATTTAGTAATTTTCACTATTCATCAGAAAATGAAAGTTATCCGAAAAGTACCAAAATTTCACCCTAAGCTAATTTCGATATTCCGAATCCAAAAATGAAGTCCATTTTGAAAAATAAAATTTACAAAATTTCAAAAAGTGGTTATTACTATTCATAGCAGCTAGTTTTAATAATATTTTAATAGCATATCGTTGTTTAGTGAAACTCGGTATTCCGTACTACACGCGCTATCGAGGAAGGTCGTGATTGCGTGTAATGCAAGGCAAGTCAAGGATGCATGTTGTGAAAGCTCCTTTTGGTGTAGCATACAACACAAGACATTAATGAAATTAAAAAGAATATTTTTCATAAAATCTCGGGGTGTTACATTCTACCCCCCTTAAAATGAATTTCGCCCTCGAAATTCATCGGGGTTATAAATGGTTTACTACTTGAAAGTTTCTTTAATAGAAACCTACATCGTAAAAAGGAATACCAAAACCAATCTTTAAAAACAAAAGTGTGAAACGTAACGGTTACCCAAATAAACTATCACTGGGTTTCCACATAGGTGAAAATATGGATATGGAAGAGAAATCTGACCATCATGTTCTGATGGAGAGAGGTAGAGAACATGGCTATGGAAAAGCCAGCAATCACAAAGCCATAAATTTGTGAAGATATAAGGTACCATCTTATTCATCAGATATAAGAGCACTAGGACAACATTTTTGGTTTTCAAGATCATTTCCCTAAAGTTGATGAAATTGGAATTAGAATAAATACTTTCGTGATTTTGGTATAGTCTCACCGTTGGTCATTCTTTGGAAAATTTCCACTTCATCTCTTAAAGAAATGAAGTTGAATTTTTCATTCGTGATGTGTTAGTAGATCATGTGATAGAATGATGGGTCATTCCATCTCTCTCAAACAAAAGGTTAGAAAAGTTATCAAAAAATACATAAGTCCATCTATAGTGAGATTAATCATATATGGTTCCTAAAATGGACTTATAATTCTTATATTATACTACTTAATATAATAAAACTAGTTTCTACTAAACATGGACTTCCTGTAGGCCAGTGGTCGGTGATAAGGGCCAGTCGCACTTCGGTTGTGGGTTCGATTGCCACAGCCTTGTCTGACGTGATGGGTTGTCGCCCATCTTTCTGGTTGTCCTTTTTCTAAAACTACATTACTATAACATCCCATCAATAATATCGAAAAAAGTTCTATCCTTAAACAATAATAACTTATGTCCAACATAATCCATTCCAATCTTTAGGTTTATCTAAAATACTTCGTTCCAAGCTCATAGTATAAAGAAAACAATTACTATAAAGGTTATCTACCAAGCATGTGAATACCATCATTTTTCCCCCATATATCTTGTTGGTCACATTCCAATCATTTGAATAACTTAATCATGTGTTCTCTTGAAAAATGAATACCTATTAAACCTTAGTGAAAACATGAATGTTGTCAAAAGTTAACTCTTTCCACATACCAAAATCCAAAAATTATATATACTCAAACCATGATATAACCTTCTCCTTATATCAGTCATGAGCTCATGAATACTATCAAACATCTCATTATCTTCTTATCCCTTCGTTATGCGCATATCATCTGCTTACCAAAAATATCTCAATCACTTTCCATGGTTACCGGTACCATAAAATTATTGAAAACCACAATAAACCAATATATAAATATTCCAATATTCCACGATATTTTATACAACATTATTTTGGAATCTCATTACATAAATGCTTAATAATTCCACCACATCGTTGTCATATTAAACATCGCCAATAGTGATCGCATGTGACTTCCCTTTTTCATTTTCCTAAAGTGGTTGCTCATGTCGATCATCACTAACCCTTGGATTAGGGCATTTATTAGCATAATGCCCCATTTCCTTGCACTTGAAGCATTGAAGTGTTGGTGGTGCGTTCTCTTCAGTCTTTTCTTTATTCACATCATTAGAAACCCTTTTTCCATTACTTCGACACTCAGCTACTCGATGACCTTCTTTTCCGCACTTAAAACATTTTTAGTCCCTTTAAGACAATCTCCACCATGCTTCTTTCCACACTTTGAGAATAAGGAAACATTCATATTTTTTCACCATTATTATGAGATTTCTCCTTGAACTTTATCTTTTGTTTCTTATCAAAACCATGAGATGGATATGTAACACCAACTTCCATTTCTACCTTAATAGCACAACGCACAATTTCTTCATAGCTACTGAAGTCTCTTATAGCTAATGCCCTTTAAAGATTTGGTTTTAAGCCACTGAAGAATCGATCAACAATACTTTCAGGTTGGATGATAAATCCATTTGCATACCTTGCAAGCCTTGTAAAATTCTCTTCATATATACCAACAGATTCATCATCCTTTTTCTTTAGTTCAAGAAACTCCTTCTCCATCTTTGTTCGAAGAATACGAGGGAAGTACTTATTGAAAAATAAGTTCTTGAACTCGTCCCATTCCATGGACTCAATTTCATCTCTTGGCCCCGTATTCTTGATAAGATTCTATCATTGATCAACTTCACCTTCCAAACGATATACTGCTAAGATGAATTTATCATCTTCAGAACATTGAAGAACTGAAAATATCTTTTCAATGGTAATGATCCATTATTCAGAAACAAGTGGATCAGAAGACCCACTGAAAGAAGGTGGACGTTGCCTCGTGAAGGACTCAATAGAATATTGTTCCCTTATCTGCTCATTTGGAAGTCCAGAATGATTCATATATTGTGTAAGTATAGAAATAAGATTTTTGCACTCCATCTCCCATAACATTTGTTTGTTCAGTAGGACAATCATTTCATTTTCCATTACATTGATCAACATGGTTCCTTCGGGTTCCAGCCATCGTCTAAAACCCAAAAAGAATAGTGTGAGAGGAAAAAATCACGCTAGGGAAAACAACATAATAAAGGAGGAGTACCTTCAATATCTAACATATTAGGTTACCGTAATTCTATTAATATAACCTATACTTATACTTAACCTTAGGGACATCCCTAGATATACCTTATAAATATCTCTAGGGATCTCACTAAAGTTCTCGCATCCGAGTTTCCAAAGGTTAACTAAACCTTTCTTCTGATACCAACTATAGAGACCCTAATCTTGACGTACATGGACATTACATTACTTTTGCGGAATACTTAGTACATAAAAAAACACACACACAAGGACCGTAATAGTTTAGCGTCTTTGGAAACTCGAAATATAATCATCTAATCGTGGTGAAAGATCTTCAACATCTCCCATAAAGATCTTCCTTTTTTTTACCTAAAACATTTCTTTATTTCTTGGGGAAAAGAAAACATAAAAGGGTGAGCTCAAATGCTCAGTAAAGGTAAACAAAAGAAATATCAATCACATCATATTCATAAGAACATACATTTTGGAAATCTTAACCTGCAAAAGAGATCATAATATCATAACATGGGATAAATCATAGTAGTGAAATGTAATCCCAATAATCATAACTTAAAACATGAAACTTTTTGGCATACACACAAAATCATAGAGAATCATTTCTTATTAGTCAAGACTCATTGCCAAGACTATCTTAGTGGACAAAGTCCATTTCTGAACCGAGTTCATTCCTCATTTCAGTCCTGTTTCGCTGAACCGGTTTAACCTGCCATTCCAGCCATGTCTATCTCATGAGATATAAAATCTTTATCCAATTAATTGGAGGGAGATATAGGTCCCACCCATCTCATAATGATACCATTCTTATGTGTGCCACAAAATCATAAACCATACATCATAGCATAACCCATGTAATAAAAATGGGAATCTTAAACATCATGACATCATAAAACAATTCATATAAGATAATGGAATTAATAAAAATATTTCCATCACAACATAATAAAATCAATGTAATAATATGGATAGAAACATAACCCTATATTATCTTATATGGAAAATAATTTTGATAAAACTCTTGAACTCCATTATTGAGGAAAATATCCTTTCTACTTCAAAAACACGTTTCCTTTCTTAACATGTCATACAATTCTAAACTAAAAGAAGTTGATTAAAAATAAACTTTAGAACTTGTAAAGGAAGCTTCTTGGAAATAATGTTTTAAAAATCCATTCATTTCGTATAAGTTTAAAAAAAACATTCTTCGTACTTTTGTCGAAAAAGTCAAAAAGAACCACGTATGGTAAACAAAAGAAAGATTCCTTCTATAACACAAATTAAAAGTCAAGGAGGGGTAAACATGCCATTAAACATACATGGAAGAATATTAAACACTTTATGAAAAACACTTTATGATCATGGATGAAAAATATGACCCCAGTAAATACTTACGTATAAACAATCTCGGATAAAAATGAGATTGGAATAATTATCCCTTAGCTTAGGTTCGATTTTCTTCGTAAGTGTCTGAACCTCCAATATAATGATTTAAATAATTTCATTTAATTATTCCAGAATAATACTCATTGTTATGATATCATATATGGTTCACTTATGACTTTATTTTACCCGTTCTTTTGTAAATTCCATGTTCAAGATCATTTTGGGTAAAATCGTTTCATTTGTCGTCCGTGTTTTGACTTGTAATTATTCATATGATTAATTAGATCATGATTAATTAATTCCATAATATAAAACAGGATTTATATATAATATATATTCATAATATACATATATATAATAGATCATTAAATGTAAATAAATACACCGTTCATGGAGACGGTAGGCCGTACATACGCATGAACGCTGTTTTCATTTCCTTATTGAGTTGAATGGAATTAAGTAGATGAAATACATATATATACACATAAATCCAGTATCATTATTATGTCATATATTTCATGATTACTTATTATATATACTTTATAATCATTAATGAATGGTTAACGTGGAGAATGAATCTCATAGCGTCGTGGAGACGGTAGTCCGTACGTACGCACGTGCGATGATATTGTTCTCATGGTCGTGGAATTTTATTGGAGTGTATGTATACTATTTCAAAATAAATATCACTTTACAATAATCATATATAGTTATTATGTACACCATTATATCCATCCAAGTAAGGTGGTGGTGGAAAATAGATTACACCACGGCGTGGAGACGGTATTCCGTACGTACGCACGCGCGGTGATTTCATTTTCCATAGGATGGATAGATGGTTAAATAGGGTTGTTTCATACTTATAATAAAATATCAGTATATGAGTGATACTGATGTTATTACTTTATAATGAAACAACCTAAGAAGAAGAAGTGGAAGAAGAAATAAAGTTGAAAGAATCGGTAACGGACATTACCTCTTCTTTGAAGCACCTCTTTGAGTCCTCCTCTTAGGGAACTAAAATTGGTCTTTGAAGAAGACCAAGACCTCTAGGATGTTGCTAGGGAAGTGGAGAAGAGAATTTGGCAGGGGTTGGTCGAGCTTGAAGTCTCAAAGTGGTGTGAGGAAGAGAGGTACGAGGTGCCCTTTTATAAGGGAGGAGAGGGTCACCTTTGGAATAACTAAAAATATTATTTTATTATAAAGTCAAATTCGGTTTTAAATAGCTCCAAATTGATTTATTTCTAAGATAAGGTGGGGATGGGTCTAAATCCTATCATCCAATAGAATTTAGACAAGTTTAGGTTCCTATTTTAACCTTTTTATTTAGATTTACATTAAGTTAAATAATTTTACTTTTACCGTGTCTTCTTGTGTTCTTATACTATAAGTTTAATAAACTTACTATAAGCAGCCAAACGAATCCCATGTTGTTTATTATTAATATATATAACCTTATCTAAGTCATTTGGCCGAACCTTAGATTTTTAGGAATAAAATAACAATTAATAATATAATATTTGTTTTAAAAACTATTTTATGTCAATTTTGACACTATTTAGTAATTGATTTTTGTGAAAATCATAACAGAATGATTAGTTAGAAAAAAGTTAATTAAATCAATAATAACATGTCATATTAACCTATAAAATTATTTTAATTCATAAAAAGTCTCAAATTACATTTATTTTGAAATTTATAACATCAATTATGTCAATATTTCATTAATAAGATAATTACTGCATCATCTTTGTGTCATAAATAAATTAAATTATTTAATGTCTAAAAATTACAAATAAAATACCATTATGTATGAAATCGTTTTATCTTTATAATGAATATTTAGTAGAATTTATCTTACGTATAACCTTATATTAAAAATTATATACTTATTAAACATTGATTTTAACTATTTTAACCCTTCTTTAAATAAATTAATAATAAATGTCCTAATCTAATCCAAGTGGGCCTAAATGGTCATATGTTATTCCTAAGGTTGTTTTTGGTCGAATTACACTTATCCAATAGAATGAGGACATTTGTTAGGGTAATAATAATATCATTTTTACCCTTAATTACCCTATTTACTTTTAACCATGGTAAAAAAAAGTAAAAAGTTACTATTCACCAAAAATTATTTTCATCTCATTGAACCACATTTTACTTACTGACATCAACCGTGTCTCTCGGATTTTTGAAATTCCACTCACAGAAGCGGTAAAATTATGTTTTATGAAAAATTCATTTTTTTAACTACCACTTAGTGGTTTCACTATTCATCAAAAAATGAAAGTTTCCAGAAAAATACCAAAAATTAGGCCTAAGCTATATTTGATATTATGAACTCAAAAATGATGTCTATTTTACCAAATTCAAAACATATCAGTTGCATTAATTAATTTAAAAATTAATTCCCGTCGTCAAATAGCGTGTTCTTAAGAGATAATAACTATCAAAAGATTGACACTTGTTTATGTCTGGTTTAAATGTGAAATTACATCCAATGACCAACATTGTATTAAATTGTAAAAATATATTCTAAATATACTTTAAAACCACTCAAATTAATAATTTATCCCTATGAATTATTTCAATTAAAAGGGTTGTTTTTAATTAAAATTTAGTAATTTTCACTATTCATCAGAAAATGAAAGTTATCCGAAAAGTACCAAAATTTCACCCTAAGCTAATTTTGATATTCCGAATCCAAAAATGAAGTCCATTTTGAAAAATAAAATTTTCAAAATTTTAAAAAGTGGTTATTACTATTCATAACCGCTAGTTTTAATAATATTTTAATTGCATATCGTTGTTTAGTGAAACTCGGTATTGCGTACTACACGCGCTATTGAGGAAGGTCGCGATTGCGTGTAATGCAAGGAAAGTCAAGGATGCATGTTGTGCAAACTTCTTTTGGTGTAGCATACAACACAAGACATTAATGAAATTAAAAATAATATTTTTCATAAAATCTCGGGGTGTTACACTGCATGACACAGACTCAGGCCGTATGAGTAGCCAGCAGTGAGTGGCAGATGATGGCCTTGTTTTTAGATATGCATCTGGAGGTTCAGGAGCAAAGTGTACAACCTGTTCTAAAAGCTATGACAGTGACATCCTCTCTTCTAGAGTAAGTCCACAGGAAATAGTTGATTGACCCTGAGGGTCTCATTTTAAAGGAAAGTGTTGCAGGAGAAAACCCACCTCCTAGTTGGGTTATTGATGGCATTGAAACTCTCCTTTACCATGGTCGTGTCTGGGTACCTTCAGGTATAAGGGGAGAGATGATGAAGGAATATCACACCTCTATATGGGAAGTTCATCCTAGGCTGACCAATATGTATAGAGACATGTTTTGGTAGTATTGGTGGCCTGGTATGAAAATGCAGATAGTAGGTTTCATCACTTAGTACTCCACCTATCAACAGGTGAAGGCAGGGAACCAATGACCTGATAGACCCCTACAGCCTCTATCCATTCCCAAATAGAAATAAAATTACATCACCATTGATTTCGTTATAGTCTTTCCAAGATATCCTCAAAGCAACGATGCAGTATCGGTGGTTGTTGATAGGTTTACCAAGATTGCACACTTCTTGCCTATCCGAGAGACCTTTACGATTGATGAGTTAGAAAGGCTGTATATCCAGGATATTGTGCAACTTTATGGTGTACATTGTTTTATTGTCTCTAACAGAGATTCCTATTTTACTTCATGGTTCTGAAAGGGTTGCAAAAGGAACTGGGTTCACAGGTACTTCTGAGTACTGCATATCACCCACATACCGATGGGTAATCCGAGAGAGCTATACGAGTGTTAGAGGATATGTTACAAACTTTTATCCTTTATTTTGGAGGTTTATGGGAGAATAATTTACCTCTTGTCGAGTATACCTATAATAATAGCTTCCAGGAAACGATCCAAATTGCTCCATATGAGGCTTTCTATGGTAGATCGTGTTGTTCGCCTTTATGCTAGCTCGAAGCAGGTGAGGTAGCTCTGTTGGGTCCTCATCTCGTTCAGGAGACTTCTGAGCAAGTTCAACTGATTTAGAATCATATTACTACATCTCAGTCCAGGCAAAAGTCTTATATTGATCGTCTCCGAAGACCTCTGGAGTTTGAGGGGGGACATCGATTCTTTCTGCGTGTTTCTCCAAGGTTGGGTCACAGGAGGATCAGGAGACAGGGGAAGTTATCACCAAGATACGTCAGGTCGTTTGAGATAGTGGAGATATTTGGGCAGGTAGCCTATTGGTTACTGCTACCTCAGAGGTACCATGCCATGCACAATTTTTTCCATGTATCTCACCTTCGACAATATCATCTAGACCCATCTCATTCTTTTGACCCTAACGACATAAAACTTGATGCCGATGCATCCTTTATGGAGAATCCGATCTGTATCATCAACTGTAGCATAAAATTACTTCGAGGAAAGTCAGTCCCACTGGTCCAGGTGTTGTGGAAAGACGGACGCATTCAGGACGAGACCTGGGAGTGAGAGACGGATGTACGTGTGCAGTGGCCGGAACTCTTCTCTGGCGACGTTCCACTACCCTTGGAAGGGAAACTCAGGGATGAGTTGTCTTAAGAAGGGGAGGTTGTAACGTCCTATCCTTAATCAGGTACAGACCGTTTTTACTTTTTTGTAGTCTAATTAATTAAGCGACCCGGGGTGTGTGCCTGTGCACCTCACTACGGGGTCCAGAACAGCTTTTTATTTAATTTAAATATTTGAAGAAGTTTCATGAAAAATGTCATGTCATGCTTTGGCACGGTGTTTGGGTTTTAAATAATTAATTAAGGAATTGAAAAGATTAATAAGATATTTAAAGAATATTTAAAAGAAACAAGAAATGATAAAAAGAAATTCTGAAATAAAATAAAGAGTGGGTTACGGGAAAAATGCAAATAATTAAAATAGTGGATTCCCGTTTTTAATTATTCTTATTATTTTCCTTTCCATTATTTTCATTTATGTTATCTTTTTCTTTTATTTCCTTTTCCCTTATCTTTTATTTTTCTCTTATTTTTTTCTTTATTTTTCTTTCTTTTCTCTCTTTTTTTTCCTCTCCTCTCTCCCTCTCCCACTCATCACGTCGCAACCCTCAATCCCATCACACCAACCAGTATTTCCTTTGGAAGGTTTCTTCTCCTCTATCCAATGTATGATTGCTTCGTCATTAGGTGTGAATTAAACCTTAGGGAACATCAAATATTTTTCATTTGGAATCGTGTATTTTCGTTGAGTAATCTGCGCGCAGTTCATCACGGATGATTTTTACCCTATTTTGGGGGTTTTCTAAAATTCTTCATTTTCATCCATTTTAGGTCACATAAAATCCCACTACGGATCTTAAAGTCATCTACGACTAAAAGGTAGTGTGCCTAATCATTTTCCCTCTGTTTCGTTGCAATTATAAAAACGTGTCATTGTGTCGTTAGTCAGTGCCTACCGGCTTTGTGCAATTTTACCCATTTTAATTACATTAATGGTTTTTCTTAATTTTTATATCCTTAATCATCTTAAATTAATTTTTTTGAATGTTTGCAACAAGATTGGACACCCCTTTTGGGTGTACCTACATAGTCGGTGTATTTTTCCATTTTCTGGGTTATTAATTTAATTAGCTGCAGGTATTACGCAACCCCTTTTATTATTTTTAAATTAAATGAATGGTTGTTTTAATTATTGCAAAAAAATTATACACCCTTTTGGGAGTGACGGCATGATTGGTGTATTTTTTCATTAGTCGGGTTTATTGTTTAATTAATTTCATGTGCTACGAAGCCCCTTTTTATTGTAATTAAATTCAATAAATAGTTTCTTGAATATGAACTTGAATTGTTGAATCATTGACACTTGTTATGCTGAACTTCTTATTATTTAAATGTGAATTATCCACTGAGGTTGATATTATATTTATATTTACTTGCAATTTCGTATGTTGTACTTTTAGATTTATGCCTTGTGATGCGGGTGTATCTAGTTAGTTTTCAAGTTGTGACTTTATATGTTGATTATGTCATATCTACTACTGTGAAAACATTAATTAAATTTAGGGCAGGGAAAGGTGGTGGGTCCCATATTAAGGGCCATCCTTAGATCCTTCGTTCATGAAAGGTTACCTCTATGTGCCAGGGGTGGTGTTGTTGGCTTTGTCAGACTGAGACTTCCCTGGAATTTCTAATACTTTTGAGTGATACCAGTTCCAAAATGGCCCATCGGGACAGATCTGTTGGCAATGTGGCTAAGCCATCCTCGGATGACACTCGACCCCTTTTTGTGAGATCGGGATGGACTCTGGGTAAAGTCATGCCTCGGGCGATACTTGTTCTTTCGAAATATTTCCTTGGATGGGCTCAGTGGCATTGGATAAATTGACAGATGTTTCGTAGTGATACCTTTGAGACGGGCTTGGACTCCAACTCTCAACTTGAACCTTAAATAATGATGCACTTACGTTTTATGTTATTGATAATTGACCCTCTTGAGAATTGAGATATTTTCACTGATATGTGTAAGTGCACCTGGTTGACACTAGAATTGTACCCCAAGTTAAATCACAAGCTTGGGGTATACTTTTTCCTGTTTTTACCTTGATTTCTAGGTTTTATGTATATATATGTGTGTGTTCGTTCATTTATGCAGACAGGTACCCTTTCAGACTACCAACTCAGGCTGAAGCAGGTGACTAGGCACGAGTTCCATTTGGGACCCGGGCCTAATTATTTATTTCATTGCACTGTAATTAATTTGTTTGAAATGGTTATGTAATGGCACAATGCATTTTAATTTTTGCACGAAATGGAAAGGTTTAGACACTATGGGTGCCAGCCTACTGAGATTTTATCTCACACCCTGCTCGGGCATCGTCAACACCTGAGTAGATTACATGCTCATAGGTATTGACAAGGGGAAGTGTTCTGCTTCCGATGCTTGACTGTTTATTACTGCTTAGGATGGAGATTGGGGCAGAGGATCGGTCCTTTCTCATGATGCAGTTTATGCTTATGTATTTTCTTTTAGTTGACTGTGAGTTTGAGTTTTGTTTTCCATACCTTCAGTTTAGACTCATATCATGGCATTACATTCTTTTGTGAGCTTCCACATTTTGTTATTATCTTTCAGTTAGATTATTTACATTTCTTCTGCTACAGTTTGTTTATTTACATGCTTCTGCTACTTCCTATTTGTTGTTCTTTACTTTTTTTGTGATATTATCTGTTACCTATGAGGTAATAGTCTCCCCCATGAACACAAAAAGGGCCCTCGCTTCTATTTGGTAGCCTCTGGCGTTCGGGGAGATGTGCTTGAGGTTATGTGACACACTGGTCTGGCCACCGTCTTAGAGGTGAGCCAGGTCGAGACATTACAATGTGCCTCCAATAATGATTTTTTTATAAAATATGGTATATAGTATAAATATGGCCGTAAAATTGTTTTTTACAAGTTTATAGGTCATTTGGAACATAATATTAAAGTTCAACCACAAATTAAACTCATTTTTACCTTAATCGATGTAATTAATTTTAATTTATTTCACTAATATTTTTGGTCAAAAACTTTCTTTAACTTACTAGAAATTATAAATTATTATATTTAAAAATATTTAATCCATTTTTCCAAATTCTAATCACATAATTGTTATAATTTAATTTAAAAATAATCCTATAAAAGTAATGAGAAAGCGAGTTTTAAAGTGAAAAAGTTTCAAAAATATTTTATATATATTTTTGATATTAAATTGATTAAAAAGACCTGAATTGGATTAATAGATGTATAAATGAACTATTTTTACTTTAAAACTAATTTAAAATATAATTTAACATTATAAATTATTTAGATGAAAAGTAGGTTCTCAATTAAAATTCGGTGATTTTCAATATTCATCAAAAAATGAAACTTCTCCGAAAAATAACGAAAATTCAAAAAAATATAATTTTAAAGATAATATTTCAAAAAATAATTTATTTTTTGAAATAAAATTTATAAAAGTGTAAAAATTTAGTTTTAAAACAATTCTTCCATTAAAAGGCTACAAAATTATCTTTTAGAAATATAGAGCTTTTTATGCATAAAGTTGGATTTGTTCTTATTTTATAACTATAAAACTTATTGGATGAATTTAAAAACATTTTATGGAATATATAACATATAAATTTCATTAATATAGTTCACTAATAGTGATTAATTTAATTTATTAAGATAAAACTCCTTTATGGGTGTGAAAATAGTTTTTTTATAAAAACATTTCCTTTATATTCAATTAGTTTTTGTTTTTATTTATAATTAAATAGTGACTAGTAAATTAATTTTATAAACATGTGTAAACCATATTTTCATAATTTAGATAATCTTATTCATTCCCTCCATTCCAATATCTAGGTGACAACTATCATGTTAAATAATAATATTAATAGTATACTATTGTCCGATAAAACTCATCCTTGTGTGTAACACAAGTAATCAAAGAAACATGATGTTATATGAAATGAAAGATAAACTTTATGTTTTTTATAATGCAAGTTAAACTGTTTATTGTGTGTAAATCAAGCTATCAAATAATTTAAATTAATTTTAAAGAAAACATTTTATAAAATCTCAGCATGTTACAGAGCACTTGAGCTCACCGTTCATATGTTTTCTTTTCCCCATGTTATCAAGAATGTTATTGAATTAATTATTTATATAAGGTTTTCATCTAGATTATGATGATGAATTAATTTTAAATAATAAAATTTGGATTAATTTGATGAAATTCTCTTTTAAATACATGTGTATTATTTATGTAAGAGTTTTTTTTCTAATTCTATAATACTCTAAACATAAAAGGTACATAGGTATGTATGTGATCCAATATTTAATTTTTATGTTTTAAGTTTTGGATGGAAAAAATTTGGTCACCTTCATTAGTTTCAAAGCCATAAATTTAAAGTTTATGATTTTAGCAGCAGATCCTGGTGTGTGGTTTCGAGGCTATTATAGTTGGTATCAAAGGGGAGGTTTAGATAACTTTAGTATTAGGATGTATTCATGTGAGGTTATATTAATATTTATTGATACCATAATAGGTTTATAATATTAAGTTTTATTATAATTTCAATGTTTGAGACACCCCTTTTAATGTTTTAAGTGATGGGATATTAAAGTGATTAATGAAATTTTGGTAAATGTTTTATCAGGTTGAAGTATATGTGAACCATTGGTTTAATGTAGAGTATGAATTTACATTTATTTATATAAGTTTTAAGGTATTTATAAACTTTTGGGTTTATATAATCTTGGATATTGATGTAATTATGGTAACACATGTTTTATCATATAGATAACCATGGAATTGAAAATTTATTTGGTGATTTAGTGATTAATGTTATTTCAGAAGAAGGTCACTGTATTTTTGGGATTGTAAGATAAAAGGTATAATATAATATTTGAGGTTAAAAAATATTTAATGTTGAATTTATTTAGGTCATTTGGGATATTTATTCATTTATATATGGAATTATTTAGTATTAACTTTGGGTATTACTGTTGAATTTTGGAGATTAATATATTATTTCATTATATGAAGGTTTATTCATTTTCAGGAATTATCTTACCATATTATAGCCATTTTGGTTTTGGTTCATGTCTAAAAAAATTGGAATATCTAAATTATCCATTTTTTGGTTTTGTGTTCATTTTAAAGTTGATTTTAGTAATTTAGGCATAAAAAATCACCATGAATACTCATCATTTGGAGAAAAAGATGAGATTCTAGTGAAAATTGATAAATGGATGAAATTATACTCCTAAAGTAAGTATATTTCATTATGATATTATTATACATAGTAAATTAATTCATAAACTCTAATATAAGAACCTTGAAACAAAATATTTCCCTATTACCACCATTTATAATGAAATAAATTACCTTTTTCACACCTCTTTGGTTTATAGTTTTGTTGTTTTTTACTTTATCATGATCATTCAATTTATTGAGATCAATGATCTCTATCACAATCCATTATTATTTGAATATTATGAATTTATTACATATCCAAATATTCACTTCACATCTATGTACTCCTATTTGGAAACATAGTATGTGTTATTCCATATGACCTATGTACTTCATTTTCTCTCTTATCAAGAGGATTTTTTATTAACCTTTTTACAATGTGGGTTTTCAACAAAGGTATTTTCAAATTTCCAAAATTTGATTACTAATATAAAGTTAAAATTGAAAGTATGAAATTTATTAAAGGGTGTAGGATGTGACACCTTGAGATTTTAAAATAATAACATTATGTTCGATAGCATATTCTACACACAACATCGAGATTAAACAACTCATGAAATATATCACTATTATAACCTAACCGTTAAATTTGATGGTATGAATAGTATTAACTAACCTATGAAATATATATATATATATATATATATACATACACATGTTCTACTCAATATAAATTTATCGATAAATTTTTAGTAATTAATCAATAAATTTTTAGTAAAATAGTTTTATTCATCAAAATATATTTCCTTCAAAAATGGTTTTAATTGATTTTTGTGAAAAAAATATATAATTATTTTTTATAAATTTTATAAAAACAATTTTATAAAATTGAATTAATTATTAAATAATAATATCAAAATTAACTTAGGGTAAAATTTTGGGATTTTTTAAAAAATATTGATTTTTTAGTGAATAGTGAAAAAAACTATTTCTTTGTAAAAAAAAGGTCATTTATTTTCAATAAATTAAGTAATTTAAAAAGTAAAATTATTTTTTGAATATTATTTTAAGTAAAATAAATATAATTTATTTATATTTAATACACTTAATTACTTTTGAATCAACTTTATATTGGATTTTATTACAAGTTTATGAGAGAAGGTTTCCAGTTGATACTAAAGAGGAAAAAAGGGTGTGGATAAATAAACAAGGCTGAATTATAAATCGTGGCTTCAAAAAATTTAAAATCAATTGGAAGTAATTTATACATACATGGTACATAATGTCCAACCACTTTGAAGAGCTAATCAACGATAACCTAGATATCCAGGTAAGTACACTTCACTAGGAATTGTAGAGGGTGTCTAATTCTAATAATATTAGTCTTGTATTAAATTAATTTTTGAGTTATTTCAGTTTATAGTGAAACTTTTTTGTGCGTGTTTTCCCACTTCTCCTCAAATTGTCTTTGAAATAAAAAATTTACATGTGGTGGTTAAAACGCTCTTTTCATTACATCTGTGGGTTAATTTTAAATTAAAATTTTTCACTTGTGTGAATTGTATTTGGTGAAATGTATTCCATATTTTTAATAATAATAATTTATATTATATAATAAGTTCAACTTAATATTTTTATAGTAAATAGTGAAAAGAGTAAAAAATATATTGTGGTTAAGGTAAAAACTGATTTACCGGGGGTTAAACAAAAAATATATGGGTTAAAATGACCTAAAAACTTGTATAAAATCTATTATATGAACATATTTTGATATTATTATGTATAATTATAGATAATTGTCTATTTTGGTTCTTTTTTTAATGTTAAAAACGTGTGTACATCTTTTTCTTTTCAAAAATTACAAGTGTGTCACTCGCCTCACTTATAAAAGGCCATCCCCTCTCCTCTCCTATTCACACCTTCAAATCCCTTTGAATAATCTAAGACCTACCCAAATACCTTAAAAACTTTTATTTACACTAACTATATTCCTTAGTTTGATCCTAAATCCATCCTAATAATGCTTTTGGTTCTTAAGTAAGGAGGTTTTCTGAAGAAGAGGTATTGTGATTAACCGTACATTTATATATTATTTATTCTTTAAACTCCATGAAATATTATTAAATTATGCGTATATAATATCACCAAAATATAACATATACTTATATTTTATTATTTTAATTTAATAACCAAATCCATATCATCTTCTATCAAATTGGAAATGAAATCATCATTCGTGTGTATGGCAGACTACCGCCTCGCAAAAATGATGCTATTCATTCTGCATCATTGCCTCTCAAGAATTTTTGTAATGATGTATTTAAAGTATTTATATTATATTTTTAACATATTTATACTTTGGAGTTATATAATCACATATACCTTCTTACTTTCAATTCTTTAAGACGGTATGATAATGTCGCTCGTGTACACGGTGGACTACCCCCTCACGGAGTGATGTGGTTTTTTTCACTAACACATTACATAGAAGGTAATGCGGATAAATTTAATGAATATATGTGATATAAATGAAATAATTGTGATATTAAAAAAAGATTTATCATTATTAAAATATAATATATCATTTTATTTCTTACATTGAAAAATGATAACATCATTCATGTGTATGTGTGGACTACTGCGTCCATGAAGCAATGTGACTCTTTTTTCACAAATAAATCATTTATATGATATATAAAAGTATATTTTAATAAATAATATGTTATTTATTATATTATTATAATTTTTTTAATATAAATTAATACAAAAATTATTTTTATAATGATCATTTAATAATGGAAATGTTACTCATGCGTAGGTACGGACTATCATCTCCATAATCATAATGTAGTACATTTTTCATATACATATTTCATGATAAGTATTAAAAATTATAATTTATATATAAATGTGATAAATATTTAATTATTATTATTCTTGATATGTTTAAATAATGACCTCTTTGACCATGTTCGACGCACTGAATCTGTTTTGAAACAACAAACCAAACGTCCTCAAAACACCCAATGTTGACTTAAATGATTAAGTATCTAAATATTCTATTAGAAATAAATAAAATAAATCATTTAATTTTATGATATTAAAACTATAAAATGATATTAATAAATCAAATAATTAATAAAAAAATTATACATGAGTTTTGAACACGTACGAAGTCAGACCAGAGGTAAGGGTTTCTCGTATCACTTTTACTTCTGTGAGACATATGTCATATTCACCACTTGTTTTTATTATTTGGTGTATGTACAACCCAATACTGTTTTATATTATTATTTTCATGAAAATTATTTGGATTTATGAATCCATATGAGGTTCTCCCTTTCATGAGGGTTTGATTTAGATATTACCAAAGTAGTAAGGGACTTCATCTCGATTTTCCTTTATTGAGGTATATTTTAATGTTATATACCTAATTTATTTTATATGGAATATATACTACCCATTTTACATGTAATATCATTAATACTTAATAAATCATGGCATTTTAAGTTTTAATTTTAATTATTTTATCCAACAGTATTTGAATTGAATGTTACCAAGTGGTAAGGAATTTCATAACTCAATTTTTGTTAATTGGGTTGTATTACTTCTTCATTGTATTTGTTATTTTAAGATTATGTATGTAATGAATTTTTATTATATTATGTTTTATTTAAAAAAATTTAGGATTTATAGATTATCCACATCATCTATTCATTTATTAATTCTCACTTAAATGTTATGACAATTTTAAGGGTTTCTCATCTCAAATTGTCTTCTTTAAGACATATGTTATGTTATACACCTATCTTATTTCATGAGGTGTATCTAATTCCCCATTGATATTTTATATCATTAATCTCTTTATTTTCATGATATTTAAAGTTTCATTTGATGTTATTATTTCATGGGTTGTGTTATTGAAGAGAGACAAAGTGGAAAAGGCTTTATGTTATAATCTTCTTTTTAATCGGGATTATTTATGCTTTAATTCCCATTGAAGGAAATTATTTGATCATTTCCTAATGAACCCATTTAATTTTATTATATTGTGTTTATTAATTAAATTTTCAAGTAATATTACCATTTTTCCCTCTTTGTAACTTAAAATTATTTAAGAATTTTTTTTAAGAATATACGACTTTATTTCTCTCTTCGGCCGAAAATCCTATTTATTAATAATCATTGTTTTATATAAATGATTTAAAAAAATGTTTTACTATAAATATTTAAAGTCATTTTTACCCATAAATTTATTTTTTAAGAATTTTTTAAAAGGAATCTTCCTATCATTTTCTGAATAGGTCAATTTTTGATGTTTACCAAAAATGTGAAAGGATTCGTTGTTATAATGTACTAGGCATGAATGGAATTTTACACCATAATGACCGCTAAATGTTTTAAAGATAATTTTTATGTTTCAATGGTTATTTTAATTAAAAATAATTTATTTATTATTTTAGAAATTTTTTTATTTTAAATAATTTTTTTAAAAATGGAAAGGGTATTTTCCTCAAGAAATGTTCCATGAAATATTTCAAAATCATTTTCTATCTAAGATAACATACTTTCATGTTGCTCAAAATGAAAAGGTTATTTTCCTCAAAACAAATTTAATGATATTTTAATGGTATTTCTATTCATCAATTACAAAAACCCTCAATGTTAATTATGCTCAACATGGGATATTTTTTAATAATACCATCCCCATTCCTTATTTTTATGGATTATGATTATTTCAATGAGATTTTTAGGGATCTCATTTCTTTTCCATGGGTTAATCATGTTTCAAAGAGATTTTTATGGAACCTGTTTCTATTTTATTGGTTAATCAAGTTCTAAAAATAATAATGTTTGTTTTATGAGTTTTATGATGAAATTTGAGATTCCATGTTTTATAATTATGTTGTGGTTATATGGTACTGATTATGTTAATGGGTGGTTCTATTATAAACAAAGTATGGGTAGTTATATTATTAACAAAGGATGGGTGGTTCTGTAATAAACTAAGGACGAGTGGGTCCATGAGATCCTTCCAATGAATTGGGTATGGATTTCCACTACATAGTAATTCCACTTGTAAGAGTTATTATAGGATTGATATGGAAATGATGTCCCAAATATACCTATATGATTTATTATGATTGCTATGGGTTTTTAATGATTCCTTTGATCATGATTGATATCATATGGATCATTATTATTGATTATTATGACTCTTGACTTTTTTAAATCCTTAATACATTCCACGTGTTTATTGGTCTAGTTTTATGGGTATGAGTTCTCTTATTTTATGCTCAAGCACTTTGATTATGTCCTTATACCCTTATGCTCATTTTATTCTCGTTGATGACATTAAATTATTAATGTTTATATTTAACCATACTGAGAAATTGAGTTCACCCTTATTATATTTCATTTTCACCAGGTTATCAAGAATTATGTTTAAAAATTTATTTATAGAATGCTTTCATATGGGTGATGATAATGACTTAATTTGAAATAAGAAACGATGGGTTAAATTGGTGAAATTGTCTTTTAAAGACATGGTTATTTTTTATGTAATAGTTTTCACTAATTATCTAAACCTATAAACCTAAAAGTTACTTGGTTATGTAAGTGATGCAATATTTTCTTTTTATTTTGTAAGTTTTTATGCTAAAAATTGGTTCAACTTCATCAGTTTCAAATCCAAAAATGTAAATTTATGATTTTAGCATCGGATTTGGGAGTGCAATTCCAAGGCTATTATACTTCATCAGAACATTTTTATAAATAATGAATGAATATTTTATTAGTTATATTTATAGTGATGATAAAATATAAATTTATCAATTCTGTAAATATCAATAATAAAATCTCACTTGAAATAGTTTGTTGTTGTGATTTACAGAACACTACAACAATAAATGGTGTAATTTAATTTAAATTAAATTTAAATCACAATATAATAAAAAATATTGTATAATGCTTAAAAAAATTTAAAACATTGGTATGAACTATTACATTGGTATGTAGAATTACATTGGTATTTACAATTTATTGCAAACATCAGTAAATTCAAAAATGTTGTTTTGTTGTCTTTAGACCCACATCCAAAAGATCTTGGGCATAATGCTAATTGACAAAGAAACTAACACCACTTGAACAAAATAGTGTACCAATATAAAAAATAATTTTTATCTTAGTAATATTATAAATTAACTAATTAAACATAAATATGATACAATTAATTAATAAAATGTCACTTTTAAACTAAAATAATGCACTCTGAGTCGTATCGGCCACACCAAGTGTCGGAATAATTTTTGGTTGATTCCTATACATCATAAATAATTTATAGATATTTTTTATAAATTATTAATAAAATCCAAGAGAATTTTCCCAATTTTGAGTATGTGACACATATTTTGAACTAAAATGTCCATTTAAATAAAAACATGTAGTATGAGCTATATCAGTAACGACATGTATCAGATTCCTAGGTGCATAATTCCTACACAACACAAATGATTTATGGATCATTTTCCAAAAATATAAAGACTATATGAGTGTATTTTATTAGTTTTCAGTGGGGGCACAAGTTTTTAACTAAAATGACATTTTTAAATTAAAAACACACACTTTGAATCATACTTGTCACACTATGTATTAGATTAACATGTGGTTGATTCATACAAGTCACATATGACTTATGATTTTTTTCCTAAAGGATTAAGAATATATGAGTGTGTTTTCTTAGTTTTTGATGAGTGGCATGTTGTTAAGTAAAACAAATCTTTTCAAACTGAAAATATACACTTTAAGTCATACCGGTCACACCATGCATCATATTGATATAAAACTGATTCATATACACAATAAATGACTTCATATTATTTTCCTAAATTATCAAGACAATTTGATTTTTTTTCTTATTTTTTAGTAAGTGGTGTGTGCTTTAAACTAAAATGTGACTTTTAAACTAAAAAACATTCACTTTGATTCATATCTGGAACACCATGTGTTGTATTGATGTATGGTTGATTCCTATACATCGTAGATGAATTGTGGAAAATTTAATTAAATTTTCAAGAAAATCATAGTTTTTTTCTCGTTTTTTAGTCACTAATGCAAGATTTGAACTAAAATTTCACTTTTAAAATAAAATCTTGCACTCTGAGTCATATAGATAACATTGTGTATTAAATTGAAATGATCCTACCTCTTACACATCAAAAATGACATCTGGATGATTTTTATAAATTATCAAGTCAATATGAGAATGTTTTATTAATTTCTGAGTATGTGAAGTGTGTTTTGTACTAAAATGTCACTTTTAAACTAAAAGCACATAATTTGAGTCATATGAAGTACATAGTGTGTTCGATTCATTTGAAGTTGATTCTAACAAGTCAAAAATGATTTTTTTTATATGGTATCAAAAAAATCCAAATATGTTTTCTTAATTTTGAGTATGTGATACACATGTTGAACTAAAACATTACATTTAAACTGAACACATACACTTTGTGTAATACTGGTTACACTGTGTTTTGAATTGATATGAATATGAATTATACATCTACAAAATGAATCATGGATCATTTTAATAAATTATCAGGACAATCCAAGAATGTTTTCTCAGTTTTGAGTATGTGAAGTGTAATTTGTACTAAAATTTTGATTTTAAATAAAAAAACCCACTTAAAATCATATTGGAAACATTGTATGTAAAATTGATATGCAGTCAATTACTATATATAAAAATAACTAATAGATAATATTCCTAAATTATCAAGGAAATTTGAGTGTTTTTCTTGGTTTTTAGTAATTGACGCATGTTTTGAACTAAAATGTTACTTTTAAACTGAAAATATGCACTTTGAAACATATCTGGAACACCATGTGTCATATTGATGTGAGATATATTCATAGATGTTAAAAATAAAGTATGGATCTGTATACTAAATTATCAAGAAAATATGAGTGTTTTTTCTTAGTTTTGAGTATGTGAAGTCTATTTTTTAATAAAATGTCAATTTTAAATAAAAACATGAATAATCAGTCATGTTAGCCACACCGTGTGTTATATTGACGTGAATCTGATTCCTATACAACAAAAATGAATTATGGAACATTTCTATAAATTATAAATATAATCTAAGTGTGTTTTTATTGTTTTTAATTAGTGATGTGTGTTTTGATCTAAAATGTTACTTTTAAACTAAAAACACACACTTTGTCTCATATCAGGTATGTTATGTGTTGGATTTATGTGAAATTAATTCCTACACATTAAAATTGACTTAAGGATCAATTTCCTAAAGAATAAATATAATCCAATAATTTTTTCTTATTTTTTAGTATGTAAATTGTTTTTTGTACTAAAATGTTAATTTAAAATAAAAAATCACAATTTCAGTCATATCAGCCACACTGTGTGTCATATTTATGTTCTAATGATTAATAAAAATAAAAAATTTATTACGGATTATTTACTAAATTATCAAGTTAATTCAGGTATTTTTTCTTATTTTTCAGTAAGTGACATGCATTTTGAACTAAAAGTTTAATTTAAAACTAAAACATGCACTTTTGATTTATATTGGGAACATTGTGTATCATATTGATGTGTGGTTGATTCCAAAATTTAAAAAATTATTTGTGGAACATTTTCTAAAAGTTTAAATATAATATGATAATATTTAATTATTTTCAAGAATGTTATCTGTATTTTGAATTAAAATGTCAATTTTAAATCAAAAAATGCACTTTCAATAATAATGAGAACACTGTGTATTAGATTGATGTGTGGCTAATTCATGCACATTAAAAATGAATTATGAATACTTTTCCTAAAATATCATGATAATATAAGGGTTTTTTATTTTTTTAGTGATTGATGAATATTTTTAACTACAATGTCACTTTTAAACTGGAAACATGCACATTGAGTCATATCGGGCACATCGTGTGTTGGATTCATGTGTGGTTTACTCCTACACTTCAAAAATGATTTATATGTCATTTTACTAAAAAAATACTGGATTAAAAATAGAATGAATTACATACTTATTAAACATAAACAAATCAAATAAAGAATAAATGGGTCTATTGAGAGAATATTAAACATGTACCATAATGTTTCACCCTTATCAAAGCCTTTATTGAGAATTTATTTCAATGTAATAATTTTTTGACTATAAAGAGAACAAATTTCCTCCATGCATGGTTCGTGGTCCTTTTTAAAAGTTAAAATATTATATTAACCTTCAAGAAGGACCAAGAACTCTGTATGGAGGACTATTTGTGCGCTTAATGAGCACAAAATGCTTATAGAAAAATAAATTCTAAATCACCATTTCATGATCTATGTGAAAATTAACTAAATAATTAATAGATAAAAATGATAAGAGAATTTAAAAAATAATAATTTGATAAAGTTATAATAAAATTTACTAAATAAGAAGTAGATAAATTAACACCTCATCCTTATTGAAGCCTTTTTTGAGAATTATTTTTTATCCAAGATATTTGTGCTCTTCATAGAACAGAAAATGTTTAGAGAAAAATCAATTCTTGATAATTAATTTCTGCATGATCTCTATGAAAATTAAATAAATAACTAGTATATAAAAAAGATAATAAAATTAACTAAAATCTAAATATATAAAATGATGAGAAAATTAACTAAATAAGTAGTAATAAAACTCATGTTCTTGATGTCTATAAACATTTTTACATAATTTATTCTTCTCACTCATTTCTAAAAAAACCCTTCCCTATTTTGAATATGTTGATTTTCAATAGTCTCAGTAGTACTAAAAAATTGTAAAAAATTAAATTATTAATAAATATTTTAAATGAAATTATAATTATCATCAGAAATACCTCTTTAAGGGTGTTATTTTGTTAATTTAATATGATATCTTTCATTAATTTTCAAATTGAATAACCAATATTTTACATTATTTTGTTTCAAACATTGCAGAAACATTGGGAAAAATAATTAATTTGTTTTAATATATGTTTTTATAGTTAAATTAGGTTTTATATACCCTAATAATTATCTAGTTATAGAAATTGAAATGATTATTTTGTTCATGGACCATCCTCATACAATGATTTTAAAAATATTTAAACACTGCCCTTTCAAAACAAAATTTTCATTAAAACCTAATACAAAACATATATCATGAAGTTTATTTAAAAAATTTTGAATTTATTATTTTGAAAATTGATAAAAGGCATCATGTATGGCTTATTTTTTGGTAATTGAACCCAAAAAAATAAATATTTGTAGTATCTAAATTGATTATAATGATCAATCA
The DNA here is from genome assembly GCA_963277665.1 of Viscum album. Taxonomy (NCBI): domain Eukaryota; kingdom Viridiplantae; phylum Streptophyta; class Magnoliopsida; order Santalales; family Viscaceae; genus Viscum; species Viscum album. The sequence goes on along the minus strand of OY728152.1, from coordinate 1,452,040,208 downwards.
ATTCTCTATATAAAAAAAGAAATAAGTAATGAAAGAAATGAAAATATATCTAATATGATTAGATTGTATAGTTTAACCCATGAATCATGGGTATTAAGAAGAGTTTGTCATATATAAGTTTATTTTCAAACGTTGTAGCTAATAAGTCCAGTATTTCTAAATATTAACATTCTTTAAATTAATTAATTATATATATAAGTAATGGGAGGACTAATGAGTCCAAATTTTTTTGAAAAGGTTTTTTCTTCATATAGTACTAATATTTACACTTATAAAAAATATGAATAGTATTTAACTATAATTAACATAGTAGATCGTCTATTGGATAAAATATTATGAAAACCAACATCATGTATACTCTTAAAACTGATACTCCCAACCATTCATGCTTAAGGATTTAATCTACATTCTTAAGACCAAGATATTTTATAATGACCCTTCATACATTCATTCTTCAAAGTCCAAAATGGTAGTAATACTATCTTCAAACACTGTATTTTCATGAAATTTTAATATTATTAAATACAGTAGTTAAACTGGTCGGATAAAGGTACTCTCTGAAGGTCTTTTATATTTATTGTTTAATCCTTTATATTTTTTATTCCACTCTTTGTTTCCCATCGCTTTTCTATATCTGTAGTAACATTCCTAAATTTAATAATTTTTTTATTAATTTTTAAAGGTTTTTAACAAAAAATAAATTAGAAAAGACATACCTCATTATCAACATGTATTTTTACAAGATCAATCAGCCAATATATGAAATTTCCAATAGCAAGATCGACCGTGGGAACATCCAGATCATCTAGGGGAACAGTTAAATCAGCACTCGGCCAATGATCTATGTGAATTACTACTCCCACATGATCTTTTGGAATTTTTTTCTTGTGTAGGATATCTCCTTGGATATTTTACATTGTACCAATAATGAATCTGACTCTAGTAACCCAGATATGGTGTCTAATGTATTGTATTAGTGTAGATACAAGGGGTAAAATCCCAAAGGACTTATTAGTTTATGAGTTTTATAGAACCAAATATATACATGGTACCTTTTTTAGATTTTTAATATAAAATAAAACATAATACATAAAAAATAAAAAATAAATTGAATTACATCCTTGAAAACTTATTCAAATATTTCTTCTTCATATCCTAGGGAAAAGAAAAAGAATAAGGGTGACCTCAAATACTCAATAAGGTTTACATTCAATGGAATATATCATGAATAAATAAAGAATAATCAATATGGAAAGGTAAATAACTGAAAAAACATGAAATTTAATCAATAACATGGATATCATAATTTATAAAGGAATAATAAATATGGAAAGGTAAATAACTGAACACACATTCCATTTAATCAATAAACTAAGAATTGAATGCATTCATAGATAATATCATTATAAAAATATCATGGATAAGAATAATAATTGAATTATAAATGAAGTAAACTCTTAATTATTAGATATCATGATCTCAGGCATCGTGATACCTCTACCATCAAGACCTCTCACAAGATGGTTTAAAACTACCAGTTTAATCCCATTTAATTTGGCCAACTAATTTTTTTATAAGACCTATCGATGCATCAAGGGACTATATGATTTTGGGCCCCACCCATTACTACATGTTCAAATGATTCATAATATATAGAATAATAAATTTTATTAATCAATAATATTTCTTATCAAAAATTATTCACATTGATTAAAGAATACGGATTTATCAATATTTCATCAGTTAATCAAATAAATTTCAAAGTAAACACCATATGTAAGAATGGTATTTGATTTAGAAAATATTCATATACATGATACAATGAATTTGGACAAAATTGAATTAAAAAATTAAAAATAATGAATAAATATGTATTCATGTTAAATATATAAAAGGGGAAATATATACACCACATAAAAGTGAATATGTGTGTATTAACAAATATGTCTCAATGAAATGGAAATTGAGATGAAATTCATTACAATGATCAAAACATTGAAGTGAGAATTTATCAATGAATCAATTATGTCTCTCAAATTTAAATCCATATAATAAAATTCTAAATAAAACATATTATATTAAAAAGTAATTACACACATAATCTTATAATATCAAAGTAAATTAAAAAGTAATATAACCCAATGAAAATAAATTGTGTTATGAAATTGTTTACAACTTGGTAATTTTCAATTAAAATACACTTAGATTGAATAATTAAAATTAGAACTTAAAATACAATGAATTATTAATTATTCATGATATTTCAAGTAAAAGAGTTAGTATGTACAATATAAAAAAAAATTAGGTGCACAACAATAGAATATTCCTCAATGAATGGAAATTAAGACGAAGTCCCTTACCTCACACTTTTATTTAGTTAACCATTATTTAACCTACTATATAATGGTTTTAAGAATGTTATTAATTTTTACTAGAACCATATACAAACTTATAATATGATATATTATCCCATTAATACTTGTTACCAGCCATTTGTAAATAATATTTCCTTATTTTCATTGGTTCGAGTGTTAATTGTATTGTTTTCTCAGGCATGTTTTTCCATAAAATTTATATTTATTGTACATAGTATATATATCCATAATATGAAAAATAATATTAATTTTATAAATATCATATTTACTTAGTAGATTAATTTTTAAAACCATTCATGAAATTTGGACATGGAAATGAATCACATTGCTTCGCAAAGACGGTAAGTCATACGTACGCATGATAAATGATATCATTCACTTAATGAGGGAAAGGGTAATAAATTGGGTGATATATTGATTTTATAGAATCAATATAATCTCATATATATCACATATATTCATTAATTTTATCTTTATTACATTCCATGTAAAGCGTAAGTGAAAAATAAATCACATCGCTTCGTGAGGCGATAGTCCGCCGTATACATGAGCGACATTATCATATTTTATATGGAATAGAACATAAAAAGGTATATGTGATATTAAAATTGTATAAGTATAATAATATCATAAATATAATATTCATGTATTAAATCCATAGTTATATCTAACCTTGAAAGATGGCGATGGAAGACCAATTAAATCAGTTCGTGAGGTGGTAGTTTGTCATACATATGATCGATAGTTTTGTTTCCCATATGATGGAAGAGTATATGGTTATAGGTAATTAAATTAATATAATGACATATAATTATATTTTATATACTGGTTTTATTAAACTATCAAGATTTAATAATATTTCAAATAGGTGGAAGAAGAAATAAAATAAAAATTCTCGTTTAGAAATGTTACCTCTTCTTCGACTGACCTCCTTATCTTTACACCAAAATCATTCCTAGGATGGATTTATGATAAACCCAAGGATAAAATTATTAGGTTATTTAAGTAGGTAATTTATTAGGGTAGGTATTTTCTAAACCAAATATCTTTGGAAGTGTGAAGAGGGGAGAGAGGTGGTGGCCATTTATAAATGGGAGGGACACACAGAGAATTTTTTAAAATAATTAATTACACACACATTTGATTCATTAAAAAAGCCTTGATAATGGTCCATTATAGATAATTATACGTTTTAAGGTTTAAATATGTCCATCCGATGGGTTTTGAACAAGTTGGAAGATCATTTTAACCCTTATCTTCATATTTTAACCCCTCAATAAGTCAGTTTTTACCCTAAACACGGTAATTAATTTTTACTTCTTTTATTATTCATAATGGTAAAAAAAATTATTTTGAACTTTTTAGATAATATAAATTATTATTATTATAAATATGTAATCCATTTTTCCAAATTCAATTCACATAATTGATAGAATCTAATTTAAAATTATACCCGCAAAAGTGATGAAAAAGTTGGTTTCCAAAGAGAAAACTCTCATAAGTATGGAAAGATTTTATATTGAAATTGAGCATAAAATTGATCCCAATGAAAAAATATTAGTTAATTTTAATATAGTTGATTTAATTTTACTTTAAAACTAATTTAAAATATAATTTAACTTTGTAAATAATTCAAATGAAAAAATAGTTTTTAATAAAAATCAATATTTTTTACTATTTGCAGTTGGGGTTTGGCCAAGTAGAATAGGAATACCTATAATACTATCTCAACATGGGATTGAATCTAGGAAGCCTAAAAATATTTTTGGATTCGTATGAACGGATAGTGGGGTGTGTGGAATGGAGGTGGGCGGGCGACAACAGGTCACAGAGTCATAGGGGTGGCTTGGTCGGTGACGGTCGTCGATTCTTCATGGATGGAGACGGGACTCAGAGGGTGTTAGGTGAGTTGTAAGGTGTCGGATAGGTGGTATTAGGTAGGTCCATGTGATAATGGTGATGAGACTCAGTGGGAATCATGATTAATGGATGACGGCTGGGGTGAGAGGTGTCTCGATCAACATCGGTTAATGATGGAGGGTCTCAGCCTGGCAGTACAGGCTCGATCAATGGGTAGATGAAAGCTTCAGAATTCAGTGTGATGTTGGGTGAGAATTATGTGTTAGATACATGGGATAGAACTAAGGAATTTGTGTTTCTATGGATAGATGTACTCATCAATTTCTTTGGGTCAGTTACTAAGGTGCAGTTCCAAACAAGGTCATAGCAAGGAGCAATCACTAGCAATGTGTCTATATTCAGACGAATGAGAAGGATATGAATTTTATATCAATACCAGGATCATCCAGTCATGCATTGGTATTTCCTGCTGAGTAGCTTTGCTGTTCAATAGTTTGGGTTCAAAAATTAGCATCACCTAGGTTAGTATTGTAACGGGGCATTTGGTCCTTAGGCCTGAAATAGCCATGTATTAAGGCTTTGTGCCTCTAAGTCTATGGACTATGTAAAGGTTACCCTTCAAAATCTAAAATTGGATTATCAAATTAATAACAAAAATACTCTAGGAGTTCAAGTATTATTTTTTACTATTCGTTGAAAAATGAAACTTTTTGGAAAAATCACATAAATTAACCCAAAGATAATTTTGATATTCTGATTTCAAAAATGAAGTTAATTTTATCAAATTAATTTTCTAAAAGTGATAAAATTTAACTTTAAATTATGTGTGCAAATTGTGAATAAACCCCCTTTTAGAAGAATATTGTTTTTTATAAAATATTTATTTTTATTTTAAGTGATTTTTATTTTATTTATAATCAATGGATATACATTTATTTTATTTTATACATCTATAAAACATATAATTTTCATAATTTATTTAGTATTATTCATACCATTTAACTTAAAATCTAAGTTATAATGGTCATGTTTAAATAATATTTTAATAAATTATTGTGTTTTGTTTAAACTTGGTGTTTCATGCATCATAATCTATAGAATAGTTTAAATTTATATAAAAGTAAATAAATCAAAAAAGTCTTGGGGTATTACATTATTCCCTCCAAAAAAATCCCATAAAATTTTACACATATTACCTTTTAAACATATGAGGGTAGTTCTTCTTTATAATATCCTATGGTTCCCATAATGCTTCCTCTATTTTATGATTTCTCCTAAGTACACAAATCAATCAATTCATATTATTCATTAATGATTTATCTCTAGTATAAAGAATCTGGATGTGTTATTCACATTAAGATATATGAGGTTCTAATTCTATTTTATCATTTGTGAGCACGTGTGTTGGGTCTAGTATGTACTTACTTAACAATGATATATAGAAAACATTAGGTACTTTTGATAGACTTGGTGGAATTACCAAGAATTGAAAAAAATATACAATTATTTCAAAGATTTCAAAGGGTATAATGTACCTATGGATGAGTTTACCTTTCATACCAAACCTTATAACACCCTTCCATGGAGATACTTTCCTGAAAACATGATCACCCACATGGAATCCCAAATCCTTCATCTTCATATCGGTATAACTCTTTTGTCTACTTTGCGCTAATTTAATATGACCTTGGATAGTCTTTAACTTTGTTATTATATCTTTAACAATGTTTATTCCAACAAGTTTCCTTTCACCGACTTCATCCCAGCAAGTTGTAGTATGACATATATTATCATATAATACTTTATAAGGAACCATTTTAATACTTGAATGAAAACTAATATTATAAAAAAATTATACCAATTGTAAATATTGATACCACATACCTTGAAAATCAAGTAATCATGACCCCATCATGTCTTCCATTGTTTGAATAGTCCTTTCAGGCTGTCTATCAGTTTGAGGATGGTAGGTGGTTCTCAAATTAAGCTCAGTATAAAGATCCTTCTAAATAATTTTCCATAATTTTTATGTAAAAAGGGGATCAAAATTAGTCACAATTGAAATAGGTGCTCCATGAAGTCTTTAAAATTCATAAATATAGATTCTTTTCAGGAAATCAAGAGGTAAATATTCTCTTATAGTGAGGAAATGCGCAGATTTGGTCGGGTGATCGATAATAACCCATATTGCATCATTCTTTATAAGATTATTTGGTAGTCCTATAACAAATCCTATAGTAATGTCATCATATTTTCACATAAGAATAGAAATATATTAAATGAATCCTGTAGGATGTTGTCTCTTAGCCTTGACCTATTTAAAAATAAATCATCTTGATATGTAGCCTACAATTTTCTACTTCATTTTATCCCATAAAAAATGTTGAGCTATGAGTGTCATCCAAAAATTTCATTTTAATATTAGGTATAGATGGAACCCATATTATCTTTCCAAATTTTATTATTCCATTATCACAAAAAATTCGTCCAACTTCCCATCATTCACAGCTTTTATTTTCTTTTAGAAATCCACATCATTGGATTAAGAAATTTTTATCATTTTCAATAAATATGGGTTCTCAATCATTTGAAAATTCAGTGATGTGTCCACTTCCTTAATAATCCCAATATTCATATTTACTAGATCCCTAAAAATAGGATCCCTCTCAATCCTCATTTGGTTCAAAACTCCATGATCATTCCTAATCAATTCATCTTTTACCTAATGTACTTTCCCTAGGTGGTATTGTATTGACAAATCATAATCATTGGGTAGCTCGAGTCATTTAATTTATCTCATAATGAGTTATTTTTTTGAAAATATTTATTTTAGGCTTTAATGGTAAGATTATATCTCGCATCTTTCACCATAAATAAATTTCTCCATATATTCAAAGAAAATATTATATCTACCAACTCAAGATCATGGGTATGAAAGTTCTATTCATGAGTCTTAAATTACCATGATGCATATGCAACAATTTTATCATTTTTTATAAGGACACAACCCAATATTTTCTTAGATTCATTAATTTATATAATAAACCCATCATTTTATGATGGTAAAGTCAAAATAGAATCATTGAAGATCTCATCTTTAGTCTATCAGAACATTATTCGCATTCTTATTTCTAAATGAACTTAACCCCTTTACATGTAAGCTTGATAATGGAAAATCCAATCGAGAAAAATTCTGAATGAATCACTGATAATAACCTACCAAACCAATGAAACTACATATCTTAGTTATTTTCATTGGTATAGAACATTCTCTGACTCTATTTTTCTTCAAAGGATCATTTGAGATTCCATCCTTGGAGAAAATATGTTCATAAAAAGAATCATATTAAAGCCATAAATCATAATTAAAAAATTTCCCATATAACTCTATTCCTATACGAGTCTCAAGAATGATCCACAATTTATTCTCATAATCATAATATATTTTAGAATACACCAATATATCATCAATGAATACCAAAAAAATCATCAAGTTAGTCCTTGAATACTCTTTTTATTAGATCTATAAACACAGATGGTGAATTATTCAATCCAAATGGAATTAGTGTAAACTTGTAATGTCTACACCCCATTCGTAATATTTTCTTCTGAATGAATTCCTTCTTTACGCATAATTGATGGTGTCCATATAAAAGTTAGATCATTGAAAAATATTTATCTATGTGAAGTTGATTGAATAAGCTATAAATGTGAAGAATATGATACTTTTTATTCATCGTAATGGAATTTATTTCTTTATAATCAATGAACATCCTCACTGATCCATCTTTATTCATAACAAAGATATCAGGATATCCCGAAGGGGAAACACTGGGGAGAATAAATTCATAATCACACAACTCCCCTATTTATTTCTTCTACTCCACTAACTCCACATTATCCATTCAATAATGAGTCATTGATATTGTTTTTTGTATCAAGGACTAAATCGATTGAAATCTAGACTTCACATTCTAGTGGATGTCTAGGTAACTCCTCAGGATATATATCAATGTATTTTTTGTACAATAGGTATATCCTCAATTTTAATATTACCTTATCCATCCATAGATTTTATTTTCTATTCTTCCCTAATAATATCATTCAATAGATTTAATAGAGGTGGATCTAGACATGACTCATATGATAAATAATATGCTCTAAAAATAATAAATTATACGTCTTCATCATGAATCATAATTCCCTTCTTCTTGAAATAAATTTTTTCATCATAGTTTTAAATCTAGTTCATACTAAGGATTATATCAAATTCAACCATATGTATGATAATAAGTTTAGTAAAAAAACATGATTATGTATCATAATGGGGACTTCCTGACGTTTTTTTATTGTATTGATACTTCCACTATGAGTTGTGACTGAAAAATACCTTCTTAAAGTGCTAGGTAAATATATAGTTCTCTTAGAAAACATAGAAGATATAAAAGAGTGATTAGATTGATAATAAAATAAATTATTACTAAATTTAAAGATTGTATTAAATTACCTGTCACCAAATAATTGGGTTCTTTCACCTCAACTGTAGTGATCGCATAAGCTCTTCCTTCTCCCCTTGGCCTCTTTTGTAGTGGATTCCCTTGATGCTTGGGGAATTAATTTACATAGTTCCCCATATCTCTATATTTAAAACACTAAATATTAGTCTTTTCTTTCTTCCCTTTGCATTATTTATCCCTATGTCCCTTATCTCCACACTTATAACAAACTCCCAATCCATTCAAGCATTTTCTAGGGTGATTGTTTACACAGTTTTCACAAGATGGAAATTACTTCAATCTATTTTTATTCTTTGAAACATTCCATTTTTCTTGGTGCTCATTCAACATATTATTTTAATTATTTTCATTGAACGTGTAGGATATAGAGAGTTCCTTATCTGATTTTGTGGAACATAAAACTATTTCATCATATGATGAAAATGTTTGAGATACCAACACCCTTTAGATAATTTATTTAATCCCTTCAAATAAATATTCAATCTTATACTTTTTATTGCATAGGTAATCTATAGAATAACTAGATAACCTTTTAAAGTTATCCTCATACTCATTAACACTTTTTTATTACTTTTTATTTAAGATGAAGAATGTTCAATTAATTTTAATTTTTTTCTCATGAGGTAAATGTTTATTGAAAACATTATCCTTCAAAGCTTTCCATTCCATGAGATTTATTTCCTCTTCATCCCAGGTATTCTGGATTAACAACCACCATTGATCAGCATCTCCTTTGAGATAATACACTACAAGTGTAACCTTTTCCTTTTCATCATATCACAAGGCCATAAATATATTCTCAAGAGACTTAATCCATTACTCAGGTATAATTGGATTATCATTCCCACCAAATGATTAGGGGTTATGTTTCATTAGGTAATCCAACATAGGATAATCACACTATGGAACCATAGGTTTCTCCATCTGAGAAAGGTTATATGTTATAACCTAATTAAGCTACCCTAATATAGATATAATTTGACTAGTTCCAATACCAGTTATATTGGCTTACTCAACTAAGAAATATCTACATTAGCCACAAGTATTAATTCCCTTCTTACTTACAGGCACCATTTCTAAACAATGGAATATACTAGATTACCTCATAAAATTAGGAATTTTAAATTATAATGTATAATTCCAAATATGTTGTAACACTTAGAATAAATTAAAATTTATTCAATGTTAATATCATAATAATAAATTTGGTTTCTTTGGGGATATATTTATTTTCAAATCCTTGATAATGGTTTGTAAAGAAAATGTGAATTATTCTAAGCATATCCTATAAGAGTGTCAAACTAGCTGCATAGTAAGTCCCATTATTGTGTGCCCAAGGAAATAAATTCAAGACCAATGCACCCTTTTCTAAGTTATTACCCCCTAGGTAAAATTGTGTTATAACCATTACCACTTTTAGTATCCATATAGGGATTTATTTTCTAGGAAAAACCAAATAATCACATCCTTACAAAAACATTGGGTTATTCTTCTATACATATCCTTAAGTCTATCATAGGGTTATGTTTCCTAATATATGTTTTCCTTAATATATTTCCCAAGGTTTCTACAAAAATTCCTACAATACCAACTGTAACAACCCTATATCTGATAAACTAGGGTTAGTGCCTACTTTATTACATTAGCATAGATACAAGGGGATCAAATAAAAAAGGATTGAATAGTTTAAAAATTTTATAGAACCAAATACATACATGATACCCATTTTATATTGGGAATATAAAATAAAAATTTATACATAACAAAATCAAATGAACTGCATCCGTGAAAACCCATTCAAATATTTCTTCTTCATATCCTGGGGAAAGGAAACAAAATAAGGGTGTTCTCAAATGCTCGGTAAGGGTTACATACAGTGGAAGCTATCAGGAATAAATAAAGAATAATATATATATATAAGGTTAAATAACTAAACACGTATTAAATTTAATTAATAACTTCTCTATCATAATTAGATAATGCATAATAAATATGGCAAGGTAAATAACTGAACACACATGTAATTTAATGAATAAAATGAGAATTAAATCCATCTATAGATAAGATCATTGGGAAAATATCATGGATAATAATAATGATTGGATTTTAAATAAAGTAAATGCTTAATTATTGGAATTCATGATCTCATTCATCATGATAACTTATCGATAAGACCTTTCACAAGATCGTACAAAACTATAGGCAGAAACCCATTTAATTTGTCCAATAGATTTGTTTCATGAGACCTATCAATGAATCAAGGGACTATATAATTCTAAGTCCCACCCATCATTTCATGTCCAAATAATTCCTCATATATCAAATAATCAATATAATTCATAAATAATATTCCTTTTCAACAAATATCTACATTGAGTAAAGAACATGAATTTATCAATAATTCCCCAGTTAATTAAATAACTTTAAAAATAAATATTGTATTTAATAATGGAATATAGTTTAAGAAATATTCATATACATGATACAGAGAATATCGATAAACATGAATTGTAACATTAACTGTCATGAATAAATAGTTTTTCATGTTAAATATATCAAAGGAGCTGTATATACACCATTTTAATAGGTGAATATTGACAAATATGTCTCAATGAAAAGGAAATTGAGACAAAATTCCTTATAATTGTCAAAATTTTAAAGTGAGAATTAATCAATTAATTGAATGTATGTATAAAATGTAAATCCACATAATAAAAATATAAATACAACAAAATATATTCAAAATTCATTACACACATAATATTATAATATCAAATATGATGAAAATTTAATATAACCTATTTAAAAAGTTAAGTTATGAAATTATTCACCACTTGGTAATTTTTAATTAAAACCCCCTTAGATGAAATAATTTAAATTAAAACCTAAAATTCCATAAATTATGAATTATTCATGATATTACATGTAAATTTGATAGTATTTACACCATATAAAATAAATTTGGTGCACAATAATAGAATATGCCTCAATGAAGGGAAATTGAGAAGAAGTCTATTACCTCATTATTTACTTTAGTTTAACATGATTTAACCTCCTGTAAAATGGTTTTAATCATGTTATTAATTTATACTAGAACCATATTCATATATAATCCTCATATTACTTTTTACCACCTATTTATTAATAATATCTTATTATTTTTGTTGCTTCAGGTGTCAATTGTTTTATTTTCTCATTCATGTTTTTTAATTAATGTTCTAGTTATTGTGCATAGGATATATATTCCTAATATCAAAAATTATATTAATGTTATAAATATCATATTTAATCATTATATTCATTTTTATAACCATTTGTGAAAGTTTTACATGGAAAATGAATAGCATCGCTTCCTCGAGATGGTAAGTCTTACGTACACACGAGCAACAATATTATTCCCTTAATGACTGAAAGGGTAAGAAAGTGAGTGATATATTAATTTTTGAATAATAAATATAATATCATATGTATCACATATATTAATTAATTTTATTCTTATTACATTCCATATAAATTATAAGTGAAAAAAGAATCACATCGCTTCTTGAGGTGGTAGTTCGTTGTACACACGAGCAATGTAATTGTATTTTAAACAGAATGGAACGTAAAAAGGTATATGTGATATTAAAATTAAATAAGTTTAATAATATAATAAATATCATATAAATGTTTTAAATCCATTATTATATCCATCCTTTAAAGTTAGTTATTAAAAATGAATTAAAACGGTTCGTGAGGTGGTAGTCTTTCGTACACACAATCGAAAGTTTTGTTTCCCATTTGATGGAAGAGGAGATATATATTCATGACATTAAAATAATAAAATATTATAATATTTAATATACTATTTTTATTTTACTAACATTATTTAATAATATTTTAAGGATGTATAATAACAAATAAAATAAAAACGCTTGTTTAGAAACATTACCTCTTCTTCAGACAACCTTCTTAGGTTTACAACAAAATCATTCCTATGAAGGATTTATAATAAAACCAAGGATTTTAGTATGATGGGATTTAAGTAAGTTATTTTTTAAGGTATTCTCCAAAAAAATGTCTCTGGAAGTGTTAATAGGGGAGGAGAGAGGTGACCTTTTATAAGTAGGGAAGAGGACACACATGAAATTTTTTAAAATAATCAATCACACTCACATTTTTATCATGTAAAAAGTATCCAAAATGGGAAACTCCTGACCATTATATGTGATAAGGTATAAATATAGTCATAAAATAGTTTTTTTACATGTTGGTAGGTAATTTTAACCCTTATATTCTTATTTTAACCCCCCCCAGTAATTCAGTTTTTACCCAAACCATGGTAATTAAGTTTTATATATTTTATTATTAGTAATGGTAAAAAATTAAGTTGAACTTATTAGATAATATAAATTTTTCTCATTCCAAATAAGGAATACATTTTTTCAAATTCAATTCATATAACTAGTATAATCCAATTTAAAATTATACCAGCAGATGCGACGAAAATGATGGTATTTAAAGAAAAAATTATCATAAGTATGGAAAGTTTTTAAATTGAAAGTGTACGTAAAATTAATCCCAATGACATAAATTATTTAAAGTTTAATATATTTAAAATAATCTTACTTTAAAACTAATTTAAAATATAATTTATATTTTTAAATAATTTAAATGGAAAAAAAAGTTTTCAATAAAAATCAATATTTTCACTATTAATCAAAAAATGTAAATTTTCAAAAAAATACCAAAAATTATCCTTAAGATAATTTTTATCTGATGATTTAAAAATTAAATTTAATATTATCAAATTAATTTTATAAATTTGATAATAATTAACTTTAAATTACGTGCGTAAAGCCCAACAAAACCACCTTCTATAAAAAAATACAGTTTTTTTCAGAAAACAATTCTTTTTCTTTCATGTGATTATAATTTTATTTATAATCAATATATTCCCATTTATTTTATTTTGTAAATTTATAATCCATATAATTTTCATTATTTATTTAGTACTATTCATACCCACCAATTTAACAGCTAGGTTATAATGGTTATGTTTAAATAATATTTTAATAGAGTATTGTGTATTATTTAAACCAGTTGTTACATACATCAAAATCTACTGAAGATGTTGAATTTAGTTAAAAGGAAATAAATCATAACCTCTCAGGGTGTTACAGTACCCCTCACAATATGGCAATGGGTGGGTTCTAATAGATATAAATCAAAGTCGGTTTCACCTTTTAGAATATTAATACATTAAGGGTATAAATATATACCTAATTCACATTTAACAAAAACAATTATGAAAAACATGATTACCTCTGTCACAACCCGTCCCCCGGGGCCCGTGCCGGGACTACCCCAAGCCCGAATTCCATAGTCCAGGGGTTGGCGACTAGCACCAGAAAGGAATTTCCTGAAAATGGGAAGGCATTGGCTCAAAACCTGTGCACACACAAGTAGGGTACACTACGCAAAAGTAAAACAAGATGGAAGAGTAAGGTTCAACTACAACTAGTAACCACAACTAAGTGTAATGGTAAATATTGAAAGTAAAGGGGTTGGAATACAATCCCAACTAAAAAGATACAACTACAATAGAAAATAGAAAATAGATCTTGAGATCGTTCGAAAAGGATCTTATTTGAAGGGTAGGTACATATCGTCTCCACAGCTCTCCACGTCAATCGTCACCTCTGTGTACCACCTGGTCCTAGCTCCAATAGTCTCAGCCAAGCTGATCAATGTCTGCACAAGACAAAACAAGGTGTGGGTGAATCCCGTGCAGGGGTGAGTATAACAATACCCAATAAGGACCCCGAGACCCCTGAAGGTTTATCAGAATTACACAAAGTAAAAACCACAAAGCATGATCTCAATCACAAAGCACAAAGAAAAAGACTCGGCTCAAACCAGGTATAGATAAAGTACAGAAGAACAGATGATTAGTCATAAAGCCTGATTATCTTTTTCTATCAATATTCACTATTTTAAACTATACGAAGTATGACCCACACAGGATTGATAGGTACTAATCCACACTGACCCACACAGGATCCGACCCTCCTAGGATTGATAGGTACTAACCCCCGCTGACCCACACATGATCTGACCCACCCAGGATCGATGGGTACTAACCCCCTCAAGACCCACACATGATTAGTAGGTGATGATCCACACAGGATATCTAGGTGTTGATTCACATAGAATCTCTAGGTGCTGATTCACACAAAATCGCTAGGTGCTGATTCACACAGAAACGCTAGGTGCTGATTGTAACACCCCGAGATTTTATGAAAAATATTATTTTTAATTTAATTAATGTCTTGTGTTGTACGCTACACCAAAAGAATCTTTCTCAACATGAAACCCTGACTTGGCTTGCATTACACGCAATCACGACCTTCCTCGATAGCGTGTGTAGTACGCAATACCGAGTTTCACTAAACAACAAAATGCTATTAAAATATTATTAAAAATAGCCATTATGAATAGTAATAACCACCTTTTAAAATTTTAGAAATTTTATCTCTCAAAATGGAATTCATTTTTGGATTCGGAGTATCGAATTTATCCTAAGGTGAAATTTTGGTACTTTTCGGATAACTTTCATATTCTGATGAATAGTGAAAATTACTAAATTTTAATTAAAAAAAACTTTTTTTAATCGAAATAATTAATAGTGATAAATTATAAATTTGAGTGGTTTTAAAGTATATTTAGAATATATTTTTACAATTTAATACAATTTTGGCCATTGGATATAATTCTACATTTAAACCAGACATAAACAAGTGTCAATCTTTTGATAGTTATTATCTCTTAAGAACACGCTATTTGTTTTGACGACGGGAATTAATTTTTAAATTAATTAATGCAACTGATATTTTTTGAATTTGGTAAAATAGACATCATTTTTGAGTTCATAATATCAAATATAGCTTAGGTCTAATTTTTGGTATTTTTCTGGAAACTTTCATTTTTTGATGAATAGTGAAACCACTAAGTGGTAGTTAAAAAAATGAATTTTTCATAAAACTTAATTTTACCGCTTCTGTGAGTGGAATTTCAAAAATCCGAGAGACACGGTTGATGTCAGTAAGTAAAATGTGGTTCAATGAGATGAAAATAATTTTTGGTGAATAGTAACTTTTTACTTTTTTTTACCACGGTTAAAAGTAAATAAGGTAATTAAGGGTAAATATGATATTATTATTACCCTAACACATGTCCTAATTCTATTGGATAAGTGTAATTCGACCAAAAACAACCTTAGGAATAAAATATGACCATTTAGGCCCACTTGGATTAGATTAGGACATTTATTATTATTTAATTCAAAGAAGAGTTAAAAGAGTTAAAATCAAAGTTTATTTACTAAAACATTTTTAATATAGGGTTATAAATAAGATAAATTCTATTGTAAATATTCATTAGAAATATAATAATATTTCCTACATAATTATATTTTATTTATAATTTTTAGACATTAAATAATTTAATTTATTTATGACACAACAATGAAGCAGTAATTATCTTATTAATGGAATGTTGACATAATTGATGTTATAAATACCCAAATAAATTTAATTTGAGACTTTTTATGAATTACGCTAATTTTATAGGTTAATATTAAATGTTAGTATTGATTTAATTAACTTTTTTCGAACTAATCATTCTTTTATGATTTTCACAAAAATCAATTACTAAATAGTGTCAAAATTGACATAAAATAGTTTTTAAAAAAATATTATATTATTAATTGTTATTTTATTCCTAAAAATCTAATGTTCAGAAAAATGACTTAGATAAGGTTATATATATTAATAATAAACAACTTGGGGTTCGTTTGGCTTCTTATAGTAAGTTTATTAACCTTATAGTGTAAGAACACAAGAAGACACGGTAAAAGTAAAATTATTTAACTTAATGTTAAATCTAAATGATAAGGTTAAAATAGGAACCTAAACTTGTCTAAATTCAATTGTATGAGAGGATTTCTACCCATTCCCACCTTAGATTCGAAATAAATCAATTTGGGGCAATTTAAAACCGAACTTGACTTTATAATAAAATAATATTTTTCGTTATTCCAAAGGTGCCCCTCTCCTCCCTTATAAAAGGGAACCTCCTCCCTCTCTTACTCACACCACTTTGAGCCATCAAGATCGGCCAAACCCTACCAATTTTTCTCTCCACTTCCCTAGAAACATCCTAGAGGTTCTGGTCTTCTTCAAAGACCCATTTTAGTGCCCTAAAAGGAGGTCTCAAAGAAGCACTTCAAAGAAGAGGTAATGTCCGTTACCGATTCTTTCATCTTTATTTCTTCTTCCACTTCTTCTTCTTTAGTTGTTTCATTATTAAGTAATAACATAAGTATCACTCATATACTGATATGTTATTATAATTATGAAACAACCCTATTTCACCATCTATCCATCCTACGGAAAAAGAAATCACCGCGCGTGCGTACGTACGGAATACCGTCTCCACGCCGTGGTGTAATCTATTTTCCACCACCACCTTACTTGGATGGGTATAATGGTATAAATAATGACTATATATGACTATTATAAAGTGATATTGATTCTGAAATAGTATACATACACTCCAATACAATTCCACGATCATAGGAACGATATCATCACTCGTGCGTACGTACGGAATACCATCTCCACGATGTGATGCGACTCATTCTACATGATCTTCATTTCATAATGATTATATAAATGAATTGAATGAATGAATATGATATATATTACACTAATACCATTCTGGAAATGAGGTATCTATAACCTAAAGAGAATAATAAGAATTTATTCAACAAAACACGCATAAGAACAAAAAGTTATAAACACCCGAATAACAAGTAGCAATGAAATATTACTACTAAGAAGCTAAGAAAATGACCATATATGATATCAAAAAAATAAGTATGATTCTGGAATAAGTCAATAACATTATTTAAATCATTATACAGGAGGTTCGGACACGTACAAATCATATCGGACCTAAGGTAATGGAAATATCACAATCTCATTTTTATCCGAGATTGTTTATACTTTAGTATTTACTGGGGTGTATTTTATCATCCACATCCAGGTTTCCTGAATATGTAATATTATTTCTATCCACCTACAATTTTTTAAATCCAATTTTACCCTTCGGTGAGTTTTTAGTAAATAATATGAAAGGAATCTTTTGTCATTTTTCGTACGATGTACTTTTTGACTTTTCCGACAAAAGTACGAGAAGAATGTTTTTTTAACCTATACAGCATGAATGGATTTTGAAAACATTATTTCCAAGAAGCTTCCTTTACAATTTTTCAAGGTTATTTTTAATCAACTTCTTTTAGTTTAAAATTGTATGACATGTTAATAAAGGAAAACGTTTTTGAAGTAGAAAGGATATTTTCCTCAAGAATGGAGTTCAAGTGTTTTATCAAAATTATTTTCCATATAAGATAATATAGGGTTCTTTTTATATCCCTTTTATTAAATTGATTTGATTATGTTGTGATGGAATTATTTTTATGAATTCCTTTATCTTATATGAATTGTTTGATGATGTCACGATGTTTAAGATTCCCATTTTTATTACATGGGTTATGCAATGATGTATGATTTATGATTTTGTGGTACACATAAGAATGGTATCATTATGAGATGGGTGGGACCTATATCTCCCTCCAATGCATTGGGTAAATATTTTATATCTCATGAGATAGACATGGCTGGAACGGTAGGTTATACTGGTTTAGTGAAACAGGACTGAAACGAGGGTGACTCGGTTCAGAAATGGACTTTGTCCACTAAGATAGTCTTGGAAATGAGTCTTGACTAATAAGAAATGATTCTCTATGATTATGTGTGTATGCCACAAAGTTTCATGTTTTAAGTTATGATTATTGGGATTTCATTTCACTACTATGATTTATCCCATGTTATGAAATTATGCTCTCTTTTTCAGGTTAAGATTTCCAAAATGTTATGTTCTTATGAATATGATGTGATAGATATTTCTTTTGTTTACCCTTACTGAGCATTTGACCTCACCCTTTTATGTTTTCTTTTCCCCAGGATATAATTAAAGGTTTTAGGTAATAAAAAAAAGGAAGATCTTTATGGGAGATGTTGAAGATCTTTCACCACGATTAGAAGATTAGATTCCGAGTTTCCAAAGACACTAAACTATTACGATCCTTGTGTGTGTGTTTTTGTTATGTACTAAGTATTCCGCAAAAGTAATGTAATGTCCATGTACTTCAAGCTTTGGGTCTCTACAGTTGGTATCAGAGGAAAGGTTTAGTCAACCTTTGGAAACTAGGATGTGAAAACGTTAGTGAGATCCCTAGAGATATTTCTAAGGTATGTCTAGGGATGTCCCTAAGGATAAGTATACGTATAGGATATAGTCCTAGAACTACGGTAACGATATTAGAATTTAACCTAATATGTTAGATATTGAGGGAACTCCCCCTTTACTATGTTGTTTTCCATAACATGAATTTTTCCTCTCACACTATTCTTTTTGGGTTTTAGAAAATGGCTGGAAACAGGAAGATTCACGATAATGGAGGATATGACAGACAATGGAATGATATTCTTCATGAGAAACCAAATGAAATGGGATCTGGAAGTCCAAACATCGTTGTTATTCCTAATCATAAATCTCATAATATGATCAATAATCTCAACTTTGGTAAGTTACCCGACTCAGATAATAAGAGAAAGATGGAGTTTCATGATGATCATAAAGGAAAGAAAGTTAAATTTCCCTCATGTAAATCATGTGGGAAGAGGCATCAGGGAGATTGTTTCAAAGGATCTGGAAGATGATTTGGGTGTGGAAAAGAAGGACACAAAGCCAGTAAGTGAAAAGGAAAAGGTTCAGTTAACACCATGGACAAGGATAATGGTATTGCTACGACATCAACAATGATTAGATGTTTTAAATGTGGAATGTACGGGCATTATGCAAACCAATGCCCTAATAGAAAATCTCATGAAGAGAATCATCATGGTCATATGGGTAGTATTTATGTGGATGATGATGAGGAGACTACAAATTATATATGAGCTGAAAGAAGTGTTGAAGCTCAGTCAGTTGTTTTAGAAGGTAGTGGAATGATTGTATGTTTATCGAGAGTTATGTTGTATAGTTAATGGTATAATGGAATAAAGAATCATCTAAGGATTGTTACAGTATTGTTTTTCCTAAAAGTATTTGAAAGTATATGTTGAATGGTACCAGTAACCATGGAAGGTTATTCAGATATTTTTGTAAAGTAGATGATATGCGCATAATGAAGGAATAAGAAAATAATGAGATGTTTTATTGTATCCATGAGCTCATGATTGATATAAGGACTAAGTGATATCATGGTTTGAGTATATAGAATTTTGAGGATTTTGGTATGTGGAAAGTGTTAACTTTTAACTACATTCATGTTTCACTAAGGTTCAATGGGTATTCAATAGAATACATGATTAAGGCCTTTGAATATTTGGAATGTGACCAACAAGACATATCTTATGATATATGGGGATCAACGATGGTATTAAATCTCTGGTAATCGTTTCCACTATATTATGAGAGTGAACTGCAGTATTATGGATAAGCCTAAAGATTGGAATGGATTATGTTGGACATAAGTTAGTATTGTTTAAGGATAGAAGTTTTTTCGATATTATTGTTGGGATGTTATAGTAATATAGTTTTAGAAAAAGGACAACCTGCAGGACGGGCGATAGCCCATCGCGTCAGAAAAGGCCGTGGGAATCGAACCCACAACTGAAGTGCGACTAGCCTTTATCTCCTACCAATGGCCTACAGGAAGTCCCTGGTTAGTAGAAACTAGTTTTATTTTATTAAGCGGTATGATATATGAAGTATAAGTTCATTTTTGGAACCATATACGATTAACCATAAGATGGACTTATAACTTTTTCTAACCTTTTATTTGAAAGAGATGGAATAACCCATCATTCTATCACAAGATCTGCTAACACATCACGAATAACAAATTGAACTTCATTTCTTTAAGGGATGAAGTGGAAATTGTTCAATTCACGAACAATAGTGAGATTGTACCAAAATCAAGCAAGTATTTCTTCTAATTCAAAATTTTCAACTTTAGGGAAATGATATTGAAAAACAAAAATGTTGTCCTAGTGCCCTTATATCCGATGAATCAGATGGTACCCTAGATCATCACAAATTTATGGCTTTGTGATTGCTGGCTTTTCCATAGCCATGTTCTCCACCACTCTCCATCAGAAGATGATGGTTAGATTTCTCTTCCATATCCATATTTTAACCTATGTGGAAACCCAGTGATTAGTTTATTTGGGTAACCGTTACGTTTCATACTTTTGTTTTTAAAGATTGGTTTTGGTATTCCTTTTTACTATGTGGGTTTCTATCAAAGAAACTTTCGAATAGTAAACCATTTATAACCCCGACGAATTTCGAGGGCGAAATTATTTTAAAGGGGGGTAGAATGTAACACCCCGAGATTTTATGAAAAATATTCTTTTTAATTTCATTAATGTCTTGTGTTGTACGCTACACCAAAAGAAGCTTGCACAACACACAACCCTGACTTAGCTTGCATTACACGCAATCACGACCTTCCTCGATAGCGTGTGTGGTACGCAATACCGAGTTTCACTAAACAACGAAATGCTATTAAAATATTATTAAAACTAGCCGTTATGAATAGTAATAACCACCTTTTAAATTTTTAGAAATTTTATCTCTCAAAATGGAATTCATTTTTGGATTCGGAGTATCGAATTTAGCCTAAGGTGAAATTTTGGTACTTTTCGGATAACTTTCATATTCTGATGAATAGTGAAAATTACTAAATTTTAATTAAAAACAACTTTTTTTAATCGAAATAATTAACAGTGATAAATTATTAATTTGAGTGGTTTTAAAGTATATTTAGAATATATTTTTACAATTTAATACAATTTTGGCCATTGGATGTAATTCTATATTTAAACCAAACATAAACAAGTGTCAATCTTTTGATAGTTATTATCTCTTAAGAACACGCTATTTGTTTTGACGACTGGAATTAATTTTTAAATTAATTAATGAAACTGATATGTTTTGAATTTGGTAAAATAGACATCATTTTTGAGTTCATAATATCAAATATAGCTTAGGCCTAATTTTTGGTATTTTTCTGGAAACTTTCATTTTTTGATGAATAGTGAAACCACTAAGTGGTAGTTAAAAAAATGAATTTTTCATAAAACTTAATTTTACCGCTTCTGTGAGTTTAATTTCAAAAATCCGAGAGACACGGTTGATGTCAGTAAGTAAAATGTGGTTCAATGAGATGAAAATAATTTTTGGTGAATAGTAACTTTTTACTTTTTTTTACCACGGTTAAAAGTAAATAGGGTAATTAAGGGTAAATATGATATTATTATTACCCTAACACATGTCCTAATTCTATTGGATAAGTGTAATTCAACCAAAAACAAACTTAGGAATAAAATATGACCATTTAGGCCTACTTGGATTAGATTAGGACATTTATTATTATTTAATTCAAAGAAGAGTTAAAAGAGTTAAAATCAAAGTTTATTTACTAAAACATTTTTAATATAGGGTTATACATAAGATAAATTAGATTGTAAATATTCATTAAAAATATAATAAAATTTCCTACATAATGATATTTTATTTATAATTTTTAGACATTAAAGAATTTAATTTATTTATGACACAACGATGATGCAGTAATTATCTTATTAATGAAATATTGACATAATTGATGTTATAAATACCCAAATAAATGTAATTTGAGACTTTTTATGAATTACACTAATTTTATAGGTTAATATTAAATGTTAGTATTGATTTAATTAACTTTTTTCGAACTAATAATTATGTTATAATTTTCACAAAAATCAATTACTAAATAGTGTCAAAATTGACATAAAATAGTTTTTAAAACAAATATCATATTATTAATTGTTATTTTATTCCTAAAAATCTAATGTTCGTCCAAATGACTTAGATAAGGTTATATATATTAATAATAAACAACTTGGGGTTCGTTTGGCTTCTTATAGTAAGTTTATTAACCTTATAGTGTAAGAACACAAGAAGACACGGTAAAAGTAAAATTATTTAACTTAATGTTAAATCTAAATGATAAGGTTAAAATAGGAACCTAAACTTGTCTAAATTATATTGGATGAGAGTATTTAGACCCATACCCACCTTAG
Source organism: Viscum album (assembly GCA_963277665.1). Classification (NCBI taxonomy): domain Eukaryota; kingdom Viridiplantae; phylum Streptophyta; class Magnoliopsida; order Santalales; family Viscaceae; genus Viscum; species Viscum album. The sequence continues at coordinate 1,452,017,219 of OY728152.1, read as the reverse complement.
CTTCAAAATAAATTAATTTGGAGCTATTTAAAACCGAACTTGACTTTATAATAAAATAATATTTTTAGTTATTCCAAAGGTGCCCCTCTCCTCCCTTATAAAAGGGCACCTCCTCCCTCTCTTCCTCACACCAATTTGAGCCTTCAAGCTTGGCCAACCACTGACAATTTCTTCTCTACACTTCCCTATAAACATCCTAGATGTTCTGGTCTTCTTCAAAGACCCATTTTAGTGCCCTAAAAGGAGGTCTCAAAGAAGCACTTCAAAGAAGAGGTAATGTCTGTTACCGATTCTTTCATCTTTATTTCTTCTTCCACTTCTTCTTCTTTAGTTTTTTCATTATGAAGTAATAACATCAGTATCACTCATATAATTATATGTTATTATAATTATGAAACAACCCTATTTCACCATCTATCCATCCTACGGAAAAAGAAATCACCGCGCGTGTGGACATACGGAATACCGTCTCCACGCCGTGGTGTAATCTATTTTCCACCACCACCTTACTTGGATGGGTATAATGGTATAAATAATGACTATATATGACTATTATAAAGTGATATTGATTCTGAAATAGTATACATACACTCCAATACAATTCCACATTCATAGGAACGATATCATCACTCGTGCGTACGTACGGAATACCGTCTCCATGATGTGATGTGACTCGTTCTACATGATCTTCATTTCATAATGATTATATAAATGAATTGAATGAATGAATATGATATATATTACATGAATACCATTATGGAAATGAGGTATCTATAACCTAAATAGAAGAATAAGAATTTATTCGACAAAACATGCATAAGAACAAAAAGTTATAAACACCCGAATAACAAGTAGCAATGAAATATTACTACTAAGAAACTAAGAAAATGATCGTATATGATATCATAAAAATAAGTATGATTATGGAATAAGTCAATAAAATTATTTAAATCATTATACAGGAGGTTCGGACACGTACAAAGCATATCGTACCTAAGGTAAGGGAAATATCACAATCTCATTTTTATCCGAGATTGTTTATACTTTAGTATTTACTGGGGTGTATTTTATCATCCACATCCATGTTTCCTGAATATGTAATATTATTTCCATCCACCTAAAATTGTTTAAATCCAATTTTACCCTTCAGTGAATTTTTAGTAAAGAATATGAAAGGAATCTTTTGTCGTTTTTCGTACGAGGTACTTTTTGACTTTTCCGACAAAAGTACGAGAAGAATGTTTTTTTAACCTATACAGCATGAATGGATTTTGAAAACATTATTTCTAAGAATCTTCCTTTACAAGTTTTCAATGTTATTTTTAATCAACTTCTTTTAGTTTAAAATTGTATGACATGTTAATAAAGGAAAACGTTTTTGAAGTAGAAAGGATATTTTCCTCAAGAATGGAGTTCAAGTGTTTTATCAAAATTATTTTCCATCTAAGATAATATAGGGTTCTGTTTATATCCCTTTTATTACATTGATTTGATTATGTTGTGATGGAATTATTTTTATGAATTCCTTTATCTTATATGAATTTTTTGATGATGTCACGATGTTTAAGATTCCCATTTTTATTACATGGGTTATGCAATGATGTATGATTTATGATTTTGTGGAACACATAAGAATGGTATCATTATGAGATGGGTGGGACATATATCTCCCTCCAATGCATTGGGTAAAGATTTTATATCTCATGAGATAGACATGTCTGGAACGGTAGGTTATACCGGTTCAGTGAAACAGGACTGAAACGAGGGTGACTCGGTTCAGAAATGGACTTTGTCCACTAAGATAGTCTTGGCAATGATTCTTGACTAATAAGAAATGATTCTCTATGATTATGTGTGTATGCCACAAAGTTTCATGTTTTAAGTTATGATTATTGGTATTTCATTTAACTACTATGATTTATCCCATGTTATGAAATTATTCTCGCTTTTTCAGGTTAAGATTTCCAAAATGTTATGTTCTTATGAATATGATGTGATTGATAATTCTTTTTTTTACCCTTACTGAGCATTTGAGCTCACCCTTTTCTGTTTTCTTTTCCCCAGGATATAAAGAAAGGTTTTAGGTAATAAAAAAAAGGAAGATATTTATGGGAGATGTTGAAGATCTTTCACCACGGTTAGAAGATTAGATTCCGAGTTTCCAAAGACACTAAACTATTACGATCCTTGTGTGTGTGTTTTTGTTATGTACTAAGTATTCCGAAAAAGTAATGTAATGTCCATGTACGTCAAGCTTCGGGTCTCTACACTGATTCCCACAGAATCACTCCGTGCTAATTCACACAAAATCACTCGGTGCTGATTCACACAGAATCTCTATGTGTTGATTCACACAGAATCTCTAGGTACTGATTCACACAGAATATCTAGTTGTTGATTCACACAGAATTGCTAGGTACTAATTCACACATGTAATGACTCGGACCCGAACAGCCACTCAAACAGTGCTAAGCGGGTCAGGTGATACTACCTTAGGTGCACCTCCCCGAACGCCAAAGGCTGCCGACTAGCAGCAAGGATCTTATAGGTATATTGGGGAGGCTATACCCTCTTGGAGGATACTAATAATGGTATTGTTCCAAGTGTAACAATAAAGATATAGCGAATAAATGATTCAGCAGACTCGAACCAGACCCGTAGAGCGGAAGCACATTCAATATCAATAAACAACGAAAGTAGTAAATATGAACAATTGCAGCGGAAGTAAACAAAACAACATGCTAATCACTTGTAACTACTACTGAACAATAAAAAATGCATCCAAAGCAGGTCATACATATCTAAATATAAAGGGAACCGATGGCTAACCAAATTTAGCGAAAACAAGAATGCATATACAGGAAAGTATGGAAAACATAGTAAACTTCAGCTAGGTAAGACATAAAGGTCCATACCATCTCCATGCAACAACTAATATAGACCAGCTTCTAAATCTGGCCTCTTTCCTGCATGTAAATCCATAAAGTATGCACGCATCCCGAAGGGCCCGTGTAGGGTGTGAGACGAATCTCAGTAGGATACCACCCAACGTTTTGTTTCTAATATGAGTGTTTAAGCAGGCATACATTTCTAAGGAAGATAGTAAATAGTACGATGCACAAATAAACACTAACTCCACTGGTGCTCAGCAGCCACCATGGAGTGTCACCTGCTTCGGCCAACGTCGGAATCTCTATCATGTAACCCAGCACCATGTGCCCCCTGACACCACGTGTCTCAAGTACCAACTTCCCGAAGGCACTCCCAAGAAATAGTAACCCGGAGGAATAGCAATGCATGTCCTCAATAAGTAATCGGAGGGACAGTGATTTCTACCCTCAAAATAAGTAGCCGGAGGGACAGAAATGTCTTCCCTCAAATAAAGTACCCAGAGGGATAGTGATGTCTGTCCTCAAATAACAGTGAGCCTCTTCCCCCAACCTGATACCCTCAATTCTATCCCCTGAAATCTCCTCACCTTCCACGTGGCTTCCAATGGAAAGTAACCCCAAACCAATAGTACATAAACCAGAACTAATGGGGGCCTCTACCCACACGAGTGTTCAAAAACACCTCATCACGGAGTCTCTATGTGTGCACATTACTCAAAGTTTCTGTGTGAGCGATAATCATCAAAATAGTACCAAATCCACAACACCTCTGACACCTCGTGTCCCTACGACCATTTCTCTCAAGTCTGATGGACTTGCTATCCCAGTAACCTGGGCCATGCCTAACCTAATAGTCATTCTACCTCAAACCAACTCCCATGACACCAAATCCCATGGTTAGAACCACCCAACGTAACTCGGGCCAAGCCCAACCTGTGATCAACATCACTCAACAATACCCAAGACATGCCTAGAAAAACCCGAAGGTTCCAGCATATGCAATATCATACATCACATATATAATCACAATGGAAAACTTTAAAAAGGAAATAAAATGAAGTTGTTTAATTAAAATATAAAGGTGTTCTCCCATACTATCACTAAGGTCTCATGAGCCTCTAATAATTCATATCAAGGTTCAGTAAACTAAACTCAACACTTTATAACAATACAATTCAATTAATACCATTTTGGCACCCCTGTCCAAAATGCCCTAATGAGCGACGACCACTCACCCAGCCCCACTCAAGAAACATAGGTAACTGGGCATACCCAAAGGTATCCCATAGGTCCATAAACAATGTAATATGAAAAATCAGATAAAACTGGGTCCCGCTCAAAATACCCGAAAACGCATTGTAGGCCACGTCACCCAAATGACCAAGAAAACACAAAAAGAGGTATGAACCACCTACCTGAGACTCATACTATGATACTCCAATGACAGTCTCCAATTAGGTCTAAAACGTGGTAGATCTAAAAAAGAATCAAAATCTATAAAACCCCAATAACTCATTATAGAACATAAATCAAGAAAAATGGCTCAATATGAATCAAGGCATTACCGAGGGGGTTCCAACGAATCAATCGGAATTCGAATCGGGTCTCAGACGAAGGAATGGGAGAAAAAATAAGCTCTGGATGGCTCTCCCCACTCAACCCATCGAAGGGGTTGTGTTTCTGCCTCAAAACGAGGCTACTGCCCATTTTAGAAAAAAATGAACTACACGGCATGTACTTTAAGTACACAGCGTGTATCATTTAACCATTCATAACACGGCTGAAATTCTGTTGACTTACTTTCTAGAACCTTCCAACATGAGTACACAGTGTGTACCTAGGGGTACACGGCGTGTACTTAGTTTTTCTCCTCTTACTCTCCGACTTACACACATGCCATGTATATCTATCATACACGGCTAGACTACATGGCGTGTCCAAGGAGGACATGATGTGTACTTGGTTAAACGATTCTACTCGGCCAATAGACCTACACGCCATGTATGGCCTCCACATGGTCAAGGGTACACGGCATGTCTATAACTACATGTTGTGTAGTAAGAAATTTCTACACAATCAACACATGGCATGTACTCAGTAAGCACACGACCGGCACTCACCTAGCACATAAATGGAGTGTACTTAAAATTACATGGTGTGTAGTTTGGAAATTTCTAGAAATTTTCCAATTTCTCTAGTTTTCTCAGGGACAAGACAAAAATTCAAACAGGGTCAGGATTTTGACCCATTCTAAAAACCTGGGTTCTTACAATCTCCCCACCTTAATATAGCTCATCACCGAGCTATCAAATGAAACCTGGAGATGGCACCGAACATACCACCCCGATCAAAGTAACCCGAAATTCCCCAGTCTCAAAGGTCCTGGCTAAAATCCTCAAGGGGGCTCCCCACCTTAGGAGTTTTCTAACTCAGTCTCAACCCAACAAAACTCAAAACAAACAAAGGTTCACTAACCTATTTTCTGGATGCATAGTCCTTCTGTGATGCATCATCACCCCTGCGCCTCATTGGTGCACCTGTGTCAATCCTGACACCCAACGTATCCCGCACCGCATTGGTGTCCGCCTCCACGAGGTCCTCGTTCCTAGAACCTAAATTAACCCACATCATCGATGCCCTGATGCCCAAGGCACATCAAGTAACCCACATCCTTGATGCCCCTGATTCTACGCATCTCATACATATATATAAATATATCATGCACCCAATATGGTTTCAATCCCACTGACTAGAATCTAGTCAGTCCACATAGATCTTGTGCATCACATGCACTCAAAATGGACATGCCTCTACAGGTACCTCTAACCGTCGTCAGCTCACTAGCCTGCTCAGCCTCTGGTAGCTCCACATCGTGAACCTGGCTTGAAGTACAGTTTCCTGATGCCTGAACTCCCTACAGTGATGCTCCAACCACAGGCCACTGACCCCTCAACTGTATCCCGATGTCTCTGTCACGTCCTCTATGTACAGCTGAACCTTGGCTACCCTCTCCTGGTACCGAACATGAACCAACTCCAGATGACATTGTTTGTCCTGGTCCCTGTCTGTTGGCTGTCTGAGAAGGCTACCTACAGAACCTCTCCAGAATCCCGACCTGTACACATGCCCATCACTCTTTTGGAGGCCTATTACACTGAGTCCGAACATGCCCTGACTGTCCACACTGAAAGAAAACCACTGAATAAATGCTATGAGGTGGTCTAACTGAGTCTTTGGAATGACTTCCCTGGTGGAACTCATCTCGTCCACACTTCCTGCTGGCTGAACCCTCACCTGAAGTCATCGTCCAGCCAACCTGAGGCATATCCCTCTGGTTTCCCTCCGATATGAGTTCCTGATTCACTACCTCTGAAAAAAGAACCCAGCCAGAAGATATTCACCTAGACCCTAATGGTGTGTCGTAAGCCATCCTCGAAGAACCTCACCCTAGTTGCGTCATTGCTTACCATACCAGGTGAAAAGTGAGATAGCTTAGTGAAAGTATTTGTATAGTCCATGACGAATATGTCTCCCTGCGGAAGACTCAAGAACTCCAAAGCTCTCTCGGCTCTCAGTGTCTCTAGGTAAAAGTTCTCAAAGAACCTATCCTCAAAGTCCTTCCATGATAGTTCCTCATGCCTGTGAACCTGAACCTGCACATCCCACCAACACTTTGTCGGTCCTCACAACATGTATGTCACCAGCTTGACCCTCTACCCTAGAGGTGTATTGAGCTGCTTGAAGATCATCTGCATTCTCTCTATCCATTTTTCAGCCACCTGTGGACCACCCTCATCCTAAAAAAGTGGCAGGTGTTGTGATTGGAACTCTCGCATCAGATATGACATAAATGGCTCTATAACCTGCATGCCTCTATCGATCCCCTGTAAGACACATACCAGGCTCGCTCGGAGCATCTCGTCAAGCCATGGACCGAATGCTGCCAAACCCGGAAGTTGTCCTACCTGCACTGGATCCTGAACCTGTTCCTGTCCCTGAGTTTATACATGCGGCTCGTGCTCTGCTTGTACCAAATCCTGAACCTGATCCTGCACCTGCGGCACTGTATCCTCACTTTTCTGACGCTCCATCGAGACATATAGGAGGAACCCGCTGAATACCATAAATGGTCAGACAACGCATATATATATATATATATATAACTATATATATTCAATGCAGATATGAAAGTAGTAAAAGGAAGCACACAACTACCACCCTTACTCTCCCCACTACAACTGTGCCCCACAGCATCCCGACCCCATGGCCTCCTTACCCACCCCCAACAGAGCCAAGTATCTAAAGTACCATGGGCCATGCCCATCTTGACAACCAACGTTGCCTCAAACCGATGACCAAGTCGCCAAATCCTGGTGATCAAAATCACCTCAACCGATAGTACTTGCCTGCTCGTACGAGAGCCAAACCCAAATACCCTATCACATGCAATTCTACAAAAATATAAAGCATGGCATACACATTGAAACAACAAGAAATTCTATCTGGAATTTCACCTATTCACATTTCAAAGCATACAAATCATGGAAATTTGATATTTCTCACATGGAATTATCACTTCACAAAGAATACGTGCAGTTATGAAATTGAAATACCCTAAAAATGTGCCTATCAAAATCCAAGCAAATGAGTCTTGCCATACCGGTCCAAGGTCCAATTCTCCCTTACCTCACTGGGTTAAGGGGCACATATCACAATCATTAACATCACATGCCAAGTGAGACACCAAGGTGGAAATCATATAAACTGTAATCTGAACAAAATGCAAATGGAAAATCCCACCCATTGCAACTTGGTCCATCCCTCGTACCTGGGGTTGCAGGCACCCAAGACCAAGGTAGAAACCCAGTTTCCAGTAACAACCTATCTCCAGTCTATCATATCCCAAATATTAAAACCAACAAAAATAAAATAGAAGACTCAATATCATTAGTATCCAGTAAAACACTGCTACTAAATCCCTATCAAAAACTCCTCTAATACCACTTTGTAATGACCCAGACCCGAACATCCACTCGAACAGTGCTAAACGGGTCGGGTGCTACTACCTCTGGTGCACCTCCCCGAATGCCAAAGGTTTATGACTAGCCATGAGGGTCTTATAGGTATAGTGGGGAGGATATACCCTCTCGGAGGATAATAATAATGGTATTGGTCGAAGTATAACAATAAAGATGCAGCGGAATAAATGACTCAGCAGACTCGAACCAGACCCATAGAGTGGAAGCACATTCAATATCAATAAACAAAGGAAGTAGTAAATATAAACAATAGCAGTGGAAATAAACACAACAGCATGATGATCACTTGTAACTACTACTGAACAATAAAACATGCATCTAAAGCAGGTCATACATATATAAATATAAAGGGCACCGATTGCTAACCAACTGTAGCTAGAACAATCATGATGATATAGGAAAGTACGCAAAACATAGTAAAATCCATCTAGGAAAGACCTCAATTTTCATACCATCTCCATGAAACAGCTAACACATCCCATCTCCTGAAGCTTACCACTTTCCTGCACTTAAATCCATAAAGTCTGTATGCATCCTGAAGGGCCCGTGTAGGGTGTGAGAAAAATCTCAGTAGGATACCACCCAACGGTGTGTACCTAATATGAGTGTTTAAGCAGGCATACATTTGTAAGGAAAGTAGTAAATAGTACGATGCACAAATAAACACTAACTCCACTGGTGCTCAGCAGCCACCATGGAGTGTCACCTACTTCAGCCAATGCCGGAATCTCTATCATGTAACCCGGTACCATGTGCCCCCTGACACCACGTGTCTCAAGTACCGACGTCCCTAAGGTATACCCGAGAAACAGTAACCCAGAGGAACAGTGATGCTTGTCCTCAATAAGTAACCAGAGGGACAATGATGTCGACCCTCAAAATAAGTAGCCAGAGGGACAGTGATGTCTGCCCTCAAATAAAGTACCCGGAGGTACAACAATGTCTGCCCTCAAATAACGGTGAGCCTCTTCCCCCCAACCCGATAGCCTCAATTCTATCCCCTGAAAGCTCCTCACCTTCCACGTGGCTTCCTACGGCAAGCACCCTCAATCCAATAGTACCTAAACCGAAATTAATGGGGGCCTCTACCCACACTAGTGGTCAAAACCACCTCATCACATAGTCTCTCTGTGTACACACTACTCAAAGTTTTTGGGTGCGCGGTAATCACCAAAATAGTACCCAAGCCACAAAACCTCTAACACCTCATGTCCCTACAACTATGCCGCTCAAGTCTGATGGCCTTTCCATCCCATTAACCCGGGCCAGGCCCAACTTGATAGTCATTCTGCCGCAAACTGATTCCCATGACACCCAATCTTGTGGTCAGAACCACCCAATGTAACCCGGACCAAGCCCAACCTGTGATCAACATCACTCAACAATACCCAGGTCATTCCTATCACAACCTGAAGGTTCCAGCATATGAAATATCACATATCACACATATAATCACAATGGAAAACTTTAAACAGGCAAGACAACAAAATAGTTGAATTAAACTAGAAAGGTGTTGTCCCATACCAGCACTGAGGTCTTGTGAGCATCTAACAATTCATATCAAGGTTCAGTAAACTAAACTCAATAGTTTATAACAATACAATTCAATTAATACCATTTTGGTGCCCCCGGCCAAAATTCCTCAATGAGAGACGGCCACTCACCTGGCCCCGCTCAATCAACACAAGTAACAGGGCATACCCAAAGGTATCCCATAGGTCCACAAACAATGTAATATGAAAAATCAGATAAAACTGGGTCCCATTCAAAATACTAGAAAATGCGTCGAAGGCCGCGTCACCTAAATGACAAAAAAACACAAAAAGAGGTATGAACCACCTACCTAAAACTCATACGATGATACTCATCTGATGAAAGCCTCTAATTAGGTCTAAAATGAGGTAGATATACAAAATAATCAAAACTTCTCAAACCCCAATAACTCGTTCTAGATCAGAAATCAAGAAAAAAGGCTTAAGTCCTGGGGGTTCCAATGAATCAATAGGTGTTTTAATCAGGTCTCAGATGAAGAAAAGGGATCAAAAATAAGCTTCGGCCAGCTCTCCCCACTCAACACGTCGAAGGGGTTGAGTTTCTACTTCAAAACGAGGATATTGTTTGTTTTAGAGAAAAAAAGATACTACACAGCGTGTACTTTAAGTACACGGAATGTATCATTTTATTGTTCATAAGACGGATGAAATTCCACAGACTTAATTTCCAGAACCTACCGACATGAGTACACAATGTGTACCTAGGGGTACATGGCGTGTACTTAGTTTTTCTTCTCTTCCTCGCCAACTTACCCACACGCCATGTATATCCCTCCTATGTGGCTAGACTACACGGTGCATCCAAAGAGAACATGGAGTGTACTTTGTTAAATGATTCTACCCAGCCAACAAGCCTACATGCCATGTATGGACTCCACACGGTCAAGGGTACATGACCTATCTAAAACTACATGTCGTGTAGTAAGAAATTTCTACACGGTCATCACACGACATGTACTCGGCGATCACACGGTCGACACTCACCTAACACATACATGGAGTGTACTTAAAAGTACATGGTGTGTAGTCTATAAATTTTCAGAAACTACCCAATTTCTCTAGTTTTCTCAAGGAAAAGTCAAAAATTCAAACAGGGTCAGGATTTTGACCCATTCTAAAAACCCGGGTTCTTATAATAAAGAATCACTAGGTGTTTATTCACACAGAATTGCTAGGTGATGATTCACACATAATCACTCGGTGCTGATTCACATAGAATTGCTAGGAGATAATCTACATAGGATCACTCTTCATTCTTCACGTCTCAACCAGCCATAAGATTCCCACTCAAAGTACACTTGTTTCTGGGAAAACCCACTCCTCAAGCCATCATTAGTTTTTTAACCATCATGAAGTCCCACAAAGAATTTACCCAATGATTTTTCATGTCATAATGGTTCCAACACAATAAAAAGAACTTCAACCAGATGCACGGTCTATAAGTTATTAGCATTTTAATACTGAGGGCCCGATTGGATTCGGAGTCGACCCAACCCAGCCATACTCCAACTTTTTTCAAAACTCTCATGGAGTATCTCCAAAGGACTATCTCGCTCCAAGGATCCCAGCACCATAGACGGTTCATAAAATGGATGTTCGATTTGCAAGATATGACCTTTTAAGCGTATCAGGGCCTGAGAGGGGTCTGGGTCCGGTCTGACCCAGTCTTGGCCGCCCCGACCCAGTTTGGGTTTCCCCGACCTGGCTCGGCCCGAACTGGCCTGGGCCGGCCCGGTTGGGATGGGTCGTGACAGTTCAACCATCTGGCTGGTGCGACCCGTGCGTGGGTTGTGCGATTTGCCTCCTGAATGGCTCAGAGTGCCATTTGGCTCTTTAATTTTCGGTGTTAGGTGGCACAACCTAGGTGTTTATGGTACCCGAAGTTAGTGGGTCCATCCCTTCATCGTGGATTCGGTTTTGTGGCATGTTTCCCCACGGCGCACGGTGGCACACTGCCTCCCACTTCTGCGGCCTGCTGAGAATTGGCCGCTTGTTCATCTGTCGCGGTGTCGCCCTCATCTGCGGTCGGCGAGCGCTGGTTTCCGACTTCGCCGTCAGTGCCGGTCTATGGTGCTGCCACACCGAAGGATCTTCCATGGGCCGCCACGTGAGCTACAGTGGTCTGTTATTCCTTCTTTATAAACCTTCGGCCCTCCTAGGATGTCACTGTCATTGTGTTCTATCTGGTTTCTGCTTTCCGTTGAGTTGAAAAAAATCTTCCCATGAAGAACACATCAAGAAATGAATCGATGGAGGTTCTGGGCCTTTTTCGTTTGGCCCAAGCCCTTCGCGTTAACATCATAACAGGTAGATGAAATTTAATTCAACAAAGATAAACTACATTATTAAACCCCCTACCACGGATTTGTAGGAGATGTTGCAGATGAGGAGGGAGTGCACACATCTGAAGGTGTTCATCAGAGCTTGTTGTCACTCATCAATTCCCCCAACATCTATCACTCAATCGTGTTCTTCATCGGAGTAGAAAGTCATAGAAATTTCTCCAGAGCTTCCTCTTTTAGCTCTCCTAAAACCCAAGCCCAAGCTCAAATTAAATAGAGGAGAGGAGAGGATCAACACACTGCAAAGTTAATGAGGTTCATTAATGAGTTTAATTAATGAACCTATTCATTTCTCCCAATTGTGTGGTTACAAAACCTAATAAAAACTCCCAACTATGTGGTTACAGAACTTAAGGTTCAATCCATTAATGGTCTGACATTGCACTATGGTCCCACCACTGTTGGTCCAATGGTTTCTAAAAGAAAAATAAAATAACCTTTAGTTATTTTATTATTTTCCTTTGTAAAGTCCAAAAATTAACTTTTTTCCTCTGACCCTTGTTAGTCAAATTTAAGCTTCCATTAAGTGAATCCTAGCACTTCTAATTCAATGTTTCCCTCATATTTTCAATCTGAGCACTAGTTCAAAAGATAAAATTTTTTCCTGCATGTTTACTGAATGTACATTAAAAAAAGTTCAAAAAATTATTAACAGTCACCCTCAACCCATGTCAGTTGAGGTTAGGCTCTCCCTAAAGTAAAAACGCCCTCACAAGCTCAATGGTTCTCTTAGATTTCTAATCTGAGTTATCATTTAGGAGTTATATAATTTAACAATAAAATAATTTTTACTTAATTATTTTATTTGCGGCCAAAAACTAACTTCCACTGCTAGCCCGCACCGGCCAATGTTAGGATCCACCGAAGGAAAGCATACCCCCACAAGTTTAGCGGTGGTATCTGATTTTTAATTTGAGTCATTGTTTATGAGTTATAAGCATTTGAAAAATAAAATAATTTTATTTAATTATATTATTTACAGTTATGCCAATTTTGGGTTTTCTCACTAGAGGCTTGTGCCGACTAAAATTAAGTCACGCCTAGGGTAAAATTGTCATCCTGAATACAACGGTGCCCTCAGATTTCTGATCTGGGAACCCATTTAAGACTTATTCCAATTTTTTAGGAAAACTACTCATGTGCACTATTTTAAGATTAACACTTTTCCGACAAATCATTTCAGACACTCTGGGCCTCAGAATCATGTGCCGTCAGATTTCACGGTCTCGTAAAAATTCCAAATAATTAAAAAATATATATATAGAATTTTTGGGTCTTTACATTATCCCCACCTTAGGGATTTACATCCCCAAAATCCAAAACAATTGTAAATCAAACAAATGAGGGTATTGAGCATGAATCTGATCCTCCCACTCCAATGTTCTCTCCAGGAGGTTCCTGTGTTTCCCTCGAACTCATACTAGAGGGATTGACCATCCATGAAGGACTTTCTCTAGTCGATCCTCTATCTCCACTGGGAACTCCGTTAAAGTCACTCCATCCTCAAAGTCCAACTCGCCTTAGTTGATAATGTGTGATGGATCATGAACACATCTTCTCAGCTGCGACACATGGAAAACATTATGCACTTAGTGCATCTTTGGCGGAAAAGCCAGGTGGTACATCGCCTTGCCAACTTTGATGAGAATCTAGAGAGGTCTAATGAACCTCAGAAATATATTGTTGCCCCGTCCAAATCTACACATTCCTTGTTGGGTTGAGACACATAATAAGACATGGTCTCCTTCCTCAAACTCCAAGGGTCTCCGTCTCCTATCAACATATGGCTTCTGCCTGCTATGTGCGGTCTTCATCCTCTCCTGGATGATCTACACCTTCTCTGTGGTAGCCTGTACCAACTCAGGACCCATAAGTGCTAACTCCCCTGGGTCTGTCCAACATAGAGGTGACCTACAAGTTTTCCCATACATGGACTCAAACGTATCCATGCCGATAGTGGAGTGATAATTGTTGTTTTATGAAAACTCCAGCAGTGGTAGGTGGTCCTCCCAACTGTAACCAAAAAACAGGACACAAGCACGAAGCATGTCCTCCACAGTTTATATGTTCTACTTCATCTGGGCATTTGTCTAGGGGTAAAATTTTTGCTCAAATGTGCAAGAACCTAATGCTCAGCTTTCACTTACTGACAAGTGAGGCATCATGATACAAACTTCGCCACTACTTTCTTCATAGTTAGCCACCAGTACTGACGTCAGAGGTCCTAATACCTCTTCGCCACACCCAGATGTACCGCCAGAGGGAATGTGTGGAACTCCCTCAACACCTCCTCTCATAACATCACCGGTACCATGGTGTGTCCTCTAAATAGGATGGTGTGCTCCCCACCTTCATAAAATCCATCAGGAGCCTGTCCTGAGGATATATGAGAACCTCGGGCCTCGCAGTCAATGCCCCCAAGTTGTGCCTCTCTAACTCACTGAAGGAGTGGGGGAGTAATTTTCATAGACTAGAGGTAATATTCTTTGTCACTATCCATAAAGGATAACTAAAATGTGTTTAGCTGCTTTGTCACCTCACTCAGCAATTGTAGACCAGCCCTCATGATGAGTGTGTCTGCCACCACGTTCCCCTTCCCAGGAGTATAGACTATCTCAAAGTCATAGTCCTATAGGAACTCTAGCCATCGTTGTTATCTCAGGTTCAGGTCCTTCTATGAGAAGATATACCTGAGACTCTTGTGATCATAGTAAATAGTAAACCATTCTACTAACTATACTATCAGCTCTCAGAACTCAGTGGAAGCCATCTGATATGCAGTTGTAGATATTAGTTTCATCCATGGATAGAATCCAATGTAGATGTACCTCTCCCTGCAGGGAGGTAATCCTGGAAACCTCTTTTGAAAGGATGTCCCCGCACTCTGCCACTACTGTTGGGAAGTGGAAACTCAAAACACCTACTGCCACGAGGGTAAGGTTGTCCGAATCAAGAGTGATCAGCTGCACCCTCATATGCATGAGTTTAACCCATACTGTTTGGGTTTCCTTTTTTTTCACCAAGCAAGGAAAACCTCATTCCAATGTTGTAGATATACCACAACCTTTTTGCCTAAAATAGTTAATCTGCGCATGAAATGTGGATGACCAGTCCATACTCAAACTAGCGTTGTAAGGCCTCGATGCTTCCACCAAGAGGTTCCAACCAAAAGTCTCACCTCAAGGGTTAGATCACACCATCAGCATAAGTGTGATTATTGAGTCTCCTTTCATAGGTTTCTCCATACATAAGGGTCAAGACAACGGTTTAACCAGAAACTCTTGGTCTTGAACAAGATTCGTGACAAGAAGGAATGGTTAGTACCTATATCTATTAATTACGGCAGCTAGTAGTAGACACAGACCATACCTTTAATCATTCAGGGAGCCCTTGGGTCAAACTCCTTGACTGGATGCAGCTACTCCCTTCCCTTATCCTCCATCTCCCTAAGCCTGGTGGGGACCGCATTGGGGTTGTGGTTATAACATGTCAAATGTATACCACCTAATTTTGCTCTCCTAGATCCTCTTCCATGTCTGTTGCCCAACATATTCATCTGTCCCTATCAATTCCTCTTTATGAAACATTTTACACACCCAAGTCTCTAAGACTGGTATCAGTTTCATGCCTTCCCATTGCTAACATTCACGGGTTGTTTCTGCTCAGTAAAAGTACATTAAACCACAAAGGTTCTCTTCTACACCCTAACATAAGTAGGAATACATAGAGGAATAGTGTCAGATCAGATGTCCCTAAACACATCTCGCTTAGAGGTTTGAGCCCTGAAGCACTGTTCGTATCATGTTCATCGAGTACATGGAATGGTCAGTACGCCTCGATGAATACTTAGCTACTGACATGTCATCCTACTGAAGTTGTAGAAGATCTTGGGAACACTTACCCCTTAGATTTTTATGGCAATATACCCCTTTAATTAGAAATTTTCTCAATCTCTATCCATAGAAAAGTCACCATATCATAAGTTAGGGGTAATATAAACACATCTCGCTCAGAGGTTCGAGCCCTGAAGCACTGTTCATATCGTGTTCATCAAGTACATAGAATGGTCAGTACGCCTCGATGAATACTTAGCTACTGACATGTCATCCTGCTGAAGTTGTAGAAACTCTTGGGAACACTTACCCCTTAGATTTTTTATGGCAAGATACCCCTTTAATTAGTAATTTTCTCAATCTCTATCCATAGAAAAGTCACCTTATCGTAAGTTAGGGGTAATCTAAACCCTGCCATTACCCAACTGAGCCACATAGAATTCTCACTGCCAGGACAACCACATAATCTAATGGTGCCCTGGATAGATGGAAAATTGGAAACCACCTCAGTCCAGTCCTTAGCCACCTGTGAGTTGGGATATCCTTGGAACCTGAGGGATATCTGTCAATAAAACTTGTGTAAGGTATAGAGCCTATATGTTTTCTCTACCTGTAGCTCAGGTAGTAAATTCTGAACAACGGGTAGCGGTATCATTGGTACACCACCTAAAGGTACCATCTCAGGCGATAGTCCTTGTACTAAAGCCTCATCACACTGTGGACCATCCTCACGGTCACGGATTTGAATCCTGGTTGGTTGTCTATATGGATGAATCTTGAAAGAGAATCAAGATGAACCATGGTCAATAAGTTATACCTGGTGAGTTGACTCAAAATTTTTAAAAAGAAAACATTTTCAAAACACACGCAACTAATGTTTTCATGTATTGAGTTGGAAATCAGAATTCAGGGTCCTGTTGTATGGATATGTCAGTTGACACACCAACACTTGATTCCCTGAACTGAAACCCAAACTCATGATGCTTAACACTATTTCTCCATTGAAAACATAGAATCTTAGTTATTCTGGTAGAACTGACCACCTTTGATACCACTTTGTCACGACCCGTCCACTGGGGCCCATGCTGTGACTACCCCAATCCCTCCTTCCATAGGCCAGGGGTTGGCGACTAGCACTGTAAAGGCATTTCTTGAAAATGGGAAGGCATTGCCTCAAAACTTGTACACACACAAGAAGGGTACACTACACAAAAGTAAAACACAATGGAAGAGTAAGGTGCAACCACAACTAGTAACCACAACTATGTGTAATATTAAGTATTAAAAGTAAAGGGTCTAGAATACAAGCCCAACTGAAAAGGTACAACTATAATAGAAAATAGAAAACAGCTCCCAAGATCATCTTCCAAGGATCCTATCTGAAGGGTAGGTACATATCATCTCTACAGCTCTCTGTGTCAATCATCACCTTAGTGTACCACCTAGTCCTAGCTCCTATAGTCTCAGTCAAGCTGCTGGACATCTTCACAAGAAACAACAAGGTGCGGGAAAATCATGTGCAGGGGTGAGTATAACAATACCCAGTAGGGACCCAGAGACCCCTGAAGGTCTCTCAGAATTCACAAAGGAAAAACCAAAAAACATGATCTCAATCACAAAGCAAGAAGAAAAAGTCTCAGATCAAACTGGGTATATATAAAGTACATAATTACAGATGATTAGTCATAACACTTGATCATCTTATTCTGTCAAGAGGCACTACTATGGACCATATAAAGTCTGACCTGCCTAGGATGGATAGGTACTAACCCCTACTGACCCACACAGAATCTGAACCGCCCAGGATTGATAGCTACTAACCCCTACAAGACCCACACAGGATCGATAGGTGTTGAACCACACAGGATCTCTAGGTTATGATTCACACAGAATCGATAGGTGTTGATTCACACAGAATCTCTAGGTGCTGATTCACACAGAATCATTAGGTGTTGATTCACACAGAATTGATAGGTGTTGATTCACATAGAATCATTAGGTGATGATTCATACAGAATCACTAGGTGATGATTCACACAGAATCACTCGGTCCTAATTCACACAGAATCGCTAGGTGTTGATTCACACATAATCACTTGGTGCTGATTCACACAGAATTTCTAGGTGCTGGTTCACAAATATTTTCTAGGTGCTGATTCACACAGAATCTCTAGGTTCTGATTCACACAGAATCTCTAGTTTATGATGCACACATAATCACTCAGTGCTTATTCACACAAAATCTCTAGGTGTTGATCCACACAGGATCTCTCTTTATTCTTCACGTCTCATCCAGCCATAGGATTCCCACTCAAAGTATGCTTGTTTCTGGGAGAAAATGATCTTCAAGACATCAGTCATATTTCAACCAGCACAAAGTCTTAAGAATAAGTTACCCAATGATTTTTCATGTCATAAGGGTTCCAACACAACATACGGCGCATCAACCAGACGCCCGGTCTATAAGTTATTGGCATTTCAGTGTTGATATCTCGATCAGATTCAGAGTTGATCCAACCCGACCGTACTCCAAATTTCTCTAAAACTATCATGAAGTATATCAAAAGTACTGTACCACTCCAAGGATCTCATCGACGTAGATGGTTCGTCAAATGGATGTATGGTTTGCAAGATATGACCTTTTAAGCGTATTAGGGCCTGAGAGGGATCCGGTTCTGGTCTAACCCGGTCAGACCGACCCGGTCTGGGCCATCACGACCTGGTTGGGATAGTCCGTGGTGGGCTTGGCTCGCCAGCTCGTTCGACCTGTGTGTGGGTCATGCGGTCCACCTCCCCAATGGCTCAAAGAGCTGTTCGGATCTTTAATTGGCAATTCCAGGAGATGCCGCCTGGTTGTCTGTGGGACCCACAGGGAGCGGGTCCCTCACTTCATCATGGATTTGAAGCCACATCCTGCTTTACCACAGCACACGACGGTGCACTGCCTCCTGTCTCTAAGGATGAATGAGATTCGGCTGCTTGTTCGTCCGCAGCGGCGCCGAGCGGCGCCGCCATCATCCGCGGCCGGTGAGCGCTGGGTGCTGCCTTCACCACCGGCTGTTGGTACTGCACTGGCGGATATTCCACGGGCCACTAGGTGAGCTTTGTTGGTTCATTATTTCTTCTGGATGTGCCTACAACCTTCTCGGGATGCCGCCGTCATTGTGTGCCATCCGGTTTCCGCTTTCTGTTGAGTTGAAAAAAACCACCCCATAAAGAACATGTCAAGAAATGAAGCGGTGGAGGGTCTGGGCCTTGTTCATTTGTCTCATGCCCTCTTCATTAATATCATAAGGTGGAAGAAATTTAATTCAATAAAGATAAACATTATTATTAAACCCCCTACCTCAGATTCATAGGAGATGCCGCAAAGGAGGAGGGAGTGCACACATCTGAAGGTGTTTATCAGTTCTTTCCATCGCCCGTAAATTCCCCCAATGTATGTCGTTCAATCAAATTCTTCATTAGAGAAGAAAGTCATCGGCATTTCACAAGACCTTCCTCTCTTAGATCTCCCAAAACCAAATCCTAAGCACATATTTAATAGAGGATATGAGAGAATCAATGCACCGCAAAGTTAATGAGGTTCATTAATGAGATTAATTAATGAACCTATTAATTTTTTCCAAAAGTGTTGTTACAAAACCTAATAAAAACTCCCAACTATGTGGTTACAGAACTTAAGGGTCAAGCCATTATTGGTCTAACATTTCACTATGGTCCCATCACTGTTTGTCCAACAGTTTCAAAAAGAAAAATAAGATAACCTTTATTTATTTTATTATTTTCTTTGTAATGTCCAAAAATTAACTTTTTTGTCCGACCCTTTCTTATCGAAGTTATAATTCTCTTAAGAGAATCCTGGTGCTATTAATTCTACAGTGCTCTTATATTTTTAATCCAAGCACTAGTTCAAAATATATAAATCGTTGCCCGCACGTTTATTGAACGTACCTTAATAAAAGTTCAAAAAATTATTAACAGTCACCCTCGACCCATGTCGGTCAAGGTTAGACTCCGACTAAGGGAAACATGCCCTCACGAGCTCAACAGCACTCTTGGATTTTCAATCCGAGTTACTGTTTAGGAGTTATAGAATTTAACAATAAAATAATTGTTACTTACATATTTTATTTGTGGCCAAAAACTAACTTCCACTGGTAGCTTGAGTCGGCCAATGTTAGGATCCACCTAAGGAAAGAATACCCACACGAGTTCAGCGGTGGTCTTGGATTTTTAATCCGAGTCACTTTTAGTGAGTTATAAGCATTTTAAAAATAAAATAATTTTATTTAATTATTTTATTTACGGTTTATGCCATTTTCGGGTTTTCTCACTAGAGGCTTGTGCCGACTAAACTTAAGTCGCTCCTAGGGTAAATCAATCATCTTGAATGCAACGATGACCTCAGATTTTTTATTTGGGTACCTGTTTAAGATTTATTCCACTTTTTCATGAAAACTACTCATGCGCGCTATTTTAATATTAACACATTTTCGACGGATCATTCTGGGCACTCCGGGACTCAGAATCACGTGTCGTCAGATTTCACAGTCTCTTAAAAATTCCCTATAATTAAAAAAATTATACCAAACTTCCAATTATTTAAAACCTTTATTAATCCATAACTTTTAGTGGAATGGCTAGCCTCAAATCTAGGGGAATGGATCTTCAAATAGTTTTTGTTGTTGTGTTGTTTCTTCTCTTTGATTCTTTCCCATAGAATTATCTAATAACTCAGTATACCAATTAAGTTTTTATTCTAGAACAATTATTCATGTCTACATCTCATAAAGTTTCTTATATTTACCCCCTTTTATATTTATTTTCTCAAAATATGTATGAGGTGGCACTCCAAAACCCACACCTCTAATGCATCAATATTGTTTTGTCTACTTCAAGGCCACTGAAAGTAGTCATTAATTAGGTGCACTTGATTATGATTCTTTCATCTAAAATAGATAAAAATATAGGAAAATAATTGATCAGTGTTATATAAAACTGATTGAATTTAGAAAAAAAAATTATTTTATACTTACACATGATTCTCGTACTCTTTTTGTGTTTTCAGCTACTAGTATTTTGTCTTTATTTACATGATTCTTCTTCTATGGAACATGATGTGGGATAGAATTGGATATGTAATTTTATTCATCAATATATATATATACAAATAAACATAATTTTGATTTCATTTCATTCCACATAAATGTATTACTATAAAATTAAAATACATACCATTTTTTCAAGTTAATTTTACTCTATCCTTACTTTATGGTAGGGGTATATTAGTTTTGATGCGCACTGTTTATTTTCAAAACTCAGTTTTTGTTTTATAAATTGAAAAATAATAATAAAATTGATTAATACATGTATTTTCAAGTAAATTATTATAAATCAAAATGTACCTGAAATATTTACTCCTTATAATGACTAATAAGTGCATTATATGTTTCTTGGTTTATCATGGGTGTATATATCTACAGTGTGTGTGGGTTTACTTTACCTTTAGTTTCCTTAAGATGATACCTCATAATAATTATCTAAAAGTCTCTATGATATATTCTAGTGACCATTAATACAAATTCAATTTGACACTCATCTACTATAAATTCACTCTTTAAGGGATAATGAAGATTAAATCAATGTTTTATTATTTAATTTTCTATTAAAATGAGGAAATTGTATCATAATGTTAACCTGATCGCTTCCCAAATTAGTTCCTTCATCATAGGCACAACATTTTTCCACATATCTACATTAATCATCACGTGCATTCAAGTGGTGACCCCAATGAAACTAATGAAAACTGACTTATTGAGGTGTGTAATCTAGTCACATGAATTCCATCCAACCTCAAATGTTATGTTTTCTCTTCTCGCCTTAATTATTTTTGTTAAGAATATCATGATACTATGATCTTGTTTTTTTATCAAACATAAGGTGGTTAAATTATATTATTTCCTTTGTTTCAAAATTTTCAATATGTTGTTCCTCGTGGTTGATAGCATCATCATATGGAGAAACTTGTTGTTCCTATAGATTGGGGACATTAGTATGTGTAGAAACCTATTTTTCCTTAGGATTGGAATCATTGAAATACAGATAATCCATTATCTAAAAAATTAGTTGAACACTTAATTTATATTATGTAAATGTAGTAATGAACACATAATATTATGAGGCAACTCAATGTGTACTAAAAAATAACATGATTATTGAACTTTCTTTTCCCCTTTAAATTTTAAAAGGATTTGAAACCTATATTGAGTATCCAAATCATCTCATTGTCATCACCTATAACATACAAGACACTGTCTACATTGACACCTTATTGAAATGATTTTAAGGTCCCAAGGAAAGGGTTATCCTCATTTGAATTGACATCTAACCCTACAGTGGTTTTGGATGATAACAAAACAATTGACCAATTTTTGTTATAGTATATGGGACATAAAATACTTTTCATGTGTGTGATTCTATTATAAATAGTTCTTACCTATAAACTTCCTTATTCAAATACACTTTCATGAATCTCAATTCATCTATTTTAACTACACTTTTATTATCAAGCCATTTTCATTGAAAATCATCACTTATAATGTTGTATAATCTAACTCCCATATTTGTTGGATGATTCCATAGTATAACATATTCACATAAATTGTATTTTTTCCTTAGTACTAGATACATGTGTCACTCCATCAATAAGATTAACTCCACTATTTTTCATGGTATTGTGTTCATCATGTTTCATTATAAAAAATGTATAATCATTAATTACATAACCATTATAAGATAATACATGAACACTTGGTCCCCTAATTATCCATTGAATTCATTCTAAAATTAAATTTATATTTTTAACTAAATCCTTAAATATATAACCTTGAAATAATCTTATAAACTATTTATTATGTTTATTTTATATCCAAATTTCATCCATTGATGGATTCAAATGTGTAAGAATTAATTTGTGGGTTTTAACATTGGTGAAACCTTTAAACTTTTATATTAAGCATGAATGTGACCCTTATACTACTCTGTGATGGTAATTTCAATAACATGTATTTTGGAAATTACTTTACCCCAAAGTCACATGTTTCATTGAGATTTTGGTAGACCAATGTTCTCCACATTATATAGGTAGTCAGTGAAGAATTCAATGGATTCCTCAAAAATATATCACTCTGTAATACAGACTTCTCAATAAATAAGATTTTTCACATTCCCTTTAAAAGTATCTATATATAATTCAATGGGGTACATCCATCTATAATATTCTAGACCATATAGTCAGGTCTCTCTAACCAAGTGAACCATCATATAAAAGAATGGTAGTGGGAAGAACATCTCTAATTCACATAATATGATAACAATTTCCTTTTTCATAGTTGGAAACTTCATCAAGACTATAATTTTAGAATATATATATTTAAAAAGGAAATGAATCTTGGTTAATGTATAATGGATATTTTTAGAAAAATGGAACATAAAAATATAGGCATTAAATATTACATCAAAACATGAAAGTAATTTGATTTCATGAACTTTAACTTAAAATCATTCATTTTAATTTTATTCTTTATATTTTATGAATACCCCTCTAGAACCTATGCATCATTCATAATGTTTAAAAACTGATATCTCTCTTTCTTGGAAAGGATGTAAGTAGCTAGATGAAGAAAATTTTTCATTTCACCCATCACTGGCACTAACACTTTATATTTCCCCATGTCAATCATGTCCTACCTAGCCTTAATTCCATCCTTTTTTGGGTGTATTTAGTAACGTGATAATGACACCATCATATACATTTTTTCTATGTTCATGACATCAAGAAAATGTTTAGAATACAAACAATTACAGTGCAGTAATTTAAAAAAACTATTATCTTTTTATAAAAAATATATATATATATAAGGTTTTTCAAAGAATGTTTTACAAAAGAAATAACCATATAATTTAATTTATCAAATATTTAACCACCTATTAGTGGATATGGATTTATAACTTCTTATGAATTCCTATCAAATGATGTTGTCTAATATCAGTATTAATGTCATTATGGTAAAATTTGAAAATGTCCTAAAAACATAGTCTTCACGGAATGTTTCAACCTAACTAAGTGTGTACCTTGTTCATAAATGGGTTCCCTATTATTACATGAATGTTATATAGTTATAAATTTCTATAAGAAGTAAATTCATTTATCATCCCATAAAACATGGATCTCAACATGAAATATTTATTTATATAATAATAATACAATATAACACCACAATCCTATATTAATTTTAGATCTTTAATCAATAAATCCAGATAAACATAAATATTATTAATTAGTTGTTTCGGTCCTAATATAAGAATAGAAAACATAATGTATTTTTTCATCATGCATAACCATGGTGATAAGTTATAACTTTCTAACATAACAGGCCATGTACTGTGAGTGCAACTTTGTACACAAAAATTATTCACTCCATCTGTAGATAGTGGAAGAATGAGGTTTCTCATCTCATTTCCAAATTTAGGATACTCATGATCAATTTTATTCCACTAAGAAGAGTATATTGGGTAACAAAGTTTCTAATCTTGATTTCTTATATCTTTTTTCCACGTAAATTGCCTTATAGTATCCTCACTTCAATATAAGTGGCTAAACCTTAGAATGATTGGAAATTACCATATAACTTTTAAAGGATATTATTAAACTTTTCTATATTGATACACCCAACACTTTGGGAAATTTTAAGTGATTTATGGTCCTTTTGAAACAATATACAATCATTTAGACAGACATATATTATTTCAGAGATTATATCCATTGATCGTAGCATTTTTTTAGCATTGTATGTTCAATAAGGAATCTAATTATATTTTGTTATCATATCATTCAAGAGAGTAATTAGTTTTTTAAATCTTGTTTCACTCTATTTTTTACCAAATATTACATTATATATCCTCAATATGGATGACAATGTTGTATATTTAGTACAACCAGTATAGAATGGAATCTTTGCATAGCTCTTTAAATTCTAAAATATCTTTTGTACAATCACAAAGTTTATCTTCAACTATCATTTTAATTTCCTCTGTATGATATTCATTATCCTTTACACCTAAAATCATATCCCTAAAATGATATCCATCATAATTCACACTTATAATCATATCATATAATCCATAAAACTAAATGTTATCCCAGTCACTAGGTAAATTAAGTTGTTCCCTGTGTTTATTCCAGAATTTATAACTTTTATCTATTCTATGAAATATCAAGTGTTTTTTCAAATCATTTGGACTTATTAGTCTTAAATAATAATAACGTAAACACAGACAAATCATTAATAAGGGTCATATGCATGATATTTTGAAAACATAATGAAATTTTTAACCCCATCATCATAATATTTTTCTATATGATTGAAATTTATCCATTTTCAATTCATATCCATCATATTTGATTCATTAATGTTTATATTAAACAAATAAATACACATAAGGTATAATATTTGAATCCTAAAAGTTTATTCTTTATATATATACACACATTTAGTCATTTCATTTAAAATAAATTGAAAATAATGTAAATTATTAAAATATATTTTAAGAACATTGGATGAATTATGTTAATTATAATGGGGAAATGTTTGTATGAATTTTTCCAAAATTTTGAATTGAAAGATCAATAAAATAATTATTTTTATTTATTTCCCCAAGAAATTTATAAAATTTATATAGAAAAATTTGACAATATTTTCCATTATTAAAATAAAATTATAGATCAAATTCAAATAAAAATTAACAAAAGAAATCATACTTCCACACAAAATGTTTTTAAATCAAAGAAAAAACCATTAAAAATAGGAAAATGATAATGAGAAGAAGAACAACAAAAAATCATCTAAGGGGCCAAAATATGTATGATTTATTATGTATTATCAATAGAAGAAGAATTGTATTGCGTATGAAATAATTTCTTACATATAAAATATATTTATTAATTATTTTGTTTTTTTTTTACATTTTATGAATCATTATTTCTGAAGAAAAAAATATGTTACATATTCTATAGAATATATATATATATTATATATGAAACTCTCTATTAATAATTTATGTTATATATTTACTAATTTGGAAATTTTCCTAAGTGTTTTTAGTTTTTTACCATTATGTTTTTTACTTGAAAAGTGAGTAGCTAAAGACATGTTTTTATGTGAAGCTTGTAATTGTATTCCTCATTCATAATTGCTTAGTTTTTTTTAATATTATTTGAAACCTTGGATGGGATGGATTTCCTTTTCAATGATTTGGAGATCTATGATTAAGGAAAAAAAAGAGTTTAAGTGTTAATAACTTAAATTCATGCATTATTTTTAATTAATAATTTAATTTTTAAAATAGTTTTTCTTACCTAATTAATGGTATTTTAATAAATATATATAAGAATTAGTTTATATATGAGATTAGAGGATTTTTATAGAAAAATAAATAATAAATCAAAGAAAATAGAGAAAAAGGTGGGCATGTGTTGGACAAGGTGATCACATGAGAGAGGCTGGTGAGGCATAGTCAATGTGGGGAGGAACAACAGAAAAAGGGTTGTGGCATGGGGTAGCATGGGGGGGAGAACCAAAATGATTATTGAGTGCATTCTTTCTTATGAACTTAGTTCCAGACAAAGCAAAAAGTCGATTTAAGACAAATGGAAATGTTGGCCGCATATTAAAATTAAAACATGTGTTATGAAGCCAGTGTGCCCTAGACTATAGGGAAGAACCTAGGAGAACCGAAAAACATGAAAAAAGTGGCAAAAGATCAAGAAGACGAGAAGAACCCAACAAGAAGAACAAAAAAATAACGAAAAGGGATGAAAGATGGATTAAAAATAAGGAATAACATACCTTTGATTTAGGGTTCGATTCATCCAAAAGCTTCAAAGGAGATGACATTGGCATTTGACTTCTACGAGAGCTTGAAATATGTGGTCAAGGGCGATCTTGGTCGGTGTTCTTTTAAAATAGGGGATGTGATTTTATCATCACTAGTAAAAAACACAGATAAAATATACATTTATCGATGATAAAATGGAAAGCACTGATAAATATATGATTTATCCATGTTTTTTATCATTGATAAACCTCTGGATTTATCAGTGCTAAAAATGAACTAATAAATCAAACCTTTATATGTGCTAACTGATAAGCACTATTAAATACTAGTGAAAAAAAACAAACATAAAAATTATAATAAATTACTAATTATAGAAAAATAATTATTAAAAATTACTTTGTAATAAAAAATAATAAACATTAAAAATAAATAAATTTTAAAAATGTTTAAAATAAGTAAAAAAATATTATTTTTATTAAATGTGTTAATAAATGTGATAATATTATGATAAATGTATTGATGTTATAAAAAATTAATAAATAACATTAATTATGTAAGTCATAGAAATATTAAAAATTAATAAATTATATAAATTATACATATTTGAAAAATAATATAAATGAATAAATATTAAAATAAAAACAAGTAAATACTAATAAATAATGTTAAATTAAAAAGATTTAAAATAAATTCCTAATTAAAAATGAATAGATAATAACTATATGAAGATTTAAATAAAAAATATTCAAATAAAAATAAATAAATATTAATTATGTAAATTAAAAATATATTTAAAATATTAAACATAAATAAATAAAAATGTATAAATAAATATTAAAAATGAAAAAATTGTAGAAATATTAAACAAATAAATATTAAAAATGAATAAATTATAAAAAAAATAACAAAATTTAATAAGTATTAGAAATTATTAATAATAATAAATGAATAAATATTAAAAATTAATAAATTTAATAATTAAAAATAATTAAATTGCAAAAAATAATAATAAATTAATTAATAATTTAAATTATATAGATTAATGAAATATAAAAAATAAATAAATATTAAAATAAAAATTAAATTTAAAATGAGAGATTTATAATGAAGTGTTGACTATTAATGATTAAATAATAATTGTATAAATATTTAAATACAAATATATTAAAAT
The DNA here is from genome assembly GCA_963277665.1 of Viscum album. Classification (NCBI taxonomy): domain Eukaryota; kingdom Viridiplantae; phylum Streptophyta; class Magnoliopsida; order Santalales; family Viscaceae; genus Viscum; species Viscum album. The sequence continues at coordinate 1,451,989,491 of OY728152.1, read as the reverse complement.
AAAAATGAAAAAATATTAATTATATAAATTTCATACATATTAATAGTTTTGAATATGTGGCTTGATCCACGGTGGTACTCACCTCTGGTCTCCACATCCAAATGACCATGATTCGATTCTTGAAAGCCTCTAAGGGATATATGGGTGGTGATGCATGACATGTGGTGATGCACATGGTGACACAGAATGATGATGTCGTAGGCTGATGCAAGCACACCGATGTGGGCAAGCTAATGTGGGTAAGGGGGCCGACCTAGTTCATGCTGACACATTGCAAGGCCTTTGGGTCATGTAATGGGATTTCAAGTCCACTGGGACTTCGGGTCACTCTTTGTAATAAATTGGCTGGTTAGGTGGGTTATCCTTGAGGGGTTATGACTAATCCTTCTAGTGTGTGGATGTGTGTGTCTGTTTCTTTGTATTTTACTCCCAATAATCTACCTATTATTAAAAGTATTGAATATTAATATTTAAAGATGTATAAATAACTATCAAAATTGAATATATTAAAAAATATTAAATTAATAAATATTAAAAATGAATAAATTATAGAAAATAATAAAAATAGAGAAATTTTAAAAATGAATAAATAATATTAGATGAATAAATGTTAAAAATGAATAAAATTTAACAATTAAAATTAAATAAATTACAAAAAAAATATTTAAAAAAATAACATTAATTATATGAGTTACAAAAACATTAAAATAGAATAAATAATAAAATAAAATAAAATAAATATTAAAAAGTACATTTAAATATAAGAGATACACAAGAAATTACCAATTAAAAATGAATTGATAATAATTGTATAAAGATTTAAAAAAAATATTAAAAAAAATATTAATTATATAAAATAAAAACATATTATACATACTAATAATTAACAATTAAAATGTATAAATAAATATTAAAAATTGAAAAAATTATAAAAAATTAAATATATATATATATAATTGTATAAAAGGAATTTAAAAAACCAAATGACTTTTCCTGTGATTATGTGTACATATATGTGTATATATATATATATTGTAATGAGATAAGTCATATTGAAAAAAAAATGGTTTTTCATGTTATTTAATGATATAATCATATACATATACACAGAAATACACATTATATGCATATGCATACACACATACACACATACATACTCACAGACATAGACATACACATACATGCACATATATGCATATAAAAATACATACACATACACATACACATACACACACATACATACACACACATACATATACATGAAAATACATGCATATACACATGCATACACATTTACACACGTATACACATACACATACATATAAAATTAAAAAAACATACATACACATACATATGAATACATACACATACTACATGACATGAAAATACTACATAAACATACACATACATACACACATGCACACATACATACATACACGTACATGCACATACAAACACATACACATACACATACACATACACATACACATACACATACACACACATATACACATACACATACACATACACATACACATACACATACACATGCACATGGACATGGACATGAATACATGCATACACACGTACACACACACACACACAAACACACACATATATATATATATATACATGTACATGTACATCCACATGCACATGAAAATACACATATGTACTGACACATACATGTGCACACATTCATGCATACACGTACACATAAACATACACATACACAACACATACATCAATATACAGACACATAAACACACACACTCACACACAAAACATGTCACGAACCAGCCCGGGTCGACCCTGAACCAGTCACTCGAGCCGGCTCGCGGAAAGTCCCGAGGGGCACTCCCGATCCCCCCGGGATGGAAACTAGTGTTGGGCATCAAAATTTAAACGTTGGGAATGATTTTTCCCATGAGAAAAAGATAAACAGACAAGTAAAAAATGACGATAAAAGTAAAAACTAGCAGCAGAAAGAAAAAAAACTAAACAGTAAACATACCTCCATGGGACCTCAAAGTCACCTCCAACACTAACAATCTGCCTCAATGGGTAGACGAAACAGGAAGCTAAACCAATAAACTAAACTTGCATCTGAAAAGATAGGATAGGCGTGAGCATTAAAAATGCTCAGTAGGGTTTCCCAAGTAAACCAAAAAATCCAACCAAGACCACTTTCTAGAAACAAACCCAAAAACACTAGTTTGTACATACAAAGATAGAAGACAGGGTTTCCATATTTTAAGGGAAAAAGATCCTGATTTACCATTTCAAAACCAACCCACACCAAAAACCTTTTTTTCCAAAATAATGCATTTCAAAAAAAAACTGAATTTCAAATCCATGTTTATCACATTTGTGCAAAAGAAGAACAGGTAATAATTAAATGTTGGAAACCAAGTGCAAGTAAAAGTAAACAAGAAGATATAATAAATAACCAGGAATGATCCAAAACATCCCCATAAAACCCCTGGACATACTCGGTTTCGGAACCACCTATTGGCGTATGGTGAAGCTCCTATGTCTACAACCAACTGGCCACCCTAACAGACCAATCCAGTGGCAAAGCCCACCTGGCTTAACAACAAATCCAGGGGGTACCAACCCGTCTAATCGGGGTTGATCAGCAACTGTCACTCGATCTCTAAAAGAAACCCAGGAACCCATGGTAGCTTTAATAATACTATTTAAGTGGGAGGCCCTCGCACGCGTGACTCATCTCACCGCACTTTCCAACCCCTTACATGGACACCGCTACACGACAACCCTCGAAGGGGAGTCCCCCTGTAGAGGTGCCCCATAAGTATGTATATATATAGATATACCTATATCACATCATAAAAGTGCCAACTAGGCCGTCACATCACATAAACATTCAAACCATCTTCTAAAACACATTAGGTTGCCAAACAAGCATTCACATTTTTCCCAAAACACATTCTTTTCAAAGATTCAACACAAATATTACAGTTGAGTTGGAAGAGCCAAACGGGCCTTTAACTTGATGTGCCCAAAGGCATTACCCAAAGAATTACACAAATATCATTTACATTTTAAAATCCAAACTAGCCCTTAAGATCGAAACACACGCCCAAACAATTCAAGTTTACCAAACGGGTCTTCAAGAAAAATGACCATATAACTCACACCAAAATCCAACCGGGCCAACTTCTTTCAATTCCCTTTTAAATAACACATTATTTTCTCTGAAACATAGTTTTAAGAAAACATAGCTTTAATGTGTCATTTTCATTTGGAGGCACATCCATGTGAGAATCTAGTGCTCCCATGTATGTTCCAACATCCAATGGCACATCTAGTTTTTAGAATAATCACCTTAGAAACCATCTTTCATAAAACACTTTAGCATTGAAAACCAAACCCAATTCTTTCACAAAACTTTATAAAAGCAAAATGCATCTTTCAAATCAACCACCATTTCCAAATATTTTCTAAAACAACTTATTGGTTCATATTTTTGTTAAATAAACACACCAAAGCAATTTTACATTTCCAAAACAAAATCACTATCAATTACAACCAAACACATCACAAAGCACTTAATTTAACTTTACCAAGAACCTATGCATTTCATAGAAACAAACATCAAAATCCACTTTCAAAAATTTAAAACAACAACATAACTATGTCATATTCTTTTCATAAATACAATAGAGATGCAAATGATATAAAAGGATTAATTTAAAACATTAAAGTGCTCAAGGTTTGAATCAAAAAGGGAAATGGTTGGAAACACCTACCTCAAGGAATTGGCCGAGCCAATGCTTTCGAAATCACACCGGAAACTGCTCACGTACACGCACTACCACAAAAGAGCACGCACTAGAAAAATTATTTTCACACCTTAACAACACAGTCAACACCCAAAGTCAGTGCGGCGCAGACCAATGCACAACCAAATAAATACCAGGGACTCAAAAATAACATAAGACACTAAATTGGATGGTGAAAAACAAAATAGTGGGTGCATTAACCTTACCCGAAAAATTGGCGTCAAGGCAAAATGAGTTCATCTGCCTCACCCTTGGCGGCGGATGCTGGAACCTTGACCAATGGGTCCGATACGTCATTTTCCCACTATGAACACCATGGAAACAGCGTGAAACACAAACTGAGATGTCAAAGTTCAGTGAAATTGAAGAAACACCAAAATTGGAATGAGATGAAAATTGTGGTTTGACGGTGAGGGGAATCGAGACCGCGCCCGAGCAGAGCAGAGGTGCTACGAAGAGGGTCGGGTAGTGGAAGAACAAGGCGGAGGTGTTGTGCAAGGGGTTGGGTCACGCCAGAATAAGTTGGGGGCACTGCGCAGGGGTTTGGGCCGCGCAGGAACAAGGAGGGGGAGCTGCGCAGTGGTTCGGGCCGCACCGGAACAAGGCGGAGGTGCTGCTGGCTGGAGCTCGGGCCATCACCGATGGCCATAGCGGGAGAGGAGGAGGTCACCATTCGGGGGTGCGGTCGGAGGGTGTCGGCGGAAGAGGGTACGGGGTTCTCCGCCAGGAGGGTGCGGCTGGGCGGAGGAGGCGGAGCTGAGGGTGCGGCCGGAGGGACGCCAGCGGAGGGGAGCAGCAAAGAAGCGTCGGGGTGTGGCCGGTGTGGCGCGGCCAGCCGGACGGCAGGCGGCCAGTGCAGGGAGGAGGCGGTGGGGCCGCAACGTGAATAGGGGGGATGGGGAGCCGGAAGGCGGAGGGCTGGAGCCAAGTAGGGAGCGGCGCGCAGCAGAAAAAAAACAGGGGGGAGAAAGGGGGAGACGCGGGATTTAGGGTTAGGCTTATTTTTTATCTTAATAATTATAATTATAATAATACTAATAATAATTAGTTAATCTTAATAATAGTTATTATTATAATCAAAACATTTATAATAATAAAACCATTTAAAAAAAATAAACACATATCTATATATATATATACACACACACACACACACATAGACATATGTACCTATATATAAACATATATAAACATATATATATACACATATAAACATATATATATACACATAACGTTAAAACATAAACATATATAAACATATATACACATATATTTATTTATTTATTTATCTGCTCAACCAACTAATTTAATAAAATTAAAACTAGATGATCGTGCGGTATTCGCGCACCGTACGGTACCCAAGCGGACTACAAGTGGGCTTCACGTACCCAAGCAGAAATCACTTTCCCAAGAAGACTACGCGTCTTAAACGTACAGTGGTCGCACACTATCCCAAACCATAAACTCAACCCAACATTAAAAATTTAAACCGGGACTCACCCGCACTTACTCAAAATCACCCGACGCCAAAAGAAATGAAATAAATAAAATGACTACAAAAATGGATGTGACAATTATCCCTAACACAAACACTTTCTGCCCCCATAAAGTCACCAAACCAACAGTTATCATAAATCGAGTTTGTGCCCAGGAAAATCTAGAAGAAATTGAGAGGCTCGAGGTGACCATTTCCAACACAAGTCACACCTGACCAACTCGAGTACAATCATTGTCTGAGGTTGAGGGGAGAACACAAGAGGGTTCTCCCCACCACAGAAATTCACTAACACGGAGTCCTTGAAACTCAAACACACCACCCCAGGGGGGGCAACGCGGGAACTCCGCAAACTGAACTCATCCCAACTTCTCAATGATAACTAAACAACTCCACCACTAGGATTAAAGCTATTCTGGGAAAACTGGCACACTGAGACATCAGGAAGGAGGAATTCCCTACAAAACTCAAACACAATAATTGAAAGGCCATGGAGAGGCGTCCGGCCTAATAAAGGGACCAGAAACGACACCCATTAATTTTGCAGAACCAGACATCCCCCTAACGTACGCAGCTGAGACCATCCTCAAGATCAAAACGGGTTAGTTTAGTCACGAACCTGATGCCTTTCCAAGAATATGAACGATTTAGAAACTACACCAAGAGAAAATGAGGCCACTTGGATTGTAGTAGAATGAGCTCATTGCGCAACCACAAAAAGGATGAGCTTACAACGATGATAGGAATTGAACAAGAAAACTTTGGATATTTACCTTTAGAGGGATGAAAACATGGACCGGACCAAGGTTCCACACACTCTCGGCAATTCCCGACTGTGCGTGAGCTTCACCCTGAGACCTGTGGTTGGGGATCTGATGGTTGAAGCATCCCCAAAGAGGCTACACAAATGGAATATAAGAGAATAGTTAGACAATCTGGAAGTCATCACCGATGAAGATGTTGTCTTTGCGACAGGTTCCTCTGACATGCACTCCTTGCCAGATGGGGAACCCTCACTAGAGACAATTTCCATCAAATACACCCCAAACTTCAACGATGGTGAGACATTTCACCTTTACTAGTCCAAAACTAGACCCTCAAATAAACCTGAGACAGTAAGAACCCTAACAACCCTGGGAGTTCCCAAAAACCTGAAGACCCGCTCTAGTTTCACAACCACACAACTGCCCCTCACAGACTATGATTACTTTGATCGATAGGAAACATGCAAAAAGAACTGGAAACTGGGCATGACTCATTAGCAACCTTAGCAACCTTTCTGGGCAGCATTCTTGGAACAACACAAAAAAACACAACTGAAATCAGCATCTAGCCAAAACTCAATCAAAGCAACAGCTCGATCCAAGGGAAACAAACTCATAAGCTAAACATATACAAACATAAGTAAAAAATTTCTTTTCCAAAAACTGTCATTTCTTTTAAATTTTAAAACTCGCCTATGGCCCCTTATGGACTACCACATGTGCGTTCACCAAATCTCGGCTACATCACTCGCGGACAAGTGCTCCCACGCACTCTCTGCACATATCGATGCACATGTGATCCTCCATAAGGAATACAAATGTTCTAACACTTCTTTCCCTTATCAAATCCAAACAAGAAATAAAATTTTCCAAATCAAAACACTCCCACTTTAAAAATTCAGTTTACCAATTTCAAAACAATTTAAAAGGAACACTTTTCCATTTTAAAAACACTTCTATTTTTAACACACTCTCACATCGAACGAGATCAAAATGAAACACAGTCAACAACAAACTACCGGAATGAGGAACTAGTGAATATACCTAACTCGGCGACATGGTGGTGAGCCATATCCCAAGTAAGGTATATCTCTAAAAGGACCTTGAACTGGACACTTGGACTCCACATGGGTCACCACCCCATGTGAGGCCATAACATGAACCAGTTCACCTTCAATATCATCCCTCAAACCATAAAAATCAAAGGCAAAAGACTCAAAACCCAGACTACCCCTGGTAACTCAAGTCTCGTCACGGGCGGTGGTGATCAAGCACAAACCTGTAACCTACCTCCTAAGTCCCGAAAAATCCTAATCTCCTTCTACCAGACGTCCAAAATACCAAGAACCTACCTCTGATACCATTTTTTCATGAACTAGCCCGGGTCGACCCTGAACCGGTCACCCGAGCCAGCTCGTGACAAGTCCCGAGGGGCGCTCCTGATCCCCCCAGGATGGAAACTAGTGTCAGGCATCAAAATTTAAATGTTGGGAATGATTTTTCCCATGAGAAAAATTTAAACAGACAAATAAAAAATAACGATAAAAGTAAAAACTAGCAGCGGAAAGAAAAAAAACTAAACAGTAAACATACCTCCATGTGGCCTCCAGGTCACCTCCAAAACTAACAATCTTCCTCAACGGGCAGACAAAATAGGAAGATGAACCAAGAAACTGAACCTGCATCTGAAAATATAGGATAGGCATGATAATTAAAAATGTTCAGTAGGTTTGCCCAAGTAAACCAAAAAATCCAACCAAGACCACTTTCTAGAAACAAACCCAAAAACACTAGTTTGCACATACAAAGATAGAAAATAGGGTTTCCATATTTTAAGGGAAAAGGATCCTGATTTATCATTTCAAAACCAACCCACACCACAAACTATTTTTCCCAAAACAATTAATTTCTAAAAAAAAATTAAATCCATGTTTATCACATTTGTGCAAAATAAGAACAGGTAATAAGTAAATGTTGGAAACCAAGTGAAAGTAAAAGTAAACAAGAAGATATAAGAAATAACCCTGAGAGAACCTAAACATCCCTAGAAAACCCCTGGACATACTCGGTTTCGGAACCACCTGCAGGCGTATGGTGAAGCTCCTAAGTCTATAACCAACTGGCCGTCCTAACTGACCAATCCAGTGGAAAAGTCGGCCTGGCATAACAACAAATCCAGGGGGTACCAACCTGTCTAATCGGGGTTGATCAGCAACCGTCACTCGATCTCTAAAAGACACCCAGGAACCCATGGTAGCTTTAATAATACTATGTAAGTGGGAGGCCCTCGCACGCGTGACTCATCTCACCGCACTTGCCAACCCCTTACACGGACACTGCTACATGACAACCCTCGAAGGGGTGTCCCCCTGTAGAGGTGCCCCATAAGTATTTATATATATAGATATACCTATATCACATCATCAAAGTGACAACTGGTCTATCACATCACATAAACATTCAAACCATCTTCTAAAACACATTGGGTTGCCAAACGGGCATTCACATTTTTTCCAAAACACATTCTTTTCGAAGAGTCAACACAAATATTACAGTTGAGTTGGAAGAGAAAAACGGTCCTTTAACTTGATTTTACCAAAGGCATTACCCAAAGCATTACACAAATATCATTTACATTTTCAAAGCCAAACTATCACTTAAGATCGAAACACACACCCAAACAATTCAATTTTACCAAATGGGTCTTTAAGAAAAACGACCATCTAACTCACACCAAAATCCAACCGGGCCAACTTATTTCAATTCCATTTTAAATAACACATTATTTTCTCTGAAACCTAGTTCTAAGAAAACATAGCTTTAATGTGTCATTTTCATTTGGAGGCACATCCATGGGAGCACCTAGTGCTCCGATGGATGTGCCAACATCCAATGGCACATCTAGTTTTTAGAAGAATCACCTTAGAAACCATCTTTCATAAAACACTTTAGCATTGAAAACCAAACCCAATTCTTTCACAACACATTATAAAAGAAAAATTCATCTTTCAAACCAACCACCATTTCTAAATATTTTCTAAAAAAACTTATTGGTTCATCTTTTTGTTAAACAAACACACCAAAGTAATTTTACATTTACAAAGCACAATCACTATCAATTACAACCAAACACATCACAAATAACTTAATTTAACTTTACCAAGAACCTATGTATTTCATAGAAACCAACATCAAAATCCACTTTCAAAAATTTTAAACAACAATATAACTATGTCATCTGCTTTTCATAAATACAATAGAGATGAAAATTATATAAAAGGATTAATTGAAAATATTCAAGTGCTCAAGGTTTGAATCAAATAGGGAAATGGTTGGAAACACCTACCTCAAGGAATTGGACGAGCCAATGCTTTCAAAATCACACCGCTAACTGATCACGTACACGCACTCCCACATAAGCGTACACACTAGAAAAATTATCGCCACACCTTAACAACACAGTAGACACCCATAGTCAGTGCGGCGTGGACCAACCCACAACCAAATAAATACCAGGGACTCAAAAATAACATAAGACACTAAATTGGATGGCACAAAACAAAATAGCGGGTTCATTAACCTTACCCGAAAAATTGGTGGCAAGGAAAAATGAGTTCATCCGCATCGCCCTTGGCGACGGATGCTGGAACCTTGACCAAGGGGAATGATACATCAATTTCCCACTCTGAACATCATGAAAACATCGTGAAACACAAACAGATAGGTCAAAGTTCAGTGAAATTGAAGAAACACCAAAATTGGAATGAGATTCAAACCGTGGTTTGAGGGTGAGGGGAATCAAGACCGCACCCGAGCAGAGCGGAGGTGCTACAAAGAGGGTCGGGTCATGCCGGAACAAGGTGGAGGCGCTGCACAGGGGGTTGGGTCGTGCTAGAACATGGCGGGGGTGTTGCGCAGGGGTTCGGGTCGTGCCAGAACAAGGCGGGGGCACTGCGTAGGGGTTAGGGATGTGCCGGAACAAGGCGGAGGCGCTGCTGGTCGGAGCTTGGGCCACCACCGCTGGCCAGAGCGGGAGAGGAGGAGGTAGCCTTGCGGGGGTGCGGTCGGAGGATGCCAGCGAAAGGGGGTGCGGGGTTCACCGCAGGGAGGGTGCGGCTGGGCGGAGGAGGCAGAGCTGGGGGTGCAGCCAGAGGGACGCCAGTGGAGGGGAGCGGCGGAGAAGCGCCGGGGCGCGGCCAGTGTGGTGCGGACAGCTGGACGGCGGGCGGGCAGTGCAGGGAGGCGGTGGCGATCCACAGCGCGAAGAGGGGGGAGGGGGAGCCAGCAGGCAGAGGTCTGGAGCCGGGCAGGGAGCGGCGCGCAGCAGAAAAAAAAACAGGGGGGCAGAAAAGGGGCGGCACAGGATTTAGGGTTAGGCTTATTTTTTTATCTTAATAATAATAATACTAATACTAATAATATTTAATTAATCTTAATAATAATTATTATTATAATCAAAACATTTATAATAATAAAACCATTTAAAAAATAAATAAACACATATCTATATATATAGACACACACACACACACATATATAGACATATATACCTATATATAAATAGATATAAACATATATATATACACATATAAACATATATATATATACATAACATTAAAAAATATATATATATAATCATATATACACATATATTTATTTATTTATTTATCCGCTCAACCAACTAATTTAATAACGTTAAAACTAGATGATCGTGCGGTATTCGCGCACCGTACGGTACCCAAGTGGACTGCAAGCGGGTTGCACATACCCAAGAGGAAAGCACATGCCCAAGTGGACTATGCGTCTTAAACATACAGTGTTCATGCACTATCCCAAACCATAAACTCAACACAACATAAAAAATTTAAACCGGGACTCACCCGCACTTACGCAAAATCACCCAACGCCAAAAGAAATGAAAGAAATAAAATGACTAAAAAATGGGTGTGACAAAACATATATATACATACAAACAAATATATATGCACAAACATACATACATTCACATGAATACACATACATACACATACATACAAATATATGCATATATTTTAAATTATTTAATTTGAATATAAATATATAAATTCAAATAACTATATTTAAATAAATATATATTCATTTATATATTTATATAATTGTTTAAATAAAATATTAATATATTATATTTACATTTACTTTTTGTAGTTAATGTCTATAAATATATATTTAAATATTTTTATTGATTAATATAAATTTGATATTTTTTATATAAAAATTTATGAAAATAAGATTTTAATGTTTTTTATTATAATATAGTTATAAAAATCATATTTCTATATTATATTTACATATACATAATTATCAATATATAAATCATATTTAAAAATATATATAAATATGAATAAATAAATTAAATTATTCATGGTGTACTTTATCATTGCTAAGAAATCATCGAAAAAGGGGAGTCCTTTATCAATACTAACAAAAAGCGTTGACAAATGAAACCTTTATCAGCACTTCTTTTAGTGGTGATAGAGGTATCATTTCTCAGTTATTTTTACTTTCACTAATAAAGGGATTTATTTTATCAGCATTTTTTTCATCACTAATAAAGGACAATGTTAAACAAAGAGGGATTTGTAGTATTGTTTGGAGCTAACTTTCCAAGAGGACCACTTCATGACAACTACTTATATTGGTTATCCTTTTTAAATTTTGGGTATGTATCTTTCCCCTTTTCCAATATGTATTATATCCTGGATTTCTTGGTTGATCTTAGAATTCGTCATAAGAATTATATACATTGTAGTTGGTTTTTTTATCTTTCTACTATATTATGTCCTATGTGGTGATGTGTGTTGTGGACAGGTGAATTAGGATATGACCTCCCATTATGTGAGATATGTATACTCAGTTATATTAAACATTGTAATGTCTTGGTTTTTCCCATTTAATAATTTGGAATATTTCTAGGAATATTTCTGAATCCAGACACTGGAACGACCTAAGACTTCAAAGCTTAGTGAGCCCCAAATTGATATTTTAAAAATATTAAATATATTAATTTCATGGGCTTAAAATTTTAATGAAAAAGTGTAATAACTCCCAAATCGAGTCTAAATGATCATCTCTAGAGATTAAGTCTTTACCCAATGCATTGGAGCGCTATCAGGGCGCACCCTTAAATTTGCCTTTATTATCATGTGATCCACATATATCATCATCAACATTTCATAAATAACCCATATAGAATAAAATAAATGGGTTTCATTTCATAATCATGACCCTTTAAAAAAACTGCTTTTATGACATGATCTTTATGTCACTTTAAACCCACGGAAAAAGGAAAGTGGGTTTCATGTATGTAAATCCCAGAATTTAAAATAGAACATTTTGATATATATGTGAATACACCTGTATAATAAATAGCTTTGATTACTCACTTAATAGCATAAAATAATTTTGAGAAAAAGAGAGAGGCATTTTGAGACGAAAATTCTGTAGCATAACAGCTACGTTGTTTAGAAAATTTTGAAAAGAGAGGGTACATGGGTCACCCACTCATAAATGATCTATAAAAATAATATAGGGAAAGAATATAAAGGATTTAAGGACATGGTAATGAAATTTTAAAATATACCATATGAAATGAAGAACATGAAAGGAAGACAAAAATAAGATTTCTCTTATGAAAATTTGGCAGCCTAACAACGTCACATAAACTTCAACCAAAAATGAATTGATGAGATAAAATAGGGTCTCTCATCATATGAACATAAAATATAAGTATGATATATATATAGATCATACCCCAACATAATAAAAAGGAATTTTAAAGACTTGACATGAAAGTAGAACTTTAAAATGAGAAGGGTGAAAGAACCACTTAAAAATTTGGCAGCCTAACGGCATCACTTAAAACTTCAAAATACTGAATTGAAGAGATCTAATGGGTTATCTCATCATATGATCATAAAATATCAGTATGATAGATATAGATATCATACCCCAACATAATAAAAAGGAACTTAAAATACTTGACAAGAAAATAGAACTTTGAAAAATGAGAAGGGTGAAAGAATCCCTTAAAAACTCAGCAGCCTAACGGCGCCACTTAAAACTTTAAAATACTGAATTGAAGAGATCAAATGGGGTCTCTAATAATATGATCATAAAATATCAGTATGATAAATATAGAGCTAATACCCCAAAATAATAAAAAGTAACTTGAAAGACTTTACATGAAAATAGATCTTGAAAAATGAGAAGGGAGAAAGAATCTGTTACAAAAAATTTGGCAGCCTAACAGTGCCACTTAAAACTTCATAAAACGAAATAATGAGAGTAAGAGGGGATATCTCATTATATGAACATGAAAAGTTCAGTAATAGGAGTATAAAATAACATCCTTTAACATAATAACATGGAGCATGAAAGAAATGACATAAAAGAGATTACTTGAAAAGAAAGAGAGAGGTCGGATCCCTTACCTTAAAACGTAACTCTTAAAACTCAAAGGTTGGGACCTTGAGGGATTGGGGTAACCTTGGGAGGACTCCTTGGGAGGTAATGAGACCAGAAATTCATTGGGGGAGAGTGGGGAGTCGAAATGGATGAGAGGATGTCTTGGTATTTATAGGGAAAGTGAGGGGACAAGGCATTAATGGCCAAGGGACACCTCCCAAGTGGTTTTCTCAAAATCATGGGCTCTCCCATGGTATTTCCCATGGAGTTAGGCCACATGGGGCCCCCATACAATAATTCATCACCTTTGGTCTACCATCCCTTAAAATATCTCATGGAATCATCATGACACAGTTATGATGTCATTAAACATACCGAAACCCTAAAACTGTATTTTTACTATTTACTGAAAATTCAACTTTCTCAGAAAAATCCCAAAATTTCACATTAACCAAATATAAATGATCTTATTTCAAAAATGAACTCCATTTTATAAAAATAATTTTCTAAATATTTTAAATTAATTTTTAAATAATAACACTATTCACCAAAAATTCATTTTTTCAGGAAAAAAACCCCAAAAATTACCATAACATAATATCAGTGCTCTGAGTTCAAAAATGAAATCCATTTTATAAAAATAATTTTGTAAATATTTTTTAATTCAATTTTTAATTAAAAAACACTATTCACTCGAAAAAACTAATACTTGAATAATAACTTATGAAACCGTTATTTAACCATTTTATTGAATCACATTACTTAATCAAGGTTCCTAGATTATATTAATACTTTCTTTAAGTGAGATTACTAATCCATTTTGTCACATTACTAATCCTAAACATAAAATCACTATTCATAATTTACTATTCATCAAAAATCTAGTTGATCTTATTAGACTCTAAATTTCGTACTGAACATAATTCTAGAAGACCATTTTTTGAAAATCACTACATATTTTTAATTATTTAAGGTTTACATAAACATTTTATAAAATATCCTTTCTCTAAAATTTACTAAAAATATGCATACTATATTTATCCGGACATTTGAAAAGTCTTAAACATCATCATAAGAAGAAATCCCAATTTTTATTTAAAATAAAGGATTACACAAGGTAGTTACAGTCTCCTTACATATCCCCTTATCACACCAGCATAGGACCTAAGTGTAAGGTGCGCTAAGGTGAGAGAATCTGAGGGAGGCTCGGCCAACATCGCACGAGTAGTAATTTCTATCAGTTTGAACTTCTCGAAAAGGCGATTCCGTTCTAGCTTCACACGATGAAGTTCGGCTTGGGTTTGGTCCAGAGCAAAGCCCAGTGGTGCTACCTCTTTCCAAAGTTCTGTTAGATGGGCTTCGATCGGTCCAAGACTACTGGGTGAGGCCATCTAATCTTCTTTCTATAATAATTAACCAAGATTACTTGTATTTAGAGACAATAATCGAAACTTTTAGTTTACAGCGGTCATATTGACCAATGGTCATATAACAGTCAAAACCCAACGGTCTCATTTTAATTATACTCATGTTATCAAATGAAATATTTTTGTTGAGTATAAAAATAAAATAAAATAACACATAAAATTAGGAAACAAGATTTATTCAAAATTTCGGGTCGTTACAATCTTCCCCCCTTAATAAATTGTGTCCTCGCAATTTTTAAAATTGGGTTTTGAAATTTCATTGAAAGTCCCACATCGGAAAAGGAGTCAGTAAAACTATTACTTTAAAAGAAAGAAAGGGAAGTACAAAGGTCACCCGAGTTAACCCACACTAGGATTCCATGTAGGAAAACATGGACATGGAGGAGAAAACAAAGGGTCAAGTTCTGAGAGAGAGTGATAGAAAACATGATTAGGAGAAAGTTAACCATAAGAAAATCCCAAACTTATGATGTGTTTAAACGGTCTTTGATTACCTAGTAGGAAACGTAAACCAACAACATTTTTTTTACATTCCTTTTCATAATTTTGAGGAATTCATTTACTACATAGAACAAAAACATAAGAAATATACCTACCTTCATGTAGAGTTTCGTCCTTTAATAAGTTTCTACTAAAACTAATCTTTTCTCCAAACGATGAGCATTCAAAACTACTTGGTCTCATCAAAACACAAGAATCATCTTCTAGAGAATCACATAATCCACAAAAGATTAACTATCTATTTCTTCTATCTTTAAACATTATCCCAAAAACAAAAAGGGTAAGGTAAAACAACTATTAAAAAAGAAAGAATCCCATAGGAATGGAAACTACTTTTAAATCTTCAAAGTTCCATGGTACTACCCAAAGTTCATCATAGACCATTCCATAAATAACTGTTCTTAAAATTCCTCAAAATAAACCAAACTAAAATTGAAACCCAAATACAAGAAGGATTTGATAACATAGTCTTCCAAAATAAACTTCATTGTTCATCTCCAAACAACATCAACCACTCCTAACGTCTTATAAAAAGTATCTAACCTAAACATATTTTACCCAAGATAGGTTAATAATTTCCATAAGTAACCTAAATTACTATAAGCCCACCTTAAATTCATCGATTCTTCAAAATATAAGTCAACCTTACTCCTCAATGAAAATACCATAGTAATCTATTTAACTCAATCATATAGGGTCCCCAAAATAGTGAACGTCTTCCAAAATAGTAATCATATTTTAATCCTCTAATCATCTTTGTCATAATAATACGGCAATCGTCACATTTTCTATCACATTGGTTGTTGGTATATGTTCTTCCATTTCCCACCATTAACTAAGAAGAGAAAGTATAATTAGGGGCTTAAATACTTTTCCAATAATCATGAAAAGGAACTTAAAGCATATAAGGATAACTTGTAGAAGAAAAGTATATCCTAACTTGTGATCCCCTAGGTTTCAAACTAGGTTATCCATGATCATATATTCTTATGTGAATATTTATTTTATTTTATCTTTGTTCCTTTAATAATGGTTCATACTAAGCTTATGAATTTACCAAAGAATATCCTCCGGGAGTGTTGTAACCAAGAGTGTAGCAAGGCCCGTTGTTGTGTACCAGTTCCCATTTGAGTCTAGCTCAAAGCGGTGTTTTCGGGTTTTACCCATATGTACATCTGTGCTAGAGCCACCTCTACCTGCTCGTATCCAGACGGGGATGTATTTGCTTGGCAACCCATTACTCAATACTCACCAAAATACCAGGAATATTTACTATATATAAACTTTTCTATAGGCTTATTCCTAAAGTTTTCATATCCAAATTTCCACAAATAACTAAATCATCCTTTGATACCAACTATAGCATACCACCTTTTTATCACATAAACTTTCATTACATTTTACAAAACCGAGGATCTTTAAGGTTTAGTGTCTTGGAAACCAGGAACTTAAAACATGAAAACATAAAACATTCATCATAAACACTTGAAAGGATTCTCCTCATGTTAATACTAGGTTCATTACTACATCTCACAACCTAGGTACATACATCAAAAGAAAGGGTGAGCAGAAGGCCAAGTAAGGGAAACAAGAGAAACATTTTACATATGAACTTGAGATACTTCAATAAGGTCATGAAAAGAACATTAAGGCATGAGAAAGAAATCATGAGATATATCATAATAAAAATAACATTTTTCATAACTTGAAGATGTGGCTACAACATTAAATATTGACAATCATTTCGTTTCACCAAGGTCCATACCCAAGGTGTTATTAAAAATTACCAAGTTTATTCACCAAGGTATCAGTCTAAATGGTCATCTCTAGAGATTAAGTCTTTACCCAATGCATTGGAGCGCTATCAGGGTGCACCCTTAAATTTGCATTTATGATCATTTGATCCACATATATCATAATAAACATTTCATAAATAACCCATATAGCATAAAATAAATGGGTTTCATTTCATAATCATAACCCTTTAAAAAAACTGCTTTTATAAGACATGATCTTTATGTCACTTTAAACCCACAGAAAAAGGAAAGCGGGTTTCATGTATGTAAATCCAAAAATTTAAAATAGAACATTTTGATATATATGTGAATACACCTATAGAATAAATAGCTTTGAGTACTCACTTAATAACATAAAATAATTTTGAGAAAAAGAGAGAGGCATTTTGAGACGAAAATTCTGTAGCATAACAGCTACGTTACAGGGTTTTAGAAAAGGTTGAAAAGAGAGGGGACATGGGTCACCCACTCATAAATGATCTATAAAAATAGTATAGGTATAGAATATAAAGGATTTAAGAACATGGTAATGAAATTTGAAAATATACCATATGAAATGAAGAACATGAAACGAAGACAAAAATAAGATTTATCTTATGAAAATTCGGCAGCCTAACGGCGTCACATAAACTTCAACCAAAAATGAATTGATGAGATCAAATAGGGTATCTCATCATATGAACATAAAATATCAGTATGATAGATATATATATCATAACCCAACATAATAAAAAGTAACTTTAAAGACTAGACATGAAATTAGAACTTGAAAACGAGAAGGGTGAAAGAACCACTTAAAAATTCAGCAGCCTAACAGCGTCTCTTAAAACTTCAAAATACCGAATTGAAGAGATATAATGGGGTATCTCATCATATGATCATAAAAGATAAGTATGATAGATATAGATATAATAAACCAACATAATAAAAAGTAACTTGAAAGACATGACAAGAAAATAGAACTTTGAAAAATGAGAAGGGTGAAAGAATCCCTTAAAAACTCGGCAGCCTAACGGTGCCACTTAAAACTTCAAAATACTGAATTGAAGAGATAAAATGGGGTATCTCATCATATGATAGTAAAAGATCAGTATGATAAATATAGATATAATACCCCAACATAATAAAAAGGAACTTGAAATACTTTACATGAAAATAGATCTTGAAAAATGAAAATGGAGAAAGAATCTGTTACAAAAATTTCGGCAGCCTAACGGCGCCACTCAAAACTTCATAAAACGAAATAATGAGACTAAGATGGGATCTCTAATTATATTAAAATGAAAAGGTAAGTAAGAGGAGTATAAAATAATATCCTTTAACATAATAACATGGAGCATGAAATAAATGACATAAAAGAGATTACTTGAAAAGAAAGAGAGAGGTCAGATCCCTTACTTTAAAACGTAACTCTTAAAACTCAATGGTTGAGACCTTGAGGGCTTGGGGGAACCTTGGGAGGACTCCTTGGGAGGTAATGAGACCATAAATTCATTTGGGGAGAGTGGGGAGTCAAAATGGATGAGAGGATGTCTTGGTATTTATAGGGAAAGTGTGGGGACAAGGCATTAATGGCCAAGGGACACCTCACAAGTGGTTTTCTCAAAAGCATGGGCTCTCCCATGGTATTTCCCATGGAGTTAGGCCAAATGGGGCCCCCCATACAATAATTCATCACCTTTGGTCGACCATCCCTTAAAATATCTCATGACATCATCATGACACAGTAATGATGTCATTAAACATACTGAAACCCTAAAACTGTATTATTACTATTCACTGAAAATTCAACTTTCTCAGAAAAATCCCAAAATTTCACATTAACCAAATATCAATTCTCTGATTTCAAAAATGAACTCCATTTTATAAAAATATTTTTCTAAATATTTTTAATTTAATTTTTAAATAATAACACTATTCACTGAAAATTCATTTTTTTTCAGAAAAAAACCCTAAAAATTACCATAACATAATATCGGTGCTCTGAGTTCAAAAATGAAATCCATTTTATAAAAATAATTTTCTAAATATTTTTTAATTCAATTTTTAATTAAAAAACACTATTCACTCAAAAAAACTAATACTTGAATAATAATTTATGAAACCGTTATTTAACCATTTTATTGAATCACATTACTTAATCAAGGTGCCTAGATTATATTAATAATTTCTTTAAGTGAGATTACTAATCCATTTGGTCACATTACTAATCCTAAGCATAAAATCACTATTCATAATTTACTATTCATCAAAAATCAAGTTGATCTTATTAGACTCTAAATTTCATACTTAACATAATTGTAGAAGACCATTTTTTGAAAATTATTACACATTTTTAATTATTTAAGGTTTACGTAAACATTTTTTAAAATATTCTTTCTCTAAAATTCACCAAAAATATGCATACTATATTTATCCAGACATTTGAAAAGTCATAAACATCATCATAAGAAGAAATCCCAATTTTTATTTAAAACAAAGGATTACACAAGGCAGTTACGGTCTCCTTACATAGCCCCTTATCACACCAGCATAGGACCTAAGTGTAAGGTGTGCTAAGGTGAGAGAATCCGAGGGAGGCTCGGCCAACATCGCACGAGTAGTAATTTCTATCAGTTTGAACTTCTCGCAAAGGCGATTCTGTTCTAGCTTCACATGATGATGTTCGGCTTGGGTTTGGTCCAGAGCAAAGCCCAGTGGTGCTACCTCCTTCCCAAGTTCTGTTAGATGGGCTTTGATCAGTCCAAGACTACTGGGTGAGGCCATCGAATCTTCTTTCTATAATAATTAACCAAGATTACTTATATTTAGAGACAATAATAGAAACGTTTAGTTTACAGTGGTCATATTGACCAATGGTCATATAATATTCAAAACCCAATGGTCTCATTTTAATTATACTCATGTTATCAAATGAAATATTTTTGTTGAGTATAAAAATAAAAAAAATAACACATAAAATTAGGAAACAAGATTTATTCAAAATTTCGGGTCGTTACACATATGGCTCGAGTATAGATCGGATATCCTCATGCATTCTTTTTCATGCCCCAATAAGGAGAAGTTATGGGATTCATGATTTTGATGTTTTCATGGTTGTAATCTAGAAAGTTGGTGATCGTAAGAATCAATTGAACCATATCTAACTTCCTCAGGCAGAACCAGTGGTATCGGCATCAAAATTGGAAGACGTGTGAGTCTTCCATGGGTTCTATGAAGAAACTGACTACACATCATGCATTCCTATGAACACATGTCGTGTATTCCCCCTCTATAAAACACTAGGGTTTCTGTAGAGAGATAAAGATGAAATGGTATGTGAAATGTGTCACATTCCATGTGACACTTAGATAACCATCTCGACATGTACAAAGAGGTACACACCCAGGAGGCTATGTAGTGTTATACATCGTGTGTGCCTAGTCACATGTCATGTAACACATGGAAGACTACTTGGAATGTATGGGGAGTAAATTCCCAGGTGGCCATGTGGTCTCACCAGCCATGTACTTAGGAAGTACACAGGTAGGCTAGAGTAAACGGTTAGATTTTTGTACTCAGATACGACCAAGTACATGAGCACGAATCAGAGTACACAAGCCCAGGCAGATGACATACCAAGTTCCATATCAACACATACATGCATACCCTCATAGGAAATTATGTGTACTTTTTTAAATGAATTACATGTGAGCACGAGACATGGGTAGTGCTAAGATTTTAGAGACATGTCATGGACCCCCCATGGGCATGTCATGTGCTCCATTAAGGATATGTTGGATTCTTATTTATTTTCAACTTAGCTTTGTTGTGAGCTTGTGTGAGATTCCTTGTATTTTTATTGGTTTAGTGTGTTCACTAGGTCCATTCGTATGAGGTTTCAGCGAAACATTCCATTCTTGTTATATAGGGTGACCCCTTTGTTGATTTCTAATAATCAGTGCAATGTGGGTAAGTTCCCTTATTCTGGAGTGAATAGTCTCAGTATTTGTTGACGCTCCTTTCGTCACAGAATCTAAAGATAGGAAAAGGGAATATCCAAGCTCAAAGTGATTCATCCTTTGAAGAAAAACATAAAAAATCAACAAAGGAAAGAAGAAAGGATCAACAGAAATCTCACCGCGCAAGTTATCTAACTGTCGCGCAAGTGTACTTGCGCGGCGACCTTGGTCGCGCAAGTGACTTGCACGACCTAAGTGGTAACCGCCCGGTAACCACCCAGGGTCTTCTCCTGCCTTTAAATAGACCCTGTGGGCCCCCCATTCGAGAGGATCTTTTTCCAGAAACTCGGATTGAAGCTCTCAACGCCCAAGTCTCTTCTCAAAGCTTCCGGAACAATTCTAAGGTAATTTCTTACCTAGAATGGAAGATCTAAAGAGAAGAAAGAAGGCCTAAGTGTTGAAACTTATCAACACTTGTGCGCCGACTTATTTCCTTCAATATAACTTGTACGTCCCTTTTCTGGAAGAACCTCAAGAGGATTCTAAAGGGTTTAAAAAAGAGTTGCTCAAATATTTCAATACTGGTTGAAAATCGCGCAAGTACACCATGTGTCGCACAGGTATACCTGCGTGACCAAAATTTGCGCGCCCACGGAAGACTTGCGCGCCTTTCAAGACTTGCGCGCCCCCACCTTTTTGGGTGCCCATCTTGACCATTTTACCCCTCTTAAGCCATTACACCTTTCCTTTTCAAGATTCAGTCTTCAAGACACTCTTCAAAGCCATTTATGGTATGATTTCTTGATTTGACTTCCTTATCTGAAATGAATTCTGTGGAATATCTCTCAAAACCTAGTGATTTAAATATCCTTATGTCACTAAATATAGAGAGTTCATTCATTCAACCTCATCCTTTAAGATGAGAGAATCCTTAACTTGGGCATCCTTCTTTAGGAGTAAGCCCCAAATTCTTAAAGTTCCCAAACTTGGGCATCCTCCTTAGGAGTAAGCCCCAAACCTTAATTCCTAACCTGGGTCTCCTTTTCAGGAATAAGACTCATTCATAATCTTGGGCATCCTTCTTAGGAGTAAGCCCCAAGTCCCCTAACCTGGGTCTCCCTTTTAGGAATAAGACTCAGTCATAACCTGGGCCTCCTTTTTTAGGAGTAAGTCCCAGTCATAATATTGGGTTTCCTTTTCAGGAGTAAACCCCAAGCCCCCTTAAATTTCTCTTAACCAGTCCTAATTTACCCTTGATTTGGGTTTCCTTTTCAGGAGTAAAACCCAATCATAAGTCCCCTCCTAACTTGGGCATCCTCCTTAGGAGTAAGCCCCAAGATTAGAGTATTCAAATCTCCATAAAGCACATATACCTTTATGGACCCTGTTCCTGGATTTTCTCCCTAAAAGTGAATCCTAAACCTTCATCTATCTGGGCAGTCATACATACCTAAGCACCAAACAATTTCTTATGATTGCATCTTTCATGGCACAATTGTCTTATTTTTACCAATACCTCTTGTTTCTCACACCGAGCATGACTCACGTGAGCTTAGAGTGTAAAAGTAATTATGACATTCTTCTTTGAGCCATAAATCATAAACATCATACTCCATTACTCGAACTACGTGGGTTCTGATTCCTTTTCCAAGACAAAGGATACGTAGGTAGCCCATTTATGGGTTCGATGCCAACTTTGAAATAATCCCTGTCCTTCTGAATGACGATAAACTTCAAGTGCCCCACTGAGTGGCTTTAAAACCAGCCTGGTCATCATAATGACCAAGAGACTTTTATATAAATGTTTTGAAGGATACTATTGACCAAGAATCTCTAAACAGATATAGATGATTCTCTATTGATGAAGAACCTCGAATACATATAAAAGATTCTCTAAATTTCTTGCATATTTAATCATTGATTGTTAAAACTAAAGGAAAGCACATTTTATACTTGGTAATGTAATAAGGATTCACGAACATAACTTAAATCTATAAAGAGAGTCCCGGAGTAGACAATAATTCCCCTCAAAAAGGTGTGATGAGTCCGACCTCCCATCCTCTCGACCAATGCAAATTCCTAAGCCTCATCAGTCCACAAGCTAATGAGCGCCTACCTTTGGAAAGTAGGTCCAAACGGATGTGGAATCATTGGATGTTTCTGGTTCTACGAACAAACCCGCTAGATACCGATCAGAACGTTTGAATCTCCCGTCTAGGAGGTCATCCATGAAATTCGTGAGAAACAAAAATGGTAAACCCGACGTGAATCCTTAACCAAGTTAAAGTGATGTTCTTCTTATTTGTTAGGCCCCTTGGGCCAACAAAGCAATCATTGACATGTGATCATCCAAAAGATGCAGTGGCCGGATTCATCTTGATTATGTCTGTTATATGGAACAAGCACTCTTTTCTCAAGATCTTCTGCAAAATGGCTTTCCTTAAATTCACCCCTGTGAATACTGCTGCTGTGAACACCTCTACTGTGAGGTCTACTGCTGTGAAAACCAATGCTGCTACTCCTGCTAGAACGTCATCCGCTCTTAGGATGACATCACCAACTCAGCGTCTTCAACGCTGGGTTTCTAATGCACTGGTTAAGGAGTACCGCCGCAATGGTACTATCCCAACTCTGGAGGCCGCTCGTCAAGCCCTCCAAGTTAACAACTCTACCTGGTCATCCGGACAACGGCGGACAGCGATCAAGAAGCAGGCGGTGCTGACTACCGTCTCCAACCGTTTCGGGTCGTTATCCCCGGAACGCAATTTCCATTCACTCCCTTACTCTGAGGAAGTGAATGATCAGGTCCCGCAGGACCTTAATTCAAAAAGATAGGAGTCCTTCTCAAGGGCTCCCATCAACAATCGCCGCCAGACTGGTGCGGTAGTGCGCCCTCAACATGATGAGGGTACCGACTCCAGGAATTCGTCTCAGGTTCCTCGAACCTGAGCAGGCAAGATGAACCGCCAGAGACGGAATCCGGTGAACAATGGGCAGGTTGTCATCCCTTCCATCTCCGGAGAAGTCCACCAACCTAACTTGGTGGCAAACAACGAGCAGGCACACACACCTGCCCGTTTTAATTCCGATGTCCCGCAGACTCGTCTGGCAGCATCAAGCCAATCCCGCCAGGCAATTCCGGCGGAGTACTGTAGGCAGGAACATACACCTGCTTATACATCACCAATTAGTCAGCAGGCTCGTCTGACTACATATGATGGATCTCGTCAACCGCGTTTGGCGAAGTGTAATCAGTAGGCACATACACCTGCTAATACTAATCAAGCCTACCAACAGTCTCGCTTGGTAGCGCACGGAGAAGTCAGTCAGAAAGTCCCGATGACAAAAAGGAGGCAGACTCAACTCTCTGCCTCCACACTTGAGTACTGTCAGGATTCACTGACAGGAAAAGGAGGACAGGAGCAGGCACATACACCTACTCTAATCCCGGAATGGACGTATATCCCCGTTCCGGTGGCTGAAGTCACCAAACATATTTTGTCAATGGTGAAAGAGCAGAAGCAAATTCCTGCTCATATTCTGGATGCTTGCCAGGATATCATAACAGCTTCAGCATCATCACAGGGACAGACACATAAATCTATCCCTAGCAGTGGAGTGACACATCAACGATTCACTCCGGAACAGACACACACATCTGTTCCAGTCCAAGAGGGTTATGGGGAATACTCCCCCATATCAAACGGACAACCAAGTCAGGCACATACACCTGATTTGAGTGGAGATCGTCAGCCTAACCTGACCATCTTTCCTGATCAGGCACATACACCTGCTCAGAGTAACCACTTTCGTCAACAAGTGGTTTCTAAAGTGAGTAAGAAGGCATCTAAGAAAAAGATCCGCCCAGCACAGTCAGAAGATCAAAGGCCAATCTGCAACAAGGCCTTGCTCGATGCTGGAGTTCTTGAATCCCTCAGACATTTATCTGTCGGAATTCAAGATTCTACTCCCTCAGTTCTCAATAACGGGAACATTAATTTTGAAGGTCTTCAACAGACACTTCCTCATGAAGGCTTGCTTCATGAAAGTTCGGTCAATCTTGAAGTTTCTTCTTCAGATGAGAGCCACAGGAACCCTCTGTGTGGTCAGAAGACCAAGGAGCAAGAGATTTCATCTTTTGCTGTAACCCATCATGACGGTCCTCCTCATGGTGATGAACTTCGCTGCGAAATTCCTCTCCGCAGTAGTGATTCACGTTGTCTCGAAAATTCTTCAGAAGGCAATGTAGTGACAAGAAAGACCTCCTATCTCGAGGCACTTGCAAATGTAAAACCAGTCATGTCTGATGCTTTACTATCGGCAGGTGAAACTCTTTCTCCATCAGAAGATAGCCTGGGGTTCAGGTTATTCTCCGAACCATCCCTGGGTCATTCATCTTCCAGCATGAATAGTGATATCTCTACCAATCTTGTTGAATCCGATGAAGCAACAAGGAAACACCAACTCTGGTCCAAACAGGTGGAAGAATCTTCATTTAATGATAAAGAGGAAATGATGAACATGAGGAAAAAACTGGCAAAAGGTGAAGTACCAGTCATGTTTTGGCCTTTGGCTGACTCCCAGTACGATATTCCAAAGATGTTGAGGGATGATGGAATCCATGATATTCGTCTAAACATATGGAAGACTCTTTGTCAATTGAAGAAGAAAGTATTATCTTACGGTGATTATGAAAATCATATTAAGATAATAGAAGGGTTACAACGCCAGATTGATTTGGCATCTCTATCAGTCTCTTGGTATCCGAAGGCTGAAAAGCAACAAAGAACCCTTCAACGTTCATGCCTTGGCGCACTAAGAAAATTGCGTCAGTTAATTGCCAATGCTCCATCTGATGTTCATATCAGAGGATGGGGTGTTCACGGAGCACTACATTTCACAGTGCTTTCCAGTCAGCAAAGCCCGCCGAAAATGGTCTCATGCAATGTTATTGCCCATGGCCGGCCACAGTCAATGGGCTTTGTTCATAATCAAAAGCTTGCTCAAGAACAGGCTTCAACTAGTTCCTCTCAAAATCAAGTATATAGAGAAAAAGTTGTTTAATTGCTCCTACATCAAGCAGGCAAGAATATTGCACAAGCCTCTCGTCTGGAGCAAACACGTCATCAAATGACAGAAGTTTCGGAAATCATCCAACGATCTGTTGAACTAGGTGATAAAAGTGGATACAGGTTAATGCATCCAGCTAATTTCCGAACTAAGATTCGCAAGATCAAGAGAGATTTTAAAAAGATCTCAGACATAGCATGTCAAGAGACACCCCAGCTTGCCAGACTGGGGACTTCTCTAACCCAACCCTCAGAGTCAACAAATGGGATTCGAGGAGTTGAGCGGAAGCAGCAGGAACATCCCCAGTCCACCGGACTGGGGAATTTTTCAAATCCTCAATCCCTCCCTCAGAGAAAGTCAGTATTCTCTCGATTAGGGAATAAGCCTCAAGAGGAACGAAGAGCCAAGCTATCAGGAGATTCTCTCCAAGTGACGGTTCTCCAAGAAGTTCCTGAGGGATCAAGTCAACGGAATGCCATGTCTCATCATGGACATAGAAGAAGACAATATCACATAAATGCTGATATAAAGGATTACATGAAATATGCATCCATTAATGTCATCAATGTCGTTGCTGTTGATTCACCAGATGAGGCTCAATCAGAGGGATCAGACGAAGAGGTTCCTGCTCAAGAAGTTGCGCACACAGACTTAAATGAAGAAGGTGTGCGCACACGTAATCAAAGGCTTACCCAAAATCTGGGTATTCCTTCAAGTAACCCACTTCCCCCTCTCCGAAAAGGATCCAATAATGGGAAAGGAAAGAATCAGGTTACTTCTCACCCTTCCTCTAAAGGAGGTTAATCGCTCTCATTAGAGCAAAGGTTTGCACAACAGGAGGAAGAAATGAAAGAATTAAGAAGGTTGAATGCAGAACTACTTCAAAGTAGTCTTCTTCTTAAGAATGCTGAAGTCCGACAGCCGAAGGAATTTGTTGTAACTACTGAGATGGATCAGGAATATCCTCCTTTATCAGTACACCCTCAGAGGTCTAATCCTACGGGTCAAACGCAACAACAGTTGGCAGCACTACCATCAGTTGCAGCACTAACCACCACGTCTGTCGAAGCTCCATTTATTGCACCTACTCAAAACCAAGTTCAACCTGATGTTTCTCAAAAGTTAATAACTACTATTGAGTCATTAACAGCTTGGTTAGAAACTATGGAAGGAAAACGGGCGCAAGTTCAACCTGAAAAGAAAGTTTACCCTGAATGGGTAGATTCAATTTCTCCTCCATCCAGTTTTGGAAACCATGTTTTCCCTACTTTCAATGGACCAGGCGACCCTGAACAACATTTGATGCATTACGTGTCTTGTTGTGATCCTATGATGGGAACTCCAGAGCAGCAAGAAGCAGTGAAACTCAGATGCCTCGTGCGAACCTTGCAAGGACCAGCTTTTGTCTGGTATACAAGCTTGCAATCCCGGTCAGTCATCGGATGGGAAGATCTTCGTCAAAAATTCCTTCTTCAGTTTAGCTCAACTTTGCCAAAAACGACATTTTTCGATCTTACAAACTGCAAGCAAAGGGAGAATGAAAGAGTCTCTGATTTCATTGCTCGTTGGAAGGGATTAACGTATTCCTTGAGTTTAGCACTCCCTCAGGAGGAATTGTTGCCAATCTGTGTGGCAAATTTGAGTGACGAATTACGCACGCCATTGATCCCTGTGAAATACACAGGAGGGTTTCGAGACCTTACTTCAATCT
Source organism: Viscum album (assembly GCA_963277665.1). Lineage (NCBI taxonomy): Eukaryota > Viridiplantae > Streptophyta > Magnoliopsida > Santalales > Viscaceae > Viscum > Viscum album. The sequence continues at coordinate 1,451,961,537 of OY728152.1, read as the reverse complement.
CTCAGCAGATTGAAGATTCCCTTATACAGGCTAAGGTTAAATCTCGTATAATTCCATCAACTCCAGGAAGAAGAATGGATAAAGCAGAAACTGCTACAGTTATGCTTAAACAAGCACCTGTACCTATATCTACTTCAAAACCTTCATATTATCGAAGGACTTCACCTCCTGAACGCCAACAACAAAGGCCGTTTCGTCCAAATGATCAAAGAGATCAACGACAAAAACAATTTGAGGATATGAAGAGTAAAACTTACTCTTTCCGAAGTGATCAAGTTCCTGGTTACTTTATTTCATCTCTGGAAAATAATTTGGTTCAATTACCAGTGCCGAAGAGGCCAAACAAGGAAGGAGATGAAGACCATCCCAATTATTGTCCCTTTCATCAAATGTTGGGGCATCCCATCCAGGAGTGTTTTGTCTTTAAAGACCTCCTGCAAAAGATGGTCGACTTGGGACAAGTCAAATTGAAGGGTTCTTCAGCTCATGTAGCGTGTATTACCGCTACAGATCCAGAGGAAGGAGGCGAGTGGCAGGAAGTCAAAAGCAAAACTACGAAAAAATATGATGATTGGATGGTCATAAAGACAATCAATCGGACCCATTCCATTTTGCGAACACAATTGAAGAAGCCAATTGTGTCTCCTACAAAAGCTGCAGTAAAGCCTCCATCAAAAGACAAATCCTCAAAAGGGCAGCGCAATTCAAAGAAGAAATAGGAATCAGGAGAAGATGAGTATGTAGCAAAGCCTAAATTGTCTTTGACTCTGGAAGATTTCATGTCATCTACTTCAAAGCCATGGGCACCGCCCCATCAAACGGCACAGCCTAAACAGGCTAACCAGGCAGAGTCTTTATCAGACGAAGAGTTAATCTTTGGTTCTGTTAATATGATTCAATTAACAGATTCATATTCCAGTCTTGATGAGCCTGAATTCCCTGTATCAAATAAGGGAATCCGAAGAGGTTCTAGAGGTTCAGGATATAGGGGAAGACGTGGATCTTTCCAAAGCCACTACTCTAATTTTACCCCTGCTAGCACTGTATATGCAGCAGAAACTCGTGGTAGAGCCCTTCAGCGAGCTAAAAAAGAACAAGCAAGTTCTTCTGCCAATGGCCAACTCAGTTTTGGCACAGTTATTTTGGAAGACCGATTAAAGGTTCCATATTATTTATCTCAGCAAGTAAATGGATCTAATCAGTCTAATCTTCCAAAACCAAGGATGTTTCCAACTTCAATACAAGATGCATCAGCTTCCAAAGCATCTGCTTCCAAGGTACCTACTAAACCGCATATTCCTATTGGGAAACGCAGACCTCTAGATCAAAATTATGATATATTGAAACACTTGGCCCAAGTACTATCCAAGTTATCAATTTTGGATGCTTTGAATCTGTCAAAAGATCTTCGGGAAGCACTCATCGAAGCTTTGTCAAGTCCTCAGGAGTTTGAAGCTGAAATTGTTGCAGCTGAAATCTATCACATAGAGAATAATCCTGCAGAATGCCATGAAGTGATATCTTTTACTGATAAAGATGAAGATGATGTTGTTCATGGGAACATAAAACCTTTGTACTTATCTGGAAAAGTCAATGGTATAGATGTTCGAAGAGCTTTCATTGACAATGATTCAGGAGTCAACCTCATGCCCATTCGTACACTTCGTCGATTGGGCCTCACGGAATCTGATTTATCTCCTTCTACCATGATGTTGCAAGGATATGATAAAAATGAACAAGAACCACTGGGAGAAGTTACACTCAGAACTCAGTTTGGAGATCTTGTTTCCAATTCGGATTTCATGATTGTTGATCAGGACTCAGCTTTCAATATCTTGCTTGGAAGACCCTGGCTACATCAGCATGCAGCTATTCCGTCATCATACCATCAATGTCTCAAATACTGTTTCGATGGTCAAGTTGGAACATTTTATGGTGATAAGGCCCCGTTCAAGACATGTGAGTCTCAATACATTGAGGCGTAATTTTATCACATGAATGGAAGAGAAAAATCTACAATGAAGGAAATTACCAAAGTTAATGCTCCATATGGTTTGGAGAAAATTCCAATAAATCCATTTTCACATGTGAGTACAGATTATGTATTACCTATCAGTCAAATTGACAAAATAGGCCCAAATCAAAATACTCTTATGGAAAGATCCATAATGTCAATTACGGCAATCGAGCCAGAAAACATAGGAGAAATTGGTAACTTACCAAGCAGTGATGAAAGCATAAGTGGTGACGTTTTCATTTCGTCTCCTGAAATCCAACAAGTCTATACTTCGCTAATCAGGCCAAAAGAAGTTATAGCAACACCAGAGGTGAATAATGATGTCGATTCTCAATCCATCATCCCCTCTTTATTTCCCAAAGAAGACCCTTTATCATCAATAGGGTCGGAAATGGAAGCTTCTTCTTCAAAATGTGAAAATTTTGACATCTCTTATGATCATGAGAATTTCGTTTTTTCATCTACTTTGCAAGTAGAAACGGAAGAAATAACACATGATGAAGAGGAATAGGAAGATCTTAGAGATGCTCCTCCAGCATTTGAAGAGGGTATCTCTACCACTGTGGATGAACTCAGAGAAGTAAATCTGGGTACAAATAAAGATCCACGCCCCACTTTAATTAGTGCGGCCATGACCCTTGAAGAGAAAGAGATGTATATTTCTTTTCTAAAGAAAAATAAAGATATTTTTGCTTGGAATTATACAGAGATTCCTGGCCTTGATCCTGATGTTGCCACCCATCATTTGGGTTTTCCAAAAGAACATCGAGGATTCAATCAAGCCGCGAGAAGAACACACCCAACCTATGCTTCCAAAATTGAGGCTGAAGTGGATAAGCTTATCAAAGCTAACTTCGTCAGAGAAGTTCAATATCCCAAGTGGTTGGCTAATATTGTCCCTGTAAATAATAATAACGGACAAATTAGGGTTTGCATCGATTTCAGAGATCTTAATCGGTATTGTCCTAAAGATGATTTCCCAGTTCCGATTACAGAACTCTTAATTGATGCGACGGCTGGCTATGAAGTACTTTCTTTCATGGATGGATATTCTGGATATAATCAGATCCGAATGGCCCCAGAAGATGAGGAATATACAGCCTTCAGAGCTCCTCAAGGTGTGTTTTGTTACCGGGTGATGCCCTTTGGTTTAAAGAATGCAGGTGCAACATATCAACGCGCCATGCATCGTATCTTCAAATCTCTTTTAGGGAAGTTTGTTGAATGCTATGTAGATGATTTGGTGGTTAAATCCAAACAACTTTCTAATCACTTGGCTGATTTGGAAGTCATATTCCACAAGCTTCGACAACATAATTTGAAGATGAACCCCTTAAAATGTGCTTTTGGGGTAACCTCAGGAAAATTCCTCGGCTTTGTTGTACGCCATCGCGGTATTGAAGTCGATCCTGAGAAGACCAAATCAATCCTTGGTATGTCACCTCCTCAGAATTTGAAAGAATTAAGAGGACTTCAAGGACACTTAGCCTATATTCGGCGTTTCATCGCCAATTTGGCAGGCAAAAGTTTACCCTTTACCAAATTATTGAAGAAAGGAGTCACTTACCAGTGGACTGAAGAATGTCAAGAAGCATTTGATGTTCTCAAGAAATACCTCTTGAGTCCACCAGTACTCATGCCATCTGTTGAGGGTAGACCGCTTATCCTCTATGTGACAGATTTAGAGCGATCATTGGGTGCCTTTCTCGCTCAAAAGAATGATGCTGGGAATGAAAATAGTCTCTACTATCTCAGTAGAACTATGCTTGAAGCAGAAACCCGGTATTCAAGTATTGAAAAGTGCTGCCTAGAATTAATCTTTGCAGTTCAGAAACTGAGACACTACCTGCAACATCATGAGGTCCAATTGGTATCTCGTAATAATCTTCTCAAATTCATCCTTAGTCGTACAATGCTTACAGGACGTCTGGCAAGGTGGGTGGTTATTCTACAGCAGTTCGACATTCAGTATGTGTCTCAAAAGGCAATTAAGGGCCAAGCTCTGGCTGATTTCCTGGCTGAACATCCTTCAGTGGAAGACACGTATTCAGATATCGAACTCCCTGATGAGGAAGTTTTCTCTATTCAAGAGAGTCCTCAAACATGGGAAATGTATTTTGATGGTGCTTCTAGAAGTCCAACAGGGAAGAAAATGGAAAATCCTAAATTCAACAAAGTTGGTTTAGGAATTGTGCTCATTTCTCCAGATAAGGCAGTGTTACCTTATTCCTTTTTGTTGTGGGAAGGTGGTACCAATAATGAAGCTGAATACCAAGCTCTCATTACAGGCTTAGAGTTAGCGCTTCAAGCACAAGTGAATCACTTAAAGGTGAAAGGTGATTCAGACCTGGTAATCAAACAAGTCAATGGGGATTATGCCATCAGAAAAGAAGAATTAATCCCTTTGTATGATTACGTTAGAGAGTTAATGTCGGAATTCCCTTCAGAACCGACATTTTCTTATGTCCCAAGATCACAAAATACTCAAGCTGATGCACTGGATAATATAGCCACAGCTTTAGCAGATCCAAATCGGGACGAGACAACCATCTGTATTGCCCACCGTCGTGCAATTTCACCTTATGTTCAAGTCAGAACAGAGGAAATTAATGAAATTAGTCCCATTCCTGAACCGTATGGTCATACTACAGGATGGATGTCACCTATCAGGGAATACCTTCAAAATGGAACACTTCCACCTGATAGAGCCGAGAAAGAACAAATTCGGCGACGTGTGGTCAATTTTACTCTTTATGATAGCCCAAACCACCTCGAGAAAATTCTTTACAAACGTGGTTTTGATGGAGTTATCTTCAGATGTATTGATGGTGAAGAGACAATGGCTGTCATAAAAGAAGTGCATGTAGGAGTCTGTGGTGCCCACCAGTCTGGACATAGACTGTCTGATCAAATTCGAAGGCTTGGATACTTTTGGCCTTCAATGATACAAGATTGTGTTAATTTCACAAAGAAGTGTCATTCATGCCAAGTATATGCCAACTTCATTCATAAACCTCCAGAGTTTCTTCATACAACTAAATACTCATGGCCATTTTCCACATGGGGAATGGATGTGGTGGGACCTTACCCTTCAGCTACGGCCAAGCAGTTTAAGTACATTCTTACTGCTACTGATTTCTTTTCCAAATGGGCAGAGGTAGTACCTCTCAAAGAAGTCAATTCTAAATGCATTGTTAGCTTCATCAAGTCTAACATCATTACTAGATTTGGTGTCCCTCATACCATATTGATGGACAACGGCACCAACTTCTGTTCTTCTGAGGTAAAGAAATTGTATCAAGAATAAAACATTAAGTCCAACCATTCATCTCGATATCATGCAGCGGCTAATGGCCAGATAGAGGCCTTCAACAAGACTCTTTCAAATATACTGCAAAAGATGGTGGATAAAGATAAGAAGTCATGGCCTGATAAACTCTTTCATGCTTTATGGGATTATCGGACTACCACTCGCAATGCAACGCGGTCAACTCCATATTCATTGGTATATGGAACAGAAGCAGTCTTGCCAATTGAAGTTCAATTGCCCTCACTCAGAATATCCATTTGTGATCAGTTATCTACAGATGAGAAATCCCAAAAGCAGTTGAATGAATTGGAACAGTTAGATGAGAAAAGATTGTGCACTTTGCACCACTTGGAAATCTATCAGAATCGAATAGCACGAGCTTTTAATAAAAAAGTTCGTCTTCGTTCATTCATTCAGGGAGAATTGGTATTGGTTCTCAGAGCACCAATGATACCAGGAAAGAAGCCTCCCAAGCTTGAACCAAAATGGGAAGGACCTTATTCAATACATAAGGTCTACTCCAATGGAGAATATTCTCTAATCTCAATGGATGGAGAACACATCACGACTCCAACTAATGCCAGATTTCTGAAGAAGTATTTTGTATAAACACAAAATATTGTTCCCAAATCCAAAAACAATCACATTGGTTCATATTTGGTCCTACATGACATTAAACTGTATTTTTTCCCTGCTACATGACACTAAACTGTGCAGCACCAATAGTCCTAACTGCAAGACTTTAAACTACATAGTCCCTTTTTATGTCCGAGATGACATTAAACTATATTATGTCCTATCTACATGACATTAAACTATACAGAAGTTCCTTATTTGTCCGAGATGACATTAAACTATATTTTGTCCCTGTTACATGACACTAAACTATGCAGCACCAATAGTCCTAACTGCAAGACTTTAAACTGCATAGTTCCTTTTTTATGTCCGAGATGACATTAAACTATATTATGTCCTATCTACATGATGTTAAACTGTACAGAAGTTCCTATATTTTGTTCGAGATGACATTAAACTATATTGTGTCCTAGCAACATGACATTAAATTGTGTCTGGCACTTCCAACGTCCAGCATGACGATAAACTGTAAAAAGTCCCCAGAACTGATATCCTCATACTGGTTCACCTTAGTCCTAGCTACATGACTTTAAACTGTACAGCACCAGTTCGTCCTTGCTATATGACGTTAAACTATACAACAATGGTCCAGTATGACTTTAAACTGCAACTTCGTCCCACACGACATTAAACTGTGAAAAAATTCCCTAAACCGTCCAGCATTACCTTAAACTGCATCATCCCTGGTCCATGTATATGACCATAAACTATTTTCAAATCCCTTATGTCCAGCAAGACGTTAAACTGTGACGTCCTAACTACATGACGCTAAACTGTATAAAAGTCCCTCACGTCCGGAAAGACGTTAAACTATATAATCATCAAAGGTCCAGCATGACATTAAACTGCACCATCCACTGTCCATGCATATGACCTTAAACTATTCTCACTTTCGTCCAACATGACATAAATGGTGTGTTATTTTTTCCTTACTGCATGACATTAAACTGCACAGTCCCCCTTTCGTCCAATATGACGTTAAACTATTTTTTCCCCATCGTCCTAACTACATGACGCTAAACTGTACAGAAAGTCCTTGATATGTCCTACATGACATTAAATTGTTATTTTGTCCCTGCTACATGACACTAAATTGTGCAGCACCAATAGTCCTAACTGAAAGACTTTAAACTGCATAGTCCCTTTTTTATGTCCTACATGACATTAAACTGTGCATCGTTAAGGCTGTTATTACCTCTTGTTTCTCACACCGAGTATGACTCACGTGAGCTTAGAGCGAACAGCAACCATAACACTCCCTTTGGGCCACTAACCATGTATAAGTCCCAACAACATTTTTTATTTAGATCATTGTCCACAAGAAAAACTTGATCATTAATTCATTCTTTAATTGAACTACACGGACTTTGATCCTTGCCCTCCAGGCTGGGTATGTAGGCAACCTCCCAGGGTTCAAGCCCAAAAACAATCTCTTCACATCGGTTCACCACCATCTCATATGATGTTGATTCGTGAAACCGCCCCTGGAATCAATATCTTTACATTGATTCACTTTCGTCCTTGTTATATGACGTTAAACTATACAACACTTTTGTCTGGTACGACAATAAACTACAATATTCTTTGATTTCCTCATTTGAGAAGGAACCATTATTGACATTGATTTTTTCAGTCATGTTTCATTTCAAAAGACTACGTGCATACATGGTAATGCCTAAACTTTTTATCTCAGGTTAAACCATCATTGCACTAAAGTCCCCTTTCACCCTTCACATGTACGAACCAAATTTGTAAAAAGGGTAGTTCTAGAACTACGTGGACTTGATTCCCATCCCTATGGGATACGTAGGAACATTCGAGTATCCCTCGAATCCAGTCCCAAGTCTTTTGGGCCTAACCCCAAATTTCACTTTCAGTCCCTTGGCTGAAAAGTCCTCATGAAAACACACATTGTGTATTCATTATTATGGTCCGAATTCTATGACCCTAAACTAAGATCACTCATACTTTCGTCCTGCACGACGTTAAAACTACATTTCAAGAACTACGTATGACTTGATTCTCATTCTTATGAGATACGTAGTGAAGTCCAGGTTTTCAGGACCCAGCCACAACTTGATTATGGTTATCATTGACCTATGTATCTCTATATACATTGGACAATACCCATATTTATGTGTTATAATCCTAACCTTAAATATTTTCAGATCTTCATAACCCTTTTTCATGACTTCTAATCACAAAAATTTCAAACTTCTGAGAATTATTTTTTCTGACTATGCAGCACGTGCCCATAGGTGGCCTTGCATAAACAGTCCACATAACAGACTTGTCATCCAAAAGATGCTATTTATTTGACCATGCAGCCAATGCCCATAGGTGGCCCTGCATATTTCAACCCCCTAACGGGTTTTTTTAAATAATAGTAACTTCATTCTTGGGAAGAATGCCTCTTTTGTCCTTATTTGTCTTAAACGACAGTATGTAGGGATCCGCAAAAAAATAGCCATCCTTAACATATTTGTCCCATATCCTTTTTCATGATCTGAAAGTATTCAAGTCTATGGTTTATTCTTCTTCCCTACGTTTGGGTCAGACCTTCGTAGGAGTGATATTCATCCAGTTCTTCGATATTCTTGTTCGGAAATATCTTCTCCATATTCAAGTACCTCTTTTCATACAACAAACTCTATACTTTAGAAAATTTGAATATCCATAAACTTTCACTGGCTTTTAACACTAGGAAAGTAAATTTCTGGGAGTTCTTTTGCCTGACTATGCAGCACGTGCCCATAGGTGGCCTTGCATAAACAGTCCACATAACAGACTTGTCAGCCAAAAGATGCTATTTATTTGACCATGCAGCCAATGCCCATAGGTGGCCCTGCATATTTCAACCCCCTAACGGGTTTTGTTAAATAATAGTAACTTCATTCTTGGAAACTACTTCTTCTAATGCCTTTTAGCTCTTTTTCATATCATTCCTCAGATTCAAATATTCTTAAGCCATGGTTTACATTTTTTCTCTCATACTTGAGTATGGTAATATGTTTTCAGATAAATTGTCAAGGAATTGAATCAATTTTAATCTATTTTGGTCAAAGCTATTTCGACCTTAAACATTAGCCCCTTTATGTCCGGCATGCATGACTTTAAACTGCCCACAAAAGACAAAGGAACTCTGAATAAAAGTCAAGTTCCATCTCACTAAATATACATTTATGTGTAATTTAGGTAATATTGAGCAATTAAAAAGTTCAAAAGTTTGTAGGATTATTTGTAATAATCCTAGTAAAAATCAAACTATGCTTACTAGGCCCATTGGCTTAAGTAAATTTGAAGCAGGTAATGAAAGAATGCAGGTACAAATGATTGAAGACGAAAGTGTTTTTCATTGATACACAGGAGATAGAAAGACATCCACAGACTGGAGTCTCTTCTCTTTTTCAAGAATTACAGAAGATTGTCAACATAAGTCTTCATTTGATGTATAGCATCCTGATCCTTATCAGCAGTTACTTGAAGCTCATGCACTTGACCAGCTTCACTCTTTTCAGCTTGCTGAAGTGCCTTCTTAGCATCTGCGATGGCTTTCATGCCATTCATATGAGTTTCATCCAATGATTTATTAAGCTGATCAAGTTCCCCAGTAACAGCATCTAACTGTTGCTGGAGTTGCACCTGCTGGACGACCTTTTCTTTGATTTTTTGCTTCAGATCCTTCATCTTGGCAGCATAATCAGCTTCAGCTTGGGATATCGTAGCCTCAAATTCACCTATGTTGACTGACAATTTCACTCTGGTCAAATCTTCGCGACTTGTCTGCACTTACTCCCTCCTGAAAATGATCTGTTTCACCGCAGCATGGATCTTTTCATACCCAAAACCACCAAGTCCCAGTATAACAAATTGGGATGACAATCGAGAAATTTTTTATGGTAGCTCTTCTAAAGGCACACCATATATGATGTTCCATATGTTGTTCCATGCCTTACGTCATGAAAAGCTGAATGCTTTAAGCATATCTGGATCTGATTCAATATCATCGTCAGAAGGGGGTATGTAATCTGGAATTAGCGTGCTTAGGGAAGTGCCTTGTCCTTCTCTTTCCCCCCTGACTTGTGCTTCTTCACTTTCAATTCCCGTTGGGGCAGAGGCTGAGGCCTCAACTCCGGATCTAGTCATTGCAGTTGATGGTCCTGCATGATTAATTGAAAGGTTTAGTCAGCTTCAAAGGATAACAAAAGAATAGATTGTCTTGCGAATAAAGTACAATCACAAATATTGTTATCCCTTACCCAAGGGTGGTTCAGCAACCTGAGAAGACTTCTCCCCATCTTTCCCGGTTTCAACAGGATTTTCAAGATGAGTCTCAGGAGAGTTTATTGGATTTAGCTCTACTTGAGCTAATGTTTCTGCAATGATAGGGTTGACATCAGTGTCCACACCCTCTTCGGGCATTGGCAGTTCAGCGGCTTCTACGGAAGAAACTGCATATTATTTTCCATCATGGTTAGAAGTATATTTTTTTTAAAAAAATTGGGCGAAGGGTAGCACTCACGCCCAAGGTATTCTAAATCATATGACAACTTAGCATGATCATAAAATTCTTCAAAAGTCATTCCTTGATTCATCATTTCATCCAATGATACTTCAGAATCTTGATTAGTCTCACCAGTGGGAGCATTTGCTACATCTTCTTGCCGACTTATGTCCTGCAACCCCTGACCCTGGACAGCATCTTCAGTAGTAGGAGGGATACTGGGAATGGATGGTAGCTCTTCTCCAGGAGCAACCAAGTCAGCCTGGGTCTGTGATTGTTCTACAGCACCCTCCACGACCTTTGAAGGAGGGTCAGTCCCTTCCCTCAAGGGGGAAATTGAAGAAGCCCCTGCAATCCTCAGAAATATGAGTAAACATATGATTATGGGTATAAACTCATGATTGTTCGAAGGAATTACCACTGCTAATGAAACGTTTAGCTATGGATTTCCTCCTTCGTTGACTTGGCTTATTTTGTTTTTTCGGAGTATCAGTAGTCTCCCTTATTGGCACTTGGATTGGCGAATGGAAGGCTATGTCCAGTGCCTCATTCATGGCCTGCTGGCCTGGAGATATCTCGCCTGGTTCGCGAGGAGAATCAGCAGTAGCCCCGATAGCAGTACCACCAGGGCTATATTGTGGCGAAGGAACCCCAGTTCCTTTCTTTGCAAGCTGTAAGATGAAGAAAATAACTTCCTTAAGTAACAAAGCTTCAACTGAAATCAAGTTGCAAAGAAAATAAGGAAAGAAAAATTACATCTTCAGGAGCCACGTACTCTTGCCATTCCTCATCTCCAGAACCACCAGCCCCCTCAGTGGCGCCACGATCAATCATTTCCTTCACCCGCCTGGTGATAGGAACCGAATCATCAGTGGCATATATGATCATTTCCAGCTCTCTGATGTAAGCTCGCACTTCATTGGGGTTATCTCCGTATTGAAGGTTTTTAGAAGATACAAGATTTCCTATTCCAGGAAGTTGTAGGCCCTCACACAAATCCAGCCAGGAGGTCTCAGTATCACAGTATAAGCTCTGCCATAGCTGAACAGCCTCTGATCTTAGATATAAAGGCTGTGAGGAAGGTCCTACAATTTTTGATTTTAATCTCTTCCCAGCTCCTGCAACTACAAATAGAGAATAAGAATGTAAGACTTATTACTTTATAAAGTAGCAGTGATTGAAATTTCTACAATGAAATAACTCACCAGGAGTTGATGGAGTGGGTCTTTTAATTCTGGCCGGAGGATTATATCGGGAACGAAACCGCTTTGCCGCTGGTTGTGCCTCATCATCCCCATCGTGATAATCTGATGAATCAGTTCTAGAAGAGGAGTTTGTTGAACCTATTTCAGGTGGAGAAGCGTCACCTTCATGAGGAAGAGTTTCTTTCTCTACAGTCCTCTTCCTCTTTCCCACTTGATATACTGGGTGATTTAATATCCCTTTGGGGTATGATGCTATCCAGTGTTCGGCATAAAATGTAGTCAGATTATGTGCCGCTTTTTCAACTGGTAGATCAAATACTGCCCCAGTCTTCTCTCTTGATGTCAGCAACCATAGTTTTTGAGCAACCATCGGATGTTGCTCTAACCTGACATGTACCGGAGGGGATACAGCAATCTGTTTCAAACATTTGAATTGGCTTGCAAATCTATATGGAGCATAGGCCTCACATATGATTTCTCCATCAATCCTGGCTACTAACACGCCATCCCTGCAAGCTAGCATGTATGCCCTCAAATCCAAATGGGTTGTCCCATCATCAACAAACCTCCCGGATGGCGGACTTCCATAGGGAAAGAAGTTGAATTCCTTAAACATGCTCAGTCTTACTTTCATGTCATAACCATTAACATCTAATGGAGCAATTCCAGAGAATGCTTGCACTGACGGTCTGAAAGAGCTTCCAGGAATTTGTAATCCATTCTGTACATTGTAAGTCCTGAAGTGAGTGGCGATCCATCCCCACAAAACCTGGAATGGTCCCACTATTCTTAAAGGAGATTTACCCTGGAAGACGTGAAGTAAACTCCTGTGAATCTTTGCTAAAATGGGGGTAGCTAACCCAACCATTTTTCCCTCAGCCAACTTTGCCGCAATGACGAAGGTCCCTAGCCTAACGCCTCCCTTCGAATCCCTGACCGGCAAGAGATAAACACTGAGCCACATTGCCAAGAAACCCGCCAGACGAGTTTTCTTTTGAATTCTTTGATTCACTTCATATCCCCACTTTTAAAACTCTCCTGCTTCTAGAGTTGGCCAGAATGTGCCAGGAGCTCCTCTCTTCTCAGGTTTGGGACAAGTGGTAGGACGTCTGGGCCTGGTATCCTTGGATTTCTTTTTCTTGGATCCTTTTTCTTTTTGCTCCATCCTTTTCTTCTCAGTAAGAAACACATTCATCCATTCTTCCGGATTAATATCTTTTCTAAAATGAGTTAATGAGGTCTCTGAACTCTTGAGCCTGTGGAATATTTTAAATAATTCTCGACCTAAAGCAGGAGTCTTCTCTGAATCATTCCAAGTCACCTTGGGAGGAATGAATTCATCATACATATCGCCCAAGATTGGAGCTCCTGAAATCTTGTGGACATCCCACAAACTGATACCTACTTCTCCATGAGTCAAATGGAAAGAATTAGTTGCTGGGCTCCAGTGGCTGAGTATCTCTGGCACGAAGTTATCATGTCTGTAAACATATGTTTTCCCAACCCAAACAGCCTCATATATTGCAGCTCTCTTCAGGTCCTCGATAAATTCTGCGCAAGTCTGTCGCACCCAGTATACCCACATCCAAGTTGGCTTCACACCTCCCCCAGGACGGAAATCCCAACTTTTCTTCCAGCCTTTGGATTGATCCATCTGAGCATTTCGGAAGATTGAAGGATGACAATGTGGTTGAAGCTCAGGTGTATGATCTTTCAGATCTGGTGTGCAAGGGCTATGATGCATCACATAAGCCTTCTCCACTATTCCAGCAGTTAGAAATGATCCTCCACCTGAGATATTTGCTGAAGCAAAATTGGTATAATTCTGAAACCATGAAAATGGAAGATATTTCTTTACTTCTGGAATAATGACTTCTTGTAGATGAAAATAGCCATACAAAGGTAGATAAGTGCAGTGAGGAAAGTTGCGATGATATTTCTTCAGATACTTAGCCAGATCTGTAAGAGTACTATCTTTGACAGTATAGTAATTAGGGCCAATGATGTCCATCATATCATCTATCCACTTGCTATCCAGTTCATCAATTAATCCAGTTCTAAGAGCCATTGAATCTGCACAGGAGTTGAATAAATTAAACTCTTAAATGGGTTTATTTTTCATAAAATTTGTGAAATAATTTGGAAAAAATGGCTAAGGCATTAAGGCGCGCAAGTATGGACATGTCGCGCAAGTGATACATTTGCCGCGCAAGTTTTTGTCGCGCAAGTATTACCGCGCAAGCCCTATTACCTTGAGAGTAGCGCGGCAGCAAGGAAACAGCAGAAAAAGAGACTTGCGCGGCAAGGAAGACTTGCGCGGCGAGAGCTCGAGAACTTCGGGATCAGGTGTTATCCACGGCCAAAAATGGTGTATTTATAGGCCAGGAGGCCTATCTGCGCGCCGCACTCAGAGCGCTTAAGTACTACGCGACGAAAACTTGCGCTCCGCCCTCTGTGCACTGAAGACTTGCGCGCCTCCCTTTTCCTTTGGAGGAATTCGATTTCCTTAGAGTTCGATCCTCTTTTCTCTCCGGATCCAACTCTGAGGGGGGACTTTTTTTGACGCTCCTTTCGTCACAGAATATAAAGATCGGAAAAGGGAATATCCGAGATCAAAGTGATTCATCCTTTGAAGAAAAACATAAAAAATCAACAAAGGAAAGAAGAAAGGATCAACAGAAACCTCACCGCACAAGTTATCTAACTGTCGCGCAAGTGTACTTGCACGACGACCTTGGTCGCGCAAGTGACTTGCGCGACCTAAGTGGTAACCGCCCGGTAACCACCCAGGGTCTTCTCCTGCCTATAAATAGACCCTGTGGGCCCCCCATTCGAGAGGATCTTTTTCCAGAAACTCGGATTGAAGCTCTCGACGCCCAAGTCTCTTCTCAAAGCTTCCGGAACACTTCTAAGGTAATTTCTTACCTAGAATGGAAGATCTAAAGAGAAGAAAGAAGGCCTAAGTGTTGAAACTTATCAACACTTGCACGCCGACTTATTTCCTTCAATATAACTTGCGCGTCCCTTTTCTGGAAGAACCTCAAGAGGATTCTAAAGGGTTTAAAAAAGAGTTGCTCAAATATTTCAATGCTGGTTGAAAATCGCGCAAGTTCACCATGTGTCGCGCAGGTATACCTGCGCGACCAAAATTTACGCGCCCACAGAAGACTTGCGCGCCTTTCAAGACTTGCGCGCCCCTACCTTTTTGGGTGCCCATCTTGCCCATTTTACCCCTCTTAAGCCATTACACCTTTCCTTTTCAAGATTCAGTCTTCAAGACACTCTTCAAAGCCATTTATGGCATGATTTCTTGATTTGACTTCCTTATCTGAAAGGAATTCTGTGGAATATCTCTCAAAACCTAGTGATTTAAATATCCTTATGTCACTAAATATAGAGAGTTCATTCATTCAACCTCATCCTTTAAGATGAGAGAATCCTTAACTTGGGCATCCTTCTTTAGGAGTAAGCCCCAAATTCTTAAAGTTCCCAAACTTGGACATCCTCCTCAGGAGTAAGCCCCAAACCTTAATTCCTAACCTGGGTCTCCTTTTCAGGAATAAGACTCAGTCATAATCTTGGGCATCCTTCTTAGGAGTAATCCCCAAGTCCCCTAACCTGGGTCTCCCTTTTAGGAATAAGACTCAGTCATAACCTGGGCCTCCTTTTTTAGGAGTAAGTCCCAGTCATAATCTTGGGTTTCCTTTTCAGGAGTAAACCCCAAGCCCCCTTAAATTTCTCTTAACCAGTCCTAATTTACCGTTGATTTGGGTTTCCTTTTCAGGAGTAAAACCCAATCATAAGTCCCCTCCTAACTTGGGCATCCTCCTTAGGAGTAAGCCCCAAGATTAGAGTATTCAAATCTCCATAAAGCACATATACCTTTATGGACCCTGTTCCTGGATTTTCTCCCTAAAAGTGAATCCTAAACCTTCATCTATCTGGGCAGTCATACATACCTAAGCACCAAACAATTTCTTATGATTGCATCTTTCATGGAACAATTGTCTAATTTTTACCAATACCTCTTGTTTCTCACACCGAGCATGAATCACGTGAGCTTAGAGTGTAAAAGTAATTATGACATTCTTCTTTGAGACATCAATCATAAACATCATACTCCATTACTCTAACTACGTGGGTTCTGATTCCTTTTCCAAGACAAAGGATACGTAGGTAGCCCATTTATGGGTTCGATCCCAACTTTGAAATAATCCATGTCCTTTTGAATGACGATAAACTTCAAGTGCCCCACTGAGTGGCTTTAAAACCAGCCTGGTCATCATAATGACCAAGAGACTTTTATATAAATGTTTTGAAGGATACCATTGACCAAGAATCTCTAAACAGATATAGATGATTCTCTATTGATGAAGAACCTCGAATACATATAAAAGATTCTCTAAATTTCTTGCATATTTAATCATTGATTGTTAAAACTAAAGGAAAGCACATTTTATACTTGTTAATGTAATAAGGATTCACGAACATAACTTAAATCTATAAAGAGAGTCCCGGAGTAGACAATAATTCCCCTCAAAAAGGTGTGATGAGTCCGACCTCCCATCCTCTCGACCAATGCAAATTCCTAAGCCTCATCATTCCACAAGCTAATGAGGGCCTACCTTTGGAAAGTAGGTCCAAACGGATGTGGAATCATTTGATGTTTCTGGTTCTACGAACAAACCCGCTAGATACCGATCGGAACGTTTGAATCTCCCGTCCAGGAGGTCATCCCCGAAATCCGTGAGAAACAGTATTCTTTGATATATTTCTCAAATTATTGGAGCATGTATCCCTTCAAGAGGCCTAGAGTGATCCTCATTTCCTCTATATTTCCTCTGATAGGGTTTATGTAATTGGCATGACCAACACGACATGGGCATAAATCCCCTATATAAGAGGATGTTTCGAGTAGGGTATAGTGTCCCCCTATGAACCCTGAGTGTTGACCCCTAGTTATGTATCAATATCTGATCTTTCTAATAGGGTATTTGTCGGGTGGAGTGTGTATATTGGATGGACTCACATAGTTTCCTATGTGGTTCTTCTTGGATGGACCTGATGAGTGTGACCTCAAGGATGAGTGTCTTCTGGGGTAGTATAACTCGGGGAGTGGTTCCTCCTGGACGAGTGTGACCTATATAATAGGGGATGTTCCATCATCGTAGTGATACCTGATGAGTGATATCTCTCAGTTGAGTTCTATCATGGGTAGTAGGGCTTGTGGAGTGAGATATCATGGGAAAACATTACCTTGAAACCTTGTAGTGGTTCTACGGATAGTAGTGGTTGATATATATTGTGACTCGAAGTCTTTTATGGGTATATCTAGGATATTCTTGGTTATATTTATGTCTCATATCTATTTTACATACCTATGTTTGATGATATAACTACTCTTGATGCTTTATGCTTGGTAATTTTAGGGTGTCTTACTAGGTATTGTTATACTCACCCCTACATGGGCTCTACCTGCACATGCCATGTCTAATGTAGATGACAGAGCATTTTACATAGTCCTTGGATGACTAAGAGTAAGTGGATCATAGTTTGGACTAGATAAACTAAGTTGTATACCGATGCTTCATTTGAAAATAGTCATGTCCTTCTAATAAGGTTAGAATTTATTTTAAAATTTTGGGTGGGATATATTTGGCCCCTTTTAAGCTTTACCATGCTTTATATCATACTTTTATTATGGTATTATATATTTATTCCAAAATTATTATCATTTGTTTTACATTTCAATGTTGTATGGTCTTGGATATGTGTGTGTGTGTGTGTGTGTGAAAGTACATTAGGCTAATGTCTCTTATGTGTATGATATACCTACTTAGCGACAGTATCATTCCCCTAACCTATTAGAGGTAGGATTGTGGTAGTTGTGGCTCGATCCATGTCGATTCGAGTCATTATAGAGTGGTTTTGTAGGTGTTTCATCCTCAGGTTGGTGTTTAGAGTTATACCCATTATAAGGATTGTTTTGGGATTTATTAAAATAGTGTTAAGTGTTTCGAGTTCATATCTCATTCTAGGGACCCTAGTTTTGGTACGGTGATTGATGTATCCATTCATCGGAACTCTGATAACCAACTTTTGGACTCGATACATGTAGGCATTAGTTGAAGGGAAAAACTTTGGTATAGGAATCATAAAGAAACAAGTTGTGGTTTCCATATCTTTCTTGATTCATCTCACCAGATACACTCATTGACCATGGTATGTCTTGTCTTCTTTCAATATGTATTCATGAGAAAATTCAATGAGCCTTTTATAGAAATGTTTAGAGTTTGAACTGATGAGTAATGATGCCTCCGTTAATGGGATTAGTCATGAGGTGGTCTTTATTATGGGTGGTCAATAAGTATTGATTTCTTCTATTGATTGGTTTTTTGACCCACCTCCAGTGGTTCAGGTGGATGAAACATTCCATAATGAGTCTTTGATAGATCTTTTGGTACAAGATGATTATACAAAGGTTTAAAATATATATATTGAGCTTCTGAGGTAGAGATCTCGTAGTACACAGGGTCACCAGGACCTACCAATGGCTAGCGTGTGACACAAGTCATGGAATAGGAGTTTTTTTCAGAGATCTTAGGGAAAAATCAGTTCTTTAAGGCTGAGATATTATTATTCTTATGATGGAAGATGACATATCATGTCTTATTTTCCTACCTATTGTGTTGTAGTCATATAGGTGGTAAAAAAACCACCTAGGTAGAGGTAGCGGTTGAAGAAAGGACATCCATGGGGCAGTAGATGTGATAGAGGAGTTGGGGGAGCAGTTGGAGGTGGCACAAGCTTTGGTTTGATGCTACCACCACCACCCCCAGGTGAACCACTCTAGGTTTTGGAAGCTGGTGGTTGGAATATTCAATAGTTGCAGGCACTATAGGTTCTTTACCCAGAGGCTCCAAGAGTGTTTCAAGGTATGATCTGTGTTCCTTCTACTCTTTTTGTATTACTATTAGATACAGGTATATTCCAATATTTTTCCTCCTTTATTCAATTTATTTTATAGGGAGATATAGGGAATTGGTAGGGATCCTTTTTAGTAATATTTTGTGTGACTTTGGACATTAAAGGAGGAGTGAAAATCCCCCCAGTGAGATTTATTCTTAAGACGTGATCCAAAACTGTGTAGGTGATTTAGTGTCACCCAAAGCAGATAGTGTTGTGGTGTGGTGGATGAGTCCCTTTGAATTTTTTTTGAGGTCCTTTTCATGTTATAAGATGTCAAATAAATCTTTAATTGTGGTAAATAGTTATTAAAGGGAAAGGATGAGTTCCAAGTAGTATAATCTCATAGAGGCTTCGAGTATGGTTTGAGGTATGATATGTGTTTTCATATCCCCAGTAATAGTTTTCACATAGATTCATGATCCACTTATCCCTGATCATATCCACTATTTGAGACCTATTTAAACTAGTTGATTTTTTTCTTGGCCCCTGTGTTTGAGGCTCCTATAGAGAGGATCGGTTATTAAACACTTCTACCGACATTGTGATATGACTCTGGAAGGAGGGAGAGAGAGAGATCCTCACGTGGAATCTATTTGTAGTAGAAGTGATACCCTATGATGTTTTCCTCATTATAGAATGGTTCCCTACCATCCATGTTCATATTTTAGTCACTAGTGAGGGTGGCAGTTTTTTTGGCTTATCGAGACAGATTTTTCCTCCTTTGATGAATAGTGATCCAAGGCAGAGTAGGATGAGCTCATGTGCAAGAGATTATGACCGATTTTATATTAGTTGTCTAGGGATAACTCAAGATCAGCAGATTCTATGAGATTTTATATTCCAGTAGTTTTGGTGGAGTATGTGTATGTCTTTCCTAGGTATATTCTAGGTTTATCTCCAAACTGAGGGTTGTGATTATATAATGACTAGCGCCAAGGATAACCCATGATTTTTGTGATTTCATATAATATGGAACCCATTGATATTTTTATGTTGAATTTGTGGTCAGGAGTTTCAATATAAAGGGGTTTTGTAAGACCCAATGTGTTCACTTCGGAATACTAGTGTTGTTTTCTAAAGAGGCATATGAGTGATGAGGATGGTGTGCTTTACCTTCAGTTTATAGTTGTTACCCCTCTGCTTCTTCAAAAAACCAAGGAGGTGTGACTTAGAGATATAGATTATGATATTTTTCATGACCAAACATCCATTGGATATGTTCCTAATTGATTTTACAAAGGTGGGTCACTATTCATACTTTTTTTAGGAGAGATGGTGACACCAGTCATACTGCGGAAGGAGGATATGAGGTGGTTGTTTTCCCTTAGTAGTACATCTAGTGGAGTTGATGATGTACTCGGATCTCTTGGAATCAGTTGGGAATCCAAGGTAGCTACAGTAGGTTTTCAAGATAAAATCTTGTTATCTGGCCTGTTAGAGGGTGATGAACAACAGAGCTTTATAGAGAGTTTGGGACACTTGTGCATGGAGGAGGTGGTCCGACTTCATGGAATTATCTTTATGATCATTGAAGACCATGATGCTTACTTTATGTAATGATTGGGGAGAGGATGCAGGAAGTATTTGGGGACTCAATTTCTGTTGATAATAGTGGTTTACCCTATTCATCTTGACATGTGAAGTGGGCCATTCAGGTTCTGTTTAACTTGCTTTGGGTTCACATGTTGGTTTTGAGCCATAGTTGGGAGGATCATCTACTATTGGTGTAGTTTGAGTATCATAGTGATTATCAATCCACCACAACTATATCACCTTTTGGAGGAAATTTATGAGGGGCCTTTTAGTTCACTATTATACTGGTTAGAGCTAGTCGGTGGTAGTGCTTGGGTACTAGTTTTGGTGCTAGTGATGGTTGTGAGGGTAGATTTCATCCATGGGAAGATGAGGACTTCTCAAACACATCAAGATTTCTATACAGACCAATGATGAAGGCATTTAGATTTTGATAATTGCAGAGTTTGATCTAGGGTGTTAGGATATCTCATGGATTCTTAGGCCTTTATTTTTACTACTTCTCTATCGGGTTAGCGAGATGGTGTACCACTTAACCCCATGACCACAGTAGTTTTTGTTGTTTGGTTTTCTCCACATGTGACGGCTGAGGAGGTATGTGCATGACTCATTTGATGTTATTGACATAGGTAAGATGGGTCATGTGAGTGGAGTTTCCATTCTCAAGGAGTTGAAATCATTGAGAACCATCATATAAAGATCCTTTATGGGAAAGTGTTTTCCTTGGGTGAATATTTTTTAACAGCACATGAAACCATCGAAAGAACTCGTGGGAGTGGGGGACCCAGTTGAGAGTCCAATATCCCCACCCTTTTTTTTATTTTAAGATTTTTAGAGACAAAAATCCTTGAAGGGGGGAATAATATAATGTCTTGGTTTTTCTATTTAAGAATTTGGAATATTTATATGAATATTTATGGATATAGGCGCTGATATAGCATGTAATTCAGAGGCCCAATGAGTCCATAATTGATATTTTAAAAATATTAAATATATTGATATCACACAAACATGGTTTTACTAAAACGGTGGAATAACTCCCATATAGAGTCTCAGATCATAAATCTATAACCAAAATTGAGTTCAAAATATAAACTATACCCAAGGCATGTCATAATATTTTTCAGCATCAGGTGTTTCGGTAAAGTGCTATCATAGGTGAAAATAATAAAATAATATAATTTCATTTATTTATTTATTTATTTTGACACGGTGACCAAGCATCCTCTATTTAAACACGGTTATGCCTAATCCCTATGGTTATATTCATAACCTAGTGATTGAGAGGAGTCAATAGAGAGGTGTTATTGGAGGATTTTTGGAAGATGACAACAGATCGAGATCATATTGGGGATCATGCAACAACAAAGTTCATGAATCTCATAAATGATGGAAACATAAAACTGCTCTTCATTAGTGATTTATCCAAACTCTATGTAGGATGTTTGTTTTCAATATTTATACCAATTTTCTTATCCCTTAATGAATGTGAATCAATCAACTAATGTATTGATTCATGGATCGATCATTTTTATGGTTATGGGTTTTTTATTCCATATTTTAGGGATAATTATTTTGTTGTTCATTGTTAGATGTTATTTTTCATTCTAATGGAAATGGATCAAGGTTAATCCAAACAATATTTGAGCTTCATTCCTCGTCTTTTGTTTTTTGGATTTCTCTCTTCGTTCTATGTGTGTTCATCATTGGACTTTTCTTTTAGCCTATGATTCAATGAATATTCGGTGAATGATCATTGTGTGTTGGTTATTTGGTACAACAGATCTCTACTGCAGGTTTCAGATGGAGATCTGACTTCACAATTGTGGTACAAGATGGCAGAGGTGAACCCATGGATGGATCGAGTACAGATCGGAAATCCTCATGTGTGCTTTATCACACTCTGATGAGGAGAGGTTGTGTGAGGAGTTATTTGGATTTTTTGTGGTCAGAATTAGGTGAGAAGGTGAGGATGGGATTCGGTTGGACTATATCTGAGTTCCTCAGGTGGAATTGGTTGCAGCTATATTGAAATCGGTAGACACGTGAGTCTTTTGTAGGTTCTTTGAAAAACCTGACTACACGGTGTGTAGTCTTATGGACACACTCTGTGTAGTCCCCTCTGTATGGAGCTAGGGTTTCTTCATAGAGATAATGATGACACATCATGTGACACATGTCGCACACCATGTGACCCTTAGCTGACCATCTCGTCTTGTATTAGGGGGTTTTCGTGAACCAACTCAGTTCAACCCTGAACCGGTCACCCAATATAGTCTTCAGCATGGCCCGAGGGGTGTTCTTGATCCCCATGGGCTGGTAACTAGTGACGAGCATCAAAACTAAATAGATGGGAATGATTTGGCCCATAAAATGAAGACCAAAAATTTAAAAACAACTGATCAAAGAAATACAAAAACTTACAGCGGCAAGAAAACAAGACTGCACATACCTCCATGTGACCTCTTGGTCACCTTAAACAACTAACAACCTTCATCACATGGTAAAATGAAACAATAACCTGAACCACGCAACTAAACCTACATCTTAAAAGATAAGATAGGTGTGAGAATTATAATTCTCAGTAGAAATACCAAAATTCAACCACATAATCCATGCATTTCCAAATTCCAAAACAGTCCAATAATACTAGTTTGAACTAAAGTTATAGAAAAAAATAAGGTTTTTCATATATACAATTCATTTTGAAAACTAACAATCACAATTTCATTTCCCTTATAATTCAAAAAAAAGGATAAGAAATAAAGAGGGGCGCGCACACAACAATTTCCAAAATATCTACTTTGAAATCTTTTTTAAAACCAACCCTACATATAAAAATTTCCAATAAAACACCAAAACCAAGTTCAAGGGTATGATTCTAAACATAGTAAGGGAAATTGTACTAATAGTTCTCATATAAAAGGGTCACAAAAAACCTAGGAACTCAGAGGAATACCATAACATACTAATACATGCGACTCCATCCCTGATAGCATGACACACACGACAGAATCAAACACCCAAATGCTTGGCCACCCTTTCTCAGGTCAGACCAAGGGGCCCAATCCCATAACAATAAACCCAAATATCCACCTACTATGGGCCACTGGATAGTACATGAACTTTTAGTGCAGAAAACGTTCTCAGTAACCCCTTATTATTCTAGGTTTCCATGCAATGTTCACAAAGAGGTGTGTCACACATTCAAACAAAAAGCCATAAAAATATATAACAAATCACACTACACAATATAGAACCACCCCGGCCACCACAAGATTAGTCATATGCCTGAAAATAAATATAATCCAAAGGAGGACCCATCCTGAGGTCCCTCCCATCTCATGACCATTAGTCTAGGCAAGAGACCTAACCAAAGAGGGGTTTTACGAACATACAATTTCAAAGATGCCAAACGGGCCTTATTCAATTTTCACACATAAAACCCTTTTCAAATATCCATTTTCAAATTCCTATCAGGCCTTTAGCTTCACAATAATCAACCATTTACCAAAAACTCTTGGATATATTTCCAACACAATAATAAAAATTAT
Organism: Viscum album; assembly: GCA_963277665.1. Classification (NCBI taxonomy): domain Eukaryota; kingdom Viridiplantae; phylum Streptophyta; class Magnoliopsida; order Santalales; family Viscaceae; genus Viscum; species Viscum album. The sequence goes on along the minus strand of OY728152.1, from coordinate 1,451,937,809 downwards.
TTTAAACATTCATGGCCAAATGGTCCCTTACACCAAGAACTTACTAAAACATTCCCAAGAACATTTTCAATCAAGTTAAAACAAATAACTCTTAAGAAATTACCAAACAAAATTTCATAACACTCATAAGCTAACACACTTTCTCAAATCACCAAACAGGCCATAGTTTCCAACCACTCATCGAAACATGTTTCAAGGCCAACCGGGCCAAACCACAAGGAACACATTTGAAATAATTTTTGAAACATAGGGAGAACCACTTCCCTAAATTTGGAAAACATGAAAGCATTTTAGGAAAAAAAGAAAGGGTAAAAGAGGTACTCTTAAGGGGTATTGTCTCTAGAGTACAATCTTCTCTTGAATGCACATCCATGTGTGCACCTAGTGAACCCATGGTTGTGTATTCATCCAATGGAACATTCTAAAACCAAATAAAACATTTGAAACTCAATTTCATAAATACACCATTTTCTTTCAACCCAAAAAAACAGCCATTTCACTCACTTATAAAATACCACACAAGTTCATAAACCAAAAACCAATTTTTAGACAAACTCAAAACCATAACAAGGAAAATCACCAAATATCACACACCAAATACAAAACATGTCTCAAACCAATTTAAAAAAACATTTCCATGAGAAAAAACCAACCCAAACATCCAATTTCACCCAAAAAGAACAAATGGAATTTTACAAACACATAAGGCACCATACACAAGGAATAAACCAGGATTAATGTAAAACCCTATCTTTAACAACACCAAACAACTTTATAACACCACAACAAGATTTAAATAGGTACCATGGAGGTACGTAGAAAGATAATAAATTAAATAAAAACACCAAGCATAAAGGACTAGAAATGGAAAGGAAACGCATAGATTTTCCTACCTTGAACCATGTGCGGATGGAGAGAAATGTCAACGAAAGGAAGGTCGAGGCGTCGCAGATCAAATCCACACCCTAAAAAATGATAAAAGCACACAAATAAAAACCCCACAATTTGGGTTTGGCCAACTCGAAGAAAAAACACCACCAAACTGAAATGGAATCCAATAAACTGAAGGAGGAGAGGGATACTAGAAAGGGGATTCGCTGCCACATCGGAGCAAGGTGGAGGCGCTACGCAATGGAGTCCGGGTTCACTGGAAAAGGTTTCCAGAGGGAGGCTTCCGCACCAGGATAGGGAAACCACCGGGTGGAGGGGCTCGTGCTAGAGCTGGCTGGCCAAGAGGAGGGGAGCGGGCCACTGCCGGTGGGTTGTGCCAAGTAGAAGGGTGATAGGGGGCTCTCACGCCAGTTGGAAAAGGAAGGGGGCGACCTCATGCTGGCTGGATAGGGAAGGGGGGATTGGTTTGCGGGTGAGCAGCATACATGAGGAAGAGGAAGCAGTGCCGCATTGTAGGCCGAACGGGAGGTTGGACAGGCAGTGGTGCTACGTTGCAGGCTGAGCGGGAGGGGAGGGTTGCGCCTGTGCAGCCCTCACGTGGAGGAGGAATAGGGGCTGCAGCTCCCCCTTAGGGTTTCATTTTTTTTCATTTTCATATCTTAATAATAATAATATGATTATAATTATAATAATAATTTTATCATTTTAAAAAAATAATAGTATTAAATATTTAAAAAAATATTAATGTTAATAACATTAACAACTATTTAATAATAATATAATTAGTAACGTTAATAACAATAGCTTTAGTAAAAAAATTAATAATAATAATAATATAATTTTTTCAATAACAACACTACTACTATGGTATAAGTATTGGATTGATTTTTTTTACAAATTTTTTTAGTTATTTTAGAAGTCACACAACTACACGAATCGCATGTCTTCAAGCGCGTGGTTGAGCGAACCATGCTCGAACCGTGCCACCCAGCACTGACCGCTTACAGGGTTAAGTTGTGTGCTTGTCACATGGTGTCCATAAACTGTGTGAAATTTTCATTCCATTACTTGGACCCACTTAGGAATTCGTGCGGGCATCGTACAATTACCCTTAACGGCGCGAGATGACCGCGCAATAGTGAAAAAGGGCCCGAAACACAAAATAATAATTAAAATAATTTAAAAAGATTAACTAATAGGGTTTGGGTGTGATAATTCTCCCCACCATAGACACTTTCTTCCCTAGAAAGTTACCAATCCCAAAGATAACCAAGAATCAAGTCCAAGCCCAAATGAATCCAGAAGAACAAGGAGTTTTGGGGTGACTATTTATTCCCCAAGTCACACCTGACCAACCCAGACAAAACCCCACTCCAAAAAAGGGGAGAAAACTAGGGGTTCTCTCCACCACAAGGATTCCACTAGCACGAAAATCAAAAAAAAATACCATCTCAGCAAAAGGGGGGAAGAAGAAGCACACGAGAACTTCCAACTAATCTAATACAACTTCTATAGTATAAACAAAGTAATTCCACCATCCGAACTAGGATCTAAAACCATTATAAGTCCAACTAGTATATCAAGACACTGGGAAGGAGGAATCCCCCACAAAATCGAAACACACTAGAGGAAAACCTACAGAGGCACCCATTGATTTCACTAAACCTCTTCCAAACAAACAAAACTGAGACCAAAATCAAAATTAGAATAGGTCTGTTTATTCATGGGCTCAATACTCCTTCAAGTAATCTGACTGAATTAGAAACCATGGTAAGAGCATATAAGGATACTTGGATTGTAGTCTAATGAGCTCATCACACCACCAAAATGGGGATGATTTTATGAATGTGAAAAGAATAAAATAAGGAAACATTGGACATTTCCATCCCAAAACTGAAAACATCAACCAGACTGAGGTTCCACACACCCTCAGAAACTCCCGACTATGCGTGAGCTTCACCCCAAGACCTGTGGTTGGGGCCCTGATGGCTGAAGCATCTTCTAACTCACAGTCAGGCATTCACATCCTCCAGTCCCCAACTTCTTCTTCCTCCTGATGATTCAAACGACTACAATGGTGGAATGTTTTCAAAGGAATGTGAGATGATGGCTTAGAATGACTAAACTTTCCACACTAGTGGCACACAAGAGAATGGTTCGACAAGCTAGGGGGTTGGCACCGACAAAGACGGTTTCTTATAGATAGGTTCCTCTGGCACACACTTCTTTCAAGATGGGGAATCTTCATGAATGTCAGCCACCATTAACCACACCCAAAACTTATGGGACTGTATGAACTTTAACACCCTCGGGAGTTCCCAATAACCCGAAGACTCACTCTAACTTTTCTAACCACACAAATACCTCTAACAGACTTTTATTACCTTGATAAATAGACAACACATGAAAAGAACCAAAAACTGGGCATGAATCATTGGCAACTTTAGCGAACTTTCTGGGCAGCATACTCAGAACAACATGAAAAATTCAACTGTGATCGACATCAAGCCAAAGATCAATTAAATCAACAGCCCAAGCCAAGAGAAACAGGCACACAATCCAAACATAAACAAACATAAGTAAAATTTTCTTTTCCAAAAAACTCTATTTCTTTTAAATTTTTAAAACCCGCCTATGGTACCTTATGAACCGTCACATGTGAATTCATTCAATCCTGCCAACATCATCTGCATACATGTCCCCCGCCCACACACTCTCTGCACATACCCATGCACATGTGACCCTCCATAATGAATTCCAAGGTTCAAACATCTCTTTCCCTTATCAAATCCAAACACACGCCAAAATATTTCCAAATCGAAACACTTTCCCTTTAAAAAAATCACTTCACCAGTTTCAAAACAATTTAAAAGAAAAACTTTTCCTTTTCAAAATCAATTTCACTTTTAATGCACACTCATATCAACCGATATTAAAACGAAACACAACCAACAAAAACCCACTAGAATGAGGAACTAGTGCATATGTTTGACCCAACGACATGGTGTTGATTCATGCCCCAAGTATGGCATAACACTAAGAGGGCCTTGAGTCGAGCACTAGGACTTCACATTGTTCACCACCCCATGTGAGGCCGGAATGTGAACCGATTACCCTCCATTGTCGTCCCTCAATCCAAAAAAACCCAAGAAAAAAGACTCTAAACCTAGACTACCCCTATTAACTCAGGTCTTGTCACGAGCAGTGGTAATTAGGCACCGACTTGTAACCTACCTCCTAAGCCATGAAAATCCTAATCTCCATATACCGAACATCCCAAATATCAAGGGCCTCCTCTAATACCATTTTGTCACGAACCAACCTGGGTTTACCGTAAACCGGTCATCGGATCCAGTCCGCAGCATGGCCCGAGGGGCGTTCCTGATCCCCACAGGCTAGCAACTAGTGTCGGGCATCAAAAATAAATATGTGGGAATTATTTTTCCCATAAAATAATGACAAAAAAATTAATAATAACTAAACAAACAAAAATAAAACTTACAGTGTTAAGAAAAAAATACTACACATACCTCCAAGTGACCTCTTGGTCACCTCCAACGACTAACAACCTACCTCACACAGGAAGACGAAACAAGAACCTAAACCACGCAACTGAACCTACATCTAAAAATATAGGATAGGTGTGAGCATTAAAATGATCAGTAGGAATTCCAAAAGTGAACCACATAATCCATGCATTTCTAAATTCCAAAACAATCCAATAATACTAGTTTGAACTACAGTTATAGAAAAAAAATAAGGTTTTCATATATATAATGTATTTTGAAAACTAACAATCACAATTTCATTTCCCTTATAATTCAAAAACAAGGAGAATAAATAAAGAGGGGTGCGCGCACAACCTTTTCCAAAATAGCTACTTTGAAATCCTTTTTAAAACCAACCCTACATAAAAAAATTCCAAGAAAATACCAAAAACAAGTTCAAGGGTATAATTCTACACACAGAAATGGAAATGGTCTTAATAGTGCTCATATCAAAGGATCACAGAAAATCTAGGAACTCAGAGGAAGATCAGAACATACTAATACCTGTGACTCTATCCCCGGTAGCATGCCACACACGACAGAATCAAACACTATAAAGCCTAGCCACCCTTTATTAGGTCAGACTGAGGGGCCCAATCCCATAGCAATAAACCCAAATATCCACCTACTATGGGCCACTAGACAGTACATGAACTTCCAGTTTAGTTATTATTCACAGTAACCCCCTTGTTATTCTAGGTTTTTGTGCTATGTTCACAAATAGGTGTTCCACACATTCAAAAAACAATCCACACACATATATAAACAAGAAACTACACAATCTAGCACCACCCTAGTCACCTCAATATTAGTATTATGCCTGAAAATATATATAATCCAAAGGAGGAAACATCCCGAGGTCCCTCCCATCTCATGACCATCATCCGAGGCAAGAGACCAAACCAAAGAGGGGTTTTCTGAACATACCATTTCAAATATTCTAAATGGGACTTATTTAAATCCCACGCATAAAACCATTTTCAAATAGCCATTTGAAAATTCCAACCGGTCCATTATCTTCACAACAATCAACCATTTTACAAAAATTCTTGGATAGATTTTCAACATAATAATAAACATTATTTTAAACATGCATGGCCAAATGGACCCTTACACCAAGAACTTACCAAAGCATTCCCAAGCTCATTTTAAATCAAGTTAAAACAAAAAACGCTTAAGAAATTACCAAATGGAATTTCATAACACTCATAAGCAAACACACTTTCACAAAGCGCCAAACATTCCATAGTTTCCAACCACTCATCAAAACATGTTTCAAGGACAATTGGGCCAAACCATGATGAACACATTTGAAATCATTTTTGAAACACAAGGAGCACCACTTCCCCAATTTTAGAAAACATAAAATAATTTCAGGAAAAAAAAGAAAGGGTAGAAGAGGTACTCTTAAGGGTGATTGTCTCTAGAGTTCCATATTCTCTTGAATGCACATCCATGTGCTCACCTAGTGCACTCATGGTTGTGTATTCATCCAATGGAACATTATAAAACCAAATAAAACATTTTAAACTCAATTTCATAAATACACCATTTTCTTTCAACCCAAAAAAATGCCCATTTCACTCACTTATAAAATACCACATAAGTTCATAAACCAAAATCCCATTTTTAGACAAACTCCAAACCATAATAAGGGAAATCACCACATTTCACACACAAAATACAAAACATGTTTCAAAATAATTTAACAAAACATTTCCATGGGAAAAAACCCCACCCAGACATCCAATTTCACCCAAAAAGCACAATTGGCATTTTACAAACTCACAAGGCACCATACAGAAGTCATAAACAAAGATTCATGTAAAACCCTATCTTTAACAACACTATAGATGCTGAAAACGTCCATAAATCCTAGAGGAAGTTTCGAAATGATGAAGAGAAGTCATATTCGGACCCGGAGGCCCGGTCCGGTGGGCCCAAAAGTGGTGTGCGAAATTAAGGAGGACTTGCGTGAAAACATGGTGTTCGCATGAAGGACACCTGGGATTCACGAAAAGAACCGGCGGGGAGCACAATTTGGCCCGCCTGATTCCGCACGGTGAGATATTTCACGCCGACATGTCTTGACGCGGAAGATTTCGTGCACCGTCCAGATTTCGTGATGGCGTATGCCTATAAATAGAAGGCGACCCCAGCCATTTCGGGGTTGAGGGATTCGGACCAGCTCCCGTGCGCACAATTTGGACTCCCACAGATGCAAGATGACTTCCAGGTAATAACCCTTTTCACACAACCTTTCCCCGAGGTTCTCCATTTGCGTGCAATCCCACCGGCTTCAATAAAATTGCAAACTCCTTAGGATTCCTTGGTCGTGCGAAATCACTGCCATTGCGTGCTCCCCCACCTTTATGTGAAAACCCAATTGCGTGCAATCCCTTCATTAGGTTTTTCCTTACCGTAGGGAATACCCATCACCTCCTGCGCGCAATCCAAGCCCATTCTACGCAATCTCCCCTCGCCACGCGCAATCCTTCTTCCCCAATTGCGCGCAAACCAGATGTTTTGCACGCAAACCTCCTCTTTGAATGCAAACCCCAGGGCCCCTCACCTTTATGCCCCCAGGGTGCCTCCCTGCTTGGGCGTCTGATGTCCTCTATACCGGGCATGTGTTCCAGGTGTTGTTTTCCCGTACGGCCTTCTAGGCTCGTATGAAGTAAACTCAAGGTTCCTTGGGTGGTGTTTCCCATTGTGTTTCTTGGCCTCATTCTTCTTCGTATAGGCACGCTAATGGTTATTGCTTCTTCGCATATCCACACTAATGTGGACCCCTTGATAGTTCACCCTGTGCCCCACCTTCACTACGGCCTTGCTGATGCCTTCCCTCCCACAAGGGGTAGAGGGTGTTGGGCATGTAATCCCTAGTGGTGTGGAGCGAACCCACCTCATCCGAGCTGCAGGACGTTAAACTGACAAGCGCATTGTTCTCATCACATGATGTTAAACTTTGATCTAACCTCGTGCCTCACACGCAGAGTCCCCCCCGGCTCGGACATTCTTTACACCACCCATCTCCACGGGAATGGAATCTTCCTCACATGGAATGAGATCCTCCATTTTGGAGTGGCGTTTGTCCACGGGGGAAGGGATTACTCAGATCGTAAGCCCCTAGCCTCTCTTGCGGAAGGTAGAACCCATGCACCTCCGTACTTCCCCACTACCAAGGCCAGTGGAGGCTGTGATAGGTTACAAGGCATATCCTTTGTTATGTACCAAATCCCTCTCCCTCTGTGCTTTGTCACACCTCGGGCCACCATCCTGGAGTAATCCCCGACACTAAAGGCTGCTAACCACGCGTAAGCCCCAGTTTCCTCTTTGGGCCACTCAACGCGTAAGCCCCTCTCCGCTTCTCACGGACGCACATTTCACGACGTGATCGTCTGGTCCCTACTGCCTATTGTTTCTCACACCAAGAATGACTCACGTGGGCTTAGATTAACTGTCAACCATGGAAAACACTATGGGCTGCCTCAGAGCGTAAGCCCCATCCCGGTGAACTATGAGGACTTTGATCGATGTCAAGGCATGGTATGTAGGTAGCCTCAACGAGGTTCAAGCCGACCACCCAGTCATTCCGACCTCTTCATTTCGGTTTGCCAACACTATGGGTTGCCTTAGAATGTAAGCCAAAAATTGCATGTCCAGCATGACATTAAAATATCTGCCCTCGTCCCGCATGACGTTAAACTGTATATCGTCCCGCAGGACATTAAATTGTATACCATCCTGCACGACGTTAAACTGTATGCCACCGTCCTGCATGACATTAAACTATATCACCCGAACTACGTGGACTTTGATCCATGCCAAAGCATGGTATGTAGGTAGCCTCCATGAGTTTCAAGCCCATCACTCAGTTGTTCTGACCCCTCCACGTCGGTTCACAACCACCATTATGGGCCGCCTCAGAGCGTAATCCCCCATACCCACCATTATGGTCCGCCTCAGAGCGTAAGACCTATATCCAGTGCCCACGTCTCATCCTAACCTTTCCATCGAGCCCACGTGCCTCGGGAATCTCATGACCTAGCCTGGAGGTCTTACTTCCCCCAGGCTCCAATCCACACATTCATTTTCACGGGTCGCCTCTTCAGGTGTCCCACCGCATCACCGAACTACATAGACTTTGATTCCCTACCATGTGGATACGTAGGAAGCCTCCATAAGGTTCAAGCCCCTCTTCACTCCATCACCCATCCCGATCCTTACCCGGGCCGCCACATCCCGGTGGGATCATGCCACCTCATTCCACCCCACAGTATCTGGGGATCCGCCCACGTGCTGGCCCCGATATCGGTGTTCCCCCCAGAGGGTTCTTCAATCTGATCCACTCTCAGTGTTCCGATCAGTCTGATCCATCTCCACAAGATGTTAAACTCGCAGCATGCCCCGTGTTAAATATGGGAAGCTGAGGAAAACCTTAGATGGCACACAATTCCCCGCGTTCGATGTGGGATGCCTCGGGATTCCGCTCCCTCGAGAAGCCCTATAATAAGGGACAGAAGACTGACATGCCAATCCCCCAGCATCAAGATGCACAAACAACACCCCAACGTGACAATTATCTTCACCGAAGCTTGCTGCCCCGACCAGACCCCTTGGAGCGTCTTGACGAAATCAGCATAATTAACTGGCGTCCATACAGATATGGCGCTTGGAACGAGATTGACGAACCTATATTAAATCTATGAGGGAGACCTAGACTAGGTGACGAGCTCCGAGGAGGACTCCATGGAAGGAATAACCAACATCCCATCATCCCGGTTTCGATCAAGGAGCACACATCCCTGAACAAGGAATGGATGTCACCCACCTTTGGAAAGTGGGACTGCGGGGCAACAAGCCACGCGTCCTCCCCTGCGTGATGGATGCGCGTGCGCGCCCCAGCAGAAAGCGTCGGAAACAGAAAATGGTGAACCTGACGTGAATCTCTTCTCCTCAATATAGAGACCGGTACCGTTTGGGGTGTCGGAAGATCAGCATGTCACTAGGTCCGGGTGCCCAGCACCGGGGCGTGAAACTCACCAGAAGTTGAGGTAGTCAGGACATTGAGCACTCCGTTCTGCGACATCGTCAGCGTGGATCCCTCTTACCGACCATGGGATATGGAATGACGCTGGGCTATTGGTTTTTTATTTCTTTTTCTATTAGCGCTAATGAGTTCATCTCCCTGCTTCCAAGAATCATATTTCTGCATCTGGAGCTCGATCGCCACCTGCCCATCGATGCAGGGGCAGGGACAGTACCGATGCGGCCACCCCACACGGTCCCGCCTTTTCCATAGTTTCTCCGACCTTCGCGACTTCCAGGAGCTCATTCCCCCTCTCCCCGTCAGAGATTATCCAATGGAGGGTGATCAATGACCTCGTGTGTAGGTACGAGGAGGAAGGGGTCATCCCCACCAGGGACATGGCCTGTTTGGATCTAGGTGCACCTCACCGCCATCGCCACCCCTGGGGGCCGCGCTGGGATCCACTGCTCCCCACTCCGACGTTCAACCGTTTCGGAAGTCTATCCTCGGAACGCCTCGACACCTCCCTTCCCTATGCTGATGAGGTAGAGGATGTCCGGGTTCGCCCGATCGGAGACCCGATTCAAGGGTTCACGGTAAGGGCTCCCGCCAGGCCGTGTTGACACCACCGCCTGACTCCCCGATCCTAGGAGCAGGCAACCCATGTGCCCACACCACCGGCTCCAACCCATCTGACCCGACGCCAGTATCGGGCACGAGTGAAAGAGAATGCCTACCCTGGGGCACCAACGTCAGCAACCACTGTGGCCCGAGCCACTGCTGACCCCTGTTATCAGATCCCTGGCACGTTGAGTAGGGGAAGTTGCATGCACTACCCAGATCGAGGCCCCGACCGCCCCACAGGAAGGTTGGGTCAACTCTCCTGGTCGCTGGCACAGGCAATGGCCGCTGCGGACCAATTCGTGGTAGCGCCACCCAACGTGAAGGCCCACTCCGGGCCACCGTTATGGAAAGTAAAAGGCTTCCCTGTGATAGCTACACTCCAGGTATGGCTTTTTCCAGCGCTCACTGCATGAGGTACGGGGTCACTTCCCCTACAGCTGGTCACGGATATGGAGCCGTTGCAAATCTGGTCACTCGCTCAAATGGAGGTCCTCCCCATGTCCCTTTCGACATCTTTCCCGGTGCTCCTCGCACCCCGGCTTTCAGTCCTCTCTTCCCCGGCACTGTCACGGCCAAAGGACTCTATGATGGAAATCAGCCTTGCCCCGAGGAGCCACCCAGGGGCAGGAGGGCGGGATGTCGTTGCCGCAAGAAGAATGTCAAGGAAGTCCGGACAGAAATCAGACCAGTCCATTTCTCGGACTCTGAGGTGGAGTACGACTCGGCGATGGAACCTTCCCCTCATCCCTTTGAGTTAAAGGACGGGAGGGGGACGCGGTGCATCAGCCTCATACTCCCTGAATGTGAGATCCATATGATCCCTGCCTCCCTCCGAAGGTATATCCAGGAGGACAAGGACTTGGAGTACCCCCAGGGATCACACTTGCAGTTACCATTGGCCTCTCCGGAAGCACCTTCCACCTCGGTCAGAGGGGGTGGAGAACTTTTCTGGGGACCGACGGAAGAGTCGCGACATGGAACATCCTCGGCAAGAACTGACGCTGTGACAGGAGGCCTGTTCACCAGCCCATCCTATCGTGACGTGGCATCTAGGACACTGTAACCCTTGGAAGACGACTTAGGATTCGGCGGCCAATCGGGCTGCTCGCTGTATTCTCTGCTAGCCATACCACTAACCCAGCGGCCTGCCTCGGCACCACTGCCTGTTCCCCATCCATCCTCAGTTAATGGTAAGAGGTAGCAAGGGCCGGATCCCAAACCTGAGTCATGGAGATTCTGGACCGTCCTCACAGTAGGCCACTTCCACGAGAATTTTTGGCAGGTCGTGGGATCAGATTTTGATGTACCATAATCGCTCACCCCGGGTGAGTTTGAATGTTTCTGCCAGACTCTCCGGGCAACTCACTCCCGTCTCCACCACCATTAACTTCCCTACCCTGGGAGCCAAGCACACCTCAAGGATATCGGTGAGCAATGTAGTCGGGTCGATCTGGCCACGCTCCCCATGGTTTGGCACCCCGAGTCACCTGGCCACCATAAGGCCCTCCAACAACAATGCATTCAGAGTTTTCAGGTACTCCGCAAAGTTATTGGGGAAGCCACACCCCACGCGTGTGTCCGTGGATGGGGGCAGTACGCTGACCTTCTTTTAAGTGAAATTCACCGACAGCCCGACTCATCGAGCGGTTCTGAGGGTATGCCCCCAAGGGCAGCAGCGGTCAACATGGCCGACCTTTCGGGAGAGGGAAACGGTGTGGAACTCCTCTATGGGGACTCACCCCCTGAGGAAAAGCCACTACTGGATCCATCTAGGAGAATTAATTGCCAGCATAGGAACCTCCTGGGCCTCCCCACGCCTACTGAAGCGTTAGCACTAAGCCGAAACATCGACAAGGGTAAAGAGCATGTCGGGGCTGTCAGGATCGTCGACCCATATACCTCATTGCAAAAGGAATAAGAAGATCCCGAGAATTCCACACTGCGCCAAAAGCTTGCTGAGCAGAAGAGGCTGGTTGATGAGCTCTTGGCCGAACGCATTGTAGAGCGGTAGCCTGACTACGGTGATCCTAGGCCAGGACAGTAGGGGCAAGAGCAACTACCCCTCGACGAGATTCTCCCAGGCAACCGCGATCATGCTATGTTCGCCGACAGAGGAGAGGTCAGTGCTCATGGAAAGAGGGCACGATACATTTCTTTGAACCCTCCTGAGCGGAATGGTCACCCAAGAGACCCCACTCGGTTTCCTCCTGTTGCCCCAAGAGTCGCTCTGCCAGCCGCCCCGCGAGCTACTGAGCTTGACTACCAGATTGAAGAACCCGACAATGCACTTGTGGTTAGGGATCCCCATCAGGACAGGAACCCGCATCCAGATGATCTGATGGAGGCACTTATCACCCGCTTAGAGGCTCTGGAAACTCGACAGGGGGCAATCCCACCGGATGTCAAGCCATACCCAACATGGGTGGATGATATGCCGGCTCCACTGGGATTTGGGAACCCCACTTTCACCCCCTTTAACGAGACCAGAGACCCGCCACAGCACCTGGCCCACTTCAAATTGAGTTTTGGGCCTATGTTAGGAAATCCAGTGCAGTAGGAGGCTACCAAGCTCTGTTGCTTTATTCAGACACTAGAAGGATCAGCATTCGTCTGGTACAGCCAGCTCCCTGTCGGATCTGTGACTAGCTAGGAGGACCTTCGCAGGAAATTCCTCTACTAGTTCAGTTCCACAACCTGGAAGATGAACATCGCAAACCTCTTCAGGTGAAAACAAAGGCCCAAAGAGCGAGTCGCGGACTTCATCACCCGGTGGAAGGGACTCACATACTCCCTTGACATGCCACTAACTCAGGAGAAATTACTTACAATGTGCGTAGGTAATGTCAAGGTAGAGCTGGTTCCTTCTCTGATCACTCAGAATTACCCCGAAGGATTCCGGGACTTCTCATACAAGGCTCGGCGCCTCGAAGAAGCCCTGCAACAGGCCATCCAGGCATGCCCGCTGCCTCCTGTAATCCCTGCAAGGAGATCTGCCAGAGCCAAGACCGTTGCTTTGGCCCAGATAGAGGCCCCCAGGCGGCTATAGTTGCTACTAGTGAGGCCAGATCTGCAGCCCCATAGGGGTCCACCCCCATGGGCGCAGCCTCTGGCCCAGCAGCGACTACCTCAAAATCTGTAGGAGCCTCCGCGTGACACACTGCCACCACCTAGGAGAGATAATCAAGTTCTGCCTCCTCGGCATGCTCCTACGGCCCCTCGTCAGTTCCAGCCTCCAAGAGCCCCCTTTCTGGACAGATGGAATCGGGCATACTCATTCGACGAGGCCTAGGTACCTGGTTACTTTCATAGTGCCTTAGAGTAGAGAATAGTGCGACTGCCCGAGTGCCGAAAGCCGGAAGAGGCACGCCTCACTGATCACCCCAACTACTGCCCTTATCACCGGACCCTGGGGAACACCATCCAGCGATGCTACGTGTTCAAGGACTGGCTCGAAGACCAGATTGACAACAATGTAGTGAGGTTGGGCCTAGCCCCGACACAAGTGGCATGTGTCTTTGTGAGATCTGATGGCAGTAGTGGCAACGAGGATGAGTGGCAGCAAGTTTCCGACCGCGGGTCCCAGAAGTATAATGACTGGATGGCCCGCAAGATGGTCGCCCGCACCCATGGCATCATCCATGCCCGCCTAAATCGTCCAGAACCCTCATAATCTGCGAGCGCTACCTCGGCATCGTTGTCCTAGCCTGCCTCTTCTCAGAAGAGCAAGAAACGGTGCAAGAAGAAAGAATGTTCCCTGCCAATGCCATCGTTATCCCGCACTCTTGGTGACTTTATGCCCCCGGAAATGGGGATCCCTCCGAGACTCTGTCCGGTAGTGGATGATTCCTCGAGTGATAGCTCGGGGTATGCTTCGGTTAACACCGTAGAGTTGGTAAATCCCTTTTTGACTCCCGACGATGAGGAATTCCAGGGGGACCTTCCTAATTTTCCTAGCCGTCGCCAATGTCAGCGGAGCCGTGGCTACATAAATTGTCGGGGCATGACAGTCGGCACCTCAAGCTAGGAAGTGCACACCGCTGAAACCAGGCAGCAGGCCCAGTACAGAGCTCAGCACACGTGGCCCCTTCATCTGGTGTCGACAGGTCCGCCTCCACCACCGTTTGTGTTGTTGGATCACGCAGAACCACCTCAGCAGTGCTGCGACCAGCCCTACCCTGCTACCATCCGACCCCAGCCTTCCGGTCCTAATCTTCGGGCCTCAGCTAGTGAACAACGTGACGTTCCTAGTACCAGTCAGTCACCGGTCCAGCCAGCGGAGCTCGTCATGCCTCCAATCGCATAGCGGCCCCCTGTAAGAAGAAGCTCACATTTGGCCCGAAAGTGTGATGTCCTGAAGCACCTGGATGGTATTATAGAAAGTCTTTCTATCCTTGAGGCTCTTATACTATCATTTGAAATGCGTGAGGGACTCGCCGAGGCCCTAAGGAGCTCCCTCCAGTTTGAGACGGAGGTAGCAGCTACAGAAGCCTTCCACACTGAGGCTATTGAGATTGCCGAGTGTTAGGCGGTTATCTCATTTTCTGGTGAAGATGAAGACCCTCCCATACAGGGGCACATTCGCCCACTGTACATCACCGGCCAGTTTAATGGCATGGAAATCCGCCACTGTCTTGTTGACACGGGTTCTAGGATTAACCTAATCCCGACTCGGACATTGCAAAATCTGGGCTTGTCTGAGGATGATTTAACTCCCTCCGACCTCATAATTCAGGGATACGACAAGATTGAGTAGACTCCAGTTGGAAAAATCCTCTTGAATACCCAGTTCGTTGGCCTAATTTCAAACACCGAATTCATGGTTATCTCCCAGGACACCGCCTACAACGCATTGATGGGCAGGTCGTGGCTCCATCTTCACGTGGCAGTCTTTTTGTCATATCACCAATGCCTCAAATACTCCCTTAATGGTTGAGTAGGCATGCCCCAAGGAGATGTGTCTCCTTTTTCCTCTTGAGAAGCCCATTATCTGGACGCCGACTACTACAAGAGAAAGGATAAGCAGGTTCTGGTAGGTGATGTTGAGCCCACTATTATCATAGGTAATCCCTGCATAGGTTTGGATGACGCCTACGTCTTCCCAATCCATCGGTTGGAGTCCACGACCCACGACATGGCGTAGTGCTTTGTGGTATCGGGTACAATAGGAAGGCATGTTTCCAGGTCCAAGCGACGGTAGAAAATCACCTTGTACTCCTACACCAACCAGGATTAAGTGATTCCCGAACCTCCTACCCCTGTATGGTATCGGGACGTCCGACTGATGACAACGACGGTGTGTCATACATGTCTCTTTCTCTAGGCTGGGATTAACCAGCTCAAGCTGACGCGCCACTACTACTTTGATGTCATCAAGCGTGGCCCCTTGGGCCAAAGACCAGATGGGATTAGATCAACCACCTTTGTCACCATGGTCTTCGTAGCGCATGAGTCTCCCAATATGATGACCACTTCCACCCAAACCGGCACCAGATTCCCGTCATGGTCTGGTGGCCCCGAAGCAGCTCCCCCCATGGAAGATCCCTCCACAGTTGGAGAAGAGGATCTGGAGGATTCACCCCTACCTTTGAAGAGGGAGTCTCTACCACGGTCGATGAATTGGTACAGGTGAACCTCGATAGTGAGGCGGACCCGAGACCCACATTGGTCAGCACCGCTATGCCCCCAGAGGAGCAGCAACAGTATGTGGACTTTCTCAAATAGAACCGAGATGTGTTCTCTTGGAGTTACGACAAGATTCTAGGGCTGGACCCCCAGGTAGCCATCCACCACCTTGGCCTTCTGGAAAACCATCGCGGGTTCAAGAAGCCTCCTAGAAAGATGCACCCCTCTCCTTCATGGACGGGTATTCTGGGTACAACCAGATCCAGATGGCCCCCGAGGATGAAGAGTTCACTACCTTCAGGGCCCCCCAAGGTACCTTTTGTTACCAAGTTATGCCCTTCGGCCTAAAAAATGCAGGTTCCACCTATCAACGGGCCATGCATCGCATATTCAAGCCGATTCTAGGGAAATTAGTGGAATGCTACATGGATGATCTGGTAATTAAATCTCGTCAGTGCCAGGACCATCTCAAGGACCTTGAGAAAGTGTTCGTCTTCCTCCGTTCCTACCACCTGAAGATGAACCCATTGAAGTGTGCCTTCGGGGTCACCTCCAGGAAGTTTCTTGGCTTTGTTGTTAGATACTGAGGCATCAAGATCGACCTGGAGAAGATCAAGGCCATCAGCCAGATTCCTCCCCCAAGAAATATTCGGGAGCTTTGAGGTCTCCAAGGCCACTTAGCCTACGTATGACGATTCATTGTGAATCTGGAAGGCAAGTGTAATCCCTTTTCTCGGCTCATGAAGAAAGGCGCCACCTACAAGTGGGATGAAGAGTTTTAGATCGCCTTTGAGGAAATCAAGCAGTATCTGCTCCAACCTCTGGTCTTTATGCCACCCATTTCCATGAAGTCGCTGGTCCTTTATATTACCGCCCTGGAACGATCCCTCGGTGCACTTCTCGCCCAGAAGAATAACAAGGGAACAGAGAACAACCTCTACTACCTTAGCTGCATACTCCTCGATACAGAATTTAGATACTCTCCCATCGATAAGAGCTTCCTGGTGCTCATATTTTCCATACAGAAATTATGGCACTACTTGCAGAACCACGAGGTATAGCTGGTCTCTTGGGTAGACCCATTGAAATACATCCTGAACCGACCTATGTTTACTGGCTGACTAGCGCGGTGGGTAGTGATCCTCCAGCAGTTCGACATCAGGTTCGTACCTCAGAAGGTTATCAAAGGACAGGCATTGGCATACTTCCTAGCTGCTCATCCAACCTCCGTGGATCAGCCATTGGATCTAGTCTTTCCTGATGAGGTAATCCTCTCAGTTGATCATGCCACCCCATGCGGGCAGATGAACTTCGATGGTGCCTCCCGAATCCCCAACGGTAGAAGGCTCAATGATCCTAGGCTCAAAAGAGTGGGCCTGGGTGTCGTATTCATCACCCTGGAGCAAGTCGTTCTTCTGTATTTGTTCCTGCTGTTAGAAGGCTGCACCAACAATGAGGCAGAATATCATGCCCTCATCACTAGCCTCGAGTTGGATTTTGAGATTGACGTGCCCCATCTGTATGTGAAAGGGGACTATGAGATGGTCATCAGGCAGTTCAATGGTGACTATGTTGTCAGAAAGCCAGAACTCATACCACTGCAGGAGTGCACCCTCCTTCTAATGGCCCAGTTCCTTTCTCAGCCAGAGGTCATTCATATCCCTCAGTTGCAGAACAGTCGAGCAGACGCTTTGGACAGCCTGTCCGCATCACTGGCGGAGCCTGAACAGGGAAACCTGATTATCCACATGGCACACCGGAGAGTCGTTTCTCCAGTTATCCTAGAGGATGATCGTGGCCCGCGGGTGAACCATCTTACCACTGATTCCCCTACGATAGGATCCCCGGGGACTTCAGACATGGTAATCGAAGTAGTTCCTGATTGGAGGACACCCTTGGTTGAATACCTCTAGCGCAGTAATCTTCTGTCGGACCGAGCCGAGTGCGAGAGAATCTGACGTCGCGCACTGCAGTTCACCCTTCATAGTGGTCCCAGCCTTGAGAAAATCCTTTACAGACACGGATTTGATGGTGTTATCCTCTGATGCCTTAAAGGAGTCGAGATCTCATAGGTCATGCTAGAGGTTCATGATGGTTCCTGTGGTTCCCACCAGGTCGGGTCGAAGTTGTCCCACCAGATTCGGAGGTTGGGGTACTTTTGGCCCTCCATGATCCATGACTACATCGAGTTCTCCAGGAGGTTTCATGTGTTCCAAGTTCATGCTAACTTTGTGCATCAGCCACCGGAGCCCCTCCACACTACCAAGTATTCTTGGACCTTTGCAATCTGGGGATTGGATGTCGTAGGACCTTACCCACCAGTGAAATCTCGCCAATGTCGGTTCATTCAGACTGTTACAGATTTCTTTTCCAAGTGGACAGAGGAAATTCCGCTCAAGGAAGTCAAAGCTCGTTCTATCGCTGACTTCGTGAGTTCCAATATCATCTATCAATTTGGGGTACCTCACGCTGTCCTCACGGATAACGAAACTAACTTCTGAGCAGCCGAGATGAAGAAATTGTATGCTAAGTACAACATTCTCTCTAACCATACCTCCCTCTATCACAAGCATGCTAATGGACAGATCGAGGCGTTTAACAAAACCCTCTCTAACATTCTGCAAAAAATGGTTGGTCAGAATAAGAAAAGTTGGTCAGACAAGCTCCCCAACTCCCTATGGGCTTATCGGACGACGACTCATAATTCCACCCAGGTGACCCCGTATTCCCTAGTGTACGGAGCTGAGGTTGTCCTACCCATCGAGATTCAGTTTCCCTCATTGCGTACGACAGTCTATGACCAGAAAGTTCCAGATAGAGTTGCTGAAATTCATCTAGAGGAATTAGAAGCGATGGAAGAGAATAGGCTTCGTGCTCTGCACAACCTAGAGAGGCATCAGAGCAGGATGGCTTGAGCTTTCAATAAGAGGGTTCGCCTCCACTCTTTCCTGCAAGGCGATCTGGTATTGGCCCTCAGGGAACCAATGATTCCCGGTAGAAAACCACCCAAGTTGGAGCCCAAGTGGGAGGGGCCTTTCATCATCCATAAGGTCTATCACAATGGTGTGTATTCCCTGGTGACTATGGATAGAGAGCGTGTAACTCCTCCCACCAACACTAAGTTCCTCAATAAGTACTTTGCTTGAGTCCCCTGGGTCCTGCATGACCCTAAACTGCATTTGGTCCTACATTTAGGCCCCTGGGGTCCCCCATGACCTTAAACTGGATAAGGGTCCTGCATGACCCTAAACTGCATTTGGTCCTACATTTGGTTCCCTGGGATCCCCCATGACCTTAAACTGGATAAGGGTCCTACATGAGCCTAAACTGCATTTGGTCCAACATTTGGGCCCCTAGGGTCCCCCATGACCTTAAACTAGATAAGGGTCCAGTATGAACTTAAACTACATTTGGCCCTGCATCTAGGCCCCTTTGGTCCGAGTTCTAAGACCTTAATCTAGGATCCTTGCAGTCTAGCATGACCTTAAACTGCATGTTCGTCCTCACTGCAAGACATTAAACTACAAGCTGGTTTGGCATCCCTGACCGAGGCTTAGCCTCAGGCCCCTTGGACTTCTTGGGCCCCTTAGCCCATGCCTTCACCCAGAGCATGCGGTGTGGTGTAGGATTATGTACTCATTCACGATGGGCTATCTGTCGCACCGTGCACACTCCCTAGAAGAAATTCCCCTTATCGTCCCACGTGACGTTAAACTATGCTTCTATAACTACATGTGTCTTGATTCCCCTCCTAATGGGATACGTAGGATCGCCTGAACACCTAGGTTTTAGGTCTATCCCCATCTCTTAAGAGATCCCATGATCTCCCGGTCACCTCGGTATCTTTTCCTGTCCCTCCCCGTGGGGGGATATATAGGTGTGATACAGGGTTATTTGGCACCATGCCCCCTTATCCCAGGAATCTGCCATCTTTTGGACACTATCAAACTGAGCCCTTCAACCCTTTCTAGTGGTCCACTAATGTGCTCAGAGTACTCTGGTCTAGGACCTGGAGTGTCATATTTGACTTAGGAAAGTTTTTGTCCGCTTTCCACGCTTCGTGCTCCCCTTCATTCGGGCCCCTGTTATCTTTCACACCCAGAGGGACCCCCAAGAACGGCTTGGATAAAATGTCTTAGGTCTCTCCTACCATCACTGGCCAATGCCCCCGAGGGTTTTAGACAACAAATTGATACAAATCCCGCATTGAGAACATGGTCAGCGGTCGATGCTCATTTGTTTGTCCCCATTTTAGGCTAACGCTGTAACGACCCACACTTTACATACAATGTTAATACTTCAAAATTGAATCACACTTATTACAACATATGACAAAACCACAAAGGACCGTATAGGTATAGTGTCTTTAGAAACTGGGAAACATAAACAACTGGTTCATAAATCTTCTACAGTGTCTCCCATTTATTTCATCATATCTAGGGTCCCTTTTAGCATATTCTACTTAATATCCATCTTCCTGGCCTGGGGAAAAGAAAACATAAAAGGGTGAGCTCAAATGCTCAGCAAGGGCAAATAAAGGAAATAAAAATCATATCATATCTTTTTGAAAATTAAAACCTGCAAAAGAGATCATAATATCTTAACATGGAATAAATCATAGAAGTGAAAATGAGATCCCCATAATCATAACATAAAACTTGAATCTTTGTGGCATGCACACATAATCATGGAAAATCATTTCTTGTTAGTCATGACTCAT
Source organism: Viscum album (assembly GCA_963277665.1). Classification (NCBI taxonomy): domain Eukaryota; kingdom Viridiplantae; phylum Streptophyta; class Magnoliopsida; order Santalales; family Viscaceae; genus Viscum; species Viscum album. The sequence goes on along the minus strand of OY728152.1, from coordinate 1,451,917,372 downwards.
TGCCAAGACTATCTTAGTGGACAAAGTCCCTTTCTGAACCGAGTTCACTCCTCGTTTCAGTCCTGTATCACTGAACCGAAATAACCTTCCGTTCCATCCATGTCTATCTCATGAGATATAAAATCATTACCCAATGCATTGGAGGGAGATATAGGTCCCACCCATCTTATAATGAATCCTTTCTTATGTGTGCCACATAATCATAAAACATACATCATCGCATAACACATATAACAAAAATGGGATTCTTGAAACATCATGACATCATAAATCAATTCATATATGATAAAGGAATTCATAAACATAATTCCATCACAACATAGTCAAACCAATGTAAAAATATGGATAGAAATAGAACCCTTTATTATCTTAGATGGAAAATAATTTTGATAAAACACTTGAATTGAATTCTTGAGGAAAATATCCTTTCTTCTTCAAAAACATTTTTCCTTTCATAACATGTCATACAACTTTAAAATAAAAGAAGTTGATTAAAAATAAACTTGAAAACTTGTAAAGGAAGCTTCTTTGAAGTAATGTTTTAAAAATCCATTCATGCCGTATAAGTTAAAAAAAAACATTCTTCGTACTTTTGTCGGAAAAGTCAAAAAGTACCTCGTACGGAAAAACGACAAAAGATTCCTTTCATATTCTTTACTAAAAACCCACCTAAGGGTAAAATTGTATTTAAACTATTTCAAGTGGATGGAAACAATATTACATATTGAGGGAACATGGATGTGGATGATAAAATACACCCCAGTAAATACTTACGAATAAACAATCTCGGATAAAAATGAGATTGTGATATTTCCCTTACCTTAGGTCCGATTTGCTTTGTTCGTGTCCGAAGCTCCTGTATAATGGTTTAAATAATGTTATTGACTTATTCCAGAATCATACATATTGATATGAGATCATATATGGTCATATTATTTGCTTCTTGTTAGTAATATTTCATTGTTACTTGTTACTCGGGTCTTTATAACTTTTTGTTCTTATGCGTGTTTTGTCGAATAAATTCTTATTCTTATCTTTAGGTTATAGATAATTCATTTCCAGAATGGTATTAGTGTAGTATATACCATATTCATTCATTCAATTCATTTATATAATCATTATGAAATGAAGATCATGTAGAACGAGTCGCATCACATCGTGGAGACGGTATTCCGTACGTACGCACGAGTGATGATATCGTTCCTATGATCGTGGAATTGTATTGGAGTATATATATATATTATTTCAGTATCAATATTACTTAATAATAATCATATATAGTTACTGATTACACCATTATACCCATCCTTGTAAGGTGATGGTGGAAAATAGATTACACCACGGCGTGGAGACGGTATTCCGTACGTACGCACGCGCGTTGATTTCATTTTTCCGTAGGATGGATAGAAGGTGAATTAGGGTTGTTTCATATTTATAATAACATATCAGTATGTAAGTAATACTGATGTTATTACTTTATCATGAAACAACTAAAGAAGAAGAAGTTGAAGAAGAAAGAAATTGAAAAGATCGGTAATGGATATTACCTCTTCTTTGGAACGCCTTTTTGAATCCTCCACTTAAGGAACTAAGATTGGTCTTTGGAGAAGACCAGGACCTCTAGGATTATTCTAGGGAAGTGGAGAAGGGAAAATGGCAGGGGTTGGCCGATCTTGAGTGCTCAAATTGGTGTGAGGAGGAGGGGGAGGAGGTGCCCTTTTATAAGGGAGGAGAGGGGCACCTTAGGAATATCTCAAAATATTATTTTATATTAAAGTCAAAATCGGTTTATAATGGTTCCAAAGGGTCTTATTTCGAAGATAAAGTGGGGATGGGTCGAAATCCTATCAACCAATAGGATTTAAACAAGTTTAGGGTATTATTTTAACCTTATCAATTAGATTTAACTCTAAGTTAATTAATTTAACTTTTACCGTGTCTTTTTGTTTTCTTTCACTATATGGTTAATACACTTACTATAACATGCCAAACGAACCCCAAATTGTTTATTATTAATATATATATCCTTATATAAGTCATTTGGCTGAACCTTAGATTTTTAGGAATAAAATAACAATTAATAATATAATATTTGATTTAAAAACTATTTTGTGTCAATTTTGACACTATTTGATATATGATTTTTGTCAAAGTCATAAAAAAATTATATGTTCGAACCAAGTTGATTAAATCAATACTAATATATCATAGTAACCTAGAAAATTAGTGGAATTCATAAAAAGTCTCAAATTACATTTATTTTGGTATTTATATTATCAATTTTGTCAATATTTCATTAATAAGATAATTACTGCATCATCTTTGTGTCATAAATAAATTAAATTATTTGATGTCTAAAAATTACAAATAAAATACCATCATGTAGGAAATCTTTTTAGCTTTCTAATGAATATTTACAATCGAATTTATCTTATGTATAACCCTATATTAAAAATGATTTACTTATTAAACTTTGATTTTAACTATTTTAACCCTTCTTTAAATAAATTAATAATAAATGTCCTAATCTAATCCAAGTGGGCCTAAATGGTCATATTTTATTCCTAAGTTTGTTTTCGGTCGAATTACACTTGTCCAATAGAATTAGGACATGTGTTAGGGTAATATTAATATCATATTTACCCTTAGTTACCCTATTTACTATTAACCGCGGTAAAAATAGTAAAAAGTTACTATTCACCAAAAAATTATTTTCATCTCATTGAACCACATTTTAGTCCTTGATATTAACCGTGTCTCTCGGATTTTTGAAATTCCATTCACAGAAGCGGTAAAATTATGTTTTATGCAAAATTCAGTTTTTAACCTACCACTTAGTGGTTTCACTATTCATCAAAAATTGAAAGTTTTCAGAAAAATACCAAAATTTCACCCTAGGCTAATTTCGATATTCTGAGTCCAAAAATGAAGTCCATTTTGAAAAATAAAATTTATAAAATTTCAAAAAGTGGTTATTACTATTCATAACGGCTAGTTTTAATAGCATATTGTTGTTTAGTGAAACTCGGTATTGCGTACGACGCAAGCTATCGAGGAAGGTCGCGATTGCGTGTAAAGCAATCCAAGCAAGTGTTGTGTAGAAAAAGATTCCTTTGATGATTTATATAACGTAAAAGTCTCGGGTGTTACATTCTACCCCCCTTAAAAAGAATTTCGCCCTCGAAATTCGTCACTTTGCAACAAACAAATGAGGATACTTCTCCCTCATCATATCCTCAAGCTCCCATGTAGCTTCTTCAAGTTGGTGGTTTCTCCATAAAACTTTCACCAAGCGAGTGGTCTTGTTTCGTAGGACTTTTTCGCTACGATCCAGAATCTCTATCGGCTGTTCTTCATAAGAAAGATCTTGCTCCAGCGGTACAACTTCTGAGCTGAGTACATGTGAAGGATCTGGTATGTACTTTCTCAGGAGAGATACATGGAACACATCGTGAACTTGAGAGAGATTCGGTGGAAGCACCAATCGGTAAGCTACCTTCCCAACACGATCCAGTATTTCAAAAGGACCGATATATCTAGGGCTCAACTTCCCCTTCTTTCCAAATCTCATAACCCTCTTCCAGGGAGATATTCGTAAGAACACTTTATCACCCACTTCAAACTCTAGGTCTTTTCTTCGGTTGTCGGCATAACTTTTCTGTCGAATCTGAGCTGCTCTTATGTGTTGTTGAATAGATCTGACCTTTTCTGCCATTTCATCAACGAGATCAGGTCCTAATAGCTTTCTTTCCCCAACTTCATCCCAGCAAGTTGGAGTCCTGCATTTCTTTCCATAGAGAGCTTCATAAGGAGCCATCTGAATACTGGAGTGAAAGCTATTATTATAAGAAAATTCAACCAAAGGTAGGTGTTGATCCCAACCTCCTTTGAAATCCATAGAGCAAGCTCTCAACATATCTTCTAGGGTTTGAATTGTTCTCTCAGACTGACCGTCTGTCTGGGGATGATAAGCAGTGCTGAAACTCAACTCTGTATCCAGAGTATGCTGAAGACTTCGCCAGAACTTCGAGGTAAATCTCGGATCCCGATCAGATATAATAGAAAGTGGTACTCCATGCAATCTTACCACTTCCTTTACATATATCCTGGCAAGCTGATCTAGAGAGAAATCTTCTCTAATAGCAGTGAAGTGTGCAGACTTTGTAAGACGATCAACTATGACCCAGATAGCATTATTGCCTTTGGATGTTTTAGGAAGTCCTGTGACAAAGTCCATAGTGATGTTTTCCCATTTCCATTCGGGTATGGGTAATGGTTGTAACAACCCCTTAGACTTCTGTCTCTCAGCTTTAACTTGTTGACAAACCAAGCATCGAGAGACATATTCAGCAACATCTCTTTTCATGCCATCCCACCAGAAGTACTCTTTCAGGTCCCTATACATCTTCGTGCTTCCAAGATGAATAGAGAATGAAGAACTATGAGCCTCATCCAGCAGCTCTTTCTTTAATTCGGGGATGGGAGGAACACAAACCCGATTCCTGAACTTTATTATCCCATCACAATCAAGGTTGAATTCAGGAACATTTCTCACCTTCTTTTGTAACTCGACATCTTCTTTCTGTGCCTCTTTAATCTTCACATGTATAGATGGTTGAACATTCATTTGAGAAAGATAAGATTTTTCCCCTTCCATTATAATTCCAAGATCCATCCTTTGTAAATCCATAAATATTGGATCTTTTGTGATCCTCATCATGGATAAACTAGCATGGTCTTGTCGACTTAATGCATCTGCCACCTTGTTTGCTTTCCCAGGGTGGTAATGGATTGAGCAGTCATAATCCTTAATCAGCTCCAACCATCTTCTTTGGCGCATATTCAGCTCCTTTTGTGTGAAAATATACTTTAAACTTTTATGATCAGTATAAATATCACACCTTTCACCATAAAGGTAATGCCTCCAAATCTTTAATGCAAAGATTACCGCAGCCAACTCCAAATCATGTGTTGGGTAATTTTGCTCATGGATTTTCAACTGTCGTGAGGCATAAGCTATCACCATATCATTTTGCATAAGAACACACCCCAATCCCTTCTTGGATGCATCACTATAGATCACAAACCTTTCTCCACTACAAGGCAGTGTGAGCACAGGTGCACTGGATAACCTTCTTTTCAACTCCTTGAAATTCTCTTCACATTCCTCTGTCCAGACAAACTTAACTCCTTTCCGAGTCAACTTGGTGAGTGGATTAGATAATCGTGAAAAATCTTTTACAAAACGTCGATAATATCCAGCCAAACCAAGAAAACTTCGGATCTCAGTTATTGTTGTTGGTCTTGACCATCTTTCGATAACCTCTGTTTTTGCTGGATCCACAGATATCCCCTCTTTTGAGATTATATGACCCAAAAATGCAAATTTTTGAAGCCAAAATTCACACTTGGTAAATTTGGCATAAAGCTTCTCTTTTCTCAGGGTCTTCAATATAATTCTCAAGTGATCTTCATGCTCTTCCTTGCTCTTTGAATAGAAAAGAATATCGTCTATAAAGACTACCACAAATTGATCAAGATAGTCTCTAAAGACTCTATTCATTAGATCCATGAAGATAGCAGGGGCATTAGTAAGACCAAATGGAATCACTATAAATTCATAGTGTCCATACCTTGTACGGAAAGCCGTCTTTGGTATATCCTCCCTTTTGACCCTTAATTGATGATACCCTGAACGAAGATCAATCTCGGAAAAGTATTGAGCTCCGCGTAGTTGGTCAAATAAGTCATCAATGCGTGGGAGAGGATATTTGTTCTTGATAGTGATCTTGTTAAGTTCTCGATAATCAATGCAGAGTCTCATTGATCCATCTTTCTTCTTAACAAATAGAACAGGTGCTCCCCAAGGTGACGCACTAGGGCGTATGAATCCCTTATCAAGATTCTCTTGGAGTTGCTTCTTCAATTCCTGCAACTCAATTGGGGCCATTCTATAAGGTGTCTTTGAAATAGGCAAAGCACCCGGTACGAGTTCTATTGAAAACTCAACTTCACGATTTGGTGGAAGACCCGGTAATTCCTCCGGAAAGACATCATCAAACTCCCGTACAATGGGCATATTCTTAATCGTGAGTTTCTCACCAACTATTTGAGATAAATAACCTTCATTTAGTGGAATCAATACCCATAAGATGGAAGAAATTTCCACTGGAAGGTTATGTTCATCCTTGCATTGATAGACGATCGTAGGTTGATCTGGAATATGAAATGTGACTTCCCTTCTTTGGCAATTGATATGAGCTCCATGTAGAGAAAGCCAATCCATGCCAAGAATCACATCAAATTCCACTAAAGGAAGGATCACAAGATTTGCAGGAAGCACTTTCCCACAAACTTCGATCAGAGAAGAATTATAAACTTCTGATGCGATTGATGTGCCATTAGGTGTTGTCACAGCTAACTCAACATCTAATTGTTGAGGTAATACGGTGATACCCTTAGAAAATTTTTCAGAAATAAAAGAGTGGGTGGATCCAGAATCAAATAAAACATTTGCTACTTTAGAGTGGATGGTAAGTGTACCTTTCACCACATCGTTATCGTACTCCACATCGCTGATAGAAATTGCATGTGACTTTCCTTTTTCTTTAGCCTTAAGAGTCTGTTGACGTCGACCATCATCATCAACCCTTGGATTTGGGCATTGATTGGCATAATGCCCCATCTCCTTGCACTTGAAACATTGAAGTGTAGCAGGTTCATTCTGTGTATCCCTTCCTTTGTTTGCATCATTAGACATCTTCTTCCCATTATCACGGCATTCAAATGCCCGATGACCTTCCTTTCCACATTTAAAACATTTACTTGTCCCTTTAAGACAACTCCCTCCATGTTTCTTTCCACACTTTGAGCATAAGGGAAAGTTCATCTTCTTTTCCGTGTGCTCTTTAGATTTTTCTTTGAATTCCATCTTCCTCTTCTTATCAAACCCATGTGACTGATGGGTTACTCCAATCTCCATCTCGACTTTGAGAGCACATCGAACGATTTCCTCGTAGCTATTGAAGTCCCTTATGGCTAACGCCCTTCGAAGACTTGGTTTTAAGCCACTAAAGAATCGATCGATCTTACTCTCAGGTTGGATAATAATACCAGAAGCGTACCTTGCAAGTCTGGTAAAATTTGCTTCATAGGTACCAACAGATTCATCATCCCTTTGCTTCAGTTCAAGGAACTCTTTCTCCATCTTTGTTCGGAGAATACGAGGGAAGTACTTATTGAAAAATAAGTTCTTGAACTCGTCTCATTCCATAGACTCAATTTCATCCCTTTGCCTTGTATTCTTAACAAGATTCCACCATTGATCAGCATCTCCTTCCAAACGATACACTTCTAGGATGACTTTATCATGCTCAGAACATTGAAGAACTGAAAATATCTTTTCAGTAGTACTAATCCATTGTTCAGCAACTAATGGATCAGTAGACCCGCTGAAAGATGGTGGACGCTGCCTCATGAAGGATTCAACAGAATGTTGCTCCCTCCTTTGTTCGTTTGGAAATCCTGCATGATTCATAGCTTGAGAAAGTTGTGTGAGCATGGCTACAAGATTTTGCATTCCAGCTCCCATATCGTTTGGTTGCTCAGGGGGACAATCATTGCATTGCCCATCGCATTCCGCATTAACACGGTTCCTTCGGGTTCCAGCCATTGACTAAAACCAAGAAGAATAGTGTGAGCAACACTAATTATAATAGGAAACCACATAATTCAAGAATAAAATTTTCATGCTTAAGGTCTTATCCTAGGTTATTCAAGGCCATTTCTAAAACACTAAGATTGTGTTCTATGCTTAGACTTATCCTTAGGGTTCTTACTAAGGCTTTCACATCCTAGTTTCCAAAGGTTGACTATACCTTTCCTCTGATACCAACTGTAACGACCCACACTTTACATACATTGTTAATACTTCAAAATTGAATCACACTTATTACAACATATGACAAAACCACAAAGGACCGTATAGGTATAGTGTCTTTAGAAACTGGGAAACATAAACAACTGGTTCATAAATCTTCTACAGTGTCTCCCATTTATTTCATCATATCTAGGGTCCCTTTTAGCATATTCTACTTAATATCCATCTTCCTGGCCTGGGGAAAAGAAAATATAAAAGGGTGAGCTCAAATGCTCAGCAAGGGAAAATAAAGGAAATAAAAATCATATCATATCTTTTTGAAAATTAAAACCTGCAAAAGAGATCATAATATCTTAACATGGAATAAATCATAGAAGTGAAAATGAGATCCCCATAATCATAACATAAAACTTGAATCTTTGTGGCATGCACACATAATCATGGAAAATCATTTCTTGTTAGTCATGACTCATTGCCAAGACTATCTTAGTGGACAAAGTCCCTTTCTGAACCGAGTTCACTCCTCGTTTCAGTCCTGTATCACTGAACCGAAATAACCTTCCGTTCCAGCCATGTCTATCTCATGAGATATAAAATCATTACCCAATGCATTGGAGGGAGATATAGGTCCCACCCATCTTATAATGAATCCTTTCTTATGTGTGCCACATAATCATAAAACATACATCATCGCATAACACATATAACAAAAATGGGATTCTTGAAACATCATGACATCATAAATCAATTCATATATGATAAAGGAATTCATAAACATAATTCCATCACAACATAGTCAAACCAATGTAAAAATATGGATAGAAATAGAACCCTTTATTATCTTAGATGGAAAATAATTTTGATAAAACACTTGAATTGAATTCTTGAGGAAAATATCCTTTCTTCTTCAAAAACATTTTTCCTTTCATAACATGTCATACAACTTTAAAATAAAATAAGTTGATTAAAAATAAACTTGAAACTTGTAAAGGAAGCTTCTTTGAAGTAATGTTTTAAAAATCCATTCATGCCGTATAAGTTAAAAAAAAACATTCTTCGTACTTTTGTCGGAAAAGTCAAAAAGTACCTCGTACGGAAAAACGACAAAAGATTCCTTTCATATTCTTTACTAAAAACTCACCTAAGGGTAAAATTGGATTTAAACTATTTCAAGTGGATGGAAACAATATTACATATTGAGGGAACATGGATGTGGATGATAAAATACACCCCAGTAAATACTTACGAATAAACAATCTCGGATAAAAATGAGATTGTGATATTTCTCTTACCTTAGGTCCGATTTGCTTTGTTCGTGTCCGAAGCTCCTGTATAATGGTTTAAATAATGTTATTGACTTATTCCAGAATCATACATATTGATATGAGATCATATATGGTCATATTATTAGCTTCTTGTTAGTAATATTTCATTGTTACTTGTTACTCGGGTCTTTATAACTTTTTGTTCTTATGCATGTTTTGTCGAATAAATTCTTATTCTTATCTTTAGGTTATAGATAATTCATTTCCAGAATGGTATTAGTGTAGTATATACCATATTCATTCATTCAATTCATTTATATAATCATTATGAAATGAAGATCATGTAGAACGAGTCGCATCACATCGTGGAGACGGTATTCCGTACGTACGCACGAGTGATGATATCGTTCCTATGATCGTGGAATTGTATTGGAGTATATATATATATTATTTCAGTATCAATATTACTTAATAATAATCATATATAGTTACTGATTACACCATTATACCCATCCTTGTAAGGTGATGGTGGAAAATAGATTACACCACGGCGTGGAGACGGTATTCCGTACGTACGCACGCGCGGTGATTTCATTTTTCCGTAGGATGGATAGAAGGTGAATTAGGGTTGTTTCATATTTATAATAAAATATCAGTATGTAATTAATACTGATGTTATTACTTTATCATGAAACAACTAAAGAAGAAGAAGTTGAAGAAGAAAGAAATTGAAAAGATCGGTAATGGATATTACCTCTTCTTTGGAACGCCTTTTTGAATCCTCCACTTAAGGAACTAAGATTGGTCTTTGGAGAAGACCAGGACCTCTAGGATTATTCTAGGGAAGTGGAGAAGGGAAAATGGCAGGGGTTGGCCGAGCTTGAGTGCTCAAATTGGTGTGAGGAGGAGGGGGAGGAGGTGCCCTTTTATAAGGGAGGAGAGGGGCACCTTAGGAATATCTCAAAATATTATTTTATATTAAAGTCAAAATCGGTTTATAATGGTTCCAAAGGGTCTTATTTCGAAGATAAAGTGGGGATGGGTCGAAATCCTATCAACCAATAGGATTTAAACAAGTTTAGGGTATTATTTTAACCTTATCAATTAGATTTAACTCTAAGTTAATTAATTTAACTTTTACCGTGTCTTTTTGTTTTCTTTCACTATATGGTTAATACACTTACTATAACATGCCAAACGAACCCCAAATTGTTTATTATTAATATATATATCCTTATCTAAGTCATTTGGCCGAACCTTAGATTTTTAGGAATAAAATAACAATTAATAATATAATATTTGATTTAAAACCTATTTTGTGTCAATTTTGACACTATTTGATATATGATTTTTGTCAAAGTCATAACAAAATTATATGTTCGAACCAAGTTGATTAAATCAATACTAATATATCATAGTAACCTAGAAAATTAGTGGAATTCATAAAAAGTCTCAAATTACATTTATTTTGGTATTTATATTATCAATTTTGTCAATATTTCATTAATAAGATAATTACTGCATCATCTTTGTGTCATAAATAAATTAAATTATTTGATGTCTAAAAATTACAAATAAAATACCATCATGTAGGAAATCTTTTTAGCTTTCTAATGAATATTTACAATCGAATTTATCTTATGTATAACCCTATATTAAAAATTATTTACTTATTAAACTTTGATTTTAACTATTTTAACCCTTCTTTAAATAAATTAATAATAAATGTCCTAATCTAATCCAAGTGGGCCTAAATGGTCATATTTTATTCCTAAGTTTGTTTTCGGTCGAATTACACTTGTCCAATAGAATTAGGACATGTGTTAGGGTAATATTAATATCATATTTACCCTTAGTTACCCTATTTACTATTAACCGCGGTAAAAATAGTAAAAAGTTACTATTCACCAAAAAATTATTTTCATCTCATTGAACCACATTTTAGTCCTTGATATTAACCGTGTCTCTCGGATTTTTGAAATTCCATTCACAGAAGCGGTAAAATTAAGTTTTATGCAAAATTCAGTTTTTAACCTACCACTTAGTGGTTTCACTATTCATCCAAAATTGAAAGTTTTCAGAAAAATACCAAAATTTCACCCTAGGCTAATTTCGATATTCTGAGTCCAAAAATGAAGTCCATTTTGAAAAATAAAATTTATAAAATTTCAAAAAGTGGTTATTACTATTCATAACGGCTAGTTTTAATAGCATATTGTTGTTTAGTGAAACTCGGTATTGCGTACGACGCAAGCTATCGAGGAAGGTCGTGATTGCGTGTAAAGCAATCCAAGCAAGTGTTGTGTAGAAAAAGATTCCTTTGATGATTTATATAACGTAAAAGTCTCGGGTGTTACAAACGCGACAGGATATTGTGTTGTGAACATGGTCAGCAGTAGTCCTCAGTCGTCACGCCGGCTCATTTAGGCCATGAATGTTGGTTTCATGATTCACATTATGTTCCACCCCATCATGTAAAGGTGGAATCTAGACACTCCTTGCACTAGCCCTCAGCTCACCCCCGCACGTCAGACGGACAAAGCTGCGTAACGGCGTCTCTCGGGGCTCTCGCAACCCGAGCGCCAAGGTTATGTGTAACAGCCCGAGATTTTATGAAAAATATTCTTTTTAATTTTATTAATGTCTTGTGTTGTACGCTACACCAAAAGGATCTTGCACAACACGCATCTTTGACTTGCCTTGCATTACACGCAATCGCAACCTTCCTCGATAGTGTGTGTAGTACGCAATACTGAGTTTCACGAAACAACGATATGCTATTATTAAAACTAGCCGTTATGAATAGTAATAACAACTTTTTAAATTTTAGAAATTTTAGCTCTCAAAATGGACTTCATTTTTGGATTCGGAGTATCGAATTTAGCCTAAGGTGAAATTTTGGTACTTTTCGGATAACTTTCATATTCTGATGAATAGTGAAAATTACTAAATTATAATTAAAAACAACTTTTTTAATCGAAATAATTAATAGTGATAAATTATTAATTTGAGTGGTTTTAAAGTATATTTAGAATATATTTTTACAATTTAATACAATGTTGGTCATTGAATGTAATTTCACATTTAAACCAGACATAATCAAGTGTCAATCTTTTGACAGATATTGTTTCTTAAAAACACGCTATTTGTTTTAACAGCGGGATTTAATTATAAAATTAATTAATTAAACTTCTATGTTATGAATTTGGTAAAATAGGCTTCATTTTTGAATTCGGAATATGAAATATAGCTTAGGATGAAATTTTGGCATTGTTCTGAAAAACATCAATTTTTGATGAATAGTGAAACTACTAAGTGGTAGTTAAAAAAACTGAATTTTTCATAAAACTTAATTTTACCGCTTCTGTGAATGGAATTTCAAAAATCCGAGAGACACGGTTGATGTCAGTAAGTAAAATGTAGTTAAATGAGATGAAAATAATTTTTGGTGAATAGTAACTTTTTACTTTTATTTACCACGGTTAAAAGTAAATAGGGTAATTAAGGGTAAGAATGATATTAATATTCTCCTAACACATGTCCTAATTCTATTGGACAAATGTATATAGACCAAAAACAACCTTAAGTGTAAAATATTATCATTTAGGCTCACTTGAATTAGATTAGGACATTTATTATTATTTAATTCAAAGAAGAGTTAAAAGAGTTAAAATCAAAGTATATTTACTAAAACATTTTTAATATAGGGTTGTACATAAGATAAATTCGATTGTAAATATTCATTATAAATCTAAAAAGATTTATTACATGATGGTATTTTATTTGTAATTTTTAGACATGAAATAATTTAATTTATTTATGACACAAAGATGATGCAGTAATTATCTTATTAATGAAATATTGACATAATTGATATTATAAATACCAAAATAAATGTAATTTAAGACTTTTTATGAATTCCACTAATTTTCTAGATTACTATGATATATTAGTGTTTATTTAATCAACTTGGTTCGAACATATAATTCTGTTATGACTTTCACAAAAATCATATATCAAATAGTGTCAAAATTGACACAAAATAGTTTTTAAATCAAATATTATATTATTAATTGTTATTTTATTCCTAAAAATCTAAGGTTAGTCCAAATGACTTAGATAAGGATATATATTAATAATAAACAATTTGGGGTTCGTTTGGCATGTTATAGTAAGTGTATTAACCATATAGTGTAAGAAAACAAAAAGACACGGTAAAAGTTAAATTATTTAACTTAGAGTTAAATCTAATTGATAAGGTTAAAATAATACCCTAAACTTGTATAAATCCTATTGGATGATAGGATTTAGACCCATCCCCACTTTAGATTCTAAATAAGACCCTTTGGAACCATTATAAACCGATTTTGACTTTAATATAAAATAATATTTTGAGATATTCCTAAGGTGCCCCTCTCCTCCCTTATAAAAGGGCACCTCCTCCCCCTCCTCCTCACACCAATTTGAGCACTCAAGCTCGGCCAACCCCTGACATTTTCTCCTATAAACTTCCCTAGAATAATCCTAGAGGTACTGGTCTTCTTCAAAGACCAATCTTAGTTCCCTAAGTGGACGATTCAAAGAGGCGTTCCAAAGAAGAGGTAATATCCATTACCGATCTTTTCAATTTCTTTCTTCTTCAACTTCTTCATCTTTAGTTGTTTCATTATAAAGTAATAACATCAGAATTACTTACATACTGATATGTTATTATAAATATGAAACAACTCTAATTAACCTTCTATCCATCCTACGGAGAAAGGAAATCACCGCGCGTGCGTACGTACGGAATACCGTCTCCACGCCGTGGTGTAATCTATTTTCCGTCACCACCTTAATTGGATGGGTATAATGGTGTAATGAGTAACTATATATGATTATTATAAAGTGATATTGATACTGAAATAGTATACATACACTTAAACACAATTCCACAACCATGAGAACGATATCATCGCTCGTGCGTACGTACGGACTACCGTCTCCACGACGCGATGAGATTCATTCTCAATGATTAACCATTCATGAATGATTATAAAGTATATATAATAAGTACTAATGAAATATATGACATAATAATGAAACTGTATTTATGTATATTTATATGTATGTCATCTACTTAATTCTATTCAATTCAATAAGGAAACGAAAACAGCGTTCATGCGTACGTACGGACTACCGTCTCCATGAATGGTGTATTTCATTCCATTTATCAATATATTACATATATGTATATTCTGAATATATATGATATATAAATAATGTTTTACATTCTGGATATAAGTAATCATGATCCAAGTAATCATATTAATAATTACAAGTTAAAAACACCTACGATAAATGAAACGATTTTACCCAAAATGCTTCTTTAACATGAATTTACAAAAGAACGGGTAATATAAAGTCATAAGTGGACCATATATGATATAATAAAAATGAATATGATTATGGAATAAGTCAATAACATTATTTAAACCATTATACAGGAGCTTCGGACACATACAAAGCAAATCGGACCTAAGGTAAGGGAAATATCACAATCTCATTTTTATCCGAGATTGTTTATTCGTAAGTATTTACTGGGGTGTATTTTATCATACACATCCATGTTTCATCAATATGTAATATTATTTCCATCCACCTACAATTGTTTAAATCCATTTTTACCCTTCAGTGAGTTTTTAGTAATATGTATGAAAGGAATCTTTTGTCGTTTTTCGTACGAGGTACTTTTTGACTTTTCCGACAAAAGTACGAAGAATGTTTTTTTTAAACATTATTTCCAAGAATATTCCTTTATAAGTTTTCATGTTTATTTTTAATCAACTTCTTTTAGTTTATAATTTTATGACATGTTAAGAAAAGAAAAGTGTTTTTGAAGTAGAAAGGATATTTTCCTCAAGAATGAAGTTCAAGTATTTTATCAAAATTATTTTCCATCTAAGATAATAAAAGGGTTCTGTTTTTATCCCTATTATTACATTGATTTGATCATGTTGTGATGGAATTATTTTTATGAATTCCTTTATCTTATATGAATTTATTTATGATGTCATGATGTTTAAGATTCCCATTTGTATTACATGGGTTATGCAATGATGTATGATTTATGATTTTGTGGCACACATAAGAATGGTATCATTATGAGATGGATGGGACCTATATCTCCCTCCAATGCATTGGGTAAAGATTTTATATCTCATGAGATAGACATGGCTGGAATGGTAGGTTATACCGGTTCAGTGAAACAGGACTGAAACGAGGGTGACTCGATTCAGAAAGGGACTTTGTCCACTAAGATAGTCTTGGCAATGAGTCATGACTAACAAGAAATGATTCTCTATGATTATGTGTGTATGCCACAAAGTTTCATGTTTTACGTTATGCTTATTGGGATTTCATTTCACTGCTATGATTTATCCCATGTTACGAAATTATGATCTCTTTTGCAGGTTAAGATTTCCAAAAGTTATGTTCTTATGAATATGATGTGATTGATTTTCTTTTGTTTACCCTTACTGAGCATTTGAGCTCACCCTTTTATGTTTTCTTTTCCCCAGGATATAAATAATGGTTTTAGGTAAAAAAAAAAAGGGAAGATCTTTATGGGAGATATTGAGGATCCTTCACCATGATTAGAAGATTACGTTCCGAGTTTCCAAAGACACTAACCTATTACGGTCCTTGTGTGTGTGTTTTTGTTATGTACTAAGTATTTCGCAAAAGTAATGTAATGTCCATGTACAATAAGCTTCGGGTCTCTACAGTTGGTATCAGAGGAAAGGTTTAGTCAACCTTTGGAAACTAGGATGCGAAAACGTTAGTGAGATCCCTAGATATATTTCTAAGGTATGTCTAGGGATGTCCCTAAGGTTAAGTATACGTATAGGTTATAGTACTAGAATTACGCTAACGATCATAGAATTAAACCTAAGATGTTAGATATTGAAGGTACTCCCCCTTTATTATGTTGTTTTCCCTAGCATGATTTTTGCCTCTCACAAGATTCTTTTTGTGTTTTAGTTAATGGAGGGAACCAGAAGGAATTCGGTTAACATTGAATCCAATGGACAAATTGGTGACTATGAGCAAAAAAATTGTGTAATTCCTATAGAGAAAGATCTTGTGATTATGCCAAATCAGTCATCGCGATATATGATTAACAAGGTGAAATTTAGTGGTATGCCTAATTCAACAAAGAAGAGGAAGATAAACTATTATTCATGTTCACATGTTGAGGAGCATAAAGAAAAGAAGATTGAGATTTATAAAGAAGGGAAGAAGAACCTTGAGGAATACCTCAAATGGAGGAACCGATGTTATCTGTGTGGAGAAAAGGGTCATAGAGTGACAGACTGTTATGGAGTTCAATGCATTATTTGTGGAGAACATGGGAATTACCCAACTCAATGCCCTGACCTAAAAAGTTACTTCTAAATCAAGGAAGGACTTATTCCAGGACAATAATTGAAGAGGATGGATTGAAGTGTTTATGTATTGGTATTCAAGAATAATGTTGTTGAGGTACTTTTATTGTTGTATTATTCTATTGTGGTTTTCAATAATTTTAAGGTACCGGTAACCATGAAAAGTGATTCAAATGTTTTTGAAAGCAGATGATATGCGCATAATGAAGGGATAAGGAGAAAATGAAATGTTTGACAGTATTCATGAGCTCATGATTGATATAAGGACTAAGTGATATCATTGTTTGAGTATATATAATTTTGAGGATTTTGGTATGTGGAAAGTGTTAAATTTTAACTGCATTCATGTTTTCACTAAGGTATTCAAGAGAATACATGATTAAGGACTTTTAATGTTTGGAATGTGACCAACAAAACATATCTTATGATATATGGGGATCAACGATGGTATTAAATCTCTAGTAATCGATTTCACTATGTTATGAGAGTGGACTGCAGTATTATGGATAAGCCTAAAGATTGGAATGGATTATGTTGGACATAAGTTAGTATTGTTTAAGAAGTTTTTTCGATATTATTGATGGGATGTTATAGTAATATAGTTTTAGAAAAAGGACAACCTGCAGGACGGGCGACAGCCCATCGCGTCGGACAAGGATGTGGGAATCGAACCCACAACCGAAGTGCGACTGGCCTTTATCGCCTACCACTGGCCTACAGGAAGTCCCTGTTTAGAAGAATCTAGTTTTATTATATTAAGCAATATGATATATGAAGTATAAGTCCATTTTAGGAACCATATATGATTAATCTCACTATATATCGACTTATGTATATAATTTTTGCTAACCTTTTGTTTGAGACAGATGGAATGACCTGTCATTCTATCACATGATCTGCTAACACTTCACGAATAACAAATTCAACGTCATTTATTTAAGAGATGAAGTGGAAATTGTTAAAGGCACGAACAACAGTGAGATTGTAACAAAATAAAGTAAGTATTTATTCTAATTCAAACTCTTCAACTTTAGGGAAACGATCTTGAAAACCAAAAATGTTGTCCTAGTGCTCTTATATCTGATGAATCAGATGGTACCTTAGATCGTCACAAATTTATGGCTTTGTGATTGCTGGCTTTTCCATAGCCATGTTCTCTACCACTCTCCATCAGAACATGACAGTTAGATTTCTCTTCCATATCCATATTTTCACCTACGTGGAAACCCAATGATTAGTTTATTTGGGTAACCGTTACGTTTCATACTTTTGTTTTTAAAGATTGGTTTTGATATTCCTTTTTACGATGTGGGTTTCTATTAAATAAACTTTCGAATAGTAAACCATTTATAACCCCGACGAATTTCGAGGGCGAAATTCATTTTAAGGGGGGTAGAATGTAACAGCCCGAGATTTTATGAAAAATATTCTTTTTAATTTTATTAATGTCTTGTGTTGTACGCTACACCAAACGGAGCTTGCACAACACGCATCTTTGACTTGCCTTGCATTACACGCAATCACAACCTTCCTCGATAGCGTGTGTAGTACGCAATACTGAGTTTCACGAAACAACGATATGCTATTATTAAAACTAGCCATTATGAATAGTAATAACCACTTTTTAAATTTTAGAAATTTTAGCTCTCAAAATGGACTTCATTTTTGGATTCGAAGTATCGAATTTAGCCTAAGGTGAAATTTTGGTACTTTTCGGATAACTTTCATATTCTGATGAATAGTAAAAATTACTAAATTATAATTAAAAAAAACTTTTTTAATCGAAATAATTAATAGTGATAAATTATTAATTTGAGTGGTTTTAAAGTATATTTAGAATATATTTTTACAATTTAATACAATGTTGGTCATTGAATGTAATTTCACATTTAAACCAGACATAATCAAGTGTCAATCTTTTGACAGATATTGTTTCTTAAAAACACGCTATTTGTTTTAACAGCGGGATTTAATTATAAAATTAATTAATGTAACTTCGATGTTATGAATTTGGTAAAATAGACTTCATTTTTGAATTCGGAATATGAAATATAGCTTAGGATGAAATTTTGGCATTGTTCTGAAAAACATCAATTTTTGATGAATAGTGAAACTACTAAGTGGTAGTTAAAAAAACTGAATTTTTCATAAAACTTAATTTTACCGCTTCTGTGAATGGAATTTCAAAAATCCGAGAGACACGGTTGATGTTAGTAAGTAAAATGTGGTTCAATGAGATGAAAATAATTTTTGGTGAATAGTAACTTTTTACTTTTATTTACCACGGTTAAAAGTAAATAGGGTAATTAAGGGTAAGAATGATATTAATATTATCCTAACACATGTCCTAATTCTATTTTACAAGTGTATCTCGACCAAAAACAACCTTAAGTGTAAAATATTATCATTTAGGCCCACTTGAATTAGATTAGGACATTTATTATTATTTAATTCAAAGAAGAGTTAAAAGAGTTAAAATCAAAGTATATTTACAAAAACATTTTTAATATAGGGTTGTACATAATATAAATTAGATTGTAAATATTAATTAGAAAGCTAAAAATATTTCCTACATGATGGTATTTTATTTGTAATTTTTAGACATCAAATAATTTAATTTATTTATGACAGAAAGATGATGCAGTAATTACCTTATTAATGAAATATTGACATAATTGATATTATAAATACAAAAATAAATGTAATTTAAGACTTTTTATGAATTACAATAATTTTATAGGTAACTATGATATATTAGTGTTGATTTAATCAACTTGTTTCGAACATATAATTTTTTTATGACTTTCACAAAAATCATATATCAAATAGTGTCAAAATTGACACAAAATAGTTTTTAAATCAAATATTATATTATTAATTGTTATTTTATTCCTAAAAATCTAAGGTTCGTCCAAATGAGTTAGATAAGGATATATATTAATAATAAACAATTTGGGGTTCGTTTGGCATGTTATAGTAAGTGTATTAACCATATAGTGTAAGAAAACAAAAAGACACGGTAAAAGTTAAATTATTTAACTTAGAGTTAAATCTAATTGATATGGTTAAAATAATACCCTAAACTTGTCTAAATCCTATTGGATGATAGGATTTAGACCCATACCCACTTTAGCTTCGAAATAAGACCCTTTGTAACCATTATAAACCGTTTTTGACTTTAATATAAAATAATATTTTGAGATATTCCTAAGGTGCCCCTCTCCTCCCTTATAAAAGGGAACCTCCTCCCCCTCCTCCTCACACCAATTTGAGCACTCAAGCTCGGCCAACCCCTGCCATTTTCTCCTCTCCACTTCCCTATAATAATCCTAGAGGTCCTGGTCTTCTTCAAAGACCAATCTTAGTTCCCTAAGTGGAGGATTCAAAGAGGCATTCCAAAGAAGAGGTAATATCCATTACTGATCTTTTCAATTTCTTTCTTCTTCAACTTCTTCTTCTTTAGTTGTTTCATTATAAAGTAATAACATCAGTATTACTTACATACTGATATGTTATTATAAATATGAAACAACTCTAATTAACCTTCTATCCATCCTACGAAGAAAGGAAATCACCGCGCGTGCGTACGTACGGAATACCGTCTCCACGCCGTGGTGTAATCTATTTTTCGTCACCACCTTAATTGGATGGGTATAATGGTGTAATGAGTAACTATATATGATTATTATAAAGTGATATTGATACTGAAATAGTATACATACACTTCAACACAATTCCACAACCATGAGAACGATATCATCGCTCGTGCGTACGTACGGACTACCGTCTCCACGACGCGATGAGATTCATTCTCAATGATTAACCATTCATGAATGATTATAAAGTATATATAATAAGTAATAATGAAATATATGAAATAATAATGATATTGTATTTATGTATATTTATATGTATGTCATCTACTTAATTCTATTCAATTCAATAAGGAAACGAAAACAGCGTTCATGCGTACGTACGGACTACCGTCTCCATGAATGGTGTATTTCATTCCATTTATCAATATATTAAATATATGTATATTCTGAATATATATGATATATAAATCATGTTTTACATTCTTGATATAAGTAATCATGATCCAAGTAATCATATTAATAATTACAAGTTAAAAACACCTACGATAAATGAAACGATTTTACCCAAAACGCTTCTTTAACATTAATTTACAAAAGAACGGGTAATATAAAGTCATAAGTGGTCCATATATGATATAATAAAAATTAATATGATTATGGAATAAGTCAATAACATTATTTAAACCATTATACAGGATCTTCGGACACATACAAAGCAAATCGGACCTAAGGTAAAGGAAATATCACAATCTCATTTTTATCCGAGATTGTTTATTCGTAAGTATTTACTGGGGTGTATTTTATCATCCACATCCATGTTTCATCAATATTTAATATTATTTCCATCCACCTACAATTTTTTAAATCCATTTTTACCCTTCGGTGAGTTTTTAGTAATATGTATGAAAGGAATCTTTTGTCGTTTTTCGTACGAGGTACTTTTTGACTTTTCCGACAAAAGTACGAAGAATGTTTTTTTTAAAACATTATTTCCAAGAATCTTCCTTTATAAGTTTTCATGTTTATTTTTAATCAACTTCTTTTAGTTTATAATTGTATGACATTTTAAGAAAAGAAAAGTGTTTTTGAAGTAGAAAGGATATTTTCCTCAAGAATGAAGTTCAAGTATTTTATCAAAATTATTTTCCATCTAAGATAATAAAAGGGTTCTGTTTTTATCCCTATTATTACATTGATTTGATCATGTTGTGATGGAATTATTTTTATGAATTACTTTATCTTATATGAATTGATTTATGATGTCATGATGTTTAAGATTCCCATTTGTATTACATGGGTTATGCAATGATGTATGATTTATGATTTTGTGGCACACATAAGAATGGTATCATTATGAGATGGGTGGGACCTATATCTCCCTCCAATGCATTGGGTAAAGATTCTATATCTCATGAGATAGACATGGCTGGAATGGTAGGTTATACCGGTTCAGTGAAACAGGACTGAAACGAGGGTGACTCGATTCATAAAGGGACTTTGTCCACTAAGATAGTCTTGGCAATGAGTCATGACTAACAAGAAATGATTCTCTATGATTATGTGTGTATGCCACAAAGTTTCATGTTTTACGTTATGCTTATTGGGATTTCATTTCACTGCTATGATTTATCCCATGTTATGAAATTATGCTCTCTTTTGCAGGTTAAGATTTCCAAAAGTTATGTTCTTATGAATATGATGTGATTGATTTTCTTTTGTTTACCCTTACTGAGTATTTGAGCTCACCCTTTTATGTTTTATTTTCCCCAGGATATAAAGAATGGTTTTAGGTAAAAAAAAGAAGGGAAGATCTTTATGGGAGATATTGAGGATCTTTCACCACGATTAGAAGATTACGTCCCGAGTTTCCAAAGACACTAAACTATTACGGTCCTTGTGTGTGTGTTTTTTTTATGTACTAAGTATTCTGCAAAAGTAATGTAATGTCCATGTACGATAAGCTTCGGGTCTCTACATTATGTGTTGGGGTTTTCTCTAAGGATCGTGCGCAGCTTGACCCTCATCCCCATGGGAGATGAGGATTTTCCCAGACATTGCGTTTTGGGCCCAGCTCAGCTGGAAGCTAGTGTCTCCTGCCCCCCCTGATTGTTGGACCCTCTTCGGATCCTTGGCCCGAGGCTCCTCTCCCGGAGTCGCGCGTGGTGACGGTAGGCGGATGTGCCCTCATCCACATTGGGAATGCCTCATCGCATCGTGCATGTTCCCCCAGGTCCAATCCATACAACCTTAAACTGTGTTGTTTGGTCCCACCACATGACCATAAACTGTGATGATATCGTCCTGTCCGCACGACGAAAAATGGAACTGCATTGTGGTGACCTCCTCATAGGGGACATCACGTTGGGTATTGGTCCATTACCATACCATTTGTCAATTCCTGTATACAGCTTGATTATTGTGGCAATTCCAGGAGTTTCTACCTTAGGTCGTTCATTCCACGAAAGAAAAACCATTCACCTTCATGTACAAACAAGATGTATCAAATGTCGCTTCTTTTGGTGCGAGGGCCAGACCCGCACACCTCTTTAATCCTTTGAACAGGTATCATGTCGTGTTGTGACATCCTTCAAGAACTATGTGCAGCTTGATTCCCATCCTAATGGGATACGTAGGAACGCCCAGACCTCCTGTCTTTAGGTCCAGCTCGAGTTCAGCTAGTTCATCTCTTCGGTCCTACCTACAGGACCCCAACTATGGGACTACGTGGTGTAGTGCGGGATTATTTCCTCATTCACGTCTATTTTGAAATAGCTACACCACACGCACCCCGTTCTAAGGATTATCCCTCCTATGTAATGTCCCCCATGACATTAAAAGGCGCCATCAAGAACTATGTATGGCTTGATTCTCATCCTTATGAGATACGTAGGAGCGCCTGGGTACTTCCCCGCAGGCCTAGCCTAACTTTCGTGTTCGTTTCCTCAGCCTAAACATGTCCCCAAGGAGCACATGGTAGGCATGACCTTGTCCTCATTCACATCTGGTTTTACAACCGCTTTTACCGTGTGTCTCCCACTGCCCTTACTCTTTGGTCTGAGCTGTAATACCTTAAACTAAGATCCTTTTCAAGAACTACGTGTGGATTGATTCTCATCCTTATGAGATACATAGGAATTCCTGGACATTTCATCTTGGGTCCAGCCCCAGGGATTACCAAATCACATCCCTCCTTACTATCGGCCCCTCGGCCTGGCTTCTTGGGGAGTGGTCTGATTGTGACATTTACCCCGAATAAGTTTGGGATGCCCCATAGTGATGTCAGGAAGCAACAGTTCCCTTTATAGAGAGGTCCTGTTTGAAAATTGAGATGATCTATGACCAGATTAATACGTCTGCCTAATGCACCTCCACCACGGTGGCGCAATTTTGGGAGTGTTGTACTCTGTTCGAACAAACCACCACTCCACTTCCATGCTTTGCATGCCCCTTTATTTGGATCCTCATCCTCTTTCATGTTTGATGGGACCCCCTAACAGTATGGATGATAGACTTTGGTCCGCTTACTACAACAATATGGATGATAGACCTTTGGTCTGCCGATTGTAGCAATATGGATGATAGACCTACAGTCTGCCTACTATCCTAGGCCAACGTTCTGGAAGACTGGTCATGTTTTATAGGACCCCCTAATATTATGGATGATAGACTTTGGTCCGCCTGCTGCAACAATATGGATGATAGACCTTTGGTCCGCCTATTGTAGTAATATGGATGACAGAACTATAGTCCGCCTATTGTCCTGGGCCAACATCTCGAAAGACTTTTCATGTTTGATGGGACCCCCTAACAGTATGGATGAAAGACCTTTGGTTCACCTATTGTAGCAATATGGATGATAGACCTACAGTCTGCCTGCTTTCCTGGGTCAACGTTCCAGAATACTGATCGACGATATTTGAGTTAGGCCCCATGTTGTGAACATGGTCAGCAGTCATCCTTCATTTATTGTCCCCATTTCAGGCCAATGCGATATGGATGCTACGTTTCCACCACAGTTAACAGTTATCCTCCATCGTTGTGCCCCTATAGTGTTCCGTATTTGGGTAATGTGATTCACCTTTTTCATCTCCCCATGTTCGGATGGATTTCAATGCCCCCGGTATTGCCCCACTCTTATCAGAACACATTGAGAAGATGGTATATCAATCGATCTGAGGTCCTCTCCTCAAAAATCCAGGCCCGATTTCGGATGCCTGAAGCTTGGTTAATGCCCCACAGTTGGATGAGATGATAACACGAGCATCCTTTATTTCTCACGTTGGGTGCGACCCATAGGATCTTAGGGGTGAGTTGTTATCCATTTCAGAATTATGGTGAGCATATTGAACCAAAGGTACAGATAAATGGATTTGTCCATATATTGGATCAGAATGATGAGAAGTACAAGGAAAAGTTCATGAGGTGGCCAAAATAGAGCCCTTAGGGATCAGCATGCTGGATTGATCTTTCCAATGATGCTACCCTTTGGTTGGTAGCCTCCAGGACTACTTCTCGCTCCTTGAAGACTCTCTCTTCATCAGCAGCCACAGAGCACATCTCACCAACCCTAGCTTGTACCTGCACCCACTCGTTTTGAAGTACGGTCATCTGGTGACTCACATCCATCAGTTGTTCTTGGGCATCAACCAGCTGGGCCGTCAGTTGCTCTATGAGATCAGAGCATGTTGCGACAAAGACCTCCTTCTCTGCCGCTTGCCCTTTGAGGCGCCAGACCTCCTGCTCCGCCCTCAGAAATACTTGGGTGCTCACCGATCTTTCCCAACGCTGGGCGACGTCGGTGTGTCGGCTTCTCTCACATATCTTCTCGGCCTTATAATCACGGACCGTCAGATGAAGACGTTGAGCATCAGCCCCTCCGACGCACATGAAGCGTATCCAAGTCTGGAGTGATCCCATCCACGTCAGCCAATCTGACTGGGGCTGCCTAAGAAAGCACTGGATACACTTTCAGCCTTTGATCCATGTCATCCGGCTCTCCTCGGCTGCTTCTGTGTCTGAGTCGTCTATCTCCTCAGGATCAGTGGGCTGATATGCAGGAAAGGCATCCAGCAGGTCGGCAGTAGGATCCGCCTCAGGGATATCTTCATGAGGAATAGGATCATCGACATCCGAGAAACCTTCCTCTCTCGCCCCAATAGCGACGGTGCTTCCGTCAGCTTCCGGCCCCGCTCTAGTAACAGCGCCGCTGATGTCCGCCGTCCCATGCTCACCAATTATCGGGGCCGGCTCATTGAGGGAAGTATGTCCTGGACGAGGTGGTGCGTCCGCCATTGGTCCACCCACGGACGGCCCGGGCTCGGCATCCCGATGAGCCTCCAATATCGAGATCACTGCGTAAGGCGCACCCTGATTAGTTGGGATCTTTGATAGAAAGCGCCATTAGTGAAGCATGGGACTTACAGGAACCCATAGTGTTGGCCTCCAGTGTTTTGGCCACCATATGAGCTATCGTAACAGGAGACCCCTCAGTGCTTGTTAGTTCAATGATGGGCGTCGGAGCCCCATCTTGTCCCACCGGCACCTCTAATCCGTCCTCTATTGGGGATGCTTGATCAGCACCTAGGTGCTCCTGAGTGAAATGGAGAACTGGGTTAGAAATTACAGAAGATAATGGACGAAGAAGGAAGATGAATAAAGAAGGAAACAGGCCTCGAGTATCTCGGTTATGTCAAGATCAGAGCCGACAATCTCGCCGCTCTCCCGGAGACTCCCTTGGTAGGTCGCCCCCTGCGACCCCTCACCTTCACATTCTCCTTCATCTTCTCATTCACCTTCATCTTCTCTTGTTTCCTCCTCTCCCTCTGACTCATCAATACTGTCACCTTCTCTCGGAAGCATCACTTCCGGATCATGCTCTTGGTCGAGCATCACTTTCACTAGGAAAGGTGTCTCTGCACGCCGACCCCTTTGGCGCGTGTACATGCCCATGGCCGTCAGATAAGCATGCCACCGATGGAATTTTACTCGGTCGGTAACTCGAATGAGCCCAACCTCAGGTAGCTGGATCCCGTCCTACATTATCTTCTGCCAGATGGCCTCAACGCTCGTTGATTGCCGCAGAGTCATCCAGGACGACCATAGTGCCGGGAATATTGCTTCTTGGGAGGGTTCGAGTAGGTATATTATCTGCTTCTCGGGAAGTTCCCTGGCCACCTCATGTGACCCCCCTCTGGGCAACAAGGTCACAGCAACACCATGCGATGTCCCCGCTACTGAGGTCCCAGCCTTCACAGGCCTCGCCGCCTGGAGTGCCTTTGGTTCTCCCCTTCTAGCAGCACCTTGCCCCCCCCCCCTTCGCCTGGTTTCCACACGGGTAGTCTCGAGTTGTCGGACTCGCTTGCATAAAATCCCCTTAGGGTATGCAATGGTCCAGTGCTCAGCGTACTCGGTTGCTAGGCCAGCATCGACCCCGGTGGGAGGAAGGGTGATGACGTCGCCAGAGCCAAAAGTGGTGAACATCAACCGCATCTGGTGTAGGATGCGGTGATTCTTATCCTCCCAAACAGTCATAAATACCTTCTTCAGCATTCGTTGGAGGCACCCGAATTGCCTGGAAAATCGAGATGGCATGTAAGGCTCACAGATCACCTTCCTGTCGATCTGATCCACGAGCACCCCACCCCGGATGCTCTGGAAATACTCCTACTGCTCCAGTGAGCCTCGTCAATTGTCCACCATCTGGCCGACCAGGGTGGGGAACGGGCTGAAGTTGAAATTTGTGTGGTTACCAATTCGGATCCTTACGTCCTCCTCATTGAGCGTAATTAGTGCAACCCCAGCAATATTTAGGAGAGATGGCCGCAGGCCGTTGCCCGGAGGACGGATGGAATTCAGGAAAATATACCCGCATAGATAAGCAACCACCCAGCCATGAAAAATCTGGAAGGGGCCACATACCCTCTGAGGCGACCCCCCTCGTGAGATGCGTCCCAAAATGGTATACAGCTTGGCCAGTACGGGGACCCCTAAATTGAACCTTTTGTTGGCAGTCATGGTTCCCACCATCACCAGTGTTGTTGGACGGACGCTCATCCTCACGTTCCACACCAGTAGGATCCACACACTCAGAAAGGTGGAGAGGAACCCGGCGTACCGAACATTTGGGTCCCGAGCCTCAATGACATGGTAGCCCCATGATTGGTATTTCCCCACCTCTAGGGTCTTCCATTATGACCTATTCATGCTCCTCTAGGCTGCGGTTGGGCACTGTTTTCCCCGTCCCGGCATCTTGACCGCCGGGTCCTTCTCCAGGAACTGGCTAAACCAGTCCTTATAGGCGATGTCCTTCTAGAAGTCCGTGACCCCCAACCTCTCTTTGGCCATATCTAACAGGTGCCACATCAGCATGGGAGTCTGTGACCTATCTTCCCATGTATTCTTTGGAGGAAAGAACTTGTAATATTGGTATCCCTCCAGTGGGATACCTCCAATGCAGTTAAACTACCAGTGGCTGATGCCAACTTCCCCATGGTGAAGGTGGAATGTGTTGGTATCAGGGGACTATCGGGTGAAGAGCTATGTCCCAAGCTCAGGTTGACGGTGGAAGTGGAACTACAACGTCCAAACCTCCTCGAACAGGCCAATATGCCGTAGCTCAGCCCCAAACTGGTCGCAAGTATGGCGAACCTAGAATGCTCAGGCCCACTCACTGGTAAATTTTCCCCCAGACAGTAGGTCCCAATCTTTCAGCCAGCCCTTAGTGTCATCTGTGATGCTCTGGCGGAATGTGCTTGCGTAGAGGGCTGGAGAATTCTCTGCGGCAGGCTCATCCCTGGTAATGGTCCTAGTCCTTGGGTTCAGGACATATACGTCCATGTGCCTGGTTTCCCTGGCAGGATGGCCGTTGTTGGTGATGTTGTAGCAGGGAATATCGTCCTCCCGGGTCACCCATGACCGCAGTGTGTCCACCTCAAAGCCGGGCAGGGGAACCTCTTCCAGGATGATGAAGTTCCAGAGTGGGAGGTTGTCAGATAGAGGATACTCCTTCTGGGCAGGGGTAAGCAGGTTGAACAAGGTTAGGTTGTTGGAAACGACCACCTTGGAACTATAAACCTCCTCATTCGTCGCCATCTCAGCTCTACGAGCGTCGGCTTCCCCCTCATCAACTTGGTTTGCATCTATTCTGAATTTTCTTGAGAGTAGCATGAAATCAAAAAGAGGTGCGCAGAATCGGAAAGGGTTGCGCGCAAATGGGACTTGCAGCGTGCAATTCAGGAGTTAGGCATGCAATCTGAACCGTTGGCATGCAATACCCCGAGTTTGCATAGAAAGGCGCCCGGAATTCGGAAGGAATTTTGCGTTGTCAAAGCATTTTTACACGCTTCTGTGGAAGCAAATTCGCACACAAGAGCGGTTAGCCTATCGCATGGAAAAGCTTGAGTATGGAACTTGGGACCCAGAGCCCCTTTTTATAGGTGAATCTAGGGTTCTGCACCGTGTGGAAAGGGATTTCCGCGCCGATCCAGAGTTTTGCGTGCCTCGTTGTATTTTTGCGCGCGATGCGCTAGGGAGACCCACCATTTGGCATTTCTACATTTCCCTCGAAATCTGATCATTGTGACCTCTCGTCGATCCAATTCCGAGGGGGGGAATTTGTAGACACCGAAAAAGTTCGTAACTCCTAGAGGAAGTTTCTAAATGACGAAGCGAAGTCATATTCATACTCTTAGGTCCGGTCTGGGGGGCCCAGAAGTGGTGCAAGAAATTAAGGAGGACTTGCGTGAAAACATGGTGTTAACGTGAAGGACACCTGGGATTTTCAAAAAAGAACCGGTGGGGCATGCAATTTGGCGCGCCTGATTCCGTGCGGTGAGATCTTTCGCACCGACATGTCCTGACGCGGAAGATTTCGCATGCCCTCCGGATTCCGCGACGGCGGATGCCTATAAATAGAAGGTGACCCCAACCATTTCAGGGTTGAGGAATCCGGACCAGCTCCTGTGCATGCAATTCAGAATCCCACACATGCAAGATGACTTCTAGGTAATAACACTGTCACGCAACCTTGCCCTGGGGTTCGCCTTTTGCACGCAATCCCACTGGCTTCAATAAAATTGCAAACTCCCCAGGATTCCTTGGTCGCGCGTAATCACTGCCATTGCGCGCTCCCCCACCTTTGCGTGCAAAACCCAATTGCGCACAATCCCTTCATTAGGTTTTTCCTTACCTTAGGGAATGGCCATCACCTCCTGTGCGTAATCCAAGTCTGTTGCGCGCAATCTCCCCTCACCGCGCGCAATCCCTCTTCCCGAATTGCATGCCAACCTAGTGTTTTGCACGCAAACCTCTTCTTTGTGCGCAAACCCCAGGGCCCCTCACCTTTACGCCCCCGGGGTGCCTCCCTGCTTGGGCACCTGATGTCCTCTATACCGGACATGCACTCCATGCGTTTTTTTCCCGTAAGGCCTTCTAGGCTCGTACGAATTAACCTCAAGGTTCCTTGGGTGGTGTTTCCCGTTGCATTTCTTTGCCTCATGCTTATTCACATAGGCACGCTAACAGCTATTGCTTCTTCTCATAGCCATGCTAACTTGGACCCCTCAATGGTTCGCCCTGTGGCCCCCCTTCACTACGGCCTTGCTGATTCCTTCCCTCCCACAATGGGTAGAGGGTGTTGGGCATGTAAGCCCTAGGGGTGTAGAGCGAACCCACCTCATCCGAGATACAGGACGTAAACTGCCAATTGAATCATCCTCAACACATGACGTTAAACAGTGATCCGACCCCATGCCTCGCACTCAGGGTCCCCCCATCTCGGACATTATTTACACCGCTCATCTCCACGGGAATGGTGTAGAGGCCCGAAGCTTGACGTACATGGACATTACATTAATTTAGTAGAATACTTAATACATAACAAAAATAGACACACAAGGATCGTAATAGTTTAGTGTCTTTGGAAACTTGGAACGTAATCTGCTAATCGTGGTGAAAGATCTTCAACATCTCCCATAAAGATCTTCCCCTTTTTTTTCTTACCTAAAACCTTTATTTATATCCTGGGGAAAAGAAAACATAAAAAGGGTGAGCTCAAATGCTCATTAAGGGTAAGCATAGATAAAATAAAACATACCATATACATTTGAACTTAAAAACATGAACATAATGTTTAAACATCAAAAGCTTGAGCAATGACATAAAACATTGAAGTACGTAAGGCATAGATCATAAAGAAACATTAAGAATGATAAAATATCATGGGAATAAAACATGTAATTGTGGCATCCATTAAGCACATTTAATGATTTCCATAGTAGCCAAGGCATTGCTACCAAGACCATCTTAGTGGACAAAGTCCCTTTCTGAATCGAGTTCACTCCTCGTTCCAGTCCTGTATTACTGAACCGGTTTAACTTGCCGTTCCATCCATGTCTATCTAATGAGATATAAATCTTTACCCAATGCATTTGAGGGAGATATAGGTCCCACCCATCTCATAATGAAATCATTCTTACTTGTGCCACAAAATAAACATACATCATTCATAAAAACCCAATAAATAAAATGGGTTCCATAAACATCATCCCATCATCACATAATCCATATAAAAGAAATGGATATCATTTCATAATAAGATAAGTGAAACCATGTAAATCATAGAGACATTATACTTGAAACATACACATATGAAATAATGTCATCTTAGATGAAAAATAGTTTTGATAAAACACTTGAAATGAATTCTTGAGGAAAATATCCCTTTTTCTTCAAAATCATTTTCTTCTCACAAAATGTCATGCAATTTTAAAATAAAAGGATTTTGTTGAAAATAGTAATGAAATCTAATGGAGGAAGCTTCATGAAAACAAGGCTTTATAAAATCGTAAAAATCTGTTCGTGCCGTATAAGTTAAAAAAAGCATTATTTTCATACTTTTTCCGGAAAAGTCAAAAAGTACCTCGTAAAAGAAATATTTCATACATAACATGTAGTAAAAGAGAAAAATGGGTAAAAAGGACATTAAACATACATAAAAACACTTTTAGAAAACATGTACATGGATGATAACAATAACCCCAGTAAATACTTACGAATAAGCAATCTCGGATAAAAATGAAATTTGCAAAATTATCCCTTACCTTAGGTCCGATTTGATTCGTAAGTGTCCAAACCTCCTGTATAAGGATTTAAATAATTTTATTGACTTATTACAGAATCATATTCATTGTTATGTTATCATATATGGTTCACTTATGACTTTATATTACCCGTTCTTTTGTAAATTCCATGTTAAAGAGCGTTTTGGGTAAAATCGTTTCATTTGTCGTCCGTGTTTTGACTTGTAATTATTCATATGATTACTTAGACCATGATTACTTACATACAGAATGTAAAAAATTATTTATATATAATATATATTCAGAATATACATATATATAATAGATCGATAAATGGAAATAAATACACCGTTCATGGAGACGGTAGGTCGTACGTACGCATGAACGTTGTTTTCATTTACTCATTGAATTGAATGGAAGTAATTGGATGACATACATATATATATATATACATAAATCCAGTATCATTATTGTGTCATATATTTCATGATTACTTATTATATATACTTTATAATCATTTATGAATGGTTAATCGTTGAGAATGAATCTCATCGCGTCGTGGAGACGGTATTCCGTACGTACGCACGAGCGATGATATCATTCCCATGATCGGGGAATTTTATTAGAGTGTATATATACTATTAAAGAATAAATAACACTTTACAATAATCATATATAGTTATTAATTACACCATTATACCCATCCAAGTAAAGTGGTGGTGGAAAATAGATTACACCACGGCGTGGAGACGGTATTCCGTATGTACGCACGCGCGGTGATTTCGTTTTCCATAGGATGGATAGATGGTGAAATAGGGTTTTTTCATAATTATAAAAACATATCATTATATGATTGATACTGATGTTATTACTTCATAATGAAACAACCTAAGAAGAAGAAGTGGAAGAAGAAATAAATGTGAAAGAATCAGTAATGGAAATTACCTCTTCTTTGAAGCGCCTCTTTGAGACCTCCTCTTAGGGCACTAAAATTGGTCTTTGAAGAATACCAGGACCTATAGGATGTTTCTAGGGAAGTTTATAAGATAATTGGGCAGGGGTTGGCCGAGTTTGAAGGCTAAAAGTGGTGTGTGGAAGAGAGGGAGGAGGTTCCCTTTTATAAGGGAGGAGAGGGGCACCTTTGGAATTCTTAAAAATATTAATTTATAATAAATCTAACCCCACTTAAAAACCTCCAAAAATGACTCATATTCAAATATTATATGAGATATGGTTTTAATCGCATAAACCAATCAAATTTAGACATGTTTGGATCTTATTTTAAACCTTATCATTTTTATTTATCCTTATTTAATCTATTTAAGTTTATTTGTGGTAATAAAATTCTAAATTTTAAATTATAACAAATAATTACTTATTTGTTGTTAATTTTCCATAATTGTTTACTTTATAACATTATAGACCATATAAATTTAAATTTATAATTTTTAAATATTTTTGTGATTTTTAAACAATTTTATAATATGTTATTTTTATAAAATAACAAGAGTGTCAATTTTGACACTATTCATTTATTTGATTTTAAATAAAATATATACAGAAGATATGTTCAAAATAAAAGCTTTAATAGATTCATAAAAAGTCATATGTATCTATAAATTTTTTGGATCACATTAAATAGTTCATATAATATTTATTTTATTATTTTTAATACCATTTATTTGGTTTATCTCTTAATAAAATAATTACTACAACATTTTTGTATAATTATTTAATATACTGATTTATTGCATAAAAATTAAAACTAAAATCCTATGATGAATATAAATATATTAACTTTCACAATAATACTTTTACTCGAATTTATCATCTTAAAATCACAATATTTAAATTGTTATATTTATTAAATTATGAAGGTGACAACTTTGGCATCATTTAAAATAAAATAATATAAGTGTCATAATCACTTTTATAAGGCTCGAAACGGTTATATATTAGGTCATTGGATGATTACGGTGTAGATATACACTACAAATAAGTTTTTGTCAGGTTTTTGGGCCTTTTAATGGGTATTATTATTTCAATAAAACTATATTACTTATTTTCCACTTAATAAATAATTTCTGTATCATTAATGTATCACCAATAATGACAATTATTTAATCCCTAAAAATTCTAAATAAATTATCATGATGTAGATAATTTTATTAGATTTCTGTAGACTATTCATGTTCGAAGTTTTATGATGTTTATCACTAAATTAAAATTATTATACTTATAATATTTAAGAGAGTGACATGTTGTCACTTTCTTTGGTTTTAATAATAATTAAATTATTTTCATGGTCAAAAGTCCATAAGATGAATCTAATCCGACACTTAGGTTATATGGGTCTACCTTTAGCCATCCAATAGAATTTTGGCATGTGTTAGGGTAATTTTATAATATTATATTTACCCTTAATTACCCGATTTACCTTTAACTATGGTAAATAAAATTTACCGTAGTTACTATTCATAATTTCCAAAAATAAAAAGTAGCTTATTAACATAATTTTGACCCACTAATTCCAAATATCGAATCCATTTTTCCAAATTCAATACAGAAAAGTTTCAGAAATTAAATTAAAATTAATCTCGTTGTCGAAAGAAAACGAGTTTTTCTTTAAAACATTGCAAAAGATTGAATTGATTTAACCTACGAATTTAATGTAAAATCAATGCTAATGACATAAATTATATTAAATGGTAAAAATATATTCTATTTATACTTTAAAACCATTCAATATTATAATTTAACCATATGAATTATTGCGATGAAAAAAAGTTTTTTTTATTTAAAATATAGCGTGTTTTTACTATTCATCAAAATATGAAAGTTACCAGAATAATATGAAAAATTTATCCAAAGTAAATTTTTATTTCTTGATTCCAAAGAAGAATTTTATTTTTTCAAATTGAACTTATAAAAATGTCAAAACTAGATTTAAAGTGGGTGCGCCATCAAAAGGCGGCAAAAATGCATTTTTTGAAAAATACTTATTTTACCCGAAAAATTTATTTTCTTCTTATAACATGTTATAGAAAATTTGTAAGATGAATAATAATGTTATAAAATTCAAAATTTAGTTAATACTATTCATAAAGGCTAGTTCATAATAATATATCGTTGTTTAGTAAAACCTGGTATTACTAACAACACACGCTATCGAGGAAGGTCGCGATTGCGTGTAATGCAAGCCAAGTCAGGGTTTCATGTTATGCAAGAATACTTCGTTGTTTCGTATAACAGAATCCAACCATATTTCATTTATACATTGAATATATATATATATATACTCAATGTTGCGTAGAATAAAAATTGTGTGTAACACGATCCAAGAATAGTGTTGCGTATACTGGAAGCTAATACAGTGTTGCGTATAGTGCAAGTTAATCTTGGTGTAGCATACAACACAAGACATTAATGAAATTAGAAGAATATTCTTCATAAAATCTCGGGGTGTAACATTCTACCCCCCTTAAAATTAATTTCTCCCTCGAAATTCATCGGGGTTATAAATAGTTTACTACTCGAACGTTTGTTTAATAGAAACCCACATCGTAAAAAGGAATACCAAAACATGGATTTAAAAACTAAAGTATGAAATGTAACGGTTACCCAAATTAACTCATCACTGGGTTTCCACTTAGGAGAACATAGGTGAAAATATGGATATGGAAGAAAAATCTAACCATCAAGTTCTAATGGAGAGTGGTAGAGAACATGGCTATGAAAAATCCAACAATCACAAAGCTATTGATTTGTGATGATCTAAGGTACAATCTGATTCATCGGATATAAGGGAACTAGGAAAAAAAATTTGGTTTTCAATATCATTTCCCTAAAGTTTATGAATTAAAAGAAATACTTTCATGATTTCGGTACAATCTAACTGTTGTTCGTGAATTGAACAATTTCCACTTCATCCCTTAAAGAAATGAAGTTGAATTTGTTATTCGTGATGTGTTAGAAGATCATGTGATAGAATGATGGGTCATTCCATCTCTTTCAAACAAAAGGTTAGCAAAATTTATAAGTCCATCTTATGGTTAGATTAATCGTATATGGTTCCAAAAATGAACTTATACTTCATATATCATACCACTTAATAAAATAAAACTAGTTTATACTAACCAGGGACTTCTTGTAGGCCAGTGGTAGGCGATAAAGGCCAGTCGCACTTCGGTTGTGGGTTCGATTCCCACAGCCTTGTCCGACGCGATGGGCTGTCGCCCGTCCTGCAGGTTGTCCTTTTTCTAAAACTATATTACTATAACATCCCATCAATAATATCAAAAAAACTTCTATCCTTAAACAATACTAACTTATGTCCAATATAATCCATTCCAATATTTAGGCTTATCCATAATATTGTAGTCCACTCTCATAATATAGTGAAAATGATTACCATAGATTTAATACCATCGTTGATCCCCATATATCATAAGATATGTCTTGTTGGTCACATTCCAAACATTTGAAGGCCTTAATCATGTATTCTCTTAAAAAATGAATACCCATTGAACCTTAGTGAAAACATGAATGCAGTTAAAAGTTAACACTTTCAACATACCAAAATCCTCAAAATTCTATATACTCAAACCATGATATCACTTAGTCCTTATATCAATCATAAGATCATGAATACAATCAAACATCTCATTATCTTCTTATTCCTTCATTATGCACATATCATCTACTTTACAAAAATATCTGAATAACCTTCCACGGTTACTGGTACCATTCAACATATACTTTCAAATAATTTTAGGAAAAACAATAGTGTAACAATACTTAGATGATTCTTTATTCCATAGTACCATTAAATATACAACATAACTCTCGATAAACATATAATCATTCCACTACCTTCTAAAAAAACAGACTAAGCTTCAACACTTCTTTCAGCTCATATATCATTTGTAGTCACCTCATCATCATCCACATAAATACTACTCATTTGACCATGTTGATTCTCTTCATGAGATTTTCCATTAGGGCATTGGTTTGCATAATGCATGTACATTCCACATTTAAAAAAGCTAGTCATTATTGATGTCATAGCAATACCATTATCCTTGTCCATGGTGTTAACTAAACCTTTTCCTTTGCACTTACTGGCTTTGTGTCCTTCTTTTCCACACCCAAAGCATCTTCCAGTTCCTTTGAAACAATCTCCTTGATGCCTCTTCCCACATGATTTACATGAGGGAAATTGAACTTTGTTTCCTCTATGATCATCATGAAACCCCATCTTTATCTTATTATCTGAGTCGGGAAACTTACCAAATTTGAGATTATTGATCATATTATGAGATTGCTGATTAGGCATAATAACGATGTTTGGACTTCCAGATCCTGTTTCATTTGGTTTCTCATGAACAAAATCATTCCATTGTCTATCATATCCTCCATTATCGTGAATCTTCCTGTTTCCAGCCATTTTCTAAAACCCAAAAAGAATAGTGTGAGAGGCAAAAATCATGCTAGGGAAAACCACATAGTAAAGGGGGAGTATCCTCAATATCTAACATCTAGATTAAATTCTATGATCGTTACTATAGTTTTAGGACTGTATCCTATACGTATACTTATCCTTAGGGACATCCCTATACATACCTTAGAAATATCTCTAGGGATCTCACTAACGTTTTCGTATCCTAGTTTCCAAAGGTTGACTAAACCTTTCCTCTGATACCAACTGTAGAGACCCGAAGCTTGATGTACATGGACATTACATTACTTTAGAGGAATACTTAATATATAACAAAAACATACACACAAGGACCGTAATAGTTTAGTGTCTTTGGAAACTTGGAACGTAATCTGCTAATCGTGGTGAAAGATCTTCAACATCTCCCATAAAGATCTTCCCCTTTTTTTTCTTACCTAAAACCTTTATTTATATCTTGGGGAAAAGAAAACATAAAAAGGGTGAGCTCAAATGCTCAGTAAGGGTAAGCATGGATAAA
Organism: Viscum album; assembly: GCA_963277665.1. Lineage (NCBI taxonomy): Eukaryota > Viridiplantae > Streptophyta > Magnoliopsida > Santalales > Viscaceae > Viscum > Viscum album. The sequence continues at coordinate 1,451,880,152 of OY728152.1, read as the reverse complement.
ATAAAACATACCATATACATTTGAACTTAAAAACATGAACATAATGTTTAAACATCAAAAGCTTGAGCAATGACATAAAACATGGAAGTACGTAAGGAATAGATCATAAATAAACATTAAGAATGATAAAATATCATGGGTATAAAACATTTAATTGTGGAATCCATTAAGAACATGTAATGATTTCCATATTAGCCAAGGGATTGCTGCCAAGACCATCTTAGTGGACAAAGTCCCTTTCTGAATCGAGTTCACTCCTCGTTCCAGTCCTCTATTACTGAACCGGTTTAACTTGCCGTTCCAGCCATGTCTATATCATGAGATATAAATCTTTACCCAATTCATTGGAGGGAGATATAGGTCCCACCCATCTCATAATGAAATCATTCTTACTTGTGCCACAAAATAAACATACATCATTCATAAAAACCCAATAAATAAAATGGGTTCCATAAACATCATCCCATCATCACATAATCCATATAAAAGAAATGGATATCATTTCATAATAAGAGAAGTGAAACCATGTAAATCATAGATACATTATACTTGAAACATACACATATGAAATAATGTCATCTTAGATGAAAAATAGTTTTGATAAAACACTTGAAATGAATTCTTGAGGAAAATATCCCTTTTTCTTCAAAATCATTTTCTTCTCACAAAATGTCATGCAATTTTAAAATAAAAGGATTTTTTTGAAAATATTCATGAAATCTAATGGAGGAAGCTTCATGAAAACAAGGCTTTATAAAATCGTAAAAATCCGTTCGTGCCGTATAAGTTAAAAAAAGCATTCTTTTCATACTTTTTCCGGAAAAGTCAAAAAGTACCTCGTAAAAGAAATATTTCATACATAACATGTAGTAAAAGACAAAAATGGGTAAAAAGGACATTAAACATACATAAAAACACTTTTAGAAAACATGTACATGGATGATAACAATAACCCCAGTAAATACTTACGAATAAGCAATCTCGGATAAAAATAAAATTTGCAAAATTATCCCTTACCTTAGGTCTGATTTGATTCGTAAGTGTCCAAACCTCCTGTATAATGATTTAAATAATTTTATTGACTTATTACAGAATCATTTTCATTGTTATGTTATCATATATTGTTCACTTATGACTTTATATTACCCGTTCTTTTGTAAATTCCATGTTAAAGAGCGTTTTGGGTAAAATCGTTTCATTCGTCGTCAGTGTTTTGACTTGTAATTATTCATATGATTACTTAGACCATGATTACTTACATCCAGAATGTAAAAAATTATTTATATATAATATGTATTCAGAATATACATATATATAATAGATCGATAAATGGAAAGAAATACACCGTTCATGGAGACGGTAGGCCGTATGTACGCATGAACGTTGTTTTCGTTTACTCATTGAATTGAATGGAAGTAATTGGATGAAATACATATATATATATACATAAATCCAGTATCATTATTATGTCATATATTTCATGATAACTTATTATATATACTTTATAATCATTTATGAATGGTTAATCATTGAGAATGAATCTCATCGCGTCGTGGAGACGGTATTCCGTACGTACGCACGAGCGATGATATCATTCCCATGATCGGGGAATTTTATTGGAGTGTATGTATACTATTAAAGAATAAATATCACTTTACAATAATCATATATAGTTATTAATTACACCATTATACCCATCCAAGTAAGGTGGTGGTGGAAAATAGATTACACCACGGCGTGGAGACGGTATTCTGTACGTACGCACGCGCAGTGATTTCATTTTCCATAGGATGGATAGATGGTGAAATAGGGTTGTTTCATACTTATAAAAACATATCAGTATATGAGTGATACTGATGTTATTACTTCATAATGAAACAACCTAAGAAGAAGAATTGGAAGAAGAAATAAATGTGAAAGAATCGGTAATGGAAATTACCTCTTCTTTGAAGCGCCTTTTTGAGACCTCCTCTTAGGGCACTAAAATTGGTCTTTGAAGAATACCAGGACCTATAGGATGTTTCTAGGGAAGTGTATAAGATAATTGGTCAGGGGTTTTCTGAGATTTAAGGCTAAAAGTGGTGTGTGGAAGAGAGGGAGGAGGTTCCCTTTTATAAGGGAGGAGAGGGGCACCTTTGGAATTCTTATAAATATTAATTTATAATAAATCTAAACCCTCTTAAAAACCTCCAAGAATGACTCATATTCAAATATTATATGAGATAGGGTTGTAATCTCATAAACCAATCAAATTTAGACATGTTTGGATCTTATTTTAAACCTTATCATTTTTATTTATCCTTATTTAATCTATTTAAGTTTATTTGTGGTAATAAAATTCTAAATTTTAAATTATAACAAATAATTACTTATTTGTTGTGAATTTTCCATAGTTGTTTACTTTATAACATTATAGACCATAAAAATTTAAATTTATAATTTTTAAATATTTTTGTGATTTTTAAACAATTTTATAATATGTTATTTTTATAAAATAACAATAGTGTCAATTTTGACACTATTCATTTATTTGAATTTAAATAAAATATATACAGAAGATATGTTCGAACTAAAAGCTTTAATAGATTCATAAAAGGTCATATGTATCTATAAAATTTTTTGATCACATTAAATAGTTCATATAATATTTATTTTATTATTTTTAATACCATTTATTTGGTTTATCTCTTAATAAAATAATTACTACAACATTTTTGCATAATTATTTAATATACTGATTTGTTGCATAAAAATTAAAACTAAAATCCTATAATGAATATAAATATATTAACTTTCACAATAATACTTTTACTCGAATTTATAATCTTAAAATCACAATATTTAAATTGTTATATTTATTAAATTATGAAGGTGACAACTTTGGCATCATTTAAAATAAAATAATATAAGTGTCATAATCACTTTTATATGGCTCGAAACGGTTATATATTAGGTCATTGTATGATTAAGTTGTAGATATACACTAAAAATAAGTTTTGGTCAGGTTTTTGGGCCTTTTAATGGGTATTATTATTTCAATAAAAACTATATTACTTATTTTCCACTTAATAAATAATTTCTGTATCATTAATGTATCACCATTAATGACAATTATTTAATCCCTAAAAATTCTAAATAAATTATCATGATGTAGATAATTTTATTATATTTCTGGAGACTATTAATTTTAGAAGTTTTATGATGTTTATCACTAAATTAAAATTATTATACTTATAATATTTAAGAGAGTGACATGTTGTCACTTTCTTTGGTTTTAATAATAATTAAATTATTTTCATGGTCAAAAGTCCATAAAATGAATCTAATCTGACACTTAGGTTATATGGGTCTACTTTTAGCCATCCAATAGAATTTTGGCATGTGTTAGGGTAATTTTTTAATATTATATTTACCCTTAATTACCCGATTTACCTTTAACTATGGTAAATAAAATTTACCGTAGTTACTATTCATTATTCCCAAAAATAAAAAGTAGCTTATTAACATAATTTTGACCCACTGATCCCAAATATGGAATACATTTTTCCAAATTCAATACACAAAAGTTTCATAAATTAAATTAAAATTAATCTCGTTGTCGAAAGAAAACGGGTTTTTCTTTAAAACATTGCAAAAGATTGAATTGATTTAACCTACGAATTTAATGTAAAATAAATGCTAATGACATAAATTATATTAAATGGTAAAAATATATTCTATTTATACTTTAAAACCATTCAATATTATAATTTAACCATATGAATTATTGCGATGAAAAAAAGTTGTTTTTATTTAAAATATAGCGTGTTTTTACTATTCATCAAAATATGAAAGTTACCAGAATAATATGAAAAATTTATCCAAAGTAAATTTTTATTTCTTGATTCCAAAGAAGAATTTTATTTTTTTTAAATTGAACTTATAAACATGTCAAAAACTAGATTTAAAGTGGATGCGCCATCAAAAGGTGGCAAAAATGCATTTTTTGAAAAATACTTATTTTACCCGAAAAATTTATTTTCTTCTTATACCATGTTCTAGAAAATGTGTAAGATGAATAATAATGTTATAAAATTCAAAATTTAGTTAATACTATTCATAACGGCTAGTTCATAATAATATATCGTTGTTTAGTAAAACCCAATATTACTAACAACACACGCTATCGAGGAAGGTCGCGATTGTGTGTAATGCAAGCCAAGTCAGGGTTGCATATTATGCAAGAATACTTCGTTGTTTCGTATAACAGAATCCAACCATATTTCATTTATACATTGAATATATATATATATATATACTCAATGTTGCGTAGAATAAAAATTGTGTGTAACACGATCCAAGAATAGTGTTGCGTATACTGGAAGCAAATACGGTGTTGCGTATAGTGCAAGTTAATCTTGGTGTAGCATACAACACAAGACATTAATGAAATTAGAAGAATATTTTTCATAAAATCTTGGGTTGTAACATTCTACCCCCCTTAAAATTAATTTCTCCTTCGAAATTCATCGGGGTTATAAATAGTTTACTACTCGAACGTTTGTTTAATAGAAACCCACATCGTAAAAAGGAATACCAAAACATGGATTTAAAAACTAAAGTATGAAATGTAACGGTTACCCAAATTAACTCATCACTGGGTTTCCACTTATGAGAACATAGGTGAAAATATGGATATGGAAGAAAAATCTAACCATCAAGTTCTAATGGAGAGTGGTAGAGAACATGGCTATGAAAAATCCAACAATCACAAAGCTATTGATTTGTGATGATCTAAGGTACCATCTAATTCATCGGATATAAGGGAACTAGGACAAAATTTTTGTATTTCAAGATCATTTCCCTAAATTTTATGAATTAAAATAAATACTTGCATGATTTCGGTACAATCTCACTGTTGTTCGTGAATTGAACAATTTCCACTTCATCCCTTAAATAAATGAAGTTGAATTTGTTATTCGTGATGTGTTAGAAGATCATGTGATAGAATGATGGGTCATTCAATCTCTTTCAAACAAAAGGTTAGCAAAATTTATAAGTCCATCTTATGGTTATATTAATCGTATATGGTTCCAAAAATGAACTTATACTTCATATATCATACCGCTTAATAAAATAAAACTAGTTTATACTAACCAGGGACTTCCTGTAGGCCAGTGGTAGGCGATAAAGGACAGTCTCACTTTGGTTGTGGGTTCGATTCCCACAGCCTTGTCCGACGCGATGGGTTGTCGCCCGTCCTGCAGGTTGTCCTTTTTCTAAAACTATATTACTATAACATCCCATAAATAATATCCAAAAAACTTCTATCCTTAAAAAATACTAACTTATGTCCAATATAATCCATTCCAATATTTAGGCTTATCCATAATACTGTAGTCCACTCTCATAATATAGTGAAAACGATTACCAGAGATTTAATACCATCGTTGATCCCCATATATCATAAGATATGTCTTGTTGGTCACATTCCAAACATTTGAAGGCCTTAATCATGTATTCTCTTAAAAAATGAATACCCATTGAACCTTAGTTAAAACATGAATGCAGTTAAAAGTTAACACTTTCAACATACCAAAATCCTAAAAATTCTATATACTCAAACCATGATATCACTTAGTCCTTATATCAATCATAAGCTCATAAATACAATCAAACATCTCATTAACTTCTTATTCCTTCATTATATGCATATCATCTACTTTACAAAAATATCTGAATAACCTTCCATGGATACTGGTACCATTCAACATATAATTTCAAATAATTTTAGGAAAAACAATAGTGTAACAATCCTTAGATGATTCTTTATTCCATAGTACCATTAAATATACAACATAACTCTCGATAAACATATAATCATTCCACTACCTTCTAAAAAAACCGACTAAGCTTCAACACTTCTTTCAGCTCATATATCATTTGTATTCACCTCATCATCATCCACATAAATACTACCCATATGACCATGTTGATTCTCTTCATGAGATTTTCCATTAGGGCATTGGTTTTCATAATGCTCGTACATTCCACATTTAAAACATCTAATCATTGTTGATGTCATAGCAATACCATTATCCTTGTCCATGGTGTTAACTGAACCTTTTCCTTTGCACTTATTGGATTTGTGTCCTTCTTTTCCGCACCCAAAGCATCTTCCAGTTCCTTTGAAACAATCTCTCTGATGCCTCTTCCCACATGATTTAAATGAGGGAAATTGAACTTTCTTTCCTCTATGATCATCATGAAACTCCATCTTTCTCTTATTATCTGAGTCGGGAAACTTACCAAATTTGAGATTATTGATCATATTATGAGATTGCTGATTAGGCATAATAACGATGTTTGGACTTCCAGATCCTGTTTCATTTGGTTTCTCATGAACAAAATCATTCCATTGTCTATCATATCCTCCATTATCGTGAATCTTCCTGTTTCCAGCCATTTTCTAAAACCCAAAAAGAATAGTGTGAGAGGAAAAAATCATGCTAGGGAAAACCACATAGTAAAGGGGGAGTATCCTCAATATCTAACATCTAGATTAAATTCTATGATCGTTACCATAGTTCTAGGACTGTATCCTATACGTATACTTATCCTTAGGGACATACCTATACATACCTTAGAAATATCTCTAGGAATCTCACTAACGTTTTCGTATCCTAGTTTCCAAAGGTTGAATAAACCTTTCCTCTGATACCAACTGTAGAGACCCGAAGCTTGATGTACATGGACATTACATTACTTTAGAGGAATACTTAATATATAACAAAAACAGACACACAAGGACCGTAATAGTTTAGTGTCTTTGGAAACTTGGAACGTAATCTGCTAATCGTGGTGAAAGATCTTCAACATCTCCCATAAAGATCTTCCCCTTTTTTTTCTTACCTAAAACCTTTCTTTATATCCTGGGGAAAAGAAAACATAAAAAGGGTGAGCTCAAATGCTCAGTAAGGGTAATCATGGATAAAATAAAACATACCATATACATTTGAACTTAAAAACATGAACATAATGTTTAAACATCAAAAGCTTGAGCAATGACAGAAAACATGGAAGTACGTAAGGCATAGATCATAAAGAAACATTAATAATGATAAAATATCATGGGAATAAAACATGTAATTGTGGCATCCATTAAGCACATGTAATTATTTCCATAGTAGTCAAGGCATTGCTGCCAAGACCATCTTAGTGGACAAATTCCCTTTCTGAATCGAGTTCACTCCTCGTTCCAGTCCTGTATTACTGAACCGGTTTAACTTTCTGTTCCATACATGTCTATATCATGAGATATAAATCTTTACCCAATGCATTGGAGGGAGATATAGGTCCCACCCATCTCATAATGAAATCATTCTTACTTGTGCCACAAAATAAACATACATCATTCATAAAAACCCAATAAATAAAACGGGTTCCATAAACATCATCCCATCATCACATAATCCATATAAAAGAAATGGATATCATTTCATAATAAGAGAAGTGAAACCATGTAAATCATAGATAAATTATACTTGAAACATACACATATGAAATAATGTCATCTTAGATGAAAAATGGTTTTGATAAAACACTTGAAATGAATTATTGAGGAAAATATCCCTTTTTCTTCAAAATAATTTTCTTTTCACAAAATTTCATGAAATTTTAAAATAAAAGGATTTTGTTGAAAATATTCATGAAATATTTTGGAGGAAGATTCATGAAAACAAGGCTTTATAAAACTGTAAAAATTTGTTCGTGCCGTATAAGTTAAAAAAACATTATTTTCGTACTTTTGCCGGAAAAGTCAAAAAGTACCTCATAAAAGAAATATTTAATACATAACATGTAGTGAAAGAAAAAAATGGGTAAAAAGAAAATTAAACATACATAAAAACACTTTTAGAAAACATATACATGGATGATAACAATAACCCCAGTAAATACTTACGAATAAGCAATCTCGGATAAAAATGAAATTTGCAAAATTATCCCTTACCTTAGGTCTGATTTGATTCGTAAGTGTCTGAACCTCCTGTATAATTATTTAAATAATGTTATTGACTTATTAAAGAATCATATTAATTGTTATTTTATCATATAGGGTTCACTTATGACTTTATATTACCCGTTCTTTTGTAAATTCCATGTTAAAGAGCGTTTTGGCTAAAATCGTTTCATTTTTCGTCTGTGTTTTGACTTGTAATTATTCATATGATTACTTAGACCATGATTACTTACATCCAGAATGTAAAACATTATTTATATATAATATATATTCAGAATATACATATATATAGTAGATCAATAAATGGAAAGAAATACACCATTCATGGAAACGGTAGGCCGTACGTACGCATGAACGTTGTTTTCGTTTACTCATTGAATTGAATGGAATTAATTGGATGACATACATATATATATATATATATAAATAAATCCAGTATAATTATTATGTAATATATTTCATGATTACTTATTATATATACTTTATAATCATTTATGAATGGTTAATCATTGAGAATGAATCTCATCCCGTCGTGGAGACGGTATTTCGTACGTACGCACGAGCCATGATATCGTTCCCATGATCGGGGAATTTTATTGGAGTGTATGTATACTATTAAAGAATAAATATCACTTTAAAATAATCATATATAGTTATTAATTACACCATTATACCCATCCAAGTAAGGTGGTGGTGGAAAATAGATTACACCACGGCGTGGAGACGGTATTCCGTACGTACGCACGCGCGGTGATTTCGTTTTTCGTAGGATGGATAGATGGTGAAATAGGGTTGTTTCATACTTATAAAAACATATCAGTATATGAGTGATACTGATGTTATTACTTCATAATGAAATAACCTAATAAGAAGAAGTGGAAGAAGAAATAAATGTGAAAGAATCGGTAACGGAAATTACCTCTTCTTTGAAGCGCCTCTTTGAGACCTCCTCTTAGGGCACTAAAATTGGTCTTTGAAGAAGAACAGGACCTCTAGGATGTTTCTAGGGAAGTGTAGAAGAGAATTGGTCAGGGGTTGGCCGAGATTGAAGGCTAAAAGTGGTGTGTGGAAGAGAGGGAGGAGGTGCCCTTTTATAAGGGAGGAGAGGGGCACCTTTGGAATTCTTAAAAATATTAATTTATAATAAATCTAACCCACTTAAAATCCTCAAATAATGACTCATATTCGAAGATTAGATGATATAGGGTTGTAATCTCATCAACCAATCAAATTTAGACATGTTTGGATCTTATTTTAAACCTTATCATTTTGATTTATCCTTATTTAATCTATTTAAGTTTATTTGTCGTAATAAAATTATAAATTTTAAATTATAAAAAATAATTACTTATTTGTTGTGGATTTTACATAATTATTTACTTTATAAAATTATAGACCATATAAATTTAAATTTATAATTTTTAAATATTTTTGTGATTTTTAAACAATTTTATAATATGTCATTTTTATAAAATAACAATAGTGTCAATTTTGACACTATTCATTTATTTGAATTTAAATAAAATATATAGAGAAGATATGTTAGAAATAAAAGCTTTAATAGATTCATAAAAGGCCATATGTATCTATAAAATTAGTTTATCACATTAAATAGTTCATATAATATTTATTTTATTATTTTTAAAACCATTTATTTGGTTTATCTCTTAATAAAATAATTACTACAACATTTTTGTATAATTATTTAATATACTTATTTGTTGCATAAAAATTAAAAATAAAATCCTATGATGAATATAAATCTATTAACTTTCACAAAAATACTTTTACTCGAATTTATCATCTTAAAATCACAATATTTAAATTGTTATATTTATTAAATTATGAAGGTGACAACTTTGGCATCATTTAAAATAAAATAATATAAGTGTCATAATCACTTTTATAAGGCTCCAAACGGTTATATATTAGGTAATGGGATGGTTAAGGTGTATATATACACTACCAATAAGTTTTGGTCAGGTTTTGGGGCCTTTTAATGGGTATTATTATTTCAATAAAAACTATATTACTTATTTTCCACTTAATAAATAATTTCTGTATCATTAATGTATCACCATTAATGACAATTATTTAATCCCTAAAAATTCTAAATAAATTATAATGATGTATATAATTTTATTATCTTTCTTTAGACTATTAATTTTCGAAGTTTTATGATTTTTATCACTAAATTAAAATTATTATACTTATAAGATTTAAGAGAGTGACATGTTGTCACTTTCTTTGGTTTTAATAATAATTAAATTATTTTCATGGTAAAAATTACATAAAATGACTCTAATCTGACACTTAGGTTATATGGGTATACCTTTATCCATAAAATATAATTTTGGAATGTGTTAGGGTAATTTTATAATATTATATTTACCCTTAATTACCTGATTTACCTTTAACTATGGTAAATAAAATTTACCGTAGTTACTATTCATAATTCCCAAAAATAAAACGTAGATTATTAAAATAATTTGGACCCACTGATTCCAAATATGGAATCCATTTTTCCAAATTCAATACACAAAAGTTTCAGAAATTAAATTAAAAGTAATCTTGTTGTCGAAAGAAAACGGGTTTTTCTTTAAAACATTGCAAAAGATTGAATTGATTTACCCTACGAATTTAATGTAAAATCAATGATAATGACATACATTATATTAAATGGTAAAAATATATTCTATTTATACTTTAAAACCATTCAATATTATAATTTAACCATATGAATTATTGCGATGAAAAAAAGTTGTTTTTATTTAAAATATAGCATGTTTTTACTATTCATCAAAATATGAAAGTTACCAGAATAATATGAAAAATTTATCCAAAGTAAATTTTTATTTCTTGATTCCAAAGAAGAATTTTATTTTGTCAAATTTAACTTATAAACATTTCAAAAACTATATTTAAAGTGGGTGCGCCATCAAAAGGCGGCAAAACTGCATTTTTTGAAAATTACTTATTTTACCCGAAAAAATTATTTTATTCTTATACCATGTTCTATAAAATGTGTAAGATGAATAATAATGTTATAAAATTCAAATTTTAGTTAATAATATTCATAACGGATAGTTCATAATAATATTATAATAATATAACGTTGTTTAGTAAAACCCGGTATTGCGTACAACACATGCTATCGAGGAAGGCCGTGATTGCGTGTAATGTAAGCCAAGTCAGGGTTGCGTGTTGTGAAATAATCCTTCATTGTTTCGTATAACAGAATCCAACCATATTTCGTAAGCCCCTGTTTCCTCTTTGGGCCTCTCAACACGTAAGCCCCTCTCCGCTTCTCATGGACGCACCTTTTGCGACATGATCGTCTGGTCCCTGCTGCCTCTTGTTTCTTACACCGAGCATGACTCACATGGGCTTAGAGTAAGCATTGACCATGGAAAACACTATGGGCTGCCTCAGAGCATAATCCCCATCCCAGCGAACTACGAGGACTTTGATCCATGTCAAGGCATGGTACGTAGGTAGCCTCAACGAGGTTCATGTCCACCACCTAGTCATTCTGACCTCTTCACGTAGGTTCACTAACACTATGGACCGCCTCAGAGCGTAAGCCCCAAATTGCCCGTCCATCACGACGTTAAATTGTCTGCCCTCGTCCCGCATGACGTTAAACTATATGTCATCCTGCAGGACGTTAAACTGTATATCATCACGTAGGACGTTAAACTGTATGCCACCATCCTACATGATGTTAAACTGTATCACCCAAACTACGTGGACTTTGATCTATGCTAAAGAATGGTACGTAGGTAGCCTCCATGAGGTTCAATCCCATCACTCAGTTGTTACGACCCATCCGCATCGGTTCACAACCACCATTATGGGCAGCCACAAAGCGTAAGACCCCATACCCACCATTATGGGCCGCCTCAGAGCGTAATCCCCATATCCAGTGCCCATGTCTCATCCTAACCTTTCCCTCGAGCCCACGTGCCTCGATAAGCTCATTCCCAAGCCCAGAGGTCTTACTTCCCCTAGGATCCAATCCACGCGTTCATTCTCACGGGTCACCTCTTCAGGTGTCCCACCGCATCACCTAACTACGCGGAATTTTATTCCCTACCATGGGGATACGTAGGAATCCACCATAAGGTTCAATCCCCTCTTCACTCCATCACCCATCCTGATCCATACTCGGGCCGCCACATCCCGGTGGGATCATGCCACCTCATTCCACCCCACAGTATCTGGGGAGCCGCCCACGTGTTGGCCCCGATATCGGTGTCCCCCCCCCAGGGGGTTCTTCAATCTGATCCACTCTCAGTGTTCCAATCAGTCCGTTCCGTCTCCGCAAGACATTAAACTCGAGGCACGCCCCGTGTTAAACAAGGGAAGATGAGGAAAACCTCAGATGGAACACAATTCCTCATGTTCAATGTGGGATGCCTCGGGCTTCCACGCCCTCAAGAAGCCCTATAATAAGGTACAGAAGACTGACATCCCAATCCCCCAGCATCAAGACGTGCCAACGATACCCCAACGTGACCATTATCCTCATCGAAGGTTGCTTCCCCGACTAGACCCCTTGGAGCGTCTCGACGGAAGAAACATAATTAACTGGAATCCATACAGATATGGTGCTGGGAACGATATTCAAGAACCCGTCTTAAATCTATGAGGGAGACCCGGACTAGGTGAAGAGATCTGAGGAGGAATCCATGGAAGGAAGAACCAACATCCCATCATCCCAGTTTTGATCAAGGAGAAGACGTCCCTGAACAAGTAATGGATGTCACCCGCCTTTGGAAAGTGGGAATGCGGGGAAACAAGCCGCGCGTCCTCCCCTGCATGACGGATGTGTGCGCACACCCCAGCGGAAAGCGTCGTAAACAAACACCAAACAACTTTAGAACACCATAAAAAGATTTAAAGAGGTACCATGGAGGTGCGTATAAAGATAAAAAATTAATTAAAAACATCAAACATCAAGGAAAAGAAACAGAAAGGAAATGCATGGATGTTCCTTCCTCAACCCAAGTGCGGATGGAGAAAAACATCAATGAAATGAAGGGAAAGGCACTGCAAATCAAATGAGAACCCTAAACAATGAGAAAAACGCACAAATAAAAACCCCACAATTTGGGTTCACCAGAAAAGGTTTCCAGAGGGAGAACACTGCACCGGGATAGAGAAACCATCTGGTGGAGAGGCTCACGCCGGAGTTCGCTAGCCGGGATGAGGGGAGCAGGCCACTGCCGGTTGGTTGTGCCAATCAGAAGGGGAGAAAGGGATCTCTCGTGTCGGCTGGATAGGGAAGGGGGTGGCCTCTCACCTACTGGATAGGGAAGGGGGCTTGGTCGGCGGGTGCATAGCGTGCAGGAGGAAGAGGTGACGGTGCCACGTTGTAGGCTGAGCGGGTGGCTAGACAGGCGGTAGTGCCATGTTGCAGGCCAAGAGAGAGAGGAGGGTTGTGCCTATGCATCGCTCATGTGAAGGAGGAACAGGGGGGCTACGCCTCCCCCTTAGGGTTTCAATTATTATTTTCTTTCATTTTCATATCTTAATAATAATAATAATATGATTATAATTATAATAATAATTTTATCCTTTTTATAAAATAATAGTATTAAATATTTTAAAATATATATATAAATGTTAATAACATTAACAACTGTTTAATAATAACATCATTAGTAACTTTAATAACAATAGAATTAGTGACAAATTTAATAATAATAATATTATCATATTTTCAATAACAATACTACTATTATGGTATAAGTATTAGCCTTTTTTTGTTTACATGGAATTTTATTTATTTTAGATGTCAGGAAACCACACGAGTCACATGTCGTCAAGTGTGCGGTTGAGTGAACCACGCTCAAACTGTGCCACTCGGCACTAACTGCATATGGGGTTAAGTTGCACTCTTGTCATGTGGTGTCTATAAACTGTGTGAAATTGGTGTTCCATGACTCGGACCCACATCAGCATCCTCGTATGAATTGTACAGTTACCCTTAATGGTGTTGGCTGACCACACAATGGTGAAAAAGGTCCTAAAACACAAAATAATAAGTAAAATAATTTAAAATGATTAACTAACAAGGTCGGGGTGTGATAGGGGTACACACCCTAGAGTCTATATAGTCTTACACACTCTGTATGCCTATTCACACATCGTGCAACACGTGGCGGATGGATCAAAATGTACAAGGAGTACACACCTAGGTGTCCATGTGCTCCCATACTCCATGTACTTGGGAAGTACACAAGCTGGCTAGAGTACACTGGAAGATCCATGTACTCTGGCGCGGCCAAGTACACGGGCATGGCTTTGCATATAGAGGCATGGGTGGATGGCACACCGAGTGATAGATTAACACATACACGCTATGTACCATAACCATTTTTCAACATGTAGAATTCAAAAATGAACTCAAATTTATGAAAATAATTTTCTAAATATGTGAAATTTAATTTTTAATTAAAATCATCATTTACTTGAAAAATATATTTTTTAAAATTATAACTAATTTTATAACACTTTGAAAAAATAAATAAGGTATCATAAAATTTTCATAAAATCATAAAACAAAAAAATATTAATTTATGAATAAATTTTATCAAAATACGTTATATTTTAAAAAATATATTAATTTTAAAATTTTAATTAAATATTTATGACTTAAAAAATACCTACAAATAATTAATAATTTTTAAAAAAAATTATTTACTTATACTATGATATAATTATATCATACTTTCATTTATAGGATGCCTAAATATTATTTATACTTTCAATGGTGAGGTTACTATTCTATTGTCTAGTTTACTATTCATATGGTCATATTACTATTCCTAAGTTCAAGTTACTATTTTATCAGTAAAGGTTCCTTAAATTCTAGAAATACCTATTATTTTATCCATTCTTCATTTATAATGTTTTTATTGTATTATTAATTTTATTTTTTGTGATTGTACTATATAACATAATTATAATAAAGTTATTTCCACTGATATAATTTTTGGTTGTTATAATAATTTTTTAATTTAATTGGAACATGGTTTAGGGTGTGTGTCATAGTATATACTGTATATACCCAAAAAGATAATGTAAGATCTACATGACTCATCATAAACCGCACCATTTCCAATCCAATAAGGTATAGTTCTTCCTTCCACTAAAACCATTACACTTAAGTGTATAAGGAGGAGTGATTAGGCATAGAATCTGAAACTCTATGTGATAATTGATGAACTCTTAGTTAAGAAATTCACCACCTCGATCTAATCAAAAAAAATTATCTTCTTACCAAGATGATTATCTACTTCATTATTAAATTCCGTAAATTTATAAAATGATTTAAACTTATACCTCATCAAATAGACAAATCCAAATCTACTCAAATCTTTGATAAAGGTAATGAATTTTTAGTATCCATATCTATATTATACTAGAAAAGGTCCACACACATATGTGTGTACCAATTCTGAAATATTTTTGGCCCTTTTACCCTTTCCAAAAATATTTGGTTTAGTCATCTTTCCTTGTAAATAAGTTATACATATGTTAAGTGGTTTTATTTAAATATAATCTAAATAGCCAAATTGACTGAAAATTTTCAAGTGCTTTTTGTTTACATGACCGAGTCATTGATGCTAAAATTGGGTGGGATATGAGTCATGTGAATTTGATTTATTATCTATTTCCAATATTTTTTATCATATTCTAGTAGATAAAGTTTTTTGTTAAGATGTTCCATACCATAACATATTCTATCTTTGTAAAATTAGAAACTTTTATTCCCAAACATGAATACAAAACCATCTATGCATAAAATAGACATGGGAAGAATGTTCATGGAAACACATGGAATGTAATAAAAATTCTTAAATAATAGAATAATTCATATTGTAAATTTGATGTGCTAGTCTCTTATACCCAATGCAGCAAATCATTCACTATTGGTAGCTCGAAGATATACCTCACCTATTGAAACCTTATGGGATCTACTTGGTTCCAATATTTGGATACAAATGCGATAATCAAAAGCTATATCTAATACCCAACTTATAAAAATGTAAATATTTCACTCGATAACAAACACACATGAATCTTACTCATACTTTATCAACTAGATGTAGTTTTTATTCTAGTGGATTTTCTTGCCATATGAAAAACATAAAACATATTATTCCTTATATTGCCTCTAGATATTCATCTTCTTATTAGGTCGGTGTGTAGAAGCCTTAGGCTTAAATCTTTTCTTAGGGATCTTTATCATTCCCTTCCACTTATTCGTTATAAGCACTCTAGGTTTTTCATGCCTCATTTCCTTATCTTCTTGGAGAATTGGGGTAAGGAATTATAAGAGTGGATTCTCATTATTTATCATATTATAATTCATAGTAAAGATATAGAAGATTTGAGGTAGTAAGGATATAATAAGATATTTTTATAACACATCTAGAATATTAAATCCAAAGATGTCAAAGAAATACATATAGCTTGTCATCTTGACTGCATGAGGTCGAGCTGGTGTTGACTCTCCAACATTTCATGTAAATAGTTTCTTGTAGATCACATAACACCTTTGTCTTTCCTTCTCCTAATAAATATTACAAATATGAGAAAATATGTTTTATACAACCATATCCTCATGTAGATTTTAAAGATCACTATTCATGGTCAACAACATGAGGCACTAAACATCCTATTCTCATCCATATGTTACTAGAAGATAGAATGATCCTCCTCATTAGACTCCTTGGAAGGTTCTTTCTTAGGAACATGGGACTCCAACACATAGAATTTCCACTCTTTGTGTAGTATGATGTGAAATTTTCTATACCACTCTTGGAAATTTGTGTTGGTGAGGAGATTATATTTCTCTAACATCAATCACAATGATAACATTGAGTTCATGTTACATTCCACTTTCAATAAAAATAAATAAAATAAATTTTTAGTATGTTATCTTGATTAGAAAATTTGATATAATGAATTTAATTTATTAGACTTCGTTATTTAGTAAAATCCAAATATACATGACCATGGGATTCATAATATCCTATAATTTTTATATTCTAGTGGAAAGGATCCATATATTCCTTCTCAAAACCTAGAATTCATCCATGAAAATTATTCAAAGGAATTTAGGTAGGTGTCTTACCAATTGTATTAACTCATAGTCCCCTGTTCCATTGAGTGGATTTCCCTATCCTAGGATCCTAGACTTATATATCCTCAACACTTAGCTCTAAATTTTATTGAAAATACTTTATCCATTACACTCAATACCAATTTGGTTAATTTGGACCATTATCTTTATTAACATTTCCAGATAATTGAAAGTTCCCCTAAATTTGTCTTGATTGATACTTTGACTATGGGTTAATATTAACTCATAATATAGAAGTAAATAGCTAAATTAAGTTTTCCTTGATGCATTTTATATGTTATCCATAACTATTATTTATTTTATACATTTACTTTCTTGTTAATATTATGTGTGTTTTAAATAATTAATTAACTATGTCATGATAAAATAAGTTATATATAATCAATTTATTTCTCTTAGAGACTGAAATATGATTCTATTCATCATGCTTGTTACTATGTGATAGCACTCATATCTTTAACAATGCATAAATAGAAATAATTCATCATGAAATTATTCATTTTTATCTTCACATGCTTGTTAATTATTCTATGTGATCATTTAACACCCACATAATGATATAATTAACCATTTAACATAAAATGAATAAATAATGACATAATAATGATCTATTATCTATTGGTTAATCCATCAAGTGGAAAATAGATTAACTGATACCCTAGGGGAATACCTTTAGTCATTTCTCAACTTATATTCCAATGCCTTTCAAACTCACATGCATTTTACTTATTTGTTTATGTGCTGACTCTCAACTCAAACCAATTTGTCACGTACTCTTTTGATATTTACAATGTATACTCACACACAGGTGAGGGGAACCCAAGATACGATAATTACATTCTATCACTCAAATATTGACACAAAATACCTTACACACTTAAATAAAATATATAATATAAATATCAATGAACTGATAAATAATTATTACATTTAAAGATAAAATGAAATAATTAAATTAAATAAATAAATAACTAAACATGTATGGGTCGTCCTCAGCTCATAATTAATCGGCATGCAATAAAAGTGCATAAATAATTTAAAAATGATAAAATATAACTCAATGTCATTTTTAATGCATTAAAATTTCATTAAAATGATTTTAATTAATTATTAATATATCTCATAGAACTCAAAATATTTTTAATAAATTACAAAAAAAATAATTTAATTTATAAATAAGAAAATTTTATATATTTCCAACTCTCTATAGACCTTGAGCAGGTCCTCAGATGATTTACATAAGCCTGAGTCCGGTCAGGTCTAGCCTGACCCAGCCCTTCCCTAGTTGTATGACCCAGCTAGATGTTTAGTCTAGTGCAGGTTGTGTGCCCTTTTAGGGGTGCATGTATGAAGACAAAGGGTTCCCCTATGGGGTGCCTCATGTATAACAATAATAAAATATTTTTTTATAATATCAAGATCCCAGTTGGGCATTGGAACTAATTTACAACAACCCCACCCCCCACAAATCTATGGGTGGGGAAATTATTCAACATAAGTGGAATTTTCCACCTGCCATATTTAGTATTTTTTAAAATGTTTTTTATATTATTTTTTATCCCCACTTTGGTGCACCAAACGAACAACCACAATTCCAATAACACACACCGTGTTAGGGATCCTCCCCTTTCCCATCCATGTGTGTGTGTGTGTTATTTAATTGAAATTTTTTATATTCAAAAAAACCCATCAATATTTGATCAACCATATCTTAGTCATGAAAAACTGGATATATGCATCATCAGTGGAATTAGAACTATATCAAATCCATTTTTGAAAATTCTATAAAATTTAAAGAAAATTTTAACGAAAATAATTTCATGATCTCTCTAATATTATTAAAGGAATTGAGCATGTAGAATAACCATATAGGTAGGTGTATTTTTAATTTTTAATATCAAAATAATCTTAAATTACTAAATTTGGTACTAAGATTCAAGATTCATGCCAAGGATCTTGTTTGGTTTAAATTAAGTATAAAACAAAGAAAAAAATGATACCTTTATAGAACACTATTATCCCAATGATATCCTCCATTCTTTATATCAATGTAGCTTTAATACACCAAACAAGATTCACTCTATATTGTCTAAACATGTAATAAAACTCTATAAATTTTTTGATTCAATTTGTGGGTGCTAGTATAAAAGATTAAATATCTTACAACACTCGTATGATCACTAAAAGATCACACAATTGATTCCAAAACTTAGATCAATAGATTATTTATCTTTCTCTATCTAGAAGATTAAAAAAATGGATGTTAGGAGAGAAAAAATCTAAAATTAGTGAAAAATAATTTGGGAACTATTAATTTATCAAAAATGATCTTAAATAGTAAGGGTTAACTTTCAAAAATTTCACTTAAACCCTTTGATAAGTTAACCCTCTTAAACTGGCCCAAAACAACACAAATAACATTTTAAACATGTCATATTGGGCATTAATATTTCACCAATCACTATTGAAATTAATAAAAATCATGTGGAAAACCATAATTCATTAAATCGGTTCATTCCTCCCATGATTATTTAATGAACCTTGAATGGTGTGACATTCATTCAAAAAATAATACTTTCTCGTATTCACTTTTTTATTAATAAATAACTTGTGAATACATTTAGAAATAAATTCAATTATAATTATTATAAACTGAAATAATATAATTGAATTAATTTACTTAAGATCGTTCAATTAGATGCTTTGTGGTCCCCACATGTGAGGCCTACATTTTCTTTAACTCCAATTTATTTGAATTGGTGGATATTGTGAATACGCTTTATGTGTAACACTATAGGACATCATCTCAATAGTAGTGATCCTAACTTGTAGACCAAAAGTGGAATCTATTAATACATCATGAAACTTAAATATATGAGGATAATTCAAAGATACTATTACCTACTTTGAATGCTTACCATGTAATATAATCCCTTTATCTTGATATCTCCTTTAACCACGTTGCATCACATGTTTCATCAACCTATAAGCCTGAAAGTATTTCTTTGAATTTCCAAAAATGAACTTATAAAAAAAAATGGACATAGACTTATTAGATAGTTCAATTTTCAAAAACGGTCTTGATATATCAACCTATATTAAATAACAGAAGGGAAAAATCCTTTCTTGACTTATTCATTAATATAATATTAGTCATAATTCACCCAAGTAACTCTACTTCACCATAAACATATGTCATCATGGTTTATAGAAATACATCAAAGTATGAGTATCATGAAATGAGTTAGTAATAATCTTAAATTATAAGGATCGTTATACATGTCCATAACTATGAACATCAAATGAAACATATAACATGTGGATTTCTTACCAATGGGTTTGTTATCATGATCCTTCTCTCTCAAATATTACCAAAGGAAAACTTTATGAGAAGAAGTACCAATGTATTATGATCCTCCTACCCCTGATAAAATATATCATCTATGTCTAATAAAATGATATCATCTTGTCATAGAGCTTGAATTTAATAATATCATCATAGCACTTTAAGGTTCTCATAAAAGTAAGGAACTGTTATAAACTTTCCATGTGATGAATATTCTAAAGAAGTTATAAAATTAAGGACATGGAGAGAATAATCATCATGTGATAATATATCAAAAATATTTAACATAGAGAATATAAAATTAATCATAAAGTAAAAAGTAGTTGGTTCTAGGGAACCAACTCCAATAGTATAGACAAATGGTCATACAAGAATACATAAACTGATCAATGACTAGTCCAATCACATATATAGATAAATTAAAGGAAATAAAACACAATGATGCTTTACTGCCATCATTGAGTCTCATTGCATCTGGACTCTATATCTTGTTTGATCTATCCCACTTGATCATGAGACATTAGGCTTCTTCTCCATCTTGACCTACAAACAACGAAGTTTCTTAGGGTACCCAAGTTCCATGGTCGCATGAGCAAGGTGTGAGTCCAACTTAGTAGAGAACCACAAATGGGGTCCCATATATAACCAGTAAATATAGTGTATGTGTAACGTGCCAGATTCGGTTGCCACACAACGGGTGCCCCGAACCCGGTTGGTCACATGACCTCAAGCGCATTTCCCCGAACTCCAGAGGCTGCTGACTAGCAGCGAGGATGTTGGACTGATAGTGGGGAAACTATGCCCTCATTTTTTAAAGTGTAGTGTAGCAGAAAAATATAAGCATACAAAAGTGGAAGCAGTAACAATATAGACCTGAAATAGACAATGGAACTGAAGTAAAAGATAACCAATAGTTATATATATGATGATGAAACATGTCTCTAATTCTAAGAAAGCATCCAAAATATGATACACTACAATCTGATATAATACGGCACAAGGTAAAAAGTATAGAAAAACAAAACCAAAGCAGTGAAATAGGAACTCAACAGCATCGCAAGCCTAAGATCAGTCTCATGCTCTCCTACTCCTCTACAACAATCATGTACCTGTGTATAGACCCTTTCCCTTATCAATACCTACAGCAATATAATCTGTTTGGGCCCAAGACATGACCCTAACAGGGTGTTAGAAATAAATCCCAGTAGGCAACCAACAAAGGCTCATTCCCAACTGTCAGTGAAAAAGTGCAACAGCAGGGTGCATTAATGAAATGCAGTAAACTAGGAAGTACTCAAAAGTAACCATTACTAACAGTTACATTTCCATTTTAATAATTATTTAACAATTAAATATAATTAAATTATGATTTTTCCAAGACTCAACCTTGACCGAAAATCTCCTATACCAGTGCCACAGCAAAAACCACCACAAGCTATATAAAAAGTAAAATATAATAATAATACCAAGCCTATGATTTATCTTGGAAGGTACAACATAAGAAATCACCACAGTGAATATTCAAAGTAAACATTGTCCTCATACATGCAAGTCCTTACCCTCAAGAAAGCATAAACGAAACCCTTAGGTGATTTACCTCAGTCATAATGAATATTTCCCTCAGGCATACGAGGTGTCACCCTTAGGTACAGAAGCTACTACCCACAGGCATAAGAAACGTTTCCCTCAAACTAAACAAAACCTTTCCCTCAGGATAAACAAAACACTATCCTCAGGCTAAAAAAACACTGCCCTCAGGCATTCCATAGGAAAATCAAGTAACTGGGCTGATCCCAATGCATAAGCAAGAAATTTATATATGTTTCCTCTCAGGAAAACTCAAAACATGCTATAATCACGGCATACCAATGAGTATCCTGGCCAAATGGCTAAACAAGGGAAACGCACCCTCGGTGTGGACCTAGATCAAAGAAACGATATCAAACAGTAGTTTATACTTATTCATTAGATTACCTATGAAATTCTAGGTATCTCAACAGTCAAAGTCTCAACCATACGACACCCTAAACATGGGTGTGTAGAACAACGGTACACAAAATCAACTCGACAGTTGGAATTGAACACAAGACCACCTACCTCAATCTCCTCTGATTGATATATGTAAAAGGTGCCTCCTGAAACAACCAAGAACGACGTAGATCTGAGATAAATGATTACCCGTTCAAACCTAAATAACTTAACTTAGGGAAATAATTGAAAATAAATATTCAAGAAGAGATAAGACCTTACCTGTGCAGTTCAAACGAGATCGACGACGGAAGAATCGAAGTCTTGGTGAGTGATCGAGAGCTCCTCCAAGTCTCAGCCTCCTCTCCCGCAGCACCTGGTGAGTCCTCTACCTCCTCTATCGAATGAGGAGGCTACTTCCTATTTTTAATGAAAAAACATAACTACACGGTGTGTACTTCTCAAGTACATGGTGTGTACTATCCTTTTTAACTGCTCCACTAATGGTTACTTTCCACCGCCTTACTGTTCACCCGCTGACTGATTACACGGAGTGTACTATCTTTTTTTAACTGTTCCTCTAGTGGCTACTTTCCACCACCTCACTGTTCACCTGCCAACTGATTACACGGCATGTATTACTAAGTACACGACATGTAGTTAGTTTTTACAACTTTAATTTCTGAAAATCCTAAATTCCCTATATTCTCATCCCACATGGCCAAAGTACATGGCATGTGAAAAAAAGTACATGTTGTGTACCCATAAATTTTGGATTTTCTCCAAATTTCCCTTATTTCCTCAAAAACACTAAAGTAAAAGGAAAAGAATAAACTCGTACCTCGAGAATAAGAACTGGGTTCTTAAAATCTTCCCCCCCCCCCCCCTAAGGAAATCCGTTCTCAAATTTCCCTCCCAAGGTTGGTAAAGATAAAGCTGAGAAAAATTCTAGCCACTGATCACTTACATCGGCCTCCCTCTCCCAATCTTTGTCTTGCACTCGGCCATGTTAACATAGCACCCATACGAGAGGAACTGACCAGCCTCGGAGAAACTTTATGCTCCTATCAACAATACGAATTGGATGCTCCTAAAAGGATGCACCAACCTGAAGTTTAACCTCCTCGAGCTGAAAAATGTGAGATAGGTCTGAGTGATAACGACGTAGCTAAGATACGTAGAAGATGTCGTGCATGGCCCGGTACCTCTATGGTAACTGCAACTGATATGCAACCAGCCCAACTCTCTCCAGAATCTAAAATGGTCATACATACCTCGGTGAAAGTTTACCCTATCTCCTGATCCCCCTGTGTCCCAACCTCAGTGAAACATGCAAGAAAACCTGATCCCTGACCACAAAATCCAAGGGTCATCTACGGCGATCATCATAGGATTTATGACAAGACTATGCAGTATCCATCTACTTATGAATTAATTGGACCTACTCTGAAGTCTCCTACACGAGACGTGGTCCCAGAAAAGATGTGTCACCTACCTCCAACCAGCACAAGGGTGATCGGCATAGCCTACCATATAAAGCCTCGTAAGGTGTCATCTTAATAGTTTCATGAAAACTATTATTGTAGGAAAACTCGACCAGGGGTATGTGCTTCTCCCAAGAGCCCCCAAAGTTCAGAACGCATGCATGAAGCATGTCCTCTAGCACCTGTATTGTACGCTCTGACTAGCCATCGGTCTGAGGGTGGTAAGTTGTGCTCAGAAGCACCTGTATACCCAGTGCCCTTGGAAAACTCTTCCAAAAACAAGACATAAAATGGGAATCCCTATCTAAAACTATATAATTAGGGACCCCAAGAAGATGTACTACCTCTCAGATATACAACTTCCCGATCTCGTCAACACCAAAGGTCTCCTTGATCGGCAAAAAGTGAGATACCTCCGTAATTCTATCCACAAAAACCCATATGGAATCATTGCCTCGAGGTGACCTCGGCAACCCGGTCATGAAGTCCATTGTGACATCATCCCATTTCACTCTAGAATGGGTAACTATTGTAACAGTCTAGCTAGCCTCCGATGATCCACCTTCACCTGCTGACAGGTGGAACATCTTGTAACAAAACCAGCTACCTCTCTTTTCATACCCGGCCACCAATACTGTCATCTCAAGTCATGGTACATTTTGGTAACTCCATGATGCACTTCCCAATATGAATCATGAAATTCCCACATCAACTCCTCACGTATATCCCTTGGAACCCACACTCATCCATGGATATGTAGTACCTTGTCATCGCCTATCGTCCAACCAAGAGGAGGGTCCTCACTTGCCACCGAATCCTGTATAACTAGGAAATCTAAATCCAATAGGTGTCTCATCCTCAATCTATCCAGGAGGGTAGAAGTCATAGATAAGGAAGAAATATTGGTTCACCCCTGACTATCATGCACCTCCAAATTCATCTCAAAGAACAAATCCATAAGCTTCCACTCACCACTGGCCTCCTACACTACCTGTATCTGAGTCCTCCTACTCAGTGCATTAGCTACTGTGTTACCCTTACCAGGTGTATAGGCAAGATCAAAGTCGAAGGACTAAAAGTATTCAACCCACCTTCGTTGTCTCAAATTCAAGTCACGCTGGGTAAAGATGTATTTAAAACTTTTGTGGTATGTAAACACCACAAAATGTTCTCCCATGAGATAATGTCTCCAATAGTTTAACGGATGAATAATTGTAGAAAACTCAAGATCATGTGTCAGGTAATTCCTCTCATGAGGCCTCAAATGCTGAGACCTGTATGCAACTACTCGATCACCCTACATCAAAATTATTCCTAGCCCAATACCTGATGCATCATAGTAAACTGTATAGCTCTTCCCTTTCTCTAGAAGTATCAGTAATGGTGCTGATGTCAACCTTCCCTTCAATTCCTGAAAGGTTGTCTCGCAAGATTTTGACAAAAAAAAATTCATACCCTTCTTAGTCAAACCCATAAATGGCACTGCTAAGTGGGAGAAGTCCTGTATAAATCACTTGTAGTAACTAGATAGCCCCAAGAAACTCCATATTTCAAACATGTTCTTAGGCTGCTCTCAGGAAACTACTTCTCTCACTTTCTTTGGGTCTACTGCAAATCTTGCCTCTAAGATAATATGACCCATAAAGTGAATAGTGTCCATCAAAAAGTGGCACTTTGAGAGCTTAGAATATAACTGATGCTCTCTTAGTGTACTCAGTATGATCTCAATATGGGTGGAATGGTTGTTTTGAGTGTGAGAGTACACCAAGATATTGTCCATTAAGACTACCACAAAATAATCCAGATATGGGAGGAGCACATGATTCATCAGAACCAGGAAAACTGCTGGCATATTTGTGAGTCCAAACGGCATGACCAAGTACTCGTACAAACCATATCTTCTTCAAAAGGATATAAGCGGTATGTCCGATGGTCTAACATGCAACTGGTGATATCCGGATCTCAAGTCAATCTTCGAGAATACTCGTGATCCTTGAAGTTGATAAAAAATATCATCAATCCTCATTAAGGGATATTGTTTCTTAACCATTAACTGGTTCATTTTCTGATAATCCATGCAGATTCTGAGGGTACCATCTTCCTTCTTATCGAAAAGGACACGTGAACCCCAGGGAGAAATACTGGGTCGGATGAAACCCTTTTCCTGCGACTCCTCCAACTACTTCTTGAGATCCTACAATTTTGGTGTAGCCATCCTATAATGAGGAATGAACACTGGTTCCACTCTTATCACAAGATCAATAGATAAATCCACCTATAACTCCGGAGGTATACCTGAAAAGTCATCCGAGAAGACATCCCTGAAAAAATTTACCACTAGAGGTAAATCTTTATAACAATTTCCCTGGTTATCCAGATATAAACTCGCAATATGGGTTGTCACTCCACCTCTCCCAAAATGCTCGGGTCAATCTCGGCTCACCTGGACATCCCATCCTCCCTTTTATAGAAACTCTCCACCCTCTAGTGACATAAAACTCACCCCGCGATGATATCAATCTACAAAGGCTTGAAAGGGTACCAACCATTCCATCTCGAGAATGAAATTATAGGAAGTCATCGCCAAGACATATATGTCCCATAGAAAGTGACACCCACTAACCTCTAGGGGCACTCCTTGCACTGATGCACACCTGTCGTTCTAATTCCCAATAGAGTGTCTAGCCCTCAATGTCTCATCACCCACCAGAATAGGTGAAAAACTCTATAGCTCGGTGAAGCAGGAAGAATAGTCCATTACTAATATGGTGTTATCCTGCAGATTCATGAAATCTTGAGCTTGATCTGTCCTTAGCGTATTTGGAATGAAAAATTCATATAAGACTGCTTAAAAATATTCCCATTCCATGTCTTAGTGATGCTCAGTATGGGTGGTAACATCCCACCATATCTTTGTAAAATCACGTATCATGTAAGTAGCGAGCTTGACCCTCCTCCCAGGAGGCATATCCAGATGCTCGAAGATCATCTTCATAGAACCCAACCACGACTCTATAGCCTGTGGTCTATCATCCCCTGAAAACGTAGGTGGATGCTGCTACTGGAATATACGGGTCAGCTCTTCCATAGATGTGGCAACCGTAGATGGTCCCTGGAAGGTCTGCATGAACCGCATGAAGCCTTAAAAGAACTGGGAATCTGCGCCTGTGTTTGGTATAATGGTTGGCACCACATCTGGCACATATGGAGGATCCATTGGTATCCCATGGCCTACCATCTCTGGAGTATAATCGTCGCCACTCTCTTGGTGAACAGCTCATGGTCGTCTTGGCAGAATGACTCTACAAGGTTAAACACATGCCTTAATTTAATTTACTATCAAGGTTTCTTTTGTCCAGTTAAGAGTGCCAGCGAAAAGGGTAAATATCCATAGGAACTGGAAAAAAGAGACTACACAGCGTGTATAAGTTCTACACAGCATGTACCCTTAATCCCTTACATGTTTGTGTTATGATGCTGGCCTGGGCGTGTCTCAACCCTAGGTACACGGCATATTACATCCGTACACGGTGTGTACACCACCCCGTCTCCCCAGCCACATAGCCAATTCCACACGGTCTCTCACTAGTCAAGACTACACGACATGTCCCATAGGTACACGGTGTGTACTAGACGAGCTTCACCCACCCGTGTTGTTAGAGACATAGTCGGATACATGGCTTACACTACACGGCATGTTCTAAAAGGACACGGCATGTACTTGAAAAGATAACACTGACCCGTGTTGTTAGTCACCCGGCCGGATACTCATCTCACACTACACGGCGTGTTCCAAATAGACACAACTTGTACAAGAAAGGATAACACCGACCCATGTTGTTATTTACACGACCAGATTCCAAGATTAAACTACACGGCGTGTTCATAATTGACATGGTGGGTATAAGCTAAGATTTCTCTATCTGTGTTGTTAGTCACACGGGCGGACATAGGGTCTAGCCGACACAGTGTGGACATCCAGTACACGGCGTGTTCCCACAAGAATTTACTTATCCTGTGTTTCTGCCCACACGGCCTATGACACGGTTAGAGACTACACGGCGTGTAAATAAGGTACACGGTGTGTACTTAAGAAATAAAGTTTCTTCCTGAATAAAAGAACACATGGCGTGTAGTCAAAACTACACGGCATGTATTCTGGGTTTTTCCGGACACTAAGCCTCAGAAACTACTCCAGAGCCCAGAAAAACACTGAAACGAACAGAAAAGTGCCAAATTCTAATCCGTGAGGGCCCATACTCCCCATGAATCAAATCTTATCATCTTATACATGTTATAACAAGAAAAACAGGGAAATTATTCACTAAAATCCGGTCCATGAGGGCCCATACTCCTCAAGAACCAAATTTTAGTGTCTATAAACCCAACCGTAACATGTACCAATACCCTATCAACAGTAGGTATTTTTTTATCAAGGCATCTATCACAACAGCATGAATTTTATAGCACAACATCTATCACAACAACATGAAATTTCTAATGCACCTACATGGCATAGAAACTATGCATGATATTTGATTCTAACATGTGCCTAAATGATGTATGAGATAGCATACCCTCATCTCATTGGGTTGCAACTAAATAGAACCTAAGTATAAAAATATAAACAGCACACCATAAGTGCATCACCCAACGGTGAAATCTAATCAATTTTAATAACCATAAACAGAAAATCACAATTTAATTCGAAGAAATCCGGCCTTTACCTATACACGAGGTAGCTACTCCCAAGCATAGTTTATTACCGAATCCATTAACAATCTATCTCTTTCCGTTGTTTCCAAATAATAAAATAACCCAGAGAAAAGAAACTCATATGATACCACTTTGTAACATCCCGGATCTGGTTATCACATAACGGGTGCCCTGAACCTGGTTGGTCACATTACCTCAAACGTATTTCCCCAAATACCAGAGGCTGTCGAATAACAGCGAGGGCCTTGAACTGATAGTGGAGAAACTATGCCCTCATTTTTCAGTGTAGCACAGCGAAAAAATATAAACAAACAAAAGTAGAAGCAGTAATAATATAGACCTGAAATGGACAATGGAACTAAATTAAAAGATAACCAATAGTCATATATATGATGATGCAACATGCCTCTAATTCTAAGAAAGCATCCAAAATAGGATACACTGCAATCTGATATAATATAGCACAAGGTACAAAGTATAGAAAAACAAAACCAAAGCAGTGCAATAGGAACTCAGCAGCATCTCAAGCCTAAGATCAGTCCCATACTCTCCTACTCCTTTGTAACAATCATGTACTTGTGTAGGGACCCTTGCCTTTATCGACACCTTCAGCAATATAATATTGTTGGGCCTAAGACATGACCCAAATAGGGTGTGAGAAATAAATACCAGTAGGCAACCACTAAAGGCATGTTCCCAACTGTCAGTTAAAAACTGCAACAGCAGGGTGCAATATTGAAATGCAATAAACTAGTAAGTACTCAAAAGTAACCATTCCTACCAGTTACATTTCCATTTTAATAATTATTTAACAATTCAATATAACTAAATTATGAGTTTTCCTTGACCAAAAATCTCCTATACCAGTGCCACAGCAGAAACCACAACAGGATATCTAACAAGTAAAAGATAATAATAATGCCAAGCATGTGCTTTAGCTTGGAAGGTACAATATAAGAAATCACCACAGTGAATATTCAAAGTAAACATTGTCCTCATACAAGCGAGTCCTTACCCTCAAGCAAGCAGAAATGAAACCCTTAGGTGACTGCCCTCATTCATAATGAATATTTCCCTCAGGCATATGAGATGTCACCCTCAGGCACAGAAGCTACTACTAATAGGCATAAGAAACGTTTCCCTCAAGCAAAACAAAACCTTTCCCTCGGGCTAAACAAAACATTACCATCAGGCTAAAAAACACTTCCCTTAGGCATTCCATAGGAAAAGCAAGTAACCGGGCCGATCCCAACACATAAGCAATAAATTTATATATGTTTCCTCTCAAGAAAACTCAAAACATGCTATAATCATGGCATACCCATGGGTATCCTATCCAAATGGCTAAACAAGGGAAACACACCATCGGGGTGGCCCTAGATCAAAGCAATGATCACAAACATCGGTTTATACTTATTCATTAGATTACCTATGCAATTATAGGTATCTCAAAAGTCAAAGTCTTAGCTATATGAAACCCTAAACATGGGCGCGTGGCACAACGGTACACAAAATCAACTCAAAATTTGGAATTAAACACAAGACCACCTACCTCGATCTCCTCTGATCGATATACGTGAAAGGCACCTCCCGAAAAAACCAAGAACGATGTAGATATGAGATAAGTGATTACCCGTTCAAACCTAAATAACTTCCCTTAGGGAAATAATTGGAAATAAATATTCAAGAAGAGGGAATACCTTACCCACGCGGTTCAAATGAGGCCGATAGCGGAAGAATTGGATTCTCATTGAGCGATCAGGAGCTCCTCTAAGTCTCGGCCTCCTCTCCCACATCTCCTGGTGATTCCTCTGCCTCCTCTGTCGAATGAGGAGGCTACTGCCTATTTTTAATGAAAAAACATAACTACACAGCGTGTACTTCTCAAGTACTCTTCATGTACTATCCTTTTTAACTGTTCCACTAGTGGATACTTTCCACCACCTTACTGTTCACCTTCCGACTGATTACACGGCATGTATTACTAAGTACACGTCATGTACTATCTTTTTTTAACTATTCCTCTGGCAGATACTTTCCACCGCCTCACTGTTCACCTGCTAACTGATTACACAGTGTGTATTACTAAGTACACGGCATGTAGTTAGTTTTTACACACTTAATCACCAACAAGCCTACACGCCCTATATTCTCATACCACATAGCCA
This sequence comes from Viscum album, assembly GCA_963277665.1. Taxonomy (NCBI): domain Eukaryota; kingdom Viridiplantae; phylum Streptophyta; class Magnoliopsida; order Santalales; family Viscaceae; genus Viscum; species Viscum album. Next base: position 1,451,849,314 of record OY728152.1, on the reverse strand, counting down.
AAGTACACGGCGTTTGAAAAAAAGTAAATGGCATGTACCCATAAATTTGGGATTTTTCCCACATTTCCCTTGTTTTCATAAAAACGCTAAAGGAAAAGGAATAGAAGAAACTTGTACCTCAAGAATAATAACCAGGTTCTTACAGTATGTGAAGGTGATATTCTCATAATAAATAAATATAGTTCATAAGCATAAAAAATAACCATCATCAATCCTCAAGTTCTGATGTGACACCCAAGATTGATTTTACATGTTTCAGCCAGTGTTGGTGTGTCTCTAAGAATATCAACCTCCTAATGAGACCAATTCCTACCCCAAAACCAATTCTCTAATATCATACCTGCTTCAGCCAGTATCATAGTGTCTATGAGAAAATTTAATTACCCATGGGAAATATACCCATCCCTCAAACATATAATCCTACACTCGAGTGGTTTCATCCCCTACCCAGAACCTAGTACAAGCCTCCATTACCCTAGGGTCATACCCTACCCTTATCACATGAACCCTCATTCACATATAGATAAAACATGAACCTAGGTCCTAATCTCATCTAGAACCTTATACATATCATATATATATATATATAACATGAATCACACATACCTAAGGCACATCCTTCCTAGAACCTCATGTCACCTCTCACATATTCTTTGAAGTACATTCTCCTTGTAACACCACATCATAGCACAGAGTTTGGACACCCACCCAAACTTGACATACATATAATAATAATATAAAAAAAAATGGGTCGACCACCTATCCAAAAAATATAATATAACTAAGTTTGGCCTCTCAAGTTCATGACATATCCCTGCCACTGCAACCCTACCAAGCTCGCATCATCAATTCAGATTCTAAGGTGACACCTGAAATAAACACAACCCATTTCCACACTAACCTTTCAAGGGTTAACTAACATAAGGGAACCCTAAAGTTTCCCCTAGGTCTCATTGCATATACCATACACCCTACCCTTTCTCCTCTATCTCATCCTAAAATTTTGGGACCATGCTCATATGTCAAAGGGGATAATATCCCTCATCATTACCATAACTGCATCACATCCTCACCAACCACGTAGGAAAATCCATCCCAACACCATCCTAAAGATGTGACCTAATTTCCATATCACTTTCAAAGTCAACTAGGTCAGTCCTCTCACCCAACCCCTTCTCATGGCATATCCCTAGGCTAACTATTCATAGCATCACACCCCTTACCAGGTGAAAACTAAGGGCACCTATCACCAAGGCCCACTATATCTCACCCATTTTAATTCATTTAAGTAGAACCTTCCAGGGTCCCAGAATATCAAGGATCATATTCATGATCAAGCCTTGGCCATTAGTGATTGAGGCATCAACTAGTGTCTAAGGTTCCAATATGGCCTTTTATACTTTATTCTCTTTATGAAATTCATCTTAATACTTTTTTTATTAATTTTTGATCACCCATGGTGGTGATACCACATATCATATTCCACATATAAAAAATAATTTACAAAAAAAAAGTTATTCTCAAGAGACCACCTACCTAATTTATGAATTTATTCCCTTTATAACGAAGCTCAACCATCCTTGTTAAATCTCTTTAAATCCTCGTATTATCGCCCAAGAACTAATCTCAAGAAAAAATACACAATAATTAATTATTCAAATCAATTTTAATAATTTATAATTAACATTAAAGTTAATTAAATTAGGAATAATTTCTAAAAACTCCCTCAACTACCTCATCACACTGAAATAGTAACCAACCACTCATGGAATGTCCATTTTTTACTGATGACACCATCCCAAGAAAAATCCATCTCAACCAACACCGATTCAATATAAAATTTAATTTAATTTAATTTAAAACCTTAGGAAAAAATCATTGGTTGACATACCTTCACTGAAATGGAATGTAATGGTGTGTATTTTCCCTCATGATATTCACACTAGAAAATAAAAATGAAATCCCTTTCACACCTGATTATTTTCACCATGCACTATTGTAAATCATCAATAAACCCTAAATGAAGACAACCAAAATCAGAGACAAATGAATGGAAGGAAGAATGGAGGGAGGATGAGGAGGAACTCACCTAAAATCTCTAAGAAATTCCATCCAAAATAACCCCAACCCAAATATAAATGAAGGAGTAAGAGAGGGACTGAGGGGGGGTTGGGAGTGTGTGAGAGAGATAAGATATAGGTTCTAAGGGGTTTTAAAATTCACAAGGGAAAATAGTCATTTTTTTCTTTATAAATGGTTACAAGATTTTTTAATAATTATAAAAACCTAAGAAACCCATGTGGTTGGAACTTTCTTAATCCACAACCCCTCATATGGGTTGGCCACATTGTTTTTCAAACCTTGTGTTAACCATTCATCCCTCACCATCCAATCCCACATGCCACACATGGTCTGTTCGTATAGTTTTTAAAGCATGTTCCAACCATGAAAATCTACTCTACGATTGAATTGAAAATTTTTCACGGTTTCTGTAAAACCTTATTCCAAACATGTGTTATACCCCATAGAAAAACCAATCATCATGGTTAAACTGCATGGTACCCTCTAACCATGTGGTCACCGTGTGCATGGGTAAAACCCTTTCCAAACTTCTAAAATTCAACCTAAAGCTCCTGAGACTCAACCTAGTCACCCGAGTCATCTCTAAAGCATTGATAAATATACAAAAAAATATAATTGGGATGAACCAACTCTTATAATTCCAATTTGAGTCCCAATTCTCAAAATTAATTTTTCTCTAGAAGTCAAAAATTTAAATTCCCTCTTGAATTTTCAACTCAAAAGGGAACATTGTTTTACAGTGTGATTTTTTAGTTCTCTGAGAATCCCTTTATGATCATGATAGGTGAACTTCATGGATTAGAACTAATAAAATAGCAATACATTATATATATAATATTTCTTATGGTTGAGAATATATATATTTCCTTCTCTTATATTTCTCCTGGATACCCTCTAGTACCAGGAGCTTGAGTTAACCCATTATTTTATGTTTTCCTTTATTATTTTTAGGGAATACTAATGGGTATGTTTATACTCATCCATACATGGTATTTGTGCCCACATGTTTTATGTCTATTCAGATGACATAAGATTTAGAGGGGGTCTGAGTGACATAGAGTTGGTGTGTCTTTTCCAGAGCTAATTCTTGGCGATGTACTTGGTGACTATGATGATGGAAGTTCTTAGTGATACCAAGAATTTATAGTAGTGAAAAATTTTCATTCTTCACTACTATAGATATGATATTTATGAGTGTTTTAAATGGATTTTATTGATATTAAAAAAGTGTTGATGTTATAAGAACCTTTAAAACATGACACGTTTTATCAACAGTTATAAAATCTACCTTCATCAAATCTTAAAAAAAGAATTGATAAAGTGGGACCTTTATCAGTTCATTTTTTATAATTGATAAATTTATCCCTTCATGTAACACCCCAATATTTTAAAATACGATCATTATGTTCAATAGCATATTCGACACACAACACCAAGTTTAAACGACCCACAAAATATATAACCCTTATAACCGAGCTGTTGAATTGGAGAGTATGAATATTATTAACTAATTTATTATATATATATATATATATATTATATATATATTATATTCAATATAAATTTATTGATAAATTATTAGTAATTAATTAATCAATTTTTTGTAAAGTGGTTTTATTCATCAAAATATGTTTTCTTCAAAAATAATTTTTATTAATTTTTGTGAGAAACTTCCATAATTAATTTTTAGAACTATTAGAAAATTAATTTTATAAAATGAAATTCATTTTTTAAATCAAAATATAAAAATTAATTAGGTTGAAATTTTGGTATTTTTGGGAAAATATTGATTTTTCAGTGAATAGTGAAAAATACCGATTTACATAAAAAAGTCATTTCTTTTCAATAAATTAAGTAATTTAAAAAAATAAAATTATGTCTTAAATATGATTTAAAGTAACATAAGTATTATTTATTTATATTTAATCCATTTTATTACTTTTTAATTAATTTATATTGTATTTTAGTATAAGTTTAGTTTTTTGGTTTAAAAATGATATTTTTGTAAAAACTGTTTTAAAGTGCATAATGTTTCTCATTTTTATTTAATTAAAACAAACCCTAATGAGGAATGATTTAAATTAAATTTATAAATTATATATCAATAAATATTAATTTATATTCATACAATGATTATTATTAGTCATAGATTTAATATAAAATCATCTTTTTCTTGAAATATACACTTCTTGAAAACCCGTTTTCCCTCGCGTCTGCAGGTATAATTTTTTATTAATTTTTGAAAATTATGTGAATTTAATTTGGTAAAATGGATTAAATATTTTTTATCAGAATAATTTATATTATCTAATAAGTTAAACTTAATTTTTTCAAAATAAATAGTTAAAATAGTAAAAATATTTTACCATGGTTTAGGTAAAAACGGATTTACCAGGGGTAAAAATAGAAAGATAAGATTTAAAATAACCTAAAAACTCATCTAAAATATATTTTATGGAAATATTTATAAAATTTCATGTCTAATTGTTGATAATTGTCTATTTTTTGTCCTATTTTTTTGTGAAAAATTTGTGTACACCTTTTTATTTTTAAAAATTATAAGTGTTCCATTCACCTCACTTATAAAAGGCCACTCCCTCTCCTCTCCTCTTCAAACCTTAAAATACCTTTGTATCAGCCGATAAATACCCAAATACTTTAATAAAATCACTCCAAAAAACCTATATCCCTTATTTTGATCATAAATCCATCCAAATAAGGATTTTTCTGCTTACCTAAGGAGGTTGTCTGAAGAAGGGGTATCGTGCTTAACCATGCGTTTTTATTTTATTTATTCTTCCAAAAACTTAAAATATTATTAAATAATGCTTAAATAATATAAAAAATATATACCATATACTTATATTTTATTATTTTAATTTCATAAACATATCATTCTCCTCTCCCATAAAATGGGATATGAAATATCATTTGTTTATACGGCGACCTACCGCCTCACAAACCAATGTCATTCATTTTTCCATAATCACCACTCTCGACTTGTTAGAATGAATGATTTAAAGTATATATATGATATTTTTAACATATTTCTACTCTTTTATTTATTACATCACATATACCTTCTTAATTTCTATTCTTTAGTGGATATAATGATGTCACTCGTGTCTACGGTGGACTATCACCTCATGAAGAAATGTGATTTTTTTCACTAACACTTTACATGGAAGGTAATAAGGATAAATTGAATGGATATATGTGATATAAATGAAATAATTGTGATACTAAATACATATTTATCTTTCTTAAAATATAATATATCATTTTCTTTCTTACACTGAAAAATGATGATGTCGTTCATGCGTACGTGTGGACTACCATCTCCATGAAGCGATGTAACTCTTTTTTCATCACTAAATCACATATATGATACATATAAGAATATTTAAATAAATAATGTAGTATTTATGATATTATTATAATTATTCAAATATAAAATAATACATACCTTATTTTTATAATGACCATTGAAAAATAGAAACGTTACTCATGCGTACGTACGACCTATCATCTCCATGATCGTAACGTAGTTCATTTTTCATAACCAAATTTCATGATGGGTTTTAAAAATTATAATTAATGTATAATTATGATAAATATATCATTATTATTATTATTTATATGTTTAAATAATTATCTCTTTTACCACGGTCAACACACTGAATATGTTTTGAAACAATGAACTGAACGTCCTCAAAAAACTCAACATGGACTTCACTGATTGAGTATTTAAATATGTCATTAGAAAGAACTAAAATAAATTATTTAAGTATAAGGTATTAAACCTATAAAATTTTATTATACATGAGGTTTGAATATGTATGAAGGGAGTCGGACTGGAGGCAAGGGTTTCTTATATCGTTTTTACTTCTGGGAGACATATGTCATATTGACCAATTTTTATTTTGTGGTATATATACTTCTCAGGAATATATTTTATGATTATTTTAATAAAAATTATTCGTATTTATGAATCCATATGAGGTTCTCTCTTTTATGAAGTTTTGATCTAGATATTACCAAAGCAGTAAGGGACTTCATCTCAATTTTCCTTCATTAAGGCATATTTTAATGTTATGCACTTAATTTCATTTATATAGTGTATATAATTCCCATTTTACATGAAATATAATGAATAATTCATACATTATGGTATTTTAAGTTCAAATTTGAATTATTTTATTCAAGGGTATTTGACTTGAAAGATACCATGTGGTTAGAAATTTCATAACTCAATTTTTGTTTATTGGGTTATATTACTTATTCATTGTATTTGATATTATAAGATTATGTGTGTAATGAATTTTTATTATATTATATTGTATTTAAAATTATTTTTTTGTGTACTTAAAGTTGATACACATAATTGATTCTTTTATTAATCATCACATCAAAATTATTATGATTGTAATGGTTTCTCGTCTCAATTTGACTTCTTTGGGACATATATTATGTTATACACATATATTCTTTCATGAGGTGTATATACTTCCCCTTTAATATTTAATATCATGAATATTATAATTTTCAGGATTTTTATAGTTTTATTTTAAGTTATTATTTCATGGGGCTTACGATTGAAGAGTACCAAAGTGGAAAAGGATTTATTTTATAATCTTCTTTTTAATCAATATTGTTTATGATTGAATTTACACTGAAGAAATTTTTTTGATCATTACCTAATAAACCCATTTCATTTTATTATTATCTATTTATTCATGAAATCTTCAATTAATAGTATCATTTTCCTCTCTTTGGTACTTAAAATGATTTAAGAAAACGTTTTTATGAAAATCCAACTTTATTTATATCTTTGGTCGAAAATCCTGTTTCTTCCAAATCCATGTTTTCTAAAAATGTTTTCAAAAATATTTTAATATGAATTTTTAAATTAATTTTTACCCATAATTTTATTTTTACAAAAAATAAAATAAAAGGGATCCTCCTGTTATTTTTTGAATGAGGCCCTTTTCACTTTTACTGAAAATGTGAAAGGAATATTTGTTTTAACATACTCAACATGAATTGAATTTTACTCCATCATGAATAATTATTGTTTTAAAGCTTAAATTTTTATGTTTCAAAGGTTATTTTCAAAGAATATGATTTCTCTAATATTTTATAAAGTTTTATATTTTAAATAAGTTTTTTCAAAATGAAAATAGTATTTTCCTCAAGAAATGTTTCAAGTGATCTTTCAAAATCATTTTCCATATAAGATGACATCCTTTGATGCTACTTAAAATGAAAAGGTTATTTCCCCAAAAATGTTTTTAATAATAATTCAATGGTATTTTCAATCAATAATGATAAAAACCTTTGATGTTACTTATTCTATACTAAGGATATTTTGTAATGATTCCATCATCATTATTTCTCGGGATGCACTACTACAAAACCCATGTTTAACAGTGCTGGTACTTATCAGTGCTAGAAAGAAACGCTGATAAATGGCATATTTATCAGTGCTAATAAATTTAACCTCTTATCAGTGATTTATTTTTAGCGCTGGTAAAGGGTATCCTTTATCAACTCTTTATTTTTAGACCTGATAAAGGGTACCCTTTATCAATGCTTTATTTTTAGCGCTATTAGAGGTTCTCTTTATCAGTTATTTATTTTTAGCACGGATAAATATTTCTTTCATCGGTGATTTTTTAGCGCTGATAAAGATCTGAATAAATAAAATTAAATAATTAAAAAAATTAAAAAATGGGTTTATTAAAAAAATGTTAAAAATTTTATTAATTAAATAATTATTTATAAAAATGAATAAATTGATTATACATTATTAAATATTAAACATTTTATTAATTAGATAATTATGGTAATTAATGTTATTAAATTGTATATATAAAATATATTAATATATATAAATATGATTTATATATTATAAAATATTCATGCGCTTTACATTAAATAGTCATATATTTATTGAATACTGGTTTATAATTAAAAATTAATATGAATTAAAAATATTGGCTAATTACATAGTACTCGTCATATAATTGAATGTCATTTGTTTTTTCCATTTAACATAGATCAAATTTGTGTTATATTGATTTCATATATATGTAATTAATGAATTTTTAAATATAATTCACACACATAAAACTTATCCATTTTTTCAATATCTTTAAAGTGTATTTATTCTTAATTTATTCAATTTCACTCATTTTTAACATATATGCATGCACTTAAAATTAGATATTCATTAATAATGTTAAAAAATATTTATAAATAATATTTCTAAATAAATATATTTTTAAATGTACATTTACTATATTTATACAATTATATATTTATATTTATAAATAAATAAATAATTTTTTAAAAGTATTTATATAATTATAAATAAATAATTACATATATTTAAATAATTGTTAAATTTATAATAAATTTACTTAAATAAAGAATATATTCACTATATTTATATATATTTATTAAATATATATATGTATAATTATATAACATATATAATGATATAAATATTATTTTTTAAAATATTTCTATAATTATATAATTATAATAAATATATTTAAAAAGTAATATATTTATTATATTTATATTTATATATATTTATTAAGTATATATAAATATTTATAATTTTTTTATTTATAATTATAATTATAAATATTTTATCAACGCTTGAGTAATAAGCACTGATAAAACCATCTTTATAAGTGATTTTCTTGCACTGATAAAGATGAGGCTTTATCAGTGCTAAAAAAAGCACCGATAAATTAACATTTATCAACCCTATAATTTTACTACTAATAAAGATTGATTTTATCAGCACTTTTTTAGTGCTGATAAATACCTACCTTTATCAGCATTAAAAAAGTGTTGATAAAGAGTCCTTTTATCATCGTTTAAGTAATAAGCACTGATAAAAGGACTCTTTATTAGCGATTATTTGTAATCCCTGATAAAAGTGCCCCGATATAATTAAAAAACACTAACCATTTGAGAAACCTTCATGGTATCAGAATCTTTTTGCATAATCCAAATTCTTTCGGCACTCCTCCTCGGTGAATCGAAACCCGAATCACACCACTCGACCACCTCTTGAACATCTCATCTGACATCTGGTGTTTGATTCAAGTTAGGGTTTCCAAAGAGGGTTTTATATTTTCTTCAACCTAGAAAAGTAGTCCTTCCGATTTTCTTTGTGTATTTTTTTTTTTTTGATTTCTTCTGTGGCGATGTCATTATTTGTGGTTCGGTGATTGTATACTAGTGAGTTAGGCCTTCTGATTTTCTTATTTTCTAATTTTGATTCAACTATTGATCGCTCATGGAGATTTTATTGTTTCTAGACTCTATGTTGACACATGGAGTTTAATTGGTTGTTTTATTTTTTTTACATTTCCCAAATTGATCACCCAAAGCTATCATACATAGTTTTCATTCTTTATTTTATTAATGGTATTACATACATATTAAATTTTAAAAATTGAAACCGGGTTTTTGTGTGAGAGGGAGTTAAAGGTAGTTTAATGTATTTATTTTATATTATACTGATTCATGTCTTCTTTTTTCTACTTATATGGGTTGGTATGGGAATCCAATGTATAGATACATCATGGCAGTTTTTATTTAAATTTTCTTTCTTCTAGTTTTATTTATTTTTTGGGCCAAATCATTCCTAATTTGTTATTTTTCATTAGCTGGTTCTTGTTGATATCCTAAGGGAGATTGAGAATGTCCCTTGGACATTATCATGGGCCAGATCAGGTGTTTTATATATGGTTGTCTTGGGTTTTTTTGGAAACTATATCTATTGTTAAATGTGTTGTACGTTTTTTCAATAATTGAACTTCCTATGTCTCTATAATTTAAAAAAAATATTTTATTTTTCTCCCTCTTTAGATTAATCCAAAATTATTTATAAATCCTTTTAATAATAATATCTAAAACATTATACCTTGTTGTTATGTACTATTTTCTAACTACTTTATAATTTTTAATCATTATCACACTCCCCCTCTCTCAATAATTTAAAAAAGTATATCCTTTTAAGATTACCCCTTTCTAGTTATACTAATTTTTTTGAGACCTATATACCAATATAATACATTATAATTTCTTTCTCAGAAATGTAGATTTTCAAGAATTTCTCCAACTTTTTTAGTATTTATTTAACTAATAACAAGTGGACTTCCATGAAATCACTTTGATACCTAGCTATATAGCATATAGAAAAATAGTATTTCAAACCTTTTTACTATCAAATAATTTGGTATATAACGAATATCCCACACTCAATGATATATATTGATATTCCATCCATAAAATTTTAAAAAAAATAAATTTTCAATGGGTTCCAAGATATGTTTAATCTATAAAACACTTCCCTCACATACATGTATTGGGAAGTAAATATCCCATGAATTCCATGAGTCGCTTATAAACTAATAAAAATGTCAACTCACTAATCATCAACATTTAAACATTGGACATTGTTAATATAGAAAATTATTATCATCGTTCATCTATTGGAAATCTAAATATTATGTCATCCACATTGATAAACACTTTCAATATATCCATAAAATTATTATTTATATAATTATTGTGATCAATTTCTAATTTTTTACATTAATGCTTCTTTAATAATTAATCTAACCTTGAATAACAATATATTAGTTCTTATTTCAATTTATACATCACCTTTTTCAATTACAAACATTATTCTCATATAAAACAAAAAGAAAACTATCATGTGTTTGATGTAAACTTCTTATTCATGTAATCCATTAGTAAATGTTAATTTTACATAAAGTTGGAGTACCTTGAATTTACTTGGGATGGGTCTGTGTGATAATATGACATACCAAGAGTCTTGAGATGGTTTCAAATATTTATATACCATTAATTTTAAATTTAAAAATTCCTTAGGTTGCTACATCACTTGTTCCAATACATTTTTATATCTTCTAATTGATTGAATGAGAGTTTATTATTCTTGTTTATCATATTTGATTTTATTATTAATCCTTAATTTCATATATTATATTTTCATTTGTTTAGTGGATTTAATAAAGATTTTATGTGGAGTAATTATTTTCTTAAATTCAATTACCCATTTTCTTCAACATACTGAAATTCTTTGAAATAATCAAATGTTGAGTTTCCCTTATTAGAATTGTCTATAACTTTCACTTTTGATAATGAATATCTTATGTGTATTTATTTATATATTGTATAAAATTAATATTTTATAAACCCAATAGGATGTATATGAACCGAAAATGGATGTATGATAATAGTTTGACAAAGTAATATGAAGATAGAGTTAAATAGTTCATTAAGTTTACAAGAGAGCATGTAGGCGACCATTCTAAAATCCTATTTCCATGTTTACATTATTTTTATTCAAGAAAAATTAGTCTAGAAGAGTTGGAATAACATTTTATTTGTCATGGAATATATAAAATCAATAAATGTTGGACTAAACATGGGTAAAAACTGAATTTGGATATCAATTGGGATGATACTACGGTTTATGAATCATTCAATATGAATACCTTTATAAAAGATGATGGAGATCACGTGGAAGAAATAACAATGGAAATTGAAGATAATGTTCATGATTGTCCAAAGTTGTTTGAGGAGTTAAATATTTGTTTCAAGAAACCATTGTATATCGGTTTTACTAAATACAAAACATTATCAGTTGTATTGAAGTTATATAATTTGAAACTTGGTAGCGAATGGAGTGACACCAGTTTTACAAAACTACTTGGTCTTATGAAATATATGCTACCAGAAGAAAATAAACTACCATGCCGAACATATAAAGCTAAAATAATGTTATGTTCAATGGTAATTATCTTTAAAATAATAAATGCTTGTCTAAATAATTGCATATTGTTTTTCAAGGACCCTGAATCACTTATAAAATTCTCTATGTATGGTGCAGATCGATACAAGAAAAATGAATCAAGTCCTTCGAAATATGTATAGTAATTTCATATAATTACATGGTTTAGAAGACTATATGGATGTTAAGAAATGGTGATACAATTATCATGGCATGAAGATACAAGAATTAAATGTGTGAACCTATATCATCCAGCAGATTTTCCTTAGTAGAAGAAAATTGATTACAAGTTTCCTCAATTTGGAGATGATTCGAGAAACTTTTGTCTTGAATTATCTACAGATGTAATAAATCCTTTTGTTTTACATATTAGTACTCATAATACATGGTATGTCATGTTGATAAATTATAACTTTCCACCATGGTTATACATGATGTACAAATACATTATCTTGTCTCTTCTTATATCTGGACCAAAGCAACCCAGTAATGATATGGATGTCTATTTGGATCCATTGATAAAAGATTTTAAATTGATGTGGGATATAGGTGTTACAATGTATGATTCTCATAGAAGTGAAGAATTTAAATTAAGGTCCATATTGTATGAAATGATAAATTACTTCCCCACTTAAGGAAATTTATTAGACTATAACATTAAAGGAATGTTGGAGTGTCCCATTTGTGAAAAATGAACATACTCAATTCGGTTGAAACATTCCTCAAAGACTATGTTTTTAGTACATCATAGATTTTTACCTCAATGACATAAATACTGATCCTGGATGACAACATTCGATGGTAATATCAAACAAGGTACGACACCATCTCCAACAACGGGAAATTAACTATATAAAAAAGTAAAAAAGACTGACACTATTATCGGTAAACCATTTTCGAAAAATCTTAAAATCGGGTTGAAAGAAGTGATCAATTTTTTTTGAATTACCATATTGTAATTGTTTGTATGTCAGATATTTTCTTTATTTCATGCATGTAGAAAAAAAATATTTGATAGTGTCATTATCACGTTACTAAATGTTCTTGTAAAAATTAAATATAACATCAAGTCTAGGTTGGACTTGATTGAAATGGGGATAAGGGAAGAGTTGGAATTGGTAAGGGGTAAAAGATGCACTTTTCTTCCTCCAATAGCTTAAACTCTATCCTGATAGGAAAATTTTCAATTTTTCCTTTTCCTTACTAGTGTAAAATTTCTATAGGGGTATTCATCAAATATCAAGAATGTATTGTCAATGACTAATTTTAAGTTACAAGAAATAAAATCAAATGACTATCATGTTTTGATGTAAGATTTAATGCATGTTGCTTCCCATTGCATTCTGCCTCAAAATGTATGATATACATTAACCAGACTCTTCTTTTTCAAATCCATATGCAGTAAAGTTATAGACCCGGCAAAGTTTCTCATCATGAATAAAGAGATTATAGTCATGTTATGTGAATTAGAGATATTCTTCCCACCATAATTATTTGATATAATAGTTCAATTGATGGTTCACTTGGTCAGATAGGTTCAACTATGTGGTCATATCTATTATAGATAGATACACCACATTGAACAGTATATAAATATTTTGAAAGGGTATGTCAAGAAAAAAATACGTCCATAAGGTTTTATTACAGAGTGATATATTGTTAAGGAAGATATTGAATTCTATATTTATTACCTATCAGATGTTGAATGCATTTGTCTCTCAAATTCTCATTACAAAAAATTCCTTATGGGAAAAGGGTTTTCCAGAAGATATTTTGTTACAATTACCTTGACATAGCAGGAGAAAGCACATCTTTACATATTACATAATAGTGAATATGTTGATCCATATATTAAATCCCACAAATAAATTCTTAGAGATTTGAATCCATCAAGGGATGAAGGATGAATATCAAATAAACATAATAAATAGTTTATACGATAGTTCAGAGATCAAATTTATAAGGAGTTATCTAAAAACCTGAATTCAATTGTCGAATGACTTCAATGGCTAACCAGAGGACTGAATGAAAATTTTATATATTACACTAGTATTGTAATCAATAGTTATACCTTATATAAAAAATAACATAATGACTTAAGTATGATGAAAAACATTGGTGTTATTATTTTGGCTAAAGCGATGCACATATATGGTTCTAAGGATAGAAATCCAATTTATGAAAATATTTCATATTTGGCATTATCGAACAGATATACGAGTTATATTATATAATATTTCAAGTTCCACTTTTCCATTTCAAATGGGTTGACAATATTAATGGAGTGAAAGTTGATAAAATGGGATTTGTGAAGGTAAATTTTAGTATGGAATTGGGAAAATATGAGTCATTGATAATGGCATCACAAGTAGTGCAAGTATTTTATGTCTCTGATCTAAAAAAGAATTGGTCTATTTCCCTATTGGAAACTATAACAAATGTTGAGTCAAATGAAAATTAATTCGAGGTTGACCCTTTTATTTGGACATCACAATCAGTTTATGTCGGTCCCAATGTTGACAATGTCTTGTATGATTGAGGGGACTACAAAGAGGGGATTTGGATTCTCGATATAGAACAAAATCCTTGAAAACTTTAAAAAATAAATAGGGTTCAATGAGAAGGTAAAAAAAATTAATATGTTATTTTTTTCTCATAATATTATATGTTCTCTACTGTATTAACATAATCAAAATTAAATGTTTGTCTACTCGTAAAGAAAATGTATTCTGCACATGATGGAAGAACAAACTATAATCAAGGAAACCCTTTAGAAATATGTAAAGATAATGTTATGATATAATTTCTCTATTTTACTGAAAAAATAAATTATGAAATTTTGATTTAATTTTCACTATTCCTTGTAGAGTTTGTTTATTTTAGAATATTTATATCTATGTGTCATGCCTTTGAAGGAAGAGAAACAATGTTGTTTCTACTCAATCACAGAGGTAATCTTGATTTTTTCCCATTAAAATCATTGTCTATATAATTAATATATTACTTCATATTTATGTTTAATTTATTTATTTTTAGTATTAATCACATAATAATTGTTTTCTTATAAATTTTGATTCTTTTGTTTGAGTCAGGGTGCTCTGTCCAACTTTCATGCTTCTTCTCCCTCAAAACCTTTTCACCCATTCAGGGTTTCATTTATCACTTCCTTTCAAGTTCTCTCCACAACCTTTGTAGGAAGAGAAATGACGCTGCCTCTGCTCAATTATAGATATAATCTTGATGTTTTCACAGTAAAATAATTATCCACAAAATTAATTTATTGTTTAATATTTATGTTTAATTTATTTATTTATTAGTATTACTCACATAATAACTGTTTTTCATATAGGTGGATTATTTTGTTCTAGTCGGGGTTCTTTGTCCAATTTTCATGCTTCTTCTCCATTAAAACCTTTTCACCCCTATAGTGGTGAATTTATCACTTTATTTCAAGTTCTATCCACTACCTTTTCAGGAAGATCAATGAAACTGCTTATGCTCAATTACAGAGGTAATCTTAATGTTTGCACAGTAAAATCATTATATATAGAATTAATGTATTTTTTAATATTTATTTTTAATTAATTTTTTTTATTATTAATCACATAATAATTGTTTTCTAATATAGGTGGATTATTTTATTTTATTTGGGGTCCTATTTCTATCATTCATCCCTTTCTGCACCAAAAATTTCATAGACTTATTCTCCATCAAAACCATTCTCCCTTGTAGTGTTTACATTTATCACTTTCCTTCAATTTCCCTCTACTGCTCAATCATAGAGTAAATATTGATATTTACACAGTGAAATCATTATCCATATAATTAATTTTTTATTTCATATTTTTGTTTAATTTATTTATTTTTAGTATTAATCATAATGATAGTTTTCTTATACAAGTGGATTATTTTTTCGAGTTGATGTGGTTTACTGGAAGATTCTCATGTAGTGTTGTTAGTTCGACAAAGAAAGTCAATGGAAATTATAGTAACATTGATAGTTTGGATTGTTTTGAGACTTTGGGACGTATAGGAATCAGTTGTAGCTTAATCTGAAACACGATGTGACCGGTATGAATCCAAGTACTTCTTTCTATTTTAAATTGACATTAATTTTAGTAAAAAGACAACTGACTCAATGTGTCCTTTATCAGTTTAAAATCAACATTTGAATTTAAAAAGTTTCACTCATTGAAAATAGAGAAAACACACTCATATTTTATTGATAATTTAAGGAATTAATTCATAAATAATTTGTGATGTGTAGGAATCATTATCACGTCAAACCGATACACGATGTGATTAGTATGAGTCAAAGTGCGTGTTTCAAGTTTAAAATGGTTTTTTTAAAATGACAAGTTACATACTCAAAACTGAGAAAACACATTCATATTGTTTTGATACTTTAGGAAAACAATTCATATGTTATTTGGAATGTGTAGGAATCAGCTGAACCTCAATCTAATGCATAGTGTGACTGGTATGACTCTATGTACGTCTTTTTTTAAAATTGACATCAATTTAAGTAAAAAACAAACTAACCTAATCAAAACCAAACAAACACATTTAGACTATTTTGATACATTAGGACAATGATCCATAAGTCATTTTCAATGTATAGGAATCAGTAGTACCATAATCCAATGCACGGTGTGACCGATATGACTCCAAGTGAATCTTTTTATTTAAAATTGACATCAATTTTAGTAAAATTAACACTTTCTATTAATTTATTTATTTATATTATTACTAACATGCGAATTATTTTCTTATACAGGTGAGTTATTTTTCTTTAGAAAGAGTGGTTTGTTCAATAATAGCATGAGTAGGGTCAGGATTAAAAGATAAAGGAGCATTGATGTTTTTTAATGTATGTAATAATTTTTATTTCAGTAATTTTATTAACCAATGTTGGAAATATCTATAATATAGTGTTTTTCATGAGTTTGTGTTGTAAATTTCATTTCATTTAAATCCTATATTGTAACTTGTTTTTGTTGATATCTAGTGTGTGTTTTGTGTTGCGGTGTGCTATTATAGCATACTGTAGTTGTGCTAAAGTGTACTATTATAGCACACCATAGTATGACCCTTTATCAGCACTTTTAAAAGCGTTGATAAAGGTCTACTTTATCAGTGCTCATAGAAGCGCTAATAAAGTTATATTTTATCAAATCTCATAAAATTAAAGATAAACGGTCTTCTATCAGCACTTCTATAAGAACTAATAAATAAACCTTTATCAGTGATTCTTTAGAACTAATAAAAGACTAGGTCTTTTAATCTCGCTCATGTAGTCGGCTCTTTTCTAGCGTTGATAAAGGATATTTATAGCACTGTTAAAGGATTGTTTTTTAGTAGTGATGGATTGTGATTGTTTCAATGTTATATTCATGGAACCTATTTTTTCCATGGGTTAATCATGTTTCAAATATATTATCATGGAACCCATTTATTTTTCATAGGTTAATCAAGTTCTGAAAAGAATAATAGTTTTTTTTATTTTTATGATTAAATGTAACCTTCTATATTTTATGATTATGTTATAGTTCTTGGGTATTGATTAGATTGATGGGTGGTTTTGATATAAACCAAGGATGGGTGGTTATTTTATTAACCAAGGATAGTTGGTTCCATGATAAAATAATGATGAGTGGGTCCATGATATCCCTCTAATGTATTGGGTATGGAAGTCGACCACATGGTTATTCCATTTGTAAGAGAGATTATAAGAGTGATATGTAAATTATGTCCCAAAGATACCTACATGACTTATTGTTATTTATATGGGTTTTTAATGATTCATTTGATCAATATTGATATCAAATGGATTATTATTATTGATTCCTATGATTCTTACCTTTTTTAAATCCATATTCCATGCCACGTGTTTATTGATTCAGTTTTGATGGGTATGATTTCCCTTATGTTATGATAATGAAATTTGATTATGTCATCATAAAATTATTCTCATATTATTCTCATGGATGAAATTCAATTTTTAATTATTATTTTTATACTTAGTGAGAATATAATAGACCAGGGACCACACTCTCGGATCCTGTGCTAAAATCATAAACTTTACATTTTTGGATTTGATGTTGATAATTTGGACCCAATTTTTTCCATCAAACCTTATAAAATCAAAATTAAAACTTGGATAAATTATATTCTAAAGGATCATTTATATTTATAGTTTTATATAATTAATAAAAAAATCCAACATAAATAATTCATAAGTCATCAAATGAACATTTCTCTTATTTATCCTAGTATTTCTTATTTTGCAATAGGTCATAAACATCATCCTTGTGAAATAATTTATAGACATAAATAATTCAATCTCATTATTTATAACCTAGGGAAAATGAAACATAATAAGGGTGAGATAAAATTCTCAATAACAGTAAACATAATCATTAATAATTGAATGTCCTCAATGGGAATAAGACTGTTTAAGGGTATGATGACATAATCCAAGTTAATGAGAGAATCATAAAGGAACTCATACCCATCAATACCTGGATCATTAAATATAAAAACTTGGAAAAGGAAAGAGTCGTTAGAATCAATAATCATGATCTAGGTGGTATAACTCTCAATCATGGGAATCATTATAAACTCATTCCAACCATAAATAAAACATGTACATAACTTGGTACATCATTTCACATTACTCTTAAAAATGGAATAACCATATGGTCGAATTCCACAACCAATACATTAGAGGGATATAATAGACCCACCTATCCTTGGTTCATCATAGAACCACATATCATTGGTTTATCATAGAAATATATGTCATGGGTTTATAATATAACTACCCATCATTGGTTTGTAAAATAACCACCCATCAAATGTCCAAGTACCATTAAAAATTCATAACACATAAAATATTACATTTCTTCATGAACTCATAGGAACAACCATTATCCCTTTCATAACATTATTAACCCATGTAAAATAAATGGGTTCTATAATAATCTCTTCGAAACATGGTTAACTCATAGAGTAAAAAATAAGTTCCATAACAATATCTTTAAAACAATCTTAATCTATCCATAAAAAATGATGATTGTATAAATATAAAATATCCCCTATATAGTATAAGTAAAAAAAATGTTTTTTTACATTGATGAATGTAAATACTATTAAAATTTCATTAAAAAAATTCTTGAGTAAAATATCCTTTTCATTTAAAAAACACTTTTTAAAACATAACACATTTTGAAAAATCCTTTTCTTTGAAAACAAGCTTGGAAAGATACTAAGGAAGTTTTAAAAATAATTTAAAACACTTTTTAAAACATAAAAAAATTAAATATCCTTTCCCATGAAAATTATATTAAAATATAATTTAAAAATATTCTGAAAACATTTTTTTGAAATAACACTGATTTCTAATCAAAGAGAAAAATGAAGTCGTTTTTTCTTAAAAACACTTTATCAAAAATTTTAAGTGATAAAGAGTGGGAAATTGTCAAATTAATTGAAAATATCATTAATAACCATAGGATAATATAGTTCATGAGAATTATAATATTTCAACATTTTAGTCTTAATCATACACAATCCTGATAAACTATGAGATTATAACAAAATAATCTTATCACTTTGGTAACTTTGAATCATAATACCTGTGAAGGAATAAAATTAAATAAAAATTATAATATAATGATGATAATTATATTCATAATATAACATGTAAAATTATTAGTATATACACCTAATATAATAATATAGGTGTATAACATAACAAATGTCTCAAAGAAGGAAAATTGTGAAAAAGTCCATTACCACTTTAGTAAAATTGAAAATGTAAACCACATGAAAGTGAGATCCCAAAATAGATATTAAAATATCAATAAATTCAAGGATAATATTAATAAAATAAATTTGTGGTCATTATATACACTACACAAAAAAAATTAGTGGTGAATATGGCATGTATATCACAGAAAGAAAAGTGAGATGAGAAAAACCCTTACCTTGAGTCTGATTCATCATGTTTATTCATTATATTCATGAATAATAAATTTATGTTAGTTATTTAATTGATTGAAAAAAATTTAAAAGTTTATTACTAAACTTCCTTCACTTATAATATTTTTATATATAATTACTTAATCAATAATGTTTAAGTCATATGTTTTGACCATATTTGACTTATGTGTCACAACTGTCTTTGATAGGTCAACCTTGATCAATGATGTATAATTATTTAAACATATCCATAATAATAATCATGATATAATTATCATATTTATACATAAATTATACATTTAAAACCAATCATGAAATATGGTTATGAAAAATGAACCAACATTACGATATGGAGAGGGTACATCGTACGTACGCATGAGTAACATTCGCATTTTTCAATGATCATTATGGAAATAAGGTAACTTAAATTTATATTTAAATAAATATATTTATATAATAAATACCATATTTTTAATCATATATACTTATATATATATATTTCTTGTTATGTAAAATGAATCACATCGCTTTGAGGAGGCGGTAGTCCACACATCCACAAGTGACGTTATCACTTTTTCAGTGTGTGAAAATGTAATAAGGTAAATGATATATTATATTTATAGAAATATAATTATTTCATTAATATCATAATTATTTAATTTATATCATATATATTCATTTTATTTACCCTTATTACCTTCCATTTAACATTTTAGTAAAACACGCTTCACATCGCTTCGTAAGGTGGTAGTTTGTCGTACACACAAGCAATGTTATCATACCTCTTATGGTATGGAATATAAAATTATTATACATGATATAATGACTCCAAAGGTATAAATATGATATAAATATCATCTATAAACATTATTTATATCATTATTCCCAATCTTAATAGGTGGTAATGGAAGAATGAACAACATCGATTTGCGAGGCGGTAACCTGTCGTACACATGAATGATGATTGTGTATCCTATTTGATGGAAGAGTATGAAGTTTTAGGTTTTATACTTAAAATAAAAACATATAATTATATTTAAGATACTAATTTTATTATATAATATTTAACAAAAAACAATTTAATATGTTTGAGGAAAAAATAAAAAAAAATGTTTGTTGATGAACATTGCCTCGTCTTCGATAACTCCTTTTGATTTGAACCAAAGGCCTACATTGGTTTGATTTATTACCAAAGTGAGGATTCTAGTATTATATTATGGATTTTGAGAACTTATTTTTTCATAGTTTTGATGATCCAAAATGATTTAGAGGTGTGAATAAGTGGAGATATTGAGTTCCTTTTTATAGTGGAGGAGGAGTGACATTCTTGTAAATAACAAAAGGTAAACACTATTGGGAGGTCTCTCTTACATAATTTGCCTCCAATAATGAAATATTTTAGATAAAATAGTTCATATGGTATAAATATGTCTATAAATTAGGTTCTTTACAAGTTTAAAGGTCATTTTTCCCTTTATTATTAAAGCTTAACTACTAGGTAAACTTGTTTTTACCTTAATTACTATAATTAATTATAATTGCCTACACTAGTATTTTTGGTAAAAATATATGTTGACCATAATAAAAGTTATAAATTATTATGAATTAAAATATTTAATCCATTTATCCAAATTTTAATTATATAAGTCACATAATTTAATTTAAAACTAATCTCATAGTTGCAATGAGAAAGCAGGTTTTTAAAGTGAAAATGTTCAAAAGTTCAAGAAGTTTTATAACCAATTTCAATATTAAATTGATTAAAATGACCTAAATTATATTAATATATGTATAATTTAAATATTTTTACTTTAAAACCAATTAAAAAAAATTTAACAATTCAAATTATTTATAATAAAATTTAGTTTTCAATTAAAATTTGGTATTTTTTCACTATTTATCAAAAAATAAAAATTCTCTAAAAAATACCAAAAATTCACCCTAAGATAATTTGTAAATTACTATTTCAAAATATAAGTTTATTTTTTCATATGAAATTAATAAATGTTTTAAAATTTAGTTTTAAAACAAGTATTTCATTAAAAGGCAGCAAAGCGGCCTATTAGAAAAATACAACGTTTATGCTTAAAATAGGATTTGTTCTTATTTTATGCCTAAAACTTTATTGGATGAAAATAAAAACATTTTATTGAATATTTAACTTATATATTTCATTAATATCATTTTCTAATAGTGATTAATTTAATTTATTAAGATAAAATGGCTTTATGGGCATAAAAATAGTTTTTTTTTATAAAAACATTTCCTTTATATTCAATTAGTTTTTATTTTCATTTCTAATTCATTGGTAACCAATGAATTAATTTTATAAAAATGTTTATACCATGTTTTCATAATTTGTATAATCTTAATAATCCTATCTATTCCAATGGCTTGGTGATAAATAGCATGTTAAATAATAATATTAATAGTATAATGTTGTTTGGTAAGACTTGGCATTGCGTGTAACCCAAGTTATAAAAAAACTCGATGTTACATGTAATGAAAGATAAAATTAGTGTTGTGTATAATTTAATATAACCTATTTATTTTTTTTAACTCAATATATCAAATAATTTAAATTAATTTTAAAGAATACATTTCATAAAATCCCAGGATGTTTCATCCTACCCCCCTTAAAATGAATTCCTCCCTTTAAATTCGTCTTGGTTGTAAAATGATTAACATTTTAAGAATTTATTTATTTAAACCCACATCATACAAATAAAATAAATAATACATCTCTTAAAAAGTGAAAGTGGGAAACATAAAGGTCACCGAAAGTTATGCATAACTAGGATTCCACATAGGGAGAATATTGGTGGGAAATTAAAAGATGAATTTAGAAGGGAAAACCAATTCCCATGGACTAATAGAGAGTGATAGAGAACATGGTTAATATTAACTCAATTAAAACAAAAACATAGACAAAATAGGCGTGAAAAAGGTCATTGATATCATCAGAAATGATGGCAATAGGATGAGATTTTATTTCAAAATCCTTTTCCTAAATTTGAAGGATTCTTTCACTATATAAACTGAAAACATAAAGAAATATACTTACTTGAAAAGTAAAATTTCATCCATTAAGAAATTTCCACCATAATACCATTTTTTTCTCTAGATGATGAGTATTAAAGATGAATTTTCTTATACCAAAAGCATAAAAATCAACTTTTAAAGAACACATAACCATAAAATGGATAGTCAGTTTATTCCACCTATCTTTAAACCTTAACCAAAACCAAAATGTTTATAACATGGTAATATAATTAGCAAAATGAGAAAACCTTCATATGATGCATTAATATTAAAAATTAAATAGTAATACCCAAAGTTCAAACCAAATTGTTCCATAAATAACTATCATTAAAGTTCTTCAAACATTTCTTAACTAAGTTTGAATCCAAAATATTAGAAGGATTTGATCATATATTATTATAAGATAAATTAATAGTTATTTCTAAAATAAAATCCCATATGTTTCTGTAATAAACTTAATGTTTACATGTAAAAAAAATTCATGCAAACGAGGACATCATGTAGGCCTGTGGTAGTGCACAAAACCATTATCATCCTTCAGTCATAGGTTCAAGGCCCACTACCTTGCTGAAGGCAATGGGTTATTACCCAACATAGCGATTGTCCTTTTTTTCTTTAAAAAATAAAAATAATTCCTACCTAAATCACACTTCATGTTGACCCTAGGGTTTACAAATACCCCAACCCAATAAAATAACTCCAAAAATTTCATTGATAACCTCGAAAATTTACTACTTAAAAACCTTAAATGGGGTGTCTAAGACTTTGAACTCGTGATTGTACTTAATCTTATAGACTTGTGTTGGTATCCATAACTCTTAAAATAACCTCAAAAGAAAACATCCTAATCTCCAAATTCATCTAAACTGAACTTTTATGCTAACTATAACATCCCAAGACTTGCACTCCTAGATCCTCTACTGAAATCGTAAACTTTACATTTCCTACATTGATATCGATAATTGTGATCCAATTTTTTCCATCAAACATTAAAATATCAAAAGGAAAACTTGGATCACTTACATTTTGGATTGCCTTTTAGGTTTATAGTTTTAGATAATTAGGGAAAACTCCTACATACATAATTCACAAGTCATCAAATATAAAGACCCCAACCCCAGTATCCTGAAGTCAGTGCCTTAATATATTACATTATAATACTTAATAATTAAATCACATCAAGAAGGATCAAATAGTTCAGTAGCTTTGGAAAACTAGATATAAATAAAAGAATTATATTATAACTTGAAATGAAATACAACATAGTCACTCCATTGGAGACATCCCTATTCTCCTAGATTATCCATTCATGTCAATAATAATATACATCTTGGCATCCTGGGGAAAAATAAAACATAAGGAAGGGGTGATCTAAAATGATCAGTAAGGGTAATCATACAATGTAAGATATCATAGATAATCATAAACAATAAGGAAAGTTGAATAACTAAAAATGTATTCCATTAAATCATAATCTTATGCATAATATGGTAGGAATAAAAGCAGATCAAGTAACTCCATATAAATAATCACATGAAAATGATATTTACCCACGGATATTCTACAAGATGAATAATCACATGTATTATCAATAACTAATCTAATAATGATCGAATGCATAATATGGGACATCATAAACATACCATCAAGGCCTCAGCCAATAAGTCTATATAAATGGGTAGGGTCTCAATCAAAATGTGGCCTAGCTTGTCTCATGAGACCTACTAAAACATTGAGGGGATATAGCGGGCCCCACCCAACACTTACTAATACCAATTCATTCCTCATATTAAATGGGTGAAACATAATCAATATATACATTAATATTGAAACTAGCATATGAAATGAAAATAATTTCTCCAATCAGTAAATATAATCATAAATTATCTAGAGTAATATGGATAATGGTATCAAGATAGTACATATATAGTCAAAATTATCATAAACCATTCAATAAAATATGATATACAGTATCCTAAGAGATCATACTTAATTAATAATAATATTAAATAGAGGGTATTGACATAGATGAAAATACTCTAACAAAATCATCGAAATTTTCTTGACAGAAATACCGTTTTTACTTTGGAATCATTTATTTAAAAAGTCACACAATTATAAAAGAAAATATTTTATTTGAAAATAACCTTATAGACTTGTAAAGAATTCCTAAAAACATTAAGGCATTATTAAAGCAGAAAAAATTTCTCATTCGGTATAAGTAAAAAACATTAATTTTTAATTTTTAAAAGAAACATTTAAAATCGTATTTTTAAAAGAAAGTGTGAGTGTTAACAAAATAAATAGAATATTTTTATCAGATGAAAATCCACATAAAAAATTATAAATAAAACATAACATAATAAAAATTCATTTTACAGATAATCATAACATGAAATAATCAATGGAGTATAAGTTTAACCCAATGAATGGAAATTGGGTTAAGAATTCCCTTAACACTATGAAAAAAGTCAAACCATATACCCCCATAAAATTAATGATCATAAAATGAAAAATTTAATACAATGAAGATAAAGAGATTCATTATATAATATATCAAATTTCAGTATACATACACCACCCATAAGAAATAAATGGTGAATGAGGCATATCTCACTGAAATAAAAATGAGATGAGAAACCCTTACCTTTTGTCCGAAAGCATTATTCACTCATACTTGATGTCCGGGATAATAAAATTAGATTCATTAATTATTTAATTAATAAAATATTAAACATATATTTTATTTATTATAATTTTATTAAGTTCATTTATGGCTATTTCGATGGGTTATGATGTTTAATTTCGTTGTTCTGAGAGTGTTCATTTCATGGTTTTATGGTCAGTTCCCTTGAGTATAAATCTGGGAGTTATTGTAAAATGGTAATAACATTAATAGAAGTGAAATTATTTAGTATTAATGAAATTCCAGAATTTTAAATGGTAACATATTTCATTTGGTTATATGGTATGAGGATGATTCATTAGATAAAATGTTGATGAAAATGTATTAATTTATTTTGGTGGTTTTTACAACCATCATGAACTAGTATCGTTTTATTTAATATTATTTTTATATACTAGTTCCAAAACATTAAATAGGTCATAATACACATATTATAAACCTTTTAACTACAAAAATGGTTTTATGACCATCCTAGAATGTGGTAATGAAAAATGAAATCTCATCGCCCGTGAAGGCGGTAAATTGACACCTTATGGACGATGTTTTCATTTTTAGAATAAAAGAAGAATAGAATAGAATTTATGATGAGTATTCCATTAACATAATAACATTAAATTATATGTATGATGATTTAGTTATCATTCCACTTTGTATATGGTAGTTTATGGATGGATTAGAAAAGAAAATAAATTAAAAGAGAGGGAGGGAGGGTTTTGCCTCTTGAGTGCCGCCTCCTGGAGAACTACCTTAAGGTAGTTGGAAATGGACTTTTGGTGAGACCATAAAGACCATAAAATGGGGAATAGGTTTGGGAGTGTAATTGGTCAGAATATAAGCAAGATCCAAAGCTTATAAGGTGTGACAAGAAGGGGTGGTGAGGTGTGGTATTTATAGTGGAGGAGAGGGGTGTTTTTTATTATTTTATTTATTTGTTTACTATTTTGGATCAGGAACATCAATAGTGTTGATTCTTATGACTAAGTACAGTAACTATATCATACTAGTTCTAAATAATTGTGCTTATATTATCCATACACCAACCATGACTCAAAAATTCATGTATTTGGATTATAATTTAAAATTTAGTAAATTACCATATTTCACTATTCATCAAAAATTCAATTATTTTAGAAAAATACAAAAGATCCACCCTAATAATATTTTTATGTATAGATTTAAAAAATGGACTCTATTTTATGAAAATAATTTTCTAAATGTGATAAATTTAATTTTTAAATAAAATCATCATTTATTCAAAAAAATACTAATTTTAATATTATAACTAATTTAACGACACTTTGCAAAATTAATTATGGTCTCATAAAATTATCTTAAAATTATAATGAAAAAAAAATTTAATTTATGAATCTATTTTATGAAAATAAATTTTCTTTTAAATTATTATATTAATTATAAAATTATAAATAAACATTTACATTTCACAAAAATACCAACACTTAATTTCTCATTTTTAAAACATGTATTTACTTATTACATGATATAAATATATCATATTTTAATTTATGAGATACCTAAATTTTATTTATAACCTCATAGGTGAGTTTGTTATTCTAATGGTCAAATTACTATTTCTAACGGTCACATCACTATTCAACGTTTTTGTTAATATTTAATAGTATATCATTGTTTGTTTAAGATCGGTGTTGCATTCAACGTAATATGTCGAAGATGTTAAATTTAAAAGGGAAATACCATAAAATATTAAGGTATTACATTATCCCATCCATCAAAAACAATTTCCTTAAAATTTCTATAATTTCACATCATAAAAAAATTGGGTAGTTCTTCATCATAATTTCCTCTCATTCCCATGTCGCCTCTTCAATTTTATAATTTTCACAAACTATCTTTACAAACCAAGTCATCTAATTCCTCAACACATATTCTCTAGTGTCCAGAATCTAGATAGTCTCTTCACAGTAAGATAAATCATTTTTCAATTCTATTTCTTTATAAGTGAGAACAAGTGTTGGGTATATCATGTACTTATTTGAAAAAGAGATGTGAAACACATCATGAAATTTGGAGAGACTTGGTGGAATTTATAATTGGTAAGCTAAAAGTACAATTCTTTCTATAATTTCAAAAGAACCAACGTACCTAGGGCTTAGTTTCCCTTTCTTTCTAAATCTTATAACACCATTCCATGGAGATACTTTTAGAAAGACATGATCACCCACTTAAAACTGAAAATACTTCTTCCAGTTTTCATCATAACTCTTTCTAATACTTTGGGATGCTTTAATATGGGTTTGAATAATCTTTACCTTCAATGTTGTTTCCTCCACAAGTTCTGGTCCTATAAGTTTCATTTCACCAACTTCATCCCAAAAAGTTGGTGTATGAGATATCTTTCTATATAACTCTTCATACTGTTCCATTTGAATAATTGAATGGAAACTATTGTTATAGGAAAATTATACCAAAGTTAAATACTATAAGGCCCCAACCTTAAACATTACTTAATCTTGAGTTACTTCAAGAATACACGTTGAGGATCTTTTCAGGTTTAGAGTTTTAGAGAATTAGATCATAAAGCATGCATTACATTCCACATTTAAACAAAGTGGTTACATAAAAGATAGTACTCATTTTTCCCATCAGTGGAAACATATTTAAAATAAAATATGGATTCTTTCTTGACACTTAATTTACACTATCATCACATCATGTACCTTTCCCTTGACCTGTGAAAAACATTTCAAAAACTTGGGATGAGCATAAAAAGATCAGTAAGGGATATAAAAGTACGAAAGGAATACATTATTCCATGTATGAAATCATACTTTACTGATAAAACATAATCACTTTAACATACCTCATTAAATCATGAATAAATCATAGAAATCATTAGTCCTAAAGGTAACTTGAGGCATTCATAACATTCTTACGTAGGGAGCAACCCTCTTGGTTACATTTGGAATACCCATCACAGTATATTCCTTAAATCTCTTTAGAGAAACCTTAACGTTTAACTCCTTTGCATTACCCAATGCATTGGAGAGCTATATCGGGCTCACCTGCCCTTAGTTTATCACAGAACCACCCGTCTTCATAACAATTCCCAAGAACCATAACATAATCGTATCACATAAAACATGCACAAAGGAAACATAGAATTTCCACATTTCAATCACAAGATATCAATAAAACACATTGATATAATAAAAACTTTATGAAAACCATTTTCAATACCAAAATAGAAGAAAAGTAAAACATGGTATTTATTTTTCATTTAAAAACAAAGGTATGGCTTGTAGAGGAAGCCGAAACTCAAATAATGGTCACGGCGGCGGAGAAGTAGTTGTCGCCGCATACGTATGACAAAAACATTCCCTTTTGTCGTTTAGTAAAAGTATTAGTATAAAAAAAGATTCCTTTTGGATAAACGTAAAAGTAAAAGTGGTTTATACACCGTATAAAAGAAGGTTGTGTATAAAACAAAATATTCCTCAATGAAAGGAGATTGAGATGAAGTCCCATACCTCGGGTCCAACTTGACTCGATCGTTATTTAACCTCCTGAATAATAAACTTGAGTTAATTACTACTTTCTTAAGAACCTTTTTCAAGTTCATTATTCCTTTTATATCACTTATTACCATTTCATGAACACTATGTAGTTATTTAAGTTAATAATGGTCATTTTAACAATCATTGGTACTTGAGTCAACAATAAACTCTTTATAATTACAAGTTGTTCATGTATCCATTATATCCAGAGTTATACTCATGATGTATATATCATATATATCATATATATCCAGTATATACATGAATTTATAATATTACATAATGTTTAGAGGTAAGAAATGAAATGCACCGTTCAAGGAGACGGTAAGCCGTACGTACGAATGAACGCTACTTTCATTTATATTTCGTATTTTATGGAATTGAATCATAATTATATAAAGATATATTATAATTACAGTATAATATCATTTATAATATCATTAATTACATGCTTTATACATCCCACATATGGGATTAACGAATCAAATCACTTTGAGGGGGCGGTAGTCCGCACTTCCTAAAATGAAGATATCGCGTTTACCCATAATGGAAACCATAAAGGTATGCCATAAATGAAAAATACAGAAGCTTAAGTAAAACATAAACATATTATATATCATATATAAATATAATTTCATCTTAATGGCCACCTTTTAAGGTGTTAAAATAATATTGAATAATCATCATTTCGTGAGGTAGAAATTCGACATCCACGGAAACAGTATGTTCTTTAACCATTAGATGTAGGTGTGTGTAAGTGTAGCTCGAATCCTTCTTATAGAAATATCCTAGTATATTTAAGATAATAGTGTTGTTACAAAATAAATGAATAAAAATAGTTTAGGGGGTTGGAGAATCAAAATAAAACATAAGAACACAAGAGAAAACACTACCTTTAAAACGGGTAACTCTTTTTGATTTGAGATCAAAGGCTTCCTTGGGAAGACTTATGCCCAAAGTGAGGCTTATAAGAGTTAGAGAGGGATGTTTAGAGACAAAATGGGTAGGGTTTGGCTGATCCAAAGGCTTTGAAAGTGTGGGTAAGGTGTTATAGGTGGGGGCCTTTTATAAGAGGAGAGGAGGGGCACTCTTGGAAAGTTAAGAAAAGATACTTTTTTATAAAATGATTTTCGAATAAAAAAGGTCCAAAAATTATAAATTTCTAGGATAAGGTGATAAGGGTTCGAAATCCACCCATCCAATAGGTTTTTGACAAGTGTAGGTCTTAGATTTTACATTATATTTTCATTTTATTTAAATCGTTAAATAATGAGGTAATCGCTGCATCATCATGGTGTCATAAATAATTTAATTTATTTAAAGTATAAAAATTATAAAAAAAATATAATTATGTATTAAATATTTTTATCTTTCTAATGAATATTTATAGTAAAAAATGTTACTTGTATAACCCCATGTAAAAATTGTTTTAGTAAAACAACTCATGTTTGTGACATTTTCATTTTAACTTTAAATAAAAGTCATTAATGTCATTATCTTACCCAAGTGGCTCCATGGGGTCCCCAAAATCGACCCATGGGTTTTCTGGGTCGGCCATGACACATCCAATAATGGTATTACAAGTTTATAGGTCATTTCATATTATTAAAACTTTATTTTTACCTTAAATTACACTAATTACCTCTAACCGCGATTAAAAACTTAAAAGTTACTATTCACCAAAAAATTATTTTAATCCCATTGAACCACATTTTACTTCTTAATGACAACCATGTATGTCAGATTTTTTGAAATTCAAAACACAGAGGTGGTAAAATTTCATTTAAACGAAAAATCAGTTTTTTAAGTACCACTTAGTGGTTTCACTATTCATCAAGAATTGAAGTTTTTCAGAAAAATACCACAAATTCACCCTAAGCTGTATTTGATATTCAGAATTCAAAAATGATTTCAATTTTACAAAATTAAAAACATATAAGTTGCATTAATTAATTTAATAATTAGTTCCCGCTGTCAAAACAAATAGCGTGTTTTTATGAAACAAAATGTATCAAAAGATTGACACTAGTTTAAGTCCGATTTCAAAGTGAAATTAATTCCAATGACCACTATTGGATTAAATGGTAAAAATATATTCTAATTTAAATTTAAAACCAATTCAAAAGATAATCTAATCATATAAATAAATTATATTAAAAAGAGGTTTTGAATTAAAACACAACATTTTTTCACTATTCATTAAAAAAATGAACTTTATCGGAAAAATACCAAAAAATTACCCAAAGTAAATTTAAATGTCCCAATCATAAAGAATAATTTTATTTCAACAAATAGAGCTTATAAAATTTTCAAAATTTTTATTTAAAAATGGTTTTCCATCAAAATGTAGTAAAACAATCTTTTAAAAATATTAATGTATTCTATGCTTAAGATTGGATTTATTCTCATTTTAAGCCTCTAAAACACTATCTAATTCATTAATAGACATAGATAAAAATATCTATTATTCATTACTTACTTAGGATGTTACATCCTTCCCCCCTTTAGAAAATTGCGTCCCCGTAATTTATTTACTTATCGAATAAGTGGGGGTATTTAGCCCTCATTGCATTTTCAGATTCCCATGTTGCCTCTTCAATCATGTGGTTTTTCCACAAAACCTTTGCCTGATGAATTTCCTTATTTCGTAACACTTGCTCACTGTGGTCAAGAATCTGGACCAGTTGTTCCTCATAAGATAGGTTCTCTTCCAGCTGAACTACCTCTGGACTCAAAACATGAGATAGATCTGGCATGTACTTCCTTAACATTGAAACATGAAAAACTTTGTGTACCTGAGATAAACTCGGAGGTAAAGCCACTTGGTAAGAAACTAATCCAACTCTCTTCAAAATTTCATATGGTCCAATGAACCTTGTACTCATCTTTCCTTTCTTACCAAATCGCATCACACTTTTCCATGGTGAGACTTTGAGAAAAACATGATCACCTACCTCAAAAAAGAGATCCTTCCTCCTATTGTCCGCATAACTCTTCTGCCTGCTTTGAGCTATTCTCATATGTTTCTGTATCAGCTGAACATTTTTTGCCAACTCTTCTACCAATTCTAGTCTCATCATCTTCCTTTCACCCACTTCATCCCAGAAAGATGGAGTTCGACACCGCTTCCCATATAACGCCTAAAATGTTGTCATCTGTATACTGGAATGAAAACTGTTATTATATGAAAATTCAACCAAAGAAAGATGTTGGTCCCAACTTCCCTGATAATCCATCAAACAATCATGTAGCATATCTTCCAAAGTCTGAATTGTTCGTTCTGACTGCCCATCTGATTGAGATGAAAAGCTGTACTAAAATTTAATTCAGTACCCAACGACTTCTGAAGGCCTTTCCAAAAGTTAGAAGTAAACCTGAGATCACGATTAGATACAATAGAGAGAGGAACTCCATGTAACCTGACTATCTATTTAAGATTCAAATGGGAAAGTTGATCTAGGGAAAAAGTATCTCATATAGAAAGGAAATGAGCATATTTAGTCAAGCGATCAACAATAACCCAGATTGCATTATTACCTCGAGGTGTCTTCAGCAATCCCACAACGAAGTCCATGGATATATTTTCCCATTTACACTCTAGCACTGGTAAAGGATGAAGCATCCCTTTGGGTAACTGTCAATCTTCTTTAACCTGTTGACAAGTCAAACACTTTACAGTAAAATCAGCAATATCTCTTTTCATTCCATCCCACCAGTAATACTCCCGCAGATCTCTGTATATCTTAGTACTTCCAGGATGAACTGAAAACAGAGAACTATGAGCTTCACATAACAAATCTCTCTTCAACTGTGAATCACAAGGCACACACAATCTCTTCCCAAATCTCAAAACACAATCATTATCAATGTTGAATTCAGGCAACTTACCCTTCTGAACTAGCTCTACCTTTTTCTGCAACTCACTGTCTTTCTTCTATGCTTGCTTAATTCTGTCTGATAGAGATAATCTCACTGATACCTAAAACAAAATAGAAGGACATCCTGCACCAACAACTTCTATGCCAAATTTTATCAAATCCTTAACCAAAGGATCACGTTTCAAATGCAACATTGTTAATGAAGCATTACTTTTTCGACTCAAATAATCAGCCACTTTATTTTCTTTTCCTGGATGGTAATGAATTGTACAATAATAATCCTTGATTAATTCTAGCCATCTCCTCTGTCTCATGTTAAATTATTTCTGAGTGAATATATACTTTTAACTTTTGTTATTAGTATATATTTCAGAATTTACACCATACAAATGATGCCTCCAAATTTTTAAAGAGAAAACAACAGCAGCTAATTCCAAATCATGTGTAGGGTAATTTACCTCATGAGTTTTCAACTGATGTGAAGCATAAGAAATTACCTAATAATTATGTATTAGGACGCAACCAAGTCCTTTCAACGAAGCATCACTGTAGATAACAAACTCCCCATTCCTGGAAGGTAGTTCCAAAACTGTAGCATTCACCAATCTTCTTTTCAACTCCTTCGGTAGTAACCTGAGTCAAAAGATCCATCACTGCAACAAACTGTTTAGTTCTGATTCTGACCAACTTATGATACTGATTTGAAAGGTCATTTCCCTCTGTAATCCTTCCCAGAAAAGATGTTCTATTTCCTCTATGAAAAACCATTCTTAACACAGAAATATATTAGGCGAAGCAACATGGTAATATTTAAATTCTATTTTATTTCAATCATACCATAAATTAATTTATAATTTAACAATTTTCTAACTCCTAAAGTTGTCTAAACCGACCTATGATACCAACTATAAGGCCCCATCCTTAAACATTACTTAATCTTTAGTTACTTCAAGAATACACGTTGAGGATCTTTTCAGGTTTAGAGTTTTAGAGAATTAGATCATAAAACATGCATTACATTCCACATTTAAACAAAGTGGTTATATAAAAGATAGTACTCATTTTTCCCATCAGTGGAAACATATTTAAAATAAAACATGGATTCTTTCTTGACACTTCATTGACACTATCATCACATCATGTACCTTTCCCTTGACCTGTGAACAACATTTCAAAAACTTGTGATGAGCATAAAAAGATCAGTAAGGGATATAAAAGTACGAAATGAAAACATTAGTCCATGTATAAAATCATACTTTACTCATAAAATATAATCACTTTAACATACCTCATCAAGTCATGAATAAATCACAGAAATCATAAGTCATAAAGGTAACTTGAGGCATTCATAACATTCTTACCTAGGGAGTAACCCTCTTGGTTACATTTGGAATACCCATCACAGTATATTCCCTAAATCTCTTCGGAGAAACCTTAACGTTTAACTCATTCACGTTACCCAATGCATTGGAGAGATATATCAGGCTCACCCGCCCTTAGTTTATCACAGAACCACCCATCTTCATAACAATTCCCAAGAACCATAACATAATCGTATCACATAAAACATGCATAAAGGAAACATAGAATTTCCACATTTCAATCACAAGATATCAATACAACACATTGATATAATAAAAACTTTATGAAAACCATTTTCAATACCAAAATAGAAGAAAATTGAAACATGGTATTTATATTTCATTTAAAAAAAAGGTATGTCTTATAGAGGAATCCGAAACTCAAATAATGGTCACGGCGGCGGAGAAGTCGTTGTCGCCGCATACGTACGACAAAAACATTCCCTTATATCGTTTATTAAAACGCTTCATATAAAAAAAATATTCCTTTTGGACAAATGTAAAATTCAAAGGGGTTTATACACCGTATAAAAGAAGGTTGTGTATAAAACAAAATATGCCTCAATGAAAGGAGATTGAGACGAAGTCCCATACCTCGGGTCCGACTTGACTCGATCGTTCTTTAACCTCCTGAATAATAAACTTGAGTTAATTTCTACTTGCTTACGACCCTTTTTCAAGTTCATTATTCCTTTTATATGACTTATTACCATGTCATGAAAACTATGTAATTATTTAAGTTAATAACAGTTGTTTTAACGATCATTGGTACTTGAGTCAAAAATAAACTCTTTGTAATTATAAGTTTTTCATGTATCCATTATATCCAGAGTTATACTCATGATTTAGATATCATATATATCATATATATCCAGTATATACATGAATTTATAATATTACATAACGTTTAGAGGTAATAAATTAAATGCACCGTTCATGGAGACGGTAAGCCGTACGTACTCATGAACGCTACTTTTATTTCTATTTTTTATTTTATGGAATAGATCATAATGATATAAAGGTATGTTATAATTCCAGTATAATATCATATACAATATCATTAATTACATCCTTTATATGTTCCACATATGGGATTAACGAATCAAATCACTTTGAGGGGGCGGTAGTCCGTACTTCCAAAAATGAAGATATTGTGTTTACCCATAATGGAAACCATAAAGGTATTCCATAAATGAAAAATACAGAAGTTTAAGTAAAAAATAAACATATTATATATCATATATAAATACAGTTTCATCTTAATGGCCACCTTTTAAGGTGTTAAAATAATATTGAACAATCATCGTTTCGTGAGGTAGAAATTCGCCATCCACGGAAACAGTATGTTCTTTAACCATTAGATGTAGGTGTGTGTAAGTGTAGCTTTAATCCTTCTTATAAAAACATCCCAGTATATAGAAGATAATGGTTTTTTTACAAAATAAATGAATAAAAAGAGTTTATGGGGTTGGAGAATCAAAATAAAACATAAGAACACAAGAGAAAACACTACCTTTAAAACGGGTAACTATTTTTGATTTGAGCTCAAAGGATTACTTGGGAAGACTTCTGCCTAAAGTGAGGATTCTAAGAGTTAGAGAGAGATGTGGAGAGACAAATTGTGCAGGTTTTGCCCGAGACAAAGGCTTTGGAAGTCTGGGTAAGGTGGTAGAGGTGGGGGCCCTTTATAAGAGGAGAGGAGGGGCACTCTTGGAAAGTTAAGAAAAGATACTTTGTTATAAAATGATTTTCGGATAAAAAAGGTCCCACAATTATAAATTTAGAGTATAAGGTGATAAGGGTTATAAATCCACCCATCCAATAGGTTTTTGACAAGTGTAGGTCTTATATTTTACATTATATTTTCATTTTATTTAAATCGTTAAATAATGAGGTAATCGCTACATCATCATGGTGTCATAAATAATTTAATTTATTTAAAGTATAAAAATTATAAAAAAATATCATGATGTATTAAATCTTTTTATATTTCTAATGACTATTTATAGTCAAAAATATGACTTTTATAACCCCATGTAAAATTTTTTTTATTAAAACAACTCATGTTTGTGACATTTTCATTTTAACTTTAAATAAAAGTCATTAATGTCATTATCTTACCCAAGTGGCTCCATGGGGTCCCCAAAATCGACCCATGGGTTTTATTGGTCGGCCATGACACATAAAATAAGGGTAGGACATGTGTCTAGGTCATTTTATATTATTAAAACATTATTTTTACTTTAAATTACACTAATTACCTCTAATCGCGATTAAAAACTTAAAAGTTACTATTCACCAAAAAATTATTTTAATCCCATTAAACCACATTTTACTTTATAATGACAACCATGTATGTCAGATTTTTGAAATTCAAAACACAGAGGTGGTAAAATTTCATTTAAACGAAAAATCAGTTTTGTAAGTACCACTTAGTGGTTTCCCTATTCATCAAGAATTGAAGTTTTTCAGAAAAATACCAAAAATTCACCCTAAGATATATTTGATATTCTGAATTCAAAAATGATGTCTATTTTAAAAAATTCAAAGAATATAAGTTGCATTAATTAATTTAATAATTAATTCCCGTTGTCAAAACAAATAGTGTGTTTTTATGAAACAAAATGTATCAAAAGATTGACACTAGTTTAAGTCCAATTTCAAAGTAAAATTAATTCCAAAGACCACTATTAGATTAAATGGTAAAAATATATTCTAATTTAACTTTAAAACCAATTAAAAAGATAATCTAATTATGTAAATAAATTAGATTAAAAAGAGTTTTTGAATTAAAACACAACATTTTTCACTATTCATTAAAAAATGAACTTTATCGGAAAAATACCAAAAATTTACCCAAAGTAAATTTAAATGTCCCAATCATAAATAATAAGTTTATTTTGACAAATAGAGCTTATAAAATTGTCAAAAGTTTGATTTAAAAATGGTTTTCCATCAAAAGGCAGTAAAACAATCTTTTAAAAATATTAGTGTATTCCATGCTTAAGATTGGATTTATTCTCATTTTAAGCCTCTAAAACACTATCTAATTCATTAATAGACATAGATAAAAATATATATTATTCATTACTTACTTGGGATGTTAAAAATACTGATCCCAATTACCTTGAAAGTCAAGTGAGCATGATATCAACATGTCTTCTAATATATGAATAGTAATTTTAGACTTCCCATTAGTTTGAGGGTGATAAGAAGTACTCAAATGAAGCTCGATATCCAAAACCTTATGAAGAATTTTCCAGAATTTTTATGTAAAACAGGGATCTCAATCAGACACAATTGATAGAGGTGCACCATGAAGTTTTACAACTTCATTAATATAGACTCATTCAAGGTGCTCGAATCAAAAATCCTTATAGAAAATAAATGTGCATATTTGGTTATTCGATCAAAAATTACCCATATTGGATCATTATTTCTTATAGTATTTGGTAATATAGTGAAAAAATACATATTAATTCCATACCATTTCTATGTAGTAATAGATATAGGTTTCATGACTCTTCAAGGATGTTGTCTTTCAAACTTCATCTATTGAAAAAATAAACATCTTGATACATAATCAGAAATTTCCCACTTCATATTATCCCACCAAAAATGTCCCTTCAA
This sequence comes from Viscum album, assembly GCA_963277665.1. Classification (NCBI taxonomy): domain Eukaryota; kingdom Viridiplantae; phylum Streptophyta; class Magnoliopsida; order Santalales; family Viscaceae; genus Viscum; species Viscum album. The sequence goes on along the minus strand of OY728152.1, from coordinate 1,451,811,275 downwards.
ATCTCTATACATCTTAGTGCAACCAGGGTTTATTGAGAAATTCGAGCTCGGAAAATCATCCAATAATTACCTTTTTATCTCAGGTATAGAGGGAACACAAAGCCTCTTCCCAAATTTCAAAATTTTATCTTCATATATGAAGTCTACCAATTTTGAATTAATTCACAAGTTTAATTTTATTTTGAAAATTATCATCATCAAACTGAGAACATTTTATCCTTTCCAATAAAGATGGTTTGGAAAACAATTTGAAAAACTAGTGATGTTTCACCTTTCTTGATAATTCCCATATCCATATTTACTAGATCCATGTACAAATGATCCCTATAAATCCTCATTTTGTTAAAATTTCCATGATCATTCCTGCTCAATGCATTTCCTTCCCTAGGTGGTAGTTTATAGAATAATCATAATCATTAATTATCTCGATCCATTGTATTTTCCTCATGTTGACTTCTTTCTATGAGAAGATATATTTCAAACTCTTATGATCTGTATATATCTCACATCTTTCACCATTGAGATAGTAGCTACATATCTTTGAAGAAAATATTATAGCTGCTAACTCAATATCATGCGTTGGATAGTTTTGTTCATGAGTTTTTAACTACCTCGATTCATACAAAATAACTTTATCATTCTGTATAAGGACACAACCAATTCCTTTCTTTGATGCATCATTATAAATCACAAATCCACCATTTCTTGATAGTAGATTTAAGATCAGATCATTTACTAATAAAATATTCAATTATTCAAATTATTCTTCACAATACTTTTTATAAATAAAAATGACCCCTTTATGAGTAAGTTTGGTTAACAGGTTAGCTAATCAGGAAAAATTATGAACAAAACACTGATAGTAACATACTGAAACAATGAAACTACATACCTTAAATATTTTTTTTGGTGTAATAAATTCCTAGAATGCCTTTATCTTTACAGGATCAACTGAGATTATATCCTTGGAGACAATATATCTAAGAAAAGAAATTGTTTGAAGCTATAATTCACACTCACTAAACTTCCCATGTAACTCTTTTCTTCTAAGAGTATCCATAACAATCCGTAAGTGGTTATCATGATCCTTGTAGCTTTTAGAGTACACCAAGATATCATCAATAAGTACCACAAAAAAATTATCAAGATATCCCATGAATACTTTATTCATTGTATCCATAAAAACAAAGGGTGAATTAGTCAGTCCAAATGGAATAAATTTAAACTCATAATGTACATACCTTATTTAAAAAGTTTTATTTGGAATATATTCCTTCTTCAATCGTAATTAATGATATCAAGAATGAAGATAAATATTTGAAAAATGTTGATCTTTGGAAAGTTGTTCAAACAAGTAATTAATGTGAGGTAGTGGATACTTGTTATTTATCGTAATAGCATTGATCCCCCTATTGTCAATGAAAAACCTCATAGATCTATATTTATTTTTAATGAAAATAATAGGAGCTCGCCAAAGTGAAACGCTAGGGAGTATAAATCACTTATCGCTTCATTCCTCTAGTTTTTTCTTTAACTCTATTAACTATTCCATGGGAATTCTATAGGTAATACTTGATATATGTCTTGTATCAGGGATTAAAAAAATAGAAAAATCAACTTCCCACTCTGGTGTACGTCCAGGTAATTCACATAGAAATAAATCAATTTATTCTTATACAATGGGAACATCTTCATTTGGAAGATCGCCTTTTTCATCAGTAGATTTTATCTGCTTTTATTATCCAAGAATCTCATTTATAAGATCTACTAGAGTTGGATACAGATATAACTAAGATGATGAATTCTCCTCTCTATGGATAAGAAATTTCTTATCTTCATCATGAATCAAAATTTTCTTCTCTTTGCAATAAATGTTTTCATTATATTTTGAAAGTCATTCTATACCAAGGATTATATTAAAATAAACCATAGGTATGATGATAAATCAGAAAATAGAGTATGTTTATGTGTTATAATAAGAACTTATCAACACATCTTTTTTGTAATAAGGTTTCCACTAGGAGTTTTGACTAAAAACTCCCATTTTAAAGTGAATTGTAAATATCTAATTTTTATAGAAAACTAAGAAGATATAAAATAATATAATGATCTAGAATCAAATAAATCTTTAGTTAATTTTGAGGAGATAATTAAAGTACCTTCCACCACATCATTAAGAACTTCAACATCAACTATTGTAACTACATAATCATGGACTTTTTCCATTGGAATTTTCTAAGGAAATTTCCCTTGATGTTTAGGACATTCATGCACATAGTGTACCATCTCCTTACAGTTCAACCATTTCACATTAGTGACTTATTTATCTCCCTTGAAATCATGGGTCTGGTGTCCCTTTTTTCTACACTTGTAACAAACTCTCATTCCCAATAGGCATATTCCATGAAGTTTTTTCCATATTTATTATAAGTTGGAAATTATATTCCTCCCTTCTTACCTTTTTATATATTTCCTTTTCCAGAGTACTCATCATCCCTCTTCTTATCTTGCTTCCCTTTGAATCCATATGGCTTATAAAATTATTTCTCCATCTTTATGGCACATGATATTATATCCTCATATGATGATAATGTTTGGGAGACTAGTTCCCTTTATAGAATTAGTTTAATACCATCAAATAAATGATTAATATTTCTCCTTATATTATGTATGTATTACATATTATGCCTTTCTAACCTTGTAAATTTGGCTTCATACTTAGCAACATTTTCATACTCTTTTTATCTCAGACTCAAGAATTGTCTCTCCATATCCACTCACTGTTAGCGAGGGAAATATTTTTCCAAGAGAATTTTCTTAAAATACTTTCATTATATATTTTCAATTTCTACCTCATTCTTTGTGCTTTGAATTAATAACCACCATTGATCTATATCTCCTAAGAGACAATAAACTACCATGAAAATATTCTCTCTTATATCACTTCCCAAAGAAAGATATGTATTTTCTAAGGAACTTATCCATTGCTCAGCTAAAAATGGGTTTTTATTCCCATTGAATGATAGGGGTTTTTTTTCACATGAAGTAGTTTAACATTGTTACATTGTGCTATATATTGGGTTGATCCATACGGGTAAGGTTATTTCTCATTATTAGAGTCAGTTGTCCCAGTATAGTTATAAGTTGTTTAGCTCCACTTGCATCTCCGTCTCAAACATCATTATCTTACATAGGAGAGAAATACCTATATGGAATATGTGTGTTGATACATTTTTCATTCCTTCCACAATACTCCATTTCTAAAAAATGGCATATAGTAGATTAGATTATAAAATTTTAAAACTAGTGAAACACTTAAAGTATAACTAATCTAAAAATCACAAGCTTGGTTACCTTGGGTATATTCTCAAAGTCATTTATAGGGTTATATTTCTCTAATATATGTTTTCCTAAATCTAGTCTCCAAATTTTCTACTAAACTTTCTCTGATACCAACTGTAAATACCCCAACCCCAGTAGCCCGAAGTCAGTTCCTTACTTTATTACATTGGCATGATAAATAATGAAATTCTAAAGGATTGAATAGTTTAGTATCTTTGTAAAATTAGATACAAACATAAGCACTACATTACAAATTTAAATGAAATACAAAATAGTAACTCCATTGGTTACACCCCTATTCTCCTAGATTATCCCTTCATGTCAATCATAATATACATCACGGCATCCTGGGGAAAAATAAAACACAAGAAATGGGTGACCTCAAATGCTCAGTAAGGGTAAGAATATAATGGAAGCTACCATATATAATCATAAACAATAAGTCAAAGTAAATAACTAAAAACTCATTCCATTAAAACATAGTTCTAAGTATAATATGGTAGGAATAAAATATGATCAAATAATGCCATATAAATAATCACATGAAAATGATACTTACCCATGGATATTATACTAGTCTAATAATCACATGGATTATCAATAACTAGTCTCATAATGAGGAAATGTATAATATGGGACATCATAAACATGCCATCAAGGCTTCATCTAATAAATCTATATAAATGGGTAAGTCCTCAGCCAAAACCCGGTCAAGTTTGTCTCATGAGACCTACCAATGCATCAAGGAGCTATAGTGGGCCCCATCCGACACTTACTAAGTCCAATTCATTCTTCATATGAAAGGAGTGAAACATAATCAACATATTCATTCATATTGAAACTATCATATAAAATTTAAATAATTTCCCCAATCAATAAACATAATAATAAACTATCCAAAGTAATATAGAGAATGGTATCAAGATAGTACATCCCTAGTAAAAATGATCATAAACCATTAAATAAAATATGGTAGATAGTATCATAAAATATAAAACTCAATTAATAATAAAATTCAATAGAGGTTGTTTACATAGATGAAAATACTCTAACAAAATCATTGAAACTTTCTTGAGAGAAATACCCTTTTTACTTTGTAATAATTTATTTAAAAAGTTATGAATTTATAAAATACATTTTATTTTAAAATATACTTATAAAATTATAAAATATTCCATAAAACACTAAGGAATTATGAAAGTAGTAAAATCATCTCTTTCTATATATGTAAAAAAACATTCCTTTATAATTTTGAAAAAAACAATTAAAAGAGTATTTTTAAAAGAAAGTGTGGGCATTAACAAAATGAATCGATTATGTGTATCAACTATAAATAAAAATAAAACAAGTGGAAATAAAAAATAATATAATAAAAATTCACTTTTCAAATAATCATAGCATGACATAATCAAGGGATTAGAAGTTTAACCCAAAGAATGGAAATTATGTTAAGAATTCCCTTACCACTATGAAAACAGTTGAACCATATGCCCCATAAAATTAATGATCATAAAATGAAATATTTAATAACATAAATATAAAGATATTAATGATACTATGTATCAAAGGGTAGTATAAATATACCACCCACAATAAATAAGTGGTGAATAAGTCATATCTCGCAAAAATAAAAGTGAGATTAGAAACTCTTACCATATGTCTGAAAGCATTCTTCACTTGTACTTAATGTCCTGGATAATAAAATTATATTCATTAATTATTTAATTAATAAACTCTTAAATATATATTTTATTCATTATAATTTAATTAATTTCATTTATGGCCATTTCTATGGGTTATAATGTTTAATTTTGTTATTCTTGGAGCATTTATTTCATGGTTTTATGGTCGGTTCCCTTGAGTATAAATATGGAAGTTAATATAAAATGGGAATAAATTCTATAGAAGTGAAATGATTTAGTATTAATGAAATTAGATAATTTTAAATGGTTAAATATATCATTTTTTATATGTTATTAGGATTATTTATTAGATAAAATTTTGATGAAAATGTCTTAATTTATTTTGGCGGTTTTTAGGACCATCACGAATCAGTATCATTTTATTAAATATTACATTTATATACTAGTTAAAAACATTAAATAAATTTTAATAAAAATATTATAATATATTTTAAACCTAAAAATGGTTTTATGACCATAATTGAAGGCAGTAATGAAAAACGAAAACTTTTCATCTGTGAAGGTGGTGAATCGACAACTCACAGACGATGTTTTCATTTTTAGAATAAAAGGAGAAGAGAAGAGACTTGATGATGGATATTCCATTAATGTAATAAAATTATTATATATGTATGAAAATATAGTTACCATTCCATTTTTTATAGGTAAGTTAAGGTATGGATAAGAAAATAAAAGAAAATAAATTAAAAGAGAATGAGGGAGGGTTTTACCTCTTGAGTGTTGTCTCTTTGAGAACCTATTTAAGGCACTTAGAAATGGTCTTTTAGTGAGACCATCTAGACTATAACATGGAGAAGAATTTTGGGATAGGAATTTGGAAGAATATAATCAATATCTAAATATTATATGGTGTGAGGATATAGGGTGATGAGGGGTGGTATTTATAGTAGAGGAGAGGAGTGTTTTTTATGTTTTTATTCATTTTATTATTATTTTAGCTTAAGATTGTTAGTAGTGTTGATTATTATGAAAAATTATAGTAACTAGAGAATGTGAGTTTGAACTAATGGTTATTACATTATACATACCCCAATAATGACTCAAAAATTCTTGTATTTGGATTATAATTTTAAAAACCGTAAATTACTGTATTTCACTATTGATCAAAAATTCAACTAATTTAGAAAAATACCAAAAAATCACCATAATGATTTTTCAGTTTTTAGATTTCAAAAATGGACTCCATTTTATGAAAATAATTTTCAAAATATGATAAATTTAATTTTTAAATAAAATAATCATTTATTAAAAAAATACTGTTTTTAATATTATAACTGATTTTATGACACTTTGAAAAATTAATTATGGTATCGTAAAATTATATTATAATTATAATGAAAAAAATATTAATTTATGAATATATTTTATGAAAATAAATTTTCTTCTAAATTATTATATTAATTATAAAATTATAAATAAACATTTATGTTTTACAAAAAATACCAATACTTAATTTATCATTTTTAAAACATTTATTTACTTATTCCATGATATAAATATATCATATTTTCATTTATGAGATACCTAAATTTTATTTATACTATCATAGGTGAGGTTCTTATTCAAATGGATAGATTACTATTTCTAACAGTCACATTACTATTCTAATAGTTATGTTAATATTTAATAGTATATCATGGTTTGTTCAAGCTCAGTGTTTCATAAAACATAAGATATCAAAGATGTTAAATTTAAAAAGGAAATTACATAAAATCTTGGGTTATTATATAAAATGAACATTTCTCCCATTTAACCCATCTTTTATTATTTCACAATAGGTCATCAATATCATCCTTATGAAATACTTTAAAGATATAAATCATTAAACTTCATTCATTATAACCCAGGGAAAAGAAAACATAAGAAGGGTGATCTCAAATGATCAGTAAGGGTAAACATAAGCATTAACAGTTGAATGTAATTGATGAGCATAAGAGTGTATAAGGGTATAAATACATAATCATAGTTCATGATCAAATCATAAAGAAACTCATACCCATCAATACCTGGATTATTAAATATGAAAACATGGAAAAGGAAAGATTCATCAGAATCGATAATTGTAATCTGTATGGTATAAATCTAGATCATGAGAAACATTATAAACCCATATAAAACATAAAGAAAAAATATACATAACTTGGGGCATCATTTTCACTTCATGCTTACAATCACTCTTACAAATGGAATAACCATATGGTGAATTCCATACCCAATGAATTGAAGGGATATCACGGACCCACCCATACTTGGATTATTAAATAACCACCTATTATTATTTTATCATGGAACCACCCATCATTGGTTTATAATGTAACCACCTTTCATTGGTTTATAATGTAACCACCCACCAAATGTCCAAGTACAATTAAAAAATCATAACACATAAAATATTTCATTTCTTCATAAAATCAAAGTAACAACCATTATTCCTTTCATAACATTATTATCCCATGGAAACTAAACATGTTCTATAATAATCTCTTTGAAATATGTTTAACCCATGGAGAAGAAAGAGGTTTCATAATAATATCTTTGAAATAATATTAATCCATACAGAAAAGAATGAGGATGGTATCAATAAAAAATATCCATAGTGTAGGACATGTAACAAAAAGGTTTGTTGAAGTTGATTAATTTAAATACCATTAAAATATCATTAAAAACATACTTGAGGAAAATATTTATTTCATTCTGAAAAATACTTTTAAAAATAGAAAACATTTTGAAAAATCCTTTTCTTTAAAAACAACTTTTTAAACATATAAAAAATGTTATAAAAATAATTTAAAACACTTTCTAAAACATAAAAAAAATTAAAATGATTTCACTTCAAAATTATCTTAAAATATCATTTAAAAACATTTTGAAAACATTTTTTGAAAGAACACAGATTTCTGACTGAAGAGAGAAATGGAGTCGGATGTTCTTAAAAATACTTTCTAAAAAATTTAAGTACCAAAGAGTGGAAAAATGTGAAATTAATTGAAAATATAATTAATAAACATAGTAGAAGATAATTATTGAAAATTATAAGATTTCAACATCAAAGTATTAATCATACACAATCCCGATAAACAATGAGATTTTGACAAAAGACTCTTAACACTTTGGAAACTTTGAATCATAATCTCCATGAATGAATAAAATTAAATAAAACTTATAATATCATGATAATAATGATATTCATGATATAAAATGTCAAATTAGTAGTATATACAACTCATATAATAATAAATGTGTATAACATAACAAATGTCTTAAAGAAGAAAATTTGTGACAAAAGACCATTACCGTTTTTATAAATCTGAACTCATAAACCCCGTAAAATATAGATCATAAAATGGATATGAAAATACTTATAAATTTTAGTATTATATTAATAAAATATTTTCATGGGAATTATATGCACCACACAATAACAAAAAGTGGTGAATATTTCATGTATCTCGTAGAAATAAAAGTGAGATAAGAAAAACCCTTACCTTGTGTCTGATTCATCACACTTGTTCTTTATATTCGTGAATAATAAACTTATGTTAATTATTTAACTTATTTATAAACTTTTAAAAGTTTATTATTAATTTTATTTCACTTATAAAAAAAAATATACAATTTTTTAATCAATAATGTTTAAGTCGTATGTTTTGATTATTTTTAGCTTATGTGTCAAAACTGAATTTGATAGGTTGACCTCGGTCAATGAGGTCATTATTTAAAAATATATATAATAATAATCATGAAATTATTTTCATATTAATACATAAATCATACTTTTAAAACCAATCATAAAATACTTTTATGAAAAATGAATGAATGTTACAATCATGGAGACGGTAGGTCGTACGTACACATGAGTAATGTTTCCATTTTTCAATGATCATTATGGAAAGAAGGTAAGTAAAATTTATCTTTCCATAATTATAACTATATAATAAATACCATATTATTTAATTATATATAATTATATATATAATTACTGTGATGTAAAATGAATCACATCACTTTGAAGAGGTGGTAGTCCACATGTCCACAAACGATGATGTCACTTTTTTAGTGTGAAAAAAGGTAATAAATAAAATGATATATTATATTTATAGAAATATAATTATGTCATTAATATAATAATTATTTAATTTATATTATATATATTCATTATAGTTACCCTTATTACCTTCCATGTAACACGTTAGTGAAAAATGATTCACGTCACTTCATGAGGTGGTTGTCCGCCATACGCACGAGCAACATTATCATATATCTTATAGTATGGAATATAAAAAGGTTTTACATGATATAATGAATAAATAGGTATAATATTTTATAAATAAAAAAATATAATATATAAATATTGTTTTCATCATTATTCTGAACCTTGATAGGTGGTAATGGAAGAACGAACGATATTGGTTCTCAAGGCAGTAGTCTGTCATACACACAAACGATGATTGTGTATCCCATTTGATGGAAGTGTGTGAATTTATAGGTAATAAACCTAACATAAAAAAAATAAAAAAATATATATATACTTATTTTTTTTATATAATCTTGATATAAAAATAATTTAATAGCTTTGTGGAAGAAATAAAACAAAAACGTTCATTGATCAACGTTACCTCATCTTCTGGTAACTCCTTTCAGTTTGAACCAAAGGCCTTCATTGAATTTATTTATACCTAAAGTGAGGATTATAGTATAAGATGATATCTATTGGAAAGTAATTTTTATGGGGTTTTTATGATCCAAAAGGATTGATAGCTTTGAATAAGTGGGGAGAGTCAGTGCCTTTTATAGTGGAGGAGGAGTGGCATTCTTGTGAATACCCAAAGGTAAACCCTATTAGGGGGTCTCCCTTACATCATGTGCCTAAATAATTAAATTATTTTGATAAAATATTTTATATGCTATAAATATATATATAATTTGTTTTTTACAAGTTTATAGGTCATTTTTTCCCTTAATATTAAAGTTTAACCACAAAGTAAACTCCTTTTTACCTTAATTACTGTAATTAATTTTAATTTATTTCGCTAATATTTTTTGTCAGAAACTATGTTGAACTTAATATAAATTTTAAATTTTTATAATTCCAAATATTTAATCCATTTTTCCAAATTCCAATCATATAATTGGAAGAATTTAATTTAAAACTAATCCCACATACGCAATGAGAAAGCAGGTTTTTAAAGTAAAAAAGTTCAAAAAGTTTTTATATCTATTTATAATATTAAATTGATTAAAATTTCCTAAATTGGATTAATAGATATATAATTGAACTATTTTTACTTTAAAACCAATTAAAATATAATTTAATATTATAAATTATTTAGATGAAAGTTGTTTTTCAGTTAAAATTCTGTATTTTTCACTAGTAATCAAAAAATGAAACTTCTCAGAAAAATATTGAAAATCCACCCAAATATAATTTTAAATATACTATTTAAAAAAGAATTTTATTTTTTCAAATAAAATTTATAAAAGTTTCAAATTTTATTTCTAAAACAAGTCATCTATTAAAAGGCATAAAAACTATCTTTTAAAAAAATACAACTTTTTATGCTTAAAATTGGATTTATTCTTATTTTATTCCTATAAAACTTATTGAATGAATTTCAAAAAAAATTATTTAATATATAAAAAATAAATTTTAAAAATATAGTTCAATAATAGTGATTAATTTAATTTATTAAAATAAAAATCCTTTATGGGTATGGAAATAGTTTTTTATAAAAACATTTCATTTATATTCTATTAGTTTTTATTTTCATTTATAATTAATTGGTAAATATTGAATTAATTTTATAAACATATTTAAACCATATTTTAATAATTTAGATAATCTTATTCATTACCACCATTCCAATAGTTAGGTGATAATTATCATATTAAATAATAATATTAATAGTATACCATTTTACGATAAGACTTGGCCTTCAATGTAACACAAGTTATCGAAGAAACTCGATGTTATATGAAATGAAATATAAACTTGGTGTTGTGTATAATGAAATATAAATTTTCAATTGTGTGTAAATAAAGCTATTAAATAATTTAAATTAATTTGAAAGAATACATTTTATAAAATCTTGGGATGTTACAGAGAACTTAAGCTCACCCTTCCTATGTTTCCTTTTCTATAGGTTATCAAGAATGATATTGAATTAATTATTTATAGAAGGGTTTAATCTAGATGATGATGATGAATTAATATGAAATAATAAAATTTGGACTAATTGGGTGAAATTCTCTTTTAAATACTTGTGTGCTTTTTATATAAGAGTTTGTCCTAATTATCTAAAACTCTAAACATAAAAGGTCCTTAGTTATGTTAGTGATACAATATTTCATTTTGGTGTTTTATGTTTTTGATGGAAATAATTGGGTCACCTTAATCAGTTCCAAAGCCATAAATGTAAATTTTATGATTTTAGAACCAGATCCTGGAGTGTAGTTTTGGGGATATTATAGTTGGTTTCAGAGGAAGGGTTTAGATAAATTTATATATTATGATGTTTTCATGTGTGGTTATCTTAAGATTTATGGATATCATAATATGTTTATAAGATTAAGTTTTATTATAATTTCAATGTCTGAGACATCCCTTTTAAGGTTTTAAGTGATGAGATCTTAAAGTTATTAATGAAATTTTGGTATATGTTTTATTAGGTTGAAGTATATGTGATCCATTGGTTTAATGTAGAGTATGAATTTAAATTTTGTGTACATAGGTTTTAAGGTATTTATAACCTTTTGGGTTTATAAAATATTTTATATTGAGGTAATTATGGGAACACATTTTTTATCATATAGATAACCATGGGATTGAAAAGTGATTTGGTGATCAATTGATTAATGTTATTTTAGAAGAAGATCACTATATTTTTGGGCTTATAAGATGAAAGGTATGATATAAAATTTAAGGTTAAAACTATATTTAATGTTGAAGTTATTGAGGTTATTTGGGATATCAGGTCACTTATATAGAGAATGATTTAGTTTTAACTTTGGTTATTATTGTTGAATTTTGGAGATTAATGTATTATTTAATTATACGAAGGTTTATTTATTTTTGGGGAATTATCTTACCATGTTCTAACCATATTTGTTTTGGTTCATGTATAAATAAAATTGTAATTTCTTGATTATCCCTTTTATGGTTATATGTTCATTTGAAATTTTATTTTAGTTCTTCAGGCATAAAAAATCATCTTAAATACTTGTCGTTTGGAGAAAAATATGAGATTCCGGTGGAAATTGATAAATGGATGAAATTATACACATAAAGTAAGTATATTTCCTTATAATATTAGTGTAGATAGTAAATTAATTCATAAACTCTAATAAAAGGACCTTGAAACAAAATATTTTCCAATTACCATCATTTTTGATGAAATAAATGAACTTTTTCACACCTCTTTTCTTTATGGTTTTGTTGTTGTTGACTTTATCGCGATCATTCAATTTCTTGTGATCAATGATATCTATGAATATACATCATTATTTGAACATTATGCATTTCTTATATGTCCAAATATTCACTTCCCACCTATGTACTCCTATTTGGAAACCTGGTATGTGTTATTATAGATGACCTATATACTTTATTTACTCTCTTATCAACAGGATGTTTTATTAACCCTTTTTACAATGTGGGTTTCCAAAAAAGGTATTTTCAAATTTCCAACCTTTTATTACTAAGATAAAGTTAAATTTTAGAGTATGAAATTTATTAAAGGGTAGAGGATGTAACACCTCAAGATTTTAAAATAAGAACATTATGTTTGATGGAAAATTCGACACACAACATCAAGATTAAATGACTCGTGAAATATATGACTATTATAAACTAACCATTAAATTAGAAGGTATGAATAGTATTAACTAACTTATGAAATATATATATTTATATAAATTCCCTACTCAATACAAATTTATTGATAAATGTTTAGTAATTAATCAATAAAGTAAAATCATCTTATTCATCAAAATATGTTTTCTTCAAAAATTATTTTTATTTATTTTTGTAAAAAACATTATAATTAATTCTTATAAATTTTATAAAAATAATTTTATAAAATTAAATTAATTTTTTAAATAATAATATCAAAATTAACTTAGGGTGAAATTTTAGGATTTTTTAAAAAATATTGAATTTTTAGTGAATAGTTAAAAGTACCATTTTTGTAGAAAATGTCATTTTGTTTCAATAAATTAAGTAATTTAAAAATTAAAATTATGTTTTTAATATTATTTCAAGTAAAATAAATATTCTTTTTTTATATTTAATACACTTAATTACTTTTGAATCAACTTTATATTGTATTTTATTACAAGTTTATGAGATAAGGCTTCAATTTGATACTAAAGAGGAGAAAAGGGTGTGGATAGATAAACAAGTCCAAATTCTAGATCTAGGCTTCAACAAATTTAAAATCAATTTGGATAAATTTATACAAAAAATGGGAAGTAATGTCCAACCACTTTGAAGATCTAATCAGTGATGACCCAGATATCCAGGTAAATACACTTGACTAGGAATTATATAGGTTGTCTAATTATAATAATCTTAGTCTTTTATTTAATCAATTTTTGAGCTATTTCAGTGCATATTGAACCTTTTTTGTGTGTGGTTTCCCACTTCTCCTCAAAGTGTCTTTGAAATAAAAAAATCATATTTGGTGGTGAAAACCCTCTTTTTCATCACCTCTACGGGTTAATTTTAAATTAAATTTGTTCACTTATGTGAATTTAATTTAGTTAAATGTATTACATATTTTTAATAATAATAATTTATATTATCTAATAATATCAACTTAATTTTTTTCATAATGAATAGTGAAAATAGTAAAAATCTTTTACCATGGTTAAGGTAAAAACATATTTACCAGGGGTTAAACTAAAAATATAAGGGTTAAAATTACCTAAAGACTTGTCTAAAATATATTATATGGAAATATTTTGACATTATAATGTCTAATTATAGATAATTGTTCATTTTGGATCATTTTTTCATGTTAAAAACACGCGTACACCTTTTTTTCAAAAATTTCAAGTGTGTCACTCACCTCGCTTATAAAAGGCCACCCAGTCTCCTCTCCTATTCACACCTTTAAATCCTTTTGGATAATTCAAATACTACCCAAATACCTTAAAAAATTTCATTCCCACTACTTATATCCCTTATTTTAATCATAAATCCATCCTAATAAGGCTTTTAGTTCTAACCTAAGGAGGGTTTCTGAAGAAGAGGTATCGTGCTTAACTGTACATTTTTATATTATTTATTTTTTCAAATACATAAAATATTATTAAATTATGATTATATAATATCAAAAATATAAAAAATATACTTATATTTTATTATTTTAATTTTATAACCAAAATCCATCTCATCTTCCATCAAATTGGATATGAAATCATCATTTGTGTGTATGTCGGACTACCGCCACGTGAAATGATGTTATTAGTTTTGCATCATTGACTCTCAAGACTTGTTAAAATGATGTATTTAAAGTATTTATAATATATTTTTAATATCTTTATACTTATGTAGTTATATCATCACATATAACTTCTTACTTTACATTCTTTAGGAGGATATGATAACATTGCTTATGTACACGGTGGACTACCGTCTCGCGGAGCGATATGGTTTTCTTTTCACTAATGATTTGAATGGAAGTTAATAAGGATAAATTTAATGAATATATGTGATATAAATGAAATAACTTTGATATTAAAGAAATATTTATCATTATTAAAAGATAATATATCATTTTCTTTCTTACACTGAAAAATGATAATGTCGTTCGTGCATACATGTGGACTACCACCTCCATAAAGCAATGTGACTCTTTTTTCACCACTAAATCATATAGATATACATAATTATATTTAAAAAATAATATGGTATTTATTATATTAGATAAAATAATGAATACCTTATTTCCATAATAATCATTGAATAATGGAAATGTTACTCATGCACAGGTACGGCCTACCGTCTCCATAATCGTAACATAGTACATTTTTCATAACCATATTTCATGATTGGTTTTAAAATTATAATTTATGTATAAATATGATAAATATTTCATGATTATTATTATTTATATTTTGAAATAATGACCAATTTGACCATGTTCAGTGCACTAAAGTCGTTTTTAAATAATGAACGGAATGTCTCAAAACACCTGATGTGGACTTAACTAATTGAGTATCTAAATATTTCATTAGAAATAAATAAAATAAATGATTTAAGTATAAGTTATTAAACCTGTAAAATGATATTAATAAATCAAAAAATTAATATAAGTTTTTTATACATGAGGTTTGAACACGTACGAAGGAAGTCAGACCAAAGGTAAGGGTTTCTCGTCTCGCTTTTACTTATGTGAGACATATGTAATATTCACCACTTGTTTTTATTATGTGATGTACTTAATACACATTAATGTATTTTATGATTATTTTTATAAAAATTATTTGTATTTATGAATCCATATGATTTTCTCTCTTTCATGAGGTTTTGATCTAGAGATTACCAAAGTCGTAAGGGACTTCATCTCAATTTTCCTTCATTGAGGAAAATTTTAATATTATACACATAATTTATTTTATATGGTATATATACTACCCATTTTACATGTAATATAATTAATCCTTCATAAATCATGTTATTTTAAGTTTCAATTTGAATTATATTATCCAAGGGTATTTTAATTCAAAGTTACCAAGTGGTAAGGAATTTCATAACTTGATTTTTATTAATTAGGTTGTATTACTTATTCATTATATTTGATATTTTAATATTATGTGTGTAATTAATTTTGATTATATTATTTTTTATTTCCAATTATTTTTTTGGATTTTTATTTGATCCACATAATCTATTCATTGATTAATTCTCACTTTAATGTTATGACCTTTGTAAGGGTTTCTCATCTCAAAATGTCTTATTTGGGACATATGTTATATTATACACTTATCTTATTTCATAAGGTGTGTATACTACCCCTTTTATATTTTATATAATAAATATCCTTATTTTTATTATATTTAAATTTTCATTTGAATTTATTCTTTCATGGGGTGTATGATTAAAGAGTGCCAAAGTGGAAAAGGATTTATGTTACAATATCTTTTTTAATAGGGATCGTTTATGCTAGAATTTACATTAAAGGAAATTATTTGATAATTATCTAATGAACCAATTTAAATTTATTATCCAATATTTATTCATGAAATTTTCAATTAATATTACTTTTTTCTCTCTTTGGTACTTCAAATTATTTAAGAAAATGATTTTAAGAAAATCCCACTTCATTTATCTGTTCGATCAAAGATCCTTTTATTCAAAATCCATGTTTTCTAACAATGATTTCAAAAATGTTTTACAATAATTGTTTAAATTAATTTTTACATATAAATTTATTTTTAAAAAAAAATTTAAAATGAGTCTTCCAATCATTTTATGAACAAGGCACTTTTTGACTTTACCAAAAATGTGAAAGAAATCATTGTTATAGCATACTCGGCAAGAATAGAATTTTATACCATCATGACCACTAAATGTTTTAATGATTCTTTTTATGTTTCAAGGTTTTATTTCAATGAAAATTATTTATTTTTTATTTTAGAAAGTTTTATATTTTTAATAAGTTTTTTCAAAATAGAAAGGGTATTTTCTTCAAGAAATGTTCCAAGATATATTTCAAAATCTTTTCTATCTAAGATAACATCCTTTCATGTTGCTCAAAATGAAAAGGTCATTTTTCTCAAAAAAATAATGATATTTTACTGGTATTTCCATTCATCAAAGAAAACAACCCTTTATGTTACTTATGCTCAATAGGGGATATATTTTAATAATACCATCCTCATTATTTCTCTGGATCTATTATGATTATTTCAATGAGATTTTTATGGAACCAATTTTTTTATTGGTTAATAAAGTTATAAAAATAATAATGGTTGTTTTATGAGTTTTATGATGAAATTTTATATTCCGTGTTTTATAATTATGTTATGGTTCTTGGGCACTGATTATGTTGATGGGTGGTTCTGTTATAAACTAAGGATGGGTAATTATGTTATTAACCAAGGATGGGTGGTTCTGTGATAAACCAATGATGAGTGGGTATATGAGAGTCATCCAATGCATTAGGTATAGAAGTAAACAACATAGTAATTCCATTTGTAAGAGTGATTGTAGGATTTATATGTAAATTATGTCCTAAATATACCTACATGATTTATTATGCTTGCTATGGATTTTTAATGATTCCTTCGATCAGGATTGATATCACATGGATCATTATTATTGATTCCTATGAATCTTTCCTTTGTTAAAGACTTATTACATGTTGTATGTTTATTGATCCAGGTTTATGGGTATGAGTTATCTTATTTTATTCTCATTAACTTTTATTATGTCATCATACCCTTATGCTTATCTTATTCTCACTGATGGCATTAAATTGTTAATGTTTATATTTAACCATACTGTGAATTTGAGCTCACCCTTATTATGTTTCATTTTCCCCAGGTTATCAATAATTATGTTGAATGAACTATTTATATAAGGATTTCATATGGGTATTGATGATTACTTAATGTGAAATAAGAAAATATAGGTTAAGTAGGTGAAATTATCTTTTAAAGAAATGGGTATTGTTTATGTAAGAGTTTATCCTAATTCTCTAAAACTCTAAACCTAAAAGTTACTTGGGTATGTAAGTGATATAATATTTCCTTTTTATGATGTAAAATTTTTATGGTGAAAAATGGTTCAACTTCATCAATGTCAAATCCAAAAATGTAAAGTTTATGATTTTAGCATTGGATTCGAGAGTGCGAGTTCAGGGCTATTATACTTCATTAGAAATTTTTTATAACTAATTAAAAAATATTTTATTAAATATATTTATAGTGATGATAAAATATTCATTTATAAATTATATAAATAGCACTAATAAAATCTCACTTTCAATATTGTGTTGTTGTGATTTCCAGAATGCTGCAACAATAAAAGGTGGAATTTAATTTAAATTAAATTTAAATCAAAATAAAATAAAAAACATTGTATAATTCTTAAAAAAATAAAAAAAAATGGTATATATAATTACATTGATATGTATAATTACATTTGTATGTAAAATTACATTGGTGAATATAATTTATTACAAACATAAACAAACTCAAAAATGTTATTTCGTTGCCTTTAGACCCACATCCAAAAGATCTTGATCATTATAAGAATTGAAAAATAAGCCAACCCCACTTGAAAAAATAGTGTACTAGTATAAAAAATAATTTTTATGTTATTAATAATATAAATAAATAAATTAATCATAAATATGATACAATTCATTAATAAAATGTCACTTTTAAATGGAAAAAATGCCCTTTGAGTCATATCGGTCATACAATGTGTCAGAATAATTTTTGGTTGATTCATACACATCAAAAATAATTTATAGATATTTTTTCTAAATTATCAATAAAATATAAGAGAATTTTCTCAGTTTTGAGTATGTAACACTTATTTTTAACTAATATGTCAATTTAAATAAAAATATGCACTTTGAGTCAAATTATGCACACCATGTATCAGATTCATGTGTGTATAATTCCTATACATCACAAATGATTTATGGATCAGTTTCCTAAAATATAAAGACTATATGAGTGTATTTTATTGGTTTTTAATGGGAAACATAAGTTTTTAACTAAAATTCCATTTTTAAACTGAAAACATGCACTTTGAGTCAAAATGGTCACACTGTGTATTATATTGACATGTGGTTGATTACTATAAGTCACAGATAACTTATGTATTTTTTTAATAAAGTATTAAGGATATATGAGTGTTTTTTCTCAGTATTCTATGAGTGAAATGTATTTAAGTAAAATATCATTTTTAAACTAAAAACATGCACTTTGATTCATACAGGTCACACCATGCATCAAATTGATATAAAAATAATTCCTATACATCATAGATGACTTATGTATTATTTTCATAAATTTTCATTTGAGTTTGTTTTCTTGGTTTTTAGTAAGTGACCTGTGTTTTGAACTAAAATGTGACTTTTAAACAAAAAAACGTGCACTTTGATTCATATCATGCACACCATGTGTTGGATTGATGTTTGGATGATTTCTATACATCAAAAATGAATTATGGATAATTTTACTCAATTATCAAGAAAATCATAGTTTTTTTTCTCAGTTTTTAGTCAGTGATGCATGTTTTGAACTAAAATGTCATTTTTAAAATAAAAACTTGAACTTTGAGTCATATTGATTGAATCGTTTATTAAATTGACATGATTCTAATTCCTACACATCAAAAATTACTTATGGATGATTTTCATAAATTATCAAGCCAATATGAGCACATTTTATTAATTTTGAGTATGTGAAGTGTGTTTTGTACTAAAATGTCACTTTTAAACTGAAATCACATAATTCGAGTCATATCGATCACATCGTGTGTTGGACTCATGTGAAGTTGATTCTGAAATGTCAAAAATGATTTATGTATTTTTTTTCTAAATTATCATGGAAATTAAAATGTGTTTGCTCAATTTTGAGTATGTGATACACGTATTGAACTAAAACATTACTTTTAAACTAAAAACATATACTTTGAGTAATATCAGTTACATTGTGTGTCAAATTGATGTGAAGATGAATTCTATATGTCAAAAATGAATCATGGGTCGTTTTACTAAATTATCAAGACAATACAAGCATGTTTTCTCAGTTTTGAGTTTGTAAAGTGTGATTTGTACTAAAATGTATATTTTAAACAAAAACACACACTTACAATCATATTGCAAACATTTTATGTCATGTTGATAATAATTCAATTACTATATATATAAAATAACTAGTGGATCATTTCCAATATTATTAAGGAAATCTGAGTGTTTTTTTTTGGTTTTTAGTAAGTGACACATGTTTTGAACTAAAATGTTACTTTTAAACTAAAAATACACACTTTGACTCATATTAGGCACACCATGTGTCAGATTAATGTGAGGCTGATTCATAGATTCTAAAATTTAATTGTGAATATTTATCCTAAATTCTCAATATAATATGAGTATTTTTTCTTAGTTTTGAGTATGTGAAGTATATTTTGTACTAAAATGTATATTTAAAATAAAAAAATTCAATATCTGTCATGTTGGCCACACCATGGGTTATATTGATGTAAATATAATTCCTATACAACAAAAATGACTTATGGGACATTTTCCTAAATTATAAAGACAGTCAAGGTATTTTTTTTTAATTAGTGATGTGTGTTTGGAACTAAAATGTTACTTTTATACTGAAAACACACACTTTGTGTCATATTAGGCACACTATATGTTAGATTGATGTGAATTTAATTCCTAAAAATCCTAAATGAAATATAGATCATTTTCCTAAATTATAAATATAATCCAATCATTTTTTTCTTAGTTTTGAGTATGTAAAGTTTTTTTTGTACTAAAATGTTGATTTTAAATAAAAAATCAAACTTTCATTCATATCAGACACACTGTGTGTCATATTTATGTGCTACTGATTAATAAAAATCCAAAAATGTATTTTGGATTATTTTATGAAATTGTCAAGGTAATTCATGTGTTTTTTCTTAGTTTTCAATAAGTGACATGCATTTTGAACTAAAGTTTTACTTTAAAACTACAAACATGCACTTTTGATTCATATTGGGAACATCATGTGTCCAATTTATGTGTGGTTGATTCCTACATTTCAAAAATGATTTATAGAACATTTTTTTAAAGTATAAATACAATATAATAATATTTAATTATTTTCAAGTATGTGATGTTTATTTTGATTTAAAATGACAATTTTTAATCAAAACATGCACTTTCAATCATAACTAGCACATCATGTATCAGATTGATATGAGGTTAATTCCTACACATTAAAAATGACTTATAAATCCTTTTACTAAAATATCAAGATAATATAAGGGTTTTTTATTGTTTTTAGTGAGTGGTGTATATTTTTAACTACAATGTTACTTTTAAATTAGAAACACGCACTTTGAGTCATATCGGGCACATTGTGTGTTGGATTGATGTATGGTTGACTTCTACACATAAAAAATGATTTATGGGTCATTTTATTAAAAATCATCAGATTCAAAATATAATTCATTACATCACTACTGAACATAAACAAATCAAATAAAGAATAAATGGGTCTATAGAGAGAACATTAGACATGTAGCACAATGCATCATCCATATCAATGACTTTATTGAGAATTTATTCCTATTTAATAATGTTATGCTTATAAATAGAAAAAAATGCCTTTATACATGGTTAATGGTCCTTCTTGAAAGTTAAAATCTCATATTAACCTTCAAGAAAGACCAAAAATGTTGTATGGATGCCTTTTGTTCTCTTAATAGATGCAAAATGCTTGTAGAAAAATAAATTCAAAATCACCTTTTCATGATATCTGTAAAAATTAAATAAATAAGTAATAGATAAAAATTATAAGATAATTTACTAAATAATAAGTAGATAAAATTATAATAAAATTTACTAAATAATAAGTAGATAAATCAACACTTCATACTTATTGAATCCTTTGTCAGGAATTGATTTTTATCCCAGATTTGTGTGCTCTTCATAGAACACAAAATGTTTAGAGAAAAATCAATTCTTGATGAAGTCATTTATTTTTGATCTCTATGAAAATTAACTAAATAAGTAGTAGATAAAAATGATAATAAAATTAACTAAAATATAAATAAATAAAATGATGAGAAAATTAACTAAATAATTAGTAATAAAACTCTTGTTCATTATTTCTATAAACGTTATAACATCATATGTTCTTATCACTAGTTTCTAAACAAATCTATTTCCTATTTTGAATACATATATTTTCAACAGTCCTGGTAATACTGGAAAATTATAAATAAATAAATTATTAATAAATATTTTAAATGAAATTAAAATTATCATCAGAAATAACTCTTTAGGGGTGATAGTTTATTGATGTAATATGATACCTTTCATAAATTTTTCAAATGTAATAATTACATTATTTTCCAATGTTTTATTTCAAACATTGTTGAAACATTGTGAAGAATAAGTAATTTGTTTTATTATATGTTTTTATAGTGAAATCATGTTTTAAACACCACCCCATCAAAACAAAATTTTAATTAAAATATAATATAAAATATATATCATGAAGTTTATTTAAAAAAATTTGAATGTATTATATTACAAATTGATAAACAGCATCATGTATGACTAATTTTTTAGTAATTTAATCCAAAAAAATAAATATTTGGAGTATCTAAATTGATTATAATGAGAAATCAATAATCCCTATAAAAACAAAAAGTAATAAGTAATGAAAGAAATGAAAATATATTTGATATTATTAGATTGTATAGTTTAACCCATGCATCATGGGTATTAAGAAGAGTTTGTCATAAGTAAATTTATTTTTAAACATTCCAGCTAGTAAATCCACTATTTCTAAATATTCATATTCTTTAAATGAATTTTTTACATGTAAGTGATGTGGGGACTAATGAGTCTAAATTTTTGTTCAAAAGTTTTTTCCTTCATATAGTGCTGATATTTACACTTGTAAAAAATATGAATAGTATTTAACTATAATTAACATAGTATATCGTCAATTGGAAAAAAATATTATGAAAACTCACCTCATGTATACTTTTACAACTAAGACTTCAGCCATTCATGCTTAAATATTTCATCTAAATTATTAAGACCGATATATTTTTAATGACCCTTCATACATTCATTATTCAAAATCCACATTATTAGTATTACTATCTTCAAACATTGTATTTTCATAAATTTTTAATGTTATTAAATACAGTAGTTAAACTAGTGGGATAAATTTACTCTATGAAGGTCTTTTTGATTGGTTGGTTAATCCTTTATATTATTTTGATTCAACTATTTATTTCCTATGACTTTTATCTATCTATAATAACATTCCTCGGTTTATGACCTTTTCATTAATTGTTAAAGTTTTTTTGTAAAAAATATATTGGAAAGGGCGTACCTCATTATCAACATGTATTTTTAAAAGATCAATATTCCAGGATATGAAATTTCCAATAGAAAGATTGATCGTGTGAACATCCATATCATCAAGGGGAATAGGTAGATTGGCCCTCAACCTAGGAGATATGTGAATTCCTACTCCCATATGATATTTTGGAAGTTTTTTCTTGTGTATAATATCTCCTTATATTTTTTACATTGTACCTGTAATGACTCTAACTCTAGTAACTTGGATATGGTGCCTACTATATTGTATTGGCATAGATAAAAGGGGCAAAATCCCAAAGGATCAATTAGTATAGCTATTTTGGATAACTAGATACATATATTCTACCCATTTTTCATTGGGAAAATAAAATAAAACATAATACATAACAAAATAAAATTAATTACATCCTTGAAAACTCATTCAAATATTTCTTCTTCATATCCTGGGGAAAATAAACAAAATTAGGGTGATCTGAAATGCTCATTAAGGGTTACATTTAGTGGAATATATCATGAATCAATAAAGAATAATAAATATGGAAAGGTAAATAACTTAACAAACATGAAATTCAATCAATAAATTGGATATCATAATTATATAAGGAATAATAAATATGGCAAGGTAAATAACTGAACACACATGTCATTCAATCAATAAACTGAGAATTAAATACATTGATAGATAATATCATTGTGAAAATATTATGGATAATAATAATAATTTAATTATAAATGAAGGAAATGCTTAATTATTGGACTTCATGATCTCAGGCATCATGATACCTCTACCATAAATACCTTTCACAATACAATTAAAAACTACAATTTGAAACCCATTTAATTTGGCCAACTAATTTTCTTTATAATATTTATCGATGCATCGAGGGGCTATATAATTTTAGGCCCCACCCATCACTACATGTTAAAATAATTCCTCATATATTGAATAATAAATTTGATTAATCAATAATATAACTTATCAAAAATTATTCACATTTATTTAAGAACATAGATTTATCAATATTTCCCCATTTAATCAAATAAATTTCAAAGTAAACATTGTATGTAAGAATGGTATATGATTTAGAAAATATTCATATCCATGATACAAAGAATATGGATAAACTTGAATTAAAAAATTAATCATCAATAATAAATAGGTATTCATGTTAAATATATAAATTGGGAAATGTATACACCACATAAAATTGAATAGGTGCATATTAACAAATATGTCTCAATGAAAAGGAAATTGAGATGAAATTCTTTACAATGATAAAAATGTTGAAGTGGGAATTAATCAATTAATTGATTATGTGTCTAAAATTTAAATACATAGAATATAATTTAAAATATAACATAAGATATTCAAAAGTCAGTACACACTTAATCTTATAATATCAAAGACAATGAAAAGGTAATATAACCCAATGAAAATAAATTATGTTATGATATTATTTACTACTTGGTAATTTTCAATTCAAATACCCTTAGATGAAATAATTCAAATTTGAACTTAAAATACCATTAATTATGAATTATTCATGATATTACATGTAAAAGGGGTACAATGTACACCATATAAAATAAATTAGGTGTGTAACAATAGAATATGCCTCAATGAATGGAAATTAAGACAAAGTCCCTTACCTCACTCTTTTCTTTAGTTAAACATTATTTAACCTAATATATAATGGTTTTAATCATGTTATTAATTTTTACTTGAAATTTATTCATACTTATAATATCATATATGATCCTATTAATACTTTTTACCACCCGTTTGTAAATAATATTTCATTATTTTCATTGTTTTGAGTGTTAATTGTCTTGTTTTCACATGAGTGTTTTTCCATGAAAGTTATGGTTATTGTGAATAGGATATATATCCATCATATAAAAAATAATATCAATGTTATAAATATCATATTTACTCATTAGATTTGTTTTTTGGAACCATTTATGAAATTTGAATATGGAAAATGAATCGCATCGCTTCGTGGAGATGGTAAGTCGTACGTACACATGAGAGATGATATCATTTCCTTAATGAGTGAAATGGTAAGTAAGTGGGTGATATATTAATTTTATATAATATATTTATTAATTTTACCCTTATTACATTCTATGTAAAGCGTAAGTGAAAAATGAATCACATCACTTCGTAAGGCGATAGTCCGTCGTATACACGAGTGACGTTATCATATTTTAAACAGAATGGAACATAAAAATGTATATGTGATATTAAAATTATATAAGTATAATAATATCATAAATATAATATTCATTTATTAAATCCATCATTGTATCTTTCCTTGAAAGGTGGTGGTGGAAAACAAATTAAATTGATTCGTGAGGTGGTAGTATGTCGTACATATGATCGATAGTTTCGTTTCCCATTTGATGGAAGATGAGATGTTTATAGGTCATTAAATTAACATAATGAAATATAAATATATTTTATATTCTACTTTTATTATACTATCATTATTTAATAATATTTCAAGGAGGTGGAAGAAGAAATAAAATAAAAATGCTCATTTAGAAGTGTTACCTCTTCTTTAGGCGACCTCCTTAGGTTTACACCAAAATCATTCCTATGATGGATTTATAATAAACTAAAGGATACTGGTATAAGTTTATGGAATTAATGAAGTTATTAGGGTAGTCATTGGATGAACCAAATGGCTTTAGAAGTGTGAAGAGGGGGGAGAGGGGTGGCCTTTATAAATGGGGGGACACACATGTAATTTTTTAAAATAATCAATTACACCCACATTTTTATCATTCCAAAAGCCTAAATAATAGGAAATTATTGACCTTTATATGTTATAAGGTCTAAATATTTCCATCCAATGGGTTTTTAACAAGTTGGTAGATCATTTTAACCCTTATCTTCTTAGTTTAACCCCCCGATAAATCAGTTTTTACCCTAACCACGGTAATTAATTTTTACTTCTTTTACTATTAATAATGGTAAAAAATTAAGTTGAACTTTTTAGATAATGTAAATTATTATTATTATAAATATGTAACCATTTTTCCAAATTCAATTCATAGAAGTGGGAAAATCCAATTTAAAATTACACTTGCAGACGCGACAAAAAAACAGGTTTCTAAAGAGAAAACTCTCATAAGTATGAAAAGTTTTTATATATAAATTGAAAATAAAATTGATCCCAATGGACTAAATTAGTTAAATTATAATATAATTTATTTAATTTTACTTTAAAACCAATTTAAAATATAATTTAACTTTGTAAATAATTTAAATGAAAATGCAGTTTTAAATAAAAATCAGTATTTTCACTATTTGTTGTTGGGGTTTGACCTAGTAGAATAGCCAGCCCTGTAATACTGCATCAACCTGGGATCAAATATAGGTATCCTCAAAATATTTTTGGATCAGTATTAAGGGACATTGTGGTATGTGAAACTAAGGAAAGCGGGCAGTAGTGGGTGATGGTGTCACGGGGGCGGCTCGGTCGGTGACGGTCATCAGTTCTTCATGGACAGAGACAGGACTCAGAGGGTGTCTAATGAGATGGGAGGTGTCAAATGGGTGGGATGAGGCAGGTCCATGGGATAGTGGTGATGAGACTCTGTAGGCGGCATGATGAATGGCCAATGGTAAGGGCGGGAGGTGTCTCGATCAACATCGGCTAACGATTGAGGGTCTCGGTCTGGCGATGCAGGCTCGATTAGTGGGAATAGGAAAGATTTATCATTTGGTGTGATGTCAGGTAGTTAGTATGTGGAAGATCTATGGGATATCACTATGGAATTTTGGTTTCAATGGACGGATGTACTCATCAATTTCTTTGGGTCAGATACCAAGGTGCAGTCCCAGATAAGGTCAGAGCAAGGAGAAATCACTAGTAATGTGTTTATATTTGGATGAATGATAAGGGTATGGATTTTCCATTAGTACTAGTCCCATTAATTCATGCATTGGGATTTATTGTTGATTATATTTGTAGTTCAATAGTTGTGGTTCAAAAATTAGCATCAGTTGGGTGGGGATTGCTGCTAGGCATTTAGTCCTTGGGCCTGAAATATCCATGTATTAAGGCTTTGTGCCTCTAGGTCTAGGTACTATATAAATTTTACCCCTAAAACTTTAAAATGGGATTTTAAAATTAATAAAAAAAATACAAAAATCCTTTAGGCATTCAGGCAGTATTTTTCACTATTCATTGAAAAATGAAACTTTTCAGAAAAATCCCATAAATTAACCCTAAGATAATTTTGATATTCAGATTTAAAAAATGAATTTATTTTTATCAAAATAATTTTCTAAAAGTGGTAAAATTTAACTTTAAATTATGTGCACAAATTGAAACTAAACCCCCTTTTAGAAAAAATATAGTTTTTCAAAAAATATTTCTTTTTCTTTCAAGTGATTCTTATTTTATTTATAATCAATAGATATATATTTAATTTAATTTATACATGTATAAAACATATAATTTTCATAATTTAGTTAGTTTTATTCATACCCTCTAACTTAAAAAGCTAAGTTATAATGGTCATGTTTAAATAATATTTTCATAGATTATTGTGTTTTGTTTAAACTTGGGGTTTCATGCATCACAATGTATCAAATAGATTAAATTTATTTAGAAAGAAATAAATCATAAAGTCTTGGGTTGTTTCATTATTCCCTCTTAAAAAAAATTCCCTCAAAATTTCATGGATATTACATTTTAAACAGATGAGGGTAGTTCTTCTTCATAACATCCTCTGGTTCCCATGTTGCTTCCTCCATTTGATGATTTCTCCAAAGTACATTCACCAATCGATTGATATGATTCTTTAATAATTTCTCTCTAGTATAAAGAATCTAGATGGGTTCTTCACAGTAAGATATATCAGGTTCCAATTATATTTAATCATAGGTGAGCACATGTGTTGGGTCTGGCGTGCACTTACTTAACAATGATATATGGAACACATCATGTACTTTTGATCGAACTGGTGGTATTACCAAGAAGTAAGAAAAAGATCCAATTATTTCAAATATTTCAAAGGGTATGATGTACCTAGGGATAATTTTACCTTTATTACCAAACCTTATAAAACCCTTCCATGGATATACTTTCAAGAAAACATGATTACCCACTTGTAATTCCAAATCCTTCCTTTGATTTTCGGCATAAATCTTTTTTCTACTTTGCACTGCTTTAATATGATCTTGTATAGTCTTTAAATTTTTTATTATATCTTTAACAAGTTTTAGTCCTTCAAGTTTCCTTTCACTAACTTCATCCCAACAAGTTGGTGTATGAAATATCTTATCATATAATATTTCATATGGTTCCATTTGAATACTTGAATAAAAACTATTATTATAGTAAAATTCTACCAATGGTAGATATTTATTCCACATATCTTGAAAATTAAGTAATCATGACCTCATCATGTCTTCTATTATTTAAATAGTCCTTTTAGGCTATCCATTAGTTTGAGGATGGTAGGTGGTTCTCAAATGAATCTCAGTATCAATATCCTTCTAAAGAATATTACATAATTTTTATGTAAAAAGTGGATCTCAATTAGACACAATCAAAATAGGTCCTCTATGAAGTCTTAAAATATCATTAATATAGAGTCTTCTGAGATAATCAAGAGGTTAATATTTTCTTATATTGAGGAAATGTGCATATTTGGTCAGGTGATCGATAATAACCTATATTGTATCATTATTTCTAGGAGTCTTTGGTAGCCTTGTAACAAAGTCCTTAGTAATTTCATCTTATTTCTATATAAAAATAGTAATATATTAAATTAAAACTATAGGATGTTATCTATAAGCCTTGACCTATTTACAAATAAAGTATCTTGATACATAGCCTACAATTTTATGCTTCATTTTATCCCACCAAAAATGTTCAACTATGAGTGTTATCCAAAAATTATCTTTTAAGATTGGGTATAGATAGAACCCATATTCTCTTTCCAAAATTTAGGATTTCATCCTCACAAACAAATTATTCCAACTTCTCATCATTCAAAAATTTAATTTTTTTATGGAAATTCATATCACCTAATTAATAAATTTTTATCATTTTCAATAAATATAGTTTTTTAATCATTTGAAAAATGAGTGATCTATCCCCTTCCTTAATAATTACCATATCCATCTTTACTAGATCCATGAAAATATGATCCCTCTAAATCCTCATTTGGGTCAAAAATCCATGATCATTCCTACTCAATTTATCTTCTACCTAATGTACTTTCCATGGTTGGTAGTGTATTGAGAAATCATAATCCTTGGATAGCTCAAGTCATTTCCTTTATCTCATATTGATTTCTTTTTGTGAAAATATTTATTTTAGGATTTATGGTCAATGTATATCTCTCATCTTTTACCATAACTAAATGTCTCCATATCTTCAAATAAAATATTATAGTTATCAACTCAAGATCATGGGTTGGATAGTTCTATTCACGCATCTTCAACTACCATGATTCATATGAAAAAAATATATCATTTTTTATAAGGACACAACCCAATCATTTCATAGATTCATTACTATATATAAAAAACCCATCATTTCCTAATGGTAAAGTCAAAATCAGATCATTGGCCAATCTCCTCTTCAGTTCATCAAAACATTCTTCACATTCCTTTTTCCAAAGGAACTTAACCCCTTTTATGTGTAATCTTGGTTAATGGAAAATAAAATCAAGAAAAATTCTAAACAAATCACTGATAATAACCTAGAAAACCAATGATACTATATACCACAATTATGTTAATTGGTATGGGAAATTCTATGACTACCTTTGTATTCAAAGGATCAAATGAGATTCCATCCTTTGAGAAAATATTTCCAAGAAAAGAAACTTCTTAAATACATAAATAATACTTACTAAATTTCCCATATAACTATATTCCTATAAGAGTCTCAAGAATGATCCAAAAGTGATTCTCAAGATAATTGTATCTTTTAGAATACACCAATATATCATCAATGAATACCACAAAAAATCATCAAGATATTCCTTAAATAATATTTTCATTAGATATATAAATACATATAGTTAATTGGTCAATCTAAATGGAATTTCTATAAACTTTTAATGCCTATACCTCATTCATAATGTTTCCTTCTAAATTTATTCCTTCTTTACTCACAATTTATTATAACCATATCAAAGGTAAATCTTTCAAAAATATTGATCTCAGCGAAGTTGATTGAATAAGTCATCAATGAAAGGAAAAGGATAATTTTTTTCATTGTAATGGAATTTATTTCCCTATAATAAATGCACATCCTCATGGATCCATCTTTATTCATAACAAAGAGAACAGGATCTCCCCAAGGTGAAACACTAGGGAGAATAAATTCATTATCACACAACTCCCCTAGTTGATTCTTCAACTCCACTAACTCCACATTGGACATTATATAAGGAATCGTTGATATTGGTATTATATCAAGGATTAAATTGATAAAAATATAGACTTCACACTCTAGTGTATGTCTAGGTAAATTCTTAGGAAATAAATCAATGTATTTTTGTACAATAGGTATATCCTCAATTTGAAGATTACCTTATCCATCCACGGATTTTATTTTCTATTCTTCCCTAAGAATTCAATATAGATAATAGAGGTGGATCTAGACACAAATTATATTATTAAGACTCTTATCTAAAGATAAGTAATTCTACATCTTCGTCATGAATCATAATTCCCTTCTTATTGAAATACATTTTTGTATCATAGTTTTAAATATAGTCCATTCCATGGATTATATTAAATTAAACCATAGATATGATAATAAGGTCAGTAAATAAATCATGTTTATGTCTCATAATGGGGACTTCCTGACATGTCCTTGTTGTGGTGAGACCTCCACTAGGAGTTTTGAATGAGAAATCCCTTCTTAAAGTGCTAGGTAAATATCTAATTTTCTTGGAAAACATGGAAGATATAAAAGAGTTCTTGGATCAAGAATAAAATAAAGTATTAGATAAATTTAAATATAGGATTAAATTACTTTCCACTAAATCATTGGGTACTTCCACCTAAGCTATAGTGATTTTATAAGCTTAGCCTTCTCCCCTTGACCTCTTCTATGGTGGATTTACTTGATGCTTGGGGAATTCATTTACATATTTCCCCATATCTCTATAGTTGAAACACTAAATAGTAGTGTTTTATTTCTTCTATTTGCATTATTTATCTTGGTTACCCATATCTTCACACTTATAACAAACTCACAATATTTTCAAAGATTTTCTAGGGTGATTTTTTACATAGTTTTCACAAGATGGAAATTTCTTTTTTGTCTTATTTTTCTTTGATACGTTCCTTTTTTTGTTCTCATTCAACCCATTATTTTATTGATTTCAATTGAACATATAGGATCTTAAGAGCTACTTCTCTATTTTAATGGAACATAAAACTATTTCATCATATGATGAAAAGGTTTTAGATACCATCACCCTTTAGAGAATTTCATCAATCCATTCAAATAAATGGTCAATATTATACTTCGTATTGCATATGTAATCTATATAATACCTAGATAACCTTATAAAGGTATCCTAATAATTAGTAAAAAAAATATTCCTTTTGATTTAAGATGAGGAAATTTATATTCATTATAATTTGTTGATCATGAGGGAAATTTTTATCAAAAAATTTCTCCTTCAAAGAATTCCATTCCATGGGTTTTATTTCCTCTTCCTCCCAAGTATTCTGGATTAATGACCACCATTGATCAGAATATCCTTTGAGACAATACACTCCAAGTGTAAACTTTTCTTTTTCATCACATTCCAAGGCCATAAATATCTTCTTAAGAGACTTAATCCATTACTCAGGTACCATTAGATTAGCATTCCCACCAAATGATTAGGGATTCTATTGCATGAAGTGATCCAACATAGGATAATCACACTGCGGTACAATAGTTTGCTCCATCCAGGAAAGGTTATTTTTTATAAGCAGATTAAGATACTCTAATATAGCTATAATTTTACCAGTTCCAATATCAGTTTTATTGGATTACTCAACTGAGAAATCTCGACATTGTCCATAAGTATTTATACCCTTATTCCTTCCAGGCCCCATTTCTAAACAATGGAATATACTGGATTACATCATAAAATTATGAATTTTAAATCATAATTTATAATTCCAAATATGGTGTAACACTTAACATAAATTAAAAATTTATTCATTATTAATCCTAGAATCATAAAAATGGTTTCTTTTAGGATATCTTTATTTTCAAATCCTTCATAATGGTTTGTAAAGAAAATGTGAATCATTCTAAGAAAAATAGGTACACAGTAAGTCCCATTGTTGTGTTCAAGGGTAAATCAAGTCAAGCCCAATGCATCCTTTTCAGAGTTATTACCCCTAGGTACATTTGTGATCATTTCCACTTGTAGTATCTATATAGGGATGTATTTTTTAGTAAAAACCACATAATCTCTTCCTTATAGAAACTTTAGGATATTCTTCTATACATATCATTAATTCTATCAGAGGGTTGTGTTCCCTAATCTATGTTTTTATTAATCTAGTTACCAAGGTTTCTACTAAAATTCCTCGGATACCAACTATAAAAACCTCAACTATAGTAACCCAGAGTTAGTGACTACTTTATTACATTTTTATAAATACAAGAAGATCAAATCCCAAAGGATTGATTAGTTTAGAAATTTTATAGAACCAAATACTTGAATGATACCCATTTTATATTGGGAATATAAAATAAAAATTAATACATAACAAAATAAAATGAACTACATCCTTGAAAAATCATTCAAATATTTCTTCTTCATGCCCTAGGGAAAGTAAACAAATTAAGGGTGTTCTCAAATGCTCAGTAAGGGTTACATATAGTGGAAGATATCATGAATCAATAAATAATAATCAATATAGAATTCTAAATAACTAAATATATATTAAATTTAATTAATAACTTGGATATCATAATTAAATAGGTCATAATAAATATAGAAAGTTAAATAACTGAACACATGTGCCATTTAATCAATAAACTGAGAATGAAATGCATCCAGATATAATATCAATGTGAAAATATCATGGATAATAATAATGATTGAACTTTCAATGAAGAAAATTCTTAATTATTGGATTTCATTATCTCAAGCATCATGATACCTATACCAACAAGACCTTTCACAAGATTGTTTAAAACTATAGGCATAAACCCATTTAATTTGGCCAATTAATTTGTTTCATGAGACCTATCAATTCATCAAGGGGATATATAATTCTGGGGCCCACCCATCATTTCATGTTCAAATAATTACTCATATATAAAATAATCAAATTAATTTATTAATAAAATACCTTGTCAAAAAATATCTTCATTGAGTAAACAACACGAATTTATCAAAATTTCCCCAGTTGATCAAATAAATTTCAAAATAAACATTATATTTAATAATGGTATACAGTTTAGGAAATATTCATATCCATGAAATAGAGAATATCAATAAACATGAATTGAAACATTAAACATCATCAATTAATAGTTATTCATGTTAAATATATCAAAGAAGTTGTATATACACCATATAAAATTGAATAGGTGCATATTAACAAATATTTCTCAATGAAAAGGAAATTGAGACCAAATTCCTTATAATGGTCAAAATGTTGAAGTGAGAATTAATAAATGAATAAAATTTGTGTATCAAATGTAAATACACATAATACAAGTATAAATAAAAAATAATATATTCAAAATTAATTACATTCATAATCTTATTATATCAAATACAATGAAAATGTAATATAACCCATTGAAAAAAATTGAGTTAAGGAATCAGTTACCACTTGGTAATTTTCAATTTTTATCCCCTTAGATAAAATAATTCAAATTAAAACTTAAAATACAATAAATTATGAATTATTAATGATATTATATGTAAAAATTATAGTATTTACACCATATAAAATAAATTTTGTTCACAATAATAGAATATGTTGTAATAAATGGAAATTGAGAAGAAGTCTCTTACCTCACTCTTTACTTGAGTTAAACATGATTTAATCTCTTGTATAATGGTTTTAATAATGTTATTAATTTATACCAAAAACATATTCATACTTATAATATCATATATGATCCTCATATTACTTTTTACCTCCTTTTTGTTAATAATATTTTATTATTTTCATTGTTTTAGGTGTTAGTTGTCTTATTTTCTCATGCGCATTTTGTAATGAATATTCTAGTTATTGTGCATAGGATATATATATATAATATAAAATATATATATTAATGTTATAAATATCATATTTACTCATTATATACATTTTTATAACCATTTAGGAAAGTTGTGCATGGAAAATTAATACCATCGGTTCATGAAGACGGTAAGTCGTACATACGCACGAGCGGCAATATTATTCCCTTAACGAGTGAGAGGGTAAGGGATTGTATGGTATATTAATTTTTATAGAATAAATATAATATTATATATATCAAATATATTCATTAATTTTATCCTTATTTCATTCTATGTAAATTGTAAGTGAAAAATGAATCACATCATTTCACAAGGTGGTAGTTCGTCGTACACACAAGCGACGTTATTGTATTTTAAACAGAATGGAAATGAAAAAGGTATATGTAATATTAAAATTAAATAATTTTAATAATATAATAAATATAATGTAAATTTTTTAAATCAACCATTATATCCATTCTTTAAAGGTGGTTATTGAAAATGAATTATAACAGTTCATGAGGCAGTAGTTTGTCGTACACACAATCGAAAGTTTTTTTTCCCATTTGATGGAAGAAGAGATAGATATAGGTCATGAAATTAACATAATAAAATATTATAATATTTAATATAATGTTTTTATTTTACTATAATTATTTAATAATATTTTAAGGAGGTATAAGAATAAATAAAATAAAAACACTTGTTTAGAAACATTGCCTCTTCTCCCGATGACCTTCTTAGGTTTACAATAAAAGCCTTCCTAGAATGAATTTATGATCAAACCAAGGATTATAATATTATTTTATGTGATTAATTAAGTTATTTGGGAAGTTATTTTCCAAAAAAAATCTTTGGAAGTGTTAATAGGGGAGGAGAGGGGTGTCCTTTTATAAGTGTGAGAGAGGACACACCTGGAATTTTTTAAAAAAATCAATCACACTCAAGTTTTTATTCTGTAAAAAGTCTCCAAAATGGGTCAATCTCGATCCTTAGATGTTATAAGGTCTAAATATGGACATAAAATAGGTTTTTTACAAGTTGGTAGGTCATTTTAACCCTTATCTTCTTAGTTTAACCCCCCAATAAATCAGTTTTTACCCTAACCGTGGTAATTAATTTTTACTGATTTTACAACTCTTAATGGTAAAAAATTAAGTTGAACTTATTATATAATATAAATTATTCTTATTACAAATATGGAATCCATTTTTCCTAATTAAATTCATATAATTGGCAGAATCCAATTTAAAATTACACCCTCAAATGTGACGAAAATGATGGTTTCCAAAGAAAAAATTATCATAAGTATGGAAAGTTTTTATATTAAAAGTGTACATAAAATTAATCCCAAAGACATAAATTAGTTAAATTTTAAAATAATTTATCTAATTTTACTTTAAAACAAATTTAAAATATAATTTAAATTTTCAAATAATTTAAATGAAAAGTTTTCAATAAAAATCAGTATTTTCACTATTTATTGAAAAATGAAACTTTTCAGAAAAATAAAAAAAAAATCCCTAATATAATTTTGATAATATGATTTCAAAAATTAATTTCATTTTATCAAATTAATTTTATAAATTTGATAATAATTAACTTTAAATTACGTGCACAAAGCGCAACTAAACCACCTTTTAGAAAAAATATAGTTTTTCAGAAAACATTTCTTTTCCTTTGATGTGATTATAATTTTATTTATAATTAATATATGTCCATTTAATTTATTTTATAAATTTATAAACAATATAATTTTCATTATTTATTTAGTATTATTCATACCCACCAACTTAATGGCTAGGTTATAATGGTCATGTTTAAATAATATTTTAATATAGTATTGTTTTTTATTTAAACCAAGTATTTCATGCATCAAAAGATATTGAAGATATTGAAATTATTTAAAAGGAAAAAAATCATAAATTCTCAGGGTGTTACAGTACCCCTCACAATAAATCAATGGGTGGGTACTAATATATATAAATCATAATCAGTTTCACCCTATAGAATATTAATACATTAAAGGTATAAATATATGCCTAATTCACATTTCAAAAAAAATTATGAAAAAACTAATTACCTATAGTAATCCATACCTTTTAGTGGAATGTATATCCTTAAATCTAGGGGAGTGGATCTTCATATAGTATTTTTTGTTGTGTTTTTTCTTCTATTTGATTTCTTCCCATAACGTTCTCTAATAACTCATTATACCAATTAGGTTTTTATTCTATAACATTTATTAATGCCTAAATCACATCCATTTTATTATATTTACCCCCTTGTACATTTATTTTCTCAAAATATGTCTAAGGTGGCACTCCAAAACACACACTTCTAATGTATCTATATTGTTCTATCTGCTTCAATTCCACTGAAAGTAGTCATTCATTGGGTACACTTGATGAAGATTATTACATATAAAATACATAAAAAATATAGGAAAATAAGTTATAAATGTTATATAATTATGATTAAATTCAGAAAAAAAAATATCATTTCATACATACACATGATTCACATAGTCTATGTGTTTTCATCTACTAGTGTTTTGTCTTTATTTACATGATCCTTCTTCCATGGCACATGACATGGGATAGAAGTGTATTTTTATTTTGATTCATAAATCTATAGATAAAAAAAGGAATATAATTATGATTTCATTTTATTAAACATAAAATTATTACTATATATTTAAAATACATACCATTTTTTTAAATGAATTTTACCCTATCCTTACTTTACGGTAGGGGTGTTGGTTTTGATTCATGCTGCTTATTTTCATCACTCAGTTGTTGTTTTATAAATTAAAAATTCTTAATCAAAGTGATTAATAAATGTATTTCCAAGTAAAATATTATAAATCAAAATTTACCTGAAATATTTCCTCCTCATAATGACCAATAATTTCATCACATGTTTCTTGGTTTATCATGTGTGTGTATATCTATAGTGGGTGTGGGTTTAATTTACCTTTAATGACCCTGAGATGATACCTCGTAATAATTATCTAAAAGGCTCTATGATCCATTCTAGTGACCATTAATACAAACTCCATTTGATAGTCATCTAGTATAAATTTACTCTGTAATGGATAATGAAGATTAAATCAATGTTTTATTATTTTATTTTTTCTTTAAATGGAGAAATTGTATCATAATGTTAACCTAATATCATCCCAAAATAGTTCCTTCACCACAGGCACAACATTTTTCCACATATATACATTAATCAACATGTGAATTTGAGTGGTGATCCCAATGAAACTAATGAAAATGGCCTTATTAAGGTCAAAAATCTAGTCATGTGCATTCCATCCAACCTCAAATGTTATGTTTTTTCTTCTCACCTTAATATTTTTTGTTAAGAATATCATGTTACTATGATATTTTTTTATCAAACATAGGTTGGTCAAACTATATTATTTCCTTAATTTCAGCATTTTCAATATGTTGTTCCTCGTGATTGATAGCATCATCGTATGGAGAAACTTTTTGTTCCTCTATATTGGGGGAATTATTATGTGTAGAAAGCTTTTTTTCCTCAGGATCAAAAGCATCAACATACGTAGAATCCATTATCTATATAATTAGTTGAACATTTAACTTATATTATGTAAATTTAGTATTGAACACATAATACTATGAGGCAACTCAATCTATATTAAAAAAAATAAAATGATTATTGAACTCTCTTTTTTTATTTAAAGGTTGAAAGGATTTGAACTATCTTTTGAGTATCCAAATCCTATCCTTGTCATCTCCTATAACATGAAAGACCCTATATACATTGAAACCTTAGTGAAATTATTATGACATCCTAATGAAAGGGTTATCCTTGGTTGAATTGATATCTAATTCTATAGTGGTTTTGGTTGAGAACAAAACAATTGACCACTTTTTGTTTGCATTATATGGGACATAAAATACTTTTCATGCATGTGATTCTATTATAAAAAGTTTATCCTTATAACCTTACTTATTCAAATATGCTTTCATGAATCTCAATTCATTGATTTTACCTGCACTCTTATTATCAATCCATATTCATTAAAAATCAGCACTTAGAATCTTGTTTAATATAACTCACATATTTTTTTATGATTCCAAATTATAACATATTCACGTAAATTGGATTTCTATCAATAGTACTAGATACATTCATTGCTCCCTCTATAAGATTAAATACACTTTTTTCATGGTACTGTGTTCATCATGTTCCTTTATATAAAATGTCTAACCATTAATTACATAACCATTATAAGATAATACATGAACACTTGGTCCCCTGATTATCCATTGAATTCATTCTAAAATTGAATTTAGATTTTCAACTAACTCCTTAAAAATATAAACTTGAAATAATATTATAAACTATTGATTATGTGTATTTTATATCCAAATTTCATCCCTTGATGGATTCAAATTCCTAATAATTACATTGTGGGTTTTAACATTGGTGAAACCTCTAAATTATTATATAAAACATGAAGGTGATCCTTCTCCATATCTGTAATGGTAATTTCAATAACATCTATTTTGTAAATTACTTTACCCAAAATTCACATGTTGTGATGAGATTTTGGTAGACCAATTCTCTCTACATCAGATAGGTAGTCGATGTAGAATTCAATGGATTCCTCAAAAATATATCACTTTGTAATATAGACTTCTGGATAACTTTGATTTTTCAAATTCCCTTTAAAAATATACATATATCATTAAACAGGTTACATCCATCTATAATATATTAGACCACATATTTAGATCTCTCTATCTAAGTGAACCATCATATCAAAGAATGGTGGTGGGAAGAACATATCCAATTTACATAATATGATAGAAATTTCATTTTTCATGTTTAGAAACTTCATTGAGCCTATAAAATTATAATATATATCTTTAAAAAATAAATAAATATTGGTTAATTTATAATGTATATTTTTAGGGAAAATGGAACATAAAACTATAGGCATTAAATCTTACATCAAAACATAAAATTCATTTGATTTCAGGCCCTTTAACTTTAAATCGTTAATTTTCATTTTATTCTTAATATTTTATGAATACCCCTATGAAACCTTTACATAATTTAGAAAGTTTAAAAACTAATATCTCTCTTTCCTAGAAATTGTGTAAGCAGCTAGATGAAGAAAATTTTTCCTTTCACCCTTCCCTAGCACCAACTCTTTCAATATCCCCATGTCAATCATGTCCTACCTAGCCTTAATTCCATACTTTGTTTTTGGGTACATTTAGTAATGTGATAATGACACCATCACATACATTTTTTCTATATACATGAGATAAAGAAGATATTTAGCGTACAAACAATTCCAGTATGGTAATTCAAAAAAAACTGATCTCTTTTTCTAAACAATTTTCATAAGATTTTTCAAAGAATGTTTTATAAAAGAAATAAACATATCCTTTAATTTCTCCAATAGTTAATCAACTGTTAGTGTATATGGAGTTATACCTTCTTCTAAATTCCTATTTAATGATATCATCTAATATTAGTATTTATGTCATTCTGGTAAAAATTTGAAATTTCCTAAAAACATAGTCTTTAAGGAATTTTTCAACCTAACTGAGTGTGTACATTGTTCACAAATGGGACACCCTAGTACCCCTTGAATGATATATCTTGATAAATTTATATAAGCAAGAAAGTCATTTATCATCGCATAAAACATGGATGTCAACATGAAATCTTTATTTATATAAGAATCATACTACATAACACTTGAATCCCATATTAATTTCATATCTTTAATCAATGAAGCGAAATAAACATCAATATTATTTCTTGGTTGTTTTGGTCTTGATATAAGTAGAGACAAAATAATGTATTTTTTTATTCATTAATAACCCTGGTGGTAAGTTATAATTTTCCAACATAATAGGCCTTGTGCTGTGAGTGTGACTTTATACACCAAAAAGATTCACTCCATCCATAGATAGTAGAAGACAAAGGTTTCTCATCTTATTTTCCTAATTTAGGATACTCATGATCAATTTTCTTCCACTATGAAGAGTCTATTGGGTGACAAAGTTTCCCATCTTGATTTCTTGTATCTATGTGCCACGTCAATTTCCTTACAGTCTCCTCACTTCCATATAAGTGGCTAAAACTTATAATGATTGAAAATTACCATATAACTTTTAAAGTATATGATTCAACTTTTTTAATTGAGATGCACCACACTTTGGGGATTTTTAAGTGATTTATGGTCCTTATGAAACAATATGAAGTCATTTAGACGTACATATATTCTTTTATAGATTATATCCATTGATCAAAGCATTCATTTAACATAATATGTTCAGTAAGGAATCCCATTATATTTTTGTCGCATATCATTCAAGAGAGAA
Source organism: Viscum album (assembly GCA_963277665.1). Classification (NCBI taxonomy): domain Eukaryota; kingdom Viridiplantae; phylum Streptophyta; class Magnoliopsida; order Santalales; family Viscaceae; genus Viscum; species Viscum album. The sequence goes on along the minus strand of OY728152.1, from coordinate 1,451,770,544 downwards.
AGTAGTTTGTTAAATCTTGTGTCACTCCATTTGTTGCCAAATTTTACATTATATAGCTTCAATATGGCTGAAAATGTTGTATATTTAGTGTAACCAGCATAGAATGGTGTCTTTTCATACCTCTTTAACTTCTAAAATAGATTTTTACAATCACGAAGTTCATCTTAAACTGCCATTTTCATTTCCTTGGTATGATATTCATCATCGTTTACACCTATAACTATATCCTCAATATGATATTTATCATTGTTCACACTTATAATCATATTAGATGATCCATAAAACAAAGTTTTATCCCAATCGCTATCTAAATTAAGTTTTTCCATGTGTTTATTCCAAAATATATAACTTTGATCTATTCTATAATATATCAAGTGTTTTTTCAAATCATTTGGACTTATTAGTCTTGAATTACAATAATGTAAACACAGAAAAAGCATTTGAGAAGGGTCATATGCACGATATTTTGCAAAATTAATGAAATTTTTAACCCCATCCTTGTACTATTTTTTTATATGATTAACATTTATCCATTTTCAATTCATATCCATCATATTTGATTCATTAATGTTTATATTAAATAAATAAATACACATAAGGTGTGAGATTAGAATCCTAAAATTTTATTCTTTATATATACACACATTTAGTCATCATATTTAAAATAAATTGAAAATAATGTAAACTTTTAAAATATATTTTAACAACATTATAAGAATTATATTAATTATAATGGGGGGAAATGTTTTTAGTAATTTTTCCAAAATTTTGAATTGAAAGATCAATAAAATAATTATTTTTCTTTATTTCCCCAAGAAATTTAGGAAATCGATATATAAAAATTTTGAGTGTATTTTTCATTATTAAAATAAAATTATATATCAAATTAAATAGCAATGAACAAAATAAATCAAACTTCCACACAAAAATTTTTGTGAATCAAAGAAAAAACCATTAAAAATAGGAAAATGATAATGAGAAGAAGAACAACAAAAAATAATCTGAGGAAGGGGCCAAACTATGTATTATTTCTTATGTATTATTGATAGAAGAAGAATTTTATTACATATGAAATAATTTATTACATATAAAATATATTTCTAAATTATTTTATTTTTTAAAACATTTTATGTATCATTGTTTCTATAAAAAAAATATGTTACACATTATATATAATGTATAAATATATTATATATGAAACTATCTATTTATAATTTATATTACGCATTTACTGAGTTGGAAATTTTCCTAAGTGTTTTTAGTTTTTTACTATTATGTGTTTTACTTGAAAAGTGAGCAGCTAAAGAGATGTTTTTATGTGAATATTGCAAGTTTATTCCTCATTGATAATTATTTGTTTTTATTGACTATTATGTTTAAACCTTGGATGGGATGGATTTCCTTTTCGATGATGTAGAGATCTATGCTTAAGGAAAAATAATAGTTTAGGTGTTGATAACTTAAATTCATGCATTATTTTTAATTAATAATTTAATTTTTTGAATAGTTTTTCTTAGCTAATTAATGGTATTTTAATAAATAAATATAGGAATTATTTTATATATGTGATTAGAGTACTTTTGGATAAAAATAAATAATAAATAAAATAAAATGGAGAAAAAGGCAGGCATGTGCTAGCCAAGGTGATCACATGAGATGGGTTAGTGCACGTGAGGCATAGTCAATGTGGGGAGGAACTACAGACAAAGGGTTGTGCCATGGGGTGGCATAAGGGGAGAACCACAATGATTGTTGGGTGTATTCTTTCTTATGAACTTGGTTCTAGACAAAGAAAAAAAGTCGATGTAGGACAAATGGAAATATAGATCGCATCTTAAAATTAGAACATGTGTTATGAAGCTAGTGTGCCTTGGACTCAATGGAAGAACCAAGGAGAACCAAAATATCATGAAAGTAGTTTCAAAAGATAAAGAAAACAATAAGAACCCAATGGGAAGAAATAAAAAATTACGAAAAGTGATGAAAGACGGATTAAAAACAAGGAACAAAATAACTTTGATTTAAGGTTTGATTCGTCTAAAAGCTTTAAATGAGACAACAGTGGCATTTGGTTTCCACGAGAGCTTGAACAATGCGAGCAGGGGTGATCTCGGTTAGTTTTCTTTTAAAATAAGGGATGAGATTTTATCAGCACTAGTAAAAATCATAGATAAAATACACATCTATCAATTCTAAAGTGGAAAGGCCCTGATAAATATATGATTTATCCATGTTTTTTTAGCATTGATAAAGCCCTAGATTTATCAGTGCTAAAAAGGAACTGATAAATCATGCCTTTATATGTGCTAACTAATAAGCATTGATAAATACTTGTGAAAAAAATAAACTTAAAAATTACAATAAATTATTATTATATAAAAATGAATATTAAAAATTAATTTGTAATAAAAAATAATAAACATTAAAAATAAATAAATTTCAAAAATGTTTAAAATAAATAAAAAAATATTATTTATATTAAATGTATTAATAAATGTGATAATATTATGATAAATGTATTAATTTTATAAAAAATGAATAAATAATATTAATTATGTAAGTCGTAGATATATTAAAAATGAATAAATTATATAAATTATATAAATTTCAAAAATAATACATATGAATAAATATTAAAATAAAAACAAACAAATAATAAAAATTAATTTTAAATTAAAAAGATTTAAAATAAATTCTTATTAAAAATGAATAGATTTTCTTAAAAAAGGTTGGGGCCGAAGCCTCATTTTATTATTAAAGCAAAGCAAAGACCTCTTTTGACTGGGTAGAGGGAGACTCATTACATAGCCCAAAGGCCTAGGGGCATGAATGTAACATCACAAGTAAGTAATGAATAATATATATTCTTATCTATGTCTATTCATGAATTATATAGTGTTTTAGAGGCTTAAAATGAGAATAAATCCAATCTTAAGCATGGAATACACTAATATTTTTAAAAGATTTTTTTACAGCCTTTTGATGGAAAACCATTTTTAAATAAAACTTTTGACAATTTTATAAGCTCTATTTGTCAAAATAAAATTATTATTTATGATTGGGACATTGAAATTTACATTGGATAATTTTTTGGTATTTTTCTGACAATGTTCATTTTTTTAATGAATAGTTAAAAATACTGCATTTTACATCAAAACTGTTTTTTCATCTAATATAATTATATGGCTAGATTATCTTTTTAATTGGTTTTAAAGTGTAAATAGAATATATTTTTACCATGTAATCCAATGTTGGTCATTGGGATTAATTTTACTTTGGAATTGGGCATAAACAAGTGCCAAACTTTTCATAGATATTGTTTCTAAAAAACTCGCTATTTGTTTTGACAACGGGAATTATTTTTAAATTAATTATTCCAATTTATTTATTTTGAATTTGTTAAAATGGATTACATATTTTGAATCAGAAGGTCCAAATTATTTAATCAAGACTATATTTTTTTTTAACATTATGAATAGTAATGACGGTAATTATCTTTAATTATCTTGATTAATTAGTAATCGGGTAGTTAAGGATAATAAAATAATATCATAATAATAAAAAATGACACCAAATGTGTCCTAATACTACTTTTTGTGTCATGTCCGACCATGGGATGCCTTGTGCCAAACTTTGGGACCCCATGGGATCACTTTTGTGTGATAATGACTTTTTATCTTTTTATTTTTAAAGAAAGTTAAATATAACAAATAATGTATCACCTAAGTAAAACATTTTTAATTTTGTCTAAATAAATTATATATTGGACTATAAATAGTCATTGGAAATATAAAAAGATTTCCTACATCATAATATTTTTTTTATAATTTTTATACATTAAATAAATTAAATTATTTATGACATCATGATGATGCAGTGATTACCTCATTAATGAACAATTTAAATAAAATGAAAAGATAATGTAAAATATAAGACTTAAACTTGTAAAAGACCTATTGTATGAGTATATTTAGAAACCTTATCACCTTATCCTTGAAATACATCAATGTGGGACCTTTAAAATCCGAAACTCATTTGAAAATAAAGTAACATTTTATACCTTTCCAAGAGTGCCCCTCCTCTCCTCTTATAAAAGGCCCCCACCTCTACCTCCTTACCCACACCTCTCAAGCCTTTGGCTCAGCCAATCTATGCTCATTTTGTCTCTAAAAATATCTCTCTTCATCCTAGAAGCCTTAACTTAGGTAGGAATCTCTTCAAGAAACCCTTTTGGTTCAAACCAAAAGGAGTTACCCGATTCAAAGGTAAAGTCTTCTCTAATGCTCTTTTGTTTTATTTTGCTTCTCCAAGACCCTAAAATATTTTTATTCATTTATTTTGTAACAACACCAGTATCTTCCATATAATATGATATTGTTATAATAATTATTCAAGATACACTTACACACACCTACATCTAATGGTTAATGAGCATACTGTTTCCATGGATGGCGAATTTCTGCCTCACGAAATGATGATTGTTCAATATTCTTCTAACACCTTAAAAGGTGGCCATTAAGATGTCACTATATTTATATATGATATATAATATTTTTATGTTTTACTTAAGATTCTTTATTTTTCATTTATGTCATACCTTTATGGTTTCCATTATGGGTAAATGCGATATCTTCATTTTAGGAAGTGCGGACTACCGCCCCCTCAAAGTGATTTGATTCGTTAATGCCATATGTGGGATGTATAAAGGATAGAGTTAATGATATTATATATTATATTATACTGGAATTATAATATATCTTTATTTCATTATGATTTCATTCCATTAAATACGAAATAGAAATGAAAGTAGCGTTCATGCGTACGTACAGCTTACCGTCTCCATGAACGGTGCATTTCATTTCTTACCTCTAAATGTTATGTAATATTATAAATGCATGAATATACTGGATATATATGATATATATTATATCTACGTCATGAATATAATTTTGTATATAATGGATATTTTACCACATGAACAACTTGTAATTATAAAGAGTTTATTTTTGACTCAAGTACCAAGGATCAACAAAACGACCATTAGTAACTTAAATAATTACATAGTGTTCATGACATGGTAATAAGTGATATAAAAGGAATAATTAACGTGAAAAAGGTTCTCAAGAAAGTAGAAATTAACTCAAGTTTATTATTCAGGATGTTAAAAAATGATCGAGTCAAGTCGGACCCGAGGTAAGGGACTTCGTCTCAATCTCCTTTCATTGAGGCATATTATGTTTTATACACAACTTTCTTTTATACGGTTTATAAGACCCTTTGAATTTTACTTTTATTCAAAAGAAATATTTTTATATGAAGCGTTTACTAAATGACAAAAGGGAATGTTTTTTTTTTTCGTACGTATGCGGCGACAACGACTTCTCCGCCGCCGTGACCATTATTTGAGTTTCGGCTTCCTCTACAAGCCATAATTTTTGTTGAATGAAAAATAAGTACCATGTTTTACTTTTATTTTATTTTGGTATTAAAAATGGTTTTCATAATTTTTTATATCAATGTGTTGTATTGATATCTTGTGATTGAAAAGTGTAAATGTTATGTTTCCTTTATGCATGTTTTATGTGATATGATTATGTTATGGTTCTTGGGAATTGTTGTGAAGATGGGTGGTTCCATGATAAACTAAGGGCGGGTGAGCCCAATATAGCTCTCCAATGCATTGGGTAACGTGAAGGAGTTAAACGTTAAGGTTTCTCCAAAGAGATTTAGGGAATATATTGTGATGGGTATTCCAAACGTAACCATGAGGGTTACTCCCTACGTAAGAATGTTATGAATGCCTCAAGTTACCTTTATGTCTTATGGTTTTTATGATTTATTCATGATTTGATGAGGTATGTTAAAGTGATTATGTTTTATGAGTAAATTATGATTTCATACATGGGCTAATGTTTTCATTTTGTACTTTTATATCCCTTACTAAGCTTTTTATGATCATCCCAAGTTTTTGAAATGTTTTTCACAGGTCAAGGGAAAGGTACATGATGTGATGATAGTGTCAAGGAAGTGTCAAGAAAGAATCCATGTTTTATTTTAAATATGTTTCTGTTGATGGGAAAAATGAGTACTATCTTTTATGTAACCACTTTGTTTAAATGTGGAATGTAATGCATGTTTTATGATCTAATTCTCTAAAACTATAAACCTGAAAAGATCTTCAACGTGTATTCTGTAAGTAACTCAAGATTAAGTAATGTTTAAGGCTGGGGCCTTATAGTTGGTATCAGAGGTCGGTTTAGATAACTTTAGGAGTTAGAATTCTATTAAATGATTATCCAAAAATATTTTTTTATGGTCAAATTTAAATGATATAACATTTTAAGATTACCATGTTTCTTCATCTAAGACATGTTTGTTCAGAATGGTTTTCCGCAGAGGAAACAGGGAAACAGTGCTAGGAAGGCACACAGAAGGAAATGACCTTCCAAATCAGAATCCTGAGATGGTCGGAATTAGAACTGAACAGTTTGTTGCAGTAATGGCGCAGTTGACTCAAGCGATAAATGGTGGTGGTATTCATGCACGAGATCAGCCATATCAACCGCAGAGGAACATGTCAGTGGTGGAACATTTCATGAGGCAACATCCCCCATCATTCAGAGGATCATTTGACCCTGTGCTAGCTGAAGGGTGGATTAAATCACTTGAAAATATTTTCGATGTCATGGGGTGTTCAGACAATCAAAAGGTTAGTCTTTTTATTTACCGTTTGGAGGGTGAAGCATATCAGTGGTGGTCGATGGTTAAAAATATCAGGGATGCTGATGAGATTTATGCTCTCGACTGGGATGAATTCAAAGGTATGTTTCTTGAGAAGTATTTTCCTAAGTCTATTCGACTTAGGATGGAAAAACAATTCCTAGAATTGAGGCAAGAGGAAGACTCAGTGGCTGCCTATGAAGAAAGGTTCACTCGATTGGCAAGGTATGCTCCAAATTTTATCCGAGGCCTTGATAGTAAAATCAATCATTTTTACTAAGGATTAAAGCCAAAATATCTAAGGACTTTAGCTTCTCGCGATTTCAAGAGTTATGAAAAGCTTTTTAGATGTGCTGATAAGGTGGAAATGGAGTTTGCTGATGATCAAGTGTTCTATAACAACCAGTAGAAGAAGAGATCGAGGTGGCAAGAGAAAGGGAAGAATTCTTCAAAAAGGTCTAACAGTAAGAAAACTAAGTTTCCAGTTTGTGATAAATGTGGTAAAAGGCATGCTGGGGAATGTCTTCTGAATTCTGGAAAGTGCTAACGATGTGGTAAGATGGGACATGAGTCTCGTGATTGCACTGAAAAAGATCAGGGTGATGGTAAGACCAAATTTGATTTACAGTTAGTGAAATGTTTCAAGTGCAATGAGATGGGTCACTATGAAAATGAGTGTCCGACAAAGAGCTCGAGTGATGGGAAGCAGTTAAACTACAAGTAGAAAGGGGTGGTGAAATCCTTTGAAACTACTTTAGCAGATGTCGGGCCATCAAATGAAGTTGTATCAGGTACTTTGTTTGTTTTTTCAGATTATGCCAGTGTGTTGTTTGATTCGAGGTCTACACATTCTTTCATCTCTGAAAACTTTTTTGTAAAATGGGAATACCATCTCAAGAAATGACTCCAGAAATTGTGGTAAAAACACCTGAGGGAAATGTTGAGGCAAAAATAATTTATAAGAATATTCCTATCCTTATTTTTGGAAAGAACCTACTTGCAAACCTTATTGTTTTACCTCTAGTAGAGTTTGATGTTATCCTGGGTATGGATTGGCTCTCTATTTACCATGCTAATATTGAATATAGATCTAAAGAAGTTTCTTTTCAAAAAGACTTTCAGTTTGTGTACAAGAATGAACCCTTACTGTTGATAACATATCAAGAGGCCGAGAAACTTGTAAAAGATAGAAATGAATGTTACCTTGCACATATCGTTGAAAACAAGGGAACTGTTCAGATTAATGATGTGCCAGTGGTAAATGAGTATCCTGATGTTTTTCCTGATGAGTTTCCTGGAATAATACCAGATCGGGATGTTGAGTTTACTATTGACTTAGTTCCTGATGCTAAGCCAATTTCAAAACCCCCTTATCGAATGGATCAAACTGAACTTTTAGAGTTGAAGGAGCAATTTCAAGATTTATTATAGAAAGGTTTCATTCAACCTAGCACATCACCATGGGGTGATCCTATTTTATTTGTTAAAAATAAATATGGTTCAATGAGACTTTGAATTGATTATAGAGCCTTGAATAACATCACTGTTAAGAACAAATATCCTTTGCCTCATATCGATGATTTGTTTGATCAGCTCTAGGGAGCTCAGTTTTTTTCAAAGATTAACCTGAGATCGGGGTACCATCAGTTGAAGGTAAAGGAAGCAGATATTCCGAAGACCGTGTTTCGAACAAGATATGGACATTATGAATTTGTAGTAATGCCTTTTGGGCTAACCAATGCACCTTCTGTATTCATAGACCTTATGAATAGAATTTTCCATGAGTTCTTGGATAAGTTTGTGGTTGTTTTCATTGATGATATTTTGGTGTTTTCTAAAATTAAAGAGGAGCATGAAAGACATTTAAGGGTTATTTTGCAAACATTAAAAGAAAATAAATTTTATGGGAAATTTAGAAAGTGTGAGTTTTGGTTGCAACAAATTTCTTTCCTTGGTCACATTGTTTCTAAAGATGAGATAACTGTTGGTCCTGAAAAAGCAAAGGTTGTTGAAGAATGGCCAAGACCCACAAATGTAATTGAGATTCGTATATTCCTTGGTTTGGCAGGCTATTACCGAAGGTTTGTTATAAATTTTTCATGGTTATCTAGTCCAATGACTAAGCTAACTCGGAAGGGTGTTAATTTTATATGGACAAAAGAATGTGATGATTGTTTTCAGGAACTGAAAAAAATATTGGTGAATGCTCCAGTTTTGGCGCTACCTTCCAGGAATGGGGAGTTTTTTTATCTAAAGTGATGCTTAATTAAAAGGACTTGGTTGCATCCTAATTCATAATGATCAGGTAATTCCTTATGCTTCACGACAGTTGAAAACTCATGAGGTAAATTACCCTACACATGATTTGGAATTAGTTGTTGTTGTTTTCACTTTAAAAATTTGGAGGCATCATTTGTATGGAGTAAAGTGTGAAATATATACCGATCACAAAATTTTAAAGTATATATTCACTTAGAAATAATTGAACATGAGATATAGGAGATGGCTAGAATTAATCAAGGATTATGATTGTACAATTCATTACCATCTAGGAAAATAAAATAAAGTGGATGATGCTTTGAGTTGAAAAAGTAATGCTTCATTAACAATGTTGTGTTTGGAACGTGATCCTTTGTTTAAGGATTTGATGAACTTTGGCATAGAAGTTGTTGGTGCAGGATGTTCTTCTGTTTTGTTTCAGGTATCAATGAAATATTCTCTATCAGATAGAATTAAGAAAGCACAGAAGCAAGACAGTGAGTTGAAGAAAAAGGTAGAGCTGGTTCAGAAGGGTAAGTTGCCTGAATTCAATATTAATAATGATTTTGTTTTGAGATTTGGGAAGAGATTGTGTGTTCCTTGTGATTCATAGTTGAAGAGAGAGTTGTTATGTGAAGCTCATAGTTCTCTATTTTCAGTTCATCCAAGCAGTACTAAGATGTATAGATATCATCGGGAGTATTACTGGTGGGACGGAATGAAAAGGGATATTGTTGATTTTACTATGAAGTGTTTGACTTGTCAACAGGTAAAAGCAGAGCGACAGTTACTGAAATGGATGCTTCAGCCTTTACCAGTACTATAGTGGAAATAGGAGAATATATCCATGGACTTCATTGTAGGATTTCCAAAGACACGTCGAGGTAATAATGCAATCTGGGTTATTGTTGATCGCTTGACTAAATATGCTCATTTCCTTTCTATACGAGATACTTTTTCCTTAGATCAACTTTCCCTTTTGTATCTTAAAGAGATAATAAGGTTACATGGAGTTCCTCTCTCCATTTTATCTGATCGTGATCCCAGGTTTACTTCTAACTTTTGGAAAGGCATTCAGAAGTTATTGGGTACTGAATTAAATTTTAGTACATCTTTTCATCCTCAATCAGATGGGCAGTTAGAACGAACAATTCAGACATTGGAGGATATGTTATGTGCTTGTTCGATGGATTATTATGGAAGTTGGGACCAACATATTTCTTTGGTTGAGTTTTCTTATAATAACAGTTTTCATTCTAGTATACATATGGAACCATTTGAGGCATTATATGGGAAGCGGTGTCGAACTCCATCTTTCTGGGATGAAGTGGGTGAAAGGAAGTTGATGGGACTGTAATTGGTAGAAGAGTTGGCAGAAAAAGTTCAGCTGATACAGAAACACATGAGAACAGCTTAGAGCAGGCAGAAGAGTTATGCAGACAACAGGAGGAAGGATCTCTCTTTTGAGGTAGGTGATCATGTTTTTCTCAAAGTTTTACCATGGAAAAGTGTGATGTGATTTGGTAAGGAAAGATGAGTCCAAGGTTCATTAGACCATATGAAATTCTGGAGAGATTTGGATCAGTTGTATACCAAGTGGATTTACCTCAGAGTTTATCTTAGGTACACAATGTTTTTCATGTTTCAATGTTAAGGAAGTACATGCCAGATCCATCTCATGTTTTGAGTCCAGAGGTAGTTCAGTTCGAAGAGAATCTATCTTATGAGGAACAACCAGTCTAGATTCTTGACCACAGGGAGAAAGTGTTGTGGAATAAGGTGATTCATCAAGTAAAGGTTTTTTGGAAAAACCACATGAGTGAAGAGGCAACATGGGAATCTGAAAATGTAATGAGGGATAAATACCCCCACTTATTCGATAAGTAAATAAATTGTGGGGACGAAATTTTCTAAAGGGGGGAAGGATGTAACATCCCAAGTAATTAATTAATAATATATATTCTTATCTATGTCTATTCATGAATTATATAGTGTTTTAGAGGCTTAAAATGAGAATAAATCCAATCTTAAGTATGGAATACACTAATATTTTTAAAAGATTGTTTTACTACCTTTTGATGGAAAACCATTTTTAAATAAAACTTTTGACAATTTTATAAGCTCTATTTTTTAAAATAAAATTATTCTTTATGATTGGGACATTGAAATTTACATTGGATAATTTTTTGGTATTTTTCTGACAATGTTCATTTTTTAATGAATAGTGAAAAATACTGCATTTTACATCAAAACTATTTTTTCATCTAATATAATTATATGGTTAGATTATCTTTTTAATTAGTTTTAAAGTTTAAATAGAATATATTTTTACCATGTAATCCAATGGTGGTCATTGGGATTAATTTTAATTTGTAATTGGGCATAAACAACTGCCAAACTTTTCATAGATATTGTTTCTAAAAAACCCGCTATTTGTTTTGACAACGGGAATTATTTTTAAATTAATTATTCCAATTTCTTTGTTTGGAATTTGATAAAATGGATTAAATATTTTGAATCAGAAGGTCCAAATTATGTAATCAAGACTCTTTTGTTTTTGGATATTATAAATAGTAACAACGGTAATTATCTTTAATTATCTTGATTAATTAGTAATCAGGTAGTTAAGGATAATAAAATAATATCATAATAATAAAAAATGACACCAACATGTGTCCTAATACTACTTTTTGTGTCATGTCCGACCATGGGATGCCTTGTTCCAAACTTGATGACCCCATGGAATCACTTTTGTGTGATAATGACTTTTTATCTTTTTATTTTTAAAGAAAGTTAAATATAACAAAGAATGTATCACCTGAGTAAAACATTTTTAATTTTGTCTAAATAAATGATATATTAGACTATAAATAGTCATTGGAAAGCTAAAAATATTTCATACATCATAGAAGTTTTTTTATAATTTTTAGACATTAAATAAATTAAATTATTTATGACATGATGATGATGCAGTGATTACCTCATTAATGAACGATTTAAATAAAATGAAAAGATAATGTAAAATCTAAGACTTAAACTTGTAAAAGACCTATTGTATGAGTATATTTATAACCCTTATCACCTTATCCTCGAAATACATCAATGTGGGATCTTTAAAATCCAAAACTCATTTGAAAATAAAGTAACATTTTATACCTTTCCAAGAGTGCCCCTCCTCTCCTCTTATAAAAGGCCCCCACCTCTACCTCCTTACCCACACCTCTCAAGCCTTTGGCTCAGCCAAGATCTACTCATTTTTTCTATCTGCATCCCTCTCCTCATCCTAGAATCCTTACCTTAGGCATGAAGCTCTTCAAGAAACCCTTTTGGTTCAAACCAAAGGGAGTTACCCGATTCAAAGGTAAAGTCTTCTCTAATGCTCTTTTGTTTTATTTTGCTTCTACAACCCCCTAAACTCTTTTTATTCATTTATTTTGTAAAAAAACCACTATATTCCATATACTAGGATGTTGTTATAATAATTATTTGAGCTACACTTACACACACCTACATCTAATGGTTAATGAGCATACTATTTCTGTGGATGGAAAATTTCTGCCTCACGAAACGATGATTGTTCAATATTCTTCTAACACCTTCAAAGGTGGCCATTAAGATGTCACTATATTTATATATGATATATAATATGTTTATGGTTTCCTTAATATTCTGTATTTTTTATTTATGTCATACCTTTATGGTTTCCATTATGGGTAAACGTGATATCTTCATTTTAGGAAGTGCGGACTACCACCCCCTCAAAGTGATTTGATTTGTTAATGCCATATGTGGGACGTATAAAGGATAGAGTTAATGATATTATATATGATATTATACTGTAATTATAATATATCTTTATGTCATTATGATTTCATTCCATTAAATATGAAATCGAAATGAAAGTAGCGTTCATGCGTACGTACGGCTTACCGTCTCCATGAACGGTGCATTTCATTTCTTACCTCTAAATGTTATGTAATATTATAAATGCATGCATATACTGGATATATATGATATATATGATATATAAATCATGAATATAATTCTGGATATAATGGATATTTTACCACATGAACAACTTGTAATTATAAAGAGTTTATTTTTGACTCAAGTACCAATGATCAACAAAACGACCATTATTAACTTAAATAATTACATAGTGTTCATGACATGGTAATAAGTGATATAAAAGGAATAATGAACTTGAAAAAGGTTCTCAAGAAAGTATAAATTAACTTAAGTTTATTATTCAGGAGGTTAAAGAACGATCAAGTCAAGTCGGACCCGAGGTAAGGGACTTCGTCTCAATCTCCTTTCATTGAGGCATATTATGTTTTATACACAACTTTCTTTTATACGGTGTATAAACCCCTTTTACTTTTACATTTATTCAAAAGGAATATTTTTATACGAAGAATTTACTAAACAACAAAAGGGAATGTTTTTTTTATCGTACGTATGCGACGACAATGACTTCTCCGCTGTTGTGACCATTATTTGAGTTTCGGCTTCCTCTACAAGCCATAATTTTTTTTGAATGAAAAATAAATACCATGTTTTACTTTTCTTTTATTTTGGTATTGAAAATGGTTTTTATAATGTTTTTATATCAATGTGTTTTATTGATATCTTTTGATTGAAAAGTGGAAATGTTATGTTGCCTTTATACATGTTTTATGTGATACGATTATGTTATGGTTCTTGGGAATTGTTGTGAAGACGGGTGGTTCAGTGATAAACTAAGAGCGGGTGAGCCCAATATAGCTCTCCAATGCATTGGGTAATGCAAAGGAGTTAAAAGTTAAGGTTTCTCCGAAGAGATTTAGGGAATATACTGTGATGGGTATTCCAAACGTAACCATGAGGGTTACTCCCTACGTAAGAATGTTATGAATGCCTCAACTTACCTTTATTTCTTATGATTTCTATGATTTATTCATGATTTTATGAGGTATGTTAAAGTGATTATGTTTTATGAGTAAAGTATGATTTCATACATGGACTAATGTTTTCATTTCGTACTTTTATATCCCTTACTGAGCTTTTTATGCTCATCCCAAGTTTTTGAAATGTTTTTCACAGGTCAAGGGAAAGGTACATGATGTGATGATAGTGTCAAGGAAGTGTCAAGAAATAATCCATGTTTTATTTTAAATATGTTTCCGTTGATGGGAAAAATGAGTACTATCTTTTATGTAACCACTTTGTTTAAATATGGAATGTAATGCATGTTTTATGATCTAATTCTCTAAAACTCTAAACCTGAAAAGATCCTCAACGTGTATTCTGGAAGTAACTCAAGATTAAGTAATTTTTAAGGATGGGGCCTTATAATAAAAGCTCATTTTTTGGCCCAAAGGGCCCTCTAGTGAATAGTACTGCTACAGTACCCATGCTGCTACAGTAATGTTGCAACTACAGTACCTCTGCTACTAGAGTGTCACCGCCGCAGCTACGGTACCTTGCTACAGTAACCCAGGAAATTCATCCCTTCCTGAAATTGATCTTGGGTCTTTTGGATGCCAAACAAGGGCCTTTACCACTTGGGTACTGGCTCGTTGGCATAAAAATGAATAGATAATAACTATATAAATATTCAAATAAAAAATATTAAAATAAAAATGAATAAATGTTAATTATATAAATTAAAAACATATTTAAAATATTAAACATTAATAAATAAAAAAGTATTAATAAATATTAAAAATGAATAAATTGCAGAAATATTAGATGAATAAATATTAAAAATGATTAAATTATAAAAATATTAAAATATAATAAGTATTAAAAATTAATTGGTAATAATAAATGAATAAATATTGAAAATGAATAAAAATGAATAATTAAAAATGAATAAATTTCAAAAATATTAATAAATTAATTCAAAATTTAAATTATATAGATTAATGAAATATTAAAAATGAATCAATATTAAAATAAAAAATTAAATTTACAAATGTGAGATTTATAATGAAGTGCTGACTATTAATGATTAAATAATAATTGTATAAAGATTTAAATACAAATATATTAAAATAAAAATGAATAAATATTAATTATATAAATTACATACAAATTAAAAGTTTTGAATATGTGGCTTGATTCGCGGTTGAGTGGTACTCACCGATGGCCTCCACATCCAAATGACTAGGATTCAATTCTTAACAGCCTTTAGGGGGATATATGGGCAATGACACATGACAGGCAGTGACGCAAACGATGACACGGAATGATGGTGATGTAGGCAGATGCAAGCATGCTGACGTGGGCAAGGGGGCAGACCTAGTTCACGCTGACACAACGCAAGGCCTTTGGGTCATGTATTGAGATTTCAAGTCTACTGGGACTTTGGGTTACTCTTTGTAATAAATTGGCTGGTTGAGGGGCTATGACTTATCCTTATAGTGTGTGGATGTGTATGTTTCTTTGTATTATACTCTTAATAATCTACCTATTATTAAAAGTATCAAATATTAATATTTAAAAATGTATAAATAACTATCAAAATTGAATATATTACAAAAATATTAAATGAATAAATATTAAAAATTAATAAATTATAGAAAATAATAAAAATGGAGAAATATTAAAAATAAATAAATAATATTAGATGAATAAATTTTAAAAATGAATAAAATTTAACAATTAAAATTAAATACATTACAAAAAATATTAAAAAAATAACATTAATTATATCAGTTAAAAAATATTAAAAAATAATAATAAAATAAAATAAATAAATATTAAAAGTACATTTAAATATAAGAGATTTACAAGAAATTACTAATTAAAAATGAATTAATAATAATTGTATAAATATTTAACTACAAAAATATTAAAATAAATATTAATTATATAAATTAAAAACATATTATACATACTAATTATTAACAATTAGAAATGTATAAATAAATATTAAAAATTCAAAAAAATTCAAAAAGTTAAATATATATATATATATAATTGCAATAATTGCATTTGAAAAATCAAATGACTTTTCCTGTGATTTTGTGTACGTGTATGTATATATATATACATACATATATTATAATGATATATGTCATATTGAAAAAACAAATGGTTTTTCTTATTATATAATGATATATTCATATACATATACACAGAAATACATATTACATGCATACGCATACACATAATCATAGACATACACGTACACATACATGCACATACATACATATAAAAATACGTACACATAGACATACACATACACATACAGATACACACACACATACACATACACATATACATACACACACACATACACATACACGCGCATATATACACATACATACATACACATGAAAATACATACATATACACATGAAAATACATGCATATACACATGAAAATACATGGATATACACATGCATACACATATACACATGTATACACATACACATACATATAAAATTACATACACATACATATGAATACATACACATACTACATGACATGCATATACTACATAAACATACACATACATACACACATGCACACATACATACATACACGTACATGCACATACATACACAAACACATACACATACACATACACATACACATACACATACACATACACATACACATACACATACACATATGCATATGCATACACATACACATGCACATGCACATGCACATGCACATATATAAATGCATACACACGTACACACACACATATATATATACATACATACATGTACATCCACATGCACATGCACATACACATATGTACTAACACATACACACACATACATATGCACACATGCATGCATACACGCACACATAAACATACACATACACAACACAAACATCAATATAAAGACACATAAACACACACATGCACTCACACAAAACATATATACACATACAAATGTATATATACACATACACATACATACACATAAATGAAAATATATACATGTATTTTAAATTATTTAATATGAATATAAATATATAAATTCAAATAACTATATTTAAATAAATATATGTTCATTTATATATTTATATAATTATTTAAATAAAATATTAATATATTATATTTATATTTACATTTTGTAGTTAATGTATATAAATATAAATTTAAACATTTTTATTGATTAATATAAATTTTGATGTTTTTTATATAAAATTTTTTAAAATAATATTTTAATATTTTTTATTATAATATAGTTATAAAAATCATATTTATATATTATATTTATATATAAATAATTATTGATATATAAATCATATTTAAATATATATATATATATATGTATAAATAAATTAAATTATTCACGATGTACTTTATCAATGCTAAAAAATCACCGACAAAGGGGAGTTCTTTATCAGTGATAATAAAAAGCGTTGACAAATGAAACCTTCATGAGTGCTTCTTTTAGTGCCTATAAAGGTATCATTTTTCATTACTTTTTTTTTGTGCTAATAAAGGGCTTCCTTTTGTCAGCATTTTTTCAGCACTAATAAAGGACACTAGTAAAAAATGAGGGATTTTTAGTCTTGTTTCTAGCTAGCTTTCCAAGAGGACCACTTCATGACAACTACTTATATTGGTTATCATTTTTGGATTTTGGGTATGTATCTTTCCCCTTTTCAATATGGATTATATCCTAGATTTCTTGGTGGATCTTTGAATTCATCACATGAATTATATACATTGCAGTTAGTTTTTTTTATCTTTCTACAATATTATGTCCCATGTGGAAAGGTGCGTTGTGAATATGTGCATTAGGCTATGACCTCCCATTATGTGAGATATGTATACTCAGTGCTAGTCACCATTGTAATGTCTCAGTTTTTTCTATTTAAGAATTTGGAATATTTCTAGGAATATTTCTGGTTCCAGACACTGAGACGGTGCAAGATTCTGAGGCTTAGTGAGTCCAATATTGATGTTTTAAAATTATTAAATATATTAATTTCACAGGCTTAAGGTTTTAATGAAAAAGTTGAATAACTCTCAAACAGAGTCTTAGATCAGAAATTTAAGACCACCATTGAGTTCATTACGTGGACTTTACCCTAGGTACAACATAATCTTTGTTGGCATCAGGCATTTTGGTAAAGTACTATCGTGGGTGCAAATAATAAAATAAATTATTTTATTTTATTTATTTATTTATTTTGATGTAGTGACCTAGAATCATCTATTTAAACATGGATATGCCTAATCCCTAGGTTTATTCTCATAACCTAGGGATTGATAGGTGTTGTTGGAGAGGATTAGTTAGAGTATCGTTGGAATACGAAACTGGATCGAGATCAAATTGAGGATCACGCACCAACAGAATTCATAGATCTTGTTAACAGAGGTAACACAGGATCGTTATTCTTCATTGATCGATCCAAACTCTAGGTAGGATTTTTTTTATGGATTTATCCTTATTTTCTTATCCCTCAATGAAGGCAAATAAATCAACTAACAAATTGATTTTTTGATCGGTCATTTTTACGGATATGGGTTTGTTTATCCGAGATTTGATGGATAATTATTTTTCTGTTCATTGTTGGATATTTATTCAGCATTATAATGAAAATAGATCAAGTCCAATTTGAACAATGGTTGAGGTTTGTTCCTCATATTATATTTTTTGGATTTCTCTCCTCATTCTATGTGCATTCATCATTGGCATTTTCTTTTGGCCTATGATTCGATGAATATCTAGTAATGATCATTGCATGTTTGGTTTTTGGAACAATAGATTTCTACTGTGGAGTTGGTAAAGAGATCCTACATCACAGTTTTGGTACACGATTATGGTAGTAGACCCACAGACGGCTCGAGTACGGATAGGAGATCTGTATGCATTCTTTTTCATGCCCTAGTAATGAGAGGTGACAGTAGGCATGATTTGGATGTTTTTGTGGCCATAATCAAGAAATATGGTGATGTTAGGAATCAATTGGGCCATATCCAAGTTCCTCAGGTAGGTGGTAGCAGCATCGAAATCGGAAGACACGTGATTCTTCCCTGGGTTCTATGAAAAACCTGACTACACATTATGTAGTCCTATGAACACACGCCATATAGTCCCCTCTATGAAACACTAAAGTTTCTATAGATATATAAGGATGACATGTCATGTGAAATGTGTCACATGAAATGTGACCCTTAGATAACTATATCGGCGTGTACAAGGAGGTACACACCCAGGAGGCTATGTAGTGTTACACGTCGTGTGTGCCTAGTCACATGTTGTGTAACACATGGAGGACCTCTTGGAGTGTACAGGGAGTACATGTCGAGGTGGCCATGTGGTCCCACAAGCCATGTACTTGGGAAGTACATAGGTAGGCTAGAGTACATGGTTAGGGTCATGTACCCAAACATGACTAAGTACACAAGCACGACTCAGAGTACACGAACACAGGTATACAACATACTGAGTTCCAGATCAACACATACATTCATACCCTCAGAGGACATGTTGTGTAATTTTTTAAATGAATTCCATGTGAGTTTGAGACATGGGTAGTGCCGAGATTTGAGAGACACGTCATATACCCCCCATGGGCACACCATGTACTTCTTTGAGGAAAGGTTAGATTCCTATTTCTTCTCAACTCAGCTTTGTTTTGAGCTTGTGTAAGATTCCTTGTATTAGTATTAGTTGAGTGTGTTCACTTGGTCCATTCATATGAGGGTTCAGTGCAACATCCCATTCTCCTCATAGAGGGTGACCCCATTGCATATTATTGATGATTAGTGCAATGTGGGTGAGTTCCCTTATTCTAGAGTGAATAGTATCTTTTTTTTGATATATTTCTCAATGTATTAGAGCATTTATCCCTTCAAGAGTCCTGGAGTGATCATCATTTCCTCTATGTTTCCTTTGATAGGGTTTATGGAATTTTCATGACCAACACTACATGGGCATTGATCCCCTATATAAGAGGATGTTTCCAATATGGTCTAATGTCCCCCCTATGAGCCCTAGGTGTTGACCCCCTAGTTGCGTATCAAGATCTAATCTTTTTTATGGGGTATTAGTATGATGGAGTGTGTATCTTGGATGAACTCGCTTAGTTTCCTATGATATTCTTCTTAGTTGGACCTAATGAGTGTGACCTCTAGGATGAGTTTCGTCAGTGGTAGTATAGCTCAAGGAGTGGTTCCTCCTAAATAAGCATAACCTATGGGATAGAGGGGATGTTCCATTGGATTAGTGATACCTGTTGAGTGATATCTCTTAGTTGAGTTCCATCAGGGATGGTAGGGCTTGTGGAGTGAGATAACTTGGACGATCATTACCTTGAAACCTCGTAGTTGATCTATGGATAGCAGTGGTTGATATCTATTGAGATTTTAAGTCTTTTATAAGTATATCTGGGATATTATTGGTTATATTTATGTCTCATATCTTTTTTACATACCTATGATGAGCTAACTACTCTTGATGATTTATGCTTGGTGATTTTTGGGGTGTCCTACTAGGTATTTTTATACTCACCCATGCATGGGCTCTGCCCACACATGTCATGTATTATGAAAATGATAAACCATTTTATAGAGACTTTGGATGACTAGGAGTAGGTGGAACAAAGTTTGGACTAGATAGACCAAGGTGTATACCTATGTTTCATTTGAAAATAGTCATCTCCTTATGAGCAAGTAAGACTTTATTTTCCAATTTGGGTGGTCTTATATTTGGCCCCTTTTATACTTTTTAGTACTTTATATCATACTTTGATTGTGGAATTAAATATTTATGCATGCATTATTATCAGTTGTTTTACATTTCAATATTGTATGGTCTTTGATGTGTGTGTGTGTGTGTGTGTGAAAGTACATTAGTCTAATGTCTCACATCTGTATGATATACCTACTCAATGCTATTCCATCCCCCAACCTATTAGAGGCAGGCTTGTGGTAGTTGCAGCTTGATCCATTTCAATTCGAGTCATGATAGAGTGTTATCATTAGTGGTTCATCCTCAGGTTGGTGTTTAGAGTTATACCCATGATGAGGATTGTTTTGGGATTTATGTAAATAGTATAAAGTGTTTCAAGTTTATCTCTCATGATAGGGACTCTAGTTTTGGTATGGCTACCAATGTATCCATTCACTAGGTTTCTGATAACCTACTTTTGGAATCGGTACATGTAGGCATTGGTTTAAGGGAAAAAATTGGTACATGGATCATATAGGAATGAGTTTTTATTTCCATATATTTCTTGAGTCATCTCACCATATACACTCATTGAACGTGGTACATCTTGTCTTATTTCAGGATTTATTCATGAGAAAATCCAATGAGGCTTTCACAGAAAAGTCAAGAGTTTGACATGATGAGTGATGATCCCTCTGTGAAGGGGCTTAGTCACAAGGTGGTCTTTCTTCATGGTGGTCATAAGGTAGTTATTTATCCTATTGATCTGTTTGTTGACCCATATCCGGTGGTTCCAGTGGATACAAAATTCCATACTAAGTCCTTGATGGATCTTTTAGTACTGGATGATGATATACGGGGTTTAAACATATATCTTGAGATTTTGAGGTAGAGATCTCCCGGGATATAAGGTCATCAATACCTACCGATATTAGGTGTGTGACACAAGCCCAAGAATAAGAGGTTTTTTCAAAGATCTCAGGGACAAATTAGTTATCTAAGGCTGAGACATTATTATGCTTGTGATAGAATATTACATCTCATGTGTTATTTTCCTACCTATTATGTTATAGTCATAGAGGTGTTTGAAGAATCACCTAGGTAGAGTTAGCGAATGAAGAAAGTAGTTATATGGGGTGGAAGATGTGATGGAGGAGTTGGGAGAGCAGTAGGAGGTGGTAGGAACTTTGCTTTGATGCTACCACCACCACCCCTAGGTGGACTGCTCCAAGTTTGGGAAGCTGGTGGTTGGAATCTTTGACAGTTGTAGGCACTGGAAGATTTTTACCCAGAGGCTCCAGGAGTGTTTCAAGGTACGATCTGTGTTCCTTATACTCTTTTTGTAGTACTATTATACACAGGTATAGGATAATATTTTTCCTCCTTTGTTCGATTTATTTTATAGATTGATGTGGGGTATAAATAGGCCCATTTGTTAGTAATTTTTTTTGTGACTTTGGACATGAAATGGAGAGTGAAAATTCCCCCACTGAGATGCATTCTTGAGATGTGATCCAAAACCGTGTGGGAAATTCAGTGTCTCCCAAGAAGATAGTTTTGAGTTTGGGTGGATGAGACCCTTTGAATTTTGTGTTTGAGGTCATTTTCATGTTATAAGGTGTCAGATAAATCCTTGGTTGTGTTAAATAGGTAGTAAAGGAAAAGAATTGGTTCCAAGTATTAAAATCTCATAGAGTCTTTGAGTACGGTTTTAGGTATGACATTTTTTTCACTACCCCAGTTATAGTTTTCACATAGTTTCATGAGCCACTTATCCCTAATCATATCCACTATTTGATACCTAGTTAAACCAGTGGATCCTTTTTACTTGACCCTTATGTTTGAGGCTCCTGTAAAGAGGATCGGTGATTAAAAACTTATATCGATAATGTGATCTAACTCTAGAAGAGGATAGAGATAGATCCTCACATGGAATATATTTGTAATGTAAGTTAGACCCTATAATTTTTTACTCATTATGGAATATTTCTATACCATCCATATTCATATGTTTGTCACAAGTGAGTGTGGTAGTGTTTTCGGCTTGTTGGGATAGAGTTTTCCTCCTTTGATAAAGAGTGATCCTAAGTAGAGCAGTATTAGCTCATGTGCAAGTGGTTATGACTATTTTTGTATTGGTTGTCTAGTGATACCTCTAGATCAGCAAATTCTATGAGATTTTATTTTCTAGTAGTGGTGGTAGAGTATGTGTATGTCTTTCCTAGGGACGTGTTGGGCTTATCTCGAAACTTAGGGTTAGTCTTCTACAAGGATTGGCACCAGGGATCACCCATGATTTTTGTAATTTCACATAAGATGGTACCCATTGAGTTTTGTGAATTGAAGGTGTGGTCAGGAGTTTCCATAGAAAGGGGTTTTGTAAGACCCAGTGTGTTCACTTGGGCATCCCAGTGTTGTTTTACTGAGAGGTGGATGAGTAATGAGGATGGTGTGGTTTACCTTTAGTTGATAATTGTTAACCCTCCCCTTCTTCAGAGAGATAGGGAGTTGTGACTTAAAGATATCTATTGTGAGATTTTTCATGACTAGACATCCATTGGATATGCTCCTTATGGATTTTCCAAATGTTGGAAGCTCTTTATCCTTGTTTGGGGATGAATGGTGACACCAATCATGCTGCGGAAGGAGGAGCTAAGTAGGGTTTTTTTCTCTTAGTAGTACATATGGTGGAGGTGAGGATGTACTTGGATCTCTTGGAATCGGTTGGGAATCCAAGGGAGTACAGAAATTTTTCAAGATAAAATATTGTTGTCTCGCCTATTAGAGGGTAATGAACAACAAAGCTTTGTAGATATTTTGGGACACTTGTGCATGCAAGAGGTAGTATGGATTCATTTAATTATCTTGATTATCATTGAAGACCATGATTCTTAGTTCATTTCATGATTGGGGAGAGGATTTAGGAAGTATTTGGGGACTTAGTTTCAGTTGAGAATAGTTTTTTACCCTAGTCATCTGGCTAGGTAAAGTGAACCATTCAGGTTCTATTGAACATGATTCGTGTTCACATGTCAGTTTTGAGCCATATTTGGGAGCTATCAGTGGAGTTTTAGTATCATAGTGATTATCAATCCACTACCGGTGTATCATCTTTTTTAGGCCATGTATGATAGACCTTGTAGTTCACTGTTATACTGGTCATAGCTAGTGGGTGATAGGGATTGGGTCCTAGATTTGGAGATAGTGATGGTTGTGAGGGTACAATTCATCCAGGGGCAGATGAGGACTTATCAAACACATCAATATTTCTATACAGGCCAATAATGAAGGCCTTTGAATTTTGATAATTATAGAGTTTTATCTAGGGTGGTATGATATCTTAGGGGTTCTTAAGCCTTTTTTCTACTGTTGTGTCAAGTTAGCGAGGTGGTGCACCACTTAACCCCATGACCAAATTAGTTTTGGTTTCTTGGTGTTCTCTACATGTGATAGCTGAAGAGGTATATGTACGACTCATTGTATGTTATCTACCTAAGTATGCTGGTTTGTGTGAGTGGAGTTTCCATTCTCAAGGAAACAATATCATTGATAACTAGTAGAGAAAGATCCTTTTTGGGCAAGTATTTTCCTTGGGTTGATATTTTTTGACAACACACGAAACCATTAGTAGAACTATTGAGATTGGTGGACCTATTTGAGAGTCTATTATCCCCACCTTTTGTTTATTTTATTCTTTTTAGGGACAAAAAACCTTGAATGGGGAATAATATAATGTCTATTTTTCTTCCATTTAATACTTTAAAATATTTCTAGGAATATTTATGGAGTTAGGCACTAAAACGATGTTTGATTCTGAGGCCCAATGATCCCAAAATTGATATTTTAAAAATATTAAATATATTAATATCACATTCACATAGTTTTACTAAAAAAGTTGAATAACTCCTAAACAGAGTATCGGACATAAATCTAAACCAAAATTGAGTTCAGAATATAGACTTTACCCCAGGCGTGACATAATATTTGTTAGCATCAGGTGTTTTGGTAAAGTTCTGTCACGGGCATAAATAATAAAATAATTTTATTTTATTTATTTATTTATTTTGACATAGTGACCAAGCATCCTCTATTTAAAAAAAGATATTCCAAATCCCTAAGGTTATTTTCATAACCTAGGGATTGAGAGGAGTCGTTAGAGAGGTGTTGTTGTAGGATCGTTAGCAGACAAAAATGGATCAAGATCAGATCAGGGATCGTGCGCCAACGAAGTTCATAGATCTCATCAATTATGTAAATGCATAACTATTTTTCATTAGTGATCAATCCAAACTCTAGGTAGGATATTTGTTTTCTATATTTATCCCCATTTTCTTATCCCTCAATGAATGTGAATCAATCAACTAACAGATTGATTTGTAGATTAGACATTTTTATGGGTATGGGTTTGTTTACTCAATATTTGAGGGATAATTATTTTTTGTTCATTGTTAGATATTATTTTTACATTTTAACGGCAATGTATTGATTTTAATACAAAAAATAGATGAGGTTCATTCCTTATCTTGTGTTTTTTGGATTTATCTCTCTGTTCTATGTGTGTTCATCATTGGCCTTTTCTTTTTTCCTATGATTCAATGAATATTTGTTGAATGATCATTGCACATTTTGCCTTTGGTACAATGGATCACTACTATGGATTTGGGATGGAGATATAACTTCACTATTGTGGTACATGATGATGGAAGTGAACCCATGGATGGATCGAGTACAGATCAAAGGTCCTCGTGTGTGCTTTTTCACACCCTAATGAGGAGAGGTGATGATTAGTTTGAATTGAATGTTTTTTGTGGTCAGAATATGGTTATAAGGTGGCGGTGGGACTCGATTGGACTAGATTTGAGTTCATCGGGTAGAATCAGTGGTATTAGTGTCGAAATTAGTAGATGTGTGAGTCATTCATGGGTTATTTGAAAAACCTGACTACACGTCATGTAGTCCTATGAAAAAACTCAGCATAGTCCCCTCTGTGCAGTTCTAGGGTTTCCACATATAGATAATAATGAAACATCATGTGACACATGTCACACACCATGTGACCCTTATCTGACCAACTTGGCTTGTACAAGGGGGTACACACCCTGTAGGCCATGTAGTCTTACCCACCGTGTGTACCTAGTCACATATAGTTAAACACATGGAGGATAGATCAGCATGTATAGGGAGTTAACACTTAGTTTTTTATGTGCTCCCACACTCCATGTACTTGGGAAGTACACAAGCAGGCTGGATTACACTGGAAGAGTCGTGTACTCGGATGCTACCAAGTACACGGGCATGGCTCGGTGTACAGAGGAATGGGAAGATGGCACGTTGAGTTCCATATTGACACATACATTCCATGTACCCTCATAGTACATGTTGTGTAAATTTTGAAATAAATTTTGTGTGAGAAAGAGACACGGGAAGTGCCAGGCTTTAAGAGACACATCGTGTACCCCTAGGGACACATCATGTACTCCTTTGAGGACAGGTTGTTTTCCTCTTTCTTCTCAGCTCAACTTCATTGTGAACTTGTGTGATCTTCCTTGGACTAGTATCAGTTTAGTTTTTTCATTTGGTTTATTCCTATGAGGGTTTAGTGAAGAATACTATTCTTATCAAAGAGGGTGACCCCTGTATAGATTCCTGAAAATCAGTGTGGTGTGGGTGAGTTGCCTTATTCTGGAGTGAGTAGTCTTATCCTGCTTCAATGGATTCCTCAATGGCTTGGATCATGTATCCCTCTAAGAGGCTGGGAGTGATCCTAATTTCCTTCATGTTTCCTTAGATGGGGTTTGTTTAATTGGTGTGAATAACACTACATGGGAATAGATCCCCTATCTAGGATGATGTTTTTAGTAAGGTTTGGTATCCCCCCTATGAGTCCTGGGTGTTAACCCCCTAGCTAAGTATCAAGATCTAATCTTTTCCATAGGTATTAATCGGATGGATTGTGTATCTTGAATAGACCCTCTTAATTTCCTATGTGATTCTTCTTGGATAGACTTGATGAGAATGACCTCAAGGATGAGTGTCATCAGTGGTAGCATAACACATGGAGTGGTTCCTCTCAAACGAGTATGACCTATGGGATGGAGGAGGTGTTCCATTGGCTTAGCGATACCCAATGAGTGATATCTCTTGATTGAGTTCTGTCAGGGATTGTAGGGATTATGGAGTGAGATATCCTGGATGAATGTTACCTTGAAACCTCACAATGGATCTATGGTTGGCATTGGTTGAGACCTTTTGCAACTCAGATTCCTTTATGAGTATATCTAGTATATTCTTGTTTATCTTTATGTCTCATATCTTTTTGACATACCTGTGTTTGATGATTTGAATACTCTTAATGATTTATGCTTGATGATTTTGGGGTGTCCTATTGGGTATTATTATACTAACCCCTACATGGGATCTGTCCACACATGTCATGTCTTATGGAGACAATGAACCTTTTTATAGAGCCCTTAGAGGACTAGGAGCGGGTGGAGATTAGTTTAGACTAGACAAACCGATGTGTATACCAGTGTTGTATTTGACATTAGTCCCCTCCTTCTGATAAGGTCATACTTTATTTTCCAATTTTGGGTGGGCTTGTATTTGGACCCTTTTTATGCATTCCAGTACTTTATGTCAAACTCTTATTATGGGATTATAGATTTATACATGAATTTTTATCATTTGTTTTACATTTTGGCATTGTATGAGCTTGGAGATGTGTGTGTGTGCACAGGTACATTAGTCTAATGTCTCCCATGAGTGTGATAGGCCTACTTAGTACTGGTTAAAAGCCCCTAGCCAATTGGAGGTGGGCTTGGGGTAGTAGCGGCTCGATCCCCGTCGGTTCGGGTCATGACAATCATCCCCTATCTCATTGGAGGTGTGATTGGAGTGGCACTCTTAGATTACCACAACCAAGGAGGGACCCCATGGGTCAACTCAGGTTAGGTAATAAATTTTTCTATATTATTGGATAAGATAACGATGGTTCACTATGGTTGGGATTCAATTTCTAGATATTATATTCTCTTATAGGTATTTATGCTCATGATAGACCTTTGGTATACCTCATCATATGGTGGGTTTATATTTTATGAAATGGGGAAGTTACCATTGATTGTTTCTCAATGGAATCATTTTCATATAGTGGTTTTATGTTTTATGATATGGGGGTGTTACCTTTTGACTATTATTATATGGTATGTTATCACTATTTTATTTGGTAAACCACAATATATATCATAAGGTGGGTTCATGTTTTATGACATGAAGTAATTTCCTTTGATTATTATATGGTGGGTTACTTATATTTGTATTTTTAATTGAAAATGGTTATTATTTTAAATATATTTTACCTTATTACCCAATGGGATAGGGAGATATTTTCTTATGATGGTTTCTGATTAACTATTTTTTTCTAAATGTTTAATAAACCTTTCATTGGTATTGTATATTTGGATTACTCATGCATGAGATTAAACTATATTCATTAAGGAAATCCTAATATGTTTATACTCACTCCCTAAATGTTTACTTCAATGGATATGTAGATATTATTGGTCGTGATGTAGAAAAAAGGAAGACTTTGTTCTTTACCAATGGTGAGTTGTAGATTCATATTTGAGATATGGTAAAGGAGTTGGTGGCTTGGGGTATGAATCATTTTATTTTACTCATGTCATCTTGTTTTCATTGTTTTAATATTAGTTTACAGAACTTTTATCTTTCTATTATGAATTTTATATTTTGAATAGTTTTTTAAGAAAAAGGGGTTTTACATTCACATTAATTTATCTTTCATTTTGGGTTATGGATTTTGAGGGAAAATATTCCCCCAATGGTTACATGTTATCCCTCATCACTAGTTTCTTACCATTGGCGATTTAGTCACATGCTTCAGGGATTTTGGTGATCTATCTCAGGTCTTGAGATTTGGGTTCTCAGGGTACAGATGTTATAAAATGGTATTATAGACTTTTTTGAGTTAAATCTTGGAAATTCTGGTAGGTGTGTAAAATAGTATAGTTGGAACTTGAAATGTACCCATAAAACTATACAACTAACCTTTTTTAGAAAACTTCAAGTTACCATGGAATTCGGGTAGAATAATGGTTGATGAAAGACCTTATATGATGTTCTAAATTGTTACAAGAGGATTATCATGATGGGTTGAGACAAAAATGTATCTATACATCATTCTAGGCATAATATAGTTTCATCACATGAAAATGGTTTTGAAAATGGATATCTAATTACTCATTTTTTTATGTTTTTTTTTCAAAAAAAATTGAAATGTATTGAGAAAAATGACTTAATTAATTGTTCTTGTATTTGATTAATTGCCAATTTAATTTCCAAGTAAGGTAGAGGGATTCCTAGATGTGGTATGGAATTGATATATTGAATATTTCTTTTAAAGGGAATTCTTTGTGTATTATAGAAATAATTATACCTAGAAGGATTTATGACTGAAAGAGGAGGAGTGGAAAATGATTTTATGGATCCTCTGTTTCTAACTACAGTTGTATAGGAAATTGTGGTGATTAGTAGGGAAGTAAATCAGGATAGGTTGAGAGGTATGGATTAGGCTGTGTATTTTCAAAAAAATAATCCACCATCATTTAGAGGTGATGTTGGATCAAAGTGGGAAAAGGAATGGTTGGAAAATATCAACTGTATATTCCAGTTTTTTGGGATGCCCAAAACCTTAAAAGTTGATTTTATATCTTATTTTATAGAAGGAACGACTCATAAATTGTGGGATTTGATCAAGAAAGCATGAAAACATGGGTATTTTGACTAAAATGGTTTTTATAAGTTCGTTAATGATTAATATTATCCTAATGGTTTGAAGTTGGATAATGTTCAAGAATTTCTAGACTTTGAACAAGGTAATATGATTGTGATGGAATATGATTTGATGTTTTTTGATCTTGTGTGGTACGTGACAAAGTTGGTAAAAATGAGAACCTCAAATAATGATTGTTTAAGATGAATTTTTGGCCAGATATACTATCGGGGATTGTCTTAATAAAATTACCCTTTTACATAGAGGTGGTGGGAATGGGAATTATGGAGAAATAATACATGGTGTATTTTCATAGTACGATAGCTTTCCTTACATGGTTAGGTGGAGGAACAAGTTATTTTGGTTTTCATTATAGTAAGAAAAAGGAATTCTAGATGAAACCTTGGAGATATCTTCAGGTTCTTCTCAAGGATGGAATTTACCTATATGTTATCAATTTGGAGTAAAGAGTCATGTAAAGACTCATTGTGTGGTCTAACCTCAACCTTGTCATCAATGTGTTAATATAGTTCATGTGAAGAAATTTTTTGGGTTTTTCTCATGAGTGGTTAGTGGAGATTCATCCAATATAACACAAGGATCATGGATGCCAATGGATAAAGTGAGGAAATCTAGGTCAGGGACCCTAGGGAGAGTGGAAAACCCTCTAAGGAATAGAGATTATTTTTTATGTTTGGGCAATTAGTTGAGGATTATAATGGTGATACAGAAGAATTTACTATTTGAGGTACTATTTTGACTGCATATATGCTTATTACTACATTGTTTGATACAAGAACATTTAATTTTTTTATTTTTTCTCATATAGTATACCTTTTGATATTACGTGTTCAGTGAATGCCTTACACTATAAGAATTAATACATTTTGGTGAAAATAATGAATAAGTGTTCAAATGTTCATCATGTTCCTTAGCGGTTAATGTGGAAATATCATGAGATATTCTAGTCCTTTAGATAAAAACATATATCCTTATCATTAGAATGGACTAAATTATCAATTATAAGACTCAAAGACTACTATAGTCAAAGAGTTATCTTTTTTATCATGATGGAGTTGCTTATACATTTCAAAGAGAATAGGATGTGAATGTCTATTGTTCAAGACATTGGATTAATATCATATCAGTTGGAAGGTTTAGTTCATAAATCAATAGAGACGGGTAACCAACCCAAACATCTGAATATATCTACATCTAGAAGAATTTCATTTCTAGATCAGATTTAATGATAGCAAACACCTTTAAAAATCACATTTGATAGCACACATTGATCATTTTTCAATAAAAATATGCTCACCACCCCAAACCCAGCTATGAAGCGAACGAGGAGGCTCGGGCTCCTAACAACCATGGAGAGTTGAGGTTTGAAATAGATTGATGGTCATCTAGAAATCTTTATCACATATTCCACTACAGTTGAGCACCACCTTCGCTCCATCCAGCAATGTCGGGCACATCTTCTCCAAATACACAAGTGCATGGGATGTCTCCAATGTTGACCAACATATATTTTATAAGTATTTGATAATGGCTCAAAAAAGATAAATTCCATATATGAGATGGAAAAAAAGTCACTAAGCATTCCATTGATGGTTGTTAATACTATGATTAAATTTAATCGCTTTGAGTGGAAGAGAGGGTAATATATAGATATTAAATATAATTGGTAAAATTAATTGGTAATATTGAGAACAAAAATTATTATCCCACCAGTGCATTAATAATCACGAGATAAAATAAAGTGAAAATACAAAAAAATGGACACTATATGTAATGTGGAAAACCTGCCAAAATGAAAGGAGTAAAAAACTATAGGCAATTAAAAGGATCACTATGGGTAAAAGTGGGTACACACTCCCTATCTATTACAAGGAGAAAACTCTTGTAATATCTCTCTTGAATAATGGAGAAAACTCCTCACAAGATACCATAAAAAATGAATAACTTTCAGTGATGGTGAAATTGATGAGATATAGAAATTGATGGGAAAGAGCCTCCTTTTATAGGCCTCTTCCATCCCATCATGCTCTTCCTCTGCTAGAGGTTTTGTGGGGTTGGCCACCCATCACACAACCACATGACTAACTCCCTTGAAAAAATAGTGGGGCATCGTCTTTGAATAAAAAATTCTACTGACACATCTCCCACTTGGAGATGTTATTGTGAACCAATCAAATATTCACACATCCTTTCTATCTTCCAAACATACCGCTCACGTCTTTGCGAGGCCGCTTGAGGATCTACACCATCTGAACTTATTAGATTCAATTTCCTTCATAAATAAATCTAATAGATTTGATTTAGTGTGTATTTTAGGTATGTCCACACTTCCTTCCTCTTCTACATATTGTACAAAGTGATATTGTGCCCCAATATGATTCATCTTGGAATGAAAATATGGATTCCTTGCAATGTAAAAGGCACTCTAACTTTTACAAAACAATAGATTATGTTCCTATATATGCCTAAGATCCTCCAACAATATTTTCATCTAGATCACCTCTTTTCAAGCCTTTGTAGCTCTCATGTACTCTGTCTTTGTCATGGATAAAGCCACAACTGACTGTAACTTTGAAAACCAGCTCATTGTTCCTCATGCAAGAGTAAACACATAACTAGTAGTATATTTCCTCTGATCATAATCATCTGTAAAATCTAAATCAACATAGCCTATGATAGTGAAATTTGATCTTCCATAACATAATATAGCATCTAAGGTCTCCTTGATGTATCTTAAAATCCTCTTCACTACGCTCCAATGATCTTGCCATGGATTCTCCATGTATCGACTAACTACTCTCACTAAATGTGCAATGTATGGTCTAGTACAAACCATAGTGAACATTAGGCTCTCTATTGCTGATGCATATGATACTCGAGACATCTCTATCCTCTTAGATTCACTACTATGACTCATCGTTGAGGATAACTATAAATTAAAAATAAGTGGGGTGGATTTTGGCTTATAGTCTTGCATGTTGAAGCATTTCAAGACTTTCTATAATTAGTTCTTTTGTGATAGCCAAATCTTCCCATTATTTCTGTCTTGGTAAATCTGTATCCTATGAATCTTATTTTGTAGTCCCAAGTCCTTCATATAAAACTCCCTAGTAAACTGTGCCTTCATATCCTAGATCCAATCTTTATTGGGGACTACAACCAACATGTCATCCACATACAATAGAAGAATTATGAAATCATTACCATCTGAACCCGTGAAATATGCACAATGATCTGAATGAAGTCTGTTGTATCCAAGGCTCATGATATAGGAATCAAGTCTTTTACACCAACACCTAGGTGCCTGCTTGAGACTGTATAGAGATTTTTTCAACCTATAAACCAAGTTCTTTTTTCCTTCTTTTGAAAAACCTTTCAGTTAGAGCATAGAAATCTCTTCATAAAGATCACCATGGAGAAAAATAGTCTTCATATCCAGTTGCTCTAGATGTAAACTATATATAGTACACTTCACCAAACTATCTTAACAGACATCATTATAACAATAGGAGAAAATATTTCATTGAAATTAATACATTCCTTCTAAGCATGTCCTTTGACCACCAGTCTTGCACGATATTTTTCCACCTGGTCCTTTCCATCTCGCTTGATCTTAAAGACCCAGTTGTTTCTAATATCCTTCCTTCCATGAGGTAATGGAACAAGATCTCAATTCTTGTTCTTGTGTAGGGCTTCAAGTTCCTCCTACATCGCCATCATCCACGATGATACATCTAAACTCTGGTTCGCCTCCACAAAAGAAGATGGATCTCCATCCTCTGTCTATAAGAAATACGCAATATTGCACTCAATGACATAGTCTGAGTTCCATATAGGTGTTTTTTTCTCCTGAGTTGACCTTCGTGGTCCAGACTCAGATGGTACTTGATTATCATGATCTGGTAATACCTCCGAGGAAACTAGTTCTTCCTTGTATTTTTCCTCCACCTTGAATGTTGTAGTTTATATATTCTCTTTCTCCATGTCTCCATAAATTTTCATTTGCATCATATCTTCTGTAAAAAATGACATCTCTATTGATGATAATTTTTTGGGTAGTGGGGTGCCACAAACGATACCCCTTCACACCATCAGCCTACCCCAAGAAGATACATTTTTTGGATCTCGAATCCAACTTCAATCTTTCCTGGTCATTAAACATTGCATATACAAGACTTTAAAAAGTATGTAACTGAGAATATTCAGTGGGTTTACTAGTCCACATCTCTATCGGTGTCTTCAGATCAATTGTCATTGAAGGAGATTAGTCGATCACATAACAGGTGGTATTCACTGCTTCTGCCCAAAAGGATTTGGTAATTCCTACAGTCTTCAATATTTCCTTTATTCTATCCAACAAGGTTCTGTTCATCCACTCTGTCACTCCATTCTGCTGAAAAGTATATGCCATCGTGAACTGTCTCTTGATTCCTTCATGTTGACAAAAAGTATCAAACTCCTCATTTGTATACTCTCCACTATTGTCATTCCTTAAACACTTGATCTTCTTTCCAGATTCAAGCTTTTTCCGCACTTTAAATGTTTTGAAGACTTCAAAAACATCTTCTTTCCTCTTGATTGGGTACATCTAACATCTCCTGGAATAATCATTAATGAATGATACAAAGTATCTTACTCCTCTCAAGGATATAACCAGTGTTTTCCAAACATCGGAATGGATCAACACTAAGATCTCCTTACTTTTTACTATTGATGCCCCAAAATTTAACCCTTGTTGCTTGCTCAAAACATAATGCTCACAAAATGGTAAGGATACCATTGTAAACTCAGGAAACAACTTCTAATCTGCAAGAATCTTCAGTCCTCGTCCTGACATATGGCTAAGATTTTGATTCCATAACGTCGTCAATGCTTTCATCGAGGTAGTTGGTGTGATAACTATCTTTGTCTCCATGTACGTTTCACCTATAAGCACGTACAGGTTCTTTGAGATCTTCTCAACCTTCGTCACCACAATCAAACTCTTCACAATTCTCATCACTCCATTCTTGGTGCAAGTCTTGCATCTGATATCATCAAATTGTCTTAGAGAATATGTTCTTCTTTAGGCCCTTCACATGGCATACTCCTTGTATGGTTCGAACAATTCTGTCATGCATCTTCAATTTGATGGTATCAACTCCAATGATATTTAGGTTGTGATCATTCCTCGTGTACACAAATTCTTCTGGGATGGTTTCATACCGATCAAATCATTCTCATCGAGACATCATGTGTCATGTTGCTCCAAAGTCGATTATTCATGCATCGTTGAGATGTTGCATGCTTACAATAGTCATCACCGATTAGTATATCTCTATTTCTAGAAGTACTCACCACATTTTCATTTAGGTCATGATTCTGACTCCCATTGGAACCACATTCTATCGTCACATACACTGGTCTTTTGTCAATTGTCAGTCAGCAGTCATCCATTCGCAACACTCTCTACATCTTCATTTTCTACAATGAAAAATTATTCTTGTTAAATTTCTCGATCTCAAATTTTGTTGTAATCTGAACACGCTGTCAGTCCAGAACTTCCACTATTTTACAAAGGTGTATTTCATAATCTTGATAAATTTTTTCTGATGTGAAAGATCAATCATGGTCGCAATCATAGAGCATTCTCAAATTAATGAGAATTATTAATACCCAAAAAAAGTGAACATCACTGGGCCAGAACCTCCCTCTGATCCGGGTGTTTGTTTGAGCTCTACAACATATCAAATTGAACTCTGCGATGAGCTCTATGTGATGGTGACAAAATGGAACTTTTTGTTGCATTGTTTAGGCTAAAAAAAGGCCCAAAAGACCTCCAAAACTGTGTTTTTAGTTGGGATGCCCAAATTTTTTAATATTTGATTGAATTTTAGCCTCGTTTCAGGGGGTCTTTTTTCCCTTTTTCAGTGGGAACTGAATTTATTCTCAGGAATTACATTCATATTGATATTATGGCTTTGAAATTTTATCGTTTTTCACAATGTAATGTTATTTATAATCAAATATATAACAATATATACATATTTTTTATATATTCACAAATAAAAAATTAATTTTATAAATAAATAATTAAACATATTTACATATAAAGTATATTTCTCAATATATAAGCCTTATAATATCCATTTTATTTAAAATACAAATATATGTATATTTATATACCTATGTAGTGTGTGTGTGTCTGCATTAACAAACTGATATATATTTTCTATATATTCTAACATATGAATATACATATAAATATACATATACATATATAATATATGTAAATATATATAAATATGTATAATTATACTTATAGATATATGTAAAATATATACAAGTGTATGTATGTTGTATGTATGTTGTATATATGTATGTATTTATTTATTTATACACACACCAAAAAATATATTTTATAAATGTATTTAAAAACTAATAGGTCTTGAGTTCGAATCTTGGGGGAGGTAGAGTCTGACGGACGGGTGCAGGGGTGGGTAGTGCTGTTAAATGGGGGTGGTGGAGGTGCGGGTCGGTGCAGGTGGGGGCTAGTGATGTTAAAGGGGGGTCAAGCGCTGTTAAAAGGTGGCTCTGATGTTTAAAAAAAATGTCATTTATTAGCGCTTTTATGGTTAGTGTTGTTAAATGGGGGTGGTGGGGGCGCAGGTCGGTGCAGGTGGAGGCTAGTGTTGTTAAAGGGGGGGTCAAGCGCTGTTAAAATGTGGCTCCGATTCAAAGTTTTTTTTTGACTTTTATCGGTGCTTTTAAAAAAACGCCGACAAATGACTCTTTTTTCAGTGTTTTTTTTAGCACTGATAAAAGGAGGCTTTATTAGCGCTTTTTGAAGCGGTGATAAAAAGGACTTATTATTAGATCTTCACATAGATTAACACTATTGTAAATGAGATTTTATAACGCTTTTAAATGTCATATTTACATTAGTATTAAACTGATGGGAGAAAGACTCATTTTGGAGGTTTTTATCATCCCCTCCTACTTTGGTGGGGTTGGCCACCCATCACACAACCACCCGGGTGGGGGGTTCGGGGCAGATCTTTGAATAAAAAATTCTGCCGACAGGTGATACCAGATGAAAAATTTTGTTAGATAAGTATTATTAATAATTATAAAAATAGGACCAAGAATAAAATGAATACAATAGTGTTGAACAAAAGACCGTGATTAACAACATTGACCTTCAACAAGGGAAAAGAAAGATTGTTCATGTACATGAATAAAAAGAAACAGACCCCACGCCGCCGGTGGTAGGGCTCCGTCAGAGCTTGCGGGCGGTGGCGCTGTCGTATTTGTGTTTCACCCACTGAAACACCACGGCGGTGCCCCGCTTCACCTTCTTCACCCCCGACGCTGCCGCCGACTTAGTCTTCTCAAACCCTTCCCCCGCCTTCTTCTTGTACTTGGCCGCCCCACCCACCCCGCTCCCGCCACCGCCGCCGCCGCCGCTCTGCCTCGCCTCAGCCCCCGCACCGCTATTTTCGACTGCCCACTGGTCCGCCCACGACGTTGCCGACGAGTCCATTCCGCCCATATATGCAGAGACACGGAGAGGGCGTGGCATTTATAAGAAAGCTGCTGGTCATAAAAAATGCATTCCAAAGTCAAAGAGGTGGGGCAGCGGAGGATTTAATTAATGATAAACAGAGTAAAAATTAAAATTCCCCGGCTGATTCCAGATGTTTTTTTTTTAAATTAAAAGAACCTTCCATTTTCCATTGACCAAGAGGAGGAGAGTCGGTAACGCCTACGGTGCTTCCCACTTACGGCTTAAGGTAGTTTCCGGCCACCCAGAAATGCAATGGGCAAACCCATCTTATGAGCTTCCAAATCCAATTAATCGCCACACGCAGGAACCCAACTGGGAGAACAAAAAAAAACACCAAGAAGGATGAAGGATGAATTAAAAACAAATAAGTAATAATATACCTTCAATATTCTTCCAAAAGGTTCAAAGGATTAGACACCCATATTTGGATTCCGCAAGAGCTTAAACAATGATACCGTGGACAATCTCGATTGGGGTTCTTTTAAAATACGGGAATGAGTTGTATAGATGATAATGAAAATCACAAATAAAATAAACATTTATCAACATTAAAATGAAAAACGCTAATAAAAAGATGATTTATCAGCATTTAACGCTAATAAACCCCTAAATTTATTAACACTAAAAAGACGGTGATAAATCATAACTTTATCAGCGATAACTGATACGCGGTGATAAATGAATCACGAGCTTAAGACAACACTGATAAATAATAGTGGGAAAAAAATAAAAATAAAATAAAAAAATTACAATAAATTACTAATTATGTAAAAATGAATATTAAAAATTACTTTATAATAAAAATAATAAACATTAAAAAATAAATTACAAAAATGTTAAAAATAATTAAACAATATTATTTATATTAAATGTATTGATAAATGTGATGATATTATGATAAATGAATAAATAATATTAAATATTTAAGTCGCAGGAATGTTAAAAAACAATAAATTATATAAACTATATATATTATAAAAATAAAAGCGAATAAATACTAAAAATTGCTTTAAAATTAAAAAGTTTTAAAATAATTTCCTCATTAAAAATGAACATATAATAACTATATAATGATTTAAATTAAAAATATAAAAAATGAATAAATATCAATTATGTAATGTAAAGACCCGTAAAATTCAAGGGATTTTTTTTTCTTAATTTTCTTTTGGATTTTACAAGAACGCAGTTTCTGACGACACCTGATTCTGAGGCCCGATGTACCCGGAGTCATTTTCCGAAATTTAGCTTGGGTACGTTCAGTGAATGAACGAGCAAGTTTTCCTAACTTTTGAACCGGTGCTCGGAATCGAAATCTAAGGACACCGATGGAATCGCAGCGCCGATAATTGCTTAGAAACACCTTTTTCGGAGTTGCGTTTGCTCGGGTGTGGTTTTAAATTTTTTTGGATTAAGTAAAGGAATAAAATAAAATGGTGTAATCAATTTTATTTTATTTTAACCTAAGCTAAGTGGTTGGAGTGAAACTCACTATATCATACTCCACTATGTAGGATATTTGTGGGGTGGAGCCCACACGAGCCCCGCCTTTTCAACTTCCTCAAACCCCCTCCTTTAATTAGGTAACACACCCGCACCCCCCTCCCCCCAATTAAATGAAAGTCAACTCTTGCGTTTAATTAATTATTAAACGCCTCTTTAATTGGGTGGTTAAAACTCTTCAATTAAATCAATTAATTGAATAATTAAATCAATTAATTAAATGATCCATTTTTCAACAAAAAAAACGGTTGGCGTGAGAAATAAAATAAGGCTACGCCTTATTTTATTAGGGTGGCTTGGGTTGTGCGAGAGGGATTGTGAGGTTTTGCTCAAACCTTAAATCTTCACCTACTTCGTTGGAGAATGCGACGAACGCGAAGAACGCCGGCCTCCGACGAAGGGCGATGAGGAACTCCGAACCCTCGAAGATCGACGACGCGACGCTGTGTATCGCGACGCCGACGATCCTCCTTCCGCGACGCTTCTTCCGCGACGTTCCTTCTCTCGCGACAATCTTCGATCATCAACCGCTTGAGGTAGGGGTTTTTGGTTCAATTAAATCTATGTGATTTATATTCTCGACATGTGTTTATTAATCGGAAGTCGTTTGAACCGCTAACGCGGTGGGTGCAGACCAACGAACAAGTCTGAACCCACCATTTCTTTGTACTTGGTGTGCAGATCAACGGGTGGCGATGAAACAGGCCGCAAGGGTGTTTTGAGGTCTTCGCAGTGAAGAGCCGGTCCCGAGAGGACCGTTGGCGAAGACGGCAGGCAAAACGAACCACCGGAGCGCGTCCGGTGGTCCGTGGAAGACCCCGCCGGCGCGCCACGCCGGCGGCGGCGACAGGCGGCTGGTCTCGCGGCCGCGCGGGACTATGGACGACGCGGCGCCGGGCCGCGTCCGTTGGCAAGGAGCGGCCCCCACGCGGGGGTCGCGACTTCATTCAAGGGGGCAATGCCCCCTTTGCGCGGCCGCTCGACCAGCGACGAGTCGACCCCGCTCGGCCAGCGCCGAGCCGGACCGGCCGGGTCGGACCCGGACCCGGGTTGGGTCGACCCGGGTCGGGCCGACCCGGGGGGGGGGGGGGGGGGGGTTGGGCCGAGTCGGACCGGGCCCAGACCCCCCATTTCCGGACCTCTTTCGGTTTTTTGCCCATAACTTGGGCTTCGGACCTCCGATCGACGCACCGTCAGCTGCGATGCGATCCTTGGATCGAGACAGTCGTTTCGGTATATTACACTCAAGGTTTCGAAAAACTTTGGATTCGGCCGGGTTGGTTCGTACACAAAACCAACCGGGCCCTCAGAGCGGAAATGCTTATAACTTGAGCTCCAGACGTCCGATTGACGTACCGTCGACTTTGTTGGATTTCTCTTAGTGAGACGGACCTTTTGGCTTACTCCGTTCGAGGTTTGGACGCAGTTGGAGTGCGGTCATGTTGGTTTTGACTTAAAAACCAACCGGACCCCTGGAACGAAAAAGCCAATAACTCTCAGACCGGGCGTCCGATTGACGCGCCGTCGGTCACGTTAAGAACCTGTTGTCGATACGGAACTTTGGGATACATCAACTCCGGACCTTGTGTCAGTTGATGTATCAGCCCCTCGGCTCGTGGAGCGGACCCTCCCGAAACGAGTTTGCTGTGTGCGGGAACCCTAGAGCTGGCTGCGACTACGACGACGATGAAGACTGTACGAGAATCCTCCGTGGGTTCGACAGCGACGACTACAGCACTCAGCGATCCTCTGTGGATCAGTGCCTACCGATCCTGTGTGGATCAGATCCTGTGTGGTTCAGCGCTCAGCGGTCCTGTGTGGGACATCGCATACCGATCCTGTGTGGGTCAGATCCTGTGTGGGTCATTGCGGGGGTTAGTACCTATCGATCCTTTGTGGGTCATTGCAGGGGTTAGTACCTATCGACCCTTTGTGGGTTCGACGACTTAGATGAATAAGTGGCTACATCTTATCATCTCTATCGTCTTACGAAGAAGTATACCTGTGTGAGCCGAGTCTTGACTTTCAATCATTATCTTCGATATGATTGACTTGCTTTCCTATGTGGATTGTGTTTTGCTATCTTGTGTGGACGTGTTTGAACTTGGGCTCGGATGCTGGAGCCGAACTGGAATAGATAACTTAGGTATATGTATGAGCATATACCTAAGTAGCGTTGGATGTTACTTCGTGATTGTATCTTTCCTTTGTGGATTATCCTTTGTGGATTCTGGGAGACCTTCGGGGGTCTCGGGGTCCCTACTGAGTAGCTTATACTCACCCCTGCACGGGTCATGCCCGCACTACGTTGTGTTGGATGCAGACGACTGACAGCGCTGATCGTGGTAGAGGCTAGTGGAGCAGTCGGTACCTGGAGGTGGACCACTAGGCGGGACGTACACGGAGCGGACGGCTGGATCCGAGGAGCGGAGGTGGCTATCTGTACCCACCCTTCAGGTGGGACTACCAGTGGACGGCTCGACGTTGCTGCTTTACTTTCAGTTGCTGTACTTTCTTTCCAGTTGTACTTTACTTTCCGTTTGGATTTGTATTCTGGCCCATTTACTTTCCGCACTTACTCATACTCAGTTTACTTAGTGTTTACTTTTGCTGGTTTGTTATGTAGTGTTTGTTTACTTATAAAGGCAATGCCTTCCCCTTTTTGTCGGGTTTTACGCCTTAGTGCTAGTCGCCAGCCCCTGGCCTTTGGGAGGCGGGCTTGGGGTAGTCACGACACGGGTCCCAAGAACGGGTCGTGACATGTAAATTACAAACATATTTAAAATATTAAATATTAATAAATAAAAAATTATAAATAAATATTAAAAATAAATAAATCATGGAAATATTAAACAAATAAATATTAAAAAATGAATGAATTGCAAAAGTATTAAATGCGGATAAATATTAAAAAAATAATAGATAATAATAAATGAATAAATTGTAAAAAATATTAAAAATGATTTAATGATTTTAATTATATAGATTGATGATATTTGAAAAATGAATAAATATTAAAATAAAAAATAAAAATAAATTTGAAAATGATAGATTTATAATGAATAAATAATGATCATATAAATATTTAAATACAAATATATTAAAATAAAAAATGAATTAATATTAATTATATAAATTACATACATATTAAAAGTGTCAAATATGTCACTTGAGCCGCAGTTGAGTGATACTCACCTAACATCCACACCCAAGTGACCGAAGTTTGATTCTTGATAGTCTCTAGGGGGGATTTATGGGTGGTGATGCATGACAAACAATGATGCAGGATGATGGGGACACGGGCTGATGCAAGCACACTAACACAAGCAAGCTCATGCAGGCAAAGAGGCAAACCCACAATGACGCAACACATAACCCTTGGGTCAAGTAATGGGCTTTCAAGTTCATTGAGTCTTTAGGCCACTCTAATAATTTTGCTAGTTGGATGAGTTATCCCTCTATGGGATATGACTTATCCTTCTAGAGTCCTTGGATGACCAGTAGTATGTAGAGCTTAGTTTGGACTAAACAGACCGAGGTGTATACCAACGTTTCATTTCACAACAGTCACGTCCTTATGAGTGGATCAAACTTTATTTTCCAGTTTTGGGTGGGCTTATATTTGACCCCTTTTTATGCTTTCCAATACTTTATATCATACTTTGATTATGGGATTATTTATTTATGCATGCATTATTATCAGTTGTTTTATATTTCAACATTGTATGGGTTTGGTTATGTGTGTGTGTGTCACTACTGAAATTTTAGGTATTTACGATGGGGTCCCGTCGTAAATAACTCGTTGTAGAAAACGGCGTTGCAAATAGTTCTCTGTTTATATATAAAATACATGTTGCGACGATCCCGTCGCAAAAAAGTATTTGTGACGGGCCCGTTTTCCCGTCGCAAATAGTTATTTAAAAAATATATAAACTATTTGCGTTGGGAACCCGTCGTAAAAGGTCCCGTCACAAATACTTAATAAAATAAAAAAAATATATTCAATAAAATTATGATAAATTAATATTAGAAAATAATAATATTATTAATACTATTAATATAAATAATATAATATTATATAATAATAATACTAATATTAATAATATTAAAAAATTATATTATTATAATATTAATAATAAAATAATACTAATAATATAATAATGTTATTATTATTATTAATATTTATGAAAAAATAATAATAATATTATTAAAATAATAAAAAATTATAAAATATTAAAATTCTCAATATTCGCAAAAAATATAAAAAAATAAAAAATTATTATTATTATTATTAGTAAAATAAACAAACATTAAAAAAATACTAATAACAAATAAAAAAATAAAAAATATTAAAAATAAAAAAAATTATACAATATTTGCGCCAATATAAAAGACAGAAACTGTAAATAGTTAATATTACAACAAACTTTGAATTCAAATATTTTTAACATGATAAAAAATCATTGGGGGGCTAGTCTTCTGGAGGAGGTGGAGGAGTTGGAGGAGATGGTGGAGAAAACTTCATCCCTAAACTACGAGTCAGACGATACATGTACTTCATCTGCTCGTGCTGCTGCTGCTGCCATCGACGCATCTGCTCCTCGCACTACTGCTGCTGTCGTCAGCGCTCCTCCTTATGCTGCTGCTGCTGCTGACACATCTCCTCCTGGTCCTTACGCAAAATCTCTATAAGCTCACTCTGAGCTCGCAGCTATTCCTGATACTGTGAGCCAGAAGATAATGCCTCTCCACGAGCTCCTCTCGACCTGAACGCCAACAATGCCGCAGTACTATAATAAGTCCTAGGAGTCAATTGATAGTCGACACTAACTACTCAGCCCTTCTCGAAGCCATATTGGGGTGCCTACATCCATGTCGCCTCGTCGAAATGGTGGACACTAGTCTGATCAGTCGTCTCAACCTGACTCTCAGCCTGTGTCTGAGAGGTCAAAACCTCATATGACTCATTCAGTTTCAATTTGAAATTAAAATAGTGAAAATATTATATGCAGTTAATTTTAAAACTGAAAAAGAAATAATACTGACCACAATCTGATATTGACAATCACCTCTAATCTCTCTAGTGGTTGGATCACTGTACATCCTATGATAAACGTCATACTCTGTAATATCGGGTTGGTCGACTTCTTATACGAATAAAAAATGAACTGTTTATATTTAAAGTTATATAATATATTTTAAAAAAGTACTTACCAGATGCTCTCTATGTGTACTAAATGTACGACTACTGGTTCGATGTGTCACCTCCTGTCTCCCTTGGTTTTGTCAGCTCAATGAAGATCTCCTCTGAAATCTACCACCCAACCAGTGTGAACATAATCCATCTCAAACGTGAGATGAAATGTACTTTGGTTGGTGGGTTCTACATGACCCATCAAATACTGCCACTCATGCTTTCTTCATGGTCTTCCTTCTCAAATTGTGCAAAAACTGACAGAAATGGTCATGCATAGACACCTCTCATGCTGCGTGGATAGCGTCATGCATGCTATCATCGATGGGATACCACAAACCCTACAAATAATTTATAATATCAAGTTATTAATGAAATAAATTTCAAAATAAATATTATTTATTCACGTACTAGCCAATGATCGAACATGTCGAGCTGCACATCAATAAGAATGTGTTTCTATGTGATCCTT
Organism: Viscum album; assembly: GCA_963277665.1. Classification (NCBI taxonomy): domain Eukaryota; kingdom Viridiplantae; phylum Streptophyta; class Magnoliopsida; order Santalales; family Viscaceae; genus Viscum; species Viscum album. Next base: position 1,451,726,408 of record OY728152.1, on the reverse strand, counting down.
AGATGAGAAAAATAATTGCGCAAGATAGCGCTCCCCTGTCCAATAGATATATGCGCAAAACTGTGAAAAAAGAACAAATAATCAAACAATTAGTATATAAATAAATTAATGAAAGCTAACTAAAATACACAGGTTACCATACCTCCGCATGCGTGGATCGAAGCCAAGACATGGACGTCACTCAGGGATAGGGTCAGGAATCATCTGTCGTGCAAGATCGTGCCCCCTCCGCATACCCCCTGAACCACTAGTAGGCTGAGGGTCAGATGATCCCAAATCCTCCTTATCCAAAGGTATCTCACCCTTCTGCAACTGATGAAATAGATCCTCGTTCATCTGAAACACAAAATAATTTTTGTTAGAAAATAGTTGAAAATAACTATTATATATAGATATATATTAGTTATGATTATAACCAACATTTAACTGGGTTAATGTTCACATTTATCACCATTTTCATATCTAACGATGTCAATGTCTTCATATTCCTCCTCAGCATCATCAATATCCATATGAGTTTCAGTTTCATCATCTCTTGTCATTTAAAATTCTTTTGTAACATCATTAATATCATCATCACCATCAACCCTTAATTGTGGGGTGTCATCATGTAACGACCCAAAGTTTCATTAATGGAAAATCCCTCTTGATCCAGTTAAATGTTTCTTTATGAAAAATGTTTTTATAAGATGTCAACTTCTTTAGTTTTACGTTAAGATTTGTGACCGTTACTTTTATAGCCGTTGAACAGTGATCATCTGAGTAGTATAAATATAAGGCTTTAACGAACCCATTTCTACTCAGACAAAGGAAGCGATGGCCTCATCCAGTAGAATTCCCCTTACGAATCCCATTTGTCGGAGCTCGGAAAAGAGGTGGCGTCTTTGGGATTTTCCCTTGACCAAGCCCAAGTTGAGCTTCATCAAGTCAAGCTCGAACGTGATCGTCTACGGGAAAAGTGGAAGTTGATTGAAATTACAACTCGAGCGATGTTATCCGAGCCACCCCAAGAGTCTGTCACCATCGCACACCTTACCCTTAGGTCTTATGCGGCTATTTTAAGGGGTTATGTAACAAATAAGTAGCACCATGTTCATGTACATTATTTCTGTATATAATAATGAATATAATTTCTAGTCATTTTTGATACATTGTAATTAGTTTTTAAAGTACAAATGGTGTTTTTAGTTATTATTTAATTAAGAATTATATTGTATTAAATTAAAGGATTTTTGAATTAAATAATATTTTAATAAAATATTATTATTAATATTAAATTAATTTTTATTAAATATAAATGATCTTATAATTTTATGAATGCAATTAGAATTTTTATTAAGGTTTGAAAGCCATTTCTGTCAAAACCCGTGAATTTTTTATAAATGTCGGTTTTTATTTTAAAAGTGAAAATTCACATATTTAGAAAATTATTTAGATAAAATAAATATTATTTTTGGAATCAGGACGTTGAAATTATCTAACGGTGAATTTTTCATAATTTTCTGAGACAGTCAAATTTTTGGGTAAAAATTAAATACCATTTAAATATATAATGTGTTTTATGACATCATAATGACCCAATGGTGATGTAATAAAATACCATAATCCTTATGTTCGGCCAATATGTGTTTTATCATTAAAATAATGAGGTTTTGGGTTTGTTTGACTTACTTTTCAAAGCATTAATGGAACCCTCAAGACTTATTCAACACTTTGCCTTTTTAAATTAATTTCCATGGGAGTGTGACTCACCTCCACATAAGCAACCCTAATTTTTTAATAAGTTCGGACCTTGGACTTGTAAAATATTGTTTTCCTCTTTCCTTTTCCAGAAACCATGGGCAAATACCATGGGATGGTTTGTGGTTTGGATTATTTTAATATAAGGGGTCCCAAACCTAAATAATAAAGAATTCCCTCACCTTTCCTATATAAACCCACCCAAGCTCCCACTTCCTCCTCACTCAAAGACCTTGGAGTTCATCCAACCTCTATCCTACTCTCTCTAGAATCCTCTCAAGGTGCCCTAAGCTCCCAAGAAGCCTCTCACAAGCCTCTCTCTAGCATTTGGAAGCACACTTCCAAGTAAGGGTTTTTTCTTCCTTTCTCATTTTTGTCAATTTTCTTTAAGTTGTATTTCCCTTTTTAATTTCAATTATGAATGTTGGGGTATGGTTTCGCACCTCTCCCATACTGCCCTCTTATTGTTTGAATGATGGGAGATCCCTTTCTCTCTCATTAAATTCCTCCCATGTACACACGTTACTATGCCGAAATTCCGAAAGGAACCTTTTTTTCCCCTTCTATATTCAAGCAATAGTTTTGTATCATGAATCTAAATTCCTTTTCAATTGTTGGTACATGTATCTATATGACCTCCTTACTGTCCATTACATGTAAATATGATGATGAACCTCTTTCTCTCTCATCAACCATTTTTATGAATTCTTATGTCACGCTGTTACGCTGCCGAAATCACACCGATTTTCTAAGCCAATATCATTGTGTAGTGAATACCATGCCCATTTCTCCATCAAGGGTATTAACCTTTATGCACATTTACTAATTGATTATAAAGTTTCATGTATGAATTCCACATTCCTTTATCGTGGAATAAATTATTATGTTTTATGAATCCATGATGTATGATCCATGTGGCACACTTATGCATGAAATGAAATGTTTAAGAAGGGTGCGCCCTTTATAGCGCTCCAATGCATTGGGTAAAGTATAGTATCATGATATGTCATGTGCAATGATTGTTGACTCATTCTAATTCAAGTGAAACGTGGGTTTACTCGTGCTTCAAGTGCAATGAGGGTTTACTCATGCTCCATGTGCAATGAGCCTTGGCTCATGCTAATTCAATGTTAAGTGTTGTTGCCACATTTCCATGTTATGATTATCATGCTTTATCATGAATTTATGTTCATGTTACTCTTATGCTCTATTGATGTTCCTATTGCCTAACATGTATTTTACTCCTCATGTTATTCATTGTTTACTCCCTTACTGGGCTTTATAGCTCACCCTTTTCTTATGCATGTCCTCAGGTTATCCCATGCAATGCTAAGTACGAAGGAATGTAGTGGTCATGTAAAGGAAGTTTTCAATAAAGATGTTGTATTTCATGTTTAAAGTTTTTATGTAATGATCCTAATCCCCAAAGACACTAAACCTCTCGATCTTCTTTGTTGGATCAAGTGAAGTTTTATGTAATAAAGCATGTTTAAGTTGTAATAAAAAGCAGGGTCGTCATAGTTGGTATCAGAGGATAGGTTTAGTTATTTTTGGGATTAGGAAACCCTAGTAAAGCCTTAGATACAAGACTAAGTATAATAAAAACATCCCTAAGTTTTGGTAAATACTAAGTAAGTGGTTTATCAAACAAATACATCCCTGTCTGGATACGAGCAGGTAGAGGCGGCTCTGGCACAGATGTATCTTAGGGGTAAAACCCGAAAACACCGCTTTGAGCTAGAATCGAACGAGAACTGGTGCACGACAACGGGCCTTGCTGCACTCTTGGTTACGACACTCCCGGGGGATATGTTTTGATAAATTCACAATCTTAGTATGAACCCTTATTAAGGGAAAAAATGCCCCTAAGAATATATGTTAGAAGGAAGATCATGAAAAGCCTGGATTGAATCCTATAGACTCATGAGTTAAAGAGATTAAAGTTTATTTATAAGTCATAAACTTTTGTCTTTGGATTACCCTTTATGTGTTACCCCTAACTTTCCTTTTATTCCAGCCAATGGCCGATAATAGGAGAACTCGGGCTAACAACTGTTGTGAAGATCAGTGTGATGATTGTACTTATGAGATGCCCAATCCAATGGGAGCGGGAATCGCGAACTTTGTCACGCTTCTCTCTCAGCTAACTCAAGTTTTGAATAGAAACACTGGTCAAGAGGAAAGTTCAACCCCCCCTAAGAAAGAACAAGTCGCTATCGAGAGATTCATGAGACAAAGGCCTCCTACTTTTAGTGGATCATCCGATCCCATGATCGCTGAACAATGGATCAACTCCATTGAAAAGATATTCTCCATCCTCCAATGCTCTGAAAAAGAGAAGGTTCTCCTGGCGGCTTATCGTATGGAGGGTGAAGCTGATCAATGGTGGACGTTGATCAAAAATACGAAGCCTGAGGAGGAGATCGAGGCTTTGGAATGGAAGGAATTCCGAAAGATGTTTTTCGATAAATATTTTCCACGCACCCTCCGTCTTAAGATGGAAAGGGACTTCCTTTCCCTCAAACAGAAAGATGAAGAATCTGTGGGAGCGTACGAGGCAAACTTCACAAGGCTTGCACGATACGCTTCCGGCTTTGTCGTTACCCCCGAATGCAAGGTTGACCGCTTCTTTGGTGGGCTGAAGCCTAGCTTGCGGAAAGCATTAGCGATCCGTGACTTCGACAGCTATGAGGAAATTGTCCGATGTGACCTCAAGGTTGAAATGGAGATCGGAGAATCACATGGGTATCATGGGGACAAGAAACGTAAGGTGGAATTCAATGCTGGTGGTCCGATGGATAAATCCAACGGCGCTAAGAAGTTCCAGCACCCCACTTGCCAAAAGTGTGGAAAGAAGAACCCTGGAAATTGCCTTAGGGGGACAAGAAAATGCTTCAAGTGTGGAAGAGAAGGGCACCTAGCTGTTAACTATCAGCAAGAAGGACCCGCGGCTACGACAGAGGAGAGGAACGCTCCGTTCGAACCTCAACGCGTTGTTCAATGCTACAAATGCAAAGAACCGGGTCATTTTGCAAATCAATGCCCTAATCCAAGGGTTATCAGAGGCAACCAGCAACCTCCAAGATAGAAAGGAAGAACTTTTGCCATCACTTCTGCCGAAGTGAACCCCGACAACGAAGTGGTGACAGGTACGCTAGTTATTCATTCAAGAATAGCGAACTTACTTTTTGATTCAAGTTCTACGCATTCTTTTATATCTCAAAAGTTTAGTAGAACAATCCCTGCACCACCACAAATCATGGAATTAAAGATGTCGGTGAGTACGGCAAATGGGGAAATCATTGCATCCCATGAGTATAAGTCCTCCCCTATTATAATCTATGGATTGAATTTCCCGGCGAACCTCGTCATACTCCCTTTGGTGGAATTTGATGCAATTCTTGGCATGGATTGGCTTTCCTTATATAGAGCCAACATAAATTGTCGGGAGAGGGAAATCACACTCCATATGGAGAATCGACCCCCGATTCTTTACAAGTGTCAGGAGGAAGATGAATCTCCTTTAGCTCCATCATCTCAAGTATGGATATTACTTCCTTATGAGCACGCATATCGGGCTCAGATGATTGAGTCCAAGGAAGAAACCACCCTTAAAGAAATGCCTATTGTGAGGGAATTCGCTGAAGTATTTCCCGAGGAACTTCCTAGTCTTCCTCCAAGAAGAGATGTTGAGTTCTCAATTGAACTTATACCTGGGGCGCTACCAATATCCAAGACTCTATATAGAATGGCTGTTGTTGAGCTTGAAGAGCTGTAGAAACAACTATAGGAGAATCTGGATAAAGGGTTTATACGCCCAAGTGCATCACCATGGGGTGCACCAGTCGTCTTCGTCAAGAAGAAGGATGGGTCAATGCGGCTTTGCATTGATTATCGTGAACTTAACAAAATCACGATAAAGAACAAGTATCCTATCCCAAGAATTGATGACTTGTTTGATCAGCTGCGTGGAGCACAATACTTCTCCAAGGTGGACTTGCAGTCGGGATATTATCAAGTAAGGGTGAAGAAGGAAGATATCCCCAAGACTGCTTTTCGTACAAGGTACGGGCACTATGAATTCATAGTAATGCCTTTCGGACTCACCAATTCTCCAGCAATATTCATGGACTTGATGAATAGAGTCTTTAGAGATTACCTAGAAAAATTTGTGGTAGTCTTTATAGATGATATTCTAATATACTCCAAAACCAAGGAGGACCATGAGGAGCATTTAAGAACTGTACTGGAGACTTTGCGCAAGGAGAAGCTCTATGCCAAGTACAGAAAGTGTGAGTTCTGGTTGAAGGAGGTCTCATTCTTGGGCCATATCATCACAAGCAATGAGATATCTGTGGACCCCTCCAAAACAGATGCAATTGAGGGATGACCGAGGCCAACATCGGTAACTGATATCCATAGCTTCTTGTGGTTAGCTGGATATTATCGACGATTTGTGAGAAATTTATCACGATTGTCCAACCCTCTTACCAAGCTAACTAGAAAGGGAGTAAAGTTTGCTTGGAGTGATGAATACGAAGAAAGCTTCAAGGAGTTGAAAAGGAGGCTTATCACTGTACCCGTGCTCACTTTACCCACAAGTGGGGAGCTTTTTGTGGTATTCAGTGATGCTTCGAAGAAGGGATTAGGATGTGTGCTGATGCAGAATGATAAAGTGATATCCTATGCCTCAAGGCAGTTGAAAATCCATGAGCGAAACTATCCAACGCATGATCTGGAGTTGGCGGTGGTGATCTTTGCCTTGAAAATCTGGCGGCATTATCTCTATGGAGAGAAATGTGAGATATATACTGACCACAAGAGTCTTAAATATATATTCACACAGAAATAGCTTAATATGCGCCAGAGAAGATGGATAGAGCTCATCAAGGACTATGATTGTTCAATACATTACCACCCTGGGAAGGCGAACAAGGTGGCAGATGCCCTAAGTAGAAAGGATCCAGCGATTCTATCAATGATGAGAATTGAGAAGGATCCAATCTTCTTAGACTTGATGAAGATGGACGTGGGAATCATAAAGAAGGGAACATCATCAATCCTTTCACAAATGATTGCTCAAAAATCTCTTTTGGAAAGGTTAAAGGATGCTCAAAATGATGATGCGAGAATCCAAGAAAAAGTGGAAGCTATCAAAAAGGGAAAATCCTTAGAGTTTAATGTTAATGAAGAAGGAATTGTGCGGTTTGGGAAAAGACTGTGTGTTCCATCAAGTTAAGAGATGAAGAAGGAACTTTTGGATGATGCATATAGTTCAAATTTCTCTATTCACCCAGGGAGCACAAAGATGTATCGAGATCTCTGAGAAAACTTTTGGTGGGATAATATGAAGAAGGAGATCGCTGAATATACATCAAAGTGCCTGGTGTGTCAGCAAGTGAAGGAAGAGAGGCAGAAGTCTAAGGGGATGATGAAACCATTGCCCATACTAGAATGGAAATGGGAGAACATCACCATGGACTTTGTCACTGGACTTCCAAGGACATCCAAAGGCAACAATGCAATCTGGGTTGTTGTGGATCGTCTTACAAAGACTGCACACTTCATTGCTATTCAAGAGGATTTCTCTTTGGATCAACTGGCACAGATATATATCATGGATGTGGTACGGTTGCATGGAGTACCACTATCTATTGTTTCTGACCGAGATCCAAGATTTACCTCTAAGTTTTGGAAGAGTCTTAAACATGCTCTGAATACTGAACTGAACTTCAGTACGGCCTATCATCCTCAAAATGATGGCCAATCCGAGCGGACTATCCAAACACTTGAGGATATGTTGAGAGCATTCTCAATGGACTTTAAAGGAGGATAGGATCAACATCTTCCTCTGGTTGAGTTCTCTTATAATAATAGTTTCCACTCGAGCATCAAAATGGCACCATATGAAGCCTTGTATGGGAAAAGGTGTAGAACACCAGCATGTTGGGATGAGGTCGGTGAACGTAAGCTGCTTGGACCAGAAATGGTCGAAGAAATGGTGGAGAAGGTGAAAACCATTCAGCAGCATATCAAGGCAGCCCAAAGTCGACAGAAGAGTTATGCATATAATCGTCGACGAGACCTTGAGTTTAAAGTCGGAGACATGGTGTTTTTACACATATCTCCGTGGAAGAAGGTCATGAGGTTTGGAAAGAAAGGTAAGTTAAGTCCAAGGTACATCGGCCCCTTTGAGATTCTTGATCGTGTTGGGGCTGTGGCCTATCGACTAGCACTTCCACCTACTATGGCCAAGGTGCATGATGTCTTTCATGTATCCCACTTAAGGAAGTACATACTAGACCCTTCACATGTACTCTCTTCCGAGGTGGTACAATTGGAAGATGATCTTTCTTATGAGGAGCAACTAGTGAAGATCTTAGATCGTAGAGAAAAAGTTCTACGAAATAAGACAATGCCCCTCGTCAAGGTGTTGTGGAGAAAACACAAGTTTGAAGAAGCAACTTGGGAGTCGGAGGATATGATGAAGCTGAGTTACCCACATTTGTTTTAGTGTGGGAGATGGAAAATTTCGAGGGCGAAATTTCTTAAGGAGGGAATATTGTAACGACCCAAAGTTTCATTAATGGAAAATCCCTCTTGATCCAGTTAAATGTTTCTTTATAAAAAATGTTTTTATAAGATGTCAAATTCTTTAGTTTTACGTTAAGATTTGTGACCGTTACTTTTATAGCCGTTGAACAGTGATCATCTGAGTAGTATAAATATAAGGCTTTAACGAACCCATTTCTACTCAGACAAAGGAAGTGATGGCCTCATCCTGTAGAATTGCCCCTTACGAAGCCCATTTGTCGGAGCTCGGAAAAGAGGTGGTGTCTTTGGGATTTGCCCTTGACCAAGCCCAAGCTGAGCTTCATCAAGTCAAGCTCGAACGTGATCGTCTACGGGAAAAGTGGAAGTTGATTGAAATTACAACTCGAACGATGTTATCCGAGCCACCCCAAGAGTCTGTCACCACCGCACACCTTACCCTTAGGTCTTATTCGGCTATTTTAAGGGGTTATGTAACAAATAAGTAGCACCATGTTCATGTACATTATTTCTGTATATAATAATGAATATAATTTCTAGTCATTTTTGATAGATTGTAATTAGTTTTTAAAGTACAAACGGTGTTTTTAGTTATTATTTAATTAAGAATTATATTTTATTAAATTAAAGGATTTTTGAATTAAATAATATTTTAATAAAATATTATTATTAATATTAAATTAATTTTTATTAAATATAAATGATCTTATAATTTTATGAATGCAATTAAAATTTTTATTAAGGTTTGAAAGCCATTTCTGTCAAAACCCGTGATTTTTTTATAAATGTCGGTTTTTATTTTAAAAGTGAAAATTCACATATTTAGAAAATTATTTAGATAAAATAAATATTATTTTTGGAATCAGGACGTCGAAATTATCCAACGGTGAATTTTTCATAATTTTCTGAGACAGTCAAATTTTTGGGTAAAAATTAAATACCATTTAAATATATAATGTGTTTTATGACATCATAATGACCCAATGGTGATGCAATAAAATACCATAATCCTTATGTTCGGCCAATATTTGTTTTATCATTAAAATAATTAGGTTTTGGGTTTGTTTGACTTACTTTTCAAAGCATTAATGGATCCCTCAAGACTTATTCAACACTTTGCCTTTTTAAATTAATTTCCATTGGAGTGTGACTCACCTCCACATAATCAACCCTAATTTTTTAATAAGTTCGGACCTTGGACTTGTAAAATATTGTTTTTCTCTTTCCTTTTCCAGAAACCATGGGCAAATACCATGGGATGGTTTGTGGTTTGGATTATTTTAATATAAGGGGTCCCAAACCTAAATAATAAAGAATTCCCTCACCTTTCCTATATAAACCCACCCAAGCTCCCACTTCCTCCTCACTCAAAGCCCTTGGAGTTCGTCCAACCTCTGCCCTACTCTCTCTAGAATCCTCTCAAGGTGCCCCAAGCTCCCAAGAAGCCTCTCACAAGCCTCTCTCTAGCCTTTGGAAGCACACTTCCAAGTAAGGGTTTTTTCTTCCTTTCTCATTTTTGTCAATTTTTCTTTAAGTTGTATTGCCCTTTTTAATTTCAATTATGAATGTTGGGGTATGGTTTCTCACCTCTCCCATACTGCCCTCTTATTGTTTTAATTATGGGAGACCCCTTTCTCTCTCATTAAATGCCTCCCATGTACACCCGTTACTATGCCGAAATTCCGAAAGGAACCTTTTTTTCCCCTTTTATATTCAAGCAATACTTTTGTATCATGAATCTAAATTCCTTTTCAATTGTTGGGACATGTATCTATATGACCTACTTACTGTCAATTACATGTAAATATGATGAGGAACCCCTTTCTCTCTCATCAACCATTTTTATGAATTCTTATGTCACGCCGTTACGCTGCCGAAATCACACCGATTTTCTAAGCCAATATCATTGTGTAGTGAATACCATGCCCATTTCTCCATCAAGGGTATTCACCTTTATGCACATTTACTAATTGATTATAAATTTTCATGTATGAATTCCACATTCCTTTATCGTGGAATAAATGATTATGTTTTATGAATCCATGTTGTATGATCCATGTGGCACACTTATGCATGAAATGAAATGTTTAAGAAGGGTGCGCCCTTTATAGCGCTCCAATGCATTGGGTAAAGTATAGTATCATGATACGTCATGTGCAATGAGTGTTGACTCATGCTAATTCAAGTGCAACGAGGGTTTACTCGTGCTTCAAGTGCAATGAGGTTTTACTCATGCTCCATGTGCAATGAGCCTTGGCTCATGCTAATTCAATGTTAAGTGTTGTTGCCACATTTCCATATTATGATTATCATGCTTTATCATGCCTTTATGTTCATGTTACTCTTATGCTCTATTGATGTTCCTATTGACTAACATGTATTGTACTCCTCATGTTATTCATTGTGTACTCCCTTACTGGGCTTTATAGCTCACCCTTTTCTTATGCATGTCCTCAGGTTATCCCATGCAATGCTAAGTACGAAGGAATGTAGTGGTCATGTAAAGGAAGTTTTCAATAAAGATGTTGTATTTCAAGTTTAAAGTTTTTATGTAATGATCCTAAGCCCCAAAGACACTAAACCTCTCGATCTTCTTTGTTGGATCAAGTGAATTTTTATGTAATAAAGCATGTTTAAGTTGTAATAAAAAGCAGGGTTGTCATACATCATTGATATTCATGTCTCTTTGTGAAAAAGATGTATTTTGAGTAGTCACTTGAAAATTTTCAATTCCTTGCACTTCAGTGAAACCATATTCAATTTGAGTAAAATTATTTTCCTGAAATTTGATTTTTATTATGCTCCACCAATCACTCAGGTCTCTTGAAGTAGCACAATACTTTGCGTAATAAATTTGATGTGAATGTTGAGCCAGTAAAAATGATTCATTTACTGCAAGAAGACTTTTATATTTAATATCAATGATTCCATGAGTCGGATGAACACGCAAGCCTCTCTCAGTATCTAACCATCGAAATTTAAACATCGTTATGTAATTTTGTCCTAGATAACAAAGTTCAATAATTTCATCCAGCATGCCGTAAAAGTCAACTTCAGTTTCTCTATGATGATATCCTCTCAAGAAAACTCTACTATTCATTGTTTTTTTATTCCACATATGCACGTATATGAAATCGAAAACCATTCACCACATGTGCATTATAATATTTAACCATTTTGGATGGTGAGTTACTCAATATACACAGTCTATTATCAATTTTATTAACATGTTATGACACCTAATTTTTTTAAAACAATTATCAATATAATAAATAATAAACTGAATTGATATATTAAACCATGAATAATTTATGTTACCAGTTTTTAAAACCATTGAGATTTTTTTTGTCGGCGTTCTTCAAGAGAAGCTACTGTAATATGTGGAAACTGTTTCTTGATATGATTATCATATAACCTACAAATAAAATAAGTTTACTTACTATAACATAAATTATAAAATAAGTGATATAAGAACTCAAAATACAAATGATGTCATTTCTTCACAGTTTAGCAGAACATATGTATGTGCTCTGTGATGTTCATCATCTGAAAGCCATCGTTCATGAACTCCACTGAATCCAAGATCTGGATGATTAAAAACTAATAATTGATTTCTCATTTCATCATCAAAATTACCCTTGTTTCATCCAATGTGGTTTTGTTTTGATGGATATTCAGATTCAAAATAATGAGAGTAGAAAAATGCAATTTCCTCTTGCAAATAAACTTCAACAATTGAGCCTTCAACAGATGCTTTGTTACGTACTTTTTTCTTCAATTTCTGCATGCATCTCTCGAATGGGTACATCAACAGAAAATGTACCAGACCTCCACATTTTAATTTATGTGGCAATTGTAATATCAATTGTTCCATTTATTCAAAGAAATCCAACGAAAATATTTTTTCCAGTTTACATATAATTACAAAATCTTCTTTCAGTTTGCTTAGTGCATCATAGTCTATTGTCGCTGCACAAATGTCTCAGAAAAAATATGATATGTATATTATTGAATTCCAAATCATAGAATTAAACAAACCTCTTAATCCAACCGGCATAAGTCTTTACATTATAGCATGACAATCATGACCTTTTAATTCGGTAATATGACCACTCTTAACACATCTGCCCAAATTAGAAGCATAACTATCTAAAAGTCTCAAATCTGTAATCCACTAAAAAAAATAATAAGCAAATCTCTTTGGACAGTGTATAAAATTATTTTGGCTTTATTAACCTCTGTGATCTGACATTTTCAAATAGTTCAAGTTCTGGTTGCCTGCACATTTGGACAAGATCTAATCATGCATTTACATTATCTTTGGTCTTACCTGGTGTATCCAAAACTGTATGAAATAAATTATCAAAACAATTCTTCTCAATATGCATGACATCCAACATGTGGTAGAACAACAAATTAGACCAATATGGTAGATCTCAAAAAATGCTCTGTTTTATCCAATTGTGTTCTTTACCAAAGACATGAATTTTCTATTGGTTTATTGTTGGTCCAAATGTGATGGGAGGTAATGAAAATATAACTAATTTTAACTTTGTACCTGAGATCATTTTTGGAGGTCCATCCCTTTCAATTATATCTTTTCTGAAATGAGATTTTTTCCTCTGAAAAGAATGACCGGTTGGAAGAAATATGTGATGACAGTCAAAATAGCAAGGTTTTTTCCCATTGATGAGCATAAATGATTTTTTATCTCTCATATAGTAAGGACATGATTTTAGACCATGTGTAATCTAACCAGATAACATGTCATATGTCAGGAAGTCACTAATTGTCCACATCAATGTAGCTTTTAGTATGAATTATATTTTCACAGCAACATCATATATACCAACACCATTACTCCACAATGAATTTAACTCATCAATTAATGGTTTCAAATAGACATCAATATTCTTTTTCAGATGTCCTGGGATTAATAAGGTCAAAAATATATAAGGATCCCCCATAAACATCCATGGAGGTAAATTGCACGGAGTTATAAAGACATGCCAACATGAATACTAACTACCATAAGAACCAAACGAATAGAAACTGTCACTAAAAAGACACAATCAAACGTTTCGGGCTTCTAAAGAAAAATATGGATGCAATCATTCAAAATGTTTCCATGAATCACCATCAGATGGATGATTCAAGCTTTTATTGGATGAAATCTTGGTTTTGTTCCATGAAATCATTGTCATTGTGTTCTGAGACCTAAATAAACACTGCAACCTAGGTGTAAGTGGGAAATATCTCAACTGTTTTATAGGAATAAATCCAAACTTACCAGGTTGAGCTTCTTTATATCTCGATTGTTCACATATGGGATAACTATCCAATGCCTCATTTTCACCAGAATATAAGATACAATCATTTTAACATGCATGAATCTTCTGATAACTAAGGCCCAGATTATGAACCAGCCTCTTGCTCTAATATTAATTTGTAGGCTACACATTTACTTCAGGTAATAGTGTTTTAACCAAAGAAAATATCTGATCAAAATAGTTGTTTGACATTCCATTATTTGATTTAATAACCACAATTTTTTCAACCACTTCTAATTTTATTCTCTTGCAACCAGGATATAATGTATCCTCACCAGACCTTAACAACTCATAAAATTAAGATGGTTCCAACTCAAGAGTTAAATCAATATCATCCTGAGTTTCAGTTTGTTGAACAGATGGACCTTCAACATCATGTACTAAATTTTGAAACCATGACAGATCTGGAATAAAATTATTAGTATCTTATCTAGAACCGTGTTCAGCATGTTGATACCAAAAAACATAATCTGGTTGAAAACCAAAATGCAAGAGATGTCCCCCAACGTTTTCAAATGTGTCAAATGTTCTAAGGGAACATTTTTTGCAAGGACACTTAATTGTGCCTTCTAAAACAAATTCTGATTTTGATGATGTAAATGATAATAAAGATTCAACACTCTCAATATATAGAGGATTTAAACCAAAACTGTTTGGATTTATGCGCTGATTTATCCAAGCACAATCATTTAATAATGATTGTTGTTGACTTATTTGTTATATATTTTATACAAAATATAAAATCATTACTATTTTTAATAATTTGATATAATAAAAACACTATCCAAAAAAGAGAAGATAAATAATTACAGCTACTTCTTACTAATTACCACTGATTACGGGCGACATAATTTCCAGTGGATTGATGACTTATCTTTTTTCCAACGACTCATATACTTGCAACTTTCTCACATTGAAATCACAATTAAGAATCTACTCAAAGGTACGCATATCCATTCCCGTGCATACGAGAATGCATAAGCATACCTCCGACCAGATTCTTCATTATGATTTTAGTGTGAGAAACATGCAAGTAAATGAGATGTCGGATAAAAGAGCCCCCTTTTGTCGACGAATAATCTTCTTATAACTATCACCACCTGAAAACATTATGAAAAATTTGGTCCTACAAATGCATATCTAATCTCGTGCATACGAGATTGGATATGCATACGCAAGAGCACATTTTTCATAATGTTTTGAGTTAGTGAGAGTTGAAAAGAGAAGGGTTATCGAGAAAAAGGATTGATACCAATCCACTTGAAATTGTGCCAAGTTCTTACAATTTATTACAACTATCCCTATTTATTACTAATTCGTTCAATTTATTACTAATTATTACTACTTATTACTAATTATTACTAGTTATTACTAATTATTACTATTTATTCCTAATTATTCCTACTTATTACTATTTATTCCTAATTATTAATACTTACCACTAATTATCACTAATTATCACTAATTATCACTAATTATTACTAATTATTACTAATTATCACTAATTATTACTAATTATTTGTATTTATTACTAATTATTAGTATTTATTAACATCAATTAGTATTTATTAATCAATGATAATTATCATAAATTAGTACTATTTATCGTAAATTAATACTAATTACCGCTAATTTTTTGTAAATTACAGCTAATTTTTAATATAATTTAATATAATGTAATAAATTATATTATAAATTACTAAAAAGGTGTAAATCATAGAATTTTAAATCTTCAGGTCATGAGAAATGACCAATTTGTGTCAATTATGTCCAATTTTTTCATTGCACATGACCAAAAAATTAGTGACCTATTTTATTTTCACTTTTTTTTTGTAATTTATAATAATTTATATTATTTTATAGTAATATATAAAAAATAATAATTTATTTATTACTAATTATAACTAATTATTACTAATTATTACTAATTATTACTATTTATTACTATTTATTACTAATTATTACTAATTATTACTATCTATTACCATTTATTACTATTTATTACTATTTATTCCTAATTATTACTAATTATTACTAACTATTCTTAATTATTACTAATTATTGCTAATTATTACTAATTATTTCTAATTATTTCTAATTATTACTAATTATTACTATTTACTGCTAATTATCAAAAATTATTTCTAATTATTACTAATTATTTCTAATTATTAGTAATTATTGCTAATTATTAGTAATTATAGATAATTATTAGTAATTATTGCTAATTAATAGTAATTATTCATAATTATTACTATTTATTCATAATTATTACTAATTACTACTAATTATTACTAATTACTACTAATTATTACTAATTACTACTAATTATTACTAATTATTACTAATTATTACTAATTATTACTAATTATTACTAATTATTACTAATTATTAATAATTATTACTAATTATTACCAATTATTACTAATTATTACTAATTATTAGTATTTATTACTAATTTTTAATATATATTACTAATTATTAGTATTTGTTACTATTTTTTACTAATTATTACTAATGATTACTACTTATTACTAATTATTACTATTTATTACTAATCATTACTATTTATTGCTAATTATTACTATTTATTGCTAATTGTTACTATTTATTCCTAATTATTAATATTTATTGCTAATTATTACTATTTATTTCTAATTATTAGTAATTATTACTAATTATTAGTAATTATTACTAATTATTGGTAATTATTACTAATTATTAGTAATTATTGCTAATTATTTCTAATTGTTGCTAATTATTACTATTTACTAGTATTTATTACTAATTATTACTAATTATTAGTATTTATTACTAATTATTAGTATTTATTTCTAATTATTAATAATTATCACTAATTATTAGAAATTATTACTATTTTTTACTATTTTTTTACTATTTTTTACTAATTATTACTATTTTATACTAATTATTACTATTTATTGCTAATTGTTAGTATTTATTACTATTTATTACTAATTATTAGTATTTATTACTAATTAATACTAATTAATACTATTTATTACTATTTATTACTAATTAATACTATTAATTACTATTTATTACTAAATAATACTATTTATTACTAACTAATACTATTTATTACTAGTTAATACTAATTATTACTAATTATTACTATTTATTACTAATTATTACTAATTATTACTATTTATTACTATTTATTACTAATTATTACTATTTATTACTATTTATTACTAATTATTACTAATTATTACTAATTATTAGTATTTATTACTAATTATTAGTATTTATTACTAATTATTAGTATTTATTAGTAATTATTAGTATTTATTACTAATTATTAGTATTTATTAGTATTTATTACTATTTATTACTATTTATTACTATTTATTCCTAATTATTAGTAATTATTGCTAATTAATACTATTTATTGCTAATTATTACTATTTACTGCTAATTATTACTATTTATTGCTAATTATTACTATTTATTGCTAATTATTACTAATTATTGATAATTATTAGTAATTATTGCTAATTATTAGTAATTATTAGTAATTATTTCTAATTATTTCTAATTATTACTAATGATTTCTAATTATTACTATTTATTAGTATTTATTACTAATTATTAGTAATTATTAGCAATTATTATTATTTGTTACAAATTATTACTATTTGTTACTAATTATTAGTATTTGTTACTAATTATTAGTATTTATTTCTATTTTTTACTATTTTTACTAATTTTTACTAATTATTACTATTTATTAGTAATTATTACTAATTATTAGTAATTATTAGTAATTATTACTAATTATTAGTAATTATTAGTAATTATTTGTAATTATTACTAATTATTAGTATTTATTACTAATTATTTGTATTTATTACTATTTTTACTAATTCTTACTATTTATTCCTTATTATTACTAATTACCGCTAATTATTACTAATTAACGTTAATTACTATTAATTACTGCTAATTACCGCTACTAATTACTAATTACCTCTAATTATTTATATTAATTACTAATTATCATTAATAATTCTGAATTACCACTAATTATTAATAATTAGCACTAATAATTTCAATTTATTACTACAAATTAATATTGATAACAAAACAATCTAAATCTAATTTAATTACAACTAATTAACAATAATTAAAATTAATATAAAAAATGAAATAAATATTAAATTAAATAAAACATAAATACCTTTAAATTTGATCTCTTATAGGTGTAGATGACTTCAAAATCTGTTCGTAAAAAAAATTAACTTAGAGAAATTTTAACTCTAAAATTAGAGTTTAGAGAGAGAGAAAGTAGGAATAGAAAGGAAGAAAGAAAAAACGGATGGGGAGTATATATAGGTTAGATTATTTACGACGGGGGTCCCGTCGCAAATACTACTATTTGCAACGGGACCCATCACAAATAACTTTGGCCGCATTAATTACTGTCGGCGATTAAAAGGGTATTTGCGACAGGACCCGTCGCAAATAGTGATGTAACATCCCATTAAACTGTGTTATGTAACGATATGTTTTATATTACTATGTCTTCCTTTAATCGAACAAGCTATTCTCTTTAAAAAAAACATTATAACAAGGGAATAAAGTAAATGCACAAAAATAAACAAAAGGCTCTTTTATTCAAATGAGGAACACCTTGGTAACTACAACTCACAGTGATCAAACAGGAAGCTTAGCTAACCAAAGATTCCAACTAAAAACCCGATTAAAATTACAGGAAGACCGCTTAAAACCACAAGAACCCCGAGAAGGGGATAAGGGTCTTTGGCATCCATCAAAACAAACATAAGGATGGCCGAAGCCACCGCAGCCGCACTGAGCACCAAAGGAATGACTTGAACCATCTTTAGCTGACAAACCGACTTCAAAATATGAATACCAAGACTTCATATTTATAAAGGTTCCGCATAGCCGTTGCAAATTTTACTGTTGTTGTCTTTTCAAGATGACCGTTGGGATTTAAAACCGATGGCCTTAAGGGTTTTTCTAAATGAATACTTTTATAATAATTAAGGCGTTTTCTTTAAATAATACATAATGAATCTGATTAATTTGTGATCTAAGTTCTAAGGAACAATTTATATTTATATCTGTACATTCTTATATCTATACTTTCATGCATATTAGAGATTAGTTATCATACTATATAAAATTATAATATTTTGGTAATACATGGTATTAAAGATTATTATGAAGCGCACTATTTTTTTAGCTATACGATCAATTAACTTGTTATATGGGTTTTACATATACTTATATTACAATTTTTGCATCATTATGTTAATGCTTACACAAATACTCTTTTTACTTTAAAAACAATGGAGATAATAGAATGATTGTAAAACTTTAAAATAATTAGTAATGTTATGATAACATATGAAATTTTATGCTTTTGAAATTATGTTAAATATGGGATTAAGTAACCAAATTTTAATAACAACCTTAATGAATATAGATCTTCACATGTAATTATAAATTAAGATAATTGTTTTTAAATAGAGGAAAATGATATTATAATTTATGTTTTAGGTAGGGGTTAATAGTTTAGCATATATGTGTAATTATAACCCTTGACTTAACTTAAGACAATAATAATAGTTTAATAATAAGGTTATGTTAATAATAATAATGATTTTGATAAAGGAATAAAATAAAGATAAAAAAAATATTATGTTAAAAATGATAAAAATGAGGCCGCGAGTATCTTTTTTTTAAAAAAAACACCGCATCCTCTACAGGTCGTCCGATCCAGCGTGCTGTAATCTTGGTCGTCCGTTTTTTTAAACGCCGCGTCTGTCTTTGGCCATCCGATCGACTCCCGATCAATCCACGTCGTCCATTTTCTTTTCAGATCTCTCTCCCCCGCGGTTTCTTCTTCCTCGCGCACACGAACTAGTAGGGTAGGCAGTATTGCATTTTCATCACCCAGGCCAGCGGTGGACCCGACGTCGCCCTTTTTTTTCCACAGGTTGACACCGTCCCTTTAATGCCTGGCCTCGGTTCCCTCGACGCCTCTTCACGACTTGGTTATTTTTTTTAAAACCCTGAGTTGCACCGAAGCAAGGCCTGCGGTTCCTTCGGGTTTCTCTCCAGCACCGTCGAGACCACTTGCTCCTTCTCCTCCTCTCCAAGCCGGTAAGGGAGCTCTGTTTTTTTTCTTTTTTTTTCTTTTTGAATGTTTTCTTCTTGTTTGGTTTGGAATATATACATATATATATAGTTATGTGTATATGTATCGACCATCTTCTATACTGCAGTCATCCTTAGCCCTTCTTTTTAAAAAAAAATTGTGATCGGTTTCTGGTATGGTGATCTTTAATTGGGTTGAAGGTTTGGTCTTTTTTTAGTTTTTTTATAAATACTGATATATATATACATATATATAATTTTAGAACATTAATGTTTACCTCAAATCCTCCCTTTTTCTGAGGGGATTGTCCATAGGTTATTCACTCATGTAGTTATGTAAAGTTTAAGTTTGAAGGATTCCTTTTTTATATAATATGTGTAATCGGGTGTTTAGGTATATATATATATATATATGTATATATATATAATCCCACCTTCAAATCTATTTTATAAGATTTTCTCTTATTTTTCATTATTGTATACTAGGGTTTATGTACCTAGATAGGTAATTTTGAATCTACAAAATCCCTTATGTAAACTTTATACGTGTATATGACTAAATACTTATGTTTATGTATTTTTTTATTACAAATTATTTTCGGTGTTTAAGATATTAAAACTCATCTCTAGATAATAATTTAGATGCAAAATAGGTTTTGGGGTCTAAGTGAATCTATGCTATAGTATAAAACCATCGTTTTTATGAACACACAGTTTCATGGATAACACACCTTATATGTTTTAGTTTTAATCAAATAAGTGGTTATTGGTTAGGGGTATTCTAATCTTAAGGAAATTTAATGGACCTTGATTTAATTGTTTACACACTTCACGTATATATATATGTGGATATATAAAATGTATTTATGGGTTTATTTTCCAAAACCCTGTTGTCAATTAATAATTATCAAGACTTAGTTTATACTATGATACCTGTAAGATTTTAATAATTTTGGTGGTTGCTCAATCAATATGTATGTTTCACCAATGAACTTGATTAATCTTCGATGTTATTCTAATATGTACCCTCGATATAATTTATACGTTAAAAGAATGAGCTTCAGCATGTTTTAAAGAAATGAACTATGAATTTATGGGCTTATGTTATCAGGTTTTAACCATTTACTATTTTGATGTTAACCTGGATGTAATGATTTTTTAGCAGTTAATCTAGTTATGGTTAAATTGTAAGTTTCAAAGTCATGTTTATCACAATAATGAATGTCAAGTATTATTTTTAAGTGTATCTTTTTAATCTATGCATGTCACGGCTAATCTGATGCATCTATAGTATATAACCCTTTCCACATGTATTTAAATAATGGCCAAACCACCAGTACTTTATCAACATATTCGAAAGATAATGCATGTGACCCCTTGGAAGTTTTTCCTTGTGAATTAGTTGGTGTGTGCATCACTGATATATAACACATTGTATTATTCATGTACCACTTGTCATCAAGCATGTATTTCCTTAGCAGTTTCCATATCTTATCTTGTGTGTTATAGCTAGAATGATGATCATCAAATATTAATTAATGAATATAATAACCTGTTATTTGGAGTGGTATGGGACACCCCAAATAACATCATTATAAAATTGGGTATCCAAAGTGGTATGTGACCTAGCCCCTAAGACATGTGAGGAACGTACTAGACTGCCAAGTTGGGGACTGGTTAAAGTAAGCCCTCTAGGTTGGGGACTAGTTAAAGTAACCCCTCTAGGTTAGGGACTGGTAAAACTAAGCCCTCCGGGTTGGATACCGGTAAAAGTAAGCTCTATGATGCATCAAAAGTTTTCATGAGACAATTTATGTGGGTATTTACCCTTAGGTCAAGGAACGAGGCCTTGACATAGAGACATGAGTCCAGAGTTACGCGTTTCCTCACTATGACTTAATATAAGTGATCAACCATGGGATTTTCCGACTAGTAGGTTATCCCTGGTTCAGAGCCTTTTGTGTGTATAGAAGAATTAATGGAATGACTTGATATGTATCAGGAGTTTTTTCCTTGATCCTTTTAATAGAAGATTTATGTTATTTCATGTGATAAGATATAAATATGGCCATCATGATAAGTGCACCAATCATGTTCATTATTTCAGCATTTTCGATTATGTCTTATGAACTTAGAACTCCCCTGCTATTAGAATTATTTACCCAACTTGTTGGTTAATGGTTATACAAGCATTTTACCTCCCTGTTTTGAACTGCATACTCTAATCATGGTTAGATGTTATGTTATCAGTTTTCTTTATTTCAAGATATCTAGTTTTCCAATGTTTTTAGTTCTATTTTCAAGTGCATTATTCTCTTTACAGTAAAGAAATACTATTTTCAAGACATTTTAAAACCCCTTACTGGGCATACTTTTCTCACCCTATGTTTATGTTTTAAAAATTTTCAGGTGTGGGTTTTTACTAAAGAAGTTTTTCAGAAGCTGCTAGTTTCCCAGAACCTGAACCTTGCGATTCTCTGTATTAATGGGACATGATGTATTATTGTAAATATTTGTAATGAAATGTTAGTACATCATGCCCCATGGGCACCCGGGAACCGGGGGCCTTACAAGTGACATGCCGATACACTATTTGCAATGGGGGCATATCTCGTCGCAAATAGTATTTACCATCACAGGGTATTTGTGACGGGGAGGCACCCCCGTCTCAAATACCCTTCTCACAGTTTGGCGCACAAATCTCACCAAACCTTTTACTATGGGACCCCTTATCCCATTGCAAATAACTAATTATTTGTGATGGTTTGATGTCCCCATCACAAATAATCTTTTCGACAAACTATTTGCGATGAGATCTATTCCCATCGCAAATAACCCGCCACAAAAGGCCATTTTTCCTTTAGTGTGTGCAAGTAAATTAGGCTAATGTCTCCCATGTGTGTGATATGCCTACTCGACACTAGTCTCCACCCCCTAACCTATTGGAGGCAGGATTGTGGTAGTTGCGGCTTGAGCCACATCATTTCAGGTCGTGATAAAGTGGAATCATAGGTGGTTCATCCTTGGGTCGGTGTTTAGAGTTATACCCATGATGAGGATTGTTTTGGGAATTATGGAAACAATGTTAACTGTTTTGAGTTCATCTCTCATGCCAGAGATTCTAGTTTTGGTATAGCGGCTGACCTATCCATTCACCAAGACTATGATAACCTGCATGTGGACTCAGTACATATAGTCACTGGTTGGGAAAAACTTTGGTACATGCATTATATAGGAATGATTTGTGGTTTCCATATCTTTCTTGAGCCATCTCACCAGATACACTCATTGACTGTGGTTTGTCTTGTCTTCTTTCAGGACGTATTAATGAGGAAATCCAATGAGGGTTTCACAGAAAAGTCGAGAGTTTGACTCGATGAGTGATGAGGCCTTCGTGAAGGGGCTTAGTCACGAGGTGGTATTTCTTCAAGGTGGTCAGCAGGCAGTGTTTTCTCCTATTGATCAGTTTGGTGACCCACTTCCAATGGTTTAGGTGGATGTAGCATTCCATATTGAGTCATGGATGGATATTTTGGTACTAGATGATGATGCACAGGGTTCGAACACATATCTTGATCTTCTAAGGTAGATATCTCCTAGGATACAGGGTCAGTAGGACCCACCGATAACAGGCATGTGACACAAGTCATGGAACAAGAGGTTTTGTTAGATATATTAGGGACAAATCAGTTCTTTAAGGCTGAGACATTATTACACTTGTGAAGGTGAAGAAAATATCATGTGGTATTTTCGAACCTGTTGTGTTGTAGTCATAGAGGTGGTCGATGAACCACCCAGGTAGAGATAGCGGCTGAAGAAAGGAGGTCCATGGGGCGAAAGATGTGATGGAGGGGTTGGGGGAGCAGTAGGAGGTGGCAAGTGCTTTGGTTTGATACTACCATCACCACCCCTAGGTGGACTACTATAGGTTTGGGAAGGTGGTGGTTGGAATCTTCAACAGTTGCAGGCACTAGAGGTTTTTTTTCCAGAGGCTCCAAGAGTATTTCAAAGTAAGATCTGTGTTCCTTCTACTCTTGTTATAGTACTGTTAGACATGGTTACAAAACAATATTTTTACTCCTCTATTCAAGTTCATTTCTAGGGATATGTGGGGCATCAGTAGGGCCCTTTTTTAGTATTTTTTGGTGTGAATTTGGACATGCAAGGAAGAGTGAAATTCCCCCCATTGAGATTCATTATTGAGACATGATCCAAAACTGTGCAGGTGATTCAGTGTCTCCCAAAGAAAATAGTGTCGAGGTTTGGTGGATGAGTCTCTTTTAATTTTGTGTTTTGGGTATTTTTCATGTTATAAGGTGTTAGATAAATCCTTGGTTGTGGTAAATAGGCATTAAATGGAAATAATTAGTTTCAACCAGTAGAAGTTCATAGAGGCTTCAAGTACGATTCGAGTTATGACGTGTGTTTTCACCACCCTAGTTTTATTTTTCACATATAGTCATGATATACTTATCCCTGATAATATACCCTATTTGAGACCTAGTTAAACTAGTGGATCCTTTTTGCTTGAACCTTGTTTTTTAGCCTCCTGCAGAGAGAATCGGTGATTACACACTTCTACTGACAGTGTGATATAACTATGGAGAGAGAGAGAGAGAGAGAGAGACTCATGTGGAATCTCTTTGTAGTGAAAGTGAGACCCTATAAATTTTTCCTCATTATGGACTGGTTCCCAACCATCCATGTTCATATGTTTTTCATCAGTGAGTGTGGTGGTGTTTTCGGCTTGTCAGAACAAAGTTTTCCTCCTTTGATAAAGAGTGATCCTAGGCAGAGCAGGATGAGCTCATGTGCAATATGTTTCGACCAATTTCATATTATTTGGCTAGTGATACCTCTAGAGAATAATATTCCATGAGATTTTATTTTCCAATAGTGGTGGTGGAGTATGAGTATGTATTTTTTAGGGACGTGTCAGGTTTATCTCCAAATTGAGGGTTATGATTCTATAAGGACTAATGCCAGGGATCACCCCTGATTTTTGTGATTTCACATAAAATTTAACCCATTGATATTTTTTGGGTTGAAGTTGTGGTTAGTGGTTTCCATAAAAATGGGTTTTGTAATACCCAATGTGTTCACCTATTCATCCCAGTGTTGTTTTCTTGAGAGGTGGATGAGTGTTGAGGATGGTGCAGTTTACCTCTAGTTGATAGTTGTTACCCTTCCTCTTCTTAAGCGATCCAGGGAGGTGAACCTTAGATATATTGATTATGATATTTTATATTAACATACATCTATTGGATATGCTCTATATGGATTTTACAAAGGCAGGGATATCTTCATCCTTGTTTGAGGATGGATGGTGACACCAGTCACGCTGCGGAAGGAGATGAGGAGGTTGTTTTCCCTTAGCAGTACATTTGGTGGAGGTGAGGATGTACTTGGATCTCTTAGCATTGGTTGGGAATCCAAGGGAGTTATAGAATGTTTTCAAGCTAAAATATTGTTGTCTCAGCTATTAGAGGCTGATGAATAATAGATCTTTGTAGAGAGTTCAGGACACTTGTGCATGCAGAAGGTAGTCCGGCTTCATGGAATTATCTTGACGATCATTGAATATCATGATGCTTACTTCATGGCATGATTTGGGATAGGATGATGGAAGTATTTGGGGAATCAGTTTCAGTTGAGAATAGTGTTTTACCCCAGTCATCTATCCAGGTAAAGTGAACCTTTCAGGTTTTGTTGAACATGATTTGGGTTCACATGTCAGTTTTGAGCCATAACTGGGAGGATCATCTACCATCATTGGAGTTTGAGTATCATAGTGATTATCAATCCTCCACTGGTGTGTCACATTTTTGATTCCATGCATGAGGGACCTTATAGTCACTATTATACTAGTCAGATCTAGTGGGTGACGACACTTGGGTGCTAGTTTTGGTGATACTGATGGTTGTGAGGGTACAGTTCATCCAGGGGAAGATGAGGAATCCTAAAAAACATCAGTATTTACTTATATACCAATGATGAAGGCCTTTGTATTTTGATAATTGTAGAGTTTTAGCCAAGGTGGTAGGATATTTCAAGGGTTCTTAGGACTTTATTTTTCCTACTGCTATGTCGAGTTAGCGAGGTGGTGTACCACTTAACCCCATGACCACAATAGTTTTGTTTTCTTGGTTTTCTCCACATGTGACAGTTGAGGAGGTATGTGCATGAATCATTATGTGATATCAACCTGGGTAAGCTGGGCCATGTGAGCAGAGTTTCCATTCTAAAGGAGTCGACAACATTGTGAACCAGCAAAGAAAGATCCTTTATGGGTAAGTTTTTTCTTTGTGTGAATATTTTTTTACAACATGGGAAACCATCGGGAGAACTCATGGGAGTGGGGGGGACCCAGTTGAGAGTCCATTATCCCCACCTTTTTTTTTATTTTTTGCTTTTCAGGTAAAAAATCATTGAAGGGGGGAATAATATAATGTCTCGGTTTTTTTCATTTAATTCTTTGGAATATTTCTAGGAATATTTATGGATATAAGTGTTGAGACAATGTTTGATTCTGAGGCCCAATGATCCCGAAATTGATATTTTAAAAATATTAAATATATTAATATCACACGTATAAGTTTTCCTAAAAAAGTTGAATAACTACCAAATGGAGTCTCATATTAGAAATCTAATACCAACATTGAGTTCAAAATATAGACTTTACCCTAGGTGTGACATAATATTTTTCATCATTGGGCATTTTGGTAAAGTGTTATCGTTGGAAAAAATAATAAAATAAATAAATTTATTTATTTATTTAGATGTAGTGACCAATCATCCTCTATTTAAACACGACTATTCCTAATCCCTAGGGTTAGTCGCATTACCTAGGGATTGAGGGGATTCGTTAAAGAGGTGCTATTGGAGGATCATTGGAATACAAAACTAGATCAAGATCAAATCAGGGATCGTGCACCAATGAAGTTCATGGATCTCATCAATGATGGAAACACATAACTGTTCTTCATCATTGATCAATCAAAACTCCAGGTAGGATTTTTATTTTTTAGATTTATCCCCATTTTCTTATCCCTAGATGAATTCAAATCAATCAACTAATGGATTGATTTGCATATCAATCATTTTTATGGGTATGGGTTTGTTTATTTAGGATTTGAGGGATAATTATTTTATTGTTCATTATTAGATATTATTTTTTCATTATAACAACAATGGATCGAGGTTAATCCAAACAATAGTTTAGGTTCATTCTCTATCTTTTGTTTTTTTGGATTTCTCTCTCTATTCTACATGTGTTCATCGTTGGCCTTTTCTTTTGGCCTATGATTCAATGAATATCTGGTGAAAAATCATTTATCATTCAGTATTTGGTGAAAAGAATCGCTACTGTGGGTTTGGGATGGAGATCTGACTTCAAGATTGTGGTACATGATGACAAAAGTAGACCCATGGATGGATCGAGTACAGATCGTAGGTCCTCATGTGTGCCTTTTCACACCCCTATGAGGAGAGGTGATGAGAGGTGTGATTTGGATATTTTTGTGGCCTGAATCCGATGATTAGGTGACAGAGAGACTCAGTTGGACTAGATCAGAGTTCCTTAGGCAGAATCAGTGGCAGTGGTGTTGAAATTGTTAGACACGTGAGTCTTTCATGGGTTATTTGAAAAACCTGAATACATGACATGTAGTCCTATGAACATAGTCTGTGTAGTCCCCTCTATGTGGTTCTAGGGTTTCCTCATAGAGATAAGGATTTCACATCATGTGACACATGTCACACGTTGTGTGACCCTTAGCTGACCAACTCAGCTTGTACAAGGGGGTACACACCCTAGAGGCCATATAGTCTTATACACCTTGTGTTCCTAGTCACACATCATGAAACACATGGTGAATGGATCAATGTTTATAGTGAGTACACACCTAGGTGGCCATGTGGTCCCACACTCCATGTACTTGGGAAGTACACAAGCAGGCTAGAGTGCACTCTAAGAGTTGTGTACTCAGACGCGTCCAAGTACACAAGCATGTCCTAGTGTGTAGAGTCATGGGAAGATGGAATACTGAATTCCTGATCGACACATACACGCCATGTACCTTCATAGGACACATCATGTACATTTTGAAATGAATGTCGTGTGATCAAGATACACGGGCAATGTCATGCTTTAAGATACACATCGTGTACCCCCAAGGACGCATCATGTACTCCTTTAAAGGATAGGTTGGATTACTCTTTCTTATTAGATTAGATTCATCGTGAACTTGTGTGATATTCCGTGGAATAATATCGTTTTAGTGTATTCCATTGGTCCATTCCTATGAGGGTTCAGTGAAGCATCCCATTCTCATCCAAGTGGGTGACCCCTCTGTAGCTTTCTGATGATCAGTGCAGTGTGGGAGAGTTCCCTTATTCTGGAGTGGTTAGTCTCAGTCTGCTTTGATAGATTCCTAGTTGTCTTGGAGCATGTATTCCTCCGAGAAGCCTATATTGATCCTCATTTCCTTCATGTTTCCTTAGATGGGGTTTGTGTAATTAGCATGAAAAACACTACATGGGCATAGATCCCCAATCTAAGAGTATTTTTTCAATAAGGTCTTGTGTCTCCCCTATGATACCTGGGTGTTTAACGCCTAGCTAAGTATCGAGATCTAATCTTTTTTATGGGGTATTAATCTAATGGAGTGTGTATCTAAGATGGACCCTCTTAGTTTCCTATGTTATTCTTCTTGTCTAGAACTAATGAGCATGACCTCTGGGATGAGTGTCTTCAATGGTAGTATAACTCGGATAGCAGTTACTCTCAGACAAGTATAACCTATGGGATGAAGGGGATGTGCCATCGGCTTAGCGATAACTGATGAGTGATATCTCTCGATTGAGGTCCATCAAGGATGAAATATCTCATGGATTGAGATATCCTGGAAAAACGTTACCTTGAAACCTTGTATTGGATCTATGGTTGGCAGTGGTTGAGACCTTTTTCAACTTAGAGTCTTTTATGAGTATATTTGGTATATTCTTTTTTATCGTTATGTCTCATATATTTGTAACATACCTATGCTTGATGAGTTGACTACTTGTGATGCTTTATTCTTGGTGATTTCAGGATGTCCTACTAGGTATTATTATACTCACCCCTACATGGTCTCTCGCCACACATGTCATGTATTATGTAGACGACAGAACATTTTACGGAGTCCTTAGAGGACCAAGAGTAGGTGGAGCTTAGTTTTGACTAGAAAATATGAGTTATATACCGGTGTTTTATTAGACATTATTCCCATCCTAATGAGTAGGTCAGACTTTATTTTATGGTTTTGGGTGGGCTTGTATTTTCCCCCTTTTTATACATTCTAATAATTTATATCATACTCTAATTATGGGATTATAGATTTATACATGAATTTTTATCATTTTTTTACATTTTATCATTGTATGGGCTTGGAGATGTGTGTTTGTGTGTGTGTATAGGTACATTAGGATATTTCCTCCCATGTGTGTGATATGCCTACTCAGTACTGGTCTCCAACCTCTGGCCAATTGGAGGTGGGTTTGGGGTAATAGCAGCTCAAGACCTATTGGTTCAGGTCATGTAAACCATCCCATATCCTATTGGAGGTGTGATTGGAGTGGAACTCTTGGCTTACTACTGCCCAGGAGGGGCCTCATGGGTTGACTCGGGCCAGGTAATAATTTTTTCCATATGATTGGATAAGAGAGCGATGTTTCACCATGGTTGGGATTCAATTTCTAGCTAGTATATTATTTTGTAGGTATTGATTCTCATGATATACCTTTGGTATACCACATCATATTGTGGGTTTATATTTTATGACATGGGAAAGTTAGAATTGATTATTTCTCAATGGAAGAATTTTCATATAGTGGATTTATGTTTTATGATAGGGGGTGTTACCTTTTGACTATTATTCTATGGTAGGTTCTCTCTATTTTATTTGGTAAACCCCAATATATATCATAATGTGGGTTCATGTTTTTTGACATGAGTGGATTTCCTTTGATTATTATATAGTGGGTTATTTCCATTTGTATTTTGAATTGAAAATATGGTTATTATTTTAAATATATTTTACCTTATTACCCAATGGGATAGGGAGATATTTTCTTATGATGTTTTTTGATAAACTATTTATTTTTAAATGTTTAATAAACCTTTCATTGGTATTGCATATTTTTATTACTCATGCATGAGATTAAACTGGATTC
Source organism: Viscum album (assembly GCA_963277665.1). Lineage (NCBI taxonomy): Eukaryota > Viridiplantae > Streptophyta > Magnoliopsida > Santalales > Viscaceae > Viscum > Viscum album. The sequence continues at coordinate 1,451,696,427 of OY728152.1, read as the reverse complement.
ATTAGGGAAATCCTATTAGGTTTATACTCACTCTCTATATATGTACTTCAGTGGACATATAGATATTATTGGTCATGATGTAGAAAAAAGGAAGACTCTGTTCTTTACCAATGGTGAGTTGTAGATTCATATTTGAGATATGGTGAAGGATTTTGTGGCTTGGGGAACGAATCATTTTATTTTACTCACATCATCTTGTTGTCTTTGTTTTAATTTTAGTTTACAAAACTTTTATATTTATATTATGAATTGTATATTTTGAATGGTTTTTTAAGGTAAAATGTTTTTACATTTACATTAATTTATCTTTAATTTTAGATTATGGATTTTGATGGAAAATAGTTCTCCAATGGTTATATGTTATCCCTCAACACTAGTTTCTTGCCACTGTAAATTTATTGACATGCTTTAGGGCTTGTGTTGATCCATCTCAGGTCTTGAGATTTTGGTTATTAGGATTAGAAAGTTATAAAATGGTATTATAGACTATTTTTAGTTAAATCTTGGAAATTATGGAGGGTGTAGAAAAGAGGATATTTGGAACTCGAAATGTTCCCATAAAACAATACAACTAACTTTTTTCTAGAAAACTTCAAGTTACCATGGAATTCGGGTAGAATAATGGTTGATTAAAGACCTTATATGATATTCTCAATTATTTCAAGTTGATTATCATGATGGGTTAAGAAAAAATGTATTTATACATCATTCTATGAATAATATAGTTTCATCACATGAAAATGGTTTTGAAAATGTATTTCTAATTACTCATTGTTTGATGATTTTTTTTCAATTTTTTTTTGAAATGCATTTAGAAAAATGAATTGATTGATTGTTCTTGTATTTGAGTGATTTTCAAGTTAAATTCCAAGTAAGGTAGAGGGATCCCTAGATGTGGTATGGAATTGATATATTGAATATTTATTTTAAAGGTAATTCTTTGTGGATTATAGAAATAATTCCTCCCAGAAGGATTTATGACTGAAAGAGATAGAGAGGAGTGGAAAATGATTTTTGGATCCTCTATTTTTGAATATAGTTTTATAGTCAATTGAGGTTATTGGATGGGAATCCAATCCGGACAGGTCTAGAGATATGTATTAGGTTGTGGATTTTCAAAAAAATAATCCACCATCATTTAGAGGTGATTTTGGATCAAAGTGGGAAAAGGAATGGTTGGAGAATATCAACTGTATATTCCAGTTTTTTAGGATTCCTGAGACCTCAAAAGTTGATTTTACATCTTATTTTCTAGAAGGAACGACTCATAAATAGTGGTAGTTGATCAGAAAAGCATAAAAACATATGTATTTTCACTAAAATGGTTTATATAAATTCATTAATGATTAATATTATCCTAAGGGGTTGAAGTTGACTAATGCTCAAGAATTTATAGACTTTGAACAAGGTAATATGATAGTGATGGAATATGATTTGATGTTTTTTGATCTTGTGTGGTATGTGAAAAAGTTGTTAAAAAAAGAGAACCTCAAATAATGATGGTTTAAGATGGATTTGTGACCAGATATATTATCAAGGATTGTATTAATAAAATTACCCTTTTATATAGAGGCGGTGGGAATGGAAATTATGGAAAAATCATTCGTGGTGGAGATTCATAGTGTGAAAACTTTCCTTCCATGGTCAGGTGGAGGAATGAGTTATTTTAGTGGTCATAAGAGGAATCGAAAGGAATTCTAGAGGAAACCTCAGAGATATCTTCAGGTTCTTCTCAAGGAGGTAATTTACCTAAATGTTATCAATTTAGAGGAAAGAGTCATGTAAAGACTCATTATGCAGTCTAACCTCAACCTTATCATAAATGTGGTATGATAGTTCATGTGAAGAAATTCTGTGGGTTTTTATCATGAGTGGATATTGGAGGTTCATCCAATCTAATACAAGGATCATGTATGCCATTAAATAAAGTGAGGAAATCTAGGGTGGGGACCCTAGGGAGAGTGGATGAACCTCTAAGGAACATAGAATTTTTTTTATGGTTGAGCAATTAGTTGAGGTGTCTGATGGTGAGACAGAAGCATTTACTATTTTAGGTACTATTTTGACTGCTTATATGCTCATTACTACATTGTTTTACACAAGAGAATCTCATTATTTTATTTTTTCTCATATAGTATACCTTTTGATATTACATATTTAGTGAATTCCTTACACTATATGAATTAATACCTTTTGGTGAAAAGAATGAATAAGGATTTAAATGTTTATCTTGTTCCTTTGTGGATAATGTGGAAATATCATGAGATATTCTAGTCCTTTAAATAAAAACATATATTCTTATCATTGAGTGGACTGACTTATCAAGTATAAGACTCAAATAATACTATATTCAAAGAGTTCTATCATTTTTCACGATGAAGTTTCTTATAAATTTCAAGTATAATGGGATATGAATTTATATTGTTTAATAAATTGGATGAATATCATGTCAGTTTGTAGGTTTAGTTCATGAATAAATGAAGGTGGGTAACCAAACCAAACATTCAGATATATCCACATCCAGAAAATTTTCATTTCTAGATCATATTTAATAATAGAAAACACCTTTAAAAATTACATTTGATAGCACACATTGATCATTTTCAACAAAAATATGCTCACCGCCCCGAACCCAACTATGAAGTGAACGAGGAGGCCTAGGCTCTTAATAAGCATGGAGAGTTGAGGTTTGCAATATATTTATGGTTGTATGGACATCTTTATCACCTCTTCCGCTATAGTTGAGCACTACCTTCTCTTCATCCAGCAATGTCGGACATAGCTTCTCTAAATACACAAGTGTGTGGGATGTCTCCAGTGTTGGACAACATATATTATCTAAGTATATGATGATGGATAAAAAAAGATAAATTCCATATATGATTATGGAAAAAAAACTCATTGAGAATGCCCTTTATGGTTTCTAATAATTTGATTAAGTTGCATCACTTTGAGTGGAAGAGAGGGTGAGAGATAGATATTAAATATAATCGGTAAAAGTAATTGGTAATATTGGGACTAAAAATGACTGTCCCACCAGTTCAGTAATAATCACTAGATAAAATAAAGTAAAAAATGTGGAAAAAATAGACACCATATGTAACGTGAAAACCCCTCAAAATGGAAGTGGTAAAAAACCACGAGAAAATAAAATGATCACTATAGGTAAAAGTGGGTACACACTCCCTCACTATTTCTATAACGACCCATACTTTACATACATTGTTATTTCTTCAAAATTGAAAGCACACTTATTACAACATATAAAAAAACTATGAAAGGACCGTATAGGTACAATGTCTTTATAAACTAGGAAACATAAACAACTGGTTCATAAATCATCTACATTGTCTCCCATTTATTTCATCATATCTAGAGTCCCTTTTGGAATATCCTACTTAATAACCTTATTCCTGACCTAGGAAAAGAAAAATACAAAATGGTGAGCTCAAATGCTCAGTAAGGGTAAACAAAAGAAATATCAATCACATCATATTCATAAGAACATAACATTTTGGAAATCTTAACCTGGAAAAGAGATCATAATTTCATAACATGGGATAAATCATAGTAGTGAAATGTAATCCCAATAATCATAACTTAAAACATGAAACTTTGTGGTATACACACATAATCATAGAGAATCATTTCTTAGTAGTCAATACTCATAGCCAAGACTATCTTAGTGGACAAAGTCCATTTTTGAACCGAGTTCACTCCTCGTTTCAGTCCTGTTTCACTGAACCGGTTTAACCTGACGTTCCAGCCATGTCTATATCATGAGATATAAATCTTTACCCAATGCATTGGAGGGAGATATAGGTCCCACCCATCTCATAATGATACCATTCTTATGTGTGCCACAAAATCAAAAAAATCATACATCATTGCATAACCCATGTAATAAAAATGGGATTCTTAAACATCGTGACATCATAAAACAATTCATATAAGATAAAGGAATTCATAAAAATAATTCCATCACAACATAATAAAAAAAATTTAATAATAGGGATAGAAACAGAACCCTATATCATCTTAGATGGAAAATAATTTTGAAAAAAACACTTGAACTCCATTCTTGAGGAAAATATCCTTTCTACTTCAATTTTTTTTCCTTTCTTAACATGTCATAAAATTTTAAACTAAAAGAAGTTTATTAAAAATAAACTTGAAAAATTGTAAAGGAAGCTTCATGGAAATAATGTTCTAAAATCCATTCAGGCCGTAAAAAAACATTCTTCCCGTACTTTGGCCGGAAAAGTCAAAAATTACCTTGTACGAAAAATGACAAAAGATTCCTTTCATATCTTTTACTAAAAACTCACCGAAGGGTAAAATTGGATTTAAATAATTGCAGGAGGATAGAAATAATATTAAATATTGAAGAAACATGGATGTGGATGATAAATATTCCCCAGTAAATTCTGAAGTATAAACAATCTTAGATAAAAATTGAGATTGCAAGATTTTCCCTTACCTTAGGTCTGATTTGCTTCGTAAGTGTCCGAACCTCCTATATAATGATTTAAATAATGTTATTGACTTATTCCAGAATCATAATTATTGTTATGATATCATATATGGTCATATTCTTAGCTTCTTATTAGTAATATTTCATTGCTACTTGTTATTCGGGTGTTTATTACTTTTTGTTCTTATGCGTGTTTTGTCGAATAAATTCTTATTCTTCTCTTTAGGTTATAGATAACTCATTTCCAGAATGGTATTAGTGTACTATATATCATATTTATTCATTAAATTCATTTATATAATCATTATGAAATGAAGATCATGTAGAACGAGTCGCATCACATCGTGGAGACGGTATTCCGTACGTACGCACGAGCGATGATATCGCTCCCATGATCGTGGAATTGTATTGGAGTGTATGTATACTATTTCAGAATCAATAAAACTTTAAAATAATCATATATAGTTATTTATTTTCACCATTATACCCATCCAAGTAAGGTGGTGGTGGAAAATAGATTACACCACGGCGTGGAGATGGTATTTCGTACGTACGCACGTGCGGTGATTTCGTTTTCCGTAGGATGGATAGATGGTGAAATAGGGTTGTTTAATACTTATAATAACATATCAGTATATGAGTGATACTGATGTTATTACTTTATAATGAAACAACTAAATAAGAAGAAGTGGAAGAAGAAATAAAGTTGAAAGAATCGGTAACGGACATTACCTCTTCTTTGAAGCACCTCTTTGAGACCTCCTCTTAGGACACTGAAATTGGTCTTTGAAGAAGACCAGGACCTCTAATATGTTTCTAGGGAAGTGGAGAAGATAATTTTTTAGGGTTTTTCTGAGCTTGAATGCTCAAAGTGGTGTGAGGAAGAGATGGAGGAGGTGCCCTTTTACAAGGGAGGAGAGGGGCACCTTTGGAAAAACGAAAAATATTATTTTATTATAAAGTCATATTCGGTTTTTAATAGCTCCAAATTGATTTATTTTGAAGATAAGGTGGTTATTGGTCGAAATAATCTCATCCAATAGAATTTATACAAGTTTAGGTATCTATTTTAACCTTATCATTTAGATTTAACTTTAAGTTAGATAATTTAACTTTTACCGTGTCTTCTAGTTTTCTTACACTATAAGGTTAATAAACTTACTATAACAAACCAAAATAACCCCAAGTTGTTTATTATTAATATATATAACCTTATATAAGTCATTTTGCCGAAACTTATATTTTTAGGAATAAAATAACAATTAATAATATAATATTTGTTTTAAAAACTATTTTATGTCAATTTTGACACTATTTGGTAATTGATTTTTGTGAAAATCATAACAGAAAGATTAGTTCGAAAAAAGTTAATTAAATCAATAATAACATGTCATATTAAGATAAAAAATTATTGGAATTCATAAAAAGTCTCAAATTATATTTATTTTGGTATTTATAACATCAATTATGTCAATATTTCATTAATAATATAATTACTGCATCATCATTGTGTCATAAATAAATTAAATTATTTAAAGTCTAAAAATTACAAATAAAATACAATTATCTAGGAAATATTTTTATCTTTCTAATTAATATTTATAGTCGAATTTATCTTATGTATAACCCTATATTAAAATGATTTACTTATTAAACTTTGATTTTAACTATTTTAACCATTCTTTAAATAAATTAATATTAAATGTCCTAATCTAATCCAAGTGGGCCTAAATGGTCATATTTTATTCCTAACGTTGTTTTTTGTCGAATTACACTTATCCAATAGAATTAGGACATGTGTTAGGGTAATAATAATATCATTTTTACCCTCAATTACCCTATTTACTTTTAACCGTGGTAAATAAAAGTAAAAAGTTACTATTCACCAAAAATTATTTTCATATCATTGAACCACATTTTACTTACTGACATCAACCGTGTCTCTCGGATTTTTTAAATTCCATTCACAAAAGTGGTAAAATTAAGTTTTATGTAAATTTGCAAATTATCCTAGGAGGTGGGTAAAAGACGGTGAAAAGTTCAATAAAATTTTTATATATCTAAAATTATTATAAAATGACTCCAATGAATTTCATTGAACTTATTTATGTATCAATTTTGACCTAAAATAAATTTAAATAAAATAAATAATTATTTAAATAAAAAGCCGGTTTTTAAATAGTAACCCAGTGTTATCACTAATCATCAAAAATTGAAAGTTTTTAGAAAATTACCAAAATTTCACCCTAGGCTAATTTCGATATTCCAAATCCAAAAGTGAAGTCCATTTTGAAAAATAAAATTTATAAAATTTCAAAAAGTGGTTATTACTATTCATAACGGCTAGTTTTAATAATATTTTAATAGCATATCATTGTTTAGTGAAAATTGGTATTGCGTACAACGCAAGCTATCGAGGAAGGCCGCGATTGCGTGTAAAGAAATCCAAGCTAGTGTTGTGTGTAGTGAAAGATTTATTTGATGATTTATATAACATAAAAACAAAATATTTCTCATAAAAGTCTCGGGTGTTACATTCTACCCCCCTTAAAATGAATTTCGCCCTCGAAATTCATCACTTTGTAAAAAACAGATGAGGATACCTCTCCCTCATCATATTCTCAATCTCTCATGTAGCTTCTTCTAATTGGTGGTTCCTCCATAAAACTTTCACCAAGAGAGTGGTCTTGTTCCGTAGGACTTTTTCGCTACGATCCAGAATCTCTATCGGCTGTTCTTTATAAGAAAGATCTTTCTCCAGTGGTACAACTTCTGAGCTGAGTACATGTGAAGGATCATGTATGTACTTTCTCAGGAGAGATACATGTAACACATCGTGAACTTGAGAGAGATTCGGTGGAAGCGACAATCAGTAATCTACCTTCCCAAAACGATCCAGTATTTCAAAAGGACCGATATACCTAGGGCTTAGCTTTCCCTTCTTTCCAAATCTCATTACTCTCTTCCAAGGAGATATTCATAAGAACACTTTATCACCCACTTCAAACTCTAGGTCTTTTCTTCGGTTGTTGGCATAACTTTTTTGTCGACTCTGAGCTGCTCTTATGTGTTGTTGAATAGATATGACATTTTCTGCCATCTCATCAACAAGATCAGGTCCTAATAGCTTTCTTTCCCCAACTTCATCCTAGAAAGTTGGAGTTCTACATTTATTTCTATAGAGAGCTTCATAAGGAGCCATCTGAATACTGGATTGAAAGATATTATTATAAGAAAATTCCACCAAAGGTAGGTGTTGATCCCAACCACCTTTGAAATCCATAGAGAAAGATCTCAACATATCTTCTAGAGTTTGAATCATCCTCTCAGACTGACCGTCTGTCTGAGGATGATAAACAGTGCTAAAACTCAACTCTGTATCCAGAGTATGCTGAAGACTTCGACAGAACTTCGAGGTAAATCTCGGATCCTGATCAGATATAATGGAAAGTGGTACTCCATGCAATCTTACCACTTCCTTTACATATATCCTGGAAAGATGATCTATAGAGAAATCCTCTCTAATAGTAATGAAGTGTGCCGACTTTGTAAGATGATCAACTATGACCCAGATAGCATTATTGCCTTTGGATGTTTTAGGAAGTCCGGTGACAAAGTCCATAGTGATGTTTTCCCATTTCCATTCAGGTATGGGTAATGGTTGTAACATCCCCTTAGACTTCTATCTCTCAGCTTTAACTTGCTGACAAACCAAGCATCGAGAGACATATTCAGCAACATCTCTTTTCATGCCATCCCACCAGAAGTACTCTTTTAGGTCCCTATACATCTTCTTGATTCCAGGATGAATAGAGAATGAAGAACTATGAGCCTCGTCCAGTAGCTCCTTCTTTAATTCTGGGATGGGAGGAACACAAACCCGATTCCTGAACCTTATTATCCCATCACAATCAAGGTTGAATTCAGGAATATTTCTCACCTTCTTTTGTAACTCTACATCTTCTTTCTGTGCCTCTTTAATCTCCACATGTATAGATGGTTGAACATTCATTTGAGAAGGATAAGATTTATCCCCTTCCATTATAATTCCAAGATCCATCCTTTGTAAATCCATAAATATTGGATCTTTTGTGATCCTCATCATGGATAAGCTAGCATGGTCTTGTCGACTTAATGCGTCTGCTACCTTGTTTTCTTTCCCAGGGTGGTAATGAATTGTGCAGTCGTAATCCTTAATCAGATCGAACCACCTTCTTTGGAGTATATTAAGCTCCTTTTGTGTGAAAATATACTCTAAACTTTTATGATCAGTATAAATGTCACACCTTTCTCCATAAAGATAATGCCTCCAAATCTTTAATGCAAAGATTACCACAACTAACTCCAAATCATGAGTTGGGTAATTTTGCTCATGGATTTTCAACTGTCGTGAGGCATAATCTATCACCATATCATTTTTCATGAGAACACACCCCAATCCCTTCTTGGATGCATCACTGTAGATCACAAACCTTTCTCCACTTCAAGGTAGTGTGAGCACAGGTGCACTGGCTAACCTTATTTTTAGCTCTTTGAAATTCTCTTCACATTCCTCCATCCAAACCAACTTAACTCCTTTCTGAGTCAACTTGGTGAGTGGGTTAGATAACCTTGAAAAATCTTTCACAAAATGTCGGTAATATCCAGCCAAGCCAAAAAAACTTCAGATCTCAGTTACTGTTGTTGGTCTCGACCATCTTTCGATAACCTCTATTTTTGTTGGATCCACAGATATCCCCTCTTTTGAGATTATGTGACCCAAAAATGCAACTTTTTGAAGCCAAAATTCACAATTGGTAAATTTGGAATAAATCTTCTCCTTTCTCAGGGTCTTCAATATAATTATCAAGTGATCTTCATGTTCTTCCTTGCTCTTTGAATAGACAAGAATATTGTCTATAAAGACTACCACAAACTGATCAAGATAGTCTCTAAAGACTCTATTCATCAGATCCATGAAGATAGCAGGGGCGTTAGTAAGACCAAATGGCATCACTATAAATTCATAGTGTCCATACCTTGTACTGAAAGAAGTATTTGGTATATCCTCTATTTTGACCCTTAATTGATGATACCCTGAACAAAGATCAATCTTGGAAAAGTATTGAGCTTCGCGTAGTTGGTCAAATAAGTCATCAATGCATGGGAGAGGATATTTGTTCTTGATAGTGATCTTGTTAAGTTCTTAGTAATCAATGCAGAGTCTCATTGATCCATCTTTCTTCTTAACAAATAGAACAGGTGCTCCCCAAGGTGACACACTAGGGTGTATGAATCCCTTATCAAGATTCTCTTGGAGTTGCTTCTTCAATTCTTACAACTCAATTGGGGCCATTCTATAAGGTCTCTTTGAAATAGGCAAAGCACCCGGTACGAGTTCTATTGAAAACTAAACTTCACGATTTGGTGGAAGACCTGACAATTCCTCTGGAAAGTCATTGTCAAACTCCCATACAATGGGAATATTCTTAATCGTGAGTTTCTCACCAACCATTTGAGATAAATAACCTTCATTTAGTGGAATCAAGACCCATAAGATGGAAGAAATTTCCACTAGAAGGTTATGTTCATCCTTGCATCGATAGACGATCATAGATTGATCTGGAATATGAAATGTGACTTCCCTTCTTTGACAATTGATATGAGATCCATATAGAGAAATCCAATCCATGCCAAGAATCACATCAAATTACACTATAGGAAGGATCACAAGATTTACAGGAAGCACTTTTCCACAAACTTCTATCAGAGAAGAATTATAAACTTTTGATGCGACTGTTGTGCCATTAGGGGTTGTCACAGCTAACTCAACATCTAATTGTTGAGGTAATACGGTGATAACCTTAGAAAATTATTCATAAATGAAAGAGTGTGTGGATCCAGAATCAAATAAAACATTTTCTACTTTAGATTGGATGGTAAGTGTGCCTCTCACCACTTCGTTGTCGTACTCCACATCGCCGATAGTAATTGCATGTGACTTTACTTTGTCTTTGGACTTAAGAGTTTGTTGATGTTGATCATCATCATCAACCCTTGGATTTGGGCATTGATTGGAATAATGCCCCATCTCCTTGCACTTGTAACATTGAAGTGTAGGAGGTTTATTCTATGTATCCCTTGATTTGTTTGCATCACTAGACATCTTCTTCCCATCATTGCAGCATTCAAATGCCCGATGACCTTACTTTCCAAATTTGAAACATTTACTTGTCCCTTTAATACAACTCCCTCCATGTTTCTTTCCACACTTTGAGCATAAGGGAAAACTCATCTTCTTTTCAGTGTGCTCTTTAGATTTTCCTTTGAATTCCAATTTCCTCTTCTTATCAAACCCATAAGACTGATGGGTTACTCCAATCTCCATCTCAACTTTGAGATCACATCGAACAATTTCCTCATAGCTATTGAAGTCCCTTATGGCTAACACCCTTCGAAGACTTGGTTTTAAGCCACTAAAGAATCGATTGATCTTACTCTCAGTTTGGATAATAATACCAGAAGCGTACCTTGCAAGTCTTGTAAAATTTGCTTCGTAGGTACCAACAGATTCATCATCCTTTTACTTTAGTTCAAGAAACTCCTTCTCCATCTTTGTTTGAAGAATACGAGGGAAGTAATTATTGAAAAATAAGTTCTTGAACTCATCCCATTCCATGGACTCAATTTCATCCCTTTGCCTAGTATTCTTAATAAGATTCCACCATTCATCAGCATATCCTTCCAAATGATACACTGCTAAGATGAATTTATCATGTTCAAAACATTGAATAACTGAAAATATCTTTTCAGTGGTATGATCCATTGTTCAGCCACTAATGGACCAGAAGACCCGCTGAATGAAGGTGGACGCTGCCTCATGAAGGATTCAACAGAATGTTGCTCCTTCCTTTTCTCGTTTAGAAGTCCTGCATGATTCATAGCTTGAGAAAGTTGTGTGAGCATGGCTACAAGATTTTTCATTCCATCTCCCATAACGTTTGGTTGCTCAGGGGTACAATCATTTCATTGCCCATCACATTCCGCATTAACACGGTTCCTTCGAGTTCCATCCATTGACTAAAACCAAGACGAATAGTGTGAGCAACACTAATTACAGTAGGAAAACCACATAATCAAGAATAAAATTTCACACTTAAGGTCTTATCATAGGTTTTTCATGGCCATTTCTAAAACACTAAGATTGTGTTCTATGATTAGACTTATCCTTAGGGTTCTTACTAAGGCTTTCACATCCTAGTTTACAAAGGTTGACTATACCTTTACTCTGATACCAACTATAACTACCCATACTTTACATACATTGTTATTGCTTCAAAATTGAAAGCACACTTATTACAACATATAAAAAAACTATGAAAGGACCTTATAGGTATAATGTCTTTAGAAACTGGGAAACATAAACAACTGGTTCATAAATCATCTACGCTGTCTCCCATTTATTTCATCATATCTAGAGTCCCTTTTGGAATATCCTACTTAATAACATTCTTACTGACCTGGGGAAAGAAAGCATACAAAAGGGTGAGCTCAAATGCTCAGTAAGGGTAAACAAAATAAATATCAATTACATCATATTCATAAGAACATAACATTTTGGAAATCTTAACCAGCAAAAGAGATCATAATTTCATAACATGGGATAAATCATAGTAGTGAAATGTAATCCCAATAATAATAACTAAAAACATGAAACTTTGTGTCATACACACATAATCATAGAGAATAATTTCTTAGTAGTCAAGACTCATATCCAAGACTATCTTAGCGGACAAATTCCATTTCTAAACCGAGTTCACTCCTCGTTTCAGTCCTGTTTCACTGAACCGGTTTAACCTGCCATTCCATCCATGTCTATCTCATGAGATATAAATATTTACCCAATTCATTGGAGGGATATATAGGTCCCACCCATCTCATAATGATACCATTCTTATGTGTACCAGAAAATCAAAAAAATCATACATCATTGCATAACCCATGTAATAAAAATGGGATTCTTAAACATCGTGACATCATAAAACAATTCATATAAGATAAAGGAATTCATAAAAATAATTCCATCACAGCATAATCAAATCAATGTAATAATAGATATATAAATATAACCCTATATTATCTTATATGGAAAATAATTTTGAAAAAAACACTTGAACTCCATTCTTGAGAAAAATATCCTTTCTACTTCAAAAACATTTTTCATTTCTTAACATGACATAAAATTTTAAACTAAAATAAGTTGATTAAAAATAAACTTGAAAAATTTTAAAGTAATCTTCATGGAAATAATGTTCTAAAATCCATTCAGGCCGTAAAAAAAACATTCTTCCCGTACTTTGGTCGAAAAAGTCAAAAAGTACCTCGTACGAAAAACGACAAAAGATTCCTTTCATATATTTTACTAAAAACTCACCGAAGGGTAAAATTGGATTTAAATAATTGTAGGAGTATATAAATAATATTACATATTGAAGAAACATTGATGTGGATGATAAATATTCCCTAGTAAATTCTGAAGTATAAACAATCTCGGATAAAAATTGAGATTGCGAGATTTTCCCTTACCTTAGGTCCGATTTGCATCGTAAGTGTCTGAACCTCCTGTATAATGATTTAAATAATGTTATTGACTTATTACAGAATCATAATTATTGTTACTATATCATATATGGTCATATTCTTAGCTTCTTATTAAAAATATTTCATTGCTACTTGTTATTTGGGTGTTTATTACTTTTTGTTCTTATGCGTGTTTTGTCAAATAAATTCTTATTCTTCTCTTTAGGTTATAGATACCTAATTTACAGAATGGTATTAGTTTACTATATATCATATTTATTCATTAAATTAATTTATATAATCATTATGCAATGAAGATCATGTAGAACGAGTCGCATCACATCATGGAGACGGTATTCTGTACGTACGCACGAGCGATGATATCGCTCCCATGATCGTGGAATTGTATTGGAGTGTATTTATACTATTTCAGAATCAATACAAATTTACAATAATCATATATAGTTATTTATTTGCACCATTATACCCATCCAAGTAAGGTGGTGGTGGAAAATAGATTACACCACGGCGTGGAGACGGTATTCCGTACGTACGCACGCGCGGTGATTTGATTTTCCGTAGGATGGATAGATGGTGAAATAGGGTTGTTTCATACTTATAATAACATATCAGTATATTAGTGATACTGATTTTATTACTTCATAATGAAACAACTAAAGAATAAGAAGTGGAAGAAGAAATAAAGTTGAAAGAATCGGTAACAGACATTACCTCTTCTTTGAAGCGCCTCTTTGAGACCTCCTCTTAGGGCACTAAAATTGGTCTTTGAAGAAGACCTGGACCTCTAGGATGTTTCTAGGGAAGTGTAGAAGAGAATTTGTCAGGGTTTGGCCGAGCTTGAAGGCTCAAAGTGGTGTGAGGAAGAGAGGGAGGAAGTGCCCTTTTATAAGGGAGGAGAGGGGCACCTTTGGAAAAACTAAAAATATTATTTTATTATAAAGTCATATTCGGTTTTTAATAGCTCCAAATTGATTTATTTCTAATATAAGGTGGGTATGGGTCTAAATAATCTCATAAAATATAAGTTAGACAAGTTTAGGTATCTATTTTAACCTTATCATCTAGATTTAACTTTAAGTTAGATAATTTAACTTTTACCGTGTCTTCTTGTTTTCTTAAACTATAAGGTTAATAAACTTACTATAACAAGCCAAAAGAACCCCAAGTTGTTTATTATTAATATATATAACCTTATATAAGTCATTTGGCATAACCTTATATTTTTAGGAATAAAATAACAATTAATAATATAATATTTGTTTTAAAAACTATTTTATATCAATTTTGACACTATTTGGTAATTGATTTTTGTGAAAATCATAACAGAAATATTAGTTCTAAAAAAGTTAATTAAATCAATACTAACATGTCATATTAACATAGAAAATTATTGGAATTCATAAAAAGTCTCAAATTACATTTATTTGGGTATTTATAACATCAATTATGTCAATATTTCATTAATAATATAATTACTACATCATCATTGTGTCATAAATAAATTAAATTATTTAAAGTCTAAAAATTACAAATAAAATACCATTATGTAGGAAATATTTTTAGATTTCTAATGAATATTTATAGTCGAATTTATCTTATGTATAACCCTATATTAAAATGATTTACTTATTAAACTTTGATTTTAACTATTTTAACCATTCTTTAAATAAATTAATATTAAATGTCCTAATCTAATCCAAGTGGGCCTAAATGGTCATATTTTATTCCTAAGGTTTTTTTGGTCGAATTACACTTATCCAATAGAATTAGTACATGTTTTAGGGTAATAATAATATCATTTTTACCCTTAATTACCCTATTTACTTTTAACCGTGGTAAATAAAAGTAAAAAGTTACCATTCACCAAAAATTATTTTCATCTCATTGAACCAAATTTTACTTACTGATATCAACCGTGTCTCTCGGATTTTTTAAATTTCATTCACAAAAGCGGTAAAATTAAGTTTTATGTAAATTTGCAAATTCTCCTAGGAGGTGGGTAAATGACGGTGAAAAGTTCAATAAATTTTTTATATATCTAAAATTATTGTAAAATGACTCCAATGAATTGAATTTAACTTATTTATATATCAATTTTGACCTAAAATAAATTTAAATAAAATAAATAATTATTTAAATAAAAAGTCGGTTTTTAAATAGTAACCCAGTGTTTTCACTAATCATCAAAAATTGAAAGTTTTCAGAAAATTACCAAAATTTCACCCTAGGCTAATTTCGATATTCTGAATCCAAAAATGAAGTCCATTTTGAAAAATATAATCTATAAAATTTCAAAAAGTGGTTATTACTATTCATAACGGCTAGTTTTAATAATATTTTAATAGCATATCCTTGTTTAGTGAAACTCGGTATTGCGTACAACGCAAGCTGTCGAGGAAGGCCACGATTGAGTGTAAATCAATCCAAGCTCGTGTTGTGTGTAGTTAAAGATTCCTTTTATGATTTATATAACATAAAAACAAAATATTTCTCATAAATGTCTCGGGTGTTACAATTTCAAGAAGAAAACTATCATAATATCTCTATTTAATAATGGAGAAAATGCCTCATAAAATACTGCACAAAATGAAGAAATTTTAGTGATGTTGAAATTGATGAGATATAGAAATTGATGGGAGTGAGCCTCCTTTTATAGGCCTCAACCATCCCCTCCTGCTCTTCCTCCACTAGTGGTTTGGTGGGGTTGGCCACCCATCACACAACCACTTGCCTACCACCCTTGAAAAAGTTAGGGGAGCACCATATTTGAATAAAAAATTATGCCGACACCCATTACACTTGGAGATTTGATTGTGAATTAATCAAATCTTCACAAGTACTTTCTATTTACCAAACATGTTTCTCACGTCTCTGCAAGTATTCTCGAGGATCTACACCATTTTGAATTATTAGAGTCAATTACCTTCATCAATTTTCTTCCTCCACCACATCTTGGAAAAGTGATATTTTACCCCAATATTCTTCATCTTGGAATGAAAAAATGGATTCCTTATAATGTGAAAGGCACTCTGTCACAAAACAATGAAATCTACTCTTGTATGTGCCCGATATCCTACAACAATATTTTCATCTACTTAACCTCTTTTAAATCCTTTGTAGATTTCATGTACTTTGCCTTCATCATGGATAAAGCCACAACTGACTATAACTTTGAAAACCAACTCACTTCTCCTCATGAAAGAGTAAACACATAAGTAGTAGTGGATTTCCTCTGATCATAATCAACAATAAAATCTAAATCAACATAGCCTATGATAGTGAAATACGATCCTCCATAGCATAATGTAGCATCTAAGGTCTCCTAGATGTATCTCATGATCCTCTTCATTGCACTCCAATGCTTCCATTCTGGATTCTCCATGTACCGACTAACTTCTCCCACTTCATGTACAACTGGTCTAGTAAAAACCATAACGAACATTAGAATCTCCATTTTTGACACATATAATACTTGAGACATCTCCATACTATCTTCTTCACTACTAGGACTCATAGTAGAGGATAACTTGAAATTAACAAGAAGTGGGGTAGAGATTTGATTACAGTCTTGCATGTTGAAGCATTTCAAGTATTTTTGTAAGTAATTCTTTTGTGATAGCCAAATATTCCCATTATTTCTATATTGGTAAATCTATATCCCAAGAATCTTATTTTCTGGTCTCAAGTCCTTCATATCAAACTCCCTAGCCAACTGTGCCTTCATCTCCTAGATCTAATCTTTATTGAGGCCTACAACCAAAATGTCATCCAAATATAATAGAATAATGATGAAATCATTATTATCCAAAACCTAAAATATGCACATGGATCTTAATGAAGTCTACTATATCCGAGTCTCATGATATCGGAATCAAATCTCTTATACCAACACCTCAACACCTTCTTGAGACCATATAGATATTTGTTCAGCATACAAACCAAGTTCTTTTTTCCTTATTCTGAAAAACCTTCCAATTAGAGAATATAAATCTCTTCATCAAGATCACCATGGAGAAAAATAAGTCTTCACATCCAGCTAATCTATATGTAAACTGTATATAGCACACATTTCCAAACTATCTGAACAGTTGTCATTCTAACAATATGAGAAAAATATTTTATTGAAATCAATACCTTCCCTCTGATTATATCCTTTGACCACCAATCTTGCATGATATTTTTCCACCTTGTCATTTCCATTCCGCTTGATCTTAAAGACCCATTTTTTTCTGGTAGCCTTCCTTCCATGAGGTAATGGAACAAGATCTCAATTTTTGTTCTTGTGTAAGCCTTTAAGTTCCTCCTACATCTCTATCATCCATGATGATACATCTAGACTCTAGTTTTCCTCCAAGAAATAATATGGCTCTCCATCCTATGTCAATAAGCAGTACTAAATATTGCACTTATTGATATAGTCTGAGTGCCATACAAGTGTTTTTCTTCTGAGTAGATCGTTGTGGTCGTAAGAACCTGTTTTTTCACCCAGGTATGAATCCTTTAAATTTTAGTCTAAATATTTACTTTGTACCTTTTATGGATGGATAATGAGTTAGAAAAGTTTTTGAGGGTGTATGGGGCTTGTTTGGAGCACAGAACACCTCTTTTTGGGAAAACAGGCCAAGTCACACAGTTTGCGCACAGTTAGCGCACAGTTTTCCTAACTGTAAAAATTTTGTTTTTCCAGACAGAGCCACCTCGCATGGTTAGTGCACAATCATACAACTTAACCATACAAAGTTAACTTATTCCCAGATACCCATGCATGGTTTGTACATGGTTAGAAAAAACCATACAGAGGGTGTTTTTTTAGACAGAACTATCTCGCACGGTTTGCACAAGGTTTGTAAAACCATGAAGACAAACCGTGCACAAGCTAAATTTTGGGTAAATTTTTAGTTTTTCCTTTAATGATCTATTAAGCTGCCTATTCTTCCCCAACTTGTAAACCAATAGTTTTTACCTCCATTTTCACCCATTTGGAGCTTTTTAAAGACCTAATCAAGGGATCAAGAGATCTCCTTCATTTGAAAACTGATCGAGATTTCGTTCATCACATTGGATGCGCGATAGTAAGTACTCGAGTTCATTTGAGTTGTTCTCCTTCTCTTTTTCTCTCGACCTAGTTATCATGGTTTGAGAATTTTTCACATTTTCTTAGATCTACTCTGATCCGAGGCAAATCAAGGGCTAATACCGGAGGAGGATAGTCATACAACCCTAAGATGGGTGGTCTATAATTTATTCTTAAAGTTATTTGACTTTGGAATTTTCATGTGAGGCCCACCGATTTCATTGGGTGCCATTTATTAAATTCATGCCATGATTATACTTGTTATAACCATATGGTTATGTTCTTTCTAAATATACGATTAGTTGTTAGCAGTTACACCCAAAACTCAATCCATCCATTGTCAATGGTTATTCCATATTTGGGTTCTTAATGTTTTGACATGTTTGAGCCACCGTTCGGGTGTGCCTTAGATTGAACTTTCTAAGGGTAAGTGTTTCTATATTAATTAGATTAATTTATATCATGAATTTCATAATGGAAAGTACCATTTATGCGTACCACTTGACCCACCTAAGTTAAGTGCTTCAAATTGATAATTAAATGTGAATGATTAATTAGTTGCATATCTGTATCACCCCTTACCACATTAATGGAAGGTGGTAGAATGAAACTTGAATTTGGAATATGCCTTAAATGGATTAAATGGTTGCATGATACTTGGCCTTGTCACACTAATGAAAGTAAAGGCTTGAACCAAATGACTTTATAAAAGGGTTCCATGCTACTTGGACTATTCACACCAATGGAAGGAAAGCCTTGAAGGACCCCGGGACACCCTAAGAGGGGAGGGGTGAATCAGGGTGACAAATTTTTATTTTAATGTTATGGATCTTATTCCCACGTTGGTAGGAACTTGTTGAACCTGTATGATGAATATGATCAGAAAGAAAACATTCACATGCAAAGAGAAGACACAACCCTTTTTACTTGGTTCACCACTAAGGGCTACATCCAAGGAGCATACGCCGACAGGTTGTCGGTCGTACCTAAATCCACTATGCTTCACTAGCTGTAGATAACAATTGTTCGGGCACAATCACTCTATCCCAGGCTCAATGCCTTTAAAAAAGTTCATGGATAGCTTACTGTGTCCCTCGGGTCACTCCCGTTGACTCCCCCTGGCTCACTGCCGTTGGTGAAGTCTCACTCAGTTTATAGGCATGAAGGTCTCTTCAATAGATAGACATGAAGGTCTTTGTCTCCTGTTTAGCATGAGACTTTTCTTGCATCAGAGTCCTGAGTTGATGCTCTGTTAAAGTCCAAATTCCATCCACTGATGAATACCCCCTTTTCTGTTGTCCACTGGGCAAACAACCTTTGGAAATTGCCTTCACAAAGTACCTTACTTCGCAAGGCTCCCAATTTTTCAAAGCTCAAACAGGCCTTCGCGGAGTCCCTGCCTTTTCGTGAAGCTCAATCGCGAAGCACTATCGTGATGCTCTAGCCTTCGCAATGCTTGGCTGTCGCGGAGCTCCTTCCTCTTAGCGAAGCTCACTGAGCCAACGCGGGGCACACGCCTTTCGCGGAGCTAGAATAGCCGCCGCGAAGCTCCTCTTTCACGAAGCACACTACCTTCACGAGAGACCTTTGTGAACAGATAGCAAAAGACTTTCTCTGAAATTCTCTCTACTTCTCTTGAGGGGGTCGACTTCTATTTATAGGCGATTCCACTGACCCTCGACCCTTCCGCGCGAAGTCAGCGCCACGTCAGCTCAAATCGCGAAGCTTCGAAGTTCCCGCTGGAATTCTGTCCAAATCACGAAGCACTTCAGTAATTTTCGGATCACGGAGCTCATCGTAATCGTGGAGTATCACCGTCATCATTACTTCGCGCCTTCGCCGTGAATCTCCCTCGAAAATCCCTTCACCGCCGCGATGCGCTTCAACTCTGCCGTTCGCAAAGCTTTGACATAATCGCGAAGACTCACCGCCTCCATTCTTCTGGTCTTCGTGATTTCCAAACCATGCATCCTCTCTTCGAGAAATTCATGCCTTTGCCATATTTAATTATTATCTTCATGGAAATACACTTTTCGTGATGCTCAACAACTTCCAGATTTTGG
This sequence comes from Viscum album, assembly GCA_963277665.1. Classification (NCBI taxonomy): domain Eukaryota; kingdom Viridiplantae; phylum Streptophyta; class Magnoliopsida; order Santalales; family Viscaceae; genus Viscum; species Viscum album. Next base: position 1,451,676,236 of record OY728152.1, on the reverse strand, counting down.
ACCCCAAAAATTTGGCAAACACTGGGAAACAGCGCCACCTTCAATACTGTTGTTTGCTTGAATGGTATGATCTCTTTGCTGGTACACAATCCGAACTTCCATTGATGATTGACAACAAACACAAACCATACTCCAAATCATGCATAGAAGACCATGGTTCCAACAAGCCTTGAACCAATTGAATTATTATATGACTTCACTATCAAATAGGAATGGACTAACTTGATCTCACCTTGGATTCTGATCGGAGAATGACATGATCACTTAGGAACTCCATTCCGATTCAAGGATATGGCTTGATTAGGTTGATACCCACCTAGAACCTGATCCTTATCTTAGCTTTGGATGCTCGGTATAACACTGTAGGATCCCTCATGTAGTACTAAAGGATGAATTGGATACACTCCTTGGATCCAATATTGACAATTATGTTCCATAGTTAAAGCCCATAGGGACCAATCTTTGTTTAGCCCCATTTTACATTGGATACACTCCCTGAACTCGGTAGAAATATCATTTTGGAATGAATTGGAATATGCTCCTTGGATTACACTCTTACCCCTTAGCTAGACTCATATATTACTGAGTTATCATCCCTTGAGGCTTATGTTGCCTTGGTCACTACCTTTTAACTTCATTGTTAAATATCATCGCAGGTTGCCTTGTTACATCTTGGAACATTTACTAGTAATAACAAGTGACTTATTGATAAATTGGTAACAATAAAGTAAAGAATTGGTTACATGTTCAGACACCATATGGGGCCTAAAGTAGGTACTTGGGTATTTGGTTCCATTGTAATTCTTTATATATACATGCCTTCACACTATTATATTCCATTACATGGTCCATATGTTATAGAAACCATTGGTGGTGTCCCACTGAGATTTATCTCACACCCTCTCCGGGCGTCGTTTGGTACCCGGAGTAGATTACATGGTTGCAGGTGTTGAAAAAGGAAAGTATACAGCTTTAAACACTTGATTGCTTGCTATTTAGGATGGATATTGATAGCAGATGACCGAGCTAGAGCTAAGGATGCTTGAGATAGTCTTTTATTTCCTTTATACTGTTGTGGAACATGTTATTCCTGCTATCTTGTATCCATGTTTTCTAGTTTTCTAGTGACATGAATTATCATCATCAGTTGTTGTATTATTGAATATTGTTTCATTTAAATAGTTATTGTTATCCCTTGTTTATCTATTCCTATTATCTATTTCCACTGTTACTTATCTTGATCCTTCTATTTACCTCTGTTATCTGTATCCACTGTGCTACACTCTGGTAATGATGGAATAGAATCTCCATGAATACACCCTAGTCTCTCACTACTAGTTGGAAACCTCTTTCATTTGGGGAGAAGTGCTTTAGGCCATGTGGACCATTGGGCTCGGGGCACCTTTTAAGTGGCATATAGGTTCGAGACGTCAAAAATTGATATTAGAGGTGGTTTATTTTATTTATTTACTATTTGGAGATAATATATTGGAGAATAGGAACGCTTGGAACTTGGTCATAATCCATGCTTGGGCATCGCAAAACCATGTTCGGGGTAAAAACCAAGTTTCCTAAATTATAATTGTTATTCTACTTTTTCCTATTATAGTTGATATTATTTCACTGTTGGGTGACTCACATTATATGTGGTGTTGTTGATTATTAATCTCTTTGAGTATTTTCTTTCATCCTTGGCCCGATGATATGAGGGTAAGGATAATTGTTACATGCACCATTATAAGAACCTAGAATTCACATGTCCTGCATATTTCCATACTATATAGGTGAATTCCACTGATTTTCATTACCTAATATGCCTATGATTGATGAGTGATGTTGTGATAGTTATCCTATTATTGTGTTACTCTTGGTAGTGATTTAGTGATTGTCTATCTAAATTCATGAGGTGCATGGGCCCTCATGGGTTGGGATGAGTAATTTATCAAGTCAAGACATTATACTATAAATAAATGGGCGTTGTTTCTGGTGATTGGTGTATGGGTATTGATTCATCAAAAATAGATATCCATTTTAAATTGAATCCTAAAATCTATAATTAAATGGTTTCACATACTTATCTCGCCTTTTCATGTTTATGAAAGGTAAAAGAGTGAACCTGGAAATTAAATGTAAAGTGAAAAGTGAAATAAAACTTATACTTCAGCACTTACTGATACCTGGCCATATAATATGGTAGTTGGGGTAGTATGCCTTGGATAGTGAGTTTTCCTACATTCACTTTCCACTAGTGATGCTATATCTATGCTTCTAAGCTTGTTTTGAGGCATGTTCTTGGATATTGTAGAACAATGTCGCCACGACTTCCTTGTATCGTATGCCAGGAGGGTGGTGATGACCATACTCCAGAAGTGGTGGTACCTGAGCTGCCAGTATTACCACCAGTAGTGACACTTGAGGAACCACCTACTGTAACTGATCTAGGCACTGATTCCCAAGTTCATGATATTTTCCTACATATGATTTAGTCCATTCATGGTGCTCCATGGATTGCACCTATGATGGATGATCTCACTCATGAGTTCTAGCAACAACATCCTACTACCTTTTTAGGGTATGGCGGTCTGTAGGCTGCTGAGTCTTGAATTGAAGCTACCCTATCTATCTTTGAGCATCTTAAGATGCATCCGGAACGAAGATACAAGATTTCTATATACATGCTTCAGGATTCGACCAAGAGTTGGTGGGATGTGGTTACCCGGGCTGATCACCATCAAGGAATGACATGAACTGACTTCAATACTATATTCTATGATCAATTCTTTCCTCAGACATTGATATATGACATATCTAGAGAGTTCATGCATCTCTAACAGGGTTCTATGTCAATTATGGAGTATTCAAAACATTTCACGGAGTTGCAGCGCTTTGCACAAATTCTATATGGTGATGAGCTTTCATGTGCTAGAAATTTCAAGGATGGGATTCATTATGCCATTTGTATGTAGGTAAATGTATTTCACCTACCTAATTTCTACGATATAGTCAATCAGGCTCTTATCACTGAGTGAAACCTAAGGAACGAAAATAGTATTGGGTTTAAAGAATCAGTGCCATGTCAGGCCAGTAGTTCTTCCTATGGAAGGAAGTGTTCCCTTGAGGTTTCTTATTAGGGAAGTGGCAACCAGAGTTTCCATTTTGATAGATCTAAGGTGTGTCATAAGTGTAGATGACGGGGTCATTAAATTACTTAGTGTGATAGAGACCCACTGGAGTGCTGGTCTTATGGATGTATAGGGAATCTTCATCATTTCTGTAAGACCTTTCCACTAGCTTTGAGTGGAAAAGGATATGTGTCAGCTCTAACTTCAGGAGTGAGTTACTTTACACCATGTCAGGTGGGAAGTTGGAATAACACTGAAAGGTTTGGCTGAGGAGGAGGTTGTGGACATGGTAGCCAGACCCCTGATCACCAGCAGTACCGGAAGAGCAGTTTTGATCATGGTAGTCCATCTGTTTCACAAGTTCATGGATTAGGTCAGTTGAATGCACTACATCCAATACCCGAGGATCAGGTTGCGGGACCTTCTATAGTACAAGGTACTATTCTAGTGACCTCTAATATTGTATCTGTTTTTTATACAGTTTCTTATAACTCTTTTATCTATGTATCCATTTTATAAAGTATCAAACTAGAGATATAGTATCACTATGGTGTAATGACCCTAGATACACTGTTAGGGGTATGAAAAAAGGGAATATGATAGTATAGGGACTATCCCCTTGAGGTAGGAATTTACCCTTTCTTATAGAACCTATTTTTCCTTGAGATGATGGGCTTCAATGTCATTCTCAGAATGGACTATTTGGTTCACTATCACACTTTTGTAGACTGATATCGCCGAAAAGTATCTTTTACATCACCAGAGGGCAGCAATTATCTACATAAGGGTGAATGGGATGTCTAGGCTGGTAGAAATGGACAAGAGCATCATGGGCTAGGTGGAGTGACTACCCAGATCACAAATATCTTTATGGAGGATCATGGTTTAGGACAAGATTATTTCACTCCAGTAATGGATTATTTCAGGGACGTATTTTACGATGAATTTTTGGCTTACCGCCTGATAGAGAGGTAGAATTTACAATCAAGATTGTTATAAGAGTGGATCCAGTGTCCATTTCTTCTCATAGGATGGAACCTACAGAGCTTCAGAAGATCAAGCAGTAGTTATAGGATTTAGAGTCCAAAGGTTTTATACAGCACAGTACATCCTCATAGGGTTCACCCATTCTTTTCACTAAGAATTCAGATAGAAACTTATGTCTATGCATGTATTATAGAAGGTTGAAACAACTTACAACCAAGAACTGGTATCCACTAACTCAAATATATGATCTCTTTGACCAATTCCGAGGAGATAAGGTCTTCTCAAAGATCGACCTAAGATCGTGTTATCATCAGGTGTGAGTAAGACCATCAGACATACCTCATACATATTTTTGTAGTAGGTATGGTCTGTATGAGTACTTTGTTATGATGTTCGGTCTTACGAACATGCCTTCCATTTTCATGGATTTGATGAATAGGGTTTTCCACCCCTATTTGGACTCTTTTGTTGTGGTATTTGTGGATGAAATCTTGGTGTATTCTCTCACTCGTAGAGACCATGAAAAATATCTTTATATCATTCAGAGTACACTAAGAGAGCATTATCTTTATGCTAATCTTGCTAAGTGCCACTTATGGATAAAAAAAGTCCACTTTTTTGGGTCATATTATCTCAGAATCAAGAGTATCTATTGACCCTGAAAAGGTTAGTACTGTAGTTTCCTAGGAGAATACCAAGAATGATTTTGATATACAGAGTTTCTTGGGGATGGATAGATATTACAGGAATTTCATACAAGACTTCTCACATATTTCTTCAACTCTTACTGGTCTTACAAAGAAGGGTGTCAAGTTCACATGGTTAGAATCATGTGAGAAATCCTTTCAAGAGGTGAAAGGGAGGCTTGTATCTACACCTATTCTAATTATTCCTGATCCAAGTATAGGTTATACCGTCTTATGTGATGCATCAATCATTATCCTAGGAGAAGTACTGATGCAGGAAGATAGATTCATTGCGTATGGATCTCGGTAGTTGAGGCATCATGAGAGAAATTACCCAATGAACGACCTTGATCTAGTAGTATTTGTACATGCCTAATGTTGTTGGAGACATTATCTGTTGGATGAGTGCTTTTTAGTGTACACCAACCCCAAGATCCTCAATTATATCTTTTTTTGGTGTGACTTGAACATTAGATAGTGGATATGGGTCAAATATCTACAATCCTTTGATTTTGATCTTTCCTATATGTCTGGGAAGGGCAATGTAGTTGTAGACACACTGATTCATGAAACTAAAGAACAGGTTGTACATAAATCCAGTGATGAATGAAAGTTAATGAAACTATTTTTTTGAGCTACATCTAGAGTTCCATGATAGTCACGAGTAGTCTTACCTCTCATACTTGACAGTTACCTCGTCTCTCCTTGAGAAGGTAAAGAGTAGAAATTTTTTAGATCCTGAAGGCTTGGTTCTCCGTGAGAGTATAGAAGGAGATAACCCGCCTCCAGATTCGTTTATAGATAGAGACAACATCTTATGTCAACTTGGATGTATATGAGTTCCTATAGATATAAGATAGGAGTTGATGAAGGAGTCCCACACTTCTTAGTGGGTAATTCATCCAGGAATCTCGAAGATGTATGAAACTTCAGATATAAGGCTTTATCACTAGGTGTTCCACCTATTAGCATGTGAAGGTAGAGTACCAGAGACCTACAGTCTTGTTACAACCACTTCCAGTCCCAGAATGAAAATGGGAATATGTTGTTGTGGATTTTTTAGTTGGTTTACCAAGGTCGTCGAGGGGTAGCGATGCTATCTAGGTAGTCATTGACCAACTAATTAAATCATCCCACTTCATTCCTATTCAGGAGACTTTCTTAGTTGATGATCTGTGAAGACTGTATGTTCGTGAGATCATATGACTACATGGGATTCTACTTACTGTCATTTTAGATAGGGATGATTGGAATAGTATTTGATTTCCTTTATACTGTTGTGGAACATATTATGCCTACAGTCTTGTATCCATGTTTTATAGTTTTCTAGTGTCATTACTTATCATTATCAGTTGTTGTATTGTTGAATATTGTTTCAATTACACAGTTATTGTTATACCTTGTTTATCTATTCCTATTATTATTTTCTATTTTTACTCATATTTCTTATTCTATTTACCTCTTTTATGTGTATCTTATGTGCTACACTCTGGTAATGAGGGCATAGTCTCCCCATGGACACACCCTAGGCCCCTGCTACTAGTCGATAACCTCTAGAATTCGAGGAGATGCGTTTGAGGCCATGTGGCCTGTAACGACCCAAAGTTTCATTAATGGAAAATACCTCTTGATCTTATTAAATGTATATTTTTATAAAATGTTTTTATAAAATGTCAACTTTATTGGTTTTATGATAAGAATTGTGACCGTTACTTTTATAGCCATTGAACAGTGATCACATGATTAGTATAAATATAGGGCTTTAACACATCCAATTTTACTTAGAAAAAGGAAGCGATGGCCTAATCCAGTAGAATTTACCCATACGAAGCCCATTTATCAGATCTTGGAAAAGAGGTGGCATCCTTGGGCTTCGCTCTTGACCAAGTCCAAGCTGAGCTTCACCATGTCAAGCTCGAACGGGACCGTCTACGGGAGAAGTGGAAGTTGATAGAAATTACCACTCGAGCGATGTTATCCAAGCCACCCCAAGAGTCTATCACCATCACACACCTTACCCTTAGGTCTTATGCGGCTGTTTTAAGGGGTTATGTAACTAATCGATAGTACCATGTTCATGTACATTATTTTTTTATATAATAATGAATATAATTTCTTGTCATTATTGATACATTGTAAACAGTTTTTAAAGTACAAATGGTGTTTTTAGTTATTATTTAATTAAGAAATATATTTTATTAAATTAAGGTATTTTTGAATTAAATAATATTTTAATAAAATATTATTATTATTATTATTAGATTAATTTTATTATATATAAATGATCATGTAATTTTATGAATGCAATTATAATTTTTATTAAGGTTTGAAATCCATTTTTGTCAAAACCCGTGAATTTTTTTATAAATGTAGGTTTTTATTTTAAAAGTAAAAATTAAAATATTTAGAAAATTATTTAGATAAAATAAATATTATTTTTGGAATCATGACATCAAAATTATCCAACGGTGAATTTTTCATAATTTTCTGAGACAGTCAAATTTTTGAGTAAAAATTAAATACCGTTTAAATATATAATGTGTTTTATGACATCATAATGACCCAATAGTGATGTAATAAAATACTATAATCTTTATGTTAGGCCAATATATGTTTTACCATTAAAATAATGTGATTTTGGGTTTGTTTTTCTTACTTTTAAAATCATTAATGGACCCCTCAAGACTTATTAAACACCTTGTCTTTTTAAATTAATTTCCATGGGAGTGTGACTCACCTCCACATAAGCAACCCTAATATTTTAAGAATTTCGGAATTTGGACTTATAAAATATTGTTTTCCTATTCCCTTTTCCAAAAACCATGGGCAAAAACCATGGGATGGTTTGTGGTTTGGATGAATTTAATATAAGGGGTCCCAAACCTAAATAATAAAGAATTCCCTCACCTTTCCTATATAAACCCACCCAAGCTCCCACTTCCTCCTCACTCAAAGCATTTAGAGTTCATAAAACCTCTGCCATACTCTCTCTAGAATCCTCCCAAGGTTCCCCAATCTCCCAAGAAGCCTCTCACAAGCCTCTCTCTAGCCTTTGGAAGCACACTTCCAATTAAGGGTTTTTCTTCCTTTCTCTTTTTTGTCCAATTTTCTTTAAGTTGTTTTTCCCTTTTAATTTCAATTATAAATGTTGGGGTATGGTTTCTAACCTCCCTAATACTGCCCTATTTATGTTTTAATGATGGTATACCCTTTCTCTCTCATTAAATGCCTCCCATGTACACCCGTTACTATGCCGAAATTCTGAAAGGAACTTCTCTCTCCTCTTTTACATTCAAGCAATACTTTTGTATCATGAATCTAAATTCCATTACAATTGTTGGGACATGTATCTATATGACCTCCTTACTGTACATTACATGTAAATATTATGAGGAACCCCCTTTCTCTCTCATCAACCATATTTTATGAATTCTTATGTCACGCTGTTACGTTGCCGAAATCGCACCGATTTTCTAAGCCAATGCCATTGTGTAGTGAATACCATGCCCATTTCTCCATCAAGGGTATTCGCCTTTATACACATTTACTTATTGATTGTAAAGTTTCATGTATGAATTCCATATTACTTTATCATGGAATAAATGATTATGTTTTATGAATCCATGTTTTATGATCCATGTGGAACACTTATGCATGAAATGAAATGTTTAAGAAGGGTGCGCCCTTATAGCACTCCAATGCATTGGGTAAAGTATAGTATCATGATAAGTCATGTGAAATGAATTTTTACTCATGCTAATTCAAGTGAAACAAGGGTTTACTCATGATTTATGTGAAATGAGGATTTACTCATGCTCCATGTGCAATGATCCTTGGCTCATGCTAATTCCATGTTAAGTGTTATTGCCACATTTCCATGTTATGATTATCATGCCTTTATGTTCATGTTTTTCTTATGCTCTATTGATATTACTATTGTCTAACATGTATTTTACTCCTCATGTTATTCCATGTGTACTCCCTTACTGGGCTTTATAGCTCACCCTTTTCTTATGCATGTCCTCAGGTTATCCCATGCAATGCTAAGTACGAAGGAATGTAGTGGTCATGTAAAGGAAGTTTTCAATAAAGATGTTGTATTTCATGTTTTAAGTTTTTATGTAATGATCATAATCCCCAAAGACACTAAACATATCGATCTTATTTATTGTATCAAGTGAAGTTTTATGTAATAAATCATGTTTAAGTTGTAATAAAAAGCAGGGTTGTCATATGTCCCACTAGGCTCAGGGCACCTATTAAGTGGAATCCAGGTCTGGGATGTCATAGTGGTCCAAATTCAATCTGTACTTGATTATCATACTCTGGTAATGTCTCGGAGGAAACTAGTTCTCCCTTGGATTTGTCCTCCACCACGACTTTTGTAGTTTATGTATTCTCTTTCTCCATGTCTCCATCAGTTTTTATTTGCACATTTTCTTCTTCAAAAATGAAATCTCTATTGATGATAAATTTTCGGGAAGTGGGGTCCCACCAACGATACCCCTTCACACCATTAGCATACCCCAAGAAGATACATTTCTTGGATCTCGAATCCAACTTTGATCTTTCCTAGTCATTAAAAGGTGAATATACAGGACTTCAAAAAGTATGTAGCTAAGAATATTTAGTGGGTTTACCAGTCCACATCTCTATTGGAATCTTTAGATCAATTTCCATTAAAGGATATTAGTTGATCACATAACATATAGTATTCACTACTTCTTCCCAAAATGTTTTGGCAATTCCTATAGTCTTCAACACCACCCTTGTTCTATCCAACAAGGTTTTTTTCTTCTGCTATGTCACTCCATTCTGTTGAGGAGTGTATTCCACTATGAATTGTCTCTTGATTCCTTCATGTTGATAAAAAGTATCAAATTACTTATTTATATACTCTCCACCATTGCCATTCCTTAGAAAATTGATCTTATTTTCCGATTCAAGCTCCTTCCACACTTTGAATGTTTTGAATACTTAAAAAACATATAATTTCCTCATAATTGGGTGAACCCAACATCTCCTAAAATAATCATAAATTAATGATACAAATTACCTTTATTCTCTCAGAGATATAATCAGTGATTTCCAAACATCGAAATGGATCAAAATTAAGATCTACTTACTTCTTATTGTTGATGCCCCAAAATTTAACCTATGTTTATTTCTCAAAACACAATGCTCACAAAATGGTAAGGATACCTTTGTAAGGCCAAAAAACAAATTCTAATCTACAAGAATATTCAGGCCTTATTCTGACATATGGATAAGATTTTGATGTCATAACGTCTTCAATGCTTCCGTCGAGGTAGTTGATGCAACAAATGTATTTTACTCCTTATACATTTCACCTATAAGCACATAAAAGTTCTTTGAGATCTTTTCTGTTGTCATCACCACAAGTTCACCCTTCACAATTCTCATCAATTCATTCTCGGTGCGAGTCTTGAATCTGATATCATCAAATTGTCTTAAAAACAATTTGTTCTTCTTCGAGCCCTTCACATGCCATACTCCTTGTATGGTTCAAACAATATTGTCATGAATCTTAAATTTGATGGTATCAAATCCAATGATCTTCAGGGTGTGATTATTCCCCATGTACACAAGTACTTCTAGGACGGTTTCATATTGATCAACCCATTCATGTTGAGACGTCATGTGTCATGTTGCTCTTGAGTCGATTATTCATGAATCATTGAGATGTTGTCTACTTCTAGTAGTCATCGTCGCTTCAATGACTAATATATTTCTATTTCAAGAAGCACTCGCCACATTTTAATCTAGTTCATGATTCAGACTCCCACTGGAACCATGTTCTATAGTCACATCATTTGGTATTTTTTCAATTTCTGTTTGTAGTTATTCTTTCACAACACTATCTGCATCTTCATTTTCCATAATGAAAAATTATTCCTGTTAAATTTCTCAATCTTGATTTTTTTCGTAATCTAGACACACCGTCAGTATAAAACTTCCACTGTTTCACAAAGGTGTATTTAATAATCTCAATAAAATTTATTTTATGTGAAAGATCAATCACAGTCGCAATTACATAACAAACTCAAATTAATGAAAATTATTCACACCCCAAAAAATGAACATGATTGGGATAGAACCTCCCTATGATAATACTTTATGGGACTGAAAATTATTGGTTCACCGATGCAGTGATAATCATAAGATAACATAAAGTGAAAAACGTGGAAAAAATGGACATTAGATGTAACATGAAAACCCCCCAAAATAAAAGAGATAAAAAAATACAGGAAAATAAAAAGATCACTATGCGTAAAAGTGGGTATACACTCCCTCACTATTACAAGGAGAAAACTCTCATAATATCTATTTCGAATAATGGGGGAACAACCTCAAAAAATACCGCACAAAATGAAGAATTGTCAGTGATGGTGAAATTGATAAGATGTAGAAATTGATGGGAGAGAGCCTCCTTTTATAGGTTCCATCCCCTCATAATCTTACTCTGATGGTGCTTCGGTGGGGTTGGCCACCCATCACACAACCACCCACCCAAAATGGGGTGTGTTGTCTTTAAATAAAAAATTCTTCCAACAGGTAATACCAAAATAATATTTTTGTTAGATAAGTATTATTAATAATAATAAAAATAGGACCAAGAATAAAATTAATAAAAAAAAGTTTAACAAGGGAAAATATAGTTCATGTACATGAATAAAAAGAAACAGATCCCACATCACCGGTGGTAGGGAGGGGAAAACATCTAGATCTCTATCAGAGCTTGCGGGTGGTGGAACTATGGTATTTTTGTTTCACCCATTGAAACCCCACAGTGGTGCCCCGCTTCACCTGATTCACCACCACCGCTACCTCTGACTTCGTCTTCTCAAACCCTTCCCCCACCTTCTTCTTATACTTGGCCGCCCCACCGACCTCGCTCCCGCTCTCACTGCCGCTCTGCCTCACCTCATCCACCACATTGATGTTTTTGACTGCCCACTGCTTCGCCCATGATATTGCCGATGAGGTAGGCCCACACTGATGCAACGTAGGACCTTTGGGTCGGGTAATGGGCTTTCAAGTTCATTGAGTCTTTAGTCCACTCTGTAATAAATTTTCTAGTTGGATGGGTTATCACTATAGGGGATTTAACTTATCCTTCTAGCTTGCAAGTGTGTGTATTTATTTGTATTGTACCCCCAATAATTTGCATATTCTTAAAAGTATTAAATATTAATATTTAAAAATGTATAAATAACTATCAACATAGAATATATTGAAAAAATATTAAATGAATAAATTACAAAAACTAATAAAAATGGAGAAATATTATAAATGAATAAATAACATTGGACGGATAAATGTTAAAAATGAATAAAATTTAACAATTAAAATCAAAAAAATAAAAAAAATAAAAAAATAAAAAAATAAAAAATTAATTATATTAGTTACAAAAATATTAAAAATGAATAAATATTAAAATAAAATGAAAAAATTAAAAATTATATTTAAATATAAGAGATTCACAATAAATTACTAATTAAAATTGAATAAATAATTATTGTATAAAAATTTAACTGCAAAAATATTAAAATAAAAATTAATAAAAAATATTTATTAACAATTAAAAATGTATAAATAAACACTACAGGAAAAATCAATAATTACGATGTAGTATTTGCGATAGGAGAGGATCCCATCACAAATAATCGAAAATCTTAGCCTATTTACGACAAGATAGGTTTCTCCTCATAAATAACCGTAAATCTATTGGCATTTTTGATAGGATAGGGGACACGCTGCAAATGGTTCTGGCATGAATGCACACTATTCTGTGAGAAAGGGTCATTTACGATGGAATTTTAAATTTCATCGCAAATGATTTGTTGGTAGATAAATAATAGGTATTTATCGCGGGTAGCATTTGTGATGGGTGACTAAATCCATCACAAATGTTTTTTGAATCACCGCCATAAGTATTTATGGTGAGAACTATTTACGACAGAACCGATCTTGGATATTACTATTTGTGATGGAATGTTGAATTTTGTCGCAAATGATTTGTCAGTAGATTGTTAATAGGTACTTATGGTGGGTAGCATTTACGACGGACGAACAAATTTTTTGCAAATGTTTTTTGGATCGCCACCGTAAGTATTTATGGTGAGAACTATTTGCGACAAAACTCATCGAAATACTACTATTTGCAATAGAAATTCCATCACAAATAATCTAACCTATATAAGACCCTCCACCACAATTATGTTCTCACAAGTTCTAAACAATTATCTCTTGTTTCTCTACGTATAAGTTTTAATTTTTATAGAGAATTTCCACAGAGACGTATTCATGATTGCATCACTGTTTTCATTCCAGTAAAATGTTGTTTTTAATGTATTTATTTTAAACTTTTTTTAATTGCCAGTTTATTTACTTTATTTAATATTAGTAATATTTAAGAATAATTGGTAGAAATAAGTAATAATTGACATTAATTATAGATAATTAGTATCAATTGGTAATAATTATAAAGAGTTATTAATAATTACTAGTAATTAGTTAATAATTAGTAATAATTAGTAAATAATTAGTAATAAATAACAATAATTAGTAATAATTAATAATAATTAATATTAATTAATAATAATTAAAAAAAGTAGTCATAATCACCAATAATTAGTAATAATTACAAATAATTACCAATAAATAGTAATAATTAGTAATAATTAACAAAAATCATTAATAATTAAAAATAATAATAAATAATTAGTAATAATTTATGAAAATTGGTAATAAATAATAATAATTACCGATAATTTGTAATAATTAGTAATAACTATAATTAATTAGTAATGATTACCAATAACAAGTAATGATTCATATTAATGAACAATAATTCATAATAATTAGTTATAATAACCAATAACTAGTAATAATTGGTAATAATTACCCATAATTAGTAATAATTATCAATAATTAATAAAAGTTAATAATAATTAGTAATAATTACAAATAATTAGTCATAAATAACAATAATTAGTAATAATTGATGATAATTACCAATAATAAGTAATAATTACTGATAATTATTAATAATAAATATCAATTATTAGTAATAATTAGTAATAATTACAAATAATTACAAATAATTACAAATAATTAACAATAATTAGTAACAATTAGTAATGATTAACATGAATTAATAATAATTAATAATAATTAACAAAAATTAGTAATAATTGGTAATAATTAATAAAAACTAGTAATAATTAGTAATAATTAAAAAAAATTAGTAATAATTATCAATAATTACCAATAATTTGTAATAATTAGTAATAATTTGAAATAATTAATAACAATTATCAATAATTACCAATAAATACACATAATTAGTATTAATTACCAATAATCAGTAATAATTTTTAATAATTACCAATAATTGGTAATAATTAGTAATAACTAATGAAAATTAGTAATAATTAACTAAAATTAGTAATAATTAAAAAAAATTAGTAATAATTAATGAAATTTATTAATAATTTCAAATAATTACCAATAATTTCCAATAAATTTCAATAATTGGTAATAATTAGTAATGATTACCGATAATTAGTAATAATTGAACATAATTAGCAATAATTAATCATAATTAACAATAATTAGTAATAATTAGGAATATTTGGTATTAATTAGTAATACCTATCAATAATTACCAATAATTACCGATAATTACCGATAATTACTGATAATTGGTGATAATTACTGATAATTGGTGATAATTACTAGTTAATAATAATAATTACCATTAATTGGTGATAATTATCATTAAATGATAATGCATACTGATAATTGATAATAATTAGTAATAAGTATTAATAATTACTAGTAGTTACCGATAAATAGTGATAATTATTGATAATTATTAATAGTTGGTAATAATTATAAAAAATTAGTAGTAATTTGTAATAATTTGTATTAATTTATAATAATTAGTTTGCAATATTTCTATTCACTATTGTTTTTTAGTTAGTAATAATTATTGATATTTAACTGTAATTACCAATATTTATCGATATTTGGTAATAATTACAATTAATTTTTAATTTTCTAATATTTAGTTATAATTAACAATAATTATTGATATTCAGTAATAATTACAAGTAATTTATAATTTTTTGATTTTTTGATTTTTTTATTTGATCATCCATTCCTTCTATCAGATTAATCAAGAGTAATTTTTTTATTTTTTATTTTTTAGAAAAATATGGAATAAGGAAGTGGAGAATGGTTTTTATTACAAGATCATGATTAGATAAATTATCTTAGAAATCTAAACTAATCTAGTATAAATCATGTATATATTGATGGAGTTGAAACTTTTTTATCATTTTCATCATCAGAAGAAAAATTTGTTTCATAAGGGACAATTAAGTGTCCAAGTAAGAAATGTGATCTGAGGAGTTTTGAAATATTTGACACTGTTAGGGTTCATATATTTCATTTTGGTTTTCAGAAAGATTATACTTTTTGGTAACGACATGGTAAATACAATTAAAAAGAATATACAAATAATTTGGTTCCAGATCCATCACAGTTTTAAACATTATTACACAAGGTTTCTAGTTCGTCTTTTCCACAAAAATAAACTCAGAATGATGATTCAACTCATGAGTTAAAACCATCTCAATTTTTTGACTGGCTAAAGTCTACCGAGGATGCCTGATATCTCAATTATAAGATAAGAAAATTTAAATATTTTACTAAATTTATGGCTATTAAATCAGATAATGGAATGTTAAATAGTTATTTTGATCAAATATTTTCTTTGGTTAAATCATTATTACCTGAGGGAAATGTGTTTCCAAAAAAATTCTATAAAAGTAAGAGGTTGGTACATAATTTAGATATTGGTAAACAAAAGATTCATTCATATTCAAATGATTGCATCCTATATTATAGAGAAAATGAGTTATTATTTAATCATCATATTAGTGTATAATCAAGGTATAAAGAGGCATAACATGGGAAGTATAGATTGGTTTCTATTAAACACACTAATAGAAATTGAATCTATACCGATAGACCTATACCCAAAGTTTTGGTAAAACCATGGGTATATATATATATATTATTCAATACCTATACCACTACTAAAAAATATTCCTTTAACATTACTTAAAATAGCCTTTATCAGCGCTAGATAATCACTGACTAATAGAGCGAGATTAAAAGCCCCAGTCTTTTATCACGGCTAAAAAAAGTGATGATAAAGGGGCATGTGGTAGTATGCTATAATAGCACACCACAACACCAAAAACACCACAAAATTAGAAAAATCAAGTACCAATACAGAATTTAAATGAAATAAAAGTTACAACCCAAATATAAGAAAAAAATACTATATTATCAATATTTCAAACATTAGTTTATACAATTTTATAAGTACAAATTATTACATACATTCAAAAACATCAATGTTCCTTTGTATTTTGATCCTAACCTGTACTCGAGAAAAAATTCACTTGTATAAGAAAATAATTCTTATGTTAGAAATAAAAAAAATTAACATAAATTATTAATTTTAAACTAAACTTTGAGTTATACGAGGAACATTGTGTATCAGATTGAGTTATGGTTGATTCTTGCACATCACACCATTTCCTGTTCATATTTAACAATTAACTCTCAAAAAATTAACTAAATAAGTATAAGATAAAAATGATAATTAAATTAATTAATTAATAGTAGATATAATGATGAGAAAATAGTCTAGGTTCGTTTTCTTAGTTTTGGAAATGTGGTGCGCGTTTTAAACTAAAATGAAATTTATATATTGAAAAGACACACTTGGAGTTATACCGGTCACACTGTGTGTTAGATTGAGGTGAAGATTATTCATAAACATCTCAAATGAATTATTAATCATTTCCCTAAAGTATCAAAACAATCTGAATGTGTTTTCTCAATTTTGAGTATGTCACTTGTCTTTTTTACTAAAATGTCATTTTAAAATGGAGACATGCACTTTGACTCATATTGATCACATCGTGTGTCGGTTTGACATGATATAAATTCCTACACATAAAAAATGACTTATGAATCAATTCAATAAATTATTAAGACAATATGATTGCATTTTCTCTATTTTTAGTGTGCAACACTTTTTGAACTAAAATGTCAATTTTAAACTAATAACAGAAATATTGAGTCATACTGATCATATTGTGCATCAGATTGAGGTGAGGATAATTACTACACATCCCAAATGAATTATGGATCATTTTACTAAAGTATCAATACTATAAAAATGTTTTTTCTCAGTTTTTAGTAGATCAATTGTCCTTTTTATTGAAATTGATGTCAATTTTAAATAAAAAGACACATTTGGAGTCATATCGGTAACACCATATGTAATATTGAGGTTCAGATAATTTCTACATGTTACAAATGACATAGGGATCATTTTTATAAATTATAAAAACATTTTGAATGAGTTTTATCATTATTGATTATTTTACTTGTCTTTTTCAATAAAATGACATTTTAAACTGAAAACACACACTTTGACTCATATCGATCACAACATGTATCGGTTTTATGTGAGAAAAATTCCTATTTTTAATAAATTATTTATGAATTTGATTCCTAAATTATCTAGAAAATATGAGTTCATTTTTTCATTTTTCAGTGAGTGATTTGTTTTGAACAAATATTTCATTTTTAAACAGATAACGGACACTTTGAGTCACATCAGTCAATCTGTGTGTCATATTGAGGTTTTTTCTTATTACTAAACATCGTAAATGACTTATGGAATATTTTACTAAAGTATCAAAACAATCCAAATGTTTCTTATTAGTTTTGATTAGTTCACTTTTCCTTTTTACTAAAATTGATGTCAATTTTAAATAAAAGGACACACTTGGAGTTATACCAGTCACACCATTCATCAGATTGTGGTTCAGATGATTCATACACATTTAAAATGACATATGGATCCTTGTATTAAAGTATAAAAACAATCCTAATGCATTTTATTGGTTTTGAGTATGTCACTTATCTTTTTTACTAAAATGTTATTTTAAACTGGAAATATGTGCTTTGTATCATATCAATCACATAATGTGTCAGTTTGACGTGATACCAGTTCCTACACATCAAAAATTATTTATGAATAAATTTAATAAATTATAAATAAAATACAATCACATTTTCTCATTTTTTCAATGCGTGACACTTTTTGAACTAAAATGTCATTTTTAAACTGATAATGGACACTTTGAGTCATACCGATCACACCGTGCGTCATATTGAGGTGAGGATGATTCCTAAATGTCAAAAATTAATTATGGATAATTTTGATAAATTATTTAAATAATAAAAATGATTTTTCTTAATTTTGAGTAGTTCAGTTGTCCTTTTTACTAAAATTGATGTCAATTTAAAAAACAGACACACTCAGAGACATACCAATCACAATGTGCATCAGATTGAGGTGAAACTAATTCCTACACATCTCAAATGAATTATGGATAGTTTTCATAAATTATCAAAACAATATTAATATGTTTTCTTATTTTTGAGTACATCACTTATCTTTCTTACTAAAATTTCATTTTAAACTGGAAACACACACTTTGAATCATATCAATCACGTCGTGTGTTAGTTTGAAGTGAGACCAATTACCAAAAATCAAAAATAACTTATGAATATATTAACTAAATTATCAAGAAAAACTGAGTGTGTTTTATTGGTTTTCAGTGAATGATATTGTTTGAACTAAAATGTCATTTTTAAACTGATAACAGACACATTGAGTCATACCGGGAACATCGTGTATTGGATTGAGGTGTGGCTAATTCCTACACATCCAAAATGACTTAAGAATTATTTAACTAATGTTTTAAAACTAGATGAATGTGTTTGGTTGGTTTTGAGTAGGTCAGTTTTCCTCTTTACTAAAATTGATGACAATTTTAAATAAAAAGATGCACTTTGAGTCATACCGGTCACACCGTGAGTCAGGTTGAGGTGAGATCAATTCCTACACATCCCAAATGACTAATGGATCTTTTTATAAAGTATAAAAAAATATAAATATTTTTGATCAGTTTTGATTATGTCAGTGGTCTTTTTTCCTAAAATTAATGTCAATTTTAAATAAAAAGAAGAACTTAGAGTCATACCGGTCACACCGTGTGTCAGATTAAGGGGAGACTGGTTCCTAAACATCCCAAAGTATAAAAATAATCCCAACTTCCAATGTTATCATGATTTCCATTTCATTTCTTTTTTGAACTACCAACACTGCATATTGACTCAATGTTCTTAGCTGAAAAACCTTTCTTGTTACTGAAATACAGAAGAGCAGAGGAAGATCATATGCCTATTATATCACAAGAATTCATCAAAATGGGCACATGATATTCCTCTAATATTCTATATTTCAATAATAAGAAATAATTTTTATCTAAGAACATCGAGTCGATATGAATTATTGGGAGTTCGACAAAGAAGGACAATGGAAATCATGGTAACATTGAAATTTAGAAACATTTTATCTCTTTTGTGGCTTATTGAAAATAGTTAAAATAAAAATATGACTTCCCAAAATATTTTTTTAAAAAAACTAAATAATTATTAGATAAAAATGATAAAAAATTAACTTAAAAATAATAGATAAAATGATGAAAAAAATAATTAAGTAGTAGAAATTCACCTTTTCATGATGGTCGTATGCATTCTTATCACATTTCCTTGTTTTCATTATCTCAATTACAGGCTCGAACGAAAGAATCACCCTATATAAGAAAACAATTATTATGTGAGTAATACTAAAATTAAATAAATTAAACATAAATATGAAACAATAAATTAATTCTATGGATAATGATTTTACTGTTAAAACATCAATATTACCTCTGTGATTGAGAATTAGAGGGAGCTAGAAGGAAAGTGATAAATTCCAATACTGCAGGGGTGAAAAGGTTTTGAGGGAGAAGAAGTCTGTGGAAGTTTTGGTTCATAAAGGAAAGAAATATGGACAAACCACCTCAAATAGAATAAAATAATCCACTTACATAATAAAACAATTATTATGTGAGTAATACTAAAAAGAAATAAATTAAACATAAATATGAAAAATACATTAATTATATGGATAATGATTTTAATTTTAGAACATTAATATTACCTATACAATTGAGTAGTGGAGGGAACTTGAAGGAAAGTGATAAATGTAAACACTACAGGGGTGAAAAGGTTTTGAGTGAGAAAAAGCCTGTGGAATTTTTGGTGTAAAAATGAATGAAAGATGGATAAACCAATCCAACTCAAACAAAATAATCCAACTATATAAGAAAATAAATCTTTTGTGACTAATATTAAAAAGAAATAAATTAAACATAAATATGATATAATACATTAATTCTATGGAAAATGATTTTACTGTGAAAACATCAAGATTACCTCTGTGATTGAGTAGAGGTAGTGTCATTTCTCTTCCTATAAAGGCAGTAGAGGTAACTTGAAGGAAAGTGATAAATGCAACATTTCAGGGGTAAAAGGGTTTGAAGGGAGAAGAATTTTGTGGAAGTTTTGGTGTAGAAAGGCATGAAAGATAGACATAAATCTTCTAAAATAAATGAAATCTACAAGGAATAATAAAAAAATAAATCAATGTTTCATTATTATTTTTTTGGTAAAATAGAAAAAGTATATCATAACATTACCTTTACATATTTCCAAAGGATTTACTTTGTTATAGTTTGTTCTTCCGAGAGATTGGTAATATCATCATGTTCTGAAGATAATGTCAGCATGAGTAGTCAAACTTTTAATTTAGATTTTTTAATGCAGTAGAGAACATATAATATTATGAGGAAAAATATAATATATTAAAAAATAATTTTACCTTCTCATTGAACCCTATTTCTTTTTTTAAAGGTTTTAGGGGTTTAGTTCCTCAATCGAGAATCCAAATCCACTCTTTTTGGTCCCCTATAATTAAAATAAATTTCTACATTGGGACTAACATGAAATGATTGTGATCTCCCAATGAAAGGGTCATCCTCAATTGAATTTTTATCTGACCCAAAATTTGTTTTAGTCACCAGTAAGACAATCGATCAATTCTTGTTTGTTGGATCTGAGACATAAAATTCTTGCACTTCTTGTGATTCTATTATGAATGACTTGTCTTTTTCCCCTTCTATAGTGAAATTCACCTTCATGAAGACCATTTCATCAACTTTCACTACACTGATATTGTCAACCCATTTGCAATGGAAAATAATCACTTGATTTTTTTTATAATACAACTCATATATTAGTTCGATAATGTAAAAATATGACTTAATTTCATAAATTCGATTCCTATCCTTAGAACCAGATATGTTCATCGCTTCCTCCAAAAGCATAAAACTACTATTTTTAATCATACTAAAATCATTGCGTTATTTTGTATAGAAATTATAACCATTGATTAAAAAACCAGTGTAAGATATAAAATTTACATTCGGTCCTCTGGCTATACAATGAAGTTGTTTGACAATTGAATTTGGATTTTCAGATATTTTATTATAAATTTGTTCTTGGAACCATCATATGAACTGTTTATTATGTGTATCTGATATCCATCATTCATCCCTAGATGGATTCAAATCTATAATAACTTTTTTTGTGGACTTTAATGTATGGATCAATATCTTCACTTTTATATAAAATGTAAAGGTGAACTTGTTCCTCCTATGTCAATGTAATTTTAACAACATCTCTTCCAAAAATCCCTTCACTCATAAGCGTCTGCTGTGATGATACTTTGGGAGACTGATGCTATCAACATATGAAAGGTAATCGACAAAGAATTCAATATATTCTTCAAAAAAATATCGTTCTTACATACAAAATTTTGGAAGACTTTTATTCTTGACATACCCTTTAAAAATTTTCATATACCATTCGATAGGGTACATCCATCTATAATGGACATGACCACATAGTTGAACCTCTCTATCCAAGTGAACCATCCAGTGGACCATTATATCAAATAATGATGATGGGAAGAACATATATAATTTCAAAAACAATACTTTAACCTCCTTATTCATGATTGGATACTTCATCAGTTCTATAACTTTATTGCATATGTATTTGAAAAAGAATGAGAGTTTGGTTAATGTATGCCATACATTTCGAGTTATAATGAAATAGAAAGTAACATGTGTTGAATATTTCATCAAAAACACGAAATTAATGTGATTTTTGTCCTTATAGGATCAAATTAGTCCTTGAAACTACATTATTTATATTTTATGAATACCCCTATGAAACTTTTATTCTATTAAGGAAAAGAAAAAATGGAAATTTTTCCTATCTGAATAGAGTGTAAGCTGCCTGAGGAAGAAATTTTTTCCCTATACCCTTCACTAGTGCCAACTCTCCCCTTAACCCCATGTAAAACATGTCCAACCTAGCCTTGATTCTATATTTCTTTTTCAATGAATATTTAGTAATTCTCAAATAAAACTATCAAATACATTTTTTTTTCTATATTCACGACATCAAGAAAATTTCTGACATACAAAAATTTCCAATACGATAGTTCAAATAAAATTGATCTCTTCTTCCAAACTGATTTCATAAGGTTTTTCAAAAATTATTTACCAAAAACAATGTCAATATATTTTAATTTATCAAATATTTTATCATATGTTATTGGAGACAGTGTTGTACCTTGTTCAATATTCCCATCGAATGGTCTCATCCAGGATCGATATTTATGTTGTCGAGGTAAAAATTTCTAATGTCATAAAAGCACGGTATTCAAGGAATGTATCAACCGAACTGACTTTTTGTGTTTCTCACAAATGGAACACCTCTAAATTACTTTAATAATGTAGCCTAATAAATTTCCATAAATGGGTAAGTCATTTATCTTCCCATACAATGTTTCCATCAATGTGAATTCTTCACTTATATGAGCATCATACATTGTAACACCTATATCCCACATCAATTTCAGATCTTCAATCAATAGAGCCAAATAGACGTCAACATCATTACCGGGTTGCTTTGGTCCAGATATAAATAGATACAACATAATGTATTTTCGCATCATTCATAACCATGGTGGAAAGTTATAATTTACCAACATGACGGGTCATGTACTGTGATTAATACACTATATACTAAAAGGATTTATTCCATCTATAGATAATGGAAGATGAAAGTTTCCTAGCTCATTTCCAAATTCAGGATACTCGTAATCAAATTTATTCTACTAAGGGGAATACGTTGGATGATATAGGATCCCATCTTTAATTATTGTATCTACATGCCATGTCAATTGTATCATGGTTTCTTGACATCCATATAGTCTTCTAAACCCTGGAATGATAGGAAAGTACCATACATATTTTGAAGGACTTGATTCATTTTTCTTATATCAATCCGCACCACACTTATAGAATTTTATGAGCGATTCTTGGTCCTTAAAAAAAATATGCAATCATTTGGACAATCATTTATTTTTTAGAGATCATTCCCATTTAACATAGAATTTTTTAGCATCATATGTTTAAATTGGTAGTTAATTTTATTTAGGTATCATATCATTCAAGAGAGTAAGTAGTTCTGTAAATATGGTTTCACTCCATCTGTTGATAGCTTTCAAATTATATAACTTCAATACAATTGAAAATTTTGTGTATCTAGTACAACCGGTATACAATGGTCTCTTAGCACTAATATTTAACTTCTAAAACAACTTTTTACAATCATTAAGTTCATCTTCAATTCCATTTTCATTTCTTCCATGCGATCTCCATCATCATTTACACTGGTATTAATATCAAATGATTCATAAACAATAATATCATCCCAATCAGTGTGAACATTAATTTTTCCCACATGTTTAGTCCAAAATTTATAGCTCTAATATATTCCATGACAAATAAAATGTTCTTCAAACTCTTCTAGACTAATTTGTCTTGAATTAAAACAATGTAAACATAAATAAAGGATTTGAGAAGGGTTTTATGCATTCTCTATTGCAAACTTGATTAACTCTTTAACTCCATCTTTATACTCTTTTGTCAAATAATTAGTGTGAATCCATTTTCGATTCATATTCATTCTATTGGGTTCATAAAGTATTCATTGTGTATAATAAATAAATAAATTCACATAATATATTCATTATCAAAGGTGAAATTTATAATTTATTATAATAAGGGAAACCCAACATTTTATTATTTCAAATAATTTCAGTATGCTTTGAAGAAAATGGGTAATTGAATTTAAGAAAAGAATTACTACACTACGATAGGTTTTATCCTATGAATTCATCCAAAGGTGAAAGTTATAGAAAAATTGTTAGGTAAGAATATAAAAATATACACAAGAGGGGGGTGAATTATGTCTTTTCAAAATATTTCACAATTCTACCTTTTAATTTCAACTATATATTATGCGGATAAGAAGTGTTTATCTTCTGTACGAAAGTATGAGAAGTGGATAAAATAGAAATATAGAACACGAATATTTATAATGGTTTGGGGAATAAAGAACCCCTAGTACACTCCACCAATTAGTCTCTCTGCAAGTTTGGTGAATTTCACTAGCCATGTCCTCATATCATAAGACCAATCCACAACTAAGTACGAGCATTTGAAACTCTCAATAAAAAGATATTGATTAAAAAGGTTCTGGTTGAACTTCATAGTTGAAACAACAACAAACAGTAGACAAATCTTATTCTTTAGAAAAATATTTTCTTCAAGAAAGAGAAGTTATAAAGTGATCCAATTGCAATAGATCTTCAAATAAAAGAATCAATGATTAGAAATAGAAAAATTATAACAAATAAAAGATTCAGAACATGTATATCTTTAAAATGTAGCTTCTTTTATAGAAAATAGGGTCTGGTCATTTGTTGAAGTAGATCTGTAAAAGATATTTACAATAATACAGTTTCAATCATGAATATGTGTCGTAATATGTGGATCAATATATCACAACCTATTTTAATCATACACACATAAATATTCTAACAAATACAACGATATAATAAATAAATCAGAGAGCCTGCTTTTCAATTCCAGATCCAAGAAAATATCCTGATAAATTGTGACAATTAAAATTCATAATATAGCTCAGAGAAGTTGTAAATTACCTTAAGAATAGGAGAAAATTTCTCTACTTAATATGATTATTTGAATCAATAATAACAAGCTTTGAATTATTTAAAAAATGAGATTTAAATCGGCCTGATATTCTGCAAATACCATTGCACGAAACTCCGATAAAATCGTAAATTCAAATCTATGGTGTTGAAAATTCAAACATAAGGTTCCTTAAAAAAATGAAAAAATACCAAATATAGGGTTAAAATATGTATCATTCATTCTCCAAATATAGTTTTGACAATGTAAGGTTGATCACAAAAGTAAGGTTGATGATCCATATGTTTTTTTTTCACAAACATAGGGTTCCATACTTACGTAGGGTTATTTAACCATATTTTTTTTCTTTGTCAAATGTAAGGTTACATCAAAATGTAAGGTTATTTATCTATACATTTCTATAAACATAGGGTTGATTAACCATATGCATTGATCTTTAAACATAATGTTTAATATAAACGTATGGTTTTTTCCTTATGTTATGTTTTTCAACATAGGGTATGAATAGTGTTTCTAGAACACGCTTAAGAGAATTTTTAACACTTTGATTAATAATAAGCTTGAATATAATTAAAAAATAAGGATTATAAAGAATATTAATTTCCTAAAATACACTTAAAGTAATATCATTAGTAAAACAAACAAGGATATTTGTGAGTATCAAAATCAATAAAATTTATAGAGTATTGTTGAGACAATACATGCCCAACAATCCCACCATTTTTGGTGATCACAAAAACCCATAAAATCAATAACATAATTTATAATTTTGCAAAAAATTAAAAGAAAATAATTCGAAATTTGATTTGATATAATTATTTTGATAAAAATAAATGTTGTGTTTATCTAAATTTCTTCTCCATTTGTGAGATCAAAAAGAAAGTATAGAAAAAGATTAAAACACATTTAATTTTGAATAGATCAATAAGTGAATTTTATAATAATATGTTTGGATAAATATGAATCGATCTTTGGCTGGAGACAAAAAAATAAAATAATATGAAATAAAGAACACAAAAATAAAAATAAGGAAATTTTATTGATAAAAAATTGTATAAATACAATATCCAGTGTGACTATGAAATAGGTTTAGTCAACTAAAATGGTTAGGGTAAAAAAGGTTAGGTAGGATTTGTCTTGGTTATGGTTCTACAAGATTTTGAGAAGCTTCAAACATGAATTTTAGCTCTGCCATATGTAAATGAAACTTTCTCATAAGACTGCCCCCCCAACTGCATAATCAAAACATTGGAATCTTGACTAATATGAAAATTTTCAACAATATTGACTTTCAAAAATTCATGAAAACTCTCATCTTTATACATAAAATGGTCCAACTTTTCTGTGAATTTGTTTAGTAGAAATATAATACATGGTTCATTCTGAGTTATTTGGTTAACAAGAAATTTCTGATTGTCCAACAGAACTAACAGAGGATCACTATTGTACTAGATATTTTTAAGACGATCATTCATGTCAGCCATAACAGTGGATATTTCTTGAAATCTAAAAATCAAATCTGGAGAGGTAGTAGGAGAAGAGGTAGATGCATTGGTCTGACCAATACTACTCTTGATTGAATCAAACTGACTTCCCAAATACCACTTGATATCAGCAAAGTCTGACTTAGAAACAACTTTAGACTTATTCTTTCCAACTTCATTCAATATATCTCTCTTGAAAGCATCAAATTACTTCTTGTAAATGGATTTTTTTTAAGATACTGTAACTTTTTCCTTGAAATTTTTAGCTCTTGATAAAGATTGAAATTTTCTTCCTGAGACTTACTGAACTTAATCACAATCTCTTCAACTTGATTATTCATGGAATCAGATGTCCCTTAATCTGGTTTTTATGACTGACCAACTTCCACAATTGCTAAAGATCTTGAAGGAGACTTTTTTATAGACTTATCCACTGGTTTTTAAATTGACTTTTTTACTTTAACAAGAGATTCTATTAAGAAATTTTGTTTTGTATTCAGTTTCATATTGATGTCTTTCATCCACATGATCAAAAATAAAGAAAACTATATTCTCAACAATTTTAGTAGCCACATTTTCTGATCTGAGCATCTATCTCTATTACTGAATAGTTGTCTCTTCCTCCTGGTAAATCAAAATTCTGCAGATCTAGAATCTAGATTTCAACTTTTTGATCTTCCTTAAGAAAATTATCTTCTAAATGAACTGACCTAGTAGCCTCACCTGAACCCAACACCGGTTCTTTAAGAGGTGGATATACTCTTTTCCTTGGTTTTACAACCAAATATTCTTGTACAACTTCTTCTTTATCTTCTTCTTATTATTTAAAAAATATCAATCTTCTTTGGGTTGGTTTCGAAAGTCCTTCACCTTGGTTTTGACCAATTCCTTCATTTTCAATAGCACTTTTCTCCCCCTGAGAAAATGATCCTAATATTTTTTGGTTATCTGCACCAACTGGCATGAGTTTTCCTTTTACTGTACTCCAGTAAAAACCTAGCTTCTCCAAAGTTCCCACATTTATTACATTGTTGTGATGATATTTTATTTGAGAATCTATAAAATGAATCATACATTTCCAAAATATAATTCAAGAGATTATCCTTCCATAAAGATAAAAGGTAATCCTTGTATATGGATGGAAACAGTATTAAAGATATCTAAACATATACCTTAGAAAATTCAGCTTTATTTCACTCAAAAGAAGAAACATGATATACATGTCTGGATACATAATCTTTTCTATTTCATCCATTCTTGGAGAAATTTTGGTTTGAATAAACTTAACCAAAATTTTCTGATCTTCCTTGAGATATTTGAAAAAAATCTTCCTAATGTTTATTGAATCAAAAAGAAAATACATAATGTCTTTAGACTTATGATCCTTATCTATGATAGACTATAGATTGAAATTAAAGACCCCCTCATGAGGATAGTTCAAAATTTGGGAAATTTCATAGGAAGAAACAGAAGAATCCTTATTTTCTATTCTTGCAAAAATAGTATCTTTAGAATCATTGAAACTAAACTGTACACTGTTATAGAAAAATTTCAATTCTACCTCATAAAGAAACTATGAGTTATATTCATTGAACATAGATTCCAGTCCTTGAAATGTTAATTCCTATTTTAGAAGAAGATTCTTCTGGTAGATACATTTGAAATCTACAACTTTCCCTTGAAGTATATTTCTTTCGAAAACTCGCTGACACTTTAGATCACTTTCTTTACCTTCTTCGGTTTGCTAGGTTTTCGTTATTTCTGAGAAACTAAAACTCCAAGGTTCTCGGGTTCTAGGGTTTTGAAGGAAAATAGAGGTAAATGATGGTAGATGAAGGTAAACAAAGGGTTTGATATTCAAAAAGGGTTTGAGAAATGAAAAGGTTAGGTATTCTAAAGGTTTCTGACAGTACCTTATTTCCCATGTCATTACGTAAGATAATTATGATTTTTTTTGAAAACACGTGGCGTGAATAAATTTAAGATGAAATAAATTAACTAAATATATAGTATAAAAAAATATTAAAACAAATCATATTTAAAGTAATTAATAAATAATTTTAACATAAATAAATTGGAATAAATAAATAAATAAATAAACAGAATAGAATAAAATAAAATAAATATTTAAAAATATAAAAATATTAACATTTATTTAAAAATTAAATAAACCGAACCCCCCTTAATAAAATAAAAACTTACAATGGGAAGTGTTTTAGTGAAAATATCTGCTAGTTGATATTCAGTATTTAAAATTATAAAGATATATTCTTTTTAAGAACATGATATCTTAGAAAATTATGCCTAATATCAATATACTTAGTTATTGAATGAATTCTAGTATTTTTTGAAATATTTATAGAACTTTTATTATCACATAAAATAGGTATACTATTAAAATTTAATCCAAAGTCAATTAGTGTGTTTTTCATCCACAATACTTGTGCACGACAACTGCCTGTAGATACATATTCTGCCTCGACTGTTGATAGAGAAACTAAGTGTTGTTTCTTACTTGACCATGATACTAAAGATTTTCCTAAAAAGTGATAGGTTCCTTAGGTACTTTTTCAATATAATCTACAAACTCCAAAATCATCATCTGAATATGATATTAAATTAAGATAATTTTTTTTGGATAAAGAAGATATTGAAAAATAGTTCCCTTTAAATATCTAAAAATCCTTTTGATAGTAATGAGATGAGATTATTTAGGATTTCTTTGAAATATATCATATAAACATATAGAAAACATAATATCAGGTCTTCTAGTAGTAATATATAATAAACTACCAATCATACATATATATAACTTATTGTCCACTGGTTTTCCAGATTCATCCAAATTAAGTTTTATATTAGTACACATGAGAGTTGTATATGTCTTGTTGTTCTCAAGACCAAACTTTTTTAATAATCCAGTAATATATTTAATTTGGTTTAAAATATTTCCATAATATTTTTGATAAATTTGAAGTCCTAAAAATAAGTTCAATTCTCCCATCATACTCATTTAAAATTCTATTTTCATAAGTTCTAAAAAATCATTACAAATTTTTTCATTAGTTAAAGAAAAAATAACATCATCAACATAGATTTGAACTAATAATATATTAGAAAAAATGGTTTTCTTAAAAAGATTTGGATCTGCCAATCCAATAGTAAATTCATTTTTCAAAAGAAAAGAACTTAATCTTTCATACCAAGCTCTAGGTGCTTGTTTAAGGCCATAAAGAGCTTTAGTAAGTTTAAAAATAGAAGTTGGTTTTTGAGAATTTTCAAAACTAAGAGGTTGTTCAATATAAGCTTCCTCCATTAAATAGCCATTTAAAAAGGTAGATTTAACATCAATCTGATATAATTTAAAGTTCATATGAGATTCATAAGCTAAAAGGATTATAATTTCTTTTAATATATCTACAGGGGAAAATGTTTTATCATAATTTATACCTTATTCCTGATTATATATTTTAGATACTAATATAGATTTTTTTTTCTAGTTATAATCCCTTGATCGTCTTGTTTATTTATAAAGACCCACTTAGTTCCTATAACTAGATAATTTTATGGTCTTTCAAAAAATTCCCAAACTTCATTCCTTTTGAATTGGTTTAGCTCATCTTGCATTACTAACATCCAACTCTCATCTTCTAAGGCTTCTTCAAAAGATTTAGGTTCTAGTTTAGATAATAATTCATACAATTCAACTAGGTTTCTATTATTTCTTCTAGTTCTTATTACTATGTCTAGGACTCCTATAATTGTTTCAAAAGGATGATTCTTTAGGGTTCTAGACTGTCTAGGTAAAAAACTTTTAGTTTCATCAGTATCATGTTCTTATAAACTGGTCTGAATTTTAATTATGTTATTTTCAAAATCATTTTTTAGGTTTTCAAGTCTCATGTTGTTAGAAGAGTCAGTAATTTCATTAGTTTGATCTTTTTATTTTATAAAAGGATCAGTTTCATAAAACTTCATATGAACTGATTCTTAAACAATCCTTGACTTTTTATTAAACACTGTATAAGATTTAGTGGTAGTAGAATATCCTAAAAATATCCCTTCATCAGCTTTTGGATAGAACTTACCAAGATTATCCTTAGTGTTCAGGATATACATCTTGCATACAAAAACTTTAAAGTACTTTACTTTAGTCTTTCTATTATTCCAAAGTTCATAAGGTGTCTTTTGAAAATAGGTCGAATTAAAACTCTATTCATGATATTGCAGGTTGTGCTTACAACTTTTGACCATAAGTAGGTAGGTAGACTATATTCATTCAGTATAGTTCTAGTCATTTATTGAATAATTCTATTTCTTCTTTCAACAATTCCATTTTAGGTGTTCTTGGTGCAGAGAAGGTGTGTCTAATACCAAGATTTTAACAAAAGGAATTGAATTCCTAATTCTCAAATTATCTACCATGATCAATTCTCAATGAAATTTTTTTAAAACCTTTTTCATTTTGAAAAATTTTATAGAAACTTTCAAAAATAGTAAAATCTTCACTTTTGATTTTTAGAAAATAGATTCAAGTAAATCTATAATAATCATCAACTAAAACATATACATATAATTTTCTAGCCAAAATTTCTACTCTTGATGGTCCAAGTAGATCCATGTGGATAAGTTCTAGAGGTTTTGATGTGGAAATTTTGTTAATAGATTTGAAGGAAGATTTGTGTTTCTTGCCAATTTGGAATGAATCAAAAAATCTATCACTATCAAATTTAAGACTAGGTAAATCAAAAACTAACTGTTTATTAGAAAATTTATGTAAAGAATAAATATTACTATGACCAAGTCTAATATTCCATATCCAAGACTCATCTATCTTAGTAGTTAAACAATTCACTTTCAATTTACACAAGGAATTTAAATCTAAAGTATAAAAATTATCAGTTCTAGGTGCTCTAAACTTAATCAATTTATCTTTAAATATAAAGCATGAATTATTAAAAAAATTAATATAATATCCATCATAACAGAGTTGAGAGATACTTATAAGGTTGTGCTTCAGCCCTTGTATATATAGTACTTTATTTATTGAGATAGTTTTTGGATCTCCAATAGTTCCAAGTCCAATTATCTTTCCTTTGGAATTATCACTAAAGGTGACTAGACCTCCATCTATTTGAGTTAGTATATTAAAGTTTGATGAGTTCCCACTCATATTCCTAGAACAACCACTATCCATATACCATATATATTTTCTTTTTCCGTGTCTTGTTTTCTACAAAGGAAATTTAAACAAAATTTTGTTTTGGTACCCATATCCTCTTGGGTCTAGCAGTGTTAGCTAGAAGAGATCTGAGAATCCAGATATTCTTTGTTTTTTAAGAACTCATATCATTTTATTCATATAAACTTTTTTAAATAAAATATTTTTTAATTCCACTTATTTGAGGATTTCTTAAATAACAGTTTTTTGTTATATATCCTTCTATTCCAAAAAAATGACAAGTAATAGTTTTTCAGTTGGGAAAAAAATAATTCTTATATAGGTTAGATTTTTCACCCTCACTTCCTATACCAAATATTTTCTTTTTAATGAAATTTTTACCAAGAATTCTATTTATAATATTTTATCCTTTTTTAAAGAACAGAGGATCACTTTTATAAGTTTCTACTTCATCTTGTAATTCTTTAATATTATTTTCATGATCAGCACAATTTGCGGCAGATGAGTTAAAATTTTCAATTAACTCCTAATGTTGTTTAAGTAAGGTATATTTTTCTCCTAAAACTACATTATGAATATTATTTAAAGATATATGTTTCTTTAATAAGGATTCATATTTTTCTTTTAGCATTGTGCAGTAGGCAGCGAATTTATTATTTAAATAATTTGAATTAGATTTGAAATTAGAATTAGGTGAATAATAGGTTTGTACCTTATCTTATTCTACCATGAAGCACATATTTGATTTCATATTTGATTCTTCCTTTTCTGAATCATATTTTGATGAGCTACTAGAGTCTTTAGAAACATTCCAATTAGCCTTCAATTCTCTTTTGAATTTTTGTTCATAATCAGCATTTTTCCAATATGTATTTTCTGTATTTATCTTTTCATATTTTAGTTGAGGATAGTCAGGTCTTATATGACCTAATTTCTTGAATTCACAGCATCTTACTTCCCTTGAGTCTTTCTCATCCCTTTTGAAGGGTTTTTTGAATCCTCTTTTCTTCTTATAAAACTTACTAAACTTTCTGGATAATTGAGCCAGTTCCATTTCAAAATCAGATGTATCTGAATTTTTTTCTTTTCTGAATTCTTTATTTATTATTTTTCTTTGATTCTGAGATGTTACCTTTAGAGAAGTATTATCCTTTTTCACTAAGACTTTATGATCTTCAGCTTCATCTTGAATTTCAGCTTTATACATCATCAGTGTTCCAATTAATTCTCTCATTGTCATATTTTTGACAGGTGATGATTGTCGAATTGCAGCTGATATACCAGTCCATTTAGTAGTTAGTACTCTTAGTACATTCAAATCTCAATATTCTTGTTTGATAGGATCACCTAAGGCCATAATAATATTTATAATCTATGTAAGCCTTCCATTAATCTCAATTATACTCTCTCCATAAAACATTCTAAATGTATCAAATTTTAGCTTTGTTGTTGCATACCTCATTTTTCTTACATTTTCTGTTCCTTCATCAGAAACTATAATGGTTTGCCACATTTTGTAAGTAGTAGGAAATTTTGAGACATGATTGAATTCATCTAGTCTAATACCACAAATAATAGCATTCATAGATTTAGAATTCGTGTCATACTCAGCCTCTATAGCAGTAGTCCAAGGTATAGAATTTTTAGGAATAATATAAGGAGTAATGATCTTTGAGTAGACTTTAAAACCCAGATTATTCAGATATATAATCATACATGATTTATAGTATCCATAATTTTCACCATTGAAATAAGGAATAAGAACCTTTGATATTCCTTCTCTCTGATCAGTCATTTCCATCTTTGTATAGACCTTATAATTTTAGCTTGTTATAGATTTTTCCAAAATCTCTCCTTTGATACGAATTGTTAGGTTGGAATATACAAATATACATAATAGGGGGGGGGGGGTGAATTGTTTCTTTTTAAAACTCTTTCACAAGTATGCCTTTTGATCTCAACTATAGATTATGAAGATAAGCAGTGTTTATCTTCTGTATAAAAGTATGAGCAGTGGATAAAACAGAAATATAGAACACGACTATTTATAGTGGTTTGGGGCATAAAGATCCCCTAGTCCACTCCACTAATTACTCTCTTTGCAAGTTTGGTGAATTTCACTAGTCATGTCCTCATATCATAAGACCAATCCACAACTGAGTGTAGGTAGTTGATACCTTTACACATAAGTCTTAAAAACAGAGCCTTGTGGTTCTTTAATAGAGAAATGAATAACCACATCATAGATCAAGAAGCTGATACTTCACCACAACTGAGTATGATCAGTTAAAACTCTCAATAAAAAGATATTGATTAAAAAGGTTCTAGTTTAACTTCACGGTTGAAACAGCAACTGATAGTAGATGGATATTATTCTTCAAAAAAATATTTTCTTCAAGAAAGATCAGTTCTAAAGTGATCCGGTTGCAATAGATCTTCAAATAAAAGTATCAATGATTAGTAGTATAAGACTTATAACAAATACAAGATTCAGAACATGTATATCTCCAAAAAGTAGCTTCTTTTGTAGAAAACAGAGTCTGATCATTTGTTTCAGTAGATCTATAAAATGTCTTCACAAGAATGCAGTTTCAATCACGAATATGTGTCACAATATGTGGATCAATATATCAAAGCCTATTTTAATTGTACACACATTAATATTATAACAAATACAGTGATATAATAAATAAAGTAGAGATCCTTATTTTCAATTCCAAATCCAAGAAAACCACCTAATAAATCATGACAATTCAAATTCATAAGAAAAATCATAGAAGTTGTAACTTGCCTTAAGAATAGGAGAAAATTTATTTAATTAATATGATTCTTTTAATCAATAATAATGATCTTTGAATCATTCTAAAATAATATTTAAATCTTCCTGATATTCCGCAAAGACCGTTGCACGAAACTCTGATAAAATTGTAAATTCAAATCTCCAGTGTTGAAAAGTCAAATATAAAGTTCCTTCAAAAAATGAAAAATACCAAATGTAGGGTTCAACTATGTGGCGTTCATTATCCAAACATAGGTTTGAAAACGTAAGGTTGATCACAAAAGTAATGTTGATGATCCATATATTTTTCTTCTCAAACTTTGGGTTCCATACTTACATAGGGTTATTTAACCATACATTTTTCTTTATGAAATGTAAGGTTCCATCCAAACGTAAGGTTCTTTATCTATTCTTTCAAAATAGGTTTGATTAACCATACGTGTTGATCTTTCAACATAAGGTTTAATAAAAACTTACAATTTTTTCCTTAGGTTTCATTCTTCAACGTAAAATATGAACAATGTTTCCAGAACACACTTAAGAGTGTTTCAAACACTTTGACAAATATTACACATGAATAATAAGCTTGAATATAATTCCAAAATAAGGATTATAAAGATTATTAATTTATTGAAATACAATTAAATTAATATCATTTTTAAAACAAACAAGGGGATTTGTGAGCATCAAAATGAATAAGATTTATAGAGTATTGTTGATATAATACATTCCCAACACAAATTTCATCCTCATCAGCTCATATTATGAATAGTTATCATTTAATTTTGTTGTTTGGAACCCATCCTTAATCTCTTTTAAAAATTAACCTATTTTTCTTGAAATACTCAAAGTATTAGTCATCCATAGGATTACTACTTCTCAAAGTAGTAAAAGCTACATAAAATAGATGGGGGATGAGTCCCAATAAAAAAATTGGAATAACTATTTGGGAGATTAAACTGATGAGGATGAAAATTGTACTTTATTGTGTTCTCTAAAAGGGGTAATGCCTCCCATTTATGAGAATTAAATGGATGGTAATTAGAGATTTCTAAGGGTGGAACCAAAAGGAAATGTTAAAGAATGATCTGTTTTTAGATAGATTAAAGTAAAACATATATAGTTTTTATTAGATGTGTGATGAAAGAAATGAAGTGATTTTTAATAAGTATTAATGAGTGGGTTATCATTTCAAAGATGGATATATTTTTACAATGGTATATAAAACTATCATAACCATTTTTTGATTTGGGTTCGGTAAAAATTTATGGTAATTGTGTTTGAAAGAGGAAATTGATTTGTGGTATTGAAAAATTGATCATATTAGATAATAAGATAATTAAATACTAACTTAAAAATTGTGGGTTGAGATGTTTTTATAATGAAAAGATAAAATTGATAGATATTTTTTACTAATTATAATGGGTAGATTATTAATAATTAAAATAATGATAAAACATCATAGGAAATTAATGTTGAATTGAGTATCATAGGGGGAGAACATAGGGATAAGGTAGACTCAAAATAAGACATTGACAGTGAGGAAAATAAAGAAGGATTATCAACTATAAGAAATACAAACAAGGATGAAATCAATGAAAAAAAATCCATTGGTGGTTGGATAGTTCTGGTAAAAACTCGAAGGAGTAAAACTCTAAAAAAACCCACATTTTTCCCAAGTAGAGCCTAAATCATTTAGAGAGGTTGATAAGGATGATAATTGGATCAAATCTATGCATGAGGAGCTTTATTCGAATAAGAACAATGTGACATGGGAAATTATTACAAGGTTGGAAGATAAAAATGTTATCAGAACCAAGTGGGTGTTCTCTAATAAACTTTTTGACTATGGAAAAGTGGATTAAAATAAATAATAGAAAGTGTTTAAGGGGAATTCATAGATCAAATGAATTTACATTTATGATAAATTTACTCCCATATCCTGGTTGGAAATTATTTTAATTTTCTTGTCTATTTTAATGTAAATGTAGTTAAAAGTATACCAAATAGATATAAAATCTATGTCCCTCAATGGAGTTATTTAGGGGGGAGTATACATTGCGAAACTGGATGAGTTTATTATGGATAAAAATGAGAGAAAGGTGTACCAATTAAATAATTCTTTGTATAAGTTAAAGAAATCACTGAGGACCTAGTATTTAAGGTTGGATCAATACCTAAGAAAGATTTGTTTTTAGCGAGGTAGAGTTGATCACAACCTCTACATCAAGAAGGATAATTATCAAAGGATGTTGGTACTCATATATATCAAAGAAATTATATTTGAGGATTGGACAAATAATAATGAAATTTTTTGTGGATCATATAAGGTATGATATTGAGATGTCTATGATTGGTGAGTTAAACATTTTCCTTGGTTAATAGGTTAATCAAGGAAATCATAACACATTAATTTCTCAATAAAAATATGAAAAATAGATTCCCAAGTGATTTTCAATGGAATATTCCAAACTAATGAAAATATCAACCGCTATATGTATGAATTTTTAAAAATTTGATGATTGCAAAGAGGTATATGTACTAGAATATAGTTATTGGGAGCCTATTATACCTCACAACAACATGAACCATCATTGGGTTTGATATATTTCAGGTCACATAGTATAAAATTTATCCCAAGGAGATCCACTTGCTATCGAGGAAGATAATACTTCAATATATCTAAAAATAGTGAATTTTGGGTTGTTTTATTACAGGATAGTGAAATTGGAGTTGTTGGGATATACAGATGTGGGTTGAGATGGTTTGGTGGATAACTAAGAGAAATTTGAGATATCGAAAAACACAAATTTCATCCTATCCTTGGTTTCATTTGACCCTTGAATAATTCGATCCTTGGATTCGAGCCTTGGAATAGTTGAAGACTTGATTCTAGCCTAGATTTGAGCTTGGATTCGACAATGAGGAGCACCTACAGTAGGTGGATTCCATAGAGATCTTTGGATACTGTGAACTGGTTTGTGATGGTTAAGGTTCTTAAAATAGATCGGGACACTTTTATCAATGCTTCCAAAAAATCATTGATAAAGATCCATTTTATCAGCACTAAGTTAATAAGCACTGATAAAAGGAATATTTATCAGTATTTTTTTAGCGTTGGTAAAATCAGTCGTTATCAACGCTAAAAAAGTGATGATAAAGGATTTATAATTATTATTATAAATAGTTTTTTAAATATATTTATATAATTATATATATATTAATAAATATATATATAGTAAATATATTCATTATTTAAATATATTTATTATAATTTTATAATTATTTAAATATATGATTATTGATTTATAATTATATAAATAATTTTCAAAAAAATAATATTTATATCATTATATATATTTATATAATTATATATATATTTAAAAAATAAAAATAAAAATAATTATAGTAAATATTTTCATTATTTAAATAAATTTATTATAATTTTATAATTATTTAAATATGTATAATTATTTATTTATAATTATATAAATACTTTTTTAAAAAATAATATTTATTTATTTATAATTATAAATGTATAAATATAATAAATATACATTTATAAATATTTTAATTATAAATATTTTTTAAAAATATTTTTTTAAAATTATTAATGAATATTTAATCTTAAGTTCATGCATGTTAAAAATGAGTGAAATTGAATAATTAAAAATGAGTACACTTTAAAAATATTGAAAAAAATATGTTTTATTAATTAAATATAAATTATTAAAAAAATATTGATATATATTGAAATAAATATGAATACATATTAAAAATATTAAATCGTATTAAATAAATATATGTAAAATAAATAATATAAATTGATTAAATTATCAAAAAAACATATTAAAAATCAATAAATAATACCTAACTTTAATAATATTAAAAACCAATAATTAAAAATTGCCGATTAAAAACATAATATATTAAATGTGTCATATTATAATGAAATTATAATATGAATACTAACATTTTAATAAATTACTTAAATATTATATGTATCTATGTATAAGATTTCATTAATTGCGTAAATAATTGTGTGTGTGTTATATATAAAAATGCATTAATTATGTATATGTATTCAAAATAAATATAACACACATTTGATCTATGTTAAATTGAAAAATAAAAAAACATTCAATTATGTCCATTACTTGATGCAATTAGTCAATATTTTTAATTCATATTAATTTTTAATTATAAACCATTATTCACCAAATATATTACTATTCAATGTAAAGGTATAAATATTTTGTATTATATAAATCATATTTATATACATTAATATATTTATCTATATATTTAATATATAATATTTATTAACATTATTGATAATTATTTAATTAATAAAATGTTTAATATTTTTCTCAATTTACTTAATTTAAATTTTTTTGTTTAATTTTTATTTTACATATATCTATATATTTAATATATACTATTTATTAGTATTTATAATTTATATATAGTATAATCAGTTAATTTTTTTTATCAATAATTATTTAATTAATAATATTTTTAATATTTTTTTAATAAACTCATTTTTAATTTTTTCTTATTTAATTATATCATTTTCAGACCTTTATCTATGCTAAAAAATCATTGATAAAGGATCCCTTTATGGGCACTAAAAATAAAGTGATGATAAAGGGTATCCTTTATCAACACTAAAAATAAAGTGTTAATAAAGTGCCCCTTTATCAGTGCTAAAAAAACACTAGGAAAAGCCAGCATTGTTAAAGGCCTATTTTTTAGTAGTGAACCTGTGGTTTTTTCAAAATCATGGGCATATACACCTTCTATACCCATGGTTTTGGAATAACCGTGGGTATAGGTGCCTTGTTCAAACTCTATACCCACAGTTTTGGAAAAATCTTGGGTATAGGTGCCTCATACAAACCCTATACCCATGTTTTTCCCAAAACCATGGGTATAAGATGCCCTTATACCAATAATTATGAAAAAAATATTCGTATGGGTGCCTTATAAAAAACCTATACCAACAGTTTAGAAAAATAATTGGTATAGGTCCCAAAAATTTGGGTACCTATACCAACGGTTTTTAGAATTATTGGTATAGGTGCCCTGATTTTTTATGAATTTTTTATCAGATATCATTAAATAAATCAAAATATAAATTATTTATAAATATATATATTTATATATTTATTTATCCATTTATATTCACAAAGATATTTGTAGTGTATTAGTTAGGTCTTTGATATATAAGTGAGAGGTGGTGGGTTCAAACCTTTGCTATCTTTTTTTTAAATTAATTATACCAACAGTTCCCAAACTATTGGTATAGACCTATACCAATGGTTTTCTGAAAACCATTGGTATAGTCCAATACCAACAACATAGTAGCCAACGACCCTCCAACTCATTGGTATAGGCTATACCAATGGTTTGGGGACCTATACCAACAGTTCCAAACCATTGGTATACACTATTTTTTTGGTAGTGAAAATTGAGGTATTTATCACTTACAGTTGGATTATAGAATTTAATTATGTCTCATAAAAAAACTTTACTGATAACATGACACAAATCCAATATTTCCATCAGTAAAATTTTAATGTTGATTCATAGAAACATTTTGTTCAGGAGCATCCATCTTTTTCTTCAGAAGCTTATAACATATGATCTGGTCTTTTTACCGATGGTTTTTATCCATTTTGTTATTATGATAGTCAATATTTTTATTGTGTAACAACCCATAATTCTACCAATATAAATACCCTTATAATAATTATTTCATATAGTATAAATCACATTAAATCACATATAAAACACAATACAAACTTTATAAATGAAGAATGAATGAAATAAAAGGTATTGCTAGAAATTAAAAGAACCTATACCAATGGAATAGTAACTTGACCTTTAGAATAGTAATATGACCATTAAGAATAGTAATCTGGCTAGTAGAATAGTAACCTCATCTATGAAAGTATAAATAAAATTTTTGCATCTTATAAATGATAAAATGATATAATTATATCATAGTATAAGTAAATAAATATTTTAAAAATTATTAACTAAGTGTTGGTTTTTTATAAAACATAAATGTTTATTTATAATTTTATAATTAATTTTTTAAAATAAAATTTATTTTCATAAAACATATTCATAAATTAACATTTTTTTCTTATGATTATAAGATGATTTTATGAGACCTTAATTAATTTTTCAAAGTGTTATAAAATCAATTATATTTTTAAAATTAGTATTTTCCAATTAAATGATGATTTTAATTAAAAATTAAATTTATCATATTTATAAAAGTAGTTTCATAAATTTGAGTTAATTTTTGAATTATAAACTTTTAAAAATGGTTAGGATGAATTTTGATGATTTTTTCAAAAATATTTGAATTTTTTATGAATTTATAAAATACGAGAATTTACGATAAAAGCTAAATGCATGAATTTTTAGTCATTGTTGAGGTAAGGATAATTTAAGCCCAAAATATCGAACTCCCCTTAATTATTTTAATATATTTAGCTATAAGGTTCAAATTATTCATATTCTTGAGACAAAATAATAAACCAATGAATAAAATAATGAGAAAACACCCCTCTCCCCCCTATAAATACCACCCCTCACCACCTCTTCTCCTTACACCTTCCAAGCCCTGAAGATTCTCCAAGATCTACCCAATAATATTCCCAATAACCTCCCACAAATCTAGGATACCTTGGTCTCATAAAAAAAATACCAAACTCTTTTCCCGAATGAGGTTCTCAAGGGGGAGAAAATCACGAGGTAAAAATCATCTTTTGTTTTATTTTAATTTATTTTCAATTTCATTTATTTTATTATCCTATAATCACATAAAATTATCAAAGTGTCATGATAAATCCATTATATTTTATATACTTTAATTTTATTATGTTAATGGAATAATCCTTCTTCAAATATCTTCACTTTTCCTTTTATTCTAAAAATGAAAATATCGTCTGTGGTGTGTCGATTTACCGCCACTGTGGATGATGTGTTTTTATTTTTCACTAAATCTTTAAAGGATGGTCATAAAATAATTATTATGGTTAAATAATATTTTATTATACATATTATAGTTTATATAATGTTCTTGAACCTATATATATATATATAAATATGATGACATAAGCTCATAATGCTCGTAAAATCTGCCAAAATAAATTAAATCATTTCATCTACTATTTATCTAATGATTAATCCTAAAATAATATAAAAAATGATATATATAATACCATTTAATATTATTTAATTTCATTAATAAAATATAATCTCAATTCTGGAGAATCATTCTCATTATACATGAACTACCATACTTATAAATAAGTGAACTGATCATGAAAACCAAGAAAACAAACACTCCCAAAATGATAGAATTGAACTCTATAACTCATCAAAAAGGACAAAAATTACTTAATAAAACTATTTTAAATAAAATAAATGTATAAGAGGTTTTGGGTTTAATAATTAATTAATTTTATTTTATTATATAGAATATTAAAGTGAAGAAAGCATTTGGACATAAGGTAAGGGAAATTCTCGAACCCAAATCTCTTTCTTTAGGTTTCCCTCTTTCACTCCATTTTCAGTATGGATTTTACTTTAATATAATTTAATTTTCCTCTATTTTATTTTATAGGATATACATGTTTCATGTTTTTTTATGAAAAATGCAAATATTTTTCCAAAATAACTCTCCCTTCTAAAAACACATCGTTTACTTCTCTCGATAATGTTTCTTCTTTACTCAAGATTTATGACTATTATACCAATTATGTTATTAAATTTTTATTTTGGTAACTATAATGTTTATTCATGAAAGTATTATTTATAAAATTCTCATGAAACCCATTTCCTTTATATGGGTTATTTTATGTAAAATATTGTTCTATGTTCTATGTGGCATGCATGATTATGTAAATGTTATGATGTGACAGGTTCTCTGGAAATTATATATCACTCCAATGCATTGGGTAATGTGATGTATCTCATGATATAATTTGAAATATTTATAAAAATGATGCTATATTTGTTCAAAAATATGATTTTATGATGATTCACATATGTTATGTGTGAACATGATACTGGCTTTGTTCACAACTATATGTGGTAGTTGACCACTAAGATATGATGTTTCATTTTTATGCTTTGACAAATTCTATTACTTTATCTAATTTTCCTATCATGATTATTATTTTATGATTATTTTTATACTCACCTATGTTATATTGATTTATGCCTTCATCTATCCTCTTACTGGGCTTTTAGCTCATCCCTTTCTTTGATGTATATCCTCAGGTAATTACTTGTTCTAAGGAGAACATGATGGCCAATAAGAAACTAGATAATAAGGAATTAAATAAATGTTTATGTTTTATTATGTAAAATTTTCGTATGATCCTAATTTTACCAAGATACCAAACCATTGGATCCTATTGTGTAATAATTTTATGTTATTTATCTTTAAAATGATTTAATAATAATGTAAGAAAAAGAAGGTTTGTTATAGTTGGTATCAGATATGGAGAATTTGACTCTAGATATTTATTATCTAGATGGAGTGGCCAACCAATGGTGGACATTTATTAAGAAAACAAAAACAAAGGATGAAATTGAATAGTTGGAGTGGGGAGACTTTAAGATAACGTTTCTTAACAATTATTTCCCTCAAAATCTTCATACATAAATGGAGATAGAATTCATAGAGCTGGAGAAAAAGGTAGGTGAATCTATCATGGACTAAAAAGAAATTTTCACAACTCTTACAAGGTATTCCTTGGGTTTTTTTATAAAAAACGATAGCAAAATAGATAGATTCTTTAGTGGTTTAAAACCACACCTTCGAAAGGCTCTAGAAATTTGAAACATTGGAAGTTATGAATAATTTGTTCGATGTGCTATCAAAGTGGAGATGGATTTTAGAGAATGAACCCATGGACATGGAGATAAGAAAATAAATACGGAGTTTCAAGTTGGTGGATCTAATGAAAAGGTGGAAAGAAACCTCAACCACTCACATGTCAAAAATGTTGAAAGAACCATCATGGGAATTTCTTCAAAGGGATGAATAAATTCTTCAAGTGTGGGAGATAAGGCCACCAAGCTCATGAATGTTGAAGAGACAATAGGAAGGTATAAAATGTGGTGGATAAAAGGTGAGCACCACCTATGGTTCAATACTTCAACTATAAGGATAAAGGGTACTATGCAAGCCAGTGCACTAAACCTTGATTCCTCGAGGGTAATTAGCATCAATAGATACTAAAGAAAAAAGATAAAGGGAAAGATTATTCCATCACTACTAATAAGGTGGACCCATACAATGATGTAGTGACAGGTACACTGGTTATTCATTCAATAATATAGAACTTCCTATTTTATTCTGGTTCAACGTATTCTTTCATATCTTTCAAGTTTATTAGAACAATTCAAACACCACCCCAAAATATGGAGGTTGAGTTATTTGTGAGAACAAAAAATGGGGAAATTTTTTCATAAAAAGTATATAACTTCTTCCAAGTTAATGTTTTTGGACTAAACTTCCCATAAAATCTTGTCTTACTTCCTTTGGTAAAGTTTGATTCTATATTGGGCATGGATTGGCTATCTTTATACAAAGTCATCATCAATTTTCGGAAAAGGGAGATCACTCTTCACATCCCAAGGCATCCTCCAATTTTGTAAAAGTGCAATGAGGAGGATGAATCTTCTTTGGAGACATCATATCAAGTGTGGATATTATTTCCTTATGAGAAATCATATCTAGATAAAATTATTGAGACAAAATAGAGAATCATGTTGGAATACATACCTATTGTGAGGGACTACACTAATTTGTTCCCCAAATAATTGTCTGTACTTCCTCCTAATCGATAGGTTGAGTTCTCAATTGAACATATTCCTAGATCTCTACCTATATTGAAGACACATTATAGAATTTCCACTATTAAGTTGGAGGAACTGAATAATCAATTATAAGAGAATCTAGAAAATGGTTTTATATGCCCAATTGCTTCACCATGGGGTGCACCATTCCTATTCATCAAGAGGAATAATGGATCAATACACCTCTATATTGATTATCATGAGATCAATAAAATCATGATGAATAAAAATTATCCCCTTCCAAAGATATATGACATGTTTGATCAACTGTGTGGGGCCAAGTATTTCTCTAAGGTGGACCTTAGGTTGGGATATCACCAATTAAAGGTAAGGAAGGAATATATTCCCAAGACTTCCTTTCAAATGAGGTATGGACACTATGAGTTCATAGTGATTTCCTTTGGACTCACTAATGATCCAACAATATTCATGGACTTGATGAATATAGTCTTTAGAAATTACCTTGAATTTTTTTTGGTATTCTTTATTGATGATATTCTGATATACTCCAAGAGAAAGGGGGACATGAGGAGAATTTGAATACTATACTAAAGAATTTTCAAAGGGATAAAATTTATGAAAATTATAATAAATGTGAGTTATAGATGGAGTAAGTATCATTCTTGGGGCATGTTATCACCAAAAAAGGAATATATGTGGACCCTTTTAAGATAAAGAAAATTGAGGAGTTG
The DNA here is from genome assembly GCA_963277665.1 of Viscum album. Lineage (NCBI taxonomy): Eukaryota > Viridiplantae > Streptophyta > Magnoliopsida > Santalales > Viscaceae > Viscum > Viscum album. The sequence goes on along the minus strand of OY728152.1, from coordinate 1,451,631,253 downwards.
CCTAGGACAATATTTATCACAGAGATCCATAGTTTTCTTAGTCTATATGAGTATTATTGAGGATTTACGAATAACTTATCATGATTTTAAAACCTAATAACCAAGATTAATTAGAAGGGATACAAGTTTTTCTAGACCAATTAATGTGAATACTGCTTTAAAGAGTTAAAAAATAGGCTTATCATCGCTCTAGTACTCACACTTCCAACAAGTGGGGAACTCTTTATGGTACACAATGATGATTAAAATAAGGGATTAGGATGTTTAATGATGAAAAATGATAAACTGAAAGCATAATCCTAAATTTAGTTGAATATTCATGAGAAAAAATTGTTGAAACCATGGCCGTTCTATGCAAGAATTGGAGTATGGTTTGTGTTTGTTGTAAATACTCTTTGGAAGTTCAGAATGTTTCCCAGTAAAGTGATCATATAGTTCAATCAGACAACAATATTGAAGGTGGTTCTGTTTCCCAGTGTTTGCCAATTTTTTGGGCCTGAAAATCAGAAAATGAAGACATGGATTGTTGGTAAAAGGAGGTGCGAACAAAGAGGAAGTGGTGCATGAAAAGGGTGGGATGTGCACAAAATATTTGAGTTGGGTGCGAAAAATAGCGTGGTGTGTGAAATAGTGGAGCGAGGTTTTTTGCGCAAGTAGTGTTTCATAATCAGAACATAGAAAAATGGCAAAGGCATGGACTGCGTGAAAAACATGGGTTGTGCGTGAAATATTTGAGTTGTGCACGAAAAACAGCATGGTGTGAAAAATAAAAAATTGTGGTTTTTCATGCAAATAGCATTTTAGAATCAGAACATCGAAAAATGGAAAAGGCATGGGCTGCGTGAAAAACATGGAGATGTGCGCGAAAAATGGTACCTGCGTGAAATATTACGCGCTGAATGGGAGGCTTTTCATGCCACAGGGGGTTTTGCGTGTGGGGGTCAGAGACACCTATAAATAAGAGTTTAACCCATTCATTATATATAGATTAATACTTAGATAAGATTCAAGTGCTGATGCGCGTAAAAGGTTTGCATAAAGGCAGTTGTGCGAAAAATTCTGAGTTGTGTGAAAAAGTCCGAGATGCACGAAAAAATATGAGCTACGCAAGAAATTCTGTGCTGCATGAAAAAAGAGAGGTTGCACGTAAAAATAATGAAGTTGCGTGAAATATTTTTCCACTCAAAAATCATGTATTATGCGCAAAAGTGAGAACTTGCGCGCAAAGGGTAGGTGCTGCGCGAAATCATCTGTGTAACCTGTTTGTACTTTCTAATTATCTGGATCAGTGGTTTAGTGTGTTCAAGAGCATCAATTCAAGACTTTTATGAAATAAGAGTCTCATGATAAACATAGGCAAAGACTTTAATGTGAATCTATTGAAGATACCTTCATGTCTATAAACTGACGGGGACTTCACCAAAGGCAGTGAGCCAGAGGGAGTCAATGGGAGTGACCCGAGGGACGTAGTGGGCTATCCCTAAAAGTTGTAAAGGCAGTGATCCTGGGATAGAGTGACTATTCCCGAACCTTTGTAATCCACAACTATTAAAGAATAGTGGAATTAGTTATGACCGATAACCTGTCGGCATATGCTCCTTGGACGTAGCCCTTAGTGGTGAACCAAGTAAAAAGTGATGTGTCATCTCTTTGCATGTGAATTTTTTATTGCTTCTCATATCCATCATACAGGTTAAACTAGTTCCTACCAATGTGGGAACAATATCCATCAGTTTGAAATAAAAATTTGACACCCTAATTCACCCCTCCCCTCTCAGGGTGTCCCGGGGTCCTACAAAAATTTCCCACACATGATCTGGATTTGGTGGCTATGATCTTCACATTGAAAATTTGGCAGTATTATCTCTATAGGGAGAAGTGTGAAATATATACTGATCATAAGATCCTAAAACATATATTCAAACTGAAGGATCTTAATATTCACCAATTTATATGGTTAGATATTATCAAGGATTATGACTACTTAATAAACTACCATCCTGGAAAATAAAATAGAGTGGAAGATTCCCTAAGTATAAAGGATCCTACAACATTATCAATGATGAGAATTGAGAAGGATCCAATATTTTTAAATTTTCAATGGATGAAAATGGGAATTATTAAGGAAGTAATATCATCAATCCTTTATCAAATTATTTCTCAACCACACATCATGGAAAAAATAAAGGATACTCAAAGAAATGATGTGGAAATTCAGAAGAAAGTGGAATTTGTTAGAAAGGGGAAATCCTCAGAGTTCAAAATTTATGAGGAAGGAGTTGTTAGATTTGGGTCATGAATATATATACCATCCAATCTAGAGATAAATGAATATATTATTAATGACACACATATCTCAACCTTCTCTATTCACCTAGGGAGCACAAAGATGCATCGAGATCACTGAGAGAACTATCGGTGAAAAAATATGAAGAAGGAGATCTATAAATATACATCAAAGTACCTAATATGTCAGTAAGTGAAAGATAAAATAAAAAAGTATAAGGGAGGATGAAACCATTACCCACAAAAATATGGAAATGGGAAAACATCACCATGTACTTTTTCACCGGACCTCCAAAGATATCTAGAGGAAACAATGCTATATGGGTTGTTATGGATTGTCTCACAAAGATAGATCACTTTATCACAATATGAGAAGACTTATCACTAGATCAAATTGAATTAATATATATTAGAGAAGTGGTAAGGATGCATGGGGTAACAATATCAATTGTATCAGATCAAGATATTAGATTCACCTAGAATTTCTAAAAAAATCTCCAACATGATCTAAACACTGAGTTGAACTCTAGTACAACTTATCATCCTCAAAATGATGGTCAATCTGAGTGGAAAATTCAAACACTAGAAGGAATATTGAGAGCAAGTTCTATGGACTTTAAAGGAGTATGGGACCAACATCTACCTCTGGTGGAGTTCTCTTATAACAATAGATTCTACTCGAGCATACAAATGGTTCCATATAAAGCCCTTTATGGGAAAAGATGCAGAACACTGTCGTGTTAGAAAGAAGTTAGTGAACATAATATTCTAAGACCTGAAATGGTCTAATAAATGGTGGAAAAAGTCAAAACCATTCAGAATCACAACAAGATATCCCAAAGTCAATAGAAGATCTATAAAGACAATCATCAATGGGACCTATATTTTAAGGTTGGATACATGGTATTCCTCCACATATCTCTATGAAAGAGGATCATGAGATTTGGGAAGAAATGAAAGCTGAGTCCTAGGTACATAGATCCCTTCAATATTCTTGATTATGTCAGATTTGTGACCTATTTATTGGAACTTCTGCCTACCATGTCTCAAGTACACAATGTATTCCATATATCCCTATTGAGGAAGTACATACCAGATACCTCACTTGTACAGAATCCAAAGTTGGTATAATTGGAAAATGATCTCTCTTACGAGGAGAATCTAATGAATATATTAGATCGTAGTGATAAAGTTCCATGAAACAAGACTACTCACCTGGTCAAATTACTATGGTGAAACCAAAAGTATGAATAGGCAATATGGGAAACCATAGGAGGTGATAAAGGAGAAGTTCCCTCAATTGTCTTCACCATAGATTGTAAAATGAAATTTCATGGGTGAAATTTCATAAGGGGGAAGAATGTAACGACTCATAATTATATTAATGGAAATAACCTTCTTATAATTATTTCATATAGTATAAATCACATAAAATCACATAGAGAACACATTAAAAACTTTATAAATGAATAATGAATGAAATAAGAGGTATTTCTAGAAATTAAAAAAATCTATACCAATGGAATAGTAACTTGACCTTTGGAGTAGTAATGTGACCATTAGGAATAGTAATCCAACCAATAGAATAGTAACCTCATCTATGAATGTATAAATAAAATTTATTCATCTTATAAATGACAATATGATATAATTATATCATGGTATAAGTAAATAAATATTTTAAAAATTATTAATTAAATGTTGGTATTTTTTATAAAACGTAAATGTTTATTTATAATTTTATAATTAATTATTTAAAATATTTTTTTTATAAAATAGATCCATAAATTAACATTTTTTTCTTATTATTATAAGATAATTTTATGAGACCTTAATTAATTTTTCAAAGTGTTATAAAATCAGTATTTTCCAATTAATTGATGATTTTAAGTAAAAATTAAATTTATCATATTTAGAAAATTATTTTTATAAAATGGAGTTAATTTTTGAAATTTACACATCAAAAAATGCTTATGGTGAATTTTTGGGTTTTTTCTAAAATACTTAAATTTTTGGTGAATAGTGAAATATGATAATTTACGATAAAAGCTAAATAGATGATTTTTTTAGTCATTATTGATGTAAGGATAATGTAAGCCAAAAATATTGAACTCTACTTAATTATTTTAATATATTAAGTGATAAGTTTTACACTATTCATAGTCTTAAGTTAAAATAATAAACTAATGAATAAAATAATGAGAAAACACCCCTCTCCTCCCCTATAAATACCACCCATCACCACCTATTCTCCTCACACCTTATAAGCCTTGAAGATTTTACAAGATCTGGAAAATACTCTTCCCAATCCCATATTCCATGTATAGGATCCATTGGACGCATCAAAATACCAAACTCTTTTCCCTAAGGAGGTTCTCAAGGAGGAGAAAATCTGGAGGTAAAAATCCTCTTTCTTTTTCTTTTAATTTCTTTTCAATTTCATTTCTTTGATTATCCTATACTCTCCTCCGCTTATCCAAGTGGAATGATAAATCCAGTATCTTATATATACTATAATTTTATTATGTTAATGGAATATTTAATCTTCAAATATCTTCCCTTTTCATTTTATTCTGAAAATAAAAATATTGTTCGTGGTGTGTAGATTTACCGCCATCGTGGATGATGTGTTTTCATTTTTTACTACCGCATTCAAGGATGGTCATAAAAACATTATTATAGTTAAATAAGATTTTATTATACATATTATAATTTATATAATGTTCTAGAAACTATATATATAAACATGATGATATTAGCTCATAATGGTCGTAAAATCGACCAAAATAAATTAAATCATTTTCATTAACTATTTATCTAATGATTCATCCTCCTATCATATAACCAAATGATATATATAATAATTTAATATTATATAAGATCATAAATAACACATAATTTCAATTATTTAGAATAATTTTCATTATACATGAACTTCCATACTTATAATCAAGTGAACAGATTATGAAAACCAAGGAAATGAACACTCCCACAACAACAGAATTGAGCTCTATAACACATCAAAAAGGCCATAAATGAACTTAATAAAACTATAATAAATAAAATAAATGTATAATAGATTATTTATTTGATAATTAATGAATTTAATTTTATTATAAAATATATTAAATTGAATAAATCATTCAGATATAAGGTAAGGGGAATTCTCAAATCCAATTCTCTTCCTTTGGGTTTTCCCTCTTTTGCTCCATTTTCAGTATAGTTGTTCCTTTAATATAATTTATTTTTCCTCCCTTTTATTTTCTGGGATATACATATTCCCAATCTTGTTTTATGAAAAATTCAAATATTTTTCCAAAATAACTCTTCCTTCTAAAAACACATCTTTTACTTCTCTCGATATTGTTTCTTCTTCACTCAATATTGATGATTCTTATACCAAGTTTGTTATTCCATTTTTATTTTGGGAACTAAAATGTTTATTCATGAAAGTATTATTTATGAAATTCTCATGAAACCCATTTCCTTTCCATGTGTTATTTTATGGAAAATTTTGTTATACTTTCTATATGGAATGCATGATTGTATAAATGTTATGATGTGACAGATATGCTCAGAATTATACAGTGCTTCAATGCATTGGGTAATGCGATGTATCTAATGAGATAATGTGAAATGTGCATGAAAATGATGTTATATTTGTTCAAAATTATGATTTTATGATGATGTACATATGTCATACATGAACATTATTCTATCTTTGTTCACAACTATGTGTGGTAGTTGACTACTAAGACATGATGTTTCATTTTTATACATTGCCACATTCCACGAAATTATCTAATTTTACTCTCATGATTATAATTTTATAATGTTTTTTATGCTCACCCATGTTATATTGATTCATGTATTTATCTATCCTTTTACTGGGATTTTATCTCACCCCTTTCTTTGATGTATATCCTCTGGTAATTACTTATTCTACAGAGAACATGAGGGCCAATAAGAAGATAGAGAAGAAGGAATTAAGTAAATGTTTATGTTTCATTATGTAAAATTTATGTATGGTCATCATTTTCTTAAGACACTAAACCATTAGATCCTAGTTTTGTAAAGCTTTTATGTTGTTTATCTTTAAAATAGTGTAACAATCATGTAATAAAAAATAGGGTCACTATATATTGACCCATATTTATAACTATGTACAAATTACCTCCTTGGATGTTGATGAATAAACTATATATATTTTTAAAATTTCTAATTCCAATACATATTAAAAATAATATTGATGTTTATTTGAAGTCATTGATTGATGGGTTAAATTTATTGTAGTGTAATGGCGTCTAACATATGATGTTGTCGCAAAACAGAATTTCATAATGAAATCAACATTAATGTGGGAAATTAATGAATTTCCAGCATCTGACATGTTATCTGGATGGAATACACATGGTCTAAATTTTTTTACATAATTTATGATTGAAAAAAAGTCGTTTATTATTATCAATAGAAGAAAACCTTATTTTTTTTACTGTCATTGCAGATTTATTCCTACAGAACACCCTTTCTGAAGGAATGAAAATAATTTCTAAAATGGTACAATTGAAAAAGATGGACCCCAAAAATGATCTCAGGTATTGATTTAAAATCGATTGTCTCTTAATTACCACCTATAACCTTTGGATAAACTATAAACCAACCAAAAATATATGGATTTAGAAAATATCACAATTGGATAAAATAGAGTATTTTTTGGGATATTCCATATTGGTATAATTTGTTGGTCCGACACATATTAGATGTCATGAATATTAAGAAGAACTGTTTTGATAGAATATTTTATACATTTTTGGACACACCTGGTAAGACTAAATATAATGTAAAAGCATGATTAGATCTTACCCAAATTTGAATGTGTCCAGAACTTGACTAATTTGAAAATGAAAAATCACAAAAGTAAATGAAGCCAAATATAGATTATAAAATTTAAAAATAAAATAATTTACTATTCTATTAGTGTATTGTGGATTTGAGGTTACCAGATGGTTATGTTTCCAATTTGGCTTGATATGTCAAAAAATGGTCATATTAACGAATTAAAAAGACATGATTATCGTGTAATAATGGAAAGAATACTACTGATCAGACATAGAGGTTTGTTAAATTCATTGATTTGGGATGTGTTAACCAAAATATCATATTTTTTCTGAGATATTTTTGCGACAATAGAAGAATATGATGCACCAAGTAGGCTGCAATAGAATGTTGTTTTAATTTTATGTAAATTGGAAAAACATTCTACTAGTTTTCTTTAACTCAATGGAACATTTAATATTAAATTTGTTGCATGAAACAAAATATAAAGAAACAGTAAAGTTTTGATCGATATATCTATATGATATATTCCTGAATAAATTGAAGAAAAAGGTATTTAATAAAGCATCGATTGAAGGTTCAATTGTATATTTGTATTTTCATGAGGAAATTTTATTTTTCTACTATCATTATTTTCAAGATAAATATCATTCAAAACATAATCAAATGGGTTATAATGAGAGAAATGTTGATGATATGATGATCCATCAATTATCAATTTTTAATCATCCTGAACTTGGATTTGGTGGAGTTCATGAACGATGAACTTCAGATAATGAACATCACAAAGATCATACATATGTTCTACTAAATTGTAAAGAAATTACATGTTTTTTACAATGAGTTCTGATTTCAAATATTATTTATATTTTTATAGAAAATTAATATTATGCCATTTTTAGATTATATGATGATCATATCAAGAAAAAATTCCCATATATTACACCAGCTGATCTTGGAGAACATCGACAATCTAATTTTTAGATCTAGTTTCGAAGACTAGTAATTTAAATTGTTTATGGTTGGATATATGAAATCAATTTATTATTTGTTATATTACTAATTATTTTTTTAATTTTTCATATATAAAAATATATAAATAAAATTGATAATTTATTATATGTATTGAGTAACCTACCATCCAAATTGGTTAAAAATTATAATGTATATGTGCTGAATGGTTTTTGATTTTATACATGTGCGTATAGTTAATAAAAAAACAATGAATAATAGTGTTTTATTGAAAGGATCTCATCATAGAGAAAGTAAAGATGAATTTTATTACATGCTGGATGAAATAATTGTGTTGTGTTATCTGAGATATAAAAAAAATGAATAATGGTGTTTTCTTGAAAGGATATCATTATAGAGAAAGTGAAGATGACTTTTATGAAATGATGGACGAAATAATTGTGTTGTGTATTCTGATATAGAATTATGTGACAATGTTTAAATGACATTGATTTGATACTAATAGAGGCTTGTGCATTCATCCATGCTATGGAATCATTAAAAATAAATATAAAATCCTTATTGTAGTAAAAAAATCATTTTTGTTGGCTCATAAAGTTTATCCAATTTATTATGAAAATTATTGTGCTACTTCAAGAGATTTAATTGATTGGTGGAACATTATAAAAATGAAATCTCATGGAAATTAGTTTATACAAAATGAAAGTTATTCTGCTGAAGTGCAAGGAATCAAAATTTCTCAAGAGATAAATCCAAATACATATTTTACATGAAAAGAGAAAAATATTGATGGTGAAACTCCATAGTTACAGGATGATGGTGTTCATAATTTTTATGATGTAATAAATGTTTGAAATAACAAGAGATGATGAAGTTGAAGCTCCTATGGATATTGATTATTTTGAGGAGGAAGATAAAGATATTGACACTGTTGAGTATGAAAATGAAGATAAAGATAAAGAATGACATAATCACATATTGCTTATAGTAATAATTAATATATAATACCTATTTTCAATTATTTTGAGAGAACATTATTTTCATGTTTCACATGGATGATGATGATTATGATGAGATATTCTGTATCCTCAAAGAGTCTTTGCTTATTGGTGATTAGCCTAATGCCTTATCATCTGACCCACGTGTTGCTACCATTTTATCGTCAACTTGAATGGGTCATGGTCTAATGAGACCAATGATTCTTGACCATATTATTGAGTGACATCCACCTCTTGATTTTAATCCATGCATGTAGAGGTATGTTTAGTTGTGTATTTTAGTTAATTTTAATTAATTTATTTATATACTAATTGTTTGATTATTTGTTCTTTTTTCCATAGTTTTTCACATATAGTTGTTAGATAGGGGTGGGATTCTATGAAATTATTTTTCCAAACCATGGGTAATGTAGGATCAGATTCCCATTAATGTTCATAATCACATGTTTGGTCATTTGATGGTCTGAAAATAAATAATACTTATTTTTAAATTTATTTAATTATTATCTTTTTATTATTTATTATTTGTAGGGTTTATGGTATCTCGTTAAAGATAGCATGATATACCCTATCTAGGATTCATCATATATCTATATGTGTGATTTTTGTCATCATTTTTTGCACAATATGAGAAATAGAGTAATGCAGAAAGATGGAGCCACCGTTTTTGATTGGTCATATTACAACCATCGACCTGATTACATCTGATCTCATGTTTGGGATGGGTTGTACTCATATTGAATGGGATATAGTTTTGCAAGGATATCATCATCAAGCCGATATAACTGGGGGAGACAAGAGGTCACACATAGATCTAGTATTCATATATTTATTATTCATCGATGATATATGGTAAGTAATTTTATTTAATAATTTATATATATGTTAAATGTAAAAAATTTATTTTATATTCATATGGGTTGTTGAGAATGTTGATTTTATTGAGTTTGATATTTTTAAGAGGATGTACACTGATCCTGACACTGTCGATATTACCAGTAGCTGAGAACATCATATTGTGTTTAATATATTTTTTTAAATTAACAGAAATTAATATTTTAAATATTTTACTTTAAATTGCATTTGAAGAAGCCATATGAGGCTGCAACTTCTCACACGCATGATGAGAGTCAGGTCAAGACTGAGGGTTTGGACATTAGTGCACTAAGATTTGATGAGACAACTTTGATACAAGAGAATCAGTATGGTATTGAGAAAGGCTGGGTGATTGGTATTAGTTCTCAGTTGACGCATTCCAGTTATTATGACACTATTATGTGGTCATCTTCTAACTTGAGGGGAGCTTGTGCAGAGTCACCATCATAATCTTAAAAGATTGAGGAGAAGATGAGATCTCAGAATGAGGTTATATAGAGCTAGTTTAGAGAGAAGGAGGAGCTTCGTCAACACCAATAGTAGTAGGAATATCAACAACATCAATGGAAAGAGCAGCAGCATGAGCAGATGATGAGGTACATGCAATGACTTGCTCAGGGTATAGGGATGGATTTTCCCTCACTTGGTCCTCTAGATGATCCACCACCTCCATAGTGATTGATATATTTTGTTTAAAAACATATTATGATGAGTTTTGGATGAACATATTATGTGTATGACTATTAATTCATATTTATATTGTTTAAAATATTTAGTTTTTTTAAAATTTGTTTGATTTTTTTCTAATTTTCTAATTTTTTAATTTGTATATATTTTTTAAATTTTTTAAGTTATTTTCAACAGAATAAAATTTCCATCACAAATACTTACTCTTCTATATGCGGTGGAAAACTATTTACGAAAAACACATTCCACATTGCAAAAAAAAGTTTTTTGCAATGGTCCATAACAAAAAAAAAGATTTAGTGACGCCATTTTCAGGCACGGGTTTGTTACAATGAGATCCCATTATAGCTGACTATTTGTGATGAGACCCCATCTTAAATAACTGAATTTCCAATTGTGAAATATTAAAAATTAAAAAAAATACAGAAATATTAAATGTGTGTGTATATATATATATCTATATAATATTTCATTAATTGCATTTGAAAAACCAAATGACCTTTCCTGTGATTATGTATATGTATATGTATATATATATATATACATATACTATAATGAGATATGAAACATTTAAAAAAATGTTTTTTATATAATGATATATTCATATACATATACACAGACATACACATTACATACATATGCATACACACATACATATGCATAGACATACACATACATATACAAACACAGACACATAAATACACATAAATACACATACACATACAAATACACATACACATACGCATATGGATATGCATACCCATACCCATACCCATACCCATACACATACACATACACATACACATACACATACACATACACATACACATACACATACACATACACATACACATACACATACACATACACATACACATACACAGACACATACACAGACACATAAACATACACATACACATACACATACACATACACACACACACACACAGACACATACACATACACATACACATACACATACACATACACATACACATACACATACACATACGCACACACACATACACATACACAGACACAGACACATACACATACACACACACACACACATACACACACACACACACACACACACACACACACACACACACACACACACACACACACACACACACACACACACACACACACACACACACATACACATACACATACACATAAACATACACATACACATACACATACACATACACATACACATACACATACACATACACATACACATACACATACACATACACATACACATACACATACACATACACATACACATACACATACACATACACATACACATACACATACACATACACATACACATACACATACACATACACATACACATACACATACACATACACATACACATACACATACACATACACATACACATACACATACACATACACATACACATACACATACACACACACACACACACACACATACACACACATACACACACATACACATACACATACACATACACATACACATACACATACACATACACATACACATACACATACACATACACATACACATACACATACACATACACATACACATACACATACATACACATACACATACACATACACATACACATACACATACACATACACATACACATACACATACACATACACATACACATACACATACACATACACATACACATACACATACACATACACATACACATACACATACACATACACATACACATACACATACACATACACATACACATACACATACACATACACATACACATACACATACACATACACATACACATACACATACACATACACATACACATACACATACACATACACATACACATACACATACACATACACATACACATACACATACACATACACATACACATACACATACACATACACATACACATACACATACACATACACATACACATACACATACACATACACATACACATACACATACACATACACATACATAGACATGAATGAAAATAAATTCAAATACAAATACATGTACACACATCTATACACATACACATACATATACAATTACCATTACTACAAATATACCTTTTATTAGTGCAAAAAAATTTTGATGTTCTAAGCACCAATAAAAGGGGGTCACTTTTATCAATGCTAAAATAAGCATTGATAAAGTCCCCTTTTATCAGTGCTAAAAAAACATCAATAAAAGTAAAAAAAAGTTTTGGTTGATTAGTGAGTGATTCAAAGGGAGGTCACCCCCCTTTTATTAACACTCGACCTCCCCTGCCTCTTTTATCATCACTCATATGGTCCCCACCCCTTCCCTTTATCAGTTCTAGATAACTACTCCTTCCCACACCTGTTTACGTCTTTAGTTAGATTCGAACCTAGGACCTCCACCCTCATGCACCTATGCCTTTACCATTGGTCTATGTTGTTTTTTCTTTATTTTATGATATATATAGTAATTTATATATATTTAGTTACATTTTTTATCCATATATTTATTCATATATTCATATATATATTTATATATATTTATATAATTATTTTTAAATATGCTTATAAAATATTTAGTGTATGTGTGTGTTTATAAATACATAAATACATATATACGTTCACACACACACACACACATTTATATATTTATAAATATGTGTGTACCTAAAAATATAATTATAAATATTTATATTCATTGGAATATATTATATTTTAATATTTATATATATATATATATTAGAATATATAGATAATTATATATTTATTTGTTAATGCATGAACACAAAAATATATATATATATATATATAAACATTATATATACATTTTATAGGTATATAAATATTTATAAATATTAACACACACACAAATATATTTAGAAAGATATTTTATATGTAAATATGTTTAAAATTTTATTTATAAAATTAAATTTTCATGTGTAAATATTGTAATGACCCAAACTTTTATTAATAAAAAATTCTCTTGATCTAATTAAATGTATTATTATGTAAAATGGTTATATAAAACATATGAAATTCCTTGGTTTTATGTTTTTGTATTTTAAAATACCGTTAATAATTGTTACTGTTGCTAATATAGTCGTTGAACAGTGATCACATGATTAGTATAAATATAGGGCTTTAACAAATCCAATTTACTCAGACAAAGGAAGCGATGAACTCATCCAGTATAATTTCTTTATACGAAACCCATTTTTCAGAGCTCCAAAAGGAGGTAGCATCACTGAGCTTCTCTCTTAACCAAGACCAAGCTGAGCTTCAATGCGTTAAGCTTGAACAGAACTGCCTACAAGAGAAGTGGAAGTTAATAGAGATTACCACCCGAGCGATGTTATCCGAGCCGCCTCAAGATTTTATCACCATTGTGCACCTTAACCTTAGGTATTATGTGGGTGTTATAAATGGTTATGTAACAAGACCCTTTCACTATGATTATGTGCATTACTTTTGTATAAATAATACACATTAATTTTATTATTTTTACTTTGTAAATGGTTTTAAAGCACAAATAGTATTTTTAGTTAATATTCAATTAAGAAATATATTTTGATGAATTAATATATTTTTGAATTAAATAATATTTTAATAAAATATTATTACTAAATTAATTTTTATAAATGATTGTATAATTTTTTTATGAATACAATTGAAATTTTTATTAAGGCTTGAAAAATGTTTTTGTCAAAACAGAGGAATTTTCAATAAATGTCAGTTTTTATTTTAAAATTAAAAAATCACATATTTAGAAACTTATATATATAAAAATAATATAATTTTTTTTATTCAGGATATTGAAATAATCTAACGGATAATTTTTCATAATTTTATGAGACATTCAAATTTTTGGGTAAAAATTAAATACCATTTAAATATATAATTTGTTTTATGAAATCATAATGGCCTAATAGTGATTTAATAAAATACTATAAAAATTTATTTTGAAAAATATATGTTTTATATTTAAAATAATTTGATTTTATATTTTTTTGATTAATTTTATGGTGCCTTAGTGGACCCTCCAAGACTTATAAAATATTTTAACTTTTTAAAATGATTTCCTTGAGGGTGTGACTCACTTCCACATAAGAAAGACTAATATTTTAATAAATTCTGCCATTGGTATTATAAAAAAACGTTTCCACTCCCCTTTGGAAAAAAACACGGTAAAAAAACATGGGTTGGTTTGTGGTTTTGATTAGTTTAATGTGTAGTCTCCAAAACCTAAATAATAAAGAATTCCCTCTATTTTCCTATATAAACCCACTCAGCCTCCAATTCCTCTTCACTAAAAACCTTTTGAGATATAACAACCACTTAAATACTCTCTCTATAATCCTCCCAAGTCACCCCAATATCCCTAGAATTATCTCTCAATCCTCTCCCAATCCTTTGGGACCACACTTCCAAGTAAGGTATTTCTTCCTTTCTCATTTTTGTTCAAATTTATTTATGTTGTTATACCAATTTATTTTCATTTAAAAATGTTTGGGTATGATTTCAAACCTCCCCCATAATTCCCTCCTTATTTTTAATGATTATAGACCTATTTATCTCTCAATAATTCATTCTATGTACACTTGTTACCATGCCGAAATTCCATAAGGAATTTATCTCTTCTCATTTACATTCAATAAATTCTATTATATTATGCATCTAAATTCCATTAAATATGTTGGGATATTATGTTTCATGACCCCCTTACTTTAAATTTCTTGTATAAATGATTATCGACCCCTTTATATCCCATAAACCCCTTTTATGATTTCTATTTGATGTCATTATGATGCCGAAGTTACACCAAAATTTCTCATGCCAAAATCATTGTGTAAGTGAATACCATACCCATTTCTATATCAAGGGTATTCACCTTTATGCACATATACTTGTTGATTGAGGACTTATATTTATGTATTCCACATCTCTTATTCATGGAATAAATTATGATGTTTAATGAATCCTTGTTGTATGATCTATGTGGCACACTTATGCATGAAATGAAATGTTTATAAAGGGTGTGCCTTGATAGTGCTCTAATGCATTGGGTAAAGATTAATATCATGATACGTCAAGTATAATGAGGGTTTAATCATGGTAATTAAAGTACAATGAGGGTTACCCATTCTAATTCAAGTGAAATGAGGGTTTCCTCATGCTTCATATGCAATGATCCTTGGATCATGCTAATATAATGTTAAATGTTGTTGCCACATTTCCATGTTATGATAATCAAGCTATATCATGCCTTTATGTTCATGTTTCTCTTGTGCTCCATTGATATGACTATTTCCTAGAGTGTACTATATTATTCCGGTTATACCTTGTTTACTCCCTTACTAGGATTTATAGCTTACCCTTTTTCTTGTGAATGTCTTCAAGTTATCCCATGAAATGCTAAGTACGAAGGAATGTTGTGGTCATGTAAAAGAAGTTTTCAATAAATATTTTGTGTTTTATGTTCTAAGTTGTTATTTAATGTTCCTAATTTTCCCAATACACTAGACCTCTCAATATTCAGATTTGTCTTAAGTGAAATTTTATGTAATAAATCATGTTTATGTGTGTAATAAAGAGCAGTGTTGTTATAAATATATACAAACATGTATATATGAGTATATATTTAATTATAAATAACACTAAAATATGAAAAATGATAAAATTTGAATTTCATAATATCTATATGAGTGTAATACCTGATATTAAATTGAGTATCCATCTAAAAAAGATAAGAAGACTCCTTTAAATGAGTCTGAAATTCCATCAAATGTTCAAAAATTAAGGTACCCAGAAAAAAAACTCAACTTTAGAGGACTTTTGGGTCTTTTTTCACCCCAAAAAATGATAACCAGGGTCCCTTAGGATCACCACAATTTATATCTCTTTTCAAGCTTATATTTGATATGTGGTGGAGTTCAAACGAACACATGGATCAAAAGTTATGGATATTTTAAGTTTGAGTCATGTTTTCACATTATTTTAGATCATTTATTAATTTATTGAATTTTCCTATCATCAGACTGTTATTAAATGGCTATTACTCAATAATAATTAGAAAATTGATAATTAATATTAATTTTTAATTATTTTATACCATTTTTCACTAAATATCTTATATATTGAGTGTGATGATATATTTAGATTTATATAAATCATATTTTATAAAATATATTATGGTTATATCAATATAAATATATAAATATATAAATATATTATTTTTAATGATATATATATATATATATTATGAAATATACCTTTTTTAAGTGCTAAAAACAAGCATTTTATCACTGATAAAACTTCGTATTTTGTAAGTACTAAAAAAGTGTTGATAAAGGGGTATGTTTATCATCGATTTTGTTAGCATTGATATCACTTTTTGTTAGCACTAATAAAAGTACCTCCTTTATCAGTACTTTTTTATCACTGATAAAGAGTTGTGTTGAATAAACCCAAATATATAGTAATCTGCATACACATACATATGCATACAAACATAAACACACACACATGAACACATAAATACACACACACACACACATGCACACACACACACACATACATCCACATACAAATTCACATACATATACATACATACACGTACATTCACATATATACAAACACATTCATACATACACATAAACATGAACATACACATACACAAACCATACATTTATATACATACACATAAACACACACACACACAATGCATATATACACATAAAACACATATAAAAGATCATACGTACACATACACATACACATACATACACTCACATACATACAAGCACATACATACATACACATACATTCACATGCATACACACATATACAAATATATGTGCACATTTTAAATTATTTAATATGAATATAAATATATAAATTAAAATAACTATATTTAAGTACATATATATTCGTTTATATATTTATATAGTTGTTTAAATAAAATATTAATATATTATATTTATATATGAATTTTTTAATTTTTTAATATAAATATACATTTAAAAATTTCTACTGATTAATATAAATTTGACAATTTTTCATATATAAAATATTAAAAATAATATTTTAATATATTTTATTATAATATAGTAATATAAATCATATTTATACATTATATTTACATATATAAACTTATTTATATATAAATAAAAATTAAAAATCTATAAATATATATAAATAAATTAAATTATTCATGACACCCTTTATCAGTGCTAAAAAAACGCTGACAAAGGAGTGACCTTTATTAGAACTAACAAAAAGCATTGAAAAATGAAACCTTTATCAATTCTTCTTTTAGTGATAATAAATGTTTAATTTATTAGTTAATTTTTTTTATCACTGATAATGAGTTCCTCTTTATCAATTTTTTTCTATGATGATAAATGGAAACATTGAATAAAGCAGGATCTATAGTAGTGTTTAGAGCCAACTTATGATGAAGACCACTTGATCACAACTACTTATATTGGTTCTCCTTTTTGGTTGTCGATCATGTATATTTCCCCTTTCTCATTATAGATAATATGTTTACTTTTTTTTGGATCTTAACATTCCTCGAATGAATTATATACATTGCATTTAGTTTCGTTTATCTTTATACTATATTATGTTTCATGTGGCGGTGTGAAACATGTATAGGCACATTAGACTATGTCCTCCCATTATAAGAGATATTTCTACTTAGTGCTATTCACCATCCCCTATCCCATTGGAGGTGGGATTGGAGTGACACTCTCGACATGACGCTGACTAGGAGGGGGTCGGTGGGTCGATTTGGGTTAGATGATAAATTTTCCCATATTACTGGATAAGAGAGTTATGAATCATCAAAATTGGGATTAAATTTATTTCTAGTATATTATCTTGTAGGTATTGATGCTCATAATAGACCTTTGGTATACCTCATCATATTATGGGTTTATATTTTATGACACGAGGATGTTACCTTTGATTGTTTCTCAATGGAAGCATTGTTATATGGTGGATTTATGTTTTATGATATAGAGGTGTTAGATTTTGACTATTATTATATGGTAGGTTATCACTATTTTATTTGGTAAAACTCAATATATATCATAAGGTGGGTTGATATTTAATGACATAAGGGAATTTCCTTTGATTATTATATGGTGGGTTATTACCGTTTGTAATTTAAATTGAATGATGATTATTATTTTAAACGGATCTTACCTATTACCCAATGGGAGAAGCAGATATTTTTATGAAAAGGTTTTTGATAAACTATTTATTTTTAAATGTTTAATAAACCTTTTATTGGTATTTTATATTTGGATTACTCATGCATGATATTTTATTAGATTCATTAGGAAAAATCCACTAGGTTTATACTCAGTCCATACATGTGTACTTATGTGTACATGTAGATATTATTGGTTGTGATGTAGGAAAAAGGAAGACTTTGTTCGTTACCAATGGAGAGTTTTAGATTCACATTTGAGATATGGTAAAGGAGTTTGTGGCTTGGGGAATGAGTCATTTTATTTTACTCACATCCACATGTTGCCTTTTTTTTTAATATTAGTTTACAGAACTTTTATCTTTCTATTATCAATTTTATATTTTGAATATTTTTTTAAGGAAAAATATTTTTACATTTACATGCATTTATCTTTCCTTTTGGGTTAAGACTTTTTATGGAAAATAGTTCCCCAATGGTTATATTTTATCCCATAACACTAGTTTATTACCACTGGTGATTTAGTCACATGCTTTAGGGTTTTTGGAGATCCATCTCAGGTCTTAAGATTTGGGTCCTCAGGGTCAGATCTTTATGAAATGGTACTATAGACTTGTTTTTGAGTTAAATCCTAGGAATTATGGTGGGTGTAGAAAAGAGGATATTTGTAACTCGAAATGTACCCATAAAATTATGCAAAAATCCTTTTTCTAAAAAACATTGAGTTACCATGGAATTCAAGTATAATAAAGGTTGATGAAATACCTTATATGACATTCTCAATTGTTCCAAGAGGTATATCATGATGGGTTAAGACAAAAAAAGTATTTATACATCATTCTAGAAATAATATAGTCTCATCACGTTAAAATGGTTTTGAAATTGGATTTATAATGAATATTTTTTTCATTTTTTTTGAAAATGTGTGGAGAAATATGACTTGATTAATTGTTCTTGTATTTGAGTGATTTCAAAGTTAATTTACAAGTAAGATAGAGGAGCCACCTAGATGTAGCCTAAAATTGATATATTTATAGTGACTAATTTTTTTCCTTGTAAGACTTTGTAATATATTAAGAAATATTTTCTAGAGCCAAGAGCTGAGACGATGCAAGATTCTGAGGTCTGGTGAGCCTAGAATATATATTATAAAAATATTAAATATGTTAATATCAAACACATGTATTTTTTCATAAAAAAGGTTTATCTCATTAAAAAATCCTCATATTAGAAATCCATGATTACAGTTGAGTCCAGAACATGGGGTTTACCCTAGGTTTGACCTAAGTTTGGTTGGTGCTAGATGTCCGATAGTGGTAGTCGTTGGTGGTGTGTTTAATTAAAATAAAAATTAAATTTATTTATTTTATCTTAAATGACCTAATATAAATCCTCTATAAATACCTTATTATTATGATTTGTTAAGGTTTATCCACATAACCCTTGTGAGATTTGAGGGGAGTTTCAGAGCGTCCCTCATTGGCGAATCGAAATCGAATGATGAACGACAATCAGATTGAGGTGGATTGAGATGTAGTGGATGCAACGAGTCTTCTTTTTCACTAGAAAATGCATTCTTTACCAAAAATCGATCCAGAATTGAGTTAGGGATACTCAATTACAATTTTCATCCCTAATTAAAATATTTAGCATGGATATATATATATTTATATCATTTTTAACTGTTTTTTCCTACCCATCGCATGAGATAATTGATGAAATTTTTTTTTATTCAATTTATTCTTTTTATACCATGATCTCACCATGATTTCCTCACTTTGTAATCATAGGCTAAGAAAAATTTTCCAATGATGTTTATCACCCTATTTTATTGTGATTTCCCCCACCATTATCCACGTTCTTTGTCATTGATTGACAGGGTCATAGTTTGACATTGTTAGGGAAGGTTCGAGCATGATTGAACCCCTAGATTAATGATGGTTGTGAAAATGATGATCAGGATGGTGATTTCAAGATGAATCAAGAATTTTTGTGGGATACGTGTGATAATTTCCATAGATATGAGATCTTGGATGACAACAGGTGATGGGAGGCGCAATAGACCACTATTGGTGATTGAGATCTGATTTCTGACCACTAGAGGGACAAAATCAATGGCCAAAGGAAAACCCCACGGGTTTCTGGTGGTCAAATGGAATTATTTGTGGTGGTAGATAAAAATTTGGAAATTTCGTTGAAGAACTTGACTTTCTATGGAAAATTTGACTATACAGTGTGTAGTTTGATAAATACATGTCGTGTAGTACCCCCTAGCTGTAGTGCAAGGGTTTCAAGGGATATAAAGATAACACACTATGTGGTTGGGCCCACACATTGTGTGACCATCCCTACGTTTCTAAGTCATGTTCCAGTAGTACATGGCCAGGACCCCATGTGGGATGACACGTTGTTTACTTTGGGAGTACACATGCATGAGTCGGTACCCAGGCACGACCAGATACATGGGCATGACCCGACAAACACAAGCACGACCAGGATCACATGATCAGGCCTCTAGTGGCTGATACATGCCATGCAGGACCACTTACACATCATGTATGATTACATAGAATTTGATCTATGTCCAAAGGATAAAGCGGTTAGGCAAAAAAGTAGGACCACACACCATGTGGACCCCATACACGTCGTGTAACCCCTTTTTTTTATAAAATTTCACCTTGCGTATATTTTTCACATGGGATCATATTTTGGCCCGTTATTATCCTATCCTACTAAATTTTCCATATAGAATGAAATGGAATCCTTCGTAGTGGCTTTCGAGATATGACATGGAATATTCTGAGTGGTATGCTTCTTTAGACGGTGCTTGATGATGGCAGTGATCGGGTAGGATCATCAAATAGATTCCAGGTAGAGATGGAACTCCCCTATTCAAGGCATGGGTCCTCTATCTATGGAAATGGTACTCCCCTATTACACCAGGGTGTGGGTCTCCCATACTCTTTATTCCATGTATAGATCATATTCCCCTATTCATGGTGCATGTCCTATATCTATGGAGATGGTACTCCTCTACCGTACCAGGGCATAGGTCCCACATAATCTTTATTTTAGGTAGAGATGATACTCCTCTATTCAAGGAACATGTCCTCTATCTATAGAGATGGTACTCCCCTATCTTACTAGGGCGTGGTTCCTCCATAATAATTATTCTAGATAGAGATGATACACCCCTATTTAGGGTGTGACTCCTATATCTATGGGGATAGTACTGTAACGTCCTGACCCGAAAGCCACTAAACTGGTGCTCCGAACTGGTTCGCCACAAGGCCTTAAGCACACCTCCCCGTACACTAGAGGCTGCCAACTAGCAGCGAGGGCCTAGGGTGTGATAGTGGGGAGACTATTACCTCATACCATAGTAAAAAACAATGGAAATAACTAATTATCATACACATTGGAAAGTAAAATGTCTGCAGAAGCAATAAACAACCAAAATAGAACAAGTTGTAATAGTAAAATGCTGTAAAAGCACGAACAAATATGAAATACAATACAACTCTGGTCACCCACTAATTCGACCATAAAAATAAAAGTACAAAAGAAATTGAAAGTAAAATTATAGGGATCTACTACTAACTCCGATCCAATCCATGTACCCAAACTCCATACATTATCGAACTGCACCAACCCGATTAGTAGAACCACTCGAGCAACTCTGCTCAATCTTGTAACACTAGGCCTCATCCCTATCCACTACACAACTCATGCTCAACCTAAAAAGCATAATTAAGGTCTACACGTACACCTAGGTTCATGTGAAGGGGTGATAAATAATCTCAGTAGGTCACCCCGACAGGCAACCTATAACTATTCTGATAAAAGTGTATGCAACAGTAATGTACTCAGCCTAGCTAGAACACAACAAAAGGAATTAAACCAAACGTGAAACCACAGTCAAACCCAGGGTCTGTAATCCCGGTCAACTGGGCAAGTGCCACCATGGATGTCCATATCTACACGTGTATACATGTATATTCCCATACCTATACATATATACATAAATATTAACATTTAAGAGTATGTGAATCAAACAATAAGAAACCACATCAGCATTCGATCCTTAGGTTCATAATCCCAATATCCTGGACATCCTTTGCAAGGGAACTAAGATGGATGTCATTACACTCAAGCTGAGTATCATTAAGTTTATCTTTGGGTCCGTAATCCCATTGACATGTACCTACTTTAGACAATGACAGAATTATATCTCTGATCAAGTTACGTCACCACAGGGGGAATGCTCATCCTACACCTGGTTTCACTCGTAATTGCCTGCAATCACTGAACAAGGATACCATATACCGACAATCAATACTATAAGGAAGGATACTAGATACTGATACTCAATCCTATAAGAAAGGATACCATATACCGATGGTCAATCCTATAAAAGGTCACTGGTTGGAAAACACAGATCATAATCCCATGTGTCCAACCGAGACTTGAAAAACCTCACCCACAGGCATATCAGAACCTTTCCCACAGGAATAACACAACCTCTCCTGCAGGCATATCAATAAAATAGGGTCGATCCCGGTATATCAAAATTTCATCATGTATCAAGGTAAAACCTAGTATATAAGCATTTCATCATGTTTCAGGGAGAAGCCCGGTGTATCAGCATTTCAGCATGAATTAGGGTAAAACCCAGTATATAAGTATTTCACCATGTTTCAAGGGAAAGCCCAGTGTATCATCATTTCATCATGTATCAGGGTAAAACCTAGTATATAAGCATTTCAACATGTTTCAGAGCCAAGCCTGGTGTATCAGAATTTTAGCATGTATCAGGGCCAAGCCCGATGTATCAGAATTTTAGCATGTATCACAACACATGTAAATTAAATTATTACATAGTTCACAATAATAAACTCACATAGGAAAACATTTATATAACCAATTTCATCAAGTAAGGCTCAATATCCAATTCCTAAGTAATACCTCTAGGTATAGTAAATATTAGAAATAACCTGGATCAGAAGCTGGATCCCAAGAGAGCACGTCTAGGAATCCCAACAAAATATAGAAAGACTCCTCATATCAGGATCCACAACCACCAACTAGGAAGAACCACTAGTGAACATCACTGCATCAGTAATAAACAAGTGAATCATAACAAGAGTGAGGGTGGCCCGAATGCCCAACCCAACACTACATCAATAGCCTCATGGGATTACTAGTTCTGCATGGGTTTTAAGTGACACCCAAACACTATCTCTACCCAAACCCGATGTATGAATCAAGGTCGGTCAAACCAAGGTCACCCACTAGGTCCCCC
This sequence comes from Viscum album, assembly GCA_963277665.1. Lineage (NCBI taxonomy): Eukaryota > Viridiplantae > Streptophyta > Magnoliopsida > Santalales > Viscaceae > Viscum > Viscum album. Next base: position 1,451,607,064 of record OY728152.1, on the reverse strand, counting down.
AAGTCAAACACTAAGAAGGTATCCTACTCGAGATCCTCCAGTTAAACATGAGCGAAGGCATCCTACACGGGATCCTTAGTGAATAGTAAGGGAGGAATCCTACATGTGATCCTCAAACTAATAACAATAAAGGCATCCTATAATGGTTATCCTCTCAAAGGAAAACATGATAGAGATCCTACAAGGGACTCCCTAGCTCAGTACATAAGCAAAGGCATCACTTAGGGGATCCTTAGAAGCATATGTTATCATGGCCTCATAGTCTATAAGGGAACATATAAAAAGGGGAATTCCCTAAAAATCCTAGGTTATGCGTGATAGCTCATAGATCATGTCAGATCAAAGGTCTCAACTAGGTTTGTCCGAACACCCAACCTATCATCCATGCCAAGTCTCACTCTCAGGTGACAACTAAACTCGATAACTAGAAGAATAACGTCTCCATTTAGATAGAAACCCCCCAAAATACCATTTAGATGACCTATAAATTTCAATAGGATTACACCATTGTAATATACACTAAAAAATGCTTAGAATGGACTTCTCACACACCCAATTATGACTTCCAGGGCACAAAATACCCCAAAATACTAAGCTGGAAAAAGTACATGGAGTGTACTTCAGAGTACATGGCGTGTACTCTTATCCATCCCCAAGATTGTGTAAATATACATGGATAGAAAACATGGGGTCTTTTTATGTAAAAGTACACGGTGTGTACTTCAAATTACATGGTGTGTACTATTTAAAAACAAAAAACTCATGTTTTTTCTCACACAGTTGGACACACAGCCATGCCACCACACGATGTGTACTCAAAGTACACGAAGTCTACTTAGGAAAAATTATTTTTACCAAAATGGGAAGAACACACGACATTTTCCCTTAGAACACAAACCATGTAGCCTGGGTTTCCAACGGGAAAACCCTCAAAACACTCGAAACTCCCATTTTCACCCCCGAAACAACAGATCCGACCTTAAGAGGCCATAAGAAAGAATAAAAAATCTTTAAAAACTTAAAACAACATGTTTAAAGGGGATATATGGTGAAAAAATAAATAGTTCTACCTTCATGTGGAAACCATTGAAGCTTCAGTTTTTTTCACCATCCACGAATTCCATACACTGACACAGCCTGTCGAGGGCTTCGAAAAGATACCTCATTTTCATTCAATCTCTCTTTATTTCTCAATATCCATTTCTCCCCAAAGGACACATACAAGTAGGAGAACATAGGAGGCGTGCGCAATGAGGATGAGGAAAGAAGAAGAAGGAAAAGAAAGAAAGAAGAAAAGGAAAGAAAAGAAAAAGGGGCACGGGTCGGTCTCGATGCCCGACTTGAGTTTATGCCTTAGCTAGGCTAAAATCCCCATTCTGGAATCAATGAAGGAGAAGGAATCTCAATCCAATGCTCCGTTTAAATTTTACCGCTGAATGAAATTATTCAAATAAATTAATATTTAATTTAATAATATTAATTATTAATTATTCCACTAAAATTTGAATAGATCATATTTCCACCAAACTTCTATCCTAGGGTAAACACTCTATTTTGGGACCAAAAGAGTGGTCATAAAAATTATCTGAGGTCAAATTATAGTGAAAAAATACCACTTTACCCCTCATGAGCATCCAACAGCAAAAATTCAAATCTATGCTCAAATTTGCAGTCCAGAAAAATATAGGTCCTTATAGGTACTCCCCTATCACACTAGGTCACGAGTCCCACATACTCTTTAGTTTGGAAGTGACAATACTCCGTATTCATGGAGTCGATCCTCTATCTACGGAGGGGTACTCCCCTATCTTCATGCTCTGACAAGGTGCAAGTCCTCCACGGAGCATGGATCCCATGATTGTGGATCACAATGGTGAGGAACAAACCCCTCCAAAATTATTCTAGTGAGGTTATGTTTGATGTTAGACATCGGTGATGGACTATTAGAGATGCAGGATTACTTAATGACTTTGGCTAGGCTATGAGATGGAGATCGCCTTTCTCTCTGAGAATACATGTGTATTAGGTTTTGTTTCCCACTTTCTTTTGGCTAAGTTGACTATTGTGTATGTCTCAATATCTCCTTTTTGGTTTTTGGGATGTCCTACTGGGTATGTATATACTCACTACTAAATGATATTTTCCTGAATGTATCGTTTCTTATATAGATGATAGATAATTTGGTGGTGATTACGGTGGAGGATAGTGACACCTAGGTTAATTGACCGTATACGATGGTCAGGCTTGGAGATTAGGAATCGTGATCTCTTAGCTTTTTTCTTTCCAGTTATTGTCAGTTTGAGACATATTTTCTGATTGGGTGTAAATTTGTTTCCTTTAAAATTTGGATACAATATCATACACTTTTTTATTCCCTAGATGTTATTACATGCATGGTTTTTAATCTTGATTTTACTATCTTTTATTATTATTCCTCTGCACTTCTTTATGTAGATGGTTGGGTTCATGCATATAGGTACATTAGGGAAATGCCTCCCATTTTAGTTATTCCTTCTTGGAACTTGTCTCCAACCCCTAACCTATTGGAGGTAGGCTTGGGATTATGGCGACATGGCCTTCTGTCGACTAGGTGGGCCTTGGTGGATTGTGTCATTACTGAGTGGTATCAGAAGAGTTCATTCCTTGAGATGGTTTTTGTAGTTGTCCCATTATGAGGATCAGTTGGGACTTAGGGAAATGTCATCAATGTGTCTCAAGTGAGGATTTAAGACTAGGGAACCTAGTGTTGGTGCAGAGGCTGATGTATCCATTCATTAGGAATATTAATAACTTCTTGTTGACTCAGAATACCAATACATTGGTTAATTGGAACATTGGTACATGCATCATACGGGAGTGAGTCTTTTGACTATCCTTTTTGAGTCAGGTCCCCATATATATATGTTCATCTATTCGTGGTATGCCTTGATTTCTTTCAAGATTCCTTCATGAAGGTAGCCTACTAGGTTATGGATTTAGGATCATGATGATGATTCGATGAGTGATGAGACCTCAGTTCAGGGTCCATCTCATGAGGTCTTACCTCTGGGTTGGACGGTGGTAGAACCCCTTCTTGTTGACCATCAGATAGTACCCACAGGATAGGATGAGGATACTCATAGACTTAGTGCGCTCTGTGAGTTCCATCACCAAAGGCCACTGAGGGTCCGTGATGAACCAGATACCTAGACAATGGAGGGTTGTATTTATTCGTTGATATGATTCTTTAGGCACATGAGAACCCTGAATGATCACATGGTTGCACTGATAAGTTGACACTCTCATGGTCTGACTTCTAACATTTGTCTTATGAGGTTTAATACCCCTCATTCTTTCAATAATTTTAGATTTAGTAGCTTATTGGGGTTGCAATGGGGTAGTATGTCAGTAGCTGAGTATGCTATGAGGTTCACTGACCTTATACGGTACTCACTCGACATGGTGTGAGAAGTATTATTCTGTGTGAGTAAGTTTAAGGAGGGTCTTTGTAGATACATACAAGATAGAATGATCCCATTATGTATCCCTACATATGTGGGAGTTTTTGAGTGAGTTCTAGTTACAAAGATATTTCTAGTAGTGGTAAATCGAGTGGCTGGTGTCAAAAGTGGGAATCTCAAGGATGAGTCTCCTATAGTGGCTGGAAGGTGATAGAAGTTGAGGTCTCATCAAAGGAGGCATGACCATGATCAAACTCAGGCACACGATTATGAAGTGCATGGACTGCACAGAGGACCAGTGCAGCCTAAAGAGGGGTGATGTTATGTATGTGATAAGCGGCCAGTCATGTGGAAGGTAACTGCATGACCCATCAAGTATATGAGGGAAGGAAGGTAGAGGATGGAACACCATGGTAGAGACAATATCATGATCAGGGTTCTCCCAGGTGTGTTTAGAGTTCCCCCCATGGAGGTAGAGCTGGAAGAAGAGAAAATGGGTTTCTAGAAGGATAAGATACTAGTGGAGGGAGACGTTATGAGCTACTTCCACCGCCACCACTAGCCAGCCCCTTCTAGGCTCGAGGAGCTGGCAGACAGGGTCGCGGGCAGCTGTAGGCCAAAGAGACTTATGACCCAGTAGGTCATGAGATGATATGTTGTATGATTTTTGTGTATTCTATACTTTCTATAGTACTTATATACATAGGTGTGAGTCAGTAATTCATTTTTGTATCCTTTGTGAGAGAGCTAGAGATTCCCTTTGAGACCTTAGCACAACATTTTTTCTAGAGTTTCCGACTAGGTGTGATACTTAGATATCACTTATCTTCTAGTAGTATGAGCTATCGTTTGGTGGAGAGAGATTCACATTGGACCTCTTGGTTGTTATGACGAATCCTTATGATGTTATCTTGGGTATGGACTGGTTTTCCATTGTTCAAACCCATATCGACCGTCATCGTAGTCAAGTCAGATTTTATAACACCCCGAGTTTCTATAATTTTTTTTTTTTGAATAAATTAATTTTTTATAGCTTTCATTACATACAACACCGAGTTTATCTTTTGTTATATGCAACACTAAGTTTTAACAAACTGTGATATATTATTAATATTATTATTTAACTACAACCATTATAACCTACCTGTTAAACTTAATTATATGAATCATAATAAATAATTTTAAAATATTATGTATACTATTTTTATATAAATAAAACATATTGTTAAAAATTAATTAATTTTATGTTTCGAAAATACTATTTTCTCAAAAAAATAATTTTATTACATTTTTTGAATAAATAATAAAATTAATTTTACCACTTTTATAAAATATATTTAACAAAATAATCTTCATTTATTCTACATGTCCAAATTATCTCATAGTGATTTTTTGAAAATTTTCTAAAAAGATAAAAGTTTCAGTGAATAGTGAAAATTACTAGATTTTATTACAAATTGTATTTACATTCACAACTATTAAAAACATTCAAATTGTTTTAATATGGTTGTAAAAGAAAAATTAATTAAATTATTTATTTATTAATCCAAATTTCTTTCATTAAAAACATTTTCATATTGAATTTTCATATTAAAACTTGTTCTAATTATGAAAAATTTCTCTTTAAAACCCCACTTTCTCATCACGTCTGTGGGATTTTTTTTAAATTAAAATTTTCCACTTATGTGAGTGGAATTTGAAAAACTGGATTCCATGTTTTAAATCCACATATTTTATATTATATAATAATATCAGCTTAATTTTTGGAAAAAATGAATAGTAAAAATAGTAAAAATCAGATATCGTGGTTAAGGTTAAAATAGGTTTAACATGGGTTAAACTAAAAAGATAAGGGTTAAAAATGATCCAAAATGATCTAACACCCATTAGATGGAAATATTTTGACCTTATCTATTCTATTGTAGATAATGGTACATTTTTTAGCTTTGTGACATGAGAAAATCTTTGGTACACCATTTTCTTTTCAAAAATTACAAGTGTGCTACTCACCTCACTTATAAATAGAAAGCGATGTGAAATCATGCACCAATTTATCCTATTATAATGAAAATAAAATTATAGTTGGTTAAATCCATACTATTCTTGAAATAAACAACTCACACACACTTCCTTTCCAATAAAAATTAATATACCAATCACTACAATTAGATTTATTAGATTTGTTTCTAAAATATCGATATTAAACCTGAAACTGGAAGATAGAAAAGAAATGAAAAGATCGATTATATTTTTTGTATTATTTCAACTTTATTTATTAGATAGAGAAAATAAAATAAAATAAAATAAAATATATAGAATAGTAAGAGTGTCTTTTATTTCTAAAAAATCATTGAGTGAAAAAAAATATTCTAAATATTCTATAGTTTATATGGATTTGAAATTGAAATAAAAAAATTCTAGCTATTAGGTAAAAAAATTCTGTTATTGGGGAAAAAGAATCAATATACTTCTAATGTCGAATTAGGATCCACTAGGATAGAAATCAAGCATTGGGTCGAACTATTATTTGGTGTTAAGGTGATAGCTATGAATAGTCATCGACTCCCGGGAAAGGTTAGAAGAGTGGGACCTATAACTAGTAAGGGAAATACAATTCATTACAGACATATGATCATTACACTTCAACTGGGTCATTCTATTTCACCTCTTATAGAAAATTAAAATAACTAAAATAAGAATAAGCATGGCGATACATTTATACAAAAATTCTACCCCGAAAACACGTAAGGTAGCCATAGACAGTCAAGTGAAATCTAATCCATGAACAAATTTGATCTATGGAAAGTACCATTGGGGTAAAGGTTGTAATTCTAGAGGAATCATTACCATAGGGCATAGGTATTAAATATGAATATTAAAATATAAAAATTAAATATAAAAATTAAAAGAATAATATATGATGGAAAAACCTATACCAAGAATTAGTTCACTTAGTAAAAGTAAATGTATTTTACGTAATAAAAATAGTGCTAGAATACCAAAGGGAATCATTCATGTTCAAGCAAGTTTCAAGAATACCATTTTAATTGTTAAAAATATACAAGTTCAAGTAGTTTCTTGGTCCTCTGTTGGTACTTGTTTTAAGGGTGCAAGAAAAGGAATTTGTTTTTTGCATGAAAAAATCAATTAAGATATAAATAGTCATTTGATGACAATGATTTGAATTTTCCATTGCCTATAAAAACAAAAAATATAAACAACCAATGACTATAACCCATTATTCACTAATAAATGAATGAATAAAGGTCAATAATAATGAGTCTTTTAGGAATACAATATTTAAACCCTTTATTCAATTATTCAATGTTAATTAAATTTGATGTCATGTCAAATTCACATCAAAAAAATGAAGAGACATCTCATTTTTTTAATAAAATAGTGTCTAATAAAATTTCTATTCCAACATGGAATTTAAAGGTAAATATACTATTTTGATAAGTCCCGTGTAGAAATATGATACTGAAATGAGTAAAGCTAAATAAATAGTTGTATTTATATCATTCATGGGTGTGGCTAACTCCCCATGAATTACATGTATGATTTTAAAAGGAAAAAGAGACCCGAACCAATTAGAAACAAAAATAATATGATGTGTTATGAACCTATATTTCTTTAAGAGGTTTATATAAAACCCCTTTTATATGTAATATCATGAATTCATTTATTCTAAAGATTTTTTAAGTTTCATTTAATGTTATTATTTTATGGGGCTTACGATTTAATGCTACCAAAGTGGTAAGGGTTTTAGTATAAAATATCATCATTTATGAGGATTGTTTATTTTTTGAGAAAAGTGAGCATTAGGGCCCTTACATAAGATGAAAATAAAGATTACAACAGTCTGAATGTAGGGATTTTACATTTTTCCTTATGTATTTAAAGCAACAGATCATTATGAAGTATGCAAGGTAATAGAAAAACCTCCTCATTCACTCCCTTGTTTTCCAGCGCATCCGCTACGGTATTGGATTCACTATAGACATGTGTAATGATGTATCTCATAGAGGAGAGATGATCAAGACAATTGGAATAGATTGCTATCAGTTTCCAAGAAAGATTTATCTGCCTAGTTCCGACAGCTTGAACTATTGTTGTAGAGTTACATTGAAACCAGATGTTGTCCCAGTTTATTTGTTTAGCAGTCCTGACAGCATGGATTAGTATGTACATATCAACTTCTAGGGTTTTTTCCATTCCACAGTGATCGTATTTTAAATCAATAACATCACCATTAGAGTCCCTAAAGACATGGCCATGTCCTGTTGGTCTTGGATTTCCCTTTGAAGCCCCATCATAATTACATTTTATCCAACCTATGAAGGGAGGATACCAGAAGACCTCAAAGGTGCGATGAGGAGGAGGAAAATTACCTTGAAGATTCATCCTTCTTAAAAGCATGAAGTCAGACACCAAGTTGTTGTAGCAAGTAGAGTGAAACACATTGGAATTATAAACTGCAGATATGATTTGATCAAAGGAAGTGTTGTAGTTGAAGAAAACTTGTTCATGAATGGCTCTGTTCCAGCCACTCCAAAGTGTGTGAACTAACTCCATACAAGAAACTTTAAATAGGATGGAATTATGATTTTACATAGGGATATCAAGAAATACTAGAAGCAATTCCTTCACTGAACTTGTTCTGGGAAGTTTTACTCCAAATAAGTCTGAGACAACAAGACATATGGACGAGGCATAATAGAAGCAAAGAAAAATGTGGTCAATGTATTCTCAGTGTTGGTGAAAAAGAACACATCTCGAGCAAAGATAGATTCCAACATATTATAGATTAGCATCAACATGGAGTTTATAAAAATGAAGCCTACAAAATAAAGAGAACCTAGAGGGGGGATCCATTTCTTGTCGAACTGGACAATCCACTTTTTAGTTCATGGAATGAGATTATTGTAGAACACTTTGGAGTCAATTTTTCCATTCATAGCTATTTCCCATACCATAATGTCACCATTTTTAAGGAAATAATAATTATAAACAGTCTGTACAATTTCATTAGAGAGTGAATTAAGATTGGACATTTGGTCTCTTATGGTGCTGCTGAGATCAATGTCCTAGTTATAAGAAGAGATCCTTTCCATAAGGGATTTTCTAACCCAATTGTCATGCAAAAACCTCAAAGATGGGTTAGCACTGACCAAACAATGAGCCTGATTCATAATTATATGAGAAACAACTTTGAGACTAGGTCAAACCGAAGATTCCATATAACATGTATTCCCTTCTCTAATCTTGTCTAGGAACCTAAGTCTGAGTAAAGAAAGCATAAAAGTACTATTATTGATGAGATTCCAAATAAAATGGGCCTAAAGAGACTAATTGAAAAGAGATAAGTTCTTGATACAAAGTCCCCCAAGAGTAGTGGGCATACAACACTTTTTCCATGAGATCGAAATAAACTTTCTTTCAAGAATATTCCCAATCCTTACAAAGTTTCTCATAAGAGTATTGATATTTTTGATAACCGATGTGGAAAAAATATAGAAAATCTTGTAAATAATCACATGCTTCACAACACAAGATCTTATAGAAAGAGAGATGGATTTACCTTTCGAGGATGCGAGATATCTTCTCACCTGAATGTGAATGTTGAAAAAATAAGAAGCACAAGGTATTCCCCAAAACATAGGAAATCCAAGTTAAATTAAGGGGAAAGAGACCTCTATTATTTCCAAGTCATTGATAATGTTCATCTTACTCAATGATGAGAAACTCTTACCAAAGAAAATGAAATATTTTTCCCAATTAACTTCCTAACCTGAGACTTCTTCATTGTGAAAGAAGTATTTTTTGATGTTTTTTATATTTCTCCTATATCCCTGAGTGAATAAAATTATGTCATCAGAAAATAAATAAATGAGATGGTGCTGAAATACATCTGTCTTCCCTAATGGTTTTGAGATCACCATTATTCACCATGAGAAGAAAAACCCTACTGAGATAGTCTTCCACAATGGAAAAAATAATAACAGAGAGAGGGTATCCCTGTCTTACCCCTCTCGAGAACTTGAAGTATCCCTCTGGTGAACCATTTATAAGAATATAAATGCAGACAGAGCCAAGTAGAAATTTGACCCAATTAACAAACTTTTAGTTGAATCCAAAGATCAAGAGGATGTTGAAAATAAAACCCCAGTCAAGTGTGTCAAAAGATTTTTTGATGTCGAACTTGAGAGCAATATTGCCTCCCCTAGTAGGTTTTTTGAGCGGGTTTACACACTCTGAGGTCATAATAAGACAATATTGAATGTTTCTTCCTTTGATAAAACCAAATTGGTTCCCATAGATAATATTGTTAGCTATCTGAGGAAGTCTAGTAACCAGAATTTTTGTGATGATTTTGTGAAGAGTGTTCACAATCACAATAGGTATGAATTGGCTAATGTCACTTGCATTTTCAATCTTTGGGATGAGAGTAATAAATTGGGAATTGAAACCTGGAGGAAGTAAGAAATATTTGAAGAAGTATCTGACAAGATTACAAACATCATGATGTAGAACCTCCCAAAAGTGTAGATAAAAGTGGTTCGTGAAACTATCCAACCCAGGAGAGTTGTCCTTATTGAGACCAAAAACATCTTCTTTAATCTCAAATTCCAGGGGAGTGGTAGTGAGGAGTAGGTTATCCGCATCAGAAACAAGATTAGGTATGACTCCTTCCCTAAGATCCATGTTCCTTTGAGGCCCATTGAAGATATTATCATAGAAAGTGACAATATGGATAGCAAGAGCTTGCCTGTCATTGATAATTTTATCTCCATATTTCAAAAGAGAAAGGTGCTTATTCACTCACCTAGATCTTTTTAGTGCATTAAATAACTTAGTATTTATATCCCCATAATTGATCCATCTAATTTTGAATAGTTTTTTTGTATGCTTCCTTTAAGTATGAGAAGGTCTTGCAGCTTAGAGGACATCTCTGCCTCTTGAGTGACCCCTTCAGGGAAATTTCTCTTGGTCACAATCTCTTGAATGTCATGAAGAGAGATTTTCAAGGAATTAATTTCCTCATTGAGGTGGATGAAACGTTTCCTGCTCTAGTATTTCATGATGACCTTTATATCTTTCATATTATGAATGTTAGCAAGTGGGTGTCCATCAGCCTTATTGAAATCCCATAAATATTTGATAATTTTGCAGCAATCAGGAGTATTCATCCATGCATTATTGGATCTAAAAGGAATGGTTATCTTGTTTTCATTACCAAGTAAATTCAACAAGATAGGGTGATTATCGGAGTTATGATTTTCCAAATTTACACATGAGATAGATCTCCAAGCTCTGAGGGATATGTCATTGAAGAAGGATCTATCAATTTTTCTAGCTCTCACAACATTCAAATGCCTTCTCTACCAAGCATATCTTTCCCCAAGAAGATTGACCTAAAAAAGGTTGGAATCCTCCACACAAGCATTGAATTATTTGGATGAAATTGGACTAAAGGAAGTCCCCATTTTTTCATCATCATGAAAAATGGAATTAAAATTTCCCATTATAAATCAAGAATCTGAGATAGTACCTGAAAGGTCCTTGATTTGAGACCAAAGAAATCTTCTATCAGTGTAAGTATTATAGGCATAAACAACTATGAAAAAAATGCACATTTTTTCTGAAAAGTATGAGCAAGTGATGCATTGATCTGCTTCATAGGTAATAATGGTATTATCCACTATAACATGAACAAGAATCCGCAGTCTATCATGAGTATGAGAAGCTTGAATTTTCCCAAGAATGCGATAACTACTATTGGAAATCAAGTTGTCCTGCCTGGAAAGGATTTTTTGGATCATAAATACCTATAAATCCATAATTTTACTTTCTTGTAATAATACTTAAGGAACTTTTAGTGCCAAGGTTGGCTATTACTTGGTAGTTCTAGAAAAGACTCCTCATTTAGGCCTTTTTTTTGGGTGCTTGCACCCTTTTCATTTGTTTCAGATTTCTTGTTTCTTTCAGACTTTATGGGTTTTTTATGTGAATATAGAATAGAAAGTACTTCAGCTTCATTGGTTGCACTAGTATAGAATGAGTTCAAAACTGTTTCCTTTGGATTTTCACTGACTTTATTTCATATACTATTAAAGATAGAGTTCAAAACCTATAATGTGGCTTCCTGGTACAGCCACTTCTTCATGGTGCCCGACCCCTGTTCAACATCAAGTGAGCCAAAAAAGTCCAGTTTAATATATTCTTCTATGTTTTGGAATACCATTTCAGCCAAAAAATCCTCATTTTGTAGGTCAGAGACAATGAGGAAGATGTCAGATGATATACTATCCATAAGGTTAACCTTCAAAGTGTATTCTTTAATAGAATCAGAAGGGACATTTTTTCCTTCCCTCTTTTCATCCAATTGTGGAGGCATCTCAAATTTCTCTTCCTCCTCATCCAAGTTAGCCCAATTTTTTCTTGTGTATGAAACCCATGTGACAAACATGGACTGTGTAGATTTCTCACCCTTGGTGATGACCACTGGCTTTATCCTCTTACCTTTTGGTACTTCTTTCCAACTTGTGGTGTGAGGGAGAGGGGTAACAATCTTCTTCACTACCCTAAAATTCATTATCTCATGTACTACTATTTTTTAGTGGTCACAAAAGTGAGGAGGCGTTAAAAATCAAGCTTGATTTCCAATTTGTGCTCATTGACAATAAGAGCAATGTGGTCTGGAGGAGGCGACTCTATATTGATATCCACAAGAATCCTAGAAAAAAGACCAAGGTCCCCATCCTATGTTCTCTGGCCAAATTTGAAGGGCATTCCAAATCCATAGGCCAGGTCATTAAGGATTTTGGGATGCCAGTACACCCATGGTAGGCCATGTAATCTAGTCCAAACTTGCGCATTTGTATGTTTTTGGTTATAGGGGTTAAAATTGGAATCCTATTCAGATAAACGAAATGTTCCAGGCTTCAAGATAATTTTTCCTAATCACCAAGCCTTGTTGACATCCTCTTGTTGCTCCAGAATTATGTGATTATATCCTTTTCTAATCAGAATGAGGTTCCATCTATGAATGTTCCAGCATTGCGAAATACTATTTTTGAGATCAACATATGACCAATGTTTGGCCCCTTTCTCATAAGCAGTATGCCCAAGTAAGGAAAACTTAAAAATATTCATGCATTGCTTAATTGCTTCTGAGTTAGCAACCACTACAATTTCTCCATCCTTCATACATTTGATGGTAGACGAGCTACCATAATAATTTAAAGTTTTTAAAGATCTAACAAGGGCCTCCGAAAATGAAATACCTTTACTGATTGTGTAATAGGGGTTTTCCTTTGAACCAGAACTTTTGAATGAATAAGAAAATGAACACTCCCAATTCTGGATTGAAGGATTCCATTGATTGGAAAGAACTAATTTTCTATATTTCCCATGTTTGAATAGAGAATCTTGAAGACTCGTGATTTCCCTAGTTCCTGAGGTCCCCATGATCACTATCAATATGAGGATTGATTATGTTTATGCTTCAGATGATGAAATTTTATGATCCACATCTCAAAAACACATGAATTTTCTTCTCCTATGGTTATTTCATCATAATACACGTTTCCCTTCATTTTAATCTCTTTATGTACTCAAGAGTTCAAAAGAATTTGTTTAAGAAAAAATCATCTTTATTTCTCTCTTCAATCAAAAAACTTTTATATTGCAAACCGTGTTTTCTAAAAATGTTTTAAATTTTTTTTAACATTATTAAAATAATTTATTAAATACATTTAACCCATTTTTTACTTTCTAAAAAATGTTTCAAAAGGAATCTTCACGTTGTTTTCCAAACAAGGCCCATTTTGGCATTTATCGAAAATGTGAAAAGAATATTTGTTTTTATAATGTGTATAACATGAATAGTATTTCCCACCATCATGACCAGTCAGTGATTTAAATCTTCCTCTATAATTTTCCAAATTTATTTTCAAATAAAATTATTTTGAAATTTTTTTATGAGTTTTTAGTTTTAAAAAGTGATTTTCAAATGGAAAAGGGTATTTTCCTCAAGAAATGTTACAAATGATCTTTCAAAATTATTTTCCATCTAAGATAGAATCCTTTGATGTCATAAACTAGCCCAGGTACCCTGGTAACCCGATAACTGAGCTATTCATGACAAATATTGAAGGGCCTTTCCAATCCCCAGAGGTCGATGACTAGCACAATACATCATACAAAATGAAAGTGGGGATTATTTTTCTAATAACAATGCAGAAGTAAAAGAGAAAAGTCAATAATGTTGTAGGGTCCTAAAAATTCCTCCAAGGGAAGAAAATACCCCCACAATCACTTTGAAGAAATAAAAAAGTACTCCTATAAGTCTTGCAAGGTGGATGGACTCAAATTGAGTTGAAAATTTCAGAATAAACTTGAAGAAATTAAATTTTTCAAAGAATTTCAAGTGGCCCGCATAACATCACCAGGAAAGGTCTGTAGACAACCTAGATCACGAACCACCAGGTACGTAGAATGATCTATGAGACACTAGCCCACGAAGCGATGTCCATCAAACCTAGCGGACCACAACTGCATCACCAAAGGACTCATGCACGTGAATCCCATCCGTGTACCATCCCACAAACTTGTAAGTTCACAGATGAATAAAACCAATAGGGTTATGCGAACCATTATCTAAAACCAAAGCCTCTGAAAACCCTGTATTGACCGAGTCTTCTGCAGGTCAAGATATCTCTTCATGGGCCTATGAAAATGGTGCTTCATGCTCAATAGATACAATTTCCCTGAGGCTCTATAAAAGGGAGCACAGAGTAAGGACAAGAGGAAAAATGACGAAAGCTTGAAGGGGAATCAGAGGTTGTAAGTAAGAGTTCAAAGAAGATTCTATCTTTAGTATTGATTCATCGGTTGATCCCAAATCACGAACCACACTCTTTGTAGGTACAGCCAGCCGCGAACCATAAAATGGGGGAATTGGATAATAATAATAGAACTGTGAACCTAACTAGTGAACCGCGAACCATATAGTTCTCACAGATGAACTCCCCACGAATGATAATCCCCCAGACCCTCCTTCAATATGGTGCTCTGTATAGTGTACCACTACGCGGACTGAACTCGGCGCCGCGTACTGCATCAGTACACAAACGGAACCCAAAGCGGCGTGATGGGCCGCGTACCACTATGGTATGTGGTCTTCTATACCCATTCCTAAGTACTTCATCGGTATGTGGATGACCCCTCTTCCCACATACCACTAAGGTATGCAGAGCCTCCCCCATCCTGCATAAGAAATCAGTACGCGGAATGGGGTATCTTTGGGTATTATTTCCTCCGGTTCCAATTTTACCCCTCAATTTCCATCTAGTCCTTCATAATCCCTCCTCTAACCAGTCCTATAGCATCAGGGAAAAGCCTCCTCCAAAGCCATCAGACTCGTATGATCAGACCATTGGGTGCATCAGCGCACCCCTTTGAGTCTACATACCCATGGTAAGTGGAGTCACGAAGGCTCTCTTTGCAACGGTTCAGGATTCGGTAATTCCTATGGGTCTACATTCCCATGGTAACCTGGATTCCAACCTTGAGATTTCGATGTGAACATCCCTATTCTAGGGATTAAGGGTGATCAAATGCTTTTACATTCAATGAGGAATAGTGATCAATCAAGGGGTTATTTTCTCTCCCCCCTTTGATGAGGATGACACTCCTACCCTTCCCAGAACATATTTCGGGGCCCTCCCACTGAGGTAAGTCCCCAATTTTCCAAGGCTGGGCCGCATGACCTTTAATTACATTTTACATGGAAATGTTCATCGCTCCACACCATCACCCACAGTTTCCTAATCCTCATCCTCCATAGGCTCTCCCTCTCCCACCAACAGGAGAGGAAGCATGTGTTTTGTTGAATATTTCATGTCCTCTTGTTTCTCATACCGAGCATGACTCACCTAGGCTTAAAGGTTCATGAATATTACAACATCTACACAATTTGAACTATGAGAACTCTGATTCTTAACCAAATCAGGATACGTAGGATTCCTACCTGAAGGCCCGAGCTCAAAAGGGTTCCCATCCAAAAGGGTTCACCCAATCATGTCTCTTAAATGGGAATATTTCATACATATGCCCCACACAATCTAAACTATGAGAACTCTGATTCGTGACCAAATAAGGATAAGTAGGATACCTACTTGAAGGCCTGAGCTCAAAAGGGTGCCCTCCCATAAGGGTCCACCCAATCATGTCCCCTCAAATGGGCAGCCTCTATATATAATCCCCAACAAATACAAACTATGTGGGTTCTGATTCCTCCCTCAAGGATATGTAGGAAACACATCTTATGGTTCTGATCCCAACATCAAGTTACCTTTTATCCCTCCTAGATGACGATAAACTCTAGATCACCTTATTGTATGGCTTAAGTCAACATCACCTCCGTAGCATCAAAAATATGCATGCTTATGACGATTCTACAAACCAAGGGTATCCCATGGACACACTCTTCAGGTATGAACCAAGGATTCAAGAACATATGAACACGACTTAAATATATAAGAGAGTCTCAAAACAGATGATAATCCTCCCCCGAAAGGGTATGATGAGCCTGACTTCCCATCCTCTCGACCAATGGAGTCCTCAAGTGTCGTTGAATGAATCATCAATCAATGAGAACCTTCCTTTGGGAAGCAAGTCCATGAATCATGGATACCAGGTCCATTGGGAATTTCTGGATCCATGAAAAAACCCATTGAAGATCATTTGAGAAATTTATATCCGAGGAGGACCGATTGCACAAGTACTTGACCCCACGCAATCGCCCGCTAAGACCGACTGACTATGGAATCTCCTTTGAAATGAGAAAGGGGTGAATTGTCTAGTCCCCATGGGGTTAATCCAACCTTCTCTAAAAGTATAATGACACAGAATGGGTAAAAAAATAAATGGTAAATTTGATAGGAAATTGTCTCCAGAAAAATAGACGGGTGATAATCCGCGTCGAACCATTTCTGCACTCCCAGAAACATGCCACCTCATAGGCAAAACAAAAATCTTGAACCCGACGTGAATCCTTAACCAAGGTGGTGGTTCTACACCAATGATAAAAGAAAAAAGGACATTGTACATCGGCCTATTTTGTTTACCTCGTTATGCACTAAACACGCCACCACGAAGGCGGAACAAAAATGGTGAACCTGACATGAATCTTTAACCAAGGTGGTGGTTCTACCCCAAAATAGTAGACAAACATATATTGCACATCAGACCATTTTGTTCTCCCTAGTACGTTCTAAACACGCCACCTCATATGTGGAACAAAAATGGTGAACCCAACGTGAATCCTTAACCAAGGTGGCGGTTCTACGCCACTCACCCCTTCACCTCACAGCAAAAAAAGGGAGGAGAATGGGGCCAAGCTAAATTTCCAAATATGAATATGTTTGATAGAATGTTACTTTGACAAGGTTTGGTGGTATGTATGTCACATATGTATGTCACAGGTTCCCGTAGAGTGACCTTTGATCCAAATGAAATCCTAACGACCAATGCAGGAACACATCAGGGATCCTGCTGGTGGCTGGGGCCCCAATGAAGAGCATGACCCCCTTTCATACAAATCATCTTCAAAGATGGGTATTCAACACGTTGATCAAATATTACCACCTAAATGGTACTCTCCCCACACTAGAGGCCACGAGACAAGCCCTCCAGTCTGCAAAGGTCCACCAGATGCCTCCTTAGTTGCGACCGTCACCCCAACACAAGGCGGCCCTGGTGGTCGTCTCAAACCATTTCGGGAGCCTTTCCTCAGAACGTGACAATGAGTACCTTTCTTATATTAGGTAGGTAGATGAAGTCGATGATGGAAACTTCATCTCAACTACACAGGGGTCCTGCTCATGGGCCACTGCCAGAGAACGTCACAGCCGACACTGAACGACCAAGCCTCCTCATGCTGAAGAGGACCTTATGCTGAGGGAACCCGCCAAAGTCCAGGAGACCAAGGGACCTTGGACTACCCACCAAGGGCTGCGAATATATAATCAAGAACACATTATCACCCTAGTTATTGAGGATCAACTCCACCGTACTAATGTGGCAACATTCAAGGGTGGCACAATACGAGCACATTTATGCTCCTAGTGGTGTTCGTCGATCCTGCCGTGTAGACAGAGCAGCAAGCTATAGGAAAATGTGGATATCTACCGATACACAACAAGTCTGTCCTATAAATAGGGAAGAAACCAAATATATTCAGGCACAAATAACTGATATTGAATTTCAAGACCATCCTCCAAATAGGGTGGCAACCAGCTATACGTAGGCACAAATACCTACTGATGAATATCAAGCCCTCCATACAAATAAGGCGGCAAGGAAATATGAGTAGAGTTAAATTCCTATAGATGCATACAAAGACCGTGACACAAATATAGTAGCAAGAGAGCAGATGAAAATCTCCACTCGTGAATATGAATACCACCAGTCAAATAAGGTGGAAACTGGAGAAGACAACCAGTGGAAGATTTATTCCTCTGTCCCGATACAGGAGAACTAACCGTATCTACTGGAAACTCATGGAGGACCGGAGCAGGCACAAACTCTTTCTCTGACATCGGAATGGAACTTCATACCTATTATATCCAAAGATGTATCTTAGCACATCCTGGAAATTATGGAAGATCAGACATCAATTCCAAACCATTTCCTCTAAACATGCCAAGATATCATTGCATCGGCAGTAAAGGAGAGAAACCAGGCCCACGACCCAGTTTCCTCAAATGGAATGTCCCACTCACAAAATGATTTAGTCACTCTGAAGTAGTTATGAATCTATGCTCTAGTCCAAGAGGGTCGATGAAAATAACCCATGATATACAGATAAATGGATTGGGAACAAATACTCATTCCAACTGGGGGACGTCGGTCCAAAGTGGTGGCTGCTCCAGGGCAGCCAGATATCCCTGCCAAAATTCAAGATTCCCATTGGCGTATCCTGATGACATCACAGGACCCAACAAGATAGGGGCCCATATATGAAGGCCACTACTAATAGAAGATGGCCCCAGTTTCCCATAAGAGAGCTCTTAAAAATGAAATGTTCCAAAGGAAACTAAAAAATGAAGAGCATATACATGATCCTGCTCTATTGGAAGCTAGGGTCCTTGATGGCATAAAACATATATAAATAGAGGCTCAAGACCCTATCAGTCTATTACCAAATTATGGAAGTGGTAGTAGCAGTTGCGAAGGCCCCCACCGCAATATCGCTACCAGAAGCTCTGAAGGTCCTCTATAGATCACCCACAGGGGCTTACACCATGGGCCAGTAATGATCGATCATGAGAGCTTATCTCCTAATGTGCGTTGGGGTAACCCTCCCCTCGACCTGAATATTAGACAACAAGAAGGTCCTCCCCATGCTGTCATCCACCCTGATGGTCCTCCCTAGGGTATACACTACAGATATGCTTCTCCTTATAGTCGAACATCAAGTCATGATGTTAGTCCTCACCATGGTGACAGTCATTGTGAAGGTCCTCCCTACAATGGAAGTTTCTATGAATTTCATCCTCATAGTAACGTCAAGCAACTAGAAGGTTCTCCCTTCATTGTAGTATATCCTAAAGGCCCTCCCCAAGATGTGTACTGCAGAAATTCTCCCTATAGCCAGGAATTAAGTCATGATGGTATTCCTCGCCATGATGATAGTCATTGCGAAGGCCCTCCCTGTAATGTTAGTTGCTATGAAGGTCCTCCTCTTAGTGAAATAAAGAAACAAGAAGGTAATACCCTCACTACAGTCCACCCTGAAGGTCCTCCCCAGGGTATATGCTATAAAGACACTTACCACAGTCGGGAATCAAGTTGAAATAGTAGCCCTCTCCATTACAGCACCAATTGTGAAGGTCCTCCCCACAACCAAAATTTGTACTAGCAGTAAGGTACTCCCCTTTCTGGAACAAATGCGAGAAATTCCTCCAATGTTGTGGCACTTGGAAAGGAGTCACAGACATCGGGCACTCCATCTATAATGAGTGATATTCTTTCTCAACTAGAGGATGGCCTAGGGCTATGCTCATCTTCTGAACCACTCTCATGCCATCTTCAAATCAATAAGGTTCCCACAAGCTCAGTTTTTTGGCAAGAAATTATTAAGAAGTAGTCGAGTTGGGCATATAAATTAAAGGAGCCTCCGGAATAACAACAGTAGGATATGTTTCTTGTGAGAAAAAAACTAGATAAGGATAATATACTGGTGATGTATTAACCTTTAACCACTTCTCATTTTTACATACTAGGAGAGTTGTTTGGGGAATACACACATGACATTCACCTAAATATTTGGAAAACCCTTCGCCAAATGAAAGAAAAATTCCTACCCTCTAAAGGGTATACAGACCATGTCAACACGTTAGGGAAGATTCTCTGTTAAATAAACCTGGAATCCCTTTCGTCTGCAAGGCATCCACAATTAGAAAGGAGAAAGAAAAACCTCGAACTGGACTACCTCCATGCAAAGAATAAGTTGTGTCGCCTCATTGGCAATGCCCCAGCTGGAGTTCACATTTGTGGATGGGGAGAACATGGAGCTCTACACTTCACACCTCATCCCGTCCAGGAAGCCCCATTGGAAATGACATCATGCAATGTCATCACCCAAAGGCAACAATCAAATGAAACCCCTGCTCAGGAAATATGGGATACACAACAAAAACCGGCCCGGAGTAACTCTCAAAAGCGTTAGGACTGAAGAGATCAATCCATCGAAAAGATTATGAGTCATGAAACCAAGAACATACAATAGTATTACTTCCTATGGAAAGCCAAATAGAAAATAGTGCTCATGTCTTTTAAATACCATAGACTATGTGCTGGCCCAATTCCACACTCACCCCACACCTGTGCGGGAGTACATGAAATTGAAAAGGTGGAAATAGCGGTGGATACTGCCCCAATATGGGAACAACCCCATCCCACAGGGATGGGGAATATTTAAATCAAAATGTCCCCGTAAGACTAGAAAATCCAGGTCATGACGTATCAATGGGAGAACAGGAACAACCCCAGCCTATAGGGTTGGGGGAATTTTTACCTCAAATCCCCACACAACAGATGTCTGTCTTCTACCGTCTAGAAAGAACGATGGATAGAGGATTCACCCAGTCCACCCCTTCTCGTGGTTCACAACCTTTGAGACAAAGGCATGTTACGAGGTCAGACCAGGGCTCCCTTCAGGTCAATATTCACCAAGAAACCCAATGAATACCACATAATGGAAGAAGAAAGTCCAATAAAGGATGCAAAAATCCTCCCCACCATTTGGCACTGGGTCCACCACCCCCAATGTGGTATGACTCAGTGAAAATGGTAAATGTCAACTCCACGGATCTCACAGAAAATAACATAGAAGGAGAGTATGCGAAGGAAGATGGTTCCCTCCCATAGGTATCCCACACCGAGCCTGATGGTGTGCATACCCGAAACCAGAGAGCAGTCCTAAATCTGGGAGCCCCTTCAGTCAATACAACATTACCTCTTGCATGAAACCCCAACAAGGAGAAGAATAAATCCAAGGTCATCTATGGCTTGCCTTATCCTCCCCCTGGAAATACGTCCCTCACTCTTGAGGAAAGGTTCACCAAGTAGGAGGAAGAAATGAAAGAGCTCAGGTGAATTAATGTTGAGCTGTGTTGAGGGATCTACCTTTCCAGATGTGTTCCTCCCATGGAACGTCAGTAGGTACTCCCAGAAGAGGTTCCCATACCACATGCACTTATCCCGTAGAATGAAGCCAAGCTTAGAGGCCGGTTCAACCTAGCCTCGGAAGGACATCAATACTTCCCCCCACTGAGAAGACATCCAGAATATATTTAGGTAAACCCAAAAATGATACCCCTGGCTGGGTATCAACCCCAAATTCCAACAGCACTGGCATGCCCAATTTTGACCACTGCCGCACCATCTCAAACTCAAGCCTGACAATATATGCATCAAGGTCTCTTGAACATCGTCGAGAAATTAACAGCTCGACTAGGATCCATGGAGGGGAAACGTGCTCTGATATAGAAAAAGCGCAAACCCTACCTTGATTGGGTGAGCAATGTTCTGTCACTGCCAAACTTCAAAAATCCTATATTCCTAGTATTCAACGGCTCAGGAGACCTTGAATAGCATTTAATGCACTATGCCTCTTACTACAACCCCATGATGGGCAGTCCAGAGCAGTGAGAGGCAGTAAAATTTAGGTGCTTCTTATGAACCCTGTAGGGATCAACCTTTGTATGGTATATTATCCTACCATCCAATTAAATCACAAGATGGAAGGACCTCTGGATATAGTTTCTCTTCCAGTTCAGTTCAACCTTGCCTAAGACGACAGCCAGTGATCTCATGAACTACAAACAAAGATAGAAAGAAAGAGTCTCAAACTTCATTGCTAGATGGAAAGGGCTGACTTATTCCCTAAATCGGCTACTCCCCTAGGATGATATGCTCTCTATGTGCATCTATAACCTTTAGAATGAATTGCGAACACCGATCATCCTAGTAAAATACACAAGTGGTTTCAGATATTTATCTTCCATTTCCCAAAGAATAGAGGACTCCTTGCAACAAACCAATATTAAGTCCTGAGTGGCCCCACCAGCCCCTAGGAAAATAGTGGGAAAAGACGAAGTGACTTCTGTCACACTTAAGCCACCCCTGACACCATCTCCAGTTGCGAGGCCCCTACTGAACTGTGCAAGACCCCATGGACGCCAACAACCAACCCCACCTTAGTAAGATAAGCAATGAGGTGCTAAAAGAAATTAGTTCGAAGAATGAAGAAATAAATTTTACTTATTCCGAGATGACCATGTCTGCTTCTATTTCATAGCCACCATGAATAACAGTATGCTTCGGCTGCCAGAGACAAAGTGAGCTGATGAAGTGGGTCTTAAAGACCACCCAAATTATTGTCTCTATCACCAGATATTGGGACACACCATATAGAAATGTTTCGTTTTAAAGTATCTACTACAGAAGATGGTGGATTTCGGGCAAGTCAAGTTGGGACCACTACCAGCATGAGTGGCGTATGTTTCCACCTCAGACTCAAGAGAGGAAGAGGAATGGAAAAAAGTCTCTAGTAAAGAGATTTTTTTTATAATTGGATGACCCATAAGATCATCAACAGAGTCCATGACATCCTTTGGGTGTAGTTGAAACAACCAATTGTTCCCCCAAAATCTCCCGATACAATACAACCGTCCTCCTTGGCCCCGCATCCCTCTAAAGGCCAGAAGGAAAGAAAGAAAGAGTAAGAAGATGAGATGACACTGAATACAAAGTCAATGTTGACACTTTTAGAATTCATGACAACAGTCTTAGTACAATGAGCACTACCCCGCCAAATGGTACAATGGGCACCGCCCCACCAAATGACACCATCAGAAGGAGACAGTCAGACAAAAACAATGTTAGATCAAGAATTGATATTCGACTCCATTAATGTAATTCATTTGATGGACCCCTTATTAGATGGAGAATATGGACACAAACCCTAATTCCCCATGCCCAACTGGAGAGCCGAAGGAAGAGACCACAGAGGTTGGAGGTTTCCTGGAAGCCATGATCGTGGAAGGAGTCAAATTCCCAGCCATGACATAAATCGAACCATTAACATCGCAAAAACTCATAGAAGGACCCTTCAGCAGATACAACAAGAACCGTAATTCTCCTACACCCCCATCAGAAGAAATCCAAGCCTAGTTATCTTGGAATATATATCAGGGGAATAACAAATATCAAACTTCCCAAGGCACATAGGCGGACCAGTTCGACTAAACCCGAAAAGGACCACAGCACCACCAGCTCCAGTCATAGAGGCCGAACCATGTACGTCTAAATCCCAAACCCCTAAAGTGTCTGTGAAAGAGAAACCCCAAGCTGAGAATCACCAAATTTTAGATCATAAGTGTGATATTCTAAAGCATATGGCTTCAGTACCATCAAAACTGTCAATCCTGGATGCATTAAGTCTGTCCAAAGATCTTAGGGAGGCACTCATCAAATCCTTACTGAGTCCCCAGGAGTTCGTGGATGGATTAGCAGCAACCGAAGTCTATCGGACATAGACCAATCCCGAATAATGTCATGACACCATCTCCTTCACAAATAGGGATGAAGATGCCATCATGTAAGGGCACATCAAACCCTTATATGTGGCCAGAAAGATAAATGCAGTTGATTTATGAAGGATCTTCATCGACAAAGGCTCTAGATTCAAACTCCTCCTACTGAGAACACTTCACCAGCTAGGCTATGATGAAGGTAGATTGACACCCTACACTACAACTCTATTAAGATATGAAAAAAGTAATCTGAAACTGTTGGGATAAATCAAGATTAAAACTCGGCTCAGGGACCTCATGTAGGATTCTCAGTTCCTGGTAGTACAGAAAAGTATGGCCTTCAACGTCTTGTTAAGGAGGACTTGGCTACATCATCATGCTGTAATTCCGTCATCATACCATTAGTGCATCAAATATTGAACTAATGGAAAAAATGAGACATTGAATGCTGATAAATCCCCATTTGAGTCTTGTGTATTGCATTATATCGACGCAGTATTCTATGAATCGGAAAAGAAACATATTTTGGCCAAAGAAATTAATTGGATTACTACCCCGAATGGATTGTAAACAGCTCCCTCCAACCCCTACAACATCTTGGGGAAGAGTACGTATTACCCATCAACCAAGTTGAATGTGTAAGTGCAAGTCTGGATGCAGACTCAATTGTATGCATGATCTCCGCCGTGACCTCCAAGTCCAAAGACATGAAAGAGCGGGATAGCTCCCATGATATCATGAAAAGCCCTATCAAAGATGATTCTAGACCATCCTCAGGATATCAAACTACCCCTACCTCACACACTAAAAAAAGATTATTTCTCTCCCGACATTGGAGAGTTCAAATAAAAAATCATCTCTCCATCAGAAGAGGAAGAATATGGAGATGAGGAAGAAGATAAAGATGATGATGATGATGATTATGATGATGATTATGATGATGATGATGATGATGATGATGATTATGATGATGATGATTATGATTATGATGATGATGATGATGATGATAAAGAGGAATAAGACCTCAAAGATTCATCTCCTTCATTCAAAGTAGGTGTCTCCACCACAATCTATGAACTTATGGAGATAAACCTAGGCACCGAAGATGACTTGAATCCCACTCTGATTAGTGTGGATATGCCTACTGAGGAAGAGGAGGCATATACCTACTTCCTAAAGAATAATAAAGATGTGTTTTCCTAGAACTACACAAAAATTCCAAGCCTCAATCCTGAGGTTGCCACTCATCATCTAGGCTTACCAGAAGATCACAGGGGCTATAAGCAAGCAGCCAGAAGGACCCACCTGATGCATGCTTCCAAAATAGAGGCTGAAGTTGACAAGGTGATCAAAGCCAACTTCATATAGGTGGTCCAATATCTGATCTGTCTAGAAAAAATAGTCCATGTAAAAAAGAAGAATGGACATATTATAATCTTCATTGAATTTAGAGACCTTAACTGGCATTGCCCAAAAGATGATTTACCTGTCCCGATCACAGAATTGTTGATCGATGAAAAAACCGGATATGAGGTTATCTCTTTTATGGATGGATATTCTGGATACAATCAAATCTGGATGGTCCAAGGAGATGAAGAATCTACTTCTTTTATATCCCCTCATGGAGTGTTCTATTATAAAGTGATTCCCTTTGGTCTAAATAATGTTGGCACCACATATCATTGTGTCATGCATCGCATCTTCAATCCCTTCTTGGGAAAGCACGTTGAGTGTTATGTTGATGATCTGTTGGTTAAATCACAACAGTGCTTGAACCACCTGGATGATCTTGAAACTATCTTAATATGGAGGAGATTGATAGAATTACTCCTGTTTCTAAGCCTTATGGTCACACCATCTACTGGATAACACCCATTGAAAATTACCTTTGTAATGGGGAACTCCCTCCAAATTGGGTTGGAAGGGAGCAGGTTCGAAGATGGGAAGTCAACTTTGTCTTGTAAAATAGGGTAAACCAAGAAAAGGTTCTCTATAAATGAGGCCTTGATGGAGTCCTTCTCATGTGCATTTATGGAGAAGAGACTTCTATCATCATAAAAGAAGTGCACACCAGAGATTGTGGAGTGTACCAATCAGCAATCAAGCTCTCTCACCAAATTCGAAGGCTTGGGTATTACTAGCCCACTATGATACAGGATTGTTCCATATTCACCAAGAAGTTACATTCCTACCAAGTTCATACTAATTTCATACATCGACCCCTGGAGTTACTTCACGCAACTAATTACTTTTGTCCATTCACTACCTGGGGGGTAGATGTTGTGGGACCATATCCTCTCACCACATCTATACAATTAAAGTTCATACTCACAGCAACTGAATTATTTTTCAAATGGTCCGAAGTCATACCCCTTAATGAATTTGAGGTGAAAAAAATCATTAGATTTGTAAAATCCAACATCATTACCAGATTTGGTGTCCCTCATACAATACTGACAGACAACGGCACCAAATTTTGCTCTGTTGAGTTGGACAAGCTACCAGGAGTATGGAATCAAATCTAACTGTTCATCCTGCTACCATGTAGTGGCCAATGGGTAGATATAGGCTTTCAACAAGAATTTTTTCCAACATACTCTAAAAATGGTTGATAAGGATAATAAATCATGGCCAGATAAGCTCCTTCATGCTTTGTGGGATTACCGGACCATGACCCGCACTGCCACCCAGGAAACCCCGTACTCACTAGTATATGGGGAAGAGGTGTATTTTACAATCAAAATTCAAGTTCCATTGCTTTGTGTGGACATTTTTGATCAACTTTCCACAGATGAACAATCCTAGAGAATATTTGATGATTTGGAGAAGTTATACAAAAAAGGTTTCACACTTTACACCATTTGGAAATCTACCAAAATCGGATTGCATGAGCCTTTAACAAAAAGGTTCGCCTTCGATCTTTCCTCTAAGGAGAAATGGTGTTAGTCCTTAGAACCCCGATGATACTCAGAAAGAAGGAACCAAAGCTTGAACCAAAGTGGGAAGGACCATATGTCATACATAGGGTCCATTCCAATGGATCATACGCCCTGATATCGATGGACGAACATCTCATCACCGCTCCCACAAATGCGATGTTCCTGAAGAAGTTATTCGTGTAATGGAAAAGCCCATGTCATGGTCCAAACTATAAGACCTTAAAATATGATTGATAATACCATGAAACCATCATGCCTTGGTCCAAACTCTATGACCCTAAACTATGAGTTGTTTTCGTTTCCACATGACGCTAAACTATAAGTAACTGGTCCTGAAACATGACATTAAACTGTGGCTCATGTACTCACCATAAGACGTTAAACTACATGGCACAAAGCATCCTAATCGCATGACAATAAACCGCATGATCTCTTATAGAACTACATGCATATTGATTCCTGCCCTCACAGGATATGTAGTGATGCCTCAATCCTTGATCTTGTCCTAGCCCCTACAAAAATAAAAATGCCCCCATCATATTCTCTACCTCCCCACACTTGTGAAGTAAACCCTACGTCCACTCCTTGTTTCTCACGTCGATTATAACTCACATGAGCTTAGGATCAGTGGTAAGGATTCTCTTATGAAAAAAAGTTATAGATAAGTGTGGTAGACATGGAACCCATAGAAAATGAAACGAAAATGTCCCTACATATGGACCAAGCCAGATCGGTATAGGGAATGTTTAGAACTACATATGGATTGATTCCTGCTTGTGTAGGATATGTAGTGACACCTGGACTTGGCATTCCGACCCATACATCATCAAAACAATGCCCTCACATGTCCTTTCACATCAAGCAAACATTTGTAGGGAACATTAAGAACTAAGTGTGGCTTGATTATTTCCCTCACAGGGTACATAGTGACACCCGTATTTGGCATCCCGGCCTAGCCACCATAAAACAAATTCCCCTTTCCTCATGCATAGGTTAGACTTGTATGGGGAGTCCATGAAAGGTCCTAATCAGACGACTATAAACTGCGAAATTCTTCAAGAGTCATGTGTGGCCTAATCCACGGTGTTACGGGATCCCCCACATGCCCCCCACTCATGAGAGGTAAAAAGATCTTACTTCCCCCTATACATATGAGTTAACCTATGTGGAAGCTCCATTAGTTCACACTTAATGATGGTATGGGTATTCTTTATTCTCCCAGGCACATCTTTCCCATTTTTCAAACTCCATACCCTGGAAAAACTTGGAATCCCCATAATCATTCAAGGACATCTGATATGGAAGGCCAATGTACTTCAAACACCTTTGTTTTGACTATGCACATCATTCCCTAGAGGCTCTGCATATGTTTCCCACAAAAATGACCATCAATCAAAGGTAAATTCTTCCCCAGGAGAGTCCTCTCCTATCACAGTACACCCAATGGATTCCAAGCCCCATGTAATTTCTCTTGATTCAAGTTTCCCCAGGGACTATGGTTTACACCTTTTATCATCACTCACGTATAAGAAATTCTAGAACAAACTGATTATGATTAACTCAAAACTACTAAGGATCTTTATGATGGAATAATTTTCCTCACTGCATGACTCTAAACTGCACAGCATCATGTCGTCACCACATGACATTAAACAGCGAGGCCAAAATCTTCCTTGTTGTACAATGTTAAACTTGATAGCAATGTTTTAAGCCTAAAGTGCCCTTTGATGTTAATTTTTTTATTCTTATTAAATGAAAAGGAATCTTCATAATCCCTTGTTTCTCACACCAAGCATAGCTCGTGTGAGATTAGGGATCTTAGTGAGAGATTCACCATGACATTATAGAAAAAAAGTATAGTAATTTGGTCCTAGAAGCATGTCCCTAAAAGTCATGTCATGTTTCCCTTCCATGAGAGGAACCCCGCGTCTTGGCTATACGATGTTAAATGACCAGGGACCCCAAAGATGGAATGAATGCCTCACCCTACATACGAGTCAAATATACATAAGGGACACCTAATTACATGAGTAAATTATAGCCCAAATGTCCCTAATATGTCCATATACACTCCTTCAATATCTCAAACTCTATTCTTTGATAAATCTTGAATCCCCATAATCATTAAAGTCCATCTAAGATGAAAGGATAGTGTCCTGCGGACACCTTTGTTTTGGCTATACACATCATGCCCCAGTGGATCTGCATATGTTTCCCACAAAAACGACCATCAATCAAAGGAAAATTCGTCCCCAAGAGAGTTCTCTTCTATCTTAGTACTCCCAATGGATCCCAAGCCCCGTTCCATCCCTCTTGATTCAAGGGCCTTCAAAGTCATGGTTTACATTTTACTCTCTACACACATCCAGAATATATCAGAACATACATGCCCAATTTATCTCTGGTCTCTTTTGAGATTTCTAAAAATACCCCATACATATGAGTGAAGTTAATACACATACAAAAGAAGAGTTCCCCCAATCATTTTTGGGATTCCCTTGAATAAGTTTAGTTAATATTCCCCTTATCATGTTCAGGTGCACCCTTTTTTCAAAGGTCACATACCGTATTCAAAGAGTTCCCAATCTCCATAATCTACTATAGGCCATTGTAGATGGAAGGCTAGTGTTCTAAAGATACCTTTTCTTGAATATGCACATCATTCCCTAGTGGATCTGCATATGTTTCCCAAAAAAATGGCCATCAATCAAAGGAAAATTTGTCCCCAGTAGATTCCTTTGTAGCTTTCATATGCTCAAATGACATTAATGTCATGTCACACCCCAAGATTTAGAAAAATCCTAGATAACAGATTATATACCTTCTTCTTTTCTAATTCCCCTAACATAAAAAGGATGTCTAACTAAACTAACCATTCACTCGCTCTCCCTCACACAAGTAAGAACCTTGTGGGAATAGATTCCCATCTAAAGCTGACATGAATGTCCCTAATGTTTTCAAACACCACTACTCATGCCAGCCACCCACTGTGGTCCCCGACATCAAAATAAATTCAAAGTGTTGAAAATCCCACCAGGTCATCGTAGATGGAAGGCCAGTTTCCTATGGACACCTTTGATTGACTATGCACATCGTACCCCGGTGGCTCTGCATATGTCACGCACAAAACATCTGTCAATAAAAGGAAAATTCATCCCCATGAGAGTCCTCTCCTACTTCTCTATGCCTAAAAAGGCTTCCAAGCCTCATGCATGTCCAAAATACACAAATTAAGGGTCAATAAAAATCCTTAATACATGTCTAAAGGATATTATAACATTATCAACTGATGATCCCGAGTCATAACCTTGCCCCGTTAAATTTGGTCAATGATGTTCGACTAAAAATATTAGTAATGAGTTTGATTGGAAGGAATGTGAACTAATAGAGAAAAAGACGCCGTAATTTCTAGAGGAAAAATACATAGAAGGCACCTCTGGGTAAAAAGAATCAAGTGTTAGATCTTTAAAAAACATTGAGCCTTTAAAAAAGGAATAAATATTTTTAAGTCGAAAACCCGCAAAGGGAGGCCTAAGAAAAAGTCAAGTTATGCCCACTAAGACTATGTCAATAATTCTTAGGAAACAAATAGGGTAATACTAAAAAAAGGACATAAAATTTCATGAGGTGTTCCATAAAACATCAGTAATAGTCAAACTACGCTCATTGAGTCCCACGTCTCAAGAAAAAAAATTTGAACCCGATTTTATTATTTCTGTTTACTAGTTTCAAATAATGGTTTAAAATTAATAACCTGATTGAAATGATATTTATATAATTGATTATGATAAATTTACATGACAGGGAAAGGAAAATAAATAGTATTTAAAGGAAAATCAGTTTCATTGAGTTCGACAAAAATAAAGGAGCATACATAGTTCGGAGTCTCTCCAAACTATAAAAAAAGTACATATCATGATTTGGGAAAAAACTACACCAAGGATCAGTTCACCCTTTACAGAAGGATGGAAATTTATTTCCACGGGCTGTCAATAGTTTTATTTAAAGAAGATCTCTCCTCCATTTCAGCCTTGATCGTCGGACATGCCTGCTCTATAAATACTTTAAGGTCCATCCCTTTCTTCTGGATGGCTTCCTAGTTGGAACATGAAGAGGACAATTGATCCCTCAACCTTGTCACATGGGCTCTGCACTCCCACAGATATTCCTCTTGGGTGTCCACTAAATCACAAACCTTCATCTCCTTGGTTTTTAGATGATCAAATTCTTCTAAAACATCTCAGAAGGTCGCCACCTGGTGATGGGAAGAATTGAACTTGGTCAGCTTGTCCTCACAGGAGAAAAGGTCTTCCCGGGCTATGATGATTTGGTAGATGAGGAGGTGTAAGTTATGATAATCAAAGCCATTGGAACCCATCTCGGTGAATAATCACTGTAA
The DNA here is from genome assembly GCA_963277665.1 of Viscum album. Taxonomy (NCBI): domain Eukaryota; kingdom Viridiplantae; phylum Streptophyta; class Magnoliopsida; order Santalales; family Viscaceae; genus Viscum; species Viscum album. Next base: position 1,451,576,178 of record OY728152.1, on the reverse strand, counting down.
ATTGTCACCCTCATCAACAAAATTGTCCATAGGTGTCTCCATGTTAAGAGCACATAACTGGTGCCATGGATGTTTTTGCACTACCTGGTGCCTCGCTGCAGCACCAATAACTTGATCCTCCCCCAACATAATGTGTCTATAAGCAGGAAGTGTTGTCACAGGAGTGGGGAGAGACCTAAGACAGGTCACCCAATATGGGGGACTCTCTTTTTCCTCAGATTTCTCAACCGCTGGAGCCAGGTGTGGGGGACTAACCACAGCTTCCGAGGTGGCCGATGATACTCTGCTAGTGATAGCCTCATTAAGATCTTGGTTGGTATTCATGGGAGGGGAGAAGTCTGAATCAATACCCAATGAGATATGTTGTACCTATGAGGCCCCTGCCAAACATTTATGACGATGAACTGAGCATCTTCTTACCACAAGGGCAGGATCAGGTGGTGTATCCATCGTGGTTGTTGCAGGGACAAAATTAGAATTTGTAGTTGTCGTACTTTTCATAGTAGAAGGAATATGTTCCATTGTCATTGGGGAAAGTATGAGGTAGGAAATGGTTAAAGATTTCTTCACCCGCTAAACTAGTTCCTTCAGCATCCTCTTAGGGTAACAATCTGCCCATAGTTGGGCATATTCTAATGATAGAAAGGTGGATTATATAGTATTGGGGATAATAAATTCCATATAAATACCTCCATGTATCATCATGATACATAATTGGCGAAGAACTACAGGATGAGACTCTTCCCTTAATTGAACAGCTGGAAGTAGCGTAGTTTTTTGAAGGCATCCAAATTGCCTAGAAAACCGGTAGGGGAGGTATGGATCACAAATGAATACTCAATCTATATGAGTGGTGATAATCCCATCCCAAAGTGTGATGAGGTACAAAAATTCCTCCAAAGAACCGTCCATGTCACCTCTTAAAGAGCCATGATGGGTAGGATTTGGTGCAAACGAGAAATGAGAAGTGTCGTTCAGAAACCCAATCACATCAATAATGCTTAGAGTCTTAGAAAGAATAGCGAAAATGTTGAGAAGTGTGGGTTGAAAGTTAGGATGAGGAACCTTTGTAGTATGTTGGTATTCATAACAAGGGAAGTGTTCTACCATCCACCCATACAGAAATTGAAATGGTCTGCAGAGACGGTGCGGGGCCTATCTTCCTATATTTTTTCCAACAATTAATAAAGATTGGAGAGGGTGGGAAGGGAAAAATTAATGGGATGACCCTCTGCCAGCATGGCCACCATCATCAAAGTACATGACTAAACCTTGGTATATATGTTGCGGGATGGGAAAATCCATCCACTCAAAAACATGGCAAAGAAACCAGCTAATATAAGCACTGGTGATACGTCTAGTTGAAGATCGTATCCCCATGTGGTATATCATCCTGCTTTAAGGGTAGCACAGTATGACCCTAGAGTCTGGAGGGACTGGTGGGATGGATGGGTTCAACTGTGGTGAGCCCTCATTTTGGGTCTATTCACCTACAAGAATAACCTTATCCATGCCTTGAATGGGATAAGTGAGTGAACATGAAGGGAATGACCGAGTAATCCCTCTGCCATGACTAGTAGACTCATTGTAAAAGGGAACACATGGTCAATTCCATTCCAAGTAGCGGCTAATGGGAGAAACTCATCGTACATATCTATAAGGATAGGGATTCCTCCAAGCTGGTGGATATCCCATAGGCTGATTCCCACCTCCCCATGAAATAAGTGGAAGGTGTTGGTGCTTGAACACCAACAACTCAGCAAATCAGGAAGGATTTTTCCTAGGGAAAATACTGAGAATTGAGAAACCCAGGCTGCCTGATATAAACCCACCACCTCCAACTGTTCAGAAGACTCCACACAGGTCTGATGTACCCAAAATTCCTAGGACCATTCATCATAGAAACATCCGCTGAACCACATATCCCACTTGGTTCTCCACCCACCATTGGCATTTTCTTGGGAAATGTTGATAATGGATGGGTACTCTCAAGAGCTTAGTCTTAGGACACCATCGCGACACTGGCAGTTTCCCTGAGTCCATGTCGAGCCTCCTAGTATGAATACATTCTTCTGAATTGGAGTGGAAATGACTTCTCCTATAGGAAAAATGTTGTTTTGATCATGTCATTGTGGTTCATATAAGAGGATGAAAGGGGTATCAGGGTCAGCTAATGGTAGAGGAATTTCATCAGGGAGACCAAAGCCATAGAGTGGAAACTATACAGATAGCGGATAGGCTAGGATCTATGGCATCAATAAGTCTTTTAAGAAGCTGTCACAAGGAAGGATGTGGTCTCAAAGATTGTCCTCGCTATTCCCCGCCATGGTCTCCCTTGTCTTCATCAATTTTATCACAACATGTGAAGTAGCCGTTTTAGCCTACACAGGAAGATCCAGAAGACGAAAAAAATCAGTCTAATAAAAATTTATTGTTGGATAAAGGATTTGGAAAAATGGATAAAGGACTCGAAGTATGTCCACATAAGGCTCTGCATACTGTTCCTAGAAATAGTACGTGGAAGGCACACACCGTGTACTAAATAGTGTGTGGAAGCAACCCCGCCTACAACTATGGTACACCGATGCATTTCACCGCGTATAGCCATGGTATGTGAACCATTCGTGAGGTTTTGGACCATATATCATTGGTTGGAGAATAGAAAGGTTTTTGGAGAGTGCATGCCACGAACCTAGTCCTTGATTAAGTTCAAGTTCGAATGTTTTAGATTAAAGTTTAAGTTTAGATTATTAGTTCTTAAAGTTCAGTTCACCAATCTAAGTTCGGTATGTGGGAACACAAGTCGCATATCATCCTCCTATGCAAAATCTGGTTTTTAATTTTAAAATTCTATGGATCCATTTGGGAAATCCAAAATATGGTATGTGGATAGAGAAATGGTGAGAAGATTGGTTCGTGGTACATAATAAGCGGTTTGCGAACTGGATTTTCACAAGGAGCATGGTACGCAAGAGCAGAGGAATCCAGGGAAGTCAAGAGCACTTTTCACCACTAGAAATGGTAAAAGACAAATGACATGGACCCCTATATATAGGTTTGGTCCCCTCCTACTAGTTCCATCTATTCTACCACAAACCATTTCAGTTCAGGACTACTTTTACATCAGAATAGTCTCCTTTTCATTCCAAATGGACCCCATTCCGATGGGAGAAATTAGTAGGGTCCTGAAAATTACTCCATGGGAAGTAAATACCCCCAAAATCACTTTGAAGCAGGAATAAAGTACTCCTACAAGTATAGAAAGGTGAATGGACTCAAATTGAGTTGAAAATTTCAAAAGAAATTTGAAGAGATTCAAGTTTTCAAATCATTTAAAGTGGCCCACATACCATCACCAGGAAAGGTCCATGGACCACCTAGATCGCAAACCACCAGGTACGCAGAACGATCCACGAGACACTAGTCCATGAAGAGATGTCCAGCAAACCCAGTGGACCGAAAACTACATTGCCAAAGGACTCATGCGCGTGAATACCATCCGCGTATCGTCTTGCGAACTCATCAGTTTGTGGATGAAGTAAACAAGTAGGGTTATGTGAAGCATTATCACTAACTGAAGCCTCTACAAACCTATGATTGACCAAGTATTCCATGGGTTAGGTTATCTCTTCATGGTCCTCTGTAAATGGTGTTGCGTGCCTAATAGATACAATTTCACTAATGCTCTATAAAAGGGAGCACAGAACAAGGACAAGAAGATGGACGAAAAAATCTTGAATGGGACTCATAGGTTGGAAGTAAGAGTTCAGAGAAGATTTCGGCTTCAGTCTCGATTCATTGGCGGAGCATAAATTGTAAACCATACTCTTTGTAGGTACAGCCAACCGTGAACCATAAAACGGGGGAATTGGATAATAATAATAGAATCGAGAACCTAAATGGTGAACCAAAAACCACATAGTTCTCATGAATAAACTTCCCCGCAACTGATAATACCTCGGACCCTCCTTCAATATGGTGCTCCGCATAGTGTACCGCTACACGGACTGAACCTAGCATTGTGTACTATATTAGTACACAGATAAAACCCAAAGTGACATGATGGGTTGCATACCACTATGGTACACAATTGTTTATACCCATGCTCGTGTACCACATCGGTACGCGGATGAACCCTCTTCCCACATACAACTATAGTATATGGACCCTCCCCCATCCTGCATAAGAAATCAGTACGGGGAATGTGGTATTTTCGGTTATTATTTCCTTCAATTACAACCTCACCCTTCTATTACTGTTCAGTCCTCCATAATCCCTCTACTAACCAGTCCTCCGACATAAGGCCAAAGCCTCCTCCAAATCCACCGAACTCGTATGATTAGACCATCGGGTGCATCATCGCACCCCTTTGAGTCTACGTACCATGGTAAGAGGAGCCACGAAGGCTCTCCCCACAACGGTTTGGGCTTCGAGAATTCATGTGGGTCTATATTCTCATGGTAAATCAGAGTCCATCCTTGGGATGCTGACGTGAACCTCCCCATTCTAGGGATTAAGGGTGATCACTTTCTTTTCCATTCAATGAGGAATAGTGATCAGTCAAAGGGGTTATGTTCGCTCCTACCTTTGACAAGGACGACACTCCTCCCCTTCCCAGAATGTATTTCGGGGCCCTCCCACCGAGGTAAGTCCCTAATTTTCTGAGGTTAGGCCTCATGACCTTTAATTCCATTTCACATGGAAAGGTTCATCACTCCATGCCCTCACCCACAGTCACCTTGGCCTCATCCTCCATAAGCTCTCCCTCTCCCACCAGTAGGAGAGGAAGCATGTGCTTTGTTAAATCTTTCCCATCCTCTTATTTCTCACACCAATCACAACTCACGTGGGATTAAAGGTTTGTGATGATTACAACATCAACACAATCTGAACTAAGAGAACTTTGATTCCTGACCAAATCAAGATACGTAGGATGCCTACCTGAAGGCCCATGCTCAAAAGGGTGCTCATCCAAAAGGGTTCACCCAATCATGTCTCTTCAATGGGTAGATTTAATGCATAATCCCCACACAATATGAACTACAATAACTCTGATTCCTGAACAAATTAGGATATGTAGGACGCCTACCTAAAGGCCCGAGCTCAAAAGGGTTCCCTCCCATAAGGGTCAACCCAATCTTGTCCCCTCAAATGGGTAGCTTTTATGTGTAAGCCCCAACAAATCTGAACTACGTGGGTTCTAATTACTCTCTCAAGGATACATAGGAAACCCATCTTATAGGTATTATCCCAACATCAAGTAACCTTTTGTCCCCCTTAGATGATGATAAACTCCAAAGTTCTTTATTTTATGGCATAAGTCAGCATCACCTCCATAGCATAAAAAATATACATACCTACGAAGATCCTGCAAACCAAGGGTAGCCTATGGATACACTCTTTAGGAATGAACCAAGGATTCATGAACATATTAAAATGAATTAAATCTATAATAGATTCCCAGAACAGATGATAATCCTCCCCCATAATGGTGTGGTGAGCCTGACTTCTCATCCTCTCGACCAATGGAGTCCTCAAGTGTGGTTGGATGAATCATCAATTAACAAGCATCTGTCTTTGGGAATCAGGTCCATGAATCATGGACACCAAGGCCATTGGTAATTCTTGGCTACACGAATAAACCCATTTAAGACCATCCAAAGAAGTTATATCTGAGGAGGACCAATTGCACAAGTACTTGACCCCACGCAATCGCCCACTGTGACCGAATGACTGTGGAATATCCTTTGCTATGAAAAAGGGGTGAATTTTCTAGTCCCCATGGGGTTAATCCAACATTATATAAAATAAAAATGATGAAGAATGGGTTGAAACAAAAGAAATGGTGAATTTGACAGGAAACTGCCTCTAGAAAAAGAGACTGGTGATGATCCTCATCGGACCATTTCCGAACTACCTGAAACGTGCCACCTCAGATTCGGAACAAATTATTAAAAAGGAAACTATACTGGGAAAACTATACTAGAAGTAAAATGAGAAAAATAGCCCAAAGTACTACATCAAGTACTAGAAAATAGGAAAAACTTCCCAAGTCCCAAAGGACACAAATCACCAAGTCCACAGATCGACATCTAGAACCATATCCAAGTGGTTCTTTACCTCTTCTCGAATCTAGAAGAAGATAATCTACAAACACCCAAAGGCATAGGTAGGTTGTGAGATAAAATACCAATAGGGTCTCACCAAGGATTATAAAATAGATGGAAACATTTAAATAACCAAATAAATATATTTCAATTTTCAAATAAACATGTTTGAAATTTAAAAATCACATTTAAATAAATCATGATTTACATTTCAAAATATGGAATACATTAAAATGATGGAAATACTTTTAAAAAATGGATTAAATAAAAACCTTTTATATAAAATAGTTTATATAAATCTGAAGGCATGTAAATTAGTTCACAAAAATGACATATTTTCTTTTAAAATAAAAACAAGATAGAAACATGGTCATACTCCTATGAATGTAGGATAGTTCTAGGCTATAGGGACCCCACACTCAAGATAACACAACAATATATACATAGACCCCTTTGAAATTAGGTAAAATAAGATTCTTCACTATCTCCTAAGGGATTTTACATGCTTCATTTTTTTTTGGAATGTTGTAAATCGTAAATTTTCATCTAAATAACTCACTAATGACCTAATTCTTGCATGATATCTAGTACAAAAACATTGATGGGAAATTTATTTAAAAATTGTTTAAAATAAAATTCATCCCATTCTCTATTTCAAATATTCCAATTTCCATTCAAAAATCATAAAAAGGGTTTTTAAACAAAGACGTGCCTTTTTACAAGATATAACCCAAAGGTTCCTATCAAAACCATTTAATCCATTTTTACCAAATAAAATTTGAAATCAATTTCATCAAATTAATTTACACAATTTTCAATCAAACCAATTTCACAATTTAAAATCAATAATTTAAATTTCACCAATTTCCATCAATTTCTCAAACACACCCCAATTCACTAGAATCAAGGCTTTCCCCAAATTTTGTGACAAAACGAAATTTACAAAACCAAACTCTCCAATTCAATGGAATTGGTTTTTTAATAAAACAATTGGAATAAGTTTAAATAAAGTGAATTTAAATCAAAAAATTGATATTAAATCAAGAAATTTAGGTTAAATTAAATTTTTCCATCATAACAGAACCACTTACCTTTCATGAAAACACAAGGCCTGTAACGGAACCCACCAACAAGCACAAAAGAACAGAAGATCTAGGAAATCAACCAAGAAACAAGATTCAACAACATGAGGTTTAGATACATAAATCCTTATATAATATATCAAACTCCAAGGAGAGAAAGAGAAAGATATAAAGATATAGAGATAAAACTTACCCGTAAAGTCACACTACAACCACAACAATGATTAATCGCTGATTGAAATGACTTAGAAGGGTTCGAGGGATCCAAAATTTCCTAGGGAAGACACTTGGTTCTAGAGAAAAGAAAACTAGATAGGGTGAGATAAAAAATCACCCAGGCTTCCTGTTAAAAAAACACTGGGACTTTACATGACGTATAACCTAATTACATGTCATGTAATTGAAAAAAATCCAAAAATCACCAAAAAAACCCATAACGTTTTGATAAAATAGGATTTATTATTATTTTAGAATTTACACATCATGTAACCATATTAAATAGTGTGTAAATTCTTAGCTGACTACAGAAAATATAGTTTTCTGGGGAGAATGCAACAAATCTATGACTTTACCATTATAGGTGTCCTCTAAATTCATTCTCGGCCCTACCCAGACAACAAAAAATGAAAACCATGACAAGGTTTAAAACATACATGTCATAAGATTAATGGGATGTTGCAATCTCCCCACCATAAAAGATTTCTATCCGCATAAAGCCTAACAAGAAGCTTCCATATCAAAAAGGTGAGGCCACTGCTCTCTCGTCAGTGCTTCACATTCCCATGTCACGTGAAAATTAGAATCGTGTTGTCATAGAACTCAAAACAAAGGTATATACCTCCCAAAAAGTACCTTGGTTTCAGAATCAACTATAAGGCCCCAGCCTTAAACCTTACTTAATCTTGAGTTATTACAAGATTACACATTGAGGATCTTTTCGGGTTTAGAGTTTTAGAGAATTAGATCATAAAACTTGCATTACATTCCACATATAAACAAAGTGGTTACATAAAGATAGTATTCTTCATTCCCATCAATGGAAACACATTTAAAATAAAACATGGATTATTTCTTGACACATCCTTGACTCTATCATCTTATCATGTACCTTTCCCTTGACCTGTGAAAAACATTTCAAAAACTCGGGATGAGCATAAAAACTCAGTATGGGTTATAAAAAAAACATGGAAAGGAAACATGAGTTCATATATACATAAGAATGAAATCATACTTTACCCATAAAACATAGGCACTTTAACATACCTCATAAAATCATGAATAAATCATAGAAATCATAAGACATAAAGGTAGATTGAGGCATTCATAACATTCTTACGTAGGGAGTAACCCTCTTGGTTACGTTTGGAATACCCATCACAGTATATTCCCTAAAATCTCTTCGGAGAAACCTTAACGTTTCACTCCTTCGCGTTACCCAATGCATTGGAGAGCTATAACGGGCTCACCCGCCCTTAGTTTATCACGGAACCACCCGTCTTCATAATAATTCCCAAGAACCATAACATAATCATATCACATAAAACATGTATAAAGGAAACATAAAATTTCCACATTTCAATCACGAGATATCAATACAACACATTGATATAAAAACATTATGAAAACCATTTTCAATACTAAAATAAAAGAAAAGTAAAACATGGTATTTATTTTTCTTTTAAAAAGAAGGTATGGCTTGTAGAGGAAGCCGAAACTCAAATAACGGTCACGACGGCGGAGAAGTCGTTGTCGCCGCATATGTATGACAAAAACATTCCCTTTCGTCGTTTAGTAAACGCTTCGTATAAAAAAGATTCCTTTTGAATAAACGTAAAAGTCAACGGGGTTTATACACCGTATAAAATAAAGTTGTGTATAAAATAAAATATGCCTCAACGAAAGGAGATTGAGACGAAGTCCCATACCTCGTATCCGACTTGACCCGACCGTTCTTTAATATCCTGAATAATAAACTTGAGTTAATCTATACTTGCTTATGAATCTTTTTCAAGTTCATTATTCTTTTTATACCATGTTATGAACATCATGTAATCAGTTAAGTTAATAATGTTCATTTTGTCGGTATTTGGTTCTTAAGTCAAAAATAGACTTCTTACACTTACATGTTGTTAATTTGGTCAAAGTTTCATTATATCCAAAATGGTATTCATGATGTAGATATCATATATGTCATATATATCCAGTACATACATGCATTTATAATATTACATAATCATTTAGAGGTAAGAAATGAAATGCACCGTTCATGGAGACGGTAATCCGTACGTACACATGAACGCTACTTTCAGTTCTATTTCGTATTTTATAGAATGGAATCATAATGATATAATGGTATATTATAATTCTAGTATAATATCATATATAATATCATAATTCCATCCTTTATATGTCCCACATATGGTATTTTAACGAATCAAATCACTTTGAGGGGGCGGTAGTCCGCACTTCCTAAAATGAAGATATCGTGTTTACCCATAATGGAAACCATAAAGGTATGCCCAAAATGAAAAAAACAGAAACTTAAGGAAAACATAAACATATTATATATCATATATAAAAATAGTTACATCATAATGGCCACCTTTGAAGGTGTTAAATGAGTATTGAACAATCATCGTTTCGGGAGGCAGAATTTCGCCATCCACGGAAACCGTATGTTCTTTAACCATTTGATGTAGTTGTGTGAGTGTGTAGCTCAAATATATCTTATAACAACATCCTAGTATATTGAATATACTGGTGTTGTTACAAAAGAAGTAAATAAAAAGAGTTTATGGGGTTGGAGAAGCAAAATAAAACAAATGAACATGAGAGAATGAATTACCTTTAAAAGTGTAACTCCTTTTGATTTGAGCCTAAAGGCTTCCTTTGAAAGGATTATTCCCAAAGGGAATCCTCTAGGATGAGGAGAGGGATGTTAGAGAGTAAATGGGCAGGGTTTGGCCGAGCCAAAGGCTTGAGGAGTGTGTGAAATGAGGTATAGGTGGGGGCCTTTTATAAGAGGAGAGGAGGGGCACTTTTGGAAAGTAAAGAAACATTACTTTATTTGAAAATGTGTTTCGGTTTTAAAAGGTCCCAAATTGATATAATTCGTGGATAAGGTGATAAGGGTTCGAAATCCACTCATCCAATTGGTTTTGTCCGTGTGTAGTTCATAGATTTTACATTATCTTTCCATTTTATTTAAATCGTCAAATAATGATGTCATCACTGCATCATTATTATGTCATAAATAATTTAATTTATTTAATGTCTAAAAATAATAAAAAAAAATACTATGATGTAGGAAATCTTTTTATCTTTCCAATGACTATTTATAATCAAATATCTGATCTTTATAACCCCATGTAAAAAAAAAATTTCGTAAAACATCTCTTGTTTGTGTCATTTTTACTTTAACATTTAATAAAAAGTTATTTATGTCATTTCCAAACCAAAGTGTCTCCATGGGGTCCCCAAGTTGACCCATGGCTTGTATTGGTCGTCCATGACACAACCAATAAGGTTGGGACATGTGTCTAGGTCATTTCTTATTATTAAAGCATTATTTATACCTTAAACTACACTAATCACCACTAATCGTGATTAAAAACTTAATAAGTTACTATTCACCAAAAAATTATTTTAATCTCATTGAACCACATGTTACTTATTAATGAAAACCATGTATGTCGGAATTTCAAAATTCAATACACATTAGTGGTAAACTTTCATTTAACTGAAAAATCAGTTTGCTTGATTACCACTTAGTGGTTTCACTATTCATCAAAAATTGAAATTTTTCAGAAAATTACCAAAAATTCACCCTAATCTATATTTGATATTCCGAATTCAAAAATGAAGTCTATTTTAAAAAATTCAAATCATATAATTCACATTAATTAATTTAATATTTAATTCCCGCTGTCAGAGCAAATAGCGTGTTTTTATGAAACAATAAGTATCAAAAGATTGACACCAGTTTAAGTCTAATTTCAAAGTGAAATTGATTCCAATGACCACCATTGGATAAAATTGTAAAAATATATTCTAATTTCACTTCAAAACCCATTCAAAACATAATCTAATCATATAAATAAATTATATTAAAAAGCAGTTTTGATGTAAAATGCAGTATTTTGCACTATTCATTAAAAAATGAACATTGTCAGAAAAATACGAAAAATTCACACAAGGTAAATTTTGATGTCCCAATCATAAATAATAAGTTTATTTTGACAAACATAGTTTATAAAATTTTCAAAATATAGATTCAAAAATGGTTTTCCATCAAAAGGCACTAAAACAATCTTTTAAGAATATTAGTGTATTCCATGCATAAGATTGTATTTATTTTCATTTTAAGCCTCTATAACACTTTCTTAATCATTAATAAACATAGATAAAAATATCTATTATTCATTACTTACTTGGGATGTTACATCCTTCCCCCCTTTAGAAAATTGCGTCCCCGCAATTTATTTACTTATCGAATAAATGGGGGTACTTATCCCTCATTGCATTTTCAGATTCCCATGTTGCCTCTTCAATCATGTGGTTTTGCCACAAAACCTTTACCTAGTGAATCACCTTATTCCGTAACACTTTCTCCCTGTGGTCAAGAATCTGGACCGGTTGTTCCTCATAAGATAGGTTCTCTTCCAGCTGAACTACCTCTGGACTCAAAACATGAGATGGATCTGGCATATACTTTCTCAACATCGAAACGTGAAAAACATTGTGTACCTGAGATAAACTCGGAGGTAAAGCCACTCGGTATGAAACTGATCCAACTCTCTCTAGAATTTCGTATGGTCCAATGAACCTTGGACTCAACTTTCCTTTCTTACCAAATCTCATCACACTTTTCCAAGGAGAAACCTTGAGAAAAACATGATCACCTACCTCGAAAGATAGATCCTTCCTCCGGTTATCCGCATAACTCTTCTGCCTGCTCTGAGCTGTTCTCATGTGTTTCTGAATCAGCTGAACTTTTTCTGCCATCTCTTCTACCAATTATGGTCCCATCAACTTCCTTTCACCCACTTCATCCCAGAAAGCTGGAGTTCGACACCGCTTCCCATATAATGCCTAAAATGGTGCCATCTGTATACTGGAATGAAAAATGTTATTATATGAAAATTCAACCAAAGAAAGATGTTGGTCCCAACTTCCCTGATAATCCATAGAACAAGCTCGTAGCATATCCTCCAATGTCTGAATTGTTTGTTCTGACTGCCCGTCTGATTGAGGATGAAAAGATGTACTAAAATTTAATTCAGTACCCAACGACTTCTGAATGCCTTTCCAAAAGTTAGAAGTAAACCTGGGATCATGATCCGATACAATGGAGAGAGGAACTCCATGTAACCTGACTATCTCTTTAAGATACAAACGGGAAAGTTGATCAAGAGAGAAAGTATCTCGTATAGCAAGGAAATGAGCAGATTTGGTCAAGCGATCAACAATAACCCAGATTTCATTATTACCTCGAGATGTCTTCGGTAATCCAACAACAAAGTCCATGGATATATTCTCCCATTTCCACTCTGGCACTGGTAAAGGCTGAAGCATCCCTTTCGGTAACTGTCGCTCTGCTTTAACCTGCTGACAAGTCAAACACTTCACAGTAAAATCAGCAATATCTCTTTTCATTCCATCCCACCAGTAATACTCCCGCAGATCTCTATACATCTTAGTACTGCCCGGATGAACTGAAAACGGAGAACTATGAGCTTCACATAACAAATCTCTCTTCAACTGTGAATCACAAGGCACACACAATCTCTTCCCAAATCTCAAAACGCAATCACTATCAATGTTGAATTCAGGCAACTTACCTTTCTGAACCAGCTCTACCTTTTTCTGGAACTCACTATCTTGCTTCTGTGCTTGCTTGATTCTATCTGATAGAGATGATCTCACTGATACCTGAAACAAAACAGAAGGACTTCCTGCACCAACAACTTCTACGCCAAAGTTCATCAAATCCTTAACCAAAGGATCACGTTCTAAACGCAACATTGTTAATGAAGCATTACTTTTTCGACTCAAAGCATCAGCCACTTTATTTTCTTTTCCCGGATAGTAATGAATTGTACAATCATAATCCTTGATTAATTCCAGCCATCTCCTTTGTCTCTTGTTTAACTCTTTCTGAGTGAATATATACTTTAAACTTTTGTGATGGGTATATATTTCACACTTTACTCCATACAAATGATGCCTCCAAATTTTTAAAGCAAAAACAATAGCAGCTAATTCCAAATCATGTGTAGGGTAATTTACCTCATGAGTTTTCAACTGTCGCGAAGCATAAGCAATTACCTGATCATTCTGCATTAGGACGCAACCAAGTCCTTTCAATGAAGCATCACTGTATATAACAAACTCACCATTCCTGGAAGGTAGTGCCAAAACTGGAGCATTCACCAATCTTCTTTTCAATTCCTGAAAACAATCATCACATTCTTTTGTCCAGATAAACTTAACACCCTTCCGAGTTAGCTTAGTCATTGGACTAGATAACCGTGAAAAATTTCTAACAAACCTTCGGTAATAGCCCGCCAAACCAAGGAAGCTACGAATCTCGGTTACATTTGTGGGTCTTGGCCATTCTTCCACAACTTTTGTTTTTACAGGATCAACAGTTATTCCATCTTTAGAAACAATGTGACCAAGGAAAGAAATTTGTTGCAACCAAAACTCACACTTGCTGAATTTCCCATACAGTTTCTTTTCTTTTAAGGTTTGCAAGATAACCTTTAAATGTTTTTCATGCTCCTCTTTACTTTTAGAAAACACCAAAATATCATCCATGAAAACCACCACAAACTTATCCAAGAACTCATGGAAAATTCTATTCATTAAGTCCATGAATACAACAGGTGCATTGGTTAGCCCAAAAGGCATTACTACAAATTCATAATGGCCATATCTCGTACGGAACGTGGTCTTCGGAATATCTGCCTCCTTTACCTTCAGCTGATGGTACCCCGATCTCAAGTCAATCTATGAAAAAAACTGAGCTCCCTGGAGCTGATCAAACAAATCATCGATATGAGGCAAAGGATATTTGTTCTTAACAGTGATATTATTCAAGGCTCTATAATCAATGCAAAGTCTCATAGAACCATCTTTCTTTTTAACAAATAAAACAGGAGCACCCCATGGTGATGTGCTAGGTCTAATGAAACCTTTCTCTAATAAATCTTGCAATTGCTCCTTCAACTCTAAAAGTTCAATTTGTGCCATTCGATAAGGGGGTTTTGAAATTGGCTTAGCATCAGGAACTAAGTCAACAGTAAACTCAACTTCCCGATCTGGTATTATTCCAGGAAACTCATTAGAAAAAACATCAGGATACTCATTTACCACTGGCACATCATTAATCTGAATAGTTCCTTTATTTTCAACGATGTGTGCAAGGTAACATTCATTTCCATCTTTTACAAGTTTCTCGGCCTCTTGATATGTTATCAAAAGTAAGGGTTCATTATTGTAAACAAACTGAAAGTCTTTCTGAAAAGAAACTTCTTTAGCTCTACAGTCAATCTTAGCATGGTAAATAGAGAGCCAATCCATACCCAGGATAACATCAAACTCTACTAGAGGTAGAACAATAAGGTTTGCAAGTAGTTTCTTTCCACAGATAAGGATAGGAAGATTCTTATAAATTCTTTTTGCCTCGACACTTCCCCCAGGTGTTTTTACCAATAGTTCAGGAGTCATTTCTTGAGATGGTATTCCCATTTTACTAGAAAAGGTTTCAGAGATGAAAGAATGTGTAGACCCTGAATCAAACAACACACTGGCATAATCTGAAAAAACAAACAAAGTACCTGATACAACTTCATTTGATGGCCCGACATCTGCTGAAGTAGTTGCAAAGGATTTCACCACCCCTTTCTACTTGTAGTCTAACTGCTTCCCATCACTCAAGCTCCTTGTTGGACACTCGTTTGCATAGTGACCCATCTCATTGCACTTATAACATTTCACTAACTGTAAATCAAATTTGTTCTTACCTTCACCTTGATCCTTTTCAGTGCAATCACGAGCCTTATGTCCCATCTTACCACATCGGTAGCACTTTCCAGAATTCAGAAGACATTCCCCATCATGCCTTTTGCCACATTTATCACAAACTGGAAACTTAGTTCTCTTACCATCAGACTTTTTTGAAGAATTATTACCTTTCTCCTGCCACCTCGGTCTCTTCTTCTGCTGGTTGTTATAGAAAACTTGGTCATCAGCAAACTCCATTTCCACCTTCTCAGCACATCGAACAAGCTTTTCATAACTTTTAAACTCACGAGAAGCTAATGCCCTTCGATATTTTGGCTTTAATCCTGAGTAAAAACGATTGATTTTACTATCAAGGTCCCGGATAAAATTTGGAGCATACCTTGCCAATCGAGTGAACCTTTCTTCATAGGCAGCCACTGAGTCTTCCTCTTGCCTCAATTCCAAGAATTTATTTTCCATCCTAAGTCGAACAGCCTTAGGAAAATACTTCTCAAGAAACATACCTTTGAATTCATCCCAGTCAAGAGCATCAATCTCATCGGCATCCCTGATATTTTTAACCATAGACCACCACTGATCTGCTTTACCCTCCAAACGGTAAATAGAAAGACTAACCTTTTGATTGTCTGAACACCCCATGACCTCAAAAATCTTCTCCAGTGCTTTAATCCACCCTTCAGCTAGCACAGGGTCAGATGATCCTCTGAATGATGGTGGATGTTGCCTCATGAAATGTTCCACCACTAACATGTTCCTCTACGGTTGATCTGGCTGATCTCGTGCATGGATACCACCACCATTTATCGCTTGAGTCAACTGCGCCATTACTGCAACAAACTGTTCAGTTCCAATTCCGACCATTTCTGGATGCTGATTCGGAAGGTTATTTCCTTCTGTATGCCTTCCTAGCACTGCTTCCCTGTTTCCTCTGCGAAAAACCATTCTGAACAAACATGTCTTAGATGAAGCAACATGGTAATCTTTAAATGCTATATCATTTCGAAAAAAAAAATATTTTTGGATAATCATTTAATAGAATTCTAACTCCTAAAGTTATCTAAACCGACCTTTGATACCAACTATAAGGCCCCAGCCTTAAACCTTACTTAATCTTGAGTTATTACAAGATTACACATTGAGGATCTTTTCGGGTTTAGAGTTTTAGAGAATTAGATCATAAAACTTGCATTACATTCCACATATAAACAAAGTGGTTACATAAAGATAGTATTCTTCATTCCCATCAATGGAAACACATTTAAAATAAAACATGGATTATTTCTTGACACATCCTTGACTCTATCATCTTATCATGTACCTTTCCCTTGACCTGTGAAAAACATTTCAAAAACTTGGGATGAGCATAAAAACTCAGTATGGGTTATAAAAAAACATGGAAAGGAAACATGAGTTCATATATACATAAGAATGAAATCATACTTTACCCATAAAACATAGGCACTTTAACATACCTCATAAAATCATGAATAAATCATAGAAATCATAAGACATAAAGGTAGCTTGAGGCATTCATAACATTCTTACGTAGGGAGTAACCCTCTTGGTTACGTTTGGAATACCCATCACAGTATATTCCCTAAAATCTCTTCGGAGAAACCTTAACTTTTCACTCCTTTGTGTTACCCAATGCATTGGAGAGCTATAACGGGCTCACCCGCCCTTAGTTTATCACAGAACCACCCGTCTTCATAATAATGCCCAAGAACCATAACATAATCATATCACATAAAACATGTATAAAGGAAACATAAAATTTCCACATTTCAATCACGAGATATCAATACAACACATTGATATAAAAACATTATGAAAACCATTTTCAATACTAAAATAAAAGAAAAGTAAAACATGGTATTTATTTTTCTTTTAAAAAGAAGGTATGGCTTGTAGAGGAAGCTGAAACTCAAATAACGGTCACGACGGCGGAGAAGTCGTTGTCGCCGCATATGTACGACAAAAACATTCCCTTTCGTCGTTTAGTAAAGGCTTCGTATAAAAAAGATTCCTTTTGAATAAACGTAAAAGTCAAAGGGGTTTATACACCGTATAAAATAAAGTTGTGTATAAAATAAAATATGCCTCAACGAAAGGAGATTGAGACGAAGTCCCATACCTCGTATCCGACTTGAACCGACCGTTCTTTAATATCCTGAATAATAAACTTGAGTTAATCTCTACTTGATTATGAATCTTTTTCAAGTTCATTATTCCTTTTATACCATGTTATGAACATCATGTAATCAGTTAAGTTAATAATGTTCATTTTGTCGGTATTTGGTTCTTAAGTCAAAAATAGACTTCTTACACTTACATGTTGTTAATTTGGTCAAAGGTTCATTATATCCAGAATGGTATTCATGATGTAGATATCATATATGTCATATATATCCAGTACATACATGCATTTATAATATTACATAATCATTTATAGGTAATAAATGAAATGCACCGTTCATGGAGACGGTAATCCGTACGTACACATGAACGCTACTTTCAGTTCTATTTCGTATTTTATAGAATGGAATCATAATGATATAATGGTATATTCTAATTCTAGTATAATATCATATATAATATCATATTTCCATCCTTTATATGTCCCACATATGGTATTTTAACGAATCAAATCACTTTGAGGGGGCGGTAGTCCGCACTTCCTAAAATGAAGATATCGTGTTTACCCATAATGGAAACCATAAAGGTATGCCCAAAATGAAAAAAACAGAAGCTTAAGGAAAACATAAACATATTATATATCATATATAAAAATAGTGACATCATAATGGCCACCTTTGAAGGTGTTAAATGAGTATTGAACAATCATCGTTTCGGGAGGCAGAATTTCTCCATCCACGGAAACCGTATGTTCTTTAACCATTTGATGTAGTTGTGTGAGTGTGTAGCTCAAATATATCTTATAAAAACATCCTAGTATATTGAAGATACTGTTGTTGTTACAAAAGTAGTAAATAAAAAGAGTTTAGGGGGTTGGAGAAGCAAAATAAAACAAATGAACATGAGAGAATGAATTACCTTTAAAAGTGTAACTCATTTTGATTTGAGCCTAAAGGCTTCCTTTGAAAGGATTCTGCCCAAAGGGAATCCTCTAGGATGAGGAGAGGGATGTGGAGAGAGTAAATGGGCAGGGTTTGGCCGAGCCAAAGGCTTGAGGAGTGTATGAAATGAGGTAGAGGTGGGGGCCTTTTATAAGAGGAGAGGAGGGGCACTTTTGGAAAGTAAAGAAACATTACTTTATTTGAAAATGTGTTTCGGTTTTAAAAGGTCCCACATTGATATAATTCTTGGATAAGGTGATAAGGGTTCGAAATCCACTCATCCAATTGGTTTTGTCCATGTGTAGTTCATATATTTTACATTATCTTTCCATTTTATTTAAATCGTCAAATAATGATGTCATCGCTGCATCATTATTATGTCATAAATAATTTAATTTATTTAATGTCTAAAAATAATAAAAAAAATACTATGATATAGGAAATCTTTTTAGCTTTCCAATTACTATTTATAATCAAATATATGATCTTTATAACCCCATGTAAAAATTGTTTTCGTAAAACATCTCTTGTTTGTGTCATTTTTTACTTTAACATTTAATAAAAAGTTATTTATGTCATTTCCAAACCAAAGTGTCTCCATGGGGTCCCCAAGTTGACCCATGGCTTGTCTTGGTCGGCCATGACACAACCAATAAGGTTGTGACATGTGTCTAGGTCATTTCCTATTATTAAAGCATTATTTATACCATAAACTACACTAATCACCACTAATCGCGATTAAAAACTTAATAAGTTACTATTCACCAAAAAAATATTTTAACCTCATTGAACCACATTTTACTTCTTAATGACAACCATGTATGTCGGATTTTCAAAATTCAATACACATTAGTGGTAAACTTTCATTTAACTGAAAAATCAGTTTGTTTGATTACCACTTAGTGGTTTCACTATTCATCAAAAATTGAAGTTTTTCAGAAAATTACCAAAAATTCACCCTAAGCTATATTTGATATTCCGAATTCAAAAATGAAGTCTATTTTAAAAAATTCAAATCATATAATTCACATTAATTAATTTAATAATTAATTCCCGCTGTCAGAGCAAATAGCTTGTTTTTATGAAACAATAAGTATCAAAAGATTGACACCAGTTTAAGTCTAATTTCAAAGTGAAATTGATTCCAATGACCACCATTGGATAAAATGGTAAAAATATATTCTAATTTCACTTCAAAACCCATTCAAAACATAATCTAATTATATAAATAAATTAGATTAAAAAGCAGTTTTGATGTAAAATGCAGTATTTTTCACTATTCATTAAAAAATGAACATTGTCAGAAAAATATGAAAAATTCACACAAGGTAAATTTTGATGTCCCAATCATAAAGAATAATTTTATTTTGACAAACATAGTTTATAAAATTGTCAAAATATAGATTCAAAAATGGTTTTCCATCAAAAGGCACTAAAACAATCTTTTAAGAATATTAGTGTATTCCATGCATAAGATTGTATTTATTTTCATTTTAAGCCTCTATAACACTATATTAATCATTAATAGACATAGATAAAAATATCTATTATTCATTACTTACTTGGGATGTTACATCAACTATCCTAAATGGTTGTTCAATCATGGATAAATCAGGTTCAATCTCAGAATCACTCCAGCTCAGAATATGATACATATCAGATAGATACTTTCATAGTTGAGATACATGGAAGGTATCATGTATCAATATTAACTGATGTGGAAGTGGTAAATGGTGTGAAACTTTCCCCACCTGTTTAACAACCTCAAAAGGTCCCACAAAACACAAATCAATTTTCCCATGCCTCAAAAATCGTTGATGACCCAACCAAGGTGAAGCTTTTAAGAACACCTAGTCCCCAAATGAGAATTAAAAAGGTCTATGATGATGGTTAACATAAGACTTTTATCAGCTCTGTGTCATCAACATCCTCTGACAAATCAATTGAATCTTTGTTATCATCTCTTAGACCAAGCTTGGTCCAACTAAGGAACTTTCACCAATCTCTGACCAACACAACAGAGATTTACAATGATGAACATACAAGGCCTCAAAATAATCCATTCTGATCTTGGACTAGTAACTATTGTTATAAGAAAAATCAATTAGCCCTAAGTGATCATCCCAAGCTCCAACAAAGTCAATATCACAAGCGTAAATAATATCCTCAAGAATCTATATAGATCTTTTTGTCTGGCCATCCAACTATGGATGGTATGCCGTAATCAAATGAACATGAGATCCCAGTGCCTCCTAAAGGCATATCCAAAAGCTAGAAGTGAACTGAGGATCCCGATCAGAAACTATAGTAGAAGGAACTCTGTTCCAATGAAAAATATCTTTCACATAGAGATTTTCCAACTCCTCAACATTGGTTGTATAAAAAATGGGTATAAATTGTAAAGATTTAGTGATCCTATTGATCAAAACCCCAATCACATTATTCTTTATCTGGGTATGTATCAAACCAACCAAAAATTCCATAGATATCTCATCCCACTTCCAAATAGGGAATGAAAGTCGTCGAAGAAAACCCAAAATTTTCTGTTGCTCAACCTTAACTTGTGGACACGTATAACAGTGAGAAATAAATTCAACAATACCCCATCTCATTCCTAGCCACTAGAACTATTACCACACGTCAGATAAAATATTCGTGGATCCTGGGTGAACTTTCCATAGGTAATTATGACAATCCCCCATTACAGCTTTCCATATTGAAGAGGTTACCACAAAATGGTTTTGAAAGCATAGAATTCCCTCTTTAGAGAATAAAAATCATGCATAGTCTCCCACCATTAAGAGGGTATATAATGCTATAGAACTCATCATCAAATAGTTGTTCTTGAAAAGTTATGTCAATAAGAGAGGATGTCAACTAAACACTGGTCAGATAAACCTCATCCCTTTATTTCTAAACTCTATTATGCAACTGTGCAAAGGGAGTCATCAAGTTCCACACATTCGATGATTATTTCATTACATAGGTTATAATTTTCCTTTTCAAAGCATTTTCAAGGACATTCCCTTTTCCTGGGGTATAGGCAATGTCAAAATCAAAAGACTATAGTTATTCCACCCAATGCCTCTGGTGGTTATTTAAATCTTTTTTAGAGAATATTTAACTCAAGCTCTTATAGTATGAAAAAACAATAAACTTTTCTCCAAAAATATAGTACCTCCAAATATTAAGTGCATTCATCACAACTAAAAGTTCAAGGTTATGGTTTGGATAATTCTTATCATGTGTCTTAAGCTAACAAGATCCATAAGAAATAACCTGATCACCTTACATAATAATGCATCCCAAACCTGAACTTAATTCATCACAGAATACCACATAGACCTTACTGACATTAGGAAGATTCAACACCAATGTAGTAGTAAAAATACATTTCATCTTAATAAAAGAAATATGACATTTCTCATCCTAAGTAAACTTTACTCCTTTCTGAGTTAGTGCAGTCATCAGAGAATCCAAATTTGAGAAGTACTTCACAAATTGACGATAATATCTAGCTAAGTCCAAGAAGCTCTGAATCTTGAAGTAATTTTGTGGTTGATCCCAAGTCATGATAGCCTTGACCTTCTCAATATCAACTTATATTCCTTTTTCTGACACCATATGTCCTAATAACTTCACTTCATGAATCTATAAATCACATTTTGAAAGATTTTAATAAAGTCAGTGATTTCCCACTAAAACTCAAAACTATTCTAAGATGATGCACATGATCGTCCTCAGACTTATAGTAAATGAGGATGTCATCCAAAAAGACTACCACGAAGGTATTAATATACTCAGGAAAAATCATGTTCATCAAAGCCCTAAAAACTGAAGGAGCATTGGTTAGACCAAATCACATGACAAGGTACTCATAATGTTCGTACCTACTTAGAAAGGTGGTTTTCTGAATGTCAAATTCTTTTATCCTCAATTGATGGTATCCAGAATGAAGATCAATCTTCGATAACCAATTCTCCCCTTTCAACTAATCAAACAGATCATCAATTTATGGTAATGGGTATTTTTTATTTACTATAACTCGATTTATCTTTAGATAATCAAAACATAGGTGAAGTAAACCATCAGCCTTCTTAGTAAAGAGAAATGACGCCACCCAAGGTGACACGCTCGAGTGTATAAAGCCTTTATAAATAAGATCACCCAAATGGGACTTCATCTCTTTCATTTCATCTTGTTCCAAATGGTAAGGTGGGATAAATACTGGTTGATTACCATGCATTAATTCAATAGAAAACTCAACCTCCCTTACCAGGGGAAAACTAGAGAATCCAGAAGGAAACGCATCGGGAAACTCAATGAAAAATGGAGCAAGATCACCACTCAAAGATTCTCACTCCAAATCAAAGGAAAAAACATATATCACTTTCCCCAAATTTGGATAATAATCCCTGACTCTGCTTGGCCTTAAGTCCTATTCTTCTTGAAAGAAGCGTCACACACCATCAGGTGTAGTAAATAAGACTCGTCGAAGATAAAAACCAATATGGGATTTATTTTCAATGAGCCAATCCATCCAGAAAATGACATCAAGAGATTCCATGTTAAGAACCAGAAAACTCTAAGAAAGATCAACATCTGGTAGAGAGAAAACATAAGCGGGGCTATAGAGACCCTTATCTCTCTTTATACTAAGTGGTGTAGTAATTTCCATTGCATAAGATAAAATCTCTAAAAGAAGATTGAGAATATTAACAATACGGGATGAAATAAATGAATGATATGCACCAATATCAAATAAAGTAGTCACTAATAATGAAACTATAGTAATTGTACATCTCATGGTTATTGGACCAATATCCACTTCCTCTAGAGACTCTTCCACTGTGTGAAGAAGATTTGTTCTAGATTCTTGTGGCTGAAAACCTTGTTCACATGAATCATCTGATTATATCGTAGTTTTAGAAGGTGTTGGTGATATCATTCCACTACGTGTAGTGGAATAAATGAGTAAGAATATCTATAATTGACCCAAGTGTCTGTAAGATACATAGTTCTTAGGTGCATTAGTGAAAACCATATTCAAATATTCTGGTTTTTCACACTGGTAAAAAACCAAAGGACCGCTTCCAGGCACTGTAGGAGGTTTAAAAAATACCTACTGTCGAGAACCACCATGATAATCATCACGATTCTTATTTACCTTAGAGGAATGCACAATGTCACTAGGAGTGAAGGAAACTCTCGATAACCCTGACTTTCTTGCTAGGTTCATCTTGAACATCAACACTCTATCTAGTAAATCATCATAAGAAGGAATATTTAGGAAGAATACTTGAGAAAAAATATCTTACTGAAGTCCCAACTAAAACCTTCTATCCTTCATTTTATCACCCGATACTATCTCGGGTGAGAAATGCATGAGCTCATTAAAATGGTTTCCATACTCTGTCACAGTCTTGTTAGCCTTCTTGAGTTTGAAAAACTTCATAGCCTTAGACAACATCATTGAATCTAGATAGAACTACCCATTGAAAATAAATTTTAAGTTTTTCTACTCTAATCCCTCATGTTTCTTCACCATCCCCATTGTATCCCACTATCTGTTGCCCGTTCCTTCTAGTATGAAAGTGTTACACTTCAGTTTGATTTCTTTAGGTGTGTCCAAGAACCCAAACAAACGCTTGATCCTGCTCAACCATTCCTCAGCCTCTTGAGGATCATTCAAGACCATGAATTCTATTGGATTATTATGAAGTAACTCTTGAGAAAAAGTCTTGAGAATGTACCTTTGAGGTTACACAGCTGGAGACTAAATAGGAACTAGAGGTGATGCTTGTCCTAGAGGTTAGACAGTGCACACAATCACTTCAACTAGATTTGGATATATAATGGATTCGCTCACTGATCTTAGGTAGAATCTTCATCCTAGATCTAATTCATGCATCTTCTCAGAGGAATGGCGCTGCACAACATCAGCAAACAACAAAGAAGACATCAGATTAACTCTCAAATAGTGAAACAAGGGAAATTAATCCCAATAGATAGAGCAAACAAGATTTGGATTTCACTCTATCCAAATAAAAATAGGGAAAAGACTAAAACTAATCATTAAAATTTATTTTCTAAACCACCCCTAGAAATTTAAGGTTCATTATGGTGAGATATGGTCAGGCACTCAATCTCAACAACCTCCTAAGTCCTGACAAGATTACACAATGCATATTGACTTCAAGAAAAAATCTCAACCTAGACTTTGATACAACTTTGTCATGAACCATCATATGTACCTTGGTAACTTGATAACTAAGCCAGTCCTGACATATCCTAAAGGGCATTCCCGATCCCCATGGGTTTGTGACTAGCACCTATCATCATACAAAATGAAAGTGGGAATGATTTTTACACTAACAATGTGGAAGTAAAAGAGATAAGTCAGTAATGCATACAAAGGAAACTCCACTGGGAGAACTATACCAAAAGTAAAATAGGAAAAACATCCCAAAGTACTACAACCAATTAAAATAAAATAGGAAAAACTACCCAAGTCCTAAAGGATGTAACCCACCAAGTATACAGATCAACAACTAGAATCACCTCCAAGGGGTGTTTTACCTCTGCTTGAACCTAAAAGGAGATAATCTATAAACAATTAAATGAACGGGTAGGGTGCAAGATAAAATCATAGTAGGGTCTCACCAAGGATTCCATAATAGATTCCAACATTTAATTAACCAAATAAAAATATTTCAATTTTCAAATAAATAGGTTTGGCATTTCAAAAGCATATTTAAACAAATCAAAATTTACATTTAAAAAGATGGAATACATTTAAAATGATGGAAATAATTTAAACAATTCTCTTAAATAAACACCTTTTATATAAAATAGTTTATATAAATTTGACGGCATGTAAATTAGTTCACAATAATGGAATATTTTCATTTGAAATACAAAAAAGAGAGCAACATGGTCATATGAATAATAATGTATGATAATTCTGGGCTATAGGGATCCCAAACTCAAGGTGACACAAGAATATATATATACACCCCTTTGAACTCAGGCCAAATAGGATTCTTCACCATCGCCTAATGGATGTTACATGCTTCATTTATGTTTTGAAACGTTGTAAATCATAAAGTGTCTTCCAAATAACTCACTAACTACCTAATGATTTCATTTTATCTAGTATAAAAACAATGATGGGAAATTTACTTTAAAAATGTTTAAAATACAATTCATCCCATTATCCATTTCAAATATTCTAATTTCCGTTCAAAAATCATAACAAGAGTTTTTAATTAAGGACATACCCTTTTCCCAAGATAGAACCCAAATGTTCCTATAAAAACTATTTTAAGCCATTTTTACAAAATAAAATTTGAAATCAATTTCATCAAATTAATTTCCACAATTTTCCATCAAACCAATTTTGAAATTTAAATTCAAAATTTTAAATTTCATCAATTTCCATCAATTTCTCAAATACACCCCAATTCACTGGAATTTGGGTTTTTTCCCAATTTCATGCCAAAACCAAATTTCCAAAACCAAACTCCCCAATTAAATAGAATTGTGTTTTTAATAAACCAATTGAAATTAGTTTCAAGAAAGTTAATTTAAATCAAAAAAATGAGATTAAATCAAGAAATTCAGGTTAAATCAAATTTGGCCATCATAACGGAAACACATACCTTTCACAAAAACCCAAGTCCCACAACAGAACCCACCAACAATCACGAAGGCATAGAAGATCTAGGAACTGAACCTAGAAACACGATTAAATAACACCGGATTTAGATCCATTAATCCCAAGATGATATATCAAACTCCAATGAGAGAAAGAGAAAGAGACTAAGAGACAGGGAGAACACTTACCTAGAAATTCACACCACAACCACAACAAAGATAAATCATTGATCAAAATAACTTGGAAGGGTTTGAGGTCCCCAAAATCACTTGAGGAAAACTCTTGGGTCAAGAGTAAAGAAAACTAGAGAGGGTGAGAAGAAAAATAATCTAGGATTCCTGTTAAAAAAATAACCATTGGTATTTTACACGATGTGTAACCCAATTACATGTCGTGTAATTGAAAAAATCCAAAAATCACTAAAAAACACATAGCCTTTTGATAAAATAAGATTTATCATTATTTTAGAATTTATATGTTGTGTAACCATATTACATAGTGTGTAAATCCCCATCAGACTAAAGAACAAATAGTTTTCTACTGAGAATCCAAAAAATCTCTAACTTCACTATTATATGTATCCTCCCAATTCCTTCTCGGCCCTACCCAAACAATGAAAAAGGAAAACCATGAAAAGGTTTAAAATGTACCTGTTAAAAGAGTAATGGGATTTTATATTTTATTTTACTTATTATTTACTAGGGATATGATCCAAGGATACCATTCTTATTATTTCTCTAGATGGTTTATGATTATGATGAAGATGTTTTTATGAAACCAATTCCTTTTCCCCAATTTATGTTATGATGAAATGTATATGAAACCCACTTATTTTTTCACATGTTATGATATTGTTAAATGTTTATGAAACCCATTTCATTTCATGGGTTTTGATATGATGTATGTTTTATGATCCCATGGTACACATATATATTATTTTCATTATATGATAGGTGGAATATATTTTTCTATCCAATGCATTGGATAAAGATTGATATATCATGAGATAAATAAAACTATAATGAAAAGTAAACCTAATTTAGTAAGGGGCTTTATCCACTAGGATAATATTGGGAGTGAACCTTGAATTATATGATGGTTTGGGGAGTGAACTCATTCCACTATGATAGTCTTGGAAATGATCCTTGAACTACTAAGGGATATTTTTCTATGCTCATGTGTATGACACAAATTTATTCCTTATGACAATGTTATTCTCTCATGGTTCATGTTCTTTGATTACATTATGATTCATTTCTTATGAACTACCAATATTTTTTTCATGACCCAAGTTTGTGATCTATGATTTGCAGGGTATAGTTTTCAAATGTTATTATCATGTTCTCATACCCTTATTCTTGTGATATGTTGATATCTCCATTGTTTATACTTACTAGGTATTTGATATCACCCTTTATTATGTTTCCTTTCCCTAGGTTATAATAAAAGGTATTATGTATGATATGTCTTAGAAGGGTTCTAGTTATGAAGAACATAGTGGGAGATGATATATCTCACTTATGGACTAGTTGTTTATGTGTCCAATTTTCCAAAGTAACTAGACCAAAATGATTCTGGTGTTGATCATTATGTTATGTAATGAATATCCCTATATTAAGATGTAATATTTATGTATGAGAAGTTTGGTTCTTTATAGTTTGTATCAGAGAAAGGTATATTTAACCTTTGGAAACTAGAATGAGAAATATTTAGTGAGATCTATAATGATATGTCTAAGGATGAGTCAAAGTATACAAAAATGACCTATAATTTTGGTAAAGGATAGAGTGGGCGGTTTTCAAGAAATTACATCTATTATGGATACTACAAGTGGATGTGTCTTCAGCACAGAGGTACCAAGGGGTGATAACTCTAAAAAGGGTGCATTGAGATAGACTCAGTTGTCACCTAGTTCACGACAATGGGTCTTACTACACACCTAGTTTGACACTCCCAAGGGATGTGATTTTGAAATTCACAAACTCTTTATGAACCATCATGAAGAATTTAAATATATGATGACTACAAATGACCTGGGATAAACCTAAGGTGTCATATATTAAAGATAATATGTCATGATTTATACATCCTATAAGTGAATTTTTATGATTATGTGGTTCTCCACTATTATTATTGTTTCTTACACTATATTTTTCTTGTTTTAATCAATAGTTATAACCAAAAGGAATCATGTTGATGCTGAGTGTGATGGACAATCAAATGATTTTACTCATAAAAATCCAAAAATTTTGAGAAAAGTAATGTAAAATATTTTTTTTATTCTCACACAACTTTCTCAATATATAAATCATATTAAACTTCCAAACGAGTAAATGAGGGAACAAAGTCCTATTTAGTCCTTTATAAGGTAACATCCACCTTATTTTAGTGGTTCTGCTAATCCACTAGCTATTGAGAAATAGATCATCACCACCAAAAATATATTTTTTGTAATCCAATGTTCATAACATGAAAAATTCATTTTGGATATATATCATTTGGAAGGAAAAACATATCAATGGTGGACTCTCATCAAGAATAAAAGGGAACATGATGAAATTGACTCCAAAGAGTTGGATGAGTTTAAGAGATTATTTTTCAATAATTAATTCCCTCATATTCTTTGTACAAAAATGGAGATGGAATTCCTTGAGAAAAATTATAACTATAATGAATTAGTTGGAACCTATGAGGAAAATTTTACAAGACTTGTGAGGTATTCTTTTGGCATTATCATCCAACCTAAAAGTATGGTTGATTGATTCTTTAGTGGCTTAAAACCAAGTCTATGAAGGGCGTTATCCATAAGGGACTTCAATAACTGTGAAGAAATAATTTGATGTGATCTCAAGGTGGAAATAAAGATTAGAGTTACCCATCAATCTCAGGGGTTTGATAAGAAAAGGAGTATGAAGTTCAAAGGAAACTCTAAAAACCATGGAGAGAATAAGATGGTATTTCCTTCATGCCTGAAGTGTGGAAGAAAACATGGAGGAAATTGTCTTATGGGGATAGGTAAATGTTTTAAGTGTGGAAGGTAAGTTCATCAGGTAATAGAATGTTGAAGTGATGGGAAGAAGTTAACTAATGATGTGGATGGAGAGAAGGCTCCATAGAATGCACCACCCATACTCCAGTGTTTCAAATGCAAGAAGTATGGGAACTATGATAAATAGTGACAAAGGTTAATGATGATGATCGACATCAGAAAGCTCTTTAGCTCAGAGACAAAGGTAAATATCATATGATCATTATTTATGATGAGGTGTACGATAATGATGTGGTGAAAGGTGAACTTACCATCCACTGTAGAACTATTAATGTCTTATTTGACCCTGTATATACCCATTCTTTCATATCTAAATAATTTTATATGGGTATCAAGATTCCAACCAAATTATTAGAAGTATAATTAATAGTTAAAATCCCTAATGGTATGATGATCTCATCTCAAGTATATGAATCCTCTCTGGTTGAAGTATGTGAGAATGTGTTTCTTACAAATCTTTTCATTCTCCCTCTTATTGAATTTGATATTGTCTTAGAAATGGATTGGATTTATCTAAATAAATCCTACATTAATTATCAAGTAAGAGAAGTCACATTTGATATTCCAAATCAACCTATGATAATCTATCAGTTTGATGATAAATTTGAACTTTTAATGAAAATCACATCCATTTTATGGGTTTTGATTCCCATTTAATAGGGTCATTTATCTCAAATGGTTAGGGAGAAAATAAAAATCGATTATATTCATATTGTGAAGGATTTTTTTAATGTCTTCCATTATATTTTACTATCATTCCATCAAAACATGAAGTTGAGCTCTCAATAGAACTCATAACCGGTGTCATACCTATTTCAAAGACTCCCTATAGAATGACCTAAATTGAGTTGTAGGAATTGAATAAGAAAATACAAGAGAACCTTTAAAAGGGATTCATTCGGCCAAGTTCATCACCTTGGGTTGCACCTATTCTTTTTGTTAAAAAAATATGGATTAATGAGACTTTTCATTGATTATCATGATTTGAACAAGATCATGATCAAGAACAAGTATCCTCTGCCCCATATTGATGAATTATTTGATCAACTACATGGATCTTAATAATTTTTCAAGATTGAACTTTGCTTTAGATATCATCAATTGAGGGTTAAGAAGGATAATTTACCTAATAAAATATTTGGTATAAGGTATGGAAACTATGAATGTATAGTGATGTCATTCAGTATTATTAATTCCCATGGTATATTCATGGATTTAATGAATAGAGTCTTTATAGATTAACTTTATTAGTTTATAATAGTATTTATAGACAATATACTTATCTATTAAAAGAGAAATAAAGATCACGAATATCACTTTATAATTTTAATAAAGACCCTAAGGAAGGAGAAACTATATTCAAAATTTAAAAAGTGTGAATTTTGGCTACAAAAGGTTTTATTTTTGAGTTATATAATATCAAGAGAGGGTATATCAATGGATCCATTAAAGACCGGGGCTACTGAATGTTGGCTCAGACCAACGATAGTGACTGAGATCCATAGTATTCTTGGTTTGGATGGATATTATCGATGGTTTTTAGATAATTTCTCATGACTACCAAATCCACTCACTAAGTTAACTCAGAAGGGAGCCAAGTTCCCCTAAACAGATAAGTGTGAGGAAAATTTCAGGGTATTGAAGAGAAGATTATTCATCACACCTATAATTACATTACCCTATAGTGGAGAAGGATTTTTAATCAATAGTTGTGTATAAAAAATGGATTAGGATGCATTATTATGAATAATGACAATGTCATAGATTACTCCTCATGAAAATCGAAGGTTCGTGATCAAATTTATCCAACTCATGATTTGGAGTTAGCTGCAATAATGTTTTCATTAAAGATATGGAGGCATTATATTTATGGATGAAATTTTGATATATATAATGATCACAAAAGTTTAAAGTATATTTTCACATATAAAGAGTTAAATATAATCCAGATAATATGGTTAGATCTAATTAAAAATGATGAATTCTCAATACATTACTACCCTAAGAAAATGAACAAGGTGATTGATGATTTAAGTTAAAAGGATCGTACTAGATTATCTGTGATGAGGATCAAAAAAGATCCAATATTTCTAGATTTTCAAAGGATAGATTTTGAAATCTAGAAGGAAAGGGGATAAATCATATCTTTCTCAATTTAAAGTTCAACCATCTATCCAAGTGAAGATTAAAATGGCACAAAAGAAATATGTAGAGCTACAAAAGAAGGTTAGAAATATTCCTAATTTTAACCTTGATCAGGATGGAATGATAAGGTTTAGGAACTATGTTTGTGTTCTGTACATACTATATTTTAAGGAGTTATTAGAGTATTCTTATAATTCTTCATTATCTATTTATCTTTGAAGTAAGAAGAGGTATAGATATTTGAAAGAGTGCTTATAGTGGGATGGAATAAAGAGAAATATTACAGAGTTTGTATATCGATGTTTGTTATGTCAACAAGTTAAGACTGAGAGAAAAAATTCTAAGGGGACGTTACATCCATTACCCATACTAGAATGGAAGTGGGAAAACATCACCATGGATTTTGTCATCAGGCTCTCTAAAACGTCTAAAGGGAATAATTCTATATGGGTTGTTATAGATTGCCTTCTAAAGTTTGCACACTTCATTACTATCAAATAATATTTCTATTTATATCATCTTTCTAGGATATAAATTAAGGTAGTGGTAATATTACATAGAGTACCACATTCTATTATATATGATTGGGATCCTAGGTTTACCTCAAAGTTCTATCAAAGTCTTCAATAGGCATTGGATATAGAGTTAAGTTTCAACGCTGCATATCATCCTCATACAGATGGTTAGTCTGATAGATCAATTAAATCCCTAGAGGATATGTTGATATCTTTTTATATGGATTTTAAAGGTCGATGGTATCAACACCTTACTCTAGTTTAGTTTTCATACAACAATATATTTCACTCGAGCATTCAGATGGATCCTTATGAATCCATCAATGGAAAGTAGTGAAAAACTCCAACGTATAGGAATGAAGTTGGAGAAAGAAAGCTATTGGGGTGTGAGATAGCTAAATATATGAAAAGGAAGGTCGGATCCATTTAGAAACACATCAAGACAACTCAGATTTGACAAAAAATTATACTGACAATCACAGGAATGATCTAGAATTTGAAGTTTGTGAAAAAGTGTTTTTAAGAATTTCTTCATGGAAGAAGGTAATGATAATTGGAAATAAGGGAAAACTAATCCTTAGGTATATCAGTCCCTTTGAAATTATTGATTGTATCAGGATGATATATTATCGGTTGATGATTCAACCAAACCACTCTTAAGTTCATGATGTATTCCATATATCTATCCTAATGAAGTATATACCTGATCTTTCACATGTACTGAACTCATAGGTTGTACTGCTAGATCATGGTATTTCTTATGAGGAAGATACAATGGAGATTTTGGATCATAAATAAAAGGTTCTATGAAAAAAGACCACTCCCTTGGTCAAATTTTTATAGTGAAATCATCATTTTGAAGAAGATGAAGGATCTAAATGCAGTGGAAGTGTGGCGGTAGGGAGGGCCCAACTTCACTTTTAACCAATATGGGATCAATACAACAATGAAGGCCAGTATTCATAGGTTTAAATCAAAGAATTAGATAAAGAGAATAAAATTGTCGGATCTGAGAAAGAGGATATTACACATCATGTTTATAATTAATTTATTAATTTTTGAAGAAATTAAATACATGGGTCTTCGGTACTCTCTTCGTTGATGTTTGTTGATCATCCGGAATTACCCTTCCATATTTACTTTATTGTGATTGTGAGGATCCGAAGAAGAATCCCTCTAGTAGTGATCCACACATGATCCAATGGTCTTTGATCAACACCACTCATTCTCTCAGTGCTAGTGCGCAAAGTGAATGTCTTGCATCAATCGTTCTTGATTTCTCGTTCTTTCACATTGAATAATTCCTCTCATTCTTGATAGGGAGAGAGGAGAGGAGTCGAGAGAGAAAATTTTTGGCCCAACAATTCTCAATTCACCAGGGTTTGGCACAATAGACGTACATGCCTATTAATCAACATGCAGTTTTAGTTACAATATTTAATTGTGAAACACCAATTAAATACAATTATAAATATTAGAGAAAACCCATGACACATAATAACAATAACAACACCATTATTTGTGGTGCACAAAATTTCATAAAAAAGAATCATAAATGAAATCCCACACTATATAATGATAATAATATTATTATTATTTCTTGCGCTAACTAGATAAACATTATTTATCGACTTGTAAATAATTAATTTATCAAAGGACGCATTCTTGGTTTGTTTGAATTCCTCTTCCATTTATTGAACACCCAAATAAAATATTTTATTATATTAAATAAATATTTTTATTTAAAAACTTATAAATAACTATTTATTAAATGTTCAATAAAATAAATAAATATATTTTATTCACAATATGGTGAAAAGTATTTATTAAATTTATGCGATCATTTTAACTTGAATAAAATTATTCCTCAATATTAAGAATAATATTTATTCCATTGATTAAATTAAAATATAATTTAATTGAGACCACTAGAAACACTTTGTGGGTGACCCTCTAGGATTCTTTATCATTGGAATTAGGTGGGCTTTCCTAAAGTCCAAGATTACTATCTAGCAACGGTTCAGGTCACCCAAGAGAAAGAACTTTAAGTCAAAACAACGACAATCACATATGAACGCTCACTATGTAATATAATCCATTTTGGCTCAATATCTCATTAAGAAGGTTTCATAATAGTGTCATCAACCTTTATGCTCGATACGTCATTCTTTGACTACCTAAAATAAACTCTTCATTACACCATAGACATCGAATTTAGGGAGACGATTTCATTTCAATCAAAGGTCTGAGATATCAACTTCCATAAATGGAAGTTAAAAATCCTTCCTTGACTTATCCATTAATAACATGTCACTCGTGATGCACCCAATATAACCTACTTCATGCCAACATATGGCATTGCGGTTTTCATCATTAAATCAAAGTGTGTAAGTCATGACACGTATTAATGATAATATTAAACTCTAAGGACCATTACACATGCTCACATATAGAAAAATATGATCACACCAAAACATGTGTAATTCCTACCGATTACTCTATTATCATAATCTCCCATCTTAGAGATTACCAAGTACAAACTTCATGAGAAGAAGTCTCATCCACTTACGAGTACTCACACCTGATGGTCTATATAATATGTGTCCCATTATAGTATGTCATCCAACCACAGAACTATATTTAAGAATATTTTTATAGAACTTCAAGGTTCTCGTCATAGCGGGGAATAGATATAACCTTATTAATTCAAAAAATACTCTAGGAAATTATTACCTTATAGTCATGCAGAATAATGAACAATATGTAATAATATGTTTAATATTTAAATAAATTAAATATCCATGTAATCAAAGTATAAAAAATGGTTCTAGGACATCAACTCCAACAAACTCCCACTTAGGCTAGAGCCAACTACCTCCGACTTTCAGTCTGTTCAACCTCACGTGATGATCATGTTTTTGCTGAGTCGAGACTTAGTCAAGGGGTCTTCCATGTTTTCTACCATGGAAATATTGATCACTACAACTTCACCTTTCTGAGAAAAATCCCTCAAGAGATGATACTTCTGATGTATGTGCTTCATCCGCTAATGTGACTGTGGCTCTTTTGTGAGAGCCACTACTGTAGTATTATCACAATATAGTGTGATGGGATCTTTACTGTTATAAACCACATACAGATCTTGGATAAATCTCTACATACAAAATGATTCTTTAGCTGCCTCAGAAGCTAAGATATACTCAAACTCTATTGTAGAATCTATGAAAACGCCTTTCTTTGAGCTCTTCATGCTTACAACACCTCTATTCAAAGTGAATATGCATCCTCTTTGTGACTTCATATAATCTTGATCATTCTGGAAACTAGCATTTGCATATCCTCTGCATATCCTCTAATGACTAGTTCCTCATCACCTCCATAATCCTATAATATATCCATAGTACACCTTAGATACTTAAGTATAGTCTTGACTACCATCCAATGGAAGTCACTTGGATCATAATGATATCTTCCTACTGCACTTAATGCATAGGTGACATCTAGCCTAGTACATATCATAACATACATGACTGACCCAATTGCTGATGTGTATGGAATCCTGGCCATTATATTTCTTTCCTCATGTGTCTGAGGACACATTTTCTTGGAAAGATGAATAACATGTGATGTTGGAAACAATACCATCTTGGATTGTTCCATACTGAATCTCTTCAGTATCTTGTCAATGTATGTAATTTGACTTAGGCCCAAAAATCTCTTGGATCTATCACGATGGATCTTGATACCAATAATATATGCTTCCTCAACCAATTCCTTCATAGATAAATATTTATTTAACCACTCCTTAACATTCTATAAGACTAGTATTTCATTTATGATAAGTAATATGTCATCAACATATACTATTAGTAAAACGACTTCACTCCCGCTAAACAGTTTGTAGACACAAGGCTCACATTCTTTCTTTATAAAACCAAATCCTGTTAAGACTTTATCAAAATGAATGTTCCATGACCTAGATGATTTATTTAATCCATAAATGTATTTTTACAACTTTTATATCTTATTGGAATCCTTTGGAGTCACAAACCCTTCAGGTTGTGTCATATAGACATCTTCCTGAAGGTTCCCATTAAGTAAGGTTGTTTTGACATCCATTTGAAAAATATCAGTCATGGTAAGTGGAAATAGAGAGTAGAATTATTATAGATTTCAGCATTGAAACTGGTGAAAAGGTTTCGTCATAGTCAATGCCTTGACATTATTTAAACCCATTTTCAACCAGTTACTCCTTATAGGTATTGACTTGACCTTCCTTGTCCAGTTTATTATTGAATACCCATTTGAAACCAACATGCTTTAAATATACTGGAGTATCTACCAAAATTTAGATTTGGTTTTGTACATGTAATCCATTTCAGAATTCATGGATTATTTACACTTAGAAACGTCTGTGCCACTTACTGCTTCCTTCTAGGTTATAGTATCATTATTATCAACTAATAATGAGTCACTATCCTCAATAACTAGAAAACCATACTATTCTGGTTCTCTAACCTCTCTTGTACTCCTAGTCAGTACTTGTGTCTCTGAAATAGATCTTTCTTCCATGGGGCTTTGTGTAATTTTCTTCAATACCAACTCTTGTGTACCTTGAGCCTTTATTTCATTTAAGTCTATCTCACTCCCACTATCTCTTTTGGAGATGTTCTTCATCTCAAGGAATATGAAGTGTCTTTCCACTATAAATTTTTTTTTCTGAGCGGTTGTATAGGTAATATCCCTTTGTTTCAATGGGCTATCCTATAAAGGTACACTTTGTGCCTCGAGGTGTGAATTTGTTTCCTGAAGATGCCTTAACAAACGCTTCCCTTCCCCACACATGTAAATTTGATAACATGGATTTCATTCCACTCCAAAGCTCATATAGAATACCATTTATCAATTTAGTTGATACTTGTTTTAGTATGTGTTCCACTATTTATAACGCATATCCCCAAAAGGATAATAGAAGACTTTCATAACTCATCATTAATCTCACCATGTACAACAAGGTGTGGTTCCTCCTTTTTCTTACACCAATCCATAAGGCGTGTAAATAGGAGTGATTTGGGATAGGATCCCAAAATCCAATAAGTAATCAATGAAGTCTTGATTAAGATATTCTCCACCTCAGTCTGAGTGGGGTTTCTTAAACTTCTTATCAATCTTGTTGTCAACTTCATTCTTGTATTCCTTGAACTTATCAAAATAATCCAACTTATACCTCATTAAGTAGACATGTCCATATCTACTGAAATCATTGGTAAAAGTTATAAAGTATGAGTACCCACCCCTTTATTCAATTAGAAATAGTGAACACACATCGGTATGAACCAATTCAAGAATCTATTTGGCCCTTTCACCTTTCCTACTAAATGGGGATTTAGTCATTTTTCCTTGTAAATATGGGTGACATACACCAAGTGGTTTTAGTTCAAAAGAATAAAAATATCTATCTTGATGTAACTTTGTCAAGAATTTATCATTTACATGTCCAATTCATTGATTCCAAAGTTGGGTGTGGTATGATTCATGTGAAGTAGCTTCGTTATCGATTGTCATTACTTGGTTTGTGTAATCCAACACATAAAGAACGTTATATAAATGTGCCTTACTAAAACAAATGATATCTTTATAAAAGAATCAAGATTAATTTAAAAACTTGAAAATAAAACCATATGTATCTAGTCTAGATACATAAATAATGTTTTTGGTTACAGAAAGAACATAATAACAACCTTCTAATACCAAGATCATCCCAGTCAGTGATGTTAGGTGGTAGTCCCCGATAGCTACAACAACAAGTCTAGCTCCATTGGCTGCTCATAGATCTACCTCCCCTCAGTCAATTTTCTTGAATCTACTTGGCTCCTCTATTTGGATACATATGTTAGCACCATAAGCTGTATCTAATACCCAATTTTTAGAAACAGATATATTGCACTTGATAACAAATGCACCTGAAGCTTCCCCTTGATTCTTTAACTGGGTACAGTTTTTCTTCCAATGTCCCTTCTTTCCACATGTGAAACAAACAGATTCATGTTCCCTTCCCTACCCCTTGATCTTATTTTTCTTAAAAGGGTGTGAAGAATATTTGGTATTGAATATATTATCCTTCCCTTTACTCTTATTAACCATAAGTACATAAGGATTTTTTCACTTCATGTCTTTGTCCACTTGGTAAAGGGGGATAAGAAGATCTAAAATAGAATTATCAATGTTGTTCATGTCAAAATTCACAATAAAATTGGATAATATCTAAGGGAGTGATGCAAGAATGAGATTTATACCCATTTCTTTGGGGAGTTTAAACCCTAGAAACTCCAAGTTCTCAATGTAGAAAATGATCTTGACTATGTGAGGCCCAGCTGGGGCACCCTCTCCCAACTTACTCTGAAAGAGTGGCTTGAAAATATCAAACCTTTCCTATCTAGATCTCTCCTAGTAAAGACCATGGAGGTAATAAATCATGCTATAGGCATCCATGTTTTTATTATAATTCATAAGTTCACTAGACATTGATAAAAGCATCAAACGTTAGACGTTGACTGCATCATTCATATGTTTCTCGTAGACAAGGAACTCTTCATCACTCCCCTCTTGGGTAGGAGGATCAGGCAATGAAGACTCTAGCACCTAATATTTCCATTCATGATTTAGAATAACCCAAAGTTGTATAAACCAGTCCTGGAAGTTACTGCTAATGAGGATGTTGTCTTTATCCAGTATTGATCACAAGGATAGTGTGGTTGACGAGCTTGTCATTTTTATTCTACAATTAAAAGAGAATGTAATTAGTACTTTCTTAATTATATTTTATGAGAAATAATAAATTAATTTTATTAAGTCTCCCACTATTTTATCAAGTCCCAATGTCCCTCACCATTGAACTCAGAATGTCTAGTTTCTAGGTCATTCTAGTTTCAAGGATCCATATTCCCATTCGCATAACCCCAAAAAGGGTTGGTAAATCTATTTTATAGTATTTAGGTAGGAAAGTCTTTTCCAGCTATGGGCTTGCATCTCCTTAATCCGTTGAGTGGACTCCCCAATCCTGAAATCCTGACTTGAATTTCCTCAACACTTGCCACTAAATTTAAAAAAAACTATCAATGGATACTCCTCTTTATGTAAAATGGATAAGTCAACACAAAAAAATTCATAAGAGATTCATTTATAAAATTAAGTGTCCCAAAAAGGGTTGGTCAAACACTTAGTTTTATTGAGTCTTTCCCTTAATCAAGTAACAGAAGGCTTGGTCTGACTTAATATTTTATTGAGGGACTTATATCTTATGTATAAATTTCCTTATTATCTTTATCACATGCTTGTTAATATTAAGTGGAACTTACTTAAGTGATTAAACATGTCTTGATAATATTTACTCGTAAGCCTAGTTTATTTTAATTTCATCTTGCATGCTTGTTAATTCATTAATTATGTAGTCACTATAATACATCCCTAATGAAAAACCATGAAACTGATAGAAATAAAATAAAGTAAAGGCAATGATCATGATATATTATAATGGTTAGTTTATCTAGAGGTTGATAAACTAACCACTGAACTAGGGGAGAAACACCTTGAAACATTTATGTTTTGTGTCTACAGCTTTCCACTTATCCACCTTTATATCTCCTTAGATTGGTTTCACCTCGGCTCCTTACTTGAACTGCCTCCACAAGATTGGGAGCTCCATCCATTACATATGATTTTATACTCACATGCAGGTGAGGGGTAAAAAGGGGGTTTACATAAAAGAAACCATGGGCATACAAGACCTACATATTAATGAGGAGAGATGGCATACAGACCAACGATTTAGTTTAAAATAAATTAAAAGGAAACCAATCACAGACAAAGGTTTGGTCAAGATCATGATCATCCACATATATGAAACAAATTACACATTTAATAAATCTAGTATTCAATTCTTTAATAATTCTTATTAAGATAAATCATACTCGAATCGATTAATTATTATCTTTAATTAATCAATCCTTTTATCTTAATCATTTTCTGAATTTACCTGAGATTATCATCCATAACCTTAGAGGTGACATGGTGAATACCCATTCGAATCTATATGATATATAATTCTGAACATTACACAAACATTAAAGTTTTAATTCTGTGTAATTTGGTAAAGTAGACGGTGTGTAGTTCTGACTACACGATGTGTACTGTCTTCACTGTATTATCTGAAGTACACACCTAGGGAATCGGTGTGTGAGGTGTACTTCAAAAATCTCAGAATACACGGTGTGTCCAGTGGTCCAAACGTCATGTTGTATCCGGGTTACATGGTTACCAGTCATCTTATCCATGTATGATATACACAGTTTGGCCCTTGACCTGAATGGACTACATGTTGTGTCCAGTGGGCCACATGGTGTGTAATCTGGATGACCGTGCGCCAGTCTGTCCTGGTCAATGTGTGGTGTAATAATTAACTACACCATATATCATTAATGCACATGGCTTGAGTAATTTCCAAATTACTCATGATGCACTAAACACAACTACACGATGTGTAATCCGGATTACACAGTGTGTATGTCAAATTACACGGCGTGTAACTCCAAATACATGGCATGTAATGTCATGTTACTTAGACAGAATCGTCGGTGCCTCTTAATGAGACACTCTATTTAATTTTAATCAAAAATTTATTCATTTTTGTTAGATCTGTGAGAAAAAAAAGAGGAAGAATAAATATCGAAATTCATATTACAAGAATGATAAAAAAATGAAATGAAAAACTAAATTATTAAAGCGTAAATCATCAATGAATTATTTAAATAATTATAAATGATGATGAGACCTGCTTTGATACCACTTGAAGGATTTGGTCGCAGTGGAAGTGTGGCGGTTGGGAGGACCAACTTTCCTTTTTCCTTAATTGATGAGAAATTTGGGATCAATATGATGATGAATGATAGTATCCATATATTTAAATCACATATTTAGATAAAGATAAAAAAGGATCCAAATCTGATAAAGAGGATATTTTACATCATGTTTATAATTAATTGATTAATTTATAAAGAAATTAAATACTTGGATCTTTGGTACTTTCTTTGTTGATGATTGTTGATCATCTAAAATGAACCTTCTGGATTTCCTCTATTGCGCTCATGAGGATCCAAAGTAGAATCCCTCTAACGGTGATCCACATGTGCTCCAATGGCCTCTGATCTATGTCACTCGTTATTCGGGTGCTAGCACGGTGAATTGAATTTATTTCGTCGATCGTTCTTGATATCTCATTCTTTGTTATTGAAGAACTTCTCTCATTCTTGAGTGGGAGAGAGGATAGAAGTTGAGAGGGAAAAAGTTTTGGCTCAACAATTCTCAATTCACCAGGGGTTCGGCACAATACACATACCTGCCTATTAATCAACATGGGGTTTCAGTGACAATATTTAATTGAAAAATAGTGATTAAATGCAATTATAACTATTAGAAAAAACCCATTCCACATAATAACAATAATAACATCATTATTTGTGGTGCGCCAAATTGTGCAAAGAAGAACCATAAATGAAATCCTATGCCATATAATGATATCAATGTTATTATTATTTCTTGCACCAACTGAATAAACATTATTTACCGACTTATAAATTATTAATTTATCAATGGAAATGATCTTGATCCGCTTGAAATCCTCTTACATTTATTGAACACACAAATAAAATATTTTATTTTCTTAAATAATATTTTTTATTTATAAACTAGTAAATAAATATTTATTAAATATTCAATAAAATAAATAAATATATTTTATTCACAATCTGATGAATAAATATATTTTTAATTTATGTGATCATTTTAACTTGAATAAAATTATTACTTATTATTGAGAATAATATTTATTCCAAAATAGAATTTAATCGAGACCACCAAAAACACTTCGTGTGTGACCCTATAGGATTATTTCTCATTGAAATTAGGTGAGCTTGCCTAAAGTCCAAGATTACTATCTATTAATGGGTCAAGGCACCCAAGAGAAAGAACATTAAGTTGTAATGAAGAAAATCAAA
Organism: Viscum album; assembly: GCA_963277665.1. Taxonomy (NCBI): domain Eukaryota; kingdom Viridiplantae; phylum Streptophyta; class Magnoliopsida; order Santalales; family Viscaceae; genus Viscum; species Viscum album. The sequence continues at coordinate 1,451,534,466 of OY728152.1, read as the reverse complement.
TATGAATGATCATTGTGTAATATAATCCCTTTTGTCTCGATATCTCATCAAGTAAGTTTCGTGATAGTATTATCAATCTTTATGCTCGATACATCATTCTTTGACTACCCAAAATAAACTTGTCATTAAACCATGGACATGGAATTTAGGGAGATGATTCTATTTTAATCAAGGGGATGAGATATCAACTTACATAAATGTTAGGGACAAATCCTTCCTCAACTTATCTATTAATAACATGTCACTCATGACACACCCAACATACCCTACTTCCCGCCAACATATGGCATGACAGTTTTCATTAGTAAATCAAAGTGCGTGAGTCATGACATGTATTAATGATAATATTAAAGCCTAAGGACCATTACACACACTTTTAGATAATAATGTCCAATGAAACCAAAACATGTGTAATTTCTACTGGTGGTTTTGTTCACATAATCTATCATCTTAGATATTACCAAGTTCGAACTTCATGAGAAGAAGTCTCATCTTCTTACAAGTACTCGCACCTAATGTTATGTATACTATGTGTCCCATCATAGTATGTCATCCAACCATAGAACTGTATTTAAGAATATTTTCATAGCACTTCAAGGCTCTCATAGTAGCAGGGAACTGCTATGACCTTATTAATGAGAAAAATACTTTAGAACATTATTATATTATAGTCATGCAGAACAATGAACAATATGTAATAAGATGTTTAATATTAAAATACATTAAATATTCATGTAATCAAAGTAAAAAAAATTGGTTCTAGGATACTAACTCCAAAAAACTCTTAATTGGACTAGATCCAACTACCTATGACTTTCAGCCTGCTAGACCTCACTTGATGATCATGTTTTTTCTAAGTCAAGGCTTTGGTTAAGGGGTCTGACACATTTTCTTCCATGGAAATACTACTCACTGAAAATTTTCCTCTCTAAGATAAATCCCTCAAGAGATGATACTTCTAAAGTATGTGCTTTGTCCGCTGATGTGACCTTGGCTCTTTTATGAGATCAACTGTTGCAGTATTATCACAATAGAGTGTAATGTGATCTTTACTGGTATGAAACACATCCATATCTTGGAAAAAGATTCACATACAAACTAATTTTTTAGCTACCTCAAAAGTTGCGATATGCTCAGACTCTACTATAGAATCTGCGGCCACACTTTTCTTTGAGCTATTTCACATCACAAAACCTCCATTCAAAGTGAAGATGTATCCTGTTTGTGACTTCATGTCATCTTGATCAGTCTGGAAACTATCATATGCATATCCTATGATGACTAGATCCTCATCTCCTCTATAAAACAATAACATATCCTTAGTACATCTCGGATTCATAAGGATAGTCATGACTTCCATCCAACTGTGGTCACCTCGATCATCTTGATATCTTCCTATCACACTCAATGTATAGGAGAAATTTAGTCTAGTACATAGCATAGCATACATGACTGACCTAATTGTTGATTCATATGGAATCCTTACCATTATATTTATTTAATCATGTGTCTTAGGATATATTTTCTTATAAAGACAAATTCCATGTGACGTTGGCAACATTCCCCTCTTGGATCGTTCCATACTGAATATCTTCGGTATCTTGTCAATGTATGTACTTTCATTTATGCCCAGTAATATCTTGGATCAATCATGATGGATCTTGATCCCAAGAATACATCTTTCCTCACCCAAGTCCATCATGGAGAATCATTTATTCAACTATGCCTTAACAGACTATAAGACTGTTATTTCATTTCTAATAAGTAATATTTCATCAACATAAATTGTTAGGAAAACGACTACACTCCCACTAAATCGTTTTTAGACACAATGCTCACATCCATTCTTTATAAAACCAAATTCCATTATGGATTCATCAAAATGAATGTTCCCTAACCTGGATGCTTGATTTAATCTATAAATAGATTTTTGTAACTCACATATCTTATTGGAATCCTTTGGAGTCACAAACCCTTCAAGTTGTGTCAAATAGAAATCTTCCTCAAGGTTCCTGTTATGTAAGGTTCTTTTGACATCCATTTGTCAAATCTCATAGTCATGGTAAGCGTAAATGGACAGTATAATTCTTATGTGTTTCAGCATAGAAACTAGTTAAAAATTTTCCTCATATTCAATGCCTTGATGATGTTTAAATCCTTTTTTAACCAGTTACGCCTTATATGAAATAAATTGTCCTTCCATGTCCAGTTTCTTCTTGAATACCCATTTACAACCAACTGTATTTATATCTACTGGAGGATCTACCAAAATCCGTACTTGTTTTTGGTGCATGGAATCCATTTAAGAATTCATGGCTTCTTTCCACTTGTAAACATCTATGCCACTTACTACTTCCTTGTAGGTTAGAGGATCATTATTATCAACTAATAATGAGTCACATAATTGGTAACTATAAAATTGCACCGTTCCAGTTCTCTAAACTCTCCTGTACTCCTATGAAGTACTTGTTTATCTGAAACATATCTTTCTTCCATAGGGATTTGTGGAATCTTCTATTGTATGAACTCTTTTGTACCTTGAGCCTCGACTTCATCAAAGTCTATCTCTCTCCCACTATCTTTTTTTTAGATGTGATCTCTCTCAAGGAATATGGAATTTCTTTCCACTATAAATTTTTTTTATAAGGGCTCATATATGTAATATCCTCTTTTTTCCTTATGGTATCCTATAAAGGTACACTTTGTATCTCAGGGTGAAAGTTTGCTACCTAAAGAGGAATTAACAAACACTTCACTTCCCCATACATGTAAATTCAATAACATAGATTTTCTTTCACTCTAAATCTCCTATGGAATACCATTTATCTATTTAGTTTGTACATGGTTTAGTATGTGTGATTCTATTTGGAACACATATCCCCAAAAGGATAATGGAAGACTTGCATTAATCATCATTGATCTCAACATGTCCAATAAGGTGTGGTTCCTCCTTTTGCTTACACCATTCCACTAGGGCATGTAAGGAGGAGTGAGTTGGTATAAGATCCAAAAACTTCTGAAAGTAATCAATGAAGTCTTGATTACGATATTTTTCACCTTGGTCTGAGTGAAGTTTCTTAATCTTCTTACCAATCTAGTTCTCAAATTTATTCTTGTATTCCTTGAACATATCAAAATAATCTGACTTATACCTCATTAAGTAGATATAACCATATCTACTAAAATCATCAGTAAAAGTTATGAAGTATGAGTAATCACCCATTAATTCAACTAAAAATGGTCCACACACATCGGTATGAACCAATTCAAGAAGATCTTTATCCCTTTCACCTTTCTTAATAAATAGGGCTTTGGTTATTTTTTCCTTGTAAACATGTGTGACATATACCAAGTGGTTTTAGTTCAAAAGAATCTAAATATCCATCTTGATGTAACCTTGTCAAAAGTTTATCATTTACATGACCTAGTTAGTGATGCTAGAGTTGGGTGTGGTATGAGTCATGAGAAGTAGATTCATTATTTATTTCCATTACTTGGTTTGTGTAATACAACACGTAAAGATTGTTATGTAAATGTATCTTACCAAAAAATGATATCTTTATAAAATAAGAAAAATTCATTTTTGAACTTGAAAAAAAATCCATCTGTATCTAGTATATATATAGAAATAATGTTTTAGGTTCTATAAGGAACATAATAACAACCTTTTAATACCAAGATCATCCTTTTCAGAAACATGAGGTGGTAGTCCCCTACAACTACAACATCAATTCTAGCTCTTTTAGTTGCTCATAGATCTACCTCCCCTTGGTCTTTCTTAGATCTGCTTGGTTCATGTATTAGGAAACATATGTGAGAACCACAAGCTGTATCTAATACCCAATTTGTAGAAATAGATAAATTGAACTCGATAACAAATGCACCAGAAGCTTCACCTTTCTTATTTAGATGGGTATAGTTTTTCTTCCAGTGGCCCTTCTTACCACTTCTGAAACAAACAGCTTCTTGTTCCCTTCCATCCCCCTTAATCTTCCTTTTTCTTGGAAGGGAGTGAAGAATATTTAGGATTAAATCTCTTCACCTTATCTTTCATTTTATTCACCATAAGGACATAATTATTTTCACCCTTCATGTCTTTGTCCAATTAGCGAAGGAAGATAAAAATATCTGGCATAGAATTCTCAATGTTTTCCATATTAAAATTCACAAAAAAAACTAGATAAGATATTAGGGAGTGATGTGAGAATGATATTGGTACCCAGTTCTTCGGGGATTTTAAACCCTAGAACCTCCAAGTGACCAATATAGCCAATGATCTCGACTACGTGAGGCCCAGTTGGGAAACCCTTTTTAAGAATTATCTGGAAGAGTTCCTTGTAGATATCAAATTGTTCCTATCTATCTCTCTTCTATTAAAGACCACAGAGGTGCTTAATCATGCTATAGGAATCCATTTTTTCATGAGACTTCATGAGTTTACTAGACATTGAGGAAATAATCAAACATTAGATGTCAACTGTGTCGTTCATATGTTTCTCTTAGACTAGGAACTCTTTGTCACTTGCCTCTTGGGTGTCCAAATCTGGCAATGAGGACTCTAGTATGTAATATTTTTGTTCTTGGCGTAGAATGACCCGAAGGTGTCTAAACCATTCTGGGAAGTTACTGCTAGTGAGGATGTTTTCTTTATCCATCATTGATCATAGGGATAGTGTGGTTGAAGAGATTTCCATTTTTATTCTATAATTAAAAGAGAATATAATTAGTACTTTCTTGATTACATTTTAGGATAAATAATAAATTAATTTTATTAAGTCTCCAACTATTTTACCAAGTCCCAATGGCCCTCACCATTGAACTAGGAATGTCTAGTTGCTAGGACATTGTAGTGAAAAGGATCCATATTCCCCTTTGCATAATCCCAACAAGGGTTGGTTAAGATATTTTAAGGTCTTTAGGTAGGTAGGTCTTTTCCAACTTTGGGCTTGCAGATCCTTAATCCCTTGAGTGGACTCCTCAATCCTGAAATCTTGACTTGGATTTCCTCAAAACTTGCCTCCAAATTTACACCAAGTCTAGCAAGGTCTACTCCTCTTGATGTAAAATGGTTAATTCAACACAAAAATTTCATATGAGCTTCCTGTATAAAAGTAAGTTTCCCAACAAGGGTTGGTCAAACACATGGTTTTATTGAGTCTTGTCCTTAATCAAGTAATGAAAGTCTTAGTATGACTTAATATTTTATTGAGGGATTTTTACCTCTTATGTGTAAATTGTCTTATTATCTTTATCACATTCTTGTTAATATTAAGTTGAACTTACTTAAGTGATTAACCATGTCTTGATAATATTTACACATAATCCTAGTTTATTTTAGTTTCATCTTGCATGCTTGTTAATTCATTAATTATGTAGTCATGAAAATACATCTATAATGAAAAACCATGAAACTGACAGAAATAAAATAAAGGGCATGATCATGATCTCTTCTAATGGTTTCTTTATCTAGCGATTGATAAACTAACCACTAACCTAGGGGAGAAACACCTTGAACCATTTATGGTTTTTGTCTACAATTTTCCACCTATCCACCTTTGTATCTCCTTGGATTGGTTTCACCTCGTCTCCTTACTTGAATTTCCTACACAATCTTGGGAGATCCATCCATTATATATGCTTTTTAACTCACATGCGGGTGAGGGGTAAAAGGGGGTTTATATAAAAGAAACAACAGGCACGCATTCCATACATATTAATGAGGAGAAATGGCATGCATACCAACAATTTAATTTAAAATAAAATAAAAGGAAACCAATCACATATAAAGGCCTGGTCTAGCTCATAATCATCTACATAAATACAATGAATTATGAAATTAATAAAACTAGTATTCAATTCTTTAATGATTCTTATTAAGATAAATTGTGCTCGAATCAATTAATTATTATCTTTAATTAATAAATCCTTTTATATTAATCATTTTTCTTAATTTCCCTAAGTTTATCATCCATAAACTTGGAGGTAACATGGTGAACACCCATTTGAATCTACATGATATGTAATTCTGAATATTACACAAACATTAAAGTTTTAATTCTGTGTAATTTGGTAAAGTACACAGTGTGTAGTTTTGACTAAACAGTGTGTACTGCCTTCACCATCTTATCCTAAGTACATTCCTAGGGACTCGTCATGTGAGGCTTAATTTGAAAATCTCATAGTACATGCCATGTCCAGTGAGCCACACGACGTGTTGTCTCTGGGTTACATGGTTACTGGTCGGCTTAGCTGTGTATGGGATACATGGTTTGGCACTTGACCCGAAGTGACTAAACGCCATGTCCAGTGGGCCACATGGTGTGTAATCCGGTTGACCATGCCCTGGTCTATCCTGGTCAACACGTGATGTAATAATTAACTAGATCATGTGTCATTAATGCACACATCTTGAGAAATTTCCAAATTACTCCTGATGCACTGAATACAACTACACTATGTGTAATCCAGATTACACAGAATGTATTGAATATTACATGGTGTGTATTTTCATATTACTTGGACAGAATCATCGGCGCCTCCTGATGAGATTCTTGATTTAATTTTAATTAAAAAATATTTGTTTCTGTTAGATCTGTGAGAAACAAAGAGGAAAAACAGATCTTAAAATTTAGATTACAAGAATGATTAAACATGACTTGAAAAACTAAATTATTTAAACGTAAATCATTAAAAAATTGTTTAAATAATTATAAATGATGAATATCCCCACTTTGATACCACTTGAAGGATCCAGACGTAGCGAAAGTGTGGCGGTTGGGAGGGACCAACTTTTCTTTTGCCGTAATCGATGACCAATCCGAGATCAATATGATGATGAATGCCAATATCCATGGATTAAAATAAAATATCTAGAAAAAGATAAGAAAGTATATGGATCCAAGAAAGAAGATCGTGCACATCATGTTTATAATTAATTTTTTATTTTCTGAAGAAATTAAATACCTGGGTCTTTGGTAATTTCTTCGTTGATGATCGTTGATTATCCGGAATGACCCTTCCAAATTTCCTTCATTTCACTTTCGAGGATCCAAAGTAGAATCCATCTAGAGGTAATCTACACATTCTCTAACGGTCTCTGAACAACACCACTCATTCTCTGGGTGCTAGCATGGTGAAGCAAATGTCTTGAGTCGATCATTCTTGATCGCATGTTCTTCGGTCTTGAAGAACTTCTCTCATTCTTGAGAGGGAGAGAAGAAATGATTCGAGAGAGAAAATGCGTGTCTCAACAATTTTATAGAATCACAGAGATTTGTCACAATATATGTACCTACCTATTAATAGACATTGGGTTTTAGTTAAAATATTTAATTTCAAAATAGTAATTAAATGTAATTATAACTATTATAGAAAATCCATGCCACATAATAACAATAATAGCACCATTATTTGTGGTGCGCCAACTTGCAAAAAACGAAACCATAAATGAAATCTCATTCCACATAATGATAACATTATTATTATTATTTCTTACACCAATTGGATAAACATTATTTACTGACTTATAAATAATTAATTTATCAACGGACATGGTCTTGGTCCGTTTGAACTCATCTTCCATTTACTGAACACCCGAATAAAATATTATATTCTCTTAAATAAATATTTTTATTTACAAACTAGTAAATAAATATTTATTAAATGTTAAAAATAAATAAATATATTTTATTCACAATTCGGTGAATAAATATTTATTTAATTTATGTGATCATTTTAACTTGAATAAATTATTCCTCAGTCTTGATAATAATATTTATTACATTAATTAAATTCAAATATAATTTAATAGAGACTACCACAAACACTTAGTGTGTGACCCTCTAGGATTCTTTCTCGTTGGAATTAGGTGGGCTTGCCTAAAGTCCAAGATTAATGTCCAGAAATGGGTCAAGGAACCCAAGAAAAATAGATTAAATTCATAATGAAGACATCCACATATGAATGCTCACTGTGTAATATATTCCCTTTGTTACAATATCTCATTAAGCAGGTTTTATGATAGTGTCATCAACCTATATGTTTGATATGTCATTCTTTGACTACCTCAAATAAACTCATCGTTACACCATGGCCATAGAATTTAGGGCAATGGTTCTGCTTCAATCAAAGGGTTGAGATATCAAATTCCATAAATGGAAGGGACAAATCCTTCATTGAATTATCCATTAATAACATGTCATTCATGACACACCCAGCATACCCTACTTACCGCCAATATATAGCATGATGGTTTTCATCAATAAATCAAAGTGGTGAGTCGTGACATATATTAATGATAATATTAAAGTCTAAGGACCATTACACATTCTCGCGGATAGAAATATTGAATGACACTGAAACATATGGAATTCCTAATTGTGGGTCTATTCTCATAATCTCCTGTCTTGGAGATTACCAAGTGAAAACTTCATGAGAAGAGGTCTCGTCCACATGTGAGTACTCACACCTAACATTATGTATACTATGTCTCCCATCATATTATTTCATGCAATCTTAGAACTATATTTAATAATATCATCATATCACTTCAAGATTCTCATCATAGCGGGGAACTAATATAACCTTATTAATGTGACAAATACTCTAGGACATTATTACATTATAGTCATCCAGAACAATGAAAAATATGTAATAAGATGTTTAATATTTAAATAAATTAAATATTCATGTAATAAAAGTACAAACAGTTGGATTTAGGACACCAACTCCAACAAAGTCTTTATATGTTTTGAAAATATTATTTTCTCAAAGAAATGTTTTAATTACATTTTTTGAACAAATAATAAAAGTAAATTTTACCACTTTTAGAAAATTTATTTGTAAAAATAAACTTCATTTTTTAAATACACATGTCAAAATTATATTGGAGTGAATTTTTGGTAATTTTCTAAAAAGATAAAATTTTCAGTGAATAGTGAAAAATACCGGTTTTTATTAAGAATTGTCTTTTCATTCACAACTTTTTAAAACTTCAAAAATTATGTAATATGGTTTTAATAAGTATAATTAGTTAAATTATATATTTATTAAACCAATTTAGTTCATTGAAATCAATTTCATATTGAATTTTGATATTCAAACTTTCTCTACTTATGAAAATTTTCCCTTTGAAAACTCACTTTCTCATCGCGTTAATGATATTATTTTTAAATTAAAATTTTCACTTATGTTATTGGATTTTGGAAAAATTTATTCCATATTTGGAATCATAATAATTTATATTATATAATAATTTAAACTTATTTTATTTCAAAAAGAATAGTAAAAATTGTAAAAATTAATTATCGATGTTAATGTTAAAATGGTTTTACTAGGGTAAAACTAAAAAGATAAGTTTTAAAAGTAACCAAAAACCTGTCTAACACAAATTGGATGAAAATATTTTGACCTTATATTTTATAGGATCAATAATGGTTCATTTTGTATTCTTGAGACATGAGAAAAACATGGGTGCACCTTTTTCTTTTCAAAAATCACAAGTGTGCCACTCACTTCACTTATAAAAGGTCACCCCTTTCCTCTCCAATTAACACTTATAAAACCCTTTGGTTCTTACAATAACTAACCAAATAAATTCTTTAATTCCATACCCTCATCCTATAATCCTTATTTTGGTCATAAATCCAACCTAGGAAGGATTTTGGTGCAGCCCAAAAGAAGTTATCTGAAGAAGAGGTGAGAGCCCAAACCGAGAATCTTATTTTATTTCTCCCTACACTTACTTCAATTATTATTAAACCATACTTAAATAATAACATCAATATCTTCCATATAATGAAATTTTTTTATTTTAATGGAATGACCTACAACCATATCATACTCCCTCAAATGGGAAATTAAATCGTTGATCGTGTGTACAGTGGACTACGGCCTCCCAAACCGAAGTAATTCATTTCTATCATCACTTTTCATTAATGGATATAATGAAATATATATTATTTATATATTATATTTATAATATAGAAAATATGATATCGTCATTCGTGTGTCCGGAGGACTACCACCTCACAAAGTGATGTGATTCATTTTTCACTAATGTTTTGCATGGAAGGTAATGTAGAGAATATTTTTTACCTTGTAATACTTTAAAATATATTAATAAAATATTTTTAGATCCAGGTGCTAACACAGTGTGAGATTTTGAGGCCCGGTGATCCTGAAATTGATATTATAAAAATATTTAATATATTAATAGCACACGCATGTAGTTTTTCAGAAATAATGGAATATATACTAAATGGAGTCTCAAGTCAATAATATGAGACTCAGGTTGAATCCATAGTGTAGGGTTTACCCTAGGCATGACCTAAGATTGGTTGGCATTGGGATTCCATTTAAATCGTTCATTGGTGGGTTTGTTTCATTAAAATAAATAAATAAATTATTTTTTTTTGTTTTATTAAATGACCTAGTTAAATACTCTATAAATACTCCATTACAAAAATTCTCCAGGGTGTGATGCATAAACCCTGGTAGAATTGAGAGGCTCTCTAATGATATTCATCAACGAATCGGTATCAAGCAATAATTTACAACCAGATCAAGGTGGATTAAGAGGTATCATATGCAATGGGTATTCTATATTGTTGCTGAACTATAATGACCCAAGCTTAACATACATTTATATTACATCATTTTAGATGAATACTTGGCACATTAAAAAAATGCATGCTTGGGGACTATAATAGTTTAGTGTATTTGGAAACATAATCTTCTAACTTAGTAGAAAATATTCAACATTTTCCTTAAATATATAACCCTTTACCACTCATAATTAAAACCTTTCTTTATAACTTGGGGAAAGGAAACATAAGAAAGGGGTGAGATCAGATGATCGGTAATGATAAACAAGGTGCATATATAAGGATAACATGAGCATAAGGGTATGATAACATGATCAAAACATTAGAAGATCATACCTTGCATATCAAAGATTATAACCAAGAGTCATGGCATAAATATTGGCAGTTTATAAGACATTAATCATAAGGAAATCATAGAACATGTGTCTTGATAAAATAAAATTAGTATAAGAGATGGACTTGTGGCACACACATAACCATATAAAAACATTCTCTATAAGTCAAGGATCATAGAAAAAACCTATCAGGGCACTTCATGGGGACTACACCTACTGGGCGGGACACACCACAATCCCCAATCATAGTCATTTCCTTATAAGGGATTGATTTTCCCCATCTTCCCATAGTGGATCGGGTTCCCCATCCTCCCATAGTAGATTGGGTTTCTCCATCTTCCATCATGGATCCAGTTTCCTCATCTTCCATAGTAGATCAAGCTCATATAATTGATTCCCATCATTGTCGCATGAGATATAAATATTTACCCAATGCATTGGAGAAATATATAGGTCCCAACCACCACCTAAAAAAATTATACATACATCTACGGCAAGATAATAAAACTTTCATCATATCATGACCCATAAGAAGAGATAGGTTTCATAAACATCATATCATAAACCATTAAATGAAATGGGTATTATAAAAATTTAATCATATCATTACCTATAGAAAAGAGATATGTTTCACAATTAATTCATCAAAGAATAACCTGTCAAAAGAAGTGGGTCTCAAAATCATATAACTCGTGGAAAATAAATAGGTGTCATAAAAAATTCCATCAAAACATAAACCATTCAAAAAAAAATATGAATGATATTCTTGGATCATATCCATAGTAAATAATAAACTATAAAAAAGTATGCCATCATAGATTGAGAAGGATTTTGAAAGATCACATGGAACATTTCTTAAGGAAAATAGTCTTTCTTTGAAAATATTTTTCATAAAACCATTTTAAAAATCCTTTTCTTATAAACAAATCCTTACAACTATAATTAAAATATTTATTGAGGAAAATATCATTTCCACTTTTAAAAATAATTTTTAAAAATAAGTCATTTTGAAAACCTTTTTCTTTTAAAATAGATTTTAAAACTTATAAAGTAAGCTTGCAAATATTTTGAAAACATTTTTCTTTGAAAACACCTTGAAAACTCATAAAGAAATCCTGAAAACATTTTGAATGCATTTTTATTTGAAAATAAATTTAAAACTTAAAATTAAGGATTGAAATTATTTTAAAACCCCTTCTATATAAAATTACATTGGAAACTTATAAATAAAGCTTGAAATCATTGAAATCATTTTCATTGAAAGTAACCTTTTGAAAACATATAAAGGAATCATTGAAAACACTTTTTAAATATAAAATATTTTTGAAACCCTTTATCAAAAAATTTCTATAATATTAGGAAAAAAATTTTAAAAAAATATCCTTGTAAACTTATAAAGGAATATTCAATGAAATGACAGTCATGATGGCAGGTAAGTTTGTACATGTTAAACATTCCTTTTGTACCTTAAAAAGTTTAGAAAAGTGACTTGATCAGAAAAAGATAAGAAGATTGATTTTAAAAACGTTTTGTAGAAAGATAAAACATGGGTAAAAATTTCCTTTAAACATAATAGGATAATATTAAAACTTTTTTGAAAACATTTTTAGAAAATACGGTTTTGAAAGAACACATATTTCTGACTGAAAGGAGAAATAAAGTCAGATTGTTATAAAAATATTTTTTTAATTATATTAAGTACAAAAGAGTGTTAAAAGGGTACCAATACATTAATATATAATGTATAACCATATGAGAAGAAAATTCATGAGTGTTCTTGAGATATTTATCATAAGATTTCATCAATAGAGGCATAATCATAAACAATCCCGATAAATTATGAGATTATGGTAATAAACTGTTACAACCTTGGTAACTTTAAATACTAATAAACATGAAAAAATAAAATTAAAAAAAAAGCTTAAAATATCATGAAAATAAAAATATTTATGATATAAAATATCAATGGGAAGTATATACACCCCATAAAAAATATAGGTGTATAACATGGCAAGTATCTCAAATAAGGAAAATTGAGACAAACTTACTTTACCGATTTGGTAACTTTTGAACCATAAACCCCATGAAAGAAATATAATTAAATGGCTATGTAATTTCCCATAATTTTAAGTATGATAATAATATTATACATTCATGGTAATTATATTCACCACTCAAAATAAATGAGTGGTGAATAAGGCATAAGTCTCATAGAAATAAAAGTGAGATGAGAAAACCCTTACTACTTGAGTAACTTTAGAATCATGATCCCCGTTAAATAATAACATAAATTAAAGATTTCAAGATAAATAATAAAATAAATTAATGATACAACATGTCATATAGCATTATATACACCACACAAAATAAGCGAGTGGTGAATATGGCATGTATCTCATGAAAATAAAAAGTGAGATGAAATTCCCTTACGTTAAGTCTTGACTTTATTCATACACATTCAAAAATCTTGTATAATAAAAATAATTTTATTATAAATATGAAAAATAACAATATTATTATATATAATATAATATATAATTTTATTATGACATTATATTACCCGTTTATTAACAATTACATGTTAATGTTACGTTTCGGGTAATATCTGTGTTGTTTTTCGTATATGTTTTGACTAATTATTATTGATACTCTTAATTAGATATTGATTTAATTATTTACAGAATTTAAAAAATGATATAAATATAATATATATTTAATATCAAAATATTTATAATAATCAATAAAATATAGAAATATGAAATAGAATACACTATTCCTGGAGACGGTAGGTCGTACGTACGGATGAATGTTGTTTCTGTTTTATTGTTGTATTGAAAGAAAGTAAATGAAATGTATGAATATATACATATATATATATATTATCATTATAGTATAATTATTATTTCATATATATAATATACTATTACTAAACTCATCCATAATACATTCGATTTAAATGTGAATGGATCACATCGCTTTGAGGAGACAGTAGTCCACACGTCCACAAACGAAGTTATTGTATTTACACAAAATGGAAAGCATGAAGGTATATTTTATTTAATAATTCCATAAGATTAAATATATCATAAATATAATATATATCATATAAAAAGAGTATTTCCATCATAATTTCCACCCATGAGAGGTGGTAAAGGAAAAATGAACAACATCGTTTCGTGAGGTGATAGTATGTCGTACACATGAATAGTAAGTTTATTACCCATTAGATTGAAGAGTGTGTAAGTGTAGGTCAAACACTTATACTAAAAAACATCTCATTATATTGAGGATACTGGGGTAATTATATAATCATGGAATAATAAAAGTTTAGGGGCTTTAGAATGAAAATAAAACAAAAGATCTTGTGGAAAGATGTTACCTATTCTTTTAGTAACTCCTCTTGGTTTGCACCAAAGGGATTCCTTGATTGGATTTATTCACAAAATGATGACTATAGGATGAATTTAGGGATTTTGGGAGGATATTTGGGAAGATTTTGTTTGAGAAAAATGGCTTTATAGTTGTGAATAAGTGTGAGAGATGAGTGGCTTTTTATAGTGGACGAGGAGTGGCATTCTTGTAAATTTTTGAAAAGGGAATTTCACCCACATTTTTCCCATGTCAAGTGGCTCCAATAATGGTTAAAATAAGATAAAAGAGAGGATAGGTTAAAAATATGGATATCCAATTTATTTTTGATAAGTTTTTAGGTCATTTTGGAACTTAAGTTTAAGTTTTAGTCCCTTATTAAGCTAATTTTTCTCTTAATTGTTATAATTAATTTTAATCACTTTCACTAATATTTTTTTCAGAAACTAAGTTTAAATTTTTAAACAATATAAATTATTATGATTCAAAATATATAATCCATTTCTCTAAATTATAATCACATAAGTGGTAGAAATTAATTTAAAATTAATCCCTCAGACGTGTCGCGAAAACGAGTTTTTAAAGAGAAAACGTCCAAAAGCTTGAAATATTTTTATATCTAATTTCAATGTAAAATTAGTTTCAATGACCTAAATAAGATTAATTAATTTATAATTTATCTAATTATACTTTAAAACCAAATAAATATATAATTTAACTATATAAATAAATTAGATGAAAACACAGTTTTGAATTAAAATTCAGTATTTTACATTATTCATCAAAAAATGATACTTCTCAGAAAGATACCAAAAATTTACCCAAAGTAAATTTTGATATTACTCTTTAAAAATTTAAATTTATTTTTTTAAATAAAAATTATAAAATTGTAAAAAAATTGTATTTAAAATGGGTTCTCCGTTAAAAAGCGGTAAAATTACCTTTTAGAAAAAAATACACCTTTTATTCATAAAATTGGATTTATTCTTATCTTATAATTATAAAATATATTGGGTGAGTATAAAAAATATTGATTGAATATATAATATATAAATTTTATTGAAAACATTAATCAAAAGTGTTTTTTAAAAATTTATTGAGATAAAATGATGGTTGTACATAGAAAAATAGTTTTCTTAAAAAAGTAATTTATTTATTTTCAAATAGTAATTACATTCACTTATAGTAATTAATAACCAAAGGATTAACTTTA
The DNA here is from genome assembly GCA_963277665.1 of Viscum album. Lineage (NCBI taxonomy): Eukaryota > Viridiplantae > Streptophyta > Magnoliopsida > Santalales > Viscaceae > Viscum > Viscum album. Next base: position 1,451,518,945 of record OY728152.1, on the reverse strand, counting down.
TATATATATATATATGTAAATCATATTTTAAAATTTTTGTTAATTTTATTCAAAAATTCCATTCCAACGGCTAGGTGGTAGCTATAATATTATTTTAATAATAATATTAATAGTATCCTATGGTTCAGTAAAACTCAGTCTTGCATTTAATGAAATATATATAAGGGACTAAGTATTCTTTTTAATAAAAGACAAACATAGTGTTTCATTTACCATAAGCTAATATAAGTGTTTCATATAGCGCAAGCTTGACTTGGTGTTATGTATAACACAAGCCACACTTAGTGATTTCATATAAAAAATATATATTCTGTGTTATGTGAAATGAAAAAAATATCAAAAATATTAAATTAATTTGAAAATAAATCACAAAATCTTAGGGTGCGACATTCTTCCCCCCTTAAAATAAATTTCTCCCTCAAAATTAATCTGGTTTATCAAAGTTTTAATATTTAAAAATTCATTTTATTGAAACCCATGTCGTAAAAATGAATGCTAAAAAATACTTTAAAATGAAATCTTGGAACCATAATGATTACCCAAAGTAACTCATAACTAGGTCACCACATAATATAACATAGGCTTCGAGTGAAAAATTGGACATGGAAGAGAAATATAACTATCAGGTTCTGGTGGAGAGTGATAGAGAACATGGTTAGAATAAAGTTAACGATCACAAATCTATAACCCAATGAGGCTTGAAAAAGGTCATTGATATCATCAAAAATGATGATAATGAAACAAAATTTTATTTTAAGACCCTTACCCTAAATTTGAATAATTTTCAAGAAAAAATGTACTTACTTGATTTCATTCAATATCATAATCACAATCTCACCCTTGGGTTGTGTCTTGATCAATTTTCACCCCATCTCTTATTCCAAGAAATGAAGGTGAATTTATCATTCTTGAAGAATTATCAGATCATGATATCTATAAATTTAATGAAAGTTCATTCCATCTATCTTTTTTTAGTATCACAGAAAAAAGGTAAGCACAAGTTATCTAACATGCATAAATCCTCATATGGTGAAATAATACTTTAATCTCAAAAAACTACATCTAAAGTTTAACTTAAACATTCCATAAATGGTTAACCTTATCACACTTCTGAAATACAAAAGTTGAAAAAAAATTACAAATAATTTCATTAAATTTATCAAAAATAGCTTAATATTGATCCCTCATATATCATAAAGTATCTCTGGGTTGTTGCATACAAAAAATGTGAATACCTTCATCATGTATTCTCTTGAAACATGGTAATAACATGAATTTCCACAAATCCTTATTGAAAATATTCAAATTTTATTACTCCAAATTTTATTGGATATATTATTTAAATCCAAAAAATTTGTAAACTTCATCCATGATAACATAAACCGATTTTTCAACAAATCCTTAATCAGTACCATGGTGATCAGTACCATCCAGTTTAAATATTAATATCCAAAAAATATCTTATCCAAACCACATTATCTCAATCTTAGGAACATATGAAGGGTTATCTTTCCCTTAATCATGTGTTTCCCATGAATATCACATTTCCATTAAATCAATTTTCTAATTCTTCAACATCATTTAACATATACCTTTCAATCCTTATTGAAAAACTTATATTGAAAATACTTATATATTTCATGATTCATATACCATAATCTTTGAATTGAAAAAAAATATACACTCTACTTTATTCTTAAACCATTACTCAGGCTTCGTCATCTTATTCCTTAATACCCCTTTCCTAGAATAATAAATATGAATAATTTCTTAAGGTTTATCAATCTTAATCTAATTATGCTTCTTAAATTTTATTAAAACAACACTGTTATAACATCCCATACCTTTCACATGTCGTTTGTTGTCCCTTTATCTTCAGAAGTATAACCAGTACTTGTACCACCTTCCTGATTCTTTTCATGAGGTTTACACTTAGGACATCAATTTGTATAATGACCATTAATTCCACACTTAAAGCTTTTAACCTTTGATGATGTCTTAGGGAGTCCAATATTATCATCCATTGTGTTAACTGAACCCTTCATTTTTTATTTACAGTTACTTTATTTGTGTCCTTCTTTTCCATAGTCAAAACATATTATTGTTCCTTTAAGACATTCACTTGGGTGATTATTTCCACATTCTTGACACAAAAGAAACTGAATATTCTTTCCTCCATGGTCTCTATTACCCAAACTCTCATAGAAATCCTTACTTCTCTTATTTGTTGAGTATGATAGTTGGATAAGGTACACATTGTTAATCATGTTCCATGAAACTAACTAGGCATGATCACAAAATCCTTCACTCTAGTGACCATCCCATTTGACTGTTCATCAGTAAATTTTCTGTCACATTTAACGTTAACCCAGTTCTTTATTTTTTATTACATTGACTAAAACTAGAAATAATAGTGTGAGAAACACTTATGATAGTATAAAACCACATAATCATGAAAAATCACTTATAGTATGTCTAAATTATGACACGTTCTTTTAAATATAAGGCACATTGGGCTTATTGTTAGATACATCCCTAGATATATCCTTAGAAATATTCCTAGGGATCTCACTAAATTTTTCTCATCCTAGTTTCCAAAGGTTGACTGAACCTTTCCTATGATACCAACTATAATGACCCAGGCATGACATAAATAGATATTACATCAATTTAAATGAATATTCATCACATTATAAAAATACATGCCTGAGGAGCATAATAGGTTAGTGTCTTTGGAAACTTTGAAATATAATCTTCTAACTTGGTGAAAAATATTCAACATCTCCCTTAAAGATATTTCCCTTTAGTACTCTAACTTAAAACCTTTCTTTATAACCTAGGGAAAGAAAACATAAGAAAGAGGTTATCTTAGATACTCAGTAAGGGTAAACAATGGAGATATGTAAACATAACATGAACATAAGGGTATGAGAACATGATCATAACATTAGAAGACAAGGCCCTGCATATCGAAGATCATAATGAAGAGTCGTGGCATAAATATTGGTAGGTCATAATACATGAATCATAAAGAAATCAAATAACATGATTCATGAGAGTATAAAATTGGCATATGACATAGAATTGTGGCATACACATAAGCATATAAAAATATTCCCTATAATCCAAGGATCATTGCCAAAACCTATCAGGTCACTTCATAGGGACTACACCTACTGGGTGAGACACACCACCATCCCCAGTCACAATCCTTTCAATATAAGGGATTGGGTTTCCCCATCTTCCCATAGTGGGTCAGTTTTCCCCATCTTCCCATTGTGGATCGGGTTTCCCCATATTCTATAGTGTATTAGGTTTCCTTGTCTTCCATAGTGGATCAAGCCTGTAAACTTGATTCCCATCATTATATAATGAGATATAAATATTTACCCAATGCGTTGGAGGGAGATATAGGTTTCACCCATCACATAATAAAATCATACATAAATATGCCACAAGATAATAAAACTTTCATCATATAATGACCCATAAAAAGAGATGAGTCTCATAAATATAATATCATAACCCATGAAATTAAATGGGTATCATAAAACTTTCATCATATCATTACCTATGTAAAATAGATAGTTTTCATAATAATTTCATCAAATCATAACCCATGAAAAAAAAAGTGGTTTTCAAAAGCATATAACATATGGAAGAAAAACAGGCATCATAAACATAATCCCATCAAAACATAAACCATTCAAGAAATAGTATTAATGGTATTCTAGGATCATACCCCAATAAAACATAAACTATAACAAATTATTTCATCTTAGATGGAAAAGTGTTTTGAAAGATCTCATGGAACATTTCTTAAGGAAAATAGCCTTTCTTTGAAAATCTTTTTCATAAAACCATTTAAAAAACCTTTTCTTATAAAGAAAGACTTATAATTTAATTTAAAACATTTCTTAAGGAAAATATATTTTCCCCTTTGATAAATTATTTTTAAAACATCAATCATTTTTAAAACATTTTTACTTTAAAATAGCTTTCAAAACTTATAAATGAATCTTGAAAATATTTTGAAAACCTTTTTCTTTGAAAACACCTTAAAAAATCATAAAGAAAGTGTGGAAACATTTTGAAAACATTTTTATTTGAAAATTCCTTTAAAACTAAAAAATATTTCTTGAAATAATTTTAAAAACCCTTTTTTAGAAAATGGATTTTGAAACATATAAATAAATATTGAAATCATTGAAATCATTTTCATTGAAAATAAAATTTTGAAAACATATAAAGGAAGCTTTGAAAAACACTTTTTAAAAAAAAAACATTTTTGAAACCCTTTATCAAAGAATTTAAAGAATATTAGGAAAATATTTTCTTTAAAAATATCCTTGTAAAGTTACAAAGGAATTTTCAAGGAAATTTTGTTCATGACGGCGGGTAAGTCCATACATGCCAAACATTCCTTTTGTACCTTAAAAAGTTTAGAAAAGTGCCTTGATTGGAAAATGACAAGAATATTACTTTTAAAAAAGTTTTTTAAAAAGGTAAAACATTGGTAAAAAAATAATTTAAACATAATAGGATAACATTAAAACATTTTTGAAACCATTTTTAGAAAACATGGATTTTAAAGAACATATTTTTCTGACTAAAAGGATAAATAAAGTCAGATTTTCAAAAAAAAAATTCTTAATTATCTTAAGAACCAAAGGGTGTAAAAATGGTACTAAAACATGAAGATATAATGGATAAATAGAGGATAATAAAATTTATGAGTTTTATTGAGATATGGATCATAATATTTCATCAATGGAGACATAATCATAAAAAATATTGATAAACAATGAGATTATAGCAATAAACTGTTACCACCTTGGTAACTTTGAATAATAATCCTGATGAAATAATATAATTAAATTAATCTTATAATATCATTAAAATAATTGTATTCATCATATAACATGTCCATGGTAAGTATATACACCCCATAAAAAATTATAGGTGCATAACATGGCATGTATCTCAAATAAGGTAAATTGAGACAAAATTACTTTATTGATTTGGAAACTTTTGAACCATAAACCCCATAAAAATATCATAAAATGGATATGTAAATACACATTAATTTAATTATAATAATCATAGAGTACATTCATGGTCAGTGTATATACACCACACAAAATAAATGAGTGGTGAATAATTCATAAGTCTCATAGAAATAAAATTGAGATGAGAAAACCCTTATAACTTGAGTAAATTTCGAATCATGATCCCCATGAAATAATAATATCAATTAAATATTTTAATATAATTAAATAAATTAAATTAATTATATAACATTTCATAGGTTAGTATATACACCGTGCAAAATAAGTATGTAGTGAATATGGCATGTATCTCACAAAAATAAAAAGTGAGATGAAATTATCTTACCTTAAGTATTGACTTTATTCATACACATTAAAACCTCCTATAATAAATATAATTTTATTATAAATCTAAAAAAACATATTATTATATCTAATACCATATATTATTTTATTATGACTCTATATTACCTGTTTATAAACAATTTCATGTTAATGTTACGTTTTAGGTAATATCTGCATTGTTTTTCATATATGTTTTGACTTGTTATTCTTGATACACTTACTTATATCATGATTTACTTATTTAAAGAATTTAAAACATGATATAAATATTATATATATTAATTATATAAATATTTATAATAATCTATAAAATATAGAAATATGAAATGGAATACACCATTCATGGAGACGGTAGACCGTATGTACGCATGAACGTTGTTTCTATTTTATTTTCATATTGAAAGAAAGAAAGTAAATGAAATATATGTATATAGAAATATATATATATATATTATAATTCTATTATCATTATTATGTCATATATATCATATACTTTTACTAAACCCATCCTTAATACATTCCATGTAAACACATCCACAAACAAAGTTATCGCCTTTTGACAAAATAGAAAGCATGAAGTCATGTTTTATATAATAATTAAACAGGAATAAATAAATCATAAATATCATATATATCATATAAAAACATTATGTCTATCATAATTTTCACCCATGATAGGTGGTAAAGGAAAAAACGAACAACACCGTTTCGCGAGGTGGTAGTCCGTCGTACACACAAATGGTAAGTTCGTTACCCATTAGATGCAAGTGTGTGTAAGTTTAAGTAGAACCATTAGAATAAAAACATCTAAATATATTTATCATACTGAGCTTATTATATAAGCATGAAATAAAAATATTTTAGTGTGTGGAGAATGAAAATAAAATAAAAGAGTTATGGAAGGATGTTACCTCTTCTTTGGGTAACTCTTCTTGGTTTGCACCAACGGGCTTCCTTGATTATATTTCTACCCAAAGGGAGGATTCTAGGATGAATTTAGGGATTTTGGGAGTATATTTGGTCATATTTTGGATGATTCAATTGGCTTGAGAGGTGTGAATAAGTGGAAGGGGTGAATTCCTTTTTATAGTGGAGGAGGGGTGACATTCTTGTAAATTTTTTAAAATAGAATTTCATCCACATTTTTCCCATGTCAATTGGATCTAATAATGGTCCAAGTCAGATACAATAGATTATAGGATCAAAATATGACCATTAAATGGATTTTGGACAATTTTATAGGTTATTTTGTCCTTTAAGTTTAAGGTTTATTCCCTTGTTAGGCTAATTTTTCTCTTAATTACTGTAATTAATTTTAATCAATTTCACTAATATTTTTTTTTCAAAAAGTATGTTGAAATTATTAAATATTTTAAATTATTCTAATTCAAAATATGTAATCCATTTTTTAAAATTCCAATCACATATGTGGCAGAAATTAATTTAAAATTAATCCTGTAAACGTGTCCTGAAAGTGAGTTTTTAAAGCGAAAATGTCCAAAAGTTTAAATTGTTTTTATTTCCAATTTCAATGTGAAATTTATTTCAATTACCTAAATTGTATTAATTGATGTATAATTTATCTAATTATACTTTAAAACCAAATTAAAAAATAATTTAACTGTAAAAATAAATTAAATGAGAAAATAGTTTTGAATTAAAATTTAATATTTTTCACTATTCGTCAAAAAACGAGTATAAAAAAATTTACCCAAAGTATATTTTGATATTATGATTTAAAAAAAGTTTATTTTTTTAAATAAAGATTATAAAAGTATCAAAATTTATATTTAAAATGGGTTCTCCATTAAAATGTGGTAAAATTACCTTTTAGAAAAAAATACATCTTTTATTCATAAAATTGGTTTTATTCTTATCTTATACCTATCAAATATATTGTATGGGTATCAAAAATATTGATTAAGTATATAATATATAAATTTTATTAAAAACATAAATCCAAAGTGGTTTGTTTAATTTATTGAGATAAAATTGTGTTTGTACATAGAAAAATAGTTTTCTTAGAAAAGTAATTTCTTTATTTTCAAATTGTTCTTACATTCACTTCCACTAATTGATAACCAAAGGATTCATTTTATATACATGTGTAAATAATATTTTCACAGTTTAGTTAATATTATTTGTAACTTCCATTCCAATGGCTAGGTGATAGCTATAATAATATTTTAATAATAATAGTAATAGTATCTTGTAGTTCAGTAAAAATAAGACTTCTGTGTAACGCAAGCTATTGAGGGGACTCTATATTGTGTCTAATATAATCCAAACATAGTTTTTCATGTACCTAAATATAATATAAGTTTTGTTTGTATCACAATATTTACTTGGTGTTGCATATAACACAAGCCTCATTTAGTTCTTTCGTATAAAAAAATTTATATTCAATGTTGTGTGAAATGAAAAAAAAGATATCAAAAATATTAAATTAATTTGAAAAAAAAATCACAAAATCATAGGGTGTTACATGAACACATTCTTCACCAATGATCGATAAATAATAAAGATTTGTCACATCAATTGTGATTTCTTCTCTTGATTAAATTCTTGAGCATGGATTTTATTAATCTTCTTTTGATCTGTGATTTATTTTCCCTTCACATGATCCCAATTCTAGTAAATTAAATTATTGATTCAATTTATTATTTTCTTATTCCAGGATCTCACCCTGGATTCTCCACTTTTAAATAACTAGTTGTGAAAACTTGGACAATGATTTTTTATCGCCCTTGTTATGGTGATTTTCCTCGTCGTTCTTCACATTCTTCATCATTGGCCTATGAGGCCACGGTTCAACTTTTCCAGGGAGGGTTCAAGGATGATCGAACCCCTGAATTCCTAGAGGTTGTGTGAATGAAGATTGGGATGGTGATTTTATGATGGACTAAGATTTTTTGTAGAATAAAAGTGATGATTCCCATGGATCTAGGATCTGAGACCAAGCAACAGTGATCGGAGGAGCAGTGCGTGCATGCGGGCTTTATGTGAACAGATGGAATCCGTTTTCCGACCACCGAAAGTTGGTAAATGATGGACGGAGGTGATTACCACCACTTTTGGGTGGTAAAATGGTATAAATCATGACAAAAGTGGTGAATTTGGGATTTTCATGAAGAATCCATATTTTATGTGAAAATTCTGACTACACGGCACGTACTGGGATGAACATATGTCATGTAGTCACCCAGCTATGGTGGCTAAAGTTTTTAGAAAAATATAAGGATCACACATTGTGTGGTTGGGACACATGTCATGTTCCAGTTTCACATGCCTAGGACCCCGTGTTGGAATACATGTCATGTACTCTGAGAGTACATGGGCATGTGCCAATACCCAGTTATGACTAGGTACGCGACTAAGTAAACAACACATCCTGATAAACAAAAGAATGACCAGAAGTACACGGCCAAGCCCTAGGTGGTCGAGATAAGCTGTGTGGGCCCCATACATGTCTTGTAGATATCCACCAAGCTTTTTATAGAAGATAACATGGACAGTTAGTAGAGTAAGACCACACATCGTGTGGACCCCATACATGTTGTGTACCCCCCTCTTTCTTTAAGGAACTTCTACCTCTCATATATCTTTCATTTTAATGCGGATTTTGGACTATGAGTATCATATCCTCAATGTTCTTTTATGTAGAATACGATGGTGGACTTCATAGAGTATTTTTAGATATGATGCAAGATTTTTCGAGCGTGATGCTTCTTTAGGTGATGCTCGATGATGGAAATGATCAAGTTGGATCATCAGAGAGTTTAGATAAAGAAACTCCCCTATACAGGTGTGGGTCCTCTATCTATGGTGAAAATACTCTCCTATCACACCAAGGTGTGGGTCCTACATACTCATTATTTTAGATAAATATGGTACTCCTCTATATGAGAGCAATTCCTCTATACATGGAGAGAGTACTCTCATGTCGCACTAGGGAGTGGATCCTTCATACCTGTTGGCATGAACCAACCTAGGTCGACCCTAAACTGATCACTCAGGCCGCTCAGTGACAAGTACTGAGAGGTGTTCCTAATACTTACAGGATGGCGACAAGCACCAAGGGAATCAGTAAAGTGACAAGGGATTGATTTCTCCCAAATATAAACAATTAAATAAATAGTAGAAATAAATGGACAGCCCAATATATATTTATATAAAAGTTGAAATGAACATTATTCTCACATGAAAGTGAAAGTACACCTAAACAAACAACTCAACTAACCAAATATGACAACAAAATAACTCCATGTGACCCTTCTGGTCACTCTCCAACACAACGATCACATGTCTCCCAAGGCGATCAGACTCAAGTCGAAACCTGCACAAGGGCTAAAAATAGAAGGAGACTATAGGCATGAGTATTAAAACTCAGTAGGTTGGCCCAATATTCTATTCCCAATACACTTCCTTTAAAATAAAAGAAACATCAATTTCAAGTTTTAAATACAATATATAAAGATATGTTTTCCAAAAAAGGTTTCATGTAACAAACATTAAAAAATAAAAATGCTTGCAAGTTTTCATAAACAAGAAATGCTAGTAACCAATTTCAAAGAGATGCAACTTAAAAGTGAAAACAGTTTTCAAGAGGGTTGCTTTAAAGAACGTATGCCTTTAAATAAAACACACATGATACTGAATTTTCAAACCAAACTCATTGTATTCTGATGGTGAATACAATATATCCAATGAGCATAAGTCACAAGAACACCCCTAGGCACTAGCTAGTTGTGGGCCCCAGGTACCTCATATCTCGGTGAATATGACCATAACAAAAAATTTGTTCTCGTGCACGATCCACTAGTAGGGAACATAACCATAACCTATTGGTCCCCAACATCATCATAATATTTTAGGTAGTGTTGTCATCGTCAAACTTGCTACATGAAACAGGGACGAAACCACTCTCAATCACTAGCATACTAGTATACGTCCTCCAACCTAGATACTTGGGTTTCCCACTTTGTGCTCAAACAATTTCCACATGCTATTAAATTCCATTTACACATAAAAACACTAGTTCTGGTCACACACACTCCAAACAGTATCTAAACATGTTTTCCACCCTTTCTGTAACACAATAAACCATCTAAAATTTTCATAAAACAATTTCAAGAAGTTTAACAAAGTTTCACACATGAATTCCATTAGAAAATGAACTTTTTAGGCCAAAATCCCACCAATTCCATACCAAACCAGATTTTTCATCCCCAAAACCATTTAATAAATCAATTTCATGAATCTTAAAATGATCCCAAATTTTTCAACATGGAATACAAATGAAAACCACTTTTTAAAGAGAAATATCAAACGGAGCTTTAAGCATTTTACCAAACCAACGTATAACAAAGGTACAAATTTCAATTTTCATAAAGAGGGGTATACACGCCATTAGAAGAAACAAAAAATTTACATAAAACCTTTAAAACATTTAGGTTACACATTTAAGCTCAAACATTTTCATAAGAATGCTGAACAGTCCACTTATTGGCAACTCGTGCCAAAACATGTCAAAAAAACATCTCTTTATAAAACCAAAACCACTTTGTAAAGTAATAAAAGGACACAAAAATATCACATTTCATGATTCTTATGCTTTAATAAATTCAAAAAAGTTATTTTATATCACATTTAGAATACAATATGTTGAACAAATGAAATAAGAATAGAATGTTTCTCCTGAGGATGCAATCAAGCCAAGCGTTGATGAGAAAAAAGGCAGGGTTTATGCCTCCACTTTAGAGAATAAGACAAAGTCTTGGGCCACCATCTTCTCTGAAGAGACTAATTTCCACAATGATAACACATATAGCAAAGGAAAAGGTGATGACTTGTTGGCTTCTTACATGCCAGGAAGCATTGATGACATGATGGGCAAAAAACTGATTGAAGATGAGATACAAAAATAAGTTGATCTCCAACTCTCACATGAAAAGTTGGTTGCCTCAGGTATCAAGGGAAAGAAAAATTTAAAACTTGACACCCTGGTCAGTTCTAAAACTTTTCATGCTTCTCCCAAATCTATTGTGGACAATGATGGCTTTTAGCTTGTTTCTCACAAGAAGTCAAAGTCTCTGGTGATGTTTCAAGCAGTGGTTGAGAAACCGTTTGTAGGAAACCCTACCACTATAGATGGTACTTTTAATATATAGGAGGAAACTGCAAGATCTCCTGTGACAATGCATGAGGAGATGGCTTTGACTAAGAAAATGGAGGCTAAAGGGATATTGACTCCAGTGATAAGAGACACTTCCCTTGAAAATGAGCAGCAGGAGTATAGCTCTGATTCTAATAGTAATGATGCTGAGACACTTCTCAAAAGACTCCAATAACTTCCTCCAAGTAGAGGGAGAGTGATAGGACGTGGTTGTGGTCGCAGAAGGGGTACATGGCATTTAATGGGAGAAGAAGAAAGAATTATCACTGAACGGCTGAAGAAAAAGATAGGTAGTTATCTTTTCATTGGGATTTTTCTTTATTTTTTGGCACACTCTTGGGTTCCTATCTTTTGTTTTATTTTAATAAAAGAGGCACAACCTCCATCTTTCTCAAAAAAAACATTTAGAATACAAAAGGCCAATCGGGCACTTTTCTGAAGACTGGGCATGCAACATTTAGAAAAACAACTTCTATTTAACACCCAAAGGGGTAAAAATCCAAATTTTCATGAAAAAAATTTATTACAGTAGTTAAAATAGGTCATGAACATCACAATACATATCAAAAAATCTACTGAACATTTATTTGAACAAGCGGTGTGCAGTTTTATAATGAAACAACTCCATTTTACCCAAAACAAGGCATAAGTAACCATTTTCCACACCAAATAAATCATCCAAAGGTTGAAAAGAAATAATAAACATGTATATAAGGTGATAAAATCAATAAAAATATTAAAATTAAATAATAAGGTCAAGTTTTTGTGATAAAATACCTCAAAACCATGGTGGAAAGGAGATGCACAACCAAAAACACCCGCTGCAGGTGCCAAAACCCTAGATCTATGAATATCAGCCCTAAAAAAAACCCATAAAAATGATTGAAAAATAGAAACCTAGGTCTATCATTAACATGTGAGAAGATAAATCTCAGAAAAAATGAAAGAAGAAGGAATAGGGAAGAGAAAGAAGAAATATTTGATGAAGAAATTAAAAGGAACCACTAACCTTTTGTGAGAAATCATCTAAAAAGTGGCCAAAATGAAGAAGAATTAAGGGGGAATTTGGTTGATATCCAATAGTTAGGGATCCATTTGGGAGTTTGAATCGCCAAAAAATGTTAAAAAATGGAGAAGATATAAAAGAAACAAAATATATTTTTAAAACCAGATATGGGCTCATGGGCTGGATCAATACCTGAATAAATAACCCAAATCCACCATGACTATGAGTTCCTAAGGGGTCCAAATGGATATGGTGGTTTTAATAGGTTGGGGGAGGACAAGTGGAAAGTGTAATGAGTGAAAAATGTTGAAAAAATAAGTATTTATATGAGAAACAAATTTTGTTTTTAAATATGGAAATGGGCTCATAGTTGGCCCAAATCTTGAAGTAACCACCCTTTTCTACAAAAACTCCAAAACTAGATATGGTGAACCCATGGTAGGATGAATAGACATAGATGGCAGTTCAAAACTAAACATTAATCTCACCCAAAACCCAATAAAATTATCATGATTTCCCACAAACCAAATCAAAACCAAGACATGAAAAACCGGGTATGACACTCGTTATTCCAGGTAGAGATGATACTCCCCTATATAGGTGTAGATATTTTATCTATGGAGATGGTACTCCCATATCTCACTAGGTTTTGGGTATTATATACTCATTATTCTAGGTAGATATGGTACTCCCCTATACGGGCATGGTTCCTCTATATATGGGGATGATATACCCCTATCGCACTAGGGTGTGGGTCTCCCATATTTTGTATACAGATATAGAGATGGTACTCCCTTACATAGGTATAATTCCTCTATCTACTGAGTGTAATTCCCATGTTGTACCAGGTCATGGGTCCTATACATTTTTGATATTATTCTCCCATGTTTTGTGGAGAAATGATAAGGTGTGGTCCCTCCTCTTGACTTCTTTGGACAGACATGTGGGATATTGGGCATCGATGGTGGACCTTTGGAGCTGTAAGTAGACTCATTTTCCTAGGTTGGGCTGTCACGACCCGTCCTCGAGGCCCGTGTCGTGACTACCCCAAGCCTACCTTACATAGGCCAGGGGCTGGCGACTAGCACCAAAGGCATAAATCCTGATAACTGGGAAGGCATTGCCTTTATAAAAGTAAACAAAACACCACAGAGTACAAGAGGAAGTAAGCACTAAGTACAAAAGGAAGTGTTGAAAAGTAAAAGGGCTAGAATACAAACCCAATCGAAAGTACAGCTACAACTGAACAAAAGTACAACAGAAAATACAAAAAGCTAGAAGAATGGAAGCAGCTCCTGGGTCGTCCTCCTCGGATCCTACCTGAAGGGTAGGTACAGATAGCGCAGCTCCTGGATCGTCCACCACGGATCCTACCTAAAGGGTAGGTACAGATAGCCTCCACAACGCTCTCGCCCGTCAACCTCCTCTGAGTGTCGTCTCGTCGTGAAGTCCACCTCCGGATACTGTCTCCTCGTGAGGTCCACCTCCAGGTACCGTCCAGTCCTCAAACACTCGGCCTCTGTCTGCGCTGCCCGTTGTCTGCAACCAACACAATGTGGTGTGGGCATAGCCCGTGCAGGGGTGAGTATAACGATACTCAGTAGGGACCCCGAGACCCTCAAGGTCTCACTAAATCCAACAAGGATAACCACAAAGTAAGATCTCAACAGATAACCTCTACTTAGGTATATACCCATACATATACCTAAGTTATCAAGTAACTCGTCTCAATCATAAGGAAACACAAAGATTATGAAATCAACGGATAACCACTACCCAGGTATATGCCCATACATATACCTAAGTTATCAAGTAACTCATCTCAATCATGAGGTAAACACAAAGAGCATAGACTCAGCTCAAACCAGGATTTTCCTTATCAAAACCGTAACTGCTGAAGAGCCCCGTCTCTGGAGTGTACAGTGGTCCTGTCACGACTTCGAGGTACTGCTCACTAACCTAAGACTGTTGAGGTACTCCTCCTGTCGAGTACCGCGGGTCAGCCACCCAAACACAGTAGTGCTTCCCGCTGGGGTATGCCACCCAAACACAGTAGTGCACACCCCCTAATAGCCTGCAGAGGTACTCTCCGGACGAGTACCGCGGGTCTGCACTGTCACACAGTAGTGCTCTGTCTTCCATGGGTCTGCACCCAAACAATGTAGTACTCCATCCACTGGGCTAGTCGACTCACTCCAAGTCGAGTTGGTCAAGCAGTCGTCAGGTCTCAGCCCACTACACGGTCTCCGTACTCCATACGCTCGTCTCCGGGAGGGTCCACTCCACAAGCTACAGGTCGATACTCCAAGTATCTAAAGGTCCCACGAATAAGTATCTCAAATGACCGCCTCGTCATAGGGGTCTCAATGCAACAGACGGCGCGTCAATCGGGCGCCCGGTCTGTGAGTTATTAGTATTTTCGTCTCATGGGTCTGGTTGGTTTCGTGGGCGAACCAACCCGGCCGTATCTCAACTATACCCCAAACTCTCATAGGGTATACTCATAGGGACCGTTTCTCAACGTGATCATCAACGTCGGTGACGGTTCGTTAAACGGACGTCCAGTCTGAAAGTTATCAGCTTTTCCGTTCTAGGGGCCCGGTTGGATTTCAGGTACAATCCAACCCGACCACTATCCAACTGCAACCAAAACTCAGGCGAAGCATGCCAAAAGTTTCTTCTCATCAAGAGGAATCCAAAAAAGTCGGCGGCACGTCAATCAGACGTCCGGAGCTCAAGATATAAGCGTTTCTGCTCCGAGGCCCCGGTTGGTTTCGTGTTCGAACCAACCCAGCCGTACCCAAAGTTCTCCAAAACCCTGATTGTAATATACCGAAACAACTGACTCGATCCAAGGATCACTACGCAACTGATGGTGCGTCGATCGGAGGTCATTGTCCCAAGATATGGGCCTTTGAACAGAAACTGCCCGAAAGTAGGGGGTTCGGGCCCGGTCCGACCCGGCTCGAACCGGGTCTGGGTCCGGCCCGCTTGGGCGTAGCCCGGCCCGGCGCGCTGGCACGTTGGCGGTTTGCTGGCCAGCTCGGTTACACCGAGCTGGCAGTCAAGGGGGGGGGCGTGCTGCCCCCCTGTCTCAATTAACGCGGCCCCCACGTGGGGTCCGCTCCTGCCTCCAGCCGAGGGTTTCGAACCCCCAGTTCTCCACCTGACCGGTCGGCCTGCTCCGGCCGGCCGGCTGCTGTACCACGGGACCGGCGCGGGCCGGTCCCCCTGCTCCGACGCCGGCGGCCGGAAATTGGTCGTCGGTCCCTGCTCCGTCGCGGCCTTGGTCCAATCGGCGCGGTGCGACAGTACTGCGCCCCTCCACCGCGGCCCCGCTCCGGCCGCGGTGTTTTCGTGATTCTCTGGAGCGGCGCGACGGCGCCGCAACTATGTTTGATTTCAACAGCGCGGCGCGCCGGCGCCGCGCATCCTTGTCGCACGATCCCGCACGGTGTGACGGCACCGCGCCATCTCCGTTCCAAACCACATCAAAGTCAACAACAGAATTAAGGGAGGGGGTCGGCCCTGTTTGTGCGGTTCGGCCCCCTCCCGTTATTCGATAGCAAGCGGCTAAGATTACGAAGAACGCTCGAATATTCACAAACAAAACAATAAATCCCCTACCTCGATGGAGTCGTCGATCAAAGTTTGTCGCGGAAAAAGATGTCACGGAAGATCGATGCCGATTCTGTTGACGTCGGAGGAAGAATCGTCGTCGATGGCGGCGTTCCCCATGGTGGTGTCTCCTCCCTTGACGCGGAGGAAGAAAAAGAGAAGGCACGTCGTCGGTCTTCGCCCGATGAAGAATGCGGCGTCTCGCTTCCTTAGACGTGGAGAGAAGATGAGACGGCGTTCTTCGTCGAAGCTTCGGCGTTCTTTGCGTTCTTCAACAAAGGAGATGAAGCTTTCTTCTTCGGAGGAAGAAGTTCTTCAAAACTCAAGAGTTCTCTTCCCTTTATCTTAACACAACAATTCCAAAACAAAATAAAATAAGGATCAACCTTATTTTTTTTACCCATGCCATGCATTCAAATTTAAAAAATTGAAATCCATTTCACTTAATTAATTAAACCATGATTTGTTTAATTAATTAAGAGGTAGGTTGGAAAATTAAAAAGGAAGTGGAAGAGTTACTTAATTTAAGGGAGTTAACAAGTTTAAAGGGGAGTTTCAAGGGGTTATGGGAATTTGAAGGGGTGGGGTTCGTGTGGGCCCCACCTCACATTAATATCACTTAGGTAGTTAGGTTCACCCAACCTCCATCATTAGGATTTAACCACTTTAAAGAAATAAAATTAGCTGCACAAATTTTATTTCTCGGAAGTCTTTATCCACAAAACTAAACAACTCGTCCCGAGAAAAAGCAACTCTGGAAAAGGTCTTCTTAAGCAATTACCGACGCTACGAGTTCATCGGTTCCCTCAGATTTCAATTCTGAGCACCGGTTTAAAAGTTATAAAAACCCGCTCATTCGTTCATTGAATGTACCCCAGCCTAACTTCGGAACTTAATTCCAGGCACACCGGGCCTCGGAATCAGGCGTCGTCAGAAACTGCGTTCTTTTAAAATCCCAAAGAAAATTAAGAAAAAAATTCCTTTGTATTTTACGGGTCTTTACATTAATACCACCTCAGGTATTTACGTCCTCGTAAAGCTTTAACACAAACTAGGGATACAAAAACGGTACTGAGCACGCATCTGAGCCTTTCTCTCCCATGTGCTCTCCTGGAGGTTCCCATACTGCCAGTGAAAGCGCACCCAAGGAATCGACCATCCTCGTAGGATCTGCTCCTTTCGATCATCAACCTCTACTGGAACCCCACAAAAGTCACCCCATCTCCAAATTCCAGTTCCCCATGGTCGATGACATGCGTCAGGTCAAGCACGTATCTCCTCAGTTGAGATACGTGGAAGTCGTCGTGCACCCGGTGCAACTGAGGTGGATGGGTCAAGCGGTAAACCACCTCGCCTACCCAGATGAGGACCTAGAAGGGTCCGCTGAACCTCAGAGATTACTTGCCGCCTTGGCCACATCTTCATAAACCTCGTCGATGTGAGACCCGTATAAGGACGTGGTCATCATCCTTGAACTCTAGAGGCTTCATGTCATCTCTATGCAGTCTCATCTGCCATGATCCATAGGCGATCACTACCCACTCCTACATCAGAACACACCCGAGTCTGGTCCCTAATGCATCGCAGTGAACTATGTAACCAACGCCCACAGGTTGGGCGTACCGATCAACCCAGCTCCTGAAAGCTCTGCTGGAAGTGGTTCCGAAACTCTAGAGAATTCTGGCACAAAAGTAAGTTTGGCCATCTCTTGAGTGATCGAATGCACCCTCTTATGCATGATTCCATCCTGTGCTTCCTGGGTTTTCCTTTTCGCCGACCAAGAAAAACCTCATCCCAACATTGTAGATAAACCACAACCTTTTGGCCTAATACAGTCAATCCATGTATGAACTGTGGATCCAATCCATACTCAGACCAACATCGTAAGGCCTCGACGCTGCCACCAAGAGATTCCAACCAAAACTCTCGCCTCATGGGTCAGATCACACTATCGGCGTAAGTGTGATTATCGAGTCTCCTCCCAAGGTATCTCTATAAGTGAGGGTCAAGTCTACGGCTTACCAGAAACTCTAGGTCTGGGACAAGATTCGTGGAAGTAAGGAATGATTCGTATCAACGTCTGTTACTATGGTAGCTGGTAGTGGACTCAGACTGCCCCTCGAATCATTCTTAGAGCCATTGGGTCACTCTCCTTGACCACATGCAGCTACTCACTTCCCCTGCCATCCAGCTCCTTGAGCCTGGCGGGGACAACAAAGGCGGGTGGTTGTAACATGTTGAAATGTACACCACCTCATGATGCTCTCCTAGATCTGCCCCCACGTCTGCTGCTCTATAGACTTATCTGTCCTTAACATTTCCTCTTTTTGAAACATTCGCACGCCCAAGTCTCTGAGACTAGAACTAGTTTCCTGTTCCTACAGTACTGTGCAGTCTTCGTCTGCTCCTGGATGATCCGCACCTTCTTTGCCTACGATCTGTAAGAGCTGCTAAGATTTCTCCTTCGCCGAAAAGAGAAACTTCGTCTCATCCCCTGGATGAACCACTCCCTTTGCCTAATACAGTCAATCCTGACATGAATGATGAATTCATGCCATGGATGACGTCGTAAGGCCTTGACGCTACTACCAAGAGATCCAACCGTCACTCTCACCTCCAAGGGTCGAGTCACACTGTCGGAATCAGTGTGAGGTCATTGGGTCTCCTCCAGTAGAAATCTCGATAGTGAGGGTCAAGTCAACAGTTTTAATCGGGACCTCTCAGTATCAACCAAACAAAAGGACTAGAAAGCAAATATCACAAGGATAAGTGTATTTTATTATTGCAGCTCATAGTACAAAGACACAAATGCAACAACAACAACAAGGAACTAGAAGTACCAAGAACAAAAAGGTACCCACTAGTTCTACTCCTGTCCACCTGCTCTCGGAGTCCTACTGCCTTGTCCATCGCTCGGCTGTTGGTCAATCACTCGTCGCTGCTTTTGCCTCGATGGCTCCTCCAATGCCTGCGGATCAACTGTGCGGGGGGTCGGACAGTCACGTGTCATGTGCCCCTTCCTGTCGCAGGAGTAACACTGTCCGTTTCTGGAACACCTGGCTCCGAACCCACCTCGGGTGCCCCACACCACCGATCCTAAAACCCGAGATCGCCCAACTGCTGGTATGGTCCTCCTGGACCTCTACATCATCTATCTACTGCCTAAAGATGACTCAGCTACTGAAACATCGTCCTGCCAAAGCTGTATAAGCTCTAGAAAACTCTCAGCCACTTCCTCAATCCATTTCTCAGCTTCCTGTGAGTCGGGCTTGCCTCGGAACTTGAGGGTATTTGATGTTGGAACACATATAAGGCAGTAATCCTATATATGTCACCTACCGGTACTGCCGGTTGTATCTGCATACCAACAGGTAGTGATGTATAGATGACACACTATCCGAAGGCACTATCTCAGGCATCAGTCCACATACCGAAGCCTCATCGCTATGCGGACCATCCTCATGGTCACTCACTGGAAAACACTACTATCCAAGTCCACCATCCACTCTAATAATGTCTCATCTAAGCGAGAAAACTCTAGCAATCGCCTCTAGCCAGTGCTCTGTTGTATGGGAATCTGCCTCGCCTCGTAACCTTGGAGGCCGCTGCTGCTAGAACTCGTGCAATGCGCTCTGCCAGCGTGCACAGTTCGCTAGTATGGATGGTGGCATCTGCTGCCCAACAGGTGGTGGTTCTGCTGGTACACCACCCGAGGGTGCCAACAGAGTAAAAAGGGCCCCGCACTGGAGCCTCGCCGCTCGGTGGGCCGTCATCAAGTACTCTCTCGGAACTCCAACTGACTGTCTGCGTGGAGACATCCTGAACAGATGTGACACGGCTGGTTTGAGCTGATTTTAAAACTCTTGGAAACACACACGCAATCAGTTTTTTTCGTGCACAAAGTCGAAAATCAGTAGTCAGGGTCCTGGTGTACGGATACGTCGACTGCCGCACCAACACTGGACTCCCTCAACTGAAGACCACACTCGGTACCCTTAACACTATTGCTTCACAGAAAGGGAATATCAGAGTTATAAGTTCTGCGGTAGAACTGAATCCTCTGATACCAATTTTTCACGACCCGTCCTTGGGGCCCATGCCGTGACTACCCCAAGCCCGCCTTCCATAGGCCAGGGGCTGGCGACTAGCACCAAAGGCGTAAATCCCGATAACTAGGAAGGCATTGCCTTTATAAAAGTAAACAAAACACCACAGAGTACAAGAGGAAGTAAACACTAAGTAAAAAAGGAAGTGCTGAAAAGTAAAAGGGCCAGAATACAAACCCAATCGAAAGTAAAGCTACAACTGAACAAAAGTACAACAGAAAAGACAAATAGCTAGAAGAATGGAAGCAGCTCATGGGTCGTCCTCCTCAGATCCTACCTGAAGGGTAGGTACAGATAGTGCAGCTCCTGGATCGTCCACCGCGGATCCTACCTGAAGGGTAGGTACAGATAGCCTCCACAACGCTCTCACCCGTCAACCTCCTACGAGTGTCGTCTCTTCGTGAAGTCCACCACCGGATACTGTCTCATCGTGAGGTCCACCTCCAGGTACCGTCCAGTCCTCGAACACTCGGCCTCTGTCTGTGTTTCCCGTCGTCTGCAACCAACACAACATGGTGCGGGCATAGCCCGTGCAGGGATGAGTATAACGATACTCAGTAGGGACCCTGAGACCCTCAAGGTCTCACTAAATCCAACAAGGATAACCACAAAGTAAGATCTCAACAGATAACCTCTACTTAGGTATATACCCATACATATACCTAAGTTATCAAGTAACTCATCTCAATCATGAGGAAACACAAACATTACGAAATCAACGGATAACCACTACCCAGGTATATTCTCATACATATACCTAAGTTATCAAGTAACCCATCTCAATCATGAGGTAAACACAAAGATCATAGACTCAGCTCAAACCAGGATTTTCCTTATCGAAACCGTAACTGCTGAAGAGCCCCATCTCTGGAGTGTACAGTGGTCATGTCACGACTCTGAGGTACTGCTCACTAACCTAAGACTGCTGAGGTACTCCTCCTGTCGAGTACCGCGGGTCAGACACCAAAACACAGTAGTGCTTCCCACCGGGGTATGCCACCCAAACACAGTAGTGCACACCCCCTAATAGCCTGCAGAGGTACTCTCCGGATGAGTACCGTGGGTCTGCACTGTCACACAGTAGTGCTTCGTCCTTCATGGGTCTGCACCCAAACAAAGTAGTGCTCCGTCCACTGGGCTAGTCGACTCACTCCAAATCGAGTTGGTCAAGCAGTCGTCAGGTCTCAGCCGGCTACACGGTCTCCATACTCCGTACGCTCGTCTCCAGGAGGGTCCGCTCCATGAGCTACAGGTAGATACTCCAAGTATCTAAAGGTCCCACAAATAAGTATCTCAAAGGACCGCCTCGTCATAGGGGTATCAACGCAACAGACGGTGCGTCAATCGGGCGCCCGGTCTATGAGTTATTAGCCTTTTCGTCCCAGGGGCCCAATTGGTTTCGTGTGCGAACCAACCTGGCCGTATCTCAACTGTACCCCAAACTCTCATAAGGTATACTCATAGGGACCGTTTCTCAACGTGATCACCAACGCCACTGACGGTTCGTCAAACGGACATCCAGTCTGAAAGTTATCATCTTTTCTGTTTCAGGGGCCCGATTGGATTTCGGGTACAATCCAACCTAGACACTATCCAACTGCAACCAAAACTCAGGAACAGCATACCAAAAGTTTCGTCTCATCAAGAGGAATCCAACAAAGTCGACGGCACGTCAATCGGACGTCCGGAGCTCAAGATATAAGTGTTTCCGCTCCGAGGGCCCGGTTGGTTTCGTGTTCGAACCAACTCGGCCATACCCAAAGTTCTCCGAAACCCTGAGTGTAATATACCAAAACGACCGCCTCGATCCAAGGATCTCTACACAACTGATGGTGCATCGATCAGAGGTTCTTGACCAAAGATATGGGTGTTCGAACGGAAACTGCCCGAAAGTAGGGGTTCGGGCCCGGTCCGACCCGACCCGAGACCCCCTGGGTCAGCCCGAACCGGGTCGACCCGACCCGGGTCTGGGTCCGGTCCGCTTGGGCTCGGCCCGGCCCAGCGCGCTGGCGGTTCGCTGGCCAGCTCGGTTACACCGAGCTGGCGGTCAAGGGGGGGGGGGGCGTGCTGCCCCCCTGTCTCAATTAAGGCGGCCCCTACGTGGGGGCCGCTCCTGCATCCAGCCGAGGGTTTCGAACCCCCGGTTCTCCCCCTGACCGTCCGGCCCGCTCCAGCCGGCCGGCTGCTACACCACGGGATCGGCGCAGGCCGGTCCCCCTACTCCGACGCCGGCGGCCGGAAATTGGCCGTCGGTCCCTGCTCTGTCGCGGCCTTGGTCCGACCGGCATGGCGCGATGGTGTCGCGCCCCTCCGCCGCGGCCCCGCTCCGGCCGCGGTGTTTTCGTGATTCTCTGGCGCGGCGCGACGGCGTCGCGACCATGTTTGATTTCAACGGCGCGGCGTGGCGCGACGGCGCCGCGCATCCTTGTCGCACGATCCCGCGCGGTGTGACGGCACCATGCCATCTCCGTTCCAAACCACATCAAGGTCAACAACAGAATTAAGGGAGGGGGTCGGCCGTGTTTGTGCGGTTTGGCCCCCTCCCGTTATTCGATAGCAAGCGGCTATGATTACGAAGAACGCTCGAATATTCACGAACAAAACAATAAATCCCCTACCTCGATGGAGTCATCGATCGAGGTTTGTCACGAAAAAAGACGTCACGGAAGATTGGTGCCGATTCCATTGACGTCGGAGGAAGATTTGTCGTCGATGGCGACGTTCCCCACAGTGGTGTCTCCTCCCTTGATGCGGAGGAAGAAGAAGAGAAGGCACGTCGTCGGTGTTCGCCCGATGAAGAATGTGGCGTCTCACTTCCTTAGACGTGGAGAGAAGATGAGACGGCGTTCTTCGTCGAAGCTTCGGTGTTCTTCGCATTCTTCAACAAAGGAGATGAAGCGTTTTTCTTCGGAGGAAGAAGTTCTTCAAAACTCAAGAGTTCTCTTCCCTTTATCTTAACACAACAATTCCAAAACAAAATAAAATAAGGCTCCACCTTATTTTATTTACCCATGCCATGCATTCAAATTTACAAAATTCAAATCCATTTCACTTAATTAATTAAACCATGAGTTGTTTAATTAATTAAGAGGTAGGTTGGAAAATTAAAAAGGAAGTGGAAGAGTTACTTAATTTAAGGGAGTTAACAAGTTTAAAGGGGAGTTTCAAGGGGTTATGGGAATTTGAATGGGTGGGGTTCGTGTGGGCCCCCCTCACATTTAACCTCACTTAGGTAGTTAGTTTCACCCAACCTCCATCCTTAGGATTTAACCACTTTAAAGAGATAAAATTAGCTGCACAAATTTTATTTCTCGAAAGTCTTTATCCACAAAACTAAACAACTCGTCCCGAGCAAAAGCAACTCTGGAAAAGGTCTTCTTAAGCACTTATCGGCGCTGCGAGTTCATCGGTGCCCTCAGATTTCAATTCCGAGCACCGGTTTAAAAGTTAGAAAAACTCGCTCGTCCATTCACTGAACGTACCCGAGCCTAACTTCCGAACTTAATTCCGGGCACACCGGGCCTCGGAATCAAGCGCCGTCAAAAACTGTGTTCTTGTAAAATCCCAAAAAAAATTAAGAAAAAAATTCCCTTGAATTTTATGGGTCTTTACATGGGAAGTTCAATGGAGATACCCTTTCTTTATCATATAGGTTTCTTATATAATCATATATATCTATGTTGTTGGGTTTCATTTCCCTCTTATTTTGGGTTGATCTGATTACTTCTATCGTGTCTTCTATTGTTCCCTCTTCAGTTTTTAGGGTGTCTTACTAAGTATGTATATACTCACCCCTGCAATGGATTTACCCACACGTGTCATGTTTTATAAAGATTATGGAAAGATCAGTGGTGATTTTAGAGGATCATAGGGATACTTAGGTTCATATACCACTTACGATGTTCGGTCTTGGAGATTAGGAGTCATGCTCTCTTAGATATTTTATTTTCTAGTTGTTTTCAGGTTGGGACATCTTTTCTGAGTGGGTGTTTATTTTTCCCTTTTTATTTTGGATTACACTTCCACACTCTTATGTATTCCCTATAGGTTATTATATTCACAGTTTGACTCTAGATGTTATTTTATTTTATTATTATTCCTTTAATACCACTCTATAACGATCCAACCCATCGAGGTTTGCCTGGCTGGTGAAAGACTGGGCCACCACAACCCCATGTCTGCATTTCAAGGCCCTGTATAGGAGACCCTGCAGGTCACCCTTATTCTGAAATGAGATCCATGAGACATATCTTATTGGGTCAGAGATGGTGCGGGTGACGATGGAGAAGGTCTTGATTATCTATGAGCATATGAGGGCAGGCCAAAGCTGATGGAAATCTTATGAAAGTCAACGTCATAGTCCCTTAGAGTTTGAACAGAGAGGCCATGTTTTTCTGAGAGTCTCCCCATGATAAGGATTGAGGAGATTTTTTCAGGGAGACAATATATCCCTAAGGTTTATCAGGTTGTTCGTGATCCTACAAAGGGTTGGAGAGGATTCTTACCGCCTAGTCTTACCTCCATGGTTGGAACGGGTGAATGTTGTCTTACATGTGTCACAACCGAGGAGATACATGAATGATCCTACGCATGATAGTGAATGGGGAGAGATGGACATCGAGGCTGAATCCACCTTTGCTGAGTACCCGGTGGTGATCGAGAATCAACATGAGAGGATCCTTCATGGATAGACCATTCCCTTGGTTCATGTGTTGTGGCAGCATGGGAGCATGCAGGTGAGATCCTAGGAGCGGGAGAACTAAATGTGGGATCAGTATCCCCAAATTTTTTTTATTTTTACTTTTCATTGATGAAAATATTTGAAGGAGAGAATAATATAGAGACTCTGTTTTTTTCTTGTAATACTTTTAAATATATTAAGAAATATTTTCATAGTCAGGTGCTAAGACAGCGTGAGATTTTGAGGCCCGATTAGCTCGGAATTGATATTATAAAAATATTTAATATATTAATATCGTGTGCACATCGTTTTTCATAAATAATGGAATAACTCTTTAACATAGTCTCAAATAAAAAATTTGAGACCACGGTTGAATCTAGATCATAGGGTTTACCCTAGGCGTGACCTAAGGTTGGTCATCTTTGAACGTCCTGTTGACGAGGTCATTGGCAGGTGCGTTTAATTAAAATAAATAAATTATTTGTTTTATTAAGAGAACTAATTAAATTCTCTATAAATAATCCATTATAAAAATTCTCCAGGGTTATCTGCATAAACCCTAGGATAATTGAGAGGAGAAATGATGACATTCATTAGAGAATCAACATCGAGCAACGATTGACAACCAAATCGAGGTGGGTCGAGAGGCAGTGAACACAGCAGGTCTTCTCCATCACTATTGAATGTGTTCTTCACCAATGATTGATCCATAAAAGAGTTATATCTCATCAATTATAGTTTTCACCCTTGATTAAATGTTTGAGTATGTATTTTATTAATCTTCTTTTGATCTGTGATTTATCTTCTCTTCACATGAGCCCAATTTTCGTAAATTAAATTGTTTATTCAAATTATTATTTTCTTATGCCATGATCTCACCATGGATTCCCCATTTTTCAATCATTGGATGATAACGCTTGGTTGACGATTTTTATCACCCTTTTTAAAGTGATCTTCCCCAATTTTTCTTCGTATTCACCGCTTTTGGCCTACGGGGTCACGATTCGACTTTGTCGAGGTGGGTTCAAGCGTGATCAAACCCCCTGATTCATGGTGATTGTGCGTACAACAATTGGAATGATGATTTTAAGATGGAACGAGATACATTGTGGGATGAGGGTTATGATTCTCATAGATCTGGGATCCAGGACCGAGCGACAACGACCATAGGAGCGATACACACATGTGGGATTTATGTGAATGGATGGAATCCATTTTCAGCCATCGATGGTTGAGAAACAATTTTCGAAGGTGATTACCACCATTTTCGAGTGGTAAAATGGTGGAAATCATGATATAAGTGGAAGATCTAGGATACATGTGATGAACTAATATTTTATATGAAAATACCGACTAAACAGTGTGTACTGGAATGAACACACATCGTGTAGTCACCAAGATATAGCGGCTAGGGTTTTGGGAAAAAGATAATGATCACACACTGTGTGGATGGTCCTCACACCATGTTACCCTCCCTGTATATCTAGTTTGTGTGTCAGTTGTACACGCCTAGGATCCTATGAAGGAGGACACATCGTGTACTCTGAGAATACATGGGCATGTGCCGATACCCGGGCACAGATAGGTACACAAATAGGTACACAACAAGTCTTGATAGATAGGGGCATGGATAGGAGTACACAAGTAGGCCTCGATTGATCAAGACACATCATGTGGGGCCCATACATGATTTTTATGGTGATATGTACACTGATCCATGTCCATATGAGAACACAACTAGGCACTGGCACGAGACCACATGTCGTGTACCCCCCCCCCCTCTTTGAGGAACTTCTACCTCTCATATCTCCTCTATTTTGACTCAGAATTTGGATCTCCAGTATCTTATCCTGAGTTTTTTCCATGTAGAACATGATGGGGGCCTTGGTAGTGGCTTTTGATATATGATGTGAGATATTATGAGTGTGGAATTTCATTAGGCGATGATCGATAATGACAGTGATCGATCTGGATCATCGAAGAGTTTATATAGAGACGGTACTACCCTATATGTGAATGATTCTTCTTTCTATGGAGACAGTACTCCTCTGTCACACCAGAGAAAGGGTCTTCCATATTTTTTATTTCAAATAGAGATGGTACTCCCTTATACAAGTGTGATCCCTCTAACTATGGAGACGATATTCCTCTTTTTCATTAGGGTGTGGGTCCTCCATACTCATTATTCTAGATATATATGGTAATTCCCTATATGGTTGTGGGTCCTCTATCCATGGAGATGGTACTCCCCTATCGCACTAGGGCACATATTCTCCATACTTTTTATTCCAGGTAGAGACTACACTCCCCGATACAGGTTTGATTCCTTTATCCATGGAGATGGTACTCCCCTATCACACCAAGGCACGAATCCTCCATACTCATTATTCCAGGTAGATACACTACTCCCTTATATGGGCATGGGTCCTCTATCTATAAGGATGGTACTCCCCTGTCGCATCAGGGCGTGGGTCCCCGATATTCTATACACAAATATAGAGATGGTACTTCTCCTACACGAGAGTAGGTCCTCTATCTAATGAGTGGAAATCTCATATTGTACTAGGGCATGGTTCCTATACCTTTTAGATATTTTGATCCCTCTGGTTGTGGAGTGGTGGTGAGATGCGGGCCCTCCTCGTGACTTCTTCATATAGACATGTGATATGTTGGGCATCGATGGTGGACCTTTGGAGCACATGCAGACTCATCATCCTAGGATGGGCTATGAGATGGAGTTCCCCTTTCTCTCACATTTGGGTTTCTAATATGAGCATATATATATATATATATTGTTGGGTTTCCTTTCCCTCTTACTTTGGGTTGATCTTAATACTTATATCTTGTCTTATATTTCTCCCTCTTTAGTTTTCGAAGCATCCAACTGGGTATGTATACAATCACCCCTATATGGATTTTCCTTCATGCATCGTTTCTTATGCAGATGATGGATAGATCAACGGTGATTTCATATGAGTATAAAGATACTTGGGTGTATAGACTATGTACGGTAGTCGGACTTGGAGATCAAGATCCAGGCTCTCTTAGCTATTTTCTTTTCCAATTATTGTCTGGTTGGGACATCTTTTCTAGGTGGGTGTGTATTTTTCCCTTTTCATTTTGTATTACACTATTTCACACTTTTGTATTCCCTAGAGGTTATTACATGCATGGTTTTTTACTCTATATGTTACTGTAATTTATTATTATTCCTCTGCACTTCTGAATGGAGATGGTTGTGTGTGTGCATATAGGTACTTTAGGAAAAGGTAACCCATTTTAGCTATTTCTTCTCAATTCTTGTCACCAGCCTCTGGCCTATGGAGGTGGGTTTGGGGTTGTGGTGGCCCAGTCTTCCACCGGCCAGGCGGGCCCCAATGGGTTAGTTTGTTATAGGTAATGAGGGTAAATTTAATGAATATATGTGATATCTATGACATAAAAATAATTATAAAATTGTAATATATTATTTTCCTTTCATTTGTTCCATTCTTCAAGAAAATGTAAACAATATTCATGCATATATATTACTTTTTATCTCCATGAATAGGTAATTTAATTTTCTATCTCTAACTTTTACGGATTACTCTATATGCATATATACTAGATATATATGATATTTATATCATGGTTAAAATTATAGAGATGATGGAACCATGATCAAAATAAGTATACCAAAAATAAAAAATCAAAACATATGTGAAAAAAAAAGTAGTTATTACACGAAACGTAATTTTGACAAGAAATTCTTGATAAACGGGTAATAAAATGGTATGAGTACATCATATATGATATTATAAATATGATATTATATATATGATATTATATATATGATATTATATATATGATATTATATATATGATATTATATATATTATTATGATCATATAATAAATGTATAATAAATTTATATTTATTATACAAGAGGCTAGAGCACTTTTGAGGCACAAGGAACTCAAGGTAAGATATTTTTGTCTCAATTTTCCTTCTTTGAGACATATGTTGTGTTATGTGCCTATCTTATTTTATGAAGTGTATATACAGAACCTTTGATGTGTAATATTATGAATTTATTTATTCTCATGATATTTTAACTTTCATTTAATGTTATTCTTTCATGGGGATTACGATTCAAAGTTACCAAAGTGGTCAGGGTTTTATGATACAGTCTCATCATTTATCAGGATTGTTTATTTTTATGCTTATGATGATGAAATCCTATGATCCATCTCTCAATAAACACATGAATTTTCTTCTCCTATGTTTATGTCATGAGAATATATTTTTCCCTTCATTTTCCTCTATGTACTCAAGATTTCAAAAGAATGATTTTAAGAAAAAATCATTTTTTATTTCTCTCTTTGGTAGAAAATAATATTTCTTCCAAACCATGTTTTCTAAAAAAAATTCAAAATTTTTTTTAACATTATTCAAATGAATTATTAAAGAAATTTTTATCCATTTTTGACTTTTTACAAAATGTTTTGAAAGGAATCTTCATGTCACTTTCCAAACAAGGCATGTATGGTATTTACCAAAAATGTGAAATGAATCTTTGCTTTTTAACGTGTATGACATGAATGATATTTTTCACCACCATGACCTATCAATGATTTAAATATTATTTTATAATTTTCCAAATTTATTTTCAAATAAAATTATTTTTAATTTTTTTATAAGTTTTTAGTTTTAAAAATGATTTTCAAAGTGAAAAGGGTATTTTCCTCAAGAAATGTTGCAAATGAGCTTTCGAAATCATTTTCTATATAAGATGTCATCCTTTGATGTTACTTATGATTTAATAGAGATATAATCCAAGGATACCATTCTTATTATTTCTCTGAATGGTTTGTGATTATAATAAATATATGTTTATGAAACTCGTTTCTTTTCCATATGTTATGTTTTGATGAAATGTATATGAAACCCAATTTTTTCATGGGTTATGCTATAATGAAATAATGAAATGTTTATGAAACTCATTTCCTTTCATTATCTCTGATATGAAGTATGTTTTATGATCTTGTGGCACACATATGTATGTTTTTTATTATGTGGTGAGTATAACCTATATCTCCCATCAATGCATTGGGAAAATATTGATATCTCATGACATAAACAAAACTATAATGGGGAGTGACCCCAGTTCAATAAGGGACTATGTCCACTATGATAGTCTTGGGAGTGAACCTTGACTACTATTATGGTTTTAGGAGTGAACTCATTCCACTACAATGTTCTTGGAAATGATCCTTGAACTACTAAGGAAATTATTTTCTATGCTTATGTTCATGTCACAAATCTATGCCTTATGAAAATGTTATGTTCTCATGGTTTGTGTTCTTTAATTACATTATGATTCATGTCTTATGAGTTGCCAAGATTTATTTCATGAATCAATTTTATGATCTAGGATATGCAGGGTATGTTTTTTAAATGTTATTCTCATGTTTTCATACCCTTATGCTCATGATATGTTGTTATCTCCCTTTTTTACCCTTACTAAGCATTTGTGATCACTCATTATTATGTTTCCTTTCAATGGGTTATGATGAAAGGTATTATGTATGATATGTATAATAAGGGTGTTAGTTGTGAAGAACATAGTGGGAGATGACATAGCTCACTTATGGACTAGTTATTTATGTGTCCAAGTTTCCAAAGGCATTAGACCTAAAAGATTATGTCATGGATCATTATGTTATGTAATGAATATTAATCTATTAATATGTAATATTTATAACAACCCTTTTCTTTATTACACACTTAAACATTATTTATTACATAAACTTTCACTTAAGACAACTCTAAGGATAAAGAGGTCTAGTGTCTTGGGAAATTAGGAACATGACATAACAACTTAGAACAAAAAAACACAACATCTTTATTGAAAACTTCTTTTACATGACCACAATATTCCCTCGTACTTAGCATTGCATGGGATAACCTGAGGACATTCATAAGAAAAGAGTGAGCTATAAAGCCCAATAAGGGAGTAAATAAGGAATAAGATGAATAATATAGTACATGTTAGAAAATAGGCATATCAATGGATCACAAGAGAAACATGAACATAAAGGCATGATATAACATGATTAACATAACATGAAAATGTGCCAACAACATTTAACATGATATTAGCATGAGACAAGGCTCGTTGCACATGGAGCATGAGTAAACCCACATTGAACTTGAATTAACATGAGTAATCCCTCATTACACTTGAATTATCATTATACTAATCATTACCCAATGCATTGGAGCGCTATCAAGGAACACCCTTCTTAATTATTTCATTTCATGTATAAGTGTGCCACATAAGTCATACAATATGAATTCATTAAACATCATCATTTATTCCACGATAAAGGAATGTTGAATTCATACATGAAACTCTATAATAAATAATTAAATGTGCATAAAAGTGAATACCCTTGATAGAGAAATGGGCATGGTATTCACTACACAATGACTTTATCTTGTAAAATCGCAGTGCAATTTCGGCAGCACAATAGCATGACATAATAATTCATAAAAATGGTTGATGAGAGAGAAAGGGGTATCTCATAATATGTGCATGAAATGGACAGTAAGGGGTTCATATAGATACATGTACCAACATATGTAATAGAATTTATATTCATAATATAAAATAATTTCTTGAATGTAAATGAGGAGAGAGAAATCTCTTGCGGAATTTCAGCATGGTAACAGGTGTACATGGTAGGCATTAATGAGAGAGAAAGAGGTATATCATCATTCAAACATAAGGAGGGTAGTATAGGGGAGGTGACAAATCATACCCCAACTTTTTTAATTTAAAATACAATGGTATAGAAACATAAAGAAACTTGGATAAAAATGAGAGAGGAAGAAATCTTTTGCTTGTAAGTAAGATCCTAACGGTTTGGGAGAGGCTTGAGAGAGGCTTCTAGGGATCTTGGGTACCTTGGGAGGATTCTAGAGAGAGGAGGCAAGAGGATGGTCAAGTTAGAAATAGTTTGAGTGAAGAGGAATGGGATGTTGAGTGGGTTTATATAGGAAATGAGAGGAAATTATTTATTATTTGGATTTTGGACACCACACATTAAACTAATCAAAACCACAAACCAACTCATGGTTTTTTCACATGGTTTTTGAAAAAGGAGATTATAAAACATTATTTTATAAATGACCAAAATTATTAAAATATTAGTCATTTCTTATGTGGAGGTGAGTCACACTCTCAAGGAAATCATTTTAAAAGTTAAAATGTTTTATAAGTTTTGGAGGGTCCACAAAGGCACCATAAAATTAATAAAACAAATATAAAATCACATTATTTTAAATTTAAAGCATATATTGGACAAATATCCTTTTTATATTATTTTATTACATCACTATTGGGTCATTATGATGTCATAAAACACATTATATATTTAAACGATATTTAATTTTTACCCAAAAATTTGATTGTCTAAGAAAATTATGAAAAAATAACCATTAGATAATTTCAGCATCTTAATTCCAAAAATAATTTTAATTTTATCTAAATAATTTTCTAAATATTTGAATTTTTACTTTTAAAATAAAAACTGGCATTTATCGAAAATTCATGGGTTTTGACAAAAATAGCTTTCAAACCTTAATAAAAATTAAAATTGTATTCATAAAAATTATATGATCATTTATATTTAATAAAAAGTAATTTAGTAATAATATTTTATTAAAATATTATTTAATTCAAAAATTCATTAATTCATCAAAATATATTTCTTAATTGAATTTAAATATTAACTAAAAATACTATTTGTGCTTTAAAAAAATATTTACAAAGTAACAGTAATAAAATAAATGTATATTATTTATACAAAAATAAAGCACACAATCCTTGTGCTAGGTTCTCATTACATAACCCCTTATAACACCTGTATAAGACCTAAGGTGTGCGATGATGACAGACTCTTGGGGTGGCTCGGATAACATCGATCGGGTGGTAATCTCTGTTAACTTCCACTTCTCCCGTAGGCGGTTCCATTCAAGCTTAACATGTTGAAGCTAGGCTTGGGATTGGTCAAGAGAGAAGCTCAGTGATGCTACATCCTTTCCAATCTCTGACAAATGGGATTCATATGGAGCAATTCTACTAGATGTGGTCATCGCTTCATTTGTCTGAGTAAATTGGATTTGTTAAAGCCCTATATTTATACTAATAATTTGATCACTGTTCAACGGCTATATTAGCAATGGTAACAATTCTTAACAGTATTTTAAAATCCAAAAACATAAAAATAAGGAAGTGCATATTTTTTATATAACCATTTTACATAATAATACATTTAATTAGATCAAGAGGAATTTTCATTAATAAAATTTTGGGTCATTACAATCTTCCCCCCTTAAGAAATCTTGCCCTCAAAATTTCATTTTCCCACACTAAAATAGATGATGGTAACCCTGCTTCATCACTTCCTTCGATTCCCACGTTGCTTCTTCAAACTTATGGTTTCACCACAACACCTTGATGAGGGGCAATGTCTTATTTCTTATAACTTTTTCTCTACAATCTAATATCTTCACTGGATTCTCTTCATAGGAGAGGTCATTCTCCAATGGTATCACCTCTAGATTGAGTACATGTGATGGATCGGTTATGTACTTCCTCAAGAGTGATACATGGAATACATCATGTACTTGAGATAGGTTTGGTGGGAGTTTTGGTCGATAGGCCACTGCTCCAATGAAATCAAGGATCTCAAAAGGGTCAATGTACCTTGGACTAAGATTTCCCTTCTTCCCAAATCTCATAACTATCTTTCATGGAAATATGTGGAGGAATACCATGTCTCCAATATCAAACTCTAGGTCTCATCGATGATTATCATCATAGCTCTTTTGTCGACTCTAGTCAGCTTTAATGTATTGTTGGATGGTCTTAACCTCCTCCACTATTTCCTCAACCATTTATGGACCTAGGAGTTTTCAATCCCTAACTTCATCCCAACATGTCGGTGTTCTGCACCTCTTCCCATAAAGGGCTTCATAAGGATCCATTTGGATGCTTGAGTAGAAAATGTTGTTGTAAGAGAACTCAACCAGAGGAAGATATTGATCTCATCCTCCTTTGAAGTCCATTTAGCATGCTCTCAACATGTCCTCAAGTATTTGGATAGTCCGCTCATATTGTCCATCAGTTTGAGGATGATAAGTCATACTAAAGTTCAGCTCAGTATTCAGAGCATGTTGGGGACTCTTCCAGAACTTAGAGGTGAATCTTGGATCTCGATTGGATACAATAGATAGTGGTACTCCATGCAACCTTACCACTTTTATGATATATATTCGTGCTAGTTGATCTAATGAGAAATCCTCTAGAATTGCAATGAAGTGTGCAGTCTTTGTAAGACGATCCACAACAACCCAGATAGCATTGTTTCCTTTGGATGTATTTGGAAGTCTGGTGAAAAAGTTCATGGTAATTTTCTCCAATTTCCATGCTAGTATGGTTAATGGTTGCATCATCCCCTTAGACTTCTGCCTCTCAACCTTCACTTATTGACATACCAGGCACTTTGATGTATACTCAGTGATCTCCTTCTTCATATTATCCCACCAATAATGCTCTTGGAGATCTCGATACATATTTGTGTTTCCTGGGTGAATGGAGAAATTTGAACTATGTGCATCATCCAAAAGTTCCTTCTTTAACTCCGGATTTGATGGAACACATAGTCTTGACCCAAATATCACAATTCCTTCTTCATTAACATTGAAATATAAGGATTTCCCTTTTCTGATAGTTTCCACTTTCTTCTGAATTCACACATCATCCTTTTAAGCATCCTTTAATCTTTCCAAAAGAGACAGTTGAGAAATAATTTGGGAAAGGATTGATAATGTTCCCTTCTTTATTATTCTCATGTCCATCTTCATCAAATCTAATAAGATTGGATCCTTTTCAATTCTCATCAATGATAGAATCATTGGGTTCTTTCTACTTAGAGAATCTTCCACCTTATTCTCTTTCCCAGGGTGGTAATGAATTGAGTAGTCATAGTCTTTGATCAGCTCTAACCATCTTCGTTGGTGAATGTTTAACTCTTTCTGTGTGAATATATACTTGAGGCTTTTGTGATCTGTGTATATTTCACACTT
Organism: Viscum album; assembly: GCA_963277665.1. Taxonomy (NCBI): domain Eukaryota; kingdom Viridiplantae; phylum Streptophyta; class Magnoliopsida; order Santalales; family Viscaceae; genus Viscum; species Viscum album. Next base: position 1,451,483,833 of record OY728152.1, on the reverse strand, counting down.
CTCCCCAAAGAGGTAATGTATCCAAATTTTTAAAGCGAATATTACTGCAGCCAACTCCAGATCGTGTGTTGGATATTTTTTCTCATGAACTTTCAATTTCCTTGAAGCATAGGCAATGAATTTGTCATTTTTCATCAACACACAGCCCATGAACTTATTCAAAGCATCACTAAATACCACAAAATGTTCTCCACTTGTGGGTAGTGTGAGCACGGTCACAGTTATAAACCTTCTTTTTAACTTCATGAAGATCTCTTCACATTCATCACTCCAAGAAAACTTGACTCTCTTCCAAGTTAGCTTGATAAGAGGGTTTGACAATCGTGAGAAATTTCTCACAAATCGGCGATAAAATCCAGCTAACCCTAGGAAGCTATGGATATCTGTCACCGATTTTGGTCTTGTCCATCCCTCAATTGTAGCTATCTTGGAGGGATCCATAGATATATCATTGTTTGTGATGATATGAACCAATAATGATACCTCCTTCAACTAGAACTCAGACTTTTTGTACTCTGCATAGAGCTTCTCCTTTTGCAAGGTCTCTAATACTGTGCTTAGATGCTCCTCATGCTCCTCCTTGGTTTTGGAGTATATTAGAATAACATCTATAAAGACTACCACAAATTTTTCAAGGTAATCTATAAAGACTCTATTCATCAAGTTCGTGAATATTTCTGGAACATTAGTGAGTCCAAAAGGCATTACTATGAATTAATAGTTCCCGTACCTTGTACGAAAAGAGGTCTTGGTGATATCCTCTTTCTTCACCCTTACTTGGTAATATATCAACCACAAATCCACCTTGGAGAAGTATTGTATTCCACGTTGCTGATCGAACAAGTAATCAATTCGGGGCAGATGATACTTTTTATTTATCGTGATTTTGTTGAGCTCATGATAATCAATATAAAGGCGCATTGACCCATCCTTCTTCTTGATGAAAAAGACTGGTGTACCCCATAGTGAAGCACTTGGGTGTATAAACCCTTTATCCAAATTCTCCTATAGTTGTTTCTTCAGCTACTCGAGCTCTATAACAGCCATTCTATACATAATCTTGGATATTGGAAATGCACCAGGTATAAGATCAATCGAGAATTCAACATCTCTTCTAGGAGGAAGACTAGTCAATTCCTAGGGAAACACTTCGGTGAATTCCCTCACAATAGGTATGTCTTCAAGGATGGTTTCTTCCTTAGACTCAATTATCTGATCAAGATATGCATTCTCATATGGTAGTAATATCCATGCTTTAGATGATGGTGATAAAGAAGATCCATCCTCCTCTTTGTACTTGTACAAAATTGGGGGTCGATTCGCCATATGGAGAGTGATTTCCCTCTCACATCAATTTTTGTTGGCTCTATATAGGGAAAGTCAATCTATACCAAGAATTGCATCAAATTCCACCATATGGAGTATGATGAGGTTCTCCGGGAAGTTCAATCCACAAATTGTGATAGGGGAGGAGTTATATTCATGGGTTGCAATGATTGACTCATTTTCCATTCTCACTGACATCTTTACTTCCATGGTTTTTTGTGGTGTTGGGATTGTTCTACTAAACTTTCAGGATATAAAAGAATGTGTAGAACTATAATCAAAAAGTACATTTTCTATTCTTGAATAAATAACTAGAGTATCTATCACCACTTCGTTGTTGGGATTCGTTTTGGTAGTAGTGATGGAAAAATCTCACTCTTGCTTCCTTGGAGGTTGTTGGTTGCCTCTAAAAACCCTTGGCTTAGGGCATTGGTTTGAAAAGTGTCCTGATTCTTTGCAATTGAAGCAATGAATAGTGCATTGAGGGTCAAATGGAGTGTTCTTCTCCTCTGTCATAGTAGCGGGTTTTTCTTGCCAATAGTTAATGGTCATGTGCCCTTCTCTTCCACACCTAAAGCATTTCCTCATCCACTTCAGACAATTTTTGGGGTGCTTCTATCCACACCTTTGGCAAGTGGGGTGATGGAATTTCTTATCACCGCTGGATTTATCCATCGGACCGCTAGAATTAAAGTCCACCTTGCGCTTCTTATTCCCATGATACCCCTAAGATTATCTGATCTCCATTTCGACTTTGAGGGCACATTAGACAATTTACTCATAGATCTCAAAGTCACGGATCACTAGGGATTTCCGTATGATAGGTTTTATCCCACCAAAGAACCAATCAAACTTGCATTCAGGGGTGATGAAAAAGTCGAAGGCATATCGTGCAAGCCTTGTGAAGTTTACCTCATATGCTCCGATGGATTCATCGCCTTTTTTCTTGAGGTCAAGGAAGTCCCTTTCCATCCTAAGTCAGATGGTTTGAGGAAAATATTTATCGAAAAACATTTTTTGGAAATCCTTCTATTCCAATGCCTCAATATCCTCTTCAGGCTTTTTATTTTTTATCATTATAAACCATTGATCAGTTTCACCCTCCATATGATAAGCATCCAGAAGTATCTTTTCTTATTCAAAACATTGAAGGATATAAAATATCTTCACAATGAATTTGATCCATTGTTTGGTGATTGAGGGATCAGATGATCCATTAAAAGTAAGAGGTCTTTGTCTCATAAATCTCTTGATTGCGATTTTTTCTTTCTTAGGGGGGTTGAACGTTCCTCTTGACCCATATTTCTATTCAAAACTTGAGTTAAATAAGAGAGTATTATGACAAAGTTTTTGATTCCTGCTCCCATTGGATTGGACATCTCTTTAGAATAGTCATCACATTGATCTTTGCATCGGTTGTTAGCTTGAGTCCTCCTATTACCATAAATTTGATGGAATAAAAGGAAAGTTAGGGGTAACACATAAAGGGGAATCCAAAGACAAAAATGGATAACTTATAAATTACTTTTATTTCCTTAGGGGAATTTTTTTTATTCCCTTAATAATGGTTCATACTAAGCTTATGAATTTACCAAAGCATATCCCATGTGAGTGTCATAACCAAGAGTGTAGCAAGGCCCATTTTCGTGCACCATTTCTCGTTCGAGTCTAACTCAAAGCAGTTTTTTCGGGTTTTAACCCTAGATACATCTATGTCAGAGCCGCCTCTACCTGCTCGTATCCATACAGGGATATATTTAATTGATAAAACACTTACTCAATACTCACCAAAATTTAGGGATGTTTTTATTATACTTAGTCTTATCCCTAAGGCTTTCACTAGGGTTTTCTAATCCTAATCCCAAAAATAACTAAACCTCCCTCTGATACCAACTATAACAACTCTGCTCTTTATTACACACTTAAACATGATTTATTACATAAACTTGCACTTAATACAACTCTGAGAATCGAGAGGTATAGTGTCTTGGAAAATTAGGAACATGACATAACAACTTAGAACATAAAATACAACATCTTTATTGAAAACTTCTTTTACATGACCACAACATTCCCTCGTACTTAGCATTGTATGGAATAATTTGGGGACATGCATAAGAAAAGTGTGAGCTATAAATCCCAGTAAGGGAGTAAACAAGGAATAACATGAAGAATATAGTACATGTTAGGCAATATTCAAATCAATGGATCACAAGATAAATATGAACATAAAGGCATGATATAGCATGATTAACATAACATGGAAATGTGGCAACAACATTTAACATGATATTAGCATGAGCCAAGGCTCATTGTACGTAGAGCATGATTAAACCCTAATTGCACTTTAATTAGCATGATTAATCCCTCATTTCACTTGATGTATCATGATACTAATATTTACCCAATTCATTGGAGCGCTATCAAGGCACACCCTTCTTAATCATTTCATTTCATGCATAAGTGTGCCACATAGGTCATACAACATGGATTCATTAAATATCATCATTTGTTTCATGATAAAGGAATGTGGAATTCATACTTGAAACTCTATAATCAATAAGTAAATGTGCATAAAGGTGAATACCCTTTATAGAGAAATGGACATGGTATTCACTACACAATGACTTTGGCTTGGAAAATCACGGTGCAATTTCGGCAGCACAACGGTGTGACATAAGAATTCATAAAAATGGTTGATGAGAGAGAAAGGGGTATCTCATCATATGTGCATGAAATGGACATTAATGGTTCATATAGATACATGTACCAACATATGTAATTGAATTTAGATTCATAATATAAAATAATTTCTTGAATATAAATGAGGAGAGAGAAATCCCTTATGGAATTTTGATATGGTAACAGGTATACATGGGAGGCATTAATGAGAGATTAAGGGGCATCTGATCATTAAAACATAAGGAGGAAATTATATGGGAGTTGATAAATAATACTCCAACATTTGTAATTGAAAAGACAAAGGTAAATCAACATAAAGAAACTTCGACAAAAATGAGAGAGGAAGAAATCTCTTACTTGGAAGTGTGATCCCAACGGCTTGGGAGAGGCTTGAGAGAGGCTTATAGGGAGCTTGGGGAACCTTGGGAGGATTATAGAGAGAGGATGGCATAGGTTTGTCGAGCTCCAAATGGTTTTAGTAAAGAGAAATTAGAGGTTGAGTGGGTTTATATAAGAAAGGAGAGAGAATTCTTTATTATTTATGTTTTGGACACCACACATTAAACTAATCAAAACCACAAACCAACCCATGGTTTTTGACCATGGTTTTTTCCAAAGGAGAGTATAAAACATTATTTTATAAGTCCAATGGTATAACTTATTAAAATATTAGGTTTTCTTATGTGGATGTGAGTCACACTCTTAAGGAAATCATTTTAAAAGTTAAAACGTTTTATAAGTCTTGGAGAGTCCACTATGGAACCATAAAATTAATCAAAAAAAATCTAAAATCACATTATTTTAAAGGTAAAACATATATTGGTTGAACATACTTTTTATAGTATTTTATTACATAAATATTGGGACATTATGATGTCATAAAACACATTATATATTTAAACAGTATTTAATTTTTACCCAAAAAATTGACTGTCTCAGAAAGTTATAAAAAAATCACCATTAGATAATTTCAATGTCCTAAATCCAAAAATAATATTCATTTTATCTAAATAATTTTATAAATATGTGAATTTTTACTTTTAAAATAAAAAAGATTTATCAAAAATTCATGGGTTTTGTCAAAAATAGCTTTCAAACCTTAATAAAAATTATAATTTTATTCATAAAAATTATACGATCATTTATATTTAATAAAAATTAATTTAGTAATAATTTTTTATTAAAATATTATTTAATTCAAAAAATCCATTAATTCGTCAAATTAGATTTCTTAATTGAATTTAAATATTAACTAAAAATATTATTTGTGCTTTAAAAAAACATTTACAAAGTAACAATAATAAAATAAATTTATATTGTTTATACAAAAATAAAGCACACAATCATGGTACTAGGGTCTTGTTACATAACACCTTATAACACCTCCATAAGTGTAACATCCCAGGTAAATGAAGAATAAATAATTTTAATATTTATTAATATTTATGAATTAAATATTAAATTCTATTTTAAAGGGGTTGCTATGTTCGATAGCGTACCCGATACGCAACGATGAGTTCCTTTGAAAACTTACGTTGCACACTAGTAATAAAATAATATTATTTTAAATGTTAGTTAACATGTAGCCGTTGTATTGGCGGGAATGGATAGAAATAACTAAAATATGATTATATATGTTTTTAAGTGTTTTTATATTTATCCAATAAAAGATAAAGGCTTAAAATATGGAAAGAATTCAATTTTAGGAATTTATACCCTAATTTTCATTAAGGGTTCACTTATCACCTTTTGACGGAGAACCGTCATTAAATATAGTTTTGATCACTCTTATACTTTCTATTGGACCAAATATAACTCTTCTTTAGAATCGGGACATCAAAATTTACTTTGTGTAAATTTGTGGTACCTTTCTGATAAAGTTCATTTTTTTTATGAATAGTGTAAAATGTTGTATTTTACATCAAAACTGCTTTTTAATCTAATTTATTTATATGATTAGATTATCTTTTGAATTGGTCTTAATGTGTAATATGAATATATTTTTACCATTTTATCCAATGGTGGTCATTGGAATCAATTTCACTTTGAAATTAGACTTAAACCGGTGTCAATCTTTTGATACTTATTGTTTTGTAAAAACACGTTATTTGCTCTGGCAGCGGGAATTAATTATTGAATTAATTAATGTGACTTATATGATTTGAATTTTGTAAAATAGACTTCATTTTTGAATTCGGAATATCAAATATAGCTTAGAGTGAATTTTTGGTAATTTTCTGAAAAACTTCAATTTTTGATGAATAGTGAAACCACTAAGTGGTAATCAAGCAAACTGATTTTTCAGTTAAATGAAAGTTTACCACTAATGTGTATTGAATTTTGAAAATCCGACATACATAGTTTTCATTAAGAAGTAAAATGTGGTTCAATGAGATTAAAATAATTTTTTGGTGAATAGTAACTTATTAAGTTTTTAATCGCGATTAGTGGTAATTAGTGTAGTTTAAGGAATAAATAATGCTTTAATAATATAAAATGACCTAGAAACATGTCCCAACCTTATTGGTTGTGTCATGGCCGACCAAGACAAGCCATGGGTCAACTTGGGGACCCCATGGATCCACTTTTGTTGGGAAATGACATAAATTACTTTTTATTTAATGTTAAAGTGAAAATGACACAAACATAATATGTTTTACGAAAACAATTTTTAAGTGGGGTTATACAAGTACAAATTTTGATTATAAATATTCAATGGAACGCTAAAAAGATTTCCTACATCATAGTAATTTTTTTATAATTTTTAGACATTAAATAAATTTAATTATTTATGACATAATAATGATGCAGCGATGACATCATTATTTGACGATTTAAATAAAATGGAAAGATAATATAAAATCTATGAACTACACATGGCCAAAACCAATTGGATGAGTGGATTTCGATGCCTTATAACCTTATCCACGAATTCTATCAATGTGGGACCTTTTAAAACCGAAACACATTTTCAAATAAAGTAATGTTTCTTTACTTTCCAAAAGTGCCCCTCCTCTCCTCTTATAAAAGGCCCCCACCTCTACCTCATTTCACACACCTCTCAAGCCTTTGGCTCGGCCAACCCCTGCCCATTTGCTCTCTCCACATCCCTCTCCTCATCCTAGAGGATTCCCTTTGGGAAGAATCCTTTCAAAGGAAGCCTTTAGGCTCAAACCAAAAGGAGTTACACTTTTTAAGGTAATTTTTTCTCTAATGTTCATTTGTTTTATTTTGCTTCTCCAACCCCCTAAACTCTTTTTATTTACTTCTTTTGTAACAAAACCAGTATCTTCAATATACTAGGATGTTGTTATAAGATTTATTTGAGCTACACTCTCACACAACTACATCAAATGGTTAAAGAACATAAGGTTTCCGTGGATGGCGAAATTCTGCCTCCCGAAACGATGATTGTTCAACACTCATTTAACACCTTCAAAGGTGGCCATTATGATGTCACTATTTTTATATATGATATATAATATGTTTATGTTTTCCTTAAGCTTCTGTTTTTTCATTTTGGGCATACCTTTATGGTTTCCATTATGGGTAAAACACGATATCTTCATTTTAGGAAGTGCGGACTACCGCCCCCTGAAAGTGATTTGATTCGTTAATATCATATGTGGGATGTGTAAAGGATAAAGTTAATGACATTATATATGTTATTATACTGTAATTATAATATACTCTTATATCATTATGATTCCATTACAGAAAATATGAAATAGAAATGGAAGTAGCGTTCATGCGTACGTACGGCTTACCGTCTCCATGAACGGTGCATTTCATTTCTTACCTCTAAATGTGATGTAATATTATAAATGAATGAAGGTACTGGATATATATGACATATATGATATCTACATCATGAATATCATTCTGGTATAATGAACCTTTGACCAAATTAACAACATGTAAGTATAAGAAGTCTATTTTTGACTTAAGAACCAAATACCGACAAAATGAACATTATTAACTTAAATGATTACATGATGTTCATAACATGGTATAAAAGGAATAATGAACTTGAAAAAGATTCATAAGCAAGTAGAGATTAACTCAAGTTTATTATTCAGGAGTTTAAAGAACGGTCGGGTCAAGTCGGATATGAGGTATGGGAACTTCTTAACCCAATTTCCATTCTTTGGGTTAATCTCCTACTTTCAAATTATGTCATTATATTATTATGTCGTATCTTGTATTTGTACTTTATTTATGTGTACTTATAGTGAATACACATAATGTATCTATTTTATTTTAAAAATTATCTTTGTATGGGACTTCGTCTCAATCTCCTTTCGTTGAGGCATATTTTATTTTATACACAACTTTCTTTTATACGGTGTATAAACCCCTTTGACTTTTACATTTATTCAAAAGGAATCTTTTTTATACGAAGCGTTTACTAAACGACAAAAGGGAATGTTTTTTTCGTATGTATGGGGCGACAACGACTTCTCCGCCGTCGTAACCGTTATTTGAGTTTCGGCTTCCTCTACAAGCCATACCTTCTTTTTTTAAAAGAAAAATAAATACCATGTTTTACTTTGGTATTGAAAATGGTTTTCATAATGTTTTTATTATATCAATGTGTTGTATTGATATCTCGTGATTGAAATGTGGAAATTTTATGTTTCTTTTATGCATGTTTTATGTGATATGATTATGTTATGGTTCTTGGGCATTATTATGAAGACGGGTGGTTCCGTGATAAACTAAGGGCGGGTGAGCCCGTTATAGCTCTCCAATGCATTGGGTAACGCGAAGGAGTGAAACGTTAAGGTTTCTCCGAAGAGATTTTAGGGAATATACTGTGATGGGTATTCCAAACGTAACCAAGAGGGTTACTCCCTACGTAAGAATGTTATGAATGCCTCAAGTTACCTTTATGTCTTATGATTTATATGATTTATTCATGTTTTTATGAGGTATGTTAAAGTGCCTATGTTTTATGGGTAAAGTATGATTTCATTCTTATGTATATATGAACTCATGTTTCCTTTCCATGTTGTTTTTTTTATAACCCATACTGAGTTTTTATGCTCATCCCAAGTTTTTGAAATGTTTTTCACAGGTCAAGGGAAAGGTACATGATAAGATGATAGAGTCAAGGATGTGTCAAGAAATAATCCATGTTTTATTTTAAATGCATTCCCATTGATGGGAATGAAGAATACTATCTTTATGTAACCACTTTGTTTATATGTGGAATGTAATGCAAGTTTTATGATCTAATTCACTAAAACTCTAAACCCGAAAAGATCCTCAACGTGTAATCTTGTAATAACTCAAGATTAAGTAAGGTTTAAGGCTGGGGCCTTATAGTTGGTATCAGAGGTCGGTTTAGATAACTTTAGGAGTTAGAATTCTATTAAATGATTATCCAAAAATATTTTTTTTTCTTTTTCGAAATGATATAGCATTTAAAGATTACCATGTTGCTTCATCTAAGACATGTTTGTTCAGAATGGTTTTCCGCAGAGGAAACAGGGAAGCAGTGCTAGGAAGGCATACAGAAGGAAATAACCTTCCGAATCAGCATCCAGAAATGGTCGGAATTGGAACTGAACAGTTTGTTGCAGTAATGGCGCAGTTGACTCAGGCGATAAATGGCGGTGGTATCCATGCACGAGATCAGCCAGATCAACCGCAGAGGAACATGTCAGTGGTGGAACATTTCATGAGGCAACATCCACCATCATTCAGAGGATCATCTGACCCTGTGCAAGCTGAAGGGTGGATTAAAGCACTGGAGAAGATTTTTGATGTCATGGGGTGTTCAGACAATCAAAAGGTTAGTCTTGCTATTTACCGTTTGGAGGGTGAAGCAGATCAGTGGTGGTCTATGGTTAAAAATATCAGGGATGCCGATGAGATTGATGCTCTTGACTGGGATGAATTCAAAGGTATGTTTCTTGAGAAGTATTTTCCTAAGGCTGTTCGACTTAGGATGGAAAAGAAATTCTTGGAATTGAGGCAAGAGGAAGACTCAGTGGCTTCCTATGAAGAAAGGTTCACTCGATTGGCAAGGTATGCTCCAAATTTTATCCGAGACCTTGATAGTAAAATCAATCGTTTTTACTCAGTATTAAAGCCAAAGTATCGAAGGGCATTAGCTTCTCGTGAGTTTAAAAGTTATGAAAAGCTTGTTCGATGTGCTGAGAAGGTGGAAATGGAGTTTGCCGATGACCAAGTGTTCTATAACAACCAGCAGAAGAAGAGACCGAGGTGGCAGGAGAAAGGTAAGAATTCTTCAAAAAAGTCTGATGGTAAGAGAACTAAGTTTCCAGTTTGTGATAAATGTGGCAAAATGCATGCTGGGGAATGTCTTCTGAATTCTGGAAAGTGCTACCGATGTGGTAAGATGGGACATAAGGCTCGTGATTGCACTGAAAAGGATCAAGGTGAAGGTAAGAATAAATTTGATTTACAGTTAGTGAAATGTTATAAGTGCAATGAGATGGGTCACTATGCAAACGAGTGTCCGACAAGGAGCTTGAGTGATGGGAAGCAGTTAGACTACAAGCAGAAAGGGGTGGTGAAATCCTTTGCAACTACTTCAGCAGATGTTGGGCCATCGAATGAAGTGGTGTCAGCTCCAGGGAGCTCAGTATTTTTCGAAGATTGACTAGAGGTCAGGGTACCATCAGTTGAAAGTAAAAGAAGCAGACGACTGCGTTCCGTACTAGATATGGCCATTATGAATTTGTAGTTATGCCTTTTGGGTTAACCAATGCACCTGCTGTATTCATGGACCTTATGAATAAAATTTTCCATGAGTTCTTGGATAAGTTTGTGTTTGTGTTTTGAGGTTTGTGAAGAGGTTATGTGTGCCTTGTGATTCACAGTTGAAGAGAGAGTTGTTATGTGAAGCTCATAGTTCTCCGTTTTCAGTTCATCCGGGCAGTACTAAGATGTATAGAGATCTGCGGGAGTATTACTGGTGGGATGGAATGAAAAGAGATATTGCTGATTTTACTGTGAAGTGTTTGACTTGTCAGCAGGTTAAAGCAGAGCGGCAGTTACCGAAAGGGATGCTTCAGCCTTTACCAGTGCCAGAGTGGAAATGGGAGAATATATCCATGGACTTTGTTGTTGGATTACCAAAGACATCTCGAGGTAATAATGCAATCTGGGTTATTGTTGATCGCTTGACCAAATCTGCTCATTTCCTTTCTATACGAGATACTTTCTATCTAGATCAACTTTCCCGTTTGTATCTTAAAGAGATAGTCAGGTTACATGGAGTTCCTCTCTCCATTGTATCAGATCGTGATCCCAGGTTTACTTCTAACTTTTGGAAAGGCCTTCAGAATTCGTTGGGTACTGAATTAAATTTTAGTACAGCTTTTCATCCTCAATCAGATGGACAGTCAGAACGAACAATTCAGACATTGGAGGATATGCTACGAGCTTGTTCTATGGATTATCAGGGAAGTTGGGACCAACATCTTTCTTTGGTTGAGTTTTCATATAATAACAGTTTTCATTCTAGTATACAGATGGCACCATTTCAGGCATTATATGGGAAGCGGTGTCGAACTCCAGCTTTCTGGGATGAAGTGGGTGAAAGGAAGTTGATGGGACCAGAATTGGTAGAAGAGATGGCAGAAAAAGTTCAGCTGATTCAGAAACACATGAGAACAGCTCAGAGCAGGCAGAAGAGTTATGCGGATAACCGGAGGAAGGATCTATCTTTCGAGGTAGGTGATCATGTTTTTCTCAAGGTTTCACCATGGAAAGTGTGATGAGATTTGGTAAGAAAGGAAAGTTGAGTCCAAGGTTCGTTGGACCATACGAAATTCTGGAGAGAGTTGGATCAGTTGCTTACCGAGTGGCTTTACCTCCGAGTTTATCTCAGGTACACAATGTTTTTTTACGTTTCTATGTTGAGAAAGTATATGCCAGATCCATCTCATGTTTTGAGTCCAGAGGTAGTTCAGCTGGAAGAGAACCTATCTTATGAGGAACAACCGGTCCAGATTCTTGACCACAGGGATCAAGTGTTACGGAATAAGGTGATTCACTAGGTAAAGGTTTTGTGGAAAAACCACATGATTGAAGAGGCAACATGGGAATCTGAAAATGCTATGAGGGTTAAATACCCCCACTTATTTTGATAAGTGAATAAAATTGCGAGGACGCAATTCCCAAAAGGGGGGAAGGATGTAACATCCCAGGTAAATGAAGAATAAATAATTTTAATATTTATTAATATTTATGAATTAAATATTAAATTCTATTTTAAAGGGGTTGCTATGTTCGATAGCGTACCCGATACGCAACGATGAGTTCCTTTGAAAACTTACGTTGCACACTAGTAATAAAATAATATTATTTTAAATGTTAGTTAACATGTAGCCGTTGTATTGGCGGGAATGGATAGAAATAACTAAAATATGATTATATATGTTTTTAAGTGTTTTTATATTTATCCAATAAAAGATAAAGGCTTAAAATATGGAAAGAATTCAATTTTAGGAATTTATACCCTAATTTTCATTAAGGGTTCACTTATCACCTTTTGACGGAGAACCGTCATTAAATATAGTTTTGATCACTCTTATACTTTCTATTGGACCAAATATAACTCTTCTTTAGAATCGGGACATCAAAATTTACTTTGTATAAATTTGTGGTACCTTTCTGATAAAGTTCATTTTTTTTATGAATAGTGTAAAATGTTGTATTTTATATCAAAACTGCTTTTTAATCTAATTTATTTATATGATTAGATTATCTTTTGAATTGGTCTTAATGTGTAATATGAATATATTTTTACCATTTTATCCAATGGTGGTCATTGGAATCAATTTCACTTTGAAATTAGACTTAAACCGGTGTCAATCTTTTGATACTTATTGTTTTGTAAAAACACGCTATTTGCTCTGGCAGCGGGAATTAATTATTGAATTAATTAATGTGACTTATATGATTTGAATTTTGTAAAATAGACTTCATTTTTGAATTCGGAATATCAAATATAGCTTAGAGTGAATTTTTGGTAATTTTCTGAAAAACTTCAATTTTTGATGAATAGTGAAACCACTAAGTGGTAATCAAGCAAACTGATTTTTCAGTTAAATGAAAGTTTACCACTAATGTGTATTGAATTTTGAAAATCCGACATACATAGTTTTCATTAAGAAGTAAAATGTGGTTCAATGAGATTAAAATAATTTTTTGGTGAATAGTAACTTATTAAGTTTTTAATCGCGATTAGTGGTAATTAGTGTAGTTTAAGGAATAAATAATGCTTTAATAATATAAAATGACCTAGACACATGTCCCAACCTTATTGGTTGTGTCATGGCCGACCAAGACAAGCCATGGGTCAACTTGGGGACCCCATGGATCCACTTTTGTTGGGAAATGACATAAATTACTTTTTATTTAATGTTAAAGTGAAAATGACACAAACATAATATGTTTTACGAAAACAATTTTTAAGTGGGGTTATACAAGTACAAATTTTGATTATAAATATTCAATGGAACGCTAAAAAGATTTCCTACATCATAGTAATTTTTTTATAATTTTTAGACATTAAATAAATTTAATTATTTATGACATAATAATGATGCAGCGATGACATCATTATTTGACGATTTAAATAAAATGGAAAGATAATATAAAATCTATGAACTACACATGGCCAAAACCAATTGGATGAGTAGATTTCGATACCTTATAACCTTATCCACGAATTCTATCAATGTGGGACCTTTTAAAACCGAAACACATTTTCAAATAAAGTAATGTTTCTTTACTTTCCAAAAGTGCCCCTCCTCTCCTCTTATAAAAGGCCCCCACCTCTACCTCATTTCACACACCTCTCAAGCCTTTGGCTCGGCCAACCCCTGCCCATTTTCTCTCTCCACATCCCTCTCCTCATCCTAGAGGATTCCCTTTGGGAAGAATCCTTTCAAAGGAAGCCTTTAGGCTCAAACCAAAAGGAGTTACACTTTTTAAGGTAATTTTTTCTCTAATGTTCATTTGTTTTATTTTGCTTCTCCAACCCCCTAAACTCTTTTTATTTACTTCTTTTGTAACAAAACCAGTATCTTCAATATACTAGGATGTTGTTATAAGATTTATTTGAGCTACACTCTCACACAACTACATCAAATGGTTAAAGAACATAAGGTTTCCGTGGATGGCGAAATTCTGCCTCCCGAAACGATGATTGTTCAACACTCATTTAACACCTTCAAAGGTGGCCATTATGATGTCACTATTTTTATATATGATATATAATATGTTTATGTTTTCCTTAAGCTTCTGTTTTTTCATTTTGGGCATACCTTTATGGTTTCCATTATGGGTAAAACACGATATCTTCATTTTAGGAAGTGCGGACTACCGCCCCCTGAAAGTGATTTGATTCGTTAATATCATATGTGGGATGTGTAAAGGATAAAGTTAATGACATTATATATGTTATTATACTGTAATTATAATATACTCTTATATCATTATGATTCCATTACAGAAAATATGAAATAGAAATGGAAGTAGCGTTCATGCGTACGTACGGCTTACCGTCTCCATGAACGGTGCATTTCATTTCTTACCTCTAAATGTGATGTAATATTATAAATGAATGAAGGTACTGGATATATATGACATATATGATATCTACATCATGAATATCATTCTGGTATAATGAACCTTTGACCAAATTAACAACATGTAAGTATAAGAAGTCTATTTTTGACTTAAGAACCAAATACCGACAAAATGAACATTATTAACTTAAATGATTACATGATGTTCATAACATGGTATAAAAGGAATAATGAACTTGAAAAAGATTCATAATCAAGTAGAGATTAACTCAAGTTTATTATTCAGGAGTTTAAAGAACGGTCGGGTCAAGTCGGATATGAGGTATGGGAACTTCTTAACCCAATTTCCATTCTTTGGGTTAATCTCCTACTTTCAAATTATGTCATTATATTATTATGTCGTATCTTGTATTTGTACTTTATTTATGTGTACTTATAGTGAATACACATAATGTATCTATTTTATTTTAAAAATTATCTTTGTATGGGACTTCGTCTCAATCTCCTTTCGTTGAGGCATATTTTATTTTATACACAACTTTCTTTTATACGGTGTATAAACCCCTTTGACTTTTACATTTATTCAAAAGGAATCTTTTTTATACGAAGCGTTTACTAAACGACAAAAGGGAATGTTTTTTTCGTATGTATGGGGCGACAACGACTTCTCCGCCGTCGTAACCGTTATTTGAGTTTCGGCTTCCTCTACAAGCCATACCTTCTTTTTTTAAAAGAAAAATAAATACCATGTTTTACTTTGGTATTGAAAATGGTTTTCATAATGTTTTTATTATATCAATGTGTTGTATTGATATCTCGTGATTGAAATGTGGAAATTTTATGTTTCTTTTATGCATGTTTTATGTGATATGATTATGTTATGGTTCTTGGGCATTATTATGAAGACGGGTGGTTCCGTGATAAACTAAGGGCGGGTGAGCCCGTTATAGCTCTCCAATGCATTGGGTAACGCGAAGGAGTGAAACGTTAAGGTTTCTCCGAAGAGATTTTAGGGAATATACTGTGATGGGTATTCCAAACGTAACCAAGAGGGTTACTCCCTACGTAAGAATGTTATGAATGCCTCAAGTTACCTTTATGTCTTATGATTTATATGATTTATTCATGTTTTTATGAGGTATGTTAAAGTGCCTATGTTTTATGGGTAAAGTATGATTTCATTCTTATGTATATATGAACTCATGTTTCCTTTCCATGTTGTTTTTTTTATAACCCATACTGAGTTTTTATGCTCATCCCAAGTTTTTGAAATGTTTTTCACAGGTCAAGGGAAAGGTACATGATAAGATGATAGAGTCAAGGATGTGTCAAGAAATAATCCATGTTTTATTTTAAATGCATTCCCATTGATGGGAATGAAGAATACTATCTTTATGTAACCACTTTGTTTATATGTGGAATGTAATGCAAGTTTTATGATCTAATTCACTAAAACTCTAAACCCGAAAAGATCCTCAACGTGTAATCTTGTAATAACTCAAGATTAAGTAAGGTTTAATGCTGGGGCCTTATAATAAGATCTAAGGGTAAGGTTTGTGATGGTGACAGACTCTTGGTGTGGCTCGAATAACATCACTCGGGTGGTAATCTCTATTAACTTCTACTTCTACCGTAGGCAGTTCCGTTCAAGCTTAACGTGTTAAATCTCGGCTTGGTGTTAGTCAAGAGAGAAGCCCAGTGATGTCACCTCCTTTCTAAACTCTGATAAATGGGCTTTGTACGGAGCAATTCTACTGGATGAGGTCATCTCTTCCTTTTTCTGCGTAAATTGGATTTGTTAAAGTCCTATATTTATATTAATCACGTGATCACTATTCAACAACTATATTAGCAACGGTAACAATTCTTAATGGTATTTTGAAATCCAAAAACATAAAACTAAGAAAATTTATATGTTTTATATAACCATTTTACATAATAAGACATTTAATTAGATCAAGAGTAATTTTCATTAATAAACGTTTAGGTCGTTAGAATATTTCTGTTTGAAAAGTTTGGGTATTTAAATATTCATTTAGACATATGGGATGAGATTCTCATTTTTAGTCAAGAGATATCTCATGGATAAGCGAGTGGGCCTTATGACCAGGTGGTTGCAACCCATCGCCCATCAATTAACAAGTTTATCCCTTGGCGCAGTGGGCTTTTCAGGCCTATGTATTCCTTTAGTAGTGGAGGATTTTATGGACATCTTTTCTAAGGAAATTCTGGCACTATCTCCAAGGTGGGAGATGGACTTATGCATCGACTTTCACTTCAGGACCATACTGATATCTTATGTGGCATATCAAATATCCCCTACCAAGATTCAGGAACTGAGGGTGCAGTTGGAGGATCTACGAGAGAAGGGTTTTATCAGACCCAATGTGTCCCCCTGGGAGGCTCTAGTTTTATTTATGAAAAAAGGTGAATGGGATCTTGCATCTTTATTTATTATCATCGCTTGAACTAGGTAATGATAAAGAAAAAGTACCACTTTTTAGGATTGATGACCTCTTTCATCGGTTGTGAAGTGTGAGTTGGTCCTCGAAGATCGATCTCAGGTATATCTACCGCCAGTTGAGGGTTCACAAGGTAGATATTCCGAAGTTGGCATTATAATGTCACTACAGAAACTATGAGTTTCTGGTGATTCCCTTCGGTGTGAAAAATGACCCCATTGTGTTTATCTCTTTGATTAACTGGATCTTCCAACCATACTTGCACTGATTTGTGGTTGTCTTCATTATTTACATACTCATCTACTCTGTATTAAAGGAGGAGCATGCAGAGCACATGAGAATGGTCCTAGACTTACTCTAAGAGCACTAGATTTATGGTTAGATCTCGAAGTGCTAGTTCTGGATTTGAGAGGTTCACTTCTTAGGTCATGTCATTTTCGGGCATGGATTAGCTGTGGACCCAATGAAGATTGATGAAGAGCTTTCTTGGAAGCCACCCAAGATCGTGTCATAGATGAACAGTTTTCTTGAATTGGTAGGGTACTATAGGAGGTTCGTGGAGGACTTCTCAAGTATTACAGCCCCTTTGACCACCCTAATGCGGAGAGAGAAACTTTTTACCTAGACCGGACAGTTTTAGAGATCCTTTGAGCAGTTTAGGTTGAGGTTGACCAGTGCTCCTGTGTTGAGACTGCTAGAGGAGGTCGTGGAGTACGTGATTTATTGTGATGCCTCTAGAGTTGGGCTTGGCTATTCATTGATGTGGAGGCAGATAGTGATCACATATGGGTCAAGACATTTGAGACCCCATGAGAAGAACTATGCAACTCATGCCCTGGAGTTTGTAGTGGTAGTCTTTACTCTAAGGATGTGGAGGCACAATCTTCTAGGAGAACGCTTTGTTGTTTACTCGGCCCACCAGAGTCTCAAGTATATCTTCATCCAGATATATCTGAACTTGAGATAGAGAAATTGGTTAGACTTACTATAGGACTATTACTTTGATATAGTATATACTATTGGGAAGGAAAATGTGGTGGTAGATTCCCTTAGCAGGAAGTCTCGTTCTCATTTGGTGGAGGAGGCGTCTGAGCAGTTGGCTTCTTTGTAACTGATCCTGGTGGATGATGGAGGTGAAGTCGATGGTGTTGACTCCTTCACTTCTCTAGTGTGTGAGGGAGGCTCAATTGGGAGACATCGTCTATGAGATTCTCTATGACCAGATATCTTCAAGAGATTCACCAAATGGATTTTATGAAGGAGGGTAACATGTCATCCTTTTCCAAGGATGGATGATGATTCAAATCGCAATACAAGAGGGGTGATGAGGGAGTTTCACACTTCTCTTTAGGTTGTACATCCCAATTTAGGAAAGATGTAAAGGTACATTCAGTGGTAGTTTTGGTGGGTTGGCATGAGGAATAGAGTGACCGAGTTCGCCTCTTAGTGTATCAAATTTCTGGAGTTGAAGGTTGAGCATCAGGTTCCGACAGGTTTGACGCAACCCCTTGATATCCCAGAGTGGAAATTTGATGACATATCCATGGAATTTTTGACAGGGAAACCATGGAAAGTGAGTGGTCATTATGATATCTTGGTGATTTTAGATTGAATTACAAAGTTGACACACTTCCTTTCTATTAGGGAGCAGAGTTCGGTGGAGAGTTAGGATAGTTGTACGTGCAGGAGATTGTTTGGCTCCATGGGGTACCCTAAACAATTGTCTCTAATATTAAATATTCATTAAATATATTAAATTACTATCATCATAAATGATTAATTTCCATAAAATCTTCATGTTTTGATCATAAAAATATATATAAAGATCATTGTTCGAATTCATTTAATTAAACTTCAGTTTAATATTTTGATCATATCTTTCAAAATACTGATCCAAATTATGTGATTATTCTTTTTCAGTTCTCCTGATTCAAATTCCAACAAATCATTCAACTGGATCATTGTCTAAATCGGTAATTTGAAGGTTCATATAGACCACACAATAAGGCCCACCAAATATGTGATGAAAACAGGACCAACCATGATGATTGAATTTCTAGGTTCAATCCAGAAGCCCAAATTTGATGAAACTCCACAATATGTTCAAGGATGTCATATCACATATTTGATAAAAAAATAAGGACCAAATCAAGCAACAAGTGGCTCAATAGATGCATAAATATTCATCCCATAATTCTGTATGGTACTTTAAATCATCCTACTATTCTTGAATTTCCTCCCAATCCAATTGACCAATTGAACTGAAATTTTGTGAGGAGAAATTCAAGATATAGTTTCCTAAATTTTTATAATAAATGGTTTGGATTTTTATGGCATCTTCATAGATATAAATTCAATCACATTTAGACCATGGAAAAAAATTGACTCAAAACTGGACAACAGCACATGGTTTGGGAAAATAGTCATTAATTTGGCTACAAAAGTCCAATGAAATCCAAATTTGGAGGGTGAACTATCCAAATCCATATCTATAACTTTTAAGAAGAATATTTATCTAGATTATTATGTATAAGTATCAAATGGTCAATCCAACTTGAAGGGAATTTTTGGAAGGCAAACAGTCCACCACCTTGGGTTATAAATACACTTCCCTCTTTTCTTTGCAATAGTTTGGCATTTCATCACTTAAGGAGGAAAATTAGAATGAAAATAGCCTTTAGAAGGTACTAGGAGGACTTTTCTTACTCTTGTTTCAACAATATAAACCTCACCTTCACTTTCCATTTAATGTTTGTTTTCACTTGTTTTCAATTGTAATCATGTAAGTTTGTTTTCATTTCAATGAAATATTAATACATGTTTCTTCATCATAATCTCTAATTATCATCTACCCTATATTGGGTAATATTAATTTTTTTTAAAAAAATAATTCAAGTTAAAAATCATTCCCTTCTTTTACTTTTCCATTCAATAAAAAGTCCATGTTTAATTCTCTTCACCATTTGTGTGTGTGTTCGGCGCACTACTCTTATCTTATCTCATTCTTTTTCTTCTCTTTTTTAACTCATCACCCTAAAAATAATAAAATAGATTAATAACCATATTAATTTTTGAGTAAATAATCCATTGGGTAAGTCATAGTTTGAGGGTGTCAAGTGATTAAGAGCTTTTGCTTGTTAAATATTCTTTAGGTTGACATTGTGTATGTTAAACTTAAAATGTTGTGGATTAATGACATGTTTTGTTTAATGTGTGGATTCCATGGATTATTGGAACCATAAATACACTACCATAAACAATTATTTATTGATATTAGAACCCTAGTTAAGTTGAGGCTTGGATTAAATCCTCAACACTTAGGAATTCTGATAAAAATTGTCTTGTAAAGTGGGTGTTAATTTAATGAAATATCACACAAAGATCAAGGATATCATAAGTTTAAATCCCCGGTAATGAACTCGCCAAAATATTTATAAAATTGTTAAATAAAACATCATCCATCAATAAATTTAATTAATCTATGCAAAAAAACCCAATCAAAAGACAATCAATCAAAAATATTCGATTCTAAAAAATAGTACCATCATGGAGGATTTGACCTGAGTGTCGTTATACCCATTAGTAGAGAATCGAACCTTTGAACAATCAATAGGTGACAATTGGTTGCACTTAAAATGGTTTTATTTCCAAGGATGGTTCAAATAGTAGTCGTTAGATTTTTATTTTTGTAAAAAAATCAAAAAAAAAATAAACCAAAAAAAATATGAAAAAAACACAAAGAAAAACCTATATTCCCATAAAAATCATAAATGGAAAAAACACAAATAAGAACCCTCCTTCCTCATCCTTAAAAATTTCTCTAAATTCCCCATAGCCTCCCAAACAAACCATCAGATTTTTTTGAACCAGAAATAAAGAGAACACTTCATTGAATTAGGAGGAAAATTAGGGATAATCAAATCACTCCAAACCCATTCATTATCCATCTAATTAAAGTAGATATGGCCAATCCTATGGAATAAACCCTTAAAGAATTAGCTTCCCTTGATATGAATTATCAACCCCTTGGTATTCAATATCCAAACATCAAGTTTTATTTAAAACTCGAATCGAGTTTGATTCATCTTTTACGTCATTTCCATAGGCTAGCTAATGAGGGTCCACATCTTCACCTCAAAGAGTTCCAAGTGGTGTGCTCTACCATGAAGACTCAAGGGGTTTTTGGAGAACAAATCAAACTTCGATCATTCCCTTTATCCCTAGTTGAATCCTCCAAGTCATGGATTTATTACCTCCCTCCCGGTTCCATAAACACATGGAATGACATGAAGTGACTCTTTCTAGATAAATTCTTTCCCGCTTCTTGAATCGCTTCTATCCAAAATAAAATAAGTGGTATTTGTTAATTCCCCCAATGAATCACTCCATGAGTACTGGGAGAGGTTCAAGAATCTTGTGGAAACTTTCACACACCATTAAATCCATGACCAAATCTTGATCCAATACGTATATGAGGGATTATTGGTGATGGAGTAAACTCTCATTGATATCGCAAGTGGCAGTGCTCTTGTTGATAAAACTCCTACAGCTACACGAGATCTCATAAGAAACATGGCTACAAACATACAACAATTTCAAACTCGATCACATTCTCAAGTTAAACAAGTCCAAGATTATAAGGACCCGGCCTTAAACATTAATTATTATTGAATTAAATGAATAATTCACATAGAGGATCTTTTCAGGTTTATAGTTTTAGAGAATTAGGTCATAAATCATGCATTAAATTCCACATTTAAACAAAGTGGTTACATAAAAGATAGTATTCATTTTTTTTCCATCGACGGAAACATATTTAAAACAAAACATGGATACTTTCATGACACTTCCTTGACCCTATCATCACATCATGTACTTTTCCCTTGACCTGTGAAAAACATTTCAAAAACTTGGGATGAGCATAAAAAGCTCAGTAAGGGATATAAAAGTACGAAATGAAAACATTAGTCCATGTATGAAATCATACTTTACTCATTAAACATAATCACTTTAACATACCTCATCAAATCATGAATAAATCATAGAAATCATGAGACATAAAGGTAACCTGAGGCATTCATAACATTCTTATGTAGGGAGTAACCCTCATGGTTACGTTTGGAATACCCATCACAGTATATTCCCTAAATCTCTTCTGAGAAACCTTAACGTTTAACTCCTTCGCGTTACCCAATGCATTGGAGAGCTATATTGGGCTCACCCGCCCTTAGTTTATCACGGAACCACCCGTCTTCATAAACAATGCCCAAGAACCATAACATAATTATAGCACATAACTTAAGCATAAAGGAAAGATAACATTCCCACATTGCAATAACAATATAACATTCTAAGATAATGAATCCATTCTAAAAACCATTTTCAAAACCATTTAAAACATTTAATAAAGAGATTTTTGAATCAAAGTGTCACATACCATTTTGAAGTTTTTAACATTTTAAACCATTAATATCCATATAATTAAATCCTTAAAACCATTTTTAAAACATGTATATTAATGAGAAATATTTATAAGAATAAATCATTAAAACATTTAAAACGATATTTTAGTTAAAGGGTTTTTAACAAAATGAGAGACACTTGAATACCATAATTGAGGAATAACATTTAATCAAAACTTTATAATATCATGAGAATAAATGGATTCATGATATAATATTCCAAGGGACGGTATATACACCATATAATAGTGAATTGGTGCATAACAACAATGAAGTCTCAATAGAAATGTAAAATGAGATGAAATCCCTTATAAAGAAGGTATCCTTAAATTAAGGATAAATCAATCTCATAATTATGTGTGACAAATATAAATACACCCAATATAAGTGGATATTAAGTGTAAAACAATCAAAGTTCATTCACACGTATTAAAAGGATTACATATTCAATAACTACATGTTGAACCCAAAGAAATCGAAATTGGGTTAAGAAGTTCCCTTGGTAAAATTCGACAGCCTAACGACGTCACTTTAAAATTCATAAAATTATTTGATGAGAGAGAAAATGGTATCTCATCACTTGAACATAAAATTTACATCAATAAGGATATAGAAGAACATATCCCAACATAAAAAGATGTAAATTAAAAGACATAACAAAAGAAGTCTTTTAAAAAGAGGAGGGTGAAAGGTTCCCTTACCGATTTGGGCAACTTTCGAAACGTACACCCCATGAAAGAAGGGTCATACAATGAAGATGTAAATACCCATAAATGAGAGTATATTATACAAATAGTAAAATAATGGGCATTTCATACACCACACAAAAGGAAATAGTGGCCAATGTAGCATGAATCTCACAGGAATAAAAAGTGACATAACATATCCCCTTCGAAAAATCGGCAGCCTAACGACGCCACTTAAAACTTCCAAAAATGGATTGAAGATATCAATTAGGGTCTCTCATCATATGAACATAAAAATTACATTATGAGTAATATATAAGAACATCCCCCAACATAACAAAGAGGAGCTTAAAAGAAGTGACATAAAGGAGAGTACTTAAAAAGAAAGAGAGAGGTTGGATCTCTTACGAAAATTCGGCAGCCTAACGGCACCAATCAAAACTTCCAAAATGGATTGATGAGAGAAAATAGGGTCTCTCATCATATGAACATAAAAAGTACAGTAAGAGTAATATAAAAGAACATACCAATCATAAGAAAGATGAGCTTAAAATGAATGACATAAAAGAGTGTACTTAAAAAGAAAGAGGGGGGTAGGTTCCCTTACGAAAATTCGGCAGCCTAATGGTGCCACTTAAAAATTCCAAAAAAAAGAATTGATGAGAGTAAGAGGGGGTATATCATCATATAAAAATAAAAATTACAGTATGGTTAATATAAAAGAACATCCTCCAACATAAGAACATGGATCATAAATGAAATGACATAAAAGATGGTACTTGAAAAGAAAGCGAGATGTCGGATCATTTACCTCAAGTCTGAATTGTCTTGTTCGTTTCTTTATATTCCTGAATAATAAACTTTGGTCAATTTATAATTGCTTAAGGTCCTCCTTTAAAGATTATTATTCAGTTCATATCACATATTATAATTTTATAATAATTTGTTAATAATGTGAGCTCATATCAGACGTTTTTGTCGATGTTTGGTACATGAGTCAAAAATGAACTTGTTTGAAAATGATTGTCCATGTAGTTATAAGTAAATCATCTCCAGAATAGTATTAATGATTTAAATATCATATATATCCAGTACATATTCATTTTATACTATTCCATAACATTTGGAGATAAAAAAAAATGAAATGCACCGTTCATGGAGACGGTAGGCCGTACGTACGCATGAACGCTACTTTCATTTCTTTTTCATATTAATGGAATTAAAAATAATTGAGAGGTATATATATTATAATTCCAGTATAATATATATGTTATATAGGTCACATATGTTCATTAATTTCATTCTTTATACATTCCATGTATTGCATGAACGAGTCATATCACTTGAGGGGGCGGTAGTCCACACTTCCTCGTATGAAATTATCGCATTTGCACAACATAAAAAGCATAAAGGAATGTTTTAAATATAAAATTCAGAAGCATATAGAAAACATAAATATCATATATATCATATATAAAATATAGTGACATCATAATGGCCACCATGAAAGGTGTTAAGAGAAGATTGAACAATCATCGTTTCGTGAGGCAGAAATTCGCCATCCACAGAAACAGTATGTTCTTTAACCATTAGACGAAGGTGTGTGTAAGTGTAGCTCGAATCATTCACATAACAACATCCTAGTATATTGAAGATACTGTTTTTGTTACAAAATAAAGTAATAAAAAGAGTTTAGATGGTTGGAGAATCAAAATAAAACAAAAGAACAAAGGGAAGACATTACCTTTAAATCGGGTAACTCTTTTTTATTTGAGCTCAAAGGCTTCCTTAGAAAGGATTTTGCCCAAAGGTGAGGCTTCAATGATGAAGAGAGGGATGTTGAGAGATGAAATGGGCAGGGTTTGGCCGAGACAAAGGCTTGAGAGGTGTGGGTAAGGAGGTAGAGGTGGGGTCCTTTTATAAGAGGAGAGGAGGGGCACTCTTGGAAAGTCAAAAAAGGTTACATTATTTTCAAATGAGTTTCGGATTTTAAAGGTCCCACATTGATATATTTCGAGGATAAGGTGATAAGGGTTCGAAATCCATCCATCCAATAGGTTTTTGACATGTGTAGGTCTTAGATTTTACATTATCTTTTCATTTTATTTAAATCATTAAATAATGAGGTAATCGTTGCATGATCATTATGTCATAAATAATTTAATTTATTTAATTTATAAAAATTATAAAAAAAATACTATGATGTAGGAAATCTTTTTATCTTTCCAATTACTATTTATAGTCAAAAATATGACTTGTATAACCCCATGTAAAAATTGTTTTAGTAAAACAATACATGTTTGTGTCATTTTTACTTTTACTTTAAATAAAAGGCATTAATGTCATTATCTTACCCAAGTGGATCCATGGGGTCCCAAAAATCGACTCATGGGTTTTCTTGGTCGGTCATGACTCATCCAATAGGGTTAGGACAAGTGTCAAGATATTTTCACTTTATTATAATATCATTTTTACCTTAAATCACACTAATTACCTTTAATCGCGATTAATAAAACTTAAAAGTTACTATTCACCAAAAATTATTTTAATCTCATTGAACCACATTTTACTTCCTAATTACAACCATATATGTTGGATTTTTGAAAATAAAATCACAGAAGTGGTAAAGTTTCATTTAAACGAAAAATCAGTTTCTTTAACTACCACTTAGTGGTTTCACTATTCATCAAAAATTGAAGTTTTTCAGAAAAATACCAAAAATTCACCCTAAGCTATATTTGATACTCCGAATTCAAAAATGATGTATATTTTACAAAATTCAAAACATATAAGTTTCATTAATTAATTTAATAATTAATTCCCGCTGTCAAAACAAATAGCGTGTTTTTATGAAACAATATATATCAAAAGATTGACATCAGTTTAAGTCCAATTTCAAAGTGAAATTAATTCCAATGACCACTATTGGATTAAATGATAAAAATATATTCTAATTTCACTTTAAAACCAATTCAAAAGATAATATAATCATATAAATAAATTAGATTAAAAACATATTTTGAATTAAAATACAACATTTTTCATTATTCATTAAAAAATAAACTTTATCGGAAAAATACCAAAAATTTACACAAAGTAAATTTTGATGTCCCGATTCTAAAGAAGAATTTTATTTTATCAAATATAACACATAAAATTGTCAAAAAGTGGATTTAAAAGATGTTCGCCATCAAAAGGCGGTTAATCGACCTTTTAAAGAATATTAGAATGTTTACGCTTAAAATTGGATTCATTCGCATTTTTAATCCTCTAACATTTATTGTAAAAAGTAAAAATATTTGACAAACATATATAATCATTTTGTAGTTAGTTCTGTTCATTCTCATCATTACAACGACTAGGTGTTAACCACCATTTAAAATAAAATTATTTTATTATTAGAGTGCAACGTAAGATTTCAAAGAAACTCGTTGTTGCGTATCGGGTAAGTCATCGAGCCTAACGTTCCATTTAAAGTAATATTAACATTTTATTCACAAATATCGATAAACATTAGAATGTAATATTATTTATTTACCTGGGATGTTACAAAGATAATCAATTCATAAAGTCTAACAAGATGACCAAAGGGATGAGTGATCTTACAGGTCTTGTGCGACAACTAGTTGTAGCTGCCAAAGCCCCAACCTCATCTTCTCCACAATCTTTATTCCTTGGACCTATAAAAAATTATGGAATTTGTAGCTCACCAAATCATCCAACCAACACATTTCCACAACTTCAAGATGATCCATCTGATTCTTCTAATCCAATGGATCTCAATGCATCATTTTCTCAAAGAAACACTAAGCCTCAACAATCGGTTCAATTTATTAGAAACTTCAACCAACCCCACTTTGATCCATTTTCTTCTAACTATAACCCAGGCTTGAGGTATGGTAATATTGTCTCTCATCCCCCTCAATTACCTCCTCAATATCCAAACCAATTCCAATATGGTCAAGGTGGTGGTAATTTCCAACAACATTATCCTTTTGTATCTCAAAATCAAAGGAGAAATCTTCCACTTGGTCCTTCTGGATTCTACTATCCTAGTGATCCTTCATTATTTCAAAACCAATACAATCAATTTCCCAAGAACCAAAATCAAGGTAATCTCAATGTAGGACATGCATATTCTTCTAAGAAACCATGGTAAAGTTTTGTGGATGATCTTTCCTCCTTCACCCATTCTAGCCTCAAAAACATTGAAAACCAAATTGGTTAACTTACATCCCACCTCATCCAGTAGCAACAATAATATTCCTCCTAACCCCCAACTCAACCATTTCCCAACCCTAGGGTGATGTAGTGAAATTTCACTTAGATTGAAAAAGCATATCGCTATGCCTTATGATGAATCCTCTAAATCCATTTTAAATATTGAACTGGAAAAATAAAAAAAACCATAAAAGGAATATGAAGTCACTCCCTCGCCTCCTTCCATCCCTATAAAAAATCCAATTCTTTTTCCTCAAGTTGTATCTAAGCAAAAGAATCCCTTTGAAACTAATTTTGAAATGCTCGACATGTTTAGACATGCTGAAGTCAATATTCCCCTCTTGGATGCCATCAAAAAATCCCTAAGTATGCAAAGTTTCTTAAGGAATTGTGCACCCACAAGAGATAACTTAGAACTATTGAAAATGTTTCAACCTAACAATCCATTCCCATGAAGTTCAAAGATCCAGGTTCCTTTATGGTTCCATGCCAAAAGGGAGTTCCAACTTCGATGATGTGCTCGTAGATCTAGGAACCTCAATAAATGTCATGCGCAAATTCATCTTCTCCAACCTTGGTCTAAGTCCCTTGCCCAACAAGTGTTTCCATATAGTTGTCTAATCGAAGAACTTCTAATCCTAAGGTAATAATTGAGGATGTCCTTATTCGGATCAATGATCATATCTTTCCAACTGATTTTTATGTCCCTAACATGGAAGGTGAGACAACTTCTTTCCAATCTCCTCTGATTCTAGGAAAACCTTTCCTCATGACATCTAGAACCAAAATTTATTTCCATGTTGGAATCTTATCCATGGAATTTATTTACCAACTAGTCAAGTTCAATATTTTTCAAGCCATGTGATACCCATTAGAGAATCCATCTGTATTCTTTTTCCATGCTTCTGAAAGTCTCTATTAGAGTGTGTTGAACCTTGATCCATCATTTTATTCCTATTCTAATGATAGAGGAGTTTGTGAATTTTGTATCCTCATTAACCAAGTCATAAAGAGAGAAGTTGATGTTGACCTTTCATGTGTAAACTTCATTGATCTGAAGGATCTTTAAAACTCTTTGTAATTCCATCTCACCTCTGATCTCCACAGCTCCAACTTTGACGATAATGAAGAAAATAAACTAGCATGTTCATTTGTTGATTCAAATATGATTATCCAACATTCATCATTTCCTATCCATGATTCTAAAAATTCTCTTATATATAAGGTGAACCCTAATCAAATGTGCTTCTGTGGTGAAAATGGGAGTGAATTTTGTGATATTTGTTCCCTAATTAATAAATTGATCGCTGGTGAGGTTGAAATTAACTATTCTTTGGAAAAAAACATTGATATAAAGGATCTTGAAAAATCTATTGAGTCTCGTGTCCCTATTGATCCTCATTACTCCACATTGGGATGTGATGAAAAAAAAAGAGTTAAAAACAATAGAGATCTCATACTCTGATTTCATATTGTATGAACGACACATAAATACACCATCAGAATTGAAACATCTTCCTAAATTTATAAGGATAAAAAACCAACACTCAGTGGACTGCATCATTCCTCAATTGAAGACCAAAATGATGATACCCATATTTTCTTTCCACCTTATTTAATTGAAAGCACAACAACAGGGAAGGGAAGAAATTAACCAATGAATAATCGGGCCTCCCAAAAGAGAAATTTTTCTGAAATCACACTGAAGTTGAGAAAATATAGTGGCCACCATCGTACTATGGATAGTCCACTGCAACTTTCCAATTGTAGACAAAATAAATACAACACTTCTTGATAGGCAACCCAAGTTTTATTTTACTTTTATGAAATGTTAATTTCTTTTTAGTTTTTCATTAAATGAATAATGATTTTCCTTTTTGATTCTATTATAGGTAATGGAAATTTTCTAAAGCGTCGCCAGAGAGGACAGATCCCCCTGGAACCACATCGACTTCCACTGATCCACCACTGGATGGTGACGACAACCCACCAAATCCAAACTAGGGCACCTCTTTAACTTTAACTCCCTCTATCTCACTTCCTCCTCATTCACTTTCTCTCTCTATCCCTCTCTTTCTTCTTTTTCCTCTATCATTCTCACCATTTCTTTTTTTACCACTTTTTTCATAAAACCTTTTTTTCCACTTCCTCTTTTGTGTGGGTGTTTAATTAGAAAAAAACTATAAAAAACTAAAAAAATACAAAAAAACAAATAGAGTGACAATTACTCGCCATTAAATTTTGAAATTTTTTCCAACCATTTTGGGGAGTCAAAGGACTTGTTTTCATCTCAAACATTTTTTATTTTCATCATAAATTTGGATAATGAATTTTATGTCAAGACCAATAAATTTTGAGTGCTCGATTTTTGAGTTGGAAAATGATTATTCCCTAACCGTGAGGAACAATGTTAGTTTTCATGCTATGGTCACCTATGGCCATCTTTTCATATTATGTGTTTTTCACCCTGGATTGTGAGTCTTGAATTTGTGAACTTTCAAGCTGAATTTCCTATTTTATCATATATTAAAATGATATAGGTATTTTCTAAACCACATGATAATCGAAATAGTCAAATATCCTCTCATTACCCTTACATTAATCCACCTTCTGAAAGCCCCTTTGAGTATATGAAAACCCTTTATTTATAGCCATATTACAAGCCAAAAACCTTGTCCCACCCAACATCTACGTGGATTTTCATTGCATGATTTATTGAAATTTAAGTATGGGGAGAATGGATTTCATTTTGGGTGTCCTTTTCTTGATTTTCAACATGTTATCATATGATTGAGGGAAAGCATCCATTTCAGTGTGGGGGAGAGGTTTTCATTCAGTGAGGTTTGGGGATGCATATATGTTTATGACATCTTGTACAAATGAAATTGAAAATTGTTCAATAAAATTTAAAAAAAATGAAGAAAAAATGAGTTGTGTCTTGGTCAGGTAAAAAATTATTCTTCCATAACCTTTGATCTTGTTATAACTATTAAAATTAGTGTCGTGGGGAGATCAAACACAGGTTAAGTGATTAGTGTGAGATTTGTTTCAAGTTCAACTTTTGAAAAAAAAAATCAAAAAAAAAGAACACTTGCATCATCTTTTCTTATGTCGTTGAGAGAAGTTTTGTGTTTTGTACATATTCCGTCTTTTCATCATCTTCCAATTTTTTATCACTTTTGTGTCATCCTTAAAACATTAGTTCCCTTTTAAGTATGTGTTTCTATTTCCTTTCATTCCTTATTTCAAAAATTGTGCATTGTTTTTTCCATGTTAGTGTTTACCCCTCTTTTCCACTCTTTTGGACATTGTATTCCTATCATCCCATAGCCACTGAAAACCCCCTAAAAACCTATTGATTCTTGTGCAATTTAGAATATGGAATGGAAGTTGAGAGCTCTATCAAACTCTAAGATTTTCACTTTTGGTTGGTGAATGAAGGAACTTCCATAAATAAATTTTTATCATGTTGAGAGGAGTGAGTTTTGAGTGCCCACATTTTCCAGTTCAATTTTTAAACATGAAATATGAATTGTTTTTGACACATTATTGTTGTAATGATTTTTGGTGGAATTCATTATGTATAAGTGAACTGTTCTAGACAACCCCATATTGGTAAAAACAAAATTTTAATATTTATTGATGAGTAAAAATGATTTCGTTATGTTTTTATATTTTATGTACATGAGAACATGCATTAACTTTAAGTGTGGGGGAGTTGATATTACATATTCATTCAATATATTAAATTACTCCCATCATAGAATTTTCACTTAAAATGATTAATTTACATTCAATGTTCATGTTATGAACATAAACATATATAAAGAGCATTGTTCGAACTCATTTAATTAAACCAAAACTTGATATTTTGATCATATATTTCAAAAGACTGATCCAAATTATGTGAATCTTCTTTTTCAGTGCTCCTGATTCAAATTAAAATAAATCATTCAACTGGATCATTGTCTAATTCAACCATTTGAAGAGACATGTGGACCACACAATAAGGCCCGCCAAATCTATGATGAAAATTGGATCATCCATGATGATTGAATTTATAGACTCAATCCAGAAGCCCAAATTTGATGAAAGTACAAAATATGTTCGAGTATATAATATCACATATTTGATAAAAAAAACTAAGTCCAAACTCAAGCAACAAGGGGCCCAATTGATGCATAGAAGTTCATCCCACAATTTTGTATAGGATTTTAAAATAGTCCACTATTCTTGACTTTCCTCCCAATTTAATCTACCAATTGAGCTGAAATTTTGTGGGGAGAAATTCAAGATGTATTCTACCAACTTTGTAAAATAAATGGTTCTTATTTGAGGGAATATTCACCAACATAAATGCATTCACATATAAACCATGTAAAAACTTGACTCAAAAATGGACAAGATAACATTGTTTGGGAAAATAGCCATAAATTTGGCTACAAAATTCCAATGGATGCTAAATTTGGAAGTTGAACTATCCACATAAATATCTATAACTTTGAAGAAGAATATTTCTCCAGATTCTGCTTTCTAAAGATTCAAATGGTTGATCTAACTTGAAGGACATTTTTGGAAGACAAACAATCCACCACCTTGGTCTATAAATACACTCTTCTCTTCTCTTTGTAAATGTTAGTATTTCAGCATGGATAATTGACATGACCTTAGCCTTTTCAAGGTCCTGGGAGGAATTTTGATACCCTTGTTTCAATAAGAGAAACCTCTCCCTCATTTTCCATTTAATGTTTGTTTTTGCATGTTTTCAATTGTAATCATGTAAGTTTTTTTTCATTTCAATTAAATATTAATGCAATTTTCTTCATCATAATATCTAATTATCATCTACTCTATATGGTATAATATTAATGTTCTTAAAATTATTTAAATCAAGTTGAAAATCATTACCTTCTTTCATTTTCTCATTCAGTCAAAAGTTTGTGTTTTATTCTCTTCGTCGTTCGTGTGTGTGTTTGACGCACTACTCTTATATTTTTCTATTCTTTTTATTCTCTTTTTAACTCTTCACCCTAAACATCATAAACTAGATTAATAAACATCTTAATAGTTGATTAAATCATTTATTAGGGTGAGTCATAATCTGGGGATGTCAAGTGATTGAGAGCTTCTTCGTGTTAAATATTCTTTAGGTTGACATTGTGTAAGTTAAACTTAGAATGTCATGGATTAATGACATGCTTTGTTTAGTGTGTGGATTACATGGATTATTAGAACCATAAATACACTACCATAAACAAGTATTGATTGATATTATAACCCCGATTAAGTTAAGTCTTGGATCAAAGCCTCGACGCTTGGGAATTCTGATTAAAATCATCTTGTGAAGTGGGTGTTAATTTAATGCAATATCACGCAAAGCTCAAGGCTATCATAAGCTAAAATCCCCAATAATGAGCTCACCCTAATATTTATCAAATTTTTAAATCAAACTTCATCGATCAATCAATTTAATTAATCTCTGCAAACAAACTCCCCAATCAAAAGACAATCAATCAAAAAAAAGTCTACTCTAAAAAATAGTATAATCATTGAGGATTTGATCTGAGTGTTGTTATACACATTAGTAGGGCACCGGACCTTTGAACGGTCGACAGGCGAAAATCGGCCGCACTTCAGTCTCCAACCGTGATGTGCAGTTTATGTCATGATTGTGGAGAGGCATGTAGAAGGAATTCAGGACCCAATTGCAGATGAGTGCGATGTTTCACCCCCAGACAGAGGGGCAGATCGAGCACATAATATAGGTGCCAGAGAATATGCTAAAAGCATGTGTTTTGGACTTAGTATGGAGTTGAGAGAAACATTTTTCATTGGTAGAGTTTTCTTATAATAACAACTATCACTCTACGATTGACATGACACCTTTGAAGGCCTTGTACGAGAGACCCTGCGGGTCACCTTGTGCTTGGCTGGGATTGACAAGACGTCTCTTGTTGAGTCAGTGATAGTGTAGGAAATGGCAGAGAAGGTCCAGGTGATCCACGAGCAGATGAGAAAAACCCAGAACTGACATAAATCTAACACAAATCGATATCGTAGGCCCTTGGAGTTTGAGCAGGGAGACCAGGTCTTCTTGAGAGTCTCCCTGCAATGAGGATTGCAGAGGTTTTCCCAAGGACGCAAGCTATCCCTGAGGTCCATCGGGTCGTTTAAGATCCTGCAAAGGGTTGATGAGGTTTCTTACTGCCTAGAATTACCCCTATAGTTGGAGCGAATACATGACATCTTCCATGGGTCACAATTGAGGAGATATGTGCATTATTCTACGCACGTAATTGAATAGGGCGAGCTATACATCGAGGATGGATCCACCTTTGCAGAGTACCAAGTTGCAATCAAGGATCGGGAGGAGAGGACCCTATGAGGATGGATCATTCTCTTGGTTTGTGTGTTGTGGAAGCACGAGAGCATGTATGAGAGCTCCTAGGAGTGGGAGATCCAGATGCAGGCTCGGTATCCCCACCTTTTTGTTTAGCTTGTTTTTTTTTCAAGGATGAAAAGACTTGAAGGGAGAATAATGTAGTGGCCAAATTTTTTCCTTGTAAGATTATGAAATATATTAATACATATTTTCCAGAGCCAGGCGTTGAGATGAAGTGAGATTCTGAGACCCAGAAATCCCAGAATATATATCATAAAAATATTAAATATATTAATATCATGCACGCATAGTTTTTCAAAAATAATGGGTTATCTCTTGAGCGGAGCCTCAGATTGGAAATCTAAGGCCACAGTTGATTCCAGAACATGGGGTTTACCATAGGCGCAACTTAAGGTTAGTTGCACCGAACATCTAGTTGAGGCAGACGTTGGCAGTGCATTTAATTAAAATAAATAAATTTATTTATTTATTTTATTTTTAATGACCTAATCTAAATCCTCTATAAATACCTTCTTATGATTATTTGTCAAGTGCTAGCAGCATAACCCTTGTGAAATCTGAGAGGAGGTTTAGAGCGTTCCTCATTGTCGAATCAAAATCGAACGACAAACAATGATCAAATCAAGGTGGATCGAGAGCCAACAAATGCAGCGAGTCTTCTCCTCCACTGGTGAATGCATTCTTCACAAATGGTTGATTCATAATCGTGGTATGTCTCTTCAATTTTAGTTTCCACCATTGATTAAAATATTGAGCATGGATATATATGTTTATCTACTTTTGATTTGTGTTTTCCTACCCATCGCATGATCCCATCGATGAAATAAATTATTTTATTCAATTTATTCTTTTTTATGTCATGATCTCACCCTGATTTACCTACTTTGTAATTGTAGGCCAAGAATTTTTGGCCAATGATATGTATCACCCTTTTTTATTGTGACTTTCCCCCATCACTCTTCGCGTTCTTCTTTGTTGGCCTACGGGGTCGCTGTTCGAAATTGTCAAGGCGGTTTCAAGCATGATCGAGCCCCTGAATTTGTGACAGTTTTGAAAACGATGATTTGGATAATGATTTGCAGACATATTGAGATTATTTGTAGGACTTGGGTGATGGATTTCATAGATATGAAATTTGGGATGACAACGGGCAATTGTAGGCCAACGAGACGCACGACAGACCACTACAGAGATCAGGATCCGATTTCTAGCCATTGGAGGGCCGAAATCAATGGACGAAGGCCAACGCCATCAGTTTCAGGTGGTCAAATGGCGCGATTTCAGTGGAAAGTTCAGATCTGGAAATCGCATGGAAGAACATGACTTTCTGTGAAAAATTAGACTACATAGCATATAGTTTTATAAACACATGTCAGGTAGTACCCCCTGAATGTGGCGCTAGGATTTTAAGATAGATAAGGATCACACACCATGTGGATGGGCCCACACATCATGTGACACTCCCCTAGTGGCCGAGTCATGTGCCTACTGCACACGGCCAGGACCCTGTGCGGGAGGACACGCCATGTACTCTGGGAGTACACGTGTCACGAGCCATCTCGGGTACCCTGGTAACCCGATAACCAAGTCAGTCTTGACATGGCCTAAAGGTCATTCTCGATCCCCACAGGTTGGATACTAGCACCTGGAATCATATAAAATGAAAGTGGGAATGATTTTCCCACAAATATTGCGGAAGAAAGATAACAAATCAGTATCCATACAAAAGAAGCTCCATTGGGAGAAGTGTATCATAAGTCAAACTGGTTAGAAAACCCAAAGTACTATAGCAAAGTACCAGAAAAACAGGAAGACAAATAGCTCAAGTCTCAATTGATACAACTCTCTAATTTCATGGATCAACAGCTAGAACCACCTCCAAGTGGTGTTTTACTCCAGCTCGAACCTGGAAGGTGAAAATCTACAAACACTCAAAATCATGGGTAGGGTGTGAGCTAAAATCCCAATAGGGTCTCATCAAGGATTTCATAACAAGATGTCAGTATCAAATTAACCAAATAAAGTGCTTTCAATTTTTCAAATAAACAGGTTTGGAATTTAAAGATCATATTTCAACAAATCATGCTTTACATTTCAAAAGATGAAAATACATTAAAAAATCATGCTTCACATTTCAAAATGATGGAAATACTTTCACAAATGGTGCTTTACACAAATGGATTAAATAAACATTTTATTTAAAACATTTTATATAAATTCACAAGGTGTGTAAAATAGTTTTCAACAATGGCATACATTTATATCTCAAATATAAACAAGCGAGCAACATGGTCATCTTTCAAGAGGTACAATAGTTCCAGGTTGTGTGATCCTCACACACTCATGTGATAAACCACAATGTGTACA
The DNA here is from genome assembly GCA_963277665.1 of Viscum album. Classification (NCBI taxonomy): domain Eukaryota; kingdom Viridiplantae; phylum Streptophyta; class Magnoliopsida; order Santalales; family Viscaceae; genus Viscum; species Viscum album. Next base: position 1,451,447,653 of record OY728152.1, on the reverse strand, counting down.
CACATCCCTCGACAATGTCAAGCGAGGACTCATCTATGTCCCAATGGGGAAGAAAGATGTGCTGACCAATATTTTTTTTGTGTTGTAAAGCATCAATCTGTTGTTAGGGAAATTCCAACCGAGTGTGTTTGTCCCTGTAACTCATTAACTACCTAGGCTTACATGTGTTCTGGTATAATTAAAATATGGGAAATTTATTTTAAGCAACCTTAAAATACAATTAAGTCTCATTCCCCCATTTCAAAAACGTCAATTTCCATTTAAAAACCAAAATAGTTTTTTAATAAAAAACATGCATTTTTCAAGATAAAACCCTAAGGTTTCTATCAAACCAGTTTTAATCCATTTTCACAAATAAAGATTTCAATCAATTCAAAATTCAATTTCACAATATAATTTCACAATTTAATTCAACTATTTAATTTCAAATAATTTCCATCAATTTCACAATAAACTCCCAATTCAATGGAATTGGAGTTTTTCACAACTTTTCCATCAAATCCATTTCACAATTTAAATTAAAAATTTTAAACTTCATCAATTTCCAGGGTTTTCCAATTTCATGCCAAAAACCCAATTTTAAAACCCAATTTTAAAACCCCAATTTCATGCCAAAAACCTGGAGTGGGAATCCTTGAGAGGTGATCTCCCTCCAGTTTTTGTCGAGTTTCCTAACGTGTTTCCTTTTAACTTCTCTGGTTTTCCACCAGTAAGGGAGGTAAAGTTTTCCATTGATTTAGTTCCCGGTACTCAACCAGTTTCTATTCCTTCTTAATGCATGGCAACAGCTGATCTGAAAGAGTTGAAGACTTAGTTGGATGATCTTCTGGAGAAAGAATTATACGCCTGAGTGTGTCACCTTAGGCGGCACTGGTTCTCTTTGCTAAGAAATTTTATGGTTCACTTCGCCTTTGTGTTGATTACCAAAAGATTAATCAAGTGATGATAAAGAACAAGTATCCATTTCCACAGATTGATGATCTCTTTGATCAATTGAAAGGGGAGAAGTGGTTCTCGAAGGTCGGTCTTTGATCCGGTAACCATCAGTTGAGGATAAAGGAATCTAACATTCAAAAAACCGTCTTTTAGAGCAGGTATGACCATTATGAGTACCTTGTTATGCTCTTTTGTCTAACCAATGCTCCTGCGGTCTTTATGGATTTAATGAACAAGATTTTCCACGAGTATTTGGATAACTTTGTGGTAGTCTTTATGGATGAAATCCTTGTTTACTCTAAGTCTGAGGAGGAACATGTGCATCATTTGAGAATAGTTCTGGAGTTGCTAATAAATCACCAACTTTATGCCAAAATTTCGAAGTTTGACTTTGGGATTCATGAAGTGAATTTCTTGGTACATGTGGTGTCGGAACATGGGATATCAGTTGATCTTAAGAAGGTGAATTTTGTTATGACATGGGAATAACCACGAAATGTTTTCGAGACTCAAAGCTTCTTGGGTCTAGCTGGGTATTATCGTCGGTTTGTTAAGGACTTCTCAAATTTGGCTTCTCCGATGACTGCTCTGACTCAGAAGGGAGTAAAGTTTGCTTGTGATGAAATTTGTCAGAGTTCATTTGTTGAGGTGAAACGTCTTTTGACTACTGCACTGATAGTGTATCTTCCAGAGGTCAGGCAGGACTATGTGGTCTTTTGTGATGCATTGGGTTTAGGTTTGGTTTGCGTTCTTATGAAAGGTGATCGTGTTGTTTCCTATGGATCTCATCGAGTCAGTCCTGACATGGCCCGAAGGGTGCTCCTGAACCTCACGGGTTGGAGAATGGCACTTGGCACCATATAAAATGAAAGTGTGAACGATTTTTCCACAAACATTGCAGAAGCAAGATAACAAATCAATATGAATACAAAAGAAGTTCCACTGGGGGAAGCATATCAGAATTCAAATAGGTAAGAAAACCCAAAGTGATACAGCAAAGTACTAAAAAATAGGAAGATAAACAGCCCAAGTCCAAACAAACGCAACTCTCCAAGTCCATAGATCAACAGGTAGAACCACCTCCAAGTGGTGTTTTGCCCTTGCTCGAACCTGGAAGGAGAAAATCTATAAACACCCGAAGGCACAAGTAGGGTGTGAGCTAAAAGCCCAGTAAGGTCTCACCAAGGATTCCATAACAAGATGTAAACATCAAATTAACCAAATAAAGTGATATCAATTTTTTAAATAAACAGGTTTGACATTTAAAGAGCATATTTCAACAAATCATGCTTTACATTTCAAAAGATGGAAATACATTAGCAAATCATGCTTCACATTTCAAAATTATGGAAATACTTTAACAAATAGTGATTTACACAAATGGATTAAATGAACACTTTTATATAAAACACTTATATAAATTCATAAGGCATGTAAAATAGTTTTCAATAATGACATACATTTATATCTCATATATAAACAAGTGAACAACATGATCATCTGCCAAGAGGTGCGATAGTTCCAGGTTATGGGATCCTCACACACTCATGTGATAAATCGCAATGTGTACACATCCCTTAGCAATAGAAAGAGAGGACTCATCTATGCCCCAATGGGGAAGAAAGATGTGATGGCCAATAATTTGTTAGTGTTGTAAAGCGTCAATTTGTTGTTATGGAAATTACAACCTAACGTTTTTTCCCTATAACTCACTAACTACCTAGGTTTCCATGTGCTCTAGTACAATTCAATGATGGGAAATTTATTTTAATCAACCTTAAAATACAATTAAGTTTGATTCCCCCATTTCAAAAATGCTAATTTCAATTTAAAACCCAAAATTGATTTTTAATAAAAAAATATGTCTTTTTCCAAGATAAAATCCTAAGGTTTCTATCAAACCATTTTTAAGACATTTTTTTCAAATAGATATTTGAAATCAATCCAAAATTCAATTTCACAATCTACTTTCACAATTAGATTCAATAATTTAATTTCAAACAATTTCCATCAATTTCTCAACAAACCCCCAATTCGATGGAATTGGGGTTTTCACAATTTTTCCATCAAATCCATTTTGCAATTTAAATTAAACAATTTAAACTTCATCAATTTCCATAAACACACCACAATTCAATGGAATTGGGGGTTTTCCAATTTCATGCCGAAAACCCATTTTCAAAACCTCAATTCAATGGAATTGAGTTTTTCCAACAAACCAATTGAAATCCATTTAATAAAAACCAAGAAATTTCATTTAATTCAAACAATTGAAATTATGAATCTCGTAACGCCAAACCCTAACTGGGATTTTCCACATAGAACAACGACCATAGAAAATGGGAAAGGAGGATTAAACCTAGGTTTAAGATCCCAAATAGAGGGTATCAGATCCAAAAATCAACATGGGGATCCACAGAACCCTAGGGGTGAGAAGAGAGATCGTGGGAGATAGAGATCGGGCTGAGGAAACTAACCGGGGGAAGATCAAAGGGCGTTCCTCAAGCTTCGAATTGCTTCCGGATTTGAGGGACCAAGAACTTCTCTTAGGTTCACTCAAGGAAGAAGAACTCGTATGGGTTCATGTGAGGTCCGTCTGACCCCTAAAATGGGGGGTTCATGATTTTTAAGTTGTATTTTCGGATAAAAGAAATCTTGTGCACAGTTAGCTGGAAAGAGTTGCACTGTTTGAAAAACTGTGCGGACTAACCATGCACCAGTTTTAAATAGGTTGCACGGTTTCTCCTAAGAGGGTGCACAGTTGACTAATCGTGCACCAATCGTGCAAAAGCCCACTGTCTTGGGCTGCACGGTTTGCTTTAAGAGGGCACATGGTTTGGGAAAATCGTGCATCAACCGTGCACAAGCCTATAATTTTACAAAACTTTTAAAAATCAACTTGAGACTACCCCAAAAGAAACCTAACCAAAGCTTGGTAAAAAGAGGGGTTTAAGAATACCTAAAAACAGTAATAGGATGTTACAATCTCTCCACTATAGAAACTTTGTGTCCCCAGAAAACTTACTCATTAGCTTTCATGCCAAAAAGATGAGGTCGCTGCTTGTCTCTCTCTCCCACGTCTCATGATTATCATAACCATGATATGATAACACTTGAACCAAAGGTATCATCCTTCCATGAAGTACCTTGGTTTCAGAATCAACTATCATGATTGGACGTTCAGTCACAGATAAATCAGGTTCAACTTCAAGATCATGCCAACTCAAAACATGAGATGGATCATATATATACTTTCGTAGCTGAGATGCATGGAACGCGTTATGTATCCACGTCAACTGTGGTGGAAGTGTTAAACGGTAAACAACTTTTCCCACATGTTCAGCAACCTCAAAAGGTCCCACAAAATGAGGATCAAGTTTCCCTTGCCTCCCAAGTCGTCGATGACCCAACCAGGGTGAAACTTTTAGAAACACCTGGTCACCAACTGAGAACTCCAACGGCCTACGACGACGATCAACATAAGACTTATACCGACTTTGTGTTGTCAACATTCTATGATGAATCAACTGAATATTTGTTATAATACTTTGGGTTTTCTTACCTTTTTGACTTCTGATACACTTCTCCCAGTGAAGCTTCTTTTGTATGTGTACTGATTTTTTATCTTGCTTCTGCAATGTTTGTAGAAAAATTGTTCCCACTTTCATTTTATATGATGTCGGGTGCTAGTCATCAACCTGTGGGGATCAGGAATGCTCTTTGGTCCATGTTAGGACCGGCTCGGTTATTGGGTTACCAGGGTACCCGGGCTAGTTCGTGACAACACGGGCATGGGCTGGTACCCGCACACGGCCAGGTACATAGGCACGACCAGGAGCACACGAGCAAACCCCGGGTGGCTGATACACGTCGTGTGGGACCACTTGCATGTCGTGTACGATGACATGACCACTGAGTCGTGTCCAGAGGAGAACACAACCAAGCAACGGAGCGGGACCACATGCCATGTGGACCCCATACACGTCGTGTGACCCCCATTTTTGAGAAACTTCCACCTTTTGTATCTCCTTTGTCGGGCTCAGATTTTAGCCTGTGAGTAGCTTATCTTGAGTAGTTTTCTGCGTATAATGTGATAGTATCCTTCGTAGTGGCTTTCGAGATATGATGTGGAATATTCTGAGCAAGACGCTTCTTTAAGCAATGCTTGATGATGGCAGTGATCGGTCAGGATCATCATAGAGATTCTCGGTACAGAAAGTACTCCCCTATTTGAGGCATAGATCCTCTATTTATGGGGATGGTACTCCCCTGTCGCACTAGTATGCGGGTCCCTTGTACTCTTTATTCCAGGTAGAGATAGTACTACCATGTTCAGGGTGCGTGTCCGCTATTTATGGGGATGGTACTCCTCTATCGCACCAGAGTGTGGGTCCCCCATACTCATTATTCCAAATAGAGACGGTACTCATCTATTCAAGGTGTGGGCCCTCTATCTATGGGAACGGTACTCCATATCGCATCAGGGCACGGATCCCCCATATTCTTTATTCTATGTAGAGATGGCACTCCCCTATTTAGAGCGTGGATCCACCATCTATGGGGACGGTGCTCCTCCGTCGTACCAGGACGCTGGTCCCTGTACTCTTTAGTCAAGTAGAGACGGCACTCCCCTATTCAAGTCATGGGTCCTCTATCTACAGAGGGGTACTCCCCAATCTTCGATCTCTGGCAGGGTGCGGGCCCTCAATGAAGCGTGGCTCCCTCGGTTGTGGCATTTAGTGGCGAGGAGCGAACCCCTCCACACTTATTCTGGTGAGGTTACGTTTGATGTTGGGCATTAGTGATGGACTACTGGATTTGCAGGCTTACTCGCTGACTTTGGCTATGTTGTGAGATGGAGATCTCATTCCTCTCTGAGCATATATATGTATTGGGTTTTGTTTCACTCTTGCTTTGGGTTGATCTGACTATTGTGTATCTTTCCATCACTCCCCTTCAGTTTTTTAGGCATCCTGTTGGGGATGTGTCAAGACCCCGACCCCAATTTCTCAAAGTCATTGCCTTACTTTATTACATTGGTAAAATAAACAAGAAAGTTGCATCCTAAAGGACCGAATAGTTTAGTAGTTTTGGAAAACTAGATACAAACATGAGTTTTACATTACAAATTGAAAGGAAAAAACAACATAGCAACTCCATTGGAAACATCCATAACTCCTAGATTATCTCTGCAAATCATTCATAATATACATCTTCACATCCTGGGGGGAAATAAAACGTAAGAAGAGGGTGAGCTCAGATGCTCAGTAAGAATAAATAATACAATAGAAGCTAATATAAACAATAAGGTATGGTGAGTGACTAAAAACACATGTCATTAGAACATAATCTTGAGCATAATATGACAAGAATAAAAGCTGAATAAATAATGTCATATAAATAATCACATGAGAATGAAGCTTAACCATGGATATTCTCCTAGTCAAATAATCATATGGATTACTAATTACTAATATCATAATGAGGAAATGCATAATGTCGATCATCATAAACATATCATCGAGGCCTCAGCCAAGACATCTGAAAATAAATGGTTAAGGTCTTGACTAAATCTATTTCTATTTTGTCTCATGAGATCTACCGATGCATTGAGGGGCTATAGTGGGCATCACCCGTCACTTACTAAGTCCAATGCATTCCTCATATAAATAGGGTTAAACATAAACAATATATACATATGAAATGTAAATAACTTTCCCTAATCTGTAAACATAATCATTAATCATTCTGAGTAGTATGGCGAATGGTATCAAGATAGCACATCCACAATCAAACTGATCATAAACCATTTAATAAAATATGGTAGATGATAATCATAAGCGATCAATCTCAATAAGCGTAAAATTCAACAGAGGTGTTGAAATAAATGAAAATACTCAAATAAAATCATTGAAGAATTCTTGAGAGAAATATCATTTTTACTTTGCAAAGAAGATTTCTTTTAGAAAATCATTTTTATTTGTTATAATTGTTTGTATAAAACCAAAAATGAATAAATATAGTTTTTCATGAAAAAAGAGTGATTTTATAAAAATAATGGTGTCTTAAAATGGATGATGGATGGTACTTGAAAATGGGTAAGAAATTGGGAAGTTCCCTTTAATCGGGATTTCTTATCTGGTGGAATTGAAAAAGGAACCATGTAAAACATGTATTTCCCCATCAAAGAAAGATGAACTGATCTGGATACATGAGTTTGAGACATATACATAGAATGTAGAACAAGTATATGAAAATAAAGAAGAATTACATTGGGGTAAAGAGAGAGAATGCGTAACCCGAATGAAAAACGAAGGTTCGGGGAGAATTTCTTACCTTATGTCTGAAAGTGTCCAGCACATGTACTTAACGTCTTGGATAATGAAATTAGATTCATTAATAAATTAATTCAAAGCATATTCAACGTGTATTTGATTTAGTAATATTTATTAAGTTCATTTATGTCCTTTTTGATAAGTTATGAGGTTCAATTTCATTGTTCGAGAGTGTTTTTTTCCTTAGTTTTCATGATCAGTTTACTTTTACACGTATATGGAAGATCATGTAAAATGAAAATAATTATCCAGAATTGAAATTATATGTTATTAATGAACATCCAAAAGATTGAATGGTCTTATATATTATTTTGTTTCCAGATATGAGGATGATTCATTAGATATAACTTTAATGATAATCGTTTAGATCATTTTAGTTGTTTTTCGATCGTCATGAACTAGTTTTGTCTTATTAATTAATATCATGTACATATATTGGTTCCCAAATGCTAAATAACTTATAATATATATAATACAATATGATTTAACCATAATTATGGATTCATAACCAGCCTTTAAGGAGGTAATGGAAAATGAAGTCGCATCATCTATGATGGCGGTAAATCAGCACATGACGGACGATGTTTTCATTTTTAGAATAAAAGGGGGGAGAAGGGGTTTGATGATGGATCTTTCATTAACATAATAACATTACAGTATATATAAGATATTATAGCTATCATGTATGTTTGGACAGAAGAGATAATGATAGAATAAGAAGAAAAGAAATTAAAAGAAATTGAAAGAAAACAAAAAAGGATCTACCTCTTGAATTCTTCTCCTTGAGAACTTTCTTAAGAAACTTTGAAATGGTCTTTTGGTGAGACTGGTAAGACCAGAATGTGGGGGGAGGTTTTGGAGAGGAAATAGGCAGAAGATAAGCAAACTTCAAGGCTTTAGAAGTGTGAGGAGAAGAGATTGTGAGGGGTGGTATTTATAGTGGGAGGAGAGGAGTGTTTTTAAATAATTTATTCATCTGATTATTATTATGGCATAAGATTGTGAATAGTTTGAGCATTATCACTAAATATATTAAAATAATGAATGATAGTTTAAAATTATGGGCTTACATCACCCATACATCATCTATGACTCGATAATTCATGTATTTATTAAATACGATAAATTATTATATTTCAATATTCACCAAAAATTCGAGTATTTTAGAAAAAACTCAAAAATTCACTCTAACCATTCTTCGACATGTAGAATTCAAAAATGAACTCTTTTTATGAAAATGAATTTCTAAATATGAGAAATTTATTTTTTAAATAAAATCATCATTTACTCAAAAAAATACTGATTTTAATATTTTTACTGTTTTTATGACACTTGAAAAATTAATTAAGGTCTCATAAAATTATCTTATAATCATAATACCACAAAATATTAATTTATGAGTCTATTTTATGAAAATATATTTCCAATTAAATCATTATATTAATAATAAAATTGTAATTAAACATTTAGAACTTATAAAAATACAGACACTTAATTTATCATTTTAAAACATTTATTTTCTTATTTCATGATATAAATATACCATATTTTCATTTATAAGATACCTAAATTTTATTTATACTTTAATGGGTGAGTTTGCTATTTTATTGGTCATATTACTATTTCTGATGGTCACATTACTATTCCAACGATCATATTTAATAGCATATTGTGGTTTTAAACTTGGCGTTACGTGAAGCATAAACTATCAAGGATGCTAAATTTTAAAATGGACGTATCATAAGATTTTGGGGTGTTACATTATATATATACTCATCTCTGCATGAGATTTCCCCACACATGTCATGTCTTATGTAGACGACAGATAGGTCGGTGGTGATTACGATGGAGCACAGTGATACCTAGGTGCATTGACCGCATACGATGGTTAAGCTTGGAGATCAGGAGTCGGGTTCTCTCAACTTCATTTTTTCTAGTTATTGTCATGTTGGGACATCTTTTCTGGTTGGGTATGTATTTTTGCCATTTACATTTCAGATTACACTGTCATACTCTTGTATTTCCTAGAGGTTATTACATGCATGTTTTTTACTCTAGATGTTACTATCTTTTATTATCATTTCTCTACACTTCTGCATTATGATGGTTGTGTAGAGACTTGGTTTTTGCCTAATAAAACTTTGAAATATTTCTAGATATTATTCCAAAGCTAGGCGCTGAGACGGCGTGCGATTCTGAGGCCCAGTATGTATGAAATTAATTGTACAAAAATATTAAATATATTTTATATTGCACACGCGTGGTTAATTAAGGAAAATGGAATAACTCTTAAGCGGTTGATCAGATCGGAAATTTGAGACCGCGGTTGGGTTTGGAACATGGTGTTTCCCTTAGGCGCGACATAAAATGAGTCGACACGGGATGTTCGAATCCCTTGCTTGTTGGTGGCGCGTTTTAAGTGATTTGATTAATTAATTAAATTAATTAATTAAAATCCTTTAACCTAATAAATGGTTATATAAACCTGATTATGAGGAGTTGGCCTCATAATTCTGGCTTTTTCCAACGACGACCTCTCCTCTCCTCTATTCTCCCTTCTGTAGACGAACAACGAAGAACGAACGATGAACCCCTGGATCTAGACGGATCAAAGCGTAGCAGATCCTCCTCTATCGTCAACAACGAACGATCCAATCCCGGTAGGACTCGTTTTTTGTGCTCTTACGCCCTAAATTAAATGTTTGAGCATGTTGTTAATTGATTCTTCAACCTGGGTCTTTGAATTCAAACATTGCATGAGCCCGGGTACTGGTTTATTATTCTTTGTCGGTTGATCTAACCTGAATCACACAATTTTGATCGGTTGGCCAAGAACGTTTGGTCAACGATCCAAACCCTTGTTTTGGTGTCTTTCCCCCTTGATTTCTATACGTTCTTCACCGTGGAAACCCCGTGGATCCCGGTTCGACGATTGTCGGGCGACCTGAACTCGATCGGGCGCCCAAAAACGAGACGGAATCGTGGAACGACAACAGTTTTGCGAGCGAGGCATAGATCTGGAAACAGCACGATGCAAGGATGAACAATCCAAAGATTTCATGTCAGTCTGATGAGGAAAGAAGCCGCAGCGGCGAGCAGAAGATCTGACCAAACCCTTGTTTTCGAATGAGACTAATTCACGACGAACGGCGAAGCGATCCTGTGTTCTTCGATCAGATTCGGATTTTTCAGAGTAGATTCAATTAATGTTAACCGTGGCTGGAACAGATTTGGAGCACGGATGAAGAATCGGGAGAAACTGGAGATTCTAGCAAAAACCCTGACTACACGATGTGTTCAATGAAGAACACATTGCGTGTAGCCTCCCCCAGCGGTGGTGCTAGGGTTTGGGAAAAATATAAGGATGACACGGCGTGTACTCCCCTTGACACACTTTGTACCACCTCTTTGTGTGAGATGAGCTGAATGAAGGAGGCACGGCCAGGCACACGCCATGTGTCGAGCACATGGACACGGCTTGGTCACACGAGCAGCATCCCGTGTGGACCAGCACGTCGTGTACCGAAGTATACAGACATGGAGTTTGAGTACGCGGACACGGAGTCTGAGTACACTGACACAGAGTCCGAGTACACGAACACGAAGTCCGAGTACACAGACACGGACAGCAGACACGGCCCAGTCCCCGGATAGGCGGGACACGTCGTGAAGTCCACTTACAGGGTGTGAACTACTACATGGGATGGGACCCCGTGTCCGACCAGAGACACAATCATACAAGGAAGAGGGGCCACGCGTCGTGTGGGCCCCCTCACACGTCGTGTACTGGTTGAGCTCCCACGAGCAAACTTCAATCCTTCATATCTCCTTCGTTTGAACTCGAATTTCGGCCCGCGAGATGTCTATCCTAAGTGTTTTTTCGCGTAGAATGTGATGGTGCCCTCGAAAGTGGATTTCGAGATACAATGTGGATGTTACGGGTTGGAATGCATAGAGATGACACCTGATGATGGCAGCGATCAGACAGGCTTACCAATGATTTCGGGCTGACACTCCAGCTGGGCTAGGTAGTGTAGTCCTCGAGGACATACCAGGATGACCCTCCAGCTGGACTGGGTAGCGTAGTCCCCAATGATACTGGGATGACCCTCCAGCTGGTCTAGGTAGTGTAGTCCCCGATGATATCGGGCTGACCCTCCAGCTGGGTTGGGTAGTGTAGTCCCCAACGATTCCGAGAAGACCATCAATTGTGCAGCATAAAGGTGAGGAGTGGTTCGACTTACCTAAGGACTCATGAGAAAGAGGGGATCTTTCCCCACTGAGACGCATCCTTATGACGCGACCTAAAACCATGTGGGAGAGTCAGTGCCACCTAAAGCGGATAGTATCGAGGTGTGCTGATTTGAGCCCATTTGACTTGTGTCTCCTGGGAAAACACATGAGGTGTTGGGCATTGCAGATGGTTTTACCTTGAAACTGTTGGCAACTCATCTTCTTTGACTGAGCTGTGAGATGGAGATCTCCTTACTCTCTCATTTAGGCTTCTTTGACTGAGCATATATATATATATATATATATATATTCCACTACAGTACCAACTCCTTGGGTCTTGGTTACCCTCCTTCTAAGAGAAGCAAAGACGCGCAGGGTATGCTACGTGCTTTCCGTGTCTAGTTTCTCATGGTTGGACGGGTCTACTCTCCGGCTATAGGTAGCGAGGACTCAACGAGAGGGTTCACCTCCTTACCGTTTCGAGCTCCTTATGTTTGGATGAGCTTACTTTCACACTCTTGTTGGGTTGAGTTGCACTCTTTCCATCCACTTTTATTGTACCTTGTTCCATTTACTGCTTCTCTTTGGTTGTATCTCTTATCGCTCCCCCTTATCCTTTTTAGGGCATTTTACAGGGTATGTATATACTCACCCCTGCATGGGCTTCGCCTAACACGTGTCGTGTCTTTTGCAGACGGTGAACAGGTCGATCGTGACTACAGAGCAGCGTAGGGATACGGGCTGCATGGACCGTGTACGGTGGTCATAGTTAGGATACAGGAGTTGGGCTCTCTCAGCGACTACTCTTTTCCAGTTGTCTTCAGGTTGGGATCGGATTTTGGTTTGGGCGTGTGTTTTTCCCCTTTACATTTCAGTATTCACTACCGTACTCTTGTACCGTCTAGAGGTTCATGCATGTTCACTTTACTTTACAGTAGTTGCATATTTTTCAACTTTTCTCTGCACTTTTGCATTGATTTGGTTGTGTGTGTGCGTATAGGTTCTTAGGCAAAGGTCTCCCCGAGTTTGTTGTGTCTTCGGCGCTTATCGCCTACCCCTAGCCTATAGAGGTGGGCTTGGGGCAGTTGCAGCTCAAGCCCGGCTTGGGTCAGGTTGTGACAGAGTGGTATCAGAGGAGATCCGTTCCTTGGGACGTTGTTCGAACGTTCTCTAAAAAGGAATTAGTTGGGATTTAGGGAAACAGTGTCGAAGTGTCTCGAGAGCGGCTCTCAGGTCGGGGAGTCCAGTGATGGTACGGGTAGCTGACGTATCCATTCACCAGGACCCTGATTACCCGCTTGTCGACTCGACACTCTGAGACATTTGTTGTAGGGAACAATGGTACATGCATCATATAGAATCGAGTCTTTGACTTTCCTTCTTGATTCGGCTCCCCATTCTTTTTTTATGGATTTATATATTCTCATCTAATCGCGGTACTCCTTGATAATTTTCAGGATGCCTCCGCAACAATAGCCAGCCAGGATACCAGCTCTGGTTCGTGACGACAACCTGATGAGTGACGAGGCCTCATTTCAGGGCCCATCGTGTGATCCCCTTCCTCTATGTGGACAAGTAGCAGTGCCTCCAGCCATCGAGCAGAAGATATTCCCAACAGGGCAGGATGAGGACGTGCATAGGCTGAGTGCACTCCGCGAGTTCCAGCGATAATGACCGTTGAGGTTCTGTGGCGAGCCAAACCCTCAGGCAGTAGAGGATTGGCTAAAGTCAATGGTCCATGTGTTTAGACTGGTTCGGACCCTGACAGATCAGAGGGTGTCTTTGGCAGCCAGCCTTTTCCACTGAGCAGTTGGGAGATAATGGAGCTTAGTTACCCAGATGCGCGATGAGGCGACACTCACGTGGGACGAATTTCAGCAGCTGTTTCGCAAGGAGTACTACCCCTCCTGCTTACGCTCCGACCGGATTCAGGAGCTTCTGGAGCTTCAGCAGGGAGGGATGATGGTGGAAGAGTACGCGGTGAGGTTCACTAACCTTACGCACTATTCTCTTGACATGATCAGAGATGGTTACTTCTGAGTATGGAAGTTCGAGCAGGGACTCTATAGAGAGATTCAATCCAGTGAAGTTCCCTTGCTTATACCCACCTATGTCGGGGTGATGGAGCGGGCACTTGTGATGGAGACCTTCCTGGCAGAGGGGCACCAGATAGCTAGAGCCAGCGGCAGGCGTGACAGGGCTGAGTCATCTTTAGCATTAGGTAGGCGTCATAGGTCCCGGATCATGGGACCCTTCCATGATCAGACTCAAGGACGTGGTCACCCAGTTCAGGGGCAGCGTAGAGCACCGAGGCAACCCGGAGAGGGCCAATGCTGCACTTGTGACGGGCGAGGTCACATGGCCCAGGACTGCCCGACCAGGCGTACAGAGCATCCCAGGCAGGCAGCAGATGGACTGACATGGCAGAGGCAGTACCGTGATCAGGGATCTCCCCGACGGGGAAAGAGTGGTCCCTAGGGAGGCAGAGCTGACAGAGAAGGGATGAGCTGCAGGTGGGGGACGGCGGTATGAGGTTCTCCCACCACCACCACCAGGCGGCCCACATTAGGCTTAGGGAGCTGGCAACTGGGTCCGCAGACAACTGCAGGCTATGAATGTCTACGACTCGGCGGCACACAAGATGATTCGAGGTGCGTTTTGTGTTTACTCTACTCCTATCTCAGTATTAGTGGACATAGGGGCTAGCCATTCTTTTATTTCTCGACTCTTTGTGTGAGAGCTAGAGCTCACAGTAGAGACGCTAGCACAGCAGCTATGCCTTGAGGTTCCTACAGGGAACGCTTCCTCTGTATTTTTCATCTGTCGGCAGTGCGAGCTATCACTTGGAGGAGAGAGTTTCATGTGGGACCTACTGGTCGTCACGATGGAACCCTATGACGTCATCCTGGTCATGGATTGGCTTTCCATGGTTCGAGCCCATATTGACTGTCACTGCAGGTTAGTCAGATGCCTACGTGCTGATGGGACGAGGTTTGATGTGAACCATGTTGAAGGTACCGAGTTGATTACCCGAGTGGAGGAGTTGGATTTGCAATGTCCGATGACGTGTGGGAGATTAAAGAGGTTGAATGCAATAATGGGCGCTTATCTCGCTTCATTAAAGGCCCAACGGATCTTGCCTTGCATGGATGGAGAAAATGGGTCTATTATCTCACTTATTCAAGCCCAAATATGATGTTTAAAGTTTGGCCCACATGGTTGCACAAATTTTAGAAGCCTTACCCACATGGAGAATTCTAGAATGGCATCTTTGGACACCAAAGTCAAATCTGGTGGGCTAGGTACTCAAAGTCAAATCCAGTGGGCTATGGGTGGAAAGGAATGTGTTACTTTTCTCAAAAGTCTTTGTAAGACTTTATCTTTTTTACTTTAAAGGGACAAGGTAGATTTAGACTTTATGACTTTAGAGTATTAGACCCTTGACTATTGTATCACTCATTGGCTATAAATAGTCACCCCATGGCATTGTATTTTCATTCAAGATTTATTTGAGACCTTATGCTTTGTTTCTCTCCGTTGTGTGAGGATTGTCCCCGTATTTTTTCACTTACTCTTGTGCATTCTTGTCTTGTCAATCTACAAGTTAGATTGGTGATCCAAGATCACAAAGCCCCCAATTTTGTGCCTCAACCCAAGTGTGTTGTTGTGTGAATTGGCTATCACATCCCTCCCTTGAATGTGTTATCTAAGTAGTACGTCGCACTCCTTATAGTGTTGATTGACTACTTGCATCCGCTATCCATACCCATCATCCACCACTTAGCCCTGAACCGCATCCTCCATCCGCCGACCAACGTCGTGAAGATCGGGCCACCTCGTGCGTCTCACATCAGTTGGTATCAGAGCTCCGGTTGACACGGTAGGCATCTATCCCTTCATTTATATTTCTTTTATCCATTACCCTTCTCATCTTTCCTTATTATCCACCCATTCAAAAAAACCTTTTCTTTGAAAACCTCCAGAATTGGCATGTGTTGTGCAAGATTGAAATATTTTTACATTGAGTCAATTGTTCATCCATCTTCTTTTCGCATTTAATTCGCTATATGTGATTTTTATCCAAAAAAAATTCAAAAAAAATCGAATTCTCTCAACTCATCATTTTGTGCTTCTTAAAATTAAGCACATCCTTTTCTTTGAGATATTTCAAAAAAATTGTCTTACTCTCCGTTCATCATCTTATGCTTTAAAACTCCAAGCACAACACTTTTTGGGGAGATTTCACGAAAAAAAAAAAGAAAAAAAACGGATACAATTACTTCATCATCGTGCTTTACATTATTAGCACTTTCCATTTTCGTACATCACTTTCTCCATCATTTTGCTTCATCCCCATATTATATTTGGCTCATATTGTAATTAATTTTTCTTATCTTTCACAATCGGGAAGAACCCAAATACCACCTTTTTAACCCCTTTTCCACCCACCCTTTATCCATTTTCTACCCTCTTTTCACCCTTTACCCTTTACCACTCAAGCGGGTTGTGTTAAACCAGCCCCCGACACAATTTTGATTGGGGAAGGATTGGTGGCAAGTGATCACCCTAAACAAGGTATTATATTTCATAAGAGCTTGGAATTTGAATTGAGTGTTGAGAGTGGAGAGAAATAAGAAAAAAATATCTTGTGTGTGAGAGTGTGTGCATCTTGTTGTGTGCATGTGTGTGTGTACATCTTGTGTGTGTGAGTGTGTATATCTTGCGTGCGTGAGTGTGTATCCTTGTGTGCGTGAGTGTGTACATCTTGTGTGTGTGTGTACATCTCGCGTGTGTGAGTGAGTGTGTATCATTGTGTGTGTCCCCCCCCCCGGGGAGAGTGTTTGTGTCTGCATAACTTATCATGGCAGAAGATCGTGGCAAGAAAATTGCACATGTTAGTGATAAAGGAAGTCGAAGTAGATCTACTGCACCTGAAGCTATACAACTCCAAATGCAAGCTTTGGTGAGCCACTTTGAGAAGGTTCTTGATAGGAAGTTGGAAGTGCTACATGAGAGGATTGATGAATTGGAGAATCAACCAAGCCCGAGGATGATCAATGATAACCCGTGGCGAGCTCTGGCACCACGTCGCCCCCACATCATGGAGGAGGAGATGGAAAACCTTGATGCTGATTTTGAGGATGTCCCACAAAGGAGGAGGGTGTACCAACAACCTAGAGGAGGCCAAAGGAGATCACATGATGATGAACTACTTGGCGGGATCAAGGTGAAAGTCCATTCATTTCAAGGGAAAAGTGATCCAGAAGCATACTTGGAGTGGGAGATGCAGATCGAGCAGGTCTTTTCATGTCATGCATATTCCGAGGAGAAAAAGGTCAAACTTGCTTCCCTTGAATTTTATGACTATGCTTTAATTTGGTGGGATCAAATGCAAAAGAAGATGGCAGGATATAATGGATGTCCCATCAACACTTGGGAAGACATGAAGTTCGTCATGCGGAAGCGGTTTGTTCCCACACATTACTATAGAGATCTCCACAACAAACTTCAATGTCTCACCCAAGGGAGTAAGAGTGTTGAAGATTGCTATAAAGAGATGAAAATTTCCATGATTCGAGCGAACATTGAAGAAGATCCAGAGGCAACTATGGCGCGCTTCTTACATGGTCTCAATTGGGAGATTGTCGATCAAGTAGAGATGTACCATCATATAGAGATACAAGATATGATTCACCAAGCCACCAAGATCGAGCAACAAATCAAAAGGAGGAGCAACATGAAGAAACCCACTACCCCTTTCACGCCATGGAGAAATCCAAGGAAGGAGATTGGAGAAGCATCAAAGCCAAAAGAGGTGGTTGGTCGCAAAAGTGACAAGGTAATTCTTCCACCTAAGAAACCTACTTTTGAGGTTAACCAAAACAGGAATTGGGGTATTTGATGTTACAAATGTCAAGGAAGGGGTCACATTGCTAGCGAGTGCCCAAACCGGCACACCATGACCATAAACAAGTATGGAGAATGGGAGACCGATAAAGAGAACTCGGAAGAGGAAGAGGAAGAATCTACAGAAATTGATAATGGAGAATTCGCAAAAGATGGTGAGATTCTTGTCACTAGGAGAATTTTAAGTGCATGAATGACCATTGGAGAGGAGCAGCGAGAGAACCTTTTCCATACACAATGCAAGATCAATGGGAAGGTATGTAGCATTATTATTGATGGGGGAAGTTTTAGCAATGTGGCGAGCACCGAGTTGGTGAAGAAGTTGGGACTCCCAACTTTAAAGCATCAAAATCTGTATCGGCTTCAGTGGTTGAATGATTGCAGTGAGCTGAAGGTCACCAAGCAAGTGAAGGTATTGTTCATCATCGGTAAGTACAAAGATGAGGTTTTGTGCAATGTTGTTCCTATGAAGGCTTGTCATTTGTTGTTGGGACGGTCGTGGCAGTACGATCGGTGCGTTACTCGTGACGGTTTCTCGAATCGTCATTCTTTTGTACTCCGAGGGGAACCTATAACCCTAACCTCATGTCCCCCAAGCAAATTTTGGAAGATCACATTTTGAGAGAAAAGAAAAAAATGAGTGATGGGGAAAAAAAGAGAGAAAATGAAAAAGGAGAGAATGATGGAAAAATAGAAAATGAGAGAGGAAAAGAAATTGAGAGCAAAGAAAAATCAGAGGGAAAAAAGATTTGAGAGGAGAAAAAAGTGTGATGTTGGCGAAGAAAAGTGAGGTTAAGGAGCTTTGATTTCTCAGCAAAACCTATTAGTACTTATTTATAAAGAGTTGATGTTGAACACTAACAACTTAACATCTCATTTTCCAAATGTAGTTGAGTCCTTGTTGCAGGAGTATGATGATGTCTTTCCTGAAGAGGTGCCGCCAGGTTTGCCACCCATTAGAGGTATTGAGCATCAAATTGACCTCATACCTGGAGCATCACTACCGAACCGCCCTGCATATCGCACCAACCTGGAAGAGACAAAAGAAATTCAAAGGCAATTTCAAGAGCTGTTGGATGTGGGATATGTCAGAGAGAGCCTTAGTCCTTGTGTCGTATCGGTGATTCTAGTACCAAAGAAGGATGGAACATGGAGAATGTGCATTGATTGTAGAGTCGTCAACAACATCACGGCCAGGTATCGTCATCTTATCTCTAGATTAGATGATATGCTAGATGAATTAAATGGGTCAACTATTTTCTCAAAAATAGATTTAAGAAGTTGATACCATCAAATTAGGATGAAAGAGGGAGATGATTGGAAAATTGCATTTAAGACAAAACATGGACTTTATGAATGGTCAGTCATGCCCTTTGGTCTCACCAATGCACCTAGCACATTTATGAGGTTAATGAATCATGTCTTACATGCATATATTGAAAATTCTATGGTAGTTTACTTTGATGACATTTTGGTTTAGAGTAGGAATTTGCATGAACATGTAGATCACTTAAGAAAAGTCCTATAGGTGTTAAGAAATGAAAACTTATTTGGAAACATAAATAAGTGTGAATTTTGCCTTGATAAGATTGTTATCCTTGGATTCATTGTGAGTGGAAATGGAGTTGAAGTCAACACTGAGAAGATCAAAGCGATACAAAAATGGCCAACTCCAACCTCTGTTGGACAGGTAAGAAGTTTTCATGGTCTTGCTAGTTTTTACAGGAGATTTGTGAAGGACTTCAACACACTAGCAGCATCGTTGAATGAGTTGACAAAGAAGAATATTCCTTTCAAATGGGGGGAAACTCAAGAGAAATCCTTCCATGAGCTTAAGGAGAGACTCATCCACGCCCCTCTACTTGCACTTACGGACTTCGGTAAGACCTTTGAAATTGAATGTGATGCAAGCGGAATTGGCATAAGAGGAGTACTTGTGCAAGAAGGTAAGCATATTGCTTTCTTTAGTGAGAAGTTAAATGGATCAACCCTAAACTATGCTACATATGATAAAGAGTTGTATGTGTAAAGAGCCGTAAAATTCAAGGGAAATTTTTTCTTAATTTTCTTTGGAATTTTACAAGAACGCGGTTTCTGACGGCACTTGATTCTGAGGCCCGGTGTGCCCGGAATTTCTATCCGAAGTTTAGCTCGGGTACATTCAGTAAACGAACGAGCGGATTTTTCTAACTTTTGAACCGGTGCTCAGAATCGAATTCTGAGGGCACCGATAGATTCACAGCGCTGGTAATTGCTTAGGAACACATTTTCCGGAGTTGTGTTTTCACGAGAGAAGTTGTTAAAAATTGTGGAAGTTAAAATAAAAATTGAGCTACAATTTTTATTTTTATTTTTACTGAGTAGTTAAAACCTTTGGGTGGAAGTTGGGTGACCACCCAACTTCCCATGAGAGGTTATGAGCGCGGTGGGGCCCACACGAACCCCACCCCTTCATATTCCCTAAACTCCTGTAACTCTCCTTTTAAATGACATGAATTAATTAAGTGGTTTAATTCAACTTTTGAATTTCAATCTTAAGTCATGTTAATAAAATAAGTGAAGTACTTATTTTATTTGGGTTGAATCTTGTTGTGTGAGTCTTTGGGAGAAAAGGAAAAGCTCTTGAAGTTCTTCTTCCTCGACGAAGAACGCGAAGAACGCCGACCTCCGACGAAGGTCGACAAGAACGTCAGATCCTCGGAGATCAACGACGCGACGCCGACGAATCATTTCTCCGCGACGCGACTCTCTCCTTCCGCGACGTCTTCTTCCGCGATAGTTATTTCCGCGACGAACCCTCGCTCAACGAATTCGACGAGGTAGGGGTTTATTTTATTTGTTTGCTCGTGATTACTGTCGTCACTTCTTCCTTCCATTTTGAACCGCCTGTTATCGCAATAACGGGAGGAGGTCGGACCGCACAAACACGGTCGACCCTCCTCCCCCCTTGTTGGTTGATTTTGGTTGCGGCTCGTGTAAGGCGGCGTGGTGCCGAAGCACCGCGCGGGAAATGTTAAAGGAAGGGCGGAGAAGCGCGGCGCCTTTGCGTCGTGCCGTTGGAAACAAACTAATCTGTGGCGCTGTCGCGCCGCGCCAAAGAACCTCGAAGACACCACGGTCGGAGCGGGGCCGCAGCGGAGGGGCGCGGCGCCGTCGCGCCGCGCCGGACGGACCAGGCCGCGGCTTAGGCCGTGGCGGAGCAAGGACCGGCAGCCGGTTCCGGGCCGCCGGCGTCGGAGCAGGGGGACCAGCCATCGCCGGTCCAGTGGCGGCAACAGCTGGCCGGCCGGACAGGGGAAGAGCCAGGGGTTACGACCCCAGGCTGGCCAGCATGAGCGGCCCCCCATCATGGGGGTCGCGGTTTCGAAACAGGGGGCAGGCGCCCCCCCCCCCCCCCCCCCCCCCATCCGCTCGGCCGAAACGGTCGAGCCACCTGGCTGGCGCCAGCGCACCGGGTCGGCTGCCCAGGCCGGACCGCCAAGCCGGGTCGCGCCCAGGCCGGGCCGGGACGCACCAGCCGGGCCGGGCCGCGCCCAAGCGGGCCGGACCCGGACCCGAGACGGGTCGACCCGGTTCGGGCCGACCCAGAGGGTATCGGGCCGGGTCGGACCGGGCCTGAACCCCCTATTACCAGACCTCTCACGATCTTTTGCCCATAACTTGGGCTGCGGACCTCCGATCGACGCACTGTCAGCGGCGATGCGATCCTTGGATCGAGACGGCCGTTTCGATATATTATACTCAAGGTTTCGGAGTACTTTGGGTTCGGCCAGGTTGGTTCGTACACGAAACCAACCGGGCCCTCGGAGCGGAAACACTTATAACTTGAGCTTCGGACGTCTGATTGACGTGTCGTCAACTTTGTTGGATTCCTCTAAGTGAGACGGACCTTTTGGCTTACTCCGCTCTAGGTTTGGACGCAGTTGGAGTACGGTCGGGTTGGTTTTGACTTAAAAATCAACCGGGCCTCTGGGACGAAAAAGCCAATAACTCTCAGACCAGGCGACCGATTGACGCGCCGTCTGTGACGTTGAGTTCCTGTTAACGATACGGAACTTTTGGATACATCAACTCCGGACTATGTGTCAGTTGATGTATCAGCCCTTCGGCTCGTGGAGCGGACCCTCCCGAACGAGCTTGCTGTGTGCGGGAACCCTAGAGCTGGTTGCGACTGCGACGACGATGACGACTGTACAGAAATCCTCCATGGATTCGACGGCGACGACTACAGCACTCAGCGATCCTACGTGGATCAGTGCTACTGATCCTGTGTGGGTCAGCGCTCAGCGGTCCTGTGTGGGTCAGCGCCTACAGATCTTGTGTGGGTCCGATCCTGTGTGGGTCATTGCGGGGGTTAGTTACCTATCGATCCTTTGTGGGTCATTGCGGGGGGTTAGTACCTATTGATCATGTGTGGGTCTGACGGCTTAGATGAATCAGTGGCAATATCTGATCATCTCTATCGTCTTATGAAGAAGTATATCTATGTGAGCTGAATCTTGACTTTCAATCCTTATCTTCGATAAGATTGACTTGATATCCTGTGTGGATTACGTTTTGTTTTCCTGTGTGGACTGGGTTGTACTTGAGCTCGGATGTTGGAGCCGGACGAGAATTGGTGACTTAGGTATATGTATGGGCATATACCTAGGTAGTGTCGGATGTTACTTCGTGATTGTATCTTTCCTTTGTGGATTATCCTTTTTGTATTCTGGGAGACCTTCCGGGGTCTCGGGGTCCCTACCGAGTAGCTTATACTCACTCCTGCACGGGTTATGCCCGTACTACGTTGTGTTGGTTGCAGACGACGGACAGCGCTGATCGTGGTTGAGGCTTGCGGAGCAAGACGATACCTGGAGGTGGACCACTGGGCGGGACGTACTCGGAGCGGATGGCTGGACCCGAGGAGTTGTGGAGGCTATCTGTACCCACCCTTCAGGTGGGACTTCCAGTGGATGGCTCGAGGCTGCGGCTTTACTTTCAGTTGTTGTTTTCCCTTTCCAGTTGTACTTACTTTCAGTTTGGGTTTGTATTCTGGCCCACTTATTTTTCTGCACTTACTATTGTACCCAGTTTTTACTTAGTGTTTACTTCTGCTTGCTTGCTCTGAGGTGTTTGTTTACTTTACAAAGGCAATGTCTTCCCTTTTTACCGGGAATTACGCCTTGGTGCTAGTCGCCAGCCCCTGGCCTATGGAAGGCGGGTTTGGGGTAGTCACGGCACGGGCCCCGAGGACGGGTCGTGACAAATTGGTATCAGAGGAGTTCGGTTCTACCGCAGAACTTTGGACTCTGATCTTTCTTCTATGTGAAGTAATAGTGTTAAGGGTATTGAGTGTGGTTATCAGTCCAGGGAGTCCAGTGTTGGTGCGGCGGCCGACGTATCCGTACACCAGGACCCTGATTTCTGATTTCCGACTTAATGCACGAAAACATTGATTGCATGTGTGTTTCAAGTTTTCTTTGTGATTACTTTGTGTCAGCTCACCAGGTATACTGTTTGACCGTGGCGCACCTGTTTCTTTTCAGAATGGCCCCACGACGGCAGTCAGCTAGGGTTCGGAGTGTTGTGCGTGACGACAGCCCACCGAGCGACGAGGCCTCGATACAGGGCCCTTTGACAGCAGATGCACTGGCGGTACCTCTACCCGCCGAGCCATCGATGCTACCAGCCCCAGCCGCTGACGATGCACGTCGTCTTAGTGCACTGCACGAGTTTTAGCGTCAGCGACCGCCCAGGTTCTGCGGGGAGACGGACCATCAGGCAGCCGAGGATTGGCTTGAGGCAGTTGTACGAGTTTTAAGGTTAGTGAGGACACCAGCAGACCTCATGGTGATCCTCGCAGCGAGCCTCCTGCACGCGGCAGCAGGAAGATGGTGGAGTTTGATGCTCCAGGTGCACGACGAGGCATCTCTCCTCTGGACGGACTTTGAGAGTCTCTTCCGCTCGGAGTTCGTCCCAGCCACCCTCCGTGCAGTACGCATCCAGAAGCTTCTACAGCTGCGGCAAGGCAGCTTGACGGTCGCCCAGTACTCGGCGAGATTTACAAATCTCTCGCGCTATTCGACGGACATGGTACGGGACCCATTCTTCCGGGCCCAGACCTTCAAGCAGGGATTGAGGCAGGAGATCAGGGCAACGCTGATCTCCCTCAGCATTCCGACACAGGCAGGGGTACTGGAGCGAGCCCTTCTGATCGAGAGCTTCCTTGTTGAGTCTACATCAGCAGCGAGACCTACCGCAGGACGGCACGTAGCAGAGTCTTCTACAGCAGGCAGTCGACGGATGACTCATGGGTCCAGGCAGACCAGACCCTCAGGCAGACGACCTCAGGACACTGGCTCAGAGGTGCGGGGCACTCAACGCGGAGCCAGTCTTTCGAGAGGCAAACAGTGCTACGCATGCGACGGGCAGCGCCACATGGCTCGTGACTGCCCGACCCGCCGTACCGAGGAGCAGCAGACGGTTGAGGGACCACCCAGGCAGAGGCAGAGGGTCGATCGTGGTGGTCCGCAAGGAGCAGGCGGACGAGGCAGAGGAGCTGGCCGAGCGGCAGGTGGAGGGCGACGCTTTGAGGCACTACCACCACCACCGACAGGAGGTCCACCCCGACCACAGGGAGCTGGCGGGCAGAGACAGGCACAGCTTCAGGCAGCAGAGGCCTACGACCACGGCGCGCCCGAGATGATTCGAGGTACTATCTGTGTCTATTCCACCCTTGCTGCAGTTCTTATAGACATAGGAGCGAGTCATTCTTTCATAGTCGCTGCCCTTGTTCGGAGCTCGGAGATTCTGACTGAGCCGTTGGCTCGATCCTTACGGCTAGAGACTCCTACGGGAGCAGACTCGACGATTACGCACTGGTGCCAGCAGTGTGAGCTTACTCTAGGATGTGAGAGCTTCAGCTGGGATCTTCTTGTAGCGGCGTCGAGGCCTTACGAAGTCATCTTGGGCATGGATTGGTTATCTACATTCCATGCTCAGATTGACTGTATTAGGCGCAAGGTGCGGTGTGTATGCACCGATGGGAGCAGGTTCACCTTCACCGGCGAGAAGGGAGCCTTCGCAGCACAGGATGGACTCTTGCAGAGGAGAGGACAGCCCATCACTCATCAGTTGGCTAGCCTCATCCTAGGAGCAGTTGACGTGCGGAGTCCTGGTTTTCCTGCAGTGGTGGATCAGTATGGGGACGTTTTCCCCGACGACGTTCCAGGACTACCTCCTCACAGAGAGGTAGACTTTTATATTGATCTGCACCCCGGGACAGCCCCGATATCCACCTCAGCATATCAGATGGCTCCTGCCGAGCTTCGAGAGCTACGGGTATAGTTGGAGGACTTACAGGGCAAGGGATTCATCTGACCCAGTGTTTCACCCTGGGCTTCCCCGATATTGTTCGTCAAGAAGGCGGACGGGAGCTTGCGACTTTGTGTCGACTATCGTCGCCTGAACCAGGTGACAGTGAGCAACAAGTATCCGCTACCGAGGATTGATGACCTCTTCGATCAGCTCAAGGGAGCACGGTAGTTCTCGAAGATAGACCCCAGGTCAGGCTATCACCAGCTCAGAGTTTGGGACGAGGACGTGCAGAAGACGGCCTTCAGGTGTCGGTATGGCCACTATGAGTTCTTGGTTATGTCATTCGGCGTAACCAATGCTCCAGCAGTGTTCATGGCCCTCATTAACAGGATCTTTCAGCCATACCTTGATCGATTTGTCGTGGTCTTCATCGACGACATTTTGATATACTCGACCACTGAGGAGGAACACGCCTACCACTTGTGGGTTGTACTAGACACACTCCGAGAGCACCAACTTTATGGCAAGCTCTCGAAGTGTCAGTTCTGGATACGTGAGGTCTACTTCTTGGGACACGTCATCTCTGATGCGGGATTTGCGGTGGATCCTGCGAAGATCGAGGCAG
Organism: Viscum album; assembly: GCA_963277665.1. NCBI lineage: Eukaryota > Viridiplantae > Streptophyta > Magnoliopsida > Santalales > Viscaceae > Viscum > Viscum album. Next base: position 1,451,422,318 of record OY728152.1, on the reverse strand, counting down.
TGCTAGCTTGGGAACCACCCAGGAGCGTGACGGAGGTGCGGAGTTTCTTGGGACTAGCTGGGTACTACCGGAGATTTGTGTCAGACTTCTCCAGAGTTGCGGCACCACTCTCAGCCTTGACGAAGAAGGGGAAACTCTTTGTGTGGTCAGACAGATGTCAGCAGAGCTTTCAGGAGCTGAGACAGAGATTGATCAGCGCGCCAATCTTGAGGCTACCGAAGGAGGGAGTTGGATACGTAGTTTACTGCGATGCATCAGGGACCGAACTCGGATGTGTCCTGATGCAGGAGTGGGTCGTGATCGCCTATGGATCACGTCAATTGAGGCAGCATGAGCAGAACTATGCTACCCATGACCTGGAGTTAGCAGCAGTGGTCTTCGCTCTGAAGATGTGGCGACACTATCTGATGGGCGAGCGCTTTACAGTCTATTCTGACCACCAGAGTCTCAGGTACATCTTCTCGCAGAAGGACCTGAACCTGAGACAGCGGCGATGGCTCGAGTTCCCCCAGGACTATGACTTTGAGATAGTCTATACTCCTGGAAAGGGGAACGTGGTAGCCGATGCTCTCAGCAGGATAACAGGCATTCAGCTACTTGGGGAGGCAACAGAGCAGCTAGCCGCTTTGCAGATATCCTTCGTGGATAGCGATGGAGCAGCCTTTCTTCAGTCACTCTTCCACTACTGCAGCGGGTCAGAGAGGCACAGCGTGGGGACGCCGACTGTGAGACGCGGTGTGCGCAGATATCCTCAGGACAGGCACCTGATGGTTTCTCTTTAAGAGGAGAGCACGACGTCCTTTTTAGAGGACGTACCTTAGTACCAGTTACTTTACGGGAGGAGGTGCTGAGAGAGTTTCACACTTCCCCTTTGGCGGTACATCCTGGAGTGGCGAAGATGTACTAGGATCTCAGACGCCAGCACTGGTGGTCGGGCATGAAGAAGGTTGTGGCAGAGTTCGTTTCTCGATGCCTCACCTGCCAGCAGGTGAAGGCAGAGCACCAGGTACCAGCAAACTTGGTACAGCCCTTGGAGGTCCCGGAGTGGAAATGGGACGGCATATCTATGGACTTCGTGACTGGACTTCCACGCACTTCCAGAGGTCACGACTCCATTTGGGTGATTGTCGACCGACTCACCAAGTCGGCTCACTTCTTACCCATCAGAGAGCAGGGCTCAGTGGAGAGCTTGGGATGTCTCTACGTTCAGGAGATTGTACGGCTTCATGGTGTATCATCATCTATCGTCTTCGATCGAGATGCTCGCTTTACTTCCCGGTTTTGGAAAAGGTTGCAGGAGGCATTCGGGACGCAGCTACGTCTGAGTACCGTCTTTCACCCTCAGACAGATGGTCAGACAGAGAGGACCATTCAGACTCTCGAGGACATCCTCCATGCATGTTTCCTTGACTTTGGTCGCAGCTGGGAGGATCACCTACCCTTGGTGGAGTTCGCGTACAACAACAGCTACCACTCCACCATCGGGATGGCAGCATACGAGGCGTTGTACGGCCGACCTTGCAGATCTCCTCTGTGCTGGACAGACCCTGGGGAGTCGACACTTGTGGGACCGGAGATGGTCCAGGCCACGACAGAGAAGGTCCAGGTCATCCAGGAGAGGATGAGGACAGCTCAGAGCCGGCAGAAGTCTTATGCTGACAGGAGGCGGAGGCCACTGGAGTTCGAGGATGGCGACCACGTCTTCTTGCGGGTCTCACCTCGACGTGGATTGCGGAGATTTGGCCGAGGCGGCAAGTTGTCTCCACGTTTCATCGGACCGTTCCAGGTCCTCCGCAGGATAGGTGGGGTGGCTTATCGCCTGGCTCTACCACATCAGTTGCACCGGGTGCACGACGTCTTCCACGTATCCCAGCTGAGGAGATACGTGCACGACCCGACGCATATCATTGACCATGGGGAGCTGGATGTTGATGATGGGGCGACTTTTACGGAAGTCCCAGTGGAGATCGAGGATCGACAGGAGCGGGTCCTACGTGGACGGTTAATTCCTCTAGTGCGCATCAGATGGCAGCACGGGAACCTCCAGGAGAGCACTTGGGAGCGAGAGGCTCAGATGCGTGCGCAGTACCCACATTCATTCCCCTAGTTTTTGATGTATCTTTACGGGGACGTAAAGCCCTGAGGTGGGAGTAATGTAAAGACCCGTAAAATTCAAGGGAAATTTTTTCTTAATTTTCTTTGGGATTTTACAAAAACGCGGTTTCTGATGGCACTTGATTCTGAGGCCCGGTGTGCCCGGAATTTCTATCCGAAGTTTAGCTCGGGTACGTTCAGTGAACGAACGAGCAGGTTTTTCTAACTTTTGAACCGGTGCTCGGAATCGAATTCCGAGGGCACCGATGGATTCGCAGCGCCGGTAATTGCTTAGGAACACCTTTTCCGGAGTTGCGTTTTCACGAGAGAAGTTGTTAAAAATTGTGGAAGTTAAAATAAAAATTGAGCTACAATTTTTATTTTATTTTTTACTAAGTAGTTAAAACCTTTGGGTGGAAGTTGGGTGACCACCCAACTTCCCATGAGAGGTTATGAGGGCGGTGGGGCCCACACGAACCCCACCCCTTCATATTCCCTAAACTCCTGTAACTCTCCTTTTAAATGACATGAATTAATTAAGTGGTTTAATTCAACTTTTGAATTTCAATCTTAAGTCATGTTAATAAAATAAGTGAAGTACTTATTTTATTTGGGTTGAATCTTGTTGTGTGAGTCTTTGGGAGAAAAGGAAAAGCTCTTGAAGTTCTTCTTCCTCGACGAAGAACGCGAAGAATGCGAAGAACGCCGACCTCCGACGAAGGTCGACAAGAACGCCGGATCCTCGGAGATCGACGACGCGACGCCGACAAATCATTTCTCCGCGATGCGACTCTCTCCTTCTGCGACGTCTTCTTCCGCGACGGTTATTTCCGCGACGAACCCTCGCTCGACGAATTCGACGTGGTAGGGGTTTATTTTATTTGTTTGCTCGTGATTACTTTCGTCACTTCTTCCTTCCATTTTGAACCGCCTTTTATCGCAATAACGGGAGGAGGTCGGACCGCACAAACACGGTCGACCCTCCTCCCCCCTTGTTGGTTGATTTTGGTTGCAGCTCGTGTAAGGCGGCGCGGTGCCGAAGCACCGCGCGGGAAATGTTAAAGGAAGGGCGGAGAAGCGCGGCGCCGTTGCGCCGCGCCGTTGGAAACAAACTAATCCGCGGCGCCGTCGCGCCGCGCCAAAGAACCTCAAAGACACCGCGGCCGGAGCGGGACCGCGGCGGAGGGGCGCGGCGCCGTCGCGCCGCGCCGGACGGACCAGGCCGTGGCGGAGTAAGGACCGACGGCCGGTTCCGGGCCGCCGGCGTCGGAGCAGGGGGACCGGCCATCGCCGGTCCCGTGGCGGATACAGCCGGCCGGCCGGAGCGGGTCGGCCGGACAGGGGAAGAGTCGAGGGTTACGACCCCCGGTTGGCCAGCATGAGCGGCGCCCCATCATGGGGGCCGCGGTTTCGAAACAGGGGGGCAGGCGCCCCCCCCCCCCCCCCCCCATCCGCTCGGCCGAAATGGCCGAGCCGCCGGGCCGGCTGCCCAGGTCGGGCCGGACCGCGCCCAGGCCCGACCCGGTGCGGGCCGACCCAGAGGGTATCGGGCCGGGTCGGACCGGGCCCGAACCCCCTATTACCGGACCTCTCACTGCCTTTTGCCCATAACTTGGGCTGCGGACCTCCGATCGACGCACCGTCAGCGGCGATGCGATCCTTAGATCGAGACGGTCGTTTCGATATATTATACTCAAGGTTTCGGAGTACTTTGGGTTCGGCCGGGTTGGTTCGTACACGAAACCAACCGGGCCCTCGGAGCGGAAACGCTTATAACTTGAGCTCTGGACGTCCGATTGACGTGTCGTCGACTTTGTTGGATTCCTCTAAGTGAGACGGACCTTTTGGCTTACTCCGCTCGAGGTTTGGACGCAGTTGGAGTACGGTCAGGTTGGTTTTGACTTAAAACCCAATCGGCCCCCTGGGACGAAAAAGCCAATAACTCTCAGACCGGGCGACCGATTAACGCGTCGTCTGTGACGTTGAGTTCCTGTTGACGATACGGAACTTTTGGATACATCAACTCCGGACTATGTGTCAGTTGATGTATCAGCCCTTCGGCTCGTGGAGCAGACCCTCCCGAACGAGCTTGTTGTGTGCGGGAACCCTAGAGCTGGCTGCGACTGCGACGACGATGACGACTGTACAGAAATCCTCCGTGGATTCGACGGCAACGACTACAGCACTCAATGATCCTACGTGGATCAGTGCTACCGATCTTGTGTGGGTCAGATTCTGTGTGGGTCAGCGCTCAGCGGTCCTGTGTGGACCAGCGCCTACAGATCCTGTGTGGGTCCGATCCTGTGTGGGTCATTGCGGGGGTTAGTTACCTATCGATCCTTTGTGGGTCATTGCGGGGGTTAGTACATATCGATCTCGTGTGGGTCCGACGGCTTAGATGAATCAGTGGCAATATCTGATCATCTCTATCGTCTTACGAAGAAGTATACCAGTGTGAGCTGAATCTTGACTTTCAATCCTTATCTTCAATAAGATTGACTTGATATCCTGTGTGGATTACGTTTTGCTTTCCTGTGTGGACTGGGTAGTATTTGAACTCGGATGTTGGAGCCGGACGAGAATTGATGACTTAGGTATATGTATGGGCATATACCAAGGTAGTGTCGGATGTTACTTCGTGATTGTATCTTTCCTTTGTGGATTATCCTTTGTGTATTCTGGGAGACCTTTGGGGGTCTCGGGGTCCCTACTGAGTAGCTTATACTCACCTCTGCACGGGCTATGTCTGCACTACGTTGTGTTGGTTGCAGACGACAGACAGCGCTGATCGTGGTTGAGGCTTGCGGAGCAGGACGGTACCTGGAGGTGGACCACTGGGCGGGACGTACTCGGAGCGGACGGCTGGACCCGAGGAGCTGTGGAGGCTATCTGTACCCACCCTTCAGGTGGGACTTCCAGTGGACGACTCGAGGCTGCGGCTTTACTTTCAGTTGTTGTTTTCCCTTTCCAGTTGTACTTACTTTCAATTTGGGTTTGTATTCTGGCCCACTTACTTTTTTGCACTTACTATTGTACCCAGTTTTTACTTAGTGTTTACTTCTGCTTGCTTGCTCTGAGGTGTTTGTTTACTTTACAAAGGCAATGTCTTCCCTTTTTACCGAAAATTACGCCTTGGTGCTAGTCGCCAGGCCCTGGCCTATGGAAGGCGGGCTTGGGGTAGTCACGGCATGGGCCCCGAGGACGGGTCGTGACAGTATGCATTGTTTAGAGTTCTAGAAACATGGCAACATTATCTTTGGCCTAAAGAATTTGTGATCCATTCTGATCATAAGGCCCTTAAATACCTTAAGAGCCAACATATACTAAATAGAAGACATGCTAGATGGATGGAATTCATTGAGTCATTTTCATATGTCATCAAGCATAAAAAGGGTAAAGAAAATATTGTGGTCGATGCACTTTCATGTAGATATTCTCTTTTATCATTGTTGGATTCAAAACTCTTTGGTTTTGAATGCATTAAGGATTTATATGCCACTGATATTGATTTTAGAGAACCTTATGAACATTATAAACCTGGAGTTAGTTGAGAAAAGTTTTATTTACATGATGGATTCTTATTCCGGATTGATAAGTTTTGCATTCCCAACTACTCTATCTGTTTACTTTTATTGACGGAGTCACATTCGGGTGGGTTAATGGGGCATTTTGGTGTTGCAAAAACTCTAAGAGTTCTTAGTGAGCGTTTTTATTAGCCTAGGATATCTAGAGATGTTGAGAAATTTGTGGGAAAGTGCATTGTCTGCCATAAAGCCAAATCGAAACTGAGCCCACACAGACTATATCTTCCTCTCTCAATCCCCAACACCCCTTGGGAGGACATATCAATGGATTTTATTGTGGGGTTACCACAGACCAAGAGGGGGAGAGATTCTATTTTTGTTGTGGTGGATCAGTTTTCAAAAATGGAACATTTTATTGCTTGTCACAAAACTGATGATATCACTAACATTGCAACACTTTTCTTTCAGAAAGTAGTCAAACTTCATGGAATGCCAAGGACGATTGTGTCAGATCGAGACACAAAATTCCTCAGCTACTTTTGGAAGACATTATGGAACAAACTAGGAACAAAGTTACTATTTTTCACCACTTGTCATCTGCAAACCGATGGACAAACCGAGGTGATGAATCGGACACTATTGTCCCTTCTACGAACCATTGTGAAGAAGAACATCAAGAATTGGGAGGAGTGTCTGCCACATGTGGAATTCGCATATAACAGGGTCAAGCATTCCACTACTAAATATTCTCCATTTGAAATTGTTTACGGATTTAACCATCTTTCCCCTATTGATTTAGTTCATTTGCCTCTACAGGAAGCAGCTAATATGGATGCGAAAGGGTGTGCAGAATTCATCAAGAAAATCCATGAAAATGAAAGGATAAATATCGAGTGAATGACCTAGAAATACATTGATCGTACAAATAAGGGTCGCAAACAAATGTTGTTCGAGCCCGGTGACCTAGTCTGGGTTCAATATACGGAAGAAAATATTTCCCGACAAGTGAAAATCAAAACTCATGCCATGAGGCGATGGACCTTTCCGAGTGCTTCAGAAAATTAACAATAGTGCTTACAAGATAGCTTTGTCAGGTGAGTATGGTGTAAGTGTCACTTTCAATGTTTCAGATCTTTCTCCTTTTTGGGGTGTAGAGGATGAAGAGCTGAGGACGACTCCTTTTCAAGAGGGGGAGGATGATGTGAACCATGTTGAAGGCACCGAGTCGATTACCCGAGTGGAGGAGTTGTATTTGCAAGGTCTGATGACGTGTGGGAGATTAAAGAGGTTGAATGCAACAATGGGCGCTCATCTCGCTTCATTAAAGGTCTGACGAATCTTGCCTTGCATGGATAGAGAAAATGGGTCTATTATCTCACTTATTCAAGCCCAAATATGATGTTTAAAATTTGGCCCACATGGTTGCACGAATTTTAGAAGTCTTACCCACATGGAGAATTCTAGAATGGAATCTTTGGACACCAAAGTCAAATATGGTGGGCTTGATGCTCAAAGTCAAATCTGGTGGGCTATGGGTGGAAAGGCATGTGCTACTTTTCTCAAAAGTCTTTGTTAGACTTTATCTTTTTTATTTTAAGGGGACAGGGTAGATTTAGCCTTTATGACTTTAAGGTATTAGACCCTTGACTATTGTATCACCCCTTGGCTATAAATAGTCACCCTTGGTTATAAATAGTCACCCCATGGCATTGTATTTTCATTCAAGATTTATTTGAGAGCTTATGCTTTGTTTCTCTCCGTTGTGTGAGGATTGTCCCGGTATTTTTCCTCTTTCTCTTGTGCATTCTTGCCTTGTCAAACTACAAGTTAGATTAATGATCCAAGATCACAAAGCCCTCAAATTTGTGCATCAACCCAAGTGCGTTGTTGTGTGGATTGGCTATCACATCCCTCCCTTGAGTGTGTTGTCTAAGTAGTAGGTCGCACTCCTTATAGTGTTGATTGACTACTTGTATCTGTTATCCATACCCATCATCCACCGCTTAGCCCCGAACTGCATCCTTCATCCGCCGACTTATGTCGTGAAGATCGGGTCACCCTGTGCGTCACACATCAAGGTTCTCCTTTCTCGACGAGAGAGACCTCATAGCAGGATGAGTGGGTGATGTGAGCAAGAAGTTACAGCTCATTACCCATCATCTAGCGAGTATGACCCTTGGTGCAGCAGACTCTTCGGGCGTCTAGATCCCTTTAATTGTGGAGGATTATATGGACGTCTTTCATGAAGACATCTTGAGACTACCTCTGAGATGGGAATTGGAGTTTTGCATTGACTTGCAGTCAGGGACTGTCCCGATATCGTCTACAGCATATCAGATGGCACCCACTGAGCTTCGGGGGCTGAGGTTGTAGTTAGAGGATCTTCGTGAGAAAGGTTTCATCAGACTCAGTGTGTCCCCCTGGGCGGATCCAGTCTTGTTCGTGAAAAAGGCAAACGGGAGCTTACAGCTTTGCGTGGATTATCGTTGCCTGAACAAGACCACGATAAAGAACAAGTACCCCTTATTGAGGATTGATGACCTCTTTGATCAGTTGCGAGGTGCGAGATAGTTCTCCAAGATCAATCCTAGGGTTGGCTACCACTAGCTGCGAGTTCGTGAGGCTGGCATTTCGAAGTTGGTCTTTCAATGTCGTTATGGGCATTGCGAGCTCCTAGTGATGCCCTTTGGTGTGACAAATAACCCAGTCGTTTTATGGCTTTGATGAACCAGATCTTCCAGTCATACTTGGACCATTTTGTCGTTGTCTTCATTGACGACATACTCGTCTACTTTGAGACAAAGGAGGAGCATGCGGAACACTTGAGGAAGGTCCTTGATTTACTTCAAGAGCACCAGCTTTATGGCAAACTCTCGAAATGACAATTATGGATATAGCATGTTCACTTTCTAGGGCATGTCGTTTCCGAGCATAGTTTAGTTATGGATCCAACGAAGGTCAAAGTAGTGCTTGCTTGGGAGCCACCCAAAAATGTGTCTGAGGTGCGGAGCTTTCTTGGCATGTCAGGGTACTACTGAAGATTTGTGGCAAACTTCTCCAGAATCGTAGCCCCATTGACCGCTTTGATGCGGAAGGGACAGTTGTTTACTTGGTCTGAGCAGTGCCAGAAGACCTTCAAGGAGTTGAGGCAGAAGCTAACAAGCGCTCTAGTTTTGAGACAACCAGAGGAAGGAGTTGAGTTTGTGGTATATTGCGACGCCTCAGGAGATGGGCTCGGTTGCATGATGATGCAACGACAGGCAGTCATCGCATATGGGTCGAGAAAGTTGAGACCCCGTGAGCATAACTATGTGACTCATGATCTGGATCTAGCAGCGGTAGTCTTCACTTTGAGGATATGGAGGCACTACTTTATGAGAGAGCGTTCTGTAGTTTACTCAGACCACCAAAGTATCATGTGCGTCTTCACTCAGAGAGACCTGAATCTGAGGCAGCGACGCTGGTTGGAGTTCCTACAAGACTACGACTTTGAGATAATCTATACTTCAGGGAAGGGCAACGTTGTAGCAGATACCCTTAGCAGGAAATCCTGGACTCGCCTAGTATAGGAAGCTTCAGAGCAATTAGCTTCCCTATAGCTAACCATGATGGAGCAGGAGGGTACAGCTTTCCTATAGTCGATGGTGTTGACTCCTACGCTCCTCGAGCGTGTGAAAGAGTCTCAGCTGGGATATATTGACTGCGAAGTTCTACGTGATCAGATATCCACAGGCGACACACCATATGAGTATTCTGAAGGAGAGAATCAAGAGATCTTGTTCCAAGGGAGAACAGTGGTTCTAGTGGCAATGCAGGAGGGAGTGATGTGGTAGTTTCACACTTCTCCCTTAGCTGTACATCCCAGTGTGGGGAAGATGTACAGGGATCTTCAGTGGTAGTTTCGGTGGCCCGGCATGAGACGGAGTGTAGCTGAGTTCGTCTCACGATGCCTTACCTGACAACATGTGAAGGCTGAGCATCAGGTCCTGGCTGATTTGTTGCAGTCGCTTGATATCCCGGAGTGGAAATGGGAAAACATATCCATGGATTTCGTCATAGGGATTCCACGCACAGTGAAGAGCCATGGCGCCATCTGGGTGATAGTGGACCGACTCATGAAGTCGGCGCACTTCCTTGCTATCAGGGAGCGAAGTTCGGTGGAGAGTTTGGGCAGTTGTACGTGAAAGAGATCATCTGCCTTCACGGGGTGCCCTCGACGATTGTCTCCGATCGTGATGCTCAGTTTACATCACGATTGTGAAGAGGCCTACAGGAGGCATTCGGGACCCAGCTACGAATGAATGCAGCCTTTCACCCCCAGACAGATGGACCGACCGAGCTCACTATCCAGGTGCTAGAGGATATGTTGAGGGTCTGCGTCTTGGATTTCAGCCGGAGCTGGGAGGATCACCTGTCTTTAATGGAGTTTGTGTACAACAACAGCTACCATTCTACCATTGGCATGACACCTTTTGAGGCCCTATACGGGAGACCCTACAGGTCACCCTTGTGTTGGACGGAGGTTGGAGAGTCGTCTCTTGTGGGCCCAGAGTTGATGCAGGCAACGACAGAGAAGGTGCAGGTCATTTGTGAACGGATAAAGACGGCCCAGAGTAGACAAAAGTCCTATGCAGATCACCGTCGTGGGCCCTTGAAGTTCAAGCATGGAGACCATGCCTTCTTGAGAGTCTCCCCACGATGTGGAATGCAGAGGTTCGGTCGGGGGAGCAAGTTATCCCCAAGATTCATCAGGTCGCTCGAGATCGTGCAGAGGATTGGTGAGGTTGCTTATCGTCTCGCCTTACCCTCACAGCCAGAGCGGGTGCATGGCGTCTTCCACATGTCGCAGTTGAGAAGATACGTGCATGACCCTACGCACGTTATTGACTAGAGCAAGCTGGACGTCGAGGATAGAGCCATCTTTGTGGAGCACCCGGTGGCGATCGAGGACCGAAAAGAGCAGACCTTGCGAGGATGAGTCATCCCTCTGGTTCGCATGTTGTGGCAGTACAAAAACGTGCAGGAGAGTTCCTAGGAGCAGGAGAGCCAGATGCGGGATTAGTATCACGAGTTGTTTGTTTTGTTTTGTTTTTCGAGGATGAAAATCTTGAAGGAGAGAATGATGTAGAGACCTGGTTTTTGCCTAATAAGACTTTGAAATATTTCTAGATATTATTCCATAGCTAGGCACTGAGACGGCGTGCGATTCTGAGGCCCGATGTGCCTGAAATTAATTGTACAAAAATATTAAATATATTTTGTATTGCGCACGCGCGATTAATTAATGAAAACAGGATAACTCTTAAGCAGTTAATTGGATCGAAAATCTGAGACCACGATTGGGTCCGGAACGCGGTGTTTCTCCTATGCGCGACATAAAATGAGTTGGCGTGGGACGTTCAGATCTCTCGCTCGTTGACGGTGCGTTTTAAGTGATTTGATTATTTAATTTAATTAATTAATTAAAATCCTTTAACCCAATAAATGGTTGTATAAACCTGATTATGAGGAGTTGGCCTCATAATCCTAGTTGTTGCCAACGATGACCTATGCTCTCCTCTCTTCTCCCTTCGTTGATGAACAACGAAGAACGAATGACGAACCCCTGGATCTAGATGGATCAAAGCGCAACAGATCCTCCTCCTTCGTCAACAGCAAATGATCCAATCCAGGTAGGACTCGTTCTTGGTGTTCTTACGCCCTGAATTAAATGTTTGAGCATGTTGTTAATTGATTCTTCAACCTGTATCTTTGAATTCAAACATTGCATGAGCCCGAGTACCGGTTTATTATTCTTTGTCGGTTGATCTAATCTGAATCGCACAATTACGATTGGTTGGCCAAGAACACTTGGCCAACGATCTAAACCCTTGTTTTGGTGCCTTTCCCCCTCAATTTCTACATGTTCTTCACCGTGGAATCCCCATGGATCCTGGTTCAACGATTGTCGGGTGACCCGAGCTCGATCGGGCACCCGAAAACGATACGGAATTGTGGAACGACAACGGTTTTGCGAGCGACGCGTAGATCTGGAAACAGCACGATGCAAGGATGAACAATCTGAAGATTTCATGTCAATCTGATGAGGAAGGAAGTTGTGGCGGTGAGCGGAAGATTCAGCCAAACCCTTATTTTCAAAAGAGGCCGATTCGCGACGAACGGCGAAGCGATCTCGTGTTCTTTGGCCTGATCCGGAGTTTTCAGAGTAAATTCAGGCGACGTTGACCATGGTTGGAATAGATTTGGAGCGCAAACGAAGAATCGAGAGAAATTGAAGATTATGGGGAAAACCCCAACTACACGTCGTGTTCAGTGAAGAACGCACGGCATGTAGCTTCCCTCAGCGGCGGTGCTAGGGTTTGGGGAAAACATAAGGATGGCACGGCATGTACTCCCCTTGATACACTGTGTACCACCTCTCCGTGTGAGATGAGTCGAATGAAGGAGACGTGGCCATGCACACGCCATGTGTCGAGCACACGGACACGGCTTGGTCACACGGGCAGCATCCTGTGTGGACCAACACGCTGTGTACCGAAGTACACGGACAATGAGTCTGAGTACACGGACACGGCCAGCAGACACGGACCGGTCCCCAGATAGGTGAGACACGTCGTGTAGTCCACCTACACGGTGTGCACTACTACATGGGATGGGACCCCGTGTTCATCCAGAGACACGGCCAGACAGTAAAGAGGGGCCACACGTCATGTGGGTCCCCTCACACGTCGTGTACTGGTTGAGCTCCCATGAGCAAACTTCAATCCTTCGTATCTCCTTCGTTTGAACTCGAATCTTGGTCTGTGAGATGTCTATCCTAGGTGTTTTTTCACGTAGAATGTGATGGTGCCCTCGAAAGCGACTTTTGAGATACGATGTGGATGTTCCGGGTTGGCACGCACAGAGACAACACCCGATGACGACATTGATCAAACAAGCTTACTGGAGATTTCGGGTTGACCCTCCAGCTGGGCTGGGTAGTATAGTCCTCGAGGATATACCGGGCTGACCCTCCAGCTGGGCTGGGTAGCATAGTCCCCGATGATACAGGGCTGACCCTCCAGCTGGGCTAGGTAGCGTAGTCGCGGATGATACCGGGCTGACCCTCCAGCTGAGCTGGGTAGCGTAGTCCCCAATGATACCGGGTTGACCCTCCAGCTGGGCTGGGTAGTGTAGTCTCTGACGATTCATAGAAGACCCTCGACTGTACGGCACAGTGGCGAGGCATGGTTCAACTTACATAAGGACTCACGAGAAAGAGGGGCGCTTTCCCCACCAAGACGCGTCCTTGTGACGCGACCAAAAACCATGCGGGCGAGTTAGTGTCGCCCAAAGTGGATAGTATCGAGGTGTGGTGATTTGAGCCACTTTGACTTGTGTCTCCTGGGAAGACACATGAGGTGTTGGGCATTGCAAATGGTTTTACCTTGGAATTGTTGGCTGCTCATCTGTTGAAATAGTGGGTTCCCTAGATCCAACTATGCAGTACTTTTAATTACCATATTGTGTATACAGATTTGATATACATGATGTTTACTTACCATTTTAGTGTAGACATTTCTACATCCACTATTAAATGGTAATGTCCATAGATTAATTGTCGTATCAAAAGGTTATAGCAGATCTCGGGCTATAATGAGAACCTTGAGATACTATGACATTAATCTTAAACTAAGGTCGTATGGTCTAGATACATCTTACTGACTGGACACAGTAGATGTTTGACTATCAAGTGTTGGGGGCTCATAAGCATTGAGACTCCTTCTCATGAAGTTCACAATTGGTGATCTCTAGTAGTGAGATCATGAGCACAGACACGCCAATAGAAACACCACATGTTTTGGGTGTCATTGATTGTTCCTATCTACGAACATGTGTATTGGTCTCCTGACTTGAGACCATTACCAATGTGTGTCATTTGATTGTGTACTTTGATGCAAGGCAAAAACCATGATATTGAAATCATGGTGAGGTAGCGTGTGTTGGGTGCATCGTTGGTGGTATGACATTGGTTGAATGGTCAATAAAAGATTTGTCGCTTTCAGGTTATGGAAGTTCTATATCTCAGGCCTAGTTGACCAGGATGGTGCTTCCTTTATAAGTCTTTGATCAAAACAGTCAAAAGGTAAATCCATCAGGATAGATCAAAAAATAATAAAGCAAAAAAAAGGCGATGACACAAGTGTGCGTCCTGCTTTATGAGATATTTAAAGACAAAGAGATTATAGTACACAGTCAGTGTTCATAGGTTGGTAATCGTTGTTGTGACTATCATTATCTCTTTAGGGGTCTTGATGGGTTGCTAGACTCCGCTCTTGGTCTGTAGATTTTATTCACTACTATCGAGATAAGGGCCTAGAGGGTCACGCACAATAGTGTATTCAAGAATCCGTCATATTCAGTCGAATAGGTATATTGGACATGTTGGGCCCCACCATGAGGTCTGAGTGTTGTCCAAGATATCGATCACCAAATAAATAAATAAATTCATTATTATTCGAGTTATGAATAGTTTGGATTGAATTTATTTAATGTATTTACAAGTTAAGTAAATACAAGAAAAATATTAATCAAACGAATATTATTTTAATATTCAAGGTTCGTTTAATATTAAGTGGGAATAGCGAGTCGAGTTAAATGACGAGTTGAGTTAAATGGCTCGATTTTATCACGTAATATATTTTATATATATTACAGGTATGTGATAAAATAATAAATAATATTAACGCAGTTTAGTTCGTCATAATTATTTATTTAGTGGACGTTGAAATAAACGGGGGCCAAGGAACCCAACCGGTCATTTAGCAACTCCACTATAAATAGAGGAAGAGGCACTCTCACCAATGACTATTCATGGAATTTTGGTCAGAGCCTCTCTCTCCTCCCGCTTCTTAAAGAGAGAAGTAGTCGATCCAAGAGCTCAGATCAAGATCTCCCTCAAACATTGAAGGCATCTCGATGCGGTGATCGATGGGGACGTTGAAGACATCATCGGATCATCGTGCTAGCACCCGGTATTCGACGATAGACGCTCCTGTGAATTTTTGAAGCGCGTGTGGATGATTTAGAGGGATCATGTTATGGATCCTTCAAGCAACAATCATTGTCGACAAGTTACAGTCGAGCGCGGCTTCAGATCTGAACATGTATGTTCTCGTTTTTAATTTTCGTACTCTTTTAATTTACGTGAAATCCTGAGACTATATTGGGGCTCAGATCGTCAGTGACGACAAGTTTTGTCGTCCCATCGATTGAAGTTTTAAAAATCTCGGCCCATCGACTTCTGTTGCGGGGCCCGGTTCCTTTAACATCTTCTTTGATTGAGCTGTGAGATGGAGATCTCCTTACTCTCTCGTTTAGACTTCTTTGAATGAGCATATATATATATATATATATCCCGCTACAGTAGTCACTCCTTGGGTCTTGGTTACCCTCCTTCCAAGAGAGGCAAAGACGTGCGAGATATGTCACGTGCTTTCCGTGTCTAGCTTCTCGTGGTTGGACGGGTCTACTTTCCAGCTATAGGTAGCGAAGACTTGATGGGAGGGTTCACCTCCTCACCATTTCGAGCTCCATGTGTTTGGATGAGCCTACTTTCACACTCTTGTTGGGTTGAGCGGCATTCTTCCCATCTTCTTTTACTATACCTTGCTCCATTTACTGTTTCTCTTTGGTTGTATCTCTTACCGCTCCCTCTTCTCCTTTTTGGGGTGTTCTACTGGGTATGTATATATTCACCCCTACATGGGCTTCGTCCAACACGTGTCATGTCTTTTGCAGACGGCGGACAGGCCGATCGTGACTATAGATATAAGGACCCAGCCTTATTACATACATAATCTTGAATTTAGTCAAGAAAACACTTCCTTTTACATTGAGGATCTTTTCAAGTTTAGATCCTTAGAGAATTAGGACAATACACACATAACATTACACATTATTACAGAGTGGATACCATAAAAACAGTTTCCATTTATTTTAAATATAAAACATTAAAACTTAAAACAAGACTCCTTGACAATTCTTCAACATTTAACATGGCTTCCTTCCTTGTCTTACACATCCATTAACCTGTGAAAATCATTTAAAAACTTGGGATGAGCACAAAAGCTCAATAAGGGATGAAAAAGAAAAAAAAGCACATTAGTCCATGAATACTCGTAACGTATGAAAACATTTTCAAAAGACATTCTTGTCACCCATATATACTTACTTTGTGTAACATGATATTTAATCAAGATCCACACAAAACATGAGAACATAAATATAATCATAAAGATATATTGGGGCATTACTTACATAATCTTGTAACCATTCTTGGTTACCTTATAATTTATAACTCTCACGGCTACCTTACTTTGTGTAACCATCGCAGTTACACTTAGAGTAACCATACGGTCGACCTCCAGCTTACTCATACTCAATGCATTGGAGGGAAATATAGGTCTCACCCTTCTTCATAAATAATTCACAAGAACCAAAACATAATCATACAACATGAATAATTCTATAAAAACATTACTTTGAAATTTTGTAAAACCGAATTTAAAGAGGATTTTTAAAGAAAAGCCCCTTATAAATATCATACTATTGAAGAGAGAATTAATAGAGTGGATGGAGTATGTATATATATTGTAAATACACATAATAAAACATAATATAAACAGAACTCATCACACAAACAATTTAAATAGCACATAAATAATGAAGTAGAAGGTTAACCCAAAGAATGGAAATCGGGTTAAGAATTCTCTTACCTCGGGTTTGTATTACTTCCAACTTGTTTAAACCTCATGTATAATGGTTAAAAGAGTGTTATTAATATTTTACAGAAAAATGTTCATGTTTATAACATCTTATATAATCATTTCATAACATCATTTCACCCTTTAATTGTTAGTATTTTTCTCCTTGCACTGTTTTTGGGTGAGTTCTTAACATTATTTCCATCATTGGTTCATGGTGGATGTTCTTGTCGATTGGAAGTGAAATTTCAGAATTGGAATAGAAAGGTATTTACATATTTTCAGTACCATAATTTATACCATTTATCATTTTGATGTTTAATATGAGGACGATTCATAAGTTAAAACATTAATGGTGTTCGTTTAGATCATTTTAGTGGTTCTTTGATAACAACAACCTCATTTTGTATTATAAATTAGAATCATGAGTACAAAAGAATTACAGAACCATGGGTGAGTCATGACACATATATTATAACCTGGTTCAACCATATAAATTATTTCATGACTAGACTTGAAAGAATTAATGGAAATTGAAATCACATCGTCCACGATGTCGGTAATTCGACACATCACGAACAATGTTTTTAATTCTTTGAATAAGTTGGAGATGAGAAGAACAATGATGATGAATTTTTCATGAACATGAGAACATCCAGAATATAAATGATTCTGGAGATTTCATGTCTCTTGGATAAGAAGAGATGAAGAAAGAATGAGAAAGGAACTCAAAATAAAAGAATAATTGAGAAATCCCTTACAAAAAATCGGCAGCCTAACGGCTACACAACATGGTTCTAGAAAATATTAAAAATAGAGGGGACAAGGGTTACCCATCCAAAAATGAATCATAATATAAAGTAGATCAAGAATAAGAAGGAAATAAGAACATGGTATGAAAACTTGAATGTTATACCACATAAAAGAAAACTTGAATAGAAAAAGAAGAAAAATGAGAATTTTCTTACCTTGTAAAGTAACCCTTAGAACTTGAAGGTTGAGACCTTGGGAGCTTGAGGAAACCTTGGGAGGACTACTATGAAGGTAAGGAGGCTAGAGCTTCGTTGAGGGGGAATTGGGAATGAAGTTAATGAAGGAATGGGTTGGTATTTATAGGAAAAGTAAGGGAATATTTTAATAATTTTCAAGGGACACCTCATGGGTGGTATTTGCAAAACCATGGGTTTGCCCATGGTATTTTCCCATGGTATAAGTCACTTGAGACACCACACATCTTATTTAACTATACACAAGTCGACCAGATTTATGACATCATTATTATATCATTAATGATGTCATTAACACATCAAAACTAAAAACTGTATTTTTTACTATTCACTGAAAAATCAATTATTTCATAAAAAACCCAAAAATTTACCCTAACCATTTTTCAACGTGTAGAATTCAAAAATGAAGTCCATTTTTTGAAAATAATTTTTGAAATATTATTAATTTAATTTTTAAATAAAAGCATACTTAATTCAAAAATTAACAATTCTAATTCTATAACTACTTCTATATCATGATTAAAAATTAACCAAGATGTTATTATCTTAAAGCCTTAAGAAAATAAAATAATAATAAAAATTACTATTCATTAGGGTCATATTATTATTCATATTACTATTCATAAGGGTATGTTACTATTCACCAAAAAAAACAAGTTTGTTCCAATAGACTCCAAATAACATACTGAACACAAATGTAGATGACAATTTCTTGAAATTCAAAACATAGAAGTGAAAAAAGTTATGTTTTAAAGGCTGGTTAAAAATATCTACTTAAAACAAAATTCCATGCATTTCTATTTATTTTTAGAAAAACTTGGAGTGTTGCAATAGAGGAGTGTAGGGATACGGACTGTGTAGACCGCGTACGGTGGTCATAGTTGGGATACACGAGCTGGGCTCTCTCAGTGGATACTCTTTTCCAGTTGTCTTTTGGTTGGGACCAGATTCTAGTTTGGGCGTGTGTTTTTCCCCTTTACATTTCAGTATTCACTACCATACTCTTGTACCGTTTAGAGATTCATGCATATTCACTTTACTTTACAGTAGTTGCATCTTTTTCTATTTTTCTCTGCATTTTTGCATTGAGTTGGTTGTGTGTGTGCGTATAGGTTCTTAGGCAAAGGTCTCCCCGAGTTTGTCGTGCCTTCGGCGCTTGTCGCCAACCCCTAGCCTATGGAGGCAGGCTTGGGGTAGTTGCGGCTCGAGCCCGACTTGGGACGGGTCGTGACAGGTTGGGTGCGTGCGTACAGTTACATTAGGCAAAGGTCTCTCATTTTAGTTATGTCTTCTTGGCGCTTCTCGCTAGCTCCAAGCCTATTGGTGGCATGGTTGGGGTTGTGGCGGCCCAGACTTCTGTCGGTCAGGCAGGCCCTGGTGGGTCGGGTCATTACAATATTAATGATTTCTTTTAAAGGGGATTCTTTGTTGATTGTAGAAACAATTCCGCTAAGATGGATTTATGATTGATAGGGATAGGGAGGAGTGGAAAATGATTTTATGGATCCTCTGTTTGTGACTATGGTTGTATCAGTTATTCATGTGATTGACAGGGAAGCCAATCAGGACAAGTCAAGAGGTATGAATTGGGCTATGGATTTTCATAAAAATAAAATTCATCATCATTTAGAGGTGATGTTGGATCAAAATGGGCAAAGGAATAGTCGGAGAATATCAATTGTATATTCTAGTTTTTTAGGATACCCAAAACCTCAAAAATTGATTTTACATCTTATTTGTTAGGACTGACTCGTAAATGGTGGGAGTCGGTCACGAAAGCATGACAACATCGTAATTTTGACTGAAAGGGTTTCTAGAAGATCTTTAATGATTAATATTATCCTAAAGGGTTAAAGTTGGCTAATGCTCAAGAATTTCTAGACTTCGAACAAGATAATATGATTATGATGGAATATGCTTTGATGTTTTTTGAGCTTATACAGTACATGACAAAGTTGGTAACAAACGAGAACCTCAAAGCATTATGGTTTAAGATGGAGTTGTGACCAGAGATACGATTGAGGATTGTCTTGCTAAAATTACCCATTAACATAGAGTTGGTGGGAAGGGAAATTGTGGCGAAAGCATACAAGTTGGAGAAGCGTAGCGTGACAGCTTTCCTTCCAAGGTCTGGTGGAGGAACGAGTTATTTTGCTGGTTATAAGAGGAAGCATAGGTAATTCTAGAGGAAACCCCTCTTTAGGTTCATCTTAAAGAGGGAATTTACCTATATGTTATCAATTTGGTGGAAAGGGTCATGTAAAGATTCGATCTGCAATCTCGCCTTAACCTTGACATCACCTTAAACTTGACATCAATGTCGTAAGATAGTTCATTTGAAGAAATTTTGAGGGTCATCCAACCTAACACAGAAATCATGGATACCAACAGATAAAGTGAGGAAATTTGGGTCAAGGACTCTAGGGAGTGGACAGAACATAGCCAATTTTTTATGGTTTAGCAATTAGTTGAGGAGTCTGATGTTGAGCCAGGAGCATCTACTATTCGAGGTACTATTCTGATTTTGCTTATATGCTCATCACTACATTGTTTGATACAAGAGCATCTCATTCTTTTATGTTTGCTCACAGAGGACCTTTTGAGATTACATGTTGAGTGGATGCCTTGCACTATAAGAATTGAAACTTGTTGGGTGAAAAGAATGATAAAAGATTCAAATGTTCATCATGCGCCTTGTGGCGGGTGATGTAGAAATATCATGAGATATTCTAGTCCTTTAGATGAAAACATATATCCTTATCATTGGAATCCACTGACCTACCAAGTATAAGACTCAAAGATTACTATAGTCAAAGAGTTCTCTTTGTTTCTCCTCATGGAGTTGCTCATTAGTTTCAAGGAGAACGGGATGTGAATGCAAGCACTGGTAGTTCTATTACGCAAGACATTGGATGAATATAATGCAGTTGGCAGGTTTAGTTCTTGAATCAATGGAGACGGGTAGCCAAACCAAACGTCCGGATATATCCACATCTAGGAAAAATTCATTTCTAGATCAGATTTAATGGTAGCAAACACCTTTAAAAATCACATTTGATAACACGCATTGCTGGTTGTACAACAAAAATCTGCTCACCACCCCAACCCCAACTTGGTGGCAGTGGTCCGCTATCTGCCGCCACAAATATGAAGCGAAAGAGGAGACCCAGGCCCTAACAAGCATGGAGAGTTTAGGTTTGCAACAGCTTGATGGCCGTCTGGACATCTTTATCACCTCTTCCGCTACAGTTGAGCACCACCTTCACTCCATCCCGCAATGTCGGGCACAGCTTCTCCAAATACGCAAGCGCATGGGATGTCTCCAGCGCTGGGATTATGCCCTCCAGCTTCGACAGCCTCTTGAATGCTGCGTGCAAAAAGGAAATGTACCATTTTCTCATATTCTTCTATATCAGATCTTGTGATATATTGGTTAATAGTGGAATTCAACTACTGGTACATCTCAATCCCACTTCCATGGTCCGCCAAACAAACCCTAATGCATCAATAGCACGACCAATAATCTAACCAAACAGGCTGACGTGCATGGGTTGAGCTTCAAACTAATCGGCATGAATTTCAATTGAAGTTCTCCGGATGTGCAATCACTGCACCGAGCAATTTTATATCAAATAAAAAACTTTGAAATTATGATCCAAGGCCAATACCTTCCAGTGCTTCTTTATCAGTGATGCTGTAGTATTCGGCACGTCCAATATCTTTCAAGAAGCTGTGTTCTGGACCAACCCCAGGGTAATCCAATCTATATCCAGTGAGAAAAAAGCAATCAGATTCTGCCATTAATAAGAAAAAGAAAGAATCCCTCACCCTGCACTAACTGAATGTGGCTCAACAATCTGCCCATCATCATCCTGCAATAAGTAACTCATAGCTCCATGCAGCACCCCAACCTCCCCTTTGGTCAAAGTAGCAGCATGCTTGCCACTTTCTAAGCCAAAACCAGCAGCCTCCACACCGATCAATCTGACATCCTTTTCATCAACAAATTCATGAAAGAGCCCGATAGCATTTGAGCCTCCCCCGACACATGCAACCAGAACATCAGGCTTCCCACCCCATTTCTGTAATGCTTGTTTTCTTGTTTCTTTACCGATCACAGCATGAAACTCTCTAACCATCATGGGGTATGGGTGTGGCCCAGCAACAGAACCCAAGATATAATGAGTTGACTCTACATTGGTCACCCAGTCCCGTATAGCTTCTGAAGTGGCGTCTTTCAGTGTGGCGGTGCCTGAATGGACAGCTCTAACCTACGTTCACAAAAGCAATTTGAAGTCAAACGCAGCACAAAGGACTAGAGGTGGCAATTTTGAACCAGACATGATAATCCAAACCAACCCGGCACGAGTTTGGGTTATTCATAAATAGGTTCAGGTTGTAATCAGGTTAAGTAATCAAACACAAATAATATTCGAGTCGGGTTCATGTTAACCACTGCTAACCCATCTAACCCGATTAAAAAAATAATGATAATAAAAAATATATAAAATATAATAATATTTAATTTTACAATAGGATCCGTGACCTTCCTGGTTAAGGGAAAGTTTATTTCAGGAAGGGCATGGCTGTCCAATCAGAGAGGGGTGGCCGTTAGGCCATGTGGGCAGGAGGAAACAGAATAATAGCATTTGGGGGGGTTCAGATGCTGGACCACATGGGCTGAGAGAAGTGGATACTCAGTTAGGCCACGTGGGTTGGGGAACGTGGGAAATGCTCAGCAGTTAAAAGGGGAACGTGGGGGTGTGGTGGGGTACCTTTTTTCAGTTAGAAAGGAGTAATCGGCTGTATGCTTGGGCGGGAGGTTCCCTGGAGAGAGCTTTGTACGTGGGACTGGAGTGTAGATTTCCCTGTTTTCCTCTCCTCCTCACTGTAATTCCTTTTTTCCTCCATTAATATATTCTCAAGGTTCTCTATTCTTATCACTTGGTCCAACCTGTCACCCTCTTTTCCTTTTGTCTCCTCCTGCTCTTCTTCTGGGTCGCCAATGGAGACAAAAACACAATCCCATGTTGATGGCCTCGACCAACGCATGGATCTCATCGAGACCTCGTTATCCAATCTCTCGACCACTATAGAGAGCCTTCGC
The DNA here is from genome assembly GCA_963277665.1 of Viscum album. Classification (NCBI taxonomy): domain Eukaryota; kingdom Viridiplantae; phylum Streptophyta; class Magnoliopsida; order Santalales; family Viscaceae; genus Viscum; species Viscum album. The sequence goes on along the minus strand of OY728152.1, from coordinate 1,451,399,841 downwards.
CAAGGAGTTTAGGAGCTACACAGCATAGCCAACACCGCTGGGATCTAGAACGCACCGAGCAAATCGAGTTCCAAAAACTCATGTTGTGCTGCACTGACAAACAGCCTCAGGATGATGCGCTTCACCCGCCAGGGATTTCCTCGACTTCGGGTACTACCGGAGATATATCACCCGCTTGCTGCATCAACGTCCCGATCGCGGCTCCACTACCACCCTCCAACCTTCTGATCCTTCTATCATATCCCATCGTGTGGAGTTTCCTACCTTTAATGGCTCCGATCCTCGGGGTTGGCTTACGCGAGCAGAATTATATTTCCGCATCAAACACCAGAGACATTATGGCTCCAGCTCACGCAAATCAATATAGATGGTGTCACCATACATTGGTTCATCATCCTTGCGGAGGTATGTCTGGATTTATCTTGACCATTATTTAAAATGGAGCTCATGGAACACTTTAGTGGTCTCGAGATCCGGAACCCATATGAAGAATTAGCAGCGCTTCATCAACAAGGAACGGATCAGGAATTCATTGAACAATTCGAATATTTAGCCTCTTTCTTACCAAGACTTTTAGAACCTCAGTATCTTGGGTATTTTTTGCACGGCTTACAGGAGAACATCCGTTCCTGGGTGCGGATTCATGACCTCGATACTCAGCTTCAGCAACGCGTCTCGCCCGCCACGTTGAACTGGCTCTTCGCCAGGGAGACACCAGCTATGGTCAAGGAGAGGGCCAGCGTGTTTCTGGAAGCAGTCATGATCCTACTCTGTGGCAACCACCTCCACGATCGGCTCCTCCCTCTGCCGCCTCCGTCGAGCGACTGCCCTCTCGGTTAACCAAAGGTGTCTCAGGCCCTCCTTTGGATGTTCCTCAGCATTCTTCATCTTCTGGTCGTGGAACCCGCCACCTGACAACACAAGAATGAGATGACCGCCGTAAGAGGGGTCTCTCCTATGCACCGTTGCGTTAATCCCAAACTTCACATCCTCATTCTTGGCGAGGGCGACACCGTTGTCGATGATTTGGACCTCCCTATTGATGATAGTCCACCCCCAACTGTGTTGGAGGACGCTGAATGTCAAGTGATTGGGTTCCACCACCTCCAGCGGGGATGCTCAGTTACGGATTCCACCAGGGGAGGCCTTTCCTCAATGAAAATTGAAGGGACTTTGGGGGGGTCTTCATGTCCTGTTATTAATTGATAATGGGGTTACTCATAACTTCATTTCACCCAACTTAACTTAGTCTCCTCGCTTCGGAAATTCAGCATTCCAAAAAATTGCGTAACAAATTGGGGGTGGCCACCAGCTGTGGTCATTAGGAACCTGCCCACAGTTACCTTTATGTATTGGTCACTATCTATGTACCGTCTCAGCACATGTGTTGGACATTGGCAGCCTTGACCAGATATTGGGTATTGCCTGGCTACGGACCCTAGGTGATGTTCACACCGATTGGCGGACCATGAGGATGCAATTTTCAGTACCAGGTCATTCCTACTGCCTATGGGGGACACCTCCCCTTAGTCCGCCCACACTCTCCTTACAAGACTGTGCAAAAAGGACTGGGGACACAGGGTTTCCGTCTACTTCTCAAGGGCCAGCCTGGTACCACCCCCTCCCTTTTGGCAGAACCCCTACGCTCCGACATTCACTGCTTGATGACTCAGTTTGAGCGACTTTTTCGGGACCCTAGGGACCTTCCCCCAAAGCGTCAATGGGACCATGCCATCCGCTTCTAGTCAGGCCGGGGACCAGTTGTGGTGTGACCTTACTGTTATCCTCACTTGCAAAAAAAAAAAGAGATGGAACGGAAGATGCAAGAACTTTTGCGGGCTGGTTTCATTCGCCCCAGTTTCAGCACCTACTCAAACCCCGCCTTGTTAGTTAAGAAGGACAATTCTTGACGTATGTGCATCGACTACCATGCCCTCAACAAGGACACTGCACCCGATAAATTTCTCATTCCTAATCGAAGAATTATTGGATGAACTTCATGGCGCAACTTATTTCTCCAAACTGGACCTTAAATCGGGATATCATCATATCAGGATGCAAGAGGCTAACAAAGAAAAAACAGCTTTTCGCGCCTATCAGGGACATGATGAGTTTTTGGTTATGCCTTTTGGCCTTACTAATGCTTCTTCTACATTTCAAGCAACCATGAATGTAGTTTTTCAACCTCTACTTCGTAAATTTGTGCTAATTTTTTTATATGATATTTTAGTATACAGCGCTCATTGGCAACACCATCAGGCCCACCTTGTTGTCGTCCTCCAGGTCCTCTTGGACAATCAATTCCTTGTGAACCGCCAAAAATGTCATTTCGCTCAACGACAAATTGAATACTTGGGCCATGCCATTTCTAGCCAAGGTGTAGCCATGAATCCAGCCAAAATTCGGGCAATTCTCGGCTAGCCACGCCCTACAACGGTCTGGAGGATTCGAGGTTTTCTTAGCCTCATAGAATATTATCGCCGATTTATCAACGGGTACAGCGCCATCGCGCTCAACCACTGACAGCCCTCACCAAAAAGGAGGGTTTCCACTAGACTACGGCAACCCAATCGACCTTCAACCACCTGCAGCAACTTATGACACAAGCATCTATCCTCACACTGCTTGATTTTTCTACCGCTTTTGAGCTTGAATGTGATGCATCAGGTCAAGGCATTGGTGTCGTTATCATGCAACACCGACGCCCCATTGCATTCTTCAGTAAAGTTTTATCCCCAACAAATCTAGCTAAATCCACTTATGAAAAAGAGCAACACTTTGGTCTTGGTCATTCACCACTAGTGGCTCTATCTATTGGGCCATCCATTTGTGTGGTTTATTCATATCAGCGGAGTTTAAAATTTTTGCTCCAACAACATATCACCACAGTCGACCAACAATGTTGGCTAGCTAAATTATTGGGCTACCACTTCGAGATCAAATACAAACCAAGGATTCAGAATTCTGTATTTGATGCCTTGTCCCGCTGTCACGATCTCCCCTCCCTGAACCTCACTCAATCCGCTCTCCACTGGTTGGATGGTTCTGTTATCCTACAGGGGGTCTCCACTGACTGATAGGGTGCGGGATCAGTCAGGGGAGTGGGTTGTCTATACGAGGAGAAATAAGGGCAAAACGGTCAATGTACAAAATGATGGTTAGTTTGTGTTTTTTAAAGGGGGCAGTTGCGGGCACGTGAGGGGGGGAATTTTCTGTTTGCTTTTAGTCGTCTCTCAGCTTGGGCAAAGGAGCACGGGGGGCTCCTATGTACTAAAAAGGGATTCTGAGGAGTCTTTCATGACTAATCAAAGCTACTCTTGGTGATTTCCTTCCTTGATTTCTACTATTGTGTTGAATAAAACTGGATTCTCACTTGTCTAGAAATTTTGTTGTACATTCTGGTTTAAAACCTAGTCGAACCTATCATTTGGTCCGACCTGCCGGATTCTGCTACTCCCACTCTTCTTTTTCACATGGCTACTCGGCATCAAGATCGTATTGATGGTGTTGAGCACTGCGTCGGCCGTACTGAGGACCAATTAGCTGAGTTACTTCAAGCGCTTAATACTCTTTCTGTTAGTCAACAGAAATTGACGGAAAAATCAAAGGAGTTTCAGGGTTATGTGTCTGGCGTGCTGCGACGCATGGAACAGGAAGCGCAACACTAGTCGTTACCTGTTTTGGATGCTCCAGAAGCTGCTGGTTGTTCTGAGGGTAGCGTCGCGCATGGAGATACACGAATACTGCCACCTATTGATGGTTCACCTTATGTTGTTCGTCGAATTGAATTACCACCGTTTGATGGCGCCGATCCTCAAGGATGGATAATTCGAGCTGATCACTATTTCCACCTCTGTCAAGCTCAGGATTCTATGAAAATGTCTCCTTCAACTCAGTACGGAGGGAATAGCAATCCATTGGTTCACGGTTTCAGTGGAGGTACGTCCGACTATTACTTGGCATGATTTTAAGCTTGAATTACTAGAACGTTTTGGTGGCTTGGATGTTTTGAACCCTTATGAAGAGTTAGCTTCCCTTCAAGAGCATGGTTCTGTGTCTGACTATATTGAGCATTTTGAATATTTGGCTTCTATGGTTCCTCGTCAACTGGAAAAACAGTATGTTGGTTATTTTTTACACGGTTTGCGTGATGATATCCGCAATTGGGTACGGATACATAATCTGATTACCCGCTTAGAGGCAATTCGTTTGGCTAGACATGTTGAGTTGGTAGTTACACGTGGTGTGGGCATTTCTTTTCAAGTCAGTACTTCTCGTGTTTCTACTGGATTGCGGGATAGGGAGTTTTCCCAGTCTTTATCCCGCTCGTTGTCTCAACCTTCTTTGACTATTAACAAGCGTCTAGTCCGACGTGTTGATACTCCAGACACCAATGCTCGTTCTGTTGTACCTTTGTCAGCCGGGTTGGGTGGTCGTGGTATTCAACATCTTACAACCCAAGAGTGGGAGGAGCACCGTAAGAAAGGTTTGTGTTTTTGGTGTGGTTTACCTTATAATCCTTTACATAAATGTTCTGATCCTGAGCTTAGAATCTTGCTTTTAGGTGAGGATGATGATGGCACCTCTTTCACTGATAATCCGATTTTAAGTGAGGCATTACCCTCTTTGGCTCCTCTTGAATCTGATTTTGCTGAGTGTTCTTCCCTTGAGTTGCACGGTTTGGATTTTTTTCAACCCATTCCTCATCGTCTGTGTCATGATAATTCGGTGCTGAAAATTGAGGGTTTTATCGGCGACTCAACGGTATTTTTTCTAATTGACAGTGGGGCTACTCATAACTTCATTTCCCCTACATTGGTTAATTCAATTGGGTTGTCAGTGCATCAGTCGGTTGCAATTCAAGTTAAACTTGGTGATGGTCATACTGTTTGTTCTCAAGGAGTTTGCCGCCATTTTCAGATCACTTGAGTACTTATTCTTGCTTTATAGATGCCTGTATTTTGGAATTGGGTGGCCTTGATCTCGTTCTAGGAGTATCTTGGTTGCGCACTTTAGGGGATGTTCTGATAAATTGGTTTGCGTTGACCATGCGGTTTTGGTTGGATGACCGGGAGTTTTTTCTTCAAGAAACCTCTCCAAAAGAGCGGATATCTTCTCCTTTAGTGGGATGGATGAAACAGCCCCCTGTTTTTCGTTCTTTTCAGCTGTTATTGGGTGGTAAACGTAGTGAAACTGTTGTGTCTTTATCTTTTCAACAGCAGTCTTGTTTGCAAGAATTGTTGGATGTTTGGCAACATGTTTTTGCCCTTCCGGCAGCTTTACCTCATGTCCGTCAACATTCTCATCATATTCGTTTTCAGCCAGGCCAAGGTCCTGTTTCTGTACGCCCTTATAGGTATCCTTATTTTCAGAAGAATAAAATTGAACGACAAGTGGGTGAACTGCTTCAGTCTAAAGTCATTCGCCCAAGTTTTAGTGCTTATTCAAGACCAGTACTTTCAGTTAAAAAAAAGGATGGCAGCTGGCGTATGTGTGTGGACTATCGGTCTCTTAATCGAGTTACAGTACCAGATAAGTTTCCAATTCCTGTTGTTGAGGAATTGCTTAATGAGGTTGGTGTTTTTTTTTTCTAAATTGGACTTAAAATCTGGTTATCATCAAATTCGGATGGCATCTGCTGATGTTGAGAAAACAGCCTTTCGTACTCATAATAGTCATTACGAGTATTTGGTTATGCCTTTTGGGCTTACCAATGCTCCTACTTTTCAGACCGCCATGAATGATTTATTTCGCCCTTTACTTCGCAAGTTTGTTTTGATATTCTTTGATGATATTTTGGTTTATAGACATGATTGGGCATCTTGAGCATTTAAAAGTTGTTTTGAAGTTACTTTTTGATAATATTTTTTTGCTAATCATAAAGTGTATTTTCGCTCACCAAGAGGTTGAGTATCTCGGACATAGTTTCTCATGTAGGGCTTTCGGTTGATCCTACTAAGGTTCAAGCTGTTTTGGATTGGCCATGTCCTCAAACTGTGAAGGGGGTTCGTGGTTTTTTAGGCCTCACGGGTTATTACCAGAAATTTGTTAGGTTATGGTTTAATTGCTCAACCCCTTACTGCTTTGACGCGTAAAGAGGGTTTTTCTTGGACAGCAGATTGTCAGCATGCTTTTGACTGTTTAAAGAAGCTTATTACGGAGGCACTTCGGGTCGAGGGGTTGGCGCAGTTTTAATGCAATCCCGACGTCCCATAGCTTATTTTAGCAAAGCTTTGGCACCAAAAACTTTAATGAAATCTACCTATGAAAAGGAGGTTATGGCTTTAGTAATGGCTATCCAACATTGGCAGCCCTATTTGTTGGGAAGACCTTTCATCGTTTTTTCAGACCATAGAAGTTTGAAATACCTTTTACAACAGCATGTTGTTTCTCCTGACCAGCAGAACCGGATTGCTAAGTAGTTGGGGTATCGTTTTGACGTTAAATTTAAGCCTGGACATGAGAATATTGTTGCTTATTCTTTGTCATGGCGTGAGGATTATTTTTCCTTTCATCAACTCCAATCTTTTCCTGTTTGGGATGATATGCATGGTCTTTCTTCTGAAATTCATTCTGATCCTTTTTTACATCATGTTGTCCAGCATTTGTCCACTGGTCGATCTACTCATTTTGGCTATTCTCTTTCTCATGGAATTTTGTTGTATCAAGGTCGTTTGGTGTTGCCGGCAGCCTCTCCTTTAATTCCCAAACTGCTTGAGTATCGCACGTCCCCCCAGGGTGGTCATACTGGTTTTTACCGTACTTATCGTCGCTTAGCATCAAATTTATATTGGATTGGGATGAAACGGCAGGTGCTGGAATTTGTACAGCAGTGTGTTGTTCGTCAACGTTCAAAGTATTCCACGCTTTCTCCTGCTAGTCTTTTACAGCCCTTGAAGATTCCTTCGGTTATTTGGTCAGATATTTCTATGGATTTTATTTCAGGTTTACCAAAGTCTCGGGTTACGATGTTATCTTTGTTGTTGTTGATCGGCTATCCAAGTATGCTCACTTTGCACTTCTTAAGCATCCTTATTCAGCTAAGAAGGTTGCTGAAGTTTTTTTTCAAGAGGTGATTCGTCTTCATGGTATTCCAGCTTCTATTGTTAGTGATCGTGATCCGGTGTTTCTCAGCCTTTTTTAGAAGGAGCTCTTTCAGTTTAGTGGAACCAAGTTGAAGTTTAGCTCTGCCTATCATCCACAAATGGATGGGCAGACCGAGGTCGTTAACCGTTGCTTGGAAATGTACTTGAGATGTTTTGCGGGGGAGCAGCCTATTGGCCGGTCTTTTTGGCTTCCATGGGCTGAATTGTGCTATAATACAACATGGCATGAATCTATTAAAACGATTCCCTTTCAAATTGTCTATGGTCGTTCTCCCCCAACCATACTTTCTTATTTACCCTCCAAAGTTCGGGTGGAGGATGTGGTGTCGGCTTTGAGTGATCGTGATGAGGCCCTACGACAGCTTCGCCATCATCTAGCTCGCTCTCAGTGTGCTATGAAGCGTCAGGCAGATCGCCATCGGCGGGCAGTGGAATTTCAGCCGGGAGATCATGTTCTCCTGAAATTGCGACCCCATAGGCAGACTTTTGTCACTCACCGAATCAATCCTAAACTTTCTCCACGTTTTTTTGGCCCTTTTCCTGTGGTCAAGCGGATTGGACCAGTTGCCTACCAATTGGATTGACCTCCTCATTCTCGAATTCATCCTATTTTTCATGTTTCTCAATTGAAACAGGCACTGGGAAATCATTTTGTTCAACCCGTTTTACTAGTTGACTTGGCTGGGGATTTTTCTGATTACCCAGAACCAGAGAGTGTTCTTTCTCGTCATTTGCTGCAGCAGAATGGTGACGCTCTGCCTCAGTATTTGATACATTGGCGTTGCAAACCGTTGAATGAAGCTACATGGGAGGATGAATTCATTCTTCAAAATCAATTTCCAGATTTCAGTCTTGAGGACAAGCCTGTTTTTCAAGATAGGGGGAGTGATAGGGTGTGGGATCAATCAGGGGAGTGGGCTGTCTATACTAGGAGGAATAAGGGCAAAACGGTCAATATACAAAATGATGTTTAGTTTGTGTTTTTTAAAAGGGGGCAGTTGCGGGCACGTGAGGGGGGGAATTTTCTGCTTGCTTTTAGTCGGCTCTCAGCTTGGGCAAAGAAGCAGGGGGGGAGCGCCTGTGTACTAAAAAGGGATTCTGAGGAGTTTTCCATGGCTAATCGAAGCTACTCCTAGTGATTTCCTTCCTTGATCTCTACTATTTTGTTGAATAAAACTGGATTCTCACTTGTCTAGAAATTCTACATTCTAGTTTAAAACCTAGTCAAACCTATCACTGACCCCTCTGCCTTCAGAAAATTGTCAACGCCTTGCAGGCAGCCCTACTCCAGGTTTCACTCTTACGCAGGGAATCCTTTACTACAAAGGTCGCCTTGTATTGTCAGCAACTTCTCCTTACATCACCAAGCTCTTGGCCGACAAGAATCATTCGTCACCCCAAGGCGGCCATTTCGGGTTTTACCGCACTTACACACGTCTGGCAGCCACTCTTTATTGGAGGGGGATGAAAGTCGTTGTTCAGAAATACGTCTGAGAATGTGTTGTTTGCCAGCAGAACAAGTATTCCACCCTTTCTCCAGTTGGGCTACTCAAACCTTTGGAGATTCCCGGCCTCATTTGGGCTGATTTATCAATGGATTTCATTTCGGACCTACCCAAATCAGGTGGTTTTGATGTCATTTATGTTGTTGACCGACTATCCAAGTATGCTCATTTCCTCTTGTTAAAACACTCATTTACGGCTGTCAGGTCGCTCATCTATTCTTCCAAGAGATCGTTCGCCTCCATGGCTTACCTTCTTCCATTGTTAGTGACCGAGATCCGGTTTTCCTCAAGACACTTCTGGACTGAGTTGTTCCGCTTACATGGCACTAAACTCACTTTCAGCTTTGTCTACCATCCACAAACAGATGGTCAAACCGAGGTATTTAACCGTTGTCTCGAAACTTACCTTCGTTGCTTTGCAGGCGAACGACCAAAGCGCTGGTCTTACTGGTTACCTTGGGCAGAATTATCTTACAACGACTTGGTACTCAACATTTCAGATTACTCCCTTTGAGATCATCTATGACCGCAAACCACCTACGGTACTCAGTTACTTGCCCTCGGAAATTTGTGTCGCAGTAGTGGCTACAGCTTTGATAGATTGTGACGAGGCCTTGAAACAGCTTAAGCACGACCAACGACGCGCCCAAGATATGATGCGACACCAGGCAAACACCCACAAGCGCCCGGTCATTTTTCCGATGGGCACCCACATCTATATCAAACTCCGCCCTCACAAGCAGCACTCCCTTGCTAGGAAAATCAATCAGAAGTTATCTCCTCGCTATTATGGCCCGTTCCCTATTAGCCGATAGGTTGGTCTGGTCGCTTACCAGCTGGCCTTGCCACCGACAACACGCATTCATCCGGTATTTCATGTTTCCCAACTCAAAGAGGCAGTGGGACACCATACCACACCCACCTCTCTACCTACGGATTGGGACGGTGATGACTCCCCACAGCCAGAACCCCACAAGGTGTTGTCTAGGCGTTTCCAGCTTCAAAATGACACCTATCAACCCCAGTATTTAGTTCAGTGGCAGGGCCAAACAGCAGATGACGCCACTTGGGAGGACGAGTTTTTCCTTCAAAATCAGTTTCCCACTTTCAGTCATGAGAACAGGGATCTATGACCTTCCTGGTAAATGGAAAGTTTATTCCAGGAAGCGCAAGGTTGTCCAACAAGAGGAGGTTGGCCGTTAGGCCATGTGGGCAGGGGAAAACAGAATAACAGCATTTGGGGGAGTTCAGTTGCTAGACCACGTGGGCTGGGAAAAGTGGAGGATACTCGGTTTGTTAGGCCACGTGGGTTGGGGAACGTGGGAAATGCTCAGCAGTTGAAAGGGGAACGTGGGGGTACCTTTTTTCAGTTAGAAAGGAGTGATTGGCTGTATGCTTGGGCGGGAAGTTCCCTAGAGAGAGCTTTGTACGTGGAACTGGACTGTGTAGATTTCCTTGTTTTCCTCTCCTCCTCACTGCGATTCTTTCTTTCCTCCATTAATATAATCTCCAAGGTCCTTTGTTCTTATCATTTTATAATATATTTTATTCTTATAATCAAACTTAATTTGAAATAATTCAACATTTTTATAAAACATTATTTATTTTAAAGAGTTTAAAAGGGTCAAGTTGCAACATGGATAACACGGGTTTCATATTAATTAGGTTGTTTTTAATCTAAATGAGATAATTCAATTTGATTAGGCCATTGAGTTTATATGATATTTACTAGTTTGGCATGTTAGTATGCAATATATATATATATACACACATTTAAAGTTAAATCGGTTGACAAGTCGAATCAGAGTTGACCCTTTCATAAATGGACTGAGTTGGATCAACCTGTTTAATTAAATGAATTGGGTTAGGGTTGAACTTAAATGGGTTCATGAGATAGTCAATCCGACGTGAACCCGTGACCCAAATTACCACCTCTATAAAAAATAATGTGAAATTTTGACAATCAACCACATCAAACTAGGGTGTGCACATTAAAAATGGGCTCATGGCTAGGAGAGTATTGAACAAAAACAATAAAATATCAAACATATGATTTCCCATCTCAATAATGGTGATCATCATAATGTCAGGCAATTCTTAGGTTCCGTTTGACACCACCTATTGAAAACTGCTTATAGCACTTACCACCTAATATAAGTGTGCTTCTCAATAAGCATCTCCATATTGCTTATTGAAGAAGTGTTTTTCTACCACTTCAAGTGATATTTTTTGAAATTTAAGTGTAAAGGCCTGTTTGACAACACTTAATGGAAACTGCTTACAGCACTTGCAGCTTATGATAACTACTGGTGTGCAAGTGTTTCTAGATTGCTTATGGAAAAGGTGCTTGTCTACCACTTAAGGGTGGCCATCTTCTGGAAGTTTTTTCAGAAAAACAGCACACAATTATTTTTCAAAATACCTTCTATGAACAGTTTTCAATAAGTACTGTTTAACAGACCCTAAACTTTTCAAAAACAGAACAAACACCACTCATATTTTCAAACAACTTATCATAAGTGACAAGTGCGGTCAAACAAAGTCTTAAGCTGCATCTGACAGCACTTGTCGAAAAGTAAGTGTTCCCGGATTGTTCATTAAACAATCCTTTTTCCACCACTTATTAAAGTGGTCTTCTTCGGGAATTTAAGCACGGGTGTTTTCTAAAAACAGAATGAATACCAATTATTTTTTCAAACAGTTTATCCTAAGTAATAACTGTTGTAACACTTTTCAACAAGTGCTGTCAAAGGCAGCTTTAATGCTTGATGAACGGGTATTATTAATCAATGTCAAGCACTAACAGCAACCTTTCCATAAGCCTCCTATTTGAGAACAAAAAATTGATGTTCTTCCAACAAACTTGCCTTATGCTTCTAGGCACCAAATGATGCAAACCCAAGTAAAAACAACAAGAGCTGTAAACAAATGTATGATCATTAATGCTCAATAGCAAATAAATTAAATTACAAACCAACCTCTGCCCCAAGAAGCCGCATCCTGAATACATTTAGTGATTGTCTCTCCATATCCTGGGCTCCCATGTAGATAATGCATTGTAAACCAAACCGAGCACATACAGTAGCAGTGGCGACTCCATGCTGACCAGCTCCAGTTTCTGCAATGATCCGTTTCTTACCCAACCGCTTGGCAAGCAAAGCTTGGGCAACAGCATTATTAATTTTGTGAGCTCCTGTGTGATTGAGATCTTCCCTCTTAAGATATATATCGGGGCCTTCACCATTAGGACGTTTATAATGCTCTGTTAGTCGCTCGGCAAAATAAAGAGGACTCTCCCTTCCAACATAATCCCTCAAGATCCCATCAAGCTCTTTCTGAAAATGGAATTCATTATCAACTCTTTGGGTCATCAAGAAAAAAGACAAAAACACTTATATCAAATGAATAACTACTGGATTCCACTGAAATACAAAAGATATAAGCTATCAGCCAGTTGGAGGAAATCAACAGCGTGAAATTCATCGCACGTTGAACTGGCTATATGGAATTCTATATTCCTGACATTGCTGGAAGCTTATCTTTTGGTACACGCTATCAGCTCTCACAATCAATGACGACAGTCAACAATGAAGCGTAGCCATTAAACCATACAACATCTAACCAAAGATCCAGAAGAAGAAGAACTTCATCACATTGAAGCAAACCTGGAAATCGATGTCACCCGCGAGGGATTGAAAGGCAGAATCGAGCTCGGAGAGGGCGTGCATTAGCGTTTCGGGGACGTACTTGCCCCCGAACTTACCAAACCGTCCAAAAGAGTCAGGCCGCTGGAAACCCTGATCCTGTTGGCTCGCGGCCTCCATTTGACGCACTGATGGGTCCGTGGTGACAGTGCGGAGAATCGCCGAAGATCTCCTGGGGTGCAAAGAGCAACGTGAAGAAGCGAGTTTGAAGGGAAAAGGAGAAAAGGGATGGGAATACGGTGAAGGCGATGATCTACAGGTAGGGCTCGTCGCGAATGCCATGCGACAGAGAAAGAGGGGGAGAGGTGGGGGGAGAATACACCGATGCCGGGAAAGAAGACTAGCAGGAGGCGTTTTAGAGGGATTCTGACGAAAAAGGAAGACCGGCTGGCTGCCTGTTTAAATGCAGATATTGTGGGGACGGCAAGGGGGGCTCCACTTATTTTTTTATTGTTTATTTAAAACAAATCTGTTGATCACGACCGGTGAATCAAAATGAACGGTTTATAATTAATGTCTGAGTTGAATATTTATTAGGGAAAAGATTAATCAATACCTTTATGAACTTTAAATTTAGGTGTATTGATCAATTTTATCTCTTTCCACTTCATTTCCCGCCTCCCATCGCCATCGATCTATTGCAGTTTATGGCCACAACAATCTTTTTTTATGGTAGATGCCCTTTGTTAGGGTGATTGTCACAAGAGGGATGAGATAAAATTAAATAAATTTTATGCTGTATTAATTCATAAATGTTGGGTTATCCCACCTAGAAATGCATAAGAGAAAATGTCTTAAATGTGGGTGTCGGGCTTTATGGGTGAATGCTTAGGTTATAACAACTTATCACCCGGTTCTATTTTGATGATGATCCACTTTCTTTTGTCATCCATTTTATAGGATTGTTTGATTTGTAACTCTTGATAACATTGTTGTGACCGATAAAAATGCGTCTACTTTTATCATCAAGCTTCTTCTGACACATATCTGGTGCACGGCGATATGCAACACACCCAATATATCCCCAAGGAAAAAAAATATGGCTTATTTTTACTCTAGTCTTCTTTTAGATTTATCCCAAAATCACTTTTCATCGGGCACATGTTCATAAAAAATAATGCACAACCAACTGCTTAGGTACATAATGGATTTTGGAATAGATTTGGATTTTAACATACTTCCACCAATTTAAAAACTTGTTCAATTTTTCCTTTCCACGACACCATTCTGTTGAGAAATATGGGTGACAGTCAACGGTCATTGTATTCTATGATTTTTGCAAAACATATTGATTTTTTTTAAGTGAATCTGCCTCCTAGACTGGATCTCAATGTCTTGGTAATAAAGTCACTTTGATTTCCAACAAAGTCTTTAAAATCTTTAATTTTTTTAAAAGCTTTAGATTTCTCTTCTTAAAAACATACCTATGTTTTCCTAGTCAACTCATCAATAAATACTAAAATGTACCTTTTGTTTCCAATCGATTTCACCTTAACCGGGCCACAAATGTCAGTATGAACCAACTTCAAATGTTGTCTTGCTCTTCGAGTTCTTCTTCCCGAAAATGAGTTTTTGTGTTGTTTTCCAAGAATACAACTCTCACAAGGATGATCATGAGGCTCCATCAATGGTAACCGTGTAAACATTTTCTTCCCAACTAATAACATTAAACCTGAAAATTTTAAATGTATGGATGGCAAGTGGCATAACCAATCATTATCTTTAAATATTATTGAATGATTCATCAAACCTCTTGTTTGGAGTGTCAACATGTGTAGGTTTCGGGCACAGCGGAAGCGTGCGATGAGCGGTGTTCAACTTTAATTTTTTTCACAATCAATGATCAGTCCAGGATCCATATGACGATGAACGTCGTGATCCATGGAATTGAGTCAAAGAAATAGACAAAGAAGAATTGTGTCGGAACTGAGAGAGAATGATCAACACATATTGTTTATAATTAGTTTAATTAGATAAAGAATTACCTCTAATGAATTCTGTCTTCGTTGCTGTGTCCGACGACAAAACTACAGTGCACCGTCGTTGCGTTGTAGAAACCAAGTTTAGATTTCCTCTAGCAGTGGTTCACATGTGTTCCAGGAATCTCCAGACGTCACCGAAAGAGTCTCTGGGTGCTGGCATGGAAGATCTTTGCGCTTGCGTCGTCCACCTTGATTGCCTCAAGAATCGCTTTGAAAGCGTTCTCCTTAATCCAGTGAAGGAGGGTTGCTCGCTGTTCTTGGGAGCGTTCTTGAAGAAGGGGGCTCTTTAGGCTCGAGAGGATTCTCCTTGAACTGTTGCGCATAACCGAATTGACTAATGAGAAAATAATATAATTAAGTATTTATATTGTTAGGGTTAAAATAAAACAATTGCACAAGTGCCCTTATTATTATTTAATCCCAACAAAACCTCATGTCAAATAATAATAGTAATATTGTTATTTATTGATACACGCTTAACTTGCGAATTATAATTAAATATTATTTAATTAAATAATATTCAATATTACCACTTATCACCGGACCACTAAACTCAGTCTGTCATTCCTCCACAATATTTATCGGACCTTGAATAATGTATATTTATTTATTAAATAAATACTACTGCATTATTTACCAATAAATAAATAAATATTATATTTACTAAGCATCAAATAAATATTTATTTGCGATCAAGCATACATGAATAATTATTAAACCACGTACGAGAATAATATTTATTCAACCTGTTAAATAATAAATATTAATATATTATTTAACTGAGATTTTGGATACACTTAGTGCACTACTACAAATAGGGCTTTTAAAAGCGCTAAAAACCGCCTTTAATAGTGCTAGAAAAGCACTGTTAATCGCGACAAAGATAAAGGAGGGGTCCTCTTTAACATTGCTAAAAAAGCGCTGATAAAGGTCCCTCTTTATCAGCGCTATTTTGAGCGCTAATAAATGGGGCCTTTATCAACGCTCAATTAGCACTGATAAAAGCCAAGTTGCCTGAGCAAACCCAAAACCTTCACAGAACCTGCACACACAGCACCAAACAACACCTGCACACAAAATAGTTGCACAGAATAACACCAACACACAAACAAAGCATAGAAAAACAAAACAACATGCACAAGAGTTTTGCAAACAATGCTATATACATTTACTTGTAATCATGAATACAAAAAAACTCACTGCTATATACATTTCAAACAATGTTTTATATGGTTACAATTACAATTATCCAACAAACAATTAAAAACATTAATGTTTCATCCCTTTTGCATCTGTGATCTCCTCTCAAAAATTGTCGTCCATGGTATTAATTGCCGAACAAAGCATCCGAACTCAGAAAAAAAATCCCACCTATATAAGAAAACAAATATTATGTTGGTAATACAATAATGAAATAAATTGAACATTAATATGAAATAATACATTAATAAAATGTCAAGTTTTAATAAAAAAGACACATTTGGGTAGGTAGGGGGCCATAAGACTAGACGATACTTGAAACCTGACCTTGATATGGGTAGGTAAGCGACCATGATAAGCTACTAGAGTAATGAAAAGGAAAAAAGTCCACAAAGTACAACAATTAATGATTTTCATAGGTTTCTTAGTGTATGGACTTGCCCACTTTATCTTCTTAGTCCTCTTAGATGAAGGAACTTCAAAAGATAACTTAAGGTGCCAAAGGTAGTGCTAATGGAGACACAAATGGTGTTTCTTTTGGATCAGAAACAACCACATCCGTGAGCTCCATTTGACTTGGACAACCCTGATCATTAGCCTCTCAGTCACTTTTTGAACCAACTTTGGCCATCGTGTCCCTGGGAAAGTAAACTGGAGAGGTGGGAGGTGACCAAATTTTACCAGCCTCTTGAAATATCAAAGAGAAAAGGGCTAAAGGTGTAAGAACCTGGACCTTCTTTTTAGGTATGTTTTTCCTTTTCTGGTCATTTTTTAGAAAAAGGGAAAATTTGGGAAATTTTCAGAGTACACGCCGTGTACTTCGACGCCGCGCGAGGCCGTGTGCTGGCCGTGTTCGGGCCACACACACGACCTTGTGGGGTGACGTGGAGGCCGCTTAAAGCGGGGTACGAAAAACCAAAGTACACGCCATGTACTCTAAAAGTACACGCCGTGTGCTTTTCTTTTTATTTCATTAATCAGACCGGGGTCACGTTTTAACCCTGTCTTCGTCTTCTTCTCCGCCTAATTCCGTACAGGGCGTCCGAGGAGGCCGAATCTTCTCTAAGCCACCGATCCGTCACTGATTCTCCGAATCGAACACCGTCGGTTGCAATAGAATCACATCGGTGAGTTCTTGGTTCTTCTTTGGCCTCGTTTCCTATTTCTTCCTCTCGTATGAGTTATCTGAGGTTGAACGTTTTAGATGTTTTTGCAGATCTACTTCGTTCTAGGCCGATTCACAGGCTGAGGTTCAAGTATATCAACCTACGAGGATCGAGGTAGGTGGTTTGATGCCCTACGTTGAATGTTCTTGAGTTTTTATGCAAAAGTGTCAGATATCCATGTATCGGGTATCTCGGGTTAGGGTTTTGAACTTGTTTTGTTTATCTGCCTTAGATTACTTGTGTGCTTGAGGCTATTAGATGAATAATGTTTGCTTGTTAGCATGTTCAAGGATCACCCCATGGGTGTTTTCCTTCGTTTTGGCCGTTTATCGCCGTTTGGCTTAGGTTGCCTATGAGGCAAACCTTATTGCATTGATTGCTTGCCTTGGTATGAATGATTGCATGTGTTGTCTGTTGTTTAAATGCTTTTGTTGCATTGTAGCTATTAGCCAAGCAGTTGCTGAACATACTTAGGGATGCTACGAATCGTTTACGTACGATTGCTTTTACCCAGGGCTGCGGGAACCTGGTGTAGTTAGACCATAGGGGGAATTGACGTTGAATGCTTCCTCAGAGGGCCTGTTTAATTATTACCATTATGAGACCATAAGGGGGGTTGACTTTATGCTCTCTTAGATGGTCTGATAATTATCGAATCGAGACTAAATGGGGAATTAGACGCAAGTGCTTCCTCAGAGAGTTTGTAGTATCGCTGCAAGACCATAGGGGGAATTGACGTTGAGTGCTTCCTCAGAGTGTCTTGCCTTTGTTCGAATGCTTGACCATAAGGGCCTACCCACGTGAGCCACCCAGAGGGTCAGTGTAATAAATTTTGTTGGTTGGTTGTGACGAGTCCACCAAGCCAAAGAACAAGCTTGGGTTTGTACTGCTTGTAGTTTAGGTAGTCTGTTGAGATACCTGTTGCGTTACTTGCTATGCCTTTGGACTATAGAGCTTTTTGCTGGATTCTTTGGTCGATGATTAAATGATTGAATTAAATTAATAAATAAATGTGAATGGAGAATTATAGGATTGTTTACTTTAGTGTACCTCGTTTCTCTGCTGTGTTTATTTCCTTTACTTTTGCTATATTGCTCACTGACATTAGGGTACATATCTTTTGGTGGTTTCCTACTGGGATTAGTCTCACACCCTGTTTGGGTCCTGATTTTCGGCCCAAACAGGTTATATGGTTGCAGGTGTGGATAGGGATTGTGCCCCTTCTACTTCAAGTACATGATTGCTGGTTGGAGCTGGAGAGCATAAGAACGAGCTTAGGCTTGCGATGCTGCTGGAGTTGCTGTTTACTTTTAGTACTTTCACTACTGGAAGAGAAGGTTATACCAACGGTTATAAACCATTGGTATAGACTGGAAAACCGTTGGTATATCCTATACCAACGGTTTTCCAAACCGTTGGCTAGTAAGCTGTGAGGAAAGCCTTATACCAATGGTTTGATCTAAACCGTTGGTATATTGGTTATATAAATTTCACCCAATGTATGCCAACGGTTATAAACTGTTGGTACTGCATTTTAGGAAGTATTATACCAACGGTTTTAAACCGTTGGTAATGTGGTTTTCAAAAAAACTTATACCAACGGTTTAGAACCGTTGGTATTGTATTTTCCAACAACACCTATACCAACGGTTTATAACCGTTGGTATTGGTTTTCCAGAAATCCAGACACCTATACCAACGGTTTTAAACCGTTGGTATAAGTTTTTCCAGAAATCTACAACACCTATACCAACGGTTTAAAACCGTTGGTATAATGTTTTTCCAGAATTCCAGCACCCTTATACCAACGGTTTTGAACCGTTGGTATTGAGTTTTTTCAGAAATGTAGCCCAGCAGCCCCCCCTCCCCCCAGTAGCCCCTCCACTATACACCTGCATAAATAAAATCACAAAAACCACATACAGACTTGAAACAGTATAAAAAACACCTAAAATAGAACAAAAAAAAAAACACATAAAATCATCAAACTCTTCCAACCATGTCATGTACAACAATTCCTTATTTCAATCTTCATAAGACAACAATCATCTAGTAGTAATTCACCTCACCCCTGCACAACCCCCCAACCAACATAGCCCCCACCTCCCCATCAAATTCTAATAGGCATAATAGTATGAGAAATACCTATTAGAGTTGAATAAGAGTTTGAAATTGGCTCATATCCCATTTTTTTATGATC
This sequence comes from Viscum album, assembly GCA_963277665.1. Lineage (NCBI taxonomy): Eukaryota > Viridiplantae > Streptophyta > Magnoliopsida > Santalales > Viscaceae > Viscum > Viscum album. The sequence continues at coordinate 1,451,380,978 of OY728152.1, read as the reverse complement.
CTAGATTTGGGTATGTAATGATTTGTGATGAATTTTGCATTGAACTTGTATTTTTTATAATATATGGTGAAAAGGTATTTTCTTAGGAGATTCTTCACTTATGAACCCATGATTGAAACTACCCAACTCAGGAAAAAGAGTTTGCGACTATCGTTGATAAGTGTAAATTTCAGTTGTATTCACTTAAAATGATGTCCTTTTCAAACACAAGAAAGACACTTTTAGTGGTACCGGCCACACCGGCCCTCAAATTGAGGCGGGGTTGACTCGTACACATCACAAATGACCCATGGATCGTTTTACTAAAGTTTCAACAAAATCCGAATGCGTTTGGTCAGTTTTCCGTATGCCGGTAGTTGTTTTCACTTAAAATCCTGTCCATTTCAAATAAAAGTGAGACAGTTTGAGTGGTACCGTCCACACCATGCCTCATATTGAGGCGGGGTTGACTCGTACACGACAAAAATGACCCATGGATACTTCTCCTAAAGTATCAACAGAATCCGAATGCGTTTGATCCGTTTCCCATATGTCAGTTGTTGTTTTTACTTAAACTGTTGTCCATTTCAAAGAAAAGTGAGACACTTTGAGTGGTGCCGGCTACACCATGCCTCAGATTGAGGAGGAGTTGACTCATACATATAAAAAATGACCCATGGATCGTTTTCCTAAAGTATCAACACAATCCGAATGCGTTTGGTCAGTTTTCCGTATGTCGTTTATTTTAATTAAAAGCGCATCCATTTTAAACAGAAGAAAGAAACTTTTAGTGGTACCAGCCACACCGGATCTCGGATTGAGGCGGGGTTGACTCGTACACGTCACAAATGACCCATGAATAATTTTCCTAAAGTTTCAACATAATCCAAATGCGTTTGGTCGGTTTTCTGTATGCCGGTAGTTGTTTTCACTTAAAATCCTGTCCATTTCAAATAAAAGTGAGACAGTTTGAGTGGTACCGGCCACACCGTGCCTCAGATTGAGGCGGGGTTGACTCGTACACGACAAAAATAACCCATGGATACTTTTCCTAAAGTATCAACAGAATCTGAATGCATTTGGTCCGTTTTCCGTATGTCAGTTGTTGTTTTTACTTAAACTGTTGTCCATTTCAAAGAAAAGTGAGACACTTTGAGTGGTGCCGGCCACACCGTGCCTCGGATTGAGGTGGGGTTGACTCGTAAACATCACAAATGACTCATGGATCGTTTTCCTAAAGTATCAACACAATCCGAATGCGTTTGGTCGGTTTTCCGTATGTTGTTTATTTTAATTAAAAGCGCATCCATTTTAAACAGAAGAAAGACACTTTTAGTGGTACCAGCCACACCAGCCCTCATATTGAGGTGGGGTTGACTCGTAAACATCACAAATGACCCATGTATCGTTTTCCTAAAGTTTCAACAGAATCCGAATGCATTTGGTCGGTTTTCCGTATGCTGGTAGTTGTTTTCACTTAAAATCCTGTCCATTTCAAATAAAAGTGAGACAGTTTGAGTGGTACCGGCCACACCGTGCCTCATATTGAGGTGGGGTTGACTCGTACATGACAAAAATGACCCATGGATACTTTTACTAAACTATCAAAATAATCCGAATGTGTTTGGTCTGTTTCCCGTATGTCAGTTGTTGTTTTTACTTAAACTGTTGTCCATTTCAAAGAAAAGTGAGACACTTTGAGTGGTGACGACCACACCGTGCCTCGGATTGAGGCGGGATTGACTCTTACACATCAAAAATGACCCATGTATAGTTTTCCTAAAGTATCAACACAATCCGAATGCGTTTGGTCGGTTTTCTGTATGTCGTTTATTTTAATTAAAAGCGCATCCATTTTAAAAAGAAGAAAGACACTTTTAGTGGTACCGACCACACCGACCCTCGGATTGAGGCGAGGTTGAGTTGTACACATCAAAAATGACCCATGTATCATTTTCCTAATGTTTCAACAGAATCCAAATGCGTTTGGTCAGTTTTCCGTATGCCGGTAGTTGTTTTCACTTAAAATCCTGCCCATTTCAAATAAAAGTGAGACAGTTTGAGTGGTACCATCCACACCGTGCCTCATATTGAGGCGGGGTTGAATTGTAAATGACACAAATTACCCATGGATACTTGTCCTAAAGTATCAACAGAATCCGAATGCGTTTGGTCCGTTTCCCGTATGTCAGTTGTTGTTTTTACTTAAACTGTTGTCCATTTCAAAGAAAAGTGAGACACTTTGAGTGGTGCCGGCTACACCGCGCCTCGGATTGAGGCGGGGTTGACTCGTACATGTCACAAATGAACCATGGATCATTTTCCTAAAGTATCAACACAATCCGAATGCATTTGGTCGGTTTTCCATATGTCGTTTATTTTAATTAAAAGCGCATCCATTTTTAACACAAGAAAGACACTTTTAGTGGTACCGGCCACACAGGCCCTCGGATTGAGGCGGGGTTGACTTGTACACGTCAAAAATGACCCATGGATCGTTTTCCTAAAGTTTCAACAGAATTCTAATGCGTTTCTCTGGTTTTCCGTATGCCGATAATTGTTTTCACTTAAAATCCTGTCCATTTCAAATAAAAGTGAGACAGTTTGAGTGGTACCGGCCACACCGTGCCTCAGATTGAGGAGAGGTTGACTCGTACATGACACAAATGACCCATGGATACTTTTCATAAATTATCAACAGAATACGAATGCGTTTGGTCCATTTCCTGTATGTCAGTTTTTATTTTTACTTAAACTGTTGTCCATTTCAAAGAAAAGTGAGACACTTTGAGTGGTGCCGGCCACATCGCACCTCAGATTGAGGCAGGGTTGACTCGTACATGTCACAAATGACCCATGGACCGTTTTCCTAAAGTATCAACACAATATGAATGCGTTTGGTTGGTTTTCTATATGTCATTTATTTTAATTAAAAGCGCATCCATTTTTAACACAAGAAATACACTTTTAGTGGTACCGGACACAACGGCCCTCGGATTGAGGCGGGGTTGAATCTTACACGTCACAAATGACTTATGGATCGTTTTCCTAAAGTTTCAACATAATTCGAATACGTTTGGTCGGTTTTCCATATGCCGGTAGTTGTTTTCACTTAAAATCCTGTCCATTTCAAATAAAAGTGAGACAGTTTGAGTGGTACCGGCCACACCGTGCCTTATATTGAGGCGGGGTTGACTCATACACGACAAAAATGACCCAAGTATACTTTTCCTAAATTATCAATAGAATCCAAATGCGTTTGGTCCGTTTCCCGTATGTTAGTTGTTGTTTTTACGTAAACTGTTGTCCATTTCAAAGAAAAGTGAGACACTTTGAGTGGTACCGGCCACACCGCACCTTGGATTGAGGCGGGGTTGACTCGTACACATCAAAAATGACCCATGTATTGTTTTCCTAAAGTATAAAAACAATCCGAATGCGTTTGGTCGGTTTTCCGTATGTCGTTTATTTTAATTAAAAGCACATCCATTTTTAACACAAGAAAGACACTTTTAGTGGTACTGGCCACAAAGACCCTCGGATTGAGGCGGGGTTGACTCTTACACATCACAAGTGACCCATGGATCATTTTCCTAAAGTTTCAATAGAATCTGAATGCGTTTGGTCGGTTTTCCGTATGCCGGTAGTTGTTTTCACTTAAAATCCTGTCCATTTCAAATAAAAGTGAGAGAGTTTGAGTGGTACCGGCCACACCGTGCCTCAGATTGAGGTGGGGTTGACTCTTACATGACACAAATGACCCATGGATACTTTTCCTAATGTATCAATAAAATCCGAATGCGTTTGGTCCGTTTCCCGTATGTCAGTTGTTGTTTTTACTTAAACTGTTGTCCATTTCAAAGAAAAGTGAGACACTTTGAGTGGTTCCGGCCACACCGTGCCTCCGATTGAGGCGGGGTTGACTCATACACGTCACAAATGACCCATGCATCATTTTCCTAAAGTATCAACACAATCTGAATTCATTTGGTTGGTTTTCCGTATGTCGTTTATTTTAATTAAAAGCGCATCCATTTTTAACACAAGAAAGAAACTTTTAGTGGTACCGGCCACAAAGGCCCTAGTATTGAGGCAGGGTTGACTCATACACGTCACAAATGACCCATGGATCGTTTTCCTATAGTTTCAACAGAATTCGAATGCGTTTGGTCAGTTTTCCGTATGCCGATAGTTGTTTTCACTTAAAATCTTGTCCATTTCAAATAAAAGTGAGACAATTTGAGTGGTACCGGCCACACCATGCCTCAGATTGAGGCGGGGTTGACTCGTACACGACAAAAATGACCCATGGATACTTTTCCTAAAGTATCAATAGAATCCGAATGCGTTTGGTCTGTTTCCCGTATGTCAATTGTTGTTTTTACTTAAACTGTTGTCCATTTCAAAGAAAAGTGAGACACTTTGAGTGGTGCCGGCCACACTGTGCCTCGGATTGAGGCGGGGTTGACTCGTACACGTCACAAATGACCCATGGATCATTTTCCTAAAGTTTCAATAGAATCTGAATCCATTTTTAGTGCACTCTAAGCCACCAACCATAAACTAAAAGTGCTGTCAATAATTGATATTAAGGGTGAAATATAAACTCTTCATATTTTTCATATTATATATGAAAAATTTGCACATATTACAATATAAAAATTTCTCAAAATTACTCAATTTAATACATATAAATATTATAAGTAATTGGATATTTTTTGTTTGTAAATTATATTCCCAATCAATGAAAATATATAAAATAGAGAATAAAAATGTTAAAAATAAATTTTTTAACCAAAGAAATTAACCAATATTTCATTATCATTAAAATCCATTTATCAAAATAAAAAAGTCACACACTTATTTATATTTGTTAACTAAGGGAATTCATCACCTAATAAATCATTTTCCACCTCAAAAACCCCCATTTTATTATTTTTAAAATGAACCCACAATATTACCCATGGATCTAAAACACATAATTTTTCATGTCATGTCCTTAGGCCCTAAATCTTACTTATGGATGACCATATGTCCTTATGCCCTAGAACACCCATGACCCGACCCGACCTGACCTGGCCCATGGACACCCCTAATTTCGAGTGATTGTTTTTGAATATTAAGATGACCATATTAACTTATCAAACCAGATATCATACAGGGAATCATAGTACCAAGGAATACTAAAGGTCTAGGTAGTAGACTAATCATACAATAAGAATAAAGTGCAAAAAAGAGATCTGATAACAACATCCCTATGAAGTAGAGGAAAACCCCAGAGTGGAAAACCAGGTTAAAAAATAAAGAGTTATATAGAATTCAAAAATGAAATGGATCAATCTACCCTTGATCACCATCACCATCACCACTATCATCATCGGCCTCATCCTCACCTCCATCTCTGTCCTTGTCATCATCCTCGTTGTCATCCTCGTCATCGTCCCCATGCTCATCGTCGGCCTCATCCTCATCCTCAGTCCCATCCTCACCCTCGGCCCCATCCTCGCCCTCGGCCCCATCCTCACCCTTGTCCTCATCCTCATCCTCGCCCTCATCCTCTTCAGAATCCTCGTCATCACCAGGAACGTCATGATCTCGATCACCACTAGAGCTGTTGCCTGGTGCATTGGATAATGCACCCATCGACGACATAAATGTCTGACAAGCCGCACTAGCCACTGGTGGAAGTGAAGAAGATAAAGCTTTCATCAGTTTCATAAATTCTTTGTCCCTCATTTGAACTTGTACTTCCAACTCTGTGACCCTTTTATCAGATTGTCTTGCTTGCTCCTTGACCTGTTCCAACTCAGTCGTACTAGAATGGATACATGGAGAGGACCAATACCTCGTCGGGACTATATTCTTACCAGGTCGGCAGCGTACTCGACCAGAGTGCTCCTCTCCCAAAACCTGATATAAATGATCGTGTGGCCCAAAATTGTCAGGCTCCTGGGCATCAAGATCCTCTAAAGCAGCCTGTTAAAAATATTAATAGATTAATAAAATTCAAAATAGATATTAAACTTTGAAATAAACAAATTAAAACTTACAATCTTTTCTTGGGTTGATTCATTTACCACAGTTCCATATTTTTTTCTTCTACTCGAGCAAAACAATTTTGCTCGAGGGATATGTCCTTCAATATTCAATTTCTACTTCTGTAATGACATTGAAACAATATAAAGTGCAAGTATAATCATATATTCAATATTCAATAAATCACATAATTTAAGTAAGAAATAATAAAAAGGGAAATTCCTAAAGAAAAATTATAAACAACTATATCGTACCAGCTGCCTCTCATGATCTGACATAGTTTTGCGCCCCAAAGTATGGAGGTATTGCTTTGAATCAATGTTTTTTTGTTTTTTTCAGAAGATTCCTAAATAATGTTTAATAATAAATAAGATTATATTAATGAAAAATATGAAAACTCTGATTTAAATACCTCAAATGAGATTAATACCTTAAATTTGACAGTCACCCAATGGGTAATCATTTGGCGATATTGCTCTATCAGGCAATCATCCACGATAGGTAATGTCTCTAAATACGTGACCACCCTATCACACCAGCCAACATACAGGTCATGCTTATAAGCTCTCCAAAGCTCTCCCAACTCTTTTAAACGCGCTGGTTGTGCACCTTCGACATTAGGGAAGTTAAACCGAAGCTGAAACCCAATAGATTAGTTCATATAAATACAAAAAAATACTACATTAAATCCAATAGATTTTTTACCCATATTTGTGCCCACGCGTTATCTTTGACTTCGTGTGGCAGTTGTCTCCAAGAGAGAGGTCTGACCGAAATGATATCGGAGTATTTGGCTAGCGTCGCCAAAAAACCCCGACATTCCTGCCCAGATTTCTCAATCATTTGTCCATCAACATTATATTCAACCATCAACTGTGTCTGGCGGTTCCATACCGCACGCAAGCGAGTACACCCCCTCCCCCGCCTCCTATCTGTAGATGAATCTGTTATTAAAGAAAAATAATATCAGTACAAGTTATAATAAAATAAATTTTGGTATAAAAATTTGATAGAGTCAGATAAATATACCTGTGGTAGTCAGATCAATGGGCGTCACTGGATGTGCAAAAGCTGAAGGAATATCCTATACAGGTGGAGTTTCCCTTAGTGTACACTCCTCAGCCGCATACTGTGTCGCATCAGGAGTCGAAGAAGGTGGAATATAATAGCTCGAAGATAATGAACCAGAAGCAAAAGATGACGGCATAGATGTCTGGACAACTGGTAGTGTAAACATCAGAGGTCTAAATATCTCGTGTGTCCCTAGAGACACACCAGGATCAAAATGGGGTGAAGAAGATATGTCTGTGGCGGTGGATTGTCTAACTCTCACCCCATGAGCCCTCGTACCACCGGCCTCAATACCGAGCCCACTAGATGATCGTCCATCTCTGACACCACCCCCCTCCTACCACCAGCCACTCTACTGGGAGCAATATCAGTCTCCTCGTCAGATATCTCTCGTCTAGGGGGTCAATCCTGAAAAAAAGTTTAACACATAAGTAAAAAAATTATATTATAAGTTATTGAAATATTTATATTTGAAATAAAATACTCATAATAGGGATGAGTGGAGGAACACCCATCTGTATCATGTGATGATTATTATCTGTCATCTTTTTCCGTCGCCTCTCTTTAATGGGTGTCATTTCCTGCAATGAAAACAAATACGGAAGTAATTAAAAACATATAACTAATGTGTAAACCAAAAAAAATATAGAAAAACCATTCTGATAAAAAAACATAAAGTAAAAGAAGATTTATGGTGGTTTGAAGGTAAGTACTAGGATACACACTCTGAATGATGTAGGTGAAACATGTAGGTGAGAACACGACTGTATGATTCTATATATTTCCCACCACAACTTCAGGTTCACAATCAACTCTGACAATTGAGCTATTGGCGTCATCATAATTAATAAACGGATTACTTCCAATTGCAGTAGGGATAGTGTCAACTTCATCATCACCATCATCAAAAACATGTCTGGGATTTACTTCAATAATTACACCGAATTTAGGATGACGATGATCTTTGACATAAAAAACTTGTTTCACCATTGATGCCAATACATATGGTTCATCGGTGGCAAGAGTGCGAGTCATGTCAATAACTCAAAATCCACAGTCATCAATAAAGGTGCCTTGCCTCGTCATTGAATCAAACCATTGACATTTCATCATCGTGACTCGACCATGTGAGTAATAATCCAAAATTATTATTTTCTTCACGACTCCATAATAAGCAACATTTTCAGAACGAGGTCTAGTATCCGATGAACTAGCATAACAGTCTATTGTGGCAGTTAGCATAACACCATTATGCTGTGTTCTCATGTTTCTTGCTCGTTCAATGATAATAAATTTGTATCCATTGATCACAAGTGATTTACAAGCACAAACCATGGTATTAGGACCAAAAGCCAAAGCTCTTGTTTCCTCATAAACAGAGTCTGCAGGCAAACTCGATACCTGAAATATAAACAAATAGTAAACTTAATTAAATATTATTTTTATTTAGCTATTACAGAAATATTTTTACCTTTAATTTCAACCAAGCAGAAAACCCTTTGCTATGCAAAGTCTCTTTCCTTATCAAAGATAAAGAACAATGTTTTCTATATATCAATTCTTTATGTTCTCTGTAGATAAAAATAATAATAGTTTAACAAATATTTAAAATTACAAGAGATAAGATAAGAGATACATGTACAATTTACTTACTTGATATACTCATCGAACAAATCACAATTGAAAAAAACTGTGTGATGTGCCATCTCTCGCTCTTCAAGGCTTAATGTCGTCAATGTATATGATCCCGGAATTCCTCCTATCTGAAGAAGTGATGGAAAACTGGGTTCAATTTTCCCATATTTTTCTTCTTCATTTCTCATTGGCTTGTTTATTCTCATAGTAAGATCAGACAAATACATTGCGCAGAAATCCATACATTCTTGAGCCAAGTAACCGTTCACAATAGAACCTTCGGGATAATTCCTATTCCGAACATATGATTTCAATGTGCACATGTTTCTTTCAGTTGGATACATCCAACGGAAAGTAACGGGTCCTCCAAGAAGTATTTCTGTCGGAAGATGAACAATCAGATGCAACATGCATGTAAAAAATGATGGAGGGAATATTTTCTCTAAATCGCACAAAATTAATGGTGTCTCTGCCAATAGTTTTTGCAAGAAGGATTTGGATAGCCTCTTAGCACAAAGATCTCTAAACAAATAGAAAAACCGAATAACTGAGACTCTAACATTATTGGACAAGAGATGATGGATTTCTATTGGAATCAACTCATGCAAAAGGATGTGATAATCATGAGTCTTCAAAGATTTCAGCTTCAACTCTTTTCTATTGACCCGTTTTGATATATTGTTTGAATAGCCATCAGAAACTTTAATAGTCTCTAGCACTTCCAGAAATTGATTTTTTTCAGTAGGTGTCATCACATAAGAAGTACATGGAACTTGCCATTTATTTTCACTGATACAGACAGGATGAAATTTTGGTCTGATCCCCCAATCTACCAAGTCACACCGAGATCGTAAATCATCTTTTGTCTTCCCATTGACATTTAGAATAATCGAAAGCAATATTTCACATATATTCTTTTCAATGTGCATTACGTCTAAGCAATGACATAACAAGTTGGTTGACCAATACGACAACTCAAAGAATATACTTTTCTTCTTCCAATTGTAACAGGTATCATTGGAAACATTTTTCCTCTTTCTAGATTTCATTACACCCTTCCCAAATGAATAACTAAAATCTTTCAATTCATTAAGCACATCAGTTCCATACATACGCTGAGGTGGAGCATCATTCTCCATGGTATTGTCAAATCTTTGACGATTGTTTCTATATGGATGGTTCATTGGCAAGAATCGTCGATGTCCCATAAAACTAAAACTAAGACGATATTTCAGTCTTCTCGATCGAGTATTCTTCATACAAACAGGACATGACAATTTTCCTTTAGTGCTCCATCCAGACATCATTGCATAAGCAGGAAAATCATTGATCGTCCACATAAGCGCAACACGCATCTGAAATATGTCTTTCGAACATGCATCGTATGTGGGCACACCCACATCCCAAAGAAGTTTCAACTCTTTTATTAAAGGTTGCATGTATACATCTATATCATTGTCGGGATCAGAAGGTCCAGATATCAGTATACTCAAGAAAGTGTAAGGCTTTTTCATACACAACCAAGGGGGAAGGTTATAAATGTGTATGAAAACCGGCCATGTGTTGTGCGAAGTAAGCATCTGCCCAAATGGATTAAAACCGTCACATGAAAGACCCAGTCTCACATTACGCACGTCGGCTACAAATTTAGGATATCGAGCATCAAATCTTTGCCATGAAAATCCATCTGCAGGGTGAACCAACTCTTCATTATTCTTTTTTCTCTCAGTGTCATGCCATCGCATTTTTACGGATATTTCATCAGACATGAAAAGGTTCTGTAATCTGGGTATCAATGGAAAGTACCACATTACTTTTTATGGCACACGAGATGGTAATCCATCATCTTTTGGCTTCCATCGGGAGGTTCCAAATTTGATACAATCATTTCTTTCAGCAGTTTCCTCCCAAAATAAGCTGCAATCATTCGAGCAAGCATGATTTTTTTTTGAGAATCCAAGTTCATCAACTAACTTCCATGTCATATAGTGGTTTGAGGGAATATCTGCATCATCTGGAAGTAAGTCCTTCAAGAAGGTAAGAATGTAATAAATTTTAGTATTTGAAATCCCATACATAGTTTTCCCATGAAACAATCAGATTAAAAATTCCAACTTTTTCATTTTACCACATTGCCGATATACTGGAGTCGTCGCAACATCATTCAATTTTTTCACCCTATCAACATCATCATTTTCATTGGACGCATCATGTGTGCTTGTATCGAAATCTTGTTGGTTGGACATCCTTTCCTTCTCATGATGCCGAATAAATGGAAACCAATCATATATCAAACTCTCCAATTCAGTCTTATCATTTGGATCATCAACATTTTGAGATTACATTTTCTATCTATTGCGATACCACACATAATAGTTTGTTTGGAAACCATATTTGGTTATATAATAGCTAACTGCGTCACGACTCAACCAAGGTCTTCCAACACAATTAAAACATGGGCAGTGTATGCGACCACTATCTAAAGCCTTGTCAAATGCAAAATCTAGAAAGCTGTTCAAATTATTTTGAAAATCGGTTGAAATCCGATCAGTTTCGTACATCCAACTTCTGTCCATTCTGTAAAAAAATTGCAATAATTCATTTCAAAGAAATTCAATAATATTGAATTTTAATCAAAAAAATATTTAGGTAAATGAAAATTGTTTACTTTATATAAAAGCATAACTGACAGATTACTCTATATGAGAATCATATTAAGAAATACAACAAAATACAGTGTATATAAGAAAATAAGATACATAATTTATAATGCCTATATTCAAGGATTTCCCAGTAAGATATTGAAAGTGGATCAAGGAATACATAATCCTTAAGGATCTTGTTGGGAGTACATGAGTTTTATACTTTAACTTCTTCAGGGAGATCAGGATGAGGAGTAGGATAAGGATCAGGGGAGTGGCGGGACTGTCCAAGGGGGGTGCAGGGTGTCCAGGGGGGTGCGGGGTGTCTAGGGGGGGTGGGGCCGTCCGGGGGGTCAGAGGTGTCCAGGGGGTCGGGGGGTGTCTAGGGGGGTCGGGGTGTCCAGGTGGGCGGGCTGTCCGCGGGGGTTGTCAGGCTGTCCAATGGGGTAGGGGGAGTCCAGGGGGGGTGGGCGGGCTGTCCAAGGAGGTGAGAGGGGTGTCCAGGGGGTGGGTGGGGCTGTCCAGGCGGGGGGGGGGGGGGGGGGGGGGCTGTCTAAGGAGGTGAGCGGGCTGTCCGGGGGGGTACAAGGTGTCCAAGGGGGGGGGGTGCGGGGTGTCCAGGGGGGTGGGCGGGCTGTCCAAGGAGGTGAGCGGGGTGTCCAGGGGGTGGGTGGGGCTGCCCGGGGGGGGGGGGGTACAGGGTGTCCAGGGGTGGGCTGTCCAAGGAGGTGAGCGGGCTGTCCAGGGGTGGGCGGGCTGTCCAAGAAGGTGAGCGGGCTGTCCGGGGGTGGTACAGGGTGTCCAAGGGGGGTGCGGGGTGTACAGGGGGGTGCAGGGTGTCTAGGGGGTGGTGGGGCCGTCTGGGGGGTCGGAGGTGTCCAGGGGGTTGGGGGGTGTCTAGGGGGTTGGGGTGTCCAGGTGGGTGGGCTGTCTGCGAGGGTTTTCCACCCGAAAAAACAAGTATAGGCAAATCATGTGCAGGGTTGACTATAACAACACCTATTCGAAACCCATCAGTGTTCATATCAGATCGATGTAAGAAGATGAATAATTGGTAGATGAGGATGAAGAAAAAGAGAGAGATCACTGGTGTCATTCCATTACACCCGTCAGTGTTCATATCAGAGCTCGTATAGAGCCATGTTGGTCTACTAAAGATCCATCTCAATCAGCTACTCTCAGACAATCAAGGATTATATAAAGGGAGAATCATAAATGAGTTATGATTCTACCTCTTCCATTTATTAAAAAAACTACAAATAGAGTATATCAGGATTACTCATCCTGTATATTCCTTTAATGGGCCCACATTAAGAGGCCCTCAACATCATCCTACAAAACATCTACACAACATCTACACAGTATGTACATTACCATGATGTGGCCTTATATTAGAGACAAGGTACATGGCATGTAATTACAAAGTACACAACATATACTTCCAAAAATGTAATATTTTCCATTTTTCCTCAAAATCAACCCAAACACAAATACACACCTAAAAACAAACATTTGGGGAACAAAAAACCATTAAATTTATCCATATGTTAGAACACATGGACAAATGTTGTGTCCTAGGAAATGTTCTTAGTGCAACATAAATTATTTCCATGTGGTGGAAATATGGGTGAGCTTTGATAAGACCAGAACAAAAATCCATGAATCATTTCACTCTAAAAAATAAGGTACCACTTAATAAGGTACCTTAAACACATAAAAAAAAACAAAAACATAAACACATCAAAATCAAAAACACAGAAACAAAAACATATAGGATGGGTCTAAATCAAAAACATATAGGTTAAATCAAAAAAGAAACAAAAACATAAACACATCAAAATAAAATATAAAAACTGAAATATTAGATAAATTTCAATAAAAATAAGGTGCCAGTAAATAAAATACCTAATTTAGGATGGGTCTTATAAGATTCAGAAGTAGATTCAACACCTTGGATGGGATGGAGGAAGAGGAAGCTGAAGGAGATCGAAGATTTCCAAACTGGTCCGGCCGAAGGAGCTCCAAAATAGCATGCTGCTCCCATTTAGGGTTCTGTATCGCAAATGGGGGAGAGGACGGGCCACTGGCAATTTGGGGGAAAGTTGTGCCAACAGTTTTTAAAAACCGTTGGTATATACCTTCAAGACACACCTATACCAATGGTTCTTTAGAACCGTTGGGAAAAACCTCCCCCCAACCACACCTATACCAACAATTCTTTTGAACCGTTGGTAAAAACCTCCCCCAACCACACCTATACCAATGGTTCTTTAGAACTATTGGGAAAAAACTCCCCCAACCACACTTATACCAACGATTCAATGAGAACCGTTGATAATACTCCCCTAAACACATCAATACCAACGGTTCACTAGAACCGTTGGTAAAAGCTTCCCTAAACCATCCTTTACCAACGGTTTTATGAAACTGTTGGTATGTAAGTGTGGGGAAAACCCCACATTCCAGTAGTGTTTGTTCTCAGTTTTATTTTAGCACATTGTTGTTTTTGCTGCTTTCCTTAGATACATGTACCATACTGAATCATTATTATATTATACATTGCTTCCGCTGTTTAGTTTCAGTTGTCGTGTGTTGTTTACTGCTTCCGCTATTGTTTATTATTTCCTTATGCTGCATACTTTACAAAATGAGGGCATAGTTTCCCCACTGACTCATCAAGGCCCTCACTGCTAGTTGGCAGCCTCTAGCGTTTGGGGAAACACGCTTGAGGTCATGTGGAAAATCGGGTACGGGGCGCCAGTTGAGTGGCTCCGGATTTGGGTCGTCACAAAGTGGTATTAGAGGGGTTTTCTTTCTTTTCTATTTCCTTACTGTTTGGAGACAATAGATAGGGATAGGAAGAGATGGGTAGTTGGTACTTAACTGTGCCTGGGAGTAATTAACCCATGTACAAGGAAAAGCTATATTACCTCGTAATTGCAATTTTTAGTTTTTGAAAGTGTTACAGTTGATTATATTTCACCATTGGGTGATGCACTTGTTTTGTGATGTTACAGTTTATATGATTGTGGTTTTATTTTGTTACAACCTGATGAGATGAGGGTATGTCATATCATGCATCATATACGCACTGGTTAGAAAAATCACATGTCATGAATTTTACCATGCCATCTAGGGTGCATTAGAAATTTCATGCTGTTGTGATAGATGTCGTGATAGATTATGCATACTGTTGTGATAATTATTGTGATAGAAATACCTGCTATGTTGATAGGGTGTTGTTTATCTTACAACTTATTTAGCATGGATGCCAAGCTTTGGCCTTAGAGGTGTTATGGGCCCTTGAGGGTCAGAATTTGGTGGATCATGGAATTGTTATACTGTCTACTTGTTATATGCATTTTTATGATGTCAAGCTTTGATTCGTGGGGAGTATGGGCCCCCACGGATCGGAATTTGGCACATAGATGCTAGTTTTCAGTGTTTTCAGTGGTTTTGGGGAGTTCTGTATGCCTACTACCCAGAAACCTAGACAATACGGCGTGTGGCCTTATGAACACACACCATGTGTTCTTCTGTTCAGGAAGAACTACTTTTCACGGTTACACGTCGTGTACTTTGAAGTACACGCCGTGTACTCTTCTTTCGTGTTATCTAGCCGTGTAGTTGAATACATGGGCTGGAAAACCTTAGGAACAACACACCGTGTACCATGTTGACACGCCATGTAGTAATGATCCGTATGACCCAACCGTGTAGTTGAATACATGGGTTGTAAAATCTTAGGGATAACACATCATGTACATTGTTGACACGCCATGTAGTTGTGGCCCGTGTACCAGTCCATGTGACTAATGACACTGAAAGGGGAAAAACCTTAAGGACACGTCGTGTAGTGGATAGACACGCCGTGTAGTCTTCTTCTGGGATAGTCCGTGTGACTTAGTCATGTAGGAGTAACCGGGTAGGAGGAAAAAGAACAGTACACACCGTGTATATTAGAAGAACATGTCGTGTAGTTAGGGTTTACACAGCCAGGTTGACCGGTGTACACGCCCAAAAAAAATCTTTCTGGAACACGTCGTGTGTGGGAACTACACACCGTGTAACTATGTTTTTCCAGTTTTAAAATTTCTCCTCTTCTGTTCCATTTTTGCTCTTTTGAGTTTGAAACTGTGCTCGTTGTTAATAAAGGTGTGCTTTTGACCTTGCAGAGTCATGCCACCAAGACGTCCTCCCGTTGCACGTCAGGGATCTGATGATGATCGTACACCGAATATGGAACAAGTAGTTATCCCGAATACTGGTGCAGACGCACAGTTCCGTGAGGGATTCATGAGGTTCATACAGACCTTTCAGGGAGCTCAGCAACCTGCCCAGTCTATGGTAGAGCTTACGTGAGTCTTCCAGAAGCAGCATCCTCCCACGTTCTCAGGGGATAGAAGACCTCAGGCTGTTGAATCCTGGTTCGAAGCTATGGTTTCTATCTTTTATCATCTCGAGACACCCCCAGACAGAAGGGTGAATCTCACGACTTACATGCTGCGAGATTCCACCAAGAGATGGTGGGACGTAGTTTCTCAGACAGGGCGTCAGCAGATAGTTGCTTGGGACGAGTTTCAGTGTACGTTCTACGACTACTTCTACCTGGAGACGCTGAGGGACGATAGAGCCAGAGATTTTATGAACCTGCAGTAGGGTACTCTATCAGTTAAGGAGTATTCCTCCCATTTTACTGAGTTAAAATGTTTCACTCCCGTTCTGGGGAATGGAGAGCTGTTTTTAGCGAGGAAGTTTGAGGAGGGCCTCAGACCAGAGATCAGATCATAGGTGAACATATTCCAGTTGACCTCTATTTCTTTGATAGTCAACCAGGTGTTGATCACAGAGAGGAATCTGAGAGATACTAGAGTAGTGAGCCAGGGCGGTTCAGCATCCAGAGTCAGTACTCTTTCTACTAACAGTAGGAAGCGCCACTGAGAGTCTACACGAGGTGACTTGAGGAAGCGGGATGTTCCTTCAGGTAGCAAGGTTGTGTGCTACCAGTGTGGGAAGGATGGGCATAAGAATCCACAGTTCCCGAGGGACCCAGTAGAGTGCCGATCTTACGGCAAGATGGGTCATCTTCAGCGGTTTTGCAAGGTTCTTCTTCCAACGGCTAGCGAAGGAGGATCAGTTTCAACTCCGCATACAGGAGCAGGTTTACCAGTTCCATAGCAGACTAGGGGATGG
The DNA here is from genome assembly GCA_963277665.1 of Viscum album. NCBI lineage: Eukaryota > Viridiplantae > Streptophyta > Magnoliopsida > Santalales > Viscaceae > Viscum > Viscum album. The sequence goes on along the minus strand of OY728152.1, from coordinate 1,451,364,422 downwards.
AGTTCTATAGTACTTTTAGGCCAGGGTAGAGGTTGTGGACGCGGTGGTCAGGCTCAAGGAGGATCAGATTAGGGGTCTCAGGCTGCTGCACAGGGCCGCGGTACTGACCAGACGTTTGCGGTAGAGCAGATTCATTAGAAGCAGGATCCTGGACCTTCCACAGTGCGAGGTATGATTTTAGTAGCCTCACTTTTATCTTCTGCACTTTTCGATACAGGAGCTTCTCATAGCTTTATTTCTATGCACACGATGGAGATCCTTAGACTTACTATCTTTACTTCTGAGGATATGATGACACTAGACACTCCCTTGGGACTTAGAACTGCTAGTGTGCGTTAGTGCAAGGAGTGCCCTCTTAAGGTTGGTGGGTGTCACTTCTTGTGGGATCTTTATGTAATAGAGATGACATGTTATAATGTCATTCTCAGAATGGACTGGCTAGTTCCTTTTCAGGCCCTTGTCGATTTCTATCACCACAGAGTGAGTTTCATGTCACCAGAGGGAAGATCTTTTCTTCACAAGGGAGAATGTGATGTCCAAGAAAGCAGAGCTGGACCAGAGTATCATGGGTTGGGTGGTGTTACAGCCCAGATTGCTAGTTTATATCTAGACGATCAGGGGACTTCTCAGATGGATTATCCTCCAGTGTTTGATCATTTTCCGGATGTCTTTCCAGAAGAATTTTCAGGGTTGCCTCCGGAGCGTGAGGTAGAATTATCTATTGAGATTGTGCCAGGAGTAGCACCAGTATCCATACCTCCTTATAGGATGGCTATGCCTGAGTTGCAAGAGCTCAAGAAGCATTTGGAGGAGTTTTAAGCAAAGGGTTTTATCCGACCCAATACTTCTCCTTGGGGTTTTCCTGTTTTGTTTGCGAAGAAGGTGGATGGTACTTTACGGCTTTGTGTGGATTATCGGAAGTTGAACCAGTTAACGGTCAAGAACTGGTATCCCTTTCTGAGTATTGATGATCTTTTTGATCAGCTTCGAGGATCTAGGGTGTTCTCAAAGATCGACTTGAGATCTGGCTATCATCAGTTGCGCGTCAGACCATTGGATATACCTCTTACAGCCTTCCAGAGCAGGTATGGTCTGTACGAGTATTTGGTGATGTCGTTCGGTCTCACGAACGCGCCGACAGTCTTCATTTCACTAATGAACATATTTTTCCATCCTTACTTGTATTCCTTCGTGGTGGTTTTCGTGGATGATATCTTGGTGTACTCTCACACTCGACACGACAATGCTACCCATCTTGAGATCGTATTGAGTACACTGAGAGAACATCATTTATATGCTAAGCTCTCTAAGTTCCACTTCTGGATGGATGAGATTCACTTCCTAGGTCATGTCATCTCAGAGACAGAAGTATCAGTAGACCCAGAGAAGATGAGAGTGGTAGTTACGTGGGAGCAACCGAAAAATGTCTTCGAGGTACGAAGTTTCTTAGGATTGGCTGGATACTACAGGCAGTTTATACAGGACTTCTCGCGCTTGGAAGCACCGTTTACGATCTTGACTAAGAAAGGTGTGAAGTACGTTTGGTTAGAAGCCTGTGATTCAGCCTTTCAGGAGCTGAAGGGGAGATTGACTTCAGCACCAATTCTAGTTTTACCAGAGCCGGGCAAGAGTTATATAGTTTTCTGTGATGCATCTGGCATCGGGCTTGGATTAGTGCTTATGCAGAAGGATCGTGTTGTTTCATATGGATCTCGTCAGTTGAGGCCACATGAGAAGAATTATCCTACGCACGACCTGGAGTTGGCTGCTATTGTTCATGCTTTGCGTTGTTGGAGACACTATCTTCTGGGAGAGCATTTTGTGGTATATACTGACCACAAGAGCCTCAAGTATATCTTCACGCAGCATGACTTAAATCCGAGACAGCGGAGGTGGGTCGAGTACCTAAGTACCTATAGTCTTTCAACTTTAAGCTTTCTTATACGCCTCGGAAAGGCAATGCTGTGGCAGACGCACTGAGCAGGAGAACTTAGTTACAGGCAGTTCGGGAGGCCGACAGCGAGTGACAGCTTATGGCTCTGTTCTCTGAGATGCATTTGGAGGCGCATGACATACATGGATAGACGGTTATTTCTTCTATAGTTGTTACCTCCACTCTTCTGGATCGAGTTCGAATGAGGCAGCTATCAGACCTAGAAGGCCTAGTCCTACGGGAGGGTGTGTCAAATAGAGACCCTACTCTGGGGTGGAAAGTGGGCGATGATGAGGTGTTACATTTTCATGTCCATGTATGGGTTTCAGCAGACATACGTGAGGAGATGATGCAGGAGTTTCATGCTTCATCTTGGGCAGTTCATCCTGGTGTCACAAAGATGTATCGAGACTTACATCATCAGTATTGGTGGCCAGGTATGAAGAAGGATGTGGCTGGTTTTGTTATGCGGTGCACCACCTGTCAGTAGGTGAAGGCAGAGCATCAGCGACCAGCAGGGCTTCTACAGCAGTTACCCATTCCTGAGTGGAAATGGAATGATGTCACGATGGACTTCATGACAGGGTTACCGAGATCGCCTCGAAGGAGTGATGCGGTTTGGGTTGTAGTGGACATGCTCACGAAGGTTACACATTTCTTACCTATCAAGGAGACCTTCAGTGTGGATGAGCTTGGGAGGTTGTACATCTGAGAGATTGTACGGTTGCATGGGGTTCCGAGTTCTATCGTTTCTGATAGGGATGCCCGCTTTACTTCGCATTTCTGGCAGGGGCTACAGAGGGATTTGGGTACACAGGTACTTCTGAGTACAACTTACCATCCCCAGACAGATGGCCAGTCATAGCACACGATTTAGGTGTTGGAGGACATGCTACGAGCATGCGTCCTTGATTTTGGAGGTTCATGGGAGAAACATATACCTCTAGTGTAGTTTTCCTATAATAATAGTTTTCAAGAAACTATTCATATGGAACCTTATGAGGCTTTGTACGGTAGGCCATGTCAATCACCCTTGTGTTGGCTGGAGGCGGGAGAGGCAGCTGTGTTGGGACCTCGTCTTGTTTAGGAGACCACAGAGCAGGTGGAGTTGATTCGAAAGAGGATGACTACTGCACAGTCTCAGCAGAAATCTTATGCTGATCATCGGAGACGACCTTTAGAGTTCAAGGTCAGAGATAAGGTTTTCTTGCGTGTTACCCTGAGGTTGGGACATAAGAGGATTAGGAGACAGGGAAAGATTTCACCGAGATACGTCGGGCTGTTTGAGGTTCTGGAGAGAGTCGGGCTGGTTGCTTACAGGTTGCAGTTACCTCAAAGGTATCAGGCTATGCACGACGTCTTCCATGTTTCTCAGCTTCAGTGGTATTTCTCAGACCCGTCTCATGTTTTTCAATCTGAGGGGGTTGAGTTAGAGCAGGATGTATCGTTCGAGGAGCATCCTATTAGTATTGTTGATCATAGTGCAAAGGTACTTCGTGGCCGGTCTGTCCCTCTGTTACAGGTGCTATGGAAGCACAACCGTGTATAGGATGAGACTTGGGAAAGGGAGGCCGATATGCGATCACAGTGGCCAGAGTTGTTCGAGGGTTCTTCTTCTATGCCTCGTTAGGAAATTCAGGGACGAATTTCTTTATGGGGGAAGTTTGTAAGAACTCGGACCTTCTTTTCAGGTATAATTTTCCTTTTCTGGTCATTTTTGAGAAAAAGGGGGAAAATTTAGAAATTTTCAGACTACACATCGTGTACTTTATAAGTACACACCGTGTACTTCAACGCCGCGCGAGGCCGTGTGCTGGTCGTGTATGGGACACACACACGACCGTGTGGGGTGACGTGGAGGCTGCTTAAAGCGGGGTATGGAAAACCAAAGTACACATCGTGTACTTTTCTTTTTATTTCATTAATCAGATCGGGGTCGCGTCTTAACCCTGTCTTCGTCTTCTTCTCCGCCTAATTCCGTACAGGGTGTCTGAGGAGGCCGAATCTTCTTCGAGACACCGATCTGTCACCGATTCTTCGAATCAAACACCGTTGGTTGAAATAGAATCGCAGCGGTGAGTTCTTGGTTCTTCTTTGGCCTCGTTTCCTATTTCTTCCTCTTGTATGAGTTATCTGAGGTTGAAAGTTTTACATGTTTTTGCATATCTACTCCATTCTAGGCCGATTCACAGGCCTAGGTTCAAGTATATCAACCTACGAGGATCGAGTTAGGTGGTTTGATGCCCTACGTTGAATGTTCTTGAGTTTTTGTGCAAAAGTGTCGGATATACATGTATCGGGTATCTCAGGTTAGGGTTTTGAACCTGTTTTATTTATCTACCTTAGATTGATTGTGTGCGTGAGGCTATTAGATGAATAATGTTTGCTTGTTAATATGTTCAAGGATCACCCCATGGGCGTTTTCCTTCGTTTTGGCCGTTTATCGTCGTTTGGATTAGGTTGCCTATGAGGCAAACCTTGTTGCATTGATTGCTTGCCTTGGTATGAATGGTTTCACGTGTTGTCTACTGTTTAAATGCTTTTGTTGCATTGTAGCTATTAGACAAGCAGTTGCTGAACATACTTAGGGCTGATAAGAATCGTTTACGTATGATTGATTTTACCTAGGGCTACGGGAACCTGGTTTAGTTAGACCATAGGGGGAATTGATGTTGAGTGCTTCCTCAGAGGGCCTGTTTAATTATTACCATTACGAGACCATAAGGGGGATTGACTTTGTGCTCTCTCAGAGGGTCTGATAATTATAGAATTGAGACTAAAGGGGGAATTATACGTAAGTTCTTCCCTAGAGAGTCTGTAGTATCATTGTAAGACCATAGGGGGAATTGACGTTGAGTGCTTCCTCAGAGTGACTTGCCTTTGTTCGAATTCTTGACCATAAGGGCCTGCCCACATGAGCCACCCAGAGGGTCAGTGTAATAAATTTTGTTGTTTGGTTGCGACGAGTCCACCAAGCCAAATAACAGGTTTGGGTTTGTACTACTTGTAGTTTAGGTAGTCTGTTGAGATACCTGTTGCGTTACTTGCTATGCCTTTGGACTATAGAGCTTTTTGCTAGATTCCTTGGTTGATGATTAAATGATTGAATTAAATTAATAAATAAATGTGAATGGAGAATTATAGGATTGTTTACTTTAGTGTACCCCATTTCTCTGCTGTGTTTATTTCCTTTACTTTTGCTATATTGCTCACTGACAGTAGGGCACAAATCTTCTAGTGGTTGCCTATTGAGATTAGTCTCACACCCTGTTTGGGTCCTGCTTTTCGTCCCAAACAGGTTATATGGTTTCAGGTGTGGATAGAGATTGTGGCCCTTCTACTTCAGGTACATGATTGCTGGTTGGAGTTGGAGATCATAGGACCAAGCTTAGGCTTGCGATGCTACTAGAGTTGCTGATTACTTTTAGTACTTTGTTCTCAGTTGTATTTCAGCACGTTGTTGTGTTTGCTGCTTTCCTTAGATACATGTACCATACTGCATCATTATTATATTATACATTGCTTTCGTTGTTTAGTTTCAATTCTCGTGTGTTGTTTACTGCTTCCGCTATTGTTTATTATTTCCTTCCGCTGCATACTTTACCAAATGAGGGCATAGTTTCCCCACAGACTCATCAAGGCCCTCGCTGCTAGTCGGCAGCCTCTGGCGTTTGGAGAAACACACTGGAGGTCATGTGGAGAACCGGGTATGGGGTTCTAGTTGAGTGGCTCCAGATTTGAGTCGTCACAAAAGGATTCTACCCCCATGACGATGGCGACTGTCGAGCTTGTCCCTCCCCCACCGAAGGGGGAGGGATCTCAGTCGTCCTCTAAGAGAGTGATGGCCTCTTTCTCCTCATTCTCCAAACCCGAGCTCCTTCTGCCTTCCCCGTAGATCTTCCTGTGGCCTAAGGTTCCCGATATCTATGCAGGGAGCCCTAATTTGCCTTTATTGACTGCGGAGTTCAACGATACCTCAACGCTCCTCAATCATACCCTAGTATAGCGTGTTTCCCACAGATAAGACCATCATTGGACTCCTTTGATATGTTCGTTTTCGGTTCTTGGGATCTGCAAGAGAGGGAGACGGTGGGTCTGCTCGACAAAAGATGCATTTTGATCTGTTTCGCATCAGAAGACGACCTAATCAAAGCTTGGTCTAGTGCGACTCGCAGTTGGAAAAAGTACTGCTTCTTCCTCCAAAGATGGTCTTATGACTTCCATATGAAGTGGGACTCCCCTTAAGTGGTGATTTGGCTGAGTTTCCCTAATCTCCCCCTTCCTTTTCAAAATCCTCCAATCATTAGGATGCTTGGGAACCTCGTAGGGAGGTATTTATCCTCTGATCACCGAACTATTGTTGTGTGTCATCCTGTTAATCCCTGTGTGTGCGTGGAGGTGGATGCCTCGAGGAAGCTTCCTGAGTTCGTTTAGATTATCATAGGAGAAGAATACCGGTGTAGACAGAAGGTCGTGTATGAGTTGTGGGCTGACTTCTGTTATGGTTGCAAGCGTTTGGGACACTTGTCGACGACATGTAGACGTGGGCTTGGACACCAGATTTCTGCTAAGCAGAATATGGTCCCAGGTGAGGTTGTTGTTTGTGACAGCCCCTCGGGGGTCTATTTCAGTGGCCAAAATGCAGAGGGGGAAATTGGATACTCCTGATCAATCTCACTTCCAGGGTACCAGGAGTATAGGTTTGCAGGAGGCAGGCAGGGGGGTGTCCAAGCAAGGAGTGGGGAGCCCTATCGGCACTGAGTCATTTCAGTGTATTGCAGGGGCTTCAGGGGATGGCTCTGCCTGTGGTTCTGACCTTAATGCAAGTGTGGAGAGCTCAGACTCTCAATCTACCTCTCAATGTGGGGATTTCCAACCAGATAGAAATCTTAATTCAGCTGTGGAACGTATTGTCTTTCTTTTTTCTGAGCCTCCATGTGCAGAAGTCATGGTTCCAAAGCCATCTTTGGTTTCTCAGAGAAGGAGGTCTACATGGACGCTACAATGATGTTGCACAGTGATGTGGCTGAAACTCTGGGGAATATATTGCAGGAGGTGGCCTTGCTGACTGCTGCAGTTCCTCCACATAACAAAGGGAGGCTTGAGGAGGGGAGTGTGGTTGAGCCTCTTGGAATGTAGGAGGTGCATCGGTTATCTGCAAGAGTGTCTAAACCTGGAAAAGGGAGTAGGGATGGGGGGAGTGTCTTGGGACCCTTCAACCCAGACATTTTCTATTCAAAACCCCCATCCTATCTAAAGGATGCATGTATGGGGAAGAATAGGCAGATCCCCAGTGACTTGGGCAACTGTTTTGGGCCGAGCCCCCCCACAGAAGGCCCGAGGGTTGAGTTGAGGAACCATTTTGATAGTTTGGATGTTCAAGATCAAGTTGTGTCTCATGAGGAGGATTATTCAGGTGATGATAGTTATAACCAACTCTCAATGGACAATTGGGACCGTTTCCAAGGGAAAGGTCCTAACAACCTTAGAAGGAAGAAGGGACTAAAAGGGAAGCGTGACCCCGAGAAATGCATTGTGGTCTAGGGGAAAAACCCAAGGGACATAAAGACTATTCTTAATTTCCCAAACCAATAGAAACTAGGTAGTCCAAGAAAGGTGGGAGCAAGGAAAGCAAAGACCTGCAAGACGGGGAAAGTGGTGATCCAAGCAGAGATCCAAATGTGATAGAAGAAGAGGTAGGGGAGTGACTGAAGCTCATATTCCAATCCAAGGAAGAAATGATTGAAAAAGTCCTTCGGCCCAACGCCTCAAATGAGGAGGTTTTAAGAATTTATCATTCTCTAAGCTAGGGGTGTGTAATGGTCTTGGCCCTTGCAGTACACTGAACCAAGAAGGGAAAACCCCAGTTCATCCCAAAGCTTCCACCTGATCGAATAACCTAACCAAATAACCACCCACACTTCTAATTTGATATAGAATTCTACATTTTTTATCTATAAATATGGTTTTAATCTCGAAATCATGTTAGAACCCTTTAAAATCAATCCACATAGGCTTCAAAATTAAGTGCATGACTTGTTCAAATTAATGTGATCACATGACCATAATAGGATCACGTGATCAAATGAACCTGGGAGATTTATACGATTACACAACCCTTGAAGCTTTACGCGATCATGTAAATAAGACAAGAATACACGAATCATGGTTTATGTGAATTAATTTATTTATGTGATTTGATCATGTGATGAGATCACACTATCAGTTCACATGAAGCATTCATACAAAGGAGCTTATGTGACACGATCACATGAAGAGGCTTATATGAAGTAGAGAAAAAACCTAAGAGTTATCACAGAGCTATGAAATATTGAGTCATTAGTGAAATAGATTTACCATTACTCTCCTATCTATAGGAAATTTCACGAAATACCAAGAGTATCTTAGAATACTAAAAGAAAAATAGAAGGCCCAGGGAATCAGTCAGGTATTCACTTCCTTATAACAAAGTCATTTTTTCTTCTTCTAGAATTTGTATGTGAGGTGTGTATGCATCTAGGCATTGATGTGATGCAGGTTCTATATGAGGTGTGTAGGCACCCATATTTTGATAGGCATGTATATGTATATATGATGCAGGTTTATTTGAGAAATTGTTGAGATACAAGATCTATGGACAATGATTTTACTGTTCAAACATCAAGATTACCTCTGTGATTGAGTAGAAACAACGTCGTTGCTCTTCCTGTGAAGGCATGTCACATAGACATAAATCTTCTAAAATAAACTAACCCTACAAGGAATAATTAAAATCAAATCAATGTTTCATTATATGATTTTTCGTTAAAATATACATTATATCGTAACACTACCTTTACATATTTCCATATGGTTTCTTTGGTCCAAATATAAGCTGATAACAGAACTAATGATTCTTTGTGCACTTTTGGTTAACTGCCGCTTAACATAGCATCTGATCTGAACTTCCGATCTGGCGTCCCCATGATGCTCTCATCTGACACCATCTCTATGATATTGTCATCCAACATTCACTTTTCCTTCTCTTCATGCACTCATTTACCTAGTAAATGGGCGCAGGAATAGAAGGAAAAGTGAATGCTGAATGATGATATCAAAGAGATGGTGTCATATGAGAGCATTATGGGGATGTCATATCGAAAGTTCAGATCAAATGTTATGCTAAGCGATAGTTAACCAACAATAATGAATAATCCTTAGTTTTGTTATTAAATTTTTGAATGGTGCACAACCAATATTCTTCCAACACACTGGATCAGTAGAAACAACTGCATAAATGACCAAAATACAGAATATAAATGATCCATTCCATAATAGTTTAAGTCTAGTGCTTTTGGAAACATGGAAACATAAAGAACTAGTTCATAAGATCCTCTCATTAAATTATGCTTTACTAGAAATATAATTCATTTATAAAACCATTTTTCATAACCTAAGGATATAAAACATAATAAAGGGTGATCATATATGATCAATAAGTGTAAACAAGGGAGATATCAATGATCATATAAGGATAACATAAGTAGTAAGAATTCACCTTCATCCTATTTGTGTACAATCTTCCAACATGTATGTTTCCCATTCATTTCTAAACACATCTATATCATCTTGTGAATATGAGTTTTTTCGACAATCATGGTAGTACTGAAAAAATATAATTACACAAAGGATTAATAAATATTTTAAATGAACTCATAATTATTTTAGAAAATACATCTTCAGGGATGCTAGTTTTTTGATGAAATATGATCTCTTTCATAAATTTACAAACATAATAACCACAGTCTTTTCTGTTTCTTTGTTTTAGACACTGCATAAATATCGAAAAAAATAATTAATTTGTTTTGATATTTGTTTGGATAGTGTAATATTATTATATATACCATGATAATTTTATAGTTGTAGATCTTTTAGACGTTCTTTTCCTTAAGCCCTGGATTCATTCCATGAAGTAGACGATATTGATACACCGCCCTATCATAACAGAATCCTCATTAAAAGATAATATAAATTATATAACTAGATGTTTAGTTCTAAAATGTTGGATCTAGTGTATTACAAATTGACAAACGCCATAATGCGTGGTCAGTTTGTTATATATCCATGCATTGAATCCAGAAAATAAATTTTTGGAGTATCCAAATTGACTGTAATCAGCATCCAATACTGCCTAAAAACACAAAAAATGAATAATTAATGAAAGAAATGAAAATATAGTTGATATGATTAAATTATATAGTTTTACCCCTACATCATTGGTATTAAAAAGAGTATGTAATCCGTAATTTTGTTTTCAAACGATTTGAGCAAGGATGACATTATTTCAACCTCTTTATCAGAATCTATTTCTTCTTTTGAAGAGGTGATGTGAGGACTAACGAGTCCAAATTTTTGTTCATGGGGAAATCCCTTCAATTGATTTTCATATATATGCCTACAAAAAATATGAAATGTATTTAGTCATAATTATCATAGTATATCAGATTTTGTAAAATCAAATCATGAAAACATACCTCATGTACACATTTACAACTGAGGCACCTAACCATTCGTACTTGAAGATTTCATTTACATTTTCAGCACTAATGAAATCTAATTTTTCCTCTCCATACATATTTTTTTCAAAATAAACTATGTGAGCATTTCCATATATCAACTTTGTATCCACATGATCCTGTAATGATATTAACTGTGGATATAGAACAGGCAGGGTGAAGGTGCTCTCAGTAGATCATTTCAATCAGTTGGTTGATCCTTGAGATAGTTTTTGAGCTGATATTTCATTTCACCCCCTTCTATTTTTCATTCTGTAATAACATTCATCAGTTCAAGCCTTTTTTCATTAAATGTTAAAGGTTCAACTTGAAAAATAATTTGGAAATGGATACCTCCTTGTCAAAATGTTTGTTTATAAGAATTGACGACCATGCGATGAATGTTCCTACAGCTTGTTCGACTGTATGAATGTCTTCATCATCATTTGGAACAGATAGCTCGACACTCGGCTCATTAGCTACATTAATCGACACTCTAACATGATCTGTTGGAAGTTGTCTGTAGTGTAGCATGTCGTTCTACATATTAAACACCGTATCCCTCACTACAAGGCAATAGGGGGAGTTAATAGATATAAATCACATTCATTTTCACCCTACAGAATATTAATACAGGAAAGGTATCAGCATCTATGTGATTCACATTTCATAGAAAAAATTATTATAACATTTATTACCTCTTCTAAGTCAAGTTTTTGAGGGGAATGGCTCACCTCAAAGTTGGGGGGGGGGATCTTCACACATGGGTTGTTGTTGAGTTGTTTTTTCTATTTGCCTCCCCCCATCAAACTTGCTATCATCTATATTTGGTATTATAATTCTTATTGAAACATAACTATTTTTTCTACCATCTTTTTCATTTCCTCAGTTTGATCCTCCGCTTGTTTTTCTTTTAGAAAATATGTTCGGGGTGTCACCCCAAAACCCGCACCTCTGACGCGGTCATACTGTTCTAGCTGCTTCAAGGCCTTTGAAAGTATGTCTACATCTAGTGCGGGTGTTGCCGATTCCTGTGACTATGTCAGATAGAAAATATAGGAAAATAAGTATTCATTGTTATGTAATAGCGATTTAAAGCAAATCAAATTTATATTAGGTCATACTTACACATGTTTCTCACACTTTTTGTGCGTTTTCATCTATCAGTATCCCCTCTTTATTTACACGAGCCTTTTTCCATAGAACATGGCATAGGATGGAAGTGGATTTTGATTTAGATTCATCAATATGCATATAAACAGAGGAACATGGTTATGGTGTTGTTTTATGTCACATAAAAGTATTACGGTAGATTTAAAATACATACCAATTTTTTCTCAAGTGAAGCATACCCCATCCTTGCTTTGTGGTAGGGGTACGCTGGTTTTGCTACCCATTCTTTATTTTTAGTAATCAGTTGTTGTTTCATAAATAAATTTTTTTTAATCAAAGTGATGAATACAAGAAACATCAAACAACATATTACCAGACACAATGTACCTGAAAAGTCTGCTCCCTACGACGGTTGCTAAAAGCATCCCACGCTTCTTGAGATATCAAGTGTGCATAAAGAGGAGGTGGGTGCGACTTGATTTTCCATTCAACGTCTTTAAGATGATATTTCATTAAAATTGCACGGAAGCCTCTATGAATGCTTCCTGCAACTCTTAAGACATATTCCTTGTGCGAGGAATATACTATAAATGCACTCTTCAATGGATGATGAAGATTAAGTCAATGTTTTATTATTTTATTTTATTTTAATAAATTAAAAAATGATATCATAATGTTACCATAATCTCTTCCCAGATTAGTGTCTTAAGCCCAATTACAACATGGTGCCACGACTGTACATCAATCGGCACGCATTGCTGAGTGACGATTCCAATGTAACTACTAAATATGGATTTGTTGAGGTTAACATGTTGGCATCACTTATTCCATCTCACCTCATATTTGATGCCTTTTGTTTTTACCTTAAGTATTTTTTCTAACAGCATCAAACTACAATGCTCTTGTTTTTTTGCGCCATCAGAGTTTCATTTCCTACCATTTCCTCAGAAGCATCATCATTATGTTCCTCTGGAGCACTAGAATCGACACTGGGACCAGAAGCAACAAGTTGAGAAACTTGTTGTACCTTAGCACTAGGACCAATAACAATAGGCTGAGAAACCTATTGTTTCTATGCACTGGGACCAGCAACAATAGGTTGAGAGACTTGTTGTGCCTCGGGATTGGGCACATAAGCAGGTTCATAATTCATTATATGAAAAAGTGGTTTAACATTTAATTTAGATTACATAAAATAAATAACTAATAGATGATAACATAACGTAACACAATGTATATTACAATAAAAAAATCACCTGATTATTGAACTCTTTTTTTAAAGGCTGAAGAGATTTGACCCCTCTATCAACTATGTAAATTCCTTCATTGTGGTCTCCTCTGACATACAAAACGTCATCTACATTGGGACCATTACAAAATGATTGCGAAGTCCCAATGAAAGGGTCATCCTCTGTTGAACTTTCATCTGACCCTTCAGTTTTTTTGGTCGATAACAGAACAATTGACCAGTTTCAGTTTGCGGGATCTGAAACATAAAATACTTGCATTGCCTGTGATGCCATTATAAATGGTTCATCTTTCTCCCCTTTCTTACTGAAATCAACTTTCACGAATCCCAATTCATCTATTTTAACAGCACTCCTGTTATCAACCCACTTGAATTGAAAAATTGGCACTTGGAATTTTGTATAATCCAACTCCCATATTTGTTTGATGGTGCTAAAGTATGACATATTCACATAAATTGGATTTCTGTCCTTAGCACTGAAAACATGCATCGCTTCAGCCACAATTATAACCCCACTATTCTTCATGGTACTGTCTTCATCATGTTCATTAGTATAGAATGTATAACCATTAACTACATAAGCATTGTAAGATAATACATACATACTTGCTCCTCTGGCTAGCCATCGTAGTTGTTCTGAAATTGAGTCTGAATTTTTATCTAACTTCTTAAAAATATGGTCCCGAAACCATCCTGTAAACTGTCAATTATGTGTATCTGATATCCATTTTTCAGACCTAGATGGATTCAAATGCCTAAGAATTTCTTTGTGGGTTTGAACATATGGCTCAACATCGAAACTGTTATACAAAACATAAAGGTGGGTCTGCTCCTGATCTGTAATATTGATTGTGACAACCTCTCTTTCAGAAATTCCTTCACCCTCAAGCTTCCCAGTGTAACGAGATTTAGGTAGGCTAATGATTTCAACACCAGAAAGGTATTCGGTACAAAATTCAATGGTTTACTCAACAATATATTGCTCCGCAATACAACCCTCTTCCCGACTTTGATTTTTGACACACCCTTTCAAAATCTTAATATACCGTTCAATGAGGTACATCCATCTATAATGTACAAGACCACATAGTTGAATCTCTCTCACCAAATGAACCATCATATCAAATAATGTCAGCGGGAAGAACATTTCCAATTCACATAATATGACGAAAATTTATCTTTCCATAGTTGGAAATTTCACCGGGTCTATAACTTTGCTGCATATAACTTTGAAGAAGAAACAAAGCTTCATTAATGTATAACGGACATTATTGGGAAAAATGTAATGTAAAGCTATAGGAATTATATCTTGCATCAAAACATGACAATCATGTGATTTCAGAGCCTTTAACTTTAAATCGCTCATTGACACGATGTTCTTGATATTTGATGAATACCCCTATAGAACCTTTATGTTATTCAAGAAGTTGAAAAACTGATATCTCTCCTGCCTGGAAAAAGTATAAGCAGCAGGAGAAAGAAATGTTCATTTTTCACCCTTCACTGGTGCCAAGTCTTCTCATATTCCCATCTCAACCATGTCCAATCTAGCCTTAATTCCATCCTTTGTTTTTTCGGGTGCATTTAGAAACGTGCCGATGACACTATCACATACATTTTTTTAACATGCATAATATCAAGAAAATGTCTGACAAACAACAATTCTAGTATGGTAATTCAAAAAAAATGATCACTTTTTTCAACCGATTTTCGTAAGGTTTTTTGAAAACGGTTTACCAAAAGTAGCATCCACATCTTTTAATTTCGCAAACAATTGATCACCTATTAGTAGAGACGGTGTTGTAGGTTATTCTGAACTTCCATCGAATGATGTCGTCCAAGATCGGTACTTATGTCGTCGAGGTAGAACTCTACGATGTCCTAGAAACATAGTTTTCAATGAATGTTTCAACCCAATTGATTGTGTACCTTGTTCGAAAACGGGACACCCTTGAGTTCCTTTAATGATATATCCTGAAAAATTTCCATAAGCAGGAAAGTCATTTATCGTCCCATAAAACATGGATCTCAAACTGAAATCTTCATTTTTGTAAGCATCATACAACGTAACACCTGAATCCCACAATAATTTCAAATCTTCGATCAATGGAGCCAAATAAACATCAATATCATTACCCAGTTGTTTTGGTCTTGATCTAAGCATAGATAACATAATGTATTTTTGTTTCATGCATAACCATGGTGGTAAGTTATAATTTAACAACATAACCGGCCATGTACTGTGACTCCTTCTTTGAAAACCAAAAGGATTCACTCCATCTGTAGATAACGCAAGACAAATATTTCTTGGCTCATTTCCAAATTTAGGATACTCATGATCAATTCTCTTCCACTGAGGAGAGTCTACCGAGTGACGTAGTTTACCATATTTAATTCCTGTATTTGCATGCCATGTCAATTGTCTTGCAGTCTCCTCACTTCCATATAGGCACCTAAACCTTGGAATGATTGGAAAGTACCATACAACTTTCATAGGACTGGATTCATCTTTCTTGTATCGAGAAACACCAAATTTTGGGCATTCTTTAAGTGATTGGTGGTCCTTGTGAAACAATATACAGTCATTCAGGCGGACATGTATTCTTTCAGAGATCATACCCATCGAGCCACTACCACAAAACTGGGCAAGGCATGCGCCTTCCTTTATCAGTGCTAACGGAAAAGCGCTGATAAAGGGCCGGACCTTTATCAGCGCT
The DNA here is from genome assembly GCA_963277665.1 of Viscum album. NCBI lineage: Eukaryota > Viridiplantae > Streptophyta > Magnoliopsida > Santalales > Viscaceae > Viscum > Viscum album. Next base: position 1,451,348,876 of record OY728152.1, on the reverse strand, counting down.
AACAAAAGCGCTGATAAAGGTTGTATTTATCAGCGCTTTTCATTTTAGCGCTGATAAATACACCCTTTATCGGTGCTTTTTACTAGCGCTGATAAAGGGTCCCGCGGATTTGTTAAAAACCCGCGGGTCCTCTTCCTCCTCCCCGCACACAATCAAGCTCTCGCAGAAGCCCTCGTCTGCGCCACTGCCGCCGCCTCCTCCTCCTCCACCGCGGCCTCCGCCTCCTCCTCCTCCATTGGCCTCCTCCTCCTCCTCCACCGGCCTCATCCTCCTCCTCCTCCGGTGCCTCCGCCCTGCCTCAGCCCTGCCTCCGGTGCCTCCTCCTCCACCGCGGCCTCCTCCTCCTCCGCCGGTGCCTCCGCGGCCTCCTCCTCCTCCATTGTGCGGTATGCTATGCCCAATAATTGTAATTTTCTTTGTTTTTTGTTTTTGTTATATATTTCAACTATCATGATTTGTGTGAATCAATTTTATTTGAAGTGGGGGGGGGGGGGGTGCAGGTGCTGCGGGGGTGTAGTGGGTGGGGGGGTGTGCAGGTGGGGGTGTTTAGGTGGGGGAGATGTGCAGTGGGTGAACATGTGTAGGTGGGGCGTATAATGGGGGGTCTATTGGGTGTGAGGTGGGGGTGTGTACAGGTTGGGGGTGGGGGTGGGGGTGGGGGTGGGCTGTGCAGGTGGGGGTGGGTGGGATATGCAAGTGGGAGGGGGGGGGGGGGTTGTTCAAGTGGGTGGTGGGGAAGAGAGTGTTCTAGTTGGGGGGGGGTCTAGGTAGGTGGGAGTCTGTTGGTGGGTGAGGTTGGGGGGTGTACAAGTGGGGGGGTGTGAAGGTGGGGGTGGGGGAGGGGGGTTGTGCAAGTGGGGGGGGGGGGGGGGGTGTAGTGGGTGGATGGGAGGGGGGATGTGCAGGAGTCTGCTGGGGGAGATATGGGGAGGGGGGATGTGCATGTGGTAAGTCGACACTTCCATAGTTTTCCAATAAGCACTGGGAAGTCATCACTTCTAGAGATTTGGATAGGCCTGAGGCCTCTTAGGTTTTGGTTCTTGTCTATTTATCTTGATGAGTAAGGAATCATATGATCTAAAAGTGACATCAACTATATATGATTAATTATTTCTCCCACAAAACAATTTTCTAGAAATAATATATCTTTGGAAGGTGAGGGAGCCTTTTAGAATTCTTTCATATAGAGACCAGTCAAGGAAAGTATCCATATATATCCACCTAGAGTAGGGACCTTTGTGGCCGCCGCCTCCTCCTCCTCCGCCGCGGCCGCCGCCTCCTCCTCTGCTCCTACTCCTCCTCCTCCTCCTCCACTGGCCTCATCCTCCTCCTCCTCCGCTGCCTCCGCTGATGCCTCCTCCTCCTCCGCCGGTGCCGCCGGTGCCTCCGTGGCCTCCTCCTCCTCCGCCGGTGCCTCCGCGACCTCCTCCTCCTCCGCCGTCACGCCGCGGTCAAGCCGCGGTCACGCCGCGGTCACGCCGCGGTCATGCCGCGGTCACTCCGCGGTCATGCCACGGTCACGCCGCGGTCACACAGCGGTCACGCCGCGGTCACGCCGCGGTCACGCCGCGGTCACGCCGCGGTCACGCCGGTGCCTCTACGGCCGCTGCCTCCTCCTCCTCCACTGCGGCCTCCTCCTCCTCCTCTGCTCCTGCTCCTCCTCCTCCTCCTCCACCGGCCTCATCCTCCTCCTCCTCCACTGCCTCTGTTGCCTCCGCCCTGCCTCTACGCTGCCGCCGATGCCTCCTCCTCCACCGCGGCCTCCTCCTCCTCCACCGCGTCCTCCTCCTCCTCCTCCGCTGCCTCCGCTGCCTCCTCCTCCTCCGCCGCGGCCGCCGCCTCCTCCTCTGCTCCTGCTCCTCCTCCCCTCCACCGGCCTCATCCTCCTCCTCATCCGCTGCCTTCGCTGCCTCCGCCCTGCCTCCGCACTGCCGCCGGTGCCTCCGGTGCCTCCTCATCCACCGTGGCATCCTCCTCCTCCGCCGATGCCTCCTCCTCCTCCGCCGGTGCCTCCAGTGCCTCCACGTCTCCTCCTCCTCCGTGGTCACGCCGCGGTCACGCTGCGGTCATGCTGCGGTCACGCCGCGGTCACGCCGCGGTCACGCCGCGGTCACGCCGCGGTCACGCCGCGGTCACGCCGCGGTCACGCCGCGGTCACGTCGGTGCCTCCGCGGCCGCTGCCTCCTCCTACTCCGCCACGACCGCCTCCTCCTCCTCTGCTCCTGCTCTTCCTCCTCCTCCTCCACCGGCCTCATCCTCCTCCTCCTCCGCTGCCTCCACTGCCTCCGCTGCCTCCGCCCTGCCTCCGCCCTGCCTCCACCCTGCCTCTGCGCTGCCGCCGGTGCCTCCTCCTCCACCGCGGCCTCCTCCTCCTCCGCCGATGCCTCCTCCTCCTCCACCGGTGCCGCCAGTGCCTCCGCGGCCACCTCCTCCTCCACGGTCACGCCGCGGTCACGCCGCGGTCACGCCGCGGTCACGCCAGTGCCTCTGCGGCCGCCACCTCCTCCTCCTCTGCCGCGGCCACCGCCTCCTCCTCTGCTCCTGCTCCTCCTCCTCCTCCTCCACCGGCCTCATCCTCCTCCTCCTCCACTGCCTCCGCTGCCTCCGCTGCCTCCGCCCTGCCTCCGCCCTACCTCTGCGCTGCCGCCGGTGCCTCCTCCTCCACCGCGGCCTCCTCCTCCTCCACTGCGGCCTCCTCCTCCTCCTCCGCTGCCTCCGCTGCCTCCTCCTCCTCCGCCGCGGCCGCCGCCTCCTCCTCTGCTCCTGCTCCTCCTCCCCTCCACCGGCCTCATCCTCCTCCTCCTCCGCTGCCTTTGCTGCCTCCGCCCTGCCTCCGCCCTGCCTCCGCGCTGTCGCCGGTGCCTCCGGTGCCTCCTCCTCCACCGCGGCCTCCTCCTCCTCCGCCGATGCCTCCTCCTCCTCCGCCGGTGCTGCCAGTGCCTCCACGTCTCCTCCTCCTCCGTAGTCATGCCGCGGTCACACTGCAGTCATGCTGTGGTCCCGCCGCGGTCACGCCGCGGTCACACCGCGGTCACACCGGTGCCTCCGCGGCCGCTGCCTCCTCCTACTCCGTCGCGGCAGCTACCTCCTCCTCTACTCTTGATCCTCCTCCTCCTCCTCCACCGGCCTCATCCTCCTCCTCCTCCGCTGCCTCCGCTGCCTCTGTTGCCTCTGCTGCCTCCGCCCTGCCTCCGCCCTGCCTCTGCGCTGCCGCCGGTGCCTCCTCCTCCACTGCGGCCTCCTCCTCATTCGCCAATGCCTCCTCCTCCTCCGCCGGTGCCACCGGTGCCTCTGCGGCCGCCTCCTCCTCTGCGGTCACGCCGCGGTCATGCCGCGGTCACGCCGCGGTCACACCGTGGTCACGCCGGTGCCTCTGCGGCCGCCTCCTCCTCCTCTGCTCCTGCTCCTCCTCCTCCTCCTCCACCGGCCTCATGCATAGTTTGGTAAACTATGTTGACCAAATATTTGAAGGGTTTTCTTGTACAGTGCCACCACATTATTAATATATGGTTTGGAAAATTGTGTAGAACATTAAAATTATATTTTCATCTTTTTCCCTCTAAAATTCCAATAGGGGAAGCCCCCATTTCTCATCCTCCCTCTTATACAATGCCCAATCGACCCACCCCCTTATTCCTCTTTGATTCTCCTTTCCCTGGGGAATTTTTTAGTGGATTTATTCAACAATTCTAAGTGATTTCACCATCTTCCTTACCATTTTATTCTTTATATTTAGTTTCTATTGATTTTTGATTTATCTAGATTAGGTTTTATGGGTGATTCAACTGGAGCACGGTGGTATCATATTGATTTGATGGGGGTGTTTTCCTACCTCATGTATAAGAGGCATCATGATGGTATCTGCAAGTCACCAATCATTATGAAGGATTTTTGTTTCCTTTTGTAGTTTTCATGGATATTGGATCAAATTATTTAATGTTGTCTATGGATTTGGTTTGGTTGGGTATTTTTTCTAAGATGGCACTAAGATCCCATGTAAATATTATGAGGCTATACCATGTAAGACACTGATAAATAATATGATGCTCTCATGCGATGAGTGTTTCACTACATCGTGTGCTTCTGTTGGATGGTGACGTTGCAATGATGGTCTTCATTCTTAACAGCTTATTGATCCAAAATTTTAATGTTTTTCCTTTCTAAACATTGGTTTTAATGTATTAAGGTCTTTCTCAGGTTTCATTTCAGCCCTTCATTTTAAAATAACAACTGTATAACAGCATGAATAACATAACTCAAGTTGATAGAGAAGAAAATTTATGAAGGCATTGGATTCCCTTCGAGCCAGATGGATTAGTGTTGTCCCCATGGATAGTAAAACCCCTTTTGGAGATCATGGAATAGTTGATAATAGGTTGTTTGGATCATTCATTGCTTCTATATATTTGTCCAGATTTTCCTTGGTGTTTTTGGTTTATACTTCTCTCAATCCCTACTGGTGTAAGTTCTTTTCACCTTGTGTTTGTACTTATACTCTTTTTTTAATTGAGTCCTTTGGGGCATGAATTAGGTGACCAATTCATGTCACCACTTTTATTAAAAAAATTACCTTGAGGTGGTATTTTATTGAAATGGAAAAAATTACATAGTAGTGAGGTCTATGATACTACTAATAGGGACATTGATTTTGAGTAGTGATTATATTTGTTATGAAAAGTGGATAAGTGAGAGATTTCAGTCCTTATTGTGTATTTGGACTGTTTGGTTGAGTGTCCTGCACTACTGGGTTTTAGAGATCTAGATGATGTGAGGCTTGGGGATTGTAGTGGTTCCCAATATATTTTTTATTTTGGTATTTATTTATTCCTTTATTTCCTTGAAGTATCTTATTTTTTATCTAAATTATACTCATATTCCTTCTCCTTTAACCTATATACTTATCCTATGGATTTTAAATAGGATAAATATAAATAAATAATGGATGAATGCCAATCGGTTGACAAAAGAGTATGAAGAACGCGTGAAATAATTTATCAAGTTTGCAATAGATCATGCATGTGACTCTTCTCAAATCCTTTGTCTGTGTTTACGCTGTTGTTATTCAAAAAAAATTAGTCCAGATGAGTTGGAAGAACACTTGATCTGTCACGGAATAGATCAAAGTTATACATGTTGGAATAAACACGGGGAAACAACGAATGTAGGTAGTGACTGGTATAAGGCCCCAGCCTTAAACCTTACTTAATCTTGAGTTATTACAAGATTACACATTGAGGATCTTTTCAGGTTTAGAGTTTTAGAGAATTAGATCTTGAAACTTCCATTACATTCCACCTTTAAACAAAGTGGTTACAAAAAAGAAAGGATTCATTCTTCCCAACAACGGAAACATATTTAAAATAAAACTTGGATTCTTTCTTGACACATCCTTGACTCTATCATATTATCATGTACCTTTCCCTTGACCTGTGAAAAACATTTCAAAAACTTGGGATGAGCATAAAAAGCTCAGTAAGGGTTATAAAAATATGGAAAGGAAACATGAGTTCATATATACATAAGAATGAAATCATACTTTACCCATAAAACAAATGCACTTTCATACCTCATCAAACCATGAATAAATCATAGAAATCATAAGACAAAAAGGGTAACTTGAGGCATTCATAACATTCTTACGTAGGGAGTAACCCTCTTGGTTACGTTTGGAATACCTATCACAGTATATTCCCTAAATCTCTTCGGAGAAACCTTAACGTTTCACTCCTTCGCGTTACCCAATGCATTGGAGAGCTATATCGGGCTCACCCGCCCTTAGTTTATTACGGAACCACCCGTTTTCATAACAATGCCCAAGAACCATCACATAAAACATGCATAAAGGAAACATAACATTTCCACATTTCAATCACAATATAACATTTTAGTATATTGAAATAATGAATCCATTCAAAAAGAAACCATTTCCAAAACCATTTAAAACATTTGATAAAGAGATTTTTGAATCAAAGTGTCCCATACCACCTTGAAGATTAAAATTTTAAACCATTAATATCCATATAAATAAATCCTTAAAACTATTTTGAAAACATGGATATTAATAAGAACAAATAATTAAAACATTTAAAACGATATTTTGGTTAAAGGGGTTTTACCAAAATTAGAGACACTTGAATACAATAATTGAGGAATAACATTTAGTCAGAACTTTATAATATCATGAGAATAAATGGATTCATGATATAATACTCCAAAGGACAGTATATACACCATATAAGAGTGAATTGGTGCATAACAACAATGAACCCTCAATAGAAATGTCAAATGTGATGAAATCCCTTATAAAGAAGGTATCCTTAAATTAAGGACAAATAAATCTCAAAAATATGTGTGACAAATATAAATACACCCAATATAAGTGGATATTAAGTGTAAAACAATAAAAGGTCATTCACACATATTCAATGGATGACATATTCAATGACTACATGTTGAACCCAAAGAAATCGAAATTGGGTTAAAAAGTTCCCTTGACAGCCTAACGGCATCACATCAAAATGAGTTGATGAGAGATAAAAAGTGTATCTCATCACTTGGACATAAAATTTACATCAATAAGGATATATGAGAAAAATATCCCAACATAACAATATGTAAATTAAAAGACCCAACAACAGAAGTCTTTTTAAAAAAGAGGAGGGTGAAAGGTTCCCTTACCGACTTGGGTATCTTTCAAAACATACACCCCATGAAAGAAAGACAATAGAACATTGATGTAAATACTCATAAATGAAATTATATTACACAAGGAGTAGAATAATGGGCAGTAAATACACCACTCAATGGAATTTTTGGCAAATGTAGCATAAATCTCACGGGAACAAAAGTGAGATGAAAAATCCCTTACGAAAACTCGACAGCCTAACGGCGCCACATAAAACTTCCGAACATGGATTGATGAGATAAAATAGGGTATATCATCACATTACAATAAAATGTACAGCAATAGGAACATAAAAGAACATCCCCCAACATTACAAAGAGGATCTTAAAAGAAGTGACATGAAAGAGAGTACTTAAAAAGAAAGAGAGAGGTTAGATCTCTTACGAAAGTTCGGCAGCCTAACGGTGCCACTCAAAACTACCAAAATGGATTGATGAGAGAGAATAGGGTCTCTCATCACATGAACATAAAAATTACAGTAAGTGTAATATAAAAGATCATCCCAATAACAAGAAAGACGAGCTTTAAAAGGAATGACATAAAAGTGTGTACTTAAAAAGAAAGAGAGGAGTAGGATCCCTTACCTCGGGTCCGACTTGACTCGATCGTTCTTTAATCTCCTGAATAATAAACTTGAGTTAATTTCTACTTCCTTAAGAACATTTTTAAAGTTCATTATTCCTTTTATATCAATTATTACCATGTCATAAACATTATGTAATCATTTATGTTAATAATATTTGTTTTGCCGATATTTGGTTCTTAAGTCGAAAGTGGACTTCTTACAATTACATGTTGTTCGTGTGGACAAATGTTTATTATATCCAGAATTGTATTAATGATGTATATATCATATATGTCATATATATCCAGTACATTCATGCATTTATAACATTACAAAATCATTTAGAGGTAAGAAATGAAATGCACCGTTCATGGAGACGGTAAGCCGTACGTACGCATGAACACTACTTTCATTTCTATTTCGTATTTTATAGAATGGAATAATAATGATATAAAGGTATATTATAATTCCAGTATAATATCATATATAATATCATAGTTCCATCCTTTATACATCCCACATATGGTATTTAACGAATCAAATCACTTTGAGGGGGCGGTAGTCCGCACTCCCTTAAATGAAGATATCGCGTATACCCATAATGGAAGCCATAAAGGTAAGACACAAATGAAAAATACAGAAGCATAAGTAAAACATAAACATATCATATATCATATATAAAAATAGTGACATCATAATGGCCACCTTTGAAGGTGTTAAATGAGTATTGAACAATCATCGTTTCGGGAGGCAGAATTTCGCCATCCACGGAAACCGTATGTTCTTTAACCATTTGATGTAGTTGTGTGAGAGTGTAGCTCTAATAAATCTTATAACAACATCATAGTATATTGAAGATACTGGTGTTGTTACAAAATAAGTAAATAAAAAGAGTTTATGGGGTTGGAGAAGCAAAATAAAACAAATGAACATGAGAGAATGAATTACCTTTAAAAGTGTAACTCCTTTTGATTTGAGCCTAAAGGCTTCCTTTGAAAGGATTATGCCCAAAAGGAATCCTCTAGGATGAGGAGAGAGATGTGGAGAGAGTAAATGGGCAGGGGTTTTCCGAGCCAAAGGCTTGAGGAGTGTGTGAAATGAGGTAGAGGTGGGGGCCTTTTATAAGAGGAGAGGAGGGGCACTTTTGGAAAGTAAGAAATATTACTTTATTTGAAAATGTTTTTCGGTTTTAAAAGGTCCCACATTGATATAATTCGTGGATAAGGTGATAAGGGTTTTAAATCCACCCATCCAATAAGTTTTTGACATGTGTAGGTCATAAAGTTTACATTATCTTCTCATTTTATTTAAATCGTCAGATAATGATGTCATCGCTGCATCATTATGATGTCATAAATAATTTAATTTATTTAATGTCTAAAAATTATAAAAAAAATTACTATGATGTAGGAAATCTTTTTATCTTTCCAATTACTATTTATATCAAAAAATCTGACTTGTATAACCCTACTTAAAAATTGTTTTAGTAAAACATATCATGTTTGTGTCATTTTTACTTTTACATTAAATAAAAAGTTATTTATGTCATTTCCCAACCAAAGTGGCTCCATGGGGTCCCCAAGTTGACCCATGGCTTGTCTTGGTCGGCCATTACACATCCAATGAGGTTAGGACATGAGTCAAGTTCATTTCATATTATTAAAACATTATTTTTACCTTAAACTACACTAATTACCTCTAATCGCGATTAAAAACTTAATAAGTTACTATTCACCAAAAAATTATTTTTATGTCATTGAACCACATTTTACTTCTTAATGACAACCATGTATGTCGGATTTTCAAAATTCAAAACACAAAGATGGCAAAATTTCATTTAAACGGAAAAATCAGTTTTTATAAGTACCACTTAGTGGTTTCACTATTCATCAAAAATTGAAGTTTTTCAGAAAAATCCAAAAAATTCACCCTAAGATATATTTGATATTCCGAATTCAAAAATGAAGTCTATTTTACAAAATTAAAAACATATAATTCACATTAATTAATTTAATACTTAATTCCCGCTGTCAGATCAAATAGCGTGTTTTTATGAAACAATAAGTATCAAAAGATTGACACTGGTTTAAGTCTGATTTCAAAGTGAAATTAATTCCAACGACCACTGTTGGATTTAATAGTAAAAATATATTCTAATTTCACTTTAAAACCAATTCAAAAGATAATCTAATCATATAAATAAATTAGATTAAAAAGAGGTTTTGAATTAAAATACAACATTTTACACTATTCATTAAAAAAAATGAACTTTATCGGAAATATACCAAAAATTTACACAAAGTAAATTTTGATGTCCTGATTCTTAATAAGAGTTTTATTTGGTCCAAAAGAATGTTTAAGAGTGAAAAAAACTATATTTAATGATGGTTCAACATCAAAAGGTGATAAGTGAACCTTTAGTGAAAACTAGGGTATATACGCCTAAAATTGAATTATTTCCGTATTTTAAGCCTTTATCTTTTATTGGATAAATGTAAAAACATTTAAAAACATATATAATCATATTTTAGTTATTTCTATCCATTCCTGCCATTACAACGGCTACATGTCAACTACTATTTAAAATAATATTATTTTATTATTAGAGTGCAACGTAAGATTCCCAAGAAACTCGTTGTTGCGTGTTGGGTACGCCATCGAGCATAGAGTCCCCTTTAAAGTCATATTAATATTTTACTCATAAATATGGATAAATATGAAAATGTCGTATTCTTTATTTACCTGGGGTGTTACATCCTTCCCCTCTTTTGGGAATTGCGTCCTCGCAATTTTAAAATTGCGCTTGGAAACATCCTTGAAAGTCCCACATCAGAACAAGTGTCGGTAAAACAATCACTTTAAAATAAAGAAAGATAAGTACAGAGGTCACCCGAGTTAACCCATACTAGGATTCCATGTAGAAAAACATGGACATGGAAGAAAAAGAAAAGGGTCATGTTCTTGAGGGAGAGTGATAGTAAACATGTCTAGGAGAAAGTTAACAATGAGAAAATCACACACTTGTGATGGGTTAAACGGTATTCGATTCCCCAATAGGAAAAGCTAATAGACAACATTTTTGTTTTAAGTTACTTTTTATTGAGGAATTTATTCATAAGGAAACATAATCACTTATCATGTTGACTTTCAACTTTTACTAGATTCCTTAATCAAACTCATATTTTTTTCGAAAAGACGAGTATTTAGGGAGACTTGTTCGCATTAAGAGTACTATAATCAACTTCTAGAGAATCACCTAATCCACAAAAGAGAACTATATACATCCCATGTCTTTAGGCTTTAACCAAAACCAAAAAGGTTAGTACAAGGTCAGATAATCCAGAAAAGGATAACCCATTAAAAAGAAAATCTATTCTTAATCTCCAAAATTTGTCGAACAAAACCCAAAGTTCAACGAGGACCATCCGATAAAAAATTTGTCTATAAAATTCTTCAAAGTAAACTAATATAAGATTGAATCCCAAATATTTGAAGGATTTAGTCACATAGTCTTCCAAGTTAAATCGTAACATTTATCTCCAAACAACATCAGTTGCTCCTAAAGTCTCATATTGAAAAGTAATTAACCTAATCACATATCCTCTATGATAGGTTAATAATTTTCATAAATAACCCAAAATCAACTTACTCTTAAAAAAAAGAATCAGTCAAACTAACCAGGAACTTCACGTAGTCCAGTGGTAGGCGATAAATACTAGTTGCACTTTGATTGTGGGTTCGATTCCCGCAGCTTTGTCCGACGCGACGGGTAGTCACACGGTCTACGTGTTTTCCTTTTTCCAAAACTATATAATTATCAAATCATTCCCCAAAAAGGGATAAAATCATCAAAAATAACCATAACATAATTTAACCTCAATTTTATCTCATGCCTTTCACTTCAATCATAAAATATAGTAACCCATAATTACCTCAAAAGTAAGGATCATATAAACCCAAATGGTTCTTTATAACTATTTCCACAAAAGAAAAGATAACTATTACTTGAATAAAATTTTCCTATATTAAACATCAGGGTTACACATAATATAAAAAGTCTTCTAATGTAACCCCATCATCAAAAGAGACTTAATACTCTTAATAATTTCACCATAACTCTTGAAGCCCTTATATGTTGACATCTTACTAATTCAACATTATTCATGATCCATTATCCATTCCTTTCCAACTTATTCCGAAATACCTCTTTCCTACAAACAAAATCATGAATCATATCCTAAGATTCCAAAATAGGAAAACAATAGTCATGAAATAGTACATACCTTTGATTGGTCATTGTCAGTTTCTTCATCCTCAATCGGAATGGCATTAGGTATTGGTAAATGAATATTGGTACGCTCTCGGTGACCCCATTCATGAAACTTCTTCATAGGACATGTGTTTTCATAATGACCATGCACACCACATTTAAAACATTCAATTGATCCCTCAGAAATAACTTCTTTCCCTTTCCTCGAGTCAACTGGATGCTTCCTTTTTCCATGAAAGGTTCTTGCTTTATGACCTTCATTTCCACATCTATAGCATATTTCTGTCCCTTTGAAACATTTTCCTAGGTGTTTCTTTCCACATCTTTGACACATAGGTTTTTGAACACACTTACCTTTATGATTATTACCTGTACATCCATAGGGATTTGTTTCTTGCATATATGATGCCTTAGAGAAATCTCCAAGGTTTAGGTGGTCAATCACGACTCCAGATAGTTGGTTGAGGATAATCACAAGAGTTCTCATTGCAGCTCCCATATCATTCATTTGCTTGCTCAAAAAACTATCACAGTTTCCTTCACATCCACTGTTACTTTGGTGCCTGCTAGATCCAGCCATTTACTAAAACCAAAAGGGCAATGTGAGTATATCAACATAACCATCATGTACTAATGAGGAAGATAAACACTAAGATATACTTACTCATTCACTTTATCTAAAACTAGGACTCTTTCTGAAATCCTAACCATTATGGTAATGTCACTTATGCTTAAAGAATACCCTAACCTCTAAAGTTATCTAAACCGACCTTTGATACCAACTATAAGGCCCCAGCCTTAAACCTTACTTAATCTTGAGTTATTACAAGATTACACATTGAGGATCTTTTCAGGTTTAGAGTTTTAGAGAATTAGATCTTGAAACTTCCATTACATTCCACCTTTAAACAAAGTGGTTACATAAAAGACAGGATTCATTCTTCCCAACAATGGAAACATATTTAAAATAAAACTTGGATTCTTTCTTGACACATCCTTGACTCTATCATATTATCATGTACCTTTCCCGTGACCTGTGAAAAACATTTCAAAAACTTGGGATGAGCATAAAAAGATCAGTAAGGGTTATAAAAATATGGAAAGGAAACATGAGTTCATATATACATAAGAATGAAATCATACTTTACCCATAAAACAAAGGCACTTTCATACCTCATCAAAACATGAATAAATAATAGAAATCATAAGACAAAAAGGGTAACTTGAGGCATTCATAACATTCTTACGTAGGGAGTAACCCTCTTGGTTACGTTTGGAATACCCATCACAGTATATTCCCTAAATCTCTTCAGATAAACCTTAACGTTTCGCTCCTTCGCGTTACCCAATGCATTGGAGAGCTATATCGGGCTCACCCGCCCTTAGTTTATCACGGAACCACCCGTTTTCATAACAATGCCCAAGAACCATCACATAAAACATGCATAAAGGAAACATAACATTTCCACATTTCAATCACAATATAACATTTTAGTATATTGAAATAATGAATCCATTCAAAAAGAAACCATTTCCAAAACCATTTAAAACATTTGATAAAGAGATTTTTGAATCAAAGTGTCCCATACCACCTTGAAGCTTAAAATTTTAAACCATTAATATCCATATAAATAAATCCTTAAAACTATTTTTAAAACATGGATATTAATAAGAACAAATAATTAAAACATTTAAAATTATATTTTGGTTAAAGGGGTTTTACCAAAATTAGAGACACTTGAATACAATAATTGAGGAATAACATTTAGTCAGAACTTTATAATATCATGAGAATAAATGGATTCATGATATAATACTCCAAAGGACAGTATATACACCATATAAGAGTGAATTGGTGCATAACAACAATAAACCCTCAATAGAAATGTCAAATGTGATGAAATTCCTTATAAAGAAGGTATCCTTAAATTAAGGACAAATAAATCTCAAAAATATGTGTGACAAATATAAATACACCCAATATAATTGGATATTAAGTGTAAAACAATAAAAGGTCATTCACACATATTCAATGGATGACATATTCAATGACTACATGTTGAACCCAAAGAAATCGAAATTGGGTTAAAAAGTTCCCTTGACAGCCTAACGACATCACATCAAAATGAGTTGATGAGAGATAAAAAGTGTATCTCATCACTTGGACATAAAATTTACATCAATAAGGATATATGAGAAACATATCCCAACATAACAATATGTAAATTAAAAGACCCAACAACAGAAGTCTTTTTAAAAAAGAGGAGGGTGAAAGGTTCCCTTACCGACTTGGGTATCTTTCAAAACATACACCCCATGAAAGAAGGACAATAGAACATTGATGTAAATACTCATAAACGAAAGTATATTACACAAGGAGTAGAATAATGGGAAGTAAATACACCACTCAATGGAATTTTTGGAAAATGTAGCATAAATCTCACGGGAACAAAAGTGAGATGAAAAATCCCTTACGAAAACTCGGCAGCCTAACGACGCCACATAAAACTTCCGAACATGGATTGATGAGATCAAATAGGTTATATCATCACATTACAATAAAATGTACAGCAAGAGGAACATAAAAGAACATCCCCCAACATTACAAAGAGGAGCTTAAAAGAAGTGACATGAAAGAGAGTACTTAAAAAGAAAGAGAGAGGTTAGATCTCTTATGAAAGTTCGGCAGCCTAACGACGCCACTCAAAACTACCAAAATGGATTGATGAGAGAGAATAGGGTATCTAATCACATGAACATAAAAATTACAGTAAGTTTAATATAAAATATCATCCCAATAACAAGAAAGACGAGCTTTAAAAGGAATGACATAAAAGTGTGTACTTAAAAAGAAAGAGAGGAGTAGGATCCCTTACCTCGGGTTCGACTTGACTCGATCGTTCTTTAATCTCCTGAATAATAAACTTGAGTTAATTTCTACTTCCTTAAGAACCTTTTTCAAGTTCATTATTCCTTTTATATCACTTATTACCATGTCATAAACATTATGTAATCATTTATGTTAATAATATTTGTTTTGCCGATATTTGGTTCTTAAGTCGAAAGTGGACTTCTTACAATTACATGTTGTTCGTGTGGCCAAATGTTTATTATATCCAGAATTGTATTCATGATGTTGATATCATATATGTCATATATATCCAGTACATTCATGCATTTATAACATTACAAAATCATTTAGAGGTAAGAAATGAAATGCACCGTTCATGGAGACGGTAAGCCGTACGTACGCATGAACGCTACTTTCATTTCTATTTAGTATTTTATAGAATGGAATAATAATGATATAAAGGTATGTTATAATTACAGTATAATATCATATATAATATTATAGTTCCATCCTTTATACGTCCCACATATGGTATTTAACGAATCAAATCACTTTGAGGGGGCGGTAGTCCGCACTCCCTTAAATGAAGATATCGCGTATACCCATAATGGAAGCCATAAAGGTAAGAAACAAATGAAAAATACAGAAGCATAAGTAAAACATAAACATATTATATATCATATATAAAAATAGTGACATCATAACGGCCACCTTTGAAGGTGTTAAATGAGTATTGAACAATCATCGTTTCGGGAGGCAGAATTTCGCCATCCACGGAAACCGTATGTTCTTTAACCATTTGATGTAGTTGTATGAGATTGTAGCTCAAATAAATCTTATAAAAACATCCTAGTATATTGAATATACTGTTGTTGTTACAAAATAAGTAAATAAAAAGAGTTTATGGGGTTGTAGAAGCAAAATAAAACAAATGAACATGAGAGAATGAATTACCTTTAAAAGTGTAACTCCTTTTGATTTGAGCCTAAAGGCTTCCTTTGAAAGGATTATTCCCAAAAGGAATCCTCTAGGATGAGGAGAGGGATGTGGAGAGAGTAAATGGGCAGGGTTTGGCCGATCCAAAGGCTTGAGGAGTGTGTGAAATGAGGTAGAGGTGGGGGCCTTTTATAAGAGGAGAGAAGGGGAACTTTTAGAAAGTAAGAAATATTACTTTATTTGAAAATGTTTTTCGGTTTTAAAAGGTCCCACATTGATATAATTCGTGGATAAGGTGATAAGGGTTCGAAATCCACCCATAAAATAAGTTTTTGACATGTGTAGGTCATAGAGTTTACATTATCTTCTCATTTTATTTAAATCGACAGATAATGATGTCATCGCTGCATCATTATGATGTCATAAATAATTTAATTTATTTAATGTCTAAAAATTATAAAAAAATTACTATGATGTAGGAAATTTTTTTATCTTTCCAATGACTATTTATAATAAAAAAATATGACTTGTATAACCCCACTTAAAAATTGTTTTAGTAAAACATATCATGTTTGTGTCATTTTTACTTTTACATTAAATAAAAAGTTATTTATGTCATTTCCCAACCAAAGTGGCTCCATGGGGTCCCCAAGTTGACCCATGGCTTGTCTTGGTCGGCCATTACACATCCAATGAGGTTAGGACATGTGTCAAGTTCATTTCATATTATTAAAACATTATTTTTACCTTAAACTACACTAATTACCTCTAATCACGATTAAAAACTTAATAAGTTACTATTCACCAAAAAATTATTTTTATGCCATTGAACCACATTTTACTTCTTAATGACAACCATGTATGTCGGATTTTCGAAATTCAAAACACAAAGATGGCAAAATTTCATTTAAACGGAAAAATCAGTTTTTATAAGTACCACTTAGTGGTTTCACTATTCATCAAAAATTGAAGTTTTTCAGAAAAATCCAAAAAATTCACCCTAAGCTATATTTGATATTACAAATTCAAAAATGAAGTCTATTTTACAAAATTCAAAACATATAAGTCACATTAATTAATTTAATACTTAATTCCCGCTGTCAGATCAAATAGCATGTTTTTATGAAACAATAAGTATCAAAAGATTGACACTGGTTTAAGTCTGATTTCAAAGTGAAATTAATTCCAACGACCAATATTGGATTTAATAGTAAAAATATATTCTAATTTAACTTTAAAACCAATTCAAAAGATAATCTGATCATATAAATAAATTATATTAAAAAGAGGTTTTGAATTAAAATACAACATTTTACACTATTCATTAAAAAAAATGAACTTTATCGGAAATATACCAAAAATTTACACAAAGTAAATTTTGATGTCCCGATTCTTAATAAGAGTTTTATTTGTTCCAAAAGAATGTTTAAGAGTGAACAAAACTATATTTAATGATGGTTCAACATCAAAAGGTGATAAGCGAACCTTTAGTGAAAACTAAGGCATATACGCCTAAAATTGAATTCTTTCCGTATTTTAAGCCTTTATATTTTATTGGATAAATGTAAAAACATTTAAAAACATATATAATCATATTTTAGCTATTTCTATCCATTCCCTCCATTACAACGGCTACATGTTAACTACTATTTAAAATAATATTATTTTATTATTAGAGTGCAACGTAAGATTCCCAAGAAACTCGTTGTTGCGTGTTGGGTATGCCATCGAGCATAGCGTACCCTTTAAAGTCATATTAATATTTTACTCATAAATATGGATAAATATGAAAATGTCATATTCTTTATTTACCTGGGGTGTTACAATTGGGGTGACACTGCGTTTTATGGATCATCTGATATGATTACAAACATGAACAATGAAGATGACCATATGGAGGATGTGATTACAGATGTGAATGATGATGAAGATCGTATTGAGAAAATGACAAGGACCTTCAAATATGAACTTTGTGATTGCCCAAAATTGTTTGAGAAGTTAAAAAGTTGTGCAAAGACGCCATTGTATGTTGGTTACACTAAATATACAACATTGTCAGCCGTACTGAAGCTGTATAATTTGAAAGCAGATAACGGGTGGAGTGACGACAGTTTTACGAAACTACTTGCCCTCTTTAATGACATGCTCCCAGATGAAAATGAGCTCCCGAGCCGAACATACGATGCCAAACGAATGCTACGCTCTATGGGTATGATCTCTGAAAGAATACACGCCTGCCCGAATGACTATATACTATTTCGCAAGGACCACAAATCACTTAAAGAATGCCCAAAGTGTGGTGCTTCTCGATACAAGAAAGATGAATCCAGTCCTACTAAAGTTGTATGGTACTTTCCAATCATTCCAAGGTTTAGACGCCTATATGGAAGTGAGGAGACTGTAGAACAATTAACATGACATGCAGATACAAGAATTAAAGATGGGATACTACGTCACCCGGCAGACTCTCCTCAGTGGAAGAGAATCGATCATGAGTATCCTGAATTTGGAAACGAGTCGAGAAACCTTCGTCTTGTGTTATCTACAGATGGAGTGAATCCTTTTGGTTTTCAAAGCAGCAGTCATAGTACATGGCCGGTTATGTTGATAAATTATAACTTACCACCGTGGTTATGCATGAAACAAAAATACATCATGTTATCTATGCTTATATCAGGACCAAAACAACCGGGTAATGATATTGATGTTTATTTAGCTCCATTGATCGAAGATTTGAAATTATTGTGGGATTCAGGTGTTACATTGTATGATTCTTACAGAAAGGAAGATTTCACTTTGAGAGTCATGTTGTATGGGACGATAAATGACTTCCCAGCTTATGAAAATTTGTCAGGATATAGCATTAAAGGAACTCAAGGCTGTCCCGTTTGTGAAGAAGGTACACAATCAATTAGGTTGGAACATTCATCGAAAACCGTGTTTCTAGGACATCGCAGATTTCTACTACGACGACATAAGTACCGTTCTTGGAAGACATCATTCGATGGAAGTTCAGAAGAACGTACAACACCGTCTCTACTAACAGGCGATCAATTGTTTGAGAAAGTTAAAAATTTGGACACTACTTTTGGTAAACCGGCTTCGAAAAACCTTACGAAAATCGGTTGGAAAAAGAGATCAATTTTTTTTGAATTACAATACTGGAATTGTTTGTATGTAAGACATTTTATTGATGTTATGCATGTAGAAAAAAATGCATTTGATAGTGTTATCGGCACGTTGCTAAATACATCTGGAAAAACAAAAGATGGAATTAAGGCTAGGTTGGACATGGTTGAGATGGGAATACGAGAATATTTGGCACCAGTAAAGGGTGAAAAACGAACATTTCTTCCTCCTGCTGCTTACACTCTTTCCAGACAGGAGAGATATCAGTTTTTCAACTTCTTGAATGACGTAAAGGTTCCAGAGGGGTATTCGTCAAATATCAGTAACCTTGTGTCAATGAGCGACTTGAATTTAAAAGGTCTGAAATCACATGACTGTCATGTTTTGATGCAAAATCTCATTCCAATTGCTTTAAGTTGCATTTTTCCCAAGAATGTCCGCCATACATTAATGAAACTGTGTTTCTTCTTCAAAGCTATATGCAGCAAAGTTATAGACCCGGTGAAATTGCCAGCTATGGAAAAAGAAATTGCCGTCATATTATGTGAATTAGAAATGTTCTTCCCGCCTTCATTTTTTGATATGATGGTTCATTTGATGGTCCACTTGGTGAGAGAGATTCGACTATGTGGTCCTGTACATTACAGATGGATGTACCCCATTGAACGGTATATGAATATTTTGAAAGGGTATGTCAAAAATCGAAGTCATCCAGAGGGTTGTATTGCAGAGCGATATATTGTTGAGGAAGCCGTTGAATTCTGTACCGAATACTTGTCTGGTGTAGAAAGCATTGGCTTACCGAAATCTCGTCACACTGGGCGGTTAGAGGGTGAAGGAATTTCTGGAAGAAAGGTTGTCACAATCAATATTACAGATCGGGAGCAGGCCCACCTTTATGTTTTGCATAACAGTTTGGACGTTGACCCATATGTTGAAATCCACAAAGAAATTCTTAGGCAATTGAATCCATCAAGGGCTAAAAAATGGATATCAAATACACATAATCGACAGTTTATAGGATGGTTTCGAGATCATATTTTTAAGAAGTCAGATGAAAATCCAAAGTCTATTTCGGAACGACTTCAATGGCTAGCCGGAGGACCAAGTGTTTATGCATTATCTTACAATGCTTATGTAGTTAATGGTTATACATTTTATACTAATGAACATGATGAAGACAGTACCATACAGAATAGTGGGGTTACACTTGTGGCTGAAGCGATGCATGTTTCCAGTGCTAAGGACAGAAATACAATTTATGCGAATATGTCATACTTTGGCATCATCAAACAAATATGGGAGTTGGATTATACGGAATTTCAAGTTCTGATATTTCAATGCAAGTGGGTTGATAACAGGAGTGCTGTTAAAATGGATGATTTGGGATTTGTGAAAGTTGATTTTAGTAAGGAAGGGGAGAAAGATGAACCATTTATAATGGCATCACAGGCAGTGCAAGTATTTTATGTTCCCGATCCCGCAAACCGAAACTGGTCAATTGTTCTGTTATCGACCAAAACAGCTGAAGGGTCAGATGAAAATTCAACGGAAGATGATCCTTTCATTGGGATTTCGCAATCATTTCGCAGTGGTCCCAATGTAGACGAAATTTTGTATGTCAGAGGAGACCACAATGAAGGGATATGGATAGTTGATAGAGGGGTCAAATCCCTTCAGCCTTTTAAAAAAAAGGGAGTTCAATAATCAGGTTATTGATTTTTATTGTAATATAGATTGTGTTACATTATGTTATTATCTGTTCGCTGCTGCTTTTATGTGATCTAACTTAAATTTTAAACCAGTTCTGCAGATAATGACTTCTTCACTTGCTGATGCACCCAATCCCGAGACACAACACGTCTCTCAACCTGTTGCAGCTGGTCCCATTGCTGAGAGACAACAGGTCTCTCAACCTGTTGCAGCTGGTCCCACTGCTGACGTACAACAGGTCTCTCAACCTGTTGCAGCTGGTCCCACTGCTGAGAGACAACAGGTCTCTCAACCTGTTGCAGCTGGTCCCACTGCTGACGTACAACATGTCTCTCAACCTGTTGCAGCTGGTGTCAGTGCCGAAGCTAGTGCTTCAGAGAAACATAATGATGATGCAGAAACTGAGGAAATGGTAGGCGATGAAACCCCAGCGACACAAAAAAACAGGTGCGCCGTAGTTTGACAGTTTTAGCAAAAATCCTTAAGGCAAAAGCAAAAGGCATCAAATATGAGGTGGGATGGAATAATCTAGGCCAGCATGTAAACCCCAACAAAGCCATGTTTAGTAGCTACATTGGAATCGTCACTCGACAACGCGTGCCGATTGACGTAGAGTCGTGGCACCATGTTGTCAGCGGGTTGAAAACATTAACGTGGGAAGAGATTACGGTAACATTACGATATCATCTATTTAATTTATTAAAATAAAATAAAATATTGAAATATTGACTAACCCTTCATCATCTCTTGTAGAGTGCATTTATAGTAGATGTTTCGCACAAAGAATATGTTTTCAGACTGGCAGGAAGGATTCATAGATTCTTTCGCACCATTTTAATGAAAAATCATCTGAAAGATGCCGAAGGGAAAATCAAGCCGCACCCGCCTCCTCTTTATGCACACTTGATATACCAAGGAATGTGAGATGCGTTTTGCAACCGTTGTGCGGACAAGAATTTTCAGGTACATTGTGTTTGGTTACACATTGTGTAACATTTCTTGTATTCATCACATTGATTGATAGGTTTTTATTTATAAAACAGCAACTGAGTGCTGAAAATAAAGAACGGGCAGCAAAACCAGCGTACCCCTACCGTAAAGCAAGGTTGGGGTACGCTTCAATTGAAAAACAATTGGTATGTATTTTAAAAGTACTGTAATAATTTTATGTGACATAAAACAACACTGTAACCATGTTTCTCTGTTTATAAGCAGATTGATGAAGCAAAATCTCAAGTCACTTCCATTCCACGCCATGTGCTATGGAAGGAGGATCGTGTTAATAAAGAGGGGAAACTGATAGATGAAAACACACAAAAAGTGTGGGAAACATGTGTAAGTATGACATAATATAAACTTGTTTTGATTTAAATCACTATTACATAACGATTCTTACTTATTTTTTCATATTTTATATTTGACATAGTCACAGGAAACATCAACACCCGCACCGGATGCAGACATACTTTCAACGGCCTTGAAACAGCCAGAACAGTATGGCCGCGTCAGAGGTGTGGGTTTTGGGGTGTCACCCAAGACATATTTTAAGAAAAAAAAACAAGAGTATGAATAAACTAAATAATTTCATATAATGAGAGATAGAGTAGCTACCCTTGAAGAACTAATCCAAACTCAGGGAGAGATGCTAAAGAGTTTGATGGAGGAGAGGCGAAGAGAACAAACAACTCAAGAACAACCCCCGCGAGAAGATCCACCCCTCACCAGCTTTGAGGCGAGCCATTCCCCTCAAAGACCTGACTTAACCGAGGTAATAAATGTTATAATATTCGTTTTTGTGAGATGTGAATCTCATAGACATTGATACCTTTAATTTAATGATATTCTGCAGGGTGAAAATGACTGTGATTTATATCTGTCAACTCCCACCCATCGCCTTGTAGCGAGGGCTACGGTGTTCAATATGCAGAATGACACACTACACTCCAGACCACTTCCAACCGGTCATGTCAAAGTGTCGATTAACGTAGCTCATGAGCCGAGCGCTGAGCTACCTGTGCCAAATGACGATGACGACATTCATACGGTGGAAAAAGCTATTGGAACATTCGTTGCATGGCCGTCGAATCTTGTAAAAAAACACGTCGAGTAGGAGGTATTCATTTCCAGTTCATTTTTCAAGCAGAACCTTTAACATTAAATTAGAAAATGGCTGAACCGATGAATGTTATTACAGAAGGATAAAATAGAGAAGCTACAACGAAAGAGCGGCTCCAAGATTGGATCAACCAACCGATCAAAACGATCTACTGAGAGCACGTTCACCCCGCCCGTTCTATATCCACATTTAATATCATTGCAAGCTCATGTGGATACGAAAATGAAAGATGGAAAGAATCATAAAATTGTTTGTGAAAAAGATATGTATGGAGAGGAAACAATGGATTTCGTTAGTGCAGACGCTGTTTCTGAGATCATCACATACGACTGGCTAGGCGCCTCAGTTATAAATGTATACATGAGGTATGTTTTCATGATTTGATTTTACAGAAGCTGATATACTTTGATAATTATGGATAAATACATCTCATATTTTTCACAGGCGTATATATGAGAAAAAATTGAAGGGATTTTCCCATGAATAAAATTTTGGACTCGTTAGTCCTCACACCATTTCTACACAACGAATAGAAATAGATTCTAATTTTCGGGCTGAATTGATGTCAAATCTGCTCAGAACGTTTCAAAGAAGAATTACGACTGAAAGACTCTTTTTAATACCAACGATGCAAGGGTAAAACTCTACATTTTAACAATATCAATTATATTTTCATTTCTATCAGTACTAATTTCTTTTTGTGTTTTTAGGGAACATTGGATGCTCATTGCAGTCAATTTGGATACTCCAAAGATTTATTTTCTGGATTCACTGCATGGATATCCAACTAACCGACCACACATGATGGCGATTGTTAATTTGTAATACACTAGATCCAACATTTTAAAACTAAATATCTAGTTATATAATTTATATTATCTTTTAATGAGGATTTTTTTATGATAGGGCGGTGTATGAATATCGTCTAAAGGCTGGAATGAATCCAGGGCGTAAGGACGACAATGCCCACAAGATCTACAAATGGAGAAGTATCTGGGTATATATAATTATATTTCACTATCCAAATACATATCAAAACAAATTACTTATTTTTATCGATGTTTCTGCAGTGTCCGAAACAAACAAATGACAAGGACTGCGGTTATTATGTTTGTAAATTTATGAAAGAGATCGTATTTCATGGACAAACTAGCATCCCTGAAGAGGTATTTTTGAAAATAATTACTACTTTATTTAAAATAATTATTAATCCTTTGTGTATTTATATTTTTTCAGTACTACTATGACTGTCGCAAAAACTCCTATTCAGAAGACGATATAAATGTCTTTAGAAACGAATGGGCAGCGTACCTGATCGAAGAATGTAAACAAATAGGACAATGAAGGTGAATTACTAATACTTATGTTATCTTTATATGGTCATTTATATCTCCCTTTACACTTATTGAGCATCTATGATCTCCCTTTCTTATGTTTCATATCCTTAGATTAGTGAATTCCTACTACTTAGTTTGAAAATGACATAAACTTTGGAAAACAACACCAATGACACATGGAAAACTGAGCAAACGCCTTCGGATTGTTTTGATACTTTAGGACAACGATCCACAAGTCATTTGTGACGTGTACGAATCGACCACACCTCAATATGATGCATGGTGTGACCGGTATGGCTAAAATTGTCTGATATCAGTTTGAAAATGACATAAACTTTGGAAAACAACACCAATGACACATGGAAAACCAATCAAATGCCTTCGGATTGTTTTTATACTTTAGTAAAACGATCCACGAGTCATTTGTGACGTGTACGAATCGACCTCACCTCAATCCGATGCACGGTGTGACCGGTATGGCTAAAAGTGTCTGATATCAGTTTGAAAATGACATAAACTTTGGAAAACAACACCAATGACACATGGAAAACCAATAAAACACCTTCTTATTGTTTTGATACTTTAGGACAACGATCCACGAGTCATTTGTGACATGTACGAATTGACCGCACCTCAATCTGACGCACGATGTGACCGGTATGGCTAAAATTGTCTGATATCAGTTTGAAAATGACATAAACTTTGGAAAACAACACCAATGACACATGGAAAACCGAGCAAACGCCTTCGGATTGTTTTTATACTTTAGGAAAACGATTCAAGAGTCATTTTTGACGTGTAAGAATCGACCGCACCTCAATCCGACGCACGGTGTGACCGGTATGGATAAAAGTGTCTGATATCAGTTTGAAAATGACATAAACTTTGGAAAACAACACCAATGACATAATCCAAACCGAGCAAACGCATTCGGATTGTTTTGATACTTTAGGAAAACGATCCACGAGTCATTTGTGACGTGTAAGAATTGATCGAACCTCAATCTGACGCACGGTGTGACCGGTATGGCTAAAATTGTCTGATATCAGTTTGAAAATGACATAAACTTTGGAAAACAACACCAATGACATACGCCAAACTGAGAAAACGCCTTCGGATTGTTTTGATACTTTAGGACAACGATCCACGAGTCATTTGTGACGTGTACGAATTGACCGCACCTCAATCCGATGCACGGTGTGACCGGTATGGCTAAAATTGTCTGATATCAGTTTGAAAATGACATAAACTTTGGAAAACAACACCAATGACATACGCCAAACCAAGCAAACGCATTAGGATTGTTTTGATACTTTAGGAAAACGATCCACGAGTCATTTTTGACGCGTAAGAATTGATCACACCTCAATCCGACGCACGGTGTGACCGGTATGGCTAAAAGTGTCTGATATCAGTTTCAAATTGAGATAAACTTTGGAAAACACCACCAATGACATACGCCAAACCGAGAAAACGCATTCGGATTGTTTTGATACTTTAGGAAAACGATCCACGAGTCATTTTTGACGTGTATGAATCAATCGCACCTCAATCCGATGCACGGTGTGACCGGTATGGCTAAAATTGTCTGATATCAGTTTGAAAATGACATAAACTTTGGAAAACAACACCAATGACATACTCCAAACCGATCAAACGCCTTCGGATTGTTTTGATACTTTAGTAAAACGATCCATGAGTCATTTTTGACGTGTACGAATCGACCGCACCTCAATCCGACGCACGGTGTGACCAGTATGGCTAAAATTGTCTGATATCAGTTTGAAAATGACATAAACTTTTGGAAAACAACACCAATGACATACGCCAAACCGTGAAAACGCCTTCGTATTGTTTTGATACTTTAGTACAACAATCCACGATTCATTTGTGACGTGTAAGAAATGACCGCACCTCAATCCGACGCACGGTGTGACCGGTATGGCTAAAATTGTCTGATATCAGTTTGAAAATGACATAAACTTTGGAAAACAACACCAATGGCATACGCCAAACTGAGCAAACGCCTTCGGATTGTTTTGATACTTTAGTACAACGATCCACGAGTCATTTTTAACGTGTACTAATTGATCACACCTCAATCCGACGCACGGTGTGACCGGTATGGCTAAAATTGTCTGATATCAGTTTGAAAATGACATAAACTTTGGAAAACAACACCAATGACATACTCCAAACCGAGAAAACGCCTTCGTATTGTTTTTATACTTTAGGAAAATGATCCACGAGTCATTTGTGACGTGTACAAATCGAAATCACCTCAATCCGACGCACGGTGTGACCGGTATGGCTAAAAGTGTCTGATATCAGTTTCAAATTGAGATAAACTTTGGAAAACAACACCAATGACATACGGAAAACTGAGAAAATGCATTCGGATTGTTTTGATACTTTAGGAAAACGATCCACGAGTCATTTGTGACGTCTACGAATCGACCGCACCTCAATCCGACGCACAGTGTGACCGGTATGGCTAAAATTGTCTGATATCAGTTTGAAAATGACATAAAATTTGGAAAACAACACCAATGACATACGCCAAACCGAGAAAATGACTTCGGATTGTTTTGATACTTTAGGACAACGATCCACGAGTCATTTTTGACGTGTAAAAATCAACCTCACCTCAATCCGACGTACGGTGTGACCGGTATGGCTAAAATTGTATGATATCAGTTTGAAAATGACATAAACTTTTGGAAAACAACACCAATGACATAAGCCAAACCGAGCAAACGCCTTCAGATTGTTTTGATACTTTAGGAAAATGATTCACGAGTCATTTGTGATGTGTACGAATTGACCGCACCTCAATCCGACACACGGTGTGACCGGTATGGCTAAAATTGTCTGATATCAGTTTGAAAATGACATAAAATTTGGAAAACAACACCAATGACATACGCCAAACCGAGAAAACTCCTTTGGATTGTTTTTATACTTTAGGACAACGATCCACGAGTCATTTGTGACATGTACGAATCGACCGCACCTCAATCCGACGCACGGTGTGACCGGTATGGCTAAAATTGTCTGATATCAGTTTGAAAATGACATAAACTTTTGGAAAACAACACCAATGACATACGCCAAACCGAGAAAACGCCTTCGGATTGTTTTTATACTTTAGGACAACGATCCACGAGTCATTTGTGACGTGTACGAATCGACCGCACCTCAATCCGACGCACGGTGTGACCGGTATGGATAAAATTGTTTGATATCAGTTTGAAAATGACATAAACTTTGGAAAACAACACCAATGACATACGCCAAACCGAGCAAACGCCTTCAGATTGTTTTGATACTTTAGGAAAATGATCCAGGAGTCATTTTTGATGTGTACGAATCGACCGCACCTCAATCCGACGCACGGTGTGACCGGTAAAGCTTTTCATTAGATAAAGAATCAGTATTTATTAAATGAGATAAATCAATCAAAAACATATTGATTTTACATTATTCCCTTTCATTATTATGAAAATGAAAACTTTTGAGTTTAAAATTTAATAATTTAGTTTCACATTTCCATATTAATGTATTCTTTTCTTCCATATTACTGTTTTAATTTCTTTCATTATTGCATTACTAACATAATATTTGTTTTCTTATATAGGTGAATTTTTTTCCTTGAGTTCGGATGCTTTGTTCGGAAAAAAATACCATCGAGGGCGGATCACGGATATCAAAGGATGAAACATGAATGTTTATAACTGTTGTTGAATAATTGTAAATGTAACCATGTAAAAAAATGTTTGAAATGTATATAGCAATGCATTTTTTTTTGTATTCATGATGTTAAGTAAATGTATATACCATTGTCAGTCAAAATATTGGGTGCGGGTGCTATGGTGTGCAGGTGTGCATGTGCTACTTTGTGCAGGTATTCTGGTGTGCAGGTGTGCAGGTATTCTGGTGTACAGGTGTGCAGGTACTGTTTTTTAGGTGCAGGTGCTGGGGCCTTTATCAGCGCTTTTTTAGCGCTGATAAAGGACACCTTTAACAGCGCTAGAGGAGCGCTGATAAAGGGACCCTGTATCAGTGCTCCGAGAAGCGCTGATATAGTTGGCCTTTATCAGCGCTCGGAGAAGCGCTGGTATAGGGGACCCCCCCTTTATCTACGCCGGAATTAACAGCGCTTTTCTAGCGCTGTTAATGCTGGTTTTTAGCGCTGATAAAGGGGAAGGTTGTAGTAGTGAGCGTAACATTCTTTTGGAATCGTATGTTCAGCTCGTAAGATCATTATCTTCTAGGAGCATGTCATTCAAGAGAGAAAGTAGTTTCATAAAACTGGCGTCACTCCACCTGTTTCCTGCTTTCAAATTATACAGCTTCAGTACGGCTGACAATGTTGTATATTTAGTACAACCAACATACAATGACGTCTTTGCACAACTCTTTAACTTCTCAAACAATTTTGGGAAATCGCGAAGTTCATCTTCATCTGTCCTTGTCATTTCCTCAATACGATCTTCATCATCATTTACATCTGTAATCACATCATCCATACAATCATATTCATTGTTCACTCTTGTAATCATGTCAGATGATCCATAAAACGCAGTGTTATCCCAGCCACCACCTGCATTCATTTTTCCCTGTGTTTATTCCAACATGTATAACTTCGATCTATTCCGTGATAGATCATGTGTTCTTCCAACTCCTCTGGACTAATTTGTCTTGAATAAAAACAACGTAAACACGGACAAAGTATTTGAGAAGGGTCATATGCATGATCTTTTTCAAACTTGACAAACTCTTTCACGCCATCTTCATACTCTTTTGTCAACTGATTGGCATTCATCCATTCTTTATTCATATTCATCCTATTTGATATAGTAATGTTAATATTTTACAAAATAATTACACAAAAGATGTTCAACTAGGGTCATCATCCAACTATAATAAATGGAACTAGCTATAGTAAACAATATTCTTACCTCTCTATGCATTACTCAGGACCAAAGTAGATCACACCCATCTTCCCAACCAAATGATCAATGGAACTAGCTATGAGAAGCCCTTGCACTAGAATGTTTTAGTATCCCCCATGTGATATATATACATTGTTGTAAAGCCGGTTTTTTAGTGTTTCTCTAGAAACATAATGTCTCTAGTCAAGAACTATGGCACTAAACTAATAGATGGTATGATTTTCAATAGAGTGCTTGTGGGTGGAAGGATTCATTACATGTGTTGTTATGGTTATTTGACTAGGGTGTCCATAAAGTGTCTCATAGAGTCCTCTAGTGAAGTGATTTTGTCACGACCTGACCCGTGCCGGGGCTCGAGCCGCAACTACCCCAAGCCCGCCTCCATTAGCCAGGGGCTGACGACTAGCACCGAAGACACAACAAACTAGGAGAGGCCTTTTCCTAAGAAACTACACACACACACACGCAACCAACTCAATGCAAAAGTGCAGAGGAAAATAAATCAAGATACAACACTGCTAAAAAAAGGGAAACCAAACATATATGCATCGACCTCTTAACAGTACAAGTACAAGAAAAGTAAAGTTTAAAGGGAAAGGGGAAAAATACACACCCAACTAGAAAAGTGCCACAACCCGACAACAGGTGAAAAAGAAAAACATCTAGGAGAGTCCCACTCCTGAATCCCAAGCTACGACCACTACACGCGGCCCAAGCACCCCATATCCCTAAGATCCTCTGATATCATGATCAACATGTCCGTCATCTGCAAGGGCACACCAAATGCGGGCAAAGCCCAAGCAGGGGTGAGTATGAGAATACTCAGTAGGATGCCCCGAAGGCTTGAGGGAGTAGCAAGAGAGGTACTGAAGAGGAGAGCAGTAAGAGATATAACAAAAGAAGACCAGTATGGGAAAAAGGTACAGTAAAAGTGAACAAGAGTACAACTCAACCCAACAAGAGGGTGAAAGTAGACTCATCCAAACATAAGGAGCTCGAAACGGTGAGAAGATAAACTCCCTGTCAAATCTTCGCTACCTATAGTAGGAGAGTTGACTCGTCCAACCACGAGAAGCTAGACACAGAAAGCACGTGACATACCCCACACGTCTTCACCTCTCTTGGAAAGGGAGTAGCCAAAGCCCCAAGGGTGGGAACTAGAAACAAGATATATATATATATATATATGTGTGTGTGTGTGTGTGTGTGTGTGTGTGTTCAGTCAAAGAAACCCAAACGAGGGAGTAAGGAGATCTCCATCTCACAACTCAGCCCAAGAGAGTGAGTAGCCAACAGTTCCAAGTAAAACCATCTGTAATGCCCAACACCTCGTCACATCTGCCCAGGAAGCCCAAGTCAAAGGGGACCAAATCACCGTACCACGATACTATCCGCTTTGGGCATCACTGACTCGCCTGCACAGTTTTAGGTCGCGTCACAGGGATGCGTCTCAGTGGGGAAAGTGCCCCTCTTCCTTGTGGGTCCTTAGGTAAGTCAAACCATGCCTCGCCACCGTGTCGCACGGTCAAGGGACTTCACTGAACCATCGAGGACTACGCTACCCGGCCCGCTGGGTGGGTCAGCCCGATATCTCCCCGGGGACTACACTGTGGGTCAGCCCAGTATCTCCTCGGGGACTACACTCTGGGTCAGCCCGATATCTCATCGGGACTACACTCTGGGTCAGCCCGATATCTCATCGGGGATTACACTCTGGGTCAGCCCGATATCTCCTTGGGGACTACGCTACCTGGCCTGGCGGGAGGGTCAGCCTAGAACTGCAGTGGTCATCCCTGCTGGATGGTACCTCTCAGAAAGCATTGAGGATCACTGGTCATCCCTGTTGGATGAAACCTCTCGGAAACAAGCATTGAGGAACTCTGATCATCCCCACTGGATGGTACATCTCAGAAAAGTATCGAGGAACTCTGATCATCCCCACTGGATGGTACCCCTCAGAAAAGCACTGTTGCAGTCATTGGGTGCCACCCCGGGTAGACGTCACACCCAGAACATCTCGCATCGTATTTCAGAAGCCACTACAGAGGAAACCATTGCATTCTATGCGAAAAAACGCTCAAAATAGGCTACTCATATGCCAAAGTCTGAGTCCAAAAAAAGGAGATATGAGAGAGAAAATTCGCAAGGTGGTATACGGTGCGTGTGGGGCCCACACGTCGTGTGGCCCCGCCTCTTTGCCTGGCCATGTACCTATCCATACTCGGGTAGTAAACTGAAAATCAAGTACCCCTAGTCATGCCAGTGTACTCCCAAAGTACACGACATCTCTAACCAAAAGGCTGACGAGCGTACAATGCTCATTGTTAAAGCGAAGGGCGAAAACATACTTTTACTCGCAGGCCTCCTCAAATGACACTGTATAACCAAACAGATCACACCGTTGCGATCCTTGGAGTAAAACGCACAAGATCGACTATTCATTCGTCCTGAACGAACATCCGATAGAAAAGTCATATATCGCCACATTGCGCTTGAATGACGTTACGTGGGGGCCCACACCTTGGTCCCGAAACAAATTGTATGGATCACTCCATTGCGATCCTCTCAAAAAAAACACACGGGATCGACTACTTGTTCGCCCAGAAAGAATACCCGGTGAAAAAGTTGCATTTCACCGTAAAATGCGCGAACCGGGCCTTGCGGGGCCCGCGCTCCGACCTTGACTTAAATACCTAAAATTGGTCTTGAAACATTCATCTTAATTTCAGGGTCGCAGCGTCACAGACGGTTCGTCATTTTTGACACCGTATGAGGGAGATATGTCGGATACAAGATTCCACAATAATAATATTATTATTATTTTTGGGTGTTTCGGGGACCCGAGCCACGAACCATAATTTAATATTTAACATTGAACTTGAATCGACCGTATTAATGATAGGATCACGTCACCGATGACGGCAAGTCAATCGGACATCGCACGCAGAAGTTATGGCGGATCGAAGAATTAATAATAATATTAAATCTATTATTTCATGAGCGCTTCGAGTACCCAATGCAAAAACCCGAAAAAAAAAATCCAATATTGGACTTGAAATGTCCGAAGTCAGAGTTACACTGCCGGTGACGGTTCGTGAAACCGACACCATATGAAAACGATACGACCAAAATAAGGTTTTTATATAAAAAAATAATAATAATATTTTATTATTATTATATTACTAAACATTAATGAAATTGGTATTGATTTCCACGCACAACACAAGGGACTCCCACGATCCCTTTGCGCGGACGCATCACTAATAGGCGCCTCCCTTGTTTTTATGATTTTTATTATTATTTATATCCCTTATAACTCCTCTCTCCAATTAACTTCTTCCCCAAATTCACCCGCGCTCTCCCTGTGTAAACCCTAGCCGCCATCCCTTCAACTGCGCGTCCTCCGCCGGATCTTCCGCCGCCACAGCCGGTCACTCGCTGCGCCGTTTCCGGGCGCCTCGCACCTGACTCACGCTGCACCGCCTCGCACCTGACTCACGCTGCAACGCATCGCCTGGGCTCGCCCGGAGTCGCCGCCGCACACCAGTCAACCGGCGCCCCTGTCTGCCGCAGGACCGGCCTCGCCTGAACTGCCGCTGCGAGCCGCCGCACGCCATCACCCGGACCACCGCTCGACCCCGGTTCACCGGTCGACCCCTGACCGGC
Source organism: Viscum album (assembly GCA_963277665.1). Classification (NCBI taxonomy): domain Eukaryota; kingdom Viridiplantae; phylum Streptophyta; class Magnoliopsida; order Santalales; family Viscaceae; genus Viscum; species Viscum album. Next base: position 1,451,316,653 of record OY728152.1, on the reverse strand, counting down.
CGCCGCTAGCTGGTTCCATCTTCACCGTGGTTTCATTGCGCAAATCTGTGGGTAAAAACCGTCGGTTTCAAACATAAACATGGACCAATCAATGACTCTGTTCGTTTGTCCATTGTCGTTACTCCAAAACGACAATTAAATACTTATTATACTTCAATAATTCCAATTTCAAGGTAAACACTAATAGAATTTATTCAACCAATTTTTTTCTTTGATCCACAAATTAAATCATTCAAACAAATTTAATTCACGTTTTTCATGGCAATTCAATCGGGGATAAGAAATCCACAAAGAAAAGTCCTACTTGGATTGAATCTGTTGTTGTTGATGAAGATCTCGTTTGCGCAACGATTAGAGGAAGGTGTTGTATTCGTCGCGTTTCAATTTGCTTGGATCCAAGACTTCCTCATCCTTCGTCAACGGGAAGGAGAGGTGAGGGTGGTTGTCGTCATTTGGCAAAACAGGATTATGAGGTCAAGATCTAATAACCATGAATTTATAACTCGCATTAGGTTAAAATAAATTAATCAAATAATTAAATAAACAATTATCTAATTATTTAATTAATCGTCCACGTTGGCACATAATCCAACCTCCCGACGCCGACAAAGGTTATACCCTGGTTAGGGTAAAACCTACGTTCTGAACTCAAAGGTGGTCTCAAATTTATCATTCAAACCTTCGTTTGTGAGTTATTCGGGTTTGAGCCATTAAATGAATAAATTAATAATTTAATTTATCTATTTAACATACCGTCAACGAGCGAGGGGTCTGAACGCCCCACATCGACTTATTTTATATCGCGCCTAAGTGAAACACCGCGTTCTGGACCCAACTGTGGTCTCAGATTTCCGATCTGATCAACCGTTTAAGAGATATCCCATTTTCTTTAGTTAACCGCGCACGTGTAATACAGAAACACTTAACATTTTTATAAAATTAATTTTGGGCACACCGGGGCTTGGAATTGCACGACGTCTCAGCGCCCAGCTCTGAAAACATTCATAGAAATATTTCAGTCTTATTATGCAAAAATTGGGTCTTTACAGATTTTCTAAGATTCAGTGGAATTGCACTAGTAACAAAGTGGTGGTGCCATTGAAATGAGTAAAGTTTGGATTGATATTCAATGGTGGAAGAACTACAACATGGAAAACAAATGACATACCAATCATGCCAACAACCACAACACCATACAAACACACAATCATGTTCACAATCGCAACACCATACAAACCAAACAATCACAATTTCAGATTTTACAAAGCATCCCTTATTCAATTCCGTTTGTTAATTCAGGGGTTATCACATGAGTTTTATCATCCTGGGGCATTCATTCTTTAGTCAGTATACGTAAATTACCAATTTTTATATTCAAATGTTCAACAGGAACCAACCAACATGTAATTCATTTAGTGCGCAAACAAGGACCACCAACGACCACGATTTTCAGCGGGGCGTTTAGCCTATACATTTCACAACATAACCATCAATATCAAATAATAATAACATGCGAATAAGAGGAAACCAATGAGTAAAAGGAGAAAACTCACCGTGAAGGTGCCGTTCAGCGCGCAGTAGAGGTGCGTTCGCGGCAGAGGAGATTTCCAACTGAAAAGAAAACATAAAATGAGAACTCACATGTTAAACAATTTTATTGGTCAATAGTGAGATTTTATTTTCCATCTATGATATCTGCTTCATGTTTATTTATTTTTTGCGCATCTACTATTTTCCTAGATGTTCAACTTATGAATGAGATATGTCTGCTTTTCAGGAGAAATATCATTTTTAATTTACTCTAATTTAGGGGTAAAATATTCCACATTAATTGTATTTTTTCCCAGGGGATCGTTGCTATCCCGTAGGGACCATGAATGCCTCTTAGGTTAGTGGAAAATCGGGTCAGTTGTTGGTTATGATACCAGTTTGGGCCGTATCATTACATTTCCAATTGTAATTGATCCACGTCCATTTAAATATAGGATTTGTGTGTGTGTGTGTGGGGGGGGGGGGGGTCAGACACTAATATATAGAAGGAATAAGAGAGGTAAAAATTATCCTAGGCTCTCCAATACAAGTGATGAAAGATGAAACATACACCGGGTGAGAGAGAACCACCCAAGAGGAGAGGAGAGGGCGGTTGGCGTAGCGCAGAGAGATTATAAACTTATGTTTTTTCTGCATTACCAAGGCTATGCTTTTCTCTCATAGATCATGACTGATTATTGATGATTGCTCACTATTGTGAATATTTTTTACATGGATACACGTAGCCTAATTCACCTAAGGGTGAATATCCTCCACCAACTCAATATTCTTTCTACCTCCCAAAAAAATTGATCATCTTGTTAAAAAACATAATGCATTAGATTAAACTATTTCAATTATTTAACATGAATTGGGTGGGAAGATCTATGATGGCCATTTTGAAAGGTTTTCATTGGAAGAGATAATGAACATGATGTTCACAAGGGAAAAAACAACTATAGAGGTATAGGTTGAGGCTCGAGAACTTTTATCTCTAGAGAAATTAAAAAAAGGGAGTTGAGACCAACTCCCTACTAGCCAACACATGAACTACTTTGACAACTGAGGAAATCCATCCATATACTTTCCCTTCAATAATTTTTGATGGCTTCACTCTCGAGATGAATCGTTTTACACTAGAATAATATCTATTACCTTATACTTTTATAGAACAAACAATACATTGGCAAAGTAAATGGGGCGAGTCGATGTTTGATCTATAGTTGCGCCGCCTAATAAAAATACCACACCCTAGAATCCTTTTAAAGAATAATGTTATAAGTATGAAAAATAATATTCTTAAAATAAATTCCAAACTATCATATATTGGATCTCCCCTATTAGATAGAAAACAACACATGTCATTGTTTCTCCTTTAATTCCAAATAAATGAAATTATCCAATGATTGACTACAAAACATCTCCCATGATATCTCCGGATCCTCATAATCACCAAGAAACAAGATCCATCCATAATGAATAGCTACTAGAAACAAGATAATAAACAACAGAATCCAATGTTCCTTTATATAAAGAATCAAAATAAAAAAATCTAAAAATCCTCTAACCATATCTCTATTTTCTAATTAGGGATATTTCCCTCATAATTAAATACGAACTAATGCTGAAACTCACAAAATGAATTTCTCTTAGAGTTATCCTACATAGGGACCACCCTTACACAATCAATTGAAGCATCCTGAATCACCCCACCCAACTCAACCACAAGTATAATCCTCTTACCATAAAACTATATATCACAATGCATGAAACAATACATAAAACATTGGAAATGGTTTGAAACCACCAACCTCAAAGTGGAGGAGGATTCAGTGGCCGGAGGAGGAGGAGGAGGACGCAACATCGGCGGAGGACGAGGATAAGCAGGGTCGCAGCGGAGGGATCACGACGGAGGAGGAGAAGGCAGCGGCAACAGAGGAGGAGGAGGATGGTCGTGGCGGAGGAGGAGGACAAGGCAGCGACGGCGGCGGTAGATGAGTAGTAGTAGTATGAGGAGGAGTCGCTGTGCAGGGTTCAACTTCTGTGAAGGCTTCAATGCGTGCGACGAAGGAGGGGCCTGTTAGGGTTATTTTATAAAAAACGCTGGAACATTTATCAGTGATAGATAAAAGAGATGATAAATGTATGTTTTATCAGTGCTAAAATAAAAGCGATGATAAAATATACCTTTATCAACGCTTTTTGAGCACTGATAAAATAGATATTTATCAGCGCTAAAATTATAGCGTTGATAAATACTTATTTAAGAAATCCTTTTTAATTATATATATATATATATATATTAAAAAGTATTATATATTTATAAATAAAATAAATATATTAAATATAAGAAATATAATAAATACAATGAATTAATCTAATAAATCTCTAATAAACATTATTTTTTAATATAAATATAACAATTTTATATAAATTCATAATAAAAACTTTTATCAATGTTAAAAAAAGCGCTGATAAAGGGTACACCTATATCAACACTTGTTTTAGCATTGATAAAGTGTACATTTATCATTACTATTAGCTAGCACTGATAAAGACCCACACCTTTATCAGCGCTTTCTGCTTAGCGCTGATAAAGGCAGCGCTTCCCTTGCCCGGTTTTGTGGTAGTGGTGTGTGACTCTTTAGGACACTTTCTCAGTGGCATTAGGCGGAGCACCCTAAAGTCCAATGTTAGCGTCTAACAACATGCCAAAACACCCATAGAGAAATAAGTTAACGTCGCAACAACATGTCACCTCATACGAATGCTTACCGTGTAATATAATCTCTTTATCATAATATCTCAAATCGAGCAGGTTGCATGCCAATGCCATCAACTTATGTGCTCAATTATCTCTTTCTTTGACTTTTCAGAAATAAAACTTGCCTATTGATCACCATGACCATGAATTTATTTAGTCTATATCATTTCCATCAAAGAGTCTAAGATATTAACTTCCGTTAAATAATATAAGCGATAAATCCTTTCTCATATTATTCATTAATGTAATATTACTCGTGACACACATAGCGTATGCTACTTCATCATGAACATCTGTCGTCATGATTTTTGTCAATACATCTAAGTGCGAGTAAGATCCCGTGTTTTGAACCGGGTTAAAATTACGAATGTTTCTGAAATTCTTTTTCGGTTTATCAATGGGTCATTATTTTTAAACCGAGCTCCGAAATTTTATTCTGAGTGTTGGAACACCTAAAGATGTCGTTTTTTGAACTTTGATAGAAGTTTTGAGGCAAAGGGGAAGTTGCACGGGCGGGGCACAGTTTGTCTAACCATGCGGCCAAATTGTGCGTAGTTGAAGTTTTGAGGCAGTGTCTAATGCACGGTTAGTGCACAATTTGTCTAACCGTGCGGCCTAACTATGTGAGGAGTGTTTGCCGAGACAGCAGCTAACACATGGTTAGTGAACAGTTTGTCTAACCGTGCGAGCAAACCATGCAGACAGTTAAATGAGATCCTTAAATTGTGGATCTCACTCATTTTTGCCTCTAAGTGCCTAGTTTTTCCTCCTAAGCAGCCATAACTCGGGATCACCCTTCCTTGAAGGTAGGAGAACCTCTCCCAAGTGTTTTGGAGGCGATCTGAAGGATTCTCTTGGCGAATCTAAGCTGAATTCTTGAGGTAGGTAGATGTTCTTCTTCGTTCTTATTCAGTTTCTTAGATCTACTTAGATCTACATCTCCTCTTCTCATAGTTTCTTAGATCTACTCCTATTATGGGTAAATCTAAGTGTGTGGATGACAAGTATGATGAGTTTTGGTCTTGGTCTTTCTAGGAGAAGTGATCTAAGGTGGGTTCTTGAAGAATCAACCCGTTTCTCTTGAGGGTTCTTCGTTCATTGTGGTTTTCGTCAAAACCCCGAGGTAGGGTCCCAAATCTTTAACACTTTATATGCGAATTTGATCTATTTTTTTATAAATTGAGAATGTGAGTTTCCTTGATTATGATATGTCGATGCATGACACTTTTGATGTTATTAAATAATTCCACCCACATGAGATAAATGAGGACTTGATCATGTGTTGATTTTAAGCATGAGTTTCTAATTTAGTAAAGAGATATGATTAAATAGTTAAATGATTTGAATGGGAAGAATGAGTAATAAGTTAATTAATGGTAGGATTAATTATCAAGTTATGTGTTGGAATAAGATTGCGGCTTTTATAGATTATTGGGAATATCAAATATTTGACATGTTCGGAAGATAATTGGAAACTGGTAATAATTAATGGAGGGATTAATTATTTCATGTTAAATGGTAAATGATTAACTAATTTATGATTGGTTAAAGAGATAAGGTTTGATTAATTAATTGTTGAATTAATTAATTTGCATGCATTAAATTAAGATTGTGAATTGATTGTTTTTTACGATTGTTATCCAGTTTTGATGCGTATTAGCTTTCCATGCCTTAAGTTGTCTTGGATGGAGTTGTTTGAAAATATGATATGTTGTGTGAGATGGTTGCTAAATATATTGGCTTTGTTCAGCATGTTTTGTGATGATTATGGGGTTCTTGTAGATTGTTAAAGTCCTGGAAAAATCACTGTTTGAGTGGATGGGTTCAGGCTTGTTAAGGAATTGGGTTAATTAAGTGTTGACTTATATGAAGAGCGTTTTGTGTTGTTAATTAGTTGTTGAATTAATTAACGGATTGGTTTTATGGTGTTAGACATGGTGTTCTACACCAATGATAGATGTATATGTATGATTGATAAATGGGTTGTGAGAGAGGGACTGATGCTCCAAATACTCACGGGGTGCTAGACATGGCGTTCTACACCCATCTTGAAAGAAAATATTCTTTTATGGGACAGAGACTGATGCTCCAAATACCCATGGGTTGTGAGACATGGAATAATGCTCCGAATACTCAAGAGGGTGATAGACATGATGTTCTACATCCATTAATTAACATTGGACTGTGGATCCAATTGTTTGTGCATGAAATGAGTTAATGGTTAATGAAGGCTGTTGTGACATGATGATTTGTGAATTGATTATGAGAAAGGGTTTAGACTTGTTAATGAATTGGGTGAACCACTGTTGGTGGATGGACCCAGGAGCGAATCACTATTTTAGTGGACAGGCTTAGACATAATATATGAAAGATTAAATTGATTAACTTATGATGCATTATCCAAGACAAAGCACAAGCTTGGATTCAGTCTTTACTTTGATTACTTAGATGGTCTTTAGAGAAATTTGTGGTGAGTGACTTATATGGGGGATGCCGGGCGTAGGCTGAATCTCAAGACTTTCATAATAATATTTGAGTAATTGATAAATGAAAAATGATTATGTAATGATTGTTGAGTATGCATGACAAATGAATAGTGCAGGTTCAGACACCAGCTGAGGGTTGAAGCAGGTACTTGAGTATATAGTTACTTTGTACTGCTTTATTTTATGCATGCCTTCACATATTTTAAATTATTTATTAAATTTCTGGATTTGGGGTAGACACCGGTGGTCCCGGCCTACTGAGATTTATATCTCACATTTAAAGACTCGTAAATTTCAAGGAATTTTTTTTCTTAATTTCTTTGGGATTTTACGAGTACGCAGTTTCTAACGACACCTAATTCCGAGGCCCAGTATGCCCGGAATCAATTTTCGAAGTTTAGCTCGGGTACGTTTAGTGAACGAACGAGTGAGTTTTTCTATCTTTTGAACCGGTGTTCGAAATCGAAATCCGAGGGCACCGATGAAACCGCAGTGCCGATAATTGCTTAGGAAGACTTTTATTGGAGTTGCATTTGCTCGGGAGGAGTAGTTTAAAAATGGATTAAGTGTAAAGTGAAATAAAGTTGTGTCACAATTTTATTTCTCTTTTCTAGGTGGTTTATTCCTAGGTATGGGAGTTGGGGTGGGACCCACTAAAATCCTAACTCCTCTTGATAGGATATTAGTGAGGTGGGGCCCACATGAGCCCCACCCCTCCAAATTCCTCTAACTCCTCTAACTCCTCTTTTAAGTTGACAACTCCATTTAATTTGTAACTCTCCCCTCTCTCCTCTTTATTCAAGCCAACACACATAATCAATTAAGTGGGATTTGTGTTTGAATTTTAAAAATTAAAATACATGGCTTTAAGTAATAAAATAAGACAAGTCTTATTTTATTTTGGGGTTAGTTGTTGTGTTGAGAATTGAGAGAGGGTGAGCTCTTCTTCTCTTGAGGAACTTCATCTTCTCCAGTGAAGAACATCCCTACTTCGACGAAGAACGCCGTCACGTTGTTCCATCTTCTCTCCGCATCAAATAAAGGGAGACGCTGCTTCCTCCTCAGACGTTCTCCATCGGCGTATACGGAGCCTCACTCCGTGACACCGTTTTCTACGACGCTAGCTTCCGCGAATTTCTTTGAGGTAGGGGTTGTTTTATCGTTCAAGTATTATTTAACGTTCTTCGTTAATTTAATTAACCACTTGCTATCGATATCACGGGAGGATATCAGACTGCACAAACACGGCCGATCCTCCTCCCCTTTTTGTTGTTGATCATCGTTGTGGCTTAGAATGGAGGCGACGCGGTGCCGTTGCACCGCGCGGAAACGAGAGAACCGCGGCCGGAGCAGGTCGCGACAAAGGTGCGTGGCGCCGTCGTGCCACGCTGGTGAGGCCGAAGGAGACCGCGACAAAGAGCGGGCGGCGGCGGAGGGGCGCGGCGCCGTCGCGCTGCGCCAGACGGGCAAGAGCCGTGACCTTTGGCCGCGGCGGTTCAACAAGGGGGCGGCCGGACTCAGCCGGACGCCGGCGCATTAGGAGGCGGGACCCGCGGCAGCTCACCGGCCGGCCAAATGGCCGACCGTTTCTAAAAAACCGGGGGGCGTAACCCCCAGTTTTAGTAGGGCAGACCCCACCTGAAGGGGGGGGGAGGGGGCACCGTTTCTTCAATCAAGGGGGGCAGCGTCCCCCCGCATCCCGCTCGGCCGAGAGCCGAGCCGCCGGCCACGCGGGCCGGGCCGCGCCCATCCGGGCTGGACCCGGACCCGGGTCGGGTCGACCTGGTTCGGGCTGACCCAGGGGGTATTGGGTCGGGTCGGACCGGGCCCAAACCCCCTATTTACGGACATATCTGTTCAAACGCCCATTACTTGGGCTACGGATCTCCGATCGATGTACCGTCAGTTGCATTGAGATCCTTGGATCGAGATGGTCGTTTCGGTATATTACAATCAAGGTTTCAGAGAACTTTGGGTATGGACGGGTTGGTTCGAACACGAAACCAACCGGGCCCTCGGAGCGGAAACGCTTATAACTTGAGCTCCGGACGTCCGATTGACGTGCCATCGACTTTGTTGGATTCCTCTTAGTGAGACGGTTCCTTTGGATTACTTCGCTCGAGGTTTGGACGCAGCTGGAGTATGTTCGGGTTGGTTTTAGCTTAAAAACCAACCAGGCCCCTGGGACGAAAAAGCCAATATCTCTCAGACCGGGCGTCCGATTGACGCGCCGTCTGTCACATTGAGTTTCTGTTGACGAGATAGAACTTTGTGATACATAAACTCTGGACTTCGTGACAGTTGATGTATCGACCCCTTGGCTCGTGGAGCGGACCCTCTCGGAATCGAGCGTGCTGTGTGCGGGAACCCTAGTGCTGGCTGCGACGAAGATGACGACTTCCGTACAAGGATCCTCAGTGGGTTCGACGAGGACGAATTCCGTACAAGGATCCTCAGTGGGTTCAACGAGGACGACTACCGTGCTGGGATCCTCCGTGAGTTCGACGACAACGTCTACCGTACTGGGATCCTCCGTGGGTTCGACGACGACGTCTATCATGCTGGGATCCTCCGTGGGTTCGACGACGATGACTTCTGTACTTGGATCCTCCGTGGGTTCGACAGCGATGACTACTATACTTTGATCCTTCGTGGGTTCGGCAACGATGACATCTATACTTGGATCCTACGAGGGTTCGACAGAGGAGATGATTCAGAGGCTATATCAATCATCTCCACCTCCCTTCGTGAATAGTATACCTGTGTGAGCTCAGTCTTGACTTTCAATCATTATCTTCGATATGATTGACTTGCCTTCCTGTGTGGATTGGGTTGTGCTTTCCTGTGTGGATTGGGTTGTATCTTCCTGTGTGGGCTGGGTTGTACTTGAGCTCGTGAGTTAGAGAAGAACTGGAATTGATGACTTAGGTATATGTATGGGCATATACCTAAGTAGTGTTGGTTGATACTTGTATTCGTATCTTTCCTTTGTAGTTTATCCTTCGTGGATTCTGGGAGACCCTCAGGAGTCTCGGGGTCCCTATTGAGTATCGTATACTCACCCCTGCACGGTCTATGCCGACACTACGTTGTGTTGGATGCAGACGACGGACAACGCTGATCGTGGTTGAGGCTTGAGGAGCAGGACGATACCCGGAGGTGGTCTATCAGGTGGGACGTACACGGAGAGGACGACCAGACCTGAGGAGCCGACGAGACTGTCTGTACTCACCCTCCAAGTGGGAGTTTAGGAGGACGACTTCGTGGTTTCTTCTTTACTTATCAGTTGTTGTAATTTCCTTTCAGTTGTACCACACTTTCAGTTGGGTTTGTATACTATCCCATTTACTTTCCAACATTTACTTTTGTACTCAGTTTACTTAGTGTTTACTTCAGCTTGCGTACTCTGTGGTGTTTGTTTTCTTATATAAAGGAAATGCCTTCCCTTTTATCAGGATTTACGCCTTTGGTGCTAGTCTCCAGCCCCTGGCCTATGGAAGGAGGGCTTGGGGTAGTCACGACACGGGCCCCGAGGACGGGTCGTGACAAATTGGTATCAAAGGAGTTCGGTTCTACCGTAGAACTCAGGACTCTGATAATTTCTTCTATGTGAAGCAATAGTGTTGAGGGTATTTGAGTGTGGTTGTCAGTCCAGGGAGTCCAGTGTTGGTGCGGCGGCCGACGTATCCATACACCAGGACCCTGACTTCTGATTTCCGACTCAATGCACGAAAACATTGATGGCATGTGTGTTTCAAAAGTTTTCTTTGTGATTACTTTATGTCAGCTCACCAGGTATGCTGTATGGACCATGGAGCACCTGTTTCCCTTCAGGATGACCCCATGACGGCAGCCGGCTAGGGTTCTGAGCTTTGTGCGAGACGGCAACCCACCGAGTGATGAGGTCTCGGTACATGGCCCTATTACAGCGGAGGCACCGGTGGTACCTCTACCCGCTGAGCCACCGATGCCACAAGCCCCAGCAGCTGAGAGTGCATGTCACCTGAGTGAACTGCACGAGTTTCAGCATCAGAGACCGCCCAGGTTCCGTGGAGAGACGGACCCTCAGGCAGCCGAGGATTGGCTGGAGGCTGTTGTTCGAGTCTTCAGATTGGTAGGGACACCAGCTGACCTCATGGTGATCCTTGCGGCGAGTCTCCTGCACGCAGCAGCAGGTAGATGGTGGAGCCTAATGCTCCAAGTGCATGACGAGACATCTCTCTTTTGGTCGGACTTCTAGAGCCTCTTCCACTTGGAGTTCGTTCCAGCCACCCTCCGTGCGGTGCGCATTCAGGAGTTACTACAGCTACGGCAGGGAAGCATGACGGTAGCCCAGTACTCGGCGAGATTTACCGACCTCTCACGCTACTCCACAGATATGGTACGGGACCCATTATTCTGGGCCCGGACCTTCGAGTAGGGACTGAGGCATGAGATCAGGGCTTCGATGATCTCCCTCAACATACCGACGCAGGCGGAGGTTCTGGAGAGAGCCCTTCTAGTGGAGAGTTTTCTTTCTGAGTAGTCACCAGCGGAGAGACCCTCCACAGGATGAACCGCAACGGAGTCTTCTGCAGCCGGTAGTAGACAGATGACATAGAGGACCAAGCGTGCTAGACCATCAGATGAGAAATCTCAGGAAACAGGTTTGGTTGTGCGGAGCACATGAAACAGATCCAGCCACACGAGGAGTAGACAGTTCTATGCATGCGGCGGGCAGGGTCACATGGATCAAGACTGCTCGACCCACCCTGAAGATGAGCACCGAGCGGTAGAGGGACCTCCCAGGCAGAGGTTCGACCGTGGCGGTCGCAGGGAACAGGCGGACGAGGCAGAGGAGCTGGCCGAGCAGCGGGTGGTGGGCGACGCTTTGAGGCCCTACCACCACCACCACCAGGAAGACCACCCCGACCGCAGGGAATGGGTGGACAAGGGAGAACTCAAATTCAGGTAGCTAAGGCCTACGACCATGGAGTTCTGGGAGCAGACAGACAGGAGCAGGACTAGCTCCAGACATGGAGGCTTTTGTTCATGATGCTTCTAGATTTGTTGATATTTTGTCTGTGGATTCTTTGTGTCTTTGTACCTTGAGATGCAGTAATAAAAGACACTTATTCTTGTGATGTTTTCTTCCCTGTCCTTTTTATGTATTTGATACTGAGAGGTTCCGGTTAAAACCGTTGACTTGACCCTCACTTTTGAGATTCCTACTGGAGGAGACCTAGTGATCACACACTACTGCCGACAGTGTGACTCGACCCTTGGAGGTGAGAGTAACAGTTGAATCTCTTGGTAGTAGCGTTGAGGCCTTACGACGTCGTCCATGGCATGAAATAGTACCATTCATGTTAGGATTGAATGTATTAGGCTAAGGATGTGGTTCATCCAGGGGATGAGACCAGATTTCTCTTTTCGGAAGAGGAGGAATCTCACCAGCTCTTGTAGATCGTAGATGAAGAAGAGTGGAGTTTAGTTCTTACAAATGGCTAGTCTCACCCATTGTACGCCGAGCGAATGGTTTACGGTTCTCACCAACTCAATATTCTCAGGTGTATCTTTTCTCAGAAGGATATGAACCTGAGATAACGGATATGGCTTGAGTTCCTCCAGGACTATGACATCGAGACATTTTATACTCCTGAGGAGGGGAACGTTATAGCAGATGCTCTTAGTAGGAGATCGGGCATTCAACTGTTAGGAGTGGTGAGACAATAGCTGGCCACGTTTTCAGATATTCTTTGTGGATAGTGTTGGAGTGAGTATGTGTAGAACCAGATATGGTTCATGCTACGATGAAGAAGGTGCAGATCATCCAGGAGTATATGAGGATTGCTTAGAGCCGATAGAAGTCCTATGATGACAGGAGGTGGGGACCACTGGAGTTTGAGGATGGCGGCTGCGTTTTTCTTACGGGTCTCACCTCAATGTGGATTACAGAGATTTGGAAGGGGCGACAAGTTATCTCTACGCTTCATCGGACCATTCCAGGTTCTCAGCAGGATAGGCGAGGTGGCTTATTGCCTGGCTCTACCACTTCAGTTGCACCGGGTGCACGATGTCTTCCACGTATCTCAGCTGAGGAGATACGTGTACGACCCGACGCATATCATCGACCATGGGGAGCTGGACATCGATGAAGGAGCGACTTTTGCAGAGGTCCTAGTGGAGATTGAGGATCGATAGGAGCGGGTCCTACGTGGGCGGTCGATTCCTCTAGTGCGCATCAGGTGGCAGCACGAGAACCTACAGGAGAGCACTTGGGAGTGAGAGGCTCAGATGCGTGCACAGTACCCTCATTTGTTCTCCTAGTTTGTGATGTATATTTACGGGGACGTAAAGCCCTGAGGTGGGAGTAATGTAAAGACATGTAAATTTCAAGTAAAATTATCTCTTAATTTCTTTGGGATTTTACGAGTATGTAGTTTCTGATGACACCTGATTCCAAGGCCCGGTATGCCCGGAATCAATTTCTGAAGTTTAGCTCGGGTACGTTCAGTGAACGAACGAGCGGGTTTTTCTATCTTTTGAACCAGTGCTCAAAATCGAAATACAAGGGCACCGATGAAACCACAGTGCCGATAATTGCTTAGGAAGACCTTTATTGGAGTTGCGTTTTCTCAGGAGGAGTTGTTTAAAAATGGATTAAGTGTAAAGTGAAATAAAGTTATGTCACAATTTTATTTCTCTTTTCTAGGCGGTTTATTCCTAGGTATGGGAGTTGGGGTGGGACCCACTAAAATCCTAACTCCTCTTGATAGGATATTAGTGAGGTGGGTCCCACACGATCCCCACCCCTTCAAATTCCTCTAACTCCTCTAACTCCTCTTTAAGTTGACAAATCCATTTAATTTGTAACTCTCCCCCCTCTCCTCTTTATTCAAGCCAACACACATAATCAATTAAGTTGGATTTGTGTTTGAATTTTAAAAATTAAAATTCATGGCTTGAAGTAATAAAATAAGACAAGTCTTATTTTATTTTGGGGTTAGTTGTTGTGTTGAGAATTGAGAGAGGGAGAGCTCTTCTTCTATTGAGGAAATTCATCTTCTCCGGCGAAGAACATCCCTACTTCGACGAAGAACGCCGTCACGTCGTTCCATATTCTCTCCGCGTCAAAGAAATGGAGACGCCACTTCCTCCTCAGACGTTCTCCATTGACGTATACGGAGCCTCACCCCGTGACTCCGTTTTCCGCAATGCTAGCTTCTGTAAATTTCTTTGAGGTAGGGGTTGTTTCATCGTTCAAGTATTATTTAACGTTCTTAGTTAATTTAATTCACCACTTGCTATCGATATCATGGGAGGAGATCAGACCGCACAAACACGGCCGATCCTCCTCCCCTTTTTGTTGTTGATCATCATTGTGGCTTGGAACGGAGGCAACGCGGTGCCGTTGCACCACGTGGAAATGAGAGAATCGCGGACGGAGTGGGCCGCAGTGAAGGTGTGCGGCGCCGTCGCACCGTGCTGATGAGGCCGAAGGAGACCGCTGCCAAGAGCGGGCCGCGGAGAAGGGGCGCAGTGCCATCACGCCGTGCTGGAACACCATGGAGGGCCACGGCTGGGGTGGGCCGCGACAGAGGGGCGCGGTGCCGGACGGGCAAGAGCCGCGACCTTTGGCTGTGGCGGTTCAGCAAGGGGGCGGTCGGACTCAGCTAGTCGCCAGCGCATCAGGAGGTGGGACCCGCAGGGGTCCCGCGGCAGCTCACCGGCCGGCCAAATGGCCGGCCGTTTCAGAATAACTGGGGGGCGTAACCCCCAGTTTTACTAGGGCGGACCCCACCTGAAGGGGGGGGGGGGTTTCTTCAATCAAGGGGGGCAGTGCCCCCCCGCATCCCGCTCGGCCGAGAGCCGAGCCGCTGGCCACACGGACCGGGCTGGACCCAGAACTGAGTCGGGTCGACCCGATTCGGGCCGACCCAGGGGGTATTGGGTCGGGTCGGACCGGGCCCAAACCCCCTGTTTACGGACAGATCCGTTCAAACACCCATAACTTGGGATACAGACCTCCGATTGACGCACCGTCAGTTGCATTGAGATACTTGGATCAAGAATGTCCTTTAAGTATACTACACTAAAGGTTTAGGATAACTTTGGGTATGGCCGGGTTGGTTCGAACACAAAACCAACCGGGCCCTCGGAGCGGAAACGCTTATAACTTGAGATCCGAACGTCCGATTGATGTGCCGTAGACTTTGTTGGATTCCTATTAGTGAGAAGGTTCCTTTGGATTACTTATCTCATGGTTTGGATACAGCTGGAGTACGGTCGGGTTGGTTTTAGCTTAAAAACCAACCGGGCCCCTGGGACGAAAAAACCAATATCTCTCAGACCCGGCGTCCGATTGACGTGCCGTCTGTCGCGTTGAGTTCCTGTTGATGAGACGAAACTTTGTGATACATCAAATCTGGACTTCATGATAGTTGATGTATCGACCCCTTGTCTCGTGGAGCGGACCCTCCCGAAATCGAGCGTGCTGTGTGCGGGAACCCTAGTGTTGGCTGCGACAAAGATGATGACTTCTGTACAAGGATCGCCAGTGGGTTCGACGAGGATGACTTCCGTACAAGGATCCTTAGTGGGTTCGATGAGGACAACTACCATACTGGGATCCTCCGTGGGTTCGACGATGACGTCTAATGTATTGGGATCCTCCGTGGGTTCGACGACGACGTCTACCGTGCTGGGATCCTCTATGGGTTCGATGACGATGACTTCTTTACTTGGATCCTTCGTGGGTTCGGCAACGATGACTACTATACTTGGATCCTCCGTGGGTTCGGCAGTGACGACATCTGAACTTGGATCCTATGAAGGTTCGGTAGAGGAGATGATTCAGAGGCTACATCAATCATCTCCACCTCCCTTTGTGAATAGTATACCTGTGTGAGTCGAGTCTTGACTTTCAATCATTATCTTCAATATGATTGACTTGCTTTCCTGTGTGGATTGGGTTGTGCTTTCCTGTTTGGATTAGGTTGTATCTTCCTGTGTGGACTGGGTTGTACTTGAGCTCGTGAGTTGGAGCAGAACTAGAATTGATGACTTAGGTATATGTATGGGCATATACCTAAGTAGTGTTGGTTTATATTTGTATTCATATCTTTCCTTTGTGGTTTATCATTCGTGGATTCTGGGAGACCCTCGGGAGTCTCAGGGTCCCTACTGAGTATCGTATACTCACCCCTGCACGGGCTATACCTGCACTACGTTGTGTTGGATGCAGACGACAAATAGCGCTGATTGTGGTTGAGGCTTGAGGAGCAGGACGATACCTGGAGGTGGTCTATTAGATGGGACGTACACGGAGAGGACGACCAGACCCGAGGAACTGATGAGACTGTCTGTACTCACCCTTCAGGTGGGAGTTTCGGAGGATGACTTCGTGGTTGCTGCTTTACTTATCAGTTGTTGTACTTTCCTTCCAGTTGTACTTCACTTTCATTTGGGTTTGTATACTGGCCCATTTACTTTCTAGCATTTACTTTTGTACTCAGTTTACTTAGTGTTTACTTCAGCTTGCATACTCTGTGGTGTTTGTTTTCTTATATAAAGGCAATTCCTTCCCTTTTATCTAGATTTATGCCTTTGGTGCTAGTCGCCAGCCCCTGGCCTATGGAAGGCGGGCTTGGGGTAGTCACAGCACAGGCCCCGAGGACGGGTCGTGACATCACACCCTACTTGGGCCACCATTGCATTGGGTACCCGAGTAGATTCTATTTGGTAGCAGGGCTATGCTGTTTTCATTTACTTGGGTTATAGGAGTAGAGGAACGAGCGGATGCTTGGGATGATCGAGGAGATCGTCCTTGGGGTTTTGAGTCATTATTTATTTATTTCTATATTGGAATGTATAGCATGCTGTTTTGTTCACTGTTTTCTACTTTTGTAACATTAGCATGTCATGCATGCATCTTCTGTATAATTTGGCATTGACCACTTTTATAAAATGAGTATTATTTGTCTTCCGCTGTTTGTCATTTATGAGTTACTACTTTTGCTATTGTTTGTTATCTACACTGATATACTGCTGTGCAACTCTGATAAGAGGGTATAGTCTCCCCACTGACTATTCTTAGACCCTCGCTGCTAGTTGAAAGCCTCTGACGTACGTGGAGACGCACTTGAGGTCATGTGGTGACTGGTCCGACCACCAGTTCAGGGGTGAGCCGGGTCGGGACATTACACTGTGCGACTCATAATAATCATTAATAATAATCTGAAAGTCTAAGGACCAATACACACGTTCGCAGATAATAGCATCCAATGACACGTATGAATGTGGATTTCCTACCGGCGGGTCTCGTTCTCATAATATCCTACTGGATATTACCAAGGGCGTACACCATGAGAAGGTGCCTCAAAGTCCTATGAGTCTCCACCCCTGATAGACTGTATCATTTGTGTCCCTCAAATGACATCACCCGTCTATAGAATATATATTCAAGAATAGTGTCGTAGCACTTCCGGGTTCTCATCATAGTGGAGAACTGCTATGACCTTTTAGTGCGACAGCTACTCTTAAGACATTATCACATACTATGTTATGCATAAGAATAATCATGATGTGATAAGTAGTATATAAATATTAAAACAATGAATACATGTTTATCATAAAGTACAAAAGAAGTTGGTTCTAGGGAACCAACTCCAACAGACTCCCACTTGCACTAGAGCTAACTACTAACAACCTTTAGTCTGCTAGCTCTCACATGATATTAATACTTCTGACGAGATATACCTTTAGTTAAGGGGTCCACCACGTTCTCTTCCTTGGGTACTCCTCTCACTATAACTTTACCCCTCTGATAAAAATCCCTCAAGAGATGATACTTTCAGAGTATATTCTTTGTCCGTTGGTGTGATATTGGATCTTTTGCAAGATCCACTATTGCAGTATTATTACAATACAATGTGATAGGGTCTTTAATACTAGGTACCACATCAAGCTCTTGGAAAAAGTTCCAAATCCAAACGGATTCCTTGGTTGAATTAGAAGACACTATATACTTAGACTTCGTTGTAGAATCAACAACAACTGACTACTTTGAACTCTTCCAGCTCACAGATCATTAGTTGAGACAAAAACATATCTTGATTGCAACTTCAGATCATTTTGATATGTCTGAAAACCAGAATCAGTATAACCCTTGATGACCAGCTCCTTTTCTCCTCCATACACCAGGAACACATCCTTAGTTCTTTTCAGATACTTAAGTAAAGCCTTAACATTAGTCCAATGTCATTCTCCTATATCTTCTTAATATCTTCCTACCATGCTCAGTGCATAGGCAACATCAAGTCTAGTACATAACATGACATACATGATTGATCCTATCACTGAAGCGTATGAGATCTTACTCATTCTCTCTTTCTATTGTTGTGTTTGAAGACACATTTTCTTAAAAAGATGTAAACCATGTGACATTGGAACCAATCTCCTTTTGGATTGTTCCATACTAAATCTCTTTAGTATCTAGTCAATATATGTACTTTGACTTAGTCCAAGTAGCCTCTTGGATCTATTACAAATGACCTTGATCCCTAAAATGTAGTTTGCTTCTCCTAAGTCCTTCATGGAGAAACACTTGTTCAACCAGTCCTTAACTGACTATAAGACTGGTATATCATTTCTAATAAGTAATATTTCATCAACATACACTACTAAGATAGTGACCACATTCCCATTAAACCTTTTGTAAACACATGGCTCACATTCGTTCTTAATGAAACCAAATTCTCTTATGGATTCATCAAATCGAATATTCCATGACCTAAATTCTTAATTCAATCCATAAATGGATATTTTCAACTTGAAAACCCTTTTGGCATCACCTGGTGTCACAAACACTTCTGGTTGTGCCATATAGACATCTTCCTGAAGGTTCTCGTTAAGTAATGCGGTTTTGAAATCCATATTCCAAATCTTATAGTCATGGTGAAATACTATAGAAAGTACGATTCTTATAGATTTAAACATGAAAAATGGAAAAAATGTTTCATTATAGTCAATTACTTGACGCTATTTAAAACTTGAGCCACTAGCCTTGATTTATAGGTACTTACTTTACCTTCCATGTCCAGTTTCCTCTTGAATACCCATTTGCATCCAACAAGCTTTACATCAACTGGTGCATCTACCAAAACCCAAATTTGATTTTGATACTTGAAATCTATCTTATAATTCATAGATTTTATCCATATTGTAGCTTCTTAGCTCTATACTAACTCCTTATAGTAGAGATGTTCATCATTATCCAATAATAACGAGTCACCATCCTCAGTAACTCAAAAACCATATCCCTCTGGTTCCCTTACCTCTCTTACACTCCTACACAATACTTGTATTTCAGGAACTACTTATTCCATAGGGACCTATGGAACTTGTTCCTATACCAACTCCTATGTATATTTGAGCATCAATTTCATTAAATTCAATCTTACTCCCACTATCCTTTTTGAGGATGTGCTCCCTCTTAAGAAATATGGCTTGTCTGGCAACAATCACTTTCTTGTCTGAGGGGTTGTATAGGTATTATTCCTTTATTTCATTAGGATACTGTTTCGGTGCGGATGTGCGTCGGGTTACGCTGTTCCGCCAGGACGCGTTCGCGCGTGCACCCGTCAACCCGAGGGGATGGGCGCGCGGCTTGTGGTCCCGCAGTCCCGCTTTCCAAAGGCAGGCGGCATCCGTCCCTTATTCAGGGGCGTCTACTCCTTGATCGAAACCGGGATGATGGGATGTCGGCTCCTCCTTCCTTGGACGTCTCCTCGGAACTCGTCGCCTAATCCGGGTCTCCCTCATAGATTTAAGACATGCTCGTGAATCTCGTTCCCGGCGCCATATCTTCATGGACATCGGTTAATTATGCTGCTTCCGCCCGGATGCTCCAAGGAGTCTGGTCGGGGCAGCAACCTGCGGTGAGGAGGCCGGGTGGCTCTGGGTGCTGGGGGCGTGTCGTAACACTGCGGCTCTGCACGTCTGTCTTCCGTCCCTAATAGGGCTTCTCGAAGACATGATGGCCTGAGGCATCCCGCACTGGGTGCGGGGAACTGTGTCCCCTGAGGTTTTCCTCAGCTTCCCATGTTTAACACGGGGTACGCCGCGAGTTTAACGTCCAGCGGGGACGGCATCGGACCGATCAACACGAAAAGTGGATCAGATGACAGAACCCCTTGCGGGGAACCTCCGACGCTGGGGCCAGCGCATGGGCGGCTTCCCAAGTGATATGGAGTGGAGTGAAGTGGCATGACCCCACCGGGATGTGGCGGCCCGGGTAAGGATCAGGATGGATGATGGAGTGAAGAGCTTGGACCCCGTAGAGGCTTCCTACGTACCGCGCGTTAGCACGGATCAAAGTCAACGTAGTTCGGGTATACAGTTTAACGTCATGCTGGACGTCGGCAAGCCGAATCACGAAGGGGTCGAGGCCGCCGGGCGGAGGATTGAACCGAACCACCTCGCACAGAGGGGGATGGAACGGCCGGGTGGATCACAGTTTCACGTCATGCTGGACAATAAAAGGAGAAATGGAAAAAGGGGTTGTGGGGAGGCACAGTGGAGATACACACTGGCAGTCTCCCACAGGGGCGGATTCATAGGTGAATCGACGCAAGCGTGAACCCTGGAGGGGTCCACTGATGGACGAACCGACGTGAATACGACCGGGACGACCAGGTGGTGGGCTTGAACCTCAGGGAGGCTTCCTACGTACCCTAT
The DNA here is from genome assembly GCA_963277665.1 of Viscum album. NCBI lineage: Eukaryota > Viridiplantae > Streptophyta > Magnoliopsida > Santalales > Viscaceae > Viscum > Viscum album. The sequence continues at coordinate 1,451,296,154 of OY728152.1, read as the reverse complement.
TTAGAAGACAGGGATCAAAGTCCACGTAGTTCATTCTGTCAGGACTTACGCACTTGAGGCAGCCCAGATGCGGCAAAGCTCAGTTGGAAGGGACTTGGACCGAAAGTAGAAGGCACCTCGATCCCAGTCACACCCTCTACTGGCTTCGGCAGTGGGGAGGCGCAATGGAGATACACATGTGCAGCCCCCCACAAGAAACTAGGGGTTTGTAATACCCTACCCCCGTAGGGAAAAGCCGCTCCCATTAAATCGTCCCTAAAGAGGGGCAATCCCGACATCCCTGCAGAGACGAGCGGGTGGGGGCCACATCCAAACCGGGGGGGGACCCTGCGTGCGAGGTACAGGATCGGGTGATGCGGACGGTTTAGCGTCTTGCCAGACGAAGTACAGTTTAACGTCGTGTGTTGAGGACGAAGCGGACGGTTTAACGTCTTGCCGGACGAAGTACAGTTTAACGTCGTGTGCTGAGGACGAAGCGGACGGTTTAACGTCTTGCCGGACGAAGTACAGTTTAACGTTGTGTGGTGAGGACGAAGGTGACGGTTTAACGTCTTGCCGGACGAAGTACAGTTTAACGTCTTGTGTTGAGGACGAAGGTGCTTGGCAGTTTAACGTCTTGCAGCACGGACGATAGGGGCTAGGCAGTTTAGCGTCGTGCAGCTTGGACGTAGTACAGTTTAACGTCATGTTGGACGGATGCAGTTTAGCGTCATGCAGGACGAATGTGCAGTTTAACGTCATGCTGGACGTTTGGTTGCCGCCGATGGGTCCGTGTCACTTCGCGCGAGCCTGGAGGGCCGCACGGGAAGACAACGCACGGTGCGGGCACCCAAGATGAAGATCATCGGGCGCCACGCAGGCGGGTACCCTCAGGGGGTCAAGGGGGGCGACCCTGGCGGATTGCGCGCAAAAGAGGAGCTTTGCGCGCAAAACAGCGGGTCGGCGCGCAAAATGGCGGGCTGGCGCGCAATCGGGCCAGCCCTTTGCGCGCGGATGATTGAGATTGCGCGCACCGGGCTTCGGGTAGCACGCGGGGGCAACGGCTCATTCTCTAACGAATGGCCACTTTGAAAATGGGGGGTGCGCGCAATCGGGCTGGATTGCGCGCACCCGGGGGCAATTGCGCGCAAGAGGCTTCTTTTGCGCGCAAAGGCCTTCGGGTTAAGGATTATTCAAAGGAAAGGAGCCAAGGGGATTGCGCGCGAAGGCGAACCCCAAGGCTCTATTGCGCGAAAGAAAGGAGGTTACCTGAAGATCGGCATTGCGCGCGGAAGGGGTTGGATTGCGCGAACGAGCGACGCTTCGGATTCTGGCAACCTTCAAAACGTCGGGGGTCGCCTTATATTTATAGGCAACCCCGAGCGCGGAATCCGGTCTCGAGCGCGGAATTCCCTTCGCGGGCGCGGAATCAGGACCCGGCGCGCAAGGGAGCCGCGCAGGCCACGGGCGCGCAAAATAGCGCGCCGGCCCAGCGCATTGCACGCATCCCGGGAGGATTGCGCGCCGCGACTGAACTTTGCGCGCGGGCCTCTGAAATTTCGCGCAAGTCCTCCGGGCCCTCCGGAACGTGCCTATGACTCCAAATATCACTTCGCTTTCCGCATCCGGAGCTTCGTTTGGGAACAACGGACTTTTCCGGCGTCTACAAAAGCCCCCCCTCGGAATCTGATCGGCGAGAGGTCGCAACGATCGGGTTCCGAGGGAGACGCCGGAATGCCGAAGTCCTGGGCTGCGCGGGACTTAGGCGCGCAAAAAGGGGCGCCGAACGCGCAATTCGCAGCCGCGGTCGCGCAATCGAGCGTTCCGCGCGGCGCGGAATCCCGGCCTCATCTATAAATAGGGGTCCAGGGTTCCGCGTTCCGTACACAGGCCTTCCGCGCGATAAGCTTCAACGCTCTCGTGCGCGAAATTGCCTTTTCCGGTCGCGAAATTCGCCCGATCGGCGCGCAAAACCATCCGGAATTCGCCTGCCTTTGCGCGAAAACCCGGAACTTTGCACGACATTCTTCCCAATTGCGCGCCGTCCACTTGGATTGCGCGCTAACCTTCAAACTTCTCTACCAGCCTCGTCCGATCCCGCACGCTTCATCCCTTAACCCGCACGACTCCCGAAACTTCTGAGATGGCCGCGCATCAAGGAAATGAGGGGGATGCCGCCATTCGCAGAGCAGAGATGGCGGCGAACGAGGAGGTTTACGGAGCCAAGGATATTGTTTCCAACTATCAATCCCTGTTCGACTTACTGACGCCGGCCCAAAAGACATATCCACTGTCGGACAACCTGCTGCTCTGGAACTTCGGCATCCTAGATGAGGTTCTGGTGCCAGGGTTCGAGGTTGATGCGCCACGGACCTGGGTGACTCGGGAGGACGAGCTTCCCCGCTATAACATCACCAACAATGGGCATCCTGCTAGGGAGACCAGGCACTTGGACGTCTATGTCCTGAACCCGAGGACGCGAACCATTGACGGAGGTGAGCCTACTGCGGAGAATTCTCCAGCCCTCTACTCGAGCATATATCGCCAGAGTGTCACTGACGACACCAAGGGCTGGCTGAAGGACTGGGACTTGCGGTCTGGGGGCAATTTCACCAGCGAGTGGGCCTGGGCGTTCTGGGTACGCCACACTTGCGATCACTTCGCAGAGGAGCTGCGGTACATCGGCCTATTTGAGGCGGTTTGGACGTCGCAGTTCCACTTCTACCAGCAGTCCGAGCTCGGGCCGGAGCTGTTCACCCGCTGGTCTCCGGATACCAACACCTTCCATCTTCACCATGGGGAGGTCGACATCGGTCTCTGGGACATCCACTGCATCGGAGGTATCCCGCTGGAGGGCTACCAATACGATGAGTTCCTGCCACCGAAGAACACCTGGGAAGACAGGTCACAGACTCCTATTCTGACCTGGCATCTGCTTGACCTGGCTACGCAGCGGCTCGGGATCAAGGACTTCCAGAAGGACATAGCCTACAAGGAGTGGTTCGGCCAGTTCTTGGAGCATGACCCGGCGGTCAAGATGCCAGGCAGGGGGAAGCGGTGCCCGACCGCAGCTCAGAGGAGCCGGAACGGGTCGTACTGGCGGGTCTTGGAGACGGGCGACTACCGCTCATGGGGGTACCGCGTCATCGAGGCCCGGGACCCAAATGTCCGGTACGCGGCGTTCCTGGCCGCCTTTCTGAGTGGGTGGATCCTGCCAGTGCGGGACGCGAGAATGGGCGTTCGCCCGGCGACACTGGCGGTGGCGGGCGCTATGGCCGCCAACAAAAGATACAACCTCGGGGTCCCAGTGCTGGCGAGGCTGTATGCCATCCTGGGACGCATCTCACGAGGGGGGTCGCCACGAAGGATCTGTGGGCCCTTTCAGTTCTTCCACGGCTGGGTGGCTGCTCACCTCGGTGGGTACACGTTTCCGAACGCCATCATTCCTCCGGGCAACGGCCTGCGACCCTCCCTGCTGAACATCGCGGGGGTCGCTCCGATGACCCTAAGTGAGGAGGGCGTGAGGATTCGGATTGGCAATCATGCCAATTTCAACTTCAGTCCGTTCCCCACTCCCGTCGGCCAGATGATCGACAATGGGCAGGGTCCGCTGGAGCAGCACGAATACTTCCTGAACATGCGGGGCGGGGTGCTCGTGGCTCGGATCGACGGGAAGGTGATCTGCGAGCCTTACGTGCCAACCCGGTTCGCCAGGCAGTTCGGGTGCCTTCAGCGGATGCCGAAGAGGGTATTCACTGCCGTCCGGGAGGAGACGAACCCTTGCGTCCTTCGCCAGATGTGGCTGATGTTTGCCGCTTTCGGCTCTGGCGACGTCATCACTCTCCCTCCTACCGGGGTTGACGCAGGCTTGGCGACCGAGTACGCCGAACACTGGGCCATCGCGTACCCCGAGGGGCTTCTACGGAAGCCAGTTCGGCGGCTCGAGGTTACCCGTGCGGAGACCGGGCGTCAAGGAAGGAGGCGAGGCGCCGCCACACGGGGGAGAACGGAGGCGCGCCAAGCAGCGGAGCCGGCGCGGGCAGGGACTTCGGCGGCGGGCACATCGCGAGCTGCCGCCACGACCTCGGCGCCCAGAGAGGGGGCACGCGCGGTGGTCGAAGAGCGGCCCGGGAAGCAGGTGAGACGTCTGCTCGAACCCTCCCACGATGCAGTCTTCCCGGCACTGTGGTCGGCCTGGATGACCCTGCGGCAGTCACTGGGGACCGACGCCATCTGGCGAAAGATTCTCAGAGAAGGAATCCATCTACCAGAGGTCGGGCGCCTCCATATTGCCGACAGGGTGGACTTCAACCGGCAGTATGTGTATCTGACGGCCATGGACGATTACGCGCGCCAACGTGGTCAGCGTGCGGAGCCATCCCTTCTGGTGAAGGTGATGCTCGGTCTAGAGCCCGCTCCAGAACAGATGCCGCCGGCGGAAGATGAAAGTGGCAGCAACTCCGAGGAAGAGGAGGAAATGGGGGAGGATGAAGGCTCCGAGGGAAGATCCCATCAGGGGAGTCCGCGGGAGAGCGGCGAGGTGGCCGGCTCTAACAATGTTGATGTCACTGAGCTCCTCGAGGTCCGCTTCTATCCCTACTCAATCTGCTTCATCCATTCTCTTATGCAGCTTCTAACCCATTTCTCCATCTTTCTCAGGAGCGCACGGATGTTGGTCAGGCATCCTCAGCGGGAGTAGGAGGGGCGCCAGCAGGACAAGGCGGGGGCCAGGCACCCATTATCGAATTGACAGGCGCGGAAGGGCCCCCTGCTGTAACTGTTCCTGCGGCGGCCGGGATAGCGGAAGATGATGCTCTGACCTCCCGTAAGTCTCCTTGCTTTACTGCTGGTGCTTTCCATTGACGATCCGTGACTAACCATGGCATGCCCTGCGCAGTGATCTCAGGACTGGAGGCTCGTCGGGTTGCCGAACCCGGGCCATCTACGAGTGGACCAGTGGTGGACATGCCGCCTGCTCCGGAACAGACTTCCCAAACCGAGCCGGCCCCACCAACTGCTGATCAGGGGGCTGCGGACGCCGGCGGTGCTGACGTCGGAGAGAGGTCGGGGGCTGACGAGGGTGTCAGCGCCGCTGGGGAGAGAGAAGAAGGTCACCCAGATGTTGGGGAACCTATCCCTCATGAGGACCTCCCAGGGGCGGACCCTGCAGCAGACTTGCTGGCTGCCTTCCCTACCTACCGGCCTGCCGACCCCGAGGAGATGGACGACTCAGACGCGGAGGCGGTCGAGGAGAGCTGGATAACGCACCGCAGGGGGTGTAAGTGCATCCAGCGCTTCCTCAAGCGAGACCCATCGGAGTGGCTGGGGTGCATGGGATCACTTCAAACCTGGCTGCGCTTCCTGTGTGCCGGGGGAGCTGATGCTCAACGCCTCCATCTGACGGTCCGTGATTTCATGGCCGAAAAGATGCGCGAGAGCTGCCGGCGTGCCGACGTCACACAAAGTCGGGACATGTCGGAGAGCACGCGGGCGTTCCTCGCGGCGGAGCAGGAAGTCCGGCGCCTCGAAGGGCAGGCGGCAGAGAAGGAGGCCTTCGTCGCAGCGTGTACCGAGCTTGTGGAGCAACTAGCGGCCCAACTGGTTGACGCCCAGGTACAGCTGACGGAGGCGGGCCAACAGATGGTCACAATTCAGGTCGAGCGGGAGCGTGCACAGGCCAGAATCGACGAACTGCGTGCTGCGACCGCTGACGAAGAGAGGGCATGCAGAGAGCGAGAAGCAGCTCTGGAGGCCACCAGCCAAAGGGTAGCGGCATTAGAAAGAATCATTCAGCACGCTAATCCCTAAGGGCTTTGTTTTGCCGTTCCCAAAACATTTTCTTCCGCTACTTTGATCCATTTGTATGAATCAATATATTTATCTGCATCTTTTGGCTTAACATGCTCAACCACAATTCGTTGTCTTTGCGGGAGTGTTAACCAAGCATCAGGCATCCATAATTGGGCCTGGATTTCTGGAGAAAAGAGGGAGGTCATTCCTAGGAAAGGAGACCTCAGACCTAATCAATGTATCATCCCCCCAACTTGTTCCAACACACGAGCGGGACAATGCTAGGGGCGTTGAGATTTTATCCGAACATAGGGAAATGAGAAAGGGTGAATCGCGTGTCCCGAATCCAGACATCCACAACGGTCGGCCTTCCAGGAAATGCCCAAGATGGTAGGCGGACAGTGGATCGACCATAACAACTGCAATAGACGGACCGAAGGTCATCATTCATATTGCAGGAGGCAGACCACATGTCATCATGAATACCGCTTTGGGGTTCCTTCAGACACAAGGGTGGAAATCCAGATCAACAGGGCATGCGAAGCGTGGGGCGAAGTGACGATTGTTTGGACAGAACCCAATGCTCTCAGAATTGCGCCACCGTGGGGAAAGCGTATTAGGCGGATGCACTAATCTGGCCGTGAATCACCCCAATTCTCAGACAACACCTCTTTGACGAGGAAACCGTCACTTCCCACCATTGCAGTGGGGCATCCCGAGCTGAATCGGGGAGAATATCACAACTGCACCACTCTACCAGAAGCCAGGCCAGACGGCCGGCGACGAGGAGGGGCGGGACTTAATGATCCCTGAGGCTGGACCCGAGTTGAGATGCCCGGGCGTTCCTACGTACTCCATCAGGCTGGATATCAAGCCATACGCAGTTCTGAGAGTGCAGTTTAACGTCATGCAGGACGTAGAATCCCGTTTAGGGGAGATATTAGTTTAGGGTCGTAGAGCTCGGACCATAGGGGTAGATCTTAGTTTAAGGTCTTAGAGCTCGGACCATAAGGAGAGATCTTAGTTTAAGGTCTTAGAGCTCGGACCATAAGGAGAGATCTTAGTTTAAGGTCTTAGAGCTCAGACCATAAGGAGAGATCTTAGTTTAAGGTCTTAGAGCTCGGACCATAAGGAGAGATCTTAGTTTAAGGTCTTAGAGCTCGGACCATAAGGAGAGATCTTAGTTTAAGGTCTTAGAGCTCGGACCATAAGGAGAGATCTTAGTTTAAGGTCTTAGAGCTCGGACCATAAGGACCTCAAAGTACGCCACATCGTGGTCCTATCCCCTGGATATGCGAAGATTCACTGAGGGATAGTGTCAAGAGTGCCGAGGTTTCGCCTGGTCAGAATGGGAGGTGGAAAATGTGAATCATGCGGCCATTCACTCAAGGACTGGGGGCACCGGAGTAACGATATGGGAGTACTGCCGACCGTGGCGGAAAAGCAGCATCAATATCGCACTAACCGTTGGTGGAATGAGGCAGCAAACGAGCATCGACCGCTCAATCGCAGGATTCATATCGATTTGCTGCCCGAGGCCATTGGGGGTACCGGCCCGAGTCGGTGGGAGAGCACTGAGGCATTGTGTCCGAACCGTTCACGGGGGCTCCACCCAGGGCGTAGACAATGGGTCCGAATGAAAGGGAGCACGAAGCCTGAAAAGTGGAGGAAACCTGACCAAGCGGATCCTGACCCTCCTGGCAATAAACCAGAGTACTCTTGACACCGGTGGACCACTGCAAGGGGTCGGGGAACACGCCTTGAGGGTGACCTGAAGGCGGCGGATTCCCCAGAGAAGGGGGAATCTCTAAGAGGTGGGGGGCTGGACCCGAAGTTTCAAACATTCGGGCGTTCCTACGTATCCCATAAGGATGGGAATCAAGCCACACGTAGTTCTTGAAGCGCGGCGCAACACAATCGGGCACCAGCGCGGGGAAGAGTGCGGGTCTGACCCTCGCACACAGAAGGAGCGGCATTTGATATTTCTTGTTTGTCCTTAAAGATGAATGGTTTTTCTTTGTGCGGCGACATGCCTGTGATTGAGAAATCTATGGCGTCGCCACAATAATCAAGCAACAGAAGGCATTGATGAATGACGTGGTTATTAACCAGCGCCCAACATGAGTGTCCCCTGAGGAGGACATCACGATGCAGTGCCGTTTCTCGTCGGGCGGCCAAGACGATCACAGTTTGCGGTCGTGTGGTAGGACCAGACAACACAGTTTAAGGTCGTGTGGTTCGGACCATGGAGGAACCCGCTTATTGCGGTACGGCGGACACGGCGGAGGTGGGAACATACCCAGCCCTGCGGTCATGCACGATTCCAGGAGAAGGATCCTGGGATAGGGACCTGCGTATGTCCATCACCCGAGGGGCAGAGATGCTAGCCTCCAGATATACTGGGCCCAGAACGCGATTGTTCGGGCGACTCCTTCCTCCTTATGGGGACGAGGGTCCAGCTACGCATGTCCCTTAGGGAGGATATCCGCATATATCCTTGGTGCTCAGATCATGGGAGCCTCAAACGACATCATTACCCTGGTTGGTCTGCCTAACGTGTAGAGGTGTACTGAAGGTCAGTATGAAAAGAGTGTCGAGATTCCACTACAACGCACAAAGGCGGAGTATGATGAGGACTGCGCAACCAATGTTCAGAGCCTGAAAGAGCCGACATGGCGATCAAGGACGTTGCTGACCATATTCGCAACACAACATCCGATCGCGTCAGCCTAAGACGGGGCAAGCAAACGAGCATCAACCGCTCAATCGCAGGATTCATATCGATTTGCGGCCCAAGACCCGCCGGTAAATCGACCCGGAGTGGTAGGAGAGCACTGAGGCATCGTACCCAAACCGCTAACGAGGATCCCTTTGAGTGAAGGCTCGAACAAGAGGAAGCGCGAGGCCTGACAAGCAACACAGGACCTGTCGGGATTGAATCTGACACTACGAGTCATAGACCGAAGTACCCAAAACATGTTAACAGATCACCGAAAAGGGTCGGAGGACTCACCCTGAGAGCAACCAAAAGAGGGCAGATCCCCGTGATCAACCAAGAGACGGGGCTGGACCTGAAACACAAGCGTCCAGGCGGTCCTACGTATCCCATAAGGATGGGAATCAAGCCATACGTAGTTCTTGAGAGGCAGTTTAATGTCATGCAGGACGATGAGAGGTGTGAGGTGGTCCCACACACGGGGGGAGACGTACGGCGCGGCCAGTAGACCAACGCGAATGAGGACATAATCCCCCGCTCACGCGATACGCCTCGCACAAAAAGGAGGGGAACTTGGGCCAGAGGCCCGACGCGGGATAGAGATTCCCGGGAAATGGGGCTGGGCCTGAAACATGTATGTCCAGGCGGTCCTACGTATCCCATAAGGATGGGAATCAAGCCGCACGTAGTTCTTGAAGTGCAGTTTAACGTCATGCAGGACGAGAAAAGAAGGGGGGAGCAGAAGGCATCCCCAAACGTGGGGGGCGTACAGCGTGGCGAGCAAACCGACGTGAATGAGGGCATAGCCCCGCGTTCACACCATACGCCGCACACCCGGAGGCAACTGGGCCAAGGGCCCGAGATGGGATGGAAATTCCCAAAGGATGGGGCTGGGCCTGAAACATGAATGTTCAGGCGGTCCTACGTATCCCATAAGGATGGGAATCAAGCCGCACGTAGTTCTTGAGGTGCAGTTTAGCGTCATGCAGGACGAATGCTGAACAGTTTAACGTCTTGTAGCTCGGACGTAGTACAGTTTAACGTCGTGTTGGACGAAACACTTGGCAGTTTAACGTCTTGCAGCACGGACGATATGCTAGGCAGTTTAACGTCGTGCAGCTTGGACGTATGCAGTTTAACGTCGTGCAGGACGTATGCAGTTTAGCGTCATACGGGACGAAACACTTGGCAGTTTAACGTCTTGCAGCGCGGGCGATATGCTAGGCAGTTTAACGTCGTGCAGCTTGGACGTATGCAGTTTAACGTCGTGCAGGACGTTGTACAGTTTAACGTCATGTTGTACGAAACACTTGGCAGTTTAACGTCTTGCAGCGCGGACGATATGCTAGGTAGTTTAACGTCGTGCAGCTTGGACGTATGCAGTTTAACGTCGTGCAGGACGTTGTACAGTTTAACGTCATGTTGGATGAAACACTTGGCAGTTTAACGTCTTGCAACGCGGACGATATGCTAGGCAGTTTAACGTCGTGCAGCTTGGACGTATGCAGTTTAACGTCGTGCAGGACGTATGAAGTTTAGCGTCATGCGGGACGAATGTGCAGTTTAACGTCATGCTGGACAAATGTGCAGTTTAACGTCATGCTGGACGTTGGTACACTCAGACAAAGTACTGCTTGAGAAACCTAGCGTTGGTGGGAGGAGTGACACGCTCACCATCCATAGTCGCTAGGGAGTACGCGCCATTGGGATAGACCTTGTGGACAACAAAAGGTCCCTCCCACTTGGGCTCCAACTTGGGCGGCTTCCGGCCGGGGATCATCGGTGCTCTTAGGGCTAGCACTAGATCACCCTGTAGGAAGGAGCGGAGGCGAACCTTCTTATTGAAAGCTCGAGCCATTCTGCTTTGATGCCTCTCCAAGTTGTGCAAAGCGCGAAGTCTATTCTCATCCAGTGCTTCCAACTCGACTAGATGGGCTTCAGCAACTCTGTCCGGCGCTTGCTGGTCGTAGACCGCAGTGCGCAAGGACGGTAACTGGATCTCGATGGGCAGGACGGCCTCAGCTCCATACACCAGGGAATAAGGGGTCATCTGGGTGGAATTGCGAGTCGTCGTCCGATAAGCCCAGAGGGCGTTGGGGAGCTTGTCCGGCCAACTCTTCTTGTTCTGACCAACCATCTTTTGCCGAATTTTAGAGAGGGTTTTGTTAAACGCCCCGATCTGTCCATTCGCCTGCGCATGATAGCGAGATGTATGGTTCGAGCGAATGTTATACTTGGCGTACAACTTCTTCAACTCGGCTGCTCGGAAATTGGTTCCGTTATCCGTGAGGATAGCGTGAGGCACTCCAAATCGATAGATGATGTTGGAGGTCACGAAGTCAGCGATCGAACAGGATTTGACCTCTCTGAGCGGAATCGCCTCTGCCCATTTGGAGAAGAAGTCCGTGGCGGTCAGAATGAACCGGCACTGGCGAGCTGTCGCCGGTGGGTAAGGTCCCACAACGTCCAGACCCCAGACTGCAAAGGGCCAGGAATACCTAGCGGTATGGAGAGGCTCCGGCGGCCGATGCACAAAGTTCGCATGAACCTGGCACGCATGGCACCTCCTGGCATACTCGATGCAGTCATGGATCATGGAGGGCCAGAAGTATCCCAACCTCCGAATCTGGTGGGACAGCTTTGGTCCAGTCTGGTGGGCGCCGCATGAACCGGCATGAACCTCTTGCATGACTCGTGGGATCTCAACTCCCTGAAGGCAACGGAGGAGAACACCATCAAATCCGCGTTTGTAGAGGATCTGCTCCAGGCCGGGACTGCTCTGGAGGACAAACTGCGATGCGCGGCGTCGAACTCGCTCGCGCTCGGCCCGATCCGATGGAAGAGTGCCATGTTGGAGGTACTCAACCAAAGGCGTCCTCCAATCAGGGGCTGATCCGACTGTCATATCTGGGGTACTCGGGGCTCCGGGCATAGGGGCAACCGTGGTGAGATTACTTACCAACGGACCGCGATCTTCCTCCGGGATAACGGGAGCGATGAGCCTACGGCGCGTCACGCGGACGATCAGGTTGTCCTGTTCAGGCTCCGCAAGTGACGCGGCAAGGCTGGCCAAGGCATCTGCTCGACCATTCTGCGACCGGGGAATATGGACAATTTCTGGCCGAGAAGGGAACCGGGCCATCAGAAGGAGGGTGCACTCCAACAATGGCACAAGTTCCGGCTTCCTGACAACATAGTCGCCATTGATCTGCTTAACGACCAGCTCGGAGTCCCCTTTCACGCACAGACGGGGCACGTCGATCTCGAGAGCCAACTCGAGGCCGGTGATGAGGGCATGGTATTCCGCCTCATTGTTGGTACAGCCCTCTGACAACAGGAAAGAGTATGGCAGCACGGCTCGCTCCGGGGTAATGAAGACGATGCCCAAGCCCACTCTGTTGAGCTTAGGATTATCGAGTCTTCTACCGGTGGGGCTCCGGGAGGCACCGTCAAAGTGCATCTGCCAGCATGGATCGGCTCGATCAACCGAGAGAATGGTCTCATCAGGAAAGCCTAGATCCAGTGGCTGATCCGCGGAGGTCGGGTGAGCTGCCAGGAAGTCTGCCAATGCTTGCCCTTTGATGGCCTTCTGAGATACATACCTGATGTCGAACTGCTGGAGAATCACAACCCACCGCGCTAGACGGCCAGTCAACATAGGTCGGCTCAGGATATATTTCAACGGGTCTACCCGAGAAACCAACTGTACCTCATGGTGCTTCAAGTAGTGCCGCAATTTCTGTACGGAAAATACGAGCGCCAGGCAGCTCTTCTCGATGGGGGAATACCTAACTTCCGCATCGAGGAGCATGCGACTGAGGTAATAGAGGCTATTCTCCGTTCCCTCGTTGTTCTTCTGGGCGAGAAGGGCACCCAGGGACCGTTCCAGGGCGGTCACATAGAGGACCAACGGCTTCCCGGATACAGGCGGCATCAGAACCGGAGGTTGAAGCAGGTACTGCTTGATCTCCTCGAAAGCGGTCTGACACTCTTTATCCCATACATAGGTGGCACCTTTCTTCATGAGCCGAGAAAAGGGCTTACACTTGCCGGCCAGATTCGCGATGAATCGGCGTATATAGGCTAAGTGGCCTTGGAACCCTTGCAGTTCCCGGATGGTGCCTGGGGGAGGCATCTGGCTAATCGCCCTGATTTTCTCTGGGTCGATCTCAATACCCCGGTATCTTACCACAAATCCAAGGAACTTTCCGGAGGTGACCCCAAAGGCACACTTCAACGGGTTCATCTTCAGGCAGCGAGACCGGAGGAAGCCGAACACTTTCTCAAGATCTTTGAGATGGTCCTGACACTGGCGCGATTTGACAACCAAGTCGTCGACGTAGCATTCCACCAGTGTGCCAAGGATTGGCTTGAATATGCGGTGCATCGCCCGTTGATAGGTGGCACCTGCATTCTTCAGGCCGAAGGGCATGACCCGGTAGCAAAAGGTACCTTGGGGGGCCCTGAAGGCAGTGAACTCCTCATCCTCAGGGGCCATCCGAATTTGGTTATATCCGGAGTATCCATCCATGAAGGAGAGGGCTTGGAACCCTGCCGTGGCGTCAATCAACAGCTCTGTCACTGGAAGGGGAAAATCATCCTTCGGACAGTGGCGGTTGAGATCGCGGAAGTCGATGCAGACTCTGATCTGCCCGTTCTTCTTCCGGACCGGCACAATGTTGGCCAGCCATTTGGGGTACTGAACTTCCCTCACGAAGTTGGCTTTGATAATCTTGTCAACTTCGGCCTCAACCATGGCACCGTGGGATGGGTGCATCTTCCTGGGAGGCTGCTTGAACCCGCGATGGTTCGCCGAGAGACCAAGGCGGTGGACGGCTACCTGAGGATCTAGCCCCGACATCTCGTCATAGCCCCAAGCGAACACATCACGGTGCTGCCTGAGAAAGTCCACGTACTGCTGCCGCTCCTCAGAGGGCATGGCGGCACTGACCAATGTGGGTCTTGGATCGGCCTCGGTTCCAAGGTTCACCTGTATTAACTCATCGACCGTGGCAGGGACGCCCTCCTCAAAGGCTGGGGGTGCGTCTTCCATATCCTCTCCACTCGGGGAGGGATCGTCCACGGGAGAGACTGCGTTGGAAACTGCATTAGGGCTACCAGATCCTGCTGGGCCACTGGTGCTGGCGCGGGCGGTCGCGGTCATCTCATCAGGAGACTCGCGGGCCGTCGAGACCATGGCGACGTCCAACCGGTGAATCGGGGAGGACGTAAGCGTCATCCAGAATTGCCCAGGGATCACTTGCAACAGGGACAGGCTCAACCTCACCTGCCAGGATCTGCTTATCCCTGCTCTTGTAATAGTCCGCGTCCAGATAATGGGCTTCACATGAGGCAAAAGGAGAGGCATCTCCTTGAAGCACGCCTACTCGACCATTAAGGGAGTATTTGAGGCATTGGTGGTATGACGAGGGAACCGCCGCGTGAAGGTGGAGCCATGGCCTGCCCATCAATGCGTTGTACGCAGTGTCCTGAGAGACTACCATGAATTCGGTGTTGGCAACCAAGTCACCGAATTGGGTCTTCAAACGTATCTTACCGACCGGGGTTTGCTCGGTGCGGTCGTACCCCTGGATCCTGAGGTCGGAGGAATCAAGTCATCCTCAGACAACCCCAATCTCCGGAGCGTCCGAGTTGGAATCAGGTTGATCCCGGACCCCGTGTCGACAAGACAGCGCTGGACTTCAAGGCCATTGAACTGGACAGTGACATACAGCGGACGAATATGTCCCTGTATAGGAGGGTCTTCATCCTTACCGGAGAACGAGATAACTGCCTGACATTCGGCGTCCTCGATTGTTTCGGCGTGAAAGGCCTCTGCAGCCGCAACCTCTGTCTCAAACTGGAGGGGGCTTTTCAGGGCTTCAGCGAGTGCCTCGCGCATCTCAGATGACATGCGCAGAGCCTCAAGGATGGAGATCCTTGCTGGGATGTCGGCCAAGTGCTTCAGGACATCATACTTTTTGGCCAAGCGCGAGCCCCTGGTTGCAGGAGGTTGCTCTGCGGTTGGAAGCATGACGGGCCTTGCCGGTTGGATCGGCGGCCGACTGGTACTTGGCGCATCTCGCTGTTCACTGGCTGCAGTCCGGGAAATGGTCAACGTACTGGGGTCAGGAGGCCGGGATGGAATCGTGGCAGGGCGGAGCTGGTCGCGACGCGGCTGAGGCGGTTCTGCCTGGTCCCACACCACAAACAGCGGCGGAGGCGAATCCGTCATCCCCGAATGGGGGGGCGGCGCACGTTGTGCTCGGTTTTGAGCCTGCTGCCTAGTCTCAGTGGCGTGCACGGCCTGGCTGGAGGTACCAACGGCTGTGCCCCGGCGACTCCTGCTGCTGCGGTTCTTCCGACGGTGGCGACGACCGGGGACACTAGGGAGGTCCACCTGGTGTTCCTCAACGTCGGGAACCGAAAAGGGATTTACCAGCTCGACGGTGTTAACCGAAGCGTACCCAATACCGTCATCGGACGAATCATCCATCACCGGGCGGATCCGAGGAGGGACCCCCATCTCCGGGGGCATGAAATCGCCGAGAGTGCGGGATAGTGGCGGAACTGGCGGGGCGTGCTCTTCCTTCTTGCGCTGCCGCCGTTTGCTCCTCTTGGAAGAGGCAGGCTGGGACGACGATGCCGAAGTAGCACCCGCAGATTCTGGGGGCTCAGGCTGATTCAAGCGCGCACGGATGATTCCATGGGCGCGAATGGTCGTCTTGCGGGCCATCCAGTTATTATACTTCTGGGATCCGCGGTCGGAGACCAGCTGCCATTCGTCCTCGTTGCCACTATCGTCATCTGATCCCACGAACACGCCCGCCACTTGTGCTGGAGCTGGGCCCAACCTGATTACATTGTTGTTAATCTGGTCTTGGAGCCAATCCTTAAACACATAGCACCACTGGATGGTGTGCCCCAGGGCCCGATGGTAGGGGCAGTAGCGGGGGGTTATTCGTAAGATGTGCCTCCTCTGGCCTCCAACACTCAGGCAGTCGCACAATCCTCTGCTCCAGGGCGCTCTGGAAATAACCGGGGACCTGATCCTCGTGGAATGAGTAAGTCAGGTGTCGCGGGCCCCTGGGGAGCGTGGTCTTGACGAGGGGCTGGAGGGGCCGGCCGAGGAGGTGGACCCTGATTATCTCGCCTGGGTTGTGGCGGTACATTACGCGGAGGGGCCGGCCGGTTCTGAGGCTGCCGCTGCTGGGCCGGGAAACTGAGCCCGTGGAGGCGGATTCCTGTGAGGCTGTGGAGCTGGCCTCGCCAGCAGCAGCTCCAATGGCCTAGGGGCCTCTATCTGGGCGACAGCAGCGGGCTCAGCCCTGCTGACTCTCCTTGCAGGAATCATAGGAGGCAGCGGGTGTGCCTGGCTGGCCTGTTGCAGGGCTTCCTCAAGACGTTGAGCTTTGTCTGAGAAGTCCCTGAACCCTCCGGGGTAATTTTGAGTGATCAGGGAAGGGACCAGCTCGGTCTTGAAGTTCCCGACGCACATTGTCAGCAACTGCTCCTGAGTCAATGGCATGTCAAGGGAATACGTGAGACCCTTCCATCGGGCGACGAAGTCCGCGACTCGCTCATCAGGCCTCTTCTTGCACTTGAAGAGGTCTGCGATACTTGTCTTCCGGGTCGTGGAACTGAACTGGTAGAGGAACTGTCTACGGAGGTCCTCCCAGCTGGTCACCGACCCGACGGGGAGCTGGCTGTACCAGACAAATGCCGGCCCTTCCAGTGTCTGAACAAAGCAGTGAAGCTTAGCGGCCTCTTGCTGCGCCGGAGTCCCCAACATAGGCCCGCACCTCGAGTTGAAGTGGGCTAAATGCTGTGGCGGATCTCCAGTCCCGTTGAAGGGAGCGAAAGTGGGATTCCCGAATCCCGGAGGCGCCGGCATGTCATCTACCCATGCTGGGTAGGGGCTTGCCGTCCGGTGGGATCGCCACCTGCCGAGTCTCCAAGGCCTCCAAGCGGGCAATGAGTGCCGCCATCGGATCTTCCGGACATGGGTTCCAGTCCTGGCGAGGATCTCTAACCACGAGCGCATTGCATGGCCCTTCAATCGGGTCGTCGACCGGGTCGTCGAACTCGGCAGCTCGTGGGATGGCGGGCGGAGCGGCCCTTGGGGCAGCGGGGAGGAATCCGAGCGGGGTCTCTCAGGTAGTCACGCCGCTCGGGAGGGTGTGGCGAAACATACCGCGCCCTCTTGCCATAGGCAATGGCCTCTCTCCTGTCGGCGAACACGGCGTAATCACGGTTGCCCGGGAGAGTCTCGTCGAGGAGCGGTTGTTCCGGTCCCTGCTGTCCTGGCCTAGGATCACCGTAGTCAGGCCGCCATTCTGCAGCGCGCTCGGCGAGGAGATGGTCAACCAGCTTCTTCTGTTCGGCGAGCTGCTGACGTAGCGTAGCCTTTTCGGGATCCTCCTCTGCCCTCTGCATGGAGGCAGATGGGTCGGCGGGCTTTATAGCCTCGCTGTGCTCTTTTCCTTTTCTGACGTTTCGGCTCAACGTCAGTGATTCAGTGGGTGCGGGGAGCCCCCAGGAGGTTCCTCTGATGACGAGTGACTCTCACCGATGGCTCTGACGACGGCTTGTCTTCGGGGGGGAAGCCCCCGTCGAGAAGTTCCAAGTCGTTCCCCTCTCCCGACAGGTCAGCCATATTGACCGTTTCTGTCCCTGGGGATATACCCTCAGGGCCACCCAGCGAATCGGGCTGTCGGCGAATCACACTGAAGCGTAGGGCAGCGTATTGCCCCCATCCACGGATATACACGTGGGGAGTGGCTTCCTCGATAACTTTGCGGAGTACTTGAAAACACTCAACGCATCGTTGTTGGAGGGCCTCGTGGTGCTCAAATGACCCGGGGTGCCGAGCCGCGGGGAGCATGGCCAGGTCAATTTGACGGCACTGCTCACCAATATCCTCCAGGTGCACTTGACTCCCGGGGTATGGCATTTGTAGGCGGTGAAGACAGGAGCGAGTCTCCCGGAGAGTTCGGCGGAAGCATTCGAACTCATCCGGGGTGAGCGATTCGGGTGCATCAAAGCCCGGTCCTGCGACTGGCCAAAACTTCTCAGGGAAGTGGCCCTCTGCAAGGACGGTCCAGAAGCTCCACGACTCAAAACTTGGGACCCAGATCTCCTTGGTCCTCTTCAATGGCTGGGAACGGACGGGGAACCGGCAGTGGTGCCGAGGCGGGCCGCCGGGCTGACGGGCTGGCCGACGGTGAATACGGCGAACAGGCCGATTGGCCTCCATATCCCGGGCCGCCCTCTGAGGGTGGCGGTGCCCTGGCTACCACATCACGATAGGACGGGCCGGCGAGCGAACATCCTGCCGTAGCATCGGTGCTCGCCGAGGGTGCACCAGATCGTGGTTCGACCGTCGGTCCCCAGAAAAAGTCTCCGGCTTCTCCGATCGAGACGGAAGGCACTTCCGGAGGGGCCCGGGGTACCAACCGCAAGCTTGATCCTTGGGGGTCTACCAGGCCCTCATTACTCCAGATATACCTTCGGAGAGAAGCGGGGATCACATCGATCTCGATCTCGGGGAGCACGAGGCTGACGTGCCGCATTCCTACCCCTGCCCTTGACTGGCGGGATTGGGGAAAGGGCTCTGTCGCCGAATCGTACTCCGCCTCTGAATCGGAGAAGCGAACCGGTCGGATCTCTGTCCGGAATTCCGTAACATTCTTCCCTCGGCGTCGACGCCTTGCCTTTCCTGCCCCTGGGTGGTTCTTCGGGGCAGGGCTGATCTCTGTCCTGGCGTCCTCCGGCCGCACTGGTGCTGGGGCCAAGAGGACTGGAAACCAAGGTGCGAGGGGCACCGGGACAGATATCAAAGGGGACGCGGGGAGAGATGATTCCGGGCAGGCCTCCGGGCCGGGATCGGAAGGTGGGATGACCCATGCCTCCTGGATCGGCCACACGGAGTAGATCCCGCTGGTGAGTAGCGCTACCGCGAGGTGGTCCGCGGTGGCTACTGCCTGCACCAGCAACCGGGAGAGTCGACCCAACCTGCCTTTGGGGCGGTCGAGGCCTCGATCCAGGTCGGGCATAGAAGTTCCCCTGCTCAGGATGCGCAGGGGCCTGGCGACTGGAGCCAACAGTGGCTTGGGCAATGCGGCCGCTGTTGCTAGGGCCCCAAGGTGGGCATCCTCTTCCGCTCGTGCCCGACGTTGGCGTCGGGACAGACGAGTCGGGATGAGCGGCGCGGGCAGGTGGAGAGCCCGCTCTTCGACTTGAGAGGCCTGGCGGCAGGTGTCGCCGTGGCCTGGCGGGAGTCCTTACCGTGGATCCCTGGAGCGAATCCCGGATAGGGTGATCCCGGGCATCTTCCACCTCATCCGCATAGGGAAGGGAACTGTCAGAGCACTCCGGGGATAAGCTCCCGAAGCGGTTGGACGTTGAGGTAGGCAGCGGTGCCTCCCTGCGCGGCCCTTGGGGGCGGCGGTGGTGGCGAGGCGCAGCCTCCTCAAGGTCTAGGCGAGCCATGTCCCTAGTGGGGATGACTCCCTCTTCCTCATATCTCCGCACCAGGGTATTGATCACCCTTCTCTGGATGACCTCCGAGGGGGAGAGAGGGCGTGGTTGTCCCGCAATTGCGGCTGCTGGGACGGCTGTGGAACGGGCGGGACCGCGCGGAGTAGCCGCGTCGGTGTTTCCCCTACCCCTGCGCCAGTGGGCGGGTGGCGATCGGGCACTGGATCGGGCGACCTGATTTCTGAAAGCAGGGAGAAGGACCCATTAACACTGACATGAAAAAGGAATCGACAACCAACCATTAGCGCCACGACGCCTTCCGTGGGGGGAACCCAGGCCCTCGACGTTGCGAGACGGAGTGCCCGATGTCCCTTCCCCAGCCCCTGGCGGGTAAGACTGAATGCTTGGCCGGGAAACATGCCGGTCTTCCAACACCTCTGAAAGCCATCGGTCTTCGTATCGAGGAGAAGAGATTCACGTCGGGTTCACCATTTTTCTGTTTCGGTGCGGATGTGCGTCGGGTTACGCTGTTCCGCCAGGACGCGTTCGCGCGTGCACCCGTCAACCCGAGGGGATGGGCGCGCGGCTTGTGGTCCCGCAGTCCCGCTTTCCAAAGGCGGGCGACATCCGTCCCTTATTCAGGGGCGTCTACTCCTTGATCGAAACCGGGATGATGGGATGTCGGCTCCTCCTTCCTTGGACGTCTCCTCGGAACTCGTCGCCTAATCCGGGTCTCCCTCATAGATTTAAGACATGCTCGTGAATCTCGTTCCCGACGCCATATCTTCATGGACACCGGTTAATTACGCTGCTTCCGCCCGGACGCTCCAAGGAGTCTGGTCGGGGCAGCAACCTGCGGTGAGGAGGCCGGGTGGCTCTGGGTGCTGGGGGCGTGTCGTAACACTGCGGCTCTGCACGTCTGTCTTCCGTCCCTAATAGGGCTTCTTGAAGGCATGATGGCCTGAGGCATCCCACACTGGGTGCGGGGAACTGTGTCCCCTGAGGTTTTCCTCAGCTTCCCATGTTTAACACGGGGTACGCCGCGAGTTTAACGTCCAGCGGGGACGGCATCGGACCGATCAACACGAAAAGTGGATCAGATGATAGAACCCCTTGCGGGGAACCTCCGACGCTGGGGCCAGCGCATGGGCGGATTCCCAAGTGATATGGAGTGGAGTGAAGTGGCATGACCCCACCGGGATGTGGCGGCCCGGGTAAGGATCAGGATGGATGATGGAGTGAAGAGCTTGGACCCCGTAGAGGCTTCCTACGTACCGCGCGTTAGCACGGATCAAAGTCAACGTAGTTCGGGTATACAGTTTAACGTCATGCTGGACGTCGACAAGCCGACTCACGAAGGGGTCGAGGCCGCCGGGCGGAGGATTGAACCGAACCACCTCGCACAGAGGGGGATGGAACGGCCGGGTGGATCACAGTTTCACGTCATGCTGGACGATAAAAGGAGAAATGGAAAAAGGGGCTGTGGGGAGGCACAGTGGAGATACACACGGGCAGTCTCCCACAGGGGCGGATTCATAGGTGAATCGACGCAAGCGTGAACCCTGGAGGGGTCCACTGATGGACGAACCGACGTGAATACGACCGGGACGACCAGGTGGTGGGCTTGAACCTCAGGGAGGCTTCCTACGTACCCTGTTTAGAAGACAGGGATCAAAGTCCACGTAGTTCATTCTGTCAGGACTTACGCACTTGAGGCAGCCCGGATGCGGCAAAGCTCAGTTGGAAGGGACTTGGACCGAAAGTAGAAGGCACCTTGATCCCAGTCACACCCTCTACTGTCTTCGGCAGTGGGGAGGCGCAATGGAGATACACATGTGCAGCCCCCCACAAGAAACTAGGGGTTTGTAATACCCTACCCCCGTAGGGAAAAGCCGCTCCCATTAAATCGTCCCTAAAGAGGGGCAATCCCGACATCCCTGCAGAGACGAGCGGGTGGGGGCCACATCCAAACCGGGGGGGGGGACCCTGCGTGCGAGGCACGAGATCGGGTGATGCAGACGGTTTAGCGTCTTGCCAGACGAAGTACAGTTTAATGTCGTGTGTTGAGGACGAAGCGGACGGTTTAACGTCTTTCCGGACGAAGTACAGTTTAACGTCGTGTGCTGAGGACGAAGCGGACGGTTTAACGTCTTGCCGGACGAAGTACAGTTTAACATCGTGTGGTGAGGACGAAGGTGACGGTTTAACGTCTTGCCGGACGAAGTACAGTTTAACGTCTTGTGTTGAGGACGAAGGTGCTTGGCAGTTTAACGTCTTGCAGCACGGACGATAGGGGCTAGGCAGTTTAGCGTCGTGCAGCTTGGACGTAGTACAATTTAACGTCATGTTGGACGGATGCAGTTTAGCGTCATGCAGGACGAATGTGCAGTTTAACGTCATGCTGGACGTTTGGTTGCCGCCGATGGGTCCGTGTCACTTCGCGCGAGCCTGGAGGGCCGCACGGGAAGACAACGCACGGTGCGGGCACCCAGGATGAAGATCATCGGGCGCCACGCAGGCGGGTACCCTCAGGGGGTCAAGGGGGGCGACCCTGGCGGATTGCGCGCAAAAGAGGAGCTTTGCGCGCAAAACAGCGGGTCGACGTGCAAAATGGCGGGCTGGCGCGCAATCGGGCCAGCCCTTTGCGCGCGGATGATTGAGATTGCGCGCACCGGGCTTCGGGTAGCACGCGGGGGCAACGGCTCATTCTCTAACGAATGGCCACTTTGAAAATGGGGGGTGCGCGCAATCGGGCTGGATTGCGCGCACCCGGGGGCAATTGCGCGCAAGAGGCTTCTTTTGCGCGCAAAGGCCTTCGGGTTAAGGATTATTCAAAGGAAAGGAGCCAAGGGGATTGCGCGCGAAGGCGAACCCCAAGGATCTATTGCACGAAAGAAAGGAGGTTACCTGAAGATCGGCATTGCGCGCGGAAGGGGTTGGATTGCGCGAACGAGCGACGCTTCGGATTCTGGCAACCTTCAAAACGTCGGGGGTCGCCTTATATTTATAGGCAACCCCGGGCGCGGAATCCGGTCTCGAGCGCGGAATTCCCTTCGCGGGCGCGGAATCAGGACCCGGCGCGCAAGGGAGCCGTGCAGGCCACGGGCGCGCAAAATAGTGCGCCGGCCCAGTGCATTGCGCGCATCCCGGGAGGATTGCGCGCCGCGACTCAACTTTGCGCGCGGGCCTCTGAAATTTCGCGCAAGTCCTCCGGGCCCTCCGGAACGTGCCTCTGACTCCAAATATCACTTCGCTTTCCGCATCCGGAGCTTCGTTTGGGAACAACGGACTTTTCCGGCGTCTACAGATACCCTATAAAGATACACCTCGTGCCTTGAGGTGCTAGTTTTTTGCCTGATAAGGCCTTAACAAATGCCTCGCAACCCCATACATGTGTATGTAATAAAATGGGTTTCTTTTCACTTCATAACTCAAAGAGAATTCCATTTTTTGCTTTAGTTGGTACTCGGTTTAATGTGTATGCCGCAGTTTGTGATGCATATCCCCAAAAGGATAATGGAAGATCTGTATGACTCATCATCGACCTTACCATGTCCAATAAGGTACAGTTCTTCCTTTAAATAACACCATTCCACTGTGTTGTATAAGGTGGAGTGAATTGAGATAGAATCCCAAACTCCTGTAGAAATTCAATGAACTCTTGGTTAAGATATTCACCACCTCGATCCGATCTCCTTTATCTTCTTACCAAGCTGATTATCTACTTCATTATTTAATTCCTTTAATTTCTCAAAGGACTCGGACTTATACCTCATCAAGTAGATATATCCATATCTACTCAAGTTATGAAGTAATAATATCCACCTCTAGCTTCTACTTGAAATGGTCTGCACACATTAGTGTGTACTAATCCTAGAATCTCTGTGGCCCTTTCACCCTATCTACCAAATGGTGGAATGGTAATTTTTCTTTATAAACAATCATGACATCTATCAATTGGTTTTAGCTCAAAAGAGTCTAAAAAACCATCTTGGCATAACTTTTCTAAATGTTTCTCGTTTACATGACCAAGACGATGATGCCAAATTTGGGTGTTATATGAGTCATGTGAACTTGATTCTTTATCAATTACCAACACTTGGTTTTTATAATTTCATACATACATACCATTATTTAAATGTTCCATACAAACTAGGGAGCTTCTCCGCTACCACTACACCATATGGCGTAGTTGTAGCAGAGAAGCACCCTGGTTGGTTAAATGCCAGTTAGCCCCAGGTTCAATTCTCTACGGTGGCGAAATAATCCTTTAGTTGACTAGAGGGGATATCCAGAACCCGAACCATGTGGCCTAGAGAGTCTGAGTCCACGAGTTAGTGGGTGGAGGGGGGTTCTGGTCCGTTTTCAGGAGCATCACGGGTCCAACAATTCCCCAAACCGTTGTTTTAAACATGCGGTGTGGATGAATTTTCATTTCAATTCACTGCAGATCCTCCCCTCTCAACCCCAAGGCATCCTACAAGAAAATTTGGAGTGCCAACCCTCCTTCCAGATGTTCTGTTTGTGTGAGAAATCCATAGTAAGTGGTTTTGGTCCTATTTCTCCTTATCTCCCTTGGTTCTCCAACCATTGCGGTGAAATCCTTTTACCGATTATGTTTTTGGTTTTGATCTTAATCTATTTTGATCTAGGGACCTCTTTCCAATCTTCTTAACCTTCCTTATTTTGGGTGTTTGTTGTTGGAAGCATGAAGTTCTTTGCTTGTTAAGGTTGGGGGTCTAAATCTTAACCCTATGGCCAACGAGCCCGTACCCGAGTGGTAAGGGCTCCTGCTTGGCATTCAAGAGACCTAGGTTCAAAACTGGGTGGAGGTGAATTTTCGGGTTCCTATAGCAGTACTGTAGCAGGTACTGTTCAGTACTGTAGCAGCGGAACTATTCACCTGATTTGGGCCTTCGAGCCACCAGTTTGGGCCTACGGGTCTCCAGGGCCTTTGGGTCATCAAAGGTGTTCAGGACTCAGGGCCTTTGGGCTAAAAATACCATGGAGTAGCCCAGTTCGCACAGGGAAGGCCCCATAAGAGGATCATAGCAACAAGACTAATAGTCACTAGAAGCAGAGCTACCAGATTGGAAGAATGAGAGGGTATGTCAACCGCCATCGGGACCAGGCACCATGCAACTTTGTACAGGGAAATTCTAGCCGATCAGCAATGCAAGGTGGGGAGATAGATGATCAATGATGCATAAGCTAGGGGAGGGGCAGTTCCTATGGGTTGGGCCTACGAGTCATGTATTGAGCATAGTATGCCTCCGGGCCTTTGGGTCATGTATTGCGAGTCGTGTCGGGCCTTGTGACTTGGGCCTACGGGTCATGTATGGGTTCTCCTTCATCCCTTAAAAGGGGTATTATATATAATAGAATAAAAAATAAGGCCTTCGGGCCATTCAGGCTAAATCTCAACCCTATAGTTTGATAATTGCCAAGTTTATGTAGTATTGTGATTACGCCAATGTAGTGTGTGCCCAAATTAATTAAATCAATGAATAAGATTATTACCTGGATTCCTTTGGTTTCAATTGGATTCTGACCTAGATTATGAATACCCATTGGGTGAGAAAACCTTTGAATATAATTGTATTGGCTAATGGCTTAAAGTGTTCTTAGCATGACATGTGACCTTAAGTGATTTCTTGTTATAGAATCTGAAAATTCTGGCTTATTTTCTTATTGATTTAACTATTAAATCAATTATGATATAAATTCAAGTGGTATTTGAAAAGATAAATGGTAATTTTTATGATTAACCATTGAAATATATGATGTGATATTGTGATATCCATGCTGTATGATAGGAATTATGTTCCATGCTGAAATTCTTATATATAGGGATCGACCCTAGAACTTGCACACTTATATGTTGTAATGATGATATTGAGCTGGCTTAGTCCAGTACCATGCTGTAATGCTTATAGTGAGCGGGCTATGCCCAGTCCCATCTTGTAATACTTATAGGGATTTGACCCGGATGTTATAAGGCTTATAGGGATTTGACCTAGATTGTTGCGACTATACCATGGTTATATGGTGGTGTTTGGCATGGTCATAAGACATGATTTGAGATATTTTAGCATGAATCTGAAGTAGGTTATTTTACCTTGGTTATATGTTTGTGGTTGACATGGTTATAAGACATTCTCAGAGATATTCTAGCATGGAGCTGAAGTAGGTTGTTATTATTATATTTTATTAATTGTTTAATTAATTAATACACATGTTTATCACTTTTTTTCATACACTTCTTATCAGAATAGTTTGTTTATACATGTTGGTGTTGAACTAATGAGTTATACTCACATCCTATTCAGCCACCGTTTAGTACCCAAGAAAATTACATGGATGCATGTTTGGATAAAGGAAAAGTACCTTGTAGTTGAATGCTTGTTTGTTTATGAGTTGGAGTTTGGTGGTGGGACCAATGTGGGGTTTGGGACCGAGGAATTTTGAGTATTTATTTGAGTCTACTAGTCTTTTACTTGTATTTTTTCTAGCATGTCATTTAGTTACATTCCATCACATCATTACATTATTCCTTTATTATCTATTGGATTGTTCAGTTGTATTTTATTACTGTCTTCCACTATGTCTATAATTTGATTTTATTTTGCTTATATGGTTTATTCTCTACTGTTATGACACTTCATACTAGGAGTCATAGTCTCCCCACTATACATTTCACACCTCTGCTGCTAGTTAGAAGCCTCTAGCATATGGGGAGGCGTGCTTGAGATCTTGTAACTAGCCTTTTTTTGCCACATAAGAGAGTGTTAGATTGGGAGACATTACAAAGTAGTATCAAAGGAGCAGGTTTAAGTCTCTTCTTCTTTACTAATTTGGAAAGGTAGAAAGGAGACTAGGATGTGTCAGGACTTGGAAATGAGCTTGTGCATGGGATTAACCAACCCATGTATGGGGGGAAATCCGAGTACCTAGGGATGGGATTGCTGTTTGTGTTGTGTTCTTGTTACAGTTGATGTTATTTCACCTTGGGCGATTCACATGTTGTGTGAAGTTATTTTTTTATAAAATTAATGGTTCTTGAAATTTGTAATCATGGCTCGATATAGCAAAATATGAGAATACATGCACCATAATAGGTACATAGGGATATATTGACATGCATTGTTCATGATAGGGACATATCTATTTTTGCATGTGATATATACTTTCCTGTTGAACTATGTATGAGATATCTATTTCACTGGATAAATGAAATGAGTTGACATGTCATATTAAAACACTTATAATCTATTCTTATAGAGAGAGACTAGGAGTCAGTGGTTCTCTATCATAGTCACCTATTGAGTTTGACCTTGTTGTTAGAAAGTTCTCTAAGGTGTGTGTTTTTCTTGTAGAGAAAATTCCTCCTCGTCATCTTCAACTTGAGAATTAGGAGAGTGGAAATCAACATACTCTTAACATAGATGAATTGAATCTTCCAGTATCTCCTGAGGAGCAGATGAATGTTCAGCTTTTTGACGGCTTCCAAAGGGTCATGCGATTCATGGAAAGGGAGACTGTTCATACCGTTCCTTCGATATCTGAGCTGAAAAGAGAGTTTTAGTTATATAATCTTCTAATGTTTACTAGGGAGGGAGGACCCCAATTAGCTGGGTTATGGATCAAGTCAGTCCAGACAATCTTTAAGCATCATGAGACACCCGTAGATAGTAGGATGAAGCTTAATGCATATGCTTCATGGACCTGCCAAGCATTGGTGGGATATTCTGGAGGAAACCGGGTAGCAGGATGAGCTATATTGGAAGGAATTTGAGATGAGGTTCCTAATCCATTTCTATCCCAAAACACAAAGGGATGAAAAATCTTGTGAGTTTATGCACCTGAAGCAGGAGGGCATGTTAGTGATGAACTATGTTGAACATTTCACTAACCTAAAATACTTTGTACCATATTTGGAACTTGATGATATATCTAAGGCGATATGTTTTCAGGATGGAATTCGCTATGATATCAGGTCACGAGTAAACATTTTTTTCTTAAGCAGCTTTGAGGACATGATAAACCAAACACTCCTCATGGAAGGGAATATAAGAGAGGACCCAAGCAGTGGCTAGACTATTTCAGTAGGGTGATTTGGGATTTCTTCTTTGAGTGGTAAGAAGTGCTGCTATGATAGTTTCCATCAAGGAAGTAGTGGGAAGAGCAATCAGGAAAGTAGAAAACCTCTCAAGATCATATTCTGCTCTAGTGATATCAGTGTGGAACGTTTGTTCACAAGCGCCCGCAATGTCCTTAACTCGTAGTCGAGTATCGCATATGTGGAAAATTGGGTCATCTTAAAAGGTTTTGTATGAAATTTCTATACTAGACTTGTGGAATGGGTTCAGAACATGAACTTGAGTCAGGAAGGGGCTCAAATACCCCTTAGTAGGCTGGTAGATGGAGTTCCACTATCCGTTCAAGCCAAGGTAGGGGACATGGTACCCCAGTACATGAGCAGTAGTACCAGGCAAGGGAAATAGCTTAGGGTAGTCATACTAGAGCCTAGGGTTGAGGGATAAGTCAGCTGCATGTTATATAAACTACTCTAGCTAATGTGGATGCATGACCATCTACCATCAAAGATACGATTCTTATATCATCTACCTTTCCTTATGTTTTATTTGATACAGGATCATCACATTATTTTCTATTTTTTTTTCAAATGAGTTGGGCTTTTATGTGGAAACCTTGGATTGTGTTTTAACCATCGACACATCATTGGGAGTATGGTTAGAGAATATCAAATGTTACAAGGCATGTTTTCTAGAGATTGGTGGTTATCGTTTCTTTTGGGATCTGTTCATGCTGGAAATAACAGGCTTTGATTTGATTCTTGGTATGGATTGGTTAGTTCTATACCAAGCTCATATCTAATGTTACAAGAGGAGAGTTACCTTCCTATCTTTTGAAGGAGGAAACTATTTTCACCAAGGTGAGTGGGATCTCCAGGCTAGTCGTACGAGACCAATTAAGTCTAGATTGGATTGTCTCATAGCTCAGATAGCTGGTTTTTCTCTAGATAATGGTGGAATGAAACATGATTATTTTCTTATAGTGGTAGACCGTTTTCAGGATGTATTTCCTAATTAGTTCTATGACTTACTGCCCAAGTGAGAGATCAAATTCATGATCAAGTTGGTGTAAGGAGCAGAGCCAGTTTCTATCCTACCTTATAGAATGACACCAATAGAGTTTCTAGAGTTAAAATTTCAGTTGGAAGATCTAGAATCTAAAGGATTCATATGACCTAGTATATCTCCTTGGGGTTGTCTAGTTTTCTTCGCTAAGAAGGCTGACGGGTCTTTGCACTTATGTGTGGATTATCGAAGGTTGAACCAGATGACGGTCAAGAACCAATATCTTCTTCCGTGTATTAATGATCTTTTTGATCAGTTGAGAGGTGATAAGATCTTCTTTAAGATTTATTTGAGACTAGGTTACCATCAGTTAAGGGTGAGACCTTCGAACATACCTTAGACTTATTTTAGGAGAAGATATGGCTTGTATGAATTCTTAGTGATGCCATTTGGGTTGACTAATGCACCAAAAATATTCATGGAATTAATGAATAAGATCTTTCATCCTTTTCTCGATCAGTTTGAGGTGGTTATTGTCGATGATATCTTAGTGTACTCCCAGTCAGTAGATGATCATGCCAAACATCTTGATATCATCCTGATTATATTGAGATAGAATCGGCTTTATTCCAAGCTAACTAAAAACAATTTTTGAATTAATAAAGTGCACTTCTTGGGCCATGTCATTTCAGAGTTAGGAGTGTTAGTGGACCCATAGAAATTCACTGTCATGGTATCTTGGGAACAACACAAGAATTTCTTCAAGATTCAGAGATTTTTGGGTTTAGAAGGTTATTATCAATGCTTTATCAATGATTTCTCTCATTTGGAATCCCCGATGTTTGGGCTGACCAAGAAAGGGGTGAATTTTGTTTGGTCTGATGATTGTGAAAGATATTTTCAAGAGATGAAAGGTAGGCTGACCTTAGAACCTATCCTCACTTTACCTATGCTAGGTAAATCATATACTGTGTACTGTGACGCATCCAGAGTTGGATTCGAGTAAGTTCTAATGTAAGAGGATCATGTGGTTGGTTATGGCTCTAGGCAGTTGGGACCGCATGAGAGGAATTACCCTACTCATGATATGGATTTATTAGTAGTGGTATATTCCCTAAGATGTTGGAGAAACTATATCATGGGTGAGAGGTTTGTGGTATACATAACCACAAGAGACTTAGGTACATATTTTCTTAGTGAGACCTAAACCTTTGATAGAGGAGGTGGGTCGAGTATCTATAGTCTTTTGACTTTGAACTGGCTTATACACCAGACAAGGGCAATGTCATTGCCAATGATTTGATCCATAAGACACACACATAGGAAGTATGAGAGTATTGTGATGAGTGGTGGATAATGGACCTTTTTAAATACATGAATCTTGATATTTAGAAGTCTAATGGCTGAGTAGATTTGACTTCGACATCTGTTATACCCATTATTTTGGACCAGATTAAGACCGAGCAATTTTCTAATCCAAAGGGCTCAGTTCTGAGAGAAAAATTATATGGTAGGGAGACACCATTAGGATAATATCTTGGTATTAGCAATTCTATTCTTTTATGTGGATGAGTATGAGTTCCTACGGGCTTACGCGGGGATCTAATAAGGGAGTTTCATGCTTCAATATGGGAGGTGCATCTTGGTTTAACAAAGATTTATCATGATATCTATAGAAATTATTGGTGGCTGGGAATAAAGAAGGAGGTGAAAATATTCACGGTTAGATTATTCACTTATCAGTAGGTGATGGCCAAGTATCAGAGGCCAGCTTTTCTTTTGTAGCCTTTTCCCATTCCTAAGGGGAAATGGGATGATGTCACAATGAATTTTGTGATAGGATTACCTAGGATGACCTGTAAGAATGATGTAGTATGGGTTATTTTGGATCTAATAACAAGGTAGACCAATTATTACCTATCAAGGAAACCTTCAGAGTTGATGATCTGGGTAGTCTTTATGCACGCAAGGTGGTTTGATTGCATAACATTCTGAGGAATATCATTTCAAACATAGATCCTCATTTCACATCATGTTTCTATAAGGGTATTTAGAAGGATCTAGGATCATGGGTTCCTTTAACCATAACCTATAGTCTACAAATTGATGGTCAAGATGAGAAGACTACTCAGGTTCTGGAGGATATGTTACGAACCTCTGTTTTGGATTTTGGTGGTTCATGGGAGCAACATATGACACTCATGGAGTTTTCATATAATAATAGCTTCCATACATTGATACAAATGACACATTTTGAAGCTTTTTATGACAATACATATTGTTATCCTCTATTGGATGGAGGTAGGTGAGTCAACACTTATCGGGCCTAGTCTCATGTAGGAGACATCTGAGTAGGTTCAACTGATCAGATAGTGGTTTGTGATCACTCAAAGCAGACAAAAATCATATGTTAACCATCAAAGACAACATTTGGAATTCAAGGTTGGTTATGATGTTTTCCTACAGTGACACACATGAACCATTACATGTGTTGTAGACACAAATATATTATCTAGACCCTTCACATGGGATATACATAATAAACATCGATCTTTGTGTCGATGAATCCTTTAAGAAGCATCTGATATGGGTTGTGGATCATAGTGAGAAATATCTCTGAGGTAGGACTGTACCATTGGTTTGAGTGAAGTGAAAGTGTAGGAAAGTTCAAGAGGATACCTGGTAGAGGGATTATGATATGTGAACATAGTGTCCACACTTGTTCACTGAGACCTCATGGTGATGCTTAGAGCAGCTCAGGGATGATATGTTATAAGGTGGAGAGGTTGTAAGATCCCGTTTTTTCCAAGTATGTCCCTCTATGAGTTTTTCATTAATCTTTATTTTGATTGCGTTTCTGTCATGGATGTATGTCGTTTAAATAAAAACAATCTTGGGTTGTGAGGAGACTTGAGGAAACTAGAGAGGATCCACATGGAGAGCCTTTATTTGGGAAAATAACCTAAAATTAGGGGATGTATGCTTGTTTGAATTAATGGAGTTCAGGTATAAATGGGTTAAGTGTTAACATGGGTTCTTGGTAAGTTGAGAATATTTACAGGAGGTTTGGCTTGTTTAAAGGGAAAACGGGATGAAAAACCATCTTCAGGACATTTACACACTGTGTAAGGGGATTAAAAATCATGTAATTGTTTGGTTGTTTTAATTAAATAAATTTTAGGCAACTGTTTTTTCAGCGTATTCCATTAAAAAGATTTACATGATGTGTAACTATATTACATGCCATGTAATTCCCCAACCTACTTTTTTAAACATGATATGCGATTGAATTTTCATTTCATTTAAATTCAATATAGCTCCTCTCCTATCGATCCTAGGGCATGCTCCGGGGGAATTTAGAGTGCTAAACCTCATTCTAGATACCCCGTTTGTGTGATAAATCCCTGGTAAGTGATTTGGCCCTATTTCTACTTCTCTTCCTTGGTTCTCTAACCATTTTGATGAAATCATTTAACCGATTATGTTGTCGGTTTTGACCTTGATCTATTTTGATCTAGGAACCTATTTGCAATATTCCACACCTTCCTTCTTGTGGCCATTTTCCATTATAAGTGTTTCATTCTTCTCCAGTTAAGGTAGGGGGTATAAATCTTAACCCTATGGTTTGATAATTTCTAAGTTTATGCAATATTATGATTGCGCCAATGTAGTGTAGGCCCAAATCAATTAAATCAATGAATAATAGTATTCCTTGAAGTCCTTTGGTTTCAATTGGCATTTGAATTGGCTTATGGCTACCCATTGGGTGAGAAAACCTTTGAATATAACTGAATTGGATAATGGCTTAAAGTGTGTTTAGCATGACATGTGACCTTAGTTGATTGCTTGTTATAGAATCCCTAAATTGTGGCTTATTTTCTTATTGATATAACTGTTGAATCAATTGTGATACAAATGAAAGTGGTATTTGAAAAGATACATGGTAATTTTCATAATTAACCATTGAAATATATGATGTGATATTGTGATATCCATACTGTATGACATGACTTGTGTTTCATGTTGAGATGCTTATATATCAGGCTCAACCCTAAAACTTGCACAATTATATGTAGTAATGCTGATATTGAGTGGGATTAGCTCATTACCATTCTATAATGCTTATATAGAGTGTGTTATGCCCAATCACATGCTATAATTCTTATAGGGATTTGACCCATATGTTGTAATGCTTATAGGGCTTTGACCTGGATTTTTGTAACTATACCATGGTTATATGGTGGTTTTTGGCATGGTCATAAGACATGCTCCAAGATATTCTGACATGGTGTCGAAGCATGTTATTTTACCTTGGTTATTGGTTGTGGTTGGCAGGTTTGTAATACATGCTTAGAGATATTCCAGTATGGACCCGAAACAAGTTGTTGTTGTATTTTATTAATAGTTGAATTAATCAACACACTTGTTTGTAACTTTATTGCATACACTTCTTTTCATATTGATTTTTTAGACACAGTTGTGTCAGACTATTGAGTTATACTCACAACCTATTCGGGCCAACATTTGGTACTCGAGCAGATTACGTGGATGTAGGTTTGGAAAAGGGAAAATGACCTTGTAGGTGAATGCTTGTTTGCTGATGGGTTGGAGTTTGATGGTGGGAATGAGGTGGGGTTTGGGATCAGGGTATTTTGAGTCTTTATTTGAGCCTGATATTCTTTTACTTGTATTGTTTCTAGAATGACATTTAGTTACATTCTAGCACATCATTACATTATTACTTTATTATTTATTGGAATGCTTAGTTGGATTTTATTATTGTCTTCCTCTATGTATATAATTTGATTTTCTTTTGTTTATATGGTTTATTCTCTACTAATATGACCCTTTATACCAGTGGGTATAGTCTCCCCACTATGAATTTCACACCCCCACTATTAGTCGGCATCCTCTACTGTATGGGGAGGCATGCTTGATGTCTTGTAACTAACCCTTTTTAGCCACATGAGAGAGTGTAAGATTGGGGGATGTTGCATAAGGGGATTAAATAAATAATAAAGGACACTTATGAAGTTTTTTATTTCTAACCCTAGTATCATATAAACTCAATTATATTATTTTTCAATAGATTCAATTCAATTCATTTTTTGTGCACAAAAAAATCCAAAGAATACTCTCAAAGCCCCAGAGAGCTCCCTTATCCAAGAATGCTCCCAAGAAAAGAGTGTGATCTTCCTCCACCTCCCACTATCGAGTCTAGAGAGATCAAGGAAAATAATTTGGAAACAATTCTCGGGGTGATCAAAGGAGAACTACACAAGTGATAGGATCTGCCATGCTAGCACCAAAAGATTCCTATGGTGATGTTTAGAGATTTGTGGAACACATGTGGATCACCGCTAGAGGGAATATAATCTTGATTACTACAATGAAATGATGACACGATA
The DNA here is from genome assembly GCA_963277665.1 of Viscum album. Taxonomy (NCBI): domain Eukaryota; kingdom Viridiplantae; phylum Streptophyta; class Magnoliopsida; order Santalales; family Viscaceae; genus Viscum; species Viscum album. The sequence continues at coordinate 1,451,262,681 of OY728152.1, read as the reverse complement.
TAGATCCGTTATCATATCAATCAATGAAGAAATAATTTCACATATAGTAATTCTTTAATTACTTAAATTTATTATAAATAATATGTGATGATCTTGCACTTTGGTTCCAACATTTATCCATTATCTATATTATTTTATTTAGTTCCGTTGATCATGACATTCATCGTTGTGTAAATCTAGGATTAATTATCAATCATGATTTTTTTTGGAACATCCCATCACACACTTACGCTGCACCTAGAACCTACAAATGGAATCAGAGTGGTCAAATAATTATTTATAATTATTTAAATATCATTTATTGATTTACACATTTATTATTGTTTTTCAATTCCATTTTAATCATTCTTTAATACAAATTGCGAATTCTATTTTCTTCCTGTTCATTTATCATAAATATAATCAAATTCGATTAATTTTATTAATGAAATAAATTTGAAGATCTCATCTGGAGGTGCTGACAAATCTGGTCAGATAACACAAGAGTACACACCATGTAACCTGAAGATACATGCTGTGTACTAGTGTTTAACATACCAATAATTAATTCAGAATTAATTCAAGTTGTGTGCATTTATTACACATGGTGAATTTAATTATGAACCATGTGTTGATCTGTCCATCCCGGTGCATGATCAGCCAGAGTACACAACGTGTAACTTCAATACACGACATGTAGTCCCTTATTCATAGACGGGCCATGTATTCTCTTACACATACTACATGACTGGTGGCCATATAACTTGGAGACCACACTATGTAGCCCATGTACACACCATGCACTCTAAATTTTTTCGTGGCACAGTTACACACTGAGACCCTAGGCATGTGTTGTAGATAGACATTGAGAATAATACATGCCATGTGAACTTCAATATACATGTCTTGTACTTTTACCAAATTATGCAGAATTAAAATTAAATTATTATACTATGAAAAACTTAAAAACATGTACTTGTGTGTGGTCATTAAGTTGACATGACACGCCATGTGACAAGTTTTTTATATATAAATGTTTAATTAATTTCTATGTAATGTTATAATCTACATATCATGTATAATTCATGTTAGATTTATTACTCTATGTGCATTGAAGCATCACACACTACATAAAAATAAAAAAATCATGTAAACTGTGTGATCATTAAGTTGATAGTACACATCATGATATTACGTGATAAGTCATGTATGAAAAATGTTGCAAGATTAAACAATATACAAGTATAATACATGTTGGGTAGTTTGGAAAAGTACTTACCATGTTGCCTTTAAGGTACATTTTTGTACACAATTAATTTTAAATAAATTTATTTAATTTGTTTAAAATTATTATGGATGAGAAAATCAAGGAAATTCATATGATAATTAAGATAAAATAATTGATTAATTAAAGAAGATAATTAATTTATTCGAGCGTGATTTATCTTAAATAAGAATTATTAGAAATGAATGATAATTTTATTAAATGCATAATTTGTTGCATGCATATGGATGATAATGATCCAAACCAGATCATTATATGTGGTTAGTTTCATTTAGTTTATTATTAAATTAAATTGTTGGTTTTCATGTTATATCTCCTCTCATTATGTAAGGTCCTGCATGCCCATGGTTTCTTTTATTTAAACCACTTAACCAATATTTTAATTCCCCTCACCTGTATGTGAGTAAAAGTATATGTAATGGATGAAGATCCCAAGCTAGTGGAGGTAGTTCAAGTTTGGAATTGAGATGAGACCAATACATGGGAGATACATAGGTGAACAGGTGGAAAGCTACAACATGAACCATAAGTTGTTCAAGGTGTTTCCCCCTAGGTTTATGGTTGTTTTATCATCCTCTAGATAAAATAACCATTAATAAAATCTCATGATCATACCAATTTATTATTTTATTTCTGTCAAGTTTCACAGTTATTTCATTATGGATGTTTTTTCATGATCACATAAATTAATGAATCAACAAGCATGTAAGATAGAACAAAAATAAATTGGATTGTGTGTAAATATTGTCTAAGACATGGTTATTTACTTAAGTAAATCCAATTAATATTAACAAGAATGTAATAAAGATAATAATTGGTAATTTATGAATAAAATATAAAATCCCTCAATTATATGTATTAAGTTACTATAACCTTCCACTACTTCAATTAAAATCGAACCATAGTTCAAAGTGCTTGACCAACCAAATTTGGAATGCTTTCAATTATCGGGGAATTCTAACTTGAAGTTTTGGGTTAACTTAACTTATTTTACATAAAGGGTTGAATGCTAAAGTAATACTTGGTGTAATTGAGAGGAAAGAGTTGAGGAAATCCAATTTAAGGATCTTAGGAATGGGGAGTCCACTCAATAGATCAAGTAACTATGAGTTAATGTAGTTGGAATTTGGAATGCCTACCTAAAACCCTTCAATTTTCTTAATCAACCAAAGTCGGGGTGATAAGAAGGGGAATATGGATCATTTCCACTATAATGTACAAGAAACATGATATTTTAAAGCCAATTGTTAGGGATATTGGGTTTAAATAAAATAGTGGTATATTAGTAAATGTAGTATTTATTTATTTGTTTAAATTTTATCAGATAAAGTACTAAAACTCTACTCATCTTATTTATAGGAATAGAAATAAAAAAAACTTCAAACATATCTCTATAATCTATACTTTAGAAGGATAACCTTCTCATCGGCACAAATTTCCAAGAGTAGAAAAGGAACTTACGCGTTATCCTATAAAAAAAAGGAAATTGTATGTGCTGGAAAAACCTATTCATGATGCGCCTGGTAATGAGGCCAGTGAGGAAGAATTATCTCTTTATGAGAAATATTTGAATGATTCTACATATTTTTAGTGTTTCATGCTATCATCCATGACCAATGAGCTTTTGAAGAAACATGAGGACATTAATGTGTATAGCATGATGTATCAACTTTGGGATATCTATCAAGAGAAGGTGAGACAAGTGATATATGAGATCTCTAATACTCTATTTACAACTAAGCTCAGAGAGTTGGTGACAGATGGGCCTCATGTAGTCAAGATTACTGGCTACATTGAATGCATAAACATCTTAGGGATTAAATTTCTGGATGAGTTGCACACAGTTCTCATACTTTCCTCGCTACCCAAGACCTTCTCTAGTTTTATTGTTAATTATAATATGATAAATAATGAGAAGATTATTTTAGAACTTATTACTCCAATTAACTAAGTGGATAAGGACATGGGGCATGACAAACCCACTATCCTTATGGTAAATAATAAAAGGAAGAACAAGGCTAAGGGGCGCGATACTCATAACAAGTCTAAATCTCATGAGCACCATACTTCTAAGAAGATGAAGATTAAGAGGTAGGTAAAGGAAAAGGAGGTAGTATGTTTTGCATGTGTAAAGCAAGGCCACTGGAATAAGAACTACACCTAGAATAAATGAGAAGCTAAAGGTGCATTCATTATTGAGTGTAATCTTTCAATATCTACACATTAGATATTAGATACATCTTGTGGTGATCACATCTATATCTAAATGAAGGAACCAAGTAGATTATGAAAGATTGCTAGAGGAGAGGTGGATCTGTGAGCTGCCAATGGTGCAAGGATGAATGCTCTACCATTAGTGACTACCACCTCTCATTTATAAAATGAATGATATTGGTTTTAAGGAATTGTTATTATGTACCAACTATTATGAAGAACATAATTTTTTTGTGTCATTTAAAGATACATATGGTTTTATTTTAAAGTTTATAAATAAAATTTGTTTATTTTATAAATACAACATATGTTATGGTATGATTCATTTAAATAACGACCTTTATGTATTAAATTATGAAAACCAAGTATTTTAAATAGATAAAGAATCATGTTCACATGACTCATATAACACACATATATGAAATCACTGTCTTGGTCATATAAATGAGAAGCATTTGATAAATCACTATCAATATGATTATTTATAATCTTCAGAGTTAAAACTACTTGGAAGATGTAATTCTTGTTTACAAGAAAAAATGACCAAACCACCATTTGGTGGGAAGGGTTAAAGGGCCACATAGCTTCTAGGATTGATACATACTGATGTGTGTGGAACATTTCCTATATAATCTAGAGGTGAATATTATTACTTCATAACTTTTATTGATGAATTGAGTAGATATGTATATGTATAATTAATTAGGTATAAGTCTAAGTACTTTAAGAAATTCAAATAATTCAAGAATGAAGTAGAGAATCAAATTGTAAAGAAGCTAAAGAAGCTTAGATCTAATCGAGGTGGTGAATATTTTAACCAAGAGTTTATCAAATTTCTAAGGGAGTTTGGGTTTCTATCTCAACTCAAACCACCTTACACATCACAGGGAATGGTGTTAGTGAAAGGAGGAATTGTATCTTATTAGACATGGTAAGGTAAATGATGACTCATACAAATCTTCCATTATCCTTTTGGGGATATTCATTACAAAATATGGAATATACATTAAACCGAGTACCAAATAAAAAGGAAAACGAAATTACCTTCAAGTTATGGAGTGGAAAGAAACCTGTTTTGTCACATACACATGTATGGGGATGCAAGGAATTTGTAAAATCATTCTCAAGTAACAAACTATCACTTAGGGGCATACAATGTATCTTTATAGGGTATCCTAAGGAAACAAAGGGATACTACCTATACAAACCATTAGTTAAGAAAGTGACTATCACCAGACAATCTATCTTCTTTAGAGGGAGAACATCCTTAAAAAGGATAGTGGGAGAAATATTTAATTAAATGTAAGTTGATTCTCAAGATACACAAGAGTAGGTACACGAACATATTCCACAATTCCCCTTGGAAGAAGTAGTTCCTAAAACACAAGTATAGTGTAGGAGCACTAGAGAGGTAACCGAACCAGAGAGATATGGTTTTCTAGTCACCTAATATGGTGACTCATTATTGGTTGACAATTATAAACCTCTCTACTACAAATAAGTGAGCTCAGAAGCTGCAATATGGAAAGAATCCATGAATTCTGAAATGGATTCCATGTATCAGAACCAAGTTTGGGTTCTGGTAAATGTTCCATTTGATGTAAATCCTATAGGGTTAAAATGGGTATTCAAGAGAATACTAGACATGGAAGGTAAATTAAATACCTATAAAGCAAGGATAGTGGCTAAAGGGTTTAAACAAAATCAAGGAATTGACCATGATGAAACATTTTCACTAGTTTCTATCTTTAAATATGTCAGAATTATACTTAATATAACAACTTACCATGACTATAAAATTTGGCATATGGATGTAAAAAACAAATTTCCTTAATGGGAACATTTAGGAAGATTTCCACATGACACAACTAGAAGGGTTTGTGACTCCAGGTAATTCCAAAAATATTTTCAAGTTGTAGAGATCCATTTATGGATTAAAGAAAGTATCCAGGTCATGGAACATTTGATTCGATGAATCTATAAAAGAATTTTGTTTCATTAATAATGAATATTATCCATGTGTTTATAATAAGTTTAGTGGGAATGTGGTCATTATCATATTATTATATATTAATGAAATATTATTGATTTGAAACGACATACTGGTCTTACAGTCTGTTAAGGACTAGTTGCAAAAGTTTTTCTCTATAAAGGACTTAGGTGAAACATCCTATATTCTAGGAATCATTATCATTCATGATATATCCAAGAGACCAGATACTAAAGGTATTTAGTATGGAATAATCCAAGAGGGGATTGATTCCAATGTCACATGGTATACATCTTTATAAGAAAATGTTTCCTCAGTTACAACAAGAGTAAGAGAGAATGAGTAAGATCCCATATGCTTAAATTATAGAATCAATAATGTATTCCATGTTATTTACTAGAATTAATATTGACAATTCATTGAGCATGGTAGGTAGATATCAATCATATCTAGGAGAACAACATTGGTCTACTATTAAGGCTATCCTTAAGTATCTGATAAGAACTAAGGATATGTTCTTGGTGTATGGAGGATATGTGGAGCTAGCCATCAGGGGTTATGCTGATGATAATTTTTAAATAGATCAGAATATTCCAAAATTGTAGTTAGGATATGTTTTCTATCTAAACAGAGGAGCAATGAGTTGGAAGAGTTAAAAGTTTCCAGTTTTCACTGATTTTACAGTGGAGTTTGAGTATATAGTGGATTTTGATGCATCTAAGGAATATGTTTGGATATGAAAGTCTAAGATCTTGATGTGGTACCTATAAGTAAAGACCCTATCACATTATATAGTGATAATACTATAACATTGAATCTTGCAAAAGAGCTAATGTCACACCAATAGACAAAGCACATACTCTAGAAGTTTCACATCTCGAGGGATTTTTATCAGAGGGGTGAAGTTGCAGTAAGTATAGTTTCCACAGAAAAAACATGGCAGAAACCTTGACTAAAGACCTATCTCAGTAAAATCATGAGTATCATGCAAGATCTAATAGACTAAAGGTTATTAGTAGTTGTCTCTTGTGCAAGTGGGAATATATTGGAGTTTGTTACCTTGAACCAACTTCTATATACATTATGATAAGTTGTATTCATTATTTTGAATATTAATAAACTCCTTATTAGATGATGATTATTCTTCTGTATAACATAGCATGTGATAATGTCCTAAAAGTAGTTGTCACATTGAAAAGTCATAGCAGTTCCTCACTTTAATGAGAACCGAAAAGTTCCATGAGAATATTATTAAATATATGTTCTATAACTGGATGAAATCATTTAAAGGACACAAATGATATAGGATATCAGGGGTGGAGACTCATAGGATTTTGAGTAACCATTTCATGGTGTACACCCTTGGTAATATCCAATGTAGGATATTATAAGAAAAATACCCACTAGTAGGAAATCCGTATTTATATGTGTCATTGGATGTTCCTATCTGCGAACATGTGTATTGATCCTTAGACTTTAATATTATTATTAATGAGTGTTATAAGATGTTTAATTTGACATATTAATGAAAAATATGAAAATATATGTTTTTGATGAGGTAGGATACATTAGGTGAGTCATAAGTAGTATTTCATTAATGAATAATGCGAGAAAGGATTTTTCCCTTCTGTTCTTTAACGAAAGTTGATATCTTAATCTCTTTGATGGAAATAATATAGCCTAAATAAATCCACGTCCATGGTGTTCTATAGAAAATTTTGATTTCCATAAATTCAAATAAAGAGACATCAAGTACATAGGTTGATGATATAAGCATGCAACCTATTTGATTAGAGATATCATGATAAAGAGATTATATTATACAGCAAACATCCATATGAGATATTATGACATTAAGATGTTAACTTCTTTATCTATGGGTGCCTTGGAATGTTTCTAGACACTAACCTTGGACTTTAGGATGCTTCTCCTAATGCCACTGAGAAATAGGCCTAGTGAGTCACATAATAAGTGTATCAATAATCTCAGTTAAATAATATATTATTATTTATTATTTAACGATTTGAATAAATATTATTCAACACATGATTTAATAATTATTCATGTTTTTTTGATCGCATATATTCTATCATCAGTTATTCAAGAGAATATTACGTGAGTGGAATATTTAATAAATATTTAGTGGATATAATATTTATTTAATTTATTGGAGAATAATACAATGATATTTATTAATTAAATAAATATTCGTTATTCAATTCCTGATAAATATTATGAAGGTTTTGTGAGAAATAATGTATATTGAATATTATTTGAATAAATAATATTTAATTTTAATTTTTGAGTTTAGTGCATGTCAAGAAATAAAAATAATAATAATATTATAGGCATGAGATTTTGTGAGGATTAAATAAATAATAAAGGAAACTTGTGAAATTATTTATTTCTAACCCTAGTGGTATATAAACCCAATTCACTACAAAATAAAGGGTCATTAGCGATAGTTATTTAGTGTTCTAGTGGCAGTTTAAACCACAACCTAATAGTTTAGTGGAGGTTCTTAAAACCGTTGTGTATTTTATGGTCGCTAGTCAATTAGAGGCAATTTATTTTATTTTGCAGTGATTTTTTTAAGTTTCATTTTTGGAGAATTTAGCGATGGTTTGTTGTTTAATTAGAGGTGGTTATTTAATAAAAAAATATCCACTGGGAATATAAATAAAATAAAATAAACCGTCGCAAATTTTTTCATGGTGGTTTTTTTAGCGGCGGTTAATCTAAATCGCCACTAAATACATTCAATACAATATGTTTAGCGGCAGTTACTACAAACCGCAGCTAAATCTATTTTGATTTTTTTTTAAAATATTAATAAAAAAAACTATAAAAAAAAAATAACATGTTATAAATGGAAACATAAATATATGATAAACCCATCATTCATACATCACACATCCATAATCATATACAAACAACCACAATCATCATAACCCATGTCTCAGTAATCCCATACATCAACTAATACCTCTATCATAAATATATAAATATAAAATATTTATAACAACAACCCATGCCCAATGTATATCCATGTCATGACCTCCACCGCATCTTTCTGTATCCACATCATCTCATCAACTAAAATTGGCCATGTCATCTCATCAGATGTAACAAAAAATGAAACAAAAATTAAAACTAAACATAATAAATCAGAATTACAGTAGAATAATTGATAAAATTTTAACATACCATGAAAACTAAGAACCATAATGACTACCTTCTGAAAAGTTTCATGGATTGGAATGGTCAACATCCTGCCTATTGCTGGCATCTGCCACCTACAATAAAAATCATAACATTTAGGAAAATAATTGCGAAAGAGAAAAGACACAAAATATATTCAGAATGCTGCTCATAAAATTTGTTATTTTGTTAATCAAATAGAATAAATTTTAACATAAAAAAAATAATATATAATCAATTTTTTAAATAGAAACATACCTATTTAAGATAATATTCAACACTTGAAACTGAAAAGGGATAAGTAAACATTCTAATTTATTTTTAAAGTGAAGCGTGGTGTGCTTGAAATTTATTTAATATTTTTTTTAAATATTTTGATATAAAAACATGTACTATATTTTAAAAACAACTAAGCTATGGCTGTTCTATGATTTCACATCAATTTTAGGTATTTTCTATGGTTTTGATAGTTCCATGCACGTTTTAGTATTTTAAAACACTAAAAACATGTTTATAGCCATAACGGGAAAACCATAATTCATAGCGATGTTCCATCAGTTCCTACAATTCAAAATTAAATATATAATTACTGTCCCATTATTTAAATAAAATCAAACATTGTTTTTCTTATTTTTACCATTCCACATATGTTTTAGTGTTTTAAAACACTAAAAACATGTTTACGGCTATAATGGACAAAATGTCATTCAGACTGACATGACGCTAGTTCCTACATTTCAAAATTAAATCCACATCCATTTTACCCTAATTTCAAGGAAATCCGACGTCATTTTCCAGGCTTTGATCATTCCACACACGTTTTAGTGTTTTAAAACACTAAAAATGTGTTTACGTCCATAATGAGAAAACCGTCATTCGGAATGACGTGTTATAGATTTTTACATTTCACAATTAAATCTATGGTCATTATCCCATGATTTCATGACAATTAGACTTTGTTTTCCTAGTTTTGACCATTCCATGCATGTTTTAGTATTTTAAAACACTAAAAACACATTTATGACCATAACGGGTAAACTTTCATTAGGAATGATGTGTCATCGGTTCCTACATTTTACAATTAAATATATGGTGGTTTTCTTATGTTTTCAAGATAAATTCAATTTCTTTTGTCTACTTTTAACCATTACATGCACGTTTTAGTGTTTTATAACACTAAAAACACGTTTCCATAACGGGCAAGCCATCATTCAGAATGATGTTCTGTCAGTTCCTACATTTCAAAATTAAATCTACAGTCATTTTCCCCTAATTTTAGGATAATACAACATTTTTTTCCTAGTTTTGACCATTCCATGCACATTTCAACATTTTAAAACACTAAAAACATGTTTATGACCATAATGAGAAAAACCGTCATTTAGAATAATGTGTCGTTGGTTATTACATTTCAAAAATAAATCTATAGTGTTTTTCCCATGATTTCAGGACAATACGACATTTTTTCCTGGTTTTGACCGTTCTATGCATGTTTTAGTGTTTTAAAACACTAAAAATGTGTTTATGACCATAAAGAGAAAATCATCATTTAGAATTATGTTTTATCAGTTCCTAAATTTCACAATTAAATCTATGGTCATTGTCCCTTGATTTCAATAAAATATGACATTTTTTGCCTAGTTTTGACTATTCCACACATATTTTAGTGTTTTAAAACACTAAAAATGAATTTATGGACATAATGGGAAAACCATCATTCAGAATGACATTCCATCAGTTCCTACACTTCAAAATTAAATCTAGAGTTGTTTTACCCTAATTTTAGGGCAATTTGGCATCATTTTCCTAGTTTTAACCCCACAACACTTGTTTTTAAAGGCTTTTGTACATTTCATAAGTGTTTACCAAGTAATTCCGACCACACTGCATACCGGATTGACATATTGTATGATTTTATACATAAAAAACAACTAATAGGTGGTTTTACCTTGCTTTCAGAACAATTCGATGTCGTTTTATAGGTTTTGACCATTTCACGCACGTTTTAGTGTTTTAAAACACTAAAAACACGTTTTTGGCCGTAACAGAAAAACCATCATTCAGAATTCATGTCATCAGTTCCCTAAATTTTACAATTAAATATATAGTATCTTTCCCATGATTTCAAGACAATATGATGTCATTTTCCTAGTTTTTACCCCCTAACACTTATTTTTTAAGGCTTTTATACCTTTCATAAGTGTTTACTGAGTAATTTTGACCACAATGCATGTCAAATTGATGTGTTATCTTATTTTACATGTAAAAAATAACTAATCAATGGTTTTACCATGATTTTAGGGCAATATGACATCATTTTTCTAGTTTTTACTATTCCACACACATTTTAGTGTTTTAAAACACTAAAAATGTATTTACGGACATAACGGGTAAAACATCATTTGAAATGACATGATGTCAGTTCCTACATTTTAAAATTAAATATATGGTGGTTTTACCTTTATTTTAGGACAATATTACATCGTTTGTATGTTTTTTACCATTCCAAACATGTTTTAGTGTTTTAAAACACTAAAAACGCGTTTATGGCCATAACAGGAAAATCGTTATTCGAAATGAAATGTTGTCAGTTCTTAAATTTTATAATTAAATATAAGGTATTTTCCCCCTTATTTTAGGAAAATGATATATTTTTTCCTAGTTTTGATGTTCCACACACATTTTAGTGTTTTAAAACCCTAAAAACACATTTACGACCATAACAAGAAAACCATCATTCAGAATGACATGCCTTCAGTTCCTACATTTCAAAATTAAATCTACGGTCATTATAGCCTGATTTTAGGGAAATGTGGCACCTTTTTTCTGGTTTCCCCCCCAACACTTGTTTTTAAAGGCTTGTGTACCTTTCATAAGTGTTTACCGAGTCAAAACCAAGCAAACAAGATCAGATTGTTTTCAAAATTACAGATAAAGATCTATAAGTTTTTTATGTAGGAATCAACCAAACATCAATCCAATATAAGATGTGGTCAGTATAACTCGAAATTCATGTTTTCTATATAAAATTTTCATTTTAGTTTTTTATGGACGTTGTATGTGTTCTTTGAAAAGTCCATGAGTGTGAAATGGAGTCAGGGACATCAAAATGAAAAACATATAGAAATAAAAATCATAACCCTTTATAAGTATATTACAAAATTTTACTCAGGTATTTTAAATTAGTTATTAAGGAATATTAAATTATTATTACCTTTACTTGAGTACTAAAGAACTCATTTTTCCTAGCTGTAGGAATATTCCACTAATATTTAAGATTAATGGGAAATCTCACTTTCTCACAAGAAATATACCTAAGAATCTACCCATATATTATGACAACATAACCAACAGGCACCCCAAACTCATAAAATGGAATGATAATCTTGTTGTATTTTAGGTCCCATACATATTCTGTGTTCATATTTGTATCCCTTCTATGGTTTTCTTTATATGTTTGAAAAATGAATTAAAAAATTAATAAAATATAAGTTTTTTTTTGAAAAATGACATACATAACAGTAATGATAACTCACCAATATCCCCTAGATGGAGGGATGAAAAACCACTCCATCTTCAGAGGTGAATTAGGTGGTGGGCTACCAACGACATTTGGGGAAATGAATGGCTCGCTAGCAGTCTCAGGTATAATGAAATCACTAGGATCCATAGAAGTTGACGGTAGTAGTGGCATGATCCGAGATGCTGATCGAATAGAATCCCAATTTTTTTTCTTATAATTCCTACATTTCCAATGGTTAAGGTATATTAAATATATAAAAAAATAAAAACTGTTTTTTAAAAAATAAAATAAAATAAAAACTAGAATAATTTATATATGTACAAAACACTTATCAATGAGAAATTTTAATAGAATTTCATTACCAATTTATACATTCAATTATCATCATATTTATTATCTTCATTATTATCAACCTTTATTGTGAAGATTCCTTCATTTCACCCTCTCTTGCAAGTTCTATCATTTTGATATTGTTAGGAAAAAACTGTTCAATATTTTGTGGTTGATGAGGTTCACTATCACAAAGCCCCAATTGATATTCATTTCCCATATCATATAAGTCTATCTACTTTAAGTGTAAAAAAAATCCAACCTTCATGCATTTAATCATCCACATAATAAACCATATTCCCTTGTAAAGACAAGATAAATGGATCATTCTCTACATGATCACTGGTATCCATCAAGCAAGAGAAGTTGATAGAAGTAAAATGTAAAAAATCTTTCATTATACCCCTATCAATGTTGAACCACTTATATTTGAATAAGAAAATTGAAAACTAGCCATGATAGTTTAATTCAATTATATAAATCATCTTCCCATAGTATCCCACCTCTGAAAATATAAATACACCACTATTTTGAGTTTTCAAGTCTTCTTCATGATAAATTGTTCGAAACTTGAAGCCATAAATATTGTTTGCATAAAATATCTTAGCCTTAATTAGAGGACCTTGATCCAAAAAACTTCAAATAATTTGATATTTCAGCTTGATTTTCAACATTAATTATGCATACAAAAAGATATAAGTTGTTACTTTTAACATAGAAAAAATAATTACACATAAATAATATGAATATGAGTATATACTTACATGATGGGAGAACCATTCAACAAGCTCCTTATTGACAGCTTTTTTTAATTCCATATCATTTGATGCTCGACCCCTTAGTCGCCTATTTGTTTGTAATCAAAATTATTCAATAAATGGATCTTCAATAACACTATTGAGTAGAACATATATATGTTCTTATAATAACTCCAATTTAGTTAGTGTAAAATTTGACCACTTTCCAATTGGTCATCCAATAATTGGAAATACTGATGACTGATTTTCAGAACAAGAATTAGTGGAGATATCATCAAAACATCCAACATGATTGAATCTAGTCTCAATCCCATAAAAATACCTATAATAGAAGGTCAAAAACTCTTCAAGTATGTAACCTTAAACAATATATCCATTTAGTTGAGATTTATTCCTCACATATTATTTAAAATGACCTAAGTACCTGATGAAAAAAAAGAAACATATTAAAAAAATTTATGCAATGATTTGATAAAATTGAATTCACCAATGAAAATAAAAAAATATCAATGTACCTATCAATTTGATATATCCATACATAGTGTACAAGTCCACTAAGTTTATCTTCTTCAGTCAAATTAACAGTCAAATTAATCATGATTGTAAAGAATGAAGGGGGAGATAATATCTCCAAATGACATTGTGTCAAAACAATTCTTTCTTTTAAGTTTATAAATCTTAGTTGGATTTAGAGTTATTCCAGAAATCTCTCTGAAAAAGGTACTAAACTCAACTAAAACTATAGTTAAATTTTTAGGTAAAGTATTATGCAAAGCCAACAAAAACAACTGGTCCATCAAAATATGTGAGTCACGAATTTTCAATCCAAGTAAATTTCAATGTTTTAATTCAATTCACCTTGATATGTTACTTGAATATCCATATGAAACTTTTACATTATTTAAAGTTTGAAGGAATACATATTTCTCTTAATTTTTAATTTTAAAAATAGCTGAAGGATACTTTACATTATCATTTTTTCACAAACCATGATTTATATTCATTGACTCTAAATCCTTATGAGCATTAAGGTGGTCCTTTTATTTACCATGTTTATTAAGCACTATAAAAATTACATTGTCACATACGTTCTTCTCAATTTGAATTATGTTAATATTATAACATATCAAATTAAACTCCTAATAATGAATTTTAAAAAATATACTATTTTTCTTCCATTGTTGTGTTCTAGCTTCTTCAGATACTGTACCTCATACCCTTTCCCCCCTTCTTTAAACTGATTCCATTTTCCAAATTCTTTTGTGATATTCATTAATTGTCCCAATATTTTTGAACCACATAACACATTTGATGACTTTATTATTCCAATATCTCTATTGAATCATGTCTTGTTAAACCTGAATTTATGATAAGCATCAAGAAATTGATGATGGCAGATAAAACACCATTTTCTAATATAAGGTAATCATTGAGGTTCAAAATAAAAATTACAAACTAGACAAGACAAATTAGTATGATCATTACAACTAGGTAAATTTCCTAGTTTAGGAAAGTCACTATTTGTCCACATTAAACCAACATACATTTTGAATACTTATCTCATTGAAGCATCATATGTTTCCATTCCATCATCCCATATTCTCACAATACTTTTATTAGAGGTTGAAGGTATACATCAATGTCATTTACAAGCATTTTATTTCTAGGAATAATCATCAAAATAACAAAATAAGTCTTCTTTATACACATCCATGGAGGTAGATTACAGGGGATCAAAACAACTGGGAAAATTCAATAATTAGTACTTAAAGTACCAAAAGGGTTAAAACCATCAAAATCCAATCCCAAACATACATTCGTAGGATCTGAAGAAAAATATAGATATATTATATCAAACATCTTACACGATGTTTAATCTTTTGTATGTTTCATCAAGCCATCATTACTATCCAGAGCATGCCACTTCATGTCATCTATAGTCTTAGGTGACATGTATAATCTTTGAAAGCATGGTTTCAAAGGAAAGTAATACATTACCTTTTCATGAGTTTTATTCTTATTTTTCTTCTTGGGGTTTCATTGAATTATAATCACACTATTTTTCATTTACTTCCATATACTTTAATTACATCTTGCGCATTCTTCTTTATTATAATCTTCTCCCTAGTAAAGCATGCAATCATTAGGTCATACATGTATCTTTGTATAATCAAGTCCAAGTTTTCTGATTTCTTTATTTATCTCATAGAATGATGTAGGGATATTAGATTCAATAAATGCATCATGAATCAACTCTAAAATCATGGGAATTTCTTTGTTATTAATTCCATAGAGACACTTGATATGATAAAACTTAAGTATAAAATACAAATTCAAATACTTGGTACACCCTTCCATACAGTTCTTATTGTCCATCTTCAACTAATTCATAAAAATCATTTTTTTGTCACTAAAGTTTTGAGCAAGATTAAACTTCTCAGGATCAACTGAATGTTCTATTGATCTATTGAAATATTTTATATTGTATTATGCAAAACTAAATGCGTCACTTAATAAATTTAGAACTGAATTCTCATATACCGGGTCACTTTGTATTTCATTGATAGTATTTTCATTGTTTTGAATTTCCATAACATTTGATTCACCATGCCAAATCCAACATACACATAGAGAAGGAAACTATTTTAATATAAAATGATCATATACTTCATTTCTATTCAACCATCACTTGAATTTACAATCAAGACACAAAAAATTTATTCTACTACCAACTGATCGGTTTGCAATTGAATAATCTAAAAATTCTTCTAAACCATTGGCATAATGAGGTGTGTTTCGAGGTAAATTAATCCAACTTTTATCCATTGGTATTTTATTGTATTATCCCTATACATTCATATATAAATATATAAATTTTTAATCAAATAATTAAAATTAAAATTAAATATCACCCTACTTCACCATTGACTCTTTCACAACAACTATAAAGAAAAATGGGATGAATCAAATAATGAAATTTTCTTAATAAAATTCTAATATAAAAACATGAATCAAATAAATTATTATTTCTCACAAACACAGATGAATGGGATGAATCAAATAAAAGATAATGGTGTATTCTACCCTAGTTTTGTAACTAAGCAGGGTTTATTCCATTGAAAAATTAGCTACATTGATCAATGTCTGAACTATTTCCAATGATATAAATAAGACCAAGAGAACCCCTTTAAAAATATGAATGCAAAGTATAATTTATTTGGATATCATGATATGTAATTCATACCCAAAATAGTCAACTCTATATGTCTATATTATATTAAATTGGTTTAGTGTGACTTCATATTGTTCCATGAATTATATAAATCAACTCTGTTCACATAACATCAAATCAGATGTTCCTTCAATTTGATCTAAACATAAAAAACACGATGTTAACATAAATTTGAATAAGTTTTATTGTAATTTTCAAATAAAATGATAAAAATTAGTCATTTGACTTAACAAAAACAAACTACAAACTATAATTAGTTTTATTAAAAATCATGTTACTTAAAATAAAATCAATGAAACTTTGTTGGATATTCTAGTTACCATAATCAATAATTTATTACCACGCATGTAAAACTTAACCCTAACCACTCAATCATTATTCAATAGATTTTATTAAACTAAATTATTCCTCACATATGCATAAAACATGAATCATTCTGATAAATTTAAAAAGGTTCTAATATCTCATTTTCAAGGCCTTTATCCTTAGATACCTTTCCAATGTTGGTGATGAAACCATGTGTGACCCCAAACCCTACCACCAATTGGTTATGAGTTTTAAAATAGCCTCAATTATGTATATTCTGAAAATTGGAGGCATTAACATATATATAACAAAGTGGAATTAATTAAAATCAAATAAAAACCATGAAATTGTGAATGTTCTAGATTCCATAACTGAAATATATCATAATTTTTTTTAATTTAATACAACATAACCAAAATTAATTATTATTATAACTCCAAAAAACTAATTTCAAAATCCAAATAACACATTATAAACCAAAATTACATATATAATTATTGTAAAATAAATAAAAAAAAAATTCTATGTTGTTTTTATTACCCATGATTGTCCATATAATGCTACTCAATAATAAATTTAGGTTGAGGATGATGTAACCTTTATGGGGGGGTATGAATTTCTGCTGAGGAGGGGATCCGAGCCAAGAAGAGGGAGATCAGAGGGGTGGGGGGGGGGGTCCACATCATCTTTGAAGAGGGTAATCGAGCTAGGGTGAGGTTGGAAGGGGGGTTCACACTGACGGTGATCCAGAAATGGAGGAGGTCAAGGGGGGGGGGGGGTCGTGAGCTTGGGGTCGCCGCCAAGGAGAGGAGAGGAGGAGGGGTGGGGGGAAAGGGGATTGTAGGCTTGGGGTCACTGTTAGGGAGAGGAGAAGATGAGGTCGGGGGAGGGGGGGGGGGGTTTCAGGGTCACACATAGGGATAGAGGGTGTAAGAACCCAGTTATTTCTATAAAAGACTTTGGAATATTAGTGATATTATTCCAGAGCAACACCTTCAGACGGCGTGCAATTCCGAGCCCCGGTGTGGCCGAAATTAAATTTTCAGTGTGTTCACACTGGGCATGGAAAATAAATGGAATAACTCTTAAATGATAGCTCGGATGGGAAAACCATGTACACCGTTGAGTCCGAACCATGCCGTTTACCCTAAAAGGGTTGTAACTTTTGTAGGTGCGAGCCTCCTGTGAAAAATGCCACCAGGAGCGTTTTCGTAATTTAGTGGCCTTGGGCGTTAAATTTTATAACTTTTGAATGGGGCCTCAGATTAAAATTCTGAGACCTTCATTGCGCTTGGGAGGTGGTGTTTACCCTAGGGGAGGTTTAATCTTGACCGCACCATAGGTTTTGGAAGCGGGTATTTTTGGGAGGAATTCCTTAATAAAAGCTTAAATTCTATTTAAGTATAATTTCCACCCATCTCTCTCATTTTTCCCCTTGGCACTTCCTCTGGTGAAACCCTATCAAGGAGAGCTCCTCCTCAAGCCCTCCTCCTCCCTCTCCAATCAAGGAGATATCAGCTACAGTGAAGGCAGATTGACGACAAAGCATCGGGCTACGCCCAAAGAGGTAGGATCTTATCGTTTCGTTTAAAATTACCGCATCTACTTTGAGCTCTAATTATTACATAAAACCTCTATTTAATTATTGAGAGAGAACAATATTCAAGTAGGACTCATACTAGGCTTTCCAATGAATGTTTCATATTGAATTTTGAAGTCTCAGGGTGCCCGGGGTGGCCCCAGGAATTTTTCCGTCCAAACACCCTCTTTCCTGCGGTTTTCAGGGTTGTCTGGCGGCACGCGCAGTGGGCCGGCGATCCAGCAGCGGCGGGGCTCTTCAGCGGCGGCGACGGGGCTCTCCAGCATCAGACTACTAAGTGAAGCGGGCGTCGGCGAGGGCGAGGTGGCTGGGAGCATGGTCGAGCGGAGGCGCCGGGCGAGCGGGCCGCGGAGGCGCCGGGCGAGCGCGGCGGTCGGGGGCGACGACTTGGAGGTCCCAGTAGGGGCGTGCGACACGGAGGACCCGGGGTCCTCGTGACCCCGGTAGGGAGACACAACCCACAAGGGGCGGGTCTCTATGGAAGGAGAACCAGACCGGCTGAGACGGTCTGGTTGAGGCGGGCCAGTCCGCGCGGTGAACCGCGTGCTGGTTCAGGCGGGGTGGGCCGGCCGAACCGGCTCAACCCACCTATTTTCGTCCATTTAAAATTTAAAAGGGCCATAAAAATCAGACGGGTGTCGGTTTTGTAAGCCGTCAGTGGAGACGTGTTCCTTGGATTGAGGTGAAACTTTTGAGATGGTCTCGGGGATTTTTAAATCTTGAGATGGGGGGCTCGGTGGCATGATACTTTCTTTAAGTGGTTTAGCGCTTTTCCCAAGGTTCTTGTTTTGGGCAGCGCAGACACATCCGGAGTCCGTTTTGAGCACCGTCAGCGGTGTTACGACCCTAACGTCGAGACTAATATTTAAAATGGGTTTTTGGGCGCTGAATTCGGAGTTGAGGAGTGGGACCCACGGTCCGTCTTTCAAGCTGCACACAGCAATTTGTAACTTTTTCATCGGACGTCTGTTCGGGGCGTGTGAGCAATCGATTCTGGGTGTTTTTTCCGAGGGCATTGAAATGGTGCAATCCACCCGCTTTGATTCTGCATGATGGTACGGGCCCCACGAGGGCCATTTTGGGAGTTGGCGGTGATTTCCATCTTTATCACCGGGTGTCCGTTTTGGACTAGTGATTAGTCAATCTTGTGTACTTTTCCAAGAGGATCACAACAGTGTGATCCGTTTGTTGCATTTCAGGACTGTGATGCGGGTCCCACGAAGCACCTCTCATGTGTGGTATGGAGAAATGCATCTTTTTTTCTCCAGACATCTATTCCACGCAATTAATTCGTCAATTTTACGTGTCTTTCTGAGGGGATTGCAATGGTGTGATAAGCCTGACTGTTTTCGGGACTGAGGCTCAGGACCCCGGGACGCTGTTCGGGCGTAAAGCAGTGTTGAACAACTTTTACGTTGGATGTTTGTTGGAGGAGAGTAAATAGTCAATCTCATGTTTTTTTCCGCGAGGCTTACAATGGTATGATCTGTTTGGATGTGCAGGGTCTCATTCGAGATCTCATTAAATGTGGAAGCATGAAAGGTGCTCCAGTGGCGGTTCTTCTTGCTGTGTTTGGAAGCGAACCCTTGGCGTGTGATCATGTTCACTCCTGTGTGAGTGAAGTTGATGTTTGAATAGATATGGATGGCCGTGCTAGGGCCGTGGAGGAAGTAGGTTGGTGAAATTATGTTTTCTCCCTTCGCGTTGGCGTTGGGTGTCGTGTGCACGATAGCATTTGGGATAGAGATGTGGTATACTCTGGGAGTATACAGGGATGATTGTAGGTACATGTTGTAGTTTGTACCCGATAATGTTTGTGTACTTGGGTTAGAGATGAGATAGGGCCACACGTCGTGTGGGACCCTTGTGCATGTTGCATTTTTCTTTACGTAACTTTGATCTCTCGCGACATAGAGGGTCCCTCTGTTCACAATGGTTTAAACCACCAGGGTGAGTGGTTTCCCCTGGTTCTGTTCTCGACGGTGTGATTGGAAGATTTGTTTGGGTTCCCTTTTTTCCTTCTGTCGTGTGGGATTTTAGTATCATGTCCCTTCGTGTTCCTTGATAGAGTTTTTGTGGATTCGGTGTGACCAATACATTACGCGGGCACCGATCCTTTACCCAGGAGGTTATTTACAGTAGGGTACGCAACACTAGTGAGCCTGGGTGCAATTTCAATAGCCAAGTATCGAGATCATATCCTCCTTCCGCCATCTAGCGTGATGTGTTTCCCTAGGCAGAGCTCCAGGTATTGGCGTGACCCACACTACACGAGCACTGAACCTCTACTAGGTGAATTGTTCTGGAGTTGGGTGGTTGCGTGATACCCACTCCATGTTCTGTTGGCCAGTGTTGTACCATACAGTAGGGATGGCCAGATCAGTTCTGGGTTTACCCTCCAGCGGGGCCGGGCAGTGGGTTTCTCATTGACTTCTTAGGGTTTACCCTCCAGCAGAGACTGGGCAGTGGGTTACCCGACGACCTCTTAGGGTTTACCCTTCATTGGGGATGGGCAGTGGGTTGCTCATTGACTTCTTAGGGTTTACCCTTCAGCAGAGACTGGGAAGTGGGTTACCCGACGACCTCTTAGGGTTTACCCTCCAACAGAGACTGGGCAGTGAGTTACCCGACGACCTCTTAGGGTTTACCCTCTAGTAGGGACTGGGTAGTGGGTTACCCAATGAACTCTTAGGGTTTACCCTCCAGTAGAGACTGGGTAGTGGGTTACCCGACGACCTCTTAGGGTTTACCCTCCAGCGGGGCTGGGTAGTGGGTCACCCGATGACTTCTTTCAAACTCAGTCCTTTCTACTAGGCTAGTCTGTGGATTTTCTCCATGACTACCGGAGCGGGACCCTTGGTTGTACGGGTCAATGTTGTGACAACTTTGACTTTGAGATGACCTTTTGACTATGTGATAGTGACGAGGTGTGGTTTTACTTTCCCTATAACTCTCAAGTGTGAGGGGAACTTTCCCCACCAAGATGCATCCTTGAGACGCAACCTAAAACCGTGCGGGCGAGTCAGTGCTGCCCAAAACGAATAGTGTCAAGGTGCGGTGATTTGAGACCCTTGACTTGCAGTTCGGGGCAGATGTGCGAGATGCTGGGCATCGATGATGTTTACTTCTAGGACTGCTGGCTACTCACTTTCTTGGGCTGAGCTACGGGATGGAGATCCCCTTACAATCTTGTTCGGGTTTCTTTATTGAGCATATGGATATGTATATACCTTGTTCCAGTACCCACTTCTTGGGCTTGGTTACTATCCTTCCAGGAGAGGCAAAGACACGTGGGGTATGCCATGTGCTTTCCATGTCTAGATTCTCATGGTTTGACGAGTCTACTCTCCTACTATAGGAGAAAATGTTCGACGATAAGTTCATCTTCTCACCGTTTCTAGCTCCTGATGTTTGGACGAGTCTACTTCCTTTCTCTTGTTGGGTTGAGCTGGACCCTATACTGTTACTCTTCTTCACTCTCTGTTGTACTCCTTTAATTTTACCTGTTCGATCTACTGCTCACCTCTTCAGTACCTCCTTTATTACTCCCTTGAGCCTTTGGGGAATCCTACTGAGTATTTTTATATTCACCCCTGCTTGGGATTTTCCCACACTTGGTGTGACCTTGCAGACGATGGACAAGTTGGTCTTGACGTCAGAGGAGCTTAGAAGTTCGGGAGCTTGGATCGCGTGTGGTGGTCATAGTCGGGTTCTAGGTGTGGGACTCTCCCAACTGTTTTACTTTTGTTTACCTATTTTTGGGTTGTGGCACTTTACTTTTTGGGCGCGTGTTTTTCCCCTTTTCTTTTCAGTTTACCTTCAGCACTTGCTTTGTACTGTTTAGAGGTCGATGCACTTTGTGGTTTATTTATATCAGTTGGTACTTTACTTTTATTTTTACTCTGCACTTCTGCATTGAGTGGGCTGCGTGTGCGTGTATAGGTACTCAGGAAAAGGCTTCCCTGAGTTGTTTAGCCTTCAACTCTTGTCGCCAGCCCCTGGCCTATGGAGGCGGGCTTGGGGTAGTTGCGGCTCGAGCCCGGGTAGGGTTGGGTCATGAAAAAGTGGTATCATAGGTGGTTCATTCCTTGGGATGTTGTTTGGATGTCTCCAAAAAGGAATTGGTTGGGATCTAGGGCAACCATTCCAACGTGTCTCGAGAGCGGCTCTCAGGCTAGAAAGTCCAGTGATGGTGCAGCGGCCAATGTATCCATTCCCCAGGACCCTGATAACCCGCTTGTAGACTCGACATACTGAGACACTAGTTGTAGGGAAATTGGTTTGTGCATCACATAGGATCGAGTCCTTGAATATCCTTCTTGAGTCAACTCCCCATTGTTGTGACTTTTATATATACATATATGCTCATCTGATCCCGACACTCCTTGATAACATTCAGGATGTTTCCGCGAAGACATCCAGCCAGGATACTAGCTTTGGTTTGTGACGACGACCCCGTGAGCTACGAGGCCTCAGTCCAAAACCCATTATGTGATCTCCTTTCTACGAGCGGGACGATAGTAGCACCCCACCTAGTGAGCAGCAGATAGCTCCTGTAGAGCAGACAGAGCTTGAGCGCTAGTTGAGTGCGCACCGTGAGTTCCAACGACAAAGACCATTGAGGTTCAGTGGTGAGCTAGAACCTCAGGCAGTAGAGGTTTGGCTAGAGACAGTGGTTCGCCTCTTCAATCTTGCGTAGAAACCGGTAGATCTAATAGTGGATTTGGTCGCCAACCTTTTCCATAGAGCAGCTGGGCATTGGTGGAGTCTGGTGACTCAGTTACTCGATGAGTCGTCACTTTCATGGTATGAATTTCAACTGCTGTTTCATGAGGAGTTTTACCCCTTCTGCTTACGCTCCATTCAAATCTAGGAGATCCTGTAGTTTAAGTAGGGAGGGATAACGGTGACTGAGTATGCGACTAGTTTCGCAGACCGTGCACGTTTTTACCCGGACCTAGTCCATGACGGAAACTTCCAAGTGTGGAAGTTTGAGCAGGGTCTTCACAGAGAGATTCATGATGTCATAATACCCTTGTGTATTTCCACTTATGTCAGGGTGCTAGAGCAGGCGCTGGTGATAGAGAGCTTCTTGTCGTGTTCTACAGTTGGTGGTGCCAGCAGGCTCGACAGAGCCGAGACGTCTGCCGCAGCTAGCGGGCATCGGTTGACAGAACCTCAATGCAGGTGGCTTTTCGATAACGAGACTAAGGGGAGTGGTCGCACACCACTAGTAATGTGAAACAAGTGGGCTGGGGTGGGGCGGTCCAAGCCCGCACGGGTTTGAGCCCGCACGGGTTTGTCCGCAAAAGCCCGCATATAATGAGAACAAAAAATTTCAAGCCCGACCCGCCCCGCATAAACCCATGGGTTGCCCACGGGTTTCCCGTGGGCTTATCCACATTTAAAAAAAAATACTATTTATAATCATTTAAATACTGCATTTTTTATCATTCTTAAAGGTATTTGTGAGGATAAGTATGAATTAACAATAACTAGAGTTTTAAAGGATGCGATAGAACATTTTTTGTGGGTTAATGGTGGAATGTGGTAATGCCAATGTGATGGCGAACTGTTGCGATGGAAAGTAGTCGAGTGATCGGTTATGGGAGATGAATGATCATGTTGGTTATGTGGTGATGTGAACAACTAAACATGTGAATGAATGAAGTCTCTCCAGGTAATAATTAGTTTCAGAGGAAGCTATTAGAGTTTTCATGAGGTTTTATCCAATTATCTTAATAACAAAATAAAATTAAATAATAAAAAAATTAAATCAACCTAAAAAATATTATGATTATAATAACTCTTATAGAATTGAAACCATGCATAGGGATGATGATTTCCATTTTTTGAGAGATGGGTTGACACACCATGTGAATATGATTAACAATTACTATATAAATAATATAATATCATATTAAAACAATAAAT
The DNA here is from genome assembly GCA_963277665.1 of Viscum album. Classification (NCBI taxonomy): domain Eukaryota; kingdom Viridiplantae; phylum Streptophyta; class Magnoliopsida; order Santalales; family Viscaceae; genus Viscum; species Viscum album. The sequence goes on along the minus strand of OY728152.1, from coordinate 1,451,238,329 downwards.
ATAGGCCTATTTAAAATTCACATGTGAATAAATGGTGAATTAATATGATCATTACGGCGAGAAATCATATGTCATGGTTTAACCATGAATTTTTTATAAAAAAAACTAAAATGTTAAAGAAAAATATATTGTAAAAATAATATATATATTTTTTAAATCAGGCCCACGGGAAAGCCCACACCTGCCCGGGATCAACCCGCATTGGCCCGCACCCGTGCGGGCTCAACCCGAATTGGCCCGCACTCTAAACGGTCAAAATTTTTAGTCCCGCCCCACCCCACATCCACACCATACCTGCAAAGACCATGGGCTACGAGCCCGCTTTGCATCGCTACACACCACAGTGGCGCCGGAGGGAACCAGTGCAGCCTGGAGAGAGTCAGTGTTATGATTGTGATGAGTGAGGTCACTTGGCATAGGACTGTCCGACCAGACATGCTGAGAATATCGGGCAGGCAGCAGGTGCACCACCGTAGTAGAGGCAGTGTCGTGATCAGAGTAGTGGCCAGAGAGGTGGTGCTAGCAGAGGAGCAGGAGGAGATGGAAGTGGGGGATGACATTACAAGGTCTTCTTATCATCACTAGGTGGTCCACGTCAGGCTACGAGAGCTGACAGTTGGGACCATAGACAAACGCGAGCTTTGGATGTCTATGATCCTACAGAGCATGAGATGATAAGAGGTACGCTTTACGACTCTTCTAATTTTTGCAGTAGAATTGTTAGACTCTGTGTGTGAAATGATTTTCTCCCTGCTCCTTGCTTGAGTTGTTACCAGGGTGACGCGGGGCGTCGGTGCAACCCTGTGTTAGTGGAATAGAAGGCGTGAAAACTTTCTCTTTAGTCGATGGTGGCGACTCTGCATTTCGAGCCTGTAAGAGAGTCTTGGTCATGAGATATCGACTGTGAAATCTTGCGTGACCAGATATCCTTGGGTGTTTCACCATATGGATATTCTGAAGGAGGGAATCACCGGGCTTTATCCCAGGTCCAAACGGTGATTCCAGTCACAGCGTGCGACATAGAGGTGCGACCGGGGAGGTGAGATACCCCTGAGGTCCTTCGGACCGTTTGAGATTGTGCGAAGGGATGGCGAGGTCCCCACTGTCTTGCCCTAAACCCAAAGGCTGGTTTGGGGTGCATAAAGTCTCCCACATGACTCACCTGAGAAGAAGTGTGTGTTCACCTATGCACGTCATCAGTGAGTGCAGACCCCACATGAATAGACCAAATCCTTTGGTCCATGAACGGTGACGCAGAACCGCGCAAGAGTTCTTCTGGGTACAGGAGAGCCAGGTGTGGGCTTAGTACCCTGAGTTGTTCCCCTAGTTTTGCTTTTTGGGGAAAAAAATATTGAAGGAGGTAATTATGTAAGAACCCAGTTATTACTATAAAATACTTTGGAATATTCTTGATATTATTCCAGAGCAGCGCCTTCAGACAGTGTGCGATTCCGAGCCCCGGTGTGGCCAGAATTAAATTTTCAGTGCGTTCACACTGGTTACACAAAATAAATGGAATAAATCTTAAACGATAGCTCATACGAGAAAACCAAGGGCACCATTGAGTCCGTATCATGCCATTTACCCTATAAGGGGTGTAACTTTCACAGGCGCAGACCACCTGTGAAAAATGCCACCAGGGGCGTTTTCGTAATTTAGCGGCCTCGAGCGTTAAATTTTATAACTTTTGAATGAATCCTCAGATTAAAATTCTGAGACCACCATTGTGCTCGGGAGGTGGTGTTTACCCTAGGGGAGGCTTAATCTTCACTGCGCTAGAGGTTTCAGAAGCGGGTCTTTTTGGGATGAATTCCTTAATAAAAACTTAAATTCTATTTAAGTATGATTTCTTCCCATCTCTCTCATTTTCCCATTGGAACTTCCTATGGAGAAACCCTCTCAAGGAGATATCATCCTCAAGCCCTCCTCCTCCCTCTCCAATCAAGGATATCTCAACTACGGTGAAGGCGTATTGACGACAAAGCGTCGGGCTACGCCCAAAGAGGTAGGATCTTATCGTTTCATTTAAAATTACCGCATCTACTTTGAGATCAAATTATTGCATCTAACCTCTGTTTAATCATCGAGTGAGGCCCATATTCAAGTAGGACTCGTCCTAGTATTTCCAAAAAATGTTTCGGAATGAATTTTGGAGTCCTGGGGTGCCTGGGGTGGCCCGGGAAGTTTTCCGGCCAAACACCCTCTTTCCGGTGGTTTTCAGGGTGGTCTGGCGGCATGCGCGGAGACCCAGTGATCTAGTGGTGGTGGGGCTCTCCAGCGGTGGCGGTGGGGCTCTCCAGTGGCTAACGGACAGGTGAAGCAGGTGTCGGTGAGGGAGAGGTGGCCGGGAGCGCGGTTGAGCGGAGGCGTCGGGTGAGTTGGCTGCGGAGGCGCCGGGCGAGCGCGGCGGTCGGGTGAGATGGGGGCAATGACTTGGAGGCGCCAGCTTGGGTGCGCGATGCAGAGGACCCGGGGTTATCGTGACCCCAGTTAGCAGACATGACCTGCAAGGGGCGGGTCTCTGTGGAAGAAGAACCGGACCGGCTGAGCTGGTCTGGGCGAGGCGGGCCGGCCCGCACGGTGAACCGCGGGCTGATTCAGGCGGGCTGGGCCAACGAAACCGGCCTGACCCACCTATTTTCATCCATTTAAAATTTAAAACGGCCATAAAAATCAGACCGGGTGTCGGTTTTGTGAGTCGTCTGCGGCGACGCGTTCGTTGGATCGAGGAGAACCTTTTGAGATGGTATAAATCAGATTATATACTTAGGGTTAAACAATTAGAAATCGCACAATAGAACTTAACTAATTATTCATTCTAAGTAAACCCCATGCCATATAATAATAATAATACCAATAAAAACAATAACAAAAACAAAAAAAACAAAAACAACAAAAACAACAGCAATAATTTTTATTATATATTCTATGATATTCACTCACTTGTATATATTTAAATATCATTTGTGAAATAGATAAATAATTATTTATTTAAATTATATTAAATAAAATATATCATTTCTATTGACACACCCCATCAATCCTCCTCAAAATTTATCAAAATTTGAATAATAAATATTTATTTAAATAAATAAATATATGCATATTATTTGTTCAATAAATAAATAAATATTATTTTCACTAACTCATAGATAAATATTTATTTAATATCCAACTCATATATATTCTAAACTAGAATAATTGGGGATTGAATTTATCCAATACACATACCATGAATAATTAGTATCCCTAAGTTGAGAATGATATTTATTCTTAATATTAAATTAAAATACAATTAAACTAAGATTCTAGATACAATTAGTGTGTGACTTTCCAGACCTCTTTCTCAGTAACATTAGGTGAAGTTTCCTAAAGTTCAAGATCAACATCTAACAACATGTCAAGACATCCATAGAGATTTTTTTAATATCACAATGAAAAAAACCTCATATAAATGCTTACTGTGTAATATAATATCTTTATCTCTAATGTCATCAATAATATTTCATACTTGTGTCATCCACCTATATTATTGATTAATTTTCTTTGACTCCCTAAAATAAGCTATTTGATGACCTACCATGATCACAGATTTTATCAGAAAGTTCCATTCTAATCAAAGGGCTAAAGATATCATTTTCTATTAACTCATAAGGGAAAAATCCTTTCTTGAATTATTCAATTAATGTCATATAACTTATGATGTATCCAAAATATCCTTCCTTTCAATAGTATATATTGTTATGGTTTTCATCAATACATCAAATTACACAATTAATGATATACATTAATAATAATCTCAGGTTTAAGGAACAATACACACATCCATGAATATGAATACCCAATGACACAAACAAAATGTTGAACACATATTGGCAGCTCTACCCTTATATACTCCCTTTATGTAGATTACCAAGTGAAAACTTCATGAGAATAATCCTTATCTATTTACGAGCATTAAGAACCTGATAGTTAAACATCATATGTTTCCTATTAGATAGATGTTATATAGAACATATGAAATATGTTTAAGAATATTGTCATATCACTTAAAGGTTCTCATTATAATAGAGAATTGTTGCAACCATAAAATGTGATATATACTCTATGGAAATTAGCACATTAATGTTATGTAGAATAAAACTCACCATGTGATAAGAAATTTTATAATATTTTGGTAATCAAAAGTATAATGTTATTTGGTTTTAGGGAACTAACTCCAACAGATTTCCACTTACATTAGATCTAATTGCTAATAACTTTTAGTTTGTTATCTCTCACATGAAATTCATTATTATATTGAGATAAGTCTTTAGTCAATGGGTTATTCACATTCCCTTATGTGGATACTTTTCTTTCTATGAACCCAACCCTCTGAGAAAAATACCCTAAGAGGTGATACTTTTGAAGAATATGCTTCATTAGTTGATGTGGACACATATCCTTAGCTAGGACCACTACTGCAATATTATCACAACATATTGTAATAATATATTTATTATTAGGAATTAAATCAAGTTCATGGATAATGTTTCTTATCCACATTGGTTATTTAATTGCATCAAAAGCCAAAATATACTAGAACCCTATTATAAAATCAAAAACCACTAGCTGATTTGAACTATTATAGCTCAAATATACTCCATTAAGGCAGAATAGATATCCTGAATATGATTTCAAATCATTATAATCTCTTTGGAAACTATCATCTGTGTATCCCATGATAACTAGTTCCTCATCTCCTTTATAAAATAATAACATATCTTTTGTATACCTCAGATACTTTTGGATAGTTTTAACAGTAATCTAATGTAGATATCATGGGTTTTATTGATATCTTCATACCATGATCAAAGTGTAGGAAACATCAATCTTGGTACATATCACGAAATACATGATAGAACCTATCACAAAATCATCAGGTATTATATTCATCATCTCTCTCCTCTTATGTCCGAGGACACATTTTCTTGGAGAGATGTATACCATATGACAATAGAAACAATCCCCCATTAGATTGTTCCATATTAAATATATTTAATACATTTTAAATATATGTATCTTGAATTAGTATAAGAAACCTCTTTGATCTGTCATGATGGATTTAGATCCCTAGAATGTAGGATGATTCACCCAAGTCTTTTATGGAGAAGCTTTTGTTTAACCATGTCATAACTGACTGTAAGATTTGTGTCTCATTTATCATCAGTAATATATCATCAATATATAATACTATAAAAACTACTGTTGTCCCACTAAACATCTTATAGGTATAGAGATCACACTCATTATTTAGGAAACCAAATTCTCTTATGGATTAATCAAAAAAATATTCCATGATCTAGATGATTTCTTCAATCGATAATGGATCCTTATAACTTTTATACATAATTGAAATCATTTGGGGTTATAAACCATTCTAGTTGTGTCATATATAAATATTTTACAAGGTTTCATTAAGGAAGGTTATATTGACATCCATTTTCCAAATATCATAATTATGGAAATCTATTATGGAAATTATAATTACAATTGATTTCATCATAGAAACCAGTGAAAAGGTTTATTCATAGTCTATTCCTCGATGATTATTAAACCCTTAGCAACCAATAATTATTTATAGGTACTAGATTTTCCATCCATGTCCATATTTTTCTTGAATACCCATTTGCACCTAGTAGGATTTACATCAACTAGAGGATCTACCAAAACCCATACCTGGTTCTAGTATATATAGTCCATTTCAGAATTCATTAATTATTGTCACTTTGTAACTTCTGAGTTGTTTACTACTTCCTTCTTGGGCATAGATTCATTATCTTCAACTAATAATGCATCAATTAACTCAGTGACTAGAAAACTATATATCTCTAGTTCTATAAACTCTATGGTGCTCCTACGCATTACTTGTGTCTCTAGAGAAAATTCTTCCATTAGTTTTTTTTAGAATTCATTCCTATGCCAACTCTTGTAAATTTTGATCTTTAACTTCATCAAATTCTACCTTGATCCCACTATATATTCTGGGAAAGTAATCTCTTTCAATAAAGGTGGTAAATATTTCAACCATGATCTTATTGTATAAGGGATTATATTTATAATATCCTTTAGTTTCTTTAGGATATCCTACAAGGATGCATTTTGTGCCTCTTCATAGATAGCCTTAAAAAACACCTCGTATCCCCATACATGAACACGTGAAACTATTTTTCTCCACATAAAATCTCATATGGAATACCACACTATTACAAAATATATATTTTTATGATGGAGTTGTAATGCCAATTTTTAAAAACCGTTGTTATAAATGATTTTTTACATCAGTTAATTTTTAACCAATGTAAAAATAATTTTCATTTATCTTTCACATTGATTATTATATAACCACTGTTGAAGATATATTTTTTACATTAGTTAAAAAATTAATCAACATTTTTTTTTAAAACCATCATATTATGTGTCGTGTGTTAAATTAAACATGTCTCTAGGTCATGATTTTTCTATCATTATTCCTCATCATCCCAACCTTCATTCAATCCACTACTATCTCAATTTACATTACTATAACTATTGTTGTCACCTTATCATTATTTAACATCCTATACTACTAATTCTCTCCAATATCTATTTATGGATTACATCTATTGTTCCGATTTTCTATGCATTTAAGGTATGTTTAATTTGAAGAATATTGTTTTGGGATTATTGTTTTCTTGAATAATCTCTTCCACTACTTCTCTTTGATATCTCTTCATGGTTTTTATTTTTAGTTATTATTATTCATTCATCCAAGGTATTCTTAAATCAATTAATACATGTTTTGAGATTACAGTTTGATTAAATGATTATTTGATGAATTGGTGGTATAAATAATTTAATTTACTAATTAATGGGTATCTAAGGTATGTTACTTTCCTGCATTGTGAATGGATTTTTAAAGGTATAATAGATTATAGAGTTTGAATATGGAGTATTGATATATTTAGATGATCATGATGATTGCACGATCATATTGTGATAAAAAAAGATTTCTAACTTTTACGTAATCATGTCACTAATGAAAGACATATTGGATGATCATATTTTTAATAGGGAGATACTTTTATTTTATCATATTATTTATTAAACCCCCTTATATTGAATAGGTTTTAACTTAGGTTGAATATTTTAATGATTTTAATATGTTATTTATGTCTATTTATAATTTCATAAATAACTATAAATTTTTAAATTGAATTATTTTAATTATTTTCTTTATTATATAATAAGAAACATTTTTAAATATTTGATTTATTATAATAATTTAAAATTACAATGATTATATTTTCATTTAAATTTTATTTATATGGAATAAGTTTTTGGTGAGCTTAATGAGTATGTTTTTGTAGTCACCCTTGCATGTTAATTTTGGTTTAAGTGTAGGCATGTATTTATATTCTTTATCATGTTTTATAATCTCATTTTTCCCACTCTATAATATTTATCCCTTTATATTATGGTATTTATTTATTTAATTTGAAAATAATAAATATATAATTATTAAACTACATAATAAAAATATGGCATAATTGTGTTTTATTTGTTGTCAAACTTTTAAAATCAATTTTAATGTTTTGATACAATTTTTTTTTAAAATTTTATGAAAGGATTATAACTAAATATTTTAAAAGTGATAATTTTTCTTATTAAATATATTGTTTTAGTTTTATTTGTGAAATTTTATATTTATTTTTTTATTGTTATTTATAAAATTAAATTTGAAATTAAATTTCAAAATACAATAACTTATATTTAATTCCTAAAATTTGTTATAGATAATAATGATTTATAGTTTAATTACTACACTATGAATAAGTGATGAATATGAGGAAAGTGTTTATGATTTTTTGAAATTTTCTAAATGAAAATTTTAAAAAAATGAACTATTTTTCTATCCATTCTTTAAATGTTTAAATATAAAAAATTTGAAAATTAGATAAATCAAAGATCATCTGATTTGTCATGGTTTTAATCTGAGTTATTGTCCTTGAATTTGGTATGGTGAAATTGAGTAGAATTCAGGATCCATTGATAATGATGATTTTAAAGATGATAAGTTTGATCAAATTTAAGAAATGATTCATGATATTTAAGTAAAGGTAATTGGGAAAGCAATGATAATTGAACATCTATATAGCGATGCTGAAAAATCATTATATCCACATTGTATAAAATTTACATTTTTATCAACAATAAGATTGCTTAAATTGAAATAAAAAATGGATAGAGTGATAAGATCTTTATAAAGTTGGTATAAATATTGAAAGACATAATTTATAAATACAAAAAATATTCTAGATTCACATTATAACGTAAAGAAAATATTATGATTGATGGGTTTGAGATACAAGAAGATACATTCCAACCTGAGTGACTATGTGCTATATATTAAGGGATATTAATGTATGTTTGAGTGTCTTAAATGTGGGATATCATAGTATATGTTGTAATAAAAATCATAGGATGATTTAATAGTTACAAAGGCTCCTTCCTCGGAAATTTGGTATCATCTTATAATTACTCATTTAGAACATTTATTTATAAATTTAAATGATGTAAAAATGTTAAGATGACATATAAATGAGTGAATATATAATGGAAAATTACATCATCTAGATGATTTTAAATAGTGGAAGAAAATTGATCAACAATTTCCTACATTTATAAATGAAGCTTGAAATATTAGACTTGGACTGTGCATAAATTAAATGAATCCACATTGAAGCCTTAATAGAAAAAATATTTTGTGGAATATTTTATTGTAAATTTACAACTTATCTCCTATATTTTGTATGAATTAAAAATATATCATGTTTAGTTTAATGATTTTGGGACCAAAATAGTCTGGAAATGATATTGATGTTTTCTTATCACCAATAATTGATGATTTGAAACTTTTATGGGAAGAAGGTATCATAGTGTATGATTATTATAAAATGAAAATTTTAAACTATATGTAATGATTATGTTCACTATAAATGACTTCTTATCATAGGGAAACTTTTCTAGATATAGTGTTAAGGGGATAAAGCTTATCCAATTTGTGAAGAACAAACTTCATATTTTCAACTACAATATGGGAGAAAAATATTATACTTCTTTGGGTAACACTTATCGAAGATTAAAAAATGAATTCAATGGATTATAGGAATTTGATATTTCTCCAAAATCTTTGTTAATTAATTAATTTTTTGAGAGGGTGAAAAATATTGATATCAAATTAATAAAGACATAAAAAGCTGGTAATGATAGAAATATTTGGAAGAAACCATCAATATTTTTTGAGCCTCCATATTGGAGATATCATGAGGTTAAACAAAACAATGGTTCCTTACATTTAGATAAGGAAATATATGACAGTTTGACTGGAACATTATTAGATATTAAAGGAAAAAATAAGGATGGGTTGAATGCATGATTGGACTTACTCTCAATGGAAATACATTTGAAGTTATCTCCCACACCTAATGAAAGAAAAACATATCTGCCTATGAATTTTCATAAATTATAAAAGAGATATAAAATTAGTTCTTATTAGTTCCTCCATGGTATCAAAGTGTCATAGGGTTATTATTAAAATGTAAAATTTTTTGTCTCACTAAAATATTTGAAGTTTACAGGAATGAAATCTCATGAAATCATGTCATAATGAAACAACTCCTACCAATGTAATTGCATGGAATACTACCCATCCATGCCAGAAAGACTATCATGAAATTTTGTTATTTTTTAAATTAAATTTGTAATAATGTGATTGATCTAAATTCATTGACAAAATTGGATAACACTACAGTTTCCATACCTTTTCAACTATATATGTACTTTCCTACATATTTTTTTTATCATGGTGAATTTAATGGTTCATTTTGTGTGATAAATAAATCTTTGAAAAATTTATATCTATGTTGGATGTATCCTTTTGAAAGGTATATGAATATATTGAAGTGATATGTTAAGAATCTATATTTACCTGAAGCCTCCATTATTTATAAGTATATTTATGAGGAGGTTTTAGAGTTTTGTATAAACTACTTGTCTATAGTGGACCCATAAATTTTCCTAAATATCACCCTAAACCAGTTAGTATAGGGGGAAAGGGGATTCATGGATTAAAATTAAAATCATTAAAAAGTTTATAGATAAATAAGGTACATTTATACATCTCAAATAACATATATGATGCTCAACTATATATAAAATCGTATATTAACATGTTAAAATAATGTTACCCAAAGAAGAAAGTGAAGGTCATAATAATAGTAGATATAGTGACCTTAACCCTAAAATACCAAATATGGTGTATATTTTATTATATTGGTATAATATATAGGGAATCACATTCTGAAAGACTTAATAGTTTGGTAGTCTTTGTAAACTAGATACATACTTGAATCAAATTTACATTTGAAAACAAAAATTACAACAAATTATTTTATTGAGAAAACCATTATTCTTCTTAGAATATCTATGCATATCAATCATAAAATACTTCTTGGTATCCTGGGGAAAATAAGACATAAGAAAGGGGTGAAATCATATGCTTAGTAAGGGTAAACATACAATGAAAGCTATGGATAAATAAGGCATAATCCTTATGAAAACGTAAATAACTAAAACAAATTCCATTTTTTCAATAATTTGAGAATAATATGGAAGGAATAAATGATGATCAAATAATTTCACATAAACAATCACGTGATCATTAAACTTAACCTTGGATATTCTAACTAATCGAATAATCATATGGAATATCAATAATAGAATTAATAATGATAGAATGCATAATAATGGACATCTAAAACACACCATCGAGGCCTCATTCTAAGATATATAATACTATTGAGGATTCATGACAAGGAATATAATACTATCAATTATTCATGATAAGACATCTAATACTAGTGAGGCCTCATGCCAAGACATCTATATAAATGGGTAAGGCCTCATCCAAAACCATATCTAGTTTGTCTCATGAGACCTACTGATGCATCAAGGAGCTATATAAAATCTGAGACCCACCCGTCACTACATGTCCAAATAATCCCTCATGTATCAAATGATAAATTTAATTCATGAATCAATATTCCTCATTATCAAATATCCATTTTGATTAAAGGATACATATTTATCAATATTTCTATTTTTAATCAAATAACTTTCAAAGAAAAAATTATATGTAAAAATGGTATAAAATTTAGTAAATAATCATATCCATTATAAAAAAATATTTATATTTTAAATAAATGTTATTTCCAATGAAAAATTATCACAAGAAAGTGATTTTTTCAAGATAAAGTTAACAATCACAAAAGAAAGTGAGATTACACAATAAATTTTACCACTTGGTAATTTTTAAGTCAAATATCCTTAGATGAAATAATTCATATTTAAACATAAAACACTATAAATTTTGAATGAATCATGAAATTATATATAAAAGGGGAACTATATACATCACATAATAGTGAATTGGTGAATAATGTTAAATAAGTCCCAATGGAATGGAAATTGAGATGAAATCCATTACCCCAAACTTCCTTTTGATTAAAAATTATTTAACATATTTTATATTGGTTTTAAAAATTTTATTAACTTAAAATAGAACCATATTACTATTTATAATATCACATGTTATCCTTTTATAATATCTCATCACTTGTTCATTAATAATATTTCATTATTTTCATTATTTCAGGTGTTAATTGTCTTGTTTTCTCATGCGTGTTTTGTCATGAAAGATACGGTTCTTGTGAATATTATGTATCTTCATAACCTCAATAATAATAATCATGAAATAATTTTCATATTTTTACATCAATTTTACTTTTAAAATCAATCATGAAATTTGGTTATGAAAAATGAAGTATATTATGATCATGGAGATGGTTGGCCACGCGTACGCATGAGTAACATTAGAATTTTTCAATGATCATTGTGGAAAGAAGATAATTAATAATTTAACTTTAAATAATTATAATAATATCATATTATATCTTTAAATATTCTTATATATACCATCCATTTGGAGTGGCGATGAAAGAGAGTCACATCGCTCTGTGAAGGTGGAAGTCCACATGTACATGAACGATGTTATAATATTTAAGTGAGTGAAAAGGTAAGAAAGAATATTATATTTTCAGAATTATAAATATTTAATTAATATAATAATTATTTAATTTATATCACATATATTTATTAACTTTAACCTTATTACATTCCAAGTAAAGCGTTAGTGAAAAATGAATCACATCGCTTTGCGTGGCGGTAGTCCGCTGTACACACGAGCAATGTTATCATATCTTCTATGGTAAGAAAGTAATATATATATATATATATATATATATGATATAATGAATCCATAGGTATTAATATTTTATAAATATCACATATATACTTTATATCCATCATAATATCCAACTGTGAAATGTGGTAATAGAAGAATGAATGACATCAGTTCGTGAGGTGGTAGTCCGCTGTACACACGAGCAATGATTTCATAACCCATTCGATGAAAGTAGAGATGTTTTTAGGTCATTAAATTATTATAAAAACATAATATTATATGGAATATACTGATTTTATTATATCATCTTGGTTTAATAATAATTGAAGTAGGCAGATAAAGAAATAAAATAAAAACGCTCGTTGAGGAATATTACCTCTTCTTTGGGTATCCTCCTTAGGTTTGCACTAAAAACTTCCTAGGTTGGATTTATTCCAAAAATAAGGATTTTAGAATGAGATTAAGGAATTTTTGAATTTATTTTTTAGGGATTGGCTGAACCAAAAGGGTTTTAAAGTTTAAAGAATAGGGGAGATGGGGTGGCTTTTTAAAAGTGAGGTGAGTGGCACACTTGTAATTTTTTGAAAAGAGTCAATCATACCCATGTTTTTATTATGAAAAAATCTTTAAAAATGGTAAATTATAGAAAATATAATATATAAGGTAGAAATATTTCCATAAAATATGTTTTTACAACTATTTAGGTCATTTAAACCCTTATCTTCTTAGTTTAACCCCTAATAAATCCATTTTTACCTTAACCGCAGTAATTAATTTTTTATTGTTTTTATATATCCATTTTGATAAAATATTAATTTAAAATTATTATAAATTATAAATTATTATTATTAAAAATATGAAATAAATTTTTAAAAATTTAATTCACAGAAATGGGACATTTTAATTTAAAATTAATCCCACAGACGTGACGAAAAAATGAGTTTTTAAAGAGAAACTGTTTAAAAATTTACAATGTTTTAATATCAAAATTAAATATAAAAATGATTAGAATAACCTAAATTATATTAATTTATATATAATTGAACTAATTTTACTTTAAAACCAATTATAAATATAATTTAACATTATAAATAATTTAAAGTAAAAGACAATTTTCAATTAAAATTCAGCATTTTTCACTATTCATCAAAAATGAAACTTTTCAGAAAAATCCCAAAAAATTTACCCTAAACTAATTTTGATATTATGATTGAAAAATTAAGTTTGTTTTATCAAATAAATTTTCTTAAATTTAAAAAAATTAATTTTAAATTATGTGTGTAAAATGCGACTACTCCGTCTTTTAGAAAAAAAATACAGTTCTTCAAAAAATGATTCATTTTATTTTAAATGATTCTCATTTTATTACAAATAAATATATAACTAATAAATTCATGGAAACTATATATTTTCATAATTTATTTAATACTATTCACACACGCCATCCTAATGGTTAGTGGATAACTATCACATTAAATAATAATATTTTAATAATATGTCACATTTCGTTTAAACTCAATGTTGCGTGTAAAACAAGATAAACTCAGTATTTCATGTAATTAAAGCTAAAATCATTATTTCATGTAATTAAAGATATTAAAGATATTGTATTTATTTAAAAATAAATATATTATAAAGTATCAGGGTGTTATATTTTCTTCTAATCATGTTGTTGCATGTCACATACGTTATTGAATACAATGTTCTTATTTTAGAATTTTGAGGTGTTACATTCTCCCCACCAGAAATAAATTGTGTCCTCATAATTTAAAATTGATCTCATAAATCAAGGTTTTGATATTTGAAAATTATTTTTTTGAAATCCCACATCATAAAAAGTGCTGATAAAATATTCTCTTAATAAGAGAGAAAGGGGAGTGAAAATATCATATAGAATAACACATAACTAGGTTTATATGTAGGAGAAAATTGGTGGAAAGTGATGATATTAACATGGAAGAAAAGTGTTAATAATTATAGAGTGATAGAGGTTATTTATTACAAGAAATTTAGTGATCAATGAAAAATTAAGGAGATCAAAACCATAAATTTGTAATGATTTAAAAGGCCATACGATTCGTCGGATACAAATGTAATAGGGTAACATTTTTTTTCAAGATCCTTCTCTAAAATTTGAGGAATTATTTTACTGTATAAGAATATATATAAATATACTTACTTGATATGTTTCTATTTCATAAGCATAATTTCATCCTTTAGTTGCGCTTTAATAAATTTCCAATTTATTACTTATTTCAAGAAATGAATATCCAAAAATTAATTTTTTTATGCCCGAATCACTAAAATCAACTTTTAATATATTTTAATATCCATAATAAAATAATAAATCATTCCTTAATTCTCTAGTTATTATTATAAAAAAATGGTTAGTACAGGTTATCCAATATTCATATGGTGAATTAATACATTAATCTCTAAAACCTCATCCAAAGTTCAACTTAAACCATTTCATAAATGGTTAAACTTTTGACCCTTACAAAATATTAAGATCCAAAACTTTAGAAATAAGGTCACTAAATTTTTATTATAAACTTATCATTAATATATTAAACAAAATGAAGTATCTCTAAATAATCACATACCAAACACGTGAATACCTTCATCATGTATTATATTGAAACATGGTAATAACATGAATTACAATAAAAACTTATTGAAAACATGAATTATTCTTTATTAATTAAGTAAATCATAGATTATTGGATATATTACTTAAATCCAAATATGTTATAAACTCCATAAAATATAGTATAAACCAATTTATTAACAAATAATTAACCAGTCCCAAGGTAGTTAGTACTATCTAATTTACTTTATCCATATCAATAATACCTTTATCCCAAAATTATTATCCTAATAATCAGGAACATATAAAGAGTTATATTTACCTAAATCACGTGTTTTACAAGAAGTTCAACTTTTACTGAATCATTTTTCATGGTCATTGACACTGTTCAACATACTCTTTCAAATCCTTAATGAAAAATCACTATAGTGAAATCCTTATACATTTAATAATTCTAATAAATGAGATATCATTGATAAAATAATCAAATGACATAATTATTGAATCCAAATACATATACATTAATCAATCTGCTTCATCTGTGGTAACAACATAAGCTTGACCATGATACATTAGATACTTTGAGGTATATTCTTTTGATGCTTGCAACATTCATTTTCATAGTACCCCATCTCCTTACAGTTGAAGCATTGAACATTAGAAACCTTTTTCTCACCCTTGAAAACTGAACATGGTGGCCTTTTTTACCACACCTAAAGAAAACTCATTTTCCTTTTAAGTATATACCAAGGTGTTTCCTTTTACAATTATCACATATGGGAAAATCCTTCTTTCCCTTCTCCCCTTTATCCATCCTTTTATCTTCCATCCTATTCTTCTCTTGATTAACTTTGAATACATAATACTTATAGAATTCTTTATCTATAATATTAAAACATGATACTATGTACTCAAATTATGAGAATGTTTGGGAGACTAGTTTCCTTTGAAATATTAGATTAAACCCATCAAAGAAATGACCATTCTTACTCTTTCGATTACATGCATTGATGTGATTCCCATTACTTCCGCTAATCAACATTTATAATTAATGGAATAAACTATATTAGATCATATCATTATTTACCATAATTTATAATCCAAAAACTAGTGAAACCTAAATTAAAAAATTTATGCATAGCTAATATCATAATCATAAACATGGATTCTTTGGGGATATCTTTATTTCAAATCCTTTATAATGTTTTTTAAATAAAATGTGAATTATCTTTAGAATATCCCCTGAGAGTGTCAAACCAGGTGTGCAATAAGGATCATTTTCATGAACTAGGTGATGATCAGGTCAAGAAAAATGGACCCTTTTAAGAGTTATTACCCCTAGGTACCTCTATTCTAGAACCACACCCACTTGTAGTATCTATACAAGGATGTATTTCTAGGAAAAACCACATAATATCTACCTCACAAAAACTTTAGGATGTTATTATATAATTATCCTCAAAGTCTATCATAGGGAAATGTTCTCTAATCTATGTTTTCATAAATCTAGTTCCCAAGGTTTCTACTAAACTTCCTTTGATACCAACTATAGTAACTCTGACCCCAGAAGCCAAGATCCAATTTCTGATTTATTACATTGTCATAAAATACAAGGAATCGTATCTTGGTGGACCAAATAGTTTAGTATTATTGTTAAACGAGATACATACTTGAATCACATTTACATTTGAAAATACAAATTACAATAAAGTACTTTATTGAGAATTACATTATTCCCCTTACCATATCCATGAAAATAAATCATAAAATAATTCATGGTATTCTAGGTAAAATAAAACATAATAAAGGGATGAGATCAGATGATCAGTAAGGGTAAGAATACAATGAAATCTATGAATAAATAAGGAATAATAAATATGAAAAGGTAAATAACTAAAACATACTCCATCCACCCAATAGCCTGAAGGCATTCAAATTTTTTATTATAAGCAATCCCCCTTTTAAGGGAAGAAGGGGGATAACCCAAAAAAATATCATGAATTTAAAACAAATCAATACCCAAAGGTTAATAGAGACAAACCAAATAGACAACATGGATAAACCCTCCCCAATATAAAATCATGGTAAAGCTCTCCATTGTTACATGGATGAACGGAAATAAAGTGTCATGTGTCAAAGCACAGGCCCGATCTGATGGCTGGCGCCATACCCTCTCAAACATCCAAATATGTAAATCACTGAAATGGTGAACAATGAGCACTAGAACCTCCTCTGATTCCTGATCCATGAGGTCAAGTTCAGGTGCATCTCCATTACAACAGATTATACCACATAAAAACATAAAAAAACTCAGCCATAAAATCAAACCATTCAAACCATCACCAATATTGCCTGCATCCCAGAATCCAAAACTGACGCCAGAAGACCAGAGCCACACCAGCGACAGTGCAACACCAAATCCAACTCAGACAATCCAGAACAACCAGAAGACCACAAAAATCACAACCAACTGAACCAAATAAGAACATCACCAAACCTTTAAACCTGAAAAATCTTCACAAAACAACTCCGGATACCATGATCTCCCCCCTCCAGGCCTCTCTAAATCCATCGTCGACCATCACCAGAAGCATGACAGAGGCAGCGCCAAGCTGCTTCAGACTAAATTGAAGCCAGATCCATCGACCACACGGACCGAGCCCTATTTATTCAAGCCGCATGCTGACCTAATGTTGCCAACACTATGAAATCTAGTGTTATCCCAAGAAAATTCTTTACTGAAGCTGAAGACACTTCCAAACCTTTCTGAAACCCCACTGTGTTGCACCATCACCAAGACATGTCATTCTGAGATGATCCGAAGAAAGACGACCAAGCTGTGTCATGTAGAGATGATCCGTAGGAATCCAACCAAGCCGAATCATGCCAAGCCAATCTGGAGTAATCTGACTCAAGACTGATCTAGGCTAGAGGGGGAAGGGGAAGCGAGGATGAAGGGGAAAACCTAGTCACCGTAGAGGGGAGAGGAGAAGCCGCTCAGAGGAAATCTTATTACTAAAACATATTCCATTGAATAAATAACTTGAGAATAATATGACATGAATAAATGATAATCAAATAATTCCATATAAATAATCACATTAGCATGAAACTTAACCATGGATATTCTAACTAATTGAATAATCACATTGAATATCAATACCTAAATTCATAATGATGGAATAAATAATGATGGACATCTAAAACATACTATCTACACCTCATTACAAGACATATAATGCTATCTAGGCTTCATTCCAAGACATATAATACCATTGAGGATTTTTTCCAAGACATCTAATATTGTTGAGGTCTCGTTCCAACACATCTATATAAACGGGTAAGGCCTCAGCCAAAACCGTATCTAGTTTGTCGAATAAGACCTACCGATACATCAAGAGAATATATAAAATCTGATCCACACCTGTCACTGCATGTATAAAGAATAATTCATATATTTAGGGATCAATTTAATTCATTAATAAATATACCTCATTATCAAATATCTATTTTGATTAAAGGATATAGATTTATCAATATTTCCATAGTTAATCAAATAAATTTAAAAGTAAACACTATATGTAAAAATGGTATACTATTTAGGAAATACTAATATATATCATACATGAATATGGATATTTAAGGGAAATATAATTTCCAATGAAAAATTATCATAATAAAGTTATTGTTTTAATATAAAGTTAACAATCCCAAAAGAAAGTGAGATTACATAATAACTTTTACCAATTGTAAATTTTCAAGTTAAACCCCCTTTGATGAAATAATTCAAATTGAAACTTAAAATACCATTAAGGGTGAATTAATCATGATATTACATGTCAAAGGTGTAGTATATGAACCGTATAAAAGTAAATTGGTGCATAATGAAAAATAAGTCTCAATGGAATGCAAATTGAGACATAATCCCTTACCTCACACTTCCTTTTGATTAAAAATTATTTAACCTCATATATAGTGGTTTTAAATATGTTATTAACTTAAAACATAACCATATTACTTTTTATAATATCATATTTCATCCTTTTATAACATCTTATCACCTATTCATTAATAATATTTCATTATTTTCATTGCTTCGGGTGTTAATTGCCTTGTTTTATCATGTATTTTTCATCACGAAAGATCCATTTCTTATGAATATTATATAGTTTCATAACCTCAAGAATAATAATAATGTCATAATTATAATATTTTTACATCATTTTTTCTTTTAAAACCAATTATTAAATATGGTTATAAAAAATTAAGTATGTTAAAATCATGGGGACGGTAGGCTGTACATAGCATGAGTAACGTTTCCATTTTTAAATGATCATTATGAAAAAGTGATAAGTAATATTTAACCTTTAAATAATGATAATAATACCATATTATTTATTTTAATATACTTATATATACCATCTATGTGGTGTGGTGATGAAATAGAGTCATGTCGCTCAGTGAAGGCGGTAGTCCACATGTACACGAACAATGTTATCATCTTTAAGTGAGAGAAAAGGTAAGAAACAATATTATATTTTCAGAATGATAATTATGTTATGAATATCATAATTATTTCATTTATATATCATATATTTATTAAATTTAACCTTATTACATTCCATGTAAATCGTTAGTGAAATACGAATCACACCGCTTCACGAGGTGGTAGTCCACCGTACACACGAGCGACGTTATCGTATCCCCTATGAAATAAAAAGTATATATATATATATATGATATAATGAATATTTAGGTAGAAATATGTTATAAATATTATATATACGCTTTATATCCATTATCATACCCAACTGTTAAAGGTGGTAATGGAATAATGAATGACATCGGTTCGTAAGACGGTAGTCCGCCGTACTCACAAATGATGATTTCGAAACAAATTTGATGAAAGTGGATATGCTTTTAGGTAATTACCATATTATAAAAAATCCAAGTATATTTAATATACTTATTTTATTATATCATCATATTTTAATAAGAATTTAAGGAGGTGGATAAATAAATAAAATAGAAATTCTCATTGAAGAATGTTACCTCTTCTTCAGGTATCCTCGTTAGGTTTGCACTAAATCCTTACTAAGTTGGATTTATATAAAAAATAAGGGTTATAATATTATATTAGGGAAGTTTTAAATTTATTTAGTCAGGTATTTTTTAAACCAAAAGGTTTTGATGGTGTGAAGAAGAGGGTAGAGGGGGTGGTCTTTTATAAGTGAGGCGAGTGACACACTTGTAATTTTTTGAAAATATTCAATCATACCCATGTTTTTATCATGAAAAAAGATTGAAAGATTGAAAGATAGAAAATTATAGAAAATATATGATATAATATGGAAATATTTCCATAAAATTTTCTTTTTAAAAGTTTTAAGGTCATTTTTAACCCTTATCTTTTTAGCTTAACCCCTGGTAAATCCATTTTTACCTTAGCGACGATAATTAATTTTTTATTATTTTAACTATTCTTTTTGGTCAAAAATTAAGTTGAACTTATTATAAATTATAAATTATTCTTATTAAAAATATTAAATCCATTTTTACAAATTAAATTCATAGAAGTGGAAAAATTTAATTTAGAATTAATCTCATAGATGTGATGAGAAAACGAGTTTTTAAAGAGAAAATGTTCAAATGTTTACAATGTTTTTTATATAAAAATTCAATATGAAAATGATTCCAATAAACTAAATTGGATGAATTGATATATAATTAAACTAATTTTACTTTAAAACTAAATTTAAATATAATTTGACATTATAAATAATTTAAATTAATAGGAATTTTTCAACTAAAATTCTATATTTTTCATTATTCATCAAAAAATATTTTTTTAGAAAAATACTAAAAATTCACCCTAATATAATTTTAATATTATGATATAAAAAATTAATTTAATTTTATAAAATAAATTTTCTAAAATTAGTAAAAATTAATTTTAAATTATGTGAGAAAAGCGCGACTAATCCATCTTTTAGAAAAAATACAATTTTTTAGAAAACATTTCTTTTCTTTTAAATGATTCTCATTTTATTACTAATCAATAGATAAATAATAAACATGTGTAAACTATATATTTTCATAAGTTATTTAATACTATTCATACCCACCATTCTAACTTCTAGGTAATAATTATCACATTAAAAAATAATATTTTAATAATATGTCACGTTTCATTTAAACTCAACGTTACTTGCAATACAAGATAAACTCAGTGTTGTGTGTAATGCAAGATAAAATTAGTGTTCCATGTAATGAAATACATTTAATACATTTAATTTATTTTAAAATAAATATATTATAAAGTCTTAGGGTGTTATATTTCCTTCTAATCTTGGTGTTGCGTGTCACATATACTACCAAATACAATGTTATTATTTTAGAATTTTGGGGTGTTACAGTAGAAGTTCTTGATGGGTGAATAGACATAAAGGTTTTTATTATATCTGATGGATCATTCATATATTGTGTAAGACATGAAATTCATGGACAACATAATTTTTCTAATCATATATTGAAATAGGAAATCCCAAAACCCGAAGAGGATATTTTAACATTAAATTTATAATTAATTTATATTAGATCTGAAGAAAGATTAAATCATATTAGGAAATTTATTTGATGAAGATGTTTTGGATGATCTAAAAAACCCTTTTCAAATTAATTTCGTTGCACTGGTAGGATCCAAGTATAGAATCCCTCTAGTGGTGATCCATATGTGCTCCTTTAAACTCCGAGCACTACCAATGGAACATCTGGTGACAGTATGGTGGATCTATGATCTTGTATTATTATTATTAATAATTTATAGTTCCTATAAGCTTTAAATAATATATCTTGTGCTCGTTTTTCTTGAGATGAAGATAGAATGAAGGATATTAGAGAGAAATCCATTGTGCACAATGATTCTCAATTCTCAATTAACACTACACAATTGACATAACTATATATTTGTAGAGTTAGACAACATACATTAAATAATATAATAAACCTTATAAAACCCCATGCTATATAATAATAATAATAATAATAATAATAATATTTTATGGTGTGTTCTAATTGGCATAGTGATAAATATTATTTTATAGGCTTGAAAATTAATATTTATCACCATACACGATCTTGGTATACTCTTCCTCCTCAACATTTATTGAATATATAAATAAATATTTAATTAAATATTTTATTCATAAATTAATATTTTATTCAAAATTCAGTGAATAAATATTTATTAAATATTTATATGACCGATAAAACTTGAATAAAATTATTCCTTCGTCTTGGGAATAATATTTATTCCAATAATTAAATTAAAATAGAATTTAATTGAGATAAATGAATAAACTTATTATGTGACCCTCTAGGATTATTTCTCATTTTCATTAAGGATGTTTACCTAAAGTCTATGATTACTATCTAGTAATAAGTTAAGACACCCAAGAGAAAGAATTTAATGTCACAACATAGACAACCACATATGAACACTTACTGTATAATATAATCCCTTGGTCACAATATCTCATCAAGAGGGTTTCACATCTATGTCATCAACCTATATGCTTGATACGTATTTATTTTACTATATGTAATAAACTCGTTGTTACACCATGACCATGGAATTTAATAAAACAATTAAATTTAAATCAAAGGGCCAAGAAATAAACTCCCATAAAATTTGAAGTGATAAATACTTCCTCAACTTATTAATTAATAACATGTCATTCATGACGTAAAAAATGCACCCTACCTATCACAAACATATGGAATCATGGTTTTGGTTAGTAAATCTAATTATGTGAGTGATGAAATGAATTAATAATAATATTAAAGTCTAAGTACCATTACACATATTCATATTTAGGAATATATGATGACACATAAACATGAAGAATTTCTATTTGCAGGTATGTTCTCATAATCCAATGACTTAGAGATTTCCAACTGTGAACTTCATGTAAAGAAGTATCATCCACTTATGATATCTTTCACCTAAAAGTAAACATATTATGCACCACATAATAGAATTTTATTCAACCATAGAACTGTATTTAAGAATATCATCATGGAATTTCAAGGTTATCATCCTAGTAGGGAAATTCCATGACCTTATCAACGTGGTAGATACATTAGGATATTATTACATTAATTTAATGAAAAAAATGAAAAAATTAAACAATATGTTTTACTAATATTCAAATCTTCAAATATACGTGTAATATAAAGTAAAAACAGTTGGTTCTAGAACACCAACTCCAATAGACTCCCACTTAGACTATAGCCAATTACCTATGAATTTCAGTCTATTAGACCTCACATAATGATAATTTTTCTATTTAGTTAAGGATTTAGTCAAGGGGTCTTCCATGTTTTCTTCCATGGTTATTATTATCACTGCAACCTCACCTATTTGAGAAAAATACCTCAAGATATGATACTTCCAAAGTATGTGATTTATCTACTGATGCGACCTTGGATCTTTTACAAGGTCCACCACTATAGTATTATCATAATAGAGTATGATAGGATCTATACTACTATGTACCACTTCAAGATATTAGATGAAGTTTTATATCCAAATTGATTATTTAGCTACCTCAGAAGCCAAAATATACTCAGAGTATATTGTCCAATATGTGACCAAAAATTTATTTGAGACCTTGTAGCTTAGAACACCTCCATTGAGAGTGAATATGTATCCAATTTTTGACTTTAGATCGCCTTGATTAGTTTGGAAACTTGCATCTACATATCCTTTGATGACTAGTTCTTCATATCCTCCATAGACCGGGAACATATCCTTAGCATGACTCAAATACTTAAGGATAGTCTTGAAAGCCATCCAATGGTAGTCACCAGGGCCAACTTGAAATCTTCTTACTACACTTAAGGCATAAGAGACATATAGCATAGTGCATAATATAACATACATGAATGACCCAATCACTGATGTGTATGGAGTCCTTGCTGTCCACTATATTTCCTTATATAACTGAGGACACATTTTTTTGGAAATATGAATGCTACATGACACTAGAAACAATCCCCTATTGGATTGTTCCATATTGAATCTCTTTAGTATCTTGTCAATATATATACTCTGACTTAGTCTGAGTGGCCTCTTAGATCTATCATGATGGATCTTGATCTCAAGAATACACGACTCTTCACCTAATCCCTTTATGTAGAAGTATTTAATAAAAGAAACTTTAATAGGTTGTAATACTAGTATTTCATTTCCAATAAGTAGTATGTCATTGACATGAACTATTAAGAAAATTACCACACTCCCACTAAACTACTTATTGGAACAAGTCTCACATTCATTCTTTATGAAACCAAATTATATTATGGATTCATTAAACCAAATATTCCATGATCTGGATGCTTGCTTTAATTCATGAATGGATCTTTTAAATTTCCATACCTTTTTGGAATCCTTTAGAGTAAAAAACCCTTCAAGTTGTGTTATATAGATATATTCCTGAATATTACCATTAAATAAGTTTATTTTGACATCCATTTTATAAATCTCATAGTTATGGGAAGCTGTAATGATAAGTAAAATCTTAATGGATTTTATCATTGCAACTGGTGAAAATATTTAGTCACAGTCTATGCCTTTATTCTATTTAAACCCTTATGAAATCAACCATGCCATATAAGTACTTATTTTTCCATCCATCTCCAGTTTCTTCTTGAATACCCATTTATAACCAATAGGATTTACATCCACTAGAGGATCTACCAAAATCCAAACTTGGTTTTGGTACATGAAATCTATTTCAGAATTCACAACTTCTTTACACTTAGAAACATCTGTACCACTTGAGGCTTCCTTTCAGGTTATGAGATCATTATTATAAAATAATAACGAGTCACTATCCTCCGTGACTAGAAAAAAATATTGGTCTAGTTCTCTAACCTCTATTATACTCCTACGTAGTACTTGTGTCTCTATAAGTTATTCTTCCATGGGGATTTATGAAATTTGTTCCTATGAAAACTCTTATATACCTTGAGCATGTAATTTATCTAATTCTATCTCACTCCCACTATATATTTTAAGGATGTGCTACCTCTCAAGGAATATGGAGTGTCTTTCTACTATAATTTTTTTATGAGGGGCTATATAGGGGATATCCTTTTTTTCCTTGGGGTGTCCTATAAAGGTACACTTTATACCTCAAGGTTCTATTTTTTTCCTATGGAGGCCATAACAAACACTTAACAACCCCACACATGTAAGTATGACAACACAAATTTCTTTCCACTAAACAATAGGTATGGAATACCATCTGATACTTTAGTTATTACCTAGTTTAATATTTTTATTTCTATTTTTAATGTGTATCCATAAAAGGATAATGTAAGGATCACATGAATAATCATTAATCTCACCAAGTCTAACAAGTTTTAGTTCCTCCTTTCGCTTACACCATTCCATTGTAGTGTATAAGAAGGAGTGAGTTGGGATAAAATACAAAACTCTCTTAAATAATCAATGAAGTGTTGGTTAAGATATTATCTAACATGTTTTGAGTATAGTTACTTAGTCTTATTACCAAGATGATTCTAAACTTCATTCTATTATTCCTTGAATCTATTAAAAAAATTCGACTTATACCTCATTTTGCAGACATATCTATATCTACTTAAATTATGAATAAAAGTTATAAAGTATGAGTACACACCCCTTTCTTAAATTTTAAATGGCCCATACACATCAGTATGAACTAATTTGATAATTTCTTTGTCTCTTTCACCTTTTACATTAAATGAGGTTTTGTCCATTTTTCCTTATAATGATGTGTGGTATACACAAAGTGATTCTAGTTCAAAGGTATCTAAATATCCATCTTGGTGAAATTTAATCAAATTATTTTCATTTACATGACCTAGATAGTGATTCCATAGTTGGTTGTGGTATGAGTGATGTGAATTAATTTCATTACCAATTTCCATTACTTGGTTTACATAATCCAACACATAAAGGCTGTTATTTAAATGTGCCTTACTATAACAAATTCTATCTTTATAAAATAAGAAAAATTTATTCCCAATTTTAAAAAAAATATATTCATATCATTTATGGATACATAAATAATATTTTTGTTAAAAAATGAAACATAATAACAACATTTTAAAATCAAGATCATTCCTGTCAGCAATGTGAGGTGGTAGTCCTCAGTATCTATAAGAACAAGTATGGATATATTGGATGCTCAGAGATATACCTAACCTCGATCAATCTTCATGAATCTATTTTATTTATATATTTTAATACATATGTGATTACCAAATGTTTTATATAATACCTAATTTTTATAAACATATAAACCACACTCGATAACAAACACACCTAAAGATTCATCATGATTCTTTTCTCGGGTGCAGTTTTTCTTCCAGTAGCCCTTGTTTCCACATGTAAAACAAACAAAATATTATTCCCTTGATTGAACCTTGATATTTATATTATTTTAAGGGTTCTTAAAAGAATCTTTGGACTTAGCTCTCTTCACCTAGACCTTTCTCCCTTTCACAATAAGTATGGAAGTCTTTTCATGCTTCATATCCTTATCAACTTGGAGAAGTAAGGTAAAAATATTTGGGAGAGAATTATCAATGTTTATCATATTAAAATTAACAAAAAAGTTGTAGAAGCTCTAAGGAAGTGATGAAAGAATGATATTGGTGTACATTTCTTCAGATAGTTTAAACCCTAGGACCTCCAGGTGCTCAATACAGCCAATGGGTTTGACTATGTGAGGCATATCTAGGACACCATATCCAAGATTAATCTGAAAGAGTGCCTTGGATATATCAAATTGTTCTTATTTAGATCTCTCCCGATATAGACCACAATGATGGTGGATCATACTATAAAAATCCATGTATTTATGAGAATCCATGAGTTCACTATACATGGATGATAACATTAAAAACTAAACGCCAACCACATATCTCATGTGTTTATCATAGATAGAGAACTCTTCATAACTCACCTCCTTTATAGGAGGATCAGGTAGTGAGGATTCTAGTATGTAGTATTTCTATTCATGGTTCAACACAACCCATAGGTGTCTAAACCACTCTTGGAAGTTACTGCTAGTAAGGATATGGTCTTTCTCCAAAATTGATAATAGGGATAATTTGGATGAAGGAATTTACATTATTATACCATTATAATATATCATATTATTAGTAATTTACTTGATTATAATTTTTTGAGACATAATGAATTTAATTTTATTAAGTATTACGCTATTTTTTCAAGTCCAAATATCCCTCACTATTAGACTTGAAATGTTTAGTTTCTCAGACATTCTAGTGGCAAGGATCCATATTCCCCTTCTCATAACCCAGATAAGAGCTCTCTCAATTACTTAAAGGTATTTAGGTAGTAAAGTCTTTTACAACCATAAGATTGCAGTTCCTTGATCCATTGAGTAGACCTCCCAATCTAGAAATCATAATTTGTATTTTCTTAACACTTTCCTCCAAGTTACACCAAGTCTAGCCCAAATGGCCCGAAGAACTTTT
This sequence comes from Viscum album, assembly GCA_963277665.1. Taxonomy (NCBI): domain Eukaryota; kingdom Viridiplantae; phylum Streptophyta; class Magnoliopsida; order Santalales; family Viscaceae; genus Viscum; species Viscum album. The sequence goes on along the minus strand of OY728152.1, from coordinate 1,451,210,865 downwards.
TATTTTTATTATGGATAATCCCTCTTTTAAGGGTTGAAGGGGAACCCTCACATGACCCATAGGCCTAAGTCACAAGGCCCGACATGACCCGAAGTACAATACATGACCCGAAGGCCCAGAGGCATACTATGACCATTACATGACCCGTAGGACCAACCCACTAGAACTTCCCCTCCCCAACTTCTGCATCATTGATTACCTAGCTCCGCACCTTGCATTGCTGATCGATTAGAATTTCTCTGTACAAAGCTTTACGATGCCTGGTCTCGATTGCAATTTCCATACCCTCTCATTCTTCTAATTCGGTTAGCTCTACTTCTGGTGACTGCTACTCTTTGCTCTGATCTTCTGGGGCCTACTCAATGTGAACTAGGATACTCCATGATCTCTGTGGCCCGAAGGCCCTTAATCCCAAAGGCCTTTGATGACCTGAAGGCCCTGAGACCCGTAGGCCCAAACTGGTGGTCCGAAGGTTCAAATCGGGTGAATAGTTCTGGCTGCTATAGTATCAAATAATACTTACTACAGTTACCACTACAATTCCTACTACAGTACTGTTATAGTACCTAGAAATTCACCTCCACCTGGTTTCGAACCTAGGTCTCTTGGATGCCAAGTAGGATCCCTTACCACTTAGGTATGGTCTTGTTGGCAGTTACACCAAGTCTAGTGAGAGTTACTTCTATTTATGTAAATTGGTTAATTCAAACAAAAAATTTCATAATAACTCCGCAATAAATTTTTGTGTCCCAAAAAGGGTTGGTCAAACACTAAGTTCTATGAATTTCATTCTTAATCAAGTAATGGAAGACTTAGTCTGACTTAATATTAAGTTTATGGTTTTTTATTTATTATGAGTAAATATTTATTGTTTTATCCTTTACATGTCTTATTAATATTAAGTGGATTTTAATTAAGTGATTAACCATGTTTTGATAAAAAATTTATGCACAATACATTTATTTATATTCCATATTTTCATATTAGTTAATTTATTTATACGATAATGTTCTTTCATCTATAAAATAAATAATTCAAAAGTCATAAATAAATTAATAAATAAATGTCCCGATTATGAGTTTATATAATGGTTGATTTATTGAGTAGACAATAAATCAATCTATGACCTAAGAGAAATATTATTATGCTGGTCTTCACATAAGTTGCAACATTACACCTATCCACTTGTGTATCACCTAAGTTGGTATCATCTCAATTACATCTTGAATTTCCTCTATGAACCTTGGTACACTCCTTTTATTACGTTTATTTATTACTCAAATTCATGTGAGGGGAACCAAAAGATTGGTTAAGGGGAATTACCTAAATAACCTTGGGCATACAAGTCCAACATAATAAAGGAGGGAGGCATGTCTCACAAGCTATCATATTTAATAATTAATAATTAAATAACCATGAAATAAATAAAATAAAATAAGGCTAATGAATATATAGGTCTTGGTCAAGCTCATTAAGGGTCATACACATGCAACGAATACACAAAAGTACACTGGTTAAAATTAATTTATATTCATTATTTATTATTAAGATAAACACGCTAGAATTAATTAATTAATTAATTTCCTTTTATCTTTATTAATATGTGAATTATCTTGGGGATACCCATCATTAATGAATTCATTGAAAATAAATGACATGACCAATAATTATAGATAATTGAAAAAACTTAATTGATAATTTAATAATTATTTAAAACATTTATTACATTTCCAAAAATGTCAGGTTATAATTAGTGTAATTAGGTTTTAATGATGTAATTAATTATTTTAATGTAATTTAATTTTGTCTTTTATTGGGAGACTACGCAACATCTACCCACAGGATACACGTTGTGTTCCCCATTTTCTGTGTACCTGGGATAAATATTCTATTCACAGTCTGGTGAATAAATATTAATTTAATGTTTATGTGATCGATAAAACTTGAATAAAATTATTCCTTTTTCTTGAGAATAATATTTATTCAATTAATTAAATTTAAATATAATTTAATCAAGATCAATATAAATACTTCTTACATGAACCTCTAGGATTCTTCTTTGTTGGCATTAGGTGATATTTCCTAAAGTCCAAGATTATTATCTACCAATGGGTCAAGGAACCTAAGAGAAAGAACTTAATGTCGCAACATTGACAACCATATACAAATTCTTACTACATAATATAATACCATTTTCATATGTCATTAAGCAGGTTGTACATCTGTGTTATGAACGTATATTCTTGATAAATCTTTCTTTGACTATATGAAATAAAATCATCATTACACTACAACCATAGAATTTAATGAGACAGTTCAATTTCAAACAAATGACTGAGATATCAACTCCCATAAAATTGGAAGGAAAAATCCTTCATTGACTTATTTATTTATAACTAGTCATTCATGATGCACCTAGTGCACCCTAATTCCAGTGAGAAATTCCTGAGAAGAAGTATCATCTACTTAAGAGTACTTGTACCAGATATTCAACATACCATGTACCCCCTCATAGAATGCCATCTGAATATAGAACTGTATTTAATAATACTATCATGGTAGTTCAAGGTTATTATTATAGCGGGAAACTTCTATGACCTTATCAATGCGATAAATACTCTTGCAAATTATTACATTAAATTCATAAAAAACACTGAAAAATATGTGACAAGTCATTTTATTAATATTAAAATATTCAAATATACCTTAGGATATAATGAGTACTCAAATTACTACAAGAGGGAGGGAATGAATTGTAGTTTAACGACTAAAACTATCAAAAACACCAATCCTATTTATTATAAAATATCTAATAGATATTTTGTTTGATTATCATAGTTTTTTATCATATAAAAAATCCATTTGATTATCAGAGTATAAGAAAATTTTATGACAAATGTAAAATTTCATTAAAAATAACACAACAGAATAATAAGCTTATAAAAACAAGTAAACTAATATTTTATAAAATAGACAACAAAAACTTATAAAAGATTATATACTTTAACCTTATGTGTTAAGGAAGTCACAAACCCTAACTTTGGGTATCCATAGTTACACCTAATAATAAAGTCTATTTTCTTTAATCAAGGAAACCCTTAATTAAGGAAAAAATTAGTCCAGAAGACCAGAACAAATCTGTCTTCCTATCCCTAAAATCCCTCAATCAGCAAGATTAGACATTCCTCTATCTTTATATCCCCAAAATACCTCGATCAAACCCAATAAAATATAGTGATTACAAATTCAAATTTGTTTAATTCATTTACAATATTCACATGGATACCTTAAAATATAAAACTCTCCAATGATTATAAAGTGAAAACTTTAACAAGATGTTACAAAGAAAAAAATTAATCATCATATGGATTGAATTTAAATATAATTCAACACTCTTCCTCAAAAGCACCTATATTTATAGGAAAATCTCCAATGATCATATTATATGATTCTCAAAGTTGGTTTTAACAGATTCATATGAACACTTTCTTCACTTGGAATGTTTTGTACAGACTACATCTAATGGTCATTTTGGTAGAATCATCACAATCATGTTAAATGTTTCATCTTGTAAAGTAAACTTATTTTATACAATAGGAAAAACTTTATCTATTTGGTAGAATGAAAAACATTATCTAACAGTTTTTACTTCTATTTTTCTAAAGAGTATGTCTACTTACATCTGGTAAATGTCTATCTGATTAGAAATGTATAACTTCATATATTGAAAATTAGTTATACTTTAAAATCTATACATTATAAAATATTTGTTTGATGAAATATTAAATCATCTATCTAATTTAAAAAGTACATGTGAATTCGAATATAAAGTTCATGTATGCCCGTTTATAAAGGTTCATCCAGAATAGTTCATCTAGTGAACTTTTTACAAAGTTCCAACTTATGAATAAAGTTTTTTTATGTTTGGTAAAAAAATGTTTTATATAAAAACATTCTAAAAATTTATGAAGCGTAGATTTAGTAAAAATAAAGTTTTTAATAAAGTGTATTTTTATTTTCAAAACAAAGATTAGAAAGTGTTGAAAGTAAATTTTTTGACTCAACATATAAATGTAATACAAGGTACAAAAAATTATTTATAAAACAATAAATACAACAGAAGGATATATGGATATTTAATGAGCATAATTTTTCTCCATGGTTTAAAGAGACTATGCATGGTAGATCAGATTCATCAGAAATATTCATATGGTTAGAAGTAAAACCAAGTTTAAATTTGATAATATGGTTCGAGTATGACATTAATGACTATACATTTTATACCAAATATCAGGACATCAGAAGTGCTTTTCAGAATAGTAGTGTATTGGTGTTTATAGAAGCAATGAATTTTTTGAGTACTAAATATAAAAACACCATATTTTCATTAAGTGAATATTATATAATTATTAAATAAATATGGGATATTGATTACATTAATTTTTGAGTTCTAGTGTTTAACTATAAATGGGTTATCAATAACAATAGTTTCAGGAATGATGAATTCAGTATAACACTTGTTAATATAAATAAATTGGAATATAATGATAATCCATTTATCATGGAAACACATGATTTTTTCTACATTCTTGATCCATAAAATGTGCAGTGGTCTATAATTTTACAAGAAAAAAATAGTATTTTAGTGATGAAAAACTTTATAATGATACTGATTTATATAGGATCCCTACTTCCATGAAAATATTATTAGAGAATATTTATTACCATGTTGTAAACATTCTTTTTTCCATATATAATGATCATGAGGAAGGAATATGAGAAAAAAAACCCTTTAGTAATTTTATAATATTGTAGGTAACATATATTTATTTCTTTTTTACCATTTTAAATTTCATAAAATGTTAGATATAATAGTTTTAAATTTTTTAACTTAAAACACACATTTTGAAAAATATTATAAATCGAATATTTATATTAATTTTGTTTTTTTTGTATCATTTTTCAATTATTCAACTTTATATGTTACTGTTGGATTTGTATAAATTTTTACTTAAGATTTGTTCTCTTTTTTCTATAGCATTTTATGTTTCATAAATATTGTATGTATTCTTTTAACATTTTTAACTACTAACAAATAAGATAAATAATATTCTTAGTATTCTTTTTAACATTGTTGTTAACTACTCTAAAATATATGTTAAATAGTAGTTTGTTTTGTTTGTATCATTTTAAAATTATTATCCAAATTTTTATGTAATAATTGGATTTGTATAAGATTTTACTTATTTTTTTTTTCATTTTTTATATAATTTAATCTCATATTTTTTTATAATTATGTTTAACTACTTTAAAAAATATGTATAAAAATGTGTTTAGTTTAGTTTACTTTTTATTAGATCATTTTTTATTTTTTATTTAATTTTATTTATAGTAGATGGTTTTTTATATTTTTGTACGAATTGTTTTTTAATTTGATTTGTAGGATAATATTAGATTTAAAATATTAGTCATATTGAGATTATAGGGAAGTATGTACACATACTTTTATTGAGGAGCCTCCTAATACTTCTACATAGTATCCATAAACTTCTATAGGGACAAAGAATAATTCTAGGGTTGGTAAATGCGATATCACATGTTTAAGAAAATTATCAGTTTCTTATGGATAGGACTAGAGGATATATGTTGAGTTTAATGATAATAATAATAAAAAGGGTCCAAATTAAAAATAATTTAAGACTTTTGTTACACTGCGATCTTGGGCCAAAGTTAGTATTTTGATTCACGATTAGAAAAGTTTCAACAAAGTGACAATATCTCAATTATGGAAGATAATTTTGGTAATCTCATTTATTATTATTTTACTTATTATGACATGTTTTTTCTAATATAGGTTTTCCCCTTGTTATTAAATGAAATATGATATACCTGATTGTAGAGAAGTCTGGAAGAAATATTTATATTTTGATACTAGGATTTTGAGGGATTTTAAATAAACCCCTACATTAGATTTCATTTGTGGGTTAAGAAAAAAAATCCATGTGATATATATCCTTTTCTAGATGAAGATACATGAGATTGGTTTGTTTAAAGTAGATGAAAAGAATCATTTTTGGTAATTGCAATGTTAGATTTTATAATTTTTTTATATTAATGATCATATTAATAATTTATTTATCTTTAATTTATAGTAACTTAGGTGATCTCATCAGGTCATCCAATCCAAAAAAGTATACCCACTTACTTTATCTCATAGAGTGTAATATTCTAAATTTTTTAAATATTCTTAAAACCCTCTTTTGAATATAATTTAGAAGTATTTTTATGTAAAAATATTATTTTTTCAAGAAATATTACCATTATATATGTTTTTTGAGGTTTTGTAAAGGTAATATTAAATTTAAAAAGGTTACATAAGGGTAAGATGAGTTTTAAAACCCCATGTAAGGGTTGAAGTGGTTTTACCTTAGTTTCATAAGGGTAAAATAACTAATGTATATGGGTAGGATTAAATACAAGACTTACTTATGGGTATTGATGAATTTTCATGAGTTGTGTAAGGAAACTCAATTTATCTAAAGGCTATATAAAGGTATCCTAACTGCTATATAAGGGTATGTGGAGGAACAACCACTGTGTATGGGTAAAGATGGAATCTCATGTGTTGTATAAGGTTCCTTCTTTGTTCCCATAAGAGTGACATTGGATTTGTGTAAGGGTAATCACTTGTTTTAAAAGAATGAAAAAGGGCACCTCAGATGTTGCGTTAGGGTAACACATTGTTTTTAAAGTCTATGTATGGGTAGAGCTATTTTTCTATGGGTTATATAAGGGTAGCTCTATGTTTCTTAAGGGTATGTAAGGGTAACCTATGTGTTGCTTAAAGGTATGTTGGAATTTCTAAAAGTTTCATAAGGGTAGAATCCTACCCTCATGTGATAGCTATGAGATGCAAGTGTAAAACCATGCTAACCTTACATAATGTCACTTTTTAGGAAGGGGGGGGGGATTTAAATATGTTTTTTATTTCCTTATTCTAAAACAAACTTAAAACATATTTTTGATGATTTTGAAAGCCTAAAATCATGGAAATAAATTATTTGAATCATTTAAAGTTTTTAAATCATATTATAGAATAATTTAAACACTCATCATTTAATATTCACCTCAAATGTGAATTAAATGGTGGTTTAATTTTGGGATTTCCAAATTCTACATACCAGAATGCCTGGGTATTTTCTTAAAATACCTAAACATTTACTACATTCATTTTTTGGTATTCTATTGAAGTCTAAAAAGTCTATAATTCTTAATCTAAGTTTTTTAAAGAATTCATTGATCAAACATGTTCTTCTTCTTGTTTCCAGGTGTGTTAAAACCCTCTTACTTTCCTATTTCATGAGTGAAAAATTGATCAAGGAGTAAATTCTAAGTGAGAATTTTATAATTTATCTTCACCTTATTTATTGAATAATTTATGAATTCTTTAGTTTCCCTAATATTTCTGTAAAATTGATAAATAATTATCTTTATTATCTAAAAAATATTCAAGAGAGATAATGTATCATCCCGTGTTGTTTTAATATTTATTATTTAAGGAAGAAATGGTTAAAGCATGATATGAATTAAACAAAAAATTTGGAAATTATCCAGGAGGGATAAAATTTTATCACATGTAGGGTTTTTTATTTCTTTTGTAAATAAAATATTTGGAATTGGTTCTAGGAATCCTTGAAGATCAATTTTAATTTAATAACACACGAACATGGTTTAAGTGATGATTAATTAAAAAACATTGATGTTCACATTTACAATCTTGAGGTAGGAATTTACTTACCATGTAAAGTCCATGTATATGATCATTATCATGATATGAAATCATGTGTTGATATGATTTATACCATGTTGATTTGATATCATGTGTGTGTGTTTTGGATATTGTTTCACACTCATGATATGCTATGTGTGCCTTGATATGTTATGCCTTGTTTCCATGTGTTTTACTTGGTATATGTTGCATTGTTATTCTATATATAGTACTAAAGTGATAGGTGGAACCGTTATGGATCAATGGACATAGTGGAGAGAATGTTTAAATATTTCAAATAACATAATTAAAGGATTGGGATAAATGAAGAGGTATGATGGCCTAGTGTGGCCTGACCTAGGGTCATGATAGTCGTATGTGATCTGAAACATGTTGAAACATGGGGAATGATGGTATATGCAACATGAACTGAGAGTTAGAGATAGGTAATGATGGCTTAGTGTGTCCTGACCAAGCATACTTAGGCCTATATGATTATTGAGCAACTTCGAGGCTAGCACCTTTGTTTGTGACCTTTCCAAGACTACTCTAATATTCTTCCATAATGGATCTGAAACATGAATAACTAGGGTTTGTGGAAACTTGGTTAGTGGAAAAACACTCAATATAATTTTTTTCTTATGTACACTTATATTTATTATCATGTTATACACTCTCATTCACGTACACTCATGTTAAGGATGCATTAGTGGTTTCATACTGGGTTTTATTACTCACACCCTGTACGAGCATTTCAATGAACCTATATACTTCACGTACATGAATACATGCAAGGGAGAGGTTGTAACACCCATGGATTTTATGAAATATATATTTTTCAAATAAATTTAATTTCTTTGATATCTTTCATTACATGTAACATCGTGTCTTAATGAACCGTAATATACTATTAATATTATTATTTAAACATGACTGTTATGAACTGACCACTAAATTTGGTGGTATGAATAAGAATAAAGACATTTTAAAAATTATTTATAATGGTTTTATATAAATAAAACATATTGATAAAAAATTAATTAATTTTTAGTAAATTCATTATATGCTTTGAAAATAGTATTTTCTCAAAAAATGTTTTCTATTATTTTTTTTGTGAAAAAATTATATTTTTTTACTTTTATAAAATTTATTTTAAAAAATTAACTTAATTATTGTAATAAAAATGTAAAAATTATATTAGGGTGATTTTTTGGATTTTTTTTGAAAATTTTAATTTTTAATGAATAGTAAAAAATATTGATTTTTATTGAAAATTTCCTTTTCATTTAAATCATTTAAAAAGTTTTTTCTAAAATTGTCTAAAAGTAAAATTAGTTCAACTATGTCATTATTAATCCAATTTAGGTAATTGGAACCAATTTTATGTTCAATATTTATATAAAAATATCTTACACTTATGAAAAAGTTTTCTTTGGGAAACCAATTTTTTCATCACATTTGTGGGTTTAATTTTAAATTAAATTCTACCACTTCTGTGAATTGAATTCAATAAAATGAATTCTATATTTTTAATAAACATAATTAATATTAGGTAATATTTATAAATTAATTTTTGGAAATAATGAATTTTAAAAAAAATAAAAATTAATTACCACAGTTAAGGTTAAAATAGGTTTATTGAGGGGTTAAAACAAATGATAAGGGTAAGTTTTCTAATAAAACAAGTAAAAATACTATTTTATGACCATATTTAAACCTAATAATATCCTAAATTCTAATATATTTTAATTTTAAATCATTTTTATTAGGAATGACTTTATCATTTTTGATTCTTTTGAGAAATTTATAAGTAGTTTCCATATGAGTTCCTTTCCCCACTTATATAAAGACATATCATATCCTCTCTTATCCATGCTTCAATATAATTTTGGTTCATAAAATACCTACCCAAATTTATTCCTTACTTCTATTATCATGTCATAGAGTCCTTATTTTGATTAGTAAGCCCTCCTAAGAAGGCTTTTGGTACTAACCTAAGGAGGTTGTTTGAAGAAGTGGTATCATTGTTAATTGAGCATTTTTATTTTATTTCTTCTTCCACCTACTTAAAAACTTATTCAACTATGATTATATATTAAAAAAGTATCTACCATACACTGAGATGTTATTATTCTAATGTCATAATCTATATCCATATCCTCCTCCATCAAATGATAAATGAAACTGTCAATCATGTGTACGAAAAATTACTGCTTTGCCGACTTATTTAATTCATTTTCAATCATTACTCGTGCGTACATGTGGACTACCACCTCCACAAAGTGATGTGACATTTTTTTCATTTTATTTTTACATGTATGATAATAAGGATATATTTAGTGAATATGTGTAATATCTATGAAATAATAATGATTCTAGAAAGGTGATATATTATTTACCTTTCTTTCATTCTATCCATTAAGAAAATGGAAACAATGTTCATGCGTATGTATGTATTACTGTATCCATGAATAATGTAATTCATTTTCTATATCTAATTTTTCTACATCACTATAAATACATATATAATGAATATATATGAAATTCATATCATGTTTGACATTCTGTAAATGATGTGTAAGATCTTGACCTTTTCTGAAGATGTAATGAGCTTGTTTATAGGTACTATTTACCCTAATTTTGGCATATATTTGATGGGTTTTTGTTTTTGGTGAAAATTTTAGAATTTTGGAAGGATAAGGGCATTTCATAGATAACACATAGTTTTCCCAAATCATGCGCCTACCCCCAGCAAACCATGCATCCCCAGACAGTGGGGGATTACACAGTTGGTGTATGGTTTGTCAAACAATGTGACCTCTTAGTAGAAACTATGTGCCACTAAAGGGAGATACACAATTAAGGTGAATGATTTGGTAAAACTATGTTCCCTGTGTAAAAAATCATGTGCGTAGGATTTTAATCCCTTGAAAAATTATAAAAAAAATCCCAAACCCCCTGGTATTAATCCCTAATCGCCCCACTCATACCTAAACTTATTCCTAAGTTTTTGAAGCTCCTAAGAGGATTAATAGGCCTCCTGAACCCTGTTCTTGATGAATCAATGATTAGATTTATGAATTCTCACCTCTCCCAGTTTTGGTTCCATATGTCATTTTTCATTGTGCAATTGAACGTTCCACTTCAATTTGGGGATTTTCAGATTGGCGAATTCTCATCAACGATCTTGAGGTAGGTGGTCTAAATTAAAAATACCATATTTTTTATTATAATTTTGTGTATTTTATTGTGAAATATCAATTTACACATTTAGAAATCACATATTGAATTGGATTAATTAATAAGTTAATTAATTAATGGAATGATGTTATTATGAAATTGATGGGACATCAGGATTATGAATTTGGTAAATTAATGGGATTGTGTAATTAGTCAATTATTGTGATTATGAATTTATGATAATGGGAATTAAGGGATGGATGGATTATCCTTAAAGGGTTAATTCCTTAAATGATTAACTATTGATAAATGGTTTAATTGTGAAATGTTCGTATTATTCCATGTGATTAAAGTGCTAAACCATGATTGTTTTGATAATAGAAATGGTATACCATGATATGAAATGTTTAAAAGAAAAAAAAATTAAGATTAACCTTAATAAATGTGATATATGTGATTGATTGATAAATGAGGTATGTGAGAAGGACTGATTCTCAAAATACCCATGGGGTTCTAGAAATGGTGTTCTAGGCCCAAATGAATACATGTGAATATTATTGTATGGGATAGTGACCAGCGATCCAAATACCCATGTTGTGTGGGACTGAACTGATACTCCAAATACCCATGGGGTACAATCCATCATGATCTACACCCAAGATTTTGGCATTTTACTATGGTTTCAAGTGACCTTGTTATGAAATTTAAATAAATTGATAAATGAAAACCCATGTGATACGGTGAATTTTGGTTCTCTATGTGATATCACTTAGGGATAGTTTAGACTTGGCACAATCTGAAAAAGGTATTGATGGTATGGGTGTCATCATGAACCCAGGGTAAATATGGTTAAATAAAGAATAATTGAATATGAAAAATGTTTACTTTATTGATTGTGCTTATTATTTATACAACTACATACACTGATATTGACTGGACATTTTTTTATATGCTGTTGGTATTGGCCTACTGAGTTGTACTCACAACCTACTTGGGATTCTTGATTGGTACCCAAATAGAATTTATGTTTATAGGATATGATAAGGGAAAGAACCTTATGTTAGATGACTGAGTTGGGATAGATCATGGATGAGGGAACCAGACATGGTGTCACGACCCGCTTGGAGTTGTTAGTGTCTTTATTATTTTGGGTTTTTCATTATAAACTTGAAACTTATTATGGAATGACATATCTTATATTAGTTTTGGATATGGTTTCCTATTTTTGTTCATCATGTGATACTGGTTTGTTCTGGTTATGGTATTATTTTGGTTGTTGATTATTATAATTTGGTTATTGTTTATTTACTTCCACTATTGAGATACTTTTATATAGAGGGTATAATATCCCCATGTTATATATATTATAACCTTTTTTATATTCAGTATCCTCTAGCATACAGGGAGGCATGCCTATGGTCATGTGAACAATTGGCTTAGGGCACCAGTGTGTGACACTTGGTTTGGGACGTCATAAAGTAGTATCAGAGGAGTTTTATTTTATTTTCTTTCATATTAATATTTATAAAAGGTATATATGATATTAGCATGAATTTGAACTTGGTCACGAGATCGTGAATGAGAGAAGCTAGCCCATGTATGTAATAAAAACCAGGTACCCAGGGTGGGATTGTTTTTGTTGATGTGTGTTGTTATAGTTGAATGTTATTTCACCTCAAGTGATGCACTTGTTGTGTGATGTGATTATTTTTTATCATATTTTATGTGGTTTGAATCATGGACTAGTATAAAATGAGAGTTAAGTATGCATGAATCATTATAGGAACTCAGGCTTTATTGTGACATGCATCATTTTAGTCATGCACGAAAAATAAGGTTTTGGGTGAGTTGTTTAAATGTTTTTTTATTAGATGTGAAATTTAACTGAAAAAGGTGACTAATATGAAATTAAAATTTTTAAAATAATGACAAATGTAGAAAATGGGTGTCTGATGAGAAACTTAAATAATGATAATGTGTTTACCCTTTGTTAGCCATGACCTAGATGAGGGGTGGTTAAGGGTAGTGATAGAACCTCAGTTATGACTATGTGGCAGGGTTTGGGGGAATGAATTGTTATGAATTTATATGAATCCCTATATATATGATAATAATGTTGTGTAATGTGTCTTAATACATGTGTTTGTAACTGTATATATATGTCTCCATGATGACGCTTCTTAAGAGGATGACAAAAGGATATGGATGGAAATGATCCACCAGCAGTAGAATATGAGGCTTCGATAATTCCAGGTGAGGAAGATGGAGAGCAGTTCCATGAGAACTTTTCTCACTTTATGCAGTTTATATAAAGAGACCTAGGGTAGGTTGTGAAATGTATGTCTAACCTGACATGGGAGTTCCAGTTGTAATACCCTCTGACTTTCAATAGAGAGGGTGGACCCGAGGTATTTGAGTTCTAGATTGAGTCTATCCATATGATTCTTAACCACTTAGAGACTTATATTGAGAAAAGAGTCAAACTAGCAGCTTATATGTTGTGAGGATTAGTGAAGTGATGGTGGGATATTCAAGATCAGAGTGAGAAGCTAGAAAAGATGGTATGAAAGGATTTCTAAGAGAATTTTTTGGAGTACTTTTATCTAGAGACACTAAGACAGGAGAGGGAAGTAGAGTTCATGAGGCTAACCTAGAAGAGTATGTCCATGATAGACAATGATAGTTGCTTTACCAACTTGCAGTGATTTTCTATAGCTTTGGAAAGGGATGAGATAACTATGGAAAGATGTATCAAGGATGGGATTAAATCTAAGATCAATTTCCACGTTAACATATTTTGTTTAGATAAGTTTTCTAAGGTAGTGGACTAGGCTCTCATATCTAAGGGGAACCTGAAGGATGCTTCTTGTAGAGGATAGTTTATTTCTACTAGATAACTAGGAGGTGAGAATTCCATGAGTAGGAAGCATTTATATGAGAATATTGATCAGATCAGTGGAAAACATAGTGTCCAGGGGGAAGGATCATTTACCCAGGATCTTATCTGAGTTCTTTTCCACCAGTGTGGTAGTCTGAGTCAGTTTCAAAGGTATTTTCCCTGATCATTGGTAGAGTACCGAGCTTGAGGAAAGATGGGACATCTACAATGGTTTTGTAAGAACCCATGATAGTGGGTAATGATAGAGGATATCAGAATAATCATAATACTAGAAGGGGGTATTCAACCCCATATCAGTATGTCGGTTGGAGTTATACTAGATGTAGTGATCAAGGTAGTGGAACGGGTTTTTGTGGGAAATATCTCCCATATCAGCAGAGTGGTGTAACTCAGGGAACTCAGAATACATCATAGGGAAGAGGGGTAATATAATTCCATATAAGGCCCTATCCTTAAACATTACTTAATATTGAGTTAATTCAATAATTTGAATTTCATTAACATTTATGATCTTTTAAGGTTTATAGTTTTAGATAATTAGGACATAAATCATATAATAACTTAAATATTACTAATTATACACTTCTAATCACTATACATTTTTTTATAAAACAAAAACTTTTAAAAAGAAGCATGGTTTCATTTCATGTTTAAACATCATAACTTTTCCTTGATCCCATCCTTGACTATATTGTCCTTTAAATCCTATGAAAAACATTTCAAAACTTGGGATGAGAATAACAATCTCAGTAAGGGATACACAAAGAAGGAAAACTATTATCCTTGCAAAAAAATGTAAACTATGAATAATTATCATAAAGTAATACTTTTCACCTTTAGGAAGTAGTAAATACTCTTCAATGAATATAATATCATTGCTTACCCTTTTTGTAACCAAAATATTATCATAAAACCCATAGAAAGAAAAATATAACATGTAAAGGTAACTTGGGACATAATCATACTTAAATGGAATAACCATATGGTTAACTTCTACACATATCACTAAATGGAATAGCCATATGACCGACTTCCATACTCAATGCATTGGAGGTTGTAACGTAACCACCCATACTTGGTTTATCATAGAACCACCCATATTTAGTTTATCACATAACCACCCATATTTGGTTTATCACATAACCACCTATAAATTTTCTAAGTACCATTATATAATCATAACACATAAAATATTTCAATTATCAATATTTTACTCAAAAAATTTCATTTGCAATCACAAGAAATAATTTCAAGATATTGAAATAGTAATTCCACTTTCAAAACCATTTTCAATACCAAAAAACCCAAAAATGGAATAAGGGATTTCTTTTCCTTTTAAAATAATTAAGGATTATAGAATAATACAAATATAAAATAATGGTTACAATAGTGGAGAAGTCCTTGTCGCCGTATACGTTAAATTAAAACATTCCTTTTGTTATTTTGTAAAGAAAGTAAAATTATTTCTATAAAAATATTCATTTTAAAAACATTTAATGAAATTCAAGATAGACATAAAATTTCCCATATAATCCTTTATATCCATATAAATAAATATGTAAATTAATATCATTAAGAAAAAGTTTTGATAATTAAATCTTTAAATATTCATGGTATCCCATACCACTTTGAACATTTAAATCTTAATCTACATGAATTAATACTTTTAAAAAAACAATAATTAACATTATTCTAGATAAAATATGGATATTAAATGTCTTATTAGATTTATATATACTTTATAAAATAATAAAGGTGCGTATTATCAATAAATGCCTCAATGAAGGAAGATTGAGATAGAATCCCTTACCTTAAGTTTGATTTGTCATGTATGTTCCTTGTTATTCTGGAATAATAAACTTAGATTAATTTATACTTACTTGAGAACATTTTTCAAGTTTATTATTTCTTTTATATCACTTATTACCATGTTATAAAAATTATATAATTATTTAAGTTTATATCTAACCTTTTGTCGATATTTGGTACTTGAGTCGAAAATGAGCATGGTTTGATGTCACTAGTCCATGTGTTCATAATTAAATCATATCCAGAATAATATTCATGAAATTATTATCATTTTTATACATAAAATATACCTTTAAATCAAACCATGAAGTTTGTTTATGAAAAATGAACAATGTTATATTCATGGAGATGGTAAGTCGTACACACACATGAGTAACATCTTCATTTTTCATTGATCGCCATGGAAGTAAGATAATTATTATTTAATATTTAAATAATTATAAAATAATAATTAATATCATATTAATAATTTAAATATACTTATATATATCATACAAGTGATATAATTAATAAAAAAGAGTCACTTCTCTTCGTAGAAGTGATAGTTCACACGTGCACACGAACGATGTTATCATTTTTATGTGCATGGAAGTAAGAATGTAATTAATATTTTATTATATTATAATTATTAATATGTCATTAATATCACATATGAATATTAATTCCATTATTATAACCACTCGTGAGAGACGGTTATGAAAAACAAATTAGATCGGTTCATGGAGGTGATAGTTCACACGTACGCACAACTGATTAATTCCTTTACCATTTAATAGAAGTGGAGATAGATTTAGGTGATGATATTAAAATAATAACATCTAAATATATTTAGGATACTTGATTTATTAGTTCATCATGGATGACGAATATTTAAAGGAAGTGGAAGAATAAATAAAATTGGAACACTTAAAAAAATTATACCTCTTCTTTGGTTGATCACATTTGAAGAACACCTTAACACCTATAAGGAGGGTGTTCTATCTAAAATAAGGCTTCATGAATATGGGGAGGTATTATAGGATGATTTTTGGTCATATATTGTTCAAAACAAAAGGTTTTTTAAGTGTGAGTAATATAGAGAAATGGGTGCCTTTTTATAGGAGAGGGGAGGGGCACCCTTGGAAACTCTTAAAATATTAAATTAATATAAATTACATTTCAGTTCAAAATGGTCCAAAAATAATTTATTTAAAAGATAATATGATTTTTTTTGAATAAAAATTATCCAATTAAAATTATATAAGTTTTAAATATTTTTTTAATCCTTATATTTTTGGTTTAACCTTTATTTTACCCTTTTTAATCTTATCGTGATATCATGTTATTTACACTATGTGGGTAATTGTAATTACCATAACATGTCAAAAAATCAAAAAAAGTGTCATTTATGACATATTAGAACTTATCCTAATTTTATATTTTTATAAATTTTATAACATTTAATAAAGTATTTTATATTTTAAAAATACCAATAGTGTCAATTTTGAAACTATTTATTAGTTGACATTTAAAAAATATCATAACAGCAAGATAACTTCAAACCAGCTCATTTAAATCATCACCAACATGTAAAATATATCCATAAAATTATTGGATGACATAAATTATGTGAAATAATATTTATTTTAATATTTATAAAATCATTTATTTGATTCTTTCATTAATTAATAAATTACTACATCATATTTGTGTCATAATTAAATTAAATTATTTAATTTATAAAAATTATAAATAAAATATCATGATGTAGGTAATATTTTTATATTTTAAATGACTATTTATAGTCTAATATATCTATTTTATAACTCCATATTAAAATAATTTACTTTTTTAAAAACAAAAGTGTAACAAAAATGACTATTAATTGAATATAATATTATAAAAGCATTAAAGTCACCCAAGTGGATCCAAGTGGTCCTAAAATCGACCTAAGGATTCTCATGATCGGTATACACTCATCTAATTAAATTAGGACATGTGTTAGGGTAGTTTTATATTATTATAATATTATTTTTTACCTTTAATTACCCAATTTACCTTTAACCATGGGAATAAAATTTATCACCAAAGTTACTATTCATAATGTCCAAAAAATAAAAGGGACATATTTAAATAATTTGAACCTTCTAATTCAAAATATGGAATCCATTTTTATAAAATCAAAATGTAATAACATGGGTTTTTGTATGAGGTACATATCATTTTCTTTTCAGTTTAAATGCCTTGTTATGGCCTTATGAGAATGCTTAATTTGATCATGAGTGTTTTGGAGGTGTCTGAGGCTTGTTTGGAGTTCGAAACAAAGTTTTGGGTTAAAAATGACTTGGAATATGGTTTGTGCATGAGCTAGGAACAGTTAGTCCAAACTGTGTTAGAGATCTAAAAAGTGCAGGTTTTTAGCAGAACACTTTTGCATGGTAACCGCACGGTTAATAAACCATGCGAGGTAACCATGAAAAGGTCCCCTTGATAGATAGTGAGGTGCGCATAGTTTTCGCATGGTTTGGGAAACTGTGTGGGTAAACAGTGCGACCCTACTATGTTGCTTTTTTTAATTTTTAATTAAAAACCAATTTTCATTTTAAACCCAAATTGGGTTTTCTTCTCCTACACACAACAGCTCCGTGGAACTCTCCCCTTTGGCACCTAACATAGGCTTTGAGCTAGTGACTCCATCCAACCTCCATTTCGACCGCCAATTGTCTCATCAGATCTAAAATGGTATGTACTCGATTCTTTTTTAGCTGTTCTTGATTCTTTGGAATGACGATTGCACTATTTGGATTTAGGCTCATATGCCCTAATATTCTGTTATTCGTCCATTCTTTAGATTTCTCCCAAACCAGGATGAATCAAGACTTGATACTAGATGAGATATCTAATACCGAGGAAAGGTAGGAATTATATACCTTCTTTCATATTTTCTTTGTGTTTTTTTGGACATTAGGCCTTTACACCATCCGTTAGACTTTCCAGCAAGGTTTCATTTTTGAGCGAGTTGCTTTTAGTAGTTGTAGTTGGACCTAGTAAGGATGACCATTGGTTCTGTTTAGGTGCGTTGGCACTCGTTTCTCATTTTGGGGTCACCTGAGGGGTGTTCCATAAGGAAATAACTTGTTTATTCCTATTTAAACCACACAAGGGGTGTGTGTTTATGCTTGTCTAGTTAGAGGAAGACCTTATATTCCTTGATAGCTTGAGTATCTTGTTTAGGAGATGTACTTCCTCCTTGATTAATGAATATCATGTTATTCCTTAACTATTTTGATATTTTGTCATGTTAAATAGATAATATGGATGGGTATACCTTTATGAAATGACTAATGGAATATTAAATGGAATATTAAATGGATTATATGGGAGGGTAGGCCTACATGATTGGTAAATGATAAATGGTTTTCATGAGTGGGTATACTCATGGATTGTGCTTGTTGATGTGAGTGGGTATACTCACATGTTTATGAATGTTTATTTTGAATGTTTGAATGCTTGAATGATTGATTGAATGGTTCGATCGATGCCTTGGACTGCTCTCCTTGGATTTGGAATGTGGTAGTGGATGCCTTGGGTTGACTCTTCCCCTTGGGTCTTGATTCCGTGGGATTCCTCTGGACTTGCTACCCCATGGATCTAGCTTGCTTGGGATCGCATAGGACTTGCTATTACTATGCTCCTAAGACCCCAACCAGTGCCTAATTGAATTTCCACCAGGGATGCCCATGGGACTCCATGGGATTCCTTGGACAAGCCCCTTAGATCTGTCCCTCCATGGTCTAGATATATATTGCTTGGATCCCTTGGTCTGCTAACACCTTGGATCTAGCCCTTGGGGTCTACACTTCACTATACGGTGAGGTCATGGGATATTTGACTTCACTATATAGAGTGGCCATGGGAGACTTGTTTTCTCTATACATTATGGCTATGGGTTATAGGATACATATGGATGTATGGCGTGACCATGTGACTTGATTGTTTACTTTGTTATAACTGCCTTGTTAGGATTTGACTCTCTTTTACAGGTATCCTTTAGGGCTATTTGGTTTTACTTGTTACAGTTGACTTATTCCATGGGCATACACACTTACCTACTGGCTGTTTACACTTGCTAGCACTTTTTTAAAATTAATGTTAGAATTGTATAGACCTGGGTGGTTTCTTACCGGGATGTTTATCTCATACCCTATTTGGGCCTCGTTTGGGACCCAAAAAAATTATATGGTTGTAGGTGATGATATAGGAAATCACCCTAGTACAGGTTTTTGATTGTGGCTTTGGAGTAGGGGATCATAGGACCAATCTGAGGCTTTCCATGCTGGGATACCTTTTTGGTATTTTGTTCTTTTTGTGATACTTGTATTCTATTGTATTTCCATATACTATCCTAGATTATTTCTAGATTATTATACATATAAATCATTTTTTATATGATACACTTCTAGTTATTGATATGTATTCATGTATTATCTTACTTTTAGTAGTTGACTGGTTATTTTTCTTCTTCTATTTACTGTATTTTTGAATTCTGCTATGATACTCTGGTAATGAGGGAATAGTCTCCCCACTGACTCACTTAGGCCCTCACTTATAGTCGGTAGCCTCTGGAGTTTGGGGATATGTGCTTGAGGCCATGTGACTAACCGGTCTCAGGGCACCGTTTCAGGTGGTATCCGGGTTCAGGATGTTACAAAGTGGTATTAGAGAAGTTTTTATGGTTTGACTTACTGTTTGGAAACATTAAACAAGGATAGGAAGAAGATGAAGTTTGGTAATAAACTGTGCCTGGGAGTAGCTACACCACGTATAGGGAAAAACCAAATTGGCTCGAATTGAGTTCTGATTTTCTGGATTTTGACTATTAAAGTTGATTCAATTTTACCATTGGGTGATGAACTTGATTTCTGTTATTACTATTGATGCAATTTTGGGTTCTATTTAAGTTGAAACCCAATGAGATGAGGGTGTGACATCTCACGCATCATATAGAGACTTGTTATAATCACATTCAATGAATTATTCCATTCCATCTAGGATGCATTAGATATTGCATGCTGTTGTGATAGTTGATGTGATAGATGTGCCTACTGTTGTGTTAGTTGGGTGTAGTAGATAAATGTGTGACGTCTTCTTTCAATCCATAAGGAGTATGGGACCTTATGAATTAGGAAATGAAGCACCAGTGAAATGTAAATGCTGAATGAACTTTTCACATGTATAGTTTGAATGGGAAAAAAGTTTTGGATTCATGAGGTGTTATGGCCCCTCATAGATTCAGTAATTGGTAAACCCTTGGGGAAATTTTCTAGGTAACTAAATGTGAACTCAAATGGAAATAAAAACTTGAACTAATAAATAGAGACTTGACCTAGACCAAACTTTTGAGTGGGTGAGAGGCATAGTTTCTAGTGGTTAATTGGATGTTCTTTATACGGTCCTAGATTTAGGGGTCGACTGTGGGAGCACCGCAACCAGACTTGACTATGGATGAGCTGACATGGGTGTTTCAGCAGCAACATCCTCCTACATTTTCAGGGGATGGAAGACCAAATGATGTAGAGATGTGGTTAGAGACCACATTAGAAATTTTTGAGCATCTGGAGATGCCTCCTAAGTGGAGGGTCAAGCTCATGACTTACATGCTACTTGGAGTGGAAAAGTGCTAGTGTGACGTTTTGAACCAGGATGATGGTCTGCAGAATATGGGTTGGGATAAATTCCAAACCCACTTCTATGACTACTTTTAGCCTGCGAATCTGTGAGTAGATTAGAGTACTGAGTTTATGCATCTGGATTAGGGTGAAATGATGGTTATGGAATACTCAACACGTTTTATAGAGCTGTAGCATTTTGCGCCGATGTATCTTACTAACGAGCTATCAAGGGTGATGTGCTTTGAGGAAGGTCTCATACATTCTATTAGATCTCAGGCCAATGTGTTCAAGTTGCCTTATAAAACTAAGATTATGAATCAGATGCTGATTACAGAGTGGAACCTGAGGGAAGATGGGGGTGCAGAATAGGGGAGTGCTGTTTCTCACCCTAGTGGATCTACATCTTTAAGAAGAAAGTGTCGTTTTGAGGCTTCCCGCGATGTGAATGCTAATCAGGATATGGGTGCAGGCAGCTTGGTGTTTTTCCATCAGTATGGTAGGTGAGTCCACATTAAAAATTAGTGTGACCACAACCCAATCATGTGCCGAGCTTTCTGCAGAATGGGGAACATGCAACAGTTTTGTAGGACCTTCCCTTTAGCTGTGAGTGGTAGGGGGTCAGCTCTGACATCAGGTTTAGGAGAAAGGTCTTTATCTTCACATCAGGATGCGAGCTAGAGCAGTGCAGTCCAGTCAGGACAAGGTAGTGGTGATCGTGGCCATGGTATCCAAACACTGGGTTCTCAGAGGCAGTAGGGTGGATCATCTCAGTGTAGCCAGACAGGGTCATAGGGCCGTGGTGCAGGCCAGAATTATGCAGTACGACAAACACAACGGGAGCAGGATACCAGACCTTTTATGGTGAGAGGTACGATCTTAGTAGCTTCTACTATTTCATCTTCTCTTTTTGATATAGGTGCCTCTCACAGTTTTCTCTTTTCACGAGTGGTTAAAATCCTTGGGATTACAGTTTTACTTTCTGAGGGCGTTTTGACACTAGACACAACATTGGGAGTTAGAACGGGTGATGTGCGCCAGTGTATGGAGTGTCCCCTTGAGGTCGGAGGGTGTCACTTCATTTGGGATCGTTATGTCCTCAAGATGACAGGGTTTGAATTCATTCCCAGAATGGATTGGCTCGTGGATTATCAAGCGTACATTGACTACTATCATCAGAGGGTGAATTTCACATCACTAGAGGGTGAAGTGTTTATTCACAAGGGTGAATGAGATGTACAAGTGACCAGAGATGGACCCGAGCATTGGGGGCTTGGTGGGATGACATCCCATATTTCTAGTTTGTTTCTGGATGATTAGGAAGTGATTCAGGTGGACTTTCCTCCAGTGGTTGAGCACTTTAGGGATGTATTTCTTGATAACTTTTCTAGTTTACCTCCTGAGAGAGAGGTGGTTTTCTCTATCGAGCTAGTTCTAGGAGCTGCGCTGGTATCCATTCATCCATACAGGATGGCTACGACAGAGTTAAATGAGCTCAAGAGGTATCTATAGGATTTGGAGGTGAAGGGGTTTATTCGACATAGTACTTCTTCATGGGGTTTGCTGGTCCTTTTTATGAAAATGGCAGGAAGAAATCTTATGCTATGCATGGATTATCGGAAAATGAACCAGCTAATGGTTAAAAATCAATATCCTTTTCCACGTATAGATCACCTGTTTGATCATATTTGAGGATATTGAGTGTTATCGAAGATTGAATTGTGGTCAGGATATCACCAAGTGCATGTTTGACCTATAAACATACCTAATACAACATTTCATAGCAGGTATAGGTTATACGAGTATCCGGTTATACCATTTGGTCTCATGAATGCACCATCAGTTTTCATGGCACTGATGAACTGAGTGTTCTATACTTACGTGGATTCTTTTGTGATGGTTTTAATGGAAGATATCTTGGTGTATTATCACAATCTACATGACCATGAAAACCCTCTTGATATTGTTTTAAATACAATGAGGAAGCAGCATTTATATGATAATATTACAAAGTGCCACTTTCGGATAGATTAGATTCACTTATTGGGTCACATAATCTCAGAGACATGAGTTTTAGTGGACCTAGATAATGTGAGAGATATAGTTTCTTGGGAACAAACCAATATTTTTTTTGATATATAAAGCTTCTTAGGGATAGCTGGATACTACAAGAATTTTATACAGGACTTCTCATGCTTAGTAGTGCTGTTGATGGGCTTGACTGAGAAGGATGTGAAGTTTGTGTGGTTAGAATCTTGTGAGACAGCCTTTCAGAAGAAGAAACAGAGGTTGACATCAACACCAATCCTGATACTTCCAGAGCAGAGCAAGAGCTACACGGTGTACTCTGATGCTTCAGGTATTAGGCTGGGGGCAGTGTTGATGCATGGGGATCAAGTCATGGTGTACGAGTCTCGGCAGCTAAGGACTCACGAGAAGAACTACCCTATACATGATCTCGAGTTAGATATAGTTGTTCATGTGTTGTAATGTTGGAGGAACTATTTACTGGGAGATCATTTTATAGTGCACACAAACCACAAAATCCTCAAGTATATCTTTATGCAGCGTGATCTAAATTTGAGGCAGCGAAGTTGGGTGGAGTAACTATAGTCCTTTGACTTTGATCTTGCCTACATGCCTGGAAATGGAAATGCAGTGAACGATGCACTGGGTAGGATAAATCGGATACAAGTAGTGCAACATGCTAGTAGAGAGTGAAATATTATGGCATTGTTTTATAAGATGCATCTAGAGGTGTACGACAGACAAGGGAAGACTTTTATTTTATCCTTAGATGTTACCTCTACCCTGCTGGAAAAAGTTAGGATGAGGCAACTATCAAATTCATAAGGCCTAGTTCTACCGGAAGGTGTGGCAGGTGAGGACCCTCCTCCTAGTTATATGGTAATAAATGATGAGATATTGAGTATCCATGGACGTGTTTGGGTTCCAATGGATATATGCAAGGCGTTGATGCGGGAGTTTCACGATTCAACATGGGAAGTTCACCCTGGAGTCACCAAGATGTACCATGACTTGCGACATTAGTACTGGTGGCTGGGAATGAAGAGAGAGGTAGATGGTTTTGTTATGAGGTGTTACATATGTCAGCAGGTGAAGGCATAACATCAGCGACCAACTTGGCTTTTACAACAGTTGACTATCCCATAGTGGAAATGTTATGATGCCGCGATGGATTTTGTGACAGGTTTACTGAGGTTGTCTCGAGGTAATGATGACATGTGGGTTATTGTTGATAGGATTATGAAGGTCACACATTTATTTCCTATAAAATAGACCTTCAATGTTGATGATCTTGGAAAGTTATACATTTGAGAGGTGGTACGACTTCATGGGGTCCCACACACTATCATTTCAGACAGGGACGCCCACTTTATATCTCATTTCTGGAAAAGTTTTTAGAGGGAACTAGGTACATAGGTACTTATGAGCACAACATACCACTCTCAGAATGATGACCAATTAGATCATACAATACAGGTGCTAGAGGACATGCTACGAGCATGCATCCTGGATTTTGGGGGATCTTGGGAGAGGCACATTCCTCTGGTTGAGTTTTCCTATAATAACAGTTATCAGGTGGTGATACAGATGGAACCTTACAAGGCTTTATATGGTAGGCCATGCCGTTCTCCCCTGTGCTAGTTAGAGGTAGGAGAGACAACTTTACTAGGACTGCTTCTTTTGCTGGAGACTTCAGAATATGTCTAGATGATTCAGAAGTGGATGGATATTGCACAGTCTCACCAAAAATCATATTCCAATCACTGCAGATGACCTATGGAGTTCGAGATTAGGAACGGGTTTTCTTACTTGTTTCATCGAGGTTTGGAAACAGGTAGATCAAGAGATAGGGTAAAATTTCACCAAGATATGTTGGGCCGTTCGATATTCTGGAGAGAGTCGGGTCAGTTGCCTATCAGATTTAGTTACCTCATAGGTACCGAGCCATGCACGACGTCTTCCATGTATCTCATATACACTTCTATCACTCAGAACCATCTCACATTTTTCAGCCCAAGGAGGTTGAGCTTCAGGTTGATGCCTCCTTTGAGGAGTATCTGATTCGTATCGTTGACTGGAGCATAATGGTTTTTCAAGGCCGATCAGTTCCTCTAGTACGGGTGCTATGGAAGCACAACTGTTTATAGGATGGGACTTGGGAGAGGGAGGCTGATGTACATGCTTAGTGGCCAGAGTTGTTCTCAGGAAAATCTTGACCACCCTTCAGAGATCAATTCAGGGATGAATTTCTATAAGGGGGGAAGATTGTAAGAACCCAGGTTTTTATACGAGGTACATATCCTTTTCTTTTCAGTTTAAATGACTTGTTATGGCATTATGAGAATGATTAAATTAATCACAGGTGTTTTGGATGTGTCTGAGGCTTGTTTGGAGTCTAAAACCATGTTTTGGTCTGAAAATGACCTGGCACATGGTTTGCGCATGGCCTGCGCATGGTTAGTTCAAACCGTGCGAGAGGTTTAAAATGTATAGGTTTTTATCAGAACAATTTTGCACATTTACCGTATGGTTAGTAAACCGTGAGACCCTACTGTGTTTTGGTTTTTTTTTAATTTTTAATTAAAATCCAATTTCCTTTTTTAAACCCAAATTGGGTTTTCTTCTCCTATGCACAACATCTCTGTGGAGCTCTCCCCTTTGGTTCCTAACATAGGCTTTGATCTAGTTCCTCCATCCGACCTCTTTTTCAATCACCGATTATCTCATCAGATCCGCAATGGTAAGTCCTTGATTTATTTTTATATGTTCTTGATTCTTTGGAATAACGGTTGTGCTATTTGGATTTAGGCTCATATGCCCTAATATATCGTTCTTTGTTTGTTCTTCAGATTTCTCCCAAACTAGGATGAATCAAGACTTGATACTAGATAAGCTGTCTACTACCAAGGTGAGGTAGGTGGTCTATACCTTATCTCGTCTTTTCTTGGTATTTTTTGGACGTTCAGACTTTACTCCATCCATCAGACTTTCCGGTGAGGTCTCATTTTTTAGAGAGTTGCTTTTAGTAGCTGTAGTTAGACCTAGTGATATTGACCATAGGTCCTGCTTAGGTGCGTTGGCACCCATTGCTCGTTTTGGGGTCACCCGAGGGGTGATCCTTAAGGAAATAGCTTGTTTATGCTTGTTTAAACCACCCAAGGGGCGTGTGATTGTGCTTTCCTAGTTAGAGGAAGTCCTTAGATGCCTTGATATCTTGAGTAGCTTGTTTAGGATATGTAATGCCTCCTTGATTAATGAATATCATGTTATACCTTAACTATTTTGATAGTCCGGAATGTTAAATAGATAATATGGGTGGGTATACCTTTATGAAATGACTAATGACATATTAAATGGATTATATGGGAGGGTAGGCCCAAATTCTTGGTAAAAGATAAATGGTTTGCATGAGTGGGTATACTCAGGGATTGTTCTTGTTTATTTGAGTGGGTATAATCACATGTTTATGAATGTTAATTTTGAATGTTTGAATGCTAGACTAAAAATTAAAATTTTTATTATAGAAACACTTTTAAGGGAAAAGTGAGAAACCAAGAAACATGACTTCAATGACTAAAAACATCAAACCATTCCCCAAAGGTCCAAAATCCAAAAAAAACCCAGATCAAACAATAAATAAATGCCCCTCCCCAACATAAAAAACATTAAGTTTAGTTTCCACCATTCCAAAATTACTTGAACAGCTTTCCCGTACAAAGATGGCCCAATACCGATGGCCATGAACATACCCTCTCAAACATCCAAAACCATCGTATAAGTATGATGACAACTTGAAGCTCTACCTAATCTAAAGCATTCTATAAAGATAATATGGAGTCAAGAACCCTGAATAGCAGGCCATAGGTGAACAACATTTGTAATTAGGAGGAGGATGACCAAGGAAATTCATGAATTCCACCACCACATCAATGAAACCAACACCACCCCTGGTCCATCATCATCCCTTCAACCCTTTGAACTGTGTTCATCCAAAACCGAGCACATTCAAGCCAACATCTTTAAGGTTCAAGAATGTCTCATGTGATAACAGAAGGACCACAAGACAAACACAATCAGAGGAGGAGATCAAACCAATTCAAACATCACATGGAGCAATCCGGGATAACACCTCCACGCCATCACACCTCAACTGAAACCTTTTCACTATTTGAAACAAACTTCAAGTTCATTGAACAAAATTAGTAGAAACAAATAGAAAATCACCACCGCCAGAGTACTGACGTCGCAAGTCATAATTTTGATGGATTATTTTACTACTTATAATAAGAACATAAGGAAATATACTTACTTGAAAAGTATAATTTTATCCTTTAATAAAATTCCACAACAAACTCATCTTTTTATCCAAACAATGAGTATTTAGGAAGATTTTTTTCATCTAAAACACTATAATCAACTTCTATAGAATCACATAATTTACAAAATATTAACTATATATTCATCCTATCTTGAAACATTAACCAAAACAAAAAGGTTAGGATTATATCATATAATTCCCCCAAAAGAATTAACAATTGTATAATGAAAAAATTCTTTTAATATCCAAAATTAAAAAGTAATACTCAAAGTTCAAAATATACCATTAAACAATTAATTTTCATTAAAATACCTAAAAAAATATCCAAACTATGTTTGAAACCCAAAACTAAAAATAATTTGATCACATAGTCTTGGATAATTTTTAACATTTATCTCCATAAATCACTCTTAATTTATCATACCAAAAAGTAATTTCCTAATCACATATTCTCACTGATAGGTTAATAATTTTCATACATAAATTAATTTCCAATAAGTCCACAATAAAAACATAGATTATTTCAAAATAAAATTCAACCATTATTCCTCAAATAAAATCCCATAGTATTCTATTTTCCTTAGGCATATAGGGTTCCCAAAATAGTGAATGTCTTCCAAAATAACATTTATCACTTAATCCCCAAATCATTTTCCAATACGAAAGATATCCATTTGATAAAACATAAGTTATCAAAATAAACTTATTATTATTCCATAAACTTGTTTAACTAAAAATAAATTCATACTAACCAGGGACTTCATGTAGGCCAGTGGTAGGCGATGCACCCTTGTCGTCCTTAAGTTGTGGGTAAAATCCCCAGGGCCTTGCCGGATGCGATGAGTTGTCACCCATCTCGTGGGTTGTCCTTTTTAAAAAACCATATAATTATTATAATATTAAACAAACATTATAAAAAACAAAAAAATAACTATAACATGTTTTAACCTCAAAATTTATTTCATACCTCACATTTTTCATCCTAAAATCCAATAACCCATAATTTCCTCAAAGGTGAATATCTCCAAAAACACCATTAGTCACCTTAATATTTAAGAACATAAAGCCTCAAAAAGGGTTTATAAGACATTGAAATTATGTTAAAATTTAAAATTATAAACTCATATGATATTCCTATCTCTTAAGAAGATATCCTAATCTCTAATTTTTCTAAACAAACCTGTCATACCAACTATAAGGCCCTATCCTTAAACATTACTTAATCTTATGTCAAGTCAATAATTTAACTTTGATTCACATTGAGTATATTTTCAGGTTTATATATTTAGATAATTAGGCCATAACTCATACATAATAACTTAAATATCACAAAGTAGACACTTCTACTCACTATCCATTTTTTTATAAAACAAAAACGTTTAAAAAGAAACATAGTTTCGTTTCATGTTTAAACAACATAAATTTTCCTTGATCCCATCCGTGACTCTATTATCCTTTAAATCCTATGAATTTTTTTTCAAAACTTAGGATGAGAATAAAAATTTCAGTAAGGGATACACAAAGAAGGAAAACTGTTAGCCTTGTGAAAACATGTAAACTATGAATAATTATCATAAATTAACAATTTTCACTTTTATGAAGTAGTAAATAATCTTAAATGAATATAAGATCATTGATTACCCTTTTTGTAACCAAAATATTACCATAAAACCCATAGAAATCAACATATAACATATAACGGTAGCTTGTGAGATAGTCATACTTAAATGGAATAACCATACGATCAAATTCCACACATATCACTAAATTGAATATCCATACATCCGACTTCCATACCCAATGCATTGGAGGTTATAACTTAACCACCCATACTTGGTTTATCACAGAACCACCCATATTTGGTTTATAATGTAACCACCCATCTTTGTTTTATCACATAACCACCCATCAATTTTCCAAGTACCATTATATAATTATAACATATAAAAGATTACAATTATCAATATTTCACCCATAAAATTTCATTTGCAATACCAAGAAATCATTTCATGATATTGAAATATTCAATAAAATTTCAAAACCATTTTCAATACCAAAACACCTAAAAAGGGAATAAGTTATTTCTTTTCATTTTAAAAATACTAAGGCTTATAGAGGAATCCAAATATAAAATAATGGTTACGGTGGTAGAGAAGTCATTGTTGTCATATACATTAAAAGAAACATTCCTTTTGTTACTTTGTAAAGAAAGTAAAACAATTAATATAAAAATATTTCTTTTGAAAAAATTTAATGAAATTAAATATAGATATAAAATGTCCTGTATAATACTTTATATCCATATAAATAAATATGTAAATTAATATCATGAAGAAAAATATTTGATAATTAAATCTTTAAACGTTCAAGGTGTACCATACCACTTTGAACATTTAAATATTAATATATATGAATTAATACATTAAAAAAAACAATAATTAACATCTGTATAGATAAAATATGGATATGAAATGTCATATTGTCCATATATATACATTATAAAAGAATAAGGGTTTGTATTATCAAGAAATGCCTCAATGAAAGGAGATTGAGACGGAATCCCTTAACTTAAGTTTGATTCATCACATATGTTCTTTTTTATTCCTGAATAATAAACTTAGGGTAAATTATAATTCATTTATAACACTTTTCAAGTTTATTATTTATTTTATATCACTTATTACCATGTTATAAAAATTACATAATTATTTAAGTTTATATCAGTCGTTTTGTTGATATTTGATACTTTAGTTGAAAATGAACATGGTTTGATGTCACTAGTCCATGTGGTTATAATTACACAATATCCATAATAATATCCATAAAATTATTATAATTTTTATACATAAATTATACCTTTAAATCAAAACATAAAGTGTGGTTATGAAAAATGAACAATGTTATATTCATGGAGATGGTAAGCCGTACATACGCATGAAGAATGTCTTCATTTTTCATTAATCATTATGGAAGTAAGGTAATTATTATTTCATCTTTACATAATTATAATATAATCATTAATATAATATTAAACATTTAAATATACTTATATATATCATACAAGTGATATAGTAAATAAAAATGAGTCACATCCCTTCGTGGAGGTGATAGTTTACACGTGCTCAAGAACAACATTATCATTTTTATGTGCATGGAAGTAAGAACATAATTTATATATTATTATCTTATAATTATTAATATGTAATTAATATCACATATGAACATTAATTCCATTATTATAACCACTAATGATATATGGTTATGGAAAACGAATTAGATCAGTTTGTGGAGGTGATAGTTCATACGTACGCATGAACAATTAATTCCTTTCCCATTTAATAGAAGTAGAGATAGATTTAAGTGATGATATTAACATAATAAAATATAATTTTACTGAGTATACTTGAGTTATTAGTTAATAAATTATGAAGGATATTTAAAGAAAGTGGAAGAAGAAATAAAATAGAAACATTTATACATCTTCTTCGGTTGACTAAAATAAGGCTTCAAGAATGTGGGGAGGGATTCTAGGAATATTTTTGGGTATATATTGGCCGAAACAAAAGGTTTTATATGTGTGAGTAATAGAGAGAAATGGGTGCCTTTTTATAGGAGAGGGGAGGGGCACCCTTGGAAAGTCTTAAAATATTAAATTAATACAAATTAAATTTTGGTTACAAATGGTCAAAAAATCATTTATTTCAAAGATAAGATGATTTTGGGTCGAATAAATATAATACAATTAAAAATAGACAAGTTTTGAATATTTTTTAATCCTTATATTTTTGGTTTAAACTTTATTTCATCCTTTTTAATCTTATCGTGATATCATGTTATTTACATTTTGTGGGTTTATGTAATTACCATAACATGTCAAACGTTAAAAAAAAGTGCTATTTATGACATATTAGGATTTATACTAACCATTTTGACAAATATTATATTTTTATAAATTTTATATCATTTAATAAATTATTTTATATTTTAAAAATACAAATAGTGTCAATTCTAACACTATTCATTAGTTGACTTTAAAAAAATATCATAACAGCAAGATAAGTTCAAAAAAACTCTTTAAAATCATCACCAACATTTCAAATATATCCATAAAATTTGTTTATGACATAAATTATGTCATATAATATTTATTTTAATATTTATAAAATCATTTATTTGATTATTTCATTAATTAATAAATTACTACATCATCTTTGTGTCATAATTAAATTTAATTATTTAATTTATAAAAATTATAAATAAATTATCATGATATAGGTAATATTTTTAGATTTAAAATGAATATTTATATTCAAAGATACCCCCTATATAACTCCATATTAAAATACTGTACTTTTTTAAAAACAAAAGTGTAACAAAAATGACTATTCTTTGAATATAATATTATAAAAGCATTAAATTCATACAAGTGGATCCAAGTGGTCCTAAAATAGACCCAAGTGTGATAATGGTCTAGATACGATAATCCAATTAAAATAAAATATGTTTTAGGGTAGTTTTAAATGATTATAATATTATTTTTATCTCTAATTACCCGATTTACCTTTAACCATGGTAATATAATTTATTACCAAAGTTAGTATTCATAATGTCCAAAAATAAAAGGGACATATTTAAATAATTTGTAACTTATGATTCCAAATATGGAATCCATTTTTCTAAAATAAAAATACATAATTTGAAGAAATTAATTAAAAATTAATCCCTGTTGTTAAAATGAGAAAATAGGGTTTTTAAAAGTAAAAAACCATCAAAAGATTGACATGAATTTATATCTAATTTCAATGTGAAATTACTTACAATGAAAAAAATTGAATTAAATGATAAAAAATAATCTAATTATACTTTAAAACCAATTAAAAGGACAATCTAACTATATAAATAAGTTAGATGAAAAATCAGTTTTAATTAAAATGTAGTATTTTTCACTATTCATTAAAACATGAATTTAATCATAAAAATAACAAAAATTCAACCAAAGTAAAATTTTATGTCTCTATTCCAAATAATAAGTTTATTTTGTCAAATATAAGATATAAAAGTGTCGAAAACTATATTTAAAATGGATTTTCCATCAAAAGGCGGTAAAACTACATTTTTTGGAAAATACTTCTTTTATTCAAAAAATTGAATTTGTTATTATATAATGAATAGAAAACATATAAGATGAATTTTAAATATTACATTGAATATATTAAACATATATTTCATTAATAAAATCCATCAATAGTGATTTTATTATTTTATAAACTCACCTATTTGCATTTAGTAGTTTTTTAGAAAAACACATCCTTTATATTAAATTATTTTTTATTTAATTTCATAATTAATTTGGTAACAAATGAATCATTATATAAAAATGTGTAAAACATATTTTCATAATTCAGTTAATTCTTTTCATGCCCACCATTATAATGGCTATGTGATAACTATCTTAATAATATTAAGTTGTTCGTTTAAGCTAAATGTGGCATATCATGTATGATATAAAAACATAGTGTTTCCTAGCTTTCTTGTAAAAAACACAGTGTTTCCTTTTAAAAACTTGAGATGTTACATTGCATGAATTTCATTCTACACTTGTGGATAATGTGGCTAGAACATCGACAATTATAAGTACTATTTTTATATATACAACACTTTCTAGGGAATTATTTTATTCCGGTTCCTCTCATTACTTTATATCTGTAGAACTTGTGAACAATTTGAGTTTGATCATGAAGTTTGTGAGTGGGTTCATGATGATCGATACACTATTGGGAGTACAATCAAGAGACATCTGTTTTTTCAAGGGGCATTCTCTTGAGGTTGGGTAATATCTTTTCCTTTGAGATCTCTATATTCTATATATGTAAGGTTTTGACTTGATTATGGGTATGGACTGATTATTATCATACCAAGCCCACATTTATTATTACCATAGGAGATTGACCTTTACTTATCCTGATGGTAATAGTTATATTCATCATGGAGAGTGGTATATCAAGGCAGGCTGTGCTAGGAAAATTCTCCAGCAATTTGGGGAGATCATTGCATAAGTTGCAAGTATTTCTCTAGATGCTGGGGATGTGAAACATGATGAATTTACACCTATAGTGGAATGATTTTAGGATGAATTTACTAAGGAATTATCAGGAATTATACCTAAGAGAGATGTGGAATTTACAATTGAGGTTATTCCTAGAGTAGAGATAGTTTCTATTCCACTATATAGAATGGAACCAGTAGAGCTTCAAGAGATCAAGACTCAACTGGAAGAGTTATAGATATGGGGTTTATCCATATGATTATTTTGACTTAGAGCTCTCTAGTATTTTTTTACTAATAATTCTTATGGTAATTTTCACATATACATTTATTATTAGAAGTTAAACCAGATGAAATTGAAGAAACAGTATTCGATCCTATGTATCGATGATCTCTTTGAATAATTTAGGGGATCTTGTGTCTTTTCTAAGATTTACTTGAGATAGAGGTGTTATAGGTTGAGAGTTAGACCTTTTGATATACCTCAGATTGATTTTAAAAGAAATAATTAACTTTATGAGTTTTTCATGATGTATTTTGGGCTAAAGAACGCAACATAAATGTTCATGTACTTGATTAACATAATCTTACAACTATACCTGGATCAATTTGTGGTAGTGTTTTTGGATGAAATCTTGGTGTACTCATAGCACCGGGACAATCATGCCCAATATCTTGACATCATACTAAGTACACTGAGATGACATAGGCTATACACCAATCTATCTAAGTGTCAGTTATATATTTACGGGGTACATTTCTTGGGTCACATCATCTTAGAGGAAGGTGTGTCAGTGGACCTAAAGAATGTATGGGAAGTGGTGTCTTGGGAGTATTGAAAGAATGTATTTGGTATCCTTAGTTTTATGGTATTTTAGGGTTATTTTTAGAGCTTAATCTAGGACTTTTATCACTTTATAGCACCACTTTTGGGCTTGAGAAATAAGGGGTTAATGTTTGAATGTTCTGGAGCATGTGAGAATTATTTTCAAGAGTTTAAGAAGTGCTTGAATACGACACTTATTTTGATCCTACCCAAGCTAGGGAGGGATATATAGTGTTTTGGGACACATCTAGGATAAGTCTTGGAGCATTGTTGATATAAGAAGATCAATTTATAAAATATGGGTTATGGTAGTTGATCCCACATGAATGAAATTAACCTATGAATGAAATCAAGTTAGCAGAAATTTTTTATTCCTTGAAGTGTAGGTGGAATTATTTGCTGGGTGAAAATTTTACTATGTATACCAACCACAAGAGCTTAAAATATATTTTTCCCAATGATATTTGAATCTCTCATAGTAGAGGTGGGTTGAGTATATGAAGTCATTTGATTTTGAGATATCATATACACTCTAGAAGGGAAACTGTGTTGCTGACTCTTTGAGTAGAAAGACACAGACTCAGATAGTTCAGGAGTCTAGCTCTAAGTGGAAGATGATAACTTTGATGACTGAGATGCATGTTGTGGTTCAGGAGGGATAGGAGAAGATAACTCTAATATATTTATTAGTGGAGTCTACAATCTTGAGATAGATCAAGGATAGACAGTATGAGGATCAATATTATTTTGTCCTTAAGGGAAAACCTTGAAGGTGGGGAGACACCTTCCGATTGGACTATAAATGAGGATTAGATCATCTATGTTCATGGCCGTTTTGTTGTGCCTATATGTATATGTGAGGAGATGATGTAAGAATTTCATGCATTGAATTAGGAAGTCATCTGGGTTTAACCAAAATGAATCACAACCTACGTTGATAGTATTGGTGTCCGGGCATGAAAAAGGATATTGTAGGGTTCGTGACATGATGCTATACCTTTCAATAGGTGAAGGCTAAGCACCAACAACCTGGTGGTTTACTACATCCATTGCCCATTCTGGAATGGAAGTGGGATGTTTTCACTGTGGAATTTGTGGTGGGTCTCTTGAGGACACCTTGGAAGAATTATTTTATTTGGGTGGTTGTGGTTCGATCAACGAAATTAGAACATTTCTTTATTATATGAGAAAATTTCTTAGTAGATCAGTTGGGAGACTTGTACTTTTAAGAGATAGTCCTTTTGCACGGGGTTCCATAGAGCATAGTTTCAGAATGTGAATCACATTTTACTTCACACTTCTAGATGGGATTTTAGAAGGATCTTGGTACATAGGTTTTTATGAGTATTGATTTCCACACACAGACAGATGAGAAGTCATAACATACTATACATGTATTGGAGGATATACTATGTATGTTCATCCTAAACTTCAGTGGTCCTAGGGAAATGAACTCAGCACTTGTTGAGTTCACCTATAACAATAGTTATCAGGAAACTATTCACATGTCACCATATGGGGCACTTTATGATAGGCCAGACATGTCACCTCTATGTTGGATTGAGGCTGGTGATTTAGAGTTGTTGGGACCGAGTCTCATGTAGGAGATGTCAAAGTAGTTTCAACAGATTCAGAAATATATGAATACAACTTAAAGTATGAATAATTAATATGCCTATAGACAATGTAAATCCCTTGAGTTTATAGTGGGTGATCATGTTTTCCTTCAGGTGTCACCATGATTGGGTCACTGTAGGATTCAGAGACAAGGCAAGTTGGTGCCTAGGTTTATTGGACCTTTTGAGGTAGCGGAGAGAATCAGGATAACGGAGTACATATTGGATCTTCCATAGAGGTATAGTGCTATGAATGATGTTTTTCATGTGTCACGACTTTAGTGATATCACCCCAACCCTTCTTAGGTGATCTATGTTGATGATGTTATGCTTGTGACTAATGAGTCCTTTAAAGAGAATCTGATACGTGTTGTGGATCATAGTGAGAAAGTGTTGTGGGGAAAGACCATGTGAATTGTTCATGTGTTGTGGTAGCATGTATGTGTTTAGGAGACAACATGAGAGAGAGAAGCTAATATATAGGATCATTGGAATGATATTTTTTACTTCAGAATTGTAGATATTCTTGGGAGTAAAACTCAAGGACGAGCTGTTATAAGGTGAGGAGATTATAAGATCCCTAACTTTTCTATAGATGTCATAGGATTATTTATAGGTACTATTTTTTACTCATTTTGGTATACCTTGGGTGGGTTTTTTGTTTTAGGATGTTTCAGGTTAAAATTTGAGAATTTTGGTAGGAGTGGGGTAGTGTACAGTTGGCGCACAATTTACCCAAACTGTGCACC
Organism: Viscum album; assembly: GCA_963277665.1. Classification (NCBI taxonomy): domain Eukaryota; kingdom Viridiplantae; phylum Streptophyta; class Magnoliopsida; order Santalales; family Viscaceae; genus Viscum; species Viscum album. The sequence continues at coordinate 1,451,173,979 of OY728152.1, read as the reverse complement.
TACCCCCAACAAACCTTGAATCCCTAAATAAAGGAGGATTTAATGGTTGAAACATAGTTTTTCAAACCTTTCACCCTATTAGGAGAAACTATGCGCCCCTAAGGGGATGCACATAGTTAAGGCACATGGTTTTGGAAAACCATGCGCCCCGTGTAGGAGACCATGCACATGGGATTTTAATCCCCCAAAAAATTATAAAAATAATAATAAATCCCATGGTATTAATCCCTAATCACCCCTACTCAGACATAAACTCATTACTATGTTTTTTGAAGCCCTCGGTAGGATTACCAGTCTCCCTGAACCCCATTCTTAACAAAATGAAGATCAGATTGATGAATCTGGACCTCTTCTAGTTTTGGTTCTAGATCTCATTTTTCATTGTGAAATTAAATGTTCCACTTCCATTTGGGGATTTTAGGATCATAGAACCCTCATTAACAGTCTTGAGGTAGGTGTTTTAAATTGAAAATCCCACATTTTTTATTATAATTGTGTGTATGGAATTTTTAAATAGAAATTTCCATTTATGGAAATCACATCTTAAATTAGATTAATTAATTAGTTAATTAATTAATGGAATTATTTGATTATGAAATTTATGGGACATCGGGATTATGAAGTTTTTCAATTAATGAGATTGTGTAATTGGTCAATTATTGTGATTATAAATTGATGATAATGTGAATTAAGGGATGAGTTTCTTAACCTTAAAGGGTTAATGGATTAAATTACTAAATGTTGATAAATGGTTTAATGGTGAAATTTTCATATTATTACATGTGATTAAAGTATTGAACCATGATTTTTTTTGATAATGGAAATCGTATACCATGATTTAAAATGTTTATTAGAGGGTTAATGATGATTAATCTTGATAAATGTGATATATATGATATATGTGTTTGATTGATAAATGAGGTGTGGGACAAGGACCAACACTCCAAATACCCATAGGGTTCTATACATGGCATTCTAGGCCCAAATGCATGCATGTGAATATTATTGTATGAGACAGGGTCTGACACTCTAAATACCCATGAGGTGTGTGACATGGAATGATGCTCCAAATACCCATGAGGTGTTTAACATGGTTATCTATGACCAAGATTATGGAATTGAAATATGGTTCCAAGTGTCCATGTTATGAAATTGAAATGAATTGATAAATGAAAACCCATGTGATAAGAAATAATTGTGATTCTATGTATAATATCCCTTGGGGATAGTTCATAGTTGAAATAAGACAAAGTAGGTATTGATGGTATGGGTGTCATCATGAACCTAGGGTAAATGTGGTTAAATAAAGAATAATTGAATATTAAAAATATTTACTTTATTGATTATGATTATTCTTTATACAACTAAATACACTATTATTGAATGTATATTGTTTAAAATTCCATTGGTGGTGGCCTACTAAGTTATAATCACATCCTACTCAGGCTGTGTGATCGATACGAGAATGGATTTCATGGTTGCTAGATAGGATAAGAGAAAGAGCCTTATGTTAGATGACTGATTTGGGATGGAGCATAGATAAGGTAAATATACATGGTGTCAGAACCCACTTGGAGTTTTCAGTGACTTTATTCTTTTGGGTTTTGCATTAGAAACTTGACACTTATTATGGAATGACATATCTACTGTTAGTTTTGGACATGATTTCCTATTTTGGTTCATCATGTGATACTGGTTTTTTCTGGTTATGGTATTTATTTGGTTGTTAATTATTATCATATAGTTATTGTTTATTTACTTCTACTATTGATCTAATTTGATATAGAGTGTATAGTCTCCCCATGTTATATATATTAGACCATTGCTGCTAGTCAAAAACCTCTGACATACGAGGTTTCATGCCTGAGGCCATGTGGCTAACCATCTCGGGGAACCAATGTGTGGCACCTAGGTCGGGATGTCACATGATGTAACCATGATCAAAGTAAAAGGGCCAAAATACCAATCCAAAACATGCATGACAAAAACAAAGCAGTTATTACCTGAAATTTTATTTTAATAAGGAATTTCTATTAAATGGGTAATAAAAGGTATTAATTAATTAATATATGTTATGATATATATAATTATGGTTCTAGAATATATTTATAATAAACCTATATTCATTATATAGGAGGTTTTAACATTTATGAATAAATTTGAGTCTCAAGGAAAGATATTTCTACACTCTCTTTTATTTTTGGGAGACATATGTCATATTCACCAATAATTCCTTTTATGTGGTGTATATAATACCCCCTCAACCTATTATATCATGAATATTATTCTTTTTATAATATTTAAAGTTTCATTTTTTTCTATTCTTTAATGGTACTTATGATTAAAAAGTTACAAAAGTGGTAAAGGTTTGATATTTGAATCTCATTGTTTATCTGGAGTTTTTTTATTATGCTTTTTATGATAAAATATTATTATATATCTCTAAAAAAACTCATGAATTTTCTTATAATATGGTTATTTATGAAATTTACATGTTTTACTTTCAATTTCCTCTCATTATGTACTCAAGATTTCAAAATAATGTTTTTAAAGGAAATCGACTTTATTTCTCTCTTCAGTTGAAAATCCTTTTTCTTCTAAATCCATGTTTTTTTAAAAATGTTTTCAATAATAATTTACTATGATTATTTAAATTAAATATTTAAACGTTATTGGATTTTTACAATTTTTTTAAAAGGAATCTTCCTATCATTTTACAAACAAAGTACCTTTTGACATTTCTTACAAAAAAAGGTGAGAGGAATCATTGTTTTAATGTGTTTGGCATGAATGGTATTTCCTACCATCATGAACGCTCACTGATTTAAATTTACCTTTACAATTTTCCAATTTTTTTTTCAATGAAACTATTTTCTTTAAAATTTGGGAAGTTTTTAGATTTTAAATAAACGATTTCAATGTGAAAGGATTTTTTTTCTCAGGAAATGTTCCAAGTGATATTTAAAAATAATTTTACATCTTAGATGACATACTTTGATGTTACTTAAGATTTAATAGAGATATGATCCAATTATACCATCCTTGTTAATTATATGGATAGTTTAAGTTTATGAAGATAATATGTTTATGAATCCCATTCAGTTTTCATGGATTATACTATGATGAAATGATGAAATATTTATGAAACCTATTTCTTTTCCATAGGTTATGCTATGATTAAATGTTTATGAAACCCATTTATTTTCATGGTTTTGATATGATGAATGTTTTATGATCTTGTAGAACACATATATATAATTTTCATTATGTGATGGGTGGGACCTATATCTCCTTATAATGTATTGGGTAAAGATGGATAACTCATGAGTAAATATGTTATTCATTAACTTGATTTCATGTTTATAATGTTATGAGTGGTCCTGGTTTCATGTACATAAGGTTATGTGTGAAACTAGTTTCATTTATATAAGGTTATATGTGGAACTAGTTTAATGTACGTAAGGTTATGCATGGTATCTATTTCATGTTCATAAGGTTATGTGTTGGCCTAGTTTCATTTCCATAATATTAAGCATGGGCCTGGATTTCATGTCTATAAGTTTTCATGCCCTTAACTTAATGAGTGAACTTGTTCATATTTTTATATGTTAACAATGTTATAATCATATGTGTATACCGAAAATCCATTTCTTATGCCAATTTTATGATCTCATGGATCATTTACTTTGATTAATTTATGATTCATGTCTTATGAACTGTTAAGATTTATGCAATGACTTATGTGTATGATATTTTATAGAATCAGGTATAAATTTTTTAAGTTATATTCATGATCTTATGATTTCATATAATCATCAATTGTTATATCCCATATTTACCCTTACAGAATATCTGATCTCACCCTTTATTATGTTTCTTTTCCCTAGGTAATGAAGAAAGGATTTAATTAGGGTACGTCTATGAAGGGTACTAAATGGGGAGATATTTATGGGATATGTTGAATAAATTTCAATAAATAATAATATTTTGTATCTATTCTCAAAATACACTAAAACTATATAGTTCTAAGGCGTGTATTTGTAAAATTTGTTGAGTTTTAATCTAAAAATCTATAATATATAAGTATGAAAAATTCTGTGTTATTATAAAGGGTACCATGAATGATGGTTGAACTGAGGAGCATGGTGGTAAATGTGGGGCACAATGAACATAAAGGGATTCTATAAAGTTTTCATTTATTTCGTTGCATTACCACACTTATACTTAGGTTTGACTTCCCACACTATGAGTTTGTTTATTATTTATATGACTTGTGTTCCATGTGTTGATACATTATGATTATTTAGTTTTCTTCATGTTACTTCGATTATTATATTATATTATTATTATTGGTACATGTATATGGTACTGAGGGTATATCCTCCTCACTAATGGACTTTATAACCTCACTACTAGTTGTTATCCTCTTGCATACAAAGAGGAATGTTTAGAGACTATGGTTTTGTTGCATAAGACTTTGGAATATTCCTATGAATATTTTTGGAGCCAGGTGTTGAGACAAGGCACGATTCCAAGGCCCGGTGAGACCGAAATTAATTTTATAAAAATATTAAATATATTTTTATTGAGCACACCCAATTTTCCTGAAAAAGTGTATTATCTCATAAATAGAGTATTGGATCAGAAATATGGGGCCACAATTGAATCTGGAATGTGGATTTTACCCTAGGTGTGACCTAAAGTTGGTCGATGTGAGATGTTCAGATGGGGTAGCCATTAATGGGTGCATTGAAAAAATTAATTAATTTAAATTAATTTATTTAATAACCCTAACCCAAATAAGTCATCGAAGGAGACACAGTTGAGAAATTCAAGAACACCGTTGATTTTAGAATACAGTGTTTACCTTTGGCATGGCCTAAGGTTGGTTGGCGCAAGACGATCAGATGAGGCAGCTATTGGGGGTAAGTTTAATTAAAATAAATAAATAATTCATTTATTAGTTATATTAAATGACCTAATTAAATTATCTATAAATAACATATTATAAAAATTTACCAAGGTTTGGATGCACAACCCTTTTTGGATCTAATAGGATGAAGATCACATCCTTCATTGGTGGATTAAGACCAGACAACGATCGATGATCAGATCAAGGTGAACCGACAGTTGGTGGATGCAGCGGATTATCTTCATCACTAGAAGATGCGTTATTCATCAACGATCAATCCATACTCAATATAGGACTCATAAATTGTGCTTTATTCACTTTTTGATTAAAATATTGAGCATGATTAAATTTTTTTCTTTGATCTATGTTTAAATGAACCTTCACATGAGACCATGTATTGAAATAAATTATTATTTCAATTTATTTCTTATCCATTTCATGTTTTTCATGTTGGTTTCCCCACTATGAAATCTATAGCCAAGAAATCTTGACCAATAATATTTATAACCTTTGTTACTGGTTCTTTTACTTCATCATTCTTCGTGTTCTTCATCGTTGGACCACAGGGTCATGATTTTACTTTTTTAGAGTGGGTTTAAGAGTGATCAAACCCCCGTATTCCTTATCGTGGAATGAACGACATGAAAATCGATGGCTTGAGGTTGGATTGATAAATAAGTGGTATGATTTTTTGTAAATGGATTGTATTGGTACTACCGACATGAATTAGTGATCAGAGGTGGTTCAGGATCAGATCGGTGATCCCTATTTTCTTAGTTGGCATATAGTGATGACGTGTAGTGTGAATGAATCGGTTCTGAGCAGAGGACATGTGTGGGGTCTCATGGAGGAGGATGCTTGGTGTAAACATGATGGTGGATAGGCTCATATCTTCGATGGGGTGGTCGGATGGGGACAACGTGGTGGGTGTTATTAATAATAATAATATTATTAATGGCGATGAGTTAATAAATTTCAATTGGGTATTTGTTATTATTATTATACTAAATAATAATAATAATAATGTTGTCATAAAAAGTGTGATTAGATAATAAAATTTAAATTAGATTTAAATTTTCAAATAAAAAAATAAGATATATAGGGAGGAGTTGCATGCAAGTAGAAAATTCCAGTGTAAATTTAGGGGTTGGGGGAAGAGGAAGACTCATTGAAGGAGTAATTGATTAAAGAAATTAAAAGAAAAATTAAATTGAATCTAGTTGGAGGAGAGAGAAGGTAGGGACATGTATAATGTGTGGTGTGAATAATCCCCAATGTGAAATGGACCCCAATAATTTTCATATAATAGTAATAATAATAATATAACAATAATAATATTATTATTTTATCAATAAATTTTTTAGTTATAAATTTTTACCAAGATGTCTGATTGATGAACCGTCTATTGCAGCATGATCCTGAAATTGAGATGGTTATTTTAAGACTGATTTTGGATACCTTTTTCAGACTCGTGCCTCGGGTCAATGAAATTCCCAATAATAATAAAATTATTATTATTACAGAATATTGTATCTACGTATCTTCTTCATACAATGTTGGAATGATGAACCACATGAAACATTGTGACGCTAATATTGTGGTGGGTGTTTCAATACCAATAATAGGTGTTTAATTAGGGTTCGTGTATCAGGAACATGAAGAACCATTCATGCGTTATATGGTGAAATGTGACTTTTCACTGAGTGTACTATTTGGGAAAGTGAATAGCATAACCCAAGATTTTTTCTATAAGGATCTCAATAGTGTGATCTGTTTGGCCATTCATGTCCATTTTTATAGGTATGTCAATGAAATTATGTTTTTCCCTCAGACCGATGATGAACCTCGTGCATTCATTAGGGTTTTGGAAGATGTGTCATATAGTACCCTTATACTCCATGTAGTACTACATGGACTATAATCCATGTGATGGAAAGGAAATGAACCGATAGTAGAGTAGGAACACACATTGTGTGGGCCCATTACCTTTTGTTTACTCCTTTATGAATGTTTAACCTCCCATATCTCCTTCATTTGATCTCATATTTTGGTTTGTGAGTAGTCTATCTTGAGTGTTTTTTATCATATAATGTGATGTTTCCATCTGTTGTGTCTTTCAAGATATGATGTAGAATATTCTAGGCACAATTCCAGGCTCGACGATGCTTGATGATGGTAGTGATCACGCTTGATAAATAGAGACATTTTGAGTAGATCATCCCACAAGGACTGGTTGGTGGAGTCCTCAAAAATTTCCTAGTAGATATTGGACAGTGGATTCCTTGATGATTTACAAGTAGAACCTCTAGTAGAGGCTGGGTAGTGGAGTCCTCGATAGTTTCTTAGTAGACCCTCCAGAAGAGACTGGGTAGTGGAGTCCTCGATAGTTTCTGAGTAGACCCTCAAACAGAGAATTGGTAGTGGCATCCTTAACAATTACTGAGTGGTACTCTCTAGTAGAGCCGAGTAGTGGTTCCTCGGAGAATATCATATTGGAAACCCCTGACATACTAGGGAATGGGTCCTCTACTTTGAGTTTGTTCCCACTCGACTTTACGACACAGTGATGAGGTATGGTTAGACATGTACATTTCTGGGCAGATGTGTGAGATGTTGGGAATCATTGATGGAATTTTGGAACTACTGGAGACTCTTTTGGGATGAGTTGTGAGATGGATATCCCCTTAATCTCTCATTTTATCTTCTTCTGACTGAGCACATACATATACTTATGTATCCGAACATTGGATTTGGTTACTCTCCTTCTAAGAGAGGAAAATAAGCATAGGGTATGTCATGTGCTTTTAGTGTTTAGATTCTCATGGTTGGATGAGTATAATATCTTACTATATATGGAGAAGACTTGATGGGTAGTTCATCTAATCACTGTGTTTAACACCTTGTGTTTGGATAAGGTTACTTTCACTCTTGGTTTGGGTTGAGCTATTATCTTTGATTGTATCTTGCATCTACTGTCTCTCTACTCTTATTTTATCTCTTAATACTCCCCATTCAGTTTTTAGGGTGTCATACTAGGTATGTATATACTCAGCCATGCATGGGATTTTTCAGTATGTGTCGTGTCTTACAAAGATCACATACAAGTTTACGGTGACTTTAGAGGAGCTTAGGGATACCTGGTACTTTGGACCGTGTATAGTGGTCATATATTTGGATTTATGATATGGTCTCTCTCAGTAGTTTACTTTTCTAGTTTTGTTAGGTTGGGACATATTTTTGTTTGGTCATGTATTTTTCCCTTTACTTTTCAGTTTACACTGTCGTACTCTTGTACACCTTAGAGGTTATGTATGCTTGGTTTACTTTCTAGTTTTTTTTCATCTTTTAATATTTCCCTATAATTTTTTTCATCAATATGGATATGTGTGTTCATATCAGTACTTCGGAAAATACCTCCCTAAGTTTAGTTATGCCTTCGATGCTTGTTTCCACCCATGTCCTATGGAGGCAGACTTGGGGTAGTTGCGGTTTGATCCCTATCTTGGGTCAGGTCATGATAGATTGGTATAAGAGAAAGTTAATTCCTTGGGATATTGTTAAGACTATACCTATTGGTTAAGGGAAAAAATTTCAAAGTGTATAGAGTGCGGACCTCATTCCAAAGATTCCAGTGATGGTGTAGGTGGTTGGCGTATCGATTCACCAGGACCCTAACTATCTTCTTGCTAACTCGGAATACTGAGAAGTTTATTTTAGGGATCAATGGTACACACATCATATAGGATTGAGTATTTAACTATCCTTATTGATTCATCTACCCATTTTTTTGTATATATATATGCTCATTTGACCATGGTATGCCTCGATCACTTTTGAGATGCTTCCATGAGGACAACTAGTCAGGATACTAGTTTTAGATCATGATGAAAATACGATGATCTGATGAGCGATGATACCTCAATTCAAGGTCTATCCTAAGATATTATTTATCTAGGTAGGTAAGTAGTAGTAACCCCACCCATTGAGAAGTAGATTTTACAAACATACCAGGCTAATGATGTGTATAGGAATAACAAAATCTGTGAGTTCCAGTGCTAGAGGCAGGCGAGGTTCCATGATGAGCCAGATCCCTAGGCAGTAGAATATTAGATTGAGTTAGTGATCCAAGTTCCCATACTTGTGTAGATCCTGACTAATCAGATGGTTGAACTTGCAAATAGTACTCTTTATAGAGCAGTAGTTGGTTCTGGCAGTACTAGAAGATGTCACACTTTTGTTGAGTGAACATTGCGGGTTTCGGAGAAAGATATCACCCAATTTTTGTGTGAAGAAAGACCACCTTATCAGTTGGTTGAGGTCAAGATCAATCATGTGGTTTGGATATACTACTTGGATGGGACCCCTTTTGATGGTGGTCCTTATTGTGATACTTCTTCAGTGTGAAACAAGGTGTTGGTAGATCCCTGGGTTGGAGATGTTTTATCATGGAATCGAACATGAAAGGAAGAAGGACACTTTCACTATTGAGGATAATTCTTTTGATGCAATCTAAAATCATGTAGGTGAGTCAGTTTTATCCGAAATAGGGTAGTATTAAGGTGTGGTGGATGATTTCCTTTTGATTATGTGTTTTAGGTCTTTCTAGTGTGATAAGGTGTCAGAGTAGGCCTTGGTTGAGAAGATAAGGAAGGAAATAGTAAGCATGAGCTCTTGATAGATTTATTTTCTAGCTGAGAGGCTTGAGTGTAGTTCGGGGTATGACTTATGTCACTATTTATTCAGCTTTAGTTGTTAGCATAGAGTCAAAAGTCACATTTATCTGAACTTAACCCCTATTCGAGACTTAGAGAAACCAATGGTGGAATTTTTTCTCAATCCTTGTGCTGAAGGATCCTATAGAGAGGGTCAATGATCACATGTTTCTTCCAATGGTTTGATTTGACTCTGAAAGGAGAGATAGAGTGAGCCTCACATGAAATCTTTCCATAGTGGCATTGAGACCCTACATTGTTTTCCTTAGTATGGAATATTCATTGACCATCTATACTTATATTTTTACTACCAGTAAGTATGGTGGTGATTTTGGGTTATGGGATGAAGTTTTCCTCCTTGGTGAGAAATAATCCCTAGATGGAGCAAGATGAGCTCATTTTTAGGAGGTTACATCCGATTCAACAATTGTATAGTATTATACTTGGTTAAATAGTTGTTAAGAGCTCTCAACTTCTTAAAATGATATTGGGGATTTATGATAAATTTATTGATAAAATTATGGGTTTAAATCCCCTCTGTGAGATGGACTTTTGTATAGACTTGCACTAGAGACAACCAGATGCTTGTGCTAGTACATCAGATGACCACATATAGCTATGAGACCTGGAGGTGCAGTTGAAGAATTATGTAGAGAGGGGGATTTGTAAGATCCAATGTGTTCACCTTGGAACCCCTATGTTATTTTCCTAAGAGGTAGATAAGAGCTTGAGGTCAGGTGTGAATTGTCGTCACCTGAGCTAGGTGACGCGAGGAATAGTATCCACCCCCAAGAATCATTGAGTTCTTCGACCAGTTATTTGGGGAAAATTGGATCTTAGAGGTTTACCTCATGATGAGTTATCACCAGCACCATGTTCTAGAGGAGGTTATGAGGGAGTTTCACACTTCTCATTTGGTTATATATCCCGATGTAGGGAATATGTATAGGAGAGCCAGATGTGAGCTCAAAATCCCCACCTTTTCCTTCGTTTGTGCCTTTTAGGGATGAAAATATTTGAATAAGGAAATAATGTAGAGACTATTCTTTTTTCATGCAAGACTTTGGAATATTCCTAGGAATATTTTTAGAGTAAGGTGATGAGACGACATGCGATTCTTAGGCTTGGTGAGCTTGAAATTAATTTTATAAAAATATTAAATAAATTTTTATTGTGCCCACACAGTTTTCCTTAAAAAGTATAAATTATCATAAGTGGAGTCTCAAATCATAAATATAGACCATGGTTAAATCCAAAACATGGATTTTAGCCTAGTAATGACCTAAAGTTGGTCAGCGTGGGACGTTCGGATGGGGCAACCGTTGGTGGATGAATTGAATAAATTAATTGAATTAAATTAATTTATTTAATAACCCTAACCCAAATAACTTACATAAAGAGTCTAATATGGGTAATTTGAGACTACCATTGATTTTAGAATATGGTGTTTATCCTATTCATTACCTAAAGTTGGTTAGTGCATGACAATTAGATGAGGCTGGCATTGGTGGGCACGTTTAATTAAAATAAATAAATAATTTATTTATTTTTTATATTAAACGACCTAATTACATACTATAAAAATACCCTCTTATGAAATTTTTCCAAGGGTTGGCCACATAACCCTTGCTGGATCTAATAGGAGGAGAAGAGCGTCCTTCGTTGGTGGATTGAGACTAGACAACGACCAATGATTGGATCGAGGTGAATCGATAGGCAAAAAAAAACAACAGATTATCTTCATCACTATAGTATGCGTTCTTTATCAACGATCAATCCATAATCGAGTTAGGACTCATAAATTTTGGTTTCATTCCTTTTTTATTAAAATATTGAGCATGATCAAATTTATTTCTTTGATCTGCATTAAAATAAAGCTTTTCCTGAGCCCGTGTATCGAAATAAATTATTATTTAAATTTATTTCTTATCTATGTCATGTTTTTCATGTTATTTTAACTACTATGAAATCATTTTCCAAGAACTTTTGGACAATGATGTTTATCACCTTTATTATCAATTATTTTCCCCCATTTTTCTTCGCATTCTTCATTGTTGGACCATGGGGTCACGATTTGACTTTTCCAGGGTGGGTTTAAGAATGATCAAACCCCCAGATTCATTGTGGTGGCATGACCAACATATAGATCGATGGTTTGGGGATGGATTGATAAAAAAGTGGGATGATGTTTTTTTAAATGGATTGGATCAATACTATGGATGTGGGTTAGTGATAGAAGGTTGTTTGGGATCAGATCGGTGATCCTCGTTTTCCTGTTTGGCACATAGTGATGACGTGCAGTGTGAAAAAATAAGTTCCAAGTAGAGTCCATGTATAGGGTCTCATAGAGGATGATGGTCGACATTAACATGATGGTGGCTGGGCTCAGATTTTTGATTGGGTGGTCTAAAGGGGTCAATCCAGTGGGAATTAATAATAATATTATTAATAATAATGGTGAAAAGTTAATAAATTTTAATTGGGGATTTATTGTTGTTATTATACTAAATAATAATAATAATGTTTCTATAAAAAGTGTGATTGGATAATAAAATTTAAATGAGATTTAAATTTTGAAATTAAAAAAAAGGGGATGTCTAAAGAGGCGCTGTATGCAAGTAGGAAATTCCAGTGTAAATTTAGGGTTTGAGGGAATAGGAAGACTCATTGAAGGATTAATTTATTAAAGGAATTAAAAGAAAATTTAAATTGAATCTAGTTGGAGGAGGGAGAATGTGGGGATTCATATACTATGTGGCGTGAAGAATCCCCAACATGAAATGGTCTCCTCCAACCATTTTCATATAACAACAACAACAACAACAACAACAACAACAATAATATAATAATAATAATAAAATTATTATTATTATTATTATCATTATTATTTTTGTTATCAATCAATGTTTCAGTTATAACTTTTGATCGAGATGTCATATTGATGAACCATATATGAAAACATGATCCTAAAATTGAGATGATCATTTTAAAGCTGATATTGGATACCATTTTTGGGATCATTCCTCAGGTCAACAAAACACCCAATAATAAAGTTATTATTATTTTATAATATTGTATCTAACGTATCTTGTTCATACAGTTTTGAAATGATAAATTGTTTATGACATTGTGAGCATAACATTGAGGTGTACATATCAAGACCAATATTGGGTATTTAATTTGGGTTTGTGGCTTAGGCCCATAAATAATCATTCATGCATTATATGGTATAATGTGACTTTTTCACTAGGTGTCCGATTTGAGAAAGTGAATATCCTATCATTTTTCTGTGATCGCAACAGTGTGATTTGTTTGTCCATTCATGGCCATTTTCATAGTCATATTAATGAAATTATGTTTTTCCCTTGGACCGATAATGAGGCTCATGTGTTCATCGAGATTTTGATAGAGACACATCATATAGTAACCTTACACAATATTTAGTAGTAAATTTCATTAAATTTATGTGTTATAAAGAACACAACTTTAAAGAAGAGAAAAACCACACACCATGTGGGTCCCTTACCTACTGTGTACTCCATTATGAATATTAAACCTCCCATATCACCTTTGTTTGAACAAATATTTTGTTCTGCGAATAGCCTATCCTGAGTTTTTTTCTACATAAAATGTGATGGTTCCCTCTGTTATGTCTTTAGAGATATGATGTGAAATGTTCTAGGTATGATTCCATGATAGATGACACTCAATGATGGAAGCTATCACACTAGATCACCAGAGAATTTTCAAGTAGACCATTCAAAAGGGACTAGGCAGTGGAGTCCTCAATAGTTTCTAAGTAGACCCTCCAATAGAGACTAGTAAATGGAGTCCTTATTGGTTTCTGATTAGACCCTCTAGTAGATATTGGGTAGTGGCATCCTCGACGATTACCAAGTGGTACCCTCCAGTAGATCTAGGTAGTGGGTCCTCGATGGATATCAGAGTAGAACCCCCCTGATGTACTAGGGAGTAGGTCCTCTACTTTGAGTTTTTTCCCACTCGATTTTGTGGCATAGTTAAAAGGCATGGTTATACTTTTATAGTTACTTATGGGTAGATTCTTGAGATACTCGGCATCATTGATAGACTTTTGAAACTATTGGAGACTATTCTTCTTGTAATGAGCTTTGATATAGAGACCCCCCTACTCGCACATTTGGGATTCTTCTGAGTGAGAATATATATATATATATATATATATATATCCTTATGAATCCACACCTTGGATTTGGTTACTCTCTTTACAGGAGATACGAAGACATGCAAGGTATGTCACATGATTTCCATGTTTATATTATTATGGTTGGATGAGTCTAATCTCCTACTATAGGTGGAAAAGACTCGACGAGTAGTTCATCTACTCACTGTGTTTATCCCATTTTGTTTAGACGAGGTTACTTTCACTCTTGGTTTGGGTTGATCTATTCTCTTTGAATATATCTTGAATTTACTGTCTCTCTACTCTTGTTATACCTCTTACTACTCCCCCATAAGTTTTTAGGGTGTCTTACTAGGTATGTATATACTCACCCCAACACGGGATTTTCCCACATGTGCTATGTATTATATAGATGACTGACAGGTTGATGGTGACTTCAAAGGAGCTTAGGGATACTTGGTACTTTAGACCACATATGGTGGTCATAGTTTGGGATTTTAAATAAGGCTCTCTTAGTAGTTTAGTTTTCAAATTTTTTCAGGTTGAGACATATTTTTAGTTAGGCATGTATTTTTTCCTTTTATTTTTCAGTTTACATTGTCGTACTCTTGTACAACTTAGATGTTATGCATGTTTCGTTTACTTTCTAACCATGTTGCATATTTTACTCTTTCGCTCTGCACTTTTTCAATGATATGGCTGTGTGTATGTGTATAATTACTTAGAAAAAGGAATCCCTGAGTTTAGTTATGCCTTTGGTGCTTGTCAACACCCTTGTCCTATGGAATTGGGATTGGGGTAGTTATGGCTTGAGCCCCGTCTTGGGTTGGATCATGATAGCATGCAAGAGGTCTTGTGGCACTCTAGATAGGACTTGGTGGTTTGGGTCAGGGAATTAAAAAATGGCATCATAGCATAATTTTATTATTTTATTTTGACTTACTTGGTAAATGTTAGAAAGAAGATAACTGTGTGGGAATTGAGTAGGAGAGTGTCCATGTTCCTAGCCAACACATGTGTAAAAGACCTCCTATTTACTATTGATAAGATTTTTGTTACTATTTTATGGTATTTTGGGGTGTGTTCAAGAATAATGACTAGGAATATAAGATCACATTCCATATATATACCTATTTTTTGTACTTCATACTAGTTCTTTTATTTAATTCCATGATGTGCGATATCTGTTTGGGATAAAATTGTACTCTATTGTGTGATATATATTTTCCTGTGCTGTTGTAATATATGCATGTTGAGTATAATTAGTTGAACTTGATCGTACCATTATGTTTTCATATATATTACTATGACTAATGTGTAGGTATGGATACCTTGGATAGTGTGAGGAGGGATATACCTCAGGTTAAGGGTAGAGTACTATGAGAACCTTTGTGTGATCCCATAGTCTAGTTAGGATATATCTTTATCTAACAAATTTATATTTTTAAAATGGTATTTTAGTATTTTGGATAATGATTCCTTGACATAGTATTATGATACTACTTGTGAAGCATGGATGGAATTATTCTACAAGGGAGGATATTCCTGCTCTACAATTGGATGTGTAGGAGTATGCATCTAAGTATGTTCCCACACATACTCTGTGGTTTTAGCAATAAGGAAACTTTATCCAGAAGTATTTTTCTTAGTGCCTATCCTAGGTATATGAGTTTAGAACTATGGTCTAATATACCACAACTTTCAACTTCAGCATTCTTCATCTTACAAGGGCACTAGAGGACCTTGGGATGCTGAGGAATGGGTTGAATAATTGTGGGAATATTTGAACTAGTAGGGAATATGATGTATAGGTAGGTTAAGATAACATCTTTCATGCTTCTAGAGTTTCCCATTTATGTATATCTTACCAAGTTGTTATTGGGATATATTTACCATTTATGTATAAGACTTCATGATTTTAGATATTAAGAGCTTTAATGTGATTCTTGGTATGGACTAGCTAACCAACTTCTAAGATCACATTGATTACTAAAAAAAAAGAGTATCATTTACTTTTCCAAAGGAATATAAGTTAGTGATAATTGAAGAATTTTAACTGAGATAAGGTAGATTTGGTTTAGATTTGAGTTAGCATAAAATGATCACGAGGCATATTGCAGGCTTGAATCTTTCCACTAGATTAGTAGAATCTACCTCATCTTTTCCTCTAGTCATGGATCTTTATCCAGACTTCTTTAGGAAATACTTCACATGACTTCCACCTAATAGAGGTGTTTAATTTGAGATAGATCACATTACATGTGAGAAACCCATTTCCATACCCCCTTATCATATGGAATCAACTGAGTTTAAGGATCTCAAGGTATAACTCAAGGACTTGGAGTATAAGGGATTTATTAGTTCAAGTACTTCATCACGGGGTATACGTATATTGTTATCCAAGAAGGTGGATGGTAGTCTTTGACTATATGTATATTAATAGAATATGAACCATGTGTTTATGAAAAAAACATCCTTTTCCCATGATTTATTATATTTTTAACCATTTACATGAATCCCATTTGGTTTTCCAAGATTGATCTCTGACCAGGCTATCTCCATCCATGGGTTAGAGAAGAGGACATCCCAAAGATGGTATTCCAGAGTATATATGAGCTATAAAAATTCTTAGTAATTCCATTTGGATTGATGAATGTGTTGAAAGTATTCATGTATCTCATAAAAAACATCTTACACTCATACCTATACTTGTTCTCTATGGTATTAATTGATGATATCCTCATATACTCACTGACCCTAGAACATCATTATAGATATCTCGAGACATTCTTAATTAAACTTTGAGCACATTGGATTTATTAGAAGCTGTAAAAGTACAAATTTTGGATTAAATAGGTGAAATTATTGGGAAATATGGTGTATAATATAGGTATATCAGTGGACCTAGAGAATTTGAGGCAGTAATGTCCTACAAATGTCCCCAAAATGTGTTTGAGATTAGAAGATTTTTGGGTTTAATAGGATACTAATATCTTTTTATCCTAGAATTCTCTAAATTATCAACACCTGTGACTATGTTTATGAAGAAGGGAGTGGAGTTTTAGTGGTCATATAAGTGTGAAGAGGAATTTCTTAATCTGAATAGGAGGTTGAATACAAATCCAATGCTGATACTTTATAAGCTAGGGAATTTTATGCTATATACCATGATGCATCGGGTATTGGTTTGAGAAAAGCACTGATGTAGATGGAGAAAGTAATAGCTTATGGGTCACATCATCTATGAATATTTAAGAAAAACTAGCCTACCCATGACTTGGAGCTAATAACCATGGTCCAAAATTTTAAGTGTTGGAGACAATATCTATTCGGTGAGAGTTTTTTTATCTACACTGACAAAAATATCCTTCACTATATCTTCATATAGCTGTACTAGAATCCAGGGTAGAGGTGATGGGTAGAGTATCTATATATTTTTGTATTTTATATGGATTATGAACCAGGTAAAGGTAATTTCATTGTAGATTCTATTAGTCATAAGATGCAGATAACTCAAAATCTTAGTGAATGGCCTTAAAAGGAATAATGGTGCTCAATGAGCTTGTTGGCTGACTGGAGGATGGATGATTTCAAGGATTAGGGATAAATGACATGTACTCCAGTGGTAGTCACGTATTTTCTTATAGATCAGGTGAAGGCTGGTCAAGAATATGAACCAGAGTGTGTTGTGATTCCAGAATAATTAGCAGGTGGTAACCCAATACCTGGGTGGTCATTGGACAATGACGATGTGATCCTAGTGCATGGGAAGGTTTCATTCCCTGCTTTCATCAGGGAGGATCTGATGAGAGAATTCCATAACTCTAGGTGGGTGGTATATCTTGGAGCAACAAAGACATACCATAGCTTCAAGAAATAATTTTAGTGGCCATGGATGAAGAGGGATATTATTAGTTTGGTTTCCTGACGCATTACCTACTAGAGGGTAAAGGAAGAGCACCAATATCCTAGAGGTTTTCTCTAACCACTTCTAATTATCATATATAAGCAAGAGAATGTTACAATGGTCTTTATGATGGGGTTACCTAAGACCCTAAGGGGCCATGACGTAGTTTAGGTGATTATCAACCATCTAATGAAAGTTTCTCATATCTTACCTATATATGAGACTCACTTAGTAGATGATATAGAAAAACTATACATATGTTATATAGTATTATTTCATGGACTTATCTTGAAAATTTTATCAGATAGAGATTCAAATTTTACAGCACGGTTTTGGTAGGGCTTGCATAAAGCCTTAGGTACTTAGATGCGATTGATCATAACATATGATCCCTATAAAGATAGAAAATCAGAGCAAATGATTCAAATATTATAGGACATGCTCTGAGATTTCATTTTAGACTTTATTGGATCTTATGATGAGCACTTAGCCTTAGTGAAGTTCACTTAAGACAACAGTTTCAAGGAATATATTTATATGGATCCATTTGAGTATCTATATGGATAGTCATGCCACTTAACACTATGTTAGAATTAGGCATGTGTGGTAGTAGTTATTGGGCATAATATGGAGAAGGAGACCTCAGAGAGGGTTCAGTTGATCAAGAAGTAGTTGGTGACTAATTAGAGCAGGTAGTGATCATATATATATCAGAGGAGATGACCTTTTAAGTCCACTACTGATAACCATGTTTTTATGAGAGTGACTCCTCAGTTAGGTCATCAATGTTTATAGAAGAAATGGAAGATGAAACCATGGTTTTTGGGACCATTTGAGATCTATGAGTATATCAGAGTAGTAGATTACCGAATGGACCTTCCTCTGCATTATTGAAGCATGCATGATATGTTCCATGTTTCTAAGCATCGAAGGTAAATTCCAAATCCTGTGTATATTATAGATTATGAGGACAATGGGTTTTATCCAGATTCATATTTTAAGGAATGCTCAGTTCATATTATAGACCAGAGTGATAATGTTCTATGTGGAAATATGGATCCACTTTTTCAGATCTTATGGAAGTATAAATATTTCTAGGAGGAAATGTGGGAGAAAGAGTCTGAAGTTTGAGATTAGTGGCCTATGTTGTTCGAGCAAGACTGCTAGATACACTTATTTAGGATGTGAAGTTGTTATAGGGGGATAATTATAATATTCTCATTTTTTAAATGTTCTTCAAACCCTCTTTTGAATATAATTTATAAGTATTCTTATGTGAAAATATATTTTTTCAAAAAATATTACACTTGTACATGTTTTTTTGAGGTTTTGTAAAGGTAAACCTAGATTAAAAAGGGTTACATAAAATAAATATTAGTTTTAAGACCCCATGTAAGGGTAAAATTGGTTTTACCTATGTTGCATAAGGGTAATATAGCCAGTGCAGATAGGTAAGGTTAAATCCAAAACTCACATAAAGGAAATGTATAATTTTCATGAGATACATAAAGGTAACTAAAACTCTATAAAGGTTATATAAAGGTTTATTATCCTCTATGTAATGGTACTTAGAGGAATAACCACTATGTATGGGTAAGGATAGAATCTCATGCACTACATAAGGGTCCTTCCCTATTCACATAAGAGTAACTTTAGAGTTTCATAAGGGTAAGATGGTGTTTTCAAATGGAAAGTAAGGGTAATACCATGTTTTAAATGGTTTTGTAAAGGTAGATATATTTTTCTATGGGTTTCATAAGGGTATCCCTAAGTTTCCAAAGGGTATGTAAGGGCAACCTATACATTGTGTAAAGGTATGTTAGAATTTATAAATATTCCGTAAGGGTAAAATCCTAACCACACTTGAATGATATGAGATATATAAGGGTAAAACCATATTACCCTTAAACAATTAAATTTTTAGGAAAAATTGGTTTTCTATCTTCATTTTTCAATTCCTTCTTCCAGAACGAACCTGAAAAACTTTTTGGATGATTTTAAAAGCCTAAAAGCATGGAAATAAATTATTTGAATCATTTAAAGTTAAAAACTCATATAATGGTAGAATTTAAACACTCCATGTTTAGGTTCATCTTAAAAGGTGAATTAAATAGTGATTTAATTTTTTGGTTTCCAAATGCTACGAACCAGAATGCCTGGGTATTTTCTTAAAATACCTAAACCTTTTCTATATTTGATTTATGGTTTTATCTTGAAATCTATGTAGTCTAAAACTATTAATTTAGGTTTTTTAAAGTGTTTTTGATCAAACCATGTTTTTATTATAGTTTCTGATCCTGGTAGAACCATTTTCATTTCCTATTTCCTGAGTGAAACATTGAGTAAGGAGTAAATTCTAGGTGGGTTTTTTATAATTTCTCTTATTCTTATTTTTTGAATAATTTATGAATTATTTATTTTACTTAAGATTTATAGAAAATTTATAAATAATTATTTCAATACTCTAATACTTTAAGATATATTTTTGTTTAAATAAATTCAATCTATTCGATAGCTTGTGGTATATACAGCCCTAAGTATAAATAAACCATAATATAGTATACCATTATAACCTAGCCATTAAATTAGTGAGTGTGAATATAAATAACTAAATTATGAAAATTATATGGTTTACAAATTTATAAAATAAATTCAATGGTTATGCATTTATTATAATAAATTAAGAATCATTTGAAAGAAAAATAAATGTTTTCTAAAAAAATATACTTTTCTAAAAGGCGGTTTCATCACGCTTTTCAAACATGTTTTAAAATTATTTCTTACCAATTATAGAAAATTTATTTTAAAAAATTAACATAATTTATGAATTCATCTTTTAAAAATTATCTTATAGTTAATTTTTTACAATTTTATAAAAAGATTAATTTTTCGATGAATAATGAAAAATATTGGTTTTTATTTAAAAATTCATTTTCATTGAAAGAATTTAAACGTTAAGTTTTTATTTAAAATTATTTTAAAAGTAAGATCAGTTTATATATTTTATAATAAATACAATTTAGGTCATTATAATCAATTTTATATTGAATTTGGATACTAAAACTTTCTATACTTATGAAAACTTTTCTTTGGAAACCATTTTTTCATTGCATATGCGGGATTATTTTTCAATTAAATTATTCCAATTATATGATTTTAATTTTAAAAAATGGATATTTTTTTTGGAATAATAATAATTAATATTATATAATAATTTCAACTTAATTTTTGGTTATAATGAATAGTAAAAATAGAAAAAATTAATTTCCTCTGTAAATGTTAAAACTTGTTTACTAGGGGTTAAAGTAAGAAGAAATGTTTTAAAATGACATATAAAATTTTCCAATTATTATTTTATGACCATATTTAGACCTTATATTATCCATGGTTAGATAATAATCCAATTTGGAGCCTTTTTTCACGTGAAAATCATTGGTGTCACTTTTTCTTTTCAAAATTTCCAATTGTATCCTCTCCCCCACTTATAAAAAGCCACCCTATCCTCTCTTATTAACACTCATAAATCCTTTTGGTTTGATAAATACATAATAAAATATCTTAATTAAATTAATAACCACATAATAGATGCCTTTGTTTTATAATAAAGCTAACCTAGGAAGGATATAGGTATAAACCTAAAGAGGCTGTTTAAAGAGGAGGTAAAGTTCTTAACCATGCATTTTATTTTTTTACTTATTATTATAACTCATTAAAATATTCTAGAAATATTATTAAATAATAAAAAAATTATCACCCATATATTTATATGTTATTATGTTAATGTAATAATTTATACCCATCGCCTCTCCCATCAAATGGGAAACAAAATCATCAATCGTGTGTACAACGAACTACCACCTCATAAACCAATGTAATTAATTTTCCATCACTGTATCTCAAAACTAGATATAATGATTTATTTAACATATGTATATGATATTTATGATATTAATATAATTGTGTAATTATAATATCACATATAAATTCTTACCTTC
Organism: Viscum album; assembly: GCA_963277665.1. Lineage (NCBI taxonomy): Eukaryota > Viridiplantae > Streptophyta > Magnoliopsida > Santalales > Viscaceae > Viscum > Viscum album. Next base: position 1,451,152,291 of record OY728152.1, on the reverse strand, counting down.
TAATCTGTTGGAAAACAACAACGTCGCTCATGCGTACGTGTGGACTACCACCTCCACGCAATAATGTGAAATGTTTTAATTTTATTTTGACATGGATGGTAATAAGGATATGTTTAATAAATATAAATTAAATATTTTATATAATATTTTTTTATAAAAATTTTAAATGTTATTTACCTTTCTTACGATCCATCTGTAGGAAAAATAGAAACATACGTACGACATACCGTCTCCATGAACGGTGTAACTCATTTCCCCATATCTAAATTTTATAGACTATTATAAATAATTATATAATGATTTTATACTATATTTACACCATGTTTAAAATTATTTGTATTATATAATAATTATCAAACTAAAAGGAATAAAATTATCGAACCAAAATATACCTGAAAAACTATGAAATTATTACCCAAAATAGTGATTTTAACAATGAATTGTTAAAAAAGGTCATAAAATACTATAAGTAAATCATATATGGTATTAAATATATTATTATGGTTATTTAATATATTTATAATAAATCTATATTTATTATAAAAAAGGTACATACACATATGAAGGAAATCTGACCTGAGGTAAGGGTTTCTCGTCTCACTTTTACTTCTGTGAGACGTATACCATATTCACCAATTAGTTCTTTTGTGTGGTTTATATACTAACCCTTTGATATGTTAAATTAATAAAACCTTTATATTCATGTAATTTAATGTTTCATTTGAATTTATTTCTTTCATGGGGAATATAATTCAGAAGTTACCAAATTGGTAAAGGTTTATGTTGCAATCTCATTGTTTATTAAGATTGTTCGTGATTAAGTTTCAGATGATGAAATATAATGATCTATATTTCAAGAAACTCATTAATTTTATTCTAATACGGTTATTTATAGATAATACATGTTTTCATATCATTTTTCTCTCTTTAACAACAAAATAAACTAAAATAATGTTTTTAAATAAAACCAACTCCATTTCTCTCTTCATTTGAAAAATATTTTTCTTCCATATCCATGTTTTCTAAAATTATTTTTAAAAATGTTTTTTTAATTCTATAAATTATTTATTAAATAATTTTTACCCATGTTTTACTTTTTAAAAAATGGTTTAGAATGAATCTTCTTTTTATTTTCCAAATTAGGTACTTTTTAACCTTTTTATAATAGTTTGAAAATAATGTTTTTTAAACTTATAAGTCATGTAAATAATTTCCCTCCACAATTATTTTTTAATATTCCTTTAAAAGTTTACAATGTTTTTTAAAAGAATTTTTTCCTTAATATTCTGGATTTTTTATTTTTTTAAATTGTTTTTAAAGTGAAAAGGATATTCCCCATGAATGTCCTAATTCCATTTTTATGGTATTTCTATTTATCAATAAAAAAAACCTTATCTCAATTATGCTCCAATATGGATATATTGTACTAATACCATCCTTATTATTTTTATATATGGTTTATAATTAGTTTGACTAGGGATTTGCTATTTTGATACCATTTATCATATTACTCTGGATGGTTTATGTCATTTTTTATTGATTGGGGAAATTATTAACATTTTGTTTTGTAGTTTTTAAATAAATTTTTTACATTGATTGTGTTTATACCCTTTAATATGAGGAATACACTAAAATTATTAAGTGATTGGTGGATCCTGCTATAGCTTCTCAATGCATCGATAGATCTCATGAGACAAACTAGCTTGGGTATTTGGCTAAGGCCTTACCCATTTATGTAATATGTATTGGCATGATGCCTTTATAGTATGGTTATGATGTTTGGAATTATTCATTACCTCATTATGAGATTAGTTATTGATGTCCTTGTTATTATTCAATTAGTTAGAATATCCATGGATAAGTTTCAAGCTAATGTGATTATTTATATGACATTATCTGATTATCATTTTTTCTTGACATATTATTATTCAAGTTAAAGTTATTGATTAAATGGAATGTATTTTAGTTATTTACCTTTACATATTTATTATTACTTATTTATTTATGATATATTACACTATAAACATACCGTTATTGATTATATGAGATCACCCCTTTCTTTTATTTCCTTTCATTTGGATACGAGGAAGTGTTTTATGATTGATATGAAGGGATATTCTAATGGTAATAATGGTGTAATAAAATTAAATATTATGTTTTATTTTAAGTTTTCAATTGTAATGTGAAATTTAAGTATGTATCTAGTTTTCCAAGACTAATAAACTATTAAGCCCTTTAATATGATATTTCTTGTATCTAGTTCCAATGTAATAAAGTAACCACCGACTATGTGATACTAGGGTTTGAGTCTTTATAGTTGGTATATGAGAAATTTTATTATAAACCTTGGGAACTAGATTTAGGAAAACATAGATTAGGGAACACAAACCTATAACTATCTTTTAGGATAAGTATAAGTATATGATAAATTATAATGTTTTTTAAGGTATAGATTATATGTATTTTACTAGAAGTACATCCTTATATAGATACTATAAATGGATTTGGTTCTATCATAGTTGTACCAATGGGTAATAACTCTAAAAAAGGCGCATTGGAATTTGACTCTATTGTCACCTGATGCACAAAAACGGTCCTTACTAGGCACCCTGTTTGAAAATCATGGGGTACATTCTTAGGATAATTCAAAATTTCTTAACAAATTATTATGAATGATTTAAAAATATTTTTATGATTTGAAAACTTTCCCAAGGAAACCATGTTTAAGACTATGAGATTATCTATCTATAAAATTTTCAATTTATGTTATGTATTTCATTAGTTTTGGGATTATACATTATTTTTCATAATGTTATCATATAATCTAGTGTGTGAAATTTTTTAGAAATGAAACCTAGTGTAAGGAATGAAAACTGTATCAATACATGCAGTACATGTAGGGATTTCCCTCTTGGATAAGATAATGAAGCTGAAGATAGAGCCAAATATGGAAGTGATCAAATTATAATCATATTAGGGCAATTGAATTAGGTTAGGAGAAAAAATCTTTTCCATATGAAGTAAATTTCTGATCCTCCACACAGTGAAAAAATGTTAGGCCACTTCATGCATCAACAACCTCCATAATTTAATAAGACTATAAATCCATTTGTATCTGAGTAATGGATAAGTTCCTTATAGAAGATATTTATCACTATAGGAAGCAATTAAAGGGATAATGTTTTCTTTGTTGTTTATCATCTCTTAGCAGATATGGATCAATTATGGACATTAATTCAAAACACTAAGGATGAAGAAGAAATAACAAGCATGGAGTTTAAGAATTTTATGGTACTCTTCTTGGAAAAATATTTTCCTCATAGGAAATGAGAAAATATAGAGATACACATTTTTGAGTCTACAAAAAAAAGGAAGATGAAAAAGTTTCTAAGCATGAATCCAACCTTAAAATGTTATAAAGGAATTCTATGACTATATAAGTAATCAAAAGAGAAAGATTAACCATTTATTTGATGGTATTAAGCCAATACTTCAAAGGAAAACAGTATCCCAAAAATTCTCATCACACTAAGATATAGTATCATGTTCTATCAAGATATTGAAATAATTAACCAAGTCTTATGGATTAAAATGAAATAAAGATAATAAGATGGTTTTTGATCATGCTATAAAATGAAATATAGAAAAAGGGAAGATGGTTAGGTGGAATTTCTATCTTGTAATAAATTTGGAAAGAAACACCATAGAACATGCTTGCTGGGAATGAGAGTTTACTACAAGTTTGGAGATAAAGTACCCCATTCTCATGAATTTAATGGTAAGAGAGAAGCTACCAATATTCAATTATTCACATGTAAGGATATGGGAAAATATGTGATTGATTTTACCAGGAATCAAGGTAATTTTATCTAGAAAAGGGAAAGAGAGTAAGGACAAGATTATATGATCACAATGGTTGAGGTTGAAGTACATAATGATGTGGTGGTAGGTACTTCGATAATATCTTCAAATTTAGCTAATTATTTATTTAATTTTGGATCTTGTAAATAATTTATATCTTCCATGTTTTCCAATAAAATTTTATATTTTCCTAGCACCTTGGGAAGGGAGTTATCAGTCAATACTCCTAGTGAAAATCTCACTACAACATGGATATGTTAGTTAGTTCCCATTATAAAACATAAACATTCCATACTTTTAAACATCATTTTAATACCTATGTTTGATTTTTATGTAACCCTTGGTATGAACTATCTTTCAAAATATAGTGATTTTTTTTCATAGAGAAGGAAGTTATGATTGTGAAGAAGATGTGGAATTCCTTATTTTTAAAGGGGATACTTCATCATTTGAATCATGTATAGATCCACCCCTAGTGAATCTTATAAATTATATTCTTGAGGAAGAATAGAAAAAACAATCTATGGATGAAAAATGTAATATTAAAATTTAGGACATACTTATTGTGAAGGAATACATTGATGTATTTTTTAAGGAATTACCTGGACATCCACTAGAGCATAAATTTGAGTTTTCCATTGATTTAATCCCTGTTACATGACCAATATAAAATACTCCCTATATAATGGAAACTATGGAATTAGTGGAATTGAAGAAACAATTAGAGGAGTTATGTGATAAGGGATTTATACACACTAGTGTTTCACCATGGGGAGCCCCAGTTCTTTTTTTTAAGAAGAAATATGGATCTATAAGGCTGTGCATTGATTATAAGAAAATAAATTCTATTATGATAAAGAAAAAGTATCCTATACCTTGAATTGATGATTTATTTGATCACTTTCATGGAGATAAATATTTTTCAAAGATCTAAATTTATTTGGGTATCATTAATTGCAAGTAAAGAATGAAGATATTTCAAAGATAATATTTCATATGAGGTATGGACATTATGAGTTTATAGTAATGCCATTTGGTTTGACTAATGAACCCTCTATCTTTATGTATCTAATGAATAGAGTATTCAAGGAATATATTTATAGTTTTTTTGTATTTTTTAATGATATCTTGGTGTACTCTAAGAGATACAAGTACCATGAGAATCACTTGAGGACCATTCTCTAGACTCTTAAAAGAAAAGACTTGTGTGGGAATTTAGAAAGTGTGAATTCTATCTTTAAAATGTTTCTTTTTCTTGGCCATATTGTCTCCAAAGATAAAATATCAGTTGATATTGCAAAGAAAAAGGTAGTCTAATAATGTCATACATAAATGAACATAACTAAGGTATATATTTTCATTGGTTTGTTAGGATACTATCAATAATTTTTTCAAAATGTTTCCTGATTAGCTAGCCTATTAACTAAGATTACTTGTAAAGGGGTTAATTTCATATAGAAAAATTAATGTGAAGAATATTTTGAATAATTGAAGAAGATATTGGTGAATTAACCAATTTTAACTTTACCATTTGTAAATTATGAGTTCATAATATACAGTGATGAATTGAAGAAGATACTTGGTTATGTCATAATGTAGAATGATAAATTTATTGCCTATGAAACAAGGAAGTTAAATATTCATGAATTAAACTATCCAAACCATGATGTTGAGTTGGTATCCACAATATTTTCTTTGAAGATATGGAGAAATTATCTCTATAGTGAAAATGTTCATGTATATATATAGATCACATGATCCTAAAATATATCTTTTCACAGAAATATATCAAGATGAGAAAAAATGATATGACTCGAGCCACTAAATGACTATGAGTACTCAATGAAATACCACCCAAAGGAATAAAAATAAGGTAGTGAATACGTTGAAAAAAAAGATAATGTATTACTAGATAAAATGAGGTTTAATAGGGATCCTATATTCATGGATTTAGTAAATATGGATCTTAGAATCATTAAAGAATGAGAAACATCATTCAATTTTTTAAATTATTTCCAAACCATATTTTTTAGAAAAGATAAAAACTTCTTAGCCTGATGATGTGAATTTTTTAAATAAGATTAAATCCATTAATGAAGGAAAATAGGTAGAATTCGTTTGTGAAGATGGAATTCTAAATTTTTTAAATATATCATGTGTCCCATCTATACCTGAGATGAATAGAGAATTATTAGATAATTCTTATAGATGAAATTTCTATATATAACCTGGTAGCACCAATATGTATAGAGATTTGAAGGAACATATTTGGTACGATAATATAAAGTGGGAAATTGATTATTATGTGTCATGATATTTGGTTTAGTAGTTTCTAAAGGATAAAATACAACATCCTAGAGGAGTCATGAAACCTCTTCCCATTCTTGTGTGGAAATGGGATGAAATTACCATAAAATGTTTCATTGGACTACCAAAGACTCCTAAAAAGAATGATGTAATATGGGTTATTTTTTATCACCTTACCAAATCCACATATTTCCTCACCATAAGAAAATATTTACCTTTGTATCAACTTGAATGGATCTATATTAATGATGTTTTAAGACTTTACGGAACACCTTTTTAATTTTTCTTGATCACAATTAATGATTTATATTGAAATTATGGAAAATTATTCATAAGGCCCTTGATATAGATCTTCATTTGAGAAATGTTTATCACCCTCAAATTGATGGAAAGTTTGAAAGGACTATTAAAACTTTGGAAGACATGTTTAGGTCATTATCTCTTGGATTTCAAGGTATGTGGGATTACTAGTTATCTCTGGTAGAGTTCTACTATAACAATAACTTCCATTCAAGAATTTAAATGGTGTTTTATGAAGAATTATATGGAAACAGATATCATACTATGACTTGTTGGGATGAAGTTGATGAAAGGAAGCTTATAGGTCTAGAACTTTTGGATGAGAAAACAATAAAGTTAAATACAATTCAAATCCATATCAAAGCAGCCCAAAGTAGAAAAAAGAGCTATGCCGATAATTAGAGGAAGGATTTAGAATTGAAAATGGGAGATCATGTATTTTTGAAAGTATCTATATGGAAGGGTGTTATAAGGTTCATAAATAAAGGGAAATTTAAACCTAGGTATATCATACCTTTTCAAATCTCAAAAATAATTGGAGCTATAGCCTACCATTTGGAAATGCCACCAAGTCTCTGTAAAGTACATGATGTGTTCCATATATCTTTGTTAAATAAGTACATGCTAGACCCAACACATCTGCTCACCTATGAAGAAATTGAATTAGAAACTGATATATCTTACTATAAATACCCTATCAATATTCTGGACAATAGGGAACAATTTTTGAGGAATTTTATGACTTGGATGGTAAAGATAATTTGGAGAAATCATAAGACAGAAGATGCGACATGGGAACCATAAGAGATTATGATGAAAAACCATCCAAATATATTCATGAGGTGAAATTTTGGAAATTTAGAGGATGAATTTTTTTTATATAAGGTAATAATTTAATACCATGAGACTTTATAATATTTTTCTTTTTAAATAAATTCAATCTCTTTGATAGCTTGTAGTACATGCAACCCTGATTCTAAATAAACCATAATACAATATACCATTATAACCTAGATGTTAAATTATAAGGAATGAATAGTAATTAATAAATTAATAAAATTATATAGTTTAAAAATTTATAAAATAAAATAAATTTTTATTTATATATTATAATAAAATAATAATTATTTTAAGGAAAAATAAATGTTTTCTGAAAAGTATATTTTTCTATAAGGTGTTTTCATCGCGCTTTACACACCTATTTTAAAATTAATTTTTACTACTTTTATAAAACTTATTTTATAGAATTAAATTTATTTTTTAAATCATAATTTCAAAATTATCTTAGAAATAATTTTTGATAATTTTTTGAAAAGATTAATGTTTTGATGAATATTGAAATTTTTGGTTTTTATTGATTTTTTTTTCATTTAAAGCATTTAAAAGTTCATTTTTTATGTAAAATTATTTTAAAAGTAAAAATAGATAAATTATATTATAATAAATACAATTTATGTTATATTAATCAATTTCATATAGATTTTTTTATTAAAACTTTCTATACTTATGAAAACTTTTCTTTGGAAAACTACCTTTTCATCATATATGCGGGATTAATTATAAATTATATTCTTTCACTTCTATGAATTTAATTTAGAAAAATGGATTCCATATTTATAATAAGTATAATTAATAATATATAATAAGGTCAAATTAATTTTTGTTCATAATGAATAGTAAAAATTAATTACCTAGGTTAATGTTAAAACGGGTTTACTAGGGGGTTAAACTAAGAAGATAAATGTTAAAATGACCTATAAACTTATACAATTATTATTTTATGGTAATATTTTGACCTTATATCATATATAGTTATATATTATTAATTTTTTTATCCTTTTTTCATTTTTAAAAAGCGTTTATCACTTTTTCTTTTTAAAAATTCTAAGTGTGTCCTCTCCACCACTTATGAAAGGACACCATCCCATCTCCTATAAACACCCCCAAATCCTTTTGTTTAATAAAATAACTAAAAAAATATATTTATTAAATCAATCTCCACATCATATATTCCTTTTTTTGATCATAAATAAAATCTAGGAAGAGTTTAGTTCTAAACCTAAATAGGTTGTCTGAAAAGAGGTAAAGTTCTTAACAATGCGTTTTCATTTTGGTTCTTATTATAGATATTTAAAATATTATAAAACTATTTTGAAATAATAAAAATAGGATATAAAATATAATAATATTTTATTATGTTAGTGGAATAATTTATTTCCATCTCATCTTCTATCAAATGGGATATGAAACTGTCGATTGTGTGTATAGCAGACTACCGCCTTGCAAACTGATGTAATTCATTTTCAATCATTTCCTCTTACTATTGAATATAATGATATATTTAACATATTTAAATTATATTTATGATAATAATATACTTATATTATTATTTTATCACATATACCTTCAAACCTTCCAATCCATAAGAAAACAATAACGTCGCTCGTACGTACGTGTGGATTACCGCCTCTAGGTAGCGATGTGAAATGTTTTTCATTTTATTTTGACATGGATGATAATAAATAAATATTTAAGGAATATAAATGATATATTTTATATAATAATGTTTATGTGAAGGTGAAATATTATTTAACTTTCTTATGATCCATCTTTTGGAAAAATAGATACAACGTTCATGAGTACGTACGACCTACCCTCTCCATAAACAATGTAACACATTTTCACATATCTAAATTTTAAGGACTATTATAAATAATTATATAGTAATTATATATGATATTTATATCATTTTTAACATTATAAATATTATGGAACCTTGATCTAAGTAAAAGTATTGAAATTAACAAACCAAAACATACATGAAAAATGAATCAATTATCACCAGAAACAGTGATTTTAACAATGAATTGTTAATAAACGGGTCATAAAATACTACAAGTAAATAATATATGGTATGAAATATATGATAATGGTTATTTGATAGAGTTATAATAAATATATATTTATTATATAGTAGGTATAAACATGTACGAAGGAAATTGGACCGAAGGTAATTGTTTCTCACCTCAATTTTACTTCTATGAGATGTATTCCATATTCACCACTTAGTTATTTTTTGTGGTGTATATACTAACCATTTGATATATTATATCATGAATCCATTTATATTCATTATATTTAAATTTTCATTTTAAGTTATTTCTTTCATGAAGATTATAATTCAGAAGTTACCAAAGTGGTAAAGGTTTATATTACAATCTCATTATTTATCAGGATTGTTCATGATTAAGTTTCTGATGATAAAATATTATGATATATATATTTCAAGAAATTCATGAATTTTCTTCTACTATTTTTATTTTTGTAGAATATATGTTTTCCAGTCATCTTTCCCTCTTAAATATCAAAAGATACCAAAATAATGCTTTTAAAGAAAACTGACTTCATTTATCTCTTCAGTTGAAATTTGTTTTCCATGTGTTCTGATTTTTTTTTTCAAAAATGTTTGTAAAACTATTCAAATTATTTATTAAAGAAAATTTTACCCATGTTTTACTTTTTTAAAAATGGTTTTGAAGGAATCTTCTTACCATTTTTCAAATGAGGTATTTTTAACCTTTTTGAAACAACGTGAAAAGAATGTTTTTTTAAACTTATATGACATGTAAGGAATTAACCACCATCATTTTTTTGAAGATCCATTTAAAATTTTAAATTTTTTATTATAAAATAATTTTTTTCCTAAAATTTTGGATTTTTTTTATTTTTTAAAAGTGATTTTCAATGTAAAAAGAATATTTTCCTTAAAAATGTTTTAATTCTATTTTTATGGTATTTATATTCATAAATTAAAAAAACCATTATCTTAATTATTATTCACTGGAAAAATATTATAATGATACTATCCTTATTATTTCTCTATATTATTTATGATCAGTTTGACTGGGGATGTACTATTTTGACACCATTCTCCACAATACTCTGGATGGGTTATGACTATGCTTATAGATTGGGGAAATTAATAAAATTTAATATTATAGTTTTTAAATATGAATCTTTACATTGATTATGTTTCTACCATTTTATATGAGGAATGAATTGGATTGAGTAAGTGATGGGTGGGTTCTTCTATAGCCCCTCAATGCATCGGTCAGTCTCATGAGACAAACTAGCATGAGTATTTGGATGAGACCTCACCCATTTATGCAGGATATCTTGGTACAAGGCCTTGATGGTATGATTATAATACCCAACATTATGAATTACCTCATTATTAAATTATTTATTGATTTCCATGTGATTATTTGATTATTTATAATATCTATGGATATATTTCAAGATCATGTAATTATTTATATGGTATTATTTAATCATTATTTATTCCTACTATATTATTCTTCATTTTCAATTTATTGATTAAATGAAATATATTTTGGTTATTTACCTTGCCTTATTAATTATTTCTTATTTATTCAGTATATTTTCCACTGTATGCATACCCTTACTAAGAATTTAATCCCAACCATTTCTTATATTTCCTTTACTTAGGATTCTAGGAAGTGTTTTATGATTGATATGCAGGGATATAATAAAGGGGAAAATGGTTTACTCAAATAAAATACTATATTGTATTTTAAGTTTTCAATTGTAATGTGAGATTTAAGTATGTATCTTATTTTCCAAGACTAATAAACTATTTATTACTTCAGGTTGTGATTCCTTGTATCCAGTGCTAATTTAATAAAATAACCACCAACTATGGGCTACTAAAGTCAGGGTATTTACAATTATCATGATTATATAGGAATTATTCAAGAGAGATAAACTATCATTGCATGTTGGTTTAATATTTATTATTTATGGTAGAAATGGTTAACCCATGATATGGATTAAATCGATAATTTTAAAATTATATAGTAGATATAAAATATTATTTAATATGGTGTTTTTATTTATTTTAGAAATAAAATATTTAGAATTGGTTTTAGGAATCCTTGGTGAGCAGTGTGAATTGACTAATATGCAGATGTGGTTTCAGTGATGATTCCTTTAAGAACCTTGATATTGACATGAACAACCTTGTGGTAGGATGTTCCTTACCTTGTACATGGCATATATATGGTCATTAGCATGATATGATGTTATGTGTTTATATGATTTAGACAATGTTGAGTTGATCACATGTATTCATGTTTTGGCTATTATTCCATACTCATGATATGTAATGTGTTACTTGATATGTTATTCTTTATTTCCATGTGTTATAATACAATGAAACATATTTCATCTTATTATATTAATATTAATTACAGAATATAACAATCCATTCCAAAGTCTTATAGGTCTAGTGTCTTTGGAGATTTAGATACATAAAAAATTGGTGCATAAGTGAACTAAGTCATCTCCCACCAAGTTCTTTATAACTATCACCCTTCTTAGACATATCATACTTAATAACTTTATTCATAACCTTGGGATAGGAAACATAAGAAAGGGTGATCTTAAATTCCCAGTAAGTGTAAATAAGGGATATATTAATGATCACTTAAACATAACATAAGTATATGGGTATGAGAACATGGGCATAACATTTGAAAACTATACCCTACACATCGTAGATCATAATATTGAGTCATGGTATAAAACTTGGTAGTTTATAAGACATGAATAATAAAGGAATCAAAGAACATAATCCATGATATCATAATATTGGCATATGATATAAATTTGTGGCATACACATAAGCATAGAAAACTATTTCCTTAGTAGTAAAGGTTCATTGAAAAGATTGTAATAGTGTATTGGGTTCAATCACTAAACAATCATAGTAGTAAATGTTCACTCCCAATACTATCATAGTGAATATATTCCCTTATTGAACTGGGTTCACTCCCCATTCCAGTCCTATTTTTCTCATGAGATATCTATCTTTACCTAATGAATTGGAGTGATATATAATTTTGGGAATGTTTTTCACATAAATAAAATCATATGTATGCATAAAATAAGATAATAAAATATTCATAATTTCATAACCCTTGGAAAATATATGAGTTTCATAAACATTTCACCATAGAATAACTCATAGAAAGTAAATGGGTTTCATAAATGTTTCATCATAACTTAATTAACCTATGTAAAAGAAATGGGTTTCATAAAATCATCCTTCAATCAAAATTATAATCCATAAAAATAATTAAATTGGATAATATCATTGGATCATAATCTTAATAAATCATAAATAATATCAAATTATGTTATCATAAAAGATAAATTCCTTTAAAAGATCACTGAAGTATTTCTTGAGGAAGAAAACCTTTTCACTTTGAAATCACTTATTTAAAATATAAATTATTTCCAAATATTTAGGAAACATTTTTATTTAAAAAAAACCTTAGAAAATTTTAAAGTAATCTTCAAATCATTGAGTGATCATGACAATGTAAAATTCTGTTCATACCGTATACATTAAAATAAAGATTCCATTAAATTTTTGGTAAAAACTGAAAATTACCTCATTTTAGAAAGAGAAAAGAATATTAATTTTAAATAATTTTTAAATATTCAAACATGGGTAAAAATGAATTTAAAAAATCATATAATAATAATAAAACATCATTGGATACATTTTAGTCAAAACATGTACATGGAAGAAAAAATATTTTCAACCGAAGAGAGAAATAAAGTTGATTTTCCTTAAAAATATTATTTCAATCTCTTGAGTAATTAAAGAGAGAAAAATGAAATTAGAACACATATTCTCTAAAAATAACTATAGGAGAATAAAAATTCATGATATTCTTTAGAGTTATATCATGAATTTTTATTATCAGAAACATAATCATAAACAATCTGATAAATAATAAGATTGTAACATAAAACCCTTTCTACGAGTTCCACTTACTTTGAAAGTGATCTATTCTTCTATATAATAAATTTTAATATATTAAAATTATATAAAATAATCATATACATTCTTATAATATCATATATGATCCCTTTATAATATTTAAACACCCATTTATCAATAACTAGTTATTAAATTTATCATTCCCTAGTGTTAATTATTTTAATTTTTCATAAAAATTTCAATTCAAAAGTTCCATTACTTATACTTTTATCATAGTTCCATAATATATAGAATATTAATAATGATATAAATATCATATATATTTATTATATATATATTTATAGTCATCCATAAAATTTATTGATATAAAAATGAATTACACTGTTCATGGTGATGGTAGGTTGTACATATGCGTGAACACTATTTTCACTTTTCAACGGATGAAAAAAGGTAAATAATAATTCACATTTAAAAAATCATTATTATATCATTTAAATCATATATATTCATAAAATACATCGTTTTTACCATCCATGTAAATCGGAAATGAAAAAAGAATTATATCGCTCTATGGAGGTGGTAGTCCACACGTACGCACAAACGATGTTATATTTTTCCAAAGGATATTAAGGTAATAAGATAGATATTAAATTATAATTATATAGGTATAATTATTTCATAAATATCATTTATAAACATTAATTCCATCATAATACCCATCCATAAAATATGATGATGAAAAATGAATCGTAATGGGAAAGAGGTTGGATAATGGTGGTTTCATAATCATAATAAAATTTTAGTATATTTAGTATAATGAATTTATTATTTTATGATAAATACTATATATTTAGAGTAGGTAAAATAGAATTAAAAAGAAAGTGATTGGTTAAGGTGATTACCACTTATTTGAAATAACTCCTTTGGATCTCTTCTTAATGACCCTGGTATCGGTCTTTTAGGGAGACTATAATCTATATAATGTGAATAGGGAAGTTTATAAGAGATTTTTTTCAGGGGTTGGTTAAGCTAGAAGGCTCAAAGTGGTGTAAATAAGAGAAAGGATGGGTGTCATTTTATAAGGGAGTGATATGACACACTTGGAATCTCTTAAAAGATTAAAATATAATAATTTCATTATCAAGAAAAATGATTCTAAATAGACATGAATTCAAATAAAAAGAGCATAGGGTTGAAATAACATCATCTAATGAAATTTAAATTGGTTTTGGTGTCATTTTAAACATTATCTATTTGATTGACCCCTTTATTAATCATTTTTGACCTTAACTACGATTACAACTATTTCAATATTAAAGGGTTAATAATGTTACCATAAATAAAAAAATGACTCATAAATGGACCATAGTTGATATTTTCAAGCACATTAAATTATCCTGGTCAAATTTAATATATTTTTTGAATTTTAAATCATTTAATAAAATATTATTTATTATAAAATATCATTAATATTGATTTATAACTATTCATTTAATTTTTCTTTAAGGACACCTAGAAAAAGATGGAATTAGAATATAATATTTTCAAAAAACCCTAATACATAATATGTATCCAAAAAATTCATAAAACATAATAATTCACTTAAATTTTATTACTTTTAATATTTTTAAAATCATTTTTTTATTAATTGAATAAACATATTGTCGATATTTCATAAGGGTTTAAGGTAATTAATCAATCCCTAAAAAATTATTAATAAATTTATATGATAAAAATAATAATTTTTCTTTAAAATAAACATTTATAACTGAAATTATACTCATTTTATCCTTATATAAAAATTTTAGGGATATTAACTTTAAGAGAGTGAAATTTTGTTTTTATTCTTTTCTTAAATTAATATAAAGGTCATATTCAAAGAAATATGGAAAAAAGTGGACATATATTTGATAATTTTATGGAAATCGATGAAATATAATCATACTATAGGATAAAGTAAAGTTTTAGATACTTTTTAAATCCTTATCATAAATTTTTAACCCCATTTTACCCATTTCACCCTTACCAAGGTGCCAAAATCTACTATAGTCACTATTCATAGTAACAAAAAATAAATGGGGATTATTTAGAAAATTTTATCTTCATAGTTAAAAATAAGGAATCCATTTTTAAAGATTCAAATTCAATAATTGGTATAAATTTATTTTAAAATAAGTACACAAAATGCGGCAGAAACCAATTTTTTTGAAAAATAAAAATTTAAACATAACTCTGGGTTTATTATTTTCCCATAAATAGAAAAAATATTATATGAAATTTAAAATAGTTTATTTAATATATAAAATATAAAATTCATTAAAATTATTCACCAATAACAATTATTTTAATTTATTAAGATAAAATACATTACATGAATAGAAACATTTTTTAGAAAAATATCTATTTTACTTTCAAATGATTTCATTTTTCTTTATAATAAATTAATAACCAATGATTTTATTTTATACATGTTTAAATAATATATTGTTCATAATTTATTTAGTACTATTCATGCCTAGCAATTTAATATCTAGTTTATAATGATATACTATATCGTGGTTCATTTTGACTCAGGGTTACACATATCACAAGATATCAAAAAAATTAAATTTATTTAAAAAGAAATATATAATGAAATATTAGTGAGTTACATTATAACCCCATTAAAATGAATTTCACCCTTTAAATTAATTAACTTTGATACAAATAAATGAGTTTATCTATATTTCATTACATCCTCGGGTTCCCAAGTAGCTTCTTCAAATTTCTGATTCCTCGAAATAACATTAACCAGGTGAGTAGTCTTGTTCCATAACAATTTACTCTATGATTAAAGATTTCTATTGGTTATTCTTCATAGGAAAGATCATGATCCAGTATTACAACTACTGAGTTCATTACATGTGAAGGATTATTTATGTACTTCCATAAGAGAGATACATGGAACACATCGTGAACTTGAGATAGGTTTGGTGAAAGCACCAAGTGATAAGCTACTGTACCTAATCAATAAAGAATATAAAAAGAAAAAATATACATAGGTCTCAAATTTAATTTATTTATTAATATCATAACATTATTCCATTGATAAATTAAAAAAAAATTCATTTTCAATAACTTTGGAAAGAAAAATCACCAATGATTGTCAGTATACCTTTTCTATCGACTCTGAGATGACTTGATGTGCTTCTGAATAGATCTAACTTTCCATATCATTTCTTCAACTAGCTCAAGTCCCAATAGATTTATTTCTCTAACTTCATCCCATAATATTCGATTTATACAATTTTTTTAATCTAGGGCTTCATAAGGAGCCATTTGGATGCTTGAGTGAAATCTATTGTTATAAGAGAATTTGATAAGAGGAAGGTGTTGATCCCAACCATCTTTGAAATACATAGAAAAAGATCTCAACATATCCTCAAGAGTTTTAATTGTTCTCTTAGAATAACCATATTTACAAGGATGATAAGTAGTACATAAACTAAACTCTATATATATAACCTTCTGAAGACGTCTCCAAAACTTATAGGTAAACTTAAGATCCTAATCAGATACAATATAATGTGGTACTCCATGAAACCTTACCACTTATTTAATGTATATTATGTAAAATTGATCAAGATAGAAATATTATCTTATAAAAATAATGTGTTTAGAATTTGTAAGATGATTGACTATAACCCAAATACTATTATGACATTTAGACATTTTGGGGAGTTTGATGAAAAAATACATGGTGATGTTTTCCCATTTCCATTCTAGTATGGGTAATGGTTGTAACATACCTTTAGAATTATATCTATCAGCCTTAACTTTCTAACATACCAATCACTGAGGTACATACTCTGAACTATCTCTTTTCATATTTCCCCACCATAAATACTATTTTGGATCTCTATACATCTCCATATTTCCAAGATGAATAGAGAACATTGAACTATGAGATTCATCCAATAACTCCTTCTCTAAATCTGGTAGGGATATGAAACATACATGGTTCTTGAACCTTATCATTCCATAATAATCAAGGTTAAATTTAGGAACATTTTTTACCTTTTTTTTAAGTTACAAATCTTCTTTCCACACCTCCTTAATCCTTACATGGATAGATGGTTGTACACTCATTTGTGAAATATAATATTTCTCTCCTTCCTTAAATATTTCTAGATTCATCCTTTATAAATTTAGAAATATTGGATCTTTTGTGATCCTCATTATAGATAACGTATTATGACCATTTTAACTCAGATCATCTTCTACCATGTTTTATTTCCTAGTTTATTAATGTATTGATTAGTAATAATCTATAATCAACTCCAACTACCTTCTTTGGCACATATTCAGATATTTTTGAGTGAATATATAATTTAAAATTTTATGATTAATGTATATATCACAATTTTATACATAATGATAATGAATCCATATATTTAATGGAAATTTTAATTTAGAAAATTATAAATCATGATTTGGGTATTTTTTCTCAAGAACTTTCACTTTTCATGAGGCATAAGCTGTCACCATATCATTCTGCTTGAGGAAACATCCTTTTCCCATATTTGATGAATCACTATAGATAAAAAACCCTTCTCCAATGAAAGGGCAATACAATCACATGTTCACTGATTAGCCTTCTCTTCATTTACATGAAATTTTACTCACATTCATCTATCCAAAGGAACCTGTAACCCTTTTGAGTTAACTTGGTGAGTGTATTAAATAGTCATGATAAATTATCTATAAATAATCTGTAATAACCTGATAAAACAGGAAAACAATGGATCTAATTCACAGTGTTTGGTCTAGGCTAATGTTCAATAACCTCCATCTTTAATGGATCCACCAATATACCATATCTTACAATTATATAACCCAAAGATGAATGTTTTTATTTTCAAAATTCACAATTGGTAAATTTTTTATATAAATTATCAATCTTTTGGTCCTTAAGTACAATCCTCAAGTTATTTTCATGCTCTTACTTACTATTTAAATATATAATAATATCATTTATCAAGACTACCAAAAACTTATCAAGGTAATCTCTAAATAATATATTTATTAAATCTATAATGATAACTGGAGAATTAGTAATACCAAATGGAATAACTATATATTCATAGTGTTTGTACCTTTTATGGAATTATATCTTGGGTACATACTCCCTCTTGACCCTCAATTTATGATATCTATAATGAAGTTCAATCTTGAAAAAGTATTGAGATCCATGTAGTTGATCAAAAAAAATCATCAACACAAGAAAAATAATACTTATTCATGATTTTGATCTTATTAAGTTATCAAAAATAAATATATATTCTCATTTATCCATATTTCTTCTTAATAAACATAATAGGTGAACCCCAAGGTGATGCACTTGGTCAAATGAATACCTTGTCAGAATTATCCTAGAGCCACTTCTTCAATTATTGCAACTCAATTAGGGCCATTCTACAAGGAGTCTTTGAAATTGGTGTAGAACTAGGTGTGAGTTCTATTGAGAACCCAACTTCAATATTCGGTGTAATACTAGACAACTCTTTTGGAAATACATCAATAAACTCCTATATAATAGGCATATCTTTGATGTTGAGTTTCTACCCAACCATCTGAGATAAAAAACTATTTTGAATTGGAATCAATACCCACACAATGGATGTAATTTATATTGGATTTTCATATTCATCATTGTAAAAATAGAAGATTATAGGATGGTTTTAGAATATAAAACTATAATTATAACCCTTAGTAATTGATTTGAGATTTATATAAATAAAGTTAATCCATGCACAAAATAATATCTAATTCAACTAGAGGGAGAATAATAAGATTTGTAGGGAGAAAATTTTCATAAAATTCAATTAGAGACAAATATTATACATAAGATATGATCATCATACCATTATAAGTTTTCCATACTAATTTAATATCTAATCATTGAAGTAGTAATATGATACCCCAAGAAAATTGTCCAGATATAAAAGAGTGGGTAAATCCAGAATCAAATAAGACATTAGCAGTTCTAGAGTGAATTGAAAGTGTACCTTTCACCACTTCATTATCTATATTAGAAATAGTGATTGGATTATGTTTCCTTATTTATCTATAAATAATATGTTATTGAAATTGATCATCATTATTAACCTTTAGTTTTGATTACTATTTAGCATAGTTCCCATACTCCTTTCATTTGAAATATTGGAGTGTGGGTGGTACATTTTGTGAAGATTTCTCTCTATTCACATCAATATCTAACTTATTACCATCAATTTGACATTTTATTTCCTAATGAAGTTCCCATCCACAATTAAAAAATTTATAAATCCCCTTAATAAAATTTCCTCCATGCTTCTTTCCACACTTAGAGCATAAAGGAAAGACCATCTTCTTCTCTCCATGGTTTTTAGAATTTACTTTGAATTATATATTTATTTTCTTATAAAAATCATGAGATTGATGAGTAAATTCAATATACATTTCCACATTTATAGAACATCAAATGATTTATTCATATTTATCTAAGTCCCTTATGGATAGATCCCTTATAAGACTTGGTTTTATGCCACTGAAGAATCAATCGATCTTAATTTATGGTTCATTAATAATACCGGAAGTGTACCTTACAAGTCCTATAAAATTTTCCTCACATGTCCTAATGGATTAATCATCCTCTAGATTTAGATCAAGGAATTACTTATCCATTTTTTCATGAATATACGAGGGAAGTACTTAATAAGAAACAAACTTTTGAACCCATATCACTCCATGGAGTCAATTTATTCCCATTACCTCATGTTCTTGATAAGATTCCACCATTGATATTCTTTTCCTTTTAAATGATAGACAACTAAAATAAAATTTTGATGATCTAAACATATAATAATGTAAAATATCTTTTTAGTGGTACTGATCCATTACTCAGAAAATATTGGATCAGAAGTCCCACTAAATGAAGGTGGGTGTTGCTACATGATGGAATAAATAAGACATTGTTACCTCTTTTACTCATTTAGAATCTCAACATGATTCATATCTTGAGAAATTTTCTTAAGCATACAAATGATATTACTCATTCTAGATCCCATAAAATTTAGTTTATCAGGAGGAAAATAATTTCATTTTCTATAAAATTTAGCATTAACATGATTCCTTTGTGCTCCAACCATTGATTAAAACCGAAAATCATAGTGTGAGTAAAAATAATCATAGTGAGAAACTAAATAATCCTGAAAAATATTTTATAATATGTCTAAAAAAAGACACCTTGTTTTCAATCTTTAAAACCTTAGGTTTAATATAGTACATTCATGGTCATTATATATTTAAATCCTTCATGATGGTTTATAAATAAAATGTGAATTAGCCCAATAATATCCCCAAGAGTGTCAAACCAAGTGTGCCATAAGGGAACACTCACCATGTACCAGAATGATGACTGATATATAATCAAAAAAATATTTTTGGGGTTATTACCCATAGATATATTTGTGAAAAAACCATATCCACTTTTAGTGTCAATACATGGATTTTATTCTATGAAAACCACACCCCTTTCATTAGATAACTTAGGATATTCTCCTATACATAAGTTTATCCTAGGGGTTCTCAGTAAATTTTTCTCATACTAGTTTCCCAAGGTAACTAAACCCTACTATAATACAATATATGGGGACACATATTTTTTCATATATTTATATTTCATCTCATTAGATGAATATTAATTAGATAACATAATGATCCACCCCATAATCATATAGGTATAATGTCTTTGGAAATTTGGATACATAAAAAACTACTTTATAAGTGAACTACATCATCCCCCAATAATTTCTTTATAACTAGAACCCTTATTTGACATATCATACTTAATACCTTTCTTCATAACATGGAAAAGGAAACATAAGAAAGGGTGAGATCAAATTATTAATAAGAGTAAAAAAGGGAGATATCAATGATCACTTAAACATAATATGAGAATAAGGGTATGAGAACATGAGCATAAAATTTAAAAACCATACCCTACATATCATAGATTATAATAATGATTCATAGAATAAATCTTGGTAGTTAATAAGACATTAATCATTAATAAATCAAAGAACATGATTTTTAGCCCAACTAGGTTAAATAAACTGAGTGGGTGGGGGGGGGGTGGTGAATCAGGGTATGAAATATTAAAATATATACCCCTTTAGATCTTGTTTAATTGTTATAAAAAACACTCTTCTATCCCTTTCTCATATAAATGTATGAAAAAATGAAATCATGCATGAGACACATCAATTTTACTTGGTTCGCCCTCACTGGGATACATCCAAGGAGTATACAATAAAAATATGAAAATATACCAAATCCACTAAGGCCATTGCCAAATAAATTTTTGGCTAGATCACTCCTATTCTCAGGCACACCACCTTTACAAGGTTTATATAACACCCCAAAACTCAAACCTCATGTATTGCTAAGTTATGTTTACTTTTTTTGAATAAATGAACAAAACTTGTTTCTCATGAGAAGGTAATAATATGGTTTTAATTTATAATATAATTCAACCGAGTAAAACACACAATTGGATACAAGACTTTTCATTTAAATAAAAACACCGCAGCATTTACAATACACCAAGATAAAAAGAGTAATCATTCTAACCGAAAATACCTATTAAAAACCCTATTTGAATCCTAGGGAGACAACTTAAAACAACAAGATCCCCAAGAAAATAATATGGGTCCTTATAATTTGTCATAATGAATATAAAAATAGCTGAAGCCACCACAACCACACTAAGAACCAATGGTATGATGTGAACCATCTTCTTCAATCAGCTTGAGTTTTAACACACCCTAAGTCTTGGATTTATAAGACACTAATGTGACCGTTGCCTTGGGAAACCATGGAACTCTAACGGCTATAAATATATCTGTTGTCATCGTTGGACAATTAATTGAAAACTTATAAGTATATTCTAGTCCACTGTGTAATTAGGTTATAAATTGAAAAATTATAAAACTACTCATAACCATGAACTTTAAAAGGGCATAAAGGAATGTTTTTAATTATACATTGGCGTTTTTGAAATGCAATAAGGAATTCAAAACATGTTGAAATTAATGAAAATTTATTGTAAAGATTTTCATTCAGTGTTTTTTTAAGTTATGTTTAATTTATTTTAATTAAACTATATTCTTGATTAACTTAGTTTTGAATACTATTAGTACAAATGATTTTACGTGGTTATAGAAAATTTCAATTCATGTTAAAGATTTGGTGTTATAAATGGCTCTAGAAATATTATTAGACAAGGTATAGTTAGGTGTTCATTAATCTTTCCTCAATATTAAATAAACAAAAGTCATTTTTAAAAAATGAAATTTTGATAGAGTATTATTTACCTTAAGACTTCATAGATATATATTCTCATAAGGTTTAGTTTTTGTAAAAATTTGAGCCCGCTTGGGCCAAACCTTTATAGATGGTCCAAGGGAGGCAGATCACACTTGGCGGATGAGCCTAGCCCTCAGCCCAATCCTGGGCCAGCTCGAGCTTAGGAATAGGTCCCCCGAGGGACACACATGAGCATAGTAACGCTAGAGGAGTGCTTGAGAGTGCGCAACGCGTGCGTAAGGCCGCAGTGAGCATGGGTAGGCCTAGGCCTACAGGGGCGGGGAGGGAGCCCATGTATAGGTCCCCCTTCATGTGTGCTGTGTGTTTTCTAAGAAGACTATGGGAGGATCAGGATTATAAGGGAGGTGAAAACGGCCCGCCGATTCGATGTGGGAAGCGTTTTTCGGGTGAAACGTAATCATGGCTGTTGGATCACAAAGTGCGCGATCTGGGTCGTTGATCCCGATCCTGCATTCGACCTCCAGCAACCATGGTGCATCATCGGGTTTTTGTGGTCCGTTCGATCCGGAATGTTCTAATCGTGGCCGTTCGAAGTTTTTTTAAAACTCCACATTAATCTCATGCCGTCTGATCAGAGTCAGATTTAATCCGATCCATCCTTACTTTTATAAACCACAGATGCATCCCAGCCCTTGAATCCAATCCAGATCTAATCTTGGCCATCGAAATTTCTCCCGGTTCTCTTATCTTGGAACTGTCTTCTTCCTACCATGGTGTTCCATGCACCAGTAACCCTACACCCTATGTTTCAACATTTTTCTTCTCCCGTGTTAGCCTCTAGTCTCCCTCCTTCACCCGGTTTCTACAAGGACTGACTTTTAGTTTTTTTAAGGACACTTGGGCCTAAGATTCCATACACTTTCATTAAATTATTCAGTATGGTTTATAAAAAAATACCTGGGGCATCCAAAAACCTCCCGGTCCTTCACTCTTAGCTTCCAGCATACCCCAGCAAGTTTCCTCTGGGATTACCAGTGCCTTCCCGAGCTCCTCCTCCTCCTCCTCCTCCTCCTCCTCGAGTTAAGGTAAGGGATTACCTTTGTCTTTCCTTTGGTTTCAAGTTGTATGAGTGTATATATATATATATATGTTTAAGGTTTTGTGTATAGGTTTCTTTTTATAATAATTGAAAACAAGATTTCATATTTCTGAGTCTTGGTGATTAAATAATGATAAAAAGGTAATAGTTAATTGTTAAGGTCTACTTTTTTTAATTGGTCCTCCTTGTGAGAAAACACACACACACAAATATATATATGTTTTTAATATACGAACATGTATATGTTCATACCCACATATATATGTAGACATATAGTTTTCCATCCTAACCTTATTCTGGTTTTCTAAAAGTGTTTTTCAATGTTTAACCAATGACGCGGTACTCGTTTTGGTTGTGAAATGAAAATTTCATATACTTAATTATATATATATATATACACACACATATGGTTTATAGCTACATATGTCATCTATAAGTGAATTCAAGTTTTTCAAAGGTTAAAAGTTGTATGTGTAAATATTTTCTAAGGTCGAAAATTATACTTGGGTGTGTTTAATATGAATTGTTAATTAAAAAAAATGGATAAACACTTAGTATATATATGGACATGTACACATAATTCAATATAGTTTTATTTTATTCTAATAAAGATGATTTAAAACTATTAAATAAATTCATGGATGCGAATATAGTTTTGGGTTCAAGTGGATTTATAATATTAAAAAAAACATTAGTTTTTAAATATGTATGTCCTATGTCAAACTCATTTTAGTTAAAGAACCTTTAATGATATTATAATTGTTATAATTTTATATGCCAAACACTTTTTATCCACTATTTGATATGCTTCAGTAATTTCCTCATGTGCAAAGAATGTGTAATAAACCATGAATACCTTCAATAAACTGAAACGGATACATTTTCAATGTAATATATTATATTATGTATATTTGGATTAAATGATTTAATTTTCCATTTTATTTATAGTGGTACTCAATGATTCATGAATGTTTACACATTACATCTATGTTAATTTAAAATTGGTCATTTTAAACTATAAATATTCATTTCTATAAATCATGGATTTTTGAAAATTAAGGAACTATCATTTTATGTGGTAACCCCATCCATTCATTACTTACGTGTTTTAAAGTAATATCACATGTGTAAAGAATGTTTACTAGTGTATGCATGTCATTGGGAAAATTATCGTTTAAATAATAACTAACATACTATGGTTAAGTTTGTTTCCAATTCCTTTTATCAGTGCATGAATTGAGCATGAATAATGAACATGTACTGTGATGCATTAAAAGTTTGTTACTTTGGAGGAGTTATAAAGTTGTTATTTTATGTGATAATCAAACAAATGGTTTTTCATGATAATTTGTGAGATAATCATTTTATTATTCAAAGTGTTATGGCACACTTTGAATAAAGTGAAATGAGAAACCAAGTAATTATAAGTATTTGAAATGATAAGTGATTTAATAAATCAAAGTGGTATGTGCACTTTGATTTAAGAAGTATGAGGAATGCATTGGATTTATTATATGATGGGTGGGGCCCGCTATAGCCCCTCGATGCATCAGTAGGTCTCATGAGATAGATAGTAGAGGATTTGGATGAGGCCTTTCCTATTTATGAGTTATGGATTTTGTCCGATGACTTAATAATTAGACATCTTGCCACGAGGCCTTGACACAATCAGACATATGAACTTTCCTCATTATGACTATGTAAATTAATTAACCAGAGGAAGATTCTACTAGTAGAATATTCCTAGTTAATGAGCTTATGATTATGAGAATTCAAGGAGTATAAGTTTGGCATATTATTTATGAAATATTCAGAGTTTTTATGGCCAGTGTATGTCTCACAAGAGTAAAAGATGAAATTGATGTTACTATTTTAAGCACAACTCTGATCATGAATTACACTTAGTTATTAATTTTGTACTTTCATTTTAACATGAAATGTATTTTACCTTCTATTCTGAATGAGAATTCTCATAATTTAATCATGATAATGTTAATACGTTTTAAATTATGTACTTATATTTCTTAGAAAATTGTCATGGTATGTTTAATGTGTTACAACATTTTAAAGAAAAATTTTATGGAAATTTTAAATAATGTTTTTAAAAAGTTATTTTGGGTATAGTATGTTTTTTTAAACCCCTTACTGGGCATTCGTATTCTCACCCTACGTTTTTAATTAAAAATTTTCAGGTAACAACTTTTAGTAGAAGAAATATTTCAGTAGTAGCTGGTTTCTCAGAGCCTGAACCAAATTCGATCCTATGTATGGCACCGGCTCTGGGTACTCAGGAGTTGGGGCGCCACTGTTGGTATCAGAGGATTCAGTTTGGATAACTCTTGAAAACCATAATTGAATAATGAAAAACTTACTTAAGCGATACTAAGAATGATGTTTTTTTAATTTTCAGATGGAAAATGAATGTACTAATCTTTTGTCTCTTCCCAATGAGGCCCTATAAACCATAATTTCAATATCCAGCCATGAAAATTATATAAACTATGCCCATATCCGTATGTCATGCAAACATCTATATGAAATATCCAATTCTCCCCGAGTACTTCAAATCCACCGAAGAGTGGGTCTAGATTATATCTTTACGATGCAAGCCCAATTCTCATCCTACATATGATGAGGAAAATACTATGAGGGACTTTTTAGATGCTTCACTGTAGCATAAGGACTTAAATTCCTCATAGATTTCCAAGAAGCTGCAGCAACGGCAGTCCTCCATGCGACATATATGTGTCAAGTCCTATCCTATGTCCATTATGGTCAGGTAACGGACTTCAACATCCTTGAGTACGAAGCCACCCATTCGGTATATAGACAACAAGTACATAAAAATGTCTCACAGTTGTACACCCCACATGCCAAACTCTGGAGACAGCACAAGTTCACCCACGATATCAAATCAGATTGCTCGGGGTGCATATGGTCCTAGGAGATCAAAAGTTTTGAACTGATTTTGGGGATTCGTGTATTAGGGAACTGGGGAAACCATTAGCCTGTTTTTTTATGAACAAGTGGTGATATGAGAGCTCAATTTGTTATCCATTATTTCCTTTTGCTTCTTGAATAGGTTTCACCAATTGATCCTTCATAATTAATTTTCATATGGAAGGACAAAGTCACATCCTATCACTCCCTACTGAGATACTAGAGACCATCTTGGTCAAGACCTGTGAAGAGGAGTACCTACCTTTCACAAATTTGTGAAAAATGTGCAAGTATCTCTAAAAAGTGTCAAACAGCCCAAACATTCTCTATTCCTGTCAGGAGAATTCCTATATATACCATAGAATAACCACTGTACAATTGGCCGAGTATAGACAAAGATAGAAATATCACTAATGACTATTTCTATGCTTTACTCTAGGCCGGAACTTCATGGACATAGAGAGATTTCAAGAGGCTTCATTGGAGGGAGACCTTTGTGCAACTTACATGTACCAACTCCCCAACTTCAGTTTATACGACAATGCCTACGACTTAGATATTATCAATCGAGAGTCAGTCCGGTGAATTCTTCGAGAGATGGTCCATTTGGACATCTCCAAACTTTCCACTGCTTGAGAATCTCTGTGGAAGCCTGAATGAACTATACAGAGGTTCAACCCTATCTGCTCAAAATGTATCTGGGCCAGAGAAGCTAAAGATTTGAACATAAACTTGGGAATTCACCAAGCCACACCAGAGGACCCTCCATGATGGAGGTTGTGGTGAAGATGATAAAGGAGTCTTTCTCTTATGTGTATGTATAACAAATTGTGAGGACGCAATTACTCATATGGGGGAATGATGTAACACCACAAAACTCAAACCTCATGTATTGATAAGTTATGTTTACTTTTGTTTGAATAAATGAACAAAACCTATTTCTCATGAGAAGGTAATAATATGGTTTTAATTTATAATAGAATGAAACTGAGTAAAAAACACAAGTGGATACAATACTTTTAATTTAAATAAAAACACCATAGCATTTACAATACACCGAGATCAAAAGAGTAATCATGATAACCAAAAATACCTATTAAAAACCCTATTTGAATTATAGGGAGACAACTTAAAACAACGAGAGCCCCAAGAAAATAATATGGGTCCTTAGAATTTGTCATAATGAACATAAAAATAGCTGAACCCACCACAACCACCCTAAAAACCAATGGTATGACTTGAACCATCTTCTTTAATCAACTTGAGTTTTAGGACACCCTAAGTCTTGGATTTATAAGGCACTAATGTGACCATTGCCTTGGGAAAACATGGAACTCTAACACCTATAAATATAGCCGTTGGCCTCGTTGGACAATTAATTCAAAACTTATAAGTATATTATAGTACACCATGTAATTCAGTTATAAATTGAAAAATTATAAAACTACTCATAACCATGAACTTTAAAGGGGCATAAAGGAATGTTTTGAATTATACATTGGTGTTTTTGAAATGTAATAAGGAATTCAAAACATGTTGCAATTAATGCAAATGTATTGTAAAGATTTTCATTCAGTGTTTTTTAAGTTATGTTTAATTTATTTTAATTAAACTATATTCATGATTAACTTTGTTTTGACTACTATTAGTACAAAAGATTTTACTTGGTTATAGAGAATTTGAATTCATGTTAAAACTTTGCTGTTATAAATGGCTATAGAAATATTATTAGACAAGGTATAGTTAGGTGTTCATTAATCCTTCCTCAAGCTTAAATAAAAAAAAGTCATGTTTGAAAAAAAAAAATTCGATAGAGTATTATTTACCTTAAGACTTCATAGATATATATTCTCCTAAGGTTAATTTTTTCTAAAAATTTGAGCCCGCTAGGGCCATCCCTTTATGGTTGGGCCAAGGGAGGAAGATCATGCTTGGTGGCTGAACCTAGCCCTCAGCCCAAGCCTGGGCCAGCCCAAGCTCGTGCATAGGTCCCCCAAGGGGTGCACAAGAGCATAGTAACGCCACGGGAGCTCTTGAGAGTGCGCAACACGGGTGCAAGGCCGTAGTGAGCATGGGTAGGTCGGGGCCTACAGGGGTGGTGCAGGAGCCTGTGTATAGGGACCCCTTCATTTGTGTTGTGTGCTTTCTGAGCAGACAATGGGAGGCTCGAGCTTATAAGGGAGGCAAAAACGGACCACCGATCCGATGTGGGAAGCATTTTTTTGGGCAAAACATGATCATGGCCGTTGGATCACGAAGCGCGCAATCTGGGCCGTTGATCCCAATCCTGCATTCGACCTCTAGCAACCACGGTGCATCACCAAGTTTTTGTGGTCCGTTTGATCTAGAACGATCTAATCGTGGCCGTTTGAAGTTTTTTTAAAACTCTGCATTGATCTCGTGTTGTATAATCAGACTCGGATTTAATCTGAGCCGTCCTTACTTTTATAAACCACAAACGCATCCCAGCCCTTGAATCCAAGCCAGATATGATTCTAGCCGTCAAAATTCCTCCCGATTCTCTTCTCTTGGCACTGTCTTCTTCTTCACGCAGCGTTCCATGCACCAAAAACCCTACACTCTATGTTTCATCATTTTTCTTCTCCCGTGTTAGCCACTGGTCTCCCTCCTTCACGCGGTTTCCACAAAGACCTACTTTTAGTTTTTTAAGGACACTTAGGCCTCGAATTCCACACACTTTAATTAAATTATTCATTATGGTTTATAAAAAAATTACTTGGGGCATCCAAAAACCTCCCGGTACTTCACTCTCATCTTCCAGCATACCAAGCAAGTTTCCTCGTGGATTACCAGTGCCTTCCCAAGCTCCTCCTCCTCTTCCTCAAGTTAAGGTAAGGGATTAAATTTTTATTCCATTTGGTTTCAAGTTGTATGAGTGTATATATATATATATATATGTTTAAGGTTGTTCATATAGGTTTCCTTATATAATAATACAAAACAAGATTTCATATTTCTGAGTCTTGGTGATTAAACAATGCAAAAAGGTAATCGTTAATTGTTAAGGTCTACTTTTTTTAATTGATCCTCCTTGTAAGAAAACACACACACACACACACATATATATATGTTTGTAATATACAAACTTGTATATGTTTATACCCACATATATATGTACGCATATAGTTTTCCATCCTAACCCTATTCTGGTTTTCTAAAAGTGTTTTTCAATGTTTAACCAATGATGAAGTACTCATTTTGGTTGTGAAATTCAAAGTTCATATACTTAATTCTATATATATATATACATATGGTTTATAGCTACATATATCATCTATAAGTGAATTCATGTTTTTTAAAGGTTAAAAGTTGTATATGTAAATATTTTCTAAGGTCAAAAATTATACTTGGGTGTGTTTAGTATGAATTGTTAATTATAAAAAAATGGATAAACACTTAGTATATATTTTGACATGTACACATAATTCAATATAGTTTTATTTTATGCTAATAAAGATGATTTAAAACTATTAAATAAATTCATGGATGTGAATATAGTTTTGGGTTCAAGTGGATTTATAATATTAAGAAAAACATAGTTTTTAAATATGTATGTCCTATATCAAACTCATTTTAGTTAAAGAACCTTTAATGATATTATCCTTGTTATAATTTTAAATGTCAAACCCTTTTTATCCATTATTTTATATGCTTCAGTAATTGACTTATGTGCAAAGAATGTGTAATAAACCATGAATACCTTCGATAAATTGAAACGACTACATTTTCAATGTAATCTATTATATTATGTATATTTGGATTAAATGGTTTAATTTTCCATTTTATTTATAGTGGTACTCAATTATTCATGCATGTGTACACATGACATCTATCTTAATTTAAAATTGGTCATTTTAAACTATAAATATTCATTTCTATAAATCATGGATTTTGAAAATTAAGGAACTATCATTTTATGTGGTAACCCCATCCATTCATTACTTGCATGTTTTAAATTAATATCACATGCACAAATAATTTTTACTAGTGTACGCATGTCATTAGGAAAATTATCATTTAAATAATAACTGACATATTATGGTTAAGTCTATTTCCAATTCCTTTTATCAGTGCATGAATTGAGCATGAATAATGAACATGTATTGTGATGCATTAAAAGTTTATTACTATATAGGAGTTGTAAAGTTTTTATTTTATGTGATAATCAAACAACTCGTTTTTCATGGTAATTTGTGAGCTAAGCATTTTATTATTAAAAGTGTTATGGGACACTTTGAATAAAGTGAAATGAGAAACCAAGTAAATATGAGTATTTGAAATGATAAGTGATTTAATAAATCAAAGTGGCATGTGCACTTTGATTTAAGAAGTATGAGGAATGCATTGGACTTATTACATGATGAGTGGGGCCCACTACAACCCCTTGATGCATTGGTAGGTCTCATGAGTTAGCTAGTAGTGGATTTGGCCGAGGCCTTTCCTATTTATGAGTTATGGATTTTGGCCGAGGCCTTAATCATCAGAAGTCTTGGAACGAGGCCTTGACACAGTCCGACATATGCAGTTTCCTCATTATGACTGTGAAAATTAATTAACCAGAGGAATATTAAACTAGTAGAATATTTCTAGTTAAAGAGATTATGATTATGAGAATTCCAGGAGTATAGGTATGGCATATTATTTATGCAATATTAATAGATTTTATGGCCATTGTATGTCTCACAAGAGTAAAAGATGAAATTGATGTTACTATTTTTAGAGCAACTATAATCATGAATTACACTTAGTTATTAATTTTTTACTTTCTTTTTAACATGAAATGTATTTTACCTTCTATTCTGAATGAGAATTCTCATAATTGAATCATGATAATGTTAGTATGTTTTAAATTATGCACTTATATCTCTTAGACAATTGTCATGGTATGTTTAATGTGTTACAACATTTTAAAGAAAACATTTTATGGAAATTTTAAAAATGTTTTTCAAAAGTTATTTTGGGTATAGTATGTTATTTTTAAACCCACTACTAGGAATTCGTATGCTCACCCTATGTTTTTAATTAAATTTTTTCAGGTAACATCTTTTACCAGAAGAAACATTTCAGCTGTAACTGGTTTCTCAGAGCCCAAACTGAATTCAATCCTCTGTATGGCACTGGCTATGGGTACTCGGGAGATGGGGAGTCACAATTTAGGGATAACTTACTACTTCCCAAGGGCCACCCCCTTGATCTCTCCTTCACTGTCTCACTACCAGTGAAAAGGATCACAAACTTCCTTGTCCTTTTCTCACTACTCTGGAAAGGATGTACACACAATTTATGGACATTTAGATACCTTAATTATCAATAATGAATTCTTCCAAAATTATAGATAGACACTATATTGAAGTTCTAATTTAACCCACCCAATGAATACAACTTTACCATATATTTATAGGGAAATCCCTTCTAGTTCACACACCTTTGTATTTAACGCAACCTTTGGATTCCTTGTGCACAACTTCACCACCTTGTGTGCAACATTAACAATTTTTTAGGAAACTCCCAACTTTCATGCAACTTTTGTTTTGTCATGGAACTTCATATTTATCTCAAATCTAACACATTACATGAAACTTCCTTGTCCATTTAAGGCATAAATTATTTTCTATGTGAAATAAACATTTCATTCCTTCCTTCGCAAAACTATTATTTCACACAAATTTTATGCATTAAATAAAACTCTTACATGATTCAGATCCTTGATATTCTCTAAGGGTTTAGATACTAAAATGAGGGTGGGTAGCTACCTTTTTATAGACTCACCCTACCCTGCATGAAATATCCTTTCACGCCATCCACAACATGTGCAATAAATAAATTTTGTCATGTTACTCCTAGATTGAGCACAAATTACTTTGAGCAATGAAAATTACGATTTGACATCATATTTAGCATGTAACCTTCTTGTGAACCTACTACCGTGTGCAACTCATGTGCCAAGAAAAACCAATCTTTTTCACAACTTCAGATCTTACAGGTACCTATTGACTTAGCCATATTTTGATGCAGTGATCTCAAATCTTTTATTACGTGCAACATTGCGAATCACCATCACCCTTTCATGAAACATTTTGATGCAGTGATCTAAAATCTTGTACCAAGATACTTATTAAATTTCATATGGGATATGCATCCAATACCAATGATCCATACACTAGAATGATTTGATACTTTAAGGGTAATCTCTGCAACCACTTCCTGCTATGCTCTTTTCTTTTTGATCCATGTTTTTGACTCCATACCCAACATGGATTGACAATATTGATATTACTTAGATTATGATGGATCTAATTCATCTTACAAATATGAAAATTAATTTTTCATTTTCAACTCATTTGATGATACATTTAACTGTGGCTTATGGCCACATTTAGTATATTTCGACACATTTATATGAATTTTTTATGAGAAATATTTTTCCATATGCCCAAATCCTCTATATTTTAAATAGTTACCATTAAATAATGTTTGGGAATATTGAGCTCTATATGGATGCCTATTTTATTCTTATTCCCTTTGGTACCTCTTGGGCACGAAACTAAAATTTTGTGTGTCCCATTTTTCCAAAACAAAAACATCTCATGTGAGGTGCATTCCTATGTGTCAATACTGCACTAATAGTTTTCCCTTGGATTATCTGAATCTTCTAGTTCTAATTAATACCCAAATAAATCTTCAATCTCAGAGGAGGTGCTTGTGGTTTGACTTTAACCATTACTGATTTTTGTTTTTGATAAAGCCTCATACCAGCCTTATCATTTGTATTTGACTGTTGCTTCTATTCTACTAGAACTCTATACTCCACTTCCATATTTTTTATTTCTTGAATTATCTACTTCCCCCATTTCATACCGAGGTGGAAGTTATCCATCTCTTCTATATTTGATAAAGCCTCATACCACCATAGAATTTTCTCTATGATCTTTGTAGTTATCCATCTCTTCAAACTCAGATTCTTCTGAACTATAATTTTCTTATGAAAGAAGGTTATTATTTTGGAAGAAATTTCTCTTGAATTTTTTCTTACTATTAAAATAGGCTGAATAATTATTCATTGGAATTTCGACTTCATCCTCATCATCTTCTTGAAACTTCTTAGGTAACCTTGCAACAAGATGTTCAACCTTTCCATATTAAAAACATGTAAGTTGAAGTTTTCCTCTGAAATTTCCTTTTCCAATTTGAATATTTGAGTAAAGGAATGAAATAAAATCATTAGTATCTTCTTATTCCTATATTTATTCAATGAAGGGCTCCTTCATAGACTTAAATTCCACATATTTGGATTTATCTTTTTCTAAAGACTCAATATCATCATTTCTCATCTCATATTCAACTCGATTACTGTGAAAACTATCCAATGATAGATCTTTTGGATATTTATCTTCTAGAACAAAAACTTTCATATTGAACCGAGGTGGAAGTCATCACAAGATGCGCTTAATGATATTTAAGTCTTCAATAATTTATCCTAGAATATGTATGCCTTCCACGACAACATTCTCTTGGTCAAATAATGAATCTATAAACTCATTAGGGTGCATTCTTGTATCCTTATATTTGTTCCACAGAACCTACAGCTTTACTTATCTGAATTTTGAGTCTCCATCATAAATATTTCAAAACTTTTACCACATAACATGTGATATTTTACATGACATAACCTTCATATATATTTCATCAAATAGGTATCCTCCTAAAGTAATGATTCCTTTGGTGTTAGTATCCAGTTCTCTGTATTCAGCTTCTGATAAAACTCTGCTATCCATACTGGCCAAAATACCATACATTGTAGCTCTAAACACATCCATACCTAATGATTGAAAGAATTTATACATATGATTATTAAATAATTGAATTTTTTTTTCCATTTAAGATCAAAATATCTTTATTATTGACTGCCTCTATTGAACCCCCTTGGAGAGAAACACTGAAATTAACACTTGCCTCTGATATAAATTATTATCCTAACTAGGTTAAATAACCAAAAAGGGGGGGTGATTTAGGGTATGATAGATTAAAAAAACTTCCCATTTAGATTTTTTTGATACAAAACACTCTTATCTCCCTTTCCCATAGAAATTTATGAAGAAAAATGAAAGCATGTGTGAGACACAACAATTTTACTTGGATCACCCTCACTGGGACACGTCCAAGGAGCATACAATGACAATGTTCTAATGTACCACATCCACTAAGGATCACTACCAAATAAAATTCTGGATAGATCAATTATATTCCCAGGATCACTACCTTTATAGGGTTTAGGGAAAACTCACTTCTTCCCAAGGGTCACTCTCTCAATCTCTCCTTTGCTGGCTCACTGCCGGTGGGAAGGATCACCTTCTTTATTTTTCTTTTCTCACTGCTCTAGAAAGGATACACATATAGTTTATAGAATTTAATGTCCCTTAATTATCAATAATGAATGCATCCTCAATTATAGATAGATTCTCTTTTTAAGTTCCACTTTCATCCACTTGATGAATACTAATTTACCACATATTTACTGAGCAATCCCTTCTAGTTCACACACCTTTTTCTTTCACATGGACTTTAGATGGAGTTCACACAACGTTAACACCTTGCACAAAAAATCTAACTTTGGTTTCAAAACTAAAAACTTTATCCCAAATTTTGGTTTGTCATGGAACTTCCTATTGCGTGAAAATCTTACACTTTGCGCGTAACTTCCTTGGTCATTTATGAAATAAGTTCTTTTCTACGTGTAATAAAAATTTGTGTCATTACTTTATGAAACTCTTATTACGTGAAAATTTTATGCTTTTCACACACCTATTACATGATTTTGAGCTCTGATATTATCTAAGGGTTGAGTTACTAAAATGAGGGGGTAGCCACCTTTTATAGACTTTCCCAACCCTACGTGTAAAATCCTTGCACGTCATCCACTATGTGTGTAGGAAATACATTTGGTCATGTAACTCCTAGATTTCATGCAACTTTCTTTAAGAATTGAACTTTATGATTTGACATCATATTTGGAGTTTAAGCTTCTTGTTTTCCTACTACTTCACACAACTCCTTTGCTGTAAAAAACCCATCTTTTGTGAAAGTTAAGATCATTCATGCATCTATTTACTTAGCCATATTTTGATGTGGTGATCCCTAATCTTGTCTTATGTAAAACATTGTTAATCACCATAATTCTTTCTTGAAACATTTTTCTTTTACATGAAAATTATTCTTTTTCTAAAAAATCCTTTTTCCATCCTCTAAATTTTGGACCCCAAAAATTTGGTAAACACTGGGAAAATGTACCCCCTTGTATACACATTTTTATATAGTGGATATAGAGAATCCATTCCTTTGTCTTGGATCTTTATTAGAATAAATTGTCAAAAATTTCTCTAGACCTACGAAACTGACCATGAAAGCCTTATTTGTCAACAAACACAATAAACCCAAAAATAATGCAATGTTATCTTGAGGGATTTCCCCCCTACAATATCCCCCTTTGGGTTTGTTGAAAACTCTTCTCATTTTGATACCTCAATAAATATTTCTCCATCTTCTTCCAGAAATTCATTTCTTACGATTTAGATAGCGATAAATGATTAAAAAATACATATTATAAGCCCACGTGATCCATGATTGGTGTGATAAACAAGAGTATCATGAAAAGTTTATCAATGAATCACTTCATTCCAAAAAAACTCATATGATTTTATCACAAACCACATCTATTGTGATATATAACATTTGATCCATCATATTTAGCATCTTCAAATTAAAAACTCCCCCTACTTCACTACTACCCCTACCAGCTTCTTCCTCTATCATGATAAATACATTTTCTCCCCCTTTCATAGCCACAACTTCTTCCCCTTTGTCAATGAACCTAAAGATCACTCCCTTGTGGTCTCTAACAGGGTATAGAATACAGATCAACACATTAGAAAAAAAAACAACATACCTTAGGGATAGAGGCCCCACATCCCAAAATTTTCAAGTGCAGAGGGTCAAATAAACTCTAAGAGCTATTCGATGCCTCTCAAATGCCACTTTGGGTAAGGCCTTCATCATAATTTCTGCAACTTGTAGTTCATTAGGCACATACTCTAACTTTAGAAGACCTTTATCTACCTTCTACTTTATAAAATGATACTTTATTTCAATGTTATTTGTTCTTGAGTAATGGAATGTATTTTTATAATATTTATAGCACTTGAATTATCATAATGGATTTCAATTGGATACTTCACCTCAACTTCCATATCATTAAGGTACCGCTTCATCCACAATAATAGTATGTAAGATTGAGTTTCCATAATATATTCATCTTATTCAGTTCTCAATGAAATGAAATCTTACCTCTTTATATGATAATAAATACAAAATCCACTGAGATAGAATGCACCACCTAACATTTATTTTCTATCATTAGTTGGTTCAGCCCAATCTGTATATGTATAGCCCAATAACTCTTGCTGAGAGTTTTCATTGTACAACAAACTAAAATCCACCATGCCCTTGATATACTAAATAATTCTTTTCACTACAAAAATGTGGATTTCCTTGGTATTTCTTTGATGACATTCTTTTTATCATGTGGAAAAAAATATCTAGTCATGTCGCTGTTAGGTACAATATAATTCCAATAATCTACCTGTATTCTTTGATATTAACCAATTTTCCTTCATCATCCCATGATAGTTTCTTACAGGTAGCCACCAGAGTCATCATTTCCTTGTAATTATCCATTAAAAATATTCTCAAAACCTCCTTGGAATATTTATATTGAGAAATTAATGTGTCAATATTTTCTAATGTCACCTACAAACCAAGGAAAAACATCAGTTTTCAAATCATTGACATTTTAAATTCACTTTTGATGAATTATATGAACTTTTTGCACTGTTCTTCATCTGATACACTAAATATTATTTCATCTAGAACCATTATCCTTTTATTACTTTAATTTTTGACATAGACAATGCAATCAACTATACCACACTGAAAGCCAAGCTTCTTCAAAAAGTGATATAGTCTTGAATACCATGCTCTTGGTGATTTCTTCAACCCATATAGCACATTCTTAATCCAAAAAACTATTTTATCATCTTCATGAATGATAAAACCATCTAGATACTCAATATAAACTTATTCTTCTAGAACCCCATTCAGAAACATTGACTTGAAGTCCATCTAGAAAACTTTGAACATTATTTTCACTGTAATGGTCAAGAATAATCAAATTGTATCTAGCCTCACAATAGGTGAAAATGTTTCATAAACACTAATAACCTCTATATAGGAGTACCCTTTTCACACTAATCATGATTTATTTCAAATCACTATTCCATCTTCATTCATCTTGTTCTGAAAGACCCATTTGGTCCCAATGTTATTCTTATCTGTTGGTCTCGAAACAATATCCCCTGTTTGATTCTGCTCAATTTGGTAAAGCTCTTCATTCATGGACTAAACCCAGTTCTCATATCCAGATGATTCATCAAAAAATTTATGATCTACCAAAGATAAGGAGGATTTATGCTATAATGACTTCATTATTCACATTTGAACTGACATTGCATGATCACTAATGGTGTTATGTATGTCAATTTCAGCTTGACTCTTCATATTTAATGCATATATAGATTTGAATTCCTTATGTTAATCATTAGTTTCTTCTTCTGAACCATAATTTTCCACTTCAACTCCCCCCTGAGGTTCTTAACTCCTCATAAATTTCACCATGAAACTATTCACTATGTTATTGAAGATTATGTTCATTATCTACTATAGTGACATCATTACATTCAAAAAACTTTACAAGACTCTTTTTAAAACATTTATAAGCCTCGTTTTTCCTGAATATCCCATAAATATCCCCTCATCTCCATATGATTCAAATTTACTATATTTATCCATATTCAGAATAAAACATTTACTTCCAAAGATTCAAAAGTATTTTAATGTTGGCATGTTTTTATACCACATCTCATACAAAGTCTTTTATTCCTTCATACAAAACAGAGCTCTATTAGATATGTAGACTGATGCCAAGGATTCTTCCTTAAAAAACTTATATGGTAGCTTATTTTCAATAATCATTTTTCTAGCCATGTTTTTGATGATCCGATTTCTCCTCTGAACCACTCCATTTTTTTGAGGAGTTATTACTGCTGAAACTTGACGCCTTATCCCTTATTTCTCAAGATAATCTTCCACCTGACCATTTGTGAATTTCATACCATTATTAGTATGAAACTTTATAATCTTCTATCCCATCATCCTTTCAGATTATCTTAGATACTTTTTTATGAAACCAAACACATCAAAGTTGTGGGAAATGAGAAATAACCATGATATCATTCTGAAATCATCAATAAAAAGAATTTGATAGCACTTCCCGTTAATGGATCTTGGTGACATAGATCCACATACACATGCAATAATTCAAGAACTCTAGTTGACTTTTTTATCTTTTTACTTATATGTATTTATAAGGATATTACCTTGTTTAAATGTATCACATATATGAGTTCGATCACATGATAACTTAAAAATATATCGAGTTGCATCACATTTGACCAGATCTTCCAGGGATGGTTAACATAGATGGATAGGTCCTTTATAACGCAACCTATTTTCTTCCTCTATATATAAAAGCACACATATTATTTTCTAGTTACAAAATAGAGATTCCCAATTTTTCTTTTTTTCATGTAGAAAAACTACACCATATCTTCCTTTGAAAATACTTATATACTTAGTAAATCTTATAGAATAGACTGAATCACATAGTTGAATTAAACTAAGAAAATTATGATTGAGACCTTCAAAAACCAAAACATTAGTACATCTCATTTCTTTCCCCCCAAATTTGGATTTTCCTGAGCTAATAATATTCAGGCCTTCATCATTTCTAAAATTAACAACAAATTCCTTATCATATTTTTATTCCTGGAAAAAAATCCCCAATAATTGTCATATGGGATGTGCATCCACTATCAAAAATCCATACACCAAAATGATCTAATTCTTTAAGGGAAATCTCTAAAACCACTGCATTCAAAGATCTTTTCTTTTTGATCCATGTTTTTGACTTCATACCCAAAATGGATTGACAATCTTGATCTTCCTTGAAGTATTATTGACCGAATTATTCTTATAGAGATACAAATCAACTTTAAATTTTCATATAATTTGATGATATATTTAACTGCGGTTTAGAACCAAATTCAGTCTACTTCGACACATTTATCTTTATTTTTGATGAGAAATATCTTTCCATGTGCCCGAATCCTCCACACTTGAAATAATGACCATCAAATGATGTCATGAAATATTGAGCTTTGTGTCGCCGCCTCTATTTTTCTTATTCCCTTCAGTACCTCTTGTATATGGAATAAATATTTTTTGAGTGTTCCATTTTTTCACTATAATATAATCTCATGTGAGGGGAATTCCTATGTGCTAATACTACACTACTAGTTTTCCCTTGGGTTTTATGAATCTTCCAGTTCTAATTCGCACCCAAGTAAATCTTCAATATCAGAGCAGGTTCTTGTGGTTTGAATTCAACCATTACTACTTTCTATTTTCTATCAAGCCCCATACCAGCCTTATCATTTGAATTTTATTGTTGATTC
Organism: Viscum album; assembly: GCA_963277665.1. NCBI lineage: Eukaryota > Viridiplantae > Streptophyta > Magnoliopsida > Santalales > Viscaceae > Viscum > Viscum album. The sequence goes on along the minus strand of OY728152.1, from coordinate 1,451,111,979 downwards.
TATTTTGTTGGCCCTCTATGCACCAATTCTATCTTTTCTATTGCCTGAATGATATACTTTACTGAGGTCATACCAAGAGTCATTAGTTTTTCTTGATCATTTAAACTTCATCAGAGGCCGAAGACTTCCTCTTCAAGTTCTTCGATATGTTTGATTTGATCTTTTCTAGTTTTAATCAAACTATTGATTTCTATTTCCTGTTATTTGATTTGGATATTGTACTCAAAAACCTTTTTTGAGATCTCTAGAATCAAAGACTTATTTTTTTCAATTTCTTCATTTAGATTAGACTTCTATTCTTCTTGTTGATGCATATAAAGTTTGTCATCGTGAACCACTTTCTTGGATTTATTTTTTTTGGCTCTCCAAACATCTATCTTCTTAAGAGAGGATTCTGATTCAGCCTGAATATCAACTCTTTGACCGCTTTGTCACGAAACATCCAATTTGTTATGATTTTAAGGTTGATTTATAGTATATTTATGAACCTACGTCATCTATTAAGGAACATTGATAGGTATAGAGTACATATTTTTAATAAAAATTTCTAAATGGGGGGGGGGGTGATTTTGAAAATATTTTAAAGATAGTAACTTAACTTAAAGAGTTTAATAGTTGAAAAACAAAATGGATTTTGAAAAATATGAGATAAAGGGGTCATTTTGATTTCACTACACACATTTTAAGTTCATTGTTCTTATAAATTCATTTAGGTTTGGAGTAATTCTTTGGTTGAAATTAATTGGAATCCCGATTAATTCTTAAGCCTTTATTTCATTGCTTGAAGAACCAAAACTTGACATAACAATCATAATTTAAAGGTCCAAAACTTATGAATGGAATAAGAGATTCCAAAGCAGATTAAAATCTCAAGAAAGTGGGTAAGAAAAGGATTTGTGTTTTTTCCAATGGGAACAACACAAGTCACACACTCAAAACCTCACACTAATCGGTTATAAATTAAGATAAAATCAATCACATGCATAAAAACAATAATTAAAACAATAAATAATTAAAGATACATAGAAGGAAATGTTTTAACACCCAAATCAATCCAAACTAGTTGCTAATACATGCTTCCGAATTCGCTTAACATGTGTGTATCTCCCTCATAATGAATGCCCACCATTTAGCTCGACATCAGGAGGAGGATAAAGCTTGGGTGGAACTCCTTATTCATTATTGATCCCCTTATGAGGATAGGGGAATTTATAACTTCTAGGATGAAGAGGATACTACTATAGGACTCCAAAATGTCAGATATTTTTTTTGGGTTCGAACTTTCATATGAGGAGCCCAAGGTTCTATTTTATAGGCAAAGTGGGAGGTGGTTTTGGGCACACAGATTTCTTAAAACCACTTGAAACATGGTTTTAGACCTCCATAAAGCATTATCTCTATTTGAAAAAAACTAAAACGTTATTTCCCTATAGCTTGAATATATTCACTAAAAGTTTGGATTCATTTAGAAACCTATATATCTAGATATGTACATATCATAGAAAACCACTTTTAACTTCATTCAGATTCATTGTGATGGATAAATCAGGTCAGTTGGGATACTAGATGAATTAATGAGGCTTGGGTTACTTCAGATGAAATATAGCCTAATTAATTTTGGACCATTACAAAAAATTTCTTCTCATTTGGATACACGGTTCAGTATCAGTATGTGGTTGAGTTTACCAGTATGCATAGATCCTGCACAGTTTGGACCATTATTTTGGACCTCATCATGGTCCCTCCAAATCACCTCCACCTATAATGTAACTATAAAAAAAAGTAACATTGAACTTTTTAACAGTGATAAAAAAAATAATTTAATAAAACATGAAGTGATTTTTTTTTTATTTTTATAATTTTCAATAAAAAACTAGTTTAACACAGTGGTTTAAGGGTGAAAATGAAACAATTAATCGTGGTGTGATCACTATTCTTTCAAATTATTCATCATCATTGTCACTTTATTCTATTTTATGGGAGCTACTAAAAATTTACACAATATAATTTTATCCATGATCTTTTTAGTTCTCCATATATTCAACCTTAGATTATTATGAACCATCATTTTCTTGTGAAATAATAAGCTTCTTTTTGAATAAATTTATCTCTAATTTTTTCTTACATTTAAAATAGGTTGGATACCTCTTCATTGGAATTTTTTATTCATCCTAATCATCTTCTTGAAACTTCTCAGGGAACCTTTCTATAAGATTTCCAACCTTTTCCACATCAAATGATTGCAAGTTGATTTTTTCCTTTGAACATTCCTTTTTCTCTTTGAAGATTTGTGGGGAGGAATTACATCACCTCAACCATCTCTTCTTATTCCTATCCATATTCAATGGTGATCTTATTCACGGACTTTAATGAAACCTATTTGTACTTCTCTTTTTATACAGACTCATTATTATCATTCATTATCTCTTATGCAACTAGAATACTGTGCAAGATATCCAATGTCATATCCTTTGAATCTTTATCTTCTAGAACATAAACTTTTGGATTGAACTCAGGTAGAATTCAACTCAAGATATGATTAATGATCTTTATGTCTTCAATAGTTTCTCTCAGACCATGTATGTATTCTATAGTAACATTCACTCAGTCAAATAATGAATCTATAGACTCATTATAGTTCATTCTCAGATCCTCATATTTATTCCATTGAACCTATATCATAGTTTCTCTAACTTTTGAGTCTCCCTCATAAATATTTAGCAATGTTTCCACAAATAATGTGATGTTTTACGAGCCATCACATTCATATATATTTCATTGGAAATGGATCCCACTAATGCATTGATTTCTTTGGTGTCAACATCCAGTTATATGTATTCATCTTATGATAAAACTCCACTATCCATAATAGATAAAATACCATAAATTTTAAATCTAAACACATCCATACCCATTGATAAAAATAAGTTCTGCATACAATTATTCCATAATTGAAATTTTTTTCCATTGAGGATCAAAATTCCTTTATTATTTTCCACCGCTATTGAAGACCCTTGGAGAGAAACAGTAAATTTAACCCTTGCTTCTCATACTAATTATTAGATCAAATAGGTTAAATACCCTGGGGGGGGGGTGAATCAGGGTATTATAAATTAAAACAACTTCCACTTTAGATATTTTTTCTTGTTATAGAAAACACTATTCTCTTCCTTTCCCATAGTAATGTATGAACATAAATGAAATCATGCACGAGACACAATTTTTTTTGGTTCACCCTCATCAGGATATTTTCAAGGAGAATACAATGATAATATGCCGATATACCAAATACACTAAGGATTAATGCCAAATAAAGTTTGGTCTAGATCAATTCTATGCCTAGGATCACTACCTTTACATAGATTAGGGACATATCACTACTTCCCAAGGGTCACTCCCTTGATCTATTCTTTTATATCTCATTATGAATGGAAAGGTTTACCTTATTAATTTTTCTTTGCTCACAACTTTAAAAAGGATCCACATAGAGTTTATGGACATGTAGGTCCCTTAATTATCAATAATGAATGCATCATCAATTGTAGATAGATGATCTGTTTATGTTCTACTTTCATCTACTTGATAAATACCACTTTACCATATATTTACTAGGAAATCCCTTCTAGTTCACACACCTTTGTATTTCATGCAACATTTTGATGCCTTGCATGAAACTTTACCACTTTGCGCACAATATTTAATTTTTTTTTCAAAACTACAAAATTTTACACAACATTTGTTTTTTAGTGGAAATTTCACTTGCACCCAACTCTTACACTTTTTACATAACTTCCTTGTCCATTTAAGACACAAGTTCTTTTCTGCATGAAACAAACATTTGTGTCATTTCTTTACACATTTCTTGTTGCCCAAAACTTTTATGATTTGAAAAAAACTCTTACACAATTCATATCTCTGATATTATATAAGTTTTAAGCTATTAAAATGAGTGGGTAACCACATTTTTATAGAATTACCCAAACTTATGCACAAAATCCTTGGGCATCATCCATTGTGTGTGCACGAAATCTATTTTGTCGTGAAACTCCAGGATTGAGTGTAACTTCCTCTGAGCACTGAACTTTATGACTTGAAATCATATTTTATACATAATATTCTTGTGTTCCTACTGATGTGTGAAACTCTTGTTAAAAAAAACATATTTTTTACAACTTTAGATCTTATGTGCACCTATTACCTTAGGCATATTTTTGATACGGTGATCCCAAATATTGTCTTGTGTGCAACATTATGAATCACCATCAAGTTTTCATGCAACATTTTTCTTTTATGTGAATATTTTTTCCTTTTCCAAAAACACCTTTTTACATCCTCTATATTTTGGACCCTAAATTTTTTGTAAAAACTAGTAAACTGCACCACCATGTATACACATCTTTCCATATTGCTTCTAGTGCATCCATTACTTTATCTTGGATCTTTATCAACATACCTTGTGTAAAATATCTCTGGAAATCCACAAATGATCATGGAAACCCACTTTTTCAATAACCACAATAAAACTAAAAATACTACAATGTTATCTTGAAGGATTTTTTTCCCAACAATAATCCATGATATCATAACATTGATATAAGGCATAGATTTGTGGTATACACATAATCATAGAAAATATTTTCCTTACCAGACAAGTCTCATTTAAAAGACTATAATAGTGGATTGAGTTCACTACCCAAACCATTTTAGAAGTAAAGGTTCACTCCCAATACTATCATAATGGATATGATCCTTTACTAAATTGGGTTCACTTCACATTCCATTCTTATTTATCTAATGAGATATCCATATTTACCCAATGCATTAGAGGGATTTATAATTTCAAGACTACCCACCACACAATGAAAATAATACATATGTGCGCCATAAGTTCATAAAACATCCATCATTACATAAATTTTGAAAATTAAACAAGTTTAATTAAAATTTCATCATAGCATCATAACATAACCCATGGAAAAGAAATGGGTTTCAAAACGGTTTCATCATAACTTAATTAACCCATGGTAAAGAAATGAGTTTCATATAATTATCCATAAATCATCATCATATTCCATCCAAATAATTAATGTGGATGGTATAATTGCATCATAATCCCATTAAATAATAAGTGAAATTAAATGATGTTATCATAGATAAAAAATTCATTTAAAAGACCACCAGAACATTTCTTGAGGAAAAACCTGTTCACTTTGAAACCACTTATTTAAAATCTAAAAATTATCCAAATATAAAGGAGAACATTCTACTTAAAAATAAAATTTTAAAATTATAGAGTAATCTTTAAATCATCTAGATATTATGACTTAGGGAAATTTCATTCATGCTATGTATGATAAAATAAATATTCATTTCACATTTTCAATAAAAAGTCAAAAGTACCTCATTTCATAAAATAAAAAGAAGATTAATTTTAAACCATTTTTTAAAATTTAAAAAAGGGTAAAAATTACTTTTAAAAATCATATAATAATATTAAAACATTCTTGAAAACTTTTTATTAAAAACATATACATGGAAGAAAAAATATTTTCGACCGAAGAGAGAAATGAATCCGATTTTCCTTAAAAAAATTATTTTAGTATCTTGAGTACTTAAAGAGAGGAAAATGAAATGAAAACATGAATTATCCATAAATAACATGATAATAAGAAAAATGATATTATTTAGAGGTATATCATGAAATTTAATCATTGGAAACATAATCATAAATAACCCAGATAAACAATGAGTGTGTAACATAAAACCCTTACCTCGAGTACCATTTGATTTGAAAGTGATATATAATCTGGTATAATATATTTAAATTTAATATAATTCTATAATATAATCATTTACATACTTATAATATCATATAAGACACATTTATAACATTTCATCACAAATTTTTCAATAATTCCTTATTAAATTTGTCATTTTCAGGTGTTCACTATTTCATTTTTTCATAAGAATTTCAGTTCGGAAGTTCTGATCCCTGTACTTTGATCTTGATTAAATAATATCCATAATTTTAATGATGATATAAATATTATATATATTCTTTATATACATATTTATAGTCATCCATAAAAGTTAGAGATAGAAAAATGAATTACACCGTTCATGGAGATGGTAGGCCACACGTACGCATGAACGCAATTTTCAATTTTTGATGGATGGAATGAAAGAAATTTAAATAATAATTCACCTTTAAAAAATAAATTTTATATAATATACATAATATATATTTAAAAAATCTCTTCTTATTACTATACATGTAATGATAAAATGAAAAAAAAATCACATCACTTCGTGGAGGTGGTAGTCCATACGTACACACGAGCGACATTATCATTTTCCAAAATATTTGAAGGTAAGAAGATAGATAGGATATTATCATTAAATAATCATAATTATTTCAGAAATATAATATATAAACTTTAAATCCATAATAATACACATCTATAAAATAAGTTGATAAAAAATGAATTGTATTTCTATGTGGAGATGATAAGCCGTACACATGCACGAGTTATACTTTCACTTCCCATTTGATGAGAAAGATGATGGATAATGGTGGTTTTATAATCATAATAAAATTTAATTATATTTATTATAATTAAGTTTTTATTTTATTATAAATACCATATATTTAGAGGATATAAAATAATAATTAAAAAGAAAGCGATCTGTTAAGGTGATTACCTGTTCTTTGAAAGAACACCTTTAGATCTTCTCTAAAGGACCCTAGAGTTGGTATTTTTGGGAGACCATCACATCTATAACATGGATAGAGAAATTTAGAAGATAATTTTCAGTGTTTTTTTTGAGAAATAAAGCTAAAATTGGTGTAAATAAGAGAAAGGCGGGGTGTCCTTTTATAAGGGAGGGAGATGACACACTTCGAGTTTCTTAAAAGATTAAACTATAATAAAGTCATTCTCAAGAAAAATCATTCCAAATGGAAATGAATTAGAATAAAAGGTGTCTAGGTTCTAAATAACATAATACAATAAAATTTAGATAGGTTTTTATTTCATTTTAAATCTTATCTTTTTGATTAACCCCTTTATTAATCATTTTTGAGCTTAACCATGAAAACGACTATTTCAATATTAAAGAGTTAAAAATTTCATCATAAATGAAAAAATGACTCATAAATGAACCATGGTTGATAGTTTAAAACATATTACATTAATTTGGATGAAAAAATGTTTTTTATTAGTTTTAAATCATTTAATAAAATATTATTTATTATAAAATATCATTAATGTAAATTTTAGAACTATCTATTTAATTTGACTTTAAAGAAACTAAGACAAAGATGAAATTAGAATATAATATTTTCACACATCCCTAATATTTCATATGTATCTAAAAGATTTATGGAATATAAAATTTATCTTAAATTACATTACTTTTAATATTTTTGAAATCATATATTTTATTTTTCTATTAATTGAATAAATATTGTGTCAGCATTGCATAAGAATTTAAGGTAATTATTAAATTACTAAAAAATTTAGAAATAAATTAATATGATAAATAATAATAATTTATATTTCATATAAAAATTTAGAACCAAACATATCCTCCTATTATTCTTTTATAAAAATTTTAGAGATATTAAAATAAAGAGAGTGACATTTTGTATTTATTATTTTCTTAAATTAATATAAAGGTAATATTCAAAGAAACATGACACAAAGTGGCCATTTATTCAATTATTGGATGTAAATGTACTAATTAAACTCATCAAATAGGATAAATATAAGTTTTAGATAAATTTTAAAGCCATATACCAAAGTTTTAACCCAATTTTACATGTTTTAGCCTTAACGAGGTGACTAAATTTTACTACGGTTACTATTCATATTGACAAAAAATAAAAGTAAAATATTTAAAAAAATTTATCCTCCTATTTTTAAATATTTCATCCAATTTTTAAGTTTAATTTATATAATTTTAAAAAATTCATTTTAAAATAAGCGTGCAAAACATGACAAAAGATGTTTTTAGAAAAATACATTTCTAAGCATAACACTGGATTTATTCTTATAGAATCCCTAGAAAAAATATTCTATTAAATTTAAAACAATTGATTGAATATATAATATATAAATTTAATTAAAATAATTCACCAATAATTATTAATTTAATCTATTAAGATAAAAATACATTACACAAATAATGTTTTTTAGAAAAGAATCTCTTTTACTTCCAAATGATTTCATTTTTATTTATAATCAATTGATAAACAATGAGTTTATTTTATACATATGTAAAACATAAAACATTCATAATTTTTTTAGATATATTCATACCTTCTAATTTAATGGCTATGTTATAATGGTATACTGTATTATAGTTCATTTAGACTCAGGGTTGCGTGTATCGAAAACCATCGAAAAAACTAAATTTGTTTGGAAATAAATATATCATAAAATATAGGGGTGTTACATGTACTTAGTATATATTGTATAATTATTCCATGTATATTACCAAAGTTCAAGGTGGACCCATCATGGATCAGTGTCCCTAGGGGGAGCGCGTTTAGGCATTGCATACAACATGATGGTAGGACCGAGATAGATGACAGGGTATGATGATCGAATGTGGCTTGACCTGAGGGCATGATGGTCATATGAAATTTGACCCATGAGGCAATAAGGGGTATGATGGTCTATCATACTTAACCTGAGAGATAAAAATAGGGAATGATGGCCTAGTGTAGCCTGACCTTGATGCCTAGGGCTTGTACGGTTATTGAGAAGCTTCAAGGATTGGTCCTTTATTTATAACATTTCCATGAACACTATAATGTTCTTTAGTCATAAAGACAAAGTAGTAGAACCGAGGTTCGTGATGGATTGGTTAGCACAAAAACTCTCAATATCATTTTTTTACTTATGCGTTATTATATTTATTATCATTAAATACACTATTATTATGAACCCTAACCCTATTATCCTAGATTAAATGATTACTTTATTACATTGAGACTAGATACAAGTGATCACATCCTAAAGGAATGAATAGTTTAATAGTCTTGTTGAACTAGATACATGATTGAATGTCACATTAAATTAAAAAACATAAAATTAAAGATAGTATTCTATTTGAGAACATCATTATTCTCACTAGAATATACTTTCATATCAATCACAGTAAACTTCCTAGAATCCTAGGGAAAAGAAACATAAGAAAGGGGTGATATGAGATGCTCAGTAAGAGAATACATATAACAAAATCTATCATATAATGAATAATGAATGCATAATATGTAATTAATAAATAATGATAAAATAATACCATATAAATAATCACATGATAATGAAACTTATCCATGGATATCATAACTATCTGAGTAATCTCATGTACATAAATAACTAATTTCATAATAATGAAATGCATAATTTCAGACATCTAAAACTTAATTTTGAGGGATCATGCCAAGACATATTATATAAATGGGTAAGGACTTGGGAAAATACCCAACCTATTTTTCTCATGAGACCAACTGATGCATTGAGGGGTTATATAATTTTGGGCCCTACTTATCACTTAATAATCCCAATGAATTCATTATATGAATAAAAAATACAACTTAATCAACATGAATTAATAATCAATAAATGTATATATTATAAGAACTAGTATATGGAATGTCAATACTTTTCCTAATAAAAATGTTCATAAGACATACAAAGAAATATTTTGGATGGTATCATTAGAGAATATACCAATAAATCATAATATTCATCAAAGGCTTTTGACATAGATGAAAATAATTTTAAAAGATCATTGGAGGATTTCTCGAGGAAAATATAGTTTTCATTTTGAAATCACTTATTTTAAAATCTAAACATTTAAAAAATATTTGGAAAAATGCTTTGTTTGGAAAAAAAACATGGGTAATTTTAGGGTAGCTTAAATTTAAATAGTATTCATAACGTTGAGAAGACCCATTCATGTGGTGTACATTAAAACAAATATTTCATTCAAAACCTTCATTAAAAAGTGACTAGTTCAAAAAATGGAAAGAAGATTAATTTTAAACATTTTTATAAAAATAAAAAATGTGTAAACATGACTTTAATAAATCAATTTATAATATTTAAAACATTCTTGTAAACTTTTAAAAGATAATTTGGACAAATAAGAAAAATATTTCTGATCGAATAGAAAACAAAGTCGATTTTCTTTTAAAAATTTATATGGTCTTTTTGAGTACAAAAGAAGATAAAAATAGAACTAATAATTTAAAACCCCATAAATAACCATAGGAATATAAAATTTATGGGGTTTAATATATAAATATTATATAATTCCCCTAATAGAAATTTAAACATAAACAATCCCTAATAATGATGAGATTGTAAAATAAACCCTTACCTGAGGTCAAAATTGCTTCATGAGTGATTTTAATCTCATTTATAATAAATTTAAATTTATAATAATTATATAAAATAATCATAAAAATGATTATAATATCAGATATTATCCTCTTATAACATTTAAATACTCATTTATTAATAATTATTTATTAAAATCACCGTTTCGGAGTGTTAACTGTCTCATTTTTCAAGTAAGTTTTGGTTTGGTAGTTTCAGTCCTTGTATCTTGATCATGGTTTCATAATATAAAAAATGTTAATAATGATATAAATAATATATATATATATATTCATTATATATATATATATTCATTATATATATATTTATTATCATTCTTGAAAGGTGGACATGAAAAATGAATCACATCGTTTCGTGGAAGTGGTAGTCCACTCGTACACATAGGTGACACTATCACCTTTTTAACTGGTGGAAAGGTAAAAAGATAAATGATATATTATAATTAAAGGACCATAATTATTTCATAAATATAATATTTATTCATTAATTATATTTATAACTATCCAAGTAAAATGGTGATGAAAAATGAATTACAATGCTATGTGGTGATGATAAGTTGTACTTACACACAAGCGATGTTTTTCACTTTTCATAGGATGGAAAAGAGGCAAAAAATGTTTTTTACAAAACCATTATAACATATCAATATATTTATGATACTGGATTTTTTTTATGATGGGTACAACACTTTTAGAGGAAGTAGAAGAAGAAATAAAATTGAAAGTACTTACTTAAGAGTTATACCTCTTAATTGAGAAACCTCTTTTGGATTACACCTTAATAATTGATAGAATGAAATTTTGTAAGGAATAGAAGATATATGATGTGGTAAAGGAATATTAGAAGGTATTTTGGTAGGTATTTTTTGAGATATAAGGCACAAACATTATGAATAAGGGAGGAGAGGATGTGCCCTTTTATAAGTGAGGGAAATGAAAAAACAAATAATTACTTAAAAAGATTAAATAATATATATATATATATATTTATATAATAATCATTTAAATTGGAGATAAGGCACCCAAAATTCAAAGATAATATGTTATAGGGTCTAAATAAACTCAAAAAATCACATGTGGATAAGTTTTGGATAATTTTTAATCCTTATATTCTATTTAAAACAAACCCATTTTAAAATTAACTGTGATAACTTAAAATTTTACCATGATAACTTATTTACATGACCAAAAATAAATAATAAAATTGACTGAAATGATATTAATTAGATTATTAATAACATAAATTAACTAATTTTACTTTGATACTATTTAAAATGTAACTTTTTAAATGCTTCAAATGGAAAGACAACTTCCATTAAAAATGAATATTCATTGAAAAATTAATATTTTCAGAAAATTCCAAAAATTTTATACTACGTTAATTTTGATATGATAAATATAAAAATGATATAAATTTTTTAAAATAAATTTTTTGAAAGTGTTTTTAAATTAATATTAATATAAACACACAAAATTCCATGAAAACCATTTTTGAAGAAAACACATTATTGGAACCCAAATAACTTTACTAAAAAATTGAGTACTTATTTATTATAAATTAATCAATATATTTGAATTATATAAAGTCTGTATACAAAATTTTCATATTGTGGATATTCCTATTCATACCTTTAATTTTAATTTGCAGGTTATAACATTCATGTTTAAATAATAATATTTTAATAGTACATCGTGGTTTGTTTAAACTTAATGTTGTGTGTAGTGTAAGATATCAAAGAAATTAAATTTATTTGAAGAGACATATAACATTAAATATAAGGGTGTTACATTATACCCCCATTATAATAATTTCACCCATGAAATTATTTAACTATGACACAAATAACTGAGGATGATTCTGTCTCATCACATCATTGAGTTACCACATTGTTTCCTAAAATTTATAGGTTTCCACAAAACATTGACCAAGTGAGTTGGATTTTTATGTAGTGATTTCTCTATATGATCTATAATCACCACTAATTATTCCTAATAAGATAGATCTTACTCCAGTGGTACAACCTCTGAGTTCAGTTCATTTGAAGGATTATACATGTACTTCCCCAGAGAGATACATGGAATACATCATGAACTTGAGATAGATTTGGTGGAAGTGCCAAGAGATAATCTACCTTACCGATTTTATCAAAAAATTTGAAGGTAAAGACATATATAGGGATTATATTTACCTTATTTCCAAATCTCATAACCTTTTTACAAGGATATATTCATAAGAATACGCTGTTAGTAACTTCAAACTCTAAAGGGCATCATAAGGAGCCATCTGTATGCTCAAGTGAAATCTATTGTTGTATGAAAATTCCATCAAAGGAATGTGTTAATAACAAGAACCTTTGAAATCCATAGATAAATATCTCAATATGTTCTATAGAGTTTTAATGATCCTCTTATACTAACCATCCATTTGAGGATTATAAGTAGTTCTAAAACTCAACTATGTATCCAAATCCTTCTGAAGACTTTCCCAGAACTTTGAGGGAAACCTCAGATCCTAATAAGATATAATTGAGAGTGGTACTACATGAAATATCAAAACTCATTAATGTATAATCAAGTAAGTTTTCCAAGAGTAAAATATACTACAATAGAGATAAAATGTTCTAATTTTATAAGGTAATTGACTAAAACCCAAATAGCATTGTTCCTTTTAGATGTTTTGGGGATTCTAATGATGAAATCCATAGTAATGATTTACCATTTCTATTTTATTATGGCAAATAGTTGTAACATACCTTTAAACTTCTATATATCAGACTTAACTTGTTTACACACAAGGTATCAGGATACATACTCAAAATATTCTTTTCTATGTTATCCCACTAGAAAAACTCTTTCAGATCTCTATACATCTTCATACTTCTAGGATGAATATAGAATGATGAATTATGATATTTATAAAAAAATCATTCTTCATGTATAGTACTTAAGAGACACATACTTGATTCCTATACCTTATTATCCAAAAATTATCATGGTTGAACTTTGAAACACTACTCACCCTCCTCTATAATTCCACCTCTTTCTTTTGTGCCTTCCAAATATTATCTTGGATGTATGGTTGAACATTTATCTTATAAAGATAATATATGTATCCTTTACTCATGATTTCAATATCTATCTTCTGAAAATAAAAAAATATTGGATCTATTTAAATCCTCATCATAGAAAAACTACCACGGTCTTTCCCACTCAGAGCATCAACCATGTTATTTACCTTCCTAGGGTGGTAGTGTTTTGAGTAGTCATAATCTTTGATCAACTCTAACCATCTTATCTAGTAAATATTTAACTCTTTATGTGTAAATATGTAATTAAATATTTTAGGATCAATATATATCACACCTTTCACCATATAGATAATTATTTCATATCTTCAATGCGAAAATTACCACTGCCATATCCAAATCACGAGTCGGGTAATTTTGATCATAAATTTTCAATTATAGAGATGCATAAGCTATCACCATATCATTTTTCATGTGGATTCATCTAAATAACTTATTTTATACATCACTATATATTATAAAAACTTATCCACTATTGGGTTGTGTAATCATAGGTTCACTAACCAACCTTATATTTAGTTCTATGAAATTATCTTTTCATTTATTTATCCATAAGAAATTAACCCCTTTTCAAGTAAAATTGGTGAGTGAATTAAATAGTCATGAGAAATATCTCACAAATCATCGATAATATCCAACCAACCCATGAAAATTATGGATCTCAGTTACCATGTTTGGTCTAGGCCATTACACAGTAACTTTGATCTTTGAAGGATCTGTTGATATACCATAACTTGAGATTATATAACCCAAGAATTAAATTTTATTAAGACAAAATACACATTTGGTAAATTTTGAATATAAATTATCCTTCCTCAAGGTATTATACATAATTCTAAAATATTTTTTATGATCTCCATTTCTCTTTGAATGTATAAGAATACATTCTATAAATACTACTACAAACTGATCAAGGTAATCACTAAAGAATCTATTAATTAAATCCATAAATACAATAGAAGCATTAGTAAGTCCAAATGGAATTATTATAAATTCATAATGACCATACCTAGTATGTAATGATATATTGGGTATATCATCATTCTTGACCCTTAACTGATGATATGTAGATTAAAGATAAATCTTATAAAAATATTGATCTCCTCATAATTAATAAAAAAGATCATTGATATGGGGAAAATGATAATTATTCTTAATAGTGATATTTTTATGTTCCTGATAATCAATAAAAGGCACATTGATCCATATTGTTTCTTAAAAAAAATAATTGGTGCACCCATTGAGAAGCACTAGGAAAAATGAATCCCTTATCTAGATTTTCTTGTAGTTGATTCTTCGATTCTTACAACTCAACCAGGTCCATTCTTTATGAAGTATTTGAAATAGTTGTATCACCTGGTATGAGATTTTAAAAACCAAACTTCATGATTCAGGGGAAGACCAGGAAAGACCTCAATAAATATATCAACATATTCTTAAACATCATATAACTTTTCTATATCGAGTTTCTCTTCAACCATTTTAGATAAATAACCCTCATGAAAATGTAGAAATAATATTTTGATGGAAATAATTTCCACTATAAGTTCAAGTTCATTATCACACTAATAGACTATTGTAAGTTGATTATTTATATAAAATATAACTTCATTTCCTCATTAATTAATTTGGGTTCTATATTGAGAGAGCCAATACATGCCCAAAATTACCTAAAATTCAAGTAGATGATAAATAACAATATTTTTTGGAAGCACATTTCCAAAAAATTATAATAGAGAGGAGATATAGAATTGAGATATAATCATATAACCATTGGACATTTTTAATACCAAATCAACATCTAATTTTTTATGTGGTTATGTGATAACCTTTAAAAATTATTTTTATATAAAAAGAGTGGGTATAACATGAATTAAATAAAATATTTTCAATCCCAAAGTGAATGAAAAGTTTACCTTTCATCACATCCCTAGGAACTTCAACTCCAACTGTAGTATTTTGATAATCTTGGATTTCTCCCCTTGGATTATTCTGTAGTAATTTCCATTGAAATTTTGGGAATAGGTTGGAATAGTTCCACATATTTTTATAGTTTAAGAACTATACTTTGATGGATTCTCCATTACCCTTGAATTCGTGATCATTATGGCCTTTTTTTCTACACTTAAAGAAAACCCCTTTACCCTTTAAGCATGTACCAAGGTATTTCCTTCCATAAGTATCAAATTTTGGAAAATTCGACCATCTCTTCTTCCCCTTATCCATTTTTTGCTTCATGAGGTTCTCAACAATCCTCTTATTCTTTTTATTTCCACAAAATTTATAAGATTTGTAGAATTATTTATCTATCTTGAAAACATATGATAATATATCCTCATATGATGATAATTTTTAGGAGAATAGTTCCCATTGAAGGATTATATTTATCCCATCCAAGAAATGACCCATATCACTATTTGAATTATATGTGTTGTATTTAAAATTCCTTTTTAACCTTGTAAATTTTTCTTCATAATTAGAAATATTTTCCTCTTCCTTTTTTCTTAGACTTAGAAATTATCTCTCCATATGTACCTTTTTTTATGAGGAAGATATTTTTTCCAAAAAATTAGATTAAAATTATTAAATTCCATGCTCACTATTTCCTCCACATCCCAAGAGATGGAAAAATTACATGACAACTTTATCCCTTTTATTACTTCATAAAGTGTGAAATATCTTTTATAAAGAAATTATCCATTGCTTAGAAATAAATGTATTTGTGGATTCATTGAATGATGAAGGCTGTTTTTATATGAAACAGTCTTAAATTAGTAAAAATCATTATATATTAGTAGGATACTTGATATGAGCAATGTTATTGGTCATAACCTGATTTATCATCCCCAATATAGTCATAATTTGTTCAGTTCCATCTCTAACACTAGCTTTAGTTTAATTATCTTTGTTTGGAGGAAAATATCTATATAGATTACATGGATTTATATAATTTCCATTCCTTTCAATAGGATCTATTTATAAACAATTCCATACACTAAATATGATCACAACATTATGGACCATAATGTATAATTTTTAAACTGGTGAAACACTTAACATAAATTAAAGATTTATGCGTAGTCATTCTCAGAATCATAAGCTTTGTAGCATTGAGAATATCTTAAAATAATAAAAATATTTTCAAGTGTTTCATAATGGTTTATAAATAGAATTTGAATTAACCCAAGAATATCCCCCAATAATGTCAAACTAGGTGCACAATAAAGGCCCATTCATGGTACACTATAATAATGGTTAAGATATACCGAACCAATACTTTTCATGGTTATTACCCCTAGATGAATTTATTACAATACCACATCCACTTGTAGTATCTATACATATATGTATTACTATTAAAATCGAATAATCACTACCTCATCAAAACTTTAGGATGTTATCATATAATTAGAATTATACTCAATGTCACTCATAAGGTTATGTTCCCTAATATATGTTTTCCTAAATCTAGTTCCCCAAGGTTTATAATAAACTTCCTATGATACTAAATCTAAAGACCTTAACCATTGTATCATAGAACCAATGGTTACTTTATTATATTGTAATGAGATTCAAGTGGTATCATCCCAAAAGAACAAATTGTTTAGTTGTCTTACTAAACTTGATACATGATTTAATATCAAATTACATTTGAAAACAAAAAACATAAAATATTATTTTCTTTGATAACATTATTATTATCTCTATTATATCCTTGAATATAAATCATAGTACACTAATTTGAATCTCAAGAAAAGGAAACATTATAAAGGGGTAGGATTTGATGTTGAGTATGAGAATATATACAACAAAAGATATCATATAATAAATAAGGAATGAATTATTTGGTTGGAATAAATTATTAACAAATAATTACATATAAATAATCACATAAGATTAAAACATATCCATGGATACCAAAATTATTCAAATAATCACATGGAAATCAATAAATAATTTCATAATTATGGAATTCATACTAACATACATCTAAAACATATTTTTGGGGCCTCATTCAAAAAAGTCTTATATAAACCAGTAAGGCCTTTTCAAAATAACTACAAAGTTTTGTCTCATGATACCTACCAATGAATCAGGGGTCTACATAATTTCATGCCCCACCCATCACCTAAAAATTCAAATGCATTTATTTTATGAATAAACAATGAAACATAATCAACATGGCTTAATAATAAATAACTGTCCATATTAAAATAATTAACTTAAATAATTTCAATAATTTCCCTTATAAAAATGAAAATAATCCATCCAAAGAATTTTTTTGGATGTTATCATTAGATTATATCCTCAGTAAATCATAATATTAATCAAATGTTGTTAAAATATATGAAAATACTTTTAAAAGATCACTGGAATATTTATTTGAGGAATATACCCTTTCAATTTTGAAATCAACTATTTTAAAATATAAAAATTTACAAAATATTAGGGAAATTTTTTTCGTTGGAATGAACCATGTAAAATTTCAAGTAAGATTCAATGTAAATTGTATCCATGATGGTGGGAAAATCTATTCATGTGGTGTATATTAAAACAAATATTTCATTCAAAAACTTCGGTAAAAAGTACCTCATTAAGAAAATGAAAAGAATATTCCTTTTAATTTTTTTTATAAAATTAAAAAATGGGTAATAATGAATTTAATAAATCATTTTAAAATATTAAAAAAATTATTTAAAACATTTAAAAGAAAATATAGATATGAAATAAAAAATAATCCTGACTGAAAAGAAGACAATGCCTGTTTTCATTTAAAACATTATTTCCATATTTTTGAGTAACAAAGAAGGTAAAAATGGAAATAATAATTGAAATCCACAAAAATTACTAGAGGAGAATAAAATTATTGGGTTTTAATATAGAATCATAATATAACCCCCCAAACTTAAACATAAATAATATCGAATAATGATTTTATTGTGAAATGAGCCCTTACCTCAAGTCTGAATCACTTTATAATTTCTTTTAGCTTCCTGTATAAAAAATTTAAATTTATTATAATTATGTAATATAACCATATAAATACTTATAATATCATATATTATCCAATTAAAACATTTTAATACTAGTTTATTAATAATTATTTATTAAATTTGTTATTTATGAGTGTTAACTCTCTTATTTTTCATGTAAGTTTCAATTCAGTAGTTTAGGTCCTTGAATATTTATCATATTTATTAATATATATATTGTTAATAATTATAAAAATATCATATATATTCATTATATACATGGTTAAAATCATCCTTGAAAGGCATACATGAAAAATGAATCACATCGCTTCGAGGGTGTGGTAGTCCACACGTATGCACAAGGGACATTATCATTTTTTTAATGGGTGGAAAGGTAAGAAGGTAAATGGTATATTATATTAAAAAAATAATAAATATTTAATCATATATATTCATTCAATATTTATGACCATCCAATTAAAATGGTGATAAAAAATGAATTACATCACTATGTAGAGATGGTAAGTTATACGTACACATGAGCAATGTTTTTTAATTTCCTTGGGATGGAAAACAGATGGAAAATGGTTGTACCATAATCATAATGAAATATCGGTATATTTAAGATAATAAATTCATTATTTTATGATGGGTATAATAGATTTATAGTATGTATAAAAATAAATAAAATTGAAAGTACTCAGTTAATAGTTATACCTATTCATTGAGAAAACTATTTTGGATTGAACCTTAAGACTTGAAAGGTTAGTATTTTTGTAAGACCAAAGGCTATAGTATTTGTAAAATTAATATAGGAAGGTATTATAGTAGGTATTGACCAATATATAAGGATTAAACTTTGTGAATAATGGAGAATAAGAGGTTCCATTTTATAAGTGTTATATATGACACCCTTGGAATTACTTAACAAATTAATTAGTATATATATAATAATCATGTAAAGTGGAACAAAGTCAATCTAAATTATTATATATAAGGTTATAAGGTCGAAATAAAATCAAAAAATTACATTTGGACAAGTTTATGATACATTTTAAGCCTTATCTCATAGTTAAATCCTTTAAACCCATTTAACCGTAACCATGATAACTTAATTTTTTACCATGATAACTTAATTATATAAAAATAAAATAAAAGAGGCCTTATAAAAGAATTTGGAAATGGTGATTCTAATTTTTTAATTGATTTTATTAGAGTTAATTTCTATAGGTGGAAGAAATTACTTTTAGTATAAGAACGAAAAACCTATGAAATAATGTAATAAATTGGTTTCCATGAATTTTTTAAATAATATAAAGGAAGTATTTTAGAATTTTTTGGAAATCAAAAACCAAATGTAATATTATAACCATTCCATTAATTAAAAAGACACAAAAATAGTTTTTAATTTGAATAAAATATAAATTATCTTTTAAAAAGTCAAAATTGGGTTACCAAATTCCAAATAATGTTTTGAAATATATTATTTTACTCTTTAAACATATATTTGGTCAAATAACAATCATCTAATAGGATAAAGTCAAGTGTTAAATACATTTTAATATTTTATCCCATAGTTTTAACCTAGTTTTATCTATTTTATTGATGTGAAAAATCTTTACCATTATAACTATTCATAATGACCTAAGATTAAGTTGACTATATTAAATTTTATTAATTAGTCTAATTAAAAATATGGAATCCATTTTATCAAACTAAATTCACATAAATGGTAGAATTTAATTTAAAATTAAACTTGTAAAACATGAAGAAAAGTGGTTTTACAGAAAAAATATATTCTTAAGTGTAAAATGTTTTTATACCAAAATATATCATAAAATTTATTATAATGATCTTAATTATATTATTCATAATATAAATTAAATAATTTTACTTTTATACTATTTTATATGAAACTTTTTAAATGATTGAAATAAAAAAAATTCAATAAAAACCAGTATTCACTAAAAAATTAATCTCTTCAAAAAAACAAAAAAAATCCATCCTAAGTTATTTTTGATATGTTTAATCCAAAAATGATATCCATTTATTTAAATGTGATTTTTAAAATTGGTATAAATTTATTATAATATTCATGCACAAAATTCCAAAAAAAAAACCATTTTTGAAGAAAACATATTTTTGAACCCTAAAGTAAACTTATTAAAAAAATTATTAATTATTTGTTATACATTAATAAATGTATTTGAATTATATAAAACCTTTATATATATTTTCATAATGTGGTTATTCCTATTTATACCACTAATTTTAATGACTAGGTTATTATAGTTACATTTAAATAATAATATTTTAATAGTATATCACGCTTCGTTTAAACTCAATGTTGCATGTAATGAAATATATCAAAGAAATTAAATTTATTTGATTACAAAAATAACATAAAATATCATGGTGTTAGAATTATGTGTGTTTACTCATGGTAAAGATGCATTGGTGGTGTCATAATGGGTTTTATTACTCACACCCTATACAAACATTTTAATGCACGTGAAGAATTCATGTATGTAGATCTAGGAAAGGGAAAGGGGCCCATGGATGATGGTTGAGTCAAAGAACATGGAGGTAGAGGCGGGGACAAGATATACACCGGGTGATTCCACAAAGTCTTCATATATTTTATTGCCTACCTACACTTATACTTGGGTTTGTCTTGCCACACTGGGATCCCATTTATTATCTTCCCAACTTGTGTTCCATGTGTTTATACATTATGATTATTTAGTTTTTCACATGCTACTATGATTATTATATTATATTATTATTCTGGGTGTATGGACATGGTACTGAGGGTATAGTCTCCCCACTTATGGACTTACAACCCTCACTGCTAGTCGGAAGTCTCTTGCATACGTGGAGGCATGAATGAGGTCTTGTGGCACTCCAGCTCAGACCCAGTGGTTTGGGTCAGGGTGTTACATGGAGGGTACACATTATTAGAAGAACAAATAATGGATGTAAAATTTCAAAAAATGAGAACTAAGTCTTTAGGATCCATATAGGTTGACCCTTATTACCCTTATATAGACATGAAAAATGAAATTGGGCCTCGATGAGTAAAAATAGAAGATATATTATAAAATAGTTGTGGGGTTTAGTTTATATGGTTATAAGGAGTTATTTAAAATATTTATATATTTATATTAACTAATAATTTTTTAAAATACTCTATATAGGAATACCTTGATGAGTAGAGAATATACAAGAAATTTATATCTAACTGTATAAAGGATATTTGATCTACTAAATTGGGAAAGCCCAAACACCTAGGTCATGTATAAGGGTACAAGGATGATGTATTATTAAAAAAGTGTTTTTTATTCTAAATCTTCTTCAAAGGAGTATTTATATAAAGGGAAAATAAAATATTTAGAAGATAAAGTTCAGTGGATGGGTGAGATGATAGAGTATAGAATTAGAGCTTCGATATAGTCAATGTTTTTAGACATAAAAAATAGTTTCAGGATATAGATCCCACTCTTCCACATTCTTCTACATATCTCACTTCTCAACCTACACTTGTATATCCAACTCCTACACATCCTCCTACACAAATTACCATCTATTGTGAGTTGTATTTTGATGACCCCCCAACATCACATTATTTTATATGGAATTATATATTGTATTAGGGGTACAATTAATCATCAAAATATAGAGTTTTATCATCTTAGGGACAAAATACAAAATATTATAGACAGATGAAAAAGATTACCATTTCTTAAATATGATCTCACTATAGTTATACATTGTATCAACCATTTTTTAGTTTGTACATCAATAATTTTCTGAAAAATTAACACCAAGGTATGTATAGATTATATCCTTTATTTCATATTAGTGTTAATTTTTTTTTCACATTTTAAAATTTATATATTTATATATATTTATTTTATAGGAATACTTTAAAGGTAAATGCATACTGTATAGAAAACATCAAGTACATGTTGTTACAACTTCAAATAATACTTCTTTAAGATTTGATAGATTATCAACATATCCATCTTTTTTGTTTGAAGCTTATGAGATTCCAATGGATGCTAATATTTGTGGGCATGAAATGACTTTGATGATTTTAAAGAGAGATATCATGGATCTTGTAATTGAATATTTTTTTGGAATCAGTGCAAGGAAAATATTTTCTATGTAATTAAATTATAATATTAATTTATTTATTTTAATTCAATGAAACATAATACTTATGTTTATTTTGTATTAGGTATCACTATAAAATTTTTATTTAGTATGATAAAACATTATTATATGGATATTTTCCCCAAATTTTTATTTCATGAATAATGATGACAATGAAATATTTATATAAAAATATATACTGCTAAAAGATTTAAAAAAAATGCAATTTAGTGTTTGATTTTTCCTTATATTAAAGGATTAGAACATATATTTCTCAAAATTTTATTTCTATTAATCAAATAACCACTTAAATTATATTTTTTGTATATTAGTATCAATTTTATATTGTGATTTTTTTTCAAAAATAGAATAAAACTTACTAGTTATGCTCTATACATGGTGAAAAGTGAGAAAATTTCTACAATGTATTGAACATATATGTTTGATTATTATAATAAATGTTTATTATAATCAATTTTAATTTTATTTAATAAATATCATTTTAAAATAGGGCATTAAATTACTTTAGAGATACAATAGGAAGGGGGACAACAAAGATCAAATGTGTGGACACAAAGGTAACTTATAATTTATAATTACCACATCTTGAATACAAGTAGTTAAAATGTTATTTTGAATTTAAAAATTATTTTGAAATATAAATTTCACCATCAATAAGTATTATAAGAATGTGGATATTATGTCATAATATTTATATTTAAAATAATTTCATCTGGGATAGTTAAAAAATTATAAAAGGTTAAATTTTATCACAACCTTTCAATTAATTTAACTTATATATATATTGAGAATATATTTTAAATTAATTTCTTTTAATTTATATATTTTTGATGACCCTCAACCTTATTCTAAAAAAGATCTAAATCAATTTCAATGAGCATGGGTGGATTATTTCATAGTTTTGATTAGGTTTTAGTTTATTTGTAATATATAATTTAAAGTTTAAATTTGAAATTTTAAAGTTGAAATGATTTGAATGTGTTATTTTTTTTTTCTATTTATGTTTTTGATTATATCTACTAGTTTTGGTTCTATTTTTTTTACTATTGTTCTATTGTATTTGCATTTAATTTTTTAAAAAATTATTTTTCACATTAGTCATTATATAACTAATGTTAAATAATGAAAAAATACATTTTTCATTTATGTTATATAATAACTTCCATGAAATATAGTTCAAAAAATTATTTATTTTAAATAACAAACATGATAAAGGGTTTTTCATGTGGGTTGTATAACAAAAGACATGAAAAACTATTACTACTCTTGAAATTTTTACTTATTTTGAAGATGGTATTTTAAAAACCAATGTGAAATATAGTTTTCTACATCATTTAAAAATAACTGATGAGAAAAAAATATTAATAATGTAACTTTAAATAACTTTACTAGGTAATAAATATTAAAAACCCAAAAAAATTGATGTGGAAAATCCTATTTTGAACTAGATCTATTTTTTACCTTAGTTAGTGCTCAATTTAGTATATATGCTGAAATCTATAATGTGTATTCTCTAAAGAATAATGAAATAATTGCATAAATCATTATCAATATCACTATATCTAAAAAGGTAAAGTTCCTCCTTTTCTTAGAACTATTACACTATGGTGTATAAGGATGATTAAGTTGATATAGTATCCCAAAATCCCTTAGATAATTGATGAAATCTTGTTTATGATACTCCCCACCAAGGTTTGAGAAGAGTTTCTTTATATTTTTTCTAATATGATTCTCCAATTCATTATTGCATTACTTAAATTTCTCAAATTAATTATTCTTATACCTTATTAATTATACATATACATATATACTAAAGTTATTGTTAAATGTTTTGAAGTAAGAGTATACACCTCAAACTTATATTGGAAAATGTTTACACATAGAAGCTATTCAACTGTTCGCCCTTTTTACTAAATGAATCTTTGGTCATTTTAACTTAAAAACAAGAATGACATATATCCATGGGTCTTAGTTTAAAAGAATATAAATATCATTCTTGATATAAAATTTTCAAACACTTATTATTTACATGACCAAGATAGTGATGCCACAATTGGATGTGATAAAATTCATGTAAACTTGATTCGTTATCGATTATCAACACTTTATTTTCATAATCTAGTATATAAATACTATTATTTAAATTTTAAAACCCATAACATATTTTTTATTTAAAAAATTATCAACTATTATTTTGGAACTTTAAAATAAATCCATCCTAATCTAAAATTGACCTATATATTTTTTTCATGGTCACAGTGGGCACATAATAATAATTTTTTAAAATTAAAACCAATACCATTGATAATGTGAGATAGTAGTTGACACAATCAATTTTTATAAATATTTTTAAACACATTTCAATGGTTTTAATCCCATAAAAGTGATATTTTATTGAAAATTTTCCCATTTATGGGTTCCAAATCTTTTTGGGCTTAATTGAAAAAATGGAATAATTTTAAAATTTAACTATTTTAATTTATTTAAGTATTTGGGCCATAAATTTTTATAAACTGATTTAATTTATTAAATATATTTTTTAGGTTTAAATAAATCTTGGGATTCATTTCATTATTCTGTACCCTAATCTGAATCCATCATTTGAAGGCCCAAAAGAAGCTCACAATTCAGGCCTCAAAATCTATGTATAGATTTGGATATTTTTAATTATGGGCCTATATCTCTTAAATGGATGAAAAAATAGAGCAAAAATTCAATAATAATTAAGATAATATCCATAATAATAAATTTCATAAATATGTACCCACTTGATTCAGCCGATTTCGAGGCTATAAATTCATTGGAAAATCAGATTTTGGAAATTCTAAGATTCTTTTTGGACAGGATAAGTTTTCAGAATTAATGGGAAAAAACATTTTCTTCACAAGTCAAATGAAGTTGAAATTAGTGGGTAGAGAGAGGATATATTTTATAAAAACTTTAAATAATAATAGTTTTCCCAAATTCTATCATTAAATGGGTCTACCATGAGAAAAATTTCAATGGATAGTATATGGAGGAGACCCTAAAGTGAGATTTGGAAGATCTTGAATTTGAATACTAAAGGATGAAACCCACCTGTACTATATAAGGAGAATTTACGACATACTATAGGAGATATCTACACATATAAGGAGGTAAGACACCAAGGAGGCTCAAACAATATTCTTCATTTGTGTTTTATTTTTTATTTTTTTTCTTTTATTTCTATTCATTTAGTTTTATTTTTTTTATAAATTTATTTTATTAAATAAATATAACCACATGAATTATTTTATTTAAAGTTTTTTCACCCATCCATATTTTTTTAGTCTTTATTTTTTTATTATTGTTATTCTTATATTAATTATTATTCTTATTATCATTAATATTATTATTACCAATCTTATTTTAACATCCTTATTATTATTTTATTTTCTATCATTTTTTATTTTATTTTTCCCTCTCCCTCTTCTTATTTAATTTTATATTATTTATCTCTAATTATCTCTATATGTCATCCTAATTATTTTATTTTTATTATTATTTCTTTTATTATTTTTATTCTATTCTTCTTATCTTCTATATTTTCACCATTTCGATCTATTACCCTCAAAAAATGAAGGGTTAACCCTGAGTCTTGGCTTGATGGAGGTCAAGGTGTTCTTGAATTTTAATTAAAGTTTATTTTTTTTTGTTTTTGGTAGGTATGATTAGTATGAATGGGTGATTCTAATGTCCCTATGTGGTAACTTCCCCCTAATTACATGAAACTCAATCTATTTATATTTTTTTGTTTAAACAATTTTCCCTCACTTCATTGGAAAACTCTTCACACCATGGAGTTGAGTGAGTCAAAGGATGAAATGACTTTGATAGGGTTATTTCCTTGAAGATAACACACCTCAGACCAAGGTTTTTCATAAACCTTGATTAATGGAGGAGGTTAAATTGATATTTCTTAGGCATTCAAAGATTCCACAATTTCTTAATAAAAGGAATTGCAATTCAAAAGGATATTTCATGTTTTTATTATAAAACTAAAATCAAATATATAATGTAGAATAATGATTAAACACAAAACCAAACCCAAAATTTATTTTTTTCTTCCTTAATTCATTATTTTTATCATTTCATGTTAGTATAAGTTTATAATTTCCATATTTGATGTAATTTTAATATTTATAAATTAAATCAAAAACCAAAAAATTATTTATTGTTTTCAAAAAATAATAAAAACAATAAAAATAAATAGTTCAGGTGATTCAGATAAAGTAGGTGAACAAGATGAAAATATCAAGCGAGATGAATTTGGTCTGCCACTGTACAACACTAGGAAAATAGTTTTACTTTTCCATATCCTACAAAATATGTGCATCAAAACTGGAACCGTTGTTGGGGATCTAATAATTATTATGATTTAAATTTTATATTTTCACATTTTAGATTGTTTTTAATTTCTTAAAAAACTATAAAATATTCTTCTTCCATGATGAATTCAAATTACTATTCTTAGGCGTAGACTGATGATTACTCACAGGTGTATGAACCCATATTCGAAGAACCCTGGTTTGTAGAAGAAAGTGTTTTTGTATAGGATATACAAATGAGGGGATCGTGGAGCCAAATTATCATAGATGAGAAATTCAAGGACCTCATACAACATCTCAAATAGACCCTCGAGAAACCAGTGGTTGAATGATTGTATAAATAGCTAACTAAATTATGTGATTACTTCTTATAATTTTATTAAGAAGTGTCCAAGACACAAGAAGAGGTTCGTTTATTTATCCTTGTATTTTTGAAGAAGTCCCTATAGAACATATCTAGGAACAAGTGACTAAATATAAACTCAAATATGATATTCATGACCTTTAAGCGATATTGTAAGATCTAAAGGAAAAATGTATTGGATAAATACATATGTTCGAGCACCATTAGAGCAATTTTAACCTGAACTAGAAGATGAGATACTTGTCTTTCCCGATTTACTAGAGGAGGCCAAGGAGGAATACTTTCCTAATGAGCTACATGTAGGATATAAAAAAGAACAGGATGAATTTTGGGATGAATATGAGGAACAACTTAATGTACCCTTACATTTCAAATAATAAGATACAACACCATTAAAGGTAGAAACCACTAAGGTGGTGGAATTTGAAGTAAAAATATGGGATCCCGACTACCTAAATCCATCCACTGAGAGTATAATCCAAGAGGCACTCAACACTGAATAATAGATTGTAGCTTAACAAACCAAGGGAGTTTATTTTTCTCAAAATCTATTTTATTTTATTTTATTCAATCTAAATTGATTATTAATTCCCACTGCTTTGAATTTTATGATTTATAAAATCTTTTTTGTGCCTTGGGGGAAAATAAAGAAACTATAAATGCACCTGTTTAGGAACACATGGAACCCCCAAATTTTGATGAACACACATTTTAATAGCCCCATCAGGAAATCCAAGTAGCTGGTCCTGAGGAAATCAAGACATAAGTTTCTCATATTGAAAGAGATAAATTACTTATTAAAAATTAAAATTTTATTAAAGTAAAAATACCTATTTATTCTCCATTTTATCATTCGATTCATGAAGCCTATGTGAATTCGGCATTGGAAGCGAATTAGGAGGTTATACAAGTAGCAACCAAGAAGTAGGATGATTCATACTTCATCCTACCCCCACCATGAAAGATATAACTAATTGTGAAGGGGAAGGATCTGGTATAATATATCCATGGTTTATTCCTCACCAGGAATGAAGAAGAACAAGCTAGGAAAATCCACATGCGGTGGTTCAAATCAAATAATTTTCATCCACCACCTAACTAGAGATAACAACTAGTATTTACCTCTGAAGGTAGTAAAAATTTAGGGCCCACTTGGGAGATCATACCAGAACTTATCCCTTTTATTTTATTTCTAAGAATTTAGATTTCAATTTCAGTTTTAGAAAGTATTATAGCATACATACTACTGCCTATTATCTTTTTGAGCATTAATGACAAGATCCTTGTGCTTAAGTGAGTAACTTTATTTTATAGGTTCATGATGGAAGAAGGAATCCCCAACAATAAAGAAGGTAAGAGGACTAATATTCATTTCTAAATAGAGTTCACTTTTATGCTTTTCTTTTAAACTCTAAATTTGTTTTATCCAAAACTTGTTTTGAGCTTTAAATTTAAAATTACATAACCACCTTGAGTTATGATTTACTTGATTAATCTACGAGACATTCATTTATTAGGAATACTATGGTTAGATGTTTTATATTTCAATGTTAATGATATTGAATGATTAAAATGGATAATTAAATGATTAAATTTATTCTTGGATATTAAAATTTGGACTCGTGATTTAAGGGAATTAGTTTATTCATGTAAATGAAATTTCCCTAACATCTTTCAATGATTTAAATTTCTAAAATTCATGTGAATTGGTTTGTTGTTATTAATCATTACTTGAGTGATTTTTCCAAATCATATTTTCAATTCCCAAGAGTATTTATATATTTATTACTTCCTATTTTATCCTTGATCATATTTCTTGAGTGATCTTGGGATACACCACCTTCCGAAACTTGTATTTGAACTTGTTAAAGCTATAACTATGCAAAAAACATTTAAAATGATTAAGGAATCTTTTGAAAAAAATATTATCCTTAAAATCCATCCTTTACATCAATCATTGTTTAAACCATATAAACCATGAATGAATTTTTTAGTAATAAGCCACATTTCAAGCCATTATTATCCATTCCTACCTAGTTCTATGTAATTTCACGATATTTTTAAGTTAAAGTGTGTGTGTGTGTGTGGGGGGGGGGGGGGGGGGTGAAGGGATTCGTAGTGGAAGGGATGATTTATATTATAAGGAAAAATTATGGGGGGTTCTATTTTTGGCTATTTATAAAGGTTTTTGAATCATTAATTATAATTTTTTGTTTTCCCCCTCTTTAATAGAAAAGTTAAAATGAAAAAAAGGCCCAAAAAAAGGGAAAATGGGTTGTGATTTTGGAAAACCAAAAATCACTATTAATATACCTATTATTTTTATTATATGTGGTTAGTTGGTAGATTTGAGGTTTATTCTAACCATAACTTCTGAAAAAAATGAAAAATTTATTTGAAAAACAAAAAATGTATAAAAGTAGAAAAAAAATTCAAGTGGGTGCACAAATAATTCATTATTCATTACTTTGATCAATACCTTACTTTGAGCATGGGAAGTGGGAGTTGTTACAATTTAAAGGGCATAATTTCGTTGAGATTTTACTTTTGATATCATACACTTTGATTTAAGATATAAACCTTCTCCTTGAGCCTTATTTTTAAAACATCAATTCCTACTAACCTTAAGCCTCAGAGTCATTTGAAACTTTAATGCAAGTCCTCATGATTTCATGTGTCTTTTTTCTTTACAAAATGAAGAAAGTATTTCCTTTACAAGACTATGGATAAGGATTATGTTCTCATGATATGATCAGAACTCTAATTTAATTTTATCAAGAGTGATGAGAGAAAATATTCAAAAGTGAGTTAGATCATGATTTTAAATGTTTAATAATAATTAATTGAGGATATTGAATGAATGAAAGGAGAAGTTCCCTAATTTTTCCAAGGGTAAAAGTAAAATACATGAATTGATTGTTTACTTGAAAAATTGAAAACTGAATTAATAATTTATTTGAAATTTGATAATTTTATTTAATGTTGATTATTTCTTAATTTTATTTCCTTGAAATTTGAATAATGATAGAATTGGTTCCATTTTATTTTTAATGTTGAGATTTTATGCTCAAGGAAAAGCATGGTTTAAGTGTGGGTGTATTGACACAATCAGTTTTTATGCATATGTTTAAACACATTTCAATGGTTTTAATCCCAAAAAAGTGATATTTTAATATGAATTCTCATATTTTATGGTTTTAAAAGCGTTTTGGGGTTAATTAGAAAAATGGACTAATTTTGGAATTTAACCATTTTAATTTATTTAAGTATTTTGGACATACATTTTTATAAATTGATTTAATTTATGAAATTTATTTTTTAATATTAAATACATCTTGGTATTAATTTCATTCTTCTGGACCTAAATTTGAATTCATCATTTGAAGCCCCAAAATAATATCACAAGTTAGGCCTCAAAATCTACTTATAGATTTGAAGATTTTTGATGGTGGGATTATATATAGTAAATGGATAAAAAATGGAGTTGAAATTCGACAATAATAAATAGGATACCTATAGAAATAAATTTCATAAATATGGCCCCACTTTATTCAGCCGATATCATGGAAATAAATTCATTGGAAAATTAGATTTTGGAAATTCAATGATCCTGCCTACCCGTAATAAATTTTCGAAATTAATGGGACATAACTTTTTTCTACACAAGTCTGATGAAGCTAAAATTTCATTGGTGGATATATGAGACATTTTCTAACAAATTTTAAGAATAATAATTCCCCAAATTCTTTCATTAAATGGGTCTACCATGAGAAAATGTTTGTTGGATAGAATCTAGAGGAGTTCTTCGAGAGATATTTGGAAGATCTTGAATTTGAATTTCAAAGGATGAAACCCCCTTGGCCTATATATGGAGAATTTTACCCATTATAGATGAGATATACACACATATAAGGAGGGAATCCACCTAAGAGGTTTATCTAAGATGATGAATTTGTGTTTTCTTTTTTATTTTTCTTTCTTTTATTTTATTTATTTTATTTTAGTTTTCTTTAAATTGTAATTTTATTTTATTAAATAAAGAGAACCACATGTATGATTTTCTTTATAGTTTTTTACCCCTACATATTATTTTCTTTTTCATATTTTTTTTCTTATTCTTATATTAACTATTATTATTATTATTATTTTAACATTATTATTTTTATTTTATTTGTTTATTTTCTTATTTTATTCTCCTTATCCCTATTTTTATTTTATTTTATTTTATTTTATTTATCTCACCTTATATATATATCTCTCATCCCATTTTTTTATTTTTTTATTATTTATTTTATTCTTTTTGTTATTTTATTCTTCTCTTCCATCTTTCCACCACATCTATTACCCTAAAAAAAATGAGGGTCTGACCATGAGGCTTGGACCAGGGGAGGTCAATATGTTCTTGATTTTTTATTAAAATTTATTTTTACATTTATAGTTGATTTGAGTATCATGAAATAGTTATGAAAATGTCCCAAATGTGGTTATTGTCCCCCAATGACATGAAACTCAATCTATTTCTATTTTTTTAAACTATTTCCCCCCACTTAATTGGATAAGTCTTCATATGATGGAGTTGAGTGAGTCAATGGATGAAAAAGATTTGATAGAGCCAGGTCTTGGAAGTTTTCACACCTCATACCAAGGTGTTTCATCAAGCTTAATTAAATGAGAAGGTGTAATTGAGATTTATTGGGCATTTAAAGATTCCATAATCTATAAATAAAAAGAATAGTAATTCAACATGAGATTTCATGTTTGTATTATCAAACTAAAATCAATCATATAAAGGTGAATAATTACTGAACCCAAAACAAAACCTAAAACCAATTTCTTTCTTCCTCAATTCATTTTATTTAGAATTTCATGTTAGTATAAGTTTATAATTTCTATATTTCATGTCATTTAAATATTTATAAAAGTAATAAAATCCAAACCATTATTCATTGTTTTCATAAAATAATATAAGAAACACAAATAAATAGTTTAGGTTATTTAGATAAATTATGCGAACAAAAAGAGGGGCTCCTCAAGTGAGATAACACTAGTTAGCCAATGTACTGAACTTGGAAAATAATTTGTTTTTTACATGCTCTATGATATGCATGTGTCAGTAGTATCCAATATCCCGTACAACTAGTCTTATGTTGTTGGTAGCTTGATGATCCACCTTACTTATGGAAATCATTAGGAATCTACCAACTTTATTGATTTATATACAAATGTGAGTTCCACAAGTTATATCTAATACCTAATTTGTATAAATATAGAGATTAATCTAAAAAAAACTCACAAGAAGATTCCTCTTTATTCTTCACCAAGGCACAATTCTTCTTCATATAGCCTTTATTGAAAAAATAAAATCAAAATACATCCTACTACTTATAATTTCCCTTGATATTTCTCCTCTTGTAAGGGTGGTTTGAATTTTCCTTAGACTTGGAGTTATTCATAATGATTTTCACCTTTCCTTTACTCTTCCCCACCATAAGGACCAAAGGCTTTTCATGATTCATATCCTTATCTATCAAGTGAATCAGTCTCAAGAGATCTTGAAGTGTATTTTCTATATTTTTCATATTATAATTCCAAATAAATATTGATAAGGTCTTTAAAAGTAATGAAAGCATGAGGTTCATACATAATTCCTTAAGTAACTTGAAACTCATAATTTCCAAATGCTCAATATACCTGATCATCTTGAATACATGAGGTTTAGCTAGTTCACCTTCTCCAAGATTTCATATAAAGAGTTACTTGGAGATATTGTACCATTATTTTATTTCTTTATATATATAAATATCATATATATTTTTCAACATGGTCTATGCGTTGATGTATTAATGAAAAATATGGAGCTCACTAATCATGGATGATAACATGAGGAACTAGACATCCAATGTTTCATGCACAAGTTTATAGAAGTTATAATTCTCATAATCAATTGACTCTTTTGAGGGATTAAAATGAACTAGGTACTCAAACATATAAGATTTTTTTATCTTTATATAGTATAACATGTAAGAACCAATACCACTCATGGAAGTTAGCACAGTTAGAATATTTTCATTCAACAAAATAGATCATAGAGATAATGTCCTGGTATAATGAGTTTCCATTTTCTAAAATAATTAAAAGAAAATTTTAGTACTTTATATTTAATATTGAGTGTGATGTAATAAATTAATTTTTTAGTATCCCACTATTTTATCAAATCCTAATGGTGCTCACCATTGGATTCCGAATATCATGTCACGTGGGAATTATAGTGTAAAATATCCATATTTCCCTCCTTATAACCCAAAATATAGCCATGTAAATTACTCAAAGTTATTTAGGTAGATGGTATTTCAAACTATATTAACTTTAAATTCATTGATTTATTGAGTGGAATCTTTAATCCTGAAATTATGAACACATATTTCCTCAACACTTTCCTCTAAATTATATTACGTAGAAAATGACTGTTACCATTAATACCAATTTGGTTAAGTCATCCCATCATCTTTGTTAATACTCCCTAATAATTGAAAGTGTTCCTAACTATATCTTTATTGAGACCTTAATTATGGATGTATCTTAACATAGAAGATGGAAGGAAAAATCTAACAGAATATTTCCTAGATGGATTTTGTTTAACTCATGTGTAAATATTATTTATTTTATCCATCATTGTATTATTAATATTATATGGATTTTATATAATTATTTAACCATGTATGATAAAATAATTTATGTATAATAACATTATTATATTTTATCTTTCATGAATTCTATTTATTTACTCAACATGGTCACGTTTAATCATAAAATAATCATTAATCACATAAATAAATAACTATGAATTAATAAATATAATAAATAAGTGATATTATCATGAGATTTTAAACTAATTATTGGTTTATCAAGTGGAATATAAACCAACCTTGACCTTAGGGTAAAAAAATCCTTGATTTGATACTTGGATCAAGTTGCAACATTCCTTCATAAACCTATGTATATCCTTATTTAGTTTCACCTCGTCACGGTATTGAACTATACCCTATCACTTGGAAATCCATACTTTACAATTTCTTAACCACTCATAGGTGAGGGGATCCATGAGTTTAGGGTTACATAAAATAATAATTGGACACAAAATCCCATATATAATAAAGGTGGAAGGAATGATTCACATATCATCATATTTAATTTAATAATAAAATTTACCACAAAACCCATGAAATAATTAAATTAAATAGAGACCCAATACATACAAAGGTAGGTCAAGCTCATGATAATTCACAACATGCAATTAGTATTAGTTAATATTCATTTAAATTTGTTTTCTATTAATAAAATTTTATTGAATTAAAAAAGTAATCATATTATTAATATTTATTTATTTATCATAATTATTTGTCCAAAAATTCCTAAGATTCCTATACAATATAATTTTATTTAAAATAAATTAATTTAAATTTAAAATTATTAAG
This sequence comes from Viscum album, assembly GCA_963277665.1. NCBI lineage: Eukaryota > Viridiplantae > Streptophyta > Magnoliopsida > Santalales > Viscaceae > Viscum > Viscum album. The sequence goes on along the minus strand of OY728152.1, from coordinate 1,451,077,145 downwards.
TACAAGAAGTGCACTAACCTGGTACGAAACATATACATACACTCATAGTCAGATTAAATTCATTCTAAAATTTAATGTGCATGATATGTACCAGAGGAAACACAACATTTATCCTTATTCCATTGATTAAAACCATTTAGGAAGTTTAATATTCACATAGTATATTTTTTTCACTCTACAAGCCATGTGATTTATGTTGTATATGGTCCTTGTTGTATAACATTTACTTACACAACATATATTCCTATGCAGTGTGTCACGATATTACCTGAAAGGTTGTTTTGTGGGTCAATCCACATAGTTTGCATGATGTATATGACCATATTACATACCATTAATATATGAAGTATGTACCACTGGAGATTCATGGGAAGTACATGATTTATATGAAGATCAGAAACATATTTTATTTATATAATAATGTGTAAAATAATTATTATAACATTCAATTCCACACAACTCACCAAAAATCACTCAAAAATTACTTTATGAAGAGAAACCCTATCACATGATGTGTATAGTTAGAAGCATGCAATGTAGTTTAGATTTATTTTAATTAATTAATTTTTCTACATGTTTTAATAACATGACATTATCATCTTATAATGTTCCTTTATTGAGTTGGTCTATGTTACATGTTGTGTATAAAGAACCACATACCATATAATTCATTACTGGAAATTTACACTACATTCTTGGGGACTCATAAAATATCTTTTATGGGTAATAACTTGTTACATTCCATGTATAGACTGCTATATTCCTTGTACTTCACATGATTTCATGTCAGTAAGCTAGATTTAAATAAATGGTGTGTTTAATAACTACGTTCTGCGTACTTTGACTACATGGATTTTAGGATTCCCACAGGGTCAAAACCATGACATGGTGTGTGCACCAATTGAATGTCATGTACTTATTCTCCAATCATGTTCCAACTAGAGATTAATATTTAAAATATAACACAAAATACTAACCCATATATATAATTACATGATTTTCATGGCCCACACTTCTGTGGTTGATAAGGTTACATGATGTGTAATTTTGGTAACATGACATGTAACCATGTCTTGTAGCCAGCATCCTCGACACCTTCAGATGAGATCTTTGATAATTCTTCATAAGTTCCTTGCATGTCTTTGGTAACATGAATATGAAAAAATGCATTATCTATACTTTTGTATTTAAATAATTGAAAAATAAAAATAAAAAACTCGATAACAAAACTAGAATTTGATCAGCCAAATAATCAATAATTATAAATTTTAATGTTAAAACTTTGACACCACTTAAAGATTTTTGGGTGAAATTTAATAGATGAACCAGTTCCTTTTAATGTTTTTCATTGTTTTAAATGGATAAATTTGAATAAATTTATTATTACAATTGAATAATATTCATAGATAATATGTTTTTACATTTAATTTATAAATTATAATTACCATGAGTTAATAATTCTTTTGTCATTGATCATCAATCTAATTTCCACTCTTTTAATTTTATCATTACAATTAATAATAGAAAATATTTTTCTTTTAGTGATATCTACATGTTATTAATGGATCATAAAATGTTTCCATTGGTATTTTGGGTACTAGTGAAATGGAACCAATCACCTTTCATTATTTTCCATTAATCACACAAAGTAATCTTCAAATCTTAGAAGAATAATTTCCCTATTCTCTAATTATTTATTGGTAATAGGGGGATTTATCTCTACTTTCTTGAGAGAGTTATTCAGTGGTTCTCTAAATATTGAGAGAATTCCATTGAGATAATTTTTTTACACAACAAGTCTCACTCACATCTAAAATGATATAAATCAGATTATATACTCTGTTTTAAACAATTTACAATTTCAAAAAGGCCCTTAACTAATTATTTATTCTATGTAAACCCCATGTCAAATAATAATAATATATTCCATGATATATTTTAACTAGAAAATATTTAAATATAATTTGTTAAATAAATAAACCAATATTTTGTTAAATGATATTAAATAAAAAAATATATTTTTTCAATCCCTTAACTCAGCCCATAAATCCTCATCAACATTTATCAAACCTTGAATAATAAATATTTATTTAAATAAAAAAATACCATTGTATTATTTTTTCAATAAATAAATATTACATTCACTAACCCTAAAATAAATATTTATTTAATATTCAACTCACATATATTATAAAATAGAATAACTAGTGATTGAATTTATGAGATCAACATAACATGGATAATTATTATTCCTGTAGAGACCCTAATATTATCGTACATGGACATTACATTACTTTTGTGGAATACTTAGTACATAACAAAAACACACACACAAGGATCGTAATAGTTTAGTGTCTTTGGAAATTTGGAACGTAATCTTCTAATCGTGGTGAAAGATCTTCAATATCTCCCATAAAGATCTTCCCTTTTTTTACCTAAGAACCTTTCTTTATATCCTGGGGAAAAGAAAACATAAAAGGGTGAGCTCAAATGCTCAGTAAGGGTAAACAAAAAAAATATCAATCACATCATATACATAAGAACATAGCTTTTGGAAATCTTAACCTGCAAAAGAGCTCATAATATCATAACATGGGATAAATCATAGAAGTGAAAATGAGATCCCCATAATCATAACATAAAACTTGAAACTTTGTGGCATGCACACATAATCATGGAAAATCATTTCTTGTTAGTCAAGACTCATTGCCAAGACTATCTTAGTGGACAAAGTCCCTTTCTGAATCGAGTAACCCTCGTTTCAGTCCTGTTTCACTGAACCGGTATAACCTACCGTTCCAGCCCTGTCTATCTCATGAGATATAAAATCTTTACCCAATGCATTGGAGGGAGATATAGGTCCCACCCATCTTATAATGGATCCTTTCTTATGTGTGCCACATAATCATAAACCATACATCATAGCGTAACCCATGTAATAAAAATGGGATTCTTAAACAACATGACATCATAAAACAATTCCTATAAGATAAAGGAATTCATAAAAATATTTCCATCACAACATAATCAAATCCATGTAATAATAGGGATAAAAACAGAACCCTTTTATTATCTTAGATGGAAAATAATTTTGATAAAATACTTGAACTCCATTCTTGAAGAAAATATCCTTTCTACTTCAAAAACATTTTTCCTTTCATAACATGTCATACGACCTTAAAATAAAAGAATTTGATTAAAAATAAACTTGAAAACTTGTAAAGGAAGCTTCTTGGAAATAATGTTTTAAAAATCCATTCACGCCGTATAAGTTAAAAAAAACATTATTCTCGTACTTTTGTCGGAAAAGTCAAAAAAAAGTACCTCGTACGAAAAACGACAGAAGATTCCTTTCATATCTTTTACTAAAAACTCACCGAAGGGTAAAACAAGTTTTAAACAATTTTAGGTGAATGGAAATAATATTACATATTGAGGAAACATGGATGTGGATGATAAAATACACCCTAGTAAATACTTACGAATAAACAATCTCTGATAAAAATGAGATTGTGATATTTCCCTTACCTTAGGTCTGATTTGCTTTGTTCGTGTCCGAAGCTCCTGTATAATGGTTTAAATAATGTTATTGACTTATTCCAGAATCATACATATTGATATGAGATCATATATGGTCATATTATTAGTTTCTTGTTAGTAATATTTCATTGTTACTTGTTACTCGGGTCATTATAACTTTTTGTTCTTATGCGTGTTTTGTCGAATAAATCCTTATTCTTATCTTTAGGTTATAGATAATTCATTTCCAGAATGGTATTAGTGTAGTATATTCCATATTCATTCATTCAATTCATTTATATAATCATTATGAAATGAAGATCATGTAGAACGAGTCGCATCACATCGTGGAGACGGTATTCCGTACGTACGCACGAGTGATGATATCGTTCCTATGATCGTGGAATTGTATTGGAATATATATATATTATTTCAGTATCAATATTACTTCATAATAATCATATATAGTTACTCATTACACCATTATACCCATCCTTGTAAGGTGATGGTGGAAAATAGATTACACCACGGCGTGGAGACGGTATTCCGTACGTACGCACGCGCGGTGATTTCTTTTTCCATAGGATGGATAGATGGTGAAATAGGGTTATTTCATACTTATAATAACATATCAGTATATGAGTGATACTGATGTTATTACTTAATAATGAAACAACCTAAGAAGAATAAGTGGAAGAAGAAATAAAGATGAAAGAATTGGTAACGGTAATTACCTCTTCTTTGAAGTGCCTCTTTGAGACCTCCTCTTAGAGCACTAAAATTGGTCTTTGAGGAAGACCAGAACCTCTAGGATTTTTTTAGGGAAGTGGAGAAGAGAAAATGGCAGGGGTTGGCCGAGCTTGAGTGCTCAAATTGGTGTGAGGAGGAGGGAGAGGAGGTGTCCTTTTATAAGGGAAGAGAGGGGCACCTTAGGAATACCTCAAAATATTATTTTATTTTAAAGTCAAAATCGGTTTATAATGGTTCCAAAGGGTCTTATTTCGAAGATAAAGTGGGGATGGGTCGAAATCCTATCAACCAATAGGATTTAGACAAGTTTAGGTTATTATTTTAACCTTATCAATTAGATTTAACTCTAAGTTAAATAATTTAACTTTTACCGTGTCTTTTTTTTTTCTTTCACTATATGGTTAATACACTTACTATAACATGACAAACGAACCCCAAATTGTTTATTATTAATATATATATCCTTATCTAAGTCATTTGGCCGAAACTTATATTTTTAGGAATAAAATAACAATTAATAATATAATATTTTATTTAAAAACTATTTTGTGTCAATTTTGACACTATTTGATATATGATTTTTGTGAAAGTCATAACAGAATTATATGTTCGAAACAAGTTGATTAAATCAACACTAATATATCATAGTAACCTATAAAATTAGTGGAATTCATAAAAAGTCTTAAATTACATTTATTTTGGTATTTATATTATCAATTATGTCAATATTTCATTAATAAGATAATTACTGCATCATCTTTGTGTCATAAATAAATTATATTATTTGATGTCTAAAAATTACAAATAAAATACCATCATGTAGGAAATCTTCGTAGATTTCTAATGAATATTTACAATCGAATGTATCTTATGTAGAACCCCATATTAAAAATGATTTACTTATTAAACTTTGATTTTAACTATTTTAACCCTTCTTTAAATAAATTAATAATAAATGTCCTAATCTAATCCAAGTGGGCCTAAATGGTCATATTTTATTCCTAAGTTTGTTTTTGGTCGAATTACACTTGTCCAATAGAATTAGGACATGTGTTAGGGTAATATTAATACCATATTTACCCTTAGTTACCCTATTTACTATTAACCGCGGTAAAAAAAAGTAAAAAGTTACTATTCACCAAAAATTATTTTCATCTCATTGAACCACATTTTACTTACTGACATCAACCGTGTCTCTCGGATTTTTGAAATTCCATTCACAGAAGCGGTAAAATTAAGTTTTATGAAAAATTCAGTTTTTTAACTACCACTTAGTAGTTTCACTATTCATCAAAAAATGATGTTTTTCAGAACAGTGCCAAAATTTCATCCCAAGCTATATTTCATATTCCGAATTCAAAAATGAAGTCTATTTTACCAAATTCATTACATAAAAGTTGCATTAATTAATTTTATTATTAAATCCCGCTGTTAAAACAAATAGCGTGTTTTTAAGAAACAATATCTATCAAAAGATTGACACTTGTTTATGTCTAGTTTAAATGTGAAATTACATCCAATGACCAACATTGTATTAAATTGTAAAAATATATTCTAAATATACTTTAAAACCACTCAAATTAATGATTTATCACTATTAATTATTTCGATTAAAAAAAGTTTTTTTTAATTATAATTTAGTAATTTTCACTATTCATCAGAATATGAAAGTTATCCGAAAAGTACCAAAATTTCACCTTAGGCTAAATTCGATACTCCGAATCCAAAAATGAAGTCCATTTTAAAATTTCTAAAATTTAAAAAGTGGTTATTACTATTCATAACGGCTAGTTTTAATAATATTTTAATAGCATATCATTGTTTCGTGAAACTCAGTATTACGTACCACACACGCTATCGAGGAAGGTTGCGATTGCGTGTAATGAAAGGAAAGTCAAGGATGCGTGTTGTGCAAGCTCCTTTTGGTGTAGCGTACAACACAAGACATTAGTGAAATAAAAAAGAATATTTTTCATAAAATCTCGGGCTGTTACAATTCCATAAGATGAGAGTAATATTTACTCTTAATATTGAATTAAAATATAATTTAACTTTTATTCTAGAGATAATTAGTATATGAACCTCTAGGCCTCTTTCATAGGGTCATTAAATTAACTTTCCTAAAGTACAAGATTGATTTTTAATAACACGTCAAGGAAAAAATAGATAAAGAAGTTAATATCACAACAACAACAACCTCATATGAACTATTACTATGTAATATAATCGCTCTATATCAATATCTCATCAAGTAGGTTGCATACTTACGATCTACCTATACGATTTAGTAATTTTATTTGACTCCCTGAAATGAATTCATCAATGAACTCCCATGACCCAAAATTTAATAAAACAGTTCAATTTTAATCAAAGGTTCATGGATATTATATTTCATTAACTTGGAAGGTAATTAACATATATTTACTTATTAAATTAATGTCACATAACTTATGATGCATCCAATGTACCTCACTATCAGAATATTTTATTATGGTCTTCATCAATACATCAATGTATGTGATTCATGATATACATTAATAATAATCTCAAGTCTAAGGACCAATACACACATATGTAGATAGTAATATCCAATGAAATATACAACATGTGGAATTCCTATTAGAAGTACTATCATCATAACCTACCATATTGGATATTATCAAGTGTAAACTTCATGAGAAAATTCCTCATCCACTTATGATAATTAAACACCCAATAACCAAACATCATTTGTGTCATGTTAGAAAGATGTCATATTGACCATTTGAATAATGTTTAAGAATATCATTATAAAACTTCAAGGTTATAATTATAGAGTGGAAATTATACAAACTTTCAATGTAATGGATACTCTAAGGACATTATTACATTAATATTATATATAAGAAAACTCATCATGTGATAAAATATTTATTAATATTCTTGTAATAGAAAGTTAAAAGTTAGTTGGTTATAGTGCACCAACTCCAACATACTCCCACTTTTATTAGAATCAACTAAAAACAACTTTTAGTCCACTACATCTCACATGATATTCATGATTTTACTGAGATAAGTCTTTGTTCAATAGGTTTTCCATGTTCTATTATATGGATACTCTTTTTATTATAACCTCACCCCTATAAGAAAAATCCATCTAGAGGTGATAATTTCGAAGTATACACTTCATTTGTTGATGTGACCTTAGATCCTTGGATAAGACCACTACAATAGTATTATCATCATATAGTGTGATGGAAAATTAATTTCCAGGAATTAAATCATGATCTTGGATATAGTTGTGGAATTAGTGACCATTGGATGGTTTTAACTATTCTATCACACGACTCATTTATCAAGGTAAGACACATATTATATCTATGATTTTAGATTATTATAATTTATCTAGAAACTAGTGTTTATGAATCTATTAATAAATTGTTCTTCATCTCCTTTATAAACTAGGAATATATCCTTCTTACATCTAATATACTTCATGATAATGTTAACAATCATTAAATATATATATCTAGGGTATTCTTGATATCTACCTACCATTCTCACGGAATAGGAAACATCAATACCAATAAAAATAATTACATAAATAATAGAACCTTTCTTATAAGAATAAGGGATTATACTTAATATCTCTATCCCTCTCTCACTCCTCTCCCCCTCCCTCCCTCCTTCCTCTTATATCTAAGTACACATTTTCTTATAGATATGTATACCATGTGAAAATGCAAACAATTACCTATTATATTGTATCATTTTAAATCTCTTCAATACCTTGTAAATATATATACCTTAAAATTTTCCAAGTATCCAGTTAGACCTATCATGTTATATCTTGATCCCTGAAATATAGGCTTCTTCACCTAAATCTTTCTTGGAGAAGCATTTGGTTAACTAGATATTAACCAACTATGAGACTAACATCTCATTTACCATCAATAATATATCATAAAAATGTGATACTAGGAAAACTAATTCACTCCCACTAAACCTATTATAGACACAGGTATCACATTCATTCTCTATGAAACCGATTTTTCTTATGGATTCATTATAATAAATGTTACATGATATTGATTTTTTATTCAACCCATAAATGGATATATATAGCTTTTATACCTTATTGGAATAATTTTGTGTTACAAACCCTTTTATTTATATCATTAGACATATTCCATAAGGTTTCCATTAAGGAAGGTGGTCTTGAAATCCGTTTTAAAAAATATCATAATCCTGGTAAGCTACTATTCCAAGTAGTTTTCAAATGGATTTTAGCATAGAAACTGGGGAAAAGGTTTCTTCATAGTATATGAATTTACATTGATTAAACCCTTTAATAACCAGTATTACTTTATAGGTATAGACATAACCATCCATGACTAGATTCTTCTTGAATACTCATTTTCACTCAACAAGATTTACATCAAATAGAGGATCTATATAAACTTGGATTTATTTTTGGTGAATGGAATCTAGTTCCAAATTCTTATATTATTTCAACTTTATATCTTCTATGTTTTTTACTACTTCCTTATAGGATGGAGGTTTATTACCATCAACTAATAAAGTTTCATTAGACTTTGTGACTGGAAATCCATATCACTTTTGTTATCAAATATCTTTGGCGCTCTTAAGAAATAATTTTATCTCTATAAAAAACATCTTTTACTAGGATTTGTGGATTTAGTTCCTTTTAAAAATCTTGTGTATCCTGAGGTTTAACTCTATATAAGTCTACCATGCTCCCACTATCTTTTTTAGAGATTTATTCCCTTTTAAGAAATGTTTTATGTATGTTGACCATGAAATTATTTTCTGAAATATTTTATATAAAATAGCCTTTTTTTACTTTAATATATCCTATAGGGATTCACTTTGTAACACTTGATTCTAGTTTATTTCCAAATATAGCCTTAAAAAATGACTTACATCCCCATACACAAACATGTTGCAAAGTTAGTTTGAATATGTACCAAATATCATATAGAATACCATTTTCACCATAGTTATATGACACTAAAACTTATATTGGGTGTTAAAAAACAATTAGTTTATAGTTTAAATGTAGTAGTAGTAGTAACCATAGGTTTTTTCCAGTGTGGATTTCTAAAAATTTTGCAATCACTTAATATAAAGAAATTGTTTTTGATTTTTTTGGTTTTAGAGCTAAAAAAATTAATGAAGAAAGGATATTAAAAAATATTAGGAATAAATTAATGGTTTTGATTTTGGATTTCCATTTTCAATGCTATATTAGAATTTAAAACACATTTTTTCTCTTATTATAAATTGATAAGTGAGATATTCCTCAATTGATTCATCAATCAACCTTGGTAGAATATTATTATGAATAATTACCTAAAATATATGACTTCTTGGTTATCCCCAATTTTTATGAGTGAAAAGTCATTAAATAACTCCTAAACTACCATGGAAATACCCAATTGGGGTTTTGTGATCCTAGTAAATTCAAAAGTAACCCAATGCTTCTAAAGACATGCCAACAATTTCTAGACACTCACCACCCAATAAAACCTATTACTTCAAGATATGATATACTATATGAAGAGAGATTATAAATTTTCAAACACATTTGTAATAATGAAAAAGATTAATACCATAAATAAAACTTTATTAAAAGTATAAAACCACCACTGAAAACCTAAATGAATAAAAAAATAGGTTTCTATTCATCAAGTGTAGGACTCATGCATTACATTGGATATCCTACCCTTCCCTAATCACTCAAGTTTTACCCATATATTTAAATGGTAACATAGATAAAATATGAAGGATAAGGAATTATAGAACTAATAGAATCAAAAAATAAAATGAAAAATGAAAATAGTAGTAGCAGCAGGTTCGCTGACAAGTCACCATGATCCCCATGATTGAGTTTGATCTGATGTTTCTTTTAAAGAGTTGAAAAATTCTTCAATTTCAGCTATTAAAATCCCATGAAATATTTTCTCTATTAATATTTTGAAAGTATCTATCTTACTAATGAATTCAAATCTCTATTTTGAACTGCTCTTCCTAAAAATCCATTGCTCCCTTCCTTAGTTCTTGACTGAAATATTATTCATATTATGGTCCATGTGGCCTCCTCTAAATGGATGCATTATTTCTAAATTGGAACCCTAGATTATTGGATTTTAATCCAAATGAGTCCCCTAAAGTTATATTTTTATCATTATTTGGATGACTTTTCATAAAGTAAATTATCTTATGTTGGTGTTCAAATCTCCTACACGGGACAAATTTAATACAAAGGATATAATTTCATGAACTTATAATGAGGTAAATTCTTGTTTAAGTTATTGTTTAACTTATTTCCAAGTGGTTAATGAAACTTTTTCTAGGTGCATGAGGAGTCTTAGGGGTGTATCAGGGGGTTTGTGGCATGAAAAAGAGGAATAAGAGGCCACCCTATGTCGGTTGCATGGTTGGTGCATGATTAGTGTTGATCGTGCATCAGAACCATTAACCTTATAGAGGGTGGTGAATATTTAGTAAAACCATTCATGTTGGGAGACCAAAATGTGTGGGCTTTTATAGAACCATCCCGCATAATCACCACACAATTTTTTAATTCGTGCGGGCTCCCCAGGAGTCCATATGAGATGACCCCCTCTTGGAAAGGGGGTGGCACACGGTTGGCACACAGTTTGGAAAAATATGAGGCCAAACTATGAAACCCATTAAAATTGGGTTTTTATCATTTTTACCCTCAGGATTTAAGGTTCCTAACATGAATTTATCCTTTGTTCTTCCTCCACCAACCTTGGTGATGAACCAAAACCCTCACAAACTTCCTAAGGATCGATCTCCCTCATTTCTAATCCATTTAGAGTTCCATTAGGTGCAGATCAAATATCTGGGTGATTTTAACACTCCCCATCCTTCTATTTTATGGTTAGGGTCTTGTATAGTTGTTGTTATCCTTCCGAATACCTAAATATCTATTTTCTGTCATATTTATTGGTTTAGTCTTGAAAGGGAGTTTGAGGTTGAATCTAAGGCCAAGGTTAAGAGAGAGTTCATCATCTAACTTAATGTAGGTGGTATATAAGTTTTATCCCATAGACTTGATTCCTTATTTAATTTCTGTGTGGGTTTTTAGTGGTTTATTCTTACTATCTATTTATATTCCATGGTTAGAAATGGGTATTGAGTTAGTTAAATGATAAACTGAAACTTATATGATTACTGTGGGCTTTGATGAGGATGGATTTACCAAGACTATGGATAGCATGGGATGTACCACTCCCTTGAACATGAAATATTGGGATTTTTATTGATAAATTTTGGGTTTTATTATATTAAAACAATGGTAAATGTGATTAAACTAGTAACATGGAAAATGTGATATTTTATTAACTTGAAGAGTTTAGTAATTGATGATGGGTAAATTAATGGAAATGGTAAATGGTTAATGGGTTTGGACTCATGCTTAAATGGTTTGGAAAATGGTAATGGACAGTTGTAATGTGTTAATTGGTAAAATGTGTTTGTGTTGGAAATTTAGAATGAGATCATTGCAAAGAATCATGAAAAATGTGAATAAATGGAAATGGTATATCATTGATATTTTTTAATAAAATGGATAATGAAGATGATACTATGTGATCATGATATATGGTAGTGGGATGTTGGACTCTTGATCCACTCCTATGAGTGAGTCTGACTGACTCTTAGGCACCCCTGTGCATAGTAGTTATTCATGAAATTGATTGATGATCATGAAACCAAGGGTATATACATAGAAGTCCATATCATGGTTGGGTTGGTCAGACATGGAGTTTTGAATCCCAGTCAGATTCATTGATTGAGGCATCATGTTTTTCTGAATTTTGACCCTTTAGACATATGGCTCAAATGAACAACATGGGATGAATCAGGTTTGATGAAAATGGGTAAAATGTAGAACAAGTAAATGAAAGTAATTGATCTAATAAATGTCAAGTGATATAACCTATTTTATTTTGTTGTTTTATTATTATATGTACTTATGAATACACTGTATAAACTATTGTTGGTGACATACTGAGTTTTACTCACACCCTTCTTAGTCTTCCTTTAGGTAGCCGAGTATATTTCATGGTTGTAGGCTAGGATAAGGGAAAATGACCTATGTTAGATGGTTGACTTGGGTACTCAAGGATGTGCATGGATGAGGTAATGAGACTTGGTGTCAGAACCCATTTTAGGGATTTTACATATTGCCTTTGTTTTGAGTTTTTTTCCATTACACTTGCTACTGTATGACATGGCATGACATATTTACTATTTGGTTGTGAGTATATACCCAGTTTTGGGAAATGGTTTTGGTAATGAATGATTAGATAATGTGTTTATATACTATTTCTTATTTTATTTGTTTTTTCTTACTCTGATAAAGAGGGTATAGTCTCCCCGTGTTTTCATTAGACCATCTCTGCTAGTTCAAAGCCTCTGGAATATGGGTAGGCACACCTTAGGTCACATAGAGAACTATATTAGGTCACTGGTTAGTAGCACCCGGGACTATATGTTACAAAGTGGTATCATATAAGGTTATTTTATGTTGTTTATTTTATTCGGGGAAGGTATAAAAGATATTAGGATGTTCCACATCTTGAAAATGATCTCATTACTGAGATTTGATAACCCATGTATGGGGGAAAACCCAAGTACCTAGGGTGGGATTGATGTTATTGATGCTTTCTGTTACAGTTGGATGTTATTTCACATTGAGTGATTCACTTATAGTGTGATGTTATTAATTTTTTATTTCTAATATGTGACCAGGAATGGAATGAGGTTGTATATTTATGCATCATTATAGGTTCTTAGGGATATATTTGATATGCATTATTCTAGGCACACATGGGAAAAAATCATTTGTGATTAGGTATAGATGTTGATAAATGCATATTAAACTTCCATTGAAATTTTATAGAAAATGTGCCTAATAAAAATTTTATAATTATGAAAATAATGGAAAGATGTTTTTGGGGTTATTAAAATGGTGTCTAATGTAAAGTGAAAAATGAGGGAGTTGGTTAGCTCTATTGATATGGCATATGTTAGGGATGGTTGGGAATGGTTTTACGTTGGTGGCTTTGCTTGTTGGGATAATTTTTGTAGAGTTTGTTGTTTTTGGATGGTAGTGATCCTCTTTTGTTTAAATTATGGGAACCTTATGTTATGTGTTTTGAGACATTTTTTGACATTATAGAGAGATACCACCATGATGATTTCTACTGATGGGTGGAAGGAGGGTATCGCCAAGAATGCTCCACTAGAAGGGGAGAAGGAAACCCTATTGGTTCCAAGTAATAGAGGGGAGAATTAGTTCAATGATAACCTTGACCATTTTAATTAGTTTATGGAGTGATACCCAGGGTGGTATATGAAAAGTATGTTTGATTTGGTAAAGAAGATTTATCCATAACACTCTCTAATGTTAGCTGGAGAGGGTGGACCAAAGGCAATAAAGTTCTAGATTGAGTCCATCCATAAGATTCTGTATCACTTAGAGACCCCACCTAAAAAGGGATTTAATTTAGTGATTTATATGTTATGGGTACCTTCCATGAATTTATGGGATATATGGTATGAGGATGATTATATGGAGGTAATGGTATGAAAGTATTTCTAGGAGAAGTTCCTAAAAAACTTTTACCATGAGACATTGAGGTAAAGGAAGGCTGATGAGTTTATGCACTTTAATCTAGGGTACATGACAATGATAGATTATGCTGGTTGCTTCATAGATCTATAGAATTTTTCTTTGATGTAATCAAGATATGAGATAATTATGGCTAGGAACTTTTAGGATGGGATTATATATGATATCAAGTCCCAAGTGAATATCTTCTGCTTAAATAGGTTTGCTGAGGTCGTGGATCCAGATCTCATTTCTGAGGGAAAACTGAATGAAGCCTCTAGTGGAGGGAAGATCATTATATCTAGACAATATGATGGTATAACTTCTAATAGTAGGAAGCTCTATTATGAGAGTTTCCACCAGAGTAGTGGTAGACATAGTAGTCTGGGAAGTGGGATCGTCTTCCAAGGGAATAACTCAGTTGTCATCTATCAGTGTAGCAGGACATTCCATATGCGTGGTCAGTGTCCATGGACACTAGGGTAATTTTGAATATATATAAGGATGGGTCATATGTAGAAATTCTATAGAATCCCATAGCCAGCTGGAAGTGGTAGAGGATTTAGGCCAGGACAAGGCACCAACATGGGGTTAATTACTCTATATCAGTTAGACAGTTGGAGTTGCACTAGATGTACTGGTTGAGGTGGGATATGTGTTTCTTTGGTAAAATAGAATCCTTATCATAAGGTTATTGAAACACTAAGAACTTATATTAGAGCCTAAGGTAGAGGGTAAGTTCATATTCCTGTTGTTCATCCTGCACCCAACAATGGTGAGGCTGAACTGTCAACCATTCAAGGTATGATTCTTATAGCTTCCATGATTTATAGTGATTTATTTTATACAAGGGAACCAAATTATTTTATATATAATTGGTTCATAAATTATTTGGGTATAGTGGTGGAGCATGTGTGTGGGTTTTGTTGATTGACACACCATTGGGGGTTTGAGCTGAGAATATCTAGTTATGTAAGGGATGTTCTCTTGAGGTTGGCCGATACTATTTTCCTTGGGACTTGTTTTCAGATGAGATATTGGGTTTTGAATTGATCATAGGGATGGATTGGTTGATATCATATCGATCCAATATTGATTGTTACTGCTAAAGGGAAACATTTATGTTCCCTTATGTTGACACTTATTTTAATAATGTGGAGTGGGATATCTAGGCAGGTCAAGTAAGGCTAGTTCGTTGGTAGTTTGGAGAGCTCACAACCCAAGTGGAATTTATTTTTCTTGATGATGGGGAATGAGAGAATGATGTCTTTCCTCCTGTGGTGGATTAGTTTTGGGACATATTTCTCGATGAATTCTTAGGGCTACCGTCTGGGAGAGAGGTTGAGTTTATTATTGAGATGATTATTTGATCTGATATGGTTTCCATTATGCTATATAAAATGGAACCATTAGAGATTTTTGATCTCAATACTTAGCTATAGGAATTAGAGAAAAAAGGGTTTATCTTCCCAAGTATTCCACCTTGGGGTTTGCCAATCTTGTTTTCCAAGAAGGATAATGGGTCGCTGTGCTTGTGTATCAATTAACAGAAGTTGAATTAGATTAAAGTTAAGAACTGATATCCTCTTCTACATATCAATGACCCTTTTGACCAGTTGTGAGGTGATTGTTTTTCTAAAAGATCAACTTGAGGTCATATTATTATCAGTTATGGGTGAGACCTTCTGATATACCATGTACCACATTTAGGAGCTTGTATGGTCTATATGATTTTTGTGTGAAGGAATTTGGGTTGAAAAATCCTCTAACAGTGTTTATAGAATTGATGAACTGAATATTCCACTAGTACCGAGATTAGTTTGTAGTTATTTTTATGGAAGACATCTTGGTGTACTCTCAGACTCATGATGATCTTGCCAACCATCTTAACATCACCCTCAGTACACTGAGAGAGCATCGACTATATTCTAAGCTATCCAAGTGTAGCTTCTGGATCAACAGGGTACATTTATTGGGTCACATCATCTTCAAGGAAGGTGTGCCAATGGACCCATAGAAAGTACAAGCAGATATATCATTGGAGGAGCCCAAGAATATTTTTGAAATTAGAATCTTTATAGGTCTAGTAGGCTATTACTAAAGGTTCATTAAGAAGTTTTCTTACTTATAAAAACCACTTTTAGGCTTGAAAAAGAAGGGTGTAAAGTTAAAATGGTCAAGATCATGTGAGGATACCTTCCAGGAGATGAAGATTCCTTTTACTACTGCTCCAATTTTGATCCTACACAAGCTAGGTTGAGAGTATACCTTATTTTTTGATGCATATGTTGTTGGTATTGGGGTAATTTTGATACAATAAGATCAGGTTTTGGCATATGGGTCATAATAATTTTGACCACATGAGAAAAATTACCCTACACATGCTCTCAAGTTGGTCGTAGTGGTTTATGATTTAATGTTTTGGCAGTTCTACCTATTGAGTGAATGATTTATTATGTATAATGACTATAAAATCTTGAAGTGAATCTTTTATCAATTATATTTGAAACAAAAATAGTGTTATTTGGTTGAATATAAGAAATATTTTAATTTTTAGTTGGCCTATACACCTGGAAAAGGGAATAGTGTTGCAGATGCCTTAAGAAGGAAGGTGCGGTCTTAGGCAGTTTAAGAGTCTAGTTCTGAGTTCAAAATGATGGATTTGTTCACTGAGATGCATATAGAGGTCTATGAGGGACAAGGATAGATAAAAATAACATCCTTGGAAGTTGATTCCACTCTTCTAAGTTGGATCAAGGAGAGGTAGTATGAGGATTCAAAATGTTTATCCTTGAGGGAAATCCTTGAAGGTGGGGAGGAACCTTCCGGCTGGTCTATTAGTGATGATGAAATTGTTTATGTTCGTGGTTGTATTGTTGTTCCCACATGTATGCAAGAGGAGGTAAATCATGAGTTACATGCCTCTAAATGGGTGGTGCATCATAGTTTAAACAAAATGTATTGTGGTATTTGAAGATAATATTGCTGGTCAGGGATGGAGAAAGTGGATGCAAGTTTCGTGTCACGGTGCAATACCTATCACCAGGTGATGGCCAAACACAAATGGTCATAATGTATGCTAAAACCATTTCCCATTCTATAATAGAAGTGGGAAAATGTCACCATGTACTTCATAGTGGATATTATGAATACACCATAGACAAATGACGTGACATAGGTAATTTTGGATCAGTTGACCAAAATGGCCCATTTCTTACCGATCCAAGAGACCTTCAACATGTATCAGTTGGATGAATTATATGTTTGGGAGATAGTTTGGTTACATGGGGTGACTCAAAGTATCTTTTTAGATCATGATTCATGTTTCACTTCATGTTTCTGGAAAGGCTTACATAGGCCACTTGTTACCTAGGTGATTCTAAGTATGACTTTCCACCCACAGATAAATAGGAAATCAGAGTGTACTACTCAAGTGTTAAAGGATATGTTGAGGGAATGTGTCATAGATTTTGGTAGATCTTTGGAGAAGCACTTAGAGCTCAGGGATTTCACCTATAATAATAGTTATTAGAAAACTATTCAGATGCACCATATGTGGCACTCTATGGTAGGTCATGTCGATCCCCATCATGTTAGATAGAGGATATAGAATCATATTTGTTGGAGATGAATCTCATGAAGGAGACCATAGAGAAATTTTAGTTGATTCATAAATATATAGATATGGTTTATAATAGGTATAATTCATATGATGACCAGTTTCAATAACTTCTTGAGTTTGTGGTGGGTGATCGTGTGTTCCTTCGAGTGTTACCAAGGTTGAGTTATCATTATATTTGAAAACAAGGTAAGTTGGTGCCCATGTATGTGGGTCTATTTGAGATTCTAGAGAGGATCAGACTGATGGAATAGTGACCAGGTCTTCCACAACGTTATAGTGGCATGCATAATATTTTTCATGTGTAACAACTTTGGCAGTATCACCCCAACACGTGTCATGACCTGACCTAATGGGGCTCGAGCCACAAAAACTCCAAGCCCACCTCCATAGACCAAAGGATACAAAAATAATGAAAAGATATATCTAACATGGGATTCCTTTTCCTAATGTTCATGTATTCATACACCTGATTATATAAATGTATAATTATAGAGGAATAAAAAGGTGAAATATCTAGAGAGTAAACCATGCATGAAAAAACCTCTAGGGTGTATAAGACTATGATAGTGTAAACTGAAAAGTAAAGGAAAAAAATACATGTCCAATTAGAAATATGTCCCAACATGCATTTTTTTGGAAAAGTAAAATGTTGAGAGAGCCTAGATTCTGATCTCTGAGATTCAAAAACCATATGCGATACAATGAACTAGTTATCCCTATGATCCTCTATAGTTACCAATGACCTGTCCATCATCTTCATAAGACACGACACATGTGGGAAAATACCATGAAGGGGTGATTATATACATACTCAGTTGGAAACCTCTAAATTTGAAGGGGTATTAGTAAGAGACATGATAATAATAGATAGATAGTAGAAAACTCAAATCAAAGAAAGGGAGAGTAAATAGTATCCAATATATATATATATATATATATATTCTCAAATAAAATAAACCCAAATGAGAGATAAGGGGGATCTACATCTCATAGACCAACCTAGGGGAAGAGTTCCATTAGTTTCAGAAGTCCATCAATAATTCCCAACATCTCATGCATCTATCCAAAGGTGTAACCATGTGGATGGATCGTGCCTCGCTATTGTGCCACACAATAGAGGGGGCATAATCTCAAACAAAATGAACCATGAAATTTTCCATAAATGGGGTACTACTCAGTATAAAGAGGACCCTATCCCTATCTGATAGGGTGTTAGAACTCGATAGATAGAGGATCCTCACCCTGGTACGTTAGGGGGTGTAGTCAAAGTAAGAAGGATGGACACCCTAATTACATAGGGGGTACCACTAAGTAGATAAAGGACTTGAAACCTATCCAATAGGGGGAACCACTTTGTAAATATATAGAGGACCCACACCCTAGTCCATTAGGGGAACCACTTCGTAGATAGAGGACCCAAACCCTAATTCCATAGGGGGAACCACTCAATGTATGGAGGACCTGAACCCTATCTGATAGTGGAAACTACTCTATAAATAGATAGAGGACCTACACCCTAGTATTCCAGGGGGTACCACTCAATATATACTTAGAGGACCCACACCCTAGTCTATCGGGGGTACCACTCTAATGATCCTTCTCGATCACTGCCATTATTGAGAACCACCTAAAGAAGAGTACCACTTAGAACATATCACATCATATCTAAGAGGCCACTATGGAGGCCACCATCACATTATACGTGGAAGAAAACTTAGGATAGGATACTCACGGGCCAAAATATGTTTCCAAATATAGGATATATGAGAGGTTGATGTTTCCTCATGAGGGAAGAAGAGGTACATGACATGTAAGGGAACCCATATGATGTGTGGTCCCACTCCATATTCTGGATGTGTCCCTACTGGTACATGGATTGCTTCCCATGTAGGCCTACACATCGTGAAGAGGGACTAAACAGTCTGTTCATGCCACTCTGGGTCCTTCCCATGCTCATTGACCATGTCCCTGTATCCTACCTGTGTCTGTGTACTTCAACACACTGTTTGTGCCTAACCATGCCTGTGACCATGTAATCTCAAAGTACATGTAGGGCCACTAGCACACATGTCACACAATGTTTTATACTTTTAATTTCCACAGAAAACTTATCACTGAAACCATTGGGGCTACATGCAGTGTGTTCATCAGACTACATGGAATGTAGTTGTGTTTTTCATAGAATACCAGATCCAATCCATGGATACCATATTTGATGCTGTTTCTTTGAGTCTTTCCTCTGAGACACCAAAAAACAGTATATATTGACCCGAACATCAATTCCGTCTCTCCAATGGATGGAAATAGAACCTTTCTCTTCCTGTATGAATCTGCACGCCTCATATGACTCGCACCACACTAAACCAATTACCTACATCTCTGTTTGGATTCCAATCAACAAATCGATCACCCATAACCCAAAAATACTCCGATTCTATACTAAATTCATTTTTCTATTTGTTTCATGAAATTATACCATGAATCTAGGGGTTTGATAAAGCTCGACACCACTTGGAAACATTGAAACATGGCCCCATAGTCCTATGAAGAAGAATGAGAAGAATCAAAATAAGAAAAGAATAAAAACCAAGGTGAACGCTCATTGGCCAGGTGTTTTTGTCAAACAAACACAATAATATATATCCAAGGTGAGAAAAAAATGAATAATGAATTAAATATTTACATAGTCACATGCAAAGTATAGAAATTGGCACATATCAAATATAAGAAGGTGATCATACTCACTAGTTTAATAAATGGAGGTATAATAAAAAAATGATGAATCCTACCTACTTTTGAATCATTATTCATCAAATAACATTCTTTACAATCAAGAATATGAATTGGTTTTTTCATTGTGTGTTTATCTACCTCAGTCTAGAGTCTTGCCATCACCTAATTTCGATTCTACATTGGAGGAGAGGAAGAATAAACCTCTCGACGGTCTTAGAGTTTTTCAGCTAACCCTGGTCATATTTACATAAGGGTTTTAAAAAGGAAAATCATAATTATGTTAATTAATTTATTAATTATATTAATTATTTAAATTAACCAACTAAATGCACCACTACCAGTCATGATATCCGGACACCCTGTGCCGACTAGTTTTATGACTCACCAAGGGTAAACATTACATTCCAGACTCAAGTGTGGTCTCAGATTTATATTCAAAGATTTTATTAAATACTTATCTAATTTTATTTAAGAAATTGCATGTGTATAGTATAAAATATATTTAAACTTTTTATAAAATTAATTTTGGTCACACTGGGCCTTGGAATCACACGTCGTCTCAGCACCTAGATCTGAAAAAATATATAGAAATATTTCAAAGTCTTAAAAGGAAAAAATAGGTATCTATATCATTCCTTTATATATTCATCCCCAAAAATAAAAACTAAACAAATAGTTCAAGATACTATGACCTCATACAACTATCCTACTCTTTGGATCTCTCTTGCATGTTACCGTGCTTCCCTAAAACATAAACCAAGGGGATGGTCCATCCACACAGGGTTCTCTCATGCCAATCCTCAATCACCACTGAGTGATCTGTAAAAGTGGTTACATACTTGATTTCTATCTCACCCCATTATATTATGTACATTGAGTCCTGCAAATATCTCCTTAGCTGTGACATGTGTAAGACATCATGCACCCACTCCAACTGTTGTGGTAGAGTGAGGTGATAAGCAACCTCGACCGCCCTATTCAAAATCTCAAACAGCCCAACGAACCTTTGGGATAACATGAA
The DNA here is from genome assembly GCA_963277665.1 of Viscum album. Taxonomy (NCBI): domain Eukaryota; kingdom Viridiplantae; phylum Streptophyta; class Magnoliopsida; order Santalales; family Viscaceae; genus Viscum; species Viscum album. The sequence continues at coordinate 1,451,055,854 of OY728152.1, read as the reverse complement.
TACTCAGTTAAACATCCGAAATAATCATCAGGGAGAGACTCGCAGGAAAATGTGATCTCCCTACTTGAAATCCAAAGTCCTATGATGCCGATCTACATAATATTTCAACATACTGTAAGTTTTCCTCATCTTCTCATGGATGACCTTGACTTTCCCCATCATCACCTATACTATCTATGGACCTAGAAGAGATTCCTCATTTATCTCTGTATAGTATAAGGGTGACATGCAGGGTCTCCTGTATAAGGCCTTAAAATGTTCTATGTCAATAGTAGAGTGGTATATAATGTTGTGTGCAAACTCTACCAAGGGAAGGTGATCCTCCCAGCTTCGGTCCAAGTCCAACCCCCAATCCATCATCATATCCTTCAACACCTAGATAATTAACTTGGTCTTCCCATATTTATGAGGGTGAAAGGTTGTAATAATCATTATCAGTTTCTTAAATTCCTCCTCTATTCCTCTCCATAACAATGATGTGAACCACACATCACAATTAGAGAAATAGTTAAGGGAACCACATGAAAGAGAAAAATATTCCATATATTCATCTTCCCCAAACTCTCCACCAAAATATGCTACCTGATAGTAAATACGTACTATAACTTTGAGAGTCTATCAACTATCACCTAGATGGTTCCATGGAATGTCTATATCTACAGAATCCTTATCACGAAGTCCATGGATATTCCATCACATTTTCAATCCGTGATCTCAAGGGTTTATAACAAACCTACTGGAAAATAGTGCTCAACCATGACCTTCTGATAGGAGAGGCACCATGAGATGAATTTTCCATGACCCATCTCATTCCATACCACAAAAACTACCAATAAAGGTATTTGTACATATTCCACACATCAGGATATATTTCTAGGGGATAAGTGTGGAACTCCTTCATCACCTCCTTCCATATCATGACTAGGACCACCGTCCATCCTTGTAAAAGAATTATGTGATTAACTCCTTTATAAAATACATATTGTTAGTATCTTGAAGATATATAGTCATTTAAGACCTCATAGTAAATGTATCCAACTAGGACTCCCTCACATGATGAAGGAGTATAGAATTCAACATCATCGACTAAAGAAAATATGTACCCACATGCTCAATCAGGGTCAAATGCGAAGAATCCAACTTCTTAGAAGCCTCCCACAACAAACGAGACTGGGAATTCCTACTAATATAATTTTCTACCACACTAACCTTACTAGGAGTATAGAATATATCAAATTTATAGTTCTATAGTAACTCCATCCAGAGATTCTATCTCAGGTTCAAGTCCCTATTCATGAATACATAACTGATACTTTGATGGTCTGAGTATGAAGCGCTCTCCTAGAAGATAGTGCATCCATATCTTCATAATGAAAACTACTACTGTTAGATCTAGGTCATTATTTGTGTAGTTTTGCTTATGGGGTATCAAATTTCTCAAACCATATGTCATAAATGCATGTATATACATCAATATGAAGCTTATTTCAGATCCCGAGGCATTGTAATAAACTACGTACTCCACACCCTCCTCTAGTAGTCTCAAGATAAGTGTGCTCATCAGCCTCAACCTCAATTCCTAGAAGTCCCTCTGAAACTACTCAATCCAAGAATCTGTGTGGTAAAAGCAGATTCAATACTAGATATTTCTACAAAAAATCACTTATAGTACCTCTCCAAGCCAAGAAAACTCTGCACATATGACACACTCTTGGGTGGTTCCCAAGAAAGCACTTCATCGATATTCATTGGGTTTATAGCTAGTCTAGGCTCTGGAATGGCAAGCCCTAGAAAGTGAACCTCATGAATCTAGAACTATAACTTCAAGATCATACCATAAAGATAGTGCTACCAAAGAAAATATAGAATTATCCTCTAGTTCTCTACATGCACTTCCTCCATCGTAGAGTATATGAGTATGTATTTAATGAAGACAACTACAAAATTGACCGTATATGACTAGAAGATATAGGTTATTAAATCAATAAACATAGTGTGGGAATTCATCACACTAAAGTGAATAAATAGGAACTCATAGTTTTTATAGCGACATCAGAATACTAGGTTCGTAATATTAGCCTTGTAAACTCTCAATTGGTGGTAGAAGAATTAGTGATTGAACTTTGAGAACTATCATGCACCTCACAACTATTAAATGAGGTCATAAATCCTAAAAAATTAGTACTTTTTCATTATTGTGGCCTATTTTAGGTGGCAACAATTCATGAAAATCTGTAAGATCCCATACACCTTTTTCGTGAACAACACTAGAGACACCCAAGGGGATACATTTCCCTCAATGAAACCCTTCTCTCAAAGGACCTATAATTGAAACCACAACTCATAGAGCTTTTTAGGGGCCATTCGATATTCCAAAGAATATATTGGAGTGGTCCTAGGATGGAAGTCAATGAAAAAATCCATCTCCCACCTCATAGGTAGTCTTAGAACATATTTGGGTAATAATTCTATGGAATCCTCCATGAGTGAAGGAATCCAGATGCCAGAAGAGCCTATTACACCAAGGTATACACTCACCAACTGATGGGTGATGGGATGAATCCTAATACTTTCAAAAACTTCTCATCCTTCCATGATATATCTCTCTCCCACAAGGGAGAATCTCATACAATCAGTGTGAATTCATTTGACTCATTTGCGGTGACAGTCAATCTGGGATTGGACTATGGATAACCAATCCATACCCAAGATGATGTCACATGGTTCCATCATGATGACCAAAAGGTCCAATGAGATAATCTCTCCACTAAGTGATATCTCACACTACCTGTAGATAAAAGATATAGAATAAGCATTCCCTATAGAAACTTCAAGAAAAATATGCTGGGATAACGCCTCAACTAGGGGATCCATCTCTCACACAAAGAGTAAAGTAATGAAGGAATGACTCTCACCTATTTATACTAACATTAAATAAAGAGTAGAATAAACACATATCATACCTATGACCATCTAATGTGCCACTAGGTCATAAGTATCCATGACAAAAAGCTATCCATAGCCTCAACCTTTATCTCCCTAATCTTGACTTGGGCCTCTTAGTAGTGGTGGAAGAAGAATATCCTAGCGTTTTTGACCACCCACTACTCCTCCTTATACTCTTCTAGCTCTGCCACCATAGGGGCCATCATTCCCTTATCTAGGATAACCCTAATCATGATGATTCCTCTGCCATGATGGTCCATCAGCCATATGCCAACCCTCCTAAGCACGTCGGACTAGGAAATCATGTGTTTTGTGACCTCATCCATCACAAGAATAGCACCATCCCTCTCTGGGATTCCCTAGTCCTATATGTGGTCCTTGTGCCACACGACCACATGACTTATTCTGATCATGGGGAGGTATCTTATGTTGATATCCTATTAACTGGTGCCTACTATCTACTACAGATGACTTAACCCTATAATACCTACTACCAGCTCTAGATGATTGACATCTCTCTAATAGGAAGCTCTTCATCAACAAAATATACTCCAACACCCTAAAATAGGTGTAAATTCACAAGGGCACTATGCTGGCATAAATATCTCTATAGAGACCCTACTCAAACTTTCATGCTCAGATGTACCCATCTCGAATCATGTCGAGGGAGTACCACGTAAGGTCTGTGAACCTCGCAACATAATCAGCCACTTCCATCCCTCCATGATAAAAATCTAGATGATCATGAAGATAAACTTAGCACAAGAAGGAGGGGTAGTACTCATAATAGAATAGATTTTGGATGTTTGTCCTTGAGATTTTTGAATCATCATGAATTTGAGTAACAAGACTTCACTAGAGCCCAACTATTCAGTGGAAAAGGCTAGCTACCAGTGCAACCACTTGATCCATTGGTGTCTGGATAAGCTTGAAAACAAAAACCATTAACACTATCCAATACTCCATGACCTGGGGGTCTAGATCTCCATGGAACATCAGTGGCATCTGGTTTTGGGACTTGCAGAGTGCACTAAGACTACGTGCATCCTCATCCAATCCTGATGGTATGATATACTAATCAATAGGTGGGGTTGCTGATATCTATCCACCTAGAGGAAAGATCTCATGGAATGGAACTTGAACTGATATCTCATCACTCATTGGACAATAATTAGGATTTGGAATTGGTAAACATGCCGGTTTTCATTATGAAGGAATTCAGATAATTTAATCAAGACTTACCACAATCAGATGAGCATATATATATATATAATGGGGAGAAGAACCAAAAATAATATTCAAATATTAAATCCTATATGATTCATTTACCATCGATTTCTACAACCAATGTCTTGGTATGCCCAGTCAATAAGAAGGTAGTAAAGGTCATAGTGAATAGATACGTCGACTGCTGCACCAACACTGGATTACCTAGCCTAAAATCCACTCTCAAAACACTTTGATAGTGTTTCCCTAAATCCCAACCAAATAATCATAGTGATACTAATATAAACATCATCCCAAGGAATTAACTGCTCTAATACTAATTTGTCACAACCCGAACCAATGGAGCTCGAGCCGCAACTACCCCTAGCACACCTCCATAGGCTAGGGGATAATGAGAAGCACCAAAAGGAATATATAACATGGGAGGCCTTTGCCTAATATACCTATAAACACACACACACACACACACACACACTTGACCATATCAATGTATAAGTGAAGGGGAATAACAATAAAAAGGTTCAATATCTAGATAGTAAACCATGCATGAAAAAACACATAGGATATATAATAGCATGATAGTGTAAACTAAAAAGTAAAGGGAAAAAATAAACATCCAATGATAAAAATGTCACGACCTAAAAAAAATAGAAAAATAAAATTCTAAAAGATACCAGATCCTAATCTCCAAGCTCCAACCACTGCATGAGGTCTAATGCACCAGGTATCCCTATACTCCTCTATATTGGATGACAACCTGTCCGTCATCTTCTTAAGACACGACACACACGAGCATAACCCATGCTGGGTTGAGTATATACATACTTAGTAGGATTCCAGAATTATAAAGGGGGAGTAATAAGAGACATGATAAGAATAAATAGACAATATACATATCAACCCAAAGTAAGAGAAAGTAAACAGAATACAAAAAACATGGACATATATATATATATATATATATATATATGTCCAAACCAAAGAAACCAAAATGAGAGAGAAGGAGGATCTACATATCAAAACCCATATCAGGAAAATAATGTCATTAGTTCTAGAAGCCTATCAATGATTCCCATTATCTCACGTGTCTGTCCATAGGAGTAGCTATGTCAAGGGACCATGCCTCACTACTGTGACACACAGTTGAGGGGGAACAATCTCCAAGTAGAGGACTCATGCCCTGGTATATCGGGAGGTGTGTGTGTGTGTGTGTGGGGGGGGGGGGGGGTTCTCTTTAGTGTAAGGTAGACCTATGAACTATCCGATATGGGGTACAACTCGATAGATTGAGGACCTTTACCCTAATACATCAGGGGGGGGGTTCCACTAAAAGTAAGGAGGACCCACACCCTAATTCAATAGGGGATACCACTTAGTAAATAAAGGATTCACACACTATCCTATAGGGGGTAACACTCTATAAATAGATAGAGGACCCTCTCCCTAGTCCGTCAGGGGGTACCACTTAGTAGATATAGGACCCACACACTAATTCCATAGGGGGTACCACTTAGTGTATGGAGGACCCACAACCAATCCGATGGTGGGGGGGGGGGGTACTAGAGATAGGGGACCTGCATCCTAGTCTGTGAGAAAGGTACCACTCTATAGATAGATAGAGGACCCATGCCCTAGTCTGCCAAGGGGTACCACTCTAATGATCCTTCCTGATCACTTCCATCATTGAGTTCCGTATAAAGAAGAATCCCACTTGGAACATATATAATCATAGCTAAAAACGCACTATAGATTGAACCATCACATTTTATGTGAAAAAAAACTCATAATAGGCTACTTGCGGGCCAAAATTTGAGTCTAAAAGAAATAGATATGATAGGTTAAGGTTTCTTCACACAGAAAGAATGGGTACATGACGTATAAGGGGACCCACAAAATGTGAGTTACCACTATATAGCCTAGCCATGTCCCTAATGGTATATATATCTATTCCCATTTAGGACTACATGGAGTGTAGAGGCACAACACAGAATTTCTGAGCCACTCAGGGTCCAGAACATGCTCCCTAGTCATGTCCGTGTATCCGACCCATATCCATGTACATCAGAACACAACATGTTCTTGGACATTCCCATTACTATGTACTCCTGGAGTACATTCCAAGCTGCCAAAAATTGTTTTTCATGGTGTGTGGAGATACCACATGGAATGTGATACTTATAATATATCTGCGAAAACCCTATAACCATAGCCGCAGGGGATACACGATGTGTGTTCATCAAACTACATAGTGTGTAGTTTCATTTTTCATTTAGATCTATTCTACAGATCCCAAATATATTAAAATTTCTTAAGGTCTTGCCTCCAAGACACCGAAAAATTATGGATCTTTCTCTAGTCAGTTATTTTGGCCCTCCGACAGCGATAAATCGAACCTATGGATCTTGCCGCATGAACCCTCATGTCTTTTGCACCTCACAGCATTCCAATACCATTTATTCCATATCCATTTGGATTATGATAAAAACATTAATCCCCTATAACCCATAAATCCTCTTATTCCATCCCTAATTCTTTGTTCCATTTTTTCACATGATTCCACCGTGAATTTGGTGTTAAATTAGGCTTGGTACCACCTGAAAATATGGAGGCATCACACCGTATCACAATGTAGAAGAATGAAAAGAATCAATGGGATAAAATCAACAAAAATAAAGGTGAATGGTCTCTGGAAAATTATTCTTGGCCAATTAATAGAAGAAGGGATATCCAGGGTGAGAAACAAATTAATAATCAATTAAATATGTACATGGGTATATGTAAAGTATGAAAATTAGAAAAGATAAAATACAATAAGGTGATCATGCTTAGTAGTTTAATAAAATGTGTAAGAATCTAAAAATGGTGATTCCTTACCAGTTTCATATTGTTCTTAATTGAAGAACATGCTTTCCAAAAAAGAAGAGGAATCATTGTATTCATTGCGCGTCGATCTGACTTGATCTGGAGTCTCATCATCACCTAATTTTAATTTTCCAACAGAGGATAAGAAGAAGAAACCTCAAAATGGTCCTAGGGTTATGAGGATAAGCCTAGGAAAATCACCATAATAATGTTTAAAAAGGAAATTCATAATTATGTTAATTAATTTATTAATTAAATTAATTATTTAAATTAACCAATTGAACACACCACCAATGTTCGTGATATCTGCACACGTTAAGTAGAATAGTATTAGGTAATTCATAGGGTAAAGATTATGTTATAGACTCAAATGTAGTCTTGAATTTATGATTTGATATTTTTCTAAGAGTTATCCAATTTTCTTTAAGAAACATCATGGTCATAATATAAAATATATTTAAAATTATTGTTAAATTAATTATGGGAATACATGGATTTGGAATCATATGTTGTCTTAGTTATTGTATCCAAAAATATATATAGAAACATTCTATAGTCATACAAGGAATAAAAAGAGTCTTTAAAAACTATATCATGTGATTTATGTGGATGATGTTGAGTTTGAGGCTGATGTGTCTTTTGAGGAGCATCTGATTCATATTGTGGATCATAGTGAGAAAATATTGCCCAGTAAGACCATGCCATTGGTTAAAATATTGTGGAATCATGGTATTGTTCAGGAAGAAACTCGGGAGAGGGAGGTGGTTATGTGGGACCAATGTCCTGATATTTTTTTCCTGTAGACTTAGTAATGCTCAGAATTGTGGCTTGAGGATGAGCCATTATAAGGTGTTGAGGTTGTAAGATCCCAAACTTATAATGAGGTATGTTCATGTTTGAGTTTTAGTTTGAATTATTTTTAAGTTTTTAATGAAATGTGTCTCAGGAATAAGAGGGGTCTCAAGGGTGAACCAAGGGTTTGGGTCATGAAAAGGCGGAAGAAGATTGAATCATGTGTAGGTTTCACGGTTGTTTCATAGTTAGTGCTAACCATGTGCTAGAACCGTGTGCCATAGATAAGGTGCTCCCTGATTGGTAAAACTGTGCTTGCAAGGAGGATAAACCATGAAGTTTTATAAATATCCATCCCACATAATCACTTCATCATTTTTTAAATTGTGTCGGATCCCCAGGATTCCATGTGACCTATCCCCTATTAGACAAAGGATGGAACATGGTTAACATATAGTTTGGCCAACCGTGCGGCCAAACCATACGCCCCCATTAAAAGTGGGTTTTTACAAATTTACCTCCCTGACATTTAATGAATATAACCCAAATTTTTACCCTATTCTTTCACCAACAACCTAGGTGATGAATCAAACCCTCCCAAACTTCCCAAGGATCAATCTCCCTCATTTAAAAGCCGTTTGGAGTGCTGTTGGGTGCATATTGAAGCTCCTAGTGAGTCTAACACTCATCTATTTTCCATTTTGGGGATTGTTTAGTTGTTCTTATCATTCTGAATCCCAAAATATATATTTTCTAATATATTTCTATTTTTGGGATTTAAAGAGTGTTTGAGGTTGAATCTAAGGCCAAGGTTAAGCTTGTTTTCGTTATATAACTTAAGGTAGGTGGTATAAAAGTTATATACCATAGTCTTAATGTGTTATTTTAATGTGTATTTGGGTGTGTAGTGGTTTATTATTACTTTACATTTTGTATTCCATGGTTTTAAATGGGTATTGGGTTAGTTAAAGGATAAATTGAAACCCTCATGGTTCCCATGTGGTATGATGAGGATGGATTGACCATGACTATGAACACCATGGGGTGGTCCACTCAATTGAACATGAAATACTAGGATTTTGAATGATAAATTTTGGGGTTTATGATATTAAACCATTGGAAAATGTGATTAACATGGTAAAATGGGAAGGTGGGATATTGATTAACTTGAAGAGTTATGTAATTGATGATGGGTAAATGAATGTAAATGATAAATGGTTAATGGGGATTGAACTCATGGTTAAATGGTTTGAAAAAGGGGGAATGAATGGTTGTAATGTATTAAATGGTAAAATCGGATTGTGTTGGAAATTAAGAAAATGATGAATACAAAGAATCATGAAAAATGTGAATATATGAAAATACTATATCCTTTTTTTCTATAATGAAATGGATAATGATGATGAGCCTATGTGATTATGATATATAGTAGTGGGATGTTATATTGATGCTCTACTCCCATGGGTGGTCGTGGATAATGATCATGTGCTTCTGTTCATTGTAGTTATTCAGGGAATGGATTTATTCTCTTAAACCCAAGGGTATAGACATGGCATTCTATATCATGGTTGGGATGGTCAGACATAGAATTACGAATCTCAGTTGGATTCATGGACTGATTATCCATGTTTTTTTGACTGGTGACCCTTTTTGAAACAAGGTTTAGATGCCTATTATGGGACAAAGTAGGTTTGATGAAAATGGGTAAAATGTGGAATAAGGAAATGAGAGTAATTGATCTAATAAATTTGAAGTGATGTAACCTTTTTTATTTTGCTGTTTTATTATTAATTATATTTTTTTATACATTTTATTAGATTGGATATTTTTTATATACTGTTAGTGGTGTCCTATTGATCTGTACTCACTCCTTTCTTGGGCCACATTTGGGTACCTGAGTAGATTTCATGGTCATAGTTTAGAACAAGAGGAAAATGAACTATTCTAGAAGGTTTATTTAGGGGTTCAAGGATGTGCATGAATGAGGGAACTATACTTGGTTTTAGGAACCATTTTTGGGATTTTACTCCTTATCTTTATTTGGTTTTTTTCTATTACATTTGGAACTATATAACATGAAATTTCATATTTGATGCTTGGCTGTTGGTATATACCTAGTTTTGGGAAATGGTTTTGGGAATGAATAATTATCTATTGTGTAGATATGCTATTTCTTATTTTATATTTTTTGGATTACTCTGATAAAGAGGGTATAGTATCCCCACATCATCATTATAATCTCGTTTCTAGTCGGAAACCTCTAGCATATGGGGAGGCATGCCTGAGGTCACGTAGAAAACCAGCTCAGGACACTGATTAGTGGCACCTAGGCTAGAACATTTCATAGGACAAATTTCATATGAATAATATAATTCTAATATACATAGATGAAATATCATATGTCCCATTAAAGAATCATCTACATAGATGAAATATTCTATGTGCAACAAATTGTCATATACATATGAATTTTGGATTTGAAAAATCTCAAACAGAATTTAAATATCATATAACAACTCCAAAAATCCTCTAGTATCCTCAAATGTCTTATTCATAGGATAATTTTACTAAACATAAGGCTTTTTAATTTGATAAATTTTAGATAACATAATATTATATATCCTCCTTAAAATATCTTACCACTATTTGGAATGTCTTACATGTAAGACAATTCTCTCACACAACTCACAATTTATCCTACGAAGATGAGCCAACTCCAGCATAGTAATTATAGAATAAGTTTGAAATTCATGAAATCAATAATGGGATTCCAAAATAAACTCCCCACATATTTTAACAACATTAAAATACTAAAATTTAAGTTTAGAATTTATTTTAATATTTATAAATATAAAATAATTAATTAAAAATCATGTTTTAATCCATTTAACAATTAAATTTTAGATTATTCTTAAAACTAGGAAATGTGATATTTATATAATAATATTTTAAAATAGTGGAATTAAAATCATTAAAAACTAGGAAAAAATGTATAAAAAAATTTTCTTTTCAATTCTCCTACACTTAAATATTAGACTCTAAGACAAGTGATCTTCAAAAATATTATCCAAGAAAAATTCACACACTAGACAATATGAGTTTCCTTTTTCAAAAATATGATCCTCATTATTATAATGAATCATTAATGTACTTAGTTCTATTTTCATCATTAATTACATTCAATTAATTTTTTTACTTATTATTTTAAGCATGCTTATACCTACTTTCTTGAAATTATTTCACTCAATACTCAAGTATGAATTTCAAAAAAATATTTTCTCATTTCAAGTTATTTAAAGTTTTACCATTGTACATATTAATTTATTCATATCCACCCAATGAGTCAAGTATTTATGAAAATCATGAGGGTTTTCCAGGGTTTTTCTCTATCTTAAGGTTATTGGTTTCTAATGATAATATTCTGAGCTAGATTAAGAGTTTTAGCTCTACATTGAAGAAAAATGTATGATTTTCAATATAATTTAAGAATTTATTACTAATTCTATCATTATCCACTAATTTATCTATACTCCAGTTGATATTCAATAAGATAGATTACAAATTTTTCATTTTAGTATAATCAAACATTCCCCTTTCTTAGTTCCTCTAGTTGGTTTTTATTGATGATGATTTTTTTACTTTAATTATGATCTTGAAGGAAGAGAGGGAATTTTAATTTCTATCTCATGGGTTTAATATCCTTATTACCCTCTATTATGGATTATTTTATTCTATATTATACATTCCAAGGCCTTCCCTCAAGAATATTAATCAATCCCTCTAAATGAATCATGTAATAAAATTTCATCTCAAGTAGTCCTCCAAATTCTTCTTCATTTTATTAAGCAGTACAACTTTTTAATAGTTAAAAAATGATGATATATTTCTTCCCAATACTACCATTTGGAATTATTTCATCTTTTTTGAGATCTAGATATATAATTTCTATTCTATAATTATTTTTCATATTTTATTTTTAAGACGAGGAATTAGGTAATATTTGCTTAAAATAGTGGTAAAATTCCATTCCAAACCTTTTATGACATCTTAGAAATTTTTCAATCCTTCCTATATTATTTTTATCACAAAATATCAACCAATATATAGTAATAATTTCTTCCTTCAGCTCAATAATATCTATCAAAAGTGTTTCTTTCAACTCACTTTCTCCTTTCCCCACACTAGAATTCAACCTAGATTATTCATTAGATTATAGAAAAAGGTAGATATAGATTTTTATGATAGTATTGTGGCTACATAAAAAGGTCATCAATGGATGATAAGTTCTATAAGGATTAAATTTAAAGTTAATATTTAAAATAGAGTTCTTTAAAAAAGGTATTCAATAATAAAAGATTACCTCAATCATATAAAACATAAATTCCTTAATGTTCTTAGGTTTTGAATATATTACTCAGAAAATTATAGTTATTCAAACATATATTGATTATCTCAAGAAAAATAGAATGGTAAATAATATTTAAAAATAGGTTCAAAATACTCTTAGGTAAGTGATTAAAATACAGGATAATATTTCATGGCTTTAGATTTAAAAATAAAAGGAATTTTCATGAATTTCCCATAATTAGAATCTGAAAACAAGTTTATTTCAACATCCATAATATATTAGTAAATGGTTTAAATTAGTTTCCTAACATTGAATTGTATTAGAATTTTGTAATGATATTTAAATTAATCTCAAAAAGTTTATAAAATACACTAAAAAATAATTAAAAATAAACATATAAAAAATGAAAAAGACATAAAAAATTGAAAATATGAAAAGTCCTAAATCAAAATGGTTCCCCCCCACAAACTTAAGTGATACAGTGTTATCAAATAATTATGAAAAATTTATCATGTAAATTATAATTTAAATATAATTATAGAAATCAATAATGTGTTAATAAGAGTCACAACTTGATAATTTTCAGTGATAGACATGTTGGAGGAGGGTGATCTCCTCCACTGGAGTTTGAGAAAAGTTTCCACAAAATTTCTTCAACATATTACCATTAATAGTGAATGGATTCTTGTTTCCTTATTTAATAAGATACACAACACTAAATGGATATACATTAATGAATATAAATAGATCTTACCATACAGAACTTAGTTTAACTTGAATCATCTTGAGTATTGAGTTTCATAACAACACCTAGTCCCCTAGATGTAAGTATTTTATTAGATCAAATTTTCATGATCTACTCTAGTTCTTCCTTTGTAAATTTTAGAATTTTAAAAATATTCTCTTCTAACATACCCCAACTCATATTTCTATAGTTTATTATCTTTTCCATCACCATCCCAGCCCAGATTTACTTCTCTCATATCCCAATATACTTTGTGTTTCAATTCCACAAGTAAGTTAAATATATTTACATAGAATGTAATATATAAACTCATTAAAATAGAGGTTTTATTAGATATTATAAAGTCCCATGAATTATCTTATAACATGTGACTACCCTATTTAATTTTTAGTTTAATATATTTCTCCAAATACCTTTGATTTCTTTATTCAAAACTTTAACTTGCCCATTTTTTTGAATGATAGGGTGTGGATGTCATATTATATAATACAAAACTACTCATAAAAGTCTCTATGATCCTATTGAAAATGTGTTTCCCTTTATCACTGATGATGTATCTTGAAAATCCAAACCTAAAAATTATGTATGTCATGACAAAATCACAAACAACTTTAGCATCCTTAGTTTTGATGGCCTCCTCAGCTGGTCAAACACTTGGTTATCTATTCCTTTATTGGATTTGATTTCCAAATTGAATTATTTAATTAATAAGAATAATTTGACCAATAAAATATTTTATTTATCCTTATTTATCAATTACCTAAGGGTTTCATGATAATAAAATATTGTATCTTTATTTCAAAGAAATCAGGTTCTGAATTTTTCTAAACAAAGATAATCGATATAAATTCTTTTTTTGTGGTAGTATGATTGATATAGGAAACATATAATGTTTTGGAAGCATATAAAATTTCATGATATTTTCCTTTAATAATTTTTTATAGAACTACTCCCATAGATTGTTCGGAGGCATCAAAAAAAGCTCGAAGGGTTGTTCCCAATTTGGTGGCTGTATCACTGGTTGTGTGATCAATCTACTCTTCATGTTATCAAAATCCTACATGAACTCAATATTAAATCAAAGTAAACACCTTTAAAAATTAACTTATAAATGGGAAGAGAAATATTTTAAAAAATAATAATAAACCTTATATATAAACCTATATATCTTAGAAAATATCCAACAAGTTTCACACAAGTTGGATAAGACAATAAATTTATCATTTCAATTTTTGCTTTATCCCCTTAGTGCCTTTTTATGAAATTAAATTCCCAAGGACTATTCGTCTTTCTACCATGAAGTGAAACTTTTCAAAATTCAAAAAGAGATTCATTTATATGTAATGTTTTAAAACTTTTTATAGAATTTTAATGTAATGATAAAATAAGTCTCTAAAAATAATAAATTCATAACAAATATATCCAAGAAGTCTTCAATGTGATCTGAAAATATACTCACTTTGCACCCATGGAATTTAACTAGGGTATTACAGAATCTAAATGGTGTCCTTTTGTAATAAAATGTATCAAAGGTACATGTAAATTTAGTCTTATTCTAATCATATAAAGCAATGGGAACCTAAAAGAAACCTAAAAAACCATATAGACAACAAAAATTAGTTATTCTTAATAATATCCCTAACATCTGATCAAGAAATGAAATAGGGAAGTGATATTTCCTAGTAAACTGATTCAACTTCCTATAGCCTATACAAATTCTCTAATTTCTCTAAATTTTCATTGGTATTAACTCATTTTTTTCACTCCTAATAATGGCCAATATAGTTTTTAGGAATAATATGAATAGGGATAACCCATTGTTAATATGAAATGGGGTGGATGATGAAATCTTCCAAGAATCTCTCTATTTTGTTTTGAATACCTTCATAATTGTGGGATTCGACCTCGTTTGGGACTTCCTAATAGTTTTGGAATTTTATTCAAGTAAAATACTATACATGTTGATTTTGGGATTAAAGCCCAAAAATTAAACTAAAATAAAACCCATTTCATTAAAGCTTTCTCAAAATAATTCCAATAAATTCTTGTTCTTGGTTAGGGGTGAAATTATTGGAAATTATCAGTGGTTGTTTTTCTCCTACAATGAGATACACATACATAAAATTGTTTTGAAGTGGTTTTAATTACATATTTTTGGGATGTTCTAAAGATAAAATTAAATGGGGCTTACTCACTTTTATATTTTTAATTTCCTAAACACAAGATGACATATAATTTTCTACATTATTAATTAAATAATAAAATACCTCAAAGAAGCTAGAATTTACCTCTTCCTTTAATATGAGAAAATATTTTATATATTACTAAGTATATTAATAATCAATGGTAATTTCAATCATTAAATTTTTCCCATGCAATAAAAATTCATTTAACACACATGGATATTTACTGGGTTCAAACTCTTCAATGTGGGAAAGTTTAATAAGTGAATGGTCATCTCAAGGATTCCTTATGGAGTTAAAGATATTATAGTGGACTATACTATATACAAAATACACACTGAGTATTCCTTAATGTAAATTTATGATTATCTGTATTTTATTTAAAAATGGCCTAAAAAAATTGATGGTTTAGTGGGATTGGGTTCTATCTTTCTCCATGTTTAGTACATAAAAGTCAGATGGTAAAATTAGGTCTTAAACTTAAACTATAACAGTTTTTACACTCATACTAGAAAATTAGTTGACATATTTTCAAGTTTCACCACCACTATTGTGGGATTAAATTATCCCATATATAATGAATTAAAAAAAGTGAGGCATTACATTAATGGAAGCACCTCTATCACAAAATACATATGAAAGGGTTATAGATCCTACGTTTAAAGGGATAGAGAATTTTCCAAGATCTTATAATTTGGTTGAAAATTTTGGTGTGATTAGAGATGATACCCATATTACCAAATTAAATATTTTATTTAATTTAAGCGACCTTATCTTGGTGAAAGGTTCTTTTAAGAAATTGGAATACTTGGGAATTTTTTTGAGAGCCTCAAGAAGGGGTATGTTGAACTGAAATTTCTAGAAAGTCTCCATAATTTGTATTTGAAGTTCTTACAATTGAATCTTTTTATATTGGATAATACTTGATGAGAATAGAAGTGGAAGATATTTCTTTCCCCTTTTCTGAATTTAGAGTGGTGTTTACTACTTCATATTTATTAGTTCATAATTCTCTTCCACCTTTTTATTTTCTTCTTTCCTAGAATATTTTTTAGGAATCTATCAAGAATTTATATTATCAATTTCTTTAATTTTTTGTTTTTTTCATTCATGTTTTGGTGTGGATGGTTGTTGCAGTTATTTACCACTTATTTTAGTCATCATGTTTACATTACCCTTGGAATTTGAGACTTATTAGGACGGTAATTTTCCTAGATATTTGAACCTAATTTACATTAAGTTGTTGAGTTTGTCTTTTAGTTTCCTAACCTCATTTCTGAGCAATCCAACCTCAATCCCTTACTGTTGTTATACCAGCGGTGGTGTAATATTTGTATATTTTTCAAAGTGTCTTTTTCTATTGGAAATGATAGGGTTTTTGGTAATAATACTACTTATAAGGCTATTAAAAAGCCATCCGTTTATGGAATAGTGGGTTTTTCTCTGAAAGGGGGGCTGTTCTTGAAACGGGTTTTGAAAAGGAGGGCCTGTATAGTTTTTTTGTTTTCTAAATCTATATTGGGTTTATAAATTTTCTCTACATCCTTGGTTTTTTTGGGTAAATTTCTTGGATAAAGTAATGAAGCTCAACTATCCATGACCTATACTTCTACACCCTATTCAATGAAATGTGTAGGAGATAAACATAGACCACATACCATGGCTGGTGATTTTTGTTCACTAGTTTTCTTAGAGGCCACTTGTTTTAAAAGAATGGTTATCTATTTGAGTCTAGATTAAAGTAATTTAAATGATTAAATATTTATTAGATATTTTATACCTCTTATATTTGTAGGTCTTGTGCCAAAATATTTTGAGTTTTGTTCTATATTATTAATCAACCTCTTAGTTTCTACAGGTGATTTATCTATCAATGATCCTTCAGATGATTCATCTAATATTTTTTTTTTATTTTTTATAAATCCTTAGTAAAAATGACTAGAAATATATTCTCCACTATAGATTTATGTGGGAATCTGACACATAATTCTTAAACTTCTCCAAAAACTCATAGAGAGTTTCTACGTAAGCTTATATAATGGTATACAACTCATTCTTGATGGATTTTATCCTAGTGGCGGGGAAGAAGCTATAAAGTAATATTCTATATCAATAACCCCAGTCATAGATCTATATTGGTTGTAGGATGTACAACAAATCCTTGGTTTCTCCTTCAAGTTAAAATTAGAATTACCTCCACTTAACCTATTCACCATCCACTCCCTAGGGCTTCAATCCAAGAAATCCAATGTGAATTATTTTATGTTTTTATCGGGGTCATCACTTTATAACACTGTGAAATATTGGTAGAAATTATATTAGACCATTTTTAAGTTCAAAATCAATATACAAAGTAGGCATGAAAATTTTATTATTTTTATTAAGGAATTATGGTTCACATAAGTGTCTCAAGGTCTAATTTGGGTTAATTTCCATGATTTTGGGATCAAGGTGAACACTATAAGTTTCACTTGAGTCTATTAAGGAAACTTACTCAAAGTTATATTGTAATTTTAAAATTATAAATCTGTTCATCAAGGTTCTTTCAATTTCTAGATTAGAATGGATGAATGGGTTGTTAGAGGTTATAGTCATGAACATTAAATGTAAGATTATTGAAAACACCTCCTTGACATTGATGCTTAATTATGATACTAAAAAATATCATGGGGTGTAGGAAAAAGCAATTATTTCCCAGGTAAAATGTAGTAGTAGTAGTAACACTAGGTTGTCTTGAGAGATGTGTGATCAACAGTTAGTTCTCACTCAAAGAAAATGGTTTTTTTTAATTTTTTTGGTTTTATATATAATAATAATTAATGAGTTAAGGATATTGGAATAAAGATAATGAAAAAGTGTTTTTTGGTTTATATTTCTATTTTCAATGTTATCATAGTCCTTAAATTTTTTATTCTCTTCTTATTAATTGATATGTGAGACATTACTAAATTGATTCATCAATCAACCTTGATTGAATTTTATTGTGTATAATTATCAAAATGATATTACTAGTTTGTTATAAACCATAACATGTGTTTGAAAAGTTAATAAAACAATACTAAACTAAAGAGGAAATACCCTATTGGGCATTGGTTCTCCTGATAAATACCAAAGTAACCCACTACCTCCAGAAAAATTCCATTGAAATATTGAAACTAACCACCCAATAAAACATATTGCTTCAAGTAAAGGTACACTAGTTAGAGTTAGATTAAAAACTATCAATTTCAGTATTAACAATGAAAAAATTTAAAACCTTAAACAAAATTACAATAAATATATCAAACCACCCATGAAAACTAAAATCAATCAATAAAAGAGGGTTTTGTTCATTAATTTCATGACTCAAGTATTGTAGCAGATCTCCTTCCCTTAAACAATTATTTATGTTTTACCCTCCATTTTAAGGGTAACATAAATTAAATTGGAATGAGAATGAATTATAGAACTAAATAAAGTAGAAAATACAATTAAAATAGAAAACAATAATAGCAGCAGGTTATCCAAAAAGTCACCATGAGTTCCTAATCATCTGGTTTGGCCTCATGATCCTTTTAAATTGATACAACCTCCTTTTATTTAGGGTATTAAAATCCCATGAAATAGTTTCTCTTTGATTTTTTGTAAATTCTATTTCTTCCTCATAGCTTCTGATCTCTATCGTGATCTAGAATTCTGAAAAATTCATAGCTTCATTCCTCAATTATTTATCAAAATATTGTATATATTATTTTAAATATGGCCTCCTATGAATGGTTTCAATAATACTAAAGTGTTACCCCAAAGTCTCGAATTGAAATACAGATGAGTCCCCTGAAGTCATGTTGTGACCATTCTTTAGATAATTTTAGAAAAAGTAAATTATCCCACATAAGCACTAAAAATCTCTTATGTGGGCCAAATGTTATACACAGACCAATTTTAATATGAATAGTATAATTCTTCTACATGTAGATGAAATTCCATACGACTATTTGAAACTTCATCCATTTATATAGGATCTAATACATGTAGTAAAATGTCCTATCACTATCATCGTTCATTTATTTATTCAGATATAAAAAGTGGGGCAAGAACCCCCAAGGGCAAGTAAAAGACTACCACAAGCCTAAGGAGGTCTGAAATAATGTAACCCAAGTGCATCACCCTAAATGAGATCCAAACTCTCTAGTTTCAAGAGATCCACATTAAAGACGTAGTAAATGTTGGAGTTTGGCTCGACCAAGGAGGAAAGGTGATCCGCCACTTTGTTCCCTTCACGCCATGTGTGAAGCACTTTGGTGTTGTTATTGAGAAGCATGCCCAGACACCTTCTAATGATATAGGAAATTGACCATGTGATTAATTTTTCCTTTTAAAGTTATCAATACAGTTTAAATATCATATGAAAACTTAAAATATCCTCTCGCATCCACAAAATGTATTACACATAGGATAATTATTTTATACATAAGACTTTTTCTTTGAAATTTTTTGAATCCCTTGAATATCATATGACCTCCTTAAAATATCTTATGGCCTATAAAAATGTCTTATTATTAGGAAAATTCAATTATGTGAATAAAAATTTATTTGATGAAGCTGAAGATAATTTCCTTATTCATTTTTTCCAATTCCAGTATAGTACTTCCAAAATATTTTAAAACTTCATGAAATAAATCCCAGGCTTCTAAAATCTTCTCTAAACATCCCATAACAACATCAAAACACCCAAAGTTAAGTGTATGATTTATTGTAATAATTAAAAAGATAAAATAAACAATTAAAAATCATATTTTTATCCATTTAACAATTAAATTCTAGATTATTCCTAAAAACACAAAATGTGATATTTATATAAGAATTGATTAAATAGTGGTATTAAAATAATTGAAACTCATGACAAAATTATTGAAAATATTTTCTTATAATTGGAACTCATTTTAGTATATATGAATTTTTTTTAATACATATCCTTAAAAGGATAATGTAAGACTTGCGTGAATCATTATCTATCTTACCATATCTAATAAGGAATAGTTCCAACTTTCACTACAAACATTAAATTGTGATGTGTAAAGAGGAGTAAGTTGAGATAGTGTCCCAAACTACTTTATATAATTGATGAACTCTTAGTAAAGATACTCCCCACTATGGTATGATAAGAGTTTACTTATCTTCTTACTAAGATTATTCTTTAATTTATTCTTGTATTCCTTAAATTTATCAAAGGAATAATACTTATACCCCATTAATAACACATATCCGTATCTACTAAAATCATTGGTAAGAGTTATAAAGTAAGAGTATCCACCTCTTACTTTTACTGGAAAATGTTCATAGATGTCTATATGAACTAATTATAGAATCTTAGATTATATTTGACCTTTTAAATTATAGAATCCTTTAGGTCCACTTGGATTTGATTAGGACATTTATTATTATTTTAATTAAAGAAGAGTTAAAAGAGTTAAAATCAAACTTTAATAACTAAACCATTTTTATTATAGGGTTATACATAAGTTAAATTTGAATATAAAAATTCATTAGAAAGCTAAAAATATTTTCTACATAATGGTATTTTATTATAATTTTTATAAATTAAATAATTAAATATATTTATGACACAATGATGATGCAGTAATTACCTTATTAATGAAAGATTAAAATAATTGATATTATACATATAAAAATAAATATAATTTGACACTTTTAATGAATTAAACTAATTTTCTAGGTTAATATGACATGTTAGGGTTGATTAAATGAATTATTTTTTAAGTAATAATGCTGTTATAAATTTAACAAAAACAAAATCCCAAATATTGTCAAAATTGACATAAAAGAGTTTTTAAAACAAATATTATATTATTAATTGATATTCTATTACTAAAAATATAAGGTTCGTCGAAATGGCTTAAATAATATTACATATGTCATTAATGAACCACTTGAGGTTCTCTTGGAAGTTTATATTATGTTTATTAACCATATAATATAGAAATACAAAGAGACATGGTAAATGCCAAACTATTTAATTAAGAGTTAAATCTAAAATATAAGGTTAATATAGTGACCCAAACCTATATAAAACCTATTGGTTGAGTAGTTTTAGACTCATAACCACCTTATCCTTAAAATAAATTATTTTGGAGCCATTATAAACCGAAAATGATTTTATTATAAAATAATATTTCAATCTTTTCTTAAGGTGCCCCTCACCCCTATTATAGAAGGGAACTTCCCATTCTCTCAAATTCACACCTTAAAAGACATTTGTATCAGCCAAAACTAGCCCAAATATACTCTAAACTATCATATATTCATTCTAGAGTCCTTACTTTATTCAGAAATCCAACCTGAGGATCCATTTTGATCAAATAAAAAGGAAGAACCTGAAGAAGAGGTAAATATTTCATCACCTCTTTCAAGTTCTTTTATTCTTCCACTTTCTCTTTCTTTATTGTTTACATTATAAAATAATAACTCCAGTATCTTATATATACTGTGATGTTCTTATAAAAATTTTATAACCATATTCATTATTTTATCCATCATATAAATGACAAAGTCACCATACGTGCGTACGTACGGATTACCGTCTCCACGCTGTGGTGTAATTTTTTATTCAAATACTTCATCATTTGGATGGGTATAATAATGATTATAGAATATGTAAATAATATATATAAAATGATAATGATTATTTATATATGATATACCATCCAATTATATATTATTTTAATATTAAAAGAATGATATTGTCGCTCGTGTATACATACAGATTACTGTCTCCACGAACGTGATGAGATTCATTCCCCATCGTATCCATTCAAGACTAATTTTTATTTGATGATTAAAATTAATGTTTAAATGATTAATTTAATTATGTATATTAATAAGATACATCCTATCCATAATAAACATTACTTACATAACAAATCATATAAAGTAAAATGAACCAGTTAATACACGAAACAATGATACTACTGAAATATCACTAACAAAACAATATAAGAAGATAATATATGATATCATATTTATGTATATAGTTATTGTATAATTTAATAACAATGATTTAACTATTAAAAAATAGTTTAACGTACCCTTGATCAAGGAAAATTACAAGGTAAGGGTTAATTTCAAAATCTCTTTATTATCCGAGGTTGTTTTTACATAAGTATCTACTGGGACCTCTTTATCATCCACATCTGTGTTTTCTTAAAAATGTTTTTCAAATTTTTTTTACTATTTACTAGACAATGGGTTAAATTAATTTATACCCTTATTTAACCTTATATGTTTTCAAAGGAATCTTTCCATCGTTTTCCAAACAAGGTACTTTTATAACCTTTTCGACAAAATTATGGTAAGAATGTTTTTTTAACTTATACGATGCATGTGGATATTTTATGCCATTATAAAATCATTGAAGATTACCTTAAAATATTATTAAAATATTTTCCAAATAAATGTTTTCTTTTATAAGTATATGACTTTTAAATGATTTCAAAATAGAAATAGATATTTCTCTAAAAAAAGTTTTTATTTCATCTATGTCAATATCCTTTGATGAATTTTAAGCTTGTTTGAAGTTGATTTATTATGATACAAAACTTCCATATCGTATTTAAGGTTTTGTGATATGTTTGGTTGTGGATGTGTTATTTTTACACCATTCATGGTTTATAGATAAATTATTGACATTTCATACGCTAGTTTTAATACGAATGTTTATGTTATGTTTAAACCTTTTCATATGAGGAATACATTGGACTTAGTAAGTGATGGGTGGAGCCCTATATTACTCCTAGATTCATTGGTAGGTCTCATGAGAAAAAATAGTGTCTTGGAATAAGGCCTTTACAAAATATTATTTGTAGTCTTGGAACAAGGCCTTGACTATGTGGTTATGAATTCTGGCATTATGCATTCCATCATTATGAAAGTGGCTATTGATATTGCATGTGATTATTAGACTAGTAGAATATCCATGTGAATAAGTAAATGGAGTTATTTGATTTTATCTTTTCTATATTATACTAAAGTTAAAGTTTAAAAGGATTTTGTTTTAGTCTTACTTTGCCTTAAATGTTTATGCTTATTTATGAAAGTTTCCGCTATATTGTTATCCTTACTGAGCATTTGAGCTCACCCATTTCTATGTTTTATTTTTCCAAGGATGCGGAGAAGTATATAATGACTGACCTATAGGGATAGTCTAAGGGATATGAGTGTGGCCTATGGAGACTATGTTGGTGTAGTTTTTCATTTTATAATTTAATGTAAAACTTATGACTGTATCTATTATTTCCAAGGCTACTAAACTAATAAATATTTTAAGTATTGATCTTTTGTGATCATTCCAATGTTATTTAATAATTCAATAACTTTGGGTAACTAGATTCGGGGCATTACAGTTGGTATCAGAGGAATTTTAGTACAAACCTTTGAAGCTAGATTTAGAAAAACTCTGATTAGAGCACATTACCCTAAGATGGACTTTGAGGATTAGTATAGAAGAACTTCCTACAATTTTGGTATTATATAGATTTTGTGAGTTTTCCAAGAAATACATCCCTATCTGGATATGATAAGGTAAAGGAGGCTCTGGAAAAAATGTACCTAGGGGTAAAACCCAAAAACACCGCTTTGAGCTAGACTCGAACAGGAACTGGTGCACGGCAACGGGCCTTACTGCACTCTTGGTTACAACACTCCCGGAGGATATGCTTAGGATAATTCTCATTTTATTTACAAAAAATTATGAAGGGTTTATGAGTATATAATTCCTTAAAGAAAACATTTTTATGATTATGGATTATATCCATAAACTGTTCAATTTATGTTAACTATTTTACAAGTTCGGAATTATGTATTGTGATTCATAAACTAATCTAGTGTATGTCATTGTTTAGAAATGGTGCCTAGTGAAAGGAATGGAAACCATATAAATGCATGTAATCCATAGAGGGATTGACATCCAACTCAAGATAATTATAGTGGAGCTGGTGATGCAACTGGTGTTGATAAGCTTATCACTATACTTGGAAAACTCACTCAGGTTATGAATAATAACGTTACCCAAATGGAGCACCCTGATCCACAATGCGAAGGATAAATATTAGACTGATTCATGAGGCAACAACAAATATTATTCAATGGGACTAAAAATCCATTTGTAGCTGAGCAATGAATAAGTTCATTAGAGAAAACATTCCACGCTTTGGAGAGTAGTGAAAGGGAAAAAGTTGTTATGACAGTTTGTCGCCTCACTAGAGATGCAGATCAATGGTGGTCATTGATTCAAAACACAAAGGAATATGATGAAGTATCAAATATATAATGGATGGATTTTAAATAGATTTTATTAGAAAAATAATTTCCTCATGACCATCGAGCGGATATGGAAAGATAATTTCTGAGTCTCAGGCAAAAAGAGGATGAGAATGTTGCAAAGTATGAGGCTAACTTTACAAGGTTAGCAAGACATGCTGTAGATTATATATGTAACCCAAGAAGTAATATTGATCATTTATTTGAGGGGTTAAAACCATTTCTCTGGCGATCATTAGTCTCACAATCATTTTTTCTATATAAGGATATTGTCTCATGTGCTATCAAGACATAAAATGAATTATCTAAGTCTTATGACTTTAAATAAAAACAAGAGAAGAAGAGATATGCTGAACATTCTGGAAATGGAAATAATGGAAAGAAGAGAAAAGTTGAATATCCATTCTGTGGTTAATTTGGGAAGAAACACCCTGGTACTTTCCTAAAGGGAATGAGAGTCTGTTACAAAGGTGGTGAAAAAGGCCACCAAGCTCGTGATTGTAAGGGGAAGAAAGAGGATGTTAATGTTGAATGCTACAGTTGTAGAGAAAGGTGTAATTTTAAAAATGAATTTCCTAAGTGCCAAGGAAAATTACCACAGAAAAGGCCAAGGGATCAAGTCCAAGCTTATACTATCACTAATTTTGAGGTTGAAGCTCCGAATGATGTGGTGGCAGGCAATTTAATGGTTTCCTCAAGTTTAGAAAATGATTTATTTTATCCTGGATCATCACATTGTTTCATATATTCCCAATTTTCTAAGAAAATTAGATATTTTCAATTTGACTTAACAAGGTAGTTGTCAGTCAAAACACCTAAGGGAAGTATCATTGCAACAAAGTTTTGTGAATCAGTTCCCATTAGAGCATATAAATGTTCTTTATCTGCTGATCTCATCATCATACCCATGATTGAATTTGATATAATCCTTGGTATGGATTGGATTTCAAACCATGATATGAAAATATATTGTAAGAATAAGGAGGTTACAATTATCAATAATGATAAGGAGTACCTTATCTTTAGATAAGAAACGTCACCACCTAATTCTTATCTAAATCCACCCCTAGTAGCTCAACTAAATTCAATTATTGGGGAGGAAGAGAATGAAATAACTGTGGGTGAGGAAAGGAATGTTCAAATAGAGGATATACATATTGTGCAAGAATATGTTGATGTGTTTCCCAAAGATTTACTTAGACATCCTCTAGAATGAGAAATTGAGTTTTCCATTGATTTAATTCGTGGTAAAAGGCCCATATTGAAGACCCCTTATATAATGGCTACTATAGAATTAGTGGAACTAAAGAAACAAATATAGGAATTAAGTAACAAGGGATTTATTCACCCTTGTGTTTCTCTATGGGGAGCCCCTATTCGTTTTGTTAGGAAGAAAGATAGATCTATGAGGTTGTACATTGACTATAGGGAAATAAATGCTATAATAATAAAGAACAAGTATCCCCTACCATGCATTGATGATTTATTTGACCAACTTCACGGAGTTCAATATTTTTCAAAGATTGAACTTCGATATGGATATCATCAGTTGCGTGTGAATAAAGAAGATATTCTGAAAACAACATTTTGAACTAGGTACGGGCATTATGAGTTTACAGTAATGCCTTTTGGATTGACTAATGCACCCTCTGTCTTCATGGATCTAATGAATAGAGTTTTCAAGGAATATATTGCTGAATTTTTAGTGGTATTT
Source organism: Viscum album (assembly GCA_963277665.1). Taxonomy (NCBI): domain Eukaryota; kingdom Viridiplantae; phylum Streptophyta; class Magnoliopsida; order Santalales; family Viscaceae; genus Viscum; species Viscum album. The sequence goes on along the minus strand of OY728152.1, from coordinate 1,451,029,722 downwards.
ATTGATGATATCTTGGTATACTTAAAAATATTAGAATATCATGAAAATAACTTGCACATTATTCTAAAGACTCTTAGAAGAAATGAATTATATGGGAAATTTAGAAAGTGTGAATTCTGGCTTTAGGAGGTTTCTTTTCTTGTCCATATTGTCTCTAAGGATGGAATCTATGTTGATCCTTCAAATACCAAGGAAATCCAAGAATGGCCAGCACCAAAGAGAATAACTGAGGTACACAGTTTTATTAGTTTAGCAGGTTATTATTGACGTTTTGTCCAAAATTTTTCCCGGTTGGAAAACCCATTAACAAAGATCACACGTAAAGGGGTTAAATTTGTTTGGACGAAAAGAGTGTGAAGAATGGTTTGAAGAACTGAAGAGAAGATTATTCAATGCTTCTATCTTGACTCTACCTTCAGGGAATGATGGGTTTGTTATTTATAGTGATGCTTCCAAGAAAGGACTTGGTTGTGTCCTTATGTAGAGTGATAGAGTTATTGACTATGCATCATGACAACTAAAAATTCATGAGAAAAACTATACTACTCATGATATTGAGTTAGCACCTATAATATTTGATTTAAATATATAGATACATTATCTGTATGCTAAAAAATGTGAGATATATACCGATCACAAGAGTTTGAAGTATATTTTATCACAGAAAGAAGTCAACATGAGGCAAAGAATATGGCTTGAACTACTCAAGGATTATGATTGCACCATATACTACCACCTAGGGAAGATAGATAAGGTGGCATATGCTTTGAGTAGAAAGGATCATGTAGTTTTGAACAAGATGATAATTTAAAGGGATCCTATTTTTATAGCTCTAGTAAAGATGGATATGGGAATAACCATAGAAGGTCAAAGATCAATTATTTTTCAAATGGTTTCCAAACCATATTTACTATAAAGGATAAAAAGTTCTCAAACTGATGATGAGGAGTTTCAAAAGAAAATTAAAGCTGTGAAAGATGGGAGATTGAGTGAATTTATATATGAAGATGGGATTTTGAAATTTGGGAAGAGACTTTGTGTTCCTGATTTACCTGATCTAAAAAGGGAATTGTTGGATGATGCTCATAGCTCCAATTTCTCTATACACCCTAGTAGCACTAAGATGTATAGAGATTTGAAGAAAAATTTTTGGTGGGACAACATGAAGAGGGAGATTTCTAATTTTGTGTCAAGATGTATGGTTTGTCAATAAGTGAAAGCTAGAAGGAAACATCCTGGAGGAGTCATGCAACCACTTCCCATACCTGAGTGGAAATGGGATAATATTATGATGGACTTTGTCATGGGGCTACCAAAGACTCCTAGAAGGAATGATTCCATATGGGTCATTGTTGATCATCTTACCAAGTCATCACATTTTCTTGCTATAAGATAAGATTTACCACTTGAACGTCTAGCAAGAGTATATATTAATGAAGTTGTAAGACTTTATGTAGTACCCTTATCAGTTGTTTCTGACCGTGATCCCTATTTTACATCAAGATTCTGGAAAATTCTTCAGAAATCCCTGGATACTAAACTTCGTTTGATCGCTGCCTACCACCCTCAAACTGATGGACAATCGGAACATACTATTCAAAAATTATAATACATGTTGAGATCTTTCTCACTTGACTTTCAAGGTATGTGGGATCAATATTTACCTCTGCTAGAATTTTCATATAACAATAGCTTCCATTCAAGTATTCAGATGGAACCATATGAAGCGTTATATGGAAAGAGATGTCGCACACCAACTTGTTGGGATGACGTTGGTGAAAGAAAACTCGTAGGCCCAGAACTTGTTGAGGAAACGATGAAAAAGGTGAAGGTTATCCAAACCCTCATCAAAGAAGCACAAAGTAGGAAGAAGAGCTATGCCGATAACCGAAGGAAGGATTTGGAATTTCAGGTAGGAGATCATGTTTTCTTGAAGGTATCTCTATAGAAGGGAGTTATACGATTCGGTAAGAAGGGTAAACTAAGTCCCAGATACATCGGACCTTTTGAAATTCTAAAACGAATTGGTACTGTAGCTTACTGTTTAAAAATGATGCCAAGTCTCTTCAAAGTTCAAGATGTGTTCCACGTATCATTGTTGAGAAAATATATGCCTGACCCAACGCATGTACTCACCTATGAGGAAATTGAACTGGAAACTGATCTTTCTTATTGTGAAGAGCCTGTCGAAATGCTTGATACCAGAGAACAAGTGATGAGAAACCGGATGAATCGTCTGGTAAAAGCTCTATGGAGAAACCATAAGATGGAAGAAGCAATGTGGGAACCTGATGAACTTATGATGAAGAACCACCTGGATCTTTTTATTTAGTAATATTATAAAAATTTCGAGGAAAAAATTATTTTAAGTAGGGAATAATGTAACACCCCAAGATTCTATGATACATTTCCCTTTGAATAATACAATAGCTTGCATTGTACACAACTTCAAGATTCTAACACACCGCGATTAATCAAACTGACCATTATGAATAATAATACCCACTTTTTGAAATTTTATAAATTTTATATTTCAAAATGGACTTCATTTTTGGATTTGGAATATCAAAATTAGTTTAGGGTGAATTTTTGGTATTTTTCTAAAAACTTTCAATTTTTGATGAATAGTAAAAAACACTAAGTTATTGTTTCAAAACTGACTTTTTATTTAAATAATTATTTATTTTATTTAATTTTATTTTAGGTCAAAATAGATACATAATACCTATATAAGTTCAATTTAATTCATTGGAGTCATTTTATAATGAGTTTAGATATATAAAAATTTTATTGAACTTTTTACCGTCTTTTACCCACCTCCTAGGAGCATTTGAAAATTCATATAAAACTTAATTTTACCGCTTCTGTGAGTTGAATTTCAAAAATCTGAGAAACACAGTTGATATTAGTAAGTAAAATGTGGTTCAATAAGATGAAAATAATTTTTTGTGAATAGTAACGTTTTTACTTTTATTTACCACGGTTAAAAGTAAATATGGTAATTGAGGGTAAAAATGATATTATTATTACCCTAACACATGTAATAATTCTATTGGATAAGTTTAATTCAACCAAAAACAAACTTAGAAATAAAATATGATCCTTTAGTTCCACTTGGATTAGATTAGGATATTTAATATTATTTTATTTAAAGAAGAGTTAAAAGAGTTAAAATCAAAGTTTAATAACTAAAACATTTTTAATATAGGTTTATACATAAGATAAATTAAATTATAAATATTAATTAGAAAGATAAATAGATTTACTACATAATGGTATTTTATTTATAATTTTTAGACATTAACTAATTAAATTTATTTATGACACAATGATGATGCAGTAATTATCTAATTAATTAAATATTAAAATAATTGATATTATAAATATCCAAATAAATATAATTTGAGACTTTTAATAAATTAAACTAATTTTATAGGTTAATATGACATGTTAGGGTTTATTAAATGAATTTTTTTCAAAGTAATAATGCTGTTATAAATTTAATAAAAACAAAATACCAAATAGTGTCAAAATTGACATAAAAGAGTTTTTAAAACAAATATTATATTATTAATTGATAATATATTCTAAAAAATATAAGGTTCAGGAAAATGGCTTAAATAATATTATATATTTCATTAATTAACCACTTGAGGTTCTCTTGAAAGTTTATAGTAATTTTATTAACCATATAATATAAAAATACAAAGAGGCATGGTACATGTCAAACTATTTAACTAAGAGTTAAATCTAAAAGATAAGGTTAATATAGTGACCTAAACCTATCAAAAACTTATTGGTTGATTGGTTTTTGACCCATCCCCACCTTATCCTTGATATAAATATTTTTTGAGCCCTTATAAATATTAAATTATTTTATTATAAAATAACATTTCAATCTTTTCCTAAGGTGCCCCTCACCCCTCTTATAAAAGGGAACTTCCTCTTCTCTCAAATTCACCCCTTCAAAGCCGTTTGGCTCAGACAAACCCGACCCAAATATCCTCTCAACGGTCCTAAATTCATTCTAGAGGCCTTCCTTTAATCAGAAAGCCAAACTATGGATTCATTTTGATCAAATCAAAAGGAATAAACCGAAGAAGAGGTAAATATTTCATCACCTCTTTCAAGTTCTTTTCTTCTTCAAATTCCTCTTTCTTTATTGTTTCCATTATAAAATAATAACTCCATTATATTCTATATACTGTTCTGTTCTTATAAAAATGGTACAACCATATTCATTATTCTATCCATCCTATAAATGACAAAGTCACCATACGTGCATACGTACGGATTACCATCTCCACGTAGTGGTGTAATTTGTTATTCAAATACTTCATCATTTGGATGGGTATAATAATGAGTATAAAATATGTAAATAATAAATATAACATGATGATGATTCTGTATATAAAAAATAACATCCAATTATATATGATTTTAATATCAAAAGAATGATATTATTGCTTGTGCGTACGTACGGATTACCGTCACCACGAACGCGATGAGATTCATTCCCCATCGTATCCATTCATGAGTAATTTTCATTTGATGATTAAAAATAATGTTTAAAGACTTAATATCATTCTGAATATGAATAATATACTTCCTATACATAACAAATATTACTTAAGTAACAAATCATATAAAGAAAAATGAATTAGTTAACACCCGAACGATGATACAACTGGAATATCATTAACAAAACAATATTAGAAGATCATATATGATATCATATTTATATATATAGTTCTTGTATAATTTAATAACAATTATTTAACTATTATACAGGAGTTTAACTCACCCTTGACCAAGGAAAAGTACAAGGTAAGGGTTAATTTCACAATCTCTTTATTATCCGAGGTTGTTTTTATGTAGGTATCTATTGGGACCTCTTTATCACCCACACATGTGTTTTCTTAAAAATGTTTTTCAATTTTTTTAAATATTTACTAGAAAATGGTTTAAAGTCATTTATACCATTATTTTACCTTATATGTTTTGAAAGGAATCTTTCCGTCATTTTCTAAATAAGGTACTTTATGACCTTTTCGACAAAATTAAGGTAAGAATGTTTTTTTAACTTATACAGTGGGTGCAACTATTTTCAGCCATTATAACATAGTTAAAGATTCCATTACAATCTTATAAGAATATTTTACAAATAAATGTTTTCTTTTATAATTATATGACTTTTAAATGATTTAAAAATAGAAAGATATATTTCTCTAATTTTTTTTGATTTATTCTATGTCAACATACTTTGATGGATTTTAATCTTGTTTGAAGTTGATTTATTATGATACAAAACTTACATATTGTATTGAAGGTTTTTTAATATGTTTGACTGTGGAAGTGCTATTTTTACACCATTCATGGTTTATGGATAAAGTATTGAGCTTTCGTATGATAGTTTTAATACAAATGTTTATGTTATGTTTAAACCTTTTAATACGAGGAATGCATTGGACTTAGTAAGTGACGGGTGGAGCCTTCTATAACTTCTCAATGCATCGGTAGATATCATGAGACAAACTAGTGTCTTGGAATAAGGCCTTGACAAAATATTATTTGTAGTCTTGGAACAAGGCCTTGACTATGTGGTTATGAAGTTTGGCATTATGCATTCCATCATTATGAAAGTGGCTATTGATATTGCATGCGATTATTCGACTAGTAGAATATCCATGTGAATAAGTAAATAGAATTATTCGATTTTATCTTTTCCATATTATGCTGAAGTTCAAGTTTAAAAGTCTTTTGTTTTAGTCTTACATTGCCTTAAATGTTTATGCTTATTGTTAAAAGTTTCAACTATATTATTATCTTTACTGAGCATCTGAGCTCACCCCTTTTTATGTTTTATTTTTCCCAGGATGCGAAGAAGTATATTATGACTGACCTGTAAGGATAGTCTAAGGGATATGAGTCTGGCCTATGGAGACTATGTTGTTGTAGTTTTTCATTTTATAATGTAATGTAAAACTTATGAATGTATCTAGTATTTCCAAGGCTACTAAACTAATCGGTCTTTCAAGACTTGATCTTTTGTGATCATTCCAATGTTATGTAATAATTCCCTGACTCTGGGTAACTAGGGTCAGGGTGTTACAGTATCTATATAAATAATCACAATATGACCATTTTAAATAAAATGTGGAATTAATAGTAGCAAAGCAGTTTTCTATCAAACCATGGTAAGTAATTTCTCCTTTTTCCATAGTTCTAGAAAAAAGTTATGTAAAACTATTTTAAAACATAATTTTTTATAACAATTTATCAAAAGATAATGAAATTATATGAAAACAAAAATAGTATAATCCTAGAATAATGGTAAAAAATACAAGGATCAGAGAAAGCTAGGCTAGAATACTACTCACACAACAATCAATGACTAGTGTACACCCAAGTCCTTAGAACACACGATTAAGGAGTAGAGGAACACCCCATGAGTGACCCCCCAACATTTTCAATAGAAAGCCCCAAGAACAATAGGTCTAAGTATTTGGGGAACACCTAATGAGTGGACCTCCCAATAATAAAATGGATGATGGCTCTAAGCTACACCTTCCACCCAAGTACCCAAGGACTCCCAGTTGCTTCATTTCTCAAATCCTTTCAAAGGGTTTTACATTTCACAAATAATTCCAAAACCAATTATTTTATCAAAACCTTCTTCAAAAACCCATATTTAAAACCATTTTCAATGATTTGAAAGTAATACCTTTTACTTTACTAAAAACCAAGGAAAAATAATCTTTTAATACAAATCCATTTAAGCACAGGAATCAATCATGACACCTTATTTATATTTTTTTATAAAACTAGAGCAATACAGTTCATCCAAATTATGCTAGATACAGAACCAACTACCTAAAAATTGGGTCAAAAATTACCCACGATGGGATCCACCAATATAGAAAGAAAATTAGAGACAATAATGGATTCCCTAAAAATGATTCCCATATCTCATAATCATTTTCTATAAAAAATAGAATCCAACAGAGAGGTTAGATCCCACATACCTTGATAAAAATACCTTCCACACCATAACCAACATGAGGGTTGTCCTCCAAGAGAAGATCACACAGTAGATCTATAAAGGGTCAGAAAAACTTCACCACTTTATTGAAGAATCCATGAACATAGTGAAACGTTGTTGCTGCAATAGAGCAATGAAGAAGCAGAAAGTTCACTTACCAAAGAGAAGTGAAAAAACTAAGCTGGAGATCAAATGCTGAATGCAGTGGTTCAGAAGGGAAGGTTATACCCAAAATCAACCTATAAATACCTAGGGTTTGAGACCCATGTATTCCCAATGATAGAGTATAAAAATTTATGTGAGTAGAAGATAAAACCTATTGGGATGAATGGATTTACATCATAAACCATGATCTTTTGGTGTAAAATCCACATGAATCATATCCACAAAAAAACACATCACCTCATGTTAAAAATTATGAGGAACTATTTTAAAATGTAAAATATATATTTACACTATAAAATGTTTTTATGACATAAGGGGTTTTGTGCCTTAAGAACCATGAAATTTACACCGTAAGATATAATATTATGATGTAAAAACATCCTATAGGAATTTCCCGACATAAGATCTTATAGAAACTCCCAAAACTTCTTTGAACCTAAAAAAAATCTTAAATTAGAAAAAGTGTACCTTAAAATCTATTATGATATAATCTCCCCACTATAGTAATTTCTATCCTCAAGAAGTCATTCAAAATAAGTGTACTCTCGGAAGAGGTGAGACCACTGCTCCCTCGTTGACGATTCACACTCCCAAGTATCATGAGAATATGATTTGTGTCACCATTACACTATGAATAATTGGATAAAATTACCATGTAGGACTTTCACCTAAGAATCCATGATCTCTATTGGTTTCTCCACAACTAAAAGATCTTGATCCAACTCTATCTCTTTCTAACATAGAATGTGAGAGGGATCGAGATGGTGCTTCCTGAGCTGATATATGTAGAAAAAACCATGAATAAATATCAATAAAGCTGATAATTCCAAATGATAAGTAACCTTCCCAAGCCTCTTAGTCACCTAAAATGGTCCAAAAAATCTTAGATCCAACTTCTCCAATTTCCCAAGCCAACTACAACCCAACCGAGGAGAAACTTTCAAGAAAACATCTCCAGTAATGGAAAACTCCAAAGGATTGCATTGATATTCCACATATGATTTCTTTCAACTATATTCTCTAAAAAGAAACTGATGTCTGTCTTGAATCCTCAATGACATCTCCTGAATGATTCATGGTCCCACAAGAGAGGTCTCACCCACCTCTTCCTTGCAAATGGGTGAATTGCATGGTAGACCATACAAAACCTAAAAGGGCGACATCCAGATTTATGACTGATAACTATTGTTATAAGAAAAATCATCCATTTACAAATTCATATCCCATGATCCACCAAAATTCAAGGTGCAGGCATTGAGTATACCACCATAGATCTGGATATTATGCTTCATCTGAACATCTATCTATGGATAGTAAGTTGTACTCAACTAGATCTAAGTCCCCATTTACTCTTAGAGACTCTTCCAAAATCTATAGGTAAACCTACGATCCCTATCTGAGATAATAGTATAGGGAACCCAATGTATCCTAAAAATCTCCTACATATAAAAATTAATCAGATATTTATCCTTAGTGGAATCCTTAATAGGAATAAAATGGGTTTATTTTGTCAACTGATCATCCACTACCCAGATATCATTCTTTACTTGGGGAGTCCATGGTAACCAAACAACAAAGTCCATGGATACCATTTCCCATTTCCAAATTGATACTAGAAGAGTCTAGAGTAAACCAAAAGGGTTCAGATGCTCTATTACTTTATTTGTTTGTAGGTGTATCAACAAGACACATAATCAAAAATTCCACACATGTAATAATACATCTTTTTAGTGCCTGAATGAAAAAACCATGAAGAACTATGATAGTTAAACAAAAATTAACTCCTCATAGATGCTGAAAAAAACACAATCCTAAATGAAGAGAATACCATTAGTAGGGAGATACCAACTAAAAAATAGTCTCCCCACCATAAAGGGTTTCTCTGATATGAAATAATCATCCTACTACTAACTATATAGAATTGAATCAAGGAGAGATGATCACAAATGGACACCAGTTAGAACCATACCTGAAACATACTCCTAAAAATCCATATACAATTGAGTGAATATCCCCATAAGATTCCACTCTTCTTTCAATTTTGAGATAGCCTGCAATGGTACTTTCTTATTGAGAAAATCCATGATGATATTCTTGTTGGAAACATGGTCATCTATGCATGAATTTGAGTATGGTTTGTGTTTGTTGTCAATCCTCAGAGGAATTTTAGAATGTGTGCCAGCAAAGTGCTCATACAGGTCAAGCAGATTACAGTATTGAAGGTGGCACCATTTTCCAGTGTTTGCCAATTTTTTGGGCCTGAAAATCGACAAATGGAGAAAAGTGATTTTGGTAAAGAGACCTGCGCACCGTGTACTTGAAGGAGAGAGAAATTGCACACCTAGTGATTTTCAATATTAGAACATGGAAAAATGGAAAAGGGATAAGGGTCGCGCAAGTGACCTGCACGCCAAGAAGGGACTTGCGCGCCGGTGGCTATGATGTTTGGAAACTTGCATGCCTATTGTTATTCATGATCAGAACTTCAAAATATGGAAAAGGAAAGAGGGTCGCGCAAGTATTGGTTTGGTCACACAAGTGAGTTACACGACAGAGGATAGGGCGGTTGGAGCTGCGCGTCGAGACCTGTGCGCCTTGAGGATACTTGCGCACCACCGCGCAGGGGGTCCAGTTTTCCTATAAATAGAGGACCACCCCTCCTTATTTGTAACAAAGTTCAAGACTTAGAGATTTTTTAATCTCCCATCATGCAAGTAGTTGAGTCGCACAAGTGGTAGTTAGGCTGCACAGGTAGAGGCTGCGCGCCGGTTGTTGGTTGCGCACCCAAGGCGGTTTGGGTGAGAACAGAATTGAGTCGCGAAGCTTTGAAGTTGAAGTAGGCGGTGCCACGCAGGTGGTTGATTGATACCTACGTGCCAGTTTGAACTTGCATGCTGAATTTGTGTCACACAGGAGACCTGCACGCCAGGTAGTAAAGAAGCGTGCTAGTGTTTTTGAGCTACGTGAAAGTTGGGAGATTGCCCGGTACCCTTGAAGAGAAGTGAGATTTGACTACAAAAGAGAGTTGGACTTCAACAGAGAATCTACACGCAACAGAGGATGTGTTCTTTTGCGATTATGAAGAGACCTTCACGTCTATAAACTGAGTGTGACTTCACCAAGGCCAGTGAGCCAGGGGGAGTCAACGAGAGTGACCCGAGGGAAGCAGTGAGCTATCCTTGAATCTTTGTAAAGGTAGTGCGTCTAGGACAGAGTGACTGTGCCCGAACCTTTGTAATCCATAGCTAGTGAATTTTAGTGTAATTTGGTATGACCGACAACCTGTCAGCATATGCTACTTGGACGTAGCCCTTAGTGGTGAACCAAGTAAAATGTGTTGTGTCTTATCTATGCATGTGAATGTTTTCTTTCTGTTCATATCAATCATACAATTTTAACAAGTTCCTACCAACTTGGGAACAAGATCCATCACTTTAAAGGAAAAAGTTGACACCTTGATTCACCCCTCCCCTCTCAGGGTGTCCCGGGGTCCTACAAGTGGTATCAGAGGGAGGTTTCTGGTGTTGAATCTGTCCTTTTATGTCATGGAGAATGCAATCAATGTCCGGGGAGTCCCTCTCTTCGATGGATGTAATTTCTAGATCTGGAATAACAGAATGAGATCTCATTTAAGATCTCTAGGAATGTAAGTCATCTTTGCTACTGTGCAAGGTATACACATTACTGATCCAATAGGTCTGGCTATGACTGATACAGATAGGAAAGTTCTTGATGCAGATGCTAAAGCTCAGAATGCTATCACTACAGCTCTCTCTAATCAAATTTATCTAAAGGTGATGAGTTGAAACACAACAAAGTCTATGTGGGATAAAATTGGAAATATATATGAAGGATACAACAAAGTGAAATAGGCCAAACTTCAAGTTCTGCACAATAGTTTTGATGATCTAAAGATGCATCCTAATGAGAATGAAGATTCATTCTTTAACTGAATCACTAAAGTAGTGGGAGAAATTCGAGGGCTTGGATAGGAAATCAATGACATTGATATTTTAAAGAAAATCTTGCAAAGACTTCTGCCTATTTACAATGAAAAGGCACCAACCCTTTAAGAAATATATCTATCTAAACTATCTCTGGATGATCTTCTAAGTAGTCTAGTGGCATATGAGATGAGAGTCAAACCCGAAGAAGCTACGAATCGTGTTAGCAAGGAAATAGAATTCAAATCCATGGAAAAATTGAAAATTTTAGAAGACATTGGTGATGAAGATAATGAGGAAAAAGAAGTTATTTCTCTTATTTACAAGAGGCTGAAGAAGGGAAAAGGTAAATTTAAAGGTAAGTTACCTTTGGCATGCTTTTGTTGTGGAAGAGTTGGGCACATTGCCTCTCAGTGCCAAATAAAGTTCAATGATGAAGAAAGTGAAGCAGAAGACATTGAGAAGCCTCAAAAAAGGTATTTCAAAAAGGGTGACTTTAAATCTGGAAATAAGATACCGAAGAAGAGTTTTTTCTTTTAAGAGGAAGAGGATGATATTTAATTCTTTTAAGAAGAAGAACCCGAATTTAAAACTAGAAACCATGCTTCTATGATGGCTATCATTGAATAGTTAGAACCCATTATTGACAAAGACAGAGACAATCATATGACTCATAATTGTGATACAAAGTTGAAAATTAAGGATGCCTTTTCAAAGCTTGAGAACAAATGTAAGAAATGTAGTAAGTGGAAAGAAATGGTGAAAGAATCATCAGAATATGTGGATGAGCTTGAAGCTGAAATTTAATGACTAGAAGAACTAGTGAGAGATCAATCTTCAATCCTTGAAATCACATACGACATTGAAGAATTGAATCTTAGAATTGAAGAACAAGAAAAGGTCATAAATGACCTTACATACAGACTAGAAGATAAATCCAAGACTGTTGAGGGTCTTGAAGAAGAAGTTGTTATTCTTAGAATAAAACTGGAGTGTCAATCAACCACATTTGAGGGTAAGAAGAAAATTCATTTTGGAAGATTCTCAGATGTAGAGTTATTGGAAAGAGCCAAGAGTGGTTTAGATGGGGTTGTAAAAATCTTGAGTGATCAAAGACCCGCTTTCATGGGAAAGAGTGGAATTGGATGTGAAGCTCAGACTTCAACTGCTAGAAGTGGAGAGAGCCAAAAGAAAGACAAGATAAAGGTCGGACATGTTAAAAAGTTGCCTAATGTGCTGAAAAAGAAACCCTTAATCCAAACTAAAAGAAGAACTGAAAATTATTCTCAAACTTGTAGAAATGACAGGAAGTCCAACTATTCTCCCAAGGTAGAAGGAATGAGGAGAAATTCAAGTGAGAAGACATTTCCTCTCATGAAGTGTCAGTTCTGTGGCTATCTGGGCCATACCATGACATATTGCAAAGAGGCAAGGAGATACTTGAATGGGGAAGATCTGGGACATCAACAAGGGAGACCAACTTCATATCCTCCATCTTATAGAAGAAATAGTTTCTATGGATACTGTTTTCATTATTCTAACTTTGGCCATAAAGCTATGTATTGACGACAGATATTTGATAGGAGAGATTCATAAAACTATTAGAGATAGGTCAATATCCACTCTCTTGATGGTGTTGTTCTCAAAAATAGTTTCTCTCCTCTGGAAGAAGATTATGGGTATGAAGAATCAGATTTTTTGGAGGAAAGTGTTAGAAGTCCATCAGTATCCTTTAATCGATCCAGCATTTCATGGAAAGAAAAGAAGAAGATATAGCAATCCAATCTTGCAGAAGTATCCCTTAAAGTTAAAAAGAGTAGCAACACCTGGATTCTTAATAGTGGATGCTCTTCCTATATGATGGGAAATGCTGACCTTTTGAAGAACATTAAAAAGAAGGTTGATGGAACAGTGAGGTTTGGTAATGATGGTGCTTTGAAGATTAAAGGTAGTGGGAATACTGCTCTCACCAATGGAGATCTAAAGAAGACTGAAGTTCTTTATGTGGATCGTCTGTGTCACAATCTCCTTAGTGTGACTCAACTCTGTGACTCAGGGATCATAGTAACTTTCAATCAAAAAGGCTACACTATAAAGAGAAAAATAGGGAATTCTCTTAGGAAATGCTGTAGAACAGATGGAAACTTATATCAGGTTGACAACAAAGTGAGCTCCTTCTATTTGTCTGTTGAAGAAGAAAACAATTTGTGGCATCGAAGGCTGGGGCACATTAACCAACAAGACATGGAAAAGATATCTAAACTAAAGATAGTCATGGATATCCCCATTCTGAAATGTGAACGGGAAAAATCTTGTGATTCTTGCATTCGTGGGAAGCTGGTCTGTAGTTCATATCGGCCAAAGAAGAAAAGGGTATCGCATCTTCTTGATATCCTTCATATAGATGTATGTGGCCTGGTAAATGTTGCTAGAACTCATGGAGAAAGGTACTTCATCCTTTTCATAGATGATTACAATAGAATGGCATGTTTAATGGTTATACATATGAAACGACAAGTGCTTGACTGCATAAAAACGTATCATCGAATCGTCAAGAATGATATTGGATGAACAATCAAAGTGTTTCTATCAGACAATGGAGGGGAATACAAATCCATTTAATTTGAAAACTACTTGTAGAAGCATGGGATACAACATGAGGTAGCTGCCATGATAACTCCATTGCAAAATGGAGTTGTTGAGCGTAGAAATCGACAGGTTAACCATATGGCCAGGACTGTGCTGATTGAGAGCGATATCTTTCACCATTACTGGAAGGAAGCTGTTGAATCTGCAGTGCACATTCAGAATCGAACATGGCTTTATGTGGGAGAAATGAAGACACCATATGAATTGTGGCATGGAGAAGCCTTCGTTGAAATACTTTGGTGTTTTCAGAAGCCAATGTTTCATTCGGAACAAAGAAGGAAATCAAGGGAAGTTTGGTGACAATGCTGATGAAGGAATTTTTCTTGGGTATCCAATGAACAGAAAATCCTAGAAGTGTTTTAACAAGGGATTATTAAGGATTGTGGTAAGCAGTGATGTTAAGATAATTGAAGAGAAAACCAAAAATGATTCATGGACGTCATATGATGATGTAATAGAAAGAGAGGAAGAAAGTGAACTTAGAGAAAATAAAACTATAGAAATAGAGGAATCTATACAAAAGACTCAGCAGTCACATCATGATGTTGACTTAGAAGAAGAATTTGAAGAAGAAACTGTGGCTGGGGAAAATGCGACTGAACCGCATAGGAGAAATCTTGGATTTTAGATTGATCCATCTAACATAATTGGGGACAGGAATACACCCACTAAAATAAGGAGGATGAGAAATAACACGCAATCTGCATTTCTATTAGTTGTGGAGCCATCCTCATTTGAAGAATCTGCAAAGGATGAATCATGGGTGAAAACCATGAATAAAGAGTTAGATCAGATTGACAAGAATCAGACATGTGATCTTGTCCAAAGACCCGAAGGTCACAATATGATCGGTACAAAATGGATCTTCAAGAATAAGTTTGATGAGCATGGAAGTGTTATCAGAAACAAGGAACGACTGGTTTGTAAGGGATATTCCTAGATTGAAGGTGTTGATGTTGAAGAAACCTTTTCTCCAGTGGCTAGACTGAAGTCAATCAGGATGTTCCTTGCCATGGAACTCCAAAGAGGATATAAATTATATCAAATGGATGTCGATACAGAATTACTAAATGGTGTACTCGAAGAAGAAGTCTACATTAAACAACCAGTGGGTTTTTTTCTTGGTACTGATGAAACAAAGGTCTGCAAACTGAAGAAAGCTCTATATGGTTTATAGCAGGCACCACGGGCGTGGTACTACCACCTAGATTCTTATCTCAAGAAGATAGAATTAAAAAGAGGATTAGATCACAATCTATATGTGAAGAATTATCCAAAAGATCAATTCATGGTTCTAGTCTACATTGATGATATCGTATTTGGTGGCAGTAGACAGAAATCAGTGGATGAATTTTCCAATCATATGAAATCAGAATTTGAAATGTCTATGATTGGGGAACTCACATATTTCTTGGGGCTAAAGGTGATTCAAAATAAGGATTACACTTTCATTTCTCAGGAAAAGTATGCAAGAGAGCTGTTGAAAAAGTTTAATATGCAAGACTCCAAACCAATGTCAACTCCGATTTCAGTTGGAACTAAACTTGGAAAGCATGAGGATGGGGCCTCTGTTGATCCCACCATGTACATGAGGATAATTGGGAGCCTACTATACCTGACAATGACATGACCAGATATTGTCTTTTTTACATGTCATGCGGCCCACTTTTAGAGTAATCCAAAGGAGGAACATATGGCGGCAGTAAAAAGAATCATGAGGTACATTCAATGTACACATAACTTTGGGTAATATTTTGCTACAGGTGGGAATAATGAATTATCATCGTTTTCTGATGCGGACTAGGTTGTTGATGTAGTAGATAGAAAGTCCACTAGTGGTGGAGCCTTCTATATTGGGCAGAAATGTGTCGGCTGGTTGAGCAAGAAACAAGAAATTACTTCACTTAGTACTGCTGAAGCTGAGTATATATCTGCCACAAAGGCATGAACTCAACTCCTATGGATGAAGCAACAAATAAAAAATATTGGTGATGAGGTTAATTAACCAATGGTAATTTACTGTGATAACAATAGTGAAACTGATCTCACGAAGAATCCTATTCAGCATTCTTGTACAAAACATATTGAAATTAGGTATCACTTTATCAAAGAAAAAGTTGAGCAAGGAGTGATTAGAATAAATCATGTGGGAACTGATGAGAAAGTGGATGATATCCTGACCAAGCCACTGTCAGTAGTTGTGTCTGAGAAGCATCATTTGAACCTTGGTGTTCAGCCACCTCCCAGTGCATAAGGAGGTTTCACAATACCCCTCTCCCTGATTATGATAACTGTTTTTATCTATTTATGGATGTGATGAAGGTTTGTGGGGGAGATACTATCTAGGGGGAGTATGGTTTGAGATGAACATTGAAAAAATTATAGGTCTTTGGGTTTATTGTCATTGGGGGAGAAAGAAATAAATTCAGGCATGTTTAGGCATGTAATGCTCCTGTGACACAATGCGAATTCAATGTCAGTGATAGGATGAGAAGGATGAGAAGGAATACCTCGGTCATGTAATGCTTCTTGGGCATCATTGAGAATTCCAAAACAATGGAACCCAATTCAAGATTCCTCTCTTGTTTTCTACACTGAGCATTGCTCACGTAGACTTAGAGTGTTGGCTGAGTTGATTCTTGCATTTTTTGGTTTTCATATGGATGGGGATCTATTGAATTTATTTTCTGATTGCCAACAAACTCAAAGGGGTAGATTGTTGGAACCATGGTCATCTATGCATGAATTGGATTATGGTTTGTGTTTTTTGTCAATCCTCAGAGGAAGTTTAGAATGTGTGCTATCAAAGTGCTTATACAGGTCAAGCAGATTACAGTATTTAAAGTGGCACCATTTTCTAGTGTTTTCCAATTTTTTGGGCCTCAAAATTGACAAATGGAGAAAAGTGATTTTGGTATAGAGACCTGTGCGCCGTGTACTTGAAGGAGATAGAACTTTCACACCTAGTGATTTTAAAAATTAGAACATGAAAAAATGGAAAAGGGATAAGGGTCACACAAGTATTGGTCGGGTCGCACAAGTGACATGCGCACCGAGAAGGGACTTGCGTGCAGGGCCTAGGATGTTTGGAAACTTGCATGCCTATTTTTCTTCATGATCAGAACTTCAAAATATGTAAAAGGAAAGAGGGTTGCGCAAGTATTGGTTTGGTCGCACAAGTGAGTTACACGACAGAGGCTAGGGCGGTTGGAGCTGTGCGCCGAGACCTACACAACTTGAGGATACTTGCGCGCCACCGTGCATGGGGTCCAGTTTAACTATAAATAGAGCACCAACCCTCCTCATTTGTAACAAATTTCAAGACTTAGATATTTTTCGAGCTCCCTTCGCGCAAGTAGTTGAGTCACAAAAGTGGTAGTTGGGCCGCGCAGGTAGAGGCTGCGTGCCGATTGTTGGCTGCACGCCCAAGTCAGTTTGGGTGAGAACAGAATTGAGTCACGCAGGTTTGAAGTTGATGTAGGCGGTGTCTCACAGGTGGTTGGTTGATACCTATTCACCATTTTGAACTTGCGTGCCTAATTTGTGTCACGCAGGAGACCTGCGCGCCAGGCAGTAAAGAAGCGTGCCAGTGTTTTTGAGCTGCGTGAAAGTTGGGAGATTTCTCGGTACCCTTGAAGGGAAGTGATATTTGACTACAGGCGAGAGTTGGACTTCAAAACAGAATATACATGCAATAGAGGATGTATTCTTTAGCGATGATGAAGAGACCTTCACGTCTATAAACTGAGTGTGACTTCACCAAGGGCAGTGATCTAGAAGGAGTCAACGGGAGTGACCCAAGGGAAGGAGTGAGCTATCCCTGAATCTTTGTAAAGACAGTGATCCTGGGATAGAGTGACTATGCCAAAACCTTTGTAATCCACATCTAGTGAAGTTTAGTGAAATTTGGTACGACCGACAACCTGTCGGTGTATACTCCATGGACATAGCCCTTAATGGTGAACCAAGTAAAATGTGTTGTGTCTTCTCTCTGCATGTGAATGTTTTCTTTCTGTTCATATCCATCATACAGGTTTAACAAGTTCCTACCAACGTGGGAACAAGATCAATCACTTTAAAAGAAAAATTTGACACCCTGATTCACCCCTCCCCTCTCAGGGTGTCCCGGGGTCCTACAATTCCCCTTCCCCAGTGAGTTGGTGATGAAAAAATATAACATATGAAGGCACTCCACCAAACGCCTCCTTTTGAGATTCAAGTAATTATGAGAAAATATATAACTCAAAATCTTATGGTCAGAAAAGACTTTTAATATCTCCCCAAAAAGATATTTTTTTCAATATTTATGTGCATTCATAACGGAGGAAAGCTCTAAATCATGAGTGGGGTAATTATTTTCACGTGTACGATGGTAATGAGAACTATAGGTCACAACATGATCATCCTTCATCAACACACAACACAAACTAGCACTAGAGGAATTATAATATACCACATACCACTTATCATGCTTAGATAATATTAGAAAATTAGTAGATATTAGAATCCATTTCAACTCATCGAAATAAGTTTAAAACTTAGAATACCATATGAATTTTACCCCTTTCTTGGTAAGATGAGTCAAACGTGATGCCAATTTTTGAGAAATTATTGATGAACCACTGATAATATAAATTAAGACCAAGGAAGCTCCATATATCAAACACATTCCATGGATTATTTTAGGATTGGAAAATATTTACCTTTTTAGGATCGACTGATAATCCACACTGAGAAATAAAATTCCCCAATAACTTTACTTCTTGGATCCAAAAAATGAATTTTTAAAGATCTACATATAGATGGTGACTCCTCAAAATTTCCAAACATAAACTTAGATGGTGATCATGCTCACACTTAGACCTCAAATAAAAAGGAATATCATCCACAAACACTATGATGATTATATTGAGATAATGATGGAATATTCAGTTCATTAGAGACATAAAAACTAAATAAGTATTAGTTAGACCAAAATGAATCACAATATATTCATAATGGCCATATCTACTTCTGATTCCATCTTCATAATATTATACTCCCAAACCCTGAGATGATGATAACTTGACTGAAGATAAATTTTTGAAAAACACATTTTTCCCTTTAATTGATCAGAGAAATAATCCACATGAGGTAAATGATACTTATTCTTAACTTTTATCTAGTTGAACTTATAATATTCCACATATAATAGAATTGAACCATATTCCTTCTTGGTAATGAGAACTTGGTATGACCACAATGAAACAATTGAAAAAAACCCTTCTATATCAGATAATCCAACTGAATCTTGAGATGTTTCAGATCCACTAGTGCCATGTGATACAGGGGTATCGATATCAACTTCATACTCGACACTAGGTCAATAAAAAACTCCACCTCTATATCGATAGGAATGCTAGATAATTCAACTAGAAAAACATTAATAAGGTCCCAAACAACCATGGTAAATTGATTCATCCCATGAATATCTATGACATGATTATATCATAGACTATGATATTCATTACTTTAATATCATAACTAGCGATATTGTTATATGAAGAGAGTTGAATTTTCTAATTTTTTTTCTTATTTTCATTAGAAATTATTCCCTTTATTAATTTAAATCCCTATTAAATCATACATTTTTTATTATTTGGTGAAATTTAAAATTAATTTTTTAAATGGATAAAATCACAGGCTTTAAGTGCTTTATTCATCCTTAGGATTTTAACAAAATTACATACATTGATTTTTTTGGGAATTTAATTATTTAGAGGCTTTTAAATATGAGTTTTATTGTTTTTAATCATGAAGTATTTAATTATGACAAATACTATAGTAAAGACTATAATTTCATGGTTTTTAGGGAAAAATGTAAAAGATAACTAAACATAAGGATTCCTATAACTCATAATAATTATTTCACTATGAATCATTAGACATTTGGACTTTTCCCAATATCAGGTTGAGTATCATAAAAATAATTTACCAGACTCAAGACAATCTTTTAGCACCGAGCATATAACTCCAACCTCAAGTGTAAGGCCTTTCCTAGGGGCATAAGGATTCTAGAAATTTTCATTTTTAGAGGAGTTACCCATCTTAAATCTTTACCCTAAATCATAAGACTTTTTAGAATGAGTATTTTAAGGATTTCCAGGATTATAAGACTTTTTCCATTGTAAGTCTTTATAACTTTGTTAATTTTTTTTGAAGATTGAAAACCACCTTTGGTAAGTTCACTAGGTACTTTAATCCAAGCCTCGGGCTGCCACAACATCACTCATCCAACCATTCAAAGGATGGAACACTTGAAGAACATTTAATCCCAATAACATCTCATGTCCAAACCTTCCCTCACTAAAACTTGAACCAACTCGAATATATGCATCTCACATCCTCACATGAGGCTCCCTCTGGTGGAACTCGACTTCCATTGTTCCAAGCCATAGAAAATCACCTTTTATCTAATTATTCTTGAACTATTATGAAGGTTTATCATGATAATGGAATGATTCAACTAGAAGATATACATGTTACCCACCAGGAGAAATCATGACTCTCGACCTGGACACATGGAACCCATCTAAATATAAAAAATGAGATCTTTACTAGAAACTGAAATTCATGGAGAAGTAGTAAGAACACTGGATATTCTATAAATATATTTCCCCTCCCGCAAAAGAAAATATTTGGTATTTTTCTATTGTATCTAACAACTTTTATAATTTCTATATTTAATTTCAATTCCCTCTTATGTTCATTGTTAAATTGTGTTGTTTTTTACTCCCCTAGTTCTTTACGTTTTCTCAATATATGTGTCATACTAGTAATATCTATAAATTTATGATTATAGAGAACTAAATCGATGGGTAGGTCTTTGGTGAGATTTAACAAGTATTCAAAATCCATGATTTTTAATTCTTTAATTTCTGATTCCCATCCTTGATATGACAGTGAGTGGGAGGAAAGTGGATTGATGATGATCATCTACTCTCTTCCCAATTGATGCTACATTCTCTAATTTATAAAATCTTCTCTCCCTCCCTCCTATAATTTTACACATCATATGATTGGATATTTGTAGGCTATGGGATGAAAAACATAATATTAACTTTGGGCATGGGAATAGTGGATGCCTCAATCGAGTGTGTTCATTTCCCCTACACTGTGGAAGAGTTGAGGATGAATATTTATAAAGAGGAATCTATTTTATGTTTGGAAGCACAATTCAGATAGTGAGGATAAATATATGATCTATTGTGAATTTATTATTGGGTGATATTTTTTAAATAATGACGATCCTATATGATCAATCCTATGGTCATTCTCTTTCACCTTTAACTATGTGTGTTGGATTCTTTTATTTCTTTTAGTTTATTTTACATCATAAAACCAAAACACAAACCCCTATTCTAACTACTTCCAAAAAATAGGGGAAACAATACTTAAGTTATTGGGATTAGTGAGGAGCCAACCCATAAATCCTTGAGAATGAACCTGGTCAGTCCCACTAAACTACATTCTAGGTTTTTTAAATTTTATATGCATGGCCCATGAAAACCTCACACATTAATAACACTTTTTATGAGGAGTTAGGCTAAGTTTTCACTATTTAATTCCCTAATTTATTTAGTGTTTTTTATTTATTTTATTCTTTATATTTTTTTTCAACTTTTTGTTTGAAATTTTTATCTTTTATTCCTTAAATTTGGGATAAGAACCATAGTGGGACCATTTTTTAATGTATCCTCACACATATTCTCAGTTCACATTCCCACAAGAGCCTGAGAAGGTGAATTTTCGATGTAAACAACACGAGATACCTTCAAAATACATCAATGGGTGGAAGTCCAGAAGCTATTATGTGCGCAAAACCAACTACCATCGATTATAAATTCACCCACACCATCAATATAAAGATGATCAAACATTGTAGGAGATTAAAAGGTACAAATATTTTCTTATAGTATTACAAATTAAGGAGAAAAAACATGAAGAAACAATAGGATAATTGAATAAAATGATAACTATGATAGATATCACTCTCCATATACTTATAGAGAAAATGAGAAAACAAAAACAATTAGAATAAAATCAGGTGGTGTTAGAAGAATATGAACCTAAATTAAAGTTCACCCCTATTGAAAAAACAAGGTTGATGGATAACTTAAAGAACTTGAAGAATAATATAAATTACTAATTTTTACTCTCAAAATCATCTGCCATGTATCCTTTAACATTTAAGAAGAATTGGAAGCTGATATAATTGAGGGAGACTCATTTACCTTGAAATTTTATTTTTCTGACTTTACTAAAACACAATTATCAATTGATCTACCTTCTATTATAAGTGAAAAATTAAAATTATGGTTGTGGGACCTGGACAATGAATAAAAAATATATAGTCCCATATTTGAGGAAAAATTATAATTCCAATTGTGACCCCTATCCATACAAGAAGATTTAAAAAAGGCATTACACTTGGATAATTAATTAAATACTAAGATAAAAGAGTGGTAAGCCACTAACCCAGAATCATTGCATTCTAAATTTATAAAAATTTAAATATAAACCAGTATCACTATTCATTAAATTACATACTCAGCTATATTTGTGATTTCCCTTGACAATGATGAAAGATATTTTTTTTTATCTATTAAAGAAGAGAAATTGGATTTGTAATTAATTTAATAGGATGCCCAGGTTGATGATAATGGGATAAATGTGTAATTATTTGATAATCTTCTCAGATAATAAAATATAGAAAAATTTTCACCAGTGTTTGGGCATCCTGAAATAGACATAAATATTAACCAATTTGAAGACCAATTGAAACAACTATACCTAGATAGATAATAAAAATCTCCTCGAGAAGTGTCTAATAAAGAAAAATCTCTGAGGCCTATTGTGAACCAAATACTCCCTTAAGAATAGTAATAAGAATATAAATAGGGAGGCATAATATAAAAGAGTTCATAGTTGTTTCTCCTAAGGATATAGTAGTGAAAATTCTATATATGAAGGGGATAATATTAACTTGAACTCATTTTTTTTAATTTTGTTCGTTTTGAATTATTTACTAACTCTCCCAAGGATAAATATTATAAAGAAACATAAGTGTATAATCCAATGGATGAAGAGGAATCCGCAATAGCCGTGGTTAAGGATATCCCATACATCATCATACCATCCCTAATTTTCCTCTCACACCACACTGATTGAGGGTTAGAAATGAAGTACTATATTAAAGGGGACCTCCATGAATAAGACTAATAAAGTATCTTTGGAAGCAAGAAGATGTGTTGTTTTATGTTGTGCTTATGTAAGTACTTAATTTTTTGTCAATGGCTGAATATGTGATGTTAATGATACCTGGAGAATTAATGAGGAAAATTCATTAGATTTCATGATTTATTGGGTTTCCATATAACTACACATGATACTTGAGGCTACAAATTGAAAATTTTCCTGAATAATTCATATGACTTTGTTTTGGAATTCATTTATGGCGGCATTATGATCATATATATTTTATAAGTGTTTGAATTTTCTTTTTCAACCATTCAATCCACAAGGGCCAAGACATCAACATTATATATGGGAACAAGATTAACCACAAGAGGGAGATGACCTAAGGATCCTACATGGAAAAAGTGAGTGTATGGGCATATATAGTGACCATAGTGCACATATGGGTTGTGCATGACACAAAAAGAGCATACACTGTAGTGGTTAGGTGGGCCAACATAGGTTAGGCATGACCTATGAATACCTTGGTTGTAGTGTGGTGGGTGATGAACCCCACTTCTAGATTTAAGTGGTAAAGGAACACAAAGGTATATATGAGAGTGATCAATAGTTCTAAGAACTGATGTGAGATAGGAGTGGTGAACCCACAATTCATCTGTTAAAATGGGTATGCATATAACATGAGGTGATCGATCTATTTTGTGAAAACTATCTAATCAAAATAAAGAATCATCATATTAATCTACACATTTAAGGTTTCTTCAATATATAGTTATCCTGCCATTTATAAACTATGAATATTAATAAATCCATGAGTATTGAACCAATCCATCTCCAGTGATCATGTCAATTCTTTTTCCATATTTTAACGATGGTTTAAATCATTATAAACTCAATAAATGCATCATCGGAAGTGTGAGATTCATGAACATATAGTAACACCCAGTATTCCTCGGGCCATGAACATAGTCATATGACCCCATGGGTCACCTTTAATTCCTTGATTACATTCCAAGAACACCAAATTCTATTACCCACAAGGGTAACTTATCACGCCAATGACTGTCCGCACATGACAACACATGTTCTTTCAGAGTTTTTTTACTCACTCAGACACACCCTAGGAAACATAACAAAAGGTCACCCATCTTGTTCACTACTCCATACCAAGAACACATAACTATGCAGTTCTAATATGGTAGGATCCTGAAAAGAAATGTTCACCTTGTTGACTTGGGTAGTAACATTTATCCTTTTAAGTCTTAGTTTTCCTAGGGCGTTACACCACCCCTTTTAATCACAAAGACCTCATTGTGGAACCTAAGCCTCAAACCCAAGTAGTGCCTCTACACTTTTGGATAGGTATCGACTCTAATACTATTTTCCATAACATGACATTTCTCAGGCCATGAACATAGTCATGCGATCCCATGGGTTTCCTATAATACCATGGCTGCCTTATGAGAAAACCACAAGCTACTACCCATCGGGGTCACTTATCAGACTAATGACTATCCCCATAGGCCAACACATGTTCTTTCAATGTGTTTTTTCCTAAATCACATACAGCCTAGGAAACTTCCTAGAAGGTCACCCATCCCGATCACTACTCGAGGCCAAGCATGCTTAGTTGTGAAGTTCTAACCAGGCAAGCTCCCAAAAGGAAAGGTTCAACTTGTTGATATGGGTATTAAATTTTTTACTTTTAAGTCTCAATTTTCTAAGGGTATTACAAACACATAAACTTCCATGGAAATTTTAAAGAACCTAAAAATGAGGATATCACTAGTGAGATAATATTTATTAATGCACAAGTATGATCGAAATGATATTCATGAAGTCTCACTTTCATTAATATACATTGAATAAGAAAAAGAAGAATGTTTTATATTCATGTATAAGTGATGAGGGGTGGTATTTGGTTACTCATAGAGAAGAATAATGATGAGAATAAATCATGTATCCATTTTTAGTTCAAAATGACATATCCATTATCAACAAAAAATGCCATAGCTGTTTATAGAAGAAAACCGCATAGTAAATTTATTCACATGCTCATTTTTCTAAATATCATTTTTTAGAAGAGAATGACATAAACTTTTATTCTATGTAGTGGTTTTACATTTCCAAATATGTTAAGGAACTCCACACATCCAATTATTCTATATAGCCAATTTGATGTAGGAATCATCATCCATAGCTTGTTGATTTACATGGTGAGATAAAGTATTTTTAGAAATTACAAACATTTAAATGTTTTGTTAATAAAATGAAGAAACACAAATATTTCAAGAATTATAGAGATGAGATATTAAAAATGAAGAAGCCCGAGTCATGATAGAATTTTAAAAAGTTTTGATAGATCTGGAAGAAGATCTGAGACTATTGGGTATTTGAATAAAAATTAATTTGATAAATTATCATTGAATATTAAACATCAAATAATATCTATATTTTATTTGAAGTCAATTCGGATTTCACTCTGATCAAATTAAAAGAAAATAATAACTACCTTGGTTTTTATGCTATTATGAAAAATAAATCATGTAGAAAAATATGGAAGAAATAGAAAATGACAATGAAATTATTATTATTATCATATAAATATATATTGCAGGTTGTCAATGTTTGGTCGTTGATGATGTGAGAGAACTTTCATCTATTATGTAAGTAAATTCTAAGAGAGACTGATAAATTTAGTATCAAAGAAACTAAATAGAATCTAGATCACACTAGACTCAGAAGGAGTTTCAAGACCATTAGTGTTTTAATCCATTTTTGAAGATAATCGATAGGTACAGGGAATAACTATTCATCCATATACTCATAGAGGATGATTACCTTTTCAAGTGGCGTAGAAGGAACCAAGGATTGGAAGAAAATATTTATGTGTTGGATATTTTTTAAAGAAGAAAATTATATCTTTTATTTGGTGCTGATTGTGGAAGAACATAGTGGGACTCTATGTTGATAAGGCTTGAATAGTATGTGGTTGTATTCATTTTCTCAATAGTGAATAATCTATAACTTAGAGGAATAACTGATTTCAATAAGGAATATAATTTTATGATGATCCTTGTAAATATTGTGCGATGATTTCTTATATTATTAATTCACATGAGGTGTGGTTGTGAGAAATATTCTTAAGTGGATCGATAAATTTAACTATTTAAATATGTTGAATTTAAAAAGAGAAGAATTCATAAAAGGAGACCGCTGATTCACCTCCCTCTCAAGTGTCTATTCAGCCTAGGACTCTATAAGGGGTATCATAGGGGGTTACCTCTAATGATCCAAGAAGTATTCTGATATATGGATGATATTAAATCTGTTAACAACCAGGGATTTACCCTTTTATATGGGAATAATATTAAATTTAGTGGAATAAGATATTACCCTACCTATTATCACTTGACGTTAAAGTGAGAGATACCAAAATAGTGTGTTTTCCACCCATTTCTAATGATGATTCTTTGAAACACGGTAATAAGATAAATATGGAATTATATAAAAATGATCAAAAATATATCTTTATGTCTCTATCAGAGAAGGTATACAAAAAGATCATGGGTCTCTCAACTACCAAGAAAATCTGGGAAAAAATAAAAATCAATATAAAGGTAATATTAAACCCAAGGAATCCAAAATTAAAGTTTTATATGGATGATGATGAAACTATAAATGAATATTTTACAAGGGTGAATAATATTGTGAGAAATATCTAAGGATTTAGTGAGAAGCTCGAGGATTCCATCATTGTCAAAAAATTGAAGAGGAATTTTTGAAATCAGTTTTATTCAAATGTATCATCTTTGAAAGAGATATAATACTTGACAATTGATGATATAAATAACATACTCATATCTTATGATATTATAAAGGATTATGTATTCAAAAATAAGGAAAAATAAGAAATGTATTTTAAATCCATGAGAAAAGGAAAAATATCAAAGAAGAAGAAGTTGAATAATATAAAGACTCAGACGATGAGGATGAGAAAGAATTAAATTAAATTGTTTCTCTTATATCAAAAGGTTTCAAAAGAATAAAGTGGAAGGTAAAGAGTAAGAAACTACTAAAATTCTTCAACTGTGTTGACTTTGGCCATTTTCCAAGAATTTTCTAAAGGAATATGGTTGAATAATAAAAATAAAAATTATATAATTAGAGGCCTCAAAAGAAAAAATGGGTTAAGAAGAAAAATAACCACTACATAATAAATAAAATAAACTTAACGAGTAAAAAAACAAGATTAATCATTAATTTTTCCTATATATGATGAATTTTGCTTCTTTATTCATGTAAAAAATTGATATGATTCATCAATTAGTAGTGATGATGGAGAATAAATGATAGAACTTGAGTGAGAGAATAAAGATAAATTATAATTTTTCATGGGATATAAAAAATACTTCAATAATGAAAAGAAGAAGCTTGAGAAAGAAAATAAAATGGTGGTTGATGAAAAGGAGGAGCTAATTAGGAAGGAGGTAGTGTGTGTTGATGAGATCAACTACCATAAATTAAAGACCATTGAGCATGAAAATATAGAATGTTTCCTTGAAAAGAAGATGACTATAAAAGAAGAAGGGTTGTTTTAAAAACTATAAATTTGTATCATAGTTTAAAATGAGTCGGAAAAATATATATAATGATTAAATAAATCAATGGAGGTTAATGGAAAATCTTTTCAAACTAGTGAGAAAAAGGATTCCAACAATCAGGTAAAATCTAGTACTTTTAATTTTCAAAATAGACATGTTCTATTTAATAAATATGTTCTGGAAACTAAATATATGGATACGAGGTCCAATAACATTAAGACACATTATTCAAAATAAAGGGGATTGAATAATGTTCCAAGGAGGCCAAAACCCCCTAATAAAAGTGAGGCTTGGTTTGCAACTAGACAATAATAGCAAAAATCTAGACAAATATGGAACCAATCCAGAAGAGAAAAGTTTCAAGGATTTTACTGGTGATGTGGTAAGTGTGAACACAAATTCTATTCTTACTAGTTTAATATTTCTTTACTAGAAAAAAGACAAGAATAATGGGGGAGTTTTAATTAGTATTTTTTAAAAAAATCTCATAGAGAAAAACCCGTGACCATATTTTAAACAAAACTATATAATCAATTTTTTATTCATTAGATTATAGAAAGAGTGTGTGGGAGATGTGGTTTGGAAGGTCAGAAGGTTGATTTATTCATGAAAAGTATTTAATTATAAGTTACCTATTATGTGAAAGGTAATAAGTTTCAAAATAAAACTTGTGGCTAGTTACATGAAAATTCTAAGCAGACTGAGAATGTCAAGGAAGAGTTCCTAGTTAATTTTCCAAATCAATTGAAGTTGTAAAAACAACTAAAGGAATCTAAAATAATTTCTAAATCCAAAGGAAAGTAGGTGGATTTAGAAAATTATATATAAGTTGATGAGAAGTTATTCATAGTTGAAAACTTAATGATTTAGGACACTGATGTGGAAAAAGGAATTCCAAACAAATAATTTCAAGGGGAGAAAGAGGTAAATCTAACAGATGAGACTCAACACCAAAATAAGTTTCTAAATAAATCATCCCATGATGATATTAGAACAAAATAAAGACCTATATTGAGAGGAGGATTTTAGTCTGAATATTATTTTTGAGATACCCAGAGGACCATCCCTATTCCCTATTATTTATATGTTTTGAACAAACATGAAATAAATTAAAGGATATGTTAGAGGTTGTCACTTATCGACAATATGAAGAGATTTTCCATAATTAATTATACTGGAAACCATGAAATGAAATAGTAAATGAGAACACCCCTTGAGGGAGATTCATGTTAATAAAGGAGGCTACCAAATAATTTTCATATGATTCTGGAAATATATAGACTACCTGGTAAAAATGGAATTTGTGGTATACCAATCACACTCTCATAACCTATACTTAATTTTATTAAATATAGTCATTAAGGGGTATTTTTTGTTATCAAAACATGAATAGAATGAGGAGTATTATAACTTGTTCAAGAACTGTTTTTATGATTTTTTGATATGTGTGCATGTTACATGTTTCTTTTAAAGGAATATATTTTTATACCGATCAATTTTAAAAATAAGATTTTCTAAGCATGATATCAGATTCATGGTAGTTTATAGAAAAAAATGACAACCTTGGTTGAATGGATATTATTCTTTACACCATATTTTCCATTGTGGACTTAAAGCAGACTAACTAATGGTATTTTTCTAAGAGAAACATGTGGAACCATCTATATTTAAAGGGGGTAGGGAGTTAGAGTGTATCATAAAAACGGAGATGAATAGATGATAAGTTCCTCACACCAAAATTAAAATTTTATTTTCAATAATGGGAAAAATAGAGAATCCATCTAAGAACACATATTGAATTTGAGGATTAATATTACCAAAAAATTAAATGGGGGAGATTATTGTACCCAAGAAAGTATTGAATCTGTTTCCAATGGATAAATATGTGTTGTTAATGATATCTAGAAGATTAATGAGTAAAATTAATTTCATTTCATCCTTGATTGGGTACACATATAATTCCACAAGATACTTGAGGATATAGTTTAATGAATTTTCTTGAAAAATTTATAAGGATGCTTGTTTTAGAATTATAGTATGGTGTCATTATACACTTAGATATTTTTTAAGTGTTTGTAAAAAACTGCCCAACCATACAAGCCACAACGACTATCCCATTAACCTCATATATAGAAAAAAGCTCAAACATAAGGGAGAGCTAACCCAATGATCCTATATGGAGGAAAGTTAGTGGGTGGGAATCCATAACACCCATAGAGCATGCATGGTTTGCATATGGTATATAGTCCCAATCCTTTTTCACATATTATTAAATTATTTTTAATATATACATCCATTAATTACTCATAAATATCATGAGGCTTGGTTTCTTTATAAGACTAAATTCATAATACATAAATATGGAACAAAAATAATACATAGTTATTTTGTTATCCATAATGATATTCTAAATACATTTATGATCCTAAAACTACACAAGATAACCTAGGAATACATAAAATAAATGGGTGAGATAAAAGTCCCAGTAAGAGAATAAACATGATAAGAAAATATAATGTGTGAGTCAAAGGTATAACATGATATAATAAAAGATATGGATCGTGAGTAATCACTTTGAAGCATATAATAAAGAACATGGATTCATAATATCATAGAAAGATAGGAAATGTGGTATAAACATATAACATGACATAAAATTGAGTCAATAAAAACATACTATACAATATCACATGGTGTAAAAAGTACCATACTAGATTAGGTTTACTTTATAATCC
Organism: Viscum album; assembly: GCA_963277665.1. NCBI lineage: Eukaryota > Viridiplantae > Streptophyta > Magnoliopsida > Santalales > Viscaceae > Viscum > Viscum album. The sequence continues at coordinate 1,450,999,346 of OY728152.1, read as the reverse complement.
TATAAATGATGTCTCATGAGACAAAATATTTACCCAATATATTGGAGTGCAATCTAGTTTCACCCATCATAACATTTACATGATTATCTTTTCTACAAAAATATATCAATGATAAGGTATAAACATAAGGATTACCCATGGAAATAAATGGGTTACATAATATTTAATCACAACATATTGAAAGAAGATTTCATAAAAAAGTAATTTGATAAATGAACTTAATACATATATTAACCCATCTAAGGGAGGGATAATGATTTAGGTATATATGTAATATATATATATATAATAATATATATAGAATTTATAATGAATCCCTAACATCAAAGGATTTTTTTTTGATTAAAACATATTTAAAATATCAATTGGAATATTTCTCGAAGGAAATACCCATTTCACTTTGAAATAACCTCATTAAAATCTAAAAAATTACACAATATTATCAAAGACATTTTCTTTGAAAATAATCATGAAAAAATATAAAATAAGACTAAAATCATTGAGTGGTTATGATGGTGTGAAATTATATTTATGCAGTATAAGCTAAAAGAAAACAATCCATTCACACTCTTATAAAAAAAGTCAAAAGTACCTTGTTTGGAAAATGATAGAAATATTCCTTTTAAATAGTTTTATGAAAAAGTCAAAAATGGGTAAAAATATATTTAATAAATAATTAGATAATAGAAAAAACAGTCTTTAAAATATTTTAATGAAAATATAGACATGATATAAAAGAACATACAAGATCATTATTACTTACAAACAACATTATTGATGTTTATTTATTAAATAAGTGAGGAAATGGAAACCAAAAATGTCAAAATCATTTATGACTATTTTAGAATAAAATATATGTGTCTAAATAAAATAATTTTATATTATTTTCTCCAAAGTAACCTTGAAGATAAAAAATATAGAAATTAAAAGAAATTGTAACCTAAAACCTTTACTACATTGGTAACTTTCAAATGAAATCCCATTGGATGAAGTAAAATGAATTGTAACTTAAAATAAAACAAAGTATGAAGGATTCATGATATAATATATGAAAGGGGTATCATATACACTATATAAAATAAATTATGTGTATAAAATTAAAATATGCCTTAATGAAGGGGAATTGAGACAAAATCCCTTACCCCAAGTTTAACTCATCACGTACCAACTTTATCATCCAAAATAATAAAATTATATTAGTTATTTAATTTCTTAATAGAAAATTTCAAGTTTATTATTCCTTTTATTTTATTTATTACTATGTCATATTTATTTATTTAATAAATAAATTTCATGTTAGATGTGTTGATGATATTCGGTTCATATATCCAAAATGACTTTAGTGGGTTGATTATAACATATATATATGTGAAAGGTAAGACAATATATCATATATTACCTTTCAATAATGATAAATATGTCATTAATATAATTTATATACATGAAATCCACCATCATAAATAAATGTGCGAGGTGATGATGGGAAACAAATTATATTTCTTTGTGGGGCGGTAGTCCACCGTACACATGAATGATGGTTTCGTTTCTCAATTGATGGAATTGGAGATAGCTGTTGGTTATCCCATTAACATAATAACATATAAGTATATGGGAGATAATTATTTCATTATATCATTATGATTTAATAATATTTTAAGGATGTGGAAGAATAAATAAAACAAAATGCTCGGTTAAGAACAATTCCTCTTCTTCAGACAACCTCTTTATGTTTGTACCAAAATACTTCAAAGGAGAGTTTGATAATAAAAACAAGGAATATATGAAATGTGAAAGGAAAAAATTAAGGGATTTGGGTAAGGATTGACCAAAATAGAATGCTTTTTATGTGTTAATAAAATAGGATTGAAGGTACCCTTTTATAAGTGAGAATGTGTGACATTTTTATAAATACCCAAAACTATTCAATAATGGAAATTCAATATCAATATGAGTGACTCAAATATTTATAAATGGTGTATTATAGGGAATATAAGGTCAATTAACACCTCTAAAATTAAAAATAACCATGTTTTAAACATTCTATTACCTATACCTTTATGGTTACTCACTTTTACTAATTTACTTTTCACCACGATAACTAGTTTTTACCTAGGTAATTTATTATTTAATCATAAAAATAAAATTAGAATTTTTAGACAATTTGAACCCAATGATTCTAAATATGAAATAAAATTTATAAAAAAAAATTCCTATGTGTGTAGAAAATTAATTTTAATAGAATCATATATAACTACAAAACTTCGTTTTAACCTTAACTGTGGTACTAAATTTTTACTATTTTTACTTTTCATTACGAAGAAATTTAATTTAAATAATTACCAAATAATAATTATTATGAATCCAAATATGAAATAAATTTTATCAAATTAAATTAATTTTTTTTTACAAATTTAATTTAAAATTATACCCATGATAAAAAGAGATATTTCCGGAAAATATATTTTTTAGGAAATAAATGATCTTATTTTAAATCTATGAATAGAAATAATCATTATATGAATTTAAATTATTGAAAATAAATATATAATATATATACTGAATTTAAATATTTCTTCACTAGGGGTTATTTTAATTAATTAAAATAGATAAACTTTATTCACTTAAAAACAGTTTGTAGAAAACCGTATTTTTAAGCATAAAACTAAACTTAAGCCAAAATCCTGAACATTTCTAATTAAAATAAAATTAATTTAATTATTATAAATAAAACAGTTTATATGTAAATTTAATACCAAATCAATAATATTATGTTACTTTTAAATAACCTGATTTAATGAAAATAAATGACTATTTAAAAAATTAATGATATTCACTATTCAGTGAAAAATCAATCATTTCAAAAAAATACCAAAATTTCACTCTATATTAATTTTGATATTATAATATAAAATATCAAGATAATTTTATAAAATACATTTTCTAAATTTTTCAAAAATTAGTTATAATATTTTCTCACAAAAATAAAAAAAATCATTTTTATGAGAATATATTTTTTGAAGAATAAAATTTCTTCATCAAAAAATCAACACTTATTTCATAATAATTGATCAATAAATTTATATTGAGTTGGATATTTATTTATATATTTATTTCCTAAAGTAGTTAATCCTATTCACACTCACCAATTTAACTTCTAGATTATAAAAGTTATATTTAAATAGTAATATTTCATGGTTCCTTTGGATTAGTGTTGCGTATTGCATACAATATCAAATAGAGTTTTATTTTTAAAATCTTGGGGTATTACAAATGGAATTCATGAAGTTTATGTGTTAGTGAGAAATTAGGCTAGCACAGGTGAGGCATGTCCCATGAATCCCATGAGTGCAGTATTGTAGGTGCCAAACCCCACTGCCCACTTAAAGTACTAAAGGAACACATAGGTTTATATAAGAGTGCTTGATAATTTAAAGAAATGTTGTAGGATAGGATCGATCCATAACTTTTTCATCTATTAAAAAGGTTATACATATAAAATGGGGTGCTCGATCAATTTTATGTGGATCATCCAATCAAAGGTAAGAATCTTCATCTTCCTCCAGTTATTTAAGGGTTCTCTAGTATGTGATTATCCCACCATTTATGAACAATAAATATCAAGAAAGACACAATTATTGCATAAATAAATCTATAATGATCATTTTGAGTCTTCTTTAACGTTTTAATGATGGATTCAATAATCATAAAATCAATATATGCATCATGGGAAGTCTGAGATCCATCCACACGCAAACTTCCATATATATTTTACAGATTCTCAAAGTGCGGATTTATCTGATGATAAAATCTTCATTAATTCACAAGTTTTAACAAAATAATATTAATTATTTATAAATTTAATGAATATTCATTGAATGAGAAAATATAAAATGCCTTGTATGCATGAATTAGTGATGAGGTGTGGTATTTAGTTATGTCGTGATGATGATAATGAATCATGTTTCCATTTTCAATTAAAAATGACATAGCCATTTTCAGTGCAGAACGATGTATTCATTTGTAGAATTAAACTAAATGGATAGTTTATTCATGTACCCATTTTTATATGTATCCATTTTTTATAATATAATCATGTATATGTTTATGGTTTGTAGTGGTTTAACACAACTGATTCTACTGAGGAGCTTTACATAGTAAAATTATACTAAATAAAAAATTTGATGAGGGCATTATAATCCATAGCTTGTTAGTTGAGGCAGTTAGATAAGGGAATTATAGAAAACACAAAAATTTAATTTTTTTGTGAATAAAAGGGATAAAATTTAATATTTCAAGCATTATAAAGATGAGATATTATAAATAAATAATATTGAGTCATAAAGGAATTTTAAATAGCTGTGATAAATTCGAAAGAATACTAGAGACTATAAAGTGTTTGAATGATAATTTATTTGATTAATTATTCCATGATATTAAATATAAAAAATATCTAAATTTTTTGTAAAGTTGATTCATATATCAATTTGAACAAATTAAAAAGAAAGAACAATTGCCTTGGTTTTTATGTAGTTATGAAAAAGAAATCATAGAGAAAGATATGTATAAAATAGAAATGTCCACTGTCTTTATTATTATTATCATATAAATATATATTTCAGTTCATTAATTTTTGGTTGTTGATGAAGTGATAGAATTTTCAGCCATTGTGAAAGTAATTTTTTAGAGATATCAATACATCCAGTATCAATAAAAATGACGAGAATCCAGATTACACCATATCTAGAAGGAGTCTCAAGAGAAGTAGAGCTGCAATACATTGATAATGATATTGATGAGGTACACGGTATGACCTATTAATCCATATTCTCTAGGATGAATATTCTATTTCTAAGTGGTGATGAAGTAACCAAGGAGAGAAATCAAATATTTATGTGATATATTTTTGTTAAAGAAGAAAATTGTGTCTTTCAGTTGGTACTGATAGTGAAATAACATAGTGAGACTCTATATTGATCAAGATTGAATAATATATGGTTGTAATCACTTGTTTGATGGTGAATAATCTGTAACTTGGGGGAATAATTGGTTTTATTATTGAGTAGGATTTTATGATGAACCTTATAAATACTATTTGATGATTTCTTATAGTTTTACTACACATAGGTAAAGGATATGAGACATATTCATGAGTGGATTTATAACTTTAACTTATTCAAGAGGTTTAATTTAAAAGGAGAATAATTCATAAAAATAGAACACTGATTAAACCCCCTATGAGTGGTCTATTCATCCTAGGATTCAATAGTTTTCATCAAAATAACCAATTCCTTTGGATGGTTGGGGATAATCATAAGACTATCCAGAAATGTTCAGTCTAAATAAATCCCCTCTTGGGAGGGACATCTAATTAATCTCTCTTTTTTTTTATTTTTTTTCCATTTTTATAGTTTAAAAAAATAATCTTGTTTATGTTTCTATTTCCCTATTGGTTTTAAAGTGGATAACATTTAGAAGGGGATAATTTCATTCTAGCTATGAGGGGTTTCATTTATTCATAAATTGCTATAGGTGAATGATTTATAAGTGATTTTCCCTCTAATTTCCTGGTAATTTGGTTCTTGATCTAAGAAAATGAGTGTGAGTGAAAATATATTTATGGAATTGAAATTATAACATGAGTTCCCTAGAACATTGAACCTAATTATAGGTAACTTGGAATTTATAAAAAATAACACCTCAAAGATCCAACTCAAAATAAATTGATATAATCCTTTGAAATTATATTAAAATGAGAAATTTTGTTCCCATAGTGAATATTCAAGACATTAGAAACTAATTGTGTGTGTAAATACCATTTTTTATATAATAAGTGCTTTCTAAGATCATAAATGAGAAGAAAAATTTAGTAATTTTATAATATTAGAAAATAAATTCATTTAGGTGAGGGGAATATCGAATCCAGATGAATAAGGGGGAAGTTGAATTACCACAAATTCATTCATGTTTTATCAATGAAGTGAAAATTGGAACTGTGGTTCAAGGAACTTAGGAGAAATGGATAAATGGAAGTACCAATTATTAAAAATTTAATTCTAGTTAAATCTATCTATTTCAATCCTTCACTCCCAGAATTGGATCTTGTGATTGAATTGAAATAAGAAAATGGGATTAAGTCATAAAGTAGACCTGATAATTCAAAAAATATAAAAACCTATGATTTTATTCTTCACTTTCTTGTATACATATGTTTAGGTTGGAAAACTCTTGAAATAAATTGAACTCATTTTATTTATTGAGAGTGAAATATTTCAAGTATTAGGGAGTGATGGGGTTTTAATTTTCTCAATTTTTTTCCAATTTTTCATTATAAATTAGTCACCAAATTAATTTAAATTCTAGGAAAATCATAATTTTTTATTCTTTGGTAAATTGTGGAATTTATTTTTTAAATGTTTAAAACATGGGTATTAATTTTTTTTATTTGTAATTAATTATGATAAATCATAAACTTAAAAAGGTCATTTCTTGGTTTGTAGGGAATAATGACAAAGTTATCTAAACATAAGGCTTCCTATGGCCCATCATAATTATTTTTCTCTATAACATACAACTTTAGGGATTTTACCAATCTTATAATTATCGTCATCATAATACTTTCCTGAACTTTTTGTAATCCTTTATCCTTGAGCATAAGTATTCAACATTGAGATGAAGGATTTTATAAAGAGAATAAGGATTTAGGAATTTTCTATTTTTGGAGGACATTCCCATTATAAGGATTCACCCTTGATAATATGAATTTTCTGAGAAGAGGGTCATAATGATTTATAGGATTTTAATACTTTTATATATCATGAGGCCTAATTACTCTATTAAAAAATATCAAACATTTAACAATTGAAAGAAGGATTCAGAAAATTTAATAGTTACCTTAAGAAAATCCTTGGGGAACCATGTTTGCACTCATGTAACAATTCAAAGCAGGGACCACCTGAGGAACATTTAATCCCACTAACTTCTTAGGCCAAACCTTCCCCCATTAAAACCTAAACCAAATCAAACATGTGTATCTCATATCCTCATGTGAGGATCTAACCATAAAAACCTCACTTCCACAATCCCACATCATAGGGAAACACTTTTCTTACAATTCTTCTTGAACTAGTATAGAGCTTGATCATGATAAGGGAATTATTTATCAAGAAAATTCACATGTTACCCACCATATGAAATTATGACCCTCATTCTAGACACATGGAACCCATATAAAGCTGAAAATGGAGATCACTGATTGACACTAAAATTCATGGATAAGGAAGAAGAACACTTAAAATTATATAAATATATTTCCCCTTACCTAATATAAAATATTTATCATATTCCAATTTTATCTAGAAACTTATGTAATTATTTTATTTAATTTCAATTTTCTATTATGTTTATTATTCAATTGTTTTGTTGCTCTTATCCCCTAGTTCTCTATTTTTTTTCTAAATATCTATTTCATAATAGTAATATCTCAAAATATGTGATTATACAAAATTAACTTGAGGACTAGGTCATTAGGGTATATTTCATAGGCATTCTTAATATCTTATTTTTAATTATTTATTTTTTTATTTTCATCCTTGATATATAATTGAGTGAAGGGAAGTGGATTTATGATAATCATCTACTCTATTCTGGATTTATATTTCAATATCTAATTTATCAAATCTTCTCTTCCTCACTCCTCTCAGTCTACACTTCATACCATTGGAGTTTTGTGGAATTTTGGAGCAAAAAAATATGATTGAAACTGGGTTTGGGAATAATGGATGCCTCAATTAAGTGTGTTAATTTCCCATACCCCATAGAGGTGGTGTGTCTAGATATTTATAGGGAGGTTTATTCTATATTTTTATTACACCAATTTAGATATAGAGGAAAAATTCATGATTATTTGTGACTTTATTGTTTTTTTAGATTTTTTTTATAATGAAGAGCCTATGTTATCAAACCAAAGTCCATTTGGTTTCAAATTTAACTTTGTGAGTTGGATTATTTTATTTTTTTTGTTTATTTTAAATTATAAAAATAAAACATGAACCCCAATTATAAATTCTTATATAACATATAAACCAAAATAAATATATATAAGTGATTGATATTAGTGAAGACCCAGAACATCAATCCTTGTGAATGACCCCAGTCAATCCAATTAGACTGCATTTTATGTTTATAAATTTTGTATGCAAGTACCGTGACATCCTCATGCATCGTTATATCATAGAATATGATATATTATTATTTAAATGTATATCTAAAAATATATAACTTTAACTAAAATCCCAAAAATGACTTCATGCAAAACTTTACAACTCTGTGAATTCTTCCAAAACTCTTTTGGATATAGTTTATTATAATCCCTTAATTCTGGAAAAAATAATTTCTATAAAATTAAATCCTTTCGAAAATTCCTAACCGTGTGAATATACGAGCCTTAATAGCATTGAAAAAAAAATGAAATACCTATTTTTTTGGATGTAAGAAAAAATTGTCTAATAGTAATGTTCTAGTGATACCCAAGCTACTAAGGGATTTGGTGTAATCTCTATAAAAAATACTCACATTTCATATGAACATGTTTAGCACAATATCTATTATAAAAATTAAAATTAAAAATATATAATACCTTTTCCTATGATATAGAGTGACCACTATAACTTAAACAATGTCAATATAGTATAATTTATCTCAAATTTGCATGATTCTTAGAAACATTCTGACCTGGTTAATAAATACATCACATGTCATTCATCTATAGGATGATCACACAACATTTATATCATCTAATTATCTGAAAACATCATATATGTATCAATTTATCATGTAATTTAATTTCCTTAGTCTAATTAAATCAAGGGAAAGCTATATTTTCTCATTATAAAAGTGAAAAACCCCCATCTTGGTTGAGCTCCAACCGATGACATGATCAACAACATACCTAACCTCCCCCTAATTTTCTAACCCTAAATGGATTGTATAATAAATTTATCAAAGTATGGGGGTTTTAATTCATGGTATCCTCTATTCTCAGGTAAAAAGGATTGATAATAAGCACACAATCTTAAGTATCTTGATGATTATAGGACATTATATGGGGTATTCTTGGCAGGTCAGTCCAAATAATAAGTCTCTACTTTTTATTTCCTGATTACACTATTCATGCTAATATTATCATATCATAAAATCCCATAATAATCAATGATTATCTTTGATTAGGGACAACTTAAAGTCATAATTTAATGGGATATTATCATTCCACTATTGATGTAAAATAAATTACAACGCATATGAATTAATGATTAATGGAGATTTTCTTTATTATAAAATTATTCATACATTATGAAATCGTTACATTAATATATTATATATCATATACCAAGATACTCAATATAACCACCATTCTTCTATTTTTGTCAATATTTTCATCAGAGGATCCACTACATTATAATTTACATCCACCCAATAGATCCTAATATCACCCCTCACAACGATGTCTCATCTAAGATGGTATTTAAAAAGGATGTGTTTGGTCCTTTAGTGAGACTAGATTTCCTTGGCATGATCAATGGATGCATAATTGTCATAGTAAAGTTCAATTGTTCCCTCAATTCTAGGAACCACCTCTAATTTAGAAATGAACTTCCATATCCAAACAACATCTTTAATAGAATCTATTATAATGATGTACTATACCTATGTTGGTTAGTCTTCCATGGTAGATTGTTTGTAAATGTTTTAACTAATATCTACACAATTCATGAAAAGAAAAAAAAATATTGAGATTTTATATCATCTCCATTGGATTGTAAATTTATATTTGTGTAATCTATTACATAGCGATCATTCTCTCCACTAAAGTCCAAGAAAATATCCTTAGTTCTTGTCAAGTACTTATGGATGTTCTTCAAAACAATACGGTGAAACTCAAAAGGATTTAATTGGTATTTACTTGTTAGGTGAAGAACATATGTGACACCCATGATAACACAACATGACATTCATGATAGAGCCTATGGTGGATTTATAGGGAATTATATCAATAATTTAAAACTCTTTATATTAATATTAAATCTTTTTAATATTCACACCATGAAATACTGATATGGACCCATTTTTGGATTTCTCTATAATAAACCTCTAAATCACTTTACCAATGTAAGTGTCTTAAACAATTCTAATAAGACTATAAGATATATCTATATAGATCTTTATAAACAATATGTTGGATTATTCACCCATGTATTTCATTGAGAAGAATTTACCCAAACATATCTTCTCATAGTGAAGATCCGGGGTTATATTTATTATAATAAGTATGTCATTTAAATAAAATATCATAAATACTACAAAAATTCCACTAATATTATTATATATACAAGAATAAAATACATTTTTTATGAAACCAAACTCTTTTATTTCATCATGAAACTAAATATTTCAACTCATAGAATCTTTCTTAAATCCATAAATGGACAATTGAAACTTACATACCTTAGAAGGTTCATTTTGTACCACAAAATCTTTAGTTTTTATCATATATTCATCCTTGAGTAAATTATAAATATGTAAATATGTTTTTATATCCATTTTATATATCTCATAATAAAAATTATATGATATAGAAAAAAAATACTAGACTATACTTTATCATTGATATTGGTGAAAATATTTCTTCTTAGTCAATACCATGATTTTTTTGTAACACTTTTTCCACCAGGAATGCTTTATAGGTAGAATTATACCATCCATATTAGTTTTTTCATATAAAAACCACATTCACCCTAGGTTTATTACACCTTTAGGTGAATCCACTATGTTCCAAACATGGTTAGTATACATTGAGTCTATTTCAAGTTACATGGATTTCACCCATTCTTTAAAATTAAAATTCCCAATAGCCTTTCGGTAGGTGGTACCTTCTTCTACAATGAACATTACCTCATCATAATTTGTTATGAGAAATCCATATCTCATGAGAATTTGATCAATCCTACTAGACCTTTGAGATCCTTATGTACCTTGAGTTAGTTATTCTTCCATAACTATTTATAGTACCAAGTCTACCTCTATCTCAATAAAACTTACCAGTTGTTGGTATTGAACTTATCCAAGTTCAAAATTTCTCCCATTAATTCCTTGACTTATGTGTTCCATATCAAGGTGAACACTACATAGGTCCACAAATTCTCTATGTTCAGAAATATTATAAAAAATATATATAATAGTCTCTTTAGGATAACCATAAAATAATTGTTTCATTTATTTTGGGTTGATCTTATCAGAATAAAAATGTTTTACATATACTTCACACCCCCAAATCCTTATAAAATACATACTCAGACATTTTCATTGCCATATCTCATATGATTCCTTATATGATTAGTTTATATGGAATGAAATTATGTAAGAATGTATCAGTCTATAGAGAATATGCCTATAATGAAATAGGAAGGTCACACTAAATCATCATCGATCAAATCAGGCCTAATAAGGTATGATTACTCCTCTAAAACACACCATTCCACTAGTGTTCTAAGAGGAGTGAGTTGCGGAACAATTCTGCAATTTCTTAGATGCTTAGTGAATTACTTGATAAATTATTCACCCTTAGATCAAACCGAAGGATATTGATACTATTTCTAGATTAATTTTTTACCTTTTCTTAAAACTCTTTTAGAATTTTAAAGTTTCATACTTGTGTATCATAAGAAAAAAATAATTAAACTAACTAAATTCATTGGTTAAAGTAATGAAGTACCTAAAACCACCACATACTTTAGTAGTCATTATTCTATATATATAACTATGTATAAGATCCAATAGTCCACTAACCCTTTTACCATTTACATTAAAATGTGCATTGTTAATTTTTTATAATAAAGAAGATTCATAATTTTAGAATGATTCATAATAGAATGGTTCCAAGAATCTATCTTTATGGATTATTTGGATTCATTTCTCATTTATATGTCAAATAAGAAAATGGAAATAAAATGTGGGACTAGAATCAACCTATATTTTCTTATTCTAAATATTATAGATAGTATTATCTATATCTAGATTGTATAAACTAATTACTACATCCTTGATTCCATAAATAATTTAATTTATATATATATATAACAACTCTTGATCTTAATAGTGAATGAAAATCCCCACTTTTCTAAATATGATACAGAAATAAAATTCTTCTTTATAGTGAGAACATAATAAAAATTCAAAATTTTGAGAACTAATAGACTTGGTAAAGTATAATCATAAGTGTTGATTACTAATACAAAAACTCTTTATCCACTACTAATAAAAAGATATATCATACCATTTTTCAATTACCTTACATATTTGAGTCTGTATTATTATACAAAATTGTGTGATGCACACCTCATGTCCCATACCCATGTGTCAAATTTAGAAAAATTCATTTATACAAGATTCACATTCATATTCTTAGAATTTTTCTCTTTGAGAAAATTTAAAAATCTAAGATACAAATATACTTCTATTTTATAGGCGATACCTATAAGGGATCTCAACAGGAGTATCTTCAAGTAAGACACAATCTATAACAAGGACATATATATGGTTGGGTATTATGTTTTATATCATTTCAGCTAGGAATTTTAATAAAATTACTCCCACTAAAAATGATGAACACATAAATCATATCCATTTAGTGAGCCAATATCCATACTTCATATTGACTTACACTAGGTATCACATAAATAATACTTGTCTATATTTGGTAGATATTTTTTAGTAATATCATATATGATTATTGGATAGTTGAGTGGATAAATATTTATCCAAATCCATTATGGATTTTCCTAACTCTATCCTTCAAGTATCCTAACTATTAGGGTTTTGAAGCTAATTATAAACTAAATAAAACACCAAGAAAAAGGTTTCTAACAATTAGGGTCACATGGTAATTGTTTTACATACATAAGGTAATACATGGGAACCTAACAATTATGGAAACTTTTAATAAATTACTGAGGTCTTGAAAATTTCCACTTAGAAAGTAATATCACACTTAGTATTTGATGGGGTTTCTTTTAAAAGTCACACCTGTTTAATATACACCACATGAATATTAAACTCTTTAAATATCAAAAAATCTCATGTTTTATTCTCAATGTTTGAAATATTGTAATTATTTAGTTTTGGAATCTTTATTTAATCCTCCAAATTAATTTTATTTGCACTATATTTTAGGTTATCTAATAATTTCTTACATAAATACTTAATATTTTTTTATGAATATTCAATACATATTGCAATAATACATGACTCATATCCATAACGGTTTAGTGTATTTGGATACTAGTCAAACAATAAAATTATTTCATTAAATATATTTAAAATATCCTATAAAGTTCTTCTCACATATTAACCTTATAAGAAATATCCAAATTAATTCATTTCTTCATAACCTAGGGAAATGAAAACAAAGGAAAGGGTGAGCTCAAGTGATCAGCAAGGGTAAACATGAGAGATATAAATCAATGATCATAAGTGAGAATAAGGTAAGCATAAGGGTCTGATAAAAAGATCATAACTTATGAAAACACATCAAATAATTCATAAACCATAAATGACCAGTCATGGAAGAAGGCGTCATCATAAAAAAATAAACAATTCATAAGAGTTCAAAATCATCAATAATAAATCATAATCCATGAGAGCATATAATAACCATAAGATATAAGTTTATAGAATAAATTTAATCATAGAAATAATATTTCATGGATACACAACAAGACATTAACCACATAGTTGGCTTAGCCTAACTACCCATGTACCCTCATGGACTTGGGATAACCCCCAATGTGCCCTCTTGGTGTTAGGCTAATAGTCTATGTTTACTATTAGTATTAGGCTAACCACACATATAAACATTGATCTCATGATATATAAAACACTACCCAATGAATTGGATGGATATAATAGACCCAATTATCATGTAATAATAAATATCATATATTTATGTCATAAGATAAAAAATTTAATCATTTCATCATAGCTTAATTTACTCATGTAAAAGAAATAGGTTTCATAAAAAAACAATAAAAAACATCATTATAATCTTTAAAAATAAATGAATTATATGGTATCATAATATCATATCCTTAGTGAAACATAAAAACCCTTAATTTATGTTGACATAGATGAAAATACTTTTATAATAGCATTTGAAAAATGATTTGAAAAAACAAGATAAAACATCCTTTTATTTTTTTAAATTTTGAAAACTAAAAAATATAAAAAAATGGGAATAATATTTTCTATTTAAAAAAATTTAAACTTGTAAAGGAAGCTTCATAATTAATTAAGGAATTGGTGGTGAGAAAATCCATTCATGTTTTAAATGTTTAAAAAACATTCTTTTAACACTTTTGTAAAGTGATTAAAAAATGAACCATTTAGAAAAACAATAATATTACTTAAAAATATTTATAAATAAAGTTGAATATAATATGAAAATATCATTATAAATATTTTAAACATAGATATGAACTTCAATAAAATAATTCTGAAGAACATGGACCTGGAGGAAAAAATATTTCTTACCAAACATGGGAAATAAGGTCTAGTTTTCTTAAAAACGTTCTTTTACTGTTTTTTTGTAAAAAGGAAAGGAAAATGGAAATAATAATTCAAAAAAAAAAGAAATAATATAAGGAAAATATAATAGTTTGGACTAATGAGAGATATAATATACAATTTCTCACAATAGAAATTGAAACATAAACAATCCTGATAAAAAGTGAAATTATATCATAAACCCTTACCTCATGTCACAACTTTATTTTTACCAATATAACCTCCTATATAATAAATTTAGATTTATTATTATTATATTTATATATATAATAAATCATACTTAACTTACCATATATCATCTTTTTATAATATCTAATTACGCATTTATTAATAATTCTTCTTTAAAATCAATATTCGAGTGTCAACTATTCTGTTTCCATGTATGTTTCAGTTCAATAATTTTATTGATTTCACATTTTTCTGTGTTTTATCACTTATATAACCATAATATTTTCCCAAATTTCATATTCATTTATTACATACACTTTTATAATCATCCATGTAAGGTAGAGATGAAAAATAAATTACACAACTTCATCGAGGTGGTAGTCTGCATGTACGGATAAATGATGTTTTCATTTTTTAATGGATGAAAATAAAGAAATTTAAATAGTTATTTATTTTTAAAAAATAATAATAAATTATAAAAATAATATATATTAATTAAATCTATCTGTCAAACCATCCATGAGAGGTAGTGATGAAAAATTAAATACATCGCTTTACTAAGGTGATAGTTTTCACATATGCATGAGTGACACTTTATTTTTCTATTGGATGGATGAGAAGTAGATAATGGTTATTAAATAAAAATAATAAAATTTAATTATATTTATTATAATAATTTCATCATATTAGGATGGGTATAATAGATTTAGAAAATTTGGAAGAAGAAACAAACTTGAAAGAATTCAGTTTAGACAACCAACTCTTGTTTGAGTATTATCTTTTTGATTATACAGTAAGCCTGATTAGGATGGAATTTTTATAATACTAGAACCTATAAGACATGGGTAAGATATTATTTAAGTAATTTGGGTAGATACTGACTGATCTAATTTTCTCAAAGTGTGTGAAGAATTGAGGATATGAGGTTCCCTTTTATAAGTAATGGGGGTGACACCCTTGTAAATACCCTTAACTTTAAAATAAAGTCCATTTAATGGGAAAGAGGAACCAAATAATCCAAATACATATTATAAGGGGATGAAATGTATAAATCTATTAAAAAATAAAATAAAAATAAGTTTTTTGTGAGATTATAATCCTAATACCTTAGTTTAACCCCTTTGAACCTATTTTAAATTTTATAACGATGTCTTAAATTTTACCATAGTAACTATTCATTATGAATGAAATGTAAAAGTGAACTTATTTTTTTTGGAAATGATTATTCCATAAATGGAATCCATTTATTAGATTCAATTTCTGAAAGTGATCAAAATTAATTCTAATACCCATGAATGAAATGTGTAAAAACCATTTTTATAAAAAAATGTATCTTTAATCATAAAATTGATTTTATTCTCCATTATTAAAAATTAACAACCTTTGGATTAATTTTAATTTATTTTATTGAATATATTATATAAAAATATCATTAACATTATTTATAAATAGTGATTAATTTATTTTTTAGGATAAAATACATTGCACATATACAAAAATAGTATTTTTGAAAAATATCTCATTTTACCTTAAAATGATTTTATCTTCATTTCTATCCTATTGATAATAAAAATATAAATGATAATTATTTCTTATAAATTAATATAAAATAATTTTACAGAAGTTTAATACTTTAAAGAAGAGTAATTTACTTTAAAATAAAACATATATAATCCAATAATGTTTGTAAAAAACAATTTTTTAACTGAGAATTACTAGAATAGTATTAATTGTAATTAATTTAAAATTTATTGGATGTAACTAATTAAATTTTATTAATTATTAATTTAATTTTTAAAAAAATATTTATTTATATCATTCCTAAAAATTAATAAATTAACTAAAATTCATAATTCAACAGAATAATTCAAAATAGTTTCTTAAGAACCTTAATTGAATTATATCATTTTCAAAAAGTAATTTATTTTTATCTATTTAACTAAACTATCTAATAATTTATTTCATTTTATATTTTTATAAATCATTTCTTACTTAATTTTAATTTTTATCATATCATAAGATATCAAACACATTAAATTTATTAAAGAGAAATATATTCTAAAATATTGAGGTATTACAACATTAATGTGTAATTATTTACACAAAACAAAAGATTGTGTTACTTAATAAACATAAAAGCCATACATGTTAATACATATAAAAATTCGTATCATACATAAGTTACATGAACTATTCTCATAAAGTCTTAAATTTATATGATATTGGAAATCCCCATAAGAGTAAGCTTGGAGTGATAAATAACCAACCCCTCACCTTTGTAGAAAAATTCAGAATCCTTTTGGATAGTGGGTATTCTAATCCCATGTCCCTATCCCTGAGGAGACTTTACGCAAGAGATAATTTAATTCATAATAACTTTAAAACCTAATATTCACAAACTATATTCAATAATTGTTTTCATGTTTATAATGATAAAATCATACAGAGGACAAGGTAGATGAAAATAAAAACCTATGATATCAAAACCGGATAGTAATGAAAGGCTATATATCATAGAAGTAATTTATCATATAAATAAATCATACAGAATATTAATAATCTATAAACACTTTATAAACATAAATATAATGGAATAAAAAAATAAATAAACACTTTTTTTATTTTATAAAATATGGGATACATGTATGAACTTTTCATATTTTATTTAGGCATGAAAAACACTATTTTACATGGCCTAATACTTATTATTTATAAAAAGATTATAAATTATTAGTAAATATATCAAAATATATTTTTTAGTTATATCATATTTTACATCTAAATTTTTTTTATTGGTCATGAAACAAAACTGATACTAGAGAGTGGAACTATGTGAACTAATCATATCCTATTATATAACTCCAATTCTATGCTATAATTTAATTACTAAATATGAATGGATCTGTCATAAAGATCCTGTCATATATTATGATATAGTTAATATTGTATTTATGCATTGATCCCATGTTTTCATTATAGTATTTGTTCTACCACAACTTATGATATCTTATACTGTAACTATGATACAGAAAAAAACCACAAGTTTATGTTATATCACACTTTACTATATGTTATAGTCACGTGCTTCCACTATACAAAATTTAATAAATAAAATTTTATTGCATTTTATGATACGATATGAATGATTTATAATAATAAACTCTCCAAAAAAACCAGTATAATCACCTTTTTATTCCTTTAAGAATAGTTATTTGATACCAATGACGGATTTAGGGGATCATTTAATTATCAATGGAATTTTAAACAATCTAGTAAATAACCTGATATATATAAACAGAATCAGAATGAATGAAATAATGAAGAACATGAAATCATGTACCTTTATAGCCGCATGCTTTATCTTTGATCTTTGATGGAATAAATTTGAATGGGATCAATAAATAGGTATCCAATGCCTCATTCCTCAATAGGTGATACACTAGGCTTGGATCATCATTTTTAATGAGAGGATATTAAGCCTACTAAAGGGGTGATAATTCCTTCTATGAAGAAGAATGTTAGTTTAATAATGAGAGAGTTTTAACTATATTTCATGTATATATGGTATAACAATAAGAGGTATCTTGTAGCCTATATATCCATCCCCTATGCCCTTTATTTAATAAATTTATTCAACTATACCAAATTTATTTGGTTTCATCTGATGGAATCCATAAATTACTTCCCATTAATGCATTATTCTTTGAACACTTTAATAAATCATTCTAAAACTTAAATGAACCATCTCATAGAATATAATTGATGGAAACTTATAATAAGGTGAGTTGCATGTACATAATGATCATATGATATGCCCCATCCTACTCTATGATAGGGATAAAAGATGGATCCCATGTATCTTTATGACATGATTACATTACAGTCTATGATATTCATTACATGACTATCATGACCCATAACAGAGGGGTCAATGCCATGACTACCCCAAAACCACCTCTAATAGGATTGGGGTGGGTGACTTGCACTAAGTAGTCATTTCCCACAAATGGGAGGCATTATCCTAAAGTACCTATAAACACACACACATCTCCAGGAAACAAAATGATGAAATTTAAAACAACTAAAATAATTCACACATACAATTAAGATCACACAACTAGAGTACAATAGGAAGTAAGGGAAAAGTAAAAAGGACCAAATACAATCCCACAAAAAAGGTAGCCTTCACACAAGTCCAACTAAAATCACATGTAAAATTGTATCACAGATACTAGAAGCACAAAATAACCTAGATATACTCAATAGAGACACCAAACCATTAGGAAATCATAACCAACTTCTAGCCATAAGATTCTGCTCGAAGAAACGCTCATTCTAGGAGAGTCCACTCCAAGAGCCATACTATCATCAGAGAAACTCAATGAAGAGGTCTAGATCATTTGGGCCCCATACAAAGAGAATAAACTAGTCTAAGAAGTCTATGATATACAGATAGGGGGTCACACCCAGGACTATCAGAGGACACCACATACCCAATTTGGATCAACCTTCTATATAGGGTATCATATGATAATGATTCTATAAACCCTACTTATGCATAACACTAGATAGAGGATCAAAATCCTACTTAGGGAGGTTAAACTGATTCTACAAACTTTACTGGGGATGATAGGTGATCATACTCCAGTCTCGTATAGGGACACCACAACTCTTTTTGAAACTCGACCTCTAGAAGGGATTACAATCTAGTGATTTTAATGTAATGCCACACTATACCATTGAGTAAAGGACCAAGGGAACATGTTCAACTTATACTAGTACAAACTAGGAAAATGAAGAGCCTCAAGAACTCTTGTTGGGAATACAAGACTTGTCCCACGGGGTACATGACATGTTCTGATATCCCAAGTATTTCTCATATATATAATCTCACACGACATGTAGTCTCAAAATACATGGATTGTAGTATGGGTACACAGTGTATAGAGACACATGGTTTCCTTCCTGTGTTACTTGGCCATGTCCTTGTACCGAAGTCGTGTCTTTGTATCGGTCTCTATATGCCAATCCGTGTCTGTGTGGGAGTACATGACACGTCTGTGCCTATATACTTCAACTGATGTATCTGTACTTCTAAAGTACATTCCACATCATCCAGGGAGTGTCACATGCTGTGTGATCCTAAACATCAGCCAAAACCCTAGCACCACAGCTAGGGGACCCCATGTGGCGTGTAATTCTAAAATACATATCGTGTTGCTCCGGAATTTCCAAATCTATCAGGGATCTCCTCCAGGTCCATCCACATGCCATCAGAACCTCCAATCTAGAAATAACCTACAGATCAGTGTTCATCCATGCCTTTAGTAACCAAATCTGTGGGTTTCAGATTTGAATCTACTTAGAAATATTCACCTCCGAGCTATATGTACAGTGCATCAAAAACCGGCTTGAACGGATGATGAAAATGAATTAGGATCTATATCTAGTCATCCAAAACTATCATCACATATTGATCATGTCATCGATCACGAGTCTCACCTATGGTGTCGATCAGTTGTGCTGAATAATGGTCACACAATAGTTGATCACTAGGTATTTATCGAATCATGGGCCAAAAGGAAATTCCCATTATGAACGTGTGAAGAACAAATAGATAATTCCAAAATCATACAAGTGAGGAACGAAGCCCATACATTATTCATTTGTCCTTGATTAATTATCTACAAAGGATAATCGAATAGGGAAAATCAACGAACAAAAAAATAATCAATTATATCCAATTAAATCTACCGATGATGCGTAGATCAATTCTTATTAATTGAATTGACCCAAATTTATCTAGGATTAAGAAAAGGATGAAATTTACAAAACAAAACACTCTACATGAAGTTTGGATTGATCATTGATGAGGAATAGTTTCATTGTCACCATTGACTAGATCCTACAACTCAACTGGTATGATGATCCAAAATCTGATCCAAATACATTTTCATCTGCTAAGAATGCTCTCCTCCAACAGTATCTAGGTATCCAGGGTTTAATATCCAACCCTTGGAAAAACGATATAGCCTTATTCTTATAGTGGAAAAATTATCTTTCACTAAAGAATAATAAAAGGTGTTTTTCTTTAATTTTATTTTATCTATTTCGTGGCCCTAAAAACTTTTTCACAAATAACCCATAACTACCATTGTTAGGTTGAAAATAAGCTAAATAATCTATTATGAATTCAATGGTGACTTTTTATTTCATATCCAGAAGCTTTTTTAGGAGTTATTCCACTTTTTTAGGAAACCCGCATGCATGTGCTATTAAATATTTTAATATTTTCAAACATTTGTTCCGGGCACATCACGCCATGAAATCACATGATTTCTCTAATCCTGGCATAAAAATCAATCAATATAATATTTAAAAATAATAAATAGAAAATATGAGGTGTTATATTCTCCCCACCTTGGGTATTTACATCCCAAAAAAATACAAAACAAGGGCTACTCAAATAGATGAGGGTAATAAGCATGAATTTGAGCCTCCAACTCCCATGTTCTCTCCTGGAGATTCCCGTGCTGCCACTGAACATGCACCAAAGTAATATATCACCCATGAAGGACCCTATCCTACTGATATTTTATGTCCACTAGGTACAAAAAAAATGTCGCTCCATCCTCGATGTCCATCTCTCCCTTGTCGATGGCGTACGATGAGTCAGGAACATACCTCCTCAACTATGAAACATGGAAGACATTGTGTACCTATTATAACTTCGGAGTTAGATTCCAGTAGTACAACACTTCACCAACTCTATGTTTTATTTTGAGAGGATCGATGAACCTCAATGATAACTTTACACCCTAGAAAATTTTTCATCATC
The DNA here is from genome assembly GCA_963277665.1 of Viscum album. Classification (NCBI taxonomy): domain Eukaryota; kingdom Viridiplantae; phylum Streptophyta; class Magnoliopsida; order Santalales; family Viscaceae; genus Viscum; species Viscum album. The sequence goes on along the minus strand of OY728152.1, from coordinate 1,450,977,727 downwards.
CCCATTGAGGTGAAACCTGAAGGAACACATGGTCTCTTTCCTTGAACTCCAAAGGCCTCCATCACCTATCAAAATAAGACTTATGATAGAGCTATGTATTCTACATCAACTTTGAGGTGATTTTCACCTTCTATATAGTAGATGCCACCAACTCTGGGCCCATGAGTACAAACTCTCAGGGTTATTATATCAAATTGGTGATCTTTAGGGTTTCCCGTAAAATGCCTACAATGGTTCCATAATAATGGTGGAATGGTAGCTATTTTTGTATGAAAACATCACAAGTGGAAGGTGATCTTATCAACTATGACTAAAAAATAACATGCAAGCCTGTAATATGTCCTTTAGAACCTGAATGGTATATTCAGTCTAGTTGTTCGTCTGGGGGTGAAATATTGTGCTCAAGCGCAACTGGGTCCCAAAAACATATTTTAATCCCTTACAAAACCAAGATGTAAGAGAATCATGACTAAAAACAATAGTCGATGAGACTCCAGGGAGTCGAACTATCTCCTAAACGTAGATTCATCCCAAACTCTCTACTGAACTCTGCTCTCGAATAGCTAGGAAGTGGGATGACTTGGTGAGTTGGTCAATGATCACCTAGATAGCATCGTGTCCCCTGGACATATGTGGTAAGATCATCACAAATCCCATATATATTCATCCCACTTCCATTATGGAACCTCAAGAGGTTGAACTAAACCTGATGGAACCTAGTGCTCAACCTTCACTTGTTGAAAATCAAGGCACCAATAGATAAAATTTGTAACTCCTTTCTTCATTCCTAGAAACCAAAAATGACACCAGAGGTCCTGGTATATCTTCCCCACACCTGGATGTACCTCCAAAGGGTACATATTAAAATATTTTAGAAAATATTCCTACAAATCCATTGGCACTACTGTGAACCCTCTAAAAAAAATGATAAGCTCCCTACCTTTTGAGTATCCATTAGGAGCATTACCTATGGATATATGAGCATGTAGGGTCTCATAGTCGGTATCCTCAAGTTGTGCCTCTCCGAATATCTATAAGAGTGGAGGGGTGACAACCATTGAGAGTAGGTAAGCTACTCTATCTCCATCCAAAAGGATAACTGCAACATAGTCAACTGCTCTGAAACCTTGTTCAATAATTGGGAACTAGATATCCTGCTAAGAGTATCTACCATCACATTCCCCTTCTCTGGAGTATAGAAAATATCAAAGTCATAGTCTTGGAGGAAATCTATCCATATCCTCTATCTCATGTTCAGATCCTTGTAAGAGAAGATATAATTGAGAATCTTGTAACCAGAGTAGAATACAAACCATTCCCCATTAGGTAGTGTCTCTACATATTCAAAGAGAAGAATACTGCTACTAACTCAATATCATGGGTTGCATAATTCAGCTCATGTGGTCCAAACTAGCATGAACCATAGAAAATAACCACTTGCCTCAAGCTATATTCCTAATGCATCACAGAATACCATGTACTCAGCTCCTTCCTCTGGTAACCTCAAGATGAGAGTACTCATTAACGTCTAAATGAGCTCCTGAAATCACTAGTAGAACTTTTTAATCTACAAAAACAATAACCACTTTAATTTAAAATATTTTAAGGGTTCTTACACTTTGTAGAAGTTGTGTACAAACCTTTAATAGTACCCTACCAATCCCAGGAATCTCAACACCTCAGTAAAACTCTCGGGTTACTCCCGAGCAAGAACTACCTCAACATTCACTGAATCCACTAAAACTCTAGACTATGAGATAACATGTCCTAGAAAATTAACCAATTAAATAAAAAATGGAACTTTTATATATTTCTATAAATTTGGTGTTCTCCGAGTTTGTCAAATATCATCCTCAAGTGTCTCACGTGCTCATCCTAGGATGCCGAACACACTAGGATGTCATCAATGAAGACTAATACGAAATGGTCTAAGTATGGGTGAAAGAATGGTTCACGAGTCCCATGAAAAATGATGGGGTGTTATTCAGGAAAAAATGCATCACCAAGTACTCATAGTGTCTATAAGGACATCTAAAGGTTGTATTCGGTATATCCTCATCTCATACTCATAGATGGTGATAGCCTAATCTTAGGCCAACCTTCAAGAACCATCGCACCCCTTTCAACTAATTAAATAGGTTATTGATCCTAGGTAGTGGATAATTTTTATTCATGGTCACCTGTTTCAAGAACTAGAAATACAAACTTAAAATCAAGATCCCATCTAACTTCTTAGAAAATAATACTGGGGATGCCTAGGGTGAAACACCAGGTCTCATTAATCCCTTCTTCTTCAAGTCCTCTAACTATACCCTTAGCTGATGAAGCTCTATGGGAGCCATCTGATATGCATGTGTAGATATATGTGTTTTCCTGAGGTGTAGATCAATGCATAAGTCTATCTCCCTATGGGGATGTAAACCTGGAACATATTCAGGAAAGGCATACACATACTCTTCAACCACTATAAGAAAATAAAGACTCATAACATCCACTACAACGAGGGTAAAGATATCCAACTGATGAGTAATCAAATGCACCCTCCTATGTTTGAGTTCGTCCTGTGCTGCCTAGATTTCCTTTTCACTGAAAAAGTAAAACTTGGTTCCATCATTGTGGACAAACTGCACTCTTCACCTAAAACAGTCAATCTAAGCATGAAATATAGATAACCAGTACATACCAAGTGTGAATTTATAAGGTCTCGACACCGCTACTAAGAGATACCAATCGAAAATATTACCTCCAAGAGTAAGGTCACACTATTGGTACCAGTGCGTGATCATAATGTATCCCCCAGTATAAGTCTACAAGCGTAAGGGTCAATTTAATGGTTAAATTAGAATCTCAGAGTCTCAAACAAGATTTATGGCTAGAAAAGAATAACTAGAACATATTTCTATCAAAACTATAGATAAGGTGGAAAAGACAAAGATCTTACCTCATATATTACCTAGAGCCTCAGGGTTTTATGTATCTATAGCCTGCAGCTATCCTCATCCCTATCCACCTGCTCTCTGAGACTGGTGTGGACCTCTTGGGGGTGGTGGTTGTAATAGGTCGAACCTCCATATAACTCATACTTCCCTACCTACCCTTATCCCACATCCACCGCCCTATGGACCACCCTACTCCTATATCTGTCTCTATCTTAGTATTCCCTCGAACATCTCCTAATAAAATGTGCAATGTGTCCTGAAATCTCATTCCATATGTCCTCTTATATTGCAAGAGAAAAACTTCCTATCTATTTGAAGATTCTCGCCTCCCTAGGAGCTCTGCACCACTGTCCCTGAGTTTCGGGATCACCTCCTAAAGTGCCAGACCTACTTGGATCCCTATGAATATTGTTAGATACTTTCTACTGAGGTCTCAGGTATTGGGTTGCCACTACTAGCTCCCATTACGAGTGTCTGCTCTTCCAGAACACTTTATACCAATAGGGCTCGATCATGTACTCTAGTATAAGTAGAAATGCTAGGGGATTCCACTGAAGACATGATATCCTAGTGTAAGCTCTGCTTGAAGGTTCGAGCCCTAAATAACTAGCCCCATACCATATCCAAAGAGTAGAACGAGAGATCTGTAAAATTCAATGAATATTGTTCCATGATCATATTACCTTGATGCAGATGCAGGAAATCTTGTATTCATACCAATTGTAATATGACTAGATTGAACTCCTCCTTGAAGAGGCACTAAAAGTATTATCTTAGAGAGAGATTTATCATCATGTGACTGAGTCACCAAGCTCCACCATTTCCCTACATATCCCTGAAGAAGACCTGTGGAAAATACTTCCATCTGATCGGATGGCATCCTCATAAGGAGGAAAACACATGTGAATTCCTCTATCCAATACTGAACCATCTTAGGGTATGGCTCACCTAAACAAATGGGAGGTCTCTACCTCTGAAACTAATGAAACACAGTCAGCCTTCATGCATCCAGAAATGACAGTGATGGTTATAGATGCTACTTGATGGGTGGTGGAAAAGCTGGTAAACCACCTGAATGTGTTATCTCTAGTACATTCCCCTATACTGATGCCTCATCACTAAGAAAATCATCCTCATGATCATGTAGTGGAATCATAGATGTCTTTATATGTGGTTGCATCCTAAAATAAAATAAGATGTTCCAATTTCAAAAGAGTATATCTGGGGAGATAACTCAAGAAGTACATGGAAAACACAACCATTCCTATATGATGCGTGTACCATTGTTTTTTCCTAAAACCAATTTTCTCTTGTAAAGAGTCAAAATGTAGGAGATCAGATTACTAGTGTATGTATATGTTATTTACCGTAACAACACTAGAGTCCCTGACCTAAAATTTGAACTTGAAACACTTAACACTATTACCCCAAACCAATCTCATAGACTCTTGGTCCTAAATTAGAACTGACCATATTTTATAGTACTATGTTATGACCCGTCCTAGAGGGTCCTGTGTCGTGACTACCCCAAGACCACCTCCAATAGGCTTGGGGGTAGTGACTAGCACCGAGTAGGAATTTCCCACAAAATAGAGGCATTATCCTAAATTAATTATACACACACACACATCTCCAATCCACACAATTATGAAATGTAAAACAAATAATATAATGCATGAATACAACTAAGATACCACAACCAGAGTACAATATGAAGTAAGGGAAAATTAAACAGGGCCAAATACAATCCCACCAAAAAGAGATCCTACACCCAAGTATAACTGAAACTATATGTAACAATGTATCACAAATACAAGTAGTATAAAATAACCCAGATATACTTAGGAGAGACACCACACTATTAGGTGGTCATAACTAACTTCCATCCACATGATTCTGCTTGAAGCAATTCTCATTCTAGGAGATCCCACTCCACGAGCCATGCTATCAACAAAGACACTCAATTAAGTGGTCTACCTATTTTGGTCCCTACCCAAAGATAATGTACTGGCCTAATAAGACTATGATACACAAATAGGGGGTCACTCCCAAGACCACTATGGGACACCACAAACCTGATATGGATCAACTACGATACATAGATAGGGGTCACATCTAGAACTACAGGGGACACCATGAACCCAATCTATATCAACCCGATATATAGGGGATTGTATTCTAATGATTCCACAAACCCTACTGATATGAATTTCTTGATAGAGGATCAACATCTTACTTAGGGAGGTCACACTAATTATTCAAACTTCACTTGGGATGATAAAGAATCAAAATATAGTATTGAAAAGGGACACCAAAATTTATGTGAGACTCAACCTCTACAGGGGATTACAATCTAGTGATGTTTATGTAATGCCACACTATACACTAAAGGAAAGGACCATGGGAACACACTCAACCTATACTGGTCTGAACTAGGAATATGTAGAGCCTCAAGAACTCTTCTTGGGAGTAGATGGTGTGTCCCATAGGGTACATGACATTTTATTCTATAACTAGTATTTCCCATGTGGAAAACCTCACATGAAATGTAGTCTCAAAATAAACAACGTGTAGGATGGGTACATGGAATTTAGAGGCACACAGTTTTTTACCTATGTCACCTAGTCATGTTAGTGTACCGAAGCCATTTTCATGTAACAGTTAGTGTATGCCAAGTTGTGTCCGTGTGGTAGAACATGGCATGTACATGCCCATGTACTCCAACCCATGTCTGTTTACTTCTGAAGTACATTCCAAGTCATCCAGGGAGGGCCACACACCGTGTGATCCTTAACTTCATCCAAAACCCTAGCACTGTAGCCAGGGGACCCCACATGGATTGTAATTATCAAATACACGTTGTGTTTCTCAAGTATTTCTAGATACTCTAGGGATATCTTCCATGTTGATCTGCACACCACTTCCGATATAGAAAGAATCTACATAACAGGGTTCATCCGTGACTCAAGTCACCAGATTTGTGAGTTTCAGGTTTAAATCCTCTCGTAAACCAAAACTACTGAGCTATATGTGCCCGGAATAAAAAAATGGTTTGAATGGATGCCACAATTCCATTCAGATCTAAATTCGGTCATCCACCATTTTTGCCACATCTTGATCGCACCACCGATCATGAGTCACACCTATAGTGTCAATCCGTTACATCGAAGAACAGTTTTACAATGGTCTATCACTGTGTATTTGTCGAATCGTGGGACAAAAGGAAACACCCATGATGAATGTAAGGATAAATAAGTGGGAAATAAAAAATCATACAAGTGAGGAACGAACCTTGGCCATTTTTCATTTGGCCTCAATTCATTATCACATAAGGATAATTTAAGAGGGAAAACTAATGAACTAGAAATAATCAATTCTATCCAACTGAATCTATAGACGATGAACAAATCAATTATTGTTCTTTGAATTCACCCACGTTCATCCGGAATTAAGAAAAGGATGAAATTCAAAAAAAAAAACACCCTACCTATAGACTGGATTGATTATTGATGAGGAAAATTTGTGTTGTCATCCCTGATGAGATCCTCCAACTCCGTTGGAGTGACTATCCATGATTCAATCCTGATCCATTTTCATACACCAATAACAGTCTCCTCCTACAACTTCTAGGTATCTAAGCTTTAGTGTCCAACCATGGGAAAATAGTTACATCCATATACTTATAAAGGAGAAAGTCACTGTGCTGAAGAAAAATAAAATAAAATATTCTTTTAATTTATTTTATATATTTTACAGCCTGGAATTTTTTTTCACAAATGATCCGCACTGACCAATGTTAGGTTACATCTAATGTAAAACCACTATTCTGAATTCAACAGTGCCATCAAATTTTTTATCTGGGCACTCATTTAGGAGTTATTCCACTTTTTTAAGAAAATCACACATGCATTCTATTATATATTTTAATATTTTTCAAAAATTTTGTTTTGGGCACACCGGGCCTCTGAATCTCACACCGTCTTAGCGGCTGGTCTCGAAATCAATCCATATAATATTTAAAAATAATATAATAGAAATTAAAGAATTTACATTAAAATCATAGTTAGTGATATGGGTATATATTAGAATACAATATACCCCTATTTAATTATACATCCAATAGTTACATGATGTGTACACCAGCTACATGATGTGTAATTCTATCAAGTCATGTGACAACTGGAGGTAAATACACAATGTATGATGAAATTATGAACTAACTCCCACATAGAATGTCATGATTATTGTTTCCTTCACTTTTTTAGTTAATCAAGGGTATACGATGTGTAATTTTGGTTACACTCTGTGTAAAAATTTCATATATCCATCATCCTCAATGCCTCTAAATGTTATATTTGAGTGTTATTAATCTATTTTTGTCTTGTTCTTAGTCATATTAATATGAACAAAAATATTATATCTAATTTTGGATTTAAATAAAAGAAAACTATAATTAAATAATTTAGAAAAAAAAATCAAAATTTGATCAACCAAATTATAAATTATTCTAAATTATAATGTGACTGATTTGATACCACTTAAATGTTTCAGGGAATAGAAGAATTAGTTGAACTAGTTCCGAACAAAATTTTTCATTTATTTCAATGGATAAATCTAATGAATTTGATGAACTAAACCCCAAAATATTCATAGATATGATCTTTTTTACATTTTATTTTTAATTAATTTATAAATTATAATTAACCCAGCTTGATAAATATACCATTATCGTTCATCAATCAAGTTTATACTCTTTTCATATTATCATTGCGATAAATAATAAAAACTAGAATTACTCTAGTGATATACACTCATTTTCTATGAAACTTATAACATGACCATCTATATTTCAAGTTTTAGAATAGAGGAACTAAGAAATATGAATTATTTTCAGTTCAACACAATAGGTAATCTTTTGGTCTTGGAATAATACCACTCTTGTTCTATTATTCTTGGGTGGGAGGAGGGGGATTTTATCTCTACATTATTTAGAGAATTATTGAGGGGTTCTCATAGTATTAAGAGGATTCAATATAGACAATTCATTATGCACAATAATTATCACTCACTTCTAAAATGATATAAATTATATTACATAATTAGTGTTAAATAGTCAGTAATTTCACAAAGACCTTTAACTATATATTTATTCCATGTAAATGCAATTATAAATAATAATAATAATATCATTATATTCCATGGCATGCACTAATTTGTGGTTTATTAATTATCATTTGTTAAAAAATAAATCAATAATTATTTAAATGATATTAAATAAAATATATCATTTCCATTAAGCCCTTAACTTGACATTTCAATCCTCCTTGATATTTATAAATCCATTAATAATAAATATTTCTTTAAATAAAAAAATATCATTATATTATTTGTTTAACAAATAAATAAATATTATATCTGATAACTCACAAATGAATATTTATTTAATGTTCAAATCACATATATTATAAACTCTAATAATAAGTGATTGAATTTATGTGATCCACATTAAATGAATAATTATTATTCCATAATATGAGAATAATATTTATTTTTAACATTAAATTCAAATAGAATTTAACTGATATTTTGGATACACTTAGTGTGTGACCTTCTAGGCCTCTTTCTCCACAAAATTAAAAAATTATTTCCTAAAGTACTAGATCAGAGTCTAGAAACATATCAATCCATCCATAGAGAAATAATTCAATGTTTTAAAAATAAAAAACCTATATAAATACTTAATGTATAATACAATACCTTTGTCTTTATATCTCATAAAGCATGTTGTATACTTGTGGCATACACCCATACACTTGATTAATTTTCATTGAATCCCTTAAATGAAATCATCAATTGACTACCATGGAAATGGATTTAATTAGAGAGTTAAATTATAATAAAAGGTCTATATATGTCCTCTTCCATTAAACCAAAATGAAAAAATCATTTCTCAATATATTCAATTAATTTCCTATCACTTATGGCACACAAAATGTATCCTAGCTCACCATTACCACATGGAATCACAATTTTCATAAATATATTAAAGTGTATGATTCATGATATACATTAATAATAATCTCAAGTCTAAAGACCAACAAAAAATCCCATGATAAGAATATCTAGTGACATATACAACATTTGAAAATTCATATTGGCAAGTATGTCCTCATAACCTCCCTTATTGAATATTATTAAGTGTGAACTTCATGAGAAGAAGAATAATATATTTATGAGAATCAAAAACTTTACAGTCAAATGATAGTTGTTCCATGTTAGACATATGTCATATATACCATAAGAAAAATGTTTAAGAATATTTTTATAGGACTTCAAGGTTCTCATTATAGAAGGAAACTAATGTAACTTTTCAGTGCCACATATACTCAATGAAAATTATCACATTAATGTTATGTATAAAAACACTAATAATGTGATTAAATATTTATTAGTATTTTGGTAATAGATAGTATAAAATTAATTGTTTCTAGTGAACATAATATAACACGATCCTTTAATGAAATACAATATTTTTATCCAATAAGTGATTTATTATTCAAAAAAATTCCCATGGGACTATTTTTATCATGCACCGAATCATTAATCATCCTCAGAATCCAAACCTCTTGACATTCTAGAGATAACACAATCATTTATTCTTCTTCAGTTATAGACAGTACATTAACCTGTTTCTTTTTCAAAGACCAAGAAAATGGTCAAGTCTTGAGAGAGAAAGTACCCCAAGAATTACCTTTTCAAGTTTCCATTTTACCTAACCAATCACTATAAAAAAATAAATCTGAAAAATAATAATTTAAATATAAATAAAGAATCCCATGATCCATCTACTAGAAACATACTAGAAAAACTTATTTCCACTAAAAAATATGACTAATATGGCCTTTTAATGAACTGACTAATAATCCTAACTGAATAAACAATATCTGGTCTTATTGAATCTAAATATCATAAGCCACTAATAATTATTTTTAAATATGTAGAATTTATTAGTTATTTATTTCCTTATTTCTTAAAATTTAACCATTTAATCATTGAATTTTGAATCATATTTACAAATTCAGTATTGATAAACTTAAAAATATCATTTGTTTTTTATTTTTTGAAATAAATATACCTTCTATTTTCTAATTCACTTTAATATCCAAGAAAAAAAGAAATTAATCCCGACTGTCATTTCAATGTGTTTTTTAATTTCCTATGGTAATCTTAAAAAAATTTCTTATGAATTTATTTTAAATATTAATTCATACACAAAAAAGAATTTAATAAAGATATCACCCATAGTTTTTTACTTAATATACAGGTGGTATCAGATCCCATGTTTTAAAAAATCCTCCTAGAAATTCATATGATAGGTATAAAATATATGGATTGATATATGAGGCGGATAATGATGAGTTATCACATTTAAAAATGTTGAAGGGAAATGGTCTTAAATATTATTGTGAGGGAAATCCTTCCACTTAGGCTAGCTGTTGGGGTGAGAATTCCCAATAACACTTAACAATTTTTTATTTTAATATATAAATAAACAATAATATGATAATAAAAAATAATATATTTAAATTTATGAATTTTACTATTTAATTATAAAAATCATCTCAAATAATATTTTATCTCTATTTGGAGGAAAATTTTATTTTTTTAAAACCAAACTATTAATATTTAAAAACTAATATCTCTGAGTATAAGTTCAATAACATAAATAAAAACACATTACATATAAACATGAATATTAAAAGTGGTCATAAATTATTCCAATTAATGAGAAACTTGATTCCCTCTTCTTAAAATAAAATAAAACTAAAAAAACTCATAAAAATCTCCAAAATTGCATCTAAAAGGAGACCAAATGAAGTAACGACAAACTTTTTTAAAATAATTGAATTAATCAAATATTGAATATTTTATTCAATGAAAACTCTCTTCTATCGTTGAGTATTGGATAATTTAAATCATCATAAATATAAAATCCTTAGTAATCAATGGAATACAACTTTTTATAGTGAAATTATGCATTGAAGTAGTCACCCTCCTATAACAGTCTTTGTAAACAAGCACTAAGAACACATTTCCATCTCTAATAATTGAAACATTAGTTTTTATTTTAATAAATATTTTCATAGGAAAAATTGAAACCTTCTCAATATATTCCCTTGAATTATTCTCCAAAATATAAAAATATAAACCTTTTAAGCTCAAACTTCTAAGAAAATGTGTTCCCCTTGAATCCAAAAATTATTGTTCCAAAACATTTCCTTCATCACCTAAAATGTGGAACAAGGTTTATAAGATCTAAAATTCAATGTCACTCAATGTTAGTGAATCTGAATAGATGAAATAATCTTCAAAGTCTCACAATAAATCACTATAGACATGATCCTCAAGAACAAAATGAAAATAGAAAAAATGGAGGAAAAAACTCAAACCATCAGAATTAAAACACAAGTATTTATATTGTTTAATAATTTACCTAATCCAATGAAGGAAAAAATATTACCTTTATATTAATAATATAATAATAATATAAATTTCATTTGAGTTAAAAATTATCAAAACTTGAATAATAATCAATGAAATATAAGGTGAACAAAATAACAACAATCATTTTCCTAAGTGACCCCTCACCCCTTTTATATATGAGTCCATACAGTACTCTAGGTTCCTCCACTATATGAACTTTTCACTACACCACTGCATCGATCAAGGAAATAACCAAATTTTAGTACCAACACCATGGAAAAACCTCCATAAAGATTTTTATTTTTATTATAGACTATATCATTTCGCATTCTATAATACACTATTATGGAACACTGAGTTTCTACTTCTTTCACTACTTTTAGTATTGAAAATATCTTAAAAAATATCTCACTCCATAAGTATTTTTACTTATCTAAAAAACAAGCCTAAAAAAGAAATCCCAACTAAACAATCTCCCACTGAAATACTATTTTCAAGGATACTTCCCTATATATTTATCACTTCATATCTATCCCTCATTTTATTCTACTTTTAATTTAATGGACATATTCCTTTGATCAATTATTTCTATAATTAAAGACCCATTGAGACTTAAAATCTAACCATACATTGTTAGACTATAATTTTTTTAACATGTCCTTTGGATTCTAAATTACATCTATTTTACATAGATCTATCACTCTATATTGTACAATATTATATATGAAGTGATACTTCAATTGAATGTGTTTTTTCCAAGAATGAGACACTGGATTCTCAGTAAGATAGATCATGCTTTGACTATCACAAAATAATATTACATTCCCTTATTTACTACCAAGTTCCCTTAATAAACATGTTATAAAAAAATATTATTCCCTAGTTTCCTAATTTACATATACTTCAATTATATTGTAGCAAGTTCAACTACTAGTTTTAGTATAGAAATCCACCTCATAGTTATCCCACTTTAGGTAAAAATATTGACGATGGCATTTCAATACATGTCTATATATCATCCAAAATATGTATCCAAAAAAACTTATAAAATTTCATCCATTTCATTAAAAAATTATAAGTAAATTGTGACTTTAGTATACTAGAGAATCCAGTTCATAGCTTTACAGTGTTCTTTTCCTTGATTCAACCTGAATATACTGAAATCTCCCATTGAAAATGAAATGCATAAACTTCTATAAACTATACCATACATAAATCTTGTATCCATGGATGAATACAAAACATTCATCATGTACTCATCCACATATTTCATTCTTAGTACTTTATCATTGATAAATTAAAATGTTCATCCAAAGGGGAAATCATAAGATTAGATCCAAACACATTGATCATTTTTAATACCTTAAAAATTGAGTCAGATTGTGATATCATCAATGTTATATGCTTCCAGTCCTTACTGATCTAAATCCCAAAAATCTACTTTTTAGCCTCGATATATTTCATCTTTAATGTTTTAGAACTTTCAAATTTCAAATACATAATCCTTTTTGGTGTAAAAAAACCAAGATCATATCAACCACATATAAGAGAAGCATGATGAAACTTATATCACCGAGAACCTTCCAAAAGTATCAATAATCCAATTTGTTTTGAAATAATTCCTTCATTACCATAAAGGAATATAAATTCATATTCCACTATCTTGGTTCTTTACTCAACCCATACAAATGTCATTTGAGCTTACACACCAGACCCATCCTTTCGATTTCTACAAAACTTTCCGGTTTCTTCATGACAATTTCTACATATAAATCACCATGAAGGAATTTTTTCTTGACATATAATTGTTCAATATTCCAACAATCATTCACATCCATTCTAATCAATTTATACATTTATAAACATATAGAGAAAATATTTTTCTAAAATACACACCTTTTTTTGTTGAAATCCTTTTGAAACAATGATTTCCTTGTACTATTTCCTACCACTAACTTCTTCCTTAAAATGATTATATAATGATATTTTCTGAAGAAAAAGTTCTATTATCTACCATGTTATATTAATATAAAGGATTCCATATACCCCTTTATTACTAACTCCTATTGTCTCGAGTCACTGAGACATTATACCTCTTATAGGATCTTGGGTTCTCCACCATCCATAAGAACAAAGTAGTGAACATTAATTCTAAACCTTTTAATTGTTAGTACCCCCTCAGTAAACCTACTCAATTGAACCTGCGGTTCTACTTCTTCAGGAAATTCGTCTCCCAGAACTCTACCCTATGCTTATGAAATCCTTGATATTTCTAGTACATTTGGTATTTGTGATACCTCTGAAATATGATATCCATTTGATTCACCTAGAATGTCTAGAGTCACCAGAACTTGAGTTCTATCTTAACTAACCATAATGTTGGACTCCTCAGGTATTAATCATGGTTTAATGATCACAAATACTATTACTGTTAATTACTCTCAATCTTAATTGAACATCTTGTTAATGCTCTCCAATCTGAATAATAACTACACATTAATGACAGAAAATCTTATTGATGTTAATTACGCCCTTTATTGTTTACAAGTCTTATGCATGATCACAAATCTCACTTATATTATCAAGCCTTTATATTTATGTTTTAGCTTCTCTTACTCTCTAATAATTAAGCTAAATCCATATTCTTCATATTAAAATTTCTGTTAAAATATTATCTATTTAAATCCCCCAATTTATAAAGCAAGTTAAAATGTAGTGAATTTATACAGATTGTAAATGTTCACTTAGCTTCTCAAAGATTTATTAGGTCTCAGTTAATTTAACCACAAGATTAAACTAAGTTTTGAAACTAACCTACTGATTTACAATAAGTGTAAACACATGCTAATTTAACTATCAAAGTAACTTTAAAATGGTTTTGCATTTCAAAGTAACAGTAGAGGAATATAAAAGATATATGTAGTATACTTTAAACTTAAACTAAAGATGAAAAATAGATATAACAAGAGGTTCAGTCTTAAGCTGAGACTTAGTCCTCTAAAATTTATATAAATTTGATCCACACCCTGGATCGGGGTTAACAACAGTTTACAAAACTGTCCAAGCCCCACAGGGACCTATACCACAACTCTTCGTGGGAAACAAAACAAATACCATGCCACACAAGGATCTCTTCCACAATTGTCATGGGTAAACAAGAGTTAAGAGTTTTGGAGTGAGGATTTTGATATCCTCCAGTTCGGTGCAGGAGACAGTGTGTGTGTGTGAGATATACAGAGTACACCACACTGCTCGAAAGTAAATAAAAAAATAACTTAGAGAGAAAATATAAGAGTTTAGAAATCTCTAGTGATTAGCAATGTAGCTCTGGACTCATTGGATTCAGCAGAAATACTTTCGAGTCCTTCTCTGGTTTTTCTGTTGAAAAATAGAGTGTCATGGTTCAGCTTGTGTTCCACCAGTGAGAATGTTCTCTTGATTCGTCGTGTGTTCTTCAGTGGTGTTGGATTGCACTCATGAGATTTCTTTGAAAGTATTGTAATCTCCTTCTTGCTCAGGATTGTTCTTCTAGTTTAGAAGAGTGCACTCGGGCGTATGTAAGTTCTTCTTATTGTATCGTCACACTTTTGTATGTGTACTGCAGCTCAATCTTCCTTATATTCAACCAGTTCTGGAAGTAGGAATGATTCCCTTTTAATAGGTACAAGATACGGTTTCCTGACATTCAAATAACTATCATTAAATAAAATTAATTGCATTAAAAACATCAAATATGACCGTTAGAATTATTTAATTTATATTGACAAAATGTTAAGAAATAGTGTCACAATGATTATGTAAACGGTGTCTTCTTCATGGTATGTGCTTCACGGTGTCTAGGTCACGGTGTGTCCTTCACGGTGTCTGGGTCACAGTGTGTCCTTCATGGTGTCTAGGTCACGGTGTGTCCTTCACGGTGTCTGGGTCACCGTGTGTCCTTCACGGTGTCTGGGTCATGGTGTGTCTATACTTGGACAAATATATGTATTTTAGACTTAAACAGTAATATGCAGAATATGGGTTTAGCCTAATTATTAGAGATTAAGAGAAGTTAAAACATAAATATAAAGTCTTGATAATATAAGTGACGTTTGTGATCATGCATAAGACTTGTAAATAATAAAGGGAGTAATTATCATCAACAAGATTTTCTATCACTAATGTGTAGTTATTATTGAGATTGGAGAGCATTAACAAGATGTTCAATTAAGATTGAGATTAATTAATATTAATAGGATTTGTGATCATTAAAACATGATTAATACATGAGGAGTCCAACAATCTCCCTCTTTTTGATGATCAAAAATCATGTATAGGTAAAATAGAAAAGAGATGCAACATTAGAGAATATAACAGCTTCAAAAATTAGAATACTAATACTTGTACTTTTACTTGGAATTTTTCTCCCCCTTTTGGGATTATAAAAAAGTAGAGAAAGTGAAGTGAAACACTGCTATTATCATTAAAAAGGTTCAGAATAAAACATACAGGAGAAATACAAACAGTAAACAATAAAAGATATCCCATAAAAAAATAGAACAGTAACTTGAATCTTCAAGGATCGACCTTTTACTTTCCTTTATCAGCAAAAGAGTTAAGGATCATATAGAATAAGGAATAAATGTGGTAGACAGAGAGGGTAAGGGTAGACCTTCAAAAATGGAGGGATCCAAAGATGGTGCAGTAGAAGATCTAGTCTGTGGTTGGTCAAGAATGACTGGCTGGATCTGAGAAAGAGCTTGGCTGACTGACATGGCAGTGGAGGCGAGGGCAGGTAGACCAGGTCTAAGGGGTGCAGCAGCTGGAGCAACAATAGCAGTACTCTGTACATGAAGATATGGCTTCAAAAAATTAATGAAATCAGTAATGATTTCTCCACCATATTGCATAGTCTTTTCAAAATTGTCCTTATTCTCCATGAATTTTTCCAACAATCTGGTGAACTCTGTAATCTTCTGAACTTGAGCTTTAAAATCTTGAGTCACTGGAGGGATTTTTAGGTTTTACACAAGATACTTAAACTGATTTGTCATATCACTTTTATAGAAAATCCGAGTAAGATAAAAATCTATCTTCTTGGTGATATCCTGTTGAGCATCATTGGCTATCTTAGAATGGATCTGGACAAGATCAAGTGCTCTATCACTATTCTTAATAACTTAAGCCAGAGGAGACAGATCTAAACCACTGAAAACATTCTGAATTTCTTCCTTGATTATGGATCTAAACATAAAAGCATCCAAAGAAGGTGTGGAGGTCTGACTAGAGGGAGAAGAAGCCTTGATATCTTTAGTTAGAACATTGAGATATTTTAAAACTTTATGCAGACATCCAGTGTACTCATCTGTGAGATTATTTAGATTTTCTACAAGCTCCCTCATGAATTCCAGAATTTTTGTGTGTCTTTTTCCAATCTTCTCATCAAAAGATAGTAGATAAGGATGCACTTGAGACAAAATCTCTCTAGAAAGGGTGTAATCAGTTGGTACAGGAGAAGTAGTAATAGGCGCAGGGGTAAAAACAGGAGTAGGAACAGGACCTGATCTTGAAGACAATTCTGATTGCAGGTTTTCCACCAAACCTTTCAAATTTGCAACATCGGCACTAAGCAACCTATTTTCAACCCTGACTTCTTGAATCTCACGGATCATCCTCGGTTGAATATGAAAGATAATGTTTTCCAGTAGAATTGAGGCATCTTCATGACTTAACTGAGTCACAGGATGAGGTTGAGTGGATAAAATCTTCTCAACACCAGCCAAGATAGTCTCTACAAATACTTTCAAATCATTCTTAGTTACAAAAGAGTGTTTCTCGGGTAAGAGTGTAGGTAAAGGTAGTGGAGCAGGTTATGGTTGCGGTTTAGAGTCATCTTCAGACTCAGATTCAGATTCAGATTGAGGCTCTGGTTCTGGTTCTGGTTCTGTATGAGCTACAAACTTCATTTGAAACAAAGAAGAGAGATCTATTCCAGTTACAGTCACTTGCTATGACTCACTCACATCATAAAAACTTGTAAATTCATGTCGAGTGTATACAGAATATGTGACAGCAGGTTGAGATGTTTCAGCAGATCTAGATTCTATAATCTCAAGGTTTTAAGGTTCCTCCCCCTCAAAATTTGCTTCCATTTCAGATTCTTGAGGCTCAGGAAATGGGTCATGATCCATGGTATCATCTCTAATCTCTTCAAAAAACTCTTGCCTTGCCAACTGAAAGACAATTTCCATCCTTTCTTCAGTAGAGGGTATGCACTCAGGAACCGATTGTTCCACTGGTTGTGCTTCCAGACTTGCTTCTTTTCCAACAGGGAGATCCTCTTCAATAGGATCTATCGCCACCATTTCTTGCTGATATAAATCAGGAAAAACCATTTTTCTTGCAGATGTAGGATGAGTTTCTGGATTCACATCCTCATTAGAAGTAGGAGCTTCTTCTTCTCTAAAACCAACAACAACTTCCTCTCTTAAAGGCATTTCAACAGGAACATCAGCAGGGACATCAGTCCTTTCTTTCTCAACAGGAGTTGCTTCCTCTTGAGGTATTTTAGCCTCTTCTCTAGGTGGTACTTCATCTTCCACTTCCTCCTCTTCTTCTTCTTCTTTCGAATATTCATCCACTTAATCTGGTTCCAAACCTGGATCAGCTAGGTTCTTAGGTCTTCTTGGATAATCAACAAGATTAAACATCTTATAAAATTGACCATTATCCTCAACCCATTACTTCTTCCAGGGGTTCCAAATAATCTTCATCCTTCTAATTATAGGCTTGGATAAGCAGAAATCAAAGTCCTTTAGCTTTTCTTCATTCGGTCCAACAACTCCTTTTGCAACTAGCATGGCTGAAATCATCCTTGAGTAAAACAAGGAGGTGGATTTGGAAGTGACTTTAATCAGATCACAGATATGGTTAATAACATACTTGCATAGGTTGATCTTAGGGCCATTATTCAATAGGTGAATCATGAACACATCCTGATACTTCATCACAACAAAATCCCCTTTTCTTGGACTAATCAAAATTTGAACAAACTTGAATAATAGTCTAGTTTCTCCATCTAGTTCTGCAGCTATAGCCCTTCGCTTGGTGCCATTACCTGTTAAGGTTTCCAAGTAATTTTCCAGATCAAATATGTCAGATGATGGAGGAGGGTCTCTCTGGTAATCCTCACAAACTCCTTTATGAGGAATCCCTAGGCATGAAACCCACAACCTCGAAGAGAATGAACACTTTTGTCCATTTATCCAACTTGTCACTATAAAGCATTCGCTAAAATCGAAGGAAAGCTTCACATATTGGTAGAATTGAGATACCAACCTTGGATAAATTGGTCTATCTTGTCCAGAGAACCATTCAAGCCATCCTTGTTCTTTTAAAACTTTCAAGACTAATGACTTGCTAGATAACATCCACTCAGGGAAAATATCTTTTTCAGGAACTACTATAAAGTTAACAAGGTTTGGGTTCAGGGGTCCTTTAGGTGCTATCCTCGGTATCCTCTTCTGTTTCTTAGAGAGGCGCTTCTTAGACGAGGGTGAAGATGGACGCTTAATCCTTGGCATCCACTGAAGGTTCGGGAGAGAGAGGAGAAGGTTTTCAAGAATGAGAAGATTCAAGAGAGAGTTCAGGTAAGGAATCGAATGAATCCCTTATGTTTTATCATTTGGGAATGTCAAACATCATAAAAACAAAGACGTGGGAAATCAAATAGCGGTGAAATAAAAATTACTGCGATACGAGTTAAAATAATAGTAAAAATAATATTCACAGTGAGACCGTGAGTAGGCATTACAGTGTGATGAAAAATAGTCATCACAGTGAGGTAGTTGGTGGTCGTCACGGTGAGACAGTGACCACTCTGAGCAATAACAGTGAGACAATGAGGTGATAGACCATGAGTACAAGGTGTTAAACTGTGAGACCGTAAGCATGAAACAAAAACTGCAAAACAGTGAGCATGAAACCGTAAAGTAAAATACTGTAAAGTATTAAACATTAAGATAGTAAGATATCTATTTATGATTAATCATGCCAAGATCATGTATGATGTAGTCTAATCTCTCATAATTTAATGGTTTAGTGAATATATCAGCACGTTGATATTCAGTACCAATGAATTCTGAAGTGATATCACCTTTTTGATAA
Source organism: Viscum album (assembly GCA_963277665.1). Classification (NCBI taxonomy): domain Eukaryota; kingdom Viridiplantae; phylum Streptophyta; class Magnoliopsida; order Santalales; family Viscaceae; genus Viscum; species Viscum album. The sequence goes on along the minus strand of OY728152.1, from coordinate 1,450,958,159 downwards.
TGATCCCTTAAAAAGTGATGTCTTACATCAATATGTTTTTTCCTGGAATGTGAAACAAGATTCTTAGAAATGTTAATAGCGCTTGTGTTATCACAATTTATTGGGACATGTATGAATTGATATCTATAGTCTAGTAATGTGTGTTTCATCCAGAAAATTTGTGCACAGCAAATTCCAGTAGCTATGTATTCAGCTTCTGCAGTAGATAATGCAACACAATTTTGTTTCTTACAACACCATGATACTAGTGACTTTCCTAAAAGGTGACACGTTCCAGAGGTGATTTTTCTTTCTAACTTACATCCAGCAAAATCAGCATCAGAATAACTAAATAATTCAAATGATTGTTCTTTTAGATAGAATAGTCTTAAATTGGGAGTATGCTTGAGGTATTTGAAAATTCTCTTTACAACATTTAAATGTGACTCTTTAGGGTTTTCTTGAAAATGAGCACACATACACACACTAAACATAATATCAGGACGACTAGCAGTCAAGTAGAGTAGACTTCCAATCATTCCTCTATAATTGGTTTGATCAACAGATTTACAATCTTCATCAAGATCCAACTTACAAATGGTACTCATGGGAGTGTCACTACTTTTTGTGCTATCCAATAAAAAACGTTTTAAAATATCTCTAGTATTTTTACTTTGAGTTAAAATAATTCCATCATCATTTTGAAAGATTTGAAATCCAAGGAAAAATTTGAGTTCTCCCATTAAACTCATCTCAAATTCATTTTTCATCATTTTAGAAAAATTAGTACATAGGGAATTTCTTGAAGATCCAAAAATAATATCATCTACATAAATTTGTACAACTAAAACAACTTTAGAAATTAGTTTTATAAAAAGAGTAGGATCATCTATTCCTTTTGTGAAACCTTTAGAAACTAGAAAAGTACTTAATCTATAATACCAAGCTCTTGGAGCTTGCTTTAAACCATATAAATCTTCTGATAATTTTAAAATATGATTTGGAAAATGAGGGTTTGAAAATCCAGGTGGTTGTTCAACAAAAACATACTCAACAATATATCCATTTAATAATTCACTCTTGACATCCATTAGATATAGTTTGAAATTTATATGTGCTACATAAGAAAGTAAAATCCTAATGGATTCTAATCTGGCTACAGGAGAAAAAGTCTCCTCATAGTCAATTCCTTCCTCTTGACTATAGCCTTGTGAAACTAATCTAGCCTTGTTTCTAACTATATTAAATGGATGTCAAGAGTGCATTCTTAAATGGATATATTGATAAGGATGTTTTTGTTGAACAACCACCTGGATTTTCAAACCCTCATTTTCCAAATCATATTTTCAAATTATCAAAATCTTTATATGGTTTAAAGCAAACTCCAAGAACTTGGTATGATAGATTTAGTACTTTTCTAATTTCTAAAGGTTTCACAAAAGGAATAGCTGATCCTACTCTTTTTATAAAATGAATTTCTAAAGATGTTTTAGTTGTACAAATTTATGTAGATGATATTATTTTTGGACCTTCAAGAAATTCCATATTTACTGATTTTTCTAAAATGATGCAAAATGAATTTGAGATGAGTTTAATGGGAGAACTCAATTTTTTCCTTGGATTTAAAATCTTTCAAAATGATGATGGAATTATTTTAAATCAATATAAATATACTAGAGATCTTTTAAAACGTTTTGGATTGGATAGCACAAAAAGTAGTGACACTCCCATGAGTACCATCTGTAAGTTGGATCTTGATGAAGATGGTAAATCTGTTGATCAAACCACTTATAGAGGAATGATTGGAAGTCTACTCTACTTGACTGCTAGTTGTCCTGATATTATTTTTAGTGTGTGTATGTGTTCTCATTTTCAAGAAAACCCTAAAGAGTCACATTTAAATGTTGTAAAGAGAATTTTCAAATACCTCAAGCATACTCCCAATTTAGGAATTTTCTATCCAAAAGAACAATTATTTGAATTAGTTAGTTATTATGATGGTGATTTTTCTAAATGTAAGTTAGATAGAAAAAGCACCTCTAGAACGTGTCACCTTTTAGGCAAGTCACTAGTATCATGGTGTAGTATGAAACAAAATTCTGTTGCATTATCTACTGCAGAAGCTGAATACATAGCTGTTGGCAGTTTCTATGCACAAATTTTGTGGATGAAACACACATTACTAGACTATAGATATCAATTCAGACATGTCCCAATAAATTGTGATAACACAAGTTCAATTAACATTTCTTTAGTGTCCCAAGTACAGTATTTTTAAAACATGTTCCTTTTTTATAGTAAAACATTATAATTCTTTTCTTATATACTAAACCCCATTATCAGACCTCAAGAGATTCAATTTCATTCCAGTCTCCTTTTCCACCATGGATCTCCATCTGAAAAATGTTCTAAAAACATTATACTTGTGTTTTATTAATAACACTCAAAATTCCTGAATTTCATTTTCAATTAATCTAACATAGTATAATACAATATTTCAATATCAAATAATACCGACCCTTAAACATCGATATATATTAAATTTAAATTTTGATTCCTAGATTCCATTTTTTTATTATAAATTTTACCTTCCCTTTATTTCTACGAATAAATTATTTTCATGTTTTGTAATCCACATGTTTGAGTTTTTTTATTCCTTTCATAGTTAGGAATTTTATCCCCTTATTAATCTTATGATTGAGATAATCATTCCTCAACTTCATAGTTTTTGTATTTTTTATCCAGTAGGAATTGTACCTTCTAAAATCTTAGTAAGATACAATGTTATGTCCTTCACACCTTTTACCACTATAATGGATCCTTATAAAATCTTCCAGATACCATCATTAAAGGTTTTTTAAAAACCATTTTTATCTTGATAACGAACTAATATTAGGTGCTTCTTCAGTTCATGTATGTGGTTTTCCCCTTGGAACTCTAGTATGCATCCATTCATTGTTCGAACATTCACATCATCCTTTAAAATAATTTTGAAAGCTTTATCATTCACAAGATAAACCTTTTTAAACCTTCCAGATACATAATTTACCATGCATACTATCTTCAATGTTCACTGAACTGAATCTATATAATCAATGATCCATTATCCTAATGGATTGATGAAACTTAACAATAAAATGATCATATCCTCCACTAAGGTATTTGGGGATAAAATTTCAGAAGAAAATATTTCAGAATTTACCATTCAGTCCCTTATATCCTTCTTTACATGCCCCCTTTTCCCATAATGAAAACATATTTGTCTAGGACTAGTTAATTTTCTTGTACTCATTTCGATCTTTGTTTCACTATTCTTATGAATTTTCCATTATGTAGAACATTTTCTACCTTATGCATTAAATTAATTTTTAGTAGTTTCCCATACTTCCTTTTTCTTAATATCTTCATTCAAAATGAAATTATGAAAACCATCAAACAATAAGTTAGTCTGATTGATTTAGTCCCTCACCATAATAACCATCACATCCCAAGAATCTTCCAATGATGATAAAACGATTAATTCCCACCTAGACCCTCTATAATTCACTACCATTGAATCTAATTGACTAGATTATTTTGAATACATTAAAATGAAATTCTATAGACTTTAATTCTACCATATTCAGGCCAAAGAGTCACCAAATCAAAAACATTTTATTCATTACAGTTGTATTTTCATACATTCAAGTTATTTTAGAGATTAGTTTAGTAATAATTTTCACCACCTAGATGCTGAAGGATCCATTTCAAGCCAGTGTAATTTGGAAAAAACCCAGTCCCTTCTAGTTGATCTTTTACCAATCCAACTTTTATATTTCTTCTAGTTTTAATCCCATCAATAGAAGATCAAGATAACTATTTAATAGATTTTCTTCAATTTATATCCACAAAATATGAAATCTGACCCATAGGACTTGTCTAATCGGACCTTGATTTCTTTTAATTCCATCCCTTATGAATAAAATTATCTCACACAAACCTTTATTTATTATTATTATTTAATTAATTTATTTTTATTTATTATGTTCCTTTAGTTTCTGGTTTTTTCCTTTTGATTTTTTTTGAAAGATTTTTTAATTTTTTTTGTAGCATGGTTAGCGCATGGTTAGGTCAAACCGTGTGATGATCATGTGAGAGGGTCCGAAGTTTTTAGAATTATTTTTCACTTAGTTGGTAAATTTTTTTCCAACCAAGCATGTAAGATCCAGGGTTTTTAGAAACGGGTCAAATTCTAACCCTGTTTAAGTTTTTTGACTAGTTTTTGAGAAGTCTGGAAAATCTAGGAAGTTTCTAGAAATTTTCAGACTACATGCTGTTTACTTTAAGTACACGCCGTGTATGAGTTACCTGAGTGACCAGCCGTGTGCTCGCTGAGTACATGCTGTGTGAAGACTGTGTAGAAGTTTCCTACTACACGACGTGTATTTATAGACACGCCATGTAACCCTTACCCGTGCATGGACAAGTACATACCGTGTGGTGCCCAGGTATAAATTTCAATCTACACGGCGTGTATCCTTACTTGAAACGTTGTGTACCCTTGTCCCATGTAGCGGCTGAGATCCTGGCCGTGTATTGACTGTGTACATGGTCCAACCCATGTGATGGACTCTGCTTAAGTCGGATTATGAAAACACATCTACACGGCGTGTAATTTGGAAATACACACCATTTGAGCGATCGAGACACTGTCGTGTCTCATTCCCAGAAGTTACCTTTTCTTCCCCTTTTTATGAACAGTTCGTCCGAAAAACCCCGAAAACTCAAACACTTCCAGAGTCTCCGTACGACCTCCATTCATCGATCCATCAGTGGTAGCAGGACCGCATCGGAAAGGCTAACCCCACGCACCATTCTTCATCTTTGATCCCTCACCTGTTACTCCGTGGATTCCATCCGAACGGAATTGTGGGATTTTACAGAAACACAGATCTACCGTGATTCAGTCCGATTTAGAGGCTAAAATCAAAGGAGTGTCATCATACGAGTATGAGGTGGGTGGTGCATACCTTCTTTAATGTTTTTGTAGAAAAAATTGGGGTTGAGACCTCCGGGCATGACATCGGGTGTTGAGACAAACCCTATTTATTTGTTATTAATTAATTATCTGCATTGTGGGATCTCTATGGGTGTTCCCTGACCCTTTTTGTGCTAGATAAAGGTTGAGTGAGAGGTCATGGATCGTTTGGGGCTATTCGGCCGGGGGTGCTGAAATGCGTATGATTTGGACCAATATTTAAACTGCTGATTTTAGACTACTTTTGTTACTATTGGATTAAACTGCTGAGTTTGATTTATTATAGCATTCTAGTAATTGTTTAAGGATTTTAAGACCTTAGGTATTGGTATGGTTTGGCGTAAGTTAGTGCAATTAATTGTTTAGTAATTACGTGTTTCAAGTAATGCTTGAGAATAGTTATGTAATGTGTGATATTATCTGTATTGAACTTCTCGTTGTGTTGGGTGTGACCTAGATATTTGTTGAGTGATGAGGATCACAGGTTGGGGCTTTGGCTCAGGTTACTTGGGGTGGTTTCTACCACGGGATTGGGCATCATAGACGTCGGTTGAGGCAGCCGGACTGTCAGGTTGGGCTTGGCCCGGGTTACTTGGATGGCGAGACCATCATACTTGAGCAACAGGTTCAAAGGTACATGAGGCGTCAGAAGTGTTGTGTCTTGGGACATAATGAGATGATTACCGCTCATAGGGTACTTTTGAGTAGTGTGCACACTGATAGACTCCGAGATGAGGTGGTACGGCCACTCGCGGGGTAGAGGCCCCCGATAGTTGCGGTTAGGTATTTTTGGTTTGGGGGTGCTTGCCATAGGAAGCCACGTTGAAGGTGAGGAGCCTTCAGGAGACAACTTTGATGCAGTCAGGTTGGGGGTAGAGGCTCACCGTGATTTGAGGGCAGACATCGCTATCCCTCCAGTTATCTTTTGAGGACAGGTATTGTTTTTCCTCTAGATGTTGTGCCTTGGGCAAGTTGAGTTTCTGAGTTGGGTTATGATTGTTGGGAATGCCTTCGGGACGTCAGTACTTGAGACACATGGTGTCAGGTGGAACGTGGTGCCAAGTTACATCCAAAGATTCTGGCGCTGGCCGAAGCAGGTGACACTTCCTGGTGGCTACTGAGCACCAGTGAAGTTCGTGTTTACTTTTGGGCATTGTACTATTTACTGTTTTTCTTATATAAGCATGTCTTCCTAAACACTTATATTTGGTACGCACCCTTGGGTGGTATCCTACTGAGACTTGTCTCACACCCTACACAGGCCCTTCGGGATGCCTCTAGACTTTATGAAATTGCATGCAGGTAAAGGGTCAGCCTCAAGAGTTGGACTTTAGTGCTATTGGCATGGAGACTGGTATGGACCTTGAGGTCATGCCTTACTGGAGTTACTTTGTTTAGTTTTCTTTTTTGTATCAACAAGCTTACTTTATTATGTAACAACCGTTGGTTAGCCATTGGCGCCGTTATATTTTGATCTGTATGACTTGCTTGGAATGCATGTCTTGTTTGGTTACAGTAGTAGTTGCTTGTATTATCATCATATTGTTATGTTTACTTTCCACTGCTGTTGTTTCTGTATTTCTTCCGCTGGTTTATTGATATTTGATATGCTTCTGCTCTGCGGGTCTGGTTCGAGTCTGCTAAGTCTTTCTTTCCGCTGCATCTTTACTGTTATACTTGGACCAGTACCCTTATTATAATACTCCGAGAGGGTATAACCTCCACAATATACCTAACAGAACCTCACTTCTAGTCAGCATCCTTTGGCGTTCAGGGGAGGTGCGCCTAAGGTAGTGACACTCGACCCATTCAGCACTGTTCGGGTGGCTGGCCGGGTCTGGGTCTTTACAAAGTGGTATCAGAGGAGTTCTTGACATGGATTTAGTAGAAGTGTTTTTCTGGCTACTAATGAGTTAGAGACTTCTATTTTTATTTGTGATGGTTTTACTAGTTGGGATATGGTAGTCTGGAGATAGGAGATTGTTGGAACTGAATTTTGAACTCATGCTTGGGTGTCTGCATCCCCATGTACGAGGGATGGATTGAGTTTCCATGGGTGGGAATTGATATTTGTTTTTGCTCAGATTACGATTTATATGATTTCCACCTCGGTGGATCACTTGTTGTGTGATGCTATTGATTATGATATGTAAACCTTGGCCGGTATGTCAAGGGTTGCTTGTTTGGATTTTGATAGGCACATTTTAGGGTATTTCAATTTCATAATTGCACGTATGCTTTGTGAAGTGATAATACCATGTGAATAAAAATCAATTTCCATGCTATGTATGCTCTGAAATGTGAATAGGTGAAACTCCTGATAGAATTGATTTTTTAATTGCAATGTGTATGCCATGCATTGTATTTGGTAGAATTTCAGGTGCAGGATATTTGGGTCTGTCACTTATGAGAGAAGGCATGTACTATGGGTGAGGCAGTGTAACTATCAGGATTGGGTGACTTGGTCATCGGGTTTGAGGCAACGTTGGTTGTCAGGACAGGCTTGGCCCGAGGTACTATTGATACTTGGCTCTGTTGAGGGTGGATAAGGTGGCCGTGAGGTTGGGATGCCGAGGGCATGGGTTGCGATAGGGGAGAGTGAGGGTAGTTTTTATACACTGCCTCTTTATTGTTTTCCTTATCTGTGTAGAATATATTGTTATATATATATATATGGGATGTCTAACCATTTATGGTATTCAGCGGGTTACTTCTTCATGACACGATGGAGCATCAGTCATGAGAGGATACGGTACCACAGGATCGAGTTCATAATCCGGTGTAGGTAGAGCATGAACCACAGGTACATGCTCAGGGACATGATCAGGTTCAGGATCCAGTGTAGGAAGGACCGCAACCGGGTTTGGCATCGTTCGAGCCGTGGCTCGACGAGCATCTCCGAGCGAGCCTAGTATGCATCTTGCAGGGGATTGACAGAGGCATGCAGGGTAAAGAGCCTTCTATGGCATATCTGACGTGGGAGTTCCAGTCACAACACCTAACGCTTTTTCAGGGTGAGGGTGGTCCACAGGTGGTAGAGAACTGGATAGAGAGTATGTAGATGATCTTCGAGCAGCTTGAGACGCCTCCAGGGCGGAGGTTCAAGCTGGAGACGTACTTATTGAGAGGACCAGCGAAGCATTGGTGGAATGTACAGGTATAGGCTCGTAGGCATGAGGGACTGGCATGGAAGGACTTCAAGGACAGGTTCTTAGAGCACTTCTATCCATAAACACTGAGGATAGAGAGAGCTCGGGATTTCTTGAGTCTTCAGCAGGGAGATATGTCCGTCATGGACTACATAGCTACCATCACAGAGTTATCTCTTTTTGCACCTGGTATGGTGAGCGATGTCGCAGCTAGGGTGAGGCGCTTCGAGGACGGCTTATGAAACGCAATTTGAGTTCAGGTAAACATCTTCAGGCTGGGTTCCTTCTCCGAGGTGGTGAACCACGAGCTCATATCCGAGGGCAAAAAGAGAGAGAAATCTAGTTTTGGCAGGGTGACAGCTTCAGGCGATGGTCCGGACAATAGGAAGAGAGGGAGAGATGAGTTCCCATAGGGCGGGCAGGCCAAGGACTCAGCTAGACCTCCTCGTGGCAGTTCAGTGGTGGTTTGATTTCAGTACGGACATCCGAGACATGTTCAGGCTCAGTGCGATAGGCCCCCAAAGGAGTGCCGGGTGTGTGGATAGATCGGGAATCTGGAGAGGTTTTGTAGGCAGCCTTCTCAGACAGCCGGTAGGCAAGTACCAGGACAGACTGTGGGGTCAGGAGCTGGTTCGGGTTCGGTACCAGGAGAGGGTAGTCGAGACTCAGCTGCATGCGGAGGACGTGATAGGGATAGCGGGACCCAGCTGATGGGCCAGTGGACAGTGACCGGAGTAGCACCGTAGGGAGGTTAGGCATCAGGTAGTCGGGCTTCAGGCCAGGTGCATGTTGTGTAGCTGCCTGGAATTGAGCAGGCCGGAGAGCCGACGACGGTGGTAGGTACACCGCGGGCATGGCCGTACGTTTCTTTGCTTTCTTTGGAATGGCCTCTTGAGGTGTGTCTGGTTGAGTGCACGAGTTTCACAGGTTACTTATGGAATGACTGGAGACTAGTTAGTGTGATTGGAATCATATCAGATGCATTATATATTTTGTTATATATTTGAGATGCGTGGCATCAGGAGAATCAAAGATGCATGTTACATGAGGTGCCATGGGCATCAGGGAATCCTGGGTGCTGGTTACTTGAGGTGCATGGCACAAGGTTTTATTTTAGCATCTATTAGATGTAGGACCTCAGGGAGGTGGACACTAATGTGGTGAGGGTTATTTTGGGTGTCATAAGTGACACGTGAGCATCGAGGAGGTTCAGGGGTGATGATGCGTCATAGGAGGACCATGGGTCCGGGATATAGGTTGTTGGTCCTTGCCTGTTTATTTGATTTTCATTGAGCTTTTTTCAGGTTGAGACTGAGTAGGAAATTTCTAAGGTGGGGAGCCCCTTTACTAATTCATCAAGAACCTTAAGATCGGGGTAGTTTGGGTTGTTTAACTGGGATGGGTGTGTTCGGTTCCATCTCCCGGTTTCGTTCGGTAGCTCGGGGATGAGCTACGTTAAGGTGGGGAGTTTGTAAGAACCCGGGTTTTTAGAAATGGGTCAATTTCCGACCCTGTTTAAACTTTTTGACTGGTTTTTGAGAAGTTTGGAAAATCTGGGTAGTTTTTGGAAATTTCCAGACTACACGCCATGTACTTTAAGTACACGCCATGTATGAGTTACCTGAGTGACCGGCCGTGTGCTCTCCAAGTACATCCCGTGTGAAGACCGTGTAGAAGTTTCCTACTATACGACATGTATTTATAAACACACCATGTAACCCTTACTCGTGCATGGCCAAGCACATGCCATGTGGTGCCCAGGTATAAATTTCAATCTACACGGCATGTATCCTTCCTTGACACGCCGTGTACCCTTGTCCCGTGTAGCGGCCGAGACCCTGACCGTGTGTTGACCGTGTACACGGTCCAACCCGTGTGCTTAACTTCACTTAAGTTGGAGTACGTAAACACATCTACATGACGTGTACTTTGGAAATACACACTGTGTACTTTTATTTTTATTTGAGTGATCGAGACGCCATCACGTCTCATTCCCAGAAGTCCCTTCTTATTCCCCTTTTGACGAACAGTTCGTCTGAAAAACCATGAAAACTCAAACCCTTCCAAAGTCTCCGTATGAGCTCCGTTCTTCGATCTGTCAGTGGCAGTGGGACCACATCAGAAAGGCTAACCCCATGCACCCTTCTTCGTCTTTGATCCCTCACCTGTTCCTCCACAGATTCCATCCGAACAGAATTGTTAGATTTTAAGGGAACACAAATCTACCACTATTTATTATGATTCAGAGGCTGAAATCAAAGGAGTGTCATCGTATGAGTATGAGGTGGGTGGTGCATAGCTTCTTTCGTGTTTTCATAGACAAATTGGGGTTGCGACCTCCGGGCGCGACATCGGGTGTCGAGCGAAACCCTGTTTATTTGTTGTTAATTAATTATCTACATTGTGGGATCCCTCTGGGTGTTCCCTGACCCTTTTTGTGCTAGAGCAAGTCTGGTTGAGAAATCATGGCTCGTTTGGGGCAATTCGGCTGGGGGTTCCAAAATGCGTATGATTTGGAACAATATTTGAACTGCTGATTTTAGACTGCTTTTGTTGTTGTTGGATTAAACTACTGAGTTTGATTTATTATAGCATACTAGTAATTGTTTAAGATTTTTAAGACCTTAGGTATTTGTATTGTTTGGTGTAAGTTATTGCAATTAATTATTTAGTAGTTACCTATTTCAAATAATTCTTGAGAATAGTTATGCAATGTGTGATATTATTTGTGTTGAACTGCTCGTTGTATTGGGCGTGGCCAGGATATTTGTTGAGTGATGAGGATCAAAGGTTGGGGATTTGTCTCAGGTTACTTGGGGTGGTTGCTACCACGGGATTAGGCATCATATACGTCAGTTGAGGAATTCGGACTGTCAGGGTGGGCTTGGCCCGAGTTACTTGGATGGCAAGGCCATCAGACTTGAGCAACAGGTTCAAAGGGACACAAGGTGTTAGAAGTTTTGTGTCTTGGGATATACTAAGGTGATTACTGATCACCGGGTACTTTTGAGTAGTGTGCACACAGATAGACTCTGAGATGAGGTGGTACGACCACTCGCTGGGTATAGGCCCCCGATAGTTGTGGTTATGTATTTTTGGTTTGGGGGTGCTTTCCATAGGAAGCCACGTGGAAGGTGAGGAGCCTTCAAGAGACATCTTTGAGGCGGTCAAGTTAGGGGTAGAGGATCGTTGTGATTTGAGTGCAGACATCGTTGTCCCTCCAGTTATCTTTTGAGGATAGGTATCGCTGGTCCTCTAAATGTTGTGCCATGGGAAGGTTGAGCTTCCAAGCTGGGTTATGATTGTTGGGTGTGACTTCAGGACGTCGGTACTTGAGACACATGGTGTCAGGTGGCACGTGGTGCCAGGTTACATCCAACGATTCCGGTGCTATCCAAAGCAGGTGACACTTCCTGGAGGCTGCTGAGCACTAGGGAAGTTCATATTTACTTTTGGGCATTGTAGTGTTTACTATTTTTCTTATATAAGCATGTCTTCCTAAACACTTATATTATGTACACACCCTTGGGTGTTATCTTACTGAGACTTGTCTCACACCCTACACGGGCCCTTCAGGACGTGTGTAGACTTTAAGAAATTGCGTGCAGGTAAAGGGTCATCCTCAGGAGCTGGACTTTAGTGCTGTTGGCATGGAGACTGGTATGGAACTTTAGGTCATGCCTTGTTGGAGTTACTTTGTTTAGTTTTCTTTTTTGTATCAGCATGTTTACTTTATTATGTAACAACTATTGGTTAGCCATTGGCGTCATTATATTTTGATCTGTATGACTTGATTGGGATGCATGCCTTGTTTGGTTATAGTTGTAGTTTCTTTTATTCTCAGCATATTGTTCTCTTTACTTTCCATTGCTGTTGTTTCTATATTGCTTCCGCTGGTTTATTGATATTTGATTTGCTTCCGCTCTGTGGGTCTGGTTCGAGTCTGTTGAGTATTTCTTTCCGCTGTATATTTACTGTTATACTTGGACCAGTACCCTTATTATAATCCTCCGAGTGGGTATAACTTCCCCACTATACCTAACAGGCCCTCACTGATAGTCAGCAGCCTTTAGCGTTCAGGGGAGGTGTGCCTAAGGCAGTGAAACCTGACCCATTCGGCACTGTTTGGGTGGCTGGCCGGGTCCAGGTCGTTACAATGCAACTGAACTATAATAAATCTCCCATGTGTTATCAGTGAAGGTCTTATGGTTGGCATGTAAATTAGTAAATCAAAAGGCAACCATTAAATCTACCCAAATTTTTAAAATTATAAAATAAACCTTCTAACCTATTTATTTTAACCCTTCTCACCCCCATATCTATCCATTCACATGAGATCCATCTATCGGAGCACTAGGTAACCTCACTATCCCCATTTAATTTTTTTTGGCTTTCCTTCTCTTTTTATTTATTATTTATCCAAGGTTTTACATATTCTCTCTGTTCCTTCATATTTATTCTTATATATTCCTATTTATTAGGATATGGGATAGTTTTGAAAAAACTATAGGTGGTGTATTGTCCTAATTTATTCCTTTTTATATTCATAGTTTGTACAATTTCTATCTTGGGATCTTTTATCATCGTATTTGAAGGTTTTATACCATCTATGCATGACCTAGGTAGGTGTTTCCATGAATTTGATAATTATCAACATTCCATGTTATTATTGAGGTTTATAAAAGGATTTTACTTAAAAATTATGCATTATATGTGTGAATATTAGTTCTTAAGAAGATTTATCTATGATAATGGTATTTCAAAAAGGTCTTTTTAGCTCTCTATTGGTGTTTCATGGGAAATTCATGGGTTTTTGTGGGGTTATGGTTTGGGGATTTATTTTCAAAGGCCTTTAAAGTGTGTTGTGATTTAAATTTTAGAATTTTTTTATTAATTATAAATTTTGAAAGTTCTTATATAATGGGTTATTAATGTTATGCCTTGGTGTTCTTAGGGGTTTTTTTTATCTTGATGGTTTTATATTAGGATTTGCCCTTTGGTTTTAAAGAGGTTTCCAAATTACATTTGACTTCAAATTGGGTTTCAAATGGATTTTAATGTGTGGGTTATAAAGCATAATCTAGAGTCCTGATTAACACTTTAAAAGGAAAACATTTTAAAAAAGATTATTTTCATTCATCTTTAAAAAAATATTTTGAAAACTTAACACTAAATTAAAACCAAAGATCAAAGTGGGGGGGTTTAATGAGAAGGTTTTATGAGAGTGTGATAAAGTATAAAATTGATGTATTGAGATTTAAGGTTCATTGTTAAAGTGTGTATGACATGTCACACATCTTTTCGGCCTCAATATAGCTAGTATCATAGAGATCCTATGTATCTTAGTGAGAGATTAAGAGATAGTTTCTTTAATTTTCATGAATATATTGACTTATAGCCTCTAGAATTAGACTATTAACAACTATAGGAGTTCCACTAATGAGGATATATGAGATTAAGATAATTGGTTATAAACATGGAAGGAATCAATAGGCCTATAGATAGCTCCACATGATGATGTATAGGGTCATCTCACTGGATGTTTAAAAGTTTTCCATGATTATATGAACCTCACATTGACTTATATATTTCTATTTAGGTATTATTAATTTTATAGTCAAAATTTTTTATTCCTTTATTGTTATAATTTATTATGATTTTACTCAATTAGTTTTATTATTTCTCTTGTATTTTATATTATATTTATCTCTATTTTTATATGGTTGATTTAAATGTATTATTTTTTAGAAATTATTTACTGATACTGACATCTATTTTGGACTAATTTGGCTTTGACTTACTTAACTGGTTGTCTATATACTTTGTCACTCTACTATATTCATGTGTTGATGTTTTATTTGGGAAATGTATGTTATTTTTCTAATATTTCATTAAATATGGGTTTGAAATGGATTTTGGAATCATAGTTTGAAAGGTTTTTAAAAAAAATGAAATATAAGTGTTTTTTTCTACATCACTTGATTTTAAAAATATAATTTATGAAAATCCAAAGATCTTGTTTTCCTAAATCATTAAAAACATATTTTTAAATATTACATTTCAAACTATAATTTCTTGAATTTTTTAGAAAAGGAAATGCATAGAATCATTAGTGAAATCCTACTGGGTTATTAGCTCTGTCACGACCTGTCACAGAGGGCCCCGTGCCATGACTTCCCCAAGACCACCTCTGATAGGCCATGGGTTAGTTATTAGCACCGAGTAGGCATATCCAACAAATGGGAGGCATTTTAATAAGTACATGTAGACATACACACATCTCCAAACCCAAAATGTTGAAATGTAAAAACACTAAGTAAACAATGCATTCATACACTATGATACCAACCATAGAGCATGAATGTAGAAAAAATAGAAAGTAAACAAGGACAAAATACAAACCCACCAAAAGAAAGTGTCTATCATGTGAATTTAAAAGTTTCTAAAACTCACCCATAGAAAACCCTACCTGAAGGTTATGTGTAGAAAATTTCCCTAAAATCTTAGAAGCAAAATACATCCTTATGATCCCTCTAAGAACCACCTAGTTCGGGTCCACCTAAAACTCCATCAAAGCACTGATATTCTGCACAAGACACATCACGTGCGGGCAAAGACCATGCATGGGTGAGTAAAACAATACTCAGTAGGACACCCCGAAACCACAAATAAAATACCACTAAGAAATACATGAAGTATAACACAAAGTAAACACATGAATTAAACTATAAAGGAAATACATGAAGTAAACTATAAGGGAACACATTAATTACACCACAAAGGAAAGACACAAAGTAAAGTTATCTCACATAGTTATCTATCTAAAGCACAAAGAAAATGATTTTATGTTATAGTCCATAGACCTCCTAGTTTCGATGAAACACAAAGTGTCGATGATTCCCATGGAATCGATGGCACATAGAGCAATGATGGAACATGGAGCATCGATGGTGCATAGAGTGACGATGGAACACATAGTGTTGATGGTGCCTGGAGCATTGATGACATCTGGAGTGTTGATGGAATCCGGAGCATCAATGGCACCCGGAGAATCTATGGCCATAGAGTATTGATGGTGCATGGAGAATAAATAGTGCATAGAGCATTAATGGTTCATGAAGTATCTATGGGTTATGCATCTCTCAAGTCACATAGTCACCAAGTCATACCCAACCGCAAGATTCCCCTCATAGCATGCTTGTACTTGGAGAACATAGATCTCAAGCCAAAAGTTCATATTCAAACTTTAAAAAAGACTCACTTAGAGTATCTCAAAAGGATGGTATCATTGCAAGGGTCCCAACACTGCAAATAGATTATCAAATAGACACACAGTTTGAAAGATACGATTGTTTTTCTAAAAAGGTCCGACCCGGGTTCGATTCGACCTACCAGACCTGACCCGACCCGTCGGATGACCTGACCCATCAGATGACCCGACCCGTCAGATGAACTGAACTAGACCATCCAGAACTGATTTGGTCCAGCCCAAACTGGACAAACCCAACCCACTAGGCCATTGGGTCCAGTCCTCTAGGCTGGCTGGACCTGGCCCACTAGGTCCAGCCCGACTCAATTGGTCTAGCCCACTGCATGAAGGTCTGTTGGTGTGTACCGGATGTGGCCTGCCTAGATTCATTTCATTGGTAAATGTGGAGTCGTTCCACATTCCACGTTGTAGTACCACCACTTTCACATGGTCTCACGGCCTCACAATCACCGTAGACTCCCTCCGACACGGCTTCGAGCCGCATCCCTGTTTTCTGCTACCACCTCCTACCTTGGTCCCGCCACTGTAGGTTCCCTCTGACGTGGTCCTAACTTGACCGTGTACTACTTCTACCACTAGCCATCCTATCAACAGCCTATCCTACCATGCTCCACCTGGCCCGACCCCCACTGGTCCGCTGCTGCCTCCACTACCGGCCACCCAACCGGTGGTCGATCCCACCTCGTGCTACCCCTGGACTAGACACACTGACCACATGCTTCCCTTACCACTGGATTCCCTAACGGTGGTCTACCTTGCCCTATCGTAAGCTGTTACCTCACTTGAACCACATCACTCTCCCGTTTCACCTCTGCTATTCCATCACGGGGTCAAACCTTTAATCATAGACCATTTCTCCATTGATTGGGGGCACAACAGTCGATCATTCATGTAGGGGTTTCAAGGGAGAAGAACGTACAGAAAACACAAAGATTGAGTAGGTAGAGATAAAAAACATGAACACCCAATGAAAGGATCTTGTCCTTTTTCTTTTTGGACTTTATCTATTCATGTTAAAAGTTTTAACAAAGAACAAATCGACACATAGGTATAAATCCTCATTCAAAATCCTGTAAGCAGTTATCCATCCTACAAGAATAGAAAAACCGATGATCAACCAATTTGTGGGATGGTCCACATTCCTCAATTGAATCTAAGAGATAAAGGAAATCACAAAGAGAATCAACATCCTACCTCGTGTTTGGATTAGTTGTTGATGAATAACGGAGGTCTGTATCATTATTGATCCTCGATCCTCCGACATTCATCATTGATCCTCGATCCTCCAGTGTTGGTCATCGAGAGTGTTTCATTCCATGCCTCAGAGTAATTCCAGGGTTATGGCGATAACCCTAAATTCATGAAAAAGGTTTCATTAAAAATAAAAACTCCACTACGTCAAATATAATTTGTTTATTAAAATATTTTAATGACGGTTATGTCCAATTTCTAACATTCACAGCTGACTCACGTCAGCCAATGTTAGGCCCTGACTAAGGTAAATTTGATTCTATGAATGCAATGGTGCCCTCATATTTATGATCTAGGAACCCGTTTAGAAGTTATTACCATTTTAAATAAAATTTACAACATGCTTTATTAAAAACAAAAAAAAATTCATCGTACCATTCCGGGCACACCGGGCCTTGGAATCTCACACCGTTTTAGCACATGGTCTCATAATTTTCCCAATGAATTTATAAGAAAATTTAGATAAAATATTATTCATTACAATCTTCCCACATTAGGGATTTATGTCCCTAAAATCCAAAACAAGGGATACTAAACAAGAATATTAGGGTACTGATCATGAATATGGGACTCTTGCTACCAAGTGCTCTCGGAGAGATTCCTATGCTTATAATGAATGCAAATCTGAGGAATCGACCACCCATGAAGGGTCCTCTTCTATCAATCCTCGATCTCCACTGGGTACTCTGCAAAATTCTTCCCATCATTAATTTTTGGCTCACCCCCGTCGATGACGTGTGATGGATCATGCACATACCTCCTTAGCTGCGACACCTGGAAGACATCATGCACTTAGTGCAATAGTGGGGCTAAATCTAGGAGGAATTCCACCTCACCCAATCTACTCAGAATATGAAAAGGTACAATGTATCACAGAGATAACTTTCCACCCTAAAAAAATCTCTGTAATCCTCATCGAGGTGAGACATGAAGGAACCCATGTTCTCCCTCATCGAACTCCAGATGCCTCTATCTCCTATCAGAATATGAATTATTCTGAAACTATAAGTCATCAACCAATCTTGGATGATCTGTAACTTTTCAGTGTTACCCCACACTAACACTGGACCCATGAGTGTAGACTCTCCTGGGCCAGTCCAGTAAAGTGGTGATATGTATGGTCACACGTACAAGGCCTCAAATGGAGCCATATCGATGGTGGACTGATACCTGTTGTTTTATGCAAACTCCACCCATGGTAGGTGACCACCCAACTGTATCCAAAGTCTGTGATGAAAGTATGTATATGTACTCAAGAACTTAGATGGCCCTCTCTATCTAGCCATCCGTCTAGGGATAAAGCACCATGTTCAAGTGCAACTGAGTCCCAAACGCCTCTTACAATCCCTTAAACAACCAGGATGTAAATTGAGAATCACAGTATAAAACCATCATCGATGGAACTCCATGAATCCGAACCATATTCTACATGTAGAGGTGTCCCAATATCTATACTGAACTCTGCTCATTAATCAGTAGGAAATGGGATGACTTGGTGAGTCGATCAATAATCACCAGATGGTATCCTATCCCCTAGATGTGCATGGTAAAACTGTTATGATGTCCATCAATTTTCCATCCCACTTCCACTCTGAAACCTCAAGTGGTTGGGTCGAGCCCAATAGAACCTGATGCTCATCCTTCCCTTACTGAAAAGTAAGGCATTGAGAAACGAACTCTCCCACCACCTTCTTCATCACCGAACACTATAACTTGTTTCAGAGGTCCTAGTTTATATTCTCCACACATGGATGTACTTCCAAAGGGGATGTGTGTAACTCCCTCATAACCTTATCCCATAACATCACTGGTCCCACTGTGCGCCTTTTGAAAATAATGACATGCTCCCCACCTATAGAATATCCAGTAGGGGAATGCGCTATAGAAAACTGAGCATATTGGGTCTCGTAGTTAATATCCCCAAGCTCTGCCTCCCAGATTCTCTACAAGAGTGGAGGGGTGACAACCATCGACTTGAGGTAAGATGCTTCATCTCCATTAAAAAATGATATCTATAACATGACCAACTTCCCTAATGCCTCTCTCAACAACTGCAAGATGGACCTCCTGCTGAGAGCATCTGCCACAATATTCCCCTTCATAGAACTATAGAAAATCTCAAAGTCATAGTCCTGGAGGAACTCTAGAAAGAATCTCTATCTCATGTTCATATCCTTATAAGAGAAGATATACTTGAGATTGTTTTGGTCAGAGTAGACAATAAACAACTCACCCATCAGGTAATGTGACCACATCTTCAATGAGAAGACTACTATTGAAAGCTCAAGATCATTGGGCATGTAGTTCTTCTCATACTACCTCAACTGGTGAAAAACATAGGCAATCACTGCTTACCCCTACATCAAAACACAACGAATCCTATTCCATGATGCATCACAGAACATAAAGTAATCAAAACCCTCCCATGATAATATCAAGATGGGATCACTCATCAACATCTAACTCATCTCTTGAAAGAAATTATATCACTTCTCTATCTACACAAAAGGATTCCCCTTACATTTCAAGGCCGTCAAGGTTGATGCTTCTCTAGAAAATTTAGGTAAAAACCTCTTATAGTACCCAACCAAACACAGGAAACTCCGCACCTCAGTAACACTCTTGGGTGGCTTCGAAGCAATAAAATATTCAGTATTCATCAGATACACTACAACTATAGCCTATGAAATGGTGTGTCCCAAAAAGTGGACCTCATGAATCTAGAACTTATACTTTGAGAGATTCCCATAAAGTTGGGGCTCTTAGAGTGTGTCCAGGACCATCCTAAAGTGTATAATGTGCTCCTCTTCAGACACTGAGTGCACTAGGATGTCATCAATGAAGACCACGCCATACTAGTATAAGTAAGGCTATAAGATTCTATTCATGAGTTCCATGAACACTGGTGGGGAATTAATCATACCAAACAACATCACTAAGTAATTTTAGTGTTCGTACCGACATTTTAAGTATGTATTTGATACATCCTCATCTCATACATGAAGCTGGTGATATCTATTTCTGAGGTCTATCTTCGAGAACCACCTTTCTCCCTTCATCTTATCGAAGAGGCCATCAATCCTCAGTAACAGATACTTATCCTTCACGATCTCATGGTTCAAGCACCAAAATTCCACAAATAATCTTCAGATCCCATCTTCCTTCATAGAAAACAAAACTCAGGTCGCCCAAGGTGAAACATTGGGTCTCATGAAGCCCTTCCTCTACAAGTCCTCTAGTTGTACCCTCAACTCATGAAGCTCCCTGGGAGCCATATGATATGAAGGTGTAGATATTGGTTCCATCACAGGGTACATTTCAGTGTAGAAGTCTACCTCCCTATGACGTCCCAACCCAAGTGCCAATAAATGGTGCCACAATATGGTTGAACACATTCCCTCAAGTGTGCCTCCCCGTACGCCAGAAGGTGTCGACTAGTAGGGAGGGTCCGGTAAGTCACTCTTGGGGTGACTATACCCTCATTTATCAGAATAAAATACCAATGCAAGTAAAAAATAATAACCAAGTGTGGAAGCATATAAATAACCAGAACAACACCATGTCATATAATATTTAAAACAAGAAAATAAAAATACTCAAATGAAAGGTAAATCATGATATGAAAATGCGAATGTCAAGTGTCTACAATGCAACTATAAGTAAATACACAACGACTACCAAGTGGGTCTCGAACCATCTCTAGATCCCTCTTCCATGCTCCAATCCCAAACAACAAGCTATCCTTAGGACTTTCCCTTATCCTATCCTACAACAACAAAGTCTACTTGGGTTCCGATCAGCAGGCCCAAATAGGGTGTGAGTACAACTCAGTAGGCCACCACCAATGGTGTTTAAAACAAGTCTAGTCAAGAGATAGTGTATGCAGTTTTATGAAGCAATAAATAAAATGCATAATTAAACAGTTATCACAGTGTCATTTAATAATTAACCATAACATTAGTCCCAACTTCAATTCATGTTTTCCATTTGAATAATAATTCAATATTATAATTCATTTGGTGTTGAACATCATGTCAAGAACCCCAAAATCTCATTCAGTGTAGGTCTCCATGCCTAACACTCTATATCTCATTCGGGTAGGTTGTCATGCCTAGCACCCCAAAATCTCAATCTTGGATAACTATTGGGGAGGAATGCCATGTCCAAGTCCCAACTTCTAATTGGTCAGAAAACCATGTCTAGAACCACACAAATATCAGACATCTAATCATTCTTTAATTCACAATAATTATCCATATAATTCCATTACTAATCCAATGATTAGTTATACATTTCAAAGGCCATTAGTTAAATCATCAATTAACTACGCACATAACCCATTAATTAAATCATCAATTAATTACTGAATCATCACAATTCTTATTCCATAATTAATTATTCACAATTATTTATTTATATAAAATCTCATTTTTTCATAATTAATTATCAAAATTAATTATCTTTGATCAACATCATGGAACATAATTAATTATCACAATTAATTATCTTACATATCCACACATCATTTCATAATTAATTTCCCCAATTTATTATCTTGACACAATCTATTCAATATATCATTTATGATATCTCAACCCATAACCAATCTCCAAAATAAATATCTATTTTTGAAACAACCCTTCATTTTTTCCGTGATTCAATTATCAATAATCACCAAGGAAATCACACGTCAATTCCACATTCATAATTACTCAAATTTAGGAAATAAATTATCAAGGGAATCTTGAAAATCCATAAACTCACATTCACATATGAAATCCATGAATATAGAAATTATATTTAGACCACCTACCTCTTTTTGTTTACAGATATTAGCCCAACAGAAATCCCCAAAATCCGAGTGACACAATGTCGTCATTCAAGCTCCGAATCTAAATCCATAAACCAAAATTAAGATCAAAGGCATGAAGATCTTGAAAATATAGATCTATATCTAAAATCATAGATCTAGATCTCAACTCATAGGTTTAGATATATGGAAACAATAGATATGTTCCATGAAAAGATCAAGTAAAGATAGAGGAATGAACAAGAGAATCAAACAGATGAAATATAGTTACCAGGAAGAGAGAAGATCTTCAATCCATGCTTTCAATAATGAATAACGATGTTTAAATAACCTTGGAATCTATCTGGAAGGATCTAGGATCACCAAGAATTTATCAAGACTAATCTATGGTCGAAATATGGAAATATCAGGGGTTTGGGTGGTTTTAAAAAGGATTTTTGGATAATTGATCCTACACTCACGGTTTCTTGGGAAAGGGAACACGATGAGGGAAAACCGTGCCCCTACTATGAAGACCTATATGTTCAGATTTTATGGTTGGAATGGTATAGTTGTGGGGTTTGTCAAATCAAGTGCAAATTGTGTAGACCTCTATGTCCAGGTTTTCATGGTTGGAACAGTTTAGTCACATGGTTTATCAAACCGTTCACAAACCATGAACAACCCAATGTCCATTAATTTTTTTAAAACCCCCAAACAAACCCCAAGCCACTAACTCAAAACAAAGGTACTTAAAAACATCAAAAATTACCTGAAAACGCACCCAATATGACTCCAGAAAAGGTCGTGATCTTACAATATCCCACCTTATAACTACTTGTTCTTGAGATGCACTCCTAAAATTATCTAAGATTCCAAGACAAAAAGATTAGGCCATTAATCCATCATGTTTTCTTCCTATTCCCAAGCTTCCTATTGAAAACTTCCATGTTTCCATAACATATGAACTAACGACATGCTCTTTCTTCGTAACACTTTATCACTACGAACCAACACACGTATTGGATGCTCCTCATAGAAAACCTATATCTCGAGGTCAACCTCTTCTACATAAATGACATGAGAAGAGTCCGGGTGATACTTCTGTAGTTTTGAAACATGGAAAATATTATTCATAATGCTGAATTTCCTTGGAACAACTAATCAGTATGCCACTAGCTCAATTCTCTCCAGTACCACAAACAATCCAACAATCCTGGGTGCCAACTTCCCCAACCTCTGTATCCTATAATGAACTAATCTAGGTGACAACCAAAGGAATACACGATATACCTCTATAAACTCTAGGGTCCATCTTCATCTATCAGCATACAACTTCTGCCTATTCTGAGCTGCAGCCATATGTTTCCGAATCAACTGTACCTGCTTCGATGTCTCCTAAATGTGACTCAGTCTATACAAATCTGACTCACCCTCCCCTAACAAACATAACATTGATCAAAATGGTCAACCATACAGTTTCTCATATGGTTCTGTTTGTATAGTTTCTTGAGAACTGTTGTTATAGACAAAGTCCACTAAATCCAAGTATTTCTCTCGAGAACCACCAAAGTCAAGAAGACATGCTCGCAACATATCCTATAACACCTCTATGGTACTCTCCAACTGCCCATATATTTGTGGGTGGAATGATTTACTTAACAAGACCTATGTACTAGATGCCTTTTGTAAGACCTTTTAGAAGCATGAAGTAAAGTGTGAATCGCGATTGAAAACTATAGTCTGTGGCAACCCATGTAAACAAACTACCTCTCATACATAAAACTCTCCCAACTATTCTACCATAAAGGTTTCCCTGATAGAAAAGAAATGTGCTGCCATCATTAGTCAGTCCAAAACGACCCAAATAGCATCATTATTCCTAAGTTTCATTGTAAGTACTACCATGAAATCCATAGTCACGTCATCCCAATTCTATTCTGGAATAGGATATAGTTTTAATAGGCCTCCAGGTCGTTGATGTTCTGCCTTCACCTGCTAATAGGTGAAACATCTTATTACAAACCTTTCTATCTCCATTTTCATACTTGGCCACCAAAACTATCATCATAGGTCACGGTACATTTTTTTCACCTCAGGATGTACCGCTCACCTTGAGGCATGAACTTCTCACATGAGTTACTCTCACATACTTGTAGGAACCATAATTTTATTTTTCACATAGATGATCTCATCCTCATCTATTATCTTGTCTAAAGGTGTCTCCCCACATTCAAGGATTTAACATAAGGCTAAACACATTGTATCCTCATATTTCCTGTCCTTGATCTGTCTCAATAGTGTAGAATCCACTGCTACAGAGTCCAGAGTCATCCTCTCCTGAATCTCTTAAACTACCACATGAATTTCCACCAACAAGGTCATCAAATTCCACTCTGCACTCGACTCATATGCCAAATGAGTCTATGTTTTCCTACTCAAGACATGAACCACACTATTCCCCTTTCTGGGTATATATTCCAGTTCAAAATCAAAGGAATACATATACTTTACCCTTTTTCACTGCTGAAGATTCAAGTCACGTTGTTAAAATATAAACTTCAATATTTTTTGATCCATAAACACTATAAAATTTTCACCCAAAATATAGTGTCTCCAACACTAAAGAGAATAAACCACTACTGCCAACTTGAGGTCATGCATAGGGTGATTCCGTTCATGTAGCCTTAACTTCAAAGGCCCGTAAGCAATGAATTAATCCACTTGCATCAACACAACCCCAAATCAGATCCCTGAAGCATCACAATACACAGTGTACTACCCACTCGACTCAGGTAAGATCGAAATTGGTAATGATTTCAAGAGATTCTTCAAATATTGGAAAGCATTGTCACATTATTCTGTCCAATAAAACTTTATCCCTTTCTTTTTCAAACTTGAAAGTAGTGCTACCAATCGAGAAAAGTCCTAGATGAACCTCCTGAAATAACCAGTTAATCCCAAAAATCTTCAGATATCAAAAACATTCTTGGACTGCTTTCAAGAAATCACTACCTGCACTTTTTTTGGGTCCACTTTCACACCTTCTTCTGAGAAGATATGCCCCAAAAAGTGTATTATGTCAATCCAAAACAAAAAATTAGATAGTTTGGCATAGAGTTGATGCTATCTCAGTGTACCCAAGATGATGTCAAGATGTTGGGCATGATCTTCATGAGTCTTAGAGTACACCAAGATGTCATCCAAAAACACCACCATGAACTGATCTTAGTACGGATAAAAGATCCTATTCATAAAGTCCATAAATACTACTGGAGAATTTTCAACCCAAATGGAATTTCAACAAACTCATAAAGTCCACACCTGCTTCTGAAAGCAATTCTTAGTATATAAGAGGTATGAACTCTCACCTGATGATACCCTGATCTCATATCGATCATTGAGAACACACAATCCCCCTTAATATAGTCAACAAAATCATTTATATGTGAAAGATGATATCGGTTCTTCATGGTCATTTTATTCAAATTTCAGTAATAGACACACAAGCATAAAATTCCATCGGCCTTCTTTGAAAAAAACATGAGATCTCCAAGGAGACATACTTGGATTGATAAACCCTTTATCCCCCAACTCCTCTAACTTGTTTTTGAGATCTGGAAGCTAAGTTAGTGCCATTCTGTAAGGTGGAAGAGATACCAACTCAGCCCATAGAGTTCTAGATGCTAGACCTATTAGTGTAGAAGACCCACTTCCCACACTCTGACTCTAAGCAGCTGCTCCCACAACACCAGCTTTCCTCTGTTTCCTACAGAACTTCTTCAGGTGCCCCATATTTCCACAAAACCTACACTCCACTGGTGATCGAGGACAATGTGTATGATAATGTACCTTCCTACCACACTAGTGGAAAAGCTCATGGGTAAGATCTGTGCAACTGTTCCTCATGTCTGTCCACCTTTATTTTCACTATCTTGAATAAGGTTCTCGTAACGGTGCTTACTAATCTCAGAAGGAACACTGCCTGATCATCTATTGATAGCTACCTGTCATGTACTGGAAGCCTCCTTCAGGTTCCCCTCTGAAATGAGAGCCTGATTAACCACTTCTAATAATTTATCCAACCTAAATATATTTACTTGGGACTTAATTTCACACATAATTCCATCCTAAAATAGTTTTGCTAAAGAAGCCTCATCTATCACCAAAGATGGAGAAAAACACTATAAATCTGTGAAACATTCAGTGTAATCCATTATGGACTTGTTTCCTTGGGTCACATGCATAAACTCTAAATCCTTCTCTTATCTCAGCATCTCTGGATAGAAATGATAAAAGAAGTTCTCTAAAAAGTTCTTCCATAACGAATCATCAATCAATCCAGATCATACCTAAAAGTCCCACTAGTGCTTCTCTAACCCCCATAGCATATAAGAAGCCAACTTGACCCTCCTCCCATCTAGAGTCTCAAAATGGTCAAGTATCATCTCTATGGATTCAATCCATAATTTAGCTCCCTTAGGTCAAACATCTCCAGTAAAAGTAGGAGGGTGTTTCAGTTGAAACTCCCTTGTCAACTTAGACATGATTTTTAGAACTCGCAAAGTGTCTCTCTCAATGAATTTCATGAAATGTGAAAAGTTATCTCAAAATTATTCCCCTTACTCCTCAGCTTACACCAATGGTGCCTCAAGTTACCTATCTAAAAGTTTGTTATGGGCCAGACCCCTCAGTCTCTCCCTCAACAAGCATCATGGAGGCATATCTCTAAAAATCCAAAAAACATCTTGGGTATCATAACTCAACCTTATAACATTCATGTAAGATGAGAAACTAACACAACAAGTTTCAACATGTCCTTTCCCCTTTTTCTCAACACATAGTCAACACTGATGCCTTATCACTACCCTTAACCATACTACTCCTAGGTCTTAGATAATAAGGGTGCATACATTATCATTAATTAATTCAACCATTAATTAATTAATCATAATAATTTCATCAATCAAGGTTCTTATTAAACACCAATTTATTCTCATTTTGCATCATTATTTCAATCTCACAATAAGGAAAAACACTTCATATTCAACAACTTACCCATAACCCATTTTCTTATGAGTGCCTAAAATGATGCATGTTACAAAAACCATGAGTGGATAGAATTATGAATGAATACTTAAGTATCATGCCTATTTAGGACATGAATCAAAATTTAATAACTTCCAAAAAATATAACATCACACCATAAGTGCATCACCCAAGGTGAAATAATATTCAACTGTAACAACAAACAACAATCACAATAATCCCACCCTAAGTACTTAGATTTTCCCTCATACATGGGTTTGAAACTCCCATGCATGATCTCATTACCAAGAATCGAATCTTCATAGTCTCTTGTATAACATTACCAAAACAGTAATACAAAAGAATAAGGAAGAATAAAAAATCATCTGATACCACTTTGTAGCATCCCAACCCGTGTTCCACTAAACGGTGCCCTGATCCGGTTGGCCACATGCCCTCAATCCCACCTCCCCGTATACCAGAGGGTTCCAACTAGTAGTGAGGGTCTGGTAAGTCAGTATTGGGAAGACTATACCGTATTTTATTAGAATAAAACTCCAACGGAATCAAAAAACAATAACCAAGTGTGGAAGCATATAAATAACTCGAACAATACCATGTTATATGATATCCAAAATAAGAAAATACAATAATCAACAAAAAGGTAAAACATTCTATGGCAATGCGAATGTCAAGTGTCTACAATGAAACTAAAAATAAAGACACAATGACTCTCAATGGGGTCCTGAACCACGTATGATTACCTCTACCATGCTCCAATCCCTAACAACAACATATTCCAGGGCCTTGACCTTATCCTTGTAAAGACCCGCAAATTTCAAGGAAATTTATTTCTTAATTTTCTTTGGAATTTTACAAGAGCGCAGCTTCAGACGGCACCTGATTCCGAGGCCCTGTGTGCCCGGAATCAATTTCCGAAGTTTGGCTCGGGTACGTTCAGCGAACGGACGAGCGGGTTTTTCTATCTTTTGAACCGGTGCCCGGAATCGAATTCTGAGGGCACCGATGAAATCACAGCGCCGGTATTTGCTTAGAAACGCCTCTTCTAGAGTTGCGTTTGCTCAGACGTGGTTTTTAAATTTTGGGGCTTTAAGACAGAAATAAAATAAAATTTGTGCGACAACTTTATTTTATTTCACTTAAGCTGCTTGGAAGTCACTTGGAAGCCACTTGAACTGAGTTAAAGCGGATAGGGTGCTATCCGGAAATATCCTACCCTCTTGGTAGGATATTTGTGAGGCAGGGCCCATACGAGCCCCGCCGTTTCTTTCGCTAAGTAACGCACCCGCGAAAACCCGTCAAAGTAACTGAAAAGTCAACCGACGCGTTTTCTTTATTTCTTAACAGACCATTTAATTGGGCGGTTTATTTCGTGAATTAAATGGGTTGTTTCATTCGTTGAATTAATTCAACGAATTTAATGGGCCGTTACTTACGCGTTTTGCGTTTGTTGGCAAAATAATAAAATAGACAAACTTGTCTATTTTGGAGGATCCTCCTGTTGTGCGAGATCCTCTAAACCTCCACCCTCCCCGCGAAGAACGCGAAGAACGCGAAGAATGCCGGAACCGGAATTCGACGACGCACGATCCGCGACGTCAACAAACTTTTCTGCGACCTTCTCCTTATTCTTCTACGGCGCCTCTTCTTCCGCGGCGGACCTTCGATCAGCGGTTAAAGGTGAGAATCGAATCTTCTAATTCTCCCCTTTTTATAATTCGATATCAACGGATTTAAATTAATTAAATCCATTTGATCTTGATCCGGAGATCGTCGGCGCGACGTTTTTCCCGCGGAGCGACGAACGTCTCCTCCGCAACGACGCGACGATCCCCTCCTTCCGCGACGACCTCACGTCCGACGACGACAAGGTAAGGGATGTTGGAATATTTTATTTCCCCGTGTTTATTCTTTTAAAATAAAGAACCTGATCTCCGAACAATTTTAATTTAATTAAAATTGTTGTTGATTGTTTTCTTTTCCTCCCGTTGTTTATGACTAACGCGGAGGGTGCGGATCTAACGAACAACACCCGACAACCCTCCGCCGATCTTTTGTTGTGCGGATTTGGCGGACGACGACGAACCATGCGGCAAGGGCGATCCGTTGATCCCGCAGTGAAGATCGGCCCCCGGGAGGAGCAATGGCGCAGACGGGAGGCAAAACGGGCCACCAGAGCAACTCCGGCGGCCCGCGGAAGGCGGCGGCGGCGCGGGTCGCCGGCGCGGCGGCGCCGGCGACCGAAGGCGGCGACGCCCGGCAAGCCGCCGGAAACTCCGCTGCGGCCGAGCCGCGGCAGCGGCGAACCGCCGGACCGCGTCCGCGGTCCGGCCACCCAGCACGCGGCCCGCGCGGGCCGCGTTCCTCCAAGCCGCGGGTCAAACCCGCGGCGGTTTCTTCGGCCGCTCGGCCGAAGCCGAGCCGGCCGGTCCGGACCCGGCCTAGCCGGGTCGGGCCGGGTCGGGCCGACCCGGTTCGGGTCGACCCGGTGTGGCCGACCCAGGGGTGGTTCGGGCCGGGTCGCCCCGGGCCCAGAACCCCCGTTTTCGGGCCTTCTTCGGTCTTTTGCCCATATCTTGGGCCTGAGACCTCCGATTGACGAACCGTCAGCGGCTATGCGATCCTTGGATCGATACGGTCGTTTCGGTATATTATACTCAAGGTTTCGGAAGACTTTGGGTTCGGCCGGGTTGGTTCGTACACGAAACCAACCGGGCCCTCGGAGCGGAAACGCTCATAACTTGAGCTACGGACGTCCGATCGACGTACCGTCAGCTGTGGTAGTTTCCTCTAAGTGAGACGGAACTTTTGGCATACTCCGCCCGAGGATCGGACACAGGCGGAGTACGGTCGGGTTGGTTTTTCCCTAAAAACCAACCGGGCCCCTAGGACGAAAATTCCAATAACTCTCAGACCGGGCGTCCGATTGACGCGCCGTCTGTTGCGTTGAGATCCTGTTGTCGATACGGAACTTTTGGATACATCAACTTCGGACTACGTGTCAGTTGATGTATCAGCCTCTCGGCTCGTGGAGCGGACCCTCCTAAATGAGCTCGCTGTGTGCGGGAACCCTAGCGCTGGCTGTGACTTCGACGACAGAGTAGAGATCCTCCGTGGACTGCGACGACGGCAGAGCAGGGATCCTCAGTGGACTGCGACGACGGCAGAGCAGAGATCCTTCGTGGACTGCGGCGACGACTGTGCAGAGATCCTCAGTGGACTGCGTCGACTACTGCACTCAGCGATCCTACGTGGATCAGTGCTACAGGTTCTGTGTGAGCCCGATCCTATGTGGGTCCTTACTACCGGTTCTGTGTGATCCACTGCCTACAGGTTCTGTGTGAGCCCGATCCTGTGTGGGTCTTTTGCGGGGGTTAGTACCTATCGATCCGTCGTGGGTCCGACGACTTAGATGGATCAGTGATCATCTTTGACGTCATCTGAAAAAGTATACCTGGTTGAGCTGAATCTTATGTTACTCTCCTTTGTGGATTGTGTTGAACTATCCTATGTGGATTTTCTGTTTACTCTCCTTTGTGGATTTGAGTCTTGCTTTCCTATGTGGATTGAGTTGTTCTTGAGCTCGTGAGAAGAGCTAGAAGTGGGGACTTAGGTATATGTATGGGCATATACCTAAGTCGAGTCAGATGTTACTTCGTGATTGCACCTTCCTTTTTGTGCTATATCCTTTGTGGATTTCGGGAGACCTTCGGGGGTCTCGGGGTCCTTACTGAGTAGCTTATACTCACCCCTACACGGGCTATGCCCGCACCTTGTTGTGTTGGATGCAGACGACGGGCAGCGCTGATCACGATTGGGGCGTGGAGCAGGACGGTACCTGGAGGTGGACCACTGGGCGGGACGTGCTCGGAGCGGACGTGGGACCCGAGGAGCCTGGAGGCTATCTGTACCCACCCTTCAGGTGGGATTGCCAGTGGACGACACGAGGCCGCCGTCTTCTCTTCAGTTGCTGTTCTTTACTTTTTCAGTTGTACTTTCAGTTGGGCTTGTATTCCGGCCCCCTTTACTTTTCTGCACTTGTAGTTACTTTCCGCTTGCTGACTCTGTGGTGGTTGTTACTTATAAAGGCAATGACTTCCCTGTTTACCGGGATTTTACGCCTTGGTGCTAGTCGCCAGCCCCTGGCCTATGGAAGGCGGGCTTGGGGTAGTCACGGCACGGGCCCCGAGGTCGGGTCGTGACAAATTGGTATCAGAGGTGGTCGGTTCTACCGCAGACTCTGATCGTCTTTTCTTTCTATATGAATCAATAGTGTTTAGTGTATTGAGTGTGGTTATCAGTTCAGGGAGCCCAGTGTTGGTGCGGCGGCCGACGTATCCGTACACCAGGACCCTGACTCCTGATTTCCGACTTAATGCATGAAAACATTGATTGCGTGTGTGTTTCAAGTCTTCTTCGGGATTACTTGTGTCAGCTCACCGGGTATACTGATCTGCTTTATGAAAGTCTCAGGTTTTCCTTGTGATTACTTGTGCCAGCTCACCAGGTATATTGTTCTGACTGTGGTGCTCTTGTTCTCCTTTTCAGGATGGCCCCGCGACGACAGCCAGCTAGGGTTCCGAGTGTAGGGCGCGACGGCAGCCCACCGAGCGACGAGGCCTCGGTGCAGGGCCCTTTTCCAGCAGTGGCACCGGCGGTAGCTTTACCCGCCGAGCCACCGATGCTGCTAGTACCAGACGCCGACGATGCACGTCGCCTCAGGGCACTGCATGAGTTTCAGAGCCAGCGACCGCCCAGGTTTTGCGGTGAGGCAGACCCCCAGGCCGCCGAGGACTGGCTAGAGGCGGTGGTACGGATCTTTAGGCTAGTGAGGACACCAGCGGATCTCATGGTGATTCTCGCGGCGAGCCTCCTGCAGGCGGCGGCAGGACGATGGTGGAGCTTGATGCTCCAGGTTCACGATGAGGCATCCTTGCTCTGGACGGACTTCGAGAGCCTCTTCCGCTCTGAGTTCGTCCCGGCCACCCTCCGAGCGGTGCGCATCCAGGAGCTTCTCCAGCTGCGCCAGGGCAGCATGACGGTCGCTCAGTACGCGGCGAGGTTCACTGACCTATCTCGCTACTCGACCGACATGGTACGGGACCCCTTCTTCCGGGCCCGGACCTTCGAGCAGGGCTTGCGACAGGAGATTCGGGCGTCGCTGATCTCCCTCAGCATTCCGACCCAGGCGGGAGTGCTGGAGCGAGCCCTCCTGATCGAGAGCTTCCTGGCAGAGCCTTCTTCAGCGGCGAGACCTAGCGCAGGGCGGCAGGTAGCTGAGTCTTCGGCAACAGGTAGCCGACGGATGACTCTCGGTCCAGGCAGACCAGACCCCCACGCAGACGGCCTCAGGACACCGGCTCAGCAGTGCGGGGCACACAGCGGAGTGCCAGCCTTCCGAGAGGCAGGCTGTGCTACTCCTGCGGCGGGCAGGGTCACATGGCTCGTGACTGCCCGACTCGCTGATCAGAGGAGCAGCAGACGGTGGAGGGGCCACCCAGGCAGAGGCAGAGGGTCGACCGTGGCGGTCCGCAGGGAGGAGGCGGACGTGGCAGAGGAGCTGGCCGAGCAGCGGGTGGTGGGCGACGCTTCCAGGCTCTACCCCCACCACCACCAGGAGGGCCACCTCGACCACAGGGAGCTGGCAGACATGGACATGCCCAGCTCCAGGCAGTGGAGGCCTACGACCCCGACATGCCAGAGATGATTCGAGGTACGATCTGTGTCTATTCCACCCTTGCTGCAGTACTTATAGACACAGGGGCGAGTCACTCTTTCATAGCCTCTGCCCTTGTTCGGAGCTCGGAGATTCCGACTGAGCCGTTGGCTCGATCCTTACGGCTAGAGACTCCTACGGGAGCAGACTCGACAATTACGCACTGGTGCCGGCAGTGTGAGCTTACTCTAGGAGGAGAGAGCTTCGGCTGGGATCTCCTTGTAGCGGCGTCGAGGCCTTACGACGTCATCTTGGGCATGGATTGGCTATCCACGGTTCATGCCCAGATCGACTGTTTTAGGCGCAAGGTGCGATGTGTTCGCACTGACGGGAGCAGGTTTACCTTCACCGGCGAGAAGGGAACCTTTGCAGCACAGGATGGAATTCTGCGGAGGAGAGTGCAGCCCATCTCTCATCAGTTGGCTAGCCTCATCCTAGGAGCAGTGGACGTGCGGAGTCCAGCTTTTCCTGCAGTGGTGGACCAGTACGTGGACGTCTTTCCCGACGACGTTCCAGGGCTACCTCCTCGTAGAGAGGTAGACTTTTACATCGACTTGTACCCCGGGACAGCCCCGATATCTACTCCAGCATATCGGATGGCCCCCGCCGAGCTTTGGGAGCTGCGGGTACAGTTGGAGGACTTGCAGAGCAAGGGGTTTATCCGACCCAGTGTTTCACCCTGGGCTTCCCCGATTTTGTTCGCCAAGAAGGCGGACGGGAGCTTGCGACTGTGTGTCGACTATCGTCGCCTGAACCAGGTGACAGTGAGGAACAAGTATCCGCTGCCACGGATTGATGACCTCTTCGATCAGCTCAAGGGAGAGCGGTGGTTCTCAAAGATAGACCTCCGGCCAGGCTATCATCAGCTCAGAGTTCGAGACGAGGACGTGCAGAAGACGGCCTTCAGGTGTCGGTATGGCCATTATGAGTTCTTGGTTATGCCGTTCGGCGTAACCAATGCTCCAGCAGTGTTCATGAGCCTCATGAACAGGATCTTCCAGCCATACCTCGACCGATTTGTCGTGGTCTTCATTGACGACATTTTGGTATACTCGACGACTGAGGAGGAGCATGCCTACCACCTGCGAGTTGTGCTAGACACGCTCCAAGAGCACCAGCTTTATGGCAAGCTCTCAAAGTGCCAGTTCTGGTTACGTGAGGTCCACTTCTTGGGGCACGTCATCTCTGAGGCGGGAGTTGCAGTGGATCCCGCGAAGATCGAGGCAGTGCTAGCTTGGGAGCCACCCAGGAGCGTGACGGAGGTGCGGAGCTTCTTGGGCCTAGCCGGATACTATCGGAGATTTGTGCCAGACTTCTCCAGAGTTGCGGCACCACTCTCAGCCTTGACGAAGAAGGGGAAACCCTTTGTGTGGTCAGACAGATGTCAGCAGAGCTTCCAGGAGCTGAGACAGAGATTGACCAGCGCACCTATCTTGAGGTTGCCTGAGGAGGGTGTTGGGTACGTAGTTTACTGCGATGCATCAGGGACTGGACTCGGGTGAGTCCTGATGCAGGAGCGGGCCGTGATCGCCTACGGATCACGTCAGTTGAGGCCGCATGAGCAGAACTACGCCACTCATGACCTGGAGTTAGCAGCAGTGGTCTTCGCTCTGAAGACTTGGCGGCACTATCTGATGGGCGAGCGCTTCACAGTCTTTTCTGACCACCAGAGTCTCAGGTATATCTTCTCTCAGAAGGACCTGAACCTGAGACAGCGGAGATGGCTTGAGTTCCTCCAGGACTATGACTTTGAGATAGTCTATACTCCTGGGAAGGGGAACGTGGTAGCCGATGCCCTCAGCAGGAGGACGGGCATTCAGCTACTTGAGGAGGCGACAGAGCAGCTAGCCTCCTTACAGATATCCTTCGTGGATAGAGACGGAGCAACCTTTCTTCAGTCTCTCACAGTCTCTCCTCCACTTCTACAGCGGGTCAGAGAGGCTCAGCGTGGGGACGCTGACTGTGAGACCCGGCGTGCACTAATATCCTCAGGTCAGGCGCCTGATGGTTTCTCCCTTGGAGCAGAGCACGACATCCTTTTCAGAGGACGTACCTTCGTACCAGTCGCTTTACGAGAGGAGGTGCTGGGAGAGTTTCACACTTCTCCCTTGGCGGTACATCCCGGAGTGGCGAAGATGTACCAGGATCTCAGACGACAGCACTGGTGGCCGGGCATGAAGAAAGCTGTGGCAGAGTTCGTTTCACAATGCCTCACCTGCCAGCAGGTGAAGGCAGAGCATCAGGTACCAGTTGGCTTGGTACAGCCCTTGGAGGTCCCGGAGTGGAAGTGGGACGGCATATCTATGGACTTCGTGACTGGACTTCCACGCACTTCCAGAGGTCACGACTCCATTTGGGTGATTGTCGACCGACTCACCAAGTCGGCACACTTCTTACCCATCAGAGAGCAGGGCTCAGTGGAGAGCTTGGGACGTCTTTACGTCCAGGAGATCGTACGGCTTCACGGTGTTCCATCGTCTATCGTCTCTGATGGAGATGCTCGTTTCACTTCCCAACTTTGGAAGGGGTTGCAGGAGGCGTTCGGGACGCGGCTCCATCTGAGCATAGCCTTCCACCCTCAGACGGATGGTCAGACGGAGAGGACCATACAGACACTCGAGGACATGCTCCGTGCATGTGTTCTCGACTTTGGTCGCAGCTGGGAGGACCACCTACCCTTGGTGGAGTTCGCGTACAACAACAGCTACCACTCCACCATCGGGATGGCACCATATGAGGCGTTGTACGGCAGACCCTACAGATCACCGTTGTGCTGGACAGACCCTGGGGAGTCAGCACTCGTGGGACCAGAGATGGTCCGAGCCACAACAGAGAAGGTCCAGATCATCCAGGAGAGGATGAGGACAGCTCAGAGCCAGCAGAAGTCGTATGCCGACAGGAGGCGGAGGCCACAAGAGTTCGAGGATGGCGACCACGTCTTTTTGCGTGTCTCACCTCGACGTGGTTTATGGAGATTTGGCCGAGGCGGCAAGTTGTCTCCACGCTTCATCGGGCCTTTCCAGGTCCTCAGCAGGATAGGAGAGGTGGCTTATCGCCTGGCTCTACCACCTCAGTTGCACCGGGTGCACGACGTCTTCCACGTGTCTCAGCTGAGGAGATACGTGCACGACCCGACACACATCATCGACTTTGGGGAGCTGGACGTGGACGATGGGGCGACTTTTGCGGAGGTCCCAGTGGAGATCGAGGATCGACAGGAGCGGGTCCTACGTGGGCGGTTGATTCCTCTTGTGCGCATCAGATGGCAGCACGAGAACCTCCAGGAGAGCACTTGGGAGCGGGAGGCTCAGATGCGTGCTCAGTACCCCCATTTGTTCCCCTAGTTTTTGATGTATCTTTACGGGGACGTAAAGCCCTGAGGTGGGAGTAATGTAAAGACCCACAAATTTCAAGGAAATTTTTTTCTTAATTTTCTTTGGAATTTTACAAGAGCGCAGCTTCAGACGGCACCTGATTCCGAGGCCCGGTGTGCCCGGAATCAATTTCCGAAGTTTGGCTCGGGTACGTTCAGTGAACGGACGAGCGGGTTTTTCTATCTTTTGAACCGGTGCCCGGAATCGAATTCTGAGGGCACCGATGAAATCGCAGCGCCGGTATTTGCTTAGAAACGCCTCTTCCGGAGTTGCGTTTGCTCAGACGTGGTTTTTAAATTTTGGGGCTTTAAGACAGAAATAAAATAAAATTTGTGTGACAACTTTATTTTATTTCACTTAAGCTGCTTGGAAGTCACTTGGAAGCCACTTGAACTGAGTTAAAGCAGATAGGGTGCTATCCGGAAATATCCTACCCTCTTGGTAGGATATTTGTGAGGCAGGGCCCGAACGAGCCCCGCCGTTTCTTTCGCTAAGTAACGCACCCGCGAAAACCCGTCAAAGTAACTGAAAAGTCAACCGACGCGTTTTCTTTATTTTTTAACAGACCATTTAATTGGGCGGTTTAATTCGTGAATTAAATGGGCTGTTTCATTCGTTGAATTAATTCAACGAATTTAATGGGTCGTTACTTACGCGTTTTGCGTTTGTTGGCAAAATAATAAAATAGACAAACTTGTCTATTTTGGAGGATCCTCCTGTTGTGCGAGATCCTCTAAACCTCCACCCTCCCCGCAAAGAACGCGAAGAACGCCGGAACCGGAATTCGACGACGCACGATCCACGACGTCAACAAACTTTTCCGCGACCTTCTCCTTCTTCTTCTACGGCGCCTCTTCTTCCGCGGCGGACCTTCGATCAGCGGTTAAAGGTGAGAATCGAATCTTATAATTCTCCCCTTTTTATAATTCGATATCAACGGATTTAAATTAATTAAATCCGTTTGATCTTGATCCGGAGATCGTCGGCGCGACGTTTTTCCCGCGGAGCGACGAACGTCTCCTCCGCAACGACGCGACGATCCCCTCCTTCCGCGACGACCTCACGTCCGACGACGACAAGGTAAGGGATGTTGGAATATTTTATTTCCCCGTGTTTATTCTTTTAAAATAAAGAACCTGATCTCCGAACAATTTTAATTTAATTAAAATTGTTGTTGATTATTTTCTTTTCCTCCCGTTGTTTATGACTAATGCGGAGGGTGCGGATCTAACGAACAAGACCCGGCAACCCTCCGCCGATCTTTTGTTGTGCGGATTTGGCAGACGACGACGAACCATGCGGCAAGGGCGATCCGTTGCTCCCGCAGTGAAGATCGGCCCCCGGGAGGAGCAATGGCGCAGATGGGAGGCAAAACGGGCCACCGGAGCAACTCCGGCGGCCCGCGGAAGGCGGCGGCGCCCGGCGCGCCGCCGGAAACTCCGTCGAGTCCGAGCCGCGGCGACGGCGAACCGCCGGACCGCGTCCGCGGTCCGGCCACCCAGCACGCGGCCCGCGCGGGCCGCGTTCCTCCAAGCCGCGGGTCAAACCCACGGCGGTTTCTTCGGCCACTCGGCCGAAGCCGAGCCGGCCGGTCCGGTCGGCCGGGACGTGCCCAGGCCGGACCGGACCCGGCCTAGCCGGGTCGGGCCGGGTCGGGCCGACCCGGTTCGGGTCGACCAGGTTCGGCCGACCCAGGGGTGGTTCGGGCCGGGTCGCCCCGGGCCCAGAACCCCCGTTTTCGGGCCTTCTTCGGTCTTTTGCCCATATCTTGGGCCTGAGACCTCCGGTTGACGAACCGTCAGCGGCTACGCGATCCTTTGATCGATACGGTCGTTTCGGTATATTATACTCAAGGTTTCGGAAGACTTTGGGTTCGGCCGGGTTGGTTCGTACACGAAACCAACCGGGCCCTCGGAGCGGAAACGCTCATAACTTGAGCTACGGACGTCCGATCGACGTACCGTCAGCTGTGGTAGTTTCCTCTAAGTGAGACGGAACTTTTGGCATACTCCGCCCGAGGATCGGACACAGGCGGAGTACGGTCGGGTTGGTTTTGCCCTAAAAACCAACCGGGCCCCTGGGACGAAAATGCCAATAACTCTCAGACCGGGCGTCCGATTGACGCGCCGTCTGTTGCGTTGAGATCCTGTTGTCGATACGGAACTTTTGGATACATCAACTTCAGACTACGTGTCAGTTGATGTATCAGCCTCTCGGCTCGTGGAGCGGACCCTCCTAAACGAGCTCGCTGTGTGCGGGAACCCTAGCGCTGGCTGTGACTTCGACGACAGAGCAGAGATCCTCCGTGGACTGCGACGACGGCAGAGCAGGTATCCTCAGTGGACTGCGACGACGGCAGAGCAGAGATCCTTCGTGGACTGCGGCGACGACTGTGCAGAGATCCTCAGTGGACTGCGTCGACTACTGCACTCAGCGATCCTACGTGGATCAGTGCTACAGGTTCTGTGTGAGCCCGATCCTATGTGGGTCCTTACTACCGGTTCTGTGTGAGCCACTGCCTACAGGTTCTGTGTGAGCCCGATCCTGTGTGGGTCTTTTGCGGGGGTTAGTACCTATCGATCCTTCGTGGGTCCGACGACTTAGATGGATCAGTGATCATCTTTGACGTCATCTGAAAAAGTATACCTGGTTGAGCTGAATCTTATGTTACTCTCCTTTGTGGATTGTGTTGAACTATCCTATGTGGATTTACTGCTTATTCTCCTTTGTGGATTTGAGTCTTGCTTTCCTATGTGGATTGAGTTGTTCTTGATCTCGTGAGCAGAGCTAGAAGTGGGGACTTAGGTATATGTATGGGCATATACCTAAGTCGAGTTAGATGTTACTTCGTGATTGCACCTTCCTTTTTGTGCTATATCCTTTGTGGATTTCGGGAGACCTTCGGGGGTCTCGGGGTCCTTACTGAGTAGCTTATACTCACCCCTGCATGGGCTATGCCCGCACCTTGTTGTGTTGGATGCAGACGACGGGCAGCGCTGATCACGATTGGGGCGTGGAGCAGGACGGTACCTGGAGGTGGACCACTGGGCGGGACGTGCTCGGAGCGGACGTGGGACCCGAGGAGCCTGGAGGCTATCTGTACCCACCCTTCAGGTGGGATTGCCAGTGGACGACACGAGGCCGCCGTCTTCTCTTCAGTTGCTGTTCTTTACTTTTTCAGTTGTACTTTCAGTTGGGCTTGTATTCCGGCCCCCTTTACTTTTCTGCACTTGTAGTTACTTTCCGCTTGCTGACTCTGTGGTGGTTGTTACTTATAAAGGAAATGCCTTCCCTGTTTACCGGGATTTTATGCCTTGGTGCTAGTCGCCAGCCCCTGGCCTATGGAAGGCGGGCTTGGGGTAGTCACGGCACGGGCCCCGAGGTCGGGTCGTGACAATCCTGTCCTGAAAAAACAAAGTCTAATCGGGTTCCGATCAGGCTGCCCGAATAGGGTGCGAGTAAAAATCAGTTGGCCACCACCAAAAGTGTCTAAAATTAGTCCAGTCAAGAGATAATGTATGCAATTTTATGAAGAGATAAATACTACACATAATTAAACAACTATCACATTTTCATTTAATCTTTAATGATCACATTAGGCCCAGTTTCAATTCATGTTTTCCATTTGAATCATCATTCAATATCATGATTCATTTGGTGTTGAAATTCATGTAAAGAACCCCAAAATATCATTTAGTGTAGGTATCCATGTCTAATACTCTATATCTTATTCGGGTAGGTCATCATGCGTAGCCCCCCAAAATCTCAAGCTTGGATAACTATTGTGGAGGAACACCATATCCAAGTCCCAACTTCTAATCGTTATAGAACTCCATGTCTAGAACCACAAAAATCTCATTCAATTTATCATTATTTACTTCAAAATAATTTGCCACATCATTATAGTACTAATCCAATGATTAGTTAAACATTTATAATGCCATTATTTAATTAAAAAATTAACTAAGCACATAACTCATTAATTAATTCATCAATTAACTGA
Organism: Viscum album; assembly: GCA_963277665.1. NCBI lineage: Eukaryota > Viridiplantae > Streptophyta > Magnoliopsida > Santalales > Viscaceae > Viscum > Viscum album. The sequence continues at coordinate 1,450,918,562 of OY728152.1, read as the reverse complement.
TCAATCAACACAATTAGCATTCCATAATTAATTCTTCAAAATTAATTATCCATATCAAATCTCAACTTTTCATAATTAATTCTCACAATTAATTATCTTTTATCAACATCATAAAACATAATTAATTTTCAACATTAATTATATTACATAGCCAAACATCATTTCATAATTAATTTCCACCAATAAATTAATTTAGCACAATCAATTAAATATCTCAATTATTATATCTCAACCCATAACTAATCTCCAAAAAAATATCTATTTGGGTAACCCCCCCTCATTTGTTCCATGATTCAATTATCAATTAATCACTAAGGAAATCACAAGTCAGTTCCACATTCCTAATTACTCTAATTTAAGAAATAAATTATCAAGGGAAGATAGAAATTCCATAAAATCACATTCACATATCAAATCCAAGACCATGGGAGTTAAATTTAGACCACCTAATTCAGATTACTTACAGATGTTTGCCCAATGTAAATCCCCAAAATCCGAGCGTCACAATGTCATCGATCAATCTCCATATCTTAATACCTAAACCAAAATTAAGATCAAAGGCATCAAGATCTTGTAAATAGTGATCAATATCCACAATCCTAGAACTAAATCTCAACTCATAGGTTTAGATCCAGGGAAACGATGGAGATCTTCCATGAAGATATCAAGGAAAGATAGAGGAATTAATGAGAGAAGCAACGTGATGAAATCCACTTACTAGGAAGAGAACTGATCTTCAATATGGGCTTTTGACCTCAAATAATGATGTTCGAATCACCTTGGAATCCCTCTAGAAGGCTCTGGGATGACCTAGAATTTTTCAAACATGATCCAAGGTAGAAATATGGGAGTCTTAGGGGTTTGGGTGGTCTTAATTTTTTTTGGATAATTAATCCCATGTGCATGGTTTCCTGGGAAAGGGTGTATGATTAGGGAAAAACGTGTACCAACCATGTGGACCCATCTGTCCAAGTTTTCCTAGTTTTAATGGCTTAGTTACACAGTTTTTAAAACTGTACACAAACCATGCACACCTCTCTGTCCAGGTTTGCATATTTGGCACAGTTTAGTTGCACAGTTTATCAAACCATGTGAAAATTGTGCACAACCCACTGTCTGTTAGTTTTTCTTAAAAAAACATCAAATGCACCCCAAGACACTAGTCCAAAACAAAGGTACTTAAAAACCTAAAAAGTACCTGAAAATGCGCTCGAGATGACTTTATAAAAGGCTAGGATCTTGCACTTCGTACGAGGAGGTAATCTAGGGACATCCTCAAGAAAGATGTCCTCATACTCCGCCACCTCTATATGAAACCATAGACTCCTATCATCCACCATACTGAGGATGAAGCTATAAAAACTGAGAGTAATCTTCTACACACCCCTATGTGTGAGTCCTTCCTATGATGCATGTGTTTTTTCACCAACAAAGTAGAACCTAGTCATATCACTGCGGACACACTACACTATGTGCTTAAAATAGTCAATCTAGGAATGAACTGTGAATAACTAGTCCATAATAAGAATTATTTCATAAGGCCTCAATGCTACCACCAGGAGATACCAATCAAAAATACCCCCCTAGAGTAAGGGAACATTGTTGGCACTCTTATGTGATCATAGAATCTCCCCCATTAGAGTCTCTTTGGGTAGGGATTGAGTCAACGGTTCCACTGGAATCTTAGAGTATCGAATAAGGGTCATGGAGAGAAAAGAGTGACCCAAACTTGTGTCTATAGAAACAACATCTAGGGTGGAAAAGACATAGATCATACCTCTAATAATCTATGGAGCACCGGGGTTGTAAGAGTACATCGCTTGAAGATGACCTCATCCCTATCCACCAGCTCCCTGAGTCTGTGGTGGACCACCTAGGTGTGGTGGTGGTAGTATATCGAACCTCCACCCATCACATGCTGCTCTAGATACTCCTCTTCCACATCCCATTCCCTGCATACCACTATGATCTTTCCTCCTCCTCTGTCTCAGTGGTCCCTCGACCGTTTGCTGATCATCTGCATGGTGAATCAGGTAATCTTGAGCCGAATGTTCCTGACCACCACATGAGTAACACGACTTGTGCTTAAACTAACCCACTCTACCTTGGGATCCCCACACTACTGATCCCATATCCTATGGTCTTCTACTAGAGTGCTTGACCTGCTTGGGTTCTTGCATTTTTTGTCGGCTACCTACCACCGAAGATTCAGCTTCCTGGTGCCTGCTGGTAGCTCCCACTGTGGGTGTCTAATCCACTAAAAAGATCTCCACTAGTAGGTATTTCTCCAGTACCCCAAAATATGTAGGGATGATAAGGGATATCATGGATTCCCTAATCTCCCTACGTAGACCCTACTCGAAGGTCCATTCCTTGAAGAACGGGTTCTATAACATATCCATAGAGTAGTGATAAAGATATATAAATATAATATAGTACTTTACTACTATTTGACTTCCCTTATATAGATAAAGGAGATCATGTATGTGTAATAAGTGTAACTTCACCATAAAGAAATCATCCCTAAAGATATAATCAAAGTCTTCCCAAGGTAGAGTCATCTCATTATGATTTTGGATCACTAAGATCCACCATCGCCCCATTGAGCCCTAAAGAAGGCTCGTAACAAGAACTGTCGTCATTCGAAAGGCATCCTCACAAGGTAGAAGACACATGTAACTTCCTCTAGAGAATACCCAGATACCTGGGGGTCTGGATCACCCCTAATCCTATAAGGTTGCTACCTCTGGAACTCATGCAATGCAATCAACCTAACTGGAAGAATTGGTAGTAACTTCTGCTCTCTAGGTGGTGGTATCATCGGTACACCACCCAGAGGTGCTATCTCTGGTACCAATCCTTGTACTGACACCTAATTGCTAGGGGGATCATCCTCATGATCATGCATTGGAATCCTGGTTGGATCTCTGTATTGAGGCATCTTGAAATATACCAAGATGTACCACATCCAATAGAGTATACCTGTTGAGATTACTTAAGAAGGACATGATAAAACCATCAAAATTCTATATGATGAGTGTACCATTTATTTTCCTTATAACTAGTGGTTTCATGTACCAAGTTGAAAAAAATAATTCAGAGTTCCGATGTATAGATACGTCGACCACCACACCAATACAAGAGTCCCTAGTTTAAAATCCAAACTCAAAACACATAACACCATTCCCCAAAAACAACCTCATAGAATATTGGTTCTTTAGAAAGAACTAATATTCTCTGATACCACTTTCCCACAACCCATACGAGAGGGGCCCATGTAGTGAATACCACAAGCTTTCCTCCGATAGGACATGGGCTAGCGACTAGCACTGAGTAGGCATATCCCACCAATGGGAGACATTTTCCTAAGAACTTATACAAACACACCCATATTCAAGCCCAAAATGAGAAAATGTAAAAAAATAAAAATAAACAAAGAATGCATACACTAAGATACCAACTATATAGTATGATAGTAGAAAAACTGAAAAGTAAATAGGGCCAGAATACAAGCCCATCAAAAGAAAGAGTCTGTCAAGTGAATTCATAAGTTCCTGAAACTCATCCGCATAAAACCCTACCTGAAGGGTAGGTGTAGGGAAGATACCTGAATTCTTAAGAGAAAAACATGTCTGTCTAATTCCTCTAAGCACCAACTAGTCCTGGTCCACCTAGAAATCCATTAAATCATTGATCATCTGCACAACATACATCACGTTTATGAAAATACCATATAGGGATGAATAAAATAATACTAAGTAGGACACCCCAAAACCACAAAAGAAATAACAATAAAAAATACACAAATTACACAAAAAAGGAAACCCATTAAGTACCCCACAAAAGGAAACACACAAAGTACACCACAAAGGAAACACAATAAGTACACTAAAAAGGAAACACACAAAGTATAGTCAGATCACACTGGTAAAAGTCTAAAACATGAAGAGAAGGATTTTTAGTTGTAGTACACAAATATCCTAGTTTCCATAAAACGCGGAGTGTCAATGACACATGGATCATAAATTGTGCATGGAGCGTTGATGGTGTATGGAGCATCAATGATGCCCAATGAATCAATGGCACCCGTAGCGTCAATGGTGCCCGGAGCGTCGATGGTTTCCAGAGCGTCGATGGTGCACAAAGCGTCGATGGTGCCCAGAGCGTCAATGGTGCATGAAGAGTTGATGATGTAAGGATCATATATGGAACATGGAGTGTTGATGGATAATGGATAATTGATGGTTTAAAAATCATCGATGGTTCATGGAGAGTTGATGAGTCATGCCACCCCCAATTCACATTATCACCAAGTCACAACCAGTAGTAGGATTCTACTCAGAGCACGCTTATACCGGGAGAACCTACTCTTCAAGACAAAGGGACATATTACAACTTTCACAAAGACTCACTTAGAGTACTTCAAAACAAACTTCTCATTGAAAGGGTCACAACATCTCAAACATCTCATCAAACAATCCCACAGTTTGAAAGATACATCTGTTTTTCTGAAAAGGGTCGACCCAAGTACGATCTGACCCAACAGACGACCCGACCCAACCTGACTTGGTTTGGCCCAAACCAAACCATCTTGGCCCGCTAGGATCAAACCATTGGGCTGATAGAGCAGCCCAAATAAACTAGTCCATCCCTCCACATGTGGGATGGTTGGTGTTTTCTAGATGTGACCTGACCTAGCCGCATCCCTCTAGTCAACGTGGAGCCGCACTGTGTTCCACGTGACCGGCCTGCCTCCACTTCCTGGTCTTATGGAATCACTACCACTATAGGATCCCTTCAACGCAGCTTTGATCTGTATCCCTGTTCACCATCCTTGCCTCCTCTGATGACCCCCTAGCCACCGCCTGTAGCCCCCCTCCACTGCGGGATCCCTCCGACATGGTCCTACCTAGACCGCATCCAACTGCCACCGCCGACCACCCTGATAACAGCCTATCCTACTACACTTTTCCTGGCCTAGAGCCCCTCTAGGGTGCTTCTGCCTCCACTGTCAGTTACCCTTCCAGCGGCCTGTCACACCTCACGCTCCCCCTGGACCAGTCGCACTGGCCGTGTCCTACCATTTCCCCCGACCACCCCACTAGCAGCCTGTCTTGCACCATCGTAAGCATCCACCTTTCCCATTCCACACCATGTTCCCGTCGCCCCTCTACTATTCCATCTCGAGGTAACACCATTGATCTTGTACTATAGTTTCATTGATCATTGGTGAAATGGTTGATGTCTCATGTAGGGGTTTCAAGGGGGAAAGATATATGAAGAACACAATGATGGAGCAGGGATAGATAAAGCACATTAATTCTCAATGAATGGATCTTGGACTTGTTCGTCTCATCCTTGATTTATTCTTGTTAGAAGGTTTAATGAAGAACAAATTGACACACATATCTAAATCCCTAGTCAAAATCCCACAAGTAGTTATCTATCCAACAATAATGGAGGAAGTACAGATCAAACTATTTGTGGGTTGGTCAACATTCATCATTTGAATCTAATATGGAATGGAAATCACAATGAGAATCAACTTCCAACCTCATGGTTGAATCAGTCATTAATGAAGATTATAGGTCTGTGTCATTGTCGATCCTTGATCCATCAAAATTCATCGTCGAGAGAGTTTTCCTCCCACACCATAGAGAAATTCCATTGTTATGCTAATAACCTTGAATTTTTGAATAACGTTTCATTAAAAATAAAAACTCTGTTGCTTGAAATAAAATATTTTTATTAAAATATTTTAATGATGAAAACTTCCAATTTTTAACTTTCACAACAGACCTACACCAGTTGATATTAGGCCCTTCCTAAGGTAGATTCGCTGCTATGAACGCAATGGTAACCTCAGATTTCTGATCCAGGAACCTTTTAAAAAGTTATTCTCATTTTAAAGAAAAATTTCTGGCACACTTTATTAAAAACTTAACATTTTTCATCATATCATTTTAGGAACACCAGGCCTTATAATCTCACACTGTCTCAGTGCCTGGTCTTATAATTTTTCCAATTAATTTATAAAAATAAATACAATGAAAATCCGGGTCATTAAAAGATCACACCCAAATTATTCTAGTCAATGTATATAGACCAAGTGGATTTTTTAGGATCAAGTTCAGATTCTTGGGATGCTTTGGATTTCGGGAATCTCTCTCATATAAAATCTCATGTAATGGTTTTTAACACCCTAAGTTTCCTCGATACACTTCTCTTTGAATAACATAATATCTTGGCTATATGCAACTTAGAGTTCTAGCACATCACGACAAATCAAACTAGCCGTTTTAAAAAGTAGTTATGAGTAGTAATACCCACTTTTTGAAGTTTTATAAATTTTATTTTTCAAATTGGATTTTTTTTGGATTTATAATATCAAAATTAGATTTAAGGGATTTTTTGGAATTTTTTTGAAAACTTTTAATTTTTAATGAATAGTGAAAAACACTACGTTTTTGTTTAAAACCGACTTTTATTTAAATAATTATTATTTTTATTTAAATTTATTTTAAAGTCAAAATAGATACATAATACCTATATTAGTCCAATTTAATTCATTGGAGTCATTTTATAATAAGATCAGATCTATAAAATTTTATTGAACTTTTTAACGTCTTTATCCACCTTCAAGGCACATTTGAAAATTTGCATAAAAAATAATTTTACTACTTCTATGAATTTAATTTCAAAAATCCAAGAGACATGATTGATATCAGTAAGTAAAATTTGGTTCAATAGGATGAAAATAATTTTCGGTGAATAGTAACTTTTGAATTTTATTTACCACGATTAAAAGTAAATAGGGTAATTAAAGGTAAAAATGATATTATAATTACCCTAACACATGTCCTAATTCTATTGGATAAGTGTATTTAGTCCTAAATCAACTTTAGGAATAAAATATGATCCTTTTTGATACACAATGATTAGATTAGGAAATTTATTATTAAATTATTTAAAGAAGAGTTAAAAGTGTTAAATTCAAATTTTAATAACTAAAACATTTTTAATATAGGGTTATACATAAGATAATTTCGACTATAAATATTAATTATAAATATAAAAATATTTCTTACATCATGGTATTTTATTTATAACTTTTGGACATTAAATAATTAAATTTATATATGACACAATGATGATGCAATAATTATCTTATTAACAAAAGATTAAAATAATTGATATTAAAAATATCAAAATAAATGTAAATTGATGATTTTGATGCATTAAACTAATTTTATAGATTAATATGACATGTTAGGGATGATTAAATATTTTTTTAAGTGATAATGTTTTTATGACTATCACAAAAGCCAAATAATAAATAGTGTCAAGATTGAAATAAATGAGTTTTTTAAAACAAATACTATTTTATTAAATTATATAATATTGTTAAAAATATAAGGTTTGTCCAAAAGACTTATATAATGATATATATGTCACTAATGAACCACTTGGGATTCTATTGGATTTTTATAGTAAGTTTATTAACTATTTGTTATAATAGTACAAGAAGACAAGTAAAAGTTAAACTATTTAACTAAGAATTGAATCTAAAATATAAGGTTAATATGGTGACATAAACTTGTCTAAAACCTATTGGTTGAGAGTATTTAGACCCCTCCAAACATTTTCCTAGTAATAAATCCATTTGGATCCATTAGAAATCAAAAATGATTTTATAATAAAATAACATTTCAAGATTTTCCTAAAGTGACCCCCACCTCTCTTATAAAAGGGTACTTCCCCTTCTCTTAATTTCACACCTCCAAAGCCATTTGGCTCAGCCAAAACCTGCTCAAATATCCTCCCAAATACCATAAATTTAACCTAGATTCCTTACTTTGATAATAAGAAAAACCTAAGGAGACATTTTGTTCAAATCAAAAGGAAGAACCCGATGAAGAGGTAATTAATTCATCACCTCGTTCAAAGCCCTTTTCTTCTTCCACTTCCTCTTTATTTGTTGTTTCCATACCAAAATAATAACTCCAGTAACTTCTACATACAATTATGTTGTTATAAATATAGTGAAACCATATTCATTATTCTATCCATCCTATTAATGACAAAGTCACCATACGTGCGTTCGTACGACTTACCGTCTCCGCATCGTGTTGTTGTTTGTTATTCAACACCACATTATTTGGATGGGTATAATAATGAGTATAATTTATGTAAATAATAAATTTAACATGTTAATGATTATTTATATATGATATAACATCCAATTAATTATTATTTTACCATCAATAGAATGATATTGTTTCTCGTGCATACGAACGAATTACCGTCTCCACAAACACGATGAGATTCATTCCCCATCATAACCATTCAAGAATAATTTTCATTTGATTATTTAAAAAAAATATTTAAGAACATAATATAATTATGGATATTAATCAAATACATACTATCCAAAAAAACATTATTTACGTAACAAAACATATCAAGGAAAACGAATTAGTTAACACTTGAAATAATGATACTACTGAAATATTATTAACAAAGAAATATTAGAGGAAAATATATGATATCATATTTATGTATTTGGTTATTTTATAATTTAATAACAATGATTTAACCATTATATAGGAGGTTAACATACCCTCATCTAAAGAAATGTACAAGGTAAGGGTTAATTTTACAATCTCTTTATTATCCAAGGTTGTTTATACGTTAGTATATACTGGGACTTCTTTATCATCCACATCCATGTTTCTTTAAAATGAATTTCAAAATATTTTTATTATTTATTATTGTATGGTTTAAAGTCATTTATACCATTTTTTTACTTTTTATAAGAAGTTTTTAAAGGAATCTTTCCGTCATTTTCCAAATAAGCTACTTTAGGACCATTTCGACAAATTAAGGAAAGAATGTTTTTTAACTTATACGGTGGGTGAAGTTATTTTTCGCCATTATAAAACCATTGAATCATCCCTTAAAATCTTAAAGAATATTTCTAAAAATAAATGTTTTCTTTACTTTTAAATTATTTCAATGTAGAAAGAGATATCTCACTCTAATAGTTTTTGGATTGATTTCATCTATGTCAACATCCTTCATTGAATTTTAAATTTTTTTAAAGTTGATTTATTATGATACAATATTACATATTGTATTGAAGGTTTTGTGATATGTTTAACTATGGATGTTCTATTTTTATACCATTCTTGGTTTATGGTTAATGTAATGACATTTTGTATGCAAGTTTTAATACAAATGTTTATATTAGGTTTCATCCTTTTTATATGAGGAATGAATTGAACTTAGTAAGTGATGCGTGGAGATCGCTATAGATCCTAGATACATTGGTAGGTCTCATGAGAAAAAATTGTGTCTTAGAAGAAGGCCTTGCCAAAATCTTATTTGTAGTCTTGGCAAGAGTCTTTGAATATGTGGTTATGATGTCCGACATTATGCATTCCATCATTATGAAATTAGATATTGATATTACATGTGATTATTCGATGAGTATAATATTTATATGAATAAGTAAATGGAATTATTTGATTTATATTTTCCATATTATACTGAAGTTTAAGTTTAAAAGGCTTTTGTTTTAGTCTTATAAATTTCCTTAAATGTTTATGCATATTTATGATAGTTTTTGCTATATTTTTATTCTTACTAAGCATCTAATCTCACCCCTTTCTTATGTTTTATTTTTCCCAAGATTCAAAGAAGTATATTATGATTGACCTATAAGAATAGGATAAGGGATATGAGTGTGTTCAAAGGGGACACAATGTTGTTGTTTTTCCATTTCATAATGTAATGTAAAACTTATGTATGTATCTATTACTTCTAAGGATACTAAACTAATCGGTCTTTTGGGATTTTATCCCTTGTGATCATGCTAATGTTATGTAATAATGCATCGAATCTGGGTAACTAGGGTCAGGGAATTACATTTGGTATCAGAGGATGTTTAGTATAAACCTTGAAAACTATATATAGAAAACTTTGATTAGAGAACATTACCCTAAGATAAACTTTGAGGATTAGTATAGAATAAATTCCTAGTTTTTTTGTTAATGTAGAGATTTTTTGAATTTTCAAAGCAATACATCCCTGTATGGATATGAGCAGGTTGTGGAAGCTCTGGAACAGATGTATCTAGAAGTGAATACTTTGAAAAGGAGTTTCGGGATTGACCTGAGGTATTCTGGTACACGACAACGGGCCTTGCTGCACTCTTGGGTATGACACTCCTAGGGGATATGCTTAGAATAATTCACATTCTGTTTGAAAACCATTATGAAGTATTTATGAGTAAATACTTTCTCAAAGAAAACATTTTTATGATTATGGATTATATGCATAAACGGTTAAATTTATGTTAAGTGTTTGACAAGTTTGGAATTATGCATTGAAATTCATAAACTAACCTAGTGTATTCCATTGTTTAGAAATGGTTCCGAGTGGAAGGAATGAAAATAGTATCAACTCACATAATCCATATATGGATTTAACTCCTACTCAAGATAATTATAGTATATTTGGTTATGAAACTTGCACTGAAAAACTTATTACCATACTGGGACAACACACTCAAGTTATGAATAATATTTTTACCCATATTGAGCACCCTGATCCACAATATATAGGATCAATTTTAGACTACTTTATGAGGAAAAAACCAGAAACATTAAATAGAAATAAAAATCCATTTTTAGCTGAGGAATGGATATGTTCCTTAGAGAAAATATTTCATGCTTTGGGGAGTAATAAAAGATAAAAAGTTTTTATGGTAGTTTATCGCCTCATAAGAGATTCATATCAATGGTGGTCAATGATTCAAAACACAAAAGAAGATGATCAAGTATTAAATATGGAATTTGGGGAGTTTAAAGATATTTTCTTAGAAAAATACATTCCCCATGAACATTGAGCAGATATGGAAAGACAATTTCTAAGTCTGAGGAAAAACGAGGATGAGAATCTCGCAAAGTATGAGGCTAACTTTACGAGGTTATAAAGCCATGATAAAAATTATATATGTAACCCAAAAGTAATATTGATCGATTAGTTGATGGGTGAAAACCATTTCTCCATAGATAATTAGTCTCACAATTCTTCCCATCGTATGAAGATACAGTCTCTTGTGCTATCAAGACAGAAAAGGAATTCCATAAGTCTTACAACCTTAAAGCTAAGAAATAGAAGAAGAGATCTGCTAAACACTATGGAAATGTAAATAAGGGGAATAAGGGAAAAGTTGAATTTCCATCCTGTAGAAAACATGTGAAGAAAAACCATGTTACATGCCTAAAGGGAATGGGATTTTGTTACAAGTGTGGTGAGAAAGGCCACCAAGCACATGATTGCAAGGGAAAGAAAGAGGATGTCAATGTTGATTGCTACAATTTTATAGAAATGGGGTATTATGAAAATAAATTTCCTAATTTCCATAGAGACTTACCTTAGAAAAGGCCAATGGAGCAAGGCTAAGATTATGTGATCACAACTGCTAAGGTTGAAGCTTTGAATGACGTGGTGTCATGTAATTTAAACGCTTCCTCAAAATTAGGCAATTCTTTATTTTATTCTGGATCATTTCATTATTTCATATCTTCCAAATTTTACAAGAAAATTAGATATTTTCAATATATCTTAACAAGGGAGTTGTCAGTCAAAACTCCTAAGGGAAGTGTCATTGCAACAATGTTTTGTGAATCAGTTCCCATTAGAACATATAAACATATTTTATCTACAGATCTTATTGTCATAACCATAAATGAATTTTATATAATCCTCAGTATGGATTGTATTTCGGACCATGATGCAAAAATTTATTGTAATAATAAGGAGGTTACAATTTTTGATGATGATAAGGAATACCTTATCTTTAGAGCCAAAACGACACCATCTGATTCTTATATAGATCCACCCCATTAGCTCTACAAAATTAAATTATTGGTGATGAAGGGAGTTAAATAACTATGGGTGAGGAAAGTAATATTCAAATATAGGATGTACCTATTCTGCAAAAATATTTTTATGTGTTTCCAAAGAATTTACCTGGACATCCTTAAGAATGAGAAATTGAGTTTTCCATTGACTTAATTCCTGGTTCAAGGCCCATATCGAAGACCCCTTATAGAATGGACACTATGGAATTATTGGAACTAAATAAAAAACTATAGGAATTTAGTTATAAAATATTTATTTACCCCATTGTTTCTTTATGGAGATCCGCTGTTCTTTTTGTTAAGAAGAAAGATGGATCTTTGAGGCTGTGCATTGACTATAGGGAGATCAATGCTATAAAAAAAAAACAAGTATCCCCTACCTCGACTTGATGATTTATTTGATCAAATTCATAGAGCTCAATATTTTTAAAAGATTTAACTTCGATCTAGATATAATCAGTTGTGCGTGAAGAAGGAAGAAATTCTAAAGACAAAATTTCGTACCAGGTATGGGCATTATGAATTTACAGTAATTTCTTTTGGAATGACTAATACACCCTCTGTTTTCAAGGATCTAATGAATAGAGTTTTCAATGAATACCTTGATGACTTTTTAGTGGTATTTATTGATGATATCTTAATATACTCTAAAAGATATGAATATCATGAAAATCACTTGCACACTATTCTAAAAACTCTTAGAAGAAATGAATTATATGTGAAGTTTAACCAGTGTCAATTCTGGATTCAGAAGATTTATTTTCTTGGCCATATTGTATCTAAGGATGGAATCTATATTGATCTTTCAATTACAAAGGCAATCCAAGAATTGCCAATACCAACGAGTATAACTGAGGTATGCAGTTTTATTGGTTTAGCAGGTTATTATCAGTGTTTCATCTAGAATTTTGCTTGATTGGGTAACCCATTAACAAAGCTCACATGTAAAGGGGTCAATTTTTTTGGAAAAAAGAGTGTGAAGAATGTTTTTAGGAATTGAAGAGAAGATTAGTCAATGCTCCTATATTGACTTTACGTTTAGGGAATGATGGGTTTGTTATTTACATAGATACTTTAAAAAAAGGAATTGGTTGTGACCTTATGCAGAATGATATATTTATTGACTATGCATCATGAAAGATAAATTTTTTTGAACAAAACTATCACACTCATGATATTGATTTAGAAGCTGTAATATTTTCTCTGAAGATATGGAGACTCTATTTCTATGGTGAAAAATGTGAGATTTATACTAATCATAAGAGTTTGAAGTATATTTTCTCACAAAAAGAACTCAATGTGAGGCAAAGTAGATGGCTCAAACTACTAAAGGATTTTGATTGCACTATACACTACCACTCAGGGAAGGAAAACAAGATGGAAGATGCTTTGAGCAGAAAGGATCATGGAGTTTTGAACAAGATGAGAGTTAAAAGGGATCCTATGTTCATGAATCTAGTAAAGATAGATATAAGAATAATAATGGTATGTGAAACATCGATACTTTTTCAAATGGATTCCAAACCATCTTTACTTGAAAGGATAAAAAGTTCTCAGAGTGATGATGAGGAGTTTCAAAAGAAAAATAAAGTTGTGAATGATAGGAGATTGATCGACTTCGTATATGAAGATTGAATTTTGAAATTTTGGAAAATGATTTGTGTTCCTGATATACCTAATCTTAAAAAGGAATTGTTGGATGATTCTCATAGCTCCAATTTCTCTATACACTTTGGTAGCACTAAGATGTATTGAGATTTGAAGGAACATTTTTTTTGGACTACATGAAGAGAGATTACTAATTATTTGTCAAGATGTATGGTTTGTCAACAGGTGAGGGCTAGAAGATAACATCTTGGAGGAGTCTTGTAACCTCTTCCCATACCATAGTGGAAATGAGATGATATTAAGATGGACTTCTTCATGAGGATACCGAAGAATCCTAGAAGTAATGATGTAATATGTGTCATTGTAGATCATATTACCAAGTTAGCACATTTTTTTTAAGAGAAGATTTACCACATTAACGTTTAGAAAGACTATATATTAATTAATTTTTAAGACTTCATGGTGTAACCCTATCGATTGTTTCTGATCATGATCCCTTTTTTACACCAAGATTTTGGAAATGTCTTTAGAAATCCCTAGATATGAATCTTCATTTTAGCACTTTCTACCACCCTCAAACTGATGGACAATCAGAATGGACTATTCAAACCTTTAAAGACACGTTTAGATCTTTATCACTTGACTTTCAAGGTATGTGAGATCAGTATTTACCTATGGTAGAATTTTCTTATAACAATATCTTCCATTCAAGTATTCAGATGGCACAATATGAAGCATTATATGGAAAGAGATGTCACACACAAACTTTTTGGGATGATATTGATGAAAGAAAACTCAAAGTCCCATAACTTGTTGAAGAAACAATGGAAAAGGTGAAGATTATCCAAACCCACTTCAAAGAATATTAAATTAGGAAAAAGAGCTATTTCCATAATCAAAAAAGGATTTCGAATTTCACATGGGAGATCATGTTTTCTTGAAGGTATATCCTCGTAAGGGTGTTATACGATTCAGTAAAAAGTATAAATTAAGTCCCAGTTACATCGGACCTTTCGAAATTCTAGAATGAATTGGAGTTGTAGCTTACTGTTTGGAAATGCCGCCAAGTCTCTCCAAAGTTCATGATGTGTTCCACACATCACTATTGAGAAAATACATGCCAGACCCAACACATGAACTCACGTATGAAGAAATAGAACTAGAATCTGATATGTCTTATTGTGAAGAGCCTATCAGGATTCTTGATACCAGAGAGAAAGTGTTGAGAAACCAGACGACTCATCTGGTAAAAGTTCTATGGAGAAACCATAAAATGGAAGAGGAAACATGGGAACATGAGGAACTTATGATGAAGAACCACCTGAGTCTTTTTATACAGTAATATTCTAGAAATTTCGAGGATGAATTTTTTTTAAGGAGAGGAGAATGTAACACCCCAAGATTCCTTAATACGCTTCTCTTGGAATAATACAATAGCATGCACTGTACGCAACTCCGAGTTCTAGCACATCACGAAACATCAAACTATCTATTTAAAAAGCAGTTATGAATATTAATACCAACTTCTTGAAATTTTTGAAATTTTATTTTTCAAATTGGACTTTGTTTTTGGATTCAGAATATCAAAATTATCTTATGGTGAATTTTTGGTATTTTTCTGAAAACATTCAATTTTTAATGAATAGTGAAAAACACAGCGTTTTTCTTTAAAACTGACTTTTATTTAAATTTATTTCAAAGTAAAAAGAGATACATAATTCCTATATAAGTCCAATTTAATTTATTAGAGTCGTTTTATAATAATATTAGATATATAGAATTTTATTGAACCTTTTAACGTCTTTTAACCACCTTCTAGGCACATTTACAAATTTGCATAAAACATAATTTTACCACTTCTGTGAACTAAAATTAAAAAATTTGAAATACATGGTTGATATCAGTAATTAAAATGTGGTTCAATAGGATGAAAATATTTTTTTTGTGAATAATAACTTTTGAATTTTATTTACCCCACTTAAAAGTAAATAGGGTAATTAAAGGTTAAAATGATATTACAATTACCCTAACACATGTCCTAATTCTACTGTATAAGTGTATTTATATCTAAATAAACCTTATGAATAATATATTATCCTTTTTGATCCACTTGTATTAGATTTGAAAATTTATTATTATTTTATTTAAAGAAGAGTTAAAAGTGTTAAATTAAAATTTTAATAACTAAAACATTTTTAATATAGGATTATACATAAGATAATTTTGACTATAAATATTCATTATAAATATAAAAATATTTCCTACATCATGTATTTTATTTATAAATTTCAGACAATATATAATTAAATTTATATATGACACAATGATGATGAAATAATTACCTTATTAATAAAAGATTAAAATAATTGATATTATAAAAATCAAAATAAATGTAAATTGATACTTTTGACGAATTCCACGAATTTAATTGGTTAATATGACATGTTAGGGTTGATAAAATAATTTTTTTTCTAAGTGATAAAGTTTTTATGATTATCACAAAAACCAAATACTAAATAGTGTCAAAATTGACATAAATGAGTTTTTAAAACAAATACTATTTAATTAAATTATATAATAGTCTTAAAAATATAATGTTTAGAAAAAAGACTTATATAATGATAGATATGTCACTAATGAACCACTTGGGGTTCCCTTGGATTTTTTATAGTAAGTTTATTAACCATTTATTATAATAATACAAGAAGACATGGTAAAAGTTAAAGTATTTAACAAAGAATTAAATCTAAAAGATAAGGTTAATATGGTGAGATAAATTTTTTTAAAACCTATTGGTTGAGAATATTTTGAACCATACTCACCTTATCCTCTAAATAAATCCATTTGGATCCATTATAAACCGAAAATTATTTTATAATAAAATAATATTTCAAGATTTTCCTAAAGTGACCCTCACCTCTCTTATAAAAAGGTATTTCCCCTTCTCTTAATTTTAAACCTCCAAATCCATTTTTCTTGGACAAAACCAGATAAAATATCCTCCCAACTACCCTAAATTTAACATATAGGTCTTACTTTGATCATAAAGATAACCTAAGGATCCCTTTTGTTCAAATCAAAAGGAAGAACCCGAAGAAGAGGTAATTATTTCATCACCTCTTTCAAAGTTCTTTTCTTATTCCACTTCATCTTTCTTTGTTGTTTCCATACCAAAATAATAACTCCAATACCTTCTACATACTATGATGTTATTATAAATATTTTACAACCATATTGATTATTCTACCCATCCTATTAATGAAAAATTCACCATACGTGCGTATGTACAACTTACCGTCTCCATGTCGTGGTGTAGTTTGTTATTCAACACCTCATTATTTGGATGGGTATAATAATGAGTGTAATTGATGTAAATAATAAATTTAACATGTTAATTATTCTGTATATATTATATACGATCCAATTACATACAAGTTTACCATTAATAGAATGATATTGTCACTCGTGTGTATCTACAGATTACCATCTCCACGAACACAATGAGATTCATTCCCCATCGTAACCATTCAAGAATAATTTTCCTTTGATGATTTAAAAATAAAATTTAAGAACTTAATATCATTATGGATATGAATCAAATACATCTTATCTATAACAAACATGACTTACATAACAAAACATATAAAGGAAAATGAATCAGTCAACACCCGAAATAATGATACTACTGAAATATTATTAACAAAGAAATATTAGAGGATCATATATTATATCCTATTTATTTATGTGGTTCTTGTATAATTTAATAACAATTATTTTACCATTATACAGGATTTTAACATACCCTAACCTAAGAAAAAGTACAAGGAAAGTGTTAATTTTACAATCTCTTTATTATCTGAGGTTGTTTATATGTAAGTATCTATTGGGACTTATTTATCATCCACATACATCTTTCATAAAAATGTATTTCAATTTTTTTTAATATTTCCTATACCATGGGTTAAATTCATTTATATCCTTGTTTTACTTTTTATAAGATGTTTTTAAAGGAATCTTTCCTTTGTTTTCCAAACAAGTTACTTTATGAACTTTTCAAAAAATTAAGGAAATATTGTTTTTTAAATTATATGGGGGGTGCAGCTATTTTTAACTATTTTAAAACCTTCTAAACTTCCCTTAAAATCTTATAATAATATTTTTCAAAATAAATATTTTCTTTACTTTTAAATTATTTCAAAGTATAAAGAGATATCTCACTCTAATAGTTTTTGGATTGATTTCATCTATGTAAACATCCTTCATTGGATTTTACGTTTGTTTGAAGTTTATTTTTTATGATACAATCTTCCATAATGTATTGAAGGTTTTGTGATATGTTTGACTATGGATGTTCTATTTTTATACAATTCATGGTATATGGTTAAAGTATTGACATTTCATATGCTAGTTTTAATACGAAGTTTTATATTATGTTTCAAACTTTTCATATGAGGAATGCATTGGACTTAGTAAGTGACAGGTGGAGCCCACTATAGCTCCTCGATGCATCAGTAGGTCTCATGAGACAAAATAGTGTCTTGTCATAAGGCCTTGGAAAAATCTTATTTGTAGTCTTTTTACAAGGCCTTGACTATGTGGTTATGATTTATGACATTATACATTCCATCATTATGAAATTAACTATTGATATTAAATGGGATTATTTGACTAGTAAAATATCCATGTGAATAAGTAAATGAAATTATTTTATTTATATTTTCCATATTATTCTGAAGTTTAAGTTTAAAAGGATTTTTTTAGTCTTATAAATTTCCTTAAATGTTTATTCTTATTTATGATAGTTTCTGCTATACTGTTATTCTTACTGAGAATCTAAGCTCACCCCTTTCTTATGTTTTATTTTTCCCAGGATGCGAAGAAGTATATTATGATTGACCAATTAGAATAGGCTAAGGGATATGAGTGTTTTCAAAGGGGACACAATGTTGTTATTTTTCCATTTCATAATGTAATATAGAACTTATGTATGTATCTAGTAATTCCAAGGATACTATACTGATCGGTCTTTAGGTATTTGATCCCTTGTGATCATGAAAATGTTATGTAATAATGCACCGACTCTGGGTAACTAGGGTCAGGGTGTTACATGGTTGATGTTCAAGTGGTTGTGCAGTGACATCAGATTTATATGGAGATGATGTTGGATATTTATGTTTAATTTTGTATTTCAACCATATCATTTAATCCATCCATTTTGACATGTTCAGTTCTACTGTAGTCTATATTATATTTATGTTCAGTTGAATGTTTATTTTTATTTTTTCCTTTTTTTCATTATTTTTATTTGGAATAACTTATTTCATATATATTGGAATCAAAATTTACGGATGCACCATGACATATTCTTTGTGTAATTTCCAAAATTATTATATGATATTTATCTCTATGAAATTTCCATTGAGTCTTATTTAATTCCTTGAAACTTATTTCTAGACCTTGGGGATTGGGTAAGACCTTTAATCCTTTCCATAGTTCGACTCAGGTACTCAGATCAGAGGTGGACCAAGTGGGTTTGTGAAAAGATTATATCATAGAACTTGTGGTATTTGGGATGTTTGGTAGATGGGAGATAGGATAATTAGAAATCAAGAGGAATGTCATTACTAGGTTCCTGATCATCACCTCCTATAAAAAACCTGATTTCCAAGGGGTTATGTGTTTTGAGTTGTGAATTTTGATGTTCCCTTAATTATTTTTGTTTTATTTTGACTTGAATGGATGTTTTTTGAGTAATTTTGAGGTTATGTAAGAATTTTTTAGATTTTCTAGATTTTGGTGTGAAAATAGGAATCAAACTAGAGGTTCACACTAAGATCACACAACTAGGTAGACTATTCATATCCCATACAAATAATTTTAAGAAACTTCTTGTGATATTTTCATGGTTGGCACATTGTCCACAAAATCATGAGAATCCACTATCCCCTTCAAATTTCATTATTCTTGATTTCTTTTTCTCTTCAGTTGCTTTTGGGTTAAGAGTGATTGTTTTTGCGGGGAATCAAATAAGAGTTTTTTGATGATTTTATGATGCTTGTTTAAAGTTTACTGATATTTTTTAATAAAAAACATGATTTAAAATTGGATAAATACTTTCTTGTATAAATTCACGAATAAATTTTCAAAATATTTTTAAAAAGAGGATGTGTTAAATTATAAAATTAATTTAACCATGATATTATGATTTATAACTTGTTTTCATGGGAAATTACATTATTTTGAAATGAGTTTAAGGATAAAATTTCAAATTTTGATTAAAGTGAGGTTTTGTTCAAAATGGTCGTTATAATTTTATTTTGTGGGTTTTATTAATTATAGCGAGTTGTAATTAATATATTTTTATTGGGTGTTATGTTTTTCTATTTGATTCAGATCATGCCTCCACAAAAAGTCCCAAAGGATTGTAGAAAGTATGCATGATGGAGTGTTCCTTATCAAAGTGTCTATCAGAGCTATGATATATACCTATAGCTATTGATCATACCCATATTATTGGTATAATAGTGGATTCAACCTATTATTAGTGTTCCATTTTCTTCTATGGTGATCAAGGTCATTAAGAGGATATTTAGTGGCTATATAGGATTGAAGGAGTCTTCAATTCCCTAAAAACTCTAAAAGGATCATGAGTGAAAAACATTTTTGACATGTTTGAAGGAATGATTCAGGAGTAGTAGAGGACCATCATTTCACTTCATCTGCAAAGAATCATGTCTTAGGAATTCTTCATGACCAGATTCATTTGGTGGAATTTTTATAATAAGGTGAATATGGATAGGGAAATAAAGCATAGGAACCTCTATAAAGGAGATCAAATAGTAAAGGAGTACATTAACCATTTTAAATAGTTGATCTATTTATCTCTTGAGTTGGTGTTTTATATTTAACTAAAGGTTCCTCTTTTTGTGAAGTTTTTCCATCTAAAACTCAGTTTTAGAATTCCTTCATTTAATCAAGATTCATTTGAGGACGTGGTCAATAAGGACATGATATTAGAGTTATTCTCTAAGGGTCAACCCACCAAGTGTGGTGACCCTGTTATTTTTAGAATTATTGAGGTTTAAATATCTCGTGAGAAGTGGGAATATGATGATCATGAGTAATGAAATCAAAAGGACATGGGATGATCTTCCATTTTTATTTCCATTCCTTTAGTAAAGAATAAGTCTCTTGTATTCCATATGTATTTTTAGGTTTGGAACTATAATATATCATTTTAAAGAATCCCAAAAACTTACCATAGATGTGGGTGATTATAAGATCTTCATAAGTTATAGATGTTTGGATGTTAATAAAGGAATTAATCTTTATCTTAGGTTGGATATCAGTAGTGGTATAGTGGATATTTTTCAAAGTGTGAATTTTATTCTCCCTTGTTTCATTGATACCTCATAGGTTTTTGATTGGTACTTTTGTTCTTTGAGTTTTTTAGATACCTTTTTTAGAGAAACTTTTATAGGTCTTTATTAAGTTATGGATGAGTCATTATAATTAGTGATCAGTTTTGGGTTCCATTTCTTGAAGGGAAGAGTAGTGTTTTGTAGTATTTTCTCTCGAATCATTATCTTTGTTTGAACCACCATGATAAGTAGAATAAATATATAATGGGGAGACCTATTAAAGTACATTTCTCTTGAATTATTCCTTTGATGGTATTTGTATAGTTTTTTGAATGGTTTTTGGTTTTTGGTGTGTTCTCTATTTCTGATATAGAGTGATCCGTTGATGTTTTGTTGTGTGGTACTTTTCCTTTTTTTTCTATATTATATTTTCATATAACTTTAGTGACTTTCTAGGGGAATAATGTGTTTTTTTGTGGATAATTTTCACATCTCGACCATTATTTATTATTATTTTTTATTTATTTATTGATCTTTATTCTTGTCCTTTCTTTTTGGTTCTTTTGATTTTAATTTTTTTTAATATATTTATGATTTTTTCTTATCACATGGTTAATGAACAGTTAGGGTAAAATATGTGATGATAATTAAAGAGGGTATTTTGTTTTTAGTAGATATATTAGTAATGTTGGTGCATGGTTTTTCCAACTATGTTGAAAAACCTTTTGACATATCCTAGGTGTGTTTATAGAAAGGTGAACAATTTGGTAAATCATGAAACAACTGTTAAATCTTCCCAAATTATTAAAATTGTAAAATTACATTTCCCCCATCTTCATTTATAACCATAATCCCCAGTCCTCTCCCTCTAATAATTACAGACCCAAATCATGGAGCACCAAGTGACCTATCCCTCCTCATTCCTTGGGATTTTATGGACTTCCTCCCCTAGTTTTATGTGGATTATTCAAGGTTTTAGAACTTTTATCTCTTGATTAAATTTTATTCTTATTTAGTCCTATTTATCAGGATATAGAGTGTAATTGGATGAATCTTGGGGGTGGGTATGGTGCTAATTTATCGTTTTTTTGATTCCCAGGGTGTGTAGTTTCAGTCATGGGACCTACTATCTTCCAATTTGAAGGTTACATACCATTTACACATGACCTAGGTATGAATTTTCCTGAATTTTAGTTTTCTCAACAATCCATGTTGTGATTTAGGTTTCAAAAATGGGGTTGTTTCAAAATTATGCATTCTATGTGGTAATATAATTTCCTAAATAGAATTATCAAAGGGACTGGTGTTTCAAAAAATATTTTTTCAAATCTATCTTTGTTTTTCATAGGGAATTCATGTTTTTTGAGGGGTTAGGGTTTGGAAAATTATTTTAAATGAAATTTAACATGTGTTTTGATTTTTTTAGACTTTTTATTGATTATACATGTTTATAGTGCTTGTATAATTGGTTATTAATGTTATTGCTTGGTGTTCTTATGGTTTATTGATCTTGATAGTTTTCAAGTTTGATTTCCCCTTTGGTTTTAATGAGGTTTCCAAATTATATTTGACTTCAAATTAGTATTCAAATGTACTTTAAAGTGTGATTTCTAAAGATTCATCTAGAGTCATGTTTATCACTTTGAATGTAAAAGAGTTTATGAATATATTTTATTTTGAATAGTTTTTAAAAGAATACTTTGAAAAGATAAATCTATCTTAAAACAAAAGGATTGATTAGAAAATTATATAAATGGGTTTTAACTAAATTGAGATACACCCTTAACAAATCCCCACAGAACCAATTCTAGTATGATTTTTTTGAATGTATATAATTATTGATGAAGTTTATGTGATTTAAAGTGCGGGGTTTAGTGAGAAGGGTGTACGAGGGTGGGTTGAGGTTTCAAATTGGCATGTTGATCCTTGTAGTTTATTATTGATGTGCATATAATATGACGCACATAATTTATAACCTTTTACTACTAGTATCATCAGAATACTAGGGATATTAGTGAGAGTTTGGGAGATTATTACTGTACTTTTCTTGATGAGATGGACTTTTATCCTCTTGCATTATACTAGTACCATATAGAGGAGTTCCACCAGTGAGTCTAGTTCAGAGAAATATGGTTGGTTATCTACTTGGAATACTTGATATTATTTAAATTGGTTCCACTAAATTATCTGGGATAGTCTAAGTGGATGTTTATGGATTTTAACTGATTATATACACCTTATATTGAATTCTATAGTGCAATATATATGTGTGTTTGATTATATACTTCTAATTTTGACTCCTTTACTATTATACTATTTTATTATTTTTATCCATCCATCCCATTATTACCTCTTCATGTTATATTCAGTTTACCTCTATTTTTTATGATTAATTTAAATATATTTTTTTAGTAATTATTCATTTATGGTTTCCTCTGCATATGAATACTTTTGATTTAATTTCTTTATCTTCTAGTTTATATACTTTTTTGATCCATTGTATCTGTGAGTTGTTGTTTTATTTGGAAAATTTGGGTTTTTTACATATAATTTTATTAAAAACGGGTTTTAATGGTTTTTGGAAGCCTAATTTGAAATGTATTTTTCTAAAGGAAATATAATTGTTTTTTTTGAGAATCATTTGGTTTTGAATTTTCTTATGAAATTCCCATGATATATATTTTTTCAAAATAATTAGGCTTTTTTTAAAAACATTTATTTAAATCAATAATTTTTGTAATATTTTGGAAAAGGAAATGAATGGAAACTTTGGAGAAATCCTATTGGGTTTTTTAGCTCTCACTATACTCACACCACTTAGTGTTTTTAGAAATCGTGGATTTTTTGGTTTAGGTTCAAATTATTGGGATACTCTAGTTTTTAGGAATCTCTTAGTCCTAGAAACTCATGGAGTGGTTGGTGTTCATTTAGTTGGATGGTGGAATCCAATTCTTGTGGAAATAATGTTGGGTATTTTGGTTTTACTTTTCATAACACATGTATTAGTCAAGCTAGTCATTCAAATATTTTGGTTTGTACCTTAGTTTATGTTATATATATGTTAATTTGTATTTTTATTTTGGATATTCATTATATTCAATGTTTTTATTTGAAATTTATGATTTCATATTAAATTGGTGTCAAATGTATGAAAACAACATGGAGGATTCTTTGTGTAATTCCACTTATTTTTATATGATATTTATTTGGGATAAATCATTCCTAAGAATAATTTGATGCCTTGTTACTTAATTACAACCCATAGGTTTCATGAATTTCCTTCAGGCTTTACTAGGGGATAGCTATAATGATAAAATAAAGGGTGGACCACGTTGGTTGATGATAATAACTACATATGAATGAAAAGATATAAAAGATAATCTATGGTCACTAGAGGTATTGAAATAATGGAAGTGATTTGATACTACTGGTGGTGTAGTAACCCTAAATTAAAATATTTACCTTGGGAACCTAAAATGTGGAAAAAAGGTTAGAATTATCCAAAATTTAGTAGCATATAATTATAGTGTATCTAGATAGAGTAATAAAGCTCCAAATTCTCAAACTTAATATCTATATAGAAGATCCTATAGAATGAAATGAAAAATAAAAAAAATAGAAGAACAAAATTAAACTATTAGAAGGAAAAAGTATTTATATTGTTTTAGAATTTCCCTACTCCATGGAAGGAACATTGAAACCTCTATATTATGATGATCATAAGAAGTGAAAGTTCTTTTATGTTAAATGTTCCCAAAAACTGAGAATTTCTTATAGAAAAAAATGTGAACAATACAAAAATAGTCATTTTCCTAAGTGACCCAATCAACACTTTTATAGTCTAGTTAATCCATTAATTGTGGTTCCATCACCAAATAATCATTAAGATCCACCATTATATCAATCAAGGAAATCTCTAGATACCAGTAACACCACTAGGGAAACACATCTATCTCAAATTAATGCTTTCCTTTAGACTAAATCCTTACAAATTTAGGATCCCACCATTCTAGACCATAGAGGTTCCATTGATTTCATTGCTTTTAGTTAGAGAACTAGTGCCCCAAATTTATCCTTCCAATGTTCTATTACTTATTTAGAAAATAGACATCACAAAAATCCTATAGAGTAAAAACTATCATGAAGAAATATATTATGATTAAATTTAAATTCATTGTGGTGCATCCAAACTCATCAATCCAAGTAACAAGCCTTTCAAAAACACATCTGGTGACTATGAGGCGACCCATATTTGAAGAACCCACAATACCATCACTAACTTAGTCTAAATCAGTAGAATGATCTTCCCGGATTTCTCCCATAACAGATTCAAAAAATCATATGTAAAAAATCATACATTTTCGAATGCACATGGTCATGATAGGGTAGAAAAGAAATATCCAAGACGATATTCCTTCCTTTTAATAAATTTTTTCTAGTAACAAATCAAAACAAATATTCCACAAAATAGAGAAACCTTGGGGATAATACATAAATTATATATAAATTTCCAAAGGTTATTCTTTGGTAAGTAGAAACATTTCATCACTAACACATACCCCAACTTCATTGAAAACGTCCCACTATTTGAATATATCTAGAATAAATGATTCCAACATGATCATTGAAAAAATTATTGGAAAGAATAATGTACCAATACCGATCATTAAATAAATAATTTACCATATAAAAATTCTAGATAAAAAAATCATCGAGAATATGATATCAAATAGTAGTATACAACCATTCATGCATAATAGTAGATGAAAGAACCCATTATCATCCCCTCAAATCCATGATTAATTCCAAATATTAATCCCATTATAGTATAAAACAAACATCTTAAACTATATATAAAAGTAATTTAGAATCACAAAGTCCCCTATAAAGAAATCTTGAATGTGGGTTATGATAAGAGATAAGAAAATTAGAGGTCAGAAAAAACATGGCCTCTAAAAAAACTATAAAAAGATAATGATATTGAGAAAATAACCTACAAAATTTCTTCATAAGTATTATCATATTAAAACTACTCAAGTCTCTGAATCCCAAACCCCTAACACTATTGGGATGGAAAATATATTTCTTTGTAGCTAGATGAAACTTCTTTCACTCATAAAAAATACCCAACTAGAAATTAAAGAATATATAATGAATATATTCAAGCATGATTTCAGAAAGTTTAAATAAATACATGATATAAAAAGAAAAAAATTTGGAAACAACCTTAATAAGAATCTACTTTCCATCCATTGAAAGACTTTTTACTATTCTAAGAATGAATTATATTCCACACTCTATCAACCATATAACCAAAAATATATTTATTGGAACTACCAATATTTGTGGGAAGTCCCAAATAATTATTTTTAGTATCCAATTTTCTTAATCCAATAAGAACACTTGGATGGTATCTCCTTTGATCCTTAACCCCACTATTAAAGAAAACCTCTAACTTATAAATTAAACTTTTCACCCATGCTTGTTCATATTTTCTAATAATATTCACTATAATCTGATGTTCTTAATGAGTAAGTATTGTAAAAAGAAGACTTGCCTAAAAAAAGATGATTAATAGATGGTCCAAATTTACTTTTCCTCACCCCATAAATATACCCCTATGAAGCAGACAAACAAATCATCCTTGAGAAAATATATATAATAATAATAAATAAATATGCGGATAAAAGGCCCCCTATCACCTGAAGTTGGGAATATTTTTTCAGAAACTCATTCATTTTCATTGATTTCAAAAGAATCTAAATAAATACACCAAGAAATATTAGATTTTATGATTCCATTAAATCATAACTTCCATTAAAAAAGAACCATAAATTTAAATTCCACCCCATCATAAGACTTCATCATATTGAGATTTAAATCCACAATGGACCTTCTATCCATCAAAAATTTATTCATTGAATGAAACATCTCATATGAAATAATCACATTATCAGTAATTAACCATAGAGGAATAAACAACTAATATTACATCGTTTTTAGCATAAATGTAGATAAAATCACCCAAAACTTTATTCTTCTTGTGTCTTTTGAAGATAATATAAATAATACATGATCTTAAAAATAGAATAACAGTATTTTATTTTCATATTTATTATATGTATCTAAAAACATACCTAAAAAATTTTGAGGTCCACTATCATAAGAGTCTACCTATATAATATAACATCATCAAAATAAAGAACATCGTCAATTATTTACAACTTAATAATATGAAATTAGATAAAATAATACATCTATCACTAAATGGAATATCAAGGGGAAATATATAAAATAAAAGCGTGAGATAGAAATTCCATTAATAGGATAATAAATACAGGGATGATATCTATGTTTCAATAAGAATAACACGGGATCATAAAAGTAGTGGATCATTAATACTCATATAGTAACAATAAATAGAATTAATGAAATCATAGAAGTATAAAAACCTTTTGAAACATGATAATGTGACACAAACATAATACATGTCATCAAAAACATAATTCAAGACTCATTTTTAAAGATATTTAAATATAATGTGCTAGGATCACTCTCCATGCACCATGCACTGTATCTCAGGAGATATAAGTATTACCCAATCAATTAGGGTTCTGTATGATTTCAGTACCACTATTAATATCATAATATGTCATGAATATCTGTTTCATATCTAAAATAAATATACAGAAAGTATAAACATGAAATAAACCCAAGAGAAAAATATATTACATAATAAGTTTGAAATCATAATGAAATAGTGAATCATGTAGATACCCAAATAAGAAATCAATATGAAAGATGTCAAAATTTTACAACCAATAGATAATGAAAAATTACGTCCCATAAAATGAATAATAAAAGTAGAGAAAGTAATATAATGAAAATTGAGGAGAGTATAAATAAAATGGAAATGTTTCCATTGTAAATTTTTTAGGTTTTGACTTAAATAAATAACATGGAAACATAAATACATGCATACACTAATACAAAACTAGCCTTTAACAACACCGAAATTTATCAGAGCTAGAAAAATGCACTGAGAAAGTCCATCTTTATCAGTGCTAAATAAAACCGCTGAAAAAGGGATACCTTTATCAGTTAATTTTTCTTAGTGCTAATAAAAGGTCACCTTAATCAAGGCTTTATTTCAGCATTGATAAAGGTTACCCTTTAAAAATGATTTTTTTAGTGCTGATAAATGTTACCTTTATGAGGGATAACAATAAAGCACTAATAAATGGTTACATTTTTCAGTGCTTTATTATCATTGATAAATGTTTAGAAAATAATTTTTTTGACAATTTCATTAATTAAACAATTATTATTAAAAATGAATAAACATATATATAAATTTTAAAAAATAATAGATATTATATATTAAATATATAGATATTTAAAATAAATAAAATGAAATAATTAAACAAATAAAAATTTAAAATGAGTGAATTAAGAAAAATATTAAACATTTTATTAATTAAATAATTATTGATAAAAATGAATAAATTTAGTATATATATATATTAAAAATACTGATAAATAGTATATATTAAATATATATATATACACGAATATATAATTAAAAAAATAAAAATGAATAAACTAAAAAATTATTTAAAAATTTATAAATGAAAAAATTATTAATAAAAATGAATAAGTATAATATATAGATATTAATTATAAATAGTAATAAATAATATATATTAAATATAAATATATATAAAATGAATAAAATCTTATTTAAAAATTCATTAATGTCTTATTCATTTGTAATGTTGTTTGATTGTTCAATTTAACATATACCAAACATCGTGTATTACATTGATTTCATATATATATATATATATGTTTGTGTGTGTGTGTGTAATTAATGCAGCTTATATACAAACGCACACACAAATAAATTTACATAATATATAGAAACACATACACCAAATATTCATGTAATTTATTCAAATTTCAGTATATTTTAGAATTTCATTATTAGCATGATACATTTAATATAATATTTTTTAATTGGTAAATTTTATTTATTTATTTTCAATACTATTACAGTTAGGGCATTCATTTTTAATAACTTTTATTTTTTATTTTATTTTTGAATTTGATCATTTTATTTTATTTATTTATATATATATATTTTTTTATGTTTTAGTACTTTCAATATGTATTCATATTTAGTTCCATATATATATATATTCATATTTTTTTAGTAATTTTTATTTAATTAATAAAACTTATCCATTTTTTCAATATTTTTAAAGTACACTCATTTTGAATTATTCAATTTCGATCATTTTTAAAATGCATGCATTTAAGATTCTATAACCACTAATAATGTTAAAAATATATATTTGAATAAATAATTATAAATAAATATATCTAAAAATTTATATTTAATATATTTATAAATTTATAAATTTATAATTATTATAAATAAATACTAATTATTTTTTAAATAAGTATTTATATACTTATAAATAAATAATTATATATATTTAATAATTATAAAATTATAATCAATTTATTTGAATAAATCCTTTATCAGTGCTAAAATTTGATCACAGATAAAGATCCATATTTATCAATGTTAAAAAGTGTTGTTAAAATATTTTTTATTTGGGCTAAAATGTTAGCACTGATAAAAATCTATTTTAATAGTTCTTATCAATTTAACACCGATAAAAGTGATCTTTATTTGCACTTTTTCGAAAGCACTTTTAAAAGTGTTCCTGATCTATTTAAATAACCCTGACTGGTACTCACTCATCGTAATTTTAAAGTCTCACTGAACACCTATGTTGTTGGCATGACTCTACTACAATCCATTAGATTAATCAAGGATATAATCCAATGTTTTTTATTTTATACATTTCATGTATCATTGTTTGATCTTTTGGGTTTGGCATTTTCGATTTTTTTTGCTGTTCTTAACCTTGATGAACCCTACATCTCATCTCCTTGCCGCTGCTAGTGTGAATATTTTTTTAATTTTAGTTGCTTGTTGATAAGATGAATATATATAGTTTAACTTCATGTAACTAGGATGAGAGAAATTGTACAATTTAACTTCCTAGTGTCCGGATAAATTTGTGCCATTTAATGTCATACAACCAAGACAATAGATACTGCGACGTTTAACATATTTCTTATAGAATAAAATTTATTTATTTTAATGTCATATAACAAGGATGAGTTACAATGTGATGTTTAACACCATACTGTCAGGATGAATTTGTGTAGTTTAACATCATGAAAATAGTACGAGATACACTATGCAGTTTAATGTATTTCTTCAATGATGTATTTGTTCAGTTTAACATCATGGAATTATGACGAGAGATGATTGATGAACAATATGAAAATTATTTCTTGAGAAATATTTAATTAGTGTGGGTTTTGACTCATTCCTCATCCATTGTAGCCAATTTTCAAGCACTTTTTTTTGGATCATCTTGGATTGGTTTTCTGAAATTATTTTTGGAAAGCGGAAAACTTATTTCCAAAATTCTCGTTCCTTAAAAAATGTGTGTTGTTATGTTATAAAAAGTGTCCTTAGAAGAAGGTGGTTTGAAATTGAAAATTAAATAGTAGTTTTTGAAAAGATAATTCTTGGTTTGTTATGAAATTTGGCTTGTGAGCATGTTGTTTTGGCCTAAGATGTTTCTTTTAGCTGTGTTTTAGATTGATTCTGAACCTGATTTTCTGATTTTTGTGTTATTCAGAATATGCATCCTATAATGTTCCCAGAATTTTCTAGTAGATCTCTCCCTATTTCTGTTTCTCCTCAATTGCTTCCCATCTTTTATGGAAATCGAGGTTCATTAGAGGTAGTGAAGTGCCTTAAGGAAGTTGAGCATGTCTTCTTAGTGTTTTGAACTCCCAAAGCTGTTAGAGTTCGTGCTATTATAGGTCTACATAGGGGTCCATATTTGGAAGAATGAGAGTTGTTTTCCCCACCAAAAATGAAAGTTGGAATGTCCTGGGAATATTTTAAGTCCCTCTTTTTCAGACGGTTTATACCTAAAGAGGTGAAGAAGAAGAAAGGGGAAGAGATCATGAGTGTCTAGCAAGGTTAGAAGACAGTTAAGTCTTATGTTGAACACTTCAAAGAGATGGTTTCCTTTTTTTTCTGAGGTGGTGTCACAAGATCTATTGAAATGTCTCTTTTTAATTGGGGGTCTTAATCCAGAGATGAAAGAGCGTGTCCTCTTCTCCAAGGATCTCCATTTTGAGAAGTTGGTGGAGGAAGTATTTTTGGCAGAGTTATTGTGAAGGAATTATAAACACATTGAATTAGTTGTTGTCTCCTATGTTGGGGTTAAGACATTTAGAGTTTCCTCATTTTTGTTTTGTGGATTTTGTAATTTTATCTTTCATTATAAAAGTATGATGAAATTATCTTTTCATAGTTCAAATGTTTTTTTGAATGTGAACATTTAAATGGTTATCCTTTCATGAATTAGTTCCCCTCTTTCTATTGTGCTTGTTTGGAGATGTCTATTTTTGTGGAAATCAATCTTTGTGCCTTATGTGCGGGTTTATTTATATTCTATATTTTGATCATTTATACTATTATTTTTACTGATGTCGTGTGTTGGAAGAATACTAATTTCAATTTGGATCCATTGATCAGTGAAAACAAAACATGGATTAACTACGCATCACTCAAAAATTTAATAAAAAAACTAAGGATTCTCTGTGCACTTTAATATTGTTGGTTAACCACTACTTAGCATAGAATATGACCTAAAAATCTTTCCTGACGGCCTTATGATGCTATCATATCACACTCACTCACTACCATCTATATCATATCACC
This sequence comes from Viscum album, assembly GCA_963277665.1. Classification (NCBI taxonomy): domain Eukaryota; kingdom Viridiplantae; phylum Streptophyta; class Magnoliopsida; order Santalales; family Viscaceae; genus Viscum; species Viscum album. The sequence continues at coordinate 1,450,886,841 of OY728152.1, read as the reverse complement.
ATTCAAAATTCAATTTTCCTTTTCTTCTTACACCCATTTACTATATAAATGTACCTGCATACATCATGCATCTTTATAAGTAGTAAATAGGTGCAAGAAGAGAAGGAAAAGTGAATGTTGAATAGTGATATGATAGATATGATGGTGATCATGTGTGCAATGAGATCATCATAGGGATATAGGGTAGGAATTTCAATTCAGGTGAAATGATAAGCAATATTTAACCAACAATAGTGAAGTGCACATATAATCCTTAGTTTTCTTATTAGCTTATATCTGGACCAAATAATCCCTTTGGAAAGATGTAAAGGTAATGTTACGATACACTTTATTTATTTTATTGAAAATTTATATAATGAAATGTTGATTTAATTTTCATTATTCCTTGTAGATTTCATTTATTTTAGAAGATTTATATCCATTTTTCTTTCCTTTGATGGAAGATAAATGATATTATCTCTACTAAATCATAGAGGTAATATTGATGTTTTCATAGTAAAATAATTTTCTATAGAATTAATTCATTGTTTCATATTTATGTCTAATTTTTTCAGTATTACTCATGTAATAATTGTTTTCTTATACAAGTGGATTCTTTTGTTTGAGTTGGCGTGATCTGTCCAACTCTCATGATTCTTCTCACTCAGAACATTTTCACCCCTGTAGTGTTGTATTTATCACTTTCTTTCAGGTTATTTACATTTCCTTTGTAGGAAGAGAAATGCCACTTCCTCTGCTCAATTAAAATGGTAATCTTAATATTTTCATAGTAAAATCATTGTCCATAGAATTAATATATTATTTCATATTTATTTTTAATTTATTTATTTTTAGTATTATTCATAATAATTGTTTTCTTATTTAAATAGATTCTTTTTTTCAACTTGATGTGGTTTGTTTAAAGATATTCATTCAATGTTGGTTGTTTGATAAAATGTCAATGTAAATCGTGGTAACATTGACAATTATGATTGTTTTTGATGTGTGTAATAATTTTTATTTATGTAATTGTATAAACCAATGATTGAAATGTTTATAATAATGTTTTTTCTCTGGTACTTGTGTTGTAAATTTCATTTCATGTAAATTATGTATTGGGACTTGTTTTTTTATATCTAGTGTGTTTTTGGTACTGCGGTGTGCTATTACAACATGCTCTAGTGGGGTTGTAGTGTGTTGTCATGACCCACTACAATATGGCCCATTATCAGAGCTTTTAAAAGCACTGATAAAGAACATTTTTGTTAGTTCTTTTAAAAGCACTAATAAAGAACACATTTATAAGTGCTTATAAAATTGGGTATAAAGGTATAATTTTTCAGTTCTTCTACAGGGATGATAAACATTCCTTTATCAGTGCTAAATAAAAGCACTGATAAAGGGGACATTTATCACTACTTTTAAAATGTGGTGATAAGGGTCCAATTTATTAGTGCTTTTGTTAATACATAAAAATGTTACCTTTATCATAACTTTTTTAGTAGTGATAAATTTCCAGGGCTTTTAACATCGCTCACATTGTTAGTGCTTTTATAGCACTGGTAAAGGCCATTTCTAGTGCTGTCAAAGTCCAGTTTTGTAGTAATGATATCCCAAAAAAGAAAAATATTATAAAGAACATAAATATAAAATATTAAAAATAGGTAAAGTGGAAAAGAGAGAAAGACAAATAATTATATATAATATAACCATAATAAAGAGAAATACTAGGAAATAACACTTACCTCAAGTCCCAACTTACTTTGGATGTTTCTATGACTTTTTGATATTAAATTTATATAAATTAATTCCAAATTATAGGACCATATTAATTTTCTTTTAATTATTTTCACTCATTTATTATCATATATTTAGTTAGATTTATTAGGAAATTTTAACAATTAAACTAGGAATCAGAAGAAATTTAGAAGTCAAAAACTAGGAACTTCGTGTGTAAGAATCAGAAATCCATGTTAACTATAAAATAATAGTAGTTTTAATATGTAACTTATGTATAATAGTAACATAAAAAAATATTCTTTTTTTTGCGCTCGATTTAGATCAAAATTTATATCCAAAAGTCAATCATCCTACAAGGTATATCCATAGGATAATATAAATCACCCATCACATGGGTAGGATCCTCTATCAAACTCATGACATGCCAATGCCTATCGAATAAAATAGAAGAGGAGGTAGAGGGATTTTAGGGAGAAAGAGATTCAACTTGTAGCTTATAAAAAAGTGAGAGAAACCATCACATGTGTATAACCAATTTTATATAAACTTTTAGATTATACTAATAATTACATGAAATGAATCATACATTACATATTTTATGAGTTATGACTTTGGTTACATACTACTTTTTGTAAAAACATTAGATAAACATGGATTTATCATATCATGGAAACTTATCCTCTATTTGTTAGGAGTAGTAATGATATCTATATGTGGAATAACTAAATGCGGAAATTTTATGATACCATATAATAGAATTTATGTCCTCAAAACCACCAAGGAATAAAAATTAATTAGGTTTCATGAAAATTATACCATACGACTTGTAGTTACTATAAAATAAAATTTGGTCCAATTCATATCACACACGCATATGACTTAGGGCATATCTTTATAAATCTACCACTTTCACTAAATACTCATTGACATAGTGAAATTTCACCTTATATTATATTATATAAAAACCTTGTTAAACAATTCTTAAAACTCATTTTGGGAATTTTCAAAAAATGTTTGGAAATTTATCATTAAATTCATCATATATGAAATCATATATAATAACTCATGAATACCCTTCCAAAAATAATTTTAGATAAACTCGAATACACTTTTAGAGTGGTTCTCTAAGTCAAACTAAATCCCCACTCAATAAACCATAAATTTGATCCTATGTTAATTTGGAGCATTGAAAACAAATTTAACACATCATATTCATAAATATAATCAAAGTGTAACCTCTATAAAATCATTAGTACCAATAAAGGTAGAAATGGATTTGGCATGATCTCCATCAAACACATGTAACTCTATACATTTTCCACTGGATAAATTATATAAAAGAATGCATTTTCATATGATTCCTTTATCTAAGACATAGACTAATCATATGGAACAATGTTTTTCAATATTTTATACCTTATTCAAATATTCTTTTTTCTTCAAGTACAGAATTACTAGGTTTATGAATGCATCACATGTCATTCAACTTTATGGATGAGCACATCCCATGACCCTCACTCGACTCACAAAAATTTCTATTCCTATCATATCCACTATCTCAGTAAAAATATATACTTCTTTATTCTATCTCAATTAAGGGAAATAATTTCATACTATCTATATGAGAGGATAAATTTCATCTTGGTTAAGCTCCAGTTGATGACATGATTATAAAAATACCCAACATCCCCATGATTAGAAAAGCCTCATGAATTGGGTAATGATGTTATCAAAGTATGTAGATTCTCATGCTATGTATCTTTACAACCTTGGGAATTAGGGACTTTAATTATAAACCAAGTACCTCTATTATACTAAACACATAGTTTATGGAACTCCAAATGGTTTACTTTGTGGGTTATATAGTGTAGAAAACATTTTTTCCTCATGATCATATTCTATATCCTTATAAAAGGATCATACTCAAGCTAACCTCCACATTTTATTACAACCTATAATAATCTATTATGAACATATGTTAGGTATAACTCAAATTAAAACTTTTAAAGGTAAATTATAATTACATCCCATGATATTTATATCAATATATATACACATTCAACCAACATTAAATAATAATTAAGTGGATATTTTATTTTGTACAATATAATAAATTTTATATTTTTAAACCCTTTTAATAAAACTTAACAAACCATAAAACCATGTCTAACATATCACATATGATATAATTATAATACCACCTTATATTTTCTTAACTTTCAAGGGTTTTTTTAAACTCATTACATCACTATGTAATTCCTAAAACATATCTATGTGACTATTTGATAAAAACCACCCACTAATCTCTTTAGTGAGTAACATCTATAAAGAAATATAGTTAAAATAATAGTGATACTTATGAATGATATTCCTACTATTTAATTAATTTAAAATATTCAAACTTATTAGCTTTATAACATCAAATTATTTTAAGTTAATAACCTTTTTGGCTACTTAGAACTTTTTTTAAGTACGTCATAATCATTCTTGTATCCCTTTCCACAAAACTTTTCCTTGATGTTTTTTGTAACTAATATAACTATTTACTTTATTACTTTACCAAGGAATCATTAATTTATTTAGGATATCAAGTAAGATTTATTTGAAATTTTTATTGGTATAATAATTTATTTTCTAAATTTGAAATTCTCTATGTCCAAACATACGCTCATTAGTCTTTTTGACCCTGTATCTCTATCAGAATATCATTCTAATCTTTAAAAGATTCTTTATGTTAATAAATAACAATTATTTCTTTTAGTGGGGGGTATTTAAAAAATTAACTATTGTAACCATATCATATATACTATTATAAGTATTTTTAATGTTTTCTTGAAAGGTATATTATTATTTAAAATAAAAAATGATGGCGATGGAATCTGGATTCTTCATATTTTAACAAAATTCTCAGACAAAATCATTTATCATGGATAATTTTGTTTATCCATATATTGTTCTAAGAAAATGTTATAGAATTCGATGAATCATAAACCATGTGTAGTAAACCCATAATTATATATTGTTAATAATAACTCTTTTTTAGTAAGAAACTTCTCTTATAAAATAATATAACTGAGAAAACTCTACACATCCTTTATTAAGATTGATATGAGATTGATATATTCCTTTAAATCCAAATAATTTTTATAGAAACCATTTTATTAATCACTTGAATTAAAAATATAAACATTATAAATTATTTCAATGATTTTTAACATTTTTATATTCAAAAAATTTGTAAAATATATATGTCCTATCATATAGTCTTAAAAACTAATGATTTTTTTCTATAATATCAGTACCTGACATAGATATTCCATTGAATTTATAAACCCATTTAGGTATCTTGGAAAATTTAATCTTAAGAAATTGACCCTCCTCTTTATTGATAACTCTAGGTTTCAGTGACCATTACTGGATACTCAAAGAATTATTTTTGGACTTTGAAATTAAATTTTATTCTTTTAATTGAAACTTTTACCGACCTGTACTATCTAGAAAACAATAGAACCAAGACATGAAATATCCCAATTCATCTTTTCTCAATTTTTTTTAAAATAGGGTAAATATTTCTTAAATTTATTTACATTTTTATGAAATTTCCCATAATGATTCTACAATGAGTTCTTTAATGATATATCTTCATAAATTAACATCTAGTATCTCCAATTCTTTAACATACCAAATAATATTGAGTATATGAGTAAATAATAAAATTACTTAGGTAATTTTGTATCTAATTAATTTTAAACCTTAAGTGAGTAATTATATTCTTCTAAAAAGAATATATATTCACTTACTGAATAACTTCAATAGTTTTTTTATTTAGGAATGTGTTTCTATAAAAATAGAGTTTCTATTACTTTGGAAATATTATTATGCTACCAATATTAGGAGTTTCTTAAATTAATATTCTACTATATGAAATATTGATATAAAAGTTTGATGATGATTATATTAATATATAAGAGTATATTTTATCATATTTGTATCATGTTTTACAAAAAATTTACAAGGAATTTTACTAAATGTGTTCCCACAAAAATAATGACTCATTTTGAATTCGTCATACCCATTAGTGGGAAAAGGTCTATATTTCAGCTATAAATGAGTCATATTTGGTGTTAAACTCACCAATTAGGTATTTAGGCATGGAATAATCCCAATAATATCATATTTAACTCTTAGAGAGTTTGTTGGCTAACACTTTTCCAAATCTATCACATGGATAAACCCAACTCTATCCATCTAGTATCCTAACTCTTAGGGTTTCCCATCTAAGTGTATTATAAAGTTTAAAATAGGATTTGGTTAGCTAACTATTAGGGTTATACATATCCAACACACCTTACAAAACTTCTTTGTAAGAGATTATCGAGTTGAATGATTATGGTTTTGAAATGTGTGTTATTTGGAAGGAATATGAAACTTAGTATTTTTGAAGGGGATTTAATATATCGTCATCCTATCTCATGCTATTTCCTTTATATGTATGGATTATTTTAAAGTTTTAGTTTCAAATTTAGTTTATTTTACCAAATAAATATTTTAAACTATATTAATTTTTAACTGTTTACATAACTCATATATTGTGTTACTAACCTCAATTAAAATCCAACTATATTTAGACACATTAAAATGTATCCCATTCATAAGGAACATGAAAAAATTTCACGCACAGTATTAGATTTATTTTAAATCAATAATTTTTTTAATAAATCATGGATCCATAAATAAAAAACCCCCAATTTTATATAAAATTAATAATCCTCCAGGATAGTGAGGTGACTGACCCAGAATTAATCTATCCATAGACAATTTACCCAAGATAGATCTCAATTCTATCATATCTCTAACACCCAATTGAAGGAAATATTCCCTAAATCTCTATTGAATGAGATTTAATTACCCATTTTATATTCTATTACTTGAGGATATCTTAAAACTATGTGATCTACTAGCTCCATGTTTTTCATAGCTATATCATATTATGAGATATAGTGATATAATATACACAATGATGGGATACTCATATTATATGACTTGGTGGGATCATAGTTTTATGAATTGTAAGTTATGATTGATTTTTAATTATAACAATTCAATTAATATATTGGAGTGTTAAATAATTTTACACCCAAATATCTTATATGTTGGTTATCATAAATTAAGTGTTACACATGATGAAATGTAGGATTGTTCATTCATGAAATGGTTGCAAGAGTTGTAAAAGTAATTTACTCAAGAATTATGATGCATGAGTAAATGATTTATCATTCAAGGAGTTTCCTTGGGGTATTTACATAATCCTAATACCATGTGATGATATGAAATCTAGATTTCATAAGCCTCATATGAGACTCCTTTATCCCATATCACCCTTTTTCTGTCTTCTTCACATCACGAGACACTAGAATATCATGGAGGATGGACAATCCTACTTTTATGAAAATAGATTCATTTGAACCATGAATATGTCTCCTAGAGGGGAGTTTATAGAATTCACTTTAGTGATCTTCATCAAACCATTCAATGGTGATTGAATATGTTTTAGTGGATCATCGATGGGAGGTATATATTTTCATAGTTTATTCAGTTATAGGTTCAAATGATTTAATTTATCATGGAGTAAGGATCTTTGTTTGAGTTTTTAATAGATTTAGTGGCCTCTAATAAGTGTTATTAGATCCCTATAACCCAAAAGTGTTATCAGAGTCTACCATTTGTTTAGATTCTTGAAATAATGTATTGAAACTAATGAATTAGAAACCATATAACATACCATTTTCGTATCATAAAATACGATACGTTATATTTATATACCAAATTAAATAATCAATTATGATATGGGTATATCATAGCCCATTATTTAGTAAAAATCCACAATTTTATACTTATCATAACATATGATATCAATCAATTGTATTCTAGGATATATTGAATCACATTTTTAAAAAAATAGAGCACCATATCACTATTATGATATCAAATGATATGTGATATCATAGGTAACAATTAGACTATCATTCATAAAATAAGAATGATAGCACAACAGTAGTATATCATATTTGATAATTCAGTTATTAGTTATAAAATATGACTAATTTCATATAAAGAGTTTATGCTATATGATATACCAGTCATATCATAGGAAACATACCATATCATTAAATACATCTCATTTAAGAAAAATCTAATTTCTTTATTTTCATCTAGGAATTGTATTTTATTATTTAAAATTTGTTTTTAAATAATGATAAAAGTTATTTTTGGGATGTTTATTAATTTAGAATGTTTATAAATTAATTAATTATTAAAAGTTTATAATTAATATATGAATTTTTATGAAATATTTATAATTAAATATTCTACCAAATTAAATTTTAATATTAAAAACACATTTTAAAAAATTATATATAATTACATATGATTTATAAATATTTTTTTATAAATCATAAGGTTATTTTATGAAGAGCTTGTAAATTAAAAAAAAAGAGTAGAATATAAAATATTTATATTTAGTGATTATGAATTGTTCATAATACTTAATTTGAATAGTTAAAATTAATGCAGTATTATTTGGAATATTATTTAAATCATATCAAAATATTTTTGATGATTTATTTGATCATGGTGTAAATAGTATTTAGAATATGATCTTTAGATTATGTAAAGTGTAAAGATAATAGAAGTTGAAATATAAATTTTTTGTTTTTGTGAAATATCATATGTATAAAGGGAAATTCCATATAATGAATAATATGAAAGAGTGAATATTATAAAATAATTATAAAGTGTTTATATTTAGGAATATATAATTTTCATAACACATAAATAAAATTATAATGTGTTTATTATTTTATTTGATTAATAAATTGTTCATAAATTTTTATCTCATGTTTAAATATGGGATTTCTAATTTTTTTTAAATTTTTTCTTTTTAAATTATTCACGAATATAAATTATTTATATTATTAATATGTGTTTTATTAGTTTTAAAATTTTAAACTACATATATAAATTATCATACATGCTTCTAAGAAGTCACATTATTGGTATGATACTAAATTTACTTTCCATAAAACAAGAAATTGATTTAAAATTAATGTTATTTATGGAATTTTGTTCTTTAATATAGTTTATACATATTATGTGATTGTGTTATATTGAGTGTGAATATATATTGAGTAATGTATCCCTTGGTATAGGGACTTTGTGTTGGACTTCCCACTAACTTAGAGGCATATGCCTTATTATAGAAAGGTAGGGTTTTGATATCTATGGCTACAGTCCTACTCATGTTGAGATTGTCAATTTCATATAATTCTAAAACTTTACATGAAAATTTCTTATACCTTGTTAATTATATGATTTATTATATGTGTAAATATATTTAGAAACTATTTTTGGATGAGTAACAGAAACTATGAGTTGTGTAAAGAGTTACACATTAATATGGTTTGAACATATTGTTTTGGTGGAAGGAATATGATTCCAAACTAAATCACTAGAATCATGCATACATAATGGTAGTACTATGATATAAGATGATGAGATTAAATCCCTTTATAATACTAAGTATTTGATTACTTCCAAAGAATCATTTATCAAGACCTCTATCATCTTATTAGGTAAGTCATGTTAAAGTTGAGTGACCCATGATTATCTTATGTATTTAAAGAAAGTAATGGGAGGACCTAATCAGATTAGGTTCATGTTCATGGTTCTTTATCTGCATTACAATTTATTAGGACCCCCTAATAGGATTAAGTTACTAGAGTAATATAGTTTCATTCTTCCATATAATGGATTGAATAAATATTTATCTACTTGAGTATTCATGAATCATATATGATTGAGATGATTCCATACTTAAATAGCTATGTAGTGGAAAAAATAGTAAAGTGACACAAATAATAGTGAAATATAGATCTTTTAACACTAATGGATATGATGAGTTCAAAAGTGTTTATAAGTTTAGTTGGAGATCATTTTAAAGAAATTCATATTAAGTATTAGTAATACATGATACAAATATGATAAAATCTTATCTTGTAGATACATAACATCATCATCATCATCATCAATCATATCTTTGAGATCAAAAATATAAAAAGGAGAAAATTAATGTAATAAAATCCTATGATTAATAACTTAAGAAGAGTTCTTATGTAAATAGAAATTTTATGTGTTAGAGAACTACCTTCATGAGTAACCAAGTGTTAAATTCATTTAAAATGTGAATATATATTCTTATGAGAAGCATAAAATGTTTTGATTAGGGTTTTATAATCATAAAATGAAAAATAACATAAGGAATTTTTATTTTCAACTCATATACTCAATATTAATGAGTATGAAACTAACTAGGATAGATTGATCATTTCATATAAGGATCGTTATGGTTGAGAAATTTATAATATTTTCATTGATGGAAATAAGCAAAAATTATGTTTTAATTCAAGAATCTATTTCCCGATATTGGTATAGAGTTTAGAATAAATGAATTGGTAATAATATTTCATGATTATGGACATTTATATGTAGTACAAGTGGGTAAAAGTTAGTTGGATAGTAAAAAAATGATTCTTCAATTAAAAAATCAATTTCATTAAAACCTTGAAATTATCAGGAAGTAGGAGTAATGATTCCATATGATGGGATTATTTGAGATACCTGAGGTGGTCTATGAAACTCCATGTAATTCCCATTCCTGGTGTCAATTTAATATAAATAAACTATTTTGTTTTGAAGGTTATGTTATTCCAAATGTATAATTTATAATTGGTAAAAATATACATGAATTAAAAATCATTAAAAGAATCAATAAAACCTATAGTTTTCATTCAAATGATGAAGAAAAGAGTTCATTTATAAAATATTTTAATATAAAAAATTATCATGATTAGATGAATATAAGAAAAGTATGTGTATTTTTATATCATTTATCTTATATAATAAGGGAAGTTATTAATTATAAAAGTGTTTTTGTGAAAAAATGATATGATTAATTGTATATACATGATTTATGATTCATCAAATTCTATATCATGTTTTAAAATGATAACTAGTATAAAAATGTTTTATCTAGGACAAAGTGTTTTTCAATTTTTTTTTAAAAAGATAAGTGAATGTTTTCCCGCTATCCATCGTGGTATATTTTAAGAAACAAAGTCTTCTTTTTAGAGGAAAATGCTCCAAACACATAAAATACCATATATTATATGAAAATAATGTTTATTTGTCATATATTCTTACTAAAAGAAAATAATACTTATTTTCCAACATAAAGGAGTTTTTTTATATTAATATGATTTTATAATGAAAATATAGAGTCTAACAGGCTTGTGAGAGAATATTTGAAATTAGATAAGTTTAATGTTAAAACATTAAATATTATACTGGTTTAAAGTTAAAGTGATTTATACATAATATCCTAAATATTTTAGGATATTTTATGGAAATAAAAATTTAAAATGTTACTTTTATTTATCGTGTGAAAATTAAAAGTTAATATTTATTAAAGGATCATTCCTATAAAATTACCGAGTAAATTTTAGTTAATATCATAAAATATTTTTAGGGTATGGTGGTAAAATAAATATAAAGAGTTACATTTAGTTATCATAAAAAAGTCATTGAAACTTTATCCTTCATTATTTTAGGATGTGCTGGTATGTACTAATGTTAATATTTATATTAATTACTATTATATCTCAAGGGAAAAGTTTTATGGAAATGTATCAAGGATGATGATGATAAACCAAGAAATTGTTCTAAGTAGATAAATTTTTTTAACATCATACTAATTGTTGTCGTGGAGTTAAGGAATTGGAAAATGATCAAGTAATTAAACATGAGGTATAAGATTCATATGCATCACAATTATTCAAACTTTCATTCTTTTTAAATGTTACTCTCTAAAGAGTTTAGTGGGAGGGTTTTTTCAGATTTCCACATATATATGTGGTAAGAATTACATATAGATGTTGTGAGTTAATAAAACCCTAGAAAGTGTATAGAATATAAGATTGATATGGTTTTTTGTTATATAATATATGATAGAAATGTGATTATGTAGTTATTTTTAATTTATTCTTAATAGAGTTTCAGAATATAAAATGTATCATGTAAAAGGAAATATTTCCTTACAATTATTTAACATTGGTTATATTATGTATATATTGATATAAATTTCATGAAATTTATTGATAATTTATCTCTTAAAGTATGAATTTGAGTTATCCATAACTAATTTTCATCATGAAATATTATAGTTTTTGATAAAAGTTTATGATTAGTGTGATTTAAATTCTACTATTGAAATTAAAAATATACCCATAAGGCATAAAATGTTCTGTTTTCACTAGATTACCTATAAATTATACTTCATGGAGTGTCATACAATATGTATTTGGTATACTAGGGGTGTATGAATCATATTCAGAGTCTCCACTACCTTATGTTTTTGAGGTACCTAGCATGATAACTTGTATAGTTTCATACCTTACACAAGTGTTGAGGCTTACCTAATCAAGGGGTAGTTGGGTATTTTATTTATCATTTTATCAGTTTTATCTCAATTAAGAACATATTTATCCTCTCATATAATGAGTATTACATCTAATCCCTCGATTGAGATAGACTAAGGAATATTCGATTACACCTAGATTGTACATATAATATTATTATCTCTTTGTATGCGTGGAATATGATGTTATATTCCATAAATATGAATGAAATGTGTTGTTTTCATCAACTTGGTTATTAGATAATCAAAGAATCAAAAACATATGATTTGGGTATATGGGATTGACATACTATATGTCCTATGGTTACTCTATGTCTTGGACAAAGGTAACATACGAGAATACACTATAGAATGTGATGAAACTAGTGAAAAAATGTATACAGATACATGTATTTAATGGATATCCTTCCATATCCTTTTTTAAATTGAGTATAATTTATTATTTACCAGAGGATGTACTTTTCATACATTTATGGATATGAAGATCCATATTTATTTTCAATGCTACAAAGGTCTATGAGGTCATACTTTATGGTTGAATTTATGGGTATTTCATATGATATGATACATAGTGAAGTTAATTATATATTTTCAAACATATTTTATAATATATACTATAATATATCATGTCTATATGGGTTGAAAAATCCAAAATGAAATTGAGATTCTAGTTGGTTGAGGGTCCAGGTTTTGAACCAATGTTTAAAAAATAATTCTAATAGTATTAACAAATCAAACATGTGTTTTTGGGCCTGGAATAGAGTTTAAAATATGTATATGATTATAAAGTTTTCATTAGATGATGACTTAGGTTTCTCAGTTTCTAGTTTGTCATAGACTATAGCCACCAGCTAGCCAGTGGCCTAGGAAGTGGCCTTGTACCATTGCTGGTCTCACAAGATAGCTGATGGACCAATACTAACTGACCGATGAGACCTAAATAGATGACGATGTATTTTTAATGGGGAAATATCCAATTTTACAACTCATAATTTTGAGAGGGTTTCCCCTATTCATCCCTATTTTGGTTCACATGGTCACCCCCTTTCCTCCCTCTTACACCTTTAAACCCCCTTGATTTTGAGGTTTTTTACAGTGATTTGTGGTGGTTAAAATTATGTATTAGCCACCATTTTTCTCTTATTATATCATAATTATTTATTTTATAATTTTATCTTTATCTAAGTTAGATTTCTAGTATTATTCCCCATGGGTATGGTGGAATTTTCTCAATTTGATGGGGCTTCCACTCAACTCTCGTAGAGGATGTCCCAAGACAATTTCCTCACACAACCACACATTGTTTTGAGGTGTCATGTCACCGTAGTGTTTTTTATAGTTTTGCTAGATTAAATTAAATAAATTTGGTGATTTAATTGTAATTTAACATGATGTGTTTTCCTAGAATATTGCCAGGAGTGTGCTACAGACCTCCCATGGGTGGTTGGTCATGGTTCCGGTGAGCGGGAATGACCTGGTGAGAATTTTTGGATTATTACTATTTGGATATTTTTTAAATTAATTATAATTAAATAATTGGAGAGTCTTGGTGTGGTTTAGATAATCAGGTGGACGGATTATGGATGATTGATTTGAGATAAGGATTGGACAGGTTTAGGTAGGATCTTTCGACCATAGAGTCAATAAGGGTTAAGGAATTAACTGAGGTTGGTGGTCCTGTTAAATTACCTATGAATTATGATTTTGTTATAACACATATAGATGTATGTTATTACTATTAAGGGTGAGATATACCCTTTTAATAATGTAGTTTTCTAATTTAAACTAAATGGTTTAAATTATAAGAAAATGTTTAAACACTTACAAAGTGAATTGGACTGAGCAAAGTGATAACAACCATAGAGGACCCTTGAACACTAGCATAACTTCCTTGGATACTGATGGCAGACTGCATGAATATTTTTATGGTTCCATGTTTCACCTGAACCCCTTGATTGGGTTGACCAAGATAGTTTTGGCATTGTGGTCCTCATTTAGAAAACTGTTGAGACTTTTTAGGAGAGGTGTATTGAATTGGAGATAATTTGGATTTGTGAGATATACATGACCCTAGTGAAATCTTAGAGCCATTAGGATCATTGAAGTGAACCTGGGGTGAGTATTCCATCCATTTTAGACATAACTACAACATGGGTGGTCCATGGGTAAATTATTAATAGGTTGGGCTTGTGGAGTGACCTAGAATGACCCTAAACATTGAGATAGTCCAAGATCCATCTCTCTAGACCATTCCCAATGCGACGTATCCCATGTGGTCTGAGAGGCCATGTTCTATTTATAATGTTGTTGAGGAGTGTCACAACCCTCATGAGATAAGTTATACCCAATATTACTTTCTTGAGAGCAAAGATCCCCAGTAGGGTGCCTCCACATTTTCACTCACCCATGGAACCCAATTAGGCACTCTAAATTTTTAATGAAACATAGTGGGTGTGTATGAGAAAGTGAAGTGAGGGTTGTGGGCATCACCATAGATCTTATACCTTGTACATGAGCCAATGATATGTGTATTGAAATGTTGGGTTTAAGTATTTTTCCAACCATTGTTTTTTTGAGATGGAAAACACCCTTAGGGGTGGTGTTTATATTATTTGATTAGGAAACAACTATTAGGTTGGTAGTTTTTTTATTAAAAAAGAAAATTCTTCTAATAGGGAGGTTTTTGGTATTAATTAAAACTGCCTTGTTAGGGAGGTCTATCATATTAAAGTAAACTCCATTAGTAGGGAAGTCTATGATATTTTTGAGGGGGATTCCACAGATTTGAATCCATGATTATATTGGTTCCATGTAGAGGATATTTCCTATTACATAAGATATGGAAGGTCTTATGGGGTCTTTGGAGATCGTGGTTTGATATCCTAAACTATTGGTGCATAGCTATCATGAAGAATTTTATACTGGGATAGAGAGTCTCCTAGGTTGTGATACCAGGATAGATAATTCTATAGGTATTTATTCTATATACAAGGGTGAGTTTATACCATGGGTCATTATCTATGTATACAATGGGTGAAAGACCCCTGGGTTATTATAATATTAGGAACAATCATTGCAGCTTGATCAGAGGTTTTCTAGAACTGGCTGAAGTGGGTATGGTTGATCAAGGACATGGACATGAGGATTAATGATGATTTAATTATTTTATTTTTTAGAAGTTATTTATTTCTTATGATCATTATACATGATACATGTCACTATATTTATATTTATGCATGGTACCACAATGGTGGATCACTATTGAGTTTAACATTCATACCCTACTCCGGATGTCATTTCACTTGGCCAAAGAAGACACTCACATGGTTACAAGTACAATTTAGGTAGGGAATTATGTTTTTCTTGATCAATCAAGATAAGTCAGAGTATGGAGACTGGGAGAAGATGAGTCTTGAATTTTTGAGTATGAAATCACTTATATTTTATATCTTTTTATGTTTTGTATATATGATTAACCTAGTGGGTGATCATTCTTGTATAAATGATTTTCATTTTTTATAGCATGTTCACATTATTAATTTATTATACATACTCCAATGTGATGGATGTGTTTGATAATTTTTTTATTTATACTATTATTTATACTTTGATACAAATGGTATAGTCTTTCCATCACACCACCTTAGACTCCCACTACTAGTCAACAACCTCTCTTGTATATAGATGTGTACCTGAGGTTACATAGTGCCACCAATCAAGTAATTATCCAAAGTGATCTTGGTTGAGAGATTAAAAAGTGGTATCTCGGGTTTAGTTTTCTTACTATTTACAGCATGGTAGATAAACAACATAAGAATGCATCGTACATGTGATGTACCTTGGTATAGTCTATTATAAACACATTTTCTGATGAAAAATCTAGGTTATCAGGTATGGGATTGATATTCTTGTTATTTTATGTTATGATTGATATGATTTTCATCTCATGTGAAAGACATGGTGTTTGAAATTGATGAATTATTATTGGATTTATAGCTCTTGGAATAATGGAAAGAATCTAGTTACTATATTTTTCTCATTACCATAGAGGTAAGAGGTATCTCATGCATCATAATTAGGCATGTAAGATCTTAATGGCATATATGCCTACCTATGTTTGATTATATCATTATGAAAGGGGTTCATCTATTTAAAGGGTCAAAAATAGCTTATTTATTATTTTACCATATATATTCTTGGGGCCATAATACTCAGCTGGACCACCATATTTATATATTTATCCTATTGATGATAGTTCATGTGAATGTTTGATGAGACACTCGATTATGAGGATAAATACAAAGTCACATTTTCATGGTAGGTTCATTGACCCTAGTAGGTTGACACGAGAATTGGATTCCCTTATGGTAAACCCCGTTCAGGTCATCAGTATTCTAGTTTAATAATTTAATGTTTTTAAAACAACCTATATAATGTTTTATAATATATATTGGAATGAAATTATAGTTAACCTAATGTTAATACTTCGATTTATTAGATATAGATTATTGAAGGGTTATTCCTATTGTATGAGTATACCTATTTGATTTTAAAGGGGTAATCCTATGTGAAGATTCTTGTGAGAATCAATTCCCTTATGAGAATATGGGTTGGTATGATATTCCATTGTTTTCATATGTTATACCATAGGATAGAGGTGTTTTCTAATGTGGGTGACATGTGACTTTTGAGATAGGAACAAATAGGTTACCCAGAAGTTTTGATTTGTGTGAGTTATGGACTATGGATTATGTGATGGGACCTAGTTGTTAGAGAATGGTTTTAGGATATTAGTGAGCTGGTTGTTGTGAACGAAAGGTAATGTTTGAGGGTAGTGAATAAGAGAAATTATCCTATTCTTATTAGAAACTTAGAGGTGTAGAACAAGGGTATATGATCATGATTGGGATAAATGAACAAGAGGTTTCATTTGATATATGGCACATGCATGGATATGCATAAGAGATTAGAACCATGAGTACTAGTGGTTTAATTTTGAGGTTGGTATTCAGAGGATGGATCAGTTGAGTTCCTGAACTTATTGGTTTTAGATACTCTTCTAATGTTAGAGTGTGGATATATGATTTTGGGTTTTCTATAACACTTAATGGTGGATAAGTGTGTGGTTAAGATTACCATAATAGCTATACACAGTTGTTAAAAGGAGTTACAGGGGTTCTATGGACTTGATCATAATAACATATAGTGGGGGAATGGTCATTGTTTTAGGCATGTGGGTCTAGTTTTTATGATATACGACTCAAAAAAGAATTATTCGAGTTTAGTAATATATTGTAGGAGAGTGTTTGGTCCCTTGGTTTTGAGAAGATAAAGGTAATAAAATCCATGTATGTGTGGGAACTATGGACCTATTAATAAATTATGGTTGTGATGGGGCTAAGGATTGGTTAATATACTTATTTTTTATAGTCCTAGTAACCTAGAAACTTTAAGGATAATTTCTATGTTACATATATAATCACAAAAATGTTTTGAATGTCATGGTTTTAGAGGTTGATAGTGGATGAGTGTAACTTGGGAGGAGTGACACACATTTAATTATGATCAAAACTGACGAGGTTAATCCTTATAGAGTTTTGAGAATGTGACCCTTTTTATTTATGGGGTTTCTTATTATATGGAATGATGAAATTCTATAACTTTAGAATGGGTCAAATTTGATGTTTTGTGTTGGTACTCAGTTATGAGCGAGTTTTTCCATGTTTTAAAAATGTATTTGACAATGGAAGAAATGAAGGATATGGAGATCAAACCTTGATCTAGCGATGAAATTAAAAGGAAAATACCTTGTTGGTGAGTGAAATTTTAGTCATATTAATATGACCCTCACATGAGAGGGGTTGTGGGTTTGTAGATATGGGTATTGGATGATTTTTTGGAATTGGGATACTAGTGATTAAATGGGAATGATTTTATCTAAATTACACATAGAATTCTATATTCAACCTCAGAGATGATTCTAAATGTACAAATGAGCATTGAATATAGGATTATTATGTATTGAAATGGTTCAAACATGATTGAGTCTATAGTATGTTGTTTCTCATGGTGTGGTCGAACATGATGATTAGGTTTGATCGGCAAATGATTAAAATGTGGAATTTTACTAAAAGTAAGATAAAGACTTTGGTGGGAATATTAAAATAATCCTGGGATGAATTTGGGGAAAGAGGAATTTTGAATAAGAAATTTGGAAGCCCAACAGTGGCTAAAGCTGATCCTTTTTTGAGACAGGTCGATCAGAGGAGGTCTAACAAAGGGTTTTCATGAAATTGGATACTTTGAGCTAAAACCTGTAGTGAGTTCAACATTTTAAATACAAATTGTATGATTAGGGTGTTATTTGTATTTTTTCAAGGGGAAAACATGCGTATCTAGGAATATTTCATGAATAGTAGGTATACATTATTTTAAAATTGGAATTTTTAAATGATAATTGGTACCAACGTTGAAAAATATTCTTGAATGTAATTAGACACAGTGTGATATGATTTATGCCGATTGGGTCATCAGACTATTGGAAATATGTGTGGGTAAGAAATTTCTATGGCAGGGAGGCACTGTGAATATGAATTTATAGCAACCCATTATTTTTATACATATATATTATATCTTATTAGATTAATATTAATTATATAATATAATAATCCATGTCATAATCGTATAGGTCAATCACTTTTTGAAACTTGGATACATAAATGACTTGTTCACATGAGTTCTACATTGTATCCCACTTAATTATTCACAACATGAATTATTCCTTTTTACATATTATAATTAAAATCATTTTTCATATCATTGGAAAGGGAACTATTTGAAATAGTGAGATTATATGCCTAGTAAGATTAAACAAGGATATATCAATGATCACATAAGTATAACACATGAATAAGGTTATAATAACTAAGAATAACATTTGGAAACCATACCCGACATATCATAGATCATAATCTTGAATCATTAAATAAATATTGTCAATTTATAAGACATGAATATAAAGGAATCAAGAACCTGATCCATGGGATCAAAATACTGGCATAAGGCATAAGTTTGTGGAATACACATAAGAAAAAAAATTTCCTTAGTAGTAAAGGATAACTTCCTAGAATATAATAGTTGACTAAGATAAATCCCATTATATTATATTAGTCATGGTTCACACCAAATACTATCATGGTGGACAAAGTCCGTTACCAAACTGGGTTCAATCCCCATTCCAGTACTATTAATATCATGAAATATCCATGCTTATGCAATGAATTTGAGGGATATATAATTTATTTCCCACCCATAAAATAATGAAAAGTATATATATTTGTTCTTGAAGATTAGAAATGGATTCAACATATCATAACTCATGAAAATTAAATAGGATTTATAAACATTTCATCATAGCATAACCCATGAAAAAAGAATGGGTTTCATAAAAATATTGTCATCATAATCATAAACCATCAAGATAAAGAATAAGCATGGTATCATTGGATCATATATCCAGTAAAATTTTAAGTAACATCAAAGGATGGAACCTCATATGAATAATTCCTTTAAAAAATTACTTGGAATATTTCATGAAGAAACTACCATTTTTTTCCTTTTAAATATATTATTTAAAATCTAAAAATTTCCAAAATATTAAAAGAAAATTTTTATTTTAAAATAAACTTGGAAACTTGTAAAAGATTCTTAAAATCATTACATTGTCATGAATACTAGAGATTCCTTTCTTTCCATATAAATTAAAATAAACCATTCTATTCACACATTTTTTTAAAAAAGTAAAAAAGTACCATGTTCATAAAATTGAAATAATATTATTTTTAAAACAGTTTAAAAAATTGATTAATGTTTAAAAATTAATTTAAACAACCATGGGTGAATATTAAAATAATTCTTTAATATAACTTTATAAAACATGGATACAAAAAAAGGAATTTTGATCAAAGAGAAAAATAAAGGTAGTTTTATTTAAATTTTTTTTAGTATATTGAGTTATAAAGGAGTGGAAAATTAAATAAAATCATGTAATACCTTGAAATAAATAGAGTAAAATAAATTTATTTAGTTTCTTTAGTGGTAGATCATAATATTTCCTCATTTTAAACTTAATCATAAACAATACCGATAACCAATGAGATTGTAACATAAAACCATTATATTGAGTTTTATTTGATTCAAAATAACTTTAACCTACTTTATAATAAATTTAAATTTATTATAAATCTATAATATAGTAATTTATATACTTATAATATTATATATGGTCCATTTCTAACATTTTAAGACCCATTTATTAATAATTACTTGTTAAAATCGTTGTTTCCTAGTGTTAATTGTTTTAATTCTCATGATAATTTCAGTTTGGTTGTTTCGATCCATGTAATTTGATAATTATTCCATAATATTTATAATATTAACAATTATATATATTTCATATATATTTATTATATATATATATTCATCCATAAAATTTAAAGATAGAAAAATGAATTACACCATTTATGGAGACGATAGGCCATATGTACGCATTAACACTGTTTTTACTTTTCAATGGAAGGAATGAAAGAAAGAAATATAATATTTAACATTTACAGATTCATTATTATATCATATATATCATATATATTCATTAAATATATCCTTAATTCCATCCAATTAAAATGGGTATGAAAAAAAAATCACATCACTTAGTGGGGGTGGTAGTCCACATGTACGTACATGCAATGTTATCATTTTCCAAAGAATAAGAAGGTAATGAGGTAGATGTGATTTTGTAGTTAAATAAGAATAATTATATCATAAAAATCATATAAAATCTATAAAACCATAATAATAACCATTCATGAATGATGGTTATTGAAAATGAATTTTATCTCTACGTGGAGGTGATAGTCCAGATGTATGCATGAACGATACTTTCACTTCCAATTAGATGGAATAGAAGGTGGATAATTGTGACTAAACAATAATAATGAAATTTTAGTATATTTATGATACTTAATTTACTATTTTATTATAAATACCATATAATTATAGTAGGTGTAAGAAGAAATAAATTGAAAGAGGTTGGGTAAGATGACTACCTCTTCCTTAATATGAATCCTTTAGATCCTTTATCAAGGAATCTTTTAATGTTCTTTTAAGAATACTAAAAAATATATATAATGTATATGAATATTTTCAAGATAATTGTGAATTTTTTTTTCAATCTGGGTTTCTCAAGAGTGTGTAAAAAAAATATAGAGTGATTTCGCTTTTATAAGTGAGGGGATGAGAACTCTTGTAATTACTTAAAATATTAAAATAAAATAAATTCATTCTCAAGAAAAACAATTCAAAATTTCCATTAATTAGATGGAAAATAGAATAAGGTATGAATATCATCATATAATGAAATATATATAGGTTTTTGTTGTAGTTATAAACCTTATCTTTTGGTTTATCCCCATTAGTTAACCATTTTTAACCTTAATTGTGCTAATGACTTTTTTAGTTTTAAAGGGTTTTATTTTTAATTATAAGGTGAAAATTGGATAAAAAATGGAAAAGGGATGAAATTTTGACCATATATTTTCCATGTTTTTCTCTTTATATATATATTTTTTGATATTTAAATAATTTAATAATTTTTTTTCATAAAACAACATTAATGTCATTTTTGACACTATTCGTTTATTTTGACACTAAAGACACCACGATAATGATGGAATTAGAATATAATAATTTAACACATTTCTAATATTACACATTTATCTACTAAATTCATGGAACATACTAATTGATATATATTGTATTATTTTTAATAATTTTAAAATCATTTATTTTATTTTCCTATTAACTGAATAAGTACTGTGTTGGCATTGTGTGGCCATTTATGGTAATTTTTAAGTCACTAATAATTAAAAATAAATTAAAATCATAAAAAAATTAATTCATATTGTAAAAAAACTTTTATAACCAAATTTATTGTCTTTTTATCCTTATATAAAATTTTTAGATATAATAAATTCAAGAGAGAGATATTTTATATTTATTCATTTATTAAAATAATATAAAGGTCATAATAAATGAAAAATAGAAAAATTGGACATTTATTCCAATATTTTATGGTAATTAACAAACTATACTCATCCAATAGGATAAAGGAAAGTGTTTGATAAATTTGAAAGCCTTATCCCAAAGTTATAAACCCATTTCACCCTTATTGAGGTGAAAAATACTTACTAAGGATAATATTCACATTGATGAAAAATAAAAGATACATAATTTCAAGATTTTATCATCCTAATTAAAAATATTGAATCTAATTTTTATGATTCAATTTCTATAAGGGATGAAAATTAATTTTAAATTTAGCGTGCAAAATATGAAATTTTTTTTTAGAAAAATACATTTTTAAGCATAAAAAGTGTTTATTCTTATCCCATGACGAGAAATAATATTTAATAAATTTTAAAATATTTTATTGAATATATAATATATAAATTTAATTAAAATCATTAAATAATATTGATTAATTTAATTTCTTAATATTTAAATACATTGTAAGAATAAAAATAGTTTTTTAGAAAAACATCCATTTTACATTGACCTGTTTTTTTATTTCTAATCAGTTGGTAACCAATGAATTTATTTTAAACATGTGAAAACCATTAATTTTTCATAATTTATTTATTACTATTTATAACCTATAATTTAACATATAGGTTATAATGGCATACTATATTATAATTCATTTAGAGTCGAAGTTGTGTGTATCACAAGCTATCAAAGGAATTTTTATTTGATGAAAAATATATCCTAAAATATTGGGGTGTTACATTCTAACCACCTTAAAATGAATTTTCCCATTTAAATTTCATTATTATAAAATAAAAAATGAGGATACCTCTATTTCATCACATACTTATGCTCCTAAGTAGGTTCTTTAAATTTTTGATTCCTTTAGAGAACTTTAACCAGTTGAGTAGTCTTGTTAAGTTACAATTTATCTCTATGATCCATGATTTATACTAGTTGTTATTCATAGGAAAGATAATGATCTAGTGGTATAACATTTGAGTCTAGTATATTTGAAGGATTGAGTATTTACTTTCTTAAGAGAGATACATGGAAGAAATCATGAGCTTGTGAGAGGTTCAGGGGAAGTTCCAACTGATAAGCTACTGTCCCTACTCGATCAAGAATCTAGAAGGGTCCAATATATATGGATCAAATTTAACTTAATCCCAAATCTCATATGATTATTCTATAGATAAATTCATTGCAATACATTTTCAACAACTTCAAATTATAGATTTCATCAATTATTGTAATAATAATTTTTTACTGACTCTCAGATGCCTTAATGTACTGTTGAATGGATCAGAATTTCTCTACCATTTCCTCAGCTAGATCTGGCCCCAACAACTTACTTTCTCTAAATTCATTCTATCTCATTGGATTTATATACTTCATTCCATAGAGGTCTTCATAAGGATACACCTAAATACTTGAGTGATAGATATTATTTATTAGAATATCCTACAGGGTTTTAATAGTAATATTTTACTGAAAAACTTTCTATGGATGATAAGCAGCAATGAAACTCATCTCAGTATCCATAGGCTATTGAATACTTTTCTATAACTTTGAGGTAAACCTCATATCCCAAAAAGATACAATATAATGTTATACTTCATGAAAACTTTATAATTATATAATTTATATTCTAGAAATCCAATCAAAAGATAAATCTTCTCTCATAGAAATAAAGTGTTCTGAGTTCGGAAGGTGATCAACTACAACTGAAATAACATTATGTCCTTTAGACACTTTTTGAATTAATATAAAACATTACATGGTTATGTTTTCTTATTTCCATTCTGGTATGGGTAATGGTTTTGATATCCTATTATAGTTTTGTCTCTCATCCTTAACTTTCTGATATACAAAGAAATGAGATAAGTACTATGAAATATGTCTCTTCATAAGTTTTTTTAAAGAAATACTCTTTTAGATCTCTACACATCCTAATACACCCATGATTAATAGATAATTATGAACTATGAGCCTCATCTATAGATCCTTTTTCAAATATTTTATGGTAAGAACATGTACATGCTTCCTAAACCTTATCATTCCATCATAATCAAGGTTAAAATAAAAAACATTTCTAACCTTATTTTATAGTTCCTCATATTCCCTATGTGTCTATTTAATATTTACATGGATAGATAGTTGAAAACTCATTTTATTATGATAATACTTCTACCCTTCCTTAAATATTTCTAGATCCATACTTTTCAAATCCAGAAATATTGGATCTTTTTAATCCTCATTATAGATTAAGATAGCATGATCCTTTCAACTCAAATCATATACCACCTAGTTCACTTTCCTATGGTGTTAACATATCGACTAGTCACAATCTTTAATCAAATACAAACTTATTCTTAGGATAATATTTTACTTTTTTTGAGTGAGTATATACTTTAAAATTTTATGATCAGTATATATATCACATATTTCCCAATAAAAATAATTCCTAAAATTTTCAATGAAAAAATTACTACAACTAAATCTAAATAATGAGTTGGGTATTTTTTCTGATGAACCTTCAATTACCATGAGGCATAATATATAAATATATTATTCTACAATAGGATACATCCAAATACCATATTTAATGCATCAATATCTATAACAAACCCTTCTCTACTATAGGGAAGTGTAAGAACTAGTGAACCGACTAACCTTATCTTTAGTTCATTGAAACTTTTTTCACATTCATCTATCCAAATTAACCTGGTTACTTTATAAGTTAAATTGGTGAGTGGGTTACATATATTTTATAAATTATCCCCAAATAATCAATAATATCCATCCAAATCATCAAAACTACAGATCTCAATCACAGTGGTTAGTCTGGACCAACATTCAATAAATTCTATTTTTCATAGATCCACTGATATACACTCTATTGATATTATATTAAGGAAAAATTAAACTTTTTTGTATCCAAAATTCACACATGGTAAGTTGTTAATAAAAATTATTCTTTATTAGGGTCTTCAGAATAATACTCAAATAATCTTTTTACCATTCCTTACTCTTTGAATATATAATAATATAATATATAAAGACTTACACAAACTATTAAAGGTAATCTATAAAGACTTTATTCATTAAATCCATGAAGATAATTGTGGAATTATTAAGACCAAATGAAATCACTGTAAATTCATGGTGTCTATACCTCATACATAAGGAAATATTTGGTATGCATTCAATTTTGACCCTTAACTGATAGTATCCATATTGAAGATAAATCTTAGAATAATATTGATATCCTATTAATTGATTTAAAAAATCATCAAAAGGGGAAAATGATAGTTATTATTTATTGTGATCTTGTTTAGTTCCTGATAATCAATGTAGAGTTGCATCAATCCATCTTTATTTTTAATAAAAAGAATAGGTTCACCTTATGTTGATTCACTTGGATAAATGAATCCCTTAAAAATATTCTTCTAAGAATGTTTCTTCAATTCCTAAAACTCAATCCGGTCCATTCTATATGTAATCTTTAATATAAGTAGAACACTAGGTATGAGTTATATTAAAAACTAAAATTTAGGATTTAGGGGAAGACTATGAAACTTTTTCATAAAAACAACATTAAACTCCCATACAATAGGAATATATTTGATTTTGAGTTTATCCCAAACCATATGAGATAAACACCAATTTTTAATAGGAATAAATACCCATAAAATGGATGAATTTTCAATTAGAATTTAATATTTATCATTACAAAAATTGATGATCATAGGTTGGTTTAGAATATCAAATGTGAATTTCATTCCTCAAAAATTGATGTGGGATTTATGTAAATAAATCTAATATATGCACAAAATAATATTTAATTCAAATACAGGGAGAATAATAATATTTTCAGGAATCATATTATTGTAAACTTCAATAGATGAGAATCATAGACTTGATATGCGATCATCAAACAATTAGGGGGTTTCACTACTAATTCAATATCTAATCATTGAGGTTATGATTTTTTTAATCTTCCAGATATATATGATTTTGTAAAACTATAATCAAATATTGTACTTCAATATTTTTTTATACATTTTACCACCTCAAATTTATCATTCTATTATCAATATGTTGATAAAACCAAAACGATTAGCATGGATATGAGGCAACTTTGATTAGAGTTATAAATCAAGAAAAATCATTTTTATTATGTCTAAATCATGACACCTTATTTTAAATCTATGAAACATTAATATTAACTTAGTTTATCCATGATAATAATCTAATCAAATACTTCATAATGGTTAATAATGAAAATCTAAATTTACCCAATCATATCCCTCAAGAGTGTCTAAATAGGTGTGCAGTTAGGGAACACTCACCATGAACCATAATTATGGGAAAGATATACTCCACCAACTCTTTATGGGGTCATAACCCCTAGATATATATAATCTAAATCTAAATACATTTTTAGTATCCATACATGGATTTTTTATAGTAAAATATCACTCATTTCTTTACCATAACTTAGTACATTATCATATATATAATTATCTTATGGGTTCTCAATAAAGTGTTCTCATATTATTTTCCATTGTTAAGTAAACCTTTCTCTGATACAAACTATAGAAAACCATATTTTTTATACATAGATATTATGTATTATTAGATTAATATTCATTACACAACATTACGATCCACACCATAATCCTATAGGTCTAGAACCTTTTGAAACTTGGATATATAAATAATATGTTAATATGAGTTCAACATTATCTCCCACTTAATTCTTCATAAATTTAACCATTTTTATACATATCATACTTCAAATCATTCTTCATATCTTAGGAAGGTAAACATAATAAAGGGAGAGATCATATTCTTAGTAAGGGTAAACAAGGGCGATTTCAATGATCATATAAGTATAACATGAACATAAGGGTATAATAACACGATATTAACTTTTTAAAACCATAACCACTATATCATAGGTCATAATATTTAATACAGGAATGAATCATTGTAGTTTATAATACATTAATCATAAATGAATCAAAGAACATGAGCCAAGAGTGCATAATATTGGCATTAGACATATGTTTCGGGAATATTCATAAGTATAGAAAATAATTTCCTTAGTAGTCAAGTATTAATTCCAGGACTATCATAATGGATTGGGTTAACTCCCCATTCCATAATATTAGTCCAGGTTGTCTCCCAAGACTATCATAGTGGACAAAGTCCCTTACTGAATAGGGTTCAATCCCCATTCCAGTCCTATTTATCTTATGAGATATCCAACTTTACCAAATGCATTAGAGGGTCATATAATTTTGGTCCCAACCATAACATAATGAAAAATGTATATATGTGTTCCAAAATATCAAAAAACATTAACCATATCATAACTCATGAATAAGAAATGGGATTCATAAATATTTCATAACATCATAAACCACGTCAAAGAAATGAGTTTTATAAACATTAAAATAATTTATCATAACATAACCCTTGGAAAAGGAATGAGTTTCATTAACATATTGTCATCATAATCATAAACTATCCATATAAATAATAAGGATGATATAATTATATTATGCCCACAATAAAGATTAAGTAACATCAAATGATTCCATCTTAGATAAAAATGGATTTAAAATACCATTTAGAACATTTATTGAAGAAAATACCCTTTTTACTTATAAATAAATTATTTAAAATCTTAAACTTTAACAAATATTAATGTAAAAATTTTCGTTAAAAATAACCTCAGAGAATTCAAAATGAATATTCCAAGAATTTATTAGTCATGAAGGTGGGAAATTCTGTTCAAACTATATAAGTTAAAATAAAACATCCCTTTCACACTTTTGAAAAAATAAAAAAATTTAATCATTTAAAAATGACAATACTATTCCTTTTAAACCACATTTTAAAAATTCAATAATGGGTAAAAATGTCTTTAAATAACCAAGGAATAATATTGAAAACATTATTGAAAATATTTTTAAAAAACATAAATATGGAAGAAAAATGATTTTTGATTGAATAGAGAAATAAACTCGGTTATCCTTTAAAACATTATTTAAGTATATTGAGAATTTAATAAGAGTAAAATGAATGAAAAAACAGAAATATATAGAAATAACCATAGGATACAGACATTCATGTGCTTATTGAGAGGTAGATTATAATATTTTATCATTGAAAACTTAATCATAAATAGTCATAATAAATAATGAGATTGTAACATAAAGCCCTTACCTCAAGTTTGGATTTATTCAAAAGAACATTAACCACCTATATAATAAATTTAAATTTTTTATAAATCTAAAAAATAATTATTTACATACTTATAATTTCATATATAATCCACTTATAACATTTCAACCACCATTTATTTCTAAATCCTTTTAAAATTTTCATTTTTTAGTGTTAACTATTTCATTTTTGATGAGAATTTTGGATTGTTTGTTTTAGTCCTTATACTTTGATCATGGTTATATAATATTATAATGGACTACGATTTTCATACAATAATACTTCCTATTTTTAGATGAACATTCAATACATTTCACAAATACATTCCCAAGGATTGTAATGGGTTATTGAATTTGGAGACTAGGTACAAAATATTCTTATTTAGTTAAATATTATCAACATATTTCATAAAGATATTCCCCTTTTTTACTATTCATAAACACACCCTACTTATAACCTTTATTTATAACCCAAGTAAATGAAACATAATAATGGGTGAGATTAGATGCTCAATAAGGGTAAAGATTGGAGATATCATTATATGATCATATGAAATCATAATATATGAATAATGTTATGAGTTCATGAACATAACTTACAAAGTTAATACCTAATATGTAATAGATCATTAACATGTGTCATGGAACAATGCATTATCATTCTAAAAGATATGATTCAAAATAGTGGAAAATAATTATAATTCATGAACCATAAGTTCATGTCATAAAAGAGTGGCACCAGAATAGGTATATAAACAATTTAATTTGACAAGTACAACTACAAATACCATAAAAAATAGTATATCAAGCCACATCACCTGTTTCCCATTGTAGATAAAGCCCATCAGCCTGTTTCCCATTTTGCATCAATCCCATCATTTTGTTTCCCATTTTGGATCAAGACTGTTGAATTGTTTCTCATTATTATCTTATGAGATATAAATCATTACCCAATAAATTATAGGGATATATTGTCCCCACATATCACATACACCATAAATTTACATGCCACTAGGTCATAAAACATTAACCATAACATATCCCATTGAAATAAAATTGGTTTCATAAATAGTTCATCATAGCATAACCCATAGAAAGGAAATGGGTTTCATAATCATCAAATCTACTCATCATATCATAACCCATGGAAAAGGAATGGGTTTTATAAACATCTCATTATCATAAACATAAACCACCTAAATAAAGAATAAAGATGTTATTATTGGAAAATATCCCCCGTAAATCTTAAGTAACATAAAAGGATGTCATCTAAGAAGGAAAATGATTTTAAAGAAATAATTTGGAACATTTCATGAGGAAAATAATATTTACACTTTGAAAATCACTTTATAAAATTAAAATTTTAAAAAATATTATAAAATAATTTTACATGTAAATAATATTTGAAACTTATAATAGAATCCTTAAAAAATTGAGATGCCATGATGATTGAAAATACCATTCATTCCATACATTCTATAAAAAGATTCTATCCAAATTTTTGGTAAAATTTAAAAGTACCTCATTTAGAATATTATAAGAAGATCCCTTTAAAATAGTTTTTTAAAAATTTCAAAAATGGGTAAAAGAATTATTTAAATAATCACTTTAAAATAGCATAAAGTTTCTTCAAAAAAATATTTAGAAAAAATATACATGAAATTATATGTTTTTTGAACGAATAGAAAAAAATAATTTCAGTTTTCTGAGAAAACATTCTTTTGGACTATTGAGTACATAAAGAGGGTAAAATGAAGGGAAAATATGTGTTTTCATGAAATATCCATAGTATAAAAAAATTAATGAGTTTACTGGGTGATATATTATAATATTTAATAATTAGAAACATAATCATAAATAATCTCAATAAACAATTAGATTGTAACTTAAAACCTTTACCACTTTGGTAGTGGTTCGATCATAATCCCCATGAAATAAATAATCTTAGATAGATATGTATATACTTTAATTAGAATGATAAGGATCATAAATGACATTTATAATAATTATACAAAAAAATAAGTGGTGTATATAGTTCATGTGACCCACAAAAATTAAAGTGATATGAAGGTACCTTATCTCAAGTCTCGACTTCTTTTATAGATGTTCATTCCTCCTTCTTTTAGAACAACCTACTTTGAATATCTTATTAAGGACCACTGATTTGGTATTTTGGGAATGAAATTATCTATAGAACACAGGTAAGGATGTTGGGAATATATTTTTTTAAGGTTGGTCAATCCAAAGGGATTGAGGGCTTTGAGTAAGTGAGGGGAGGCAGTGAAATTTTATAATGGGTGAGGAGTGACATATTTGTAAAAAACCAAAAATATTAAATAATGGGAAGTCAATATCACCCAAAGTGCCTCCAAAATTGATTAATAATGGAATAGGGGTATGATATGGTTGATAAAAACCTCCACCACAAAAGAAAACGCATGTTTTAAATATATTATTAATTATCATTTAAGTTTACTAAATTTTACCATATTAGTTTTAACCATAGTAACTTGTATATATTTATTTACCTAGGTAATTTATCCTTTAATAATAAAAATAAATGAACCTTATTATATAATTTTAACTCATTTATTATAAATATTAATTCCAATTTTTAAAATAAATTTTTTACATATGTGTAAAAATAATTTTTACATAGACACATGTAATACACAAAACCTCATTTTAACCATATTCACCATAATTAATTTTTATTATATTTATTAATATTTTTGACAAGAAATTAATTTTACCTTATTATATAATACAAATTATTATGATTCTAAATATATATGTAAAGACTAAAAAATTATATATAATTTCTTTTAAATTATTTGGGATTATTATGAGTCTGTGAAAATTGACGGTGCTCGATTCTGAGGACCAGTGTGCTCGAAATGGAATTTTGAACTTTTTTTAAGGTGTGTTTAGTAAATGTGCAGGAGGCAATTTATATATTTTGAACCGGTTCTTAGATTAAAAATCCAAGGGCACCATTGAATCCACAACACTGGGATTCACTTAAAAGAAGCTTAACTTCGACTGTAGTTGGTCGGGTGGAAAAGTTAGTTTTTGTGACTTTTTAAGGAATAATAAAATAACATAAAATTTTTATTTTATTTTCTACCAACGTTTGACCGATGGTGGTGGGATTTTTGAGTTGTCAATCTATTTAAAGGATTGACCAATTTTTTTTGTAACCACACTGTTAAGAGATTAATAAGTTCATTCATTAATGAACCTCATTAATCTCTCACAGCGTTAAACACCTTTCCACATGTATTTAAATGAGGCTTGGGTTGGGGTTATTGACACGGCTATAAGGAACCTCTGGTGAAGTACTGTGACATATTTTTCTAATGGAGAAAAGAAGCTTGGATGGGAACGATCCGGGATCAACGAACACTGGTGGCTTGATCAAGCATGGATTCTTCTTCCACAACCACGACGTCTTCTCCAAATCTGAGGTAGGGGTTTTGTTTAAATTCATGTGCAACATTTCTTTTCCTCATTCTTGAAAATAATGATGAATCACAAAAGTAATATGGTTTATCAATACTGAATTAATTACTCCCGTTTAATATCACTCTAATGCTGAGGGCATGCGCCAAATGAACAAGGCCCAGACCCTCCACCGCTTCAGTATTTGTTTCGTTCTTCAGGTATGAATTTCCAACTCGACGATAATTCGAATTAGATAGCCACACAGTGATGAAATCAACTTGGGAGGACCATATGTGCATTTGGAAGGGAGGACGGACCACTAGAGCTCACCGAGTGGCCCATGTAAGATATGCCGGTGTGGCACCAGCATGTCGGAACCGGCGAGCGATGGAGGCGGCCGACATCGGCCGACCACGGTGGCAGCGGGCGACACACCGTCGCACGCTGTGGAGGGGAGCCACAACATCAAGCTGCGACAACAGTAGGGGTGGTCGGATCACAGCTGGATGTATTTGCGGAAGGGTGGTGAACTGTTTCATGCCGCAGGTGGAGGTCATGATTTCAAAGCCACGACGGAGGGGGGACCGCGCCCTATGGGTGCCTCAGACAGCAAGGCGGCGCCACGTGGTGTCGCTGGTTGAAGAGTCTAACGACTCTTGAGCCGTTCGAGAAGGAGGAGCCACATGACCCCTCATGAAGATCACCCCCAGCCAGTGGGCCAGGCTAGTTCGCTACCCAACGGGCCTAGCCTGCCATTGCCCAGCCCAGCCGGTTCGGGCCGGGTCGGTCCTCTACCCAACGGGCTGAGACCGTCGCGACCCAGCCCATACGGTTCGGGCCAGGCTGGTCTGCGACCTTGCGGAACGAGCCTTCTGAGGCCCAACCGGTTTGGTCTGGGCTATATCAGACTTGAACCGGTTCATGTTTACCCTAATCGGGTCGGATTGGGCCAGGTCGGTCCGACCGAGTTGAACCAGACCCAGACCTTTTATGGCCTAGTTTCACTTAAGAGGCCGTATTTTACAAACCAGACGTCTGTTTGAAAATCTATCTGTGGCGTTGAAATACTTCGGATCAGACTGTCATTCTAGATACTCCAGCTAAGTTTTGGATAAAGTTGGAGTATGTCTGGGTTGGATCGTACCCAAATCCAACTAGGCCCTCGGCACTAAAATGACTATAACACTCAAACCAGGCATCTTATTGACACAACGTCTGTTGTGTTGAAACCCTTATGACATGATAGATCATTGGGTTACTTCTTTGTGGGACTTTGTGATGGTTGAAGTACAACCGATGGATTGAGGAGAGGATCCTCCCAGAATCAAGCGTACTATGTATGGGAATCTAGTGGCTTGCTGAGACATGAAGAATGAATAGCGATCCTGTGTGGTTCAGCACCTAGAAATACTGTATGGATCACTACCTAGTGATCTTGTATGTATTATAACATAGCAATCCTATGGGTATCAACACTTAGAAATCCTGTGTGGATCATCACTGAGAAATCCTATGTGTATCAACAGTAGAACCCTTGACAGAATAAGATGATCTAGCTTTATGAATAATAATCTGTACTTTTGTACTTAAGTTATACCAGGCTTGAGTTGAGTCTTTTTCTTTGTGATTGAGATAATGATTTTTTGTGTTTCTTTGTTTAATTCTGAGATACCTTCGGGGGTCTCGGGGTCTTTAATGAGTATTGTTATACTCTCCTCTGCACGGGCTTCACCCGTACCTTGTTGTGTCTTGTGTAGAAGATGAGCAGCTTGGCTGAGACTATAGAAGCAAAGACCAAGTGGTACCTGGAGGTGACTGGTTGAAAAGGAGATCTATGAAGAGGAGCTGTACCTACCCTTCAGGTAGGATCCTTGGTGGACAATCTCAGGAGCTGTTTTCATTTTATATTTTCTGTTGTAGTTGTATCTTTTCAGTTGGACTTGTATTCCGGACCCTTTACTTTAGTACACACTTTTACTACTATAGTTTTACTTCGTGGTTGCATCTTGTTGTGTTATTTGACTATGTGTTTGTACAAGATTAAAGTCAATGAGTGTCCATTTTATTGATACACCTTTCTGGTTCTTTTTTCCAACCCTTGGCCTATGGAAGGAGGGCTTGGGGTGGTCACAATACATTCCCTGGGGGATGGGTCATGACAAAGTGGTATCATAGGAGTTGTTTCTATCGAAGAAGTAGGACTATGATCTTTCCATTGGATCAATAATGTTAATTTTTTTGAGGGAGGTTTTCAGTTTAGGTAGTCCAATGTTGGTGCAGCGGCCGACATATCCATACACTAGGACCCTGAATTCTGATTTCTGACTAGGTGCATGAAAACAATAATTACATGCATTTTGGAAATGTTTTTCTTTTGATCTCATTTGAGTCAGATCACCAGGTATAACTTATTTACTATGGAATACCTGTTTATTTTCATGACACTACCTCATAGAAAGCCATATAGGATTCTAGAGAGATTACACGATGATGGCTCACCAAGCGACAATGATTCGGTGTAGGGCCCTCTTACTGTGTTGGCACCTTCAAGTGGTGTACCAATTACACCACCACTTAGAGGGAAGCAGTTTCTACCAAAACCCACTGGAAGACTACGCACACTGACTTATTTCTTTGCACAAGTTCCAGAGACATAGGCCTCTGAGGTTTCGAGGCAAGAAAGATCCCCAGGAAGCTGAGGACTAGCTGAAGGCTGTGGAACGAGTTTTTCATTTAG
This sequence comes from Viscum album, assembly GCA_963277665.1. Classification (NCBI taxonomy): domain Eukaryota; kingdom Viridiplantae; phylum Streptophyta; class Magnoliopsida; order Santalales; family Viscaceae; genus Viscum; species Viscum album. The sequence continues at coordinate 1,450,852,094 of OY728152.1, read as the reverse complement.
TGGAGACACCATAATATCAGATGGTGATCCTACATGCTAGCCTATTCTAGGTAACAATAGGGATATGGTGGAGTTTGACTCTCCAGACGTATGAGGATGCGACACTCTCCTAGTCGGACATCGAGACCCTCTTCAGGGAAGCATTCGTACCAGCAAATTTATGCTCAACGTGTATCCAGGAGCTGCTGCACTTACAACAGGACAACATATCAGTGGCTAATTACTCAGAGAGATTCCTTGACCTCTCACACTACTCTAATGACATGGTACAAGACCCTTTATTTAGGGACCAGACCATTGATCAGGGTCTCTGGTTGGAGATCAGAGAATTGATGATATCACTCAATATCCCGATGTAGGCTGGAGTGCTCAGGTGAGTATTATTGGTGGAGATCTTCTTAGCTAGGTAGGCACTGATGGTGAGAGACACGACTAGATGATAGGTATCCATGTTATATACAACAGGTAGTAGGTAGATGATGTAAAGGTCTAAGCGGTCCAGACTTTCTGGTGGACAACCCCATGACCTTGGGTCGGAGGTGCATAGATCAAAAGGTAGAGGAGGTATTCTGAAGACTAAATCCTATTAATCTTGAGGCAGACATGAACACATGGCTCACAACTGTATGACTCCCCACATAGATGATCATAAGATGACTGAGGGACCCCTGAGGCAGTGGATGAGGTTCAAGCGAGGGGGTTTGCAGGGTGGAAGACGTGGTAGAGGGGGAGGTTGTGGTGGACGATGGTTTGAGGTTCTACCACTACCACCCCAGGTGGTCCACTTCGACCAGAGGGAGTGGGCGGATAGGGACGAGCACAACTTCAGACAGCTGAGGCCTACGAACATTGTGCTCCAGATATTATTTGAGGTACGATATATGTCTTCTCCACCCTAGATGTAGTACTTATAGACACATGTTCTAGTCACTCTTTTATTTCCACGACACTCATTCGGATATCAAAGATTCCAATGGAACCGTTGGGTCGATCCTTACAATTAGAGACTCTTACGAGAGAAGATTTGACGACTACAAACTGGTGCAGACAGTGTGAGCTCACTATAGGATGTGAGAGATTCAACTAAGATCTCCTAGTAGTAGCATCCTGGCCTTACGATGTCATCTTGGGTATGGAATGGCTATCCATAGTCCATGCTCAAATTGAATGTTTTAGGACAAAAGTGTGGTGTGTCTGCGAGGATGAGAACAAGTTTTCCTTCACCATCAAGAAGAAAACCTTTAAAGTACATGATGGACTTACTCAGAGGAGGGTGCAAACGATCACTAATAAGTTGGCTAGACTTACCCTCAAAGCAGTTGATGTGGGGAGTCCAATTTATTCTATAGTGGTGGACTAGTATGCTGATGTCTTTCCAGATGATGCTCTAGGACTACCTCCTCACAGAGTGGTAGAATTCTACATCGACCTGTACCATGAGACCACACTGATATCTACACCATCACATTGGATAGATCTCATGGAGCTTTGTGAGTTGTGGGTATAGTTGGGGGACTTTCAGAAGAAGGGGTTTATAAGGCCCAATGTTTCTCTATGGGCATCCCCAATTTTGTTCACCAAGAAGGAATATGGGAGTCTGAGGTTTTGTGTGAACTATCAGTGCCTGAACCAAGTGACAATGAAGAACAAGTATCTACTCCTGAGTATTGATGATATCTTCGATTAACTAAAGTGGGTTCAATGGTTTTTAAATATAGACCTCAGATATGGATATCACCAACTCAGGGTACGGGATGAGTACATACCAAAGACAACCTTCAGATGCTGGTATGACCATTACGAGTTCTTGGTGATGCCCTTTGGTGTGACCAATGCTCTGGAACTGTTCATGGGGCTCATGAATAGGATCTTCTAGCCTTACCTCAATCACTTCATGGTGGTCTTCATTGACGGCATCTTGATATACTCGGCGTCGGAGGAGTAGCATGACACACACCTACATAAAGTTCTGGACACACTTTGAGAGCACTAGTTTTATGGAAAGCTCTAAATGTGCTAGTTCTGGACATGGGAAGTCCACTTCCTATAGAACGTTATCTTAAAGGTTGGTGTTATAGTGGATCCAGCAAAGATAGAGGCATTGATTTCTTGGGAGCCACCCAAGAGTGTGACTGAGGTGCATAGTTTCCTGGGATTGGCTGGGTACTACCGAAGATTTGTACCTGACTTTTTTAGAGTTGCGATACCCCTGTCAGCTTTTACAAAGAAGGGAAAAACCTTTGTGTTGATGGAGATATGCCAGTAGATTTTTCAGGAGATGAGGCAGATACTAACGAGTGCCCCCATCTTGATGCTACTAGAAGAGGGCATTGGGTATGTAGTTTACTATGAAACATCCTATAACAGACTAGGTTTTTTTCTGATGTAGAAGTCACCAGTGATCACCTATGTCTCACGATAGTCTAGACAACATGAGAAGAACTACACTACCTATGACCTAGAGTTAGAAACAGTGTTCTTTTCACTGAATATGTTAAAAAACTACTTGATTGGAGAACGTTTTATAGTCTAATATGATCACAAGAGTCTTAGGTATATCTTCTCTCAGAAGGACCTAAACCTAAGACAATGATGGTGTAATGAGTTCCTCTAGGACTATGACTTTGAGATAGTATACACTTTTGTGAAGGGGAAAATAGTAGCAGATGTGCTCAGAAGGAGGTCTGGTCTATAGTTGCTGAGTGAGGTGACAAAGTATCTAACCACGTTGTAGTTATCCTTTGTGGATAGTGATGGATAATATTATCTCCAACCTATGATATTTACTCCCCCAATCCTTTAGTGAGTCAGGGAGGCACAACATGGGGACATTGACTGCAAGGCCTGACGTGCTCAAATATCCTCAGGACAGGTGCCTAATGGATTTTCTGAAGGTGGGGAGAATGTCATCCTGTTAAAGGGACACACCATGGTTCCAATGTCACAATGAGAGGAGGTGTTGAGGGAGTTCCACACATCCCCTTTGGTGGTATATCCTGGTGTGGTGAAGATGTACCAGGACTTCTGGCGTCAGTACTGGGGGCCAGAGATGAATAAATCAGTGGCAGAGTTTGTATCACGATGCCGCACTTGTTAGCTAGTGAAGGCCGAGAATCATTTACTAGTGATATTATCTCATCCACTTGAGGTACCAGAGTAGAAGTGGGATGGTATATCCATGGAATTCATGACGGGGCTACCATGTATGTCTAGGGGCCATGATTCGATCTGGGTGATCATTGAACGACTCACCAAGTCGGCCCACTTCTTACCCATCTGATAGTAGAGATCAGTAGATAGATTGAGACGCCTCTACGTACAGAATATTTTACAGCTTCTTGGGGTGCCATCGACGATCGTCTTAGATCATGATGCTCATTTTATATCCCATTTGTGGAAGGGATTACATGAGGCAATTGGGACACAGCTATGATTGAGCACCACCTTTCATCCTTAGACAGATGGTCAAATGGAGCAGACCATTCAGACACTTGAGGATATAATTCATGCCTTTTTCCGTGATTTTGGCCGCATTTTGGAGGACCACCTAGCATTGGTGGAGTTCGCTTACAACAACAGTTATCACTCCACCATAGACATGGAACCGTTTGAGGCCATGTACGGATGACCTTATAGGTCACCACTATGCTGGAAAGACCCAGGGGAGTTAGCGCTTATGGGTCCAGAGTTGGTATAGGCTACCACGAAGAAGATGCATATCATCCAGGAGAGGATGAATACTGCACAGAGCTGGAAAAAGTCTTATACTGAAAGGAGATGGAGACCCTTGGAGTTTAAGGAGGGAGACAATGTCTTCCTACAGGTCTCACCCTGATGAGGATTATAGAGGTTTGGCCAGGGAAACAAGATATCTATAAGGTTCATCGGACCATTCCAGATCCTTAGAAGAGTAGGAAAGGTGGCGTACCATCTCACTCTTCCCCCACAGATGCACCAGGTGCATAATGTTTTCCATGTGTCATAGCTGAGATGGTATGTGCATGATCAATCACATGTTATCGATTGGGGTGAGCTAGACATCGATAATGAGGTGGCATTTGTTGATTTCCCAGTAGAGATAGAGGATTAAAAGGAGAAGGTCCTTAGTGGGTAGTCATTTCCACTAGTGTGAATTCATTGGCAGCATGAGAATCTCTAGGAGAGCACATGGGAGCGAGAGGCTCACATACGTGTTCAGTACCCCAATTTGTTCTCCTAGTTTTGTTGTAGCTTTCGAGGAAGAAAATCCAAAATGTGGGGATAACCTAATGACCCAAAAATTCCATATAATTTTTTTAAATTATTTGGGATCACTAAATGTTTTTGAAAATTGATGGTGCTCGATTTAGAGTCCCGGTGTGCTCAGAACAAAATTTTGAACCTTTTTTAAGGTACGTTAAGTAAACGTGTGAGTGACATTTTCTATTTTTTGAACCAGTTATTAGATTAAAAATTTGAGGGATCTGTCTGAAGAACCGGTATTCACTTAAGGGAAGCTTAGCTTCGGCCGCAGTAGGTCTGGTGAAAAAGATAGTTTTTTTGGAAATTTTTAAAGAATTATAAAATAACATAGAATGGTTATTTTATTTTCTACCAACAGTTGAGAGACGGTGGTGGGACTATTGAGTTTTCAAGCCATTTAATATCTTGAACCTTTGTTTTATTAATCACACCATTGAAATATTAATAGGTTCATTCATTAATGAACCTCATTAATCTCTTTTTGCATTAAATACCTCCCCCCCCTATTTAAATGAGGCTCGGGTTGGGGTTATTGACATGGCTGTGAGGAACCTCTAGATAAGTACCATGACATATTCTACCGATGGAGAATGGAAGCTTAGATGACAATGATCCATGATCAATGAATGCTGGCAGCTTCATTAAGCTTGAATTCTTATTCCACAACCATGACGTCTTCTCCAAATCCAAGGTAGGGTATTTTAAATTCATGTGAAATGTTTCTTTCCCTCATTCCTGAAAATAATGATGAATTGCAGAAGTAATATAGTTTATCAATATTGAATTAATTACTCCTATTTGATATAATGCTGACATGGAGGGCACGGGCCAAACAAACAAGGCCTAGACCCTCTTCTACTTTGGTATTTGTCTCGTTCTTTAGGGATGAATTTCAAACTCAGCGGAAATTCGAATCTGGGAGCCACAGAGTGATGGAATAAACCCAGGAGGCCTGTAGGCGCATTCAGGAGAGAAAAAATCCATCAAAGATCACCCGATGGACCACATGAAATCTGCCAGTGAGGCACCGACGACCAACACTGGCAGGAAATAGTGGCAGCCGACATCGGCCGACTGCAGTGGCAGGGGGCAGCGCACTGTCGTACGCTGTAGCTGGAGGTTGTGGCTTTGAATCCTCAGTAGATGGGTACCTACACCCTATGGATCCCGTGGAAAATAAGGAGGTGCCACATGGTGTCATCGGTTGAAGAGACGAATAGTTATTGAGTTGTTCGGGAAGGAGGGGCCGCACGACCCCTCGTGCTGGTTGTGCTCAGCCGGCGGGCCTGGCCAGTCCGCTGACCTACGGGCCGAGCCTTCCACGACCCAGAATATTCAGCCCGGGCCGGTCTGTGGCCCAGCCGGTTCGGTTTGGGCCTGGTGGGACTCGGACCGGGTCAGTTTGACTGGGTCAGACCGGACCCGTACCCTTTATGGCTCAGTTATGCTTAAAAGGCCGTATTTTACAAACTAGATGTCTCTTTGATGATCCATCTATGGCATTGATATAGTTGGGATCAGATGGTCCTTATGAGATAATATAACCATGTTTTTGAGATATTTGGAGTATGACCGGGTTGGATAGTACCCGAATCCAACCGGGCCCTCGACACTAAAATGCCTAAAACTCTTAGACTGGATGTCCGATTTACGTGATGTCTATTACATTGGATCCCTTATAACATAACGGATAATTGGGTTACATTTTTGTGGGAATTCAAGCTAGTTTAAGTATGATTGATGGCTTGAGGATCAGATCCTTACAGAATCAAGTGTACTATGTATGGGAATCTAGTGTCTCACTGAGACGTGAAGAATGAATAGCGATCCTATGTGGATCAGTGCCCATCCATCTTATGTGGACCAACACCTAGTGATACTATGTGGATCAACACCTAGTGATCCTGTGTGGATCAACACCTAGCAACCCAGTGTGGATCAGCACCTTGCGATCCTGTGTGGATCCACACCTAGCAATCCTATGTGGATCAGCGCCGAGCGATCCTATGTGGATTAGAAACATAACCCTTGACAGAATAAAATGATCTAGCTTTACGAATAATCTTCTTTACTTCTGTACTTATGTTGTACCTGGTTTAAGGTGAGTATTTTTCTTTGTGCTTTGTGATTGAGATCTTGCTTTTTGGTTTTCCTTTGTGGAATTCTGAGAGACCTTCGGGGGTCTCTAGGTCCCTATTGAGTATTGTTATACTCACCCCTGCACAGGCTTTGCCCGCACATTGTTGTGTCCTGTGATGACAACAGACAACTTGGATAAGAATACAGAATCTAGGACTAGGTTATACCCAAAGGTTACTGGTTGACATAGAGAGCGATGAAGATGAGTTGTATCTACCATTCAGGTAGGATCCTTGGTGGACGATCTCAAGAGTTTTTTTTCTATTTTTTGTTTTCGGTTGTAGTTGTATGTTTTCAGTTGGAATTTTATTCCATCCCCTTAACTTCAGTACACACTTTTACAACTACAATTTTACTTTGTGGTTGAATCTTGTTGTGTTCTTGGACTGTGTGTTTGTACAAGTTTAAAGGCAACGCCTTCCCATTTTAGGGATATGCCTTTCTGGTGCTAGTCTACAACCCATGGCCTATTGAAGGTGGGTTTAGGGTAGTCACAGCACGAGCCCTAGGGGATGGGCCATGACAATGAAATATATTTTATCAAATTAAAATCACAAAAGTTTCATAATTTAATTTAATATTAATCCTGAAGATGTGATGGAAAATGAGTTTTCAAAGAGAAAATTTTTAAAAGATTAAAAAGTTTCTATATTAGAATTCAATATAAAACTGATTCAAATGAACTATATTGGATTAATTATAATATAATTGATCTAATATTTCTTTTAAAACCATTTAAAAAAGAAACAAAACAATATAAATTCTTTAAAAAAAGTACGTTTTCAATAAAAACCAGTATTATTCATTATTCACTGAAAAATTAATCCATTCAGGAAAATACAAAAAATTAACCCCAAGATAATTTTTCATGTTGACTCAAAAAATGAATATAATTTTCTAATATATATTTATAAACTTGGAAAATATTAATTTTATTACTTTTTCACAAAAACACAATAAAAATCTTTTTTTTGAGAATTTTTTTAATTATATAAAGACTTTAACAAAAATTTAGTACATTTTTTATTAATACATTTTATTTATATATAAAAATTATAATTAATATTATAAATGTGTTTATTCATATTCATAATGAAAAAGTATAATGGATAGGTTATAATGATCCTATTTTAAGATTAATATTAATAGTATATTTTGGTTCTTTAAAACTCTGGGTTGCGTGTAATGCAAACTATCAAAGAAATAAAATTTATTTGAAAAAAATATTTCATAAAAACATGAGGTGTTACACATATTAATAATGTTAATCACGGTTTAATTATCATATAAACACACACACACACACACACACACACATATATATATATATTCTTGCATAATATTTATAGATAGAAAAATGAATTACACCATTCATAGAGATGGTAGGTTGTGTGTACGCATGAATGTTGTTTTCACTTTTCAATGGACTTAAAGAAAGAAATTTAAATCATATTTCAACATTAAAAAATAATTATCATATCATATATATCATATATATTAATTAAATATTTCCTTATTAGCATATAATTAAAATAGGAATAAAGAACAAATTACATTTCTCTAGGGATGTGGAAGTCCACACATACGCATGAGTGAAATTATCGTTTTACAACAGAATGAAATGTAAGAAGATATATATGATGTTATAAATAAATAATAATAATAATTATATATAAATAAAATATAAACTTTAATCCTGTCATAATTACCATCCATGAATGATGGTTATGTAAAATGAATCATATCTCTATGCAGAGGTGGTAATCTAGATGTACACTAGAGAGATACATTCACTTATCATTTGATGGACTAAAAGGTTTATAATGGTGATGAAATATTAATAATAAAATTAAATTATATTTAGTTGAATTAATTTATTAATTTATGATTAATACACTAGAATTTGAATAGGTAGAAAAAGAAATAAATTGAAAGAGGTCGTGTAAGATGATTACCTCTTCTTCAGTAAGCCTCATTTAGATCATTTCTTAAGGACTTTTGGAATGGAAGTTTAAGAATAATATAATCTATAATTATTGTATGGGGATGTTAATAAGATAATTGGGTACGTTTGTTGAGCTAGGTTTCTCTAGAAGCTGTAACGGAAAGAGAAAATGGGTGCCCTTTTATAAGTGAGGGGAAGGGAAAACTTGGAATTGCTTAAAAGATAAAAATATAAGAAATTAATTCATAATAAAAATTATTCCAAATGAACCTGAATTATAATAAAAAGATAATATGTTTTAAATATCATAATTCAATGAAAGTTATATATATTTTGGTGTTATTTTGAACCTCGCCTTTTTGTTTAACCCCTTAGTTAACTAATTTTAAACTTAACCGTATTAATGATTTTTTTCAATATTAAAGGGTTATAATTTTACTTATAAGATGAAAATTATCTCATAAATGGAAAATGTAAGACATTTTAGAACATATATTATCCAACTCTACCTATTTAAATAATGTTATTATTTTTAAATAACTTAATAAAATATTTGTTTTTATAAAATATCGGTAATATCATTTTTACACTATTTATTTAATTTGACACTAAAGACACGAAGAAAAAGGTAAAATTAGAATATAATAATTTCAAAAATAAATATTATGTCATATTTATCTACTAAATTTTTATAAAATAATAATTCATCCATTTTTATTACTTTTAATATTTTTTATAATCTTTTACTTTATTTTTTTATTAATTGAATAAACACTGTGTCGATGTTACGTTAGAATTTAAGGTAATTATTCAATCACTAAAAAGTAAAAATAAATTTCCATGATAAAAAATTAATTCATCTTGAAAATAAATATTTATAACTGAAATTATCCTATATTTATCCTTATGTAATTTTTTAGAGATATTAAAGTCAAGATAGTGTTATTTTTCTTTATTATATACTTAAAATAATATAAAGGCCATAACAAAATAAAAATAACATAAAGTGGCTATATATTAGAGAATTTTATGGAAATATTAAGACTACACTCATCCAATATGACAAAGGGAGGTGTTATAGAAATTTGAAATCCTTATCCTAATGTTTTAACCCTGTTCTACCCATTTTACAAATATAGAGGTGACAAATATTTACCAATGTTACTATTCATAATGAACAAAATTGAAAGGTCCATACTTTCAAAATTTGATCCTCCTAATTCGAAATATGGATCCAAATTTTCATGATTCAATTTCTATAACTTACATAAATTCATTTTAAATTAAATGTGCAAAATGCGACAAAAACGACTTTTTAGAAAAAATTATTTTAAGTATATAATGAGATGTATTCTTATTCTATGCCTAGAAAAATATTTGATGAATGTCAAAAAATAATTTATTAAATATTAAATATATAAATTTAATTAACCATTCAACAATAGTGATTAATTTAATTTATTAAGATAAAAAAACATTGTGTGCATAAAATAGTTATTTTAGAAAAACATATCTTTTACTTTAAATTGATTTTATTTTTATTTATAATCAGTTTATAACTAATGAATTAATTTTATACACATGTGGACCATAATGTTTTCATAATTTAATTAGTCTTATTTATTCCAGAAAATGTAACCACTATATTATATGGGTATACTATATTAAAGGTCATTTACACTCAAGGTTGTGTGCATATCAAGATATCAATGAACTTTTTATTTCAAGATAAATATATAATAAAAACATAGGGTGTTATAGAATTGGACTTGTGAGCTAAGTTTAATGGTGGGGACCACCATAGATTTGTTCATTAAATGGGAAACAACCCCATTATAATTTATGATGGACACATGATGTTAAGAATCATCTTTTTGTTTCAATAATGAAATTGAGTGATAGATTTTTTTTGATAGTTTGATTTCATTATGTTTAGATTTTTGTTGAGAGTGTATTTGGTGTTCAGAGTTAGAGAATGATTGTTTGAGTGGGATTTTATAAATGGAATAGTTTGGGTGATGTGGTTTGATGACCATAGAGACTTATCAAGGATGCAAAATTTTATAGTGGGATGGTAGTAAGGTCTCATGTTTTTACAAGTTAAAAATTGTATAAGGAAATGTTTATTTTGGTTTTTTGTGAGTATGAGTTTTGAAAAAAGTTTTCAAATATAATTATGAGAGTTCTAACACCTTAGACAAGTGTTTTTGGATTGTAATGGAGTTCAAAAGGTGGCTGAGAGTAGTGGGTAAGCATTAGAGGAAGGTCCAGGTGGTCGAGCTACTAGTTTTCTATATACTACTACCAGTAGTGATTTAGTTTCCTCGGAAGTAATCTATTTTCACTACTGCGCTCACTTGTGAGCCAGTGGTCCCGTACCGGCTAGCTGGTGGGATATCGACTTGCTGATGAGGTGAACCAATAGTTGGTGGTGTCTTTTAATGGTTGAAATTACTAAATTAACCCATTTTTAGAGGGATATACCCTCTTTCTCTCTATTTTTGTGCACATGGCTAACCCCCTTTCATCACTTCTTCAACTTCAAACCCCCTTGATTTTAGGGTGTTTTTTATAGAAATTTTCAGTGGTTAAAGGTATGTATTATTCTCTATTTAATTCTTTTATATACTTATTATATCTTTTCTAATTTTTTATTTCTATGGGTTAAGGTTCTTGGTTGATTTCATCAGATCATGGTAGAATCATCTCGATTTTATGGGGCTTCCACTTAGCCTTAGTATAGGATGTCCCGAGACAACTTCCACATTCCATCAAACATCATTTTTATGTGGCATGTCACTATAGTAATTTATAAAAAAATTATATTTAAATAAATCAATTTAGTGATGAAATTATTATTGATAATTTTCAATTTTACCAGAAATGGGGTCAGGATTGAAACATGAACCTCACATGGGTGGTTGGTTGTGGTTTCAGTGCGCAAGCATCAATTGGTGAGAATTTTGGAATTATTACTATTTTTTATAATTTTTATATTAATTATAATCTTCATAATTAATTGATTGGGTATTCTTGGAATGGTTTAGAGACTTGGGCAGTTAGAAGATGACCAGTTGAGCCAAGACGAGGCTTAGACATGATTAAGAAGAAGATGTTAGGAATCGAGTTAATAATGGGAAAGGATTCAATTATGGTAGGTGGTCCTATAACTATCTCTATGGTTTTTGATTTTTTTATAGTAATTTTGGATGTTTAGTATCTCTATAATGGGTGTGGGATCCCCTTTTAATAATGTAATTTTCCAATTTACAGTAAATGGTTTGAATTATTTTTAAATTGTTATACACTTATGAAGTGTCTTGGAATAAGAAATGTTCCAAGGTCCATCATGGACCTTTGATCACTAGAATACGTTGCATGACCACTAATGTACATGGTCATGAATATTTTTTTACTTCCCTTTATCACCCAAATCCCTTGAGGGGTGTGACTGAGATGAGTGTGACCTAGTTGTCCTTGTTTAGGATATGGATGATACCTCTCGGAAGAGTTGATGTGACATGAAGAGTGTTTGGCCCCATGGTCTATACATGGCCCTAGTTATACATTAAATCCCTTAAGATTGTTGAAGTGAACATGGGATGATTATTCCTTCCCCTTGAAATGTGACTACCATTTGGGCAGGCCATCGGTATATTCTTGATATGTTGGGTTCGTTAACTGACCTAATATAAACCTAAACTTTGAGCTGGGATATGAGTTATCTCTCTATACCATTGATGATACGAAATATACCATGTATATTTCAAGGATGTGTTGTATTTATGGCATTGTTGAGGAGTATGGAATCCCCCATGAGATCGGTTATCACCAGATTGAATTTCTTAAGATCGAGGACCCCCAACAGGGTGGCTCCACCATTATACTAGCTTAGATAACCCAAGTAGCTAGCTTGGATTTTTATAGACCCTTATCAGGTGTGTATGGGAAATGGTAATGGATTTTGAGGGTTCCACCTTAGAACACAAACCTTACATGTGATCTGATGGGATATGAATAGTGATGGTGGGTTTAAGCATTCGTCTAACTATTTTTGAGGATAGAAAATGCCCTCATGGGGGTGTTTATATAATTTAGGATTGATAGTTACCTTGGGAAAGTGGTTGTTTTAATTAAAAATAAACCTCATATATTAGGTAGGTATTTGATATTATATAAAACTCTTATAGTAGGGAGTTAATTGATACTAAAGAATAATCCCCAAGTAGGGACATCTGTGATAAAAAAGAAAACTCTACTAATACGGAGGTTTTTGATACTACTGGTGGGTATTCCATGCATTTGGAGTCAAGATTATATTTGATCTGGGTATAGGAAAATTTATACCATTTAAAATATGTTGCGTTTTTTTATTTTTTTTACAGGAATGGTCGAGTATTCTACACTGCTATGGATTCAGTGTTAGGAACTATTATATACTGGAACCTATCATTTTCCAGGTTGAAATACTAGGATGAAGTTTATACTATATACTAGTATAAGTTTATCCCCCCGAGTCATTATCACTATATACCATGAAAAAAGACCCCCCAATTTATTATTATGGTTGGAATGGTCATTAGGACATGCTTAGTAACATTTTGGAAATGATTGAAGTAGGTATGGTCGACCAGGGTCACAAAAAGTGAGGATCGATGATGGTTTATTTGTTTTATTTTTATATTTTATTTATTTATTTAGATCATGTAACATGAACATATCATTACATTATGGTTCTTGTATGAGACTACATTGGTGGTGTCCAACTACGTTTTGTAGTCACACCTTTCTCATTCTTCCATTACACTTGGGTGCCTGAGCATACTCTCACTTGGTTAGAGGTATAGTTTATTCATGGGAATGAGGTTTTCTTGATCAAGAAAGATATCCCCAAATCAATATATTGTGATTAGGTGAAACTTGGAGTTGTGATTAATTCCTCCTGTGTATTTTTTATTCTATATGTATGATTGACCCCATGAGAGATCGGTATTGTATGATTGTATTATTGGTTTTCATTTTTTTGGCATGTTTAATTTATTTATTATTTCTATATAATGTAATGTGATTCATGTGGTCAATATTGTTTTCGTTTCTAATATTGTGGATACTATCATACAAGGGGTATAGTCTTCCTATGGTACCACCTTAGACCACTGATTCTAGCTGGAAGCCTTTGGAATATGGGAAGGTGCACCTATGGTCATGTAACACCACCAGTTTAGCTACTATACTGAGTGATATAGTTTGATATGTTAAATATCCAAAATTAGTTTTTGATATTATTTCATAGTTTAGTGTATATGATACAATATAAGGTTCTTTGGCACCAAATATTTTAGGCTTTAATGCAAGTGGGAGATTAAGGGATATATTCCCAAAAGCTATATTTCATTGGATGCAATTATCTTTGTCATATTATAAAGTATGGGGATATCATAAAACCATGTGATTTAATACCTTCATATGGTTCATGGATATTACATATTATAAAAAATACATATATCATATACATACCTCTTGGCCAGGCATATTATATGGCTTGATGAGATCATTATCCCGTGAATAATATAGTATGATAAATTTCTATCTACATTGATTCATTTAAAGTAGTGGGGTGTTAAATAGTTTAACACATAAATCTCTTACACATTGGTTATAATAAATGAATTGTTACATAAGTTGAAATTCTTGAGAGTTCATTCATTCAATAATTTTATAATTTTGATGCTGAATTTACTCATACATTATTCCACAAGATTAAATCCATGCCCTCTCAAGGATAACCCTTGAGGTCTTTATGAGAGTCTTCTACCATATGATGATATGTAAGATTGATTTCCAAATCCTATGATGATAATCCTTCACCCTATAACACTCTTCTTCAGGATCCTTCACATCACGAGGTAATTTCATACCACATGGGATAGAGAATACCCCTTGTTGTGTGGTGTGTGACACATCATTTAGATTGAGACCCATGCAACCTATCTGTTTATATTTTTTCATAATAAATTTTCAGGGCCATTGGATTTTAATCCTATGGTTTACACCATTTATATTACAAATTAATGTATAAAAATTATATTCATGAATAATAAATTGGGTAATAAAATAATCAAATGATCAATTCATTAATTTAGAAAAAAGATTAAATATTCAAAAAATATTCATAAATGAAGATAAAAAACACTTTATAACATAGGTATTCATTATAGACATTCTATAATTTAAATGAATATAAACATTTTATATTTATTCCCAAAATATACTCTTTCATATTCATTATATAAAATTTACTTTAAATATATGTTATTACATTAAATATAAAAATTTTATATATCAATTTATATGATGTAACAATTTACATAATTGAAATATCATAAATTTATTATTATTTAAGTATTTTTCAAATCAATCATCAAAAATAATTGTGATGGGGTTTAAATAATTTTTCAAATCAGGATTTAATTTGAAAAATTAAAATTTAATATTATAAGTAATTCATAACATAAAATATAAACATTTTTCTATTTTTTTATTATCTTATAATTTATAAACACCTTATAAGTCAACCTTATAATTTATAAAAAATCATATTATTTATAAATTATAAGGACTTCCATATAACTTTATAAATAAATTTTAACATTAAAATTTAATATTATAGAATATTTAATAAATGTTTCTTAAAAATTTAAATAATTAATTATAAAGATTTTATAATTAATTAATTTATAAACAAAATTATAAATAAATAAATAAATATCACATTTTACTTTCGTCCATAATTTCTTAACATTTTATAAATTATACAATACAATTCATTGTTAAATATTTATTAAATTCTTTCCATATCTTTTAACAATGTTTATGATTAAAACTACTTTTGGATATGATATTTACAGTTAAAACATCGACCTGTGTTATAGTTGGCCTAGTAGCATTGAATCATTGTAGAAAAACATTTCATGAGATTAAACCATAAAATAGATTTAGATAAGGACCATATAACATTAATCCAACATTGTATCATATTAACCATGAGGCACTAATCATATATCACATTAGGTGAAACATGCACTCATGTGAGACTAATCTTGTGGCGTAGTGACATGCATAAAATGATACTAGAACCTATGTATGAATAACTAAAGTGATACATGACATTAAACCCAACAAGAGAGATATTTAATTGGATTAAATTCACATAATTCAATTACCATGTAATACTAAATAAGATCGATTTAACATATGGTGTTTACATAAGATTAATATGCGTTGGATTAAATCCAACATATAGGTGTTTGTGTATGAATCATAGTGAGTATTAAGGACTTTCATTAGATTAATTGATTCCAAAGCATGTTATTTTAAACCAAAAAATCTGTTCAATTTATCAAATGACTTATTAACCTATCTTATGTAGTGATATAAACTTTAGCACATGCAGTCATATTTAACGACTCAAACTAAATTTCTTAAAATTATCCAGTGATCTATTTTCTGCAACATCATTCAAACATTCATTTTAAGCAGGATTTCAAGATCCAAAGGGCCTGGCATAGATCTAACAAACATTTTTAAGTTTATTTGGTTAGTTTAATAATTAAATTTGGTTGTGTATGTGAATAAGAATCCAAAAGAAAGGAATTCCATGTTTAAGAAACCCAAAACTATATTAACTATAAAATAAAGAGAAACTATAATGTGTACCTTAGAGTGAAGATCACCAATTACCATCTTTATCATACAGGTTTAATGAGGATACTAAGAGGCATCCAAAATACATCCCTCATCTATGATGTATCTATGAGAAATCAGGAATCACCCATCTCACGGGTGATACCCCAATCAAACTCATAACATGCTAGTGCCTCTCAAAGAAATGAGAAGAGGAGGAATAAATCTTTGAGGGAGAAGAAGATTTTCCAATATCTTATCAATGAATAAAAAACCTATCGTATGGCTATATCCACCTTTTTATATCCTTCGAGGCTATCTTTATAATTCCATAAAATAACTCATACATTACAGAACATATGAGTTATGCGTGCACTTACAAACTTTTTTGTATTCCCATTGTCGAAACTTGAATTCATCATATGAATTAAAATAAATCCCCATAATATATGAGTATTATGATATCCATATGTCGATAAACTCAATGTGAAAATGGTATGATATTGTATAAAAACATTTATGATATTCCAAACACTAAGGAGTTTGCAATGCTATGGTTTTACACAAATCATAAAATATGATTGTCACTTATCATAAAATATGATAATACCTAATACATATCACATATGTATGGGATTTATGGTATATATTATTCATATTTTTTAAATTATATAATCATTTTATCCCATGTTAATGGTTTGAGGTTGTTTGGATAAAAATTAAAAAATTACTTTGGCATAAGACCGATGAATAATAATGTTTTTCCCATGGTCCTATTATTTCAAAAAAATTAAAGATTGAGATAAATTTCATTAAAAGGGTATATAATTTCAATAATTTATTTTTAATTTTATAAAAATACATGAAATAGATTTTTAAGAAAAAACATGATGGTTAAAGAGGAAATAAAACATTAAAATTCACTTAGGTAGTGTAAACCTATCATAGGTGGTCACTATTTTTTAAGATTTTAAAAGAAATTAAAACATAATGAATATTTAATTTTCAAAAATAAATTAGAGTATAGTTATAATACCATTTTAGTTTTTTATAATGATTACATATATATAGATGAGTGATAAGTTGAAGAAAAAATAGAAGCAATGGGATTTAGTAGGAATACTTTAGTAATTAGGACAAATCCTTTTGTATTCACCCTAATGCTTCTAGGAATGGTATTTTGATTATACCAGGACATAAAAAACAATATTAAGAGGGTTTGGAGTGGAATTTTTGAAAATAATTTGTTGAGGAATAAGTTTGTATGTGAATAGAAATGGTTGGAGGAGGGATGCATTTATAAGTGAAGGGGATGAGTGTCTTCCAATATAATATTGATTAATTAATTATTTTTTCTCAAGATTATGTGTACTTTTGATGATGGTGGATTATTAGTGGAAGCGAAACTAGAATCACTTCAACAATGCACACAAATGTGAAGGTTCTCTATTATGGTCCATATCTCCTATCTCAAAGGTAATCGCCCCTGGTCTCTATCTGATTTACATACCCGTATTTCCCATTGTAGGAACTCTATGAATTGGAAACTAATTCCAATTGTAAAAGGGTATTTTCATATACTGCTAAAATATTAGGGGGAATTTGATAGGATTTTGATGTTAGGGAACCTCAATTTAAATCCTGATTTTCTTTGAATTTCTGACTGGGACTCTAGCTTTAACCTGCACACTTATCCCAACATAATGGATCAAGAATGGATCAAACTCCACGGTCTTAATTGGGTTTTTTGGCATCTAAAAATCCTAAATGACATAGTCTCCTACATAGTTTCTCCCCTCAAAATTGACCACCAAACCTTAAATATAGATTTATGACTCTTTGCTAGAGTCATGGTTGAAATTAATCTTGATTCCAAGCTACCTAATACTATCAATTTCACTACAAATGACTAGAAAATAGAAATTAGAGTTGAGTATGAGTGGAAACCTCAATTTTGTGACCTTTTTAAGATCATCGGTTATACCATCTATAACTGTAGAGTGATTAGAAAAAAATTAATCCAACCACCAAAAAATGATTGGAAAGAAATTAGGAGACTTATGAAGGACAACGACCCCTTGTTAAGTGCACCTGAACCACCAAAAAAAAATCCAAAACACGAGTGAAAAAACTAACACTCAAAATCACTTAGGGGAGGACTCAGGTACTAACTGGGAAGATCTAGTTAAAGAGGAGGAAATGGATGAATACCTCTTTGTTGAATTAGTAACTCTAGTCTTAGACACCTTTAAACAAGCCACTAAGATAGAAAATTCCATTACATGTTCAACTGAACAGAACTCATATTCCACACCGATACAGAATGTTATTCACTCCATGGGTGAGAAGGATCCTCCACCTACTCAACTACATTGCACTGCATGCAATCCAGGCACTGCTCACATCATCTCCCCATCTTTAGGTCCTTTACATCCCCAGGACCCCTCCCTTTATAATCATCTATGGACTAGGAATCAACCTATTGGAATTACATATGATCATGTCTCTCCCTCCCATGTTAAACCTTCTCATGTAATCTATGATGAATCTTTGGACTCAATTGGACAAGGTATGAATGTTGGGACCTCACAGTCCTACCCAAAGAATGAACATGACTTTTCTAAACTGTGGCATACTATTTTGATAGATTCATCTCCCAAGATTATAGAAACTGTCAAACCTTTACAGGATAGCTCAACAATGACTCATGAACCTGTAATGTTGGCCCTCAAAAACTGCTATAGGAATAATCAACCATCAGTGGACTCTGGGGTATCCATTCCACCACTTGATATGAATAATGAAACCATAACAATTGAAACAATCCTAATTGATTCCCCCATATCCCACACCTCTCCTTGCAGCCTGTTAAGAGCTAAAAAACAAAACAACACCCCCATAGCTGTGCAACCTATAACTCAAAAAAATTCTGATTTTGTAAGTCATGGTTATAATCCCTCGATACAAGACTCTACTAAAATGTAGGAAAATAATGATACACTACCAATGATATAGTTAACTCCTTCATATTTTTGTATTTTCAAACATCATAATGCATCTCCTTGAAAATCTCCAGGTGTGCCTACTTCTTCTCTTTCACTTAGTGACACTTGATTATTAAATAATAAAAATTTGAATTCCAACCATATTATCAACCCTTTGTTGCTGTGTACTAAGAAGTCCATTGACCCATTATTATATGAATCAGTAAAGGAACCCTCAATGGAAAATCCTGACACATCCACCAATGAACAGGAAAAAACCACTAACACTCAAGAGGTTAGAAGGTCTAAAAGAAACAAAGGCTCTAGTAAAAATAAAAAGCGGAGTTCTAACTCCAAATTGTGGTTTAAATGAAGATTATCTCTTGGAATTATTAAGGAATATCTAATCTTGATACGTTCAACTTTTTAAAAAGAATGGTTCATACCCATCGTCCCATGTTATATGCTATTGATGAACCTAAAATCTATTTCTCCTCTAAATACACATATTTATGTCAACATAATTAAATTTTCATTGGTTCTATCAATAACACCCTCAATGTTTATTATCTATGGATTTTTTTGCACTCATGTTTATATAATAAAAGCATCTTCAACAAATATGATCATATTTTTACACAATCTTTTAATATTGAGGGAACTCTTGCTTATTGCTCCTTTGTTTATGCTAAAAAAATACCAATAAAGAGGAACTCACTAATACGATCTCTCTCTTCTATGAAATAACATTAATGACCCCTGGTTTCTTATTGCTGATTTTAATTCCATTCTTAACTCAAGAAAAAAAAATTGGTCCTTCACATACCTCTATTTACACTAGGGAATTCCAAGCCTCGATTGAGGATAACAACCTCATTGAAATTAATCTTACGGGTGAGAAATACACCTGGCATAGAAGACATTATAACAATGTGGTTTCTTCCAAATTGGATATAGCCTTCACAAATGTTTTTTATTTTGATAAATGGGACTTTATCTCCAGCACCACTCTCCACAGGCTGAACTCTGATCATCACCCCATCCTGGTCAGTGCCTCATCCAAAGCCATCAAACCCAGTCCACCATTCATATTTAGCAATTCTTGGTTCTTTGATGATGATTTCTCCCATTTCATCCAAATATTTTGGTCCTCTATGTCACATAAAAAATATGCCTTCGTATGTATCCCCAAATTAAAACATCTCAAAAAATCCCTTAAATACCAGTGTAGCTCCAAATACAAACAAGTTAATAATGAAATAATTCTTCTTAAGAAAGAGCTCAATTATATTCAAACCAATAACAACAACTATTAACTTAACACTGATCCTAATCAAGAGCTAAATTTTTCAATCAAACTCAACTCCATGCTCACATTTAATGAAAATTAGAGAAAACAAGCATTAAAAGTTAATTGGTTAATTTATGGTGATAGAAATACCAAATTCTATAAGTATATTCAACGTATAAAAAAGGCCTGAAAGCCATTATCTCTTCTAAAGGACATGGAAAACCTGATTAATAATGAAGAATATATTTCCCATTATATTTTCTCATACTATGAAACTATATTTAATGGTCCTGAAACCAATAAGGACCTCTTTCCTAAGGTCATTCCAATTGTGATCACTGAATAAGACAACACTTTCCTCCTTACCACTCTGATGGAACATGAAATCAAAGACACTGTCTTTAGTCTAAATCCTGATAGTGATCCAGGTCCTGATGGATTCAACAAGGGTTTCTTTCAATGTTATTGGGATATTATCCATAATGATGTTTGTAATCTTTCAAATTCTTTTTCTTTAATGGGGTTCTCCCTCATGACCTCAATTCTTAGTTTCTCACATTAACCCCTAAAGTGGATAATTACTACGATATTCATTAGTTTAGACCCATTTCTATTATAAATACTCTTTATAAAATTATCACTAAAATCATTGCAAATAGACTTTATACCATCACAGATAAAATTGTCTCCTGGAACCAATTTGGTTTCATAAAGAGAAGATATATTCAAGAATGCATCTTTCTTGCTTCAGAATTTATCAAAAACTTGAATAAAAACAAAAGAAGAGGTGACATAGATATTAAGCTTGAAACCAGGAAATCCTTTGACACCATGAATTAGAGCTTCATATTCAAATTTCTTCAAGGATTTGATTTTAATACACAATTCAACTCTATGATCAGAACTCTTTTCAACTCATCGTCTATCTCTATTTTGATTAATGGCTCCCAAAAGGTTATTTTAAATGCACTAAAGGTGTTAGACAAGGTGATACTCTCTCTTCCATCCTTGTATCAATAGAGGAAGACTATCTTAGCCACTTGATTATTTGTCTGGTGGCCTAGAATAAACTGAAACCAACTTATATCTCTAGGAATTTAAATGCTCCCACCCACCTTTTTTATGGTGATGACATCATTCTCTTCCTTTAAGGTTATAAAAGGAACATCCTCAGCCTCAAAAATACACTCTCACATGTCACGAACTGTCCCCCAGGGCCTGTGATGTGACTACCCCAAGCCCTCCTTCCACAGGCTAGGGGCTGGTGACTAGTACCAAAAGGCGTATTCCCTAAAACTGGGAAGGCATTGCCTTTATATCCCATAAACACACACAAATAAGCACACAGAAAGATACAAAAACAAGTAAACTATTTAGTAAAAAGAGTGTGTACAATAAGAAAAAGGGGCCAGAATACAACCCCAACTAGAAAGTACAAGAAAACTGAAAAGTACAAGTAAACTGAAACAACTATTGTGAACTCCCACCAAAGATCCAACCTGAAGGGTTGGTACATCTCTCGAACGGCCATCTCTATGGTACGACACATCTAATGTCTAACTCTGTGCTACCTCTAGTCCTAGTACTCTCATCCCCAATCAGAGTTGTCCGTCGTATGCACCAAACACAACAAGGTGTGGGTGTAGCCCGTGCAGGGGTGAGTATAACGATACTCAATAGGGACCCCGAGACCCCCAAAGGCCCCTCAAAATCCACAAAGGATAAAATAAAATCATGGAAACAATAGTCAACCCTACTTAGGCATATTCCCATACATATACCTAGGTTATCAAGTATACCCATCTCATTCACGAGGAAACACAAGACCCAACTTATTAGCTCAAAGCTCAACTATTCCACGAAGGAAATAATGACACGAAGGTAACACCACAAAGGTAAGTTCCACAAAGGTAACGCCACATAGAAAAATAACACAAAGGTATCACCACGAAGGAGAGTACCACACAGGTATGCCACATAAAAGAATACCACAAAGGTATCACCATGAAGGCAAGTACCACACAGTTACGCCACATAGAAGAATACCACAAAGGTATCACCATGAAGGAAAGTACCACAAAGGTACACCACACATAAGAATACCACAAGGTATCACCACGAAGGTAAAGACTCAACTCACACCGGGTATAACTTAGGTACAGTAATAGAGATGATTAGATGTAACCATTGAATCATCTTACTCTGTTAAGAGGCAGACCCACGTAGGATCCTAAATCATTAGACCCACACAGGATCCTAGTACATCATTAGACCCACACAAGATCCTAGTACAACAGACCCACACATGATCCTAGTATATCATCAGACCCATGCAGGATCCTAGTAAAACATACCCACAAATGATCTTAGAGTAGTCCCACATGGATTTCTAGAGAGGAACCAAGTGAGACTCACGAACGTAGACCCATAATGTATCCCTAGCATAGACCCACAAAGTATCCCTTTCTCATGTTACCGCCAATAATAGGGTTCCCACACTAATATCGCTCTATTCCGGGAGGATCCTCTTATCAAGCCACAAGTCGATAATCCAAATACCACAAAGTATCAAAAATAAGTATACCAAATTAATTCCATGTAAAAGGGGTCTCAACGCAATAGAATGTGTGTCAATCGAATGCCCAGTCTGTTAGTTATTAGCCTTTTAGTCTAGAGGGCCTGATTGGATTCATGGTCAATCCAACATGATCATACCCTAAATTTATCCAAATCTCAAGTGGGTTATACTAGAAGGACCATCTCTCTCCAAGGTGTCTGGAGCCACAGACGGTTCGTCAAACAGATTCTCGATGCCAAAGTTATGGCCAATAAGGTGTTTCTGGGTCAAGTTGGGCCATGGTCCGGTCCGACCCAGGTCCGGCCCAACCTGCGCTGGGCGGCCCGACCTGCGCTAGGTGGCTAGGCCTGGGTGTCCCGACCTGGCCACGTGTGGGGGGGAGTCGCACGCCCCCCACCTTTAATCACCGAATGGCTGAAGCCATTTGGTCGCCACTTGTTCCGACGGTGGCATGCGGTCGCACCGCCCGTGCTTTCGCGGCTGGCCAAAGCACCGGCCGCCCTCTGTCATCCACCACAACCGGCAATATCCAGCCACCCTTCGGCCTCCGCATGCCCTTTTTCTCTACCGGCGGTGCGGTCACGTGCCACCCCGGTTTCGTGCGGCTAGCCCGGGAGGCAATCACCACCTTTCTCCACCGTGAAGAATACCACAATCATGAAGAACAACAGAGGGATCATGCTGTGTTCATTTGGCCCGCACCCTCCACATTAGATCAGTAGAAGGTGGATCAAGAGGATTAATTCAACTCAAACCATGAAAAACAACAAAACCCACACATGAAGGCTCCAAAGGAGGAGGCACGAGGAAGAAGATTAAAGTTGTTAAAGAACGTCAGCATTCAGAATCTCCACAAGGCACTTTCGATCCGGGATCGACGTTGTTTCCTCATTCTTCGATTCATGGTTCGAGGTCGCTCATCACCGCCTGATTGAACTGGCTTTGTCCTCCATGTCTTGGGCGTCGTGGTACTTTACCAGATCTTCTTCACTTGGTGAAGCCGTGCCAATTCCTCCCCCCAAACTCCATATACATAGGAGAGGGGGAGGGTAATTAATGATCGGGGAATTTATAAAGGTTCATTAATTAGGATCCTTCCTAATTCCCCAAAGGTGCAGTTAATTAGAATTGAAAGGCCAAGCTAATTAATTTATGTTGGCACAATTAAATGGCACAATTTAATTGCATTGTGTTGGCACAAT
Source organism: Viscum album (assembly GCA_963277665.1). Lineage (NCBI taxonomy): Eukaryota > Viridiplantae > Streptophyta > Magnoliopsida > Santalales > Viscaceae > Viscum > Viscum album. The sequence goes on along the minus strand of OY728152.1, from coordinate 1,450,828,030 downwards.
TTAATTGCATTGTATTGGAACAATATAAATGGGAGGATTACAAGGGAGTTCCCCCACATTAATTAGTGGTTCGGTAGTCCCCACCATTGAATTATAATTGGCCAGATTAAAGCTTTTGTAGTCCCCACCTTCATAAACCATGTAGAGAAGTTTCAAAAATAAAATAAAAAAAAGTTTATTTTATTTTTATTCCCACAAAAAACATGAAAACTAACTTTCACCCTTGAACAATTGCAGTTGAGGTCAAAGTCTTCTTAAGCGAATACTCGCACTGCGAGTTCAACAGTGTCCTCATAATTCAATTCTGAGCACTGGTTCATAAGTTACAAAAACCCGCTCGCACGTTTAATGAGCGTACCCGAAAAAAAAGTTCGGAAAAAATTATAACAGTCACCCTTGACCCCCCACATATTGAGGTTAGGATATTAATAATGAAACATGGCCCAACAAACCCAACAGTTCTCTTGGATTTTCAATCCGAGTTTCCGTTTAGATGTTATGAATTTTACAATAAAATAATTATCACTTAATTATTTTATTTACGACAAAAAACTAACTTTCACTGGTGGCCCACACCAACCAATGTTAATATCTTCCTAAAGGGAGTATACCCTCACAAGTTTATTGGTGGTCTCAAATTTTCAATCCGAGTTACCGTTTGTGAGTTATAAGCATTTGAAATATAAAATAATTTATTTATTTATTTTATTTACGGTTATGCCATTTTTGGGTTTTCTCACAAGAAGTCTGCGCCGACTAAACTTAAGTTACACCTAGGGTAAACCTGTCATCCTAAAGGAAACGGTGCCCTCATATTTATGATCCGAGTTACCTTTTAAGAGTTATTTTACCTATTCAGGAAAACTGCTTACACACGCTAATTAAAAATTACCAAACTTCGATGGATCATTCTAGGAACCCTGGGCCTCAGAATCACGTGCTGTCAGATTTCGCGATCTCAAAATAATTCCATATAATTAAAAATAATTATACAGAATTTTTGGGACATTAAATTCTCCCCACCTTTGGGATTTACATCCCTAAAATCCACAACAAAGGAAAAAAAACCAAAAAAGTGTACTGAGAACGAATCTGAGCCCCCTGTTCCCATGTGCTCTCCTGGAGGATCCCATGCTACCAACGTACGTGCCCCAGAGACATAGACCCACCAGGAAGTAACCACTCCTATAGATCCTAAATCTCCCCTGGAACCTCCAAAAATGTCACCCTATCCTCAATGTCCAGCTCACCATGGTCGATGACGTGAGATGGGTCTTACATGTATCTCCTCAGCTGGGATACATGGAAGATGTTGTGCACCTTCTCCAACTATGGTGGAAGGGCAAGGTGATATTCCACCTTGCCAACTCTGTTAAGGACCTGAAAGGGTTCGATGAACCTTGGAGATAACTTGCCGCCCCGACCAAATCTCAGCAAACCTCATCGGGGTGAGACCTGTAGAAAGATGTGGTCACCATCCTCGAACTCCAGAGGTCTCCATCTCCTATCTGCATAAGGCTTATGCCTGTTTTTTATAGTCTTTATGCACTCTTACATGATCTTCACCTTTTTCATGGTAGCCCATACTGTATTTGGTCCCATGAGTGCTAACTCCCCTGGGTCAGTCTAGAACAAAGGCGATCTGCAAGGTCATCCACACAATGCCTCAAAAGCTTCCATCCCAATGGTGGAGTGATAATAGTTGTTGTATGAAAACTCCACTAAGGGAAAGTTTTTCTCCCAGATGCGACTGAAGTCGAGGACGCAAGAACTGTAACACCCCAAGGTTTTGAAAATAAATATAGAATGAAATTTTATAATATATCCATTAAAACATAACTTTGTCTCTTCTAAGTTTTGAATTTCAAGAAGTGGTCATCTAGAGTTGTGTTCAGTAAGTCATTTCGAGTCTGATAGAAAAAGCTTGATTTTTGGTGAATAGTAACATACCCTTATGAATAGTAATATGAATAGTAATATGACCCTAATGAATATTAAATTATATTATTATTTTATTTTTTAAGGCTAGAAGATAATAACATCTTGGTTAATTTTTCATTGTGATAAAGAAGTAGTTGTAGAATTAAAACTGTTAATTTTTTAATTAAGTATGCTTTTATTTAAAAGTTAAATTAATAATATTTAGAAAATTATTTTTTAAAAATGGACTTCAATTTTTAATTATACACGTTGAAAAATGTTAGGGGTGAATTTTTGGGTTTTTTCTAAAATTCTAATTTTTTTGATGAATAGTAAAATACGATAAAATACGATAAATGCTAAATACTTGATTTAATGCATCATAAGTGACGCAAGGATAATGTAAGACCACTTGATTTGAAATCACATGCCATTATTACTATTAGGGGTCACATGAAACAATACTATTGGTTGTCTTGAGGGAAATAATAAAATAATGAATTAAATATTCAAAAATAACTCCTCTCCACAACTATAAAACCCCCCACCACTACCTCTTCTCTTCACACCTCTAATCCTTGAATATCCTCAAAGTTCTACCCAATTACCCTACCCTAGTCTCTCTCCACATACAATAATCTTTTTGTCTTTCCAAAAGAACAAAACCAGTTCCCTTAAGGAGTTTCTCAAGGAGGTTATTTCAAGAGGTAAAGTACCCTTCTTTTTCATTTGGTTTCATATCAGTTTATCTTCTTTTGTTATCCTCTCCTCACCTCCACTATCCAAATGATCATGATAACTCTAGTAATATATATATACTATATTTATATAATTTTAATGGAAGAACCATCATATATATTCTCACTCCGTCACTCATTTTGATAAACGAAATCGACATCGACGAGGTTTTGATTTATAACCTTCGTGGTTGACAAAGTTTCGTTCTTAAATTTATTCTTTATTACTAGTAATGAAACCATATTAATGGTTGAAACCAACTATAATATATGTTTTATAACCTAATTAATATTTAGGAACCAGAAAATGTACATATAATTAAGTTATATGACAAAACTAGTTCATAATAATCCAAATACCGCCAAATAATCGAAGTGGTTCTCATCTGATGATTCATCCTCATTCCATATAACAAAATGACAGCAATGAAAAATACCAAATATTTATGATTATAAATAATATATAATTCCAATCCTGGATATTTATAACCTTTCCACACGAACTCAATTACTTAAAAACAAGTGAACTGAATATGAAAATAAAGGAAACGAACACTCCAGAATGACAGAATTCAATACAATAACTTGTCAATAAAGACATAAATGAACTAACCAGAATTATGGTAAACTAAATACATGTATAATAGGTTCTGAAATAAGTTATTAATAAGCATAATTTCATATTTCATGAGCTTAAGTACATGATAGAAACACGTTTGGAGTTAAGGTAAGGTTTTTTCCACCCGAACATCCATTTTCATTCGGGATACTTTCATTGTCTAATTACCTCAATGTAATTATTATGTATTGTTATGTACTCATAATATGTAATATGTGAGTATCATATATACGTTTACAAACCATAATACTTCCTTATTTTATGGATAGTTACATGTTTTAAAAGGAACTTTAAAAATTGTTTAAAAAATACAAGCCCGATTCAGGGGAATTTCTTAAATTCTTACCTATTTTCATGGTCACTCTATAATCTGTTTTTGGAAACCATTATCTTTATACAATCAATAATTTTATTTTGAAAATACTATATTACTTCACTTTTGGTTTTTTACAAATATTTTTCCAAAAGAACTCTTCTTTTCAAAATAAAAGAGTATTTATATCCAGAATTGCTTAATGATTTTATAAGTGTGTTTTCATATAATTCAACACTCTTGTTGATTCCATGGTATTATTTGGTTTAATCATTTATGAATTCATCAAAAATATTTGATTTAATGGTTTATGAATAACTCTATTGTGGATGATCTATCCTAAAACCATTCACCATATTATTCCGAATGGTTAGTGTTTTATGTTTAATGATTGGGGAAAGAAAGTTACATTTCATATGATAGTTTCAATATGAATGTATTTGTTGTTAGTGTTTATCCCTGCTCATATGAGGAATGCATTGGACTTATTATGTGATGGGTGGGGACCATTATATCCCCTCGATGCATCATTAGGTCTCATGAGACAAATAGACATGGAATTGGCCGAGGCCTTTCCCAATGTGATATGGATTTTGGCCGAGGCCTTAATCACTAGATGTCTTGGGCGAGGCCATGAAAAAATGTTTCAGAATGTCTGGTATATGAACTTCCCTCATTATGGAGCTATTAATTGAAATTTCATGTGGTTATTCGACTAGTAGAATACCCATGATTATGTTTTATTATGGTATTATTTATTCAGATCATATTTCTGCCATAATGTGTTCATGTTCATTATTAAAGCCATGTGTTTTCAATTATTCACCATATCTAATGTTTATAATAACTTCCACTATATTTCTTACTCTTAATGAGTTTTTGAGCTCACCCCTTTCTTATGTTTCATTTTCTTAGGACATGAAGAAGTAATTTATGATTGACATGCAAGCATAATCTGGGAGATGTAATGTTTCTAGTGGAATAATTTAGTGTTGTTTTTCCTTGCCATATGTAAATTTGAACTTATGTATGTAACTTGTTTCCAATAATACAAAACTATTCGGTCCTTCGGGATTTGTTTTCCTTGTATTTATTCCAACGTAATAAAATAAGGCATGGGCTCCGGGAAACTGGGGTCGGGTCCTTATAGTTGGTATCAAAGGAAGTTTAGTAGAATACTTGGAAACTAGATTTAGAAAATGTAGAATTAGGGAAGAGTCCCTAAGTTAGTCTTTGAGGATATATATATAATAACTTCCTGGTATTTTGCTAAGGAATAGATTATATGTATCTTTCAAGAAATACATCCTTGTCTGGATACGAGTAGGTAGAGGCGGCTCTGGCACAAATGTATCTAGGGGTAAAACTCGAAAACACCGCTTTGAGCTAGACTCAAATGAGAACTGGTGCACGACAACAGGCCTTGCTGCACACTTGGTTACGACACTCCCATGGGAAATTCTTAGGATAATTCACATTTTATTACAATCCATTATGAAGGTTTGAAATGTAAAATATTCCTCAAAGAAACCATATTTTTGAATATGGGATTAGCCATTCGTAGGATCTCAAATTATTTCTAAGTATTTTGTTAAGTTAAGATTATATGTTATGATTCATAACCTAATCTGCTGTATGACATTATCCGGAGATGGATCTAAGTGTACAGAATGGAAATCGCATGAATGCACGTGTCCCCTGTAGGGATTTTCCTCCGATGCAAGATAATGATGTTGGCTCTGGTGCTGTGACTGGTGTTGAGAAACTCATAACTATACTGGGAAAACTTACTCAGCTTATGAATAATAACAATACCCATATGAAGCATCCGGATCCACCACGTGGAGGATCCATGCTAGATCTCTTGATGCGACAACAACCTCCATAATTCAACGAGACTATAAAACCATTTGTAGAAGAGTAATGGATATATTCCCTTGATAAGATATTTCTCGCTTTTGGATGTAATGAATGAGATAAGGTTGTCATGGAAGTATATCGTCTATCAGGAGATGCAGATCAGTGGTGGTCATTAATCAAAAACACAAAGGAGGAGGAAGATATATAAGAGATTGAATAGAGGGATTTTAAGGAAATCTTCTTAGAAAAACATTTCCCTCGTTAGTAGTGATAAGATATGGAGAGAAAATTCTTGAATCTGAGGTAGAAGGAAGATGATAATGTTGCAAGGTAAAAAGCTAACTTCAAAAGATTAGAAAGACATGATGTTGACTACATAGGAAATCCAAGGAGAAAAATTGATTGATTATTTGATGGCCTAAATCCATTTCTCCAGTAGGCACTAGTATCCCAATGTTTTTCATCATATGAGGTTATAGTTTCATCTGACATCAAGACAGAAAAAGAATTCTCTATGTCTTATGACTTTAAGGGAATGAAAAAAAGAAGAGGGCTACTGAAAACCCTGGGAAAGGAAATAAGGAAATGGGGAAGAAGGGAAAAGTTGAATTTGAACCATGTGACAATTGTGGAAAGAAACACCATAGTGTATGCTTAAAAGGAAAAGGAGTATGCTAAAAATGTGGTTAGAGAGGCTATATAGCTGGTGATTGAGAAGGGAAGAAAGAATCCAACAATTTTCAATTCTATAGTTGTCGGGAGATGGGACACTATGCTAATGATTATCCAAAACATCAAGAAAATATGCAACAGAGAAGGACAATGGATCAGGGACAAGCTTATGCAATCACAACTACAGAGGTTGAAGTTCCTAATTACACGGGGGAAGGTACTTTAATTGTTTCCTCAAGTTTAACCAATGCTTTATTTTATTCTAGATCATCAAATTGTTTCATATCTTCCCAGTTTTCTAAGAAAATTAGATATTTCCAATATGATTTAACAAGGGAGTTGTTAGTAAAAAATACTAAGGTAAGTATCATTGCTGCAAAGTTCTGTGAATCAGTTCCCATTAGAGCATATAAATGTTCTTTATATGTTAATATTATCGTCATACCCATGATAGAATTTTATATAATCCTTGGTATGGATTGGATCTTGGACCATGATGCAAAAAATTTATTATAAGAATAAGGAGGTTACAATTTTTGATGACTATGATAAAGAACACCTTATCTTTAGAGGAGAATCATCACCACCTGATTCTTATATAGATCCACCCCCAGTAGCTCAACTAAATTCAATTATTGGGGAGGAAGAGAATGAAATAACTCTGGGTGAGGAAAGGAATGTTCAAATGGAGGATGTACCTGTTGTGAGAGAATATGTTGATGTGTTTCCAGAACATTTACCTAGACACCCTCTAGAATGAGAAATTGAGTTTTCTATTGATTTAATTCCTGGTTCAAGGCCCATATCAAAGACCCCTTATAGAATGACCACTGTGGAATTAGTGGAACTAAATAAAAAACTAGAGTAATTGAGTAATAATGGATTTATTTTCCCTAGTGTTTCTCCATGGGGAGCCCCGATCCTTTTTGTTAAGAAGAAAGATGGATCCATGAGGTTATGTATCGACTACAGGGAGATCAAAGCTATAACAATAAAGAAAAAGTATCCCCACCTCGCATTGATGATTTATTTGACCAACATTATGGAGTTCAATACTTTTCAAAGATTGAAATTTGATCTGAATATCATCAGTTGAGTGTGAAGAAGGAGGATATTTCGAAAATAGCATTTCAAACTAGGTACGAGAATTATGAGTTTACAGTAATGCCTTTTGGATTGACTAATGCACCCTCTATCTTCATGGATTTAATGAACAGTGTTTTCAAGGAATCTCTTGATGAATTTTTAGTGGTATTTATTGATGATGTCTTGGTATACTCCAGAAGCTACAAAGATCACCAAGATCACTTGCGCATTATCCCGAAGACTCTTAGAAGACATGAATTATATGGGAAGTTTAGAAAGTGTGAATTCTCACTTAAAGAGATTTATTTTCTTAGCCATATTGTCTCTAAGGATAGAATCCTAGTTGATCCTGAAAAGACAAAGGCAATCCAAGATTGTCCCATGCCAACAAACATAACTGAGGTACGCAATTTCATTAGCTTAGCAGGTTATTATCGGCATTTCGTGCAAAATTTTTCCCTACTGGTTAATCCTCTAATAAAGATCACATGTAAAGGGGTTAAATTTGAATGGACAAAATATTTCGAAGAATGTTTCAAAGAAAGGAAGAGAAGATTAGTCAATGCTCTTATATTGACTCTACCATCGGGGAATGGCGGGTTTGTTATATATAGTAATGCTTCAAAGAAAGGAATTGGTTCTGTCCTTATGCAAAATGATAGGGTTATTGGTTATGCATCATAACAGCTAAAAATTCATGAGAAAAACTATCCTACTCATGATCTTGAGTTATCTACTGTAATCTTTTCTTTGAAGATATGGAGACATTATCTCTATGGTGAAAAATGTGAGATTTATACTGATCACAAGAGTTTGAAGTATATTTTCTAATAGAAAGAACTCAACATGAGTCAAAGGATATGTCTTGAACTACTCAAGGATTATGATTGCACTATACACTACCACCCGAGGAAGGAAAATAAGGTGTTAGATTCTTTGAGCAGAAAGGATCATTGAGTTTTGAACAAGATGAGAGTTGAAAGGGATCCTATTTTCATGGATCTAGTAAAGATGGATATGGGAATAACAATGGAAGGTGAAACATCAATGCTTTTTCAAATGGTTTCCAAACCATCTTTACTAGAAAGGATAAAAAGTTCTCAGGCTGATGATGAAGAGTTTCAAAAAAAGATTAAAGCTGTGACTGATGTGATATTGAGTGACTTCATATATGAAGATGGAATTTTGAAATTTTGGAAGAGAATTTGTGTTCCCGATATACCTAATCTAAAAAGGTAATTGTTGGATGATGTTCATAGTTCCAATTTCTCTATACACCCTGTTAGCACTAAGATTTATAGATATTTTAAGGAACATTTTTGGTGGGACAACATGAAGAGGGAGATTTCTGATTTTGTGTCAAGATTTATGGTTTTTCAACAAGTGAATGCTGGAAGGAAACAGCCTGGAGGAGTATTGAAACCTCTTCCCATACCTGAGTGGAAATGGGATAATATCACGATAGACTTTGTCATGGGACTACCAAAGACTCCTTGAAGGAACGATGCAATATGGGTTGTTGTTGATCTACTTACCAAGTCAGCACATTTTCTTGATATAAGATAAGATCTAACTCTTGAACATCTAGAAAGAATATATATTAATGAAGTTTTGAGAATTCATGGAGTACCCCTATCGATTTTTTCTGATCGTGATCCACATTTTACATCAAGATTATTGAAAAGTATTCAGAAGTCCCTAGATACTGATCTTCGTTTGAAAACTACCTACCACCCACAAACTGATGGACAATCGGAATGGAAAATTAAAACATTGGAAGACATGTTGAGTTCTTGTTCACTTTATTTTCAAGGCATGTGGGATTAGTATTTACCTCTCATGGAATTTTCCTACAATAATAGATTTCATTCAAGTATACAGATGACACCCTATGAAGCATTATATGGGAGGCGATGTCGTACACCAACTTGCTGGGTTGATGTTGGTGAAAGAAAGATCGAGGGCCCAGAACTTATTGAAGAAATAATGGAAAATGTAAAGATTATCCAGAAACATATCAAAATAGCTCAAAATAGGGAAAAGAGCTATGTAGATAAATGAAGTAAGTATTTGGAATTTCAAGAAGGTGATCACATTTTCTTAAAGGTATCTCCATGGAAGGGTATTATACGATTCGGTAAAAAGGGAAAATTAAGTCCCAGGTACATCGGACCTTTTGAAATTCTGGACCGAATTGGAGCCGTAGCTTACCATTTGGAAATGCCGCCATGTCTCTCCAAGGTTCACAATGTGTTCCACGTGTCAATGTTAAGAAAGTACATGCCAGACCGAATACATGTACTCACTTATGATGAAGTGGAACTTGAGCCTGATCTATCTTACTGTGAGGAGCCTATCAAGATTCTTGATACTAGAGAAAAATTATTGAAAAATCGGACAACTCATCTAGTGAAGGTTCTATGGAGGAACCATAATATAGGGGATCAACATGGGAGCCTGAGGAGCTTATGTTAAAGACATACCCGAATATTTTTAGGTAATATTCAGTGAATTTAGATGATGAAATTTTTTTAAGGAGGGGAGAATGTAACACCCCAAGGTTTTGAAAATAAATATAGAATGAAATTTTATAATATATCCATTTAAACACAACTTTGTCTCTTCTATGTTTTGAATTTCAAGAAGTGGTCATCTAGAGTTGTGTTCAGTAAGTCATTTGGAGTCTGATAGAACAAAATTTATTTTTGGTGAATAGTAACATACCCTTATGAATATTAATATGAATAGTAATATGAACCTAATGAATAGTAAATTTTATTATTTTTTTAAGGCTAGAAGATAATAACATCTCAGATAAATTTTCATTGCGAAAAAGAAGCAGTTGTAGAATTAGAACTGTTAATTTATTAATTAAGTATACTTTTTTTAAAAGTTAAATTAATAATATTTATAAAATTATTTTTCAAAAATAGACTTCACTTTTTAATTCTACATGTCGAAAAATGTTAGGGGTGATTTTTTGGGATTTTTCTAAAATTCTAGATTTTTTATGAAGAGTAAAATACAATAAAATACGATAAATGCTAAATACTTAATTTACTACATCATAGGTGATGCAGGGATGATTTAAGCCCATTTGGTTTTAACTCACATTCCATTATTACTATTAGGGGTCACATGAAACAATATTATTGGTTGTATTGAGGGAAATAATAAAATAATGAATTAAATATTCAAAAATTACTCCTCTCCTCCACTATAACCCCCCCACTACCTCTTCTCTTCACACCTCTAAGCCTTGAAGATCCTCACAATTCTACCCAATTACCCTTCCCTAGTGTCTCCCCACATCCAAGAAGCATTTGGTCATACCAAAAGACCAAAACCCCTTCACTTAAGGAGTTTCTGAAGGAGGTTATTTCAAGAGGTAAAGTACCCTTTTTTCATTTGGTTTCATTTCAATTTATCTTCTTTTGTTATCCTATCCTCACCTCCTCTATCCAAATGATCATGATAACTATAGTAAAATCTATATTCTAGATTTATATCATCTTAATGGAAGAAACATCATAAATATTCTTACTACCTCCCTTTTATTTTATAAACGAAATCGACATCCATGAGATTCCGATTTATAACCTTTGTGGATGAAAAAGTTTAGTTATTCAATTTCTTCTTTATTACTGGTCATGAAACCATATTCATGGTTGAAACAGAATATAATATATGTTTTATAACCTAATTAATATTCAGGAACTAGAATATGTACATATTATTAAGTTATATGACAAAACTAGTTCATAATAATCCAAATACCGCCAAATAATCGAAGTGGTTCTCATCTAATGATTCATCCTCATTCCATATAACCAAATAATAGAAATGACCATTAACAATTATTTATGATTATAAATAATATATAATTACAATACTAGAGATTTATAACCTTTCCAACAGAACTATATTACTTAAAAACAAGTGAACCGAATATGAAAATAAAGGAAACAAACACTCCAGAACAACAGAATTCAATACAATAACATGAAAATAAAGATATCAATGAACTAACCAGAATTATGGTAAAATAAATACATGTATAATAGGTTATGAAATAAGTTATTAACAAGTATAATTTCATATTCCAGGATCTTAAGTACAAGATAGGAACACGTTTGGAGTTAAGGTAAGGGGGTTTCCACCCGAACTTCCATTTTCATTCGGGATACTTTCATTGTTTAATTACCTCGATGTAATTCTTATTTATTGTTATTTAATCATCATATGTTCTATGTGAGTATCATATATACATTTACAAACCATAATCCTTCATTATTTTATGGATAGTTACACGTTTTAAAAGGAACTTTCAAAATTGTTTAAAAAATACAAGCCCGATTAAGGGGAATTTATTAAATTCTTACCTATTTTCATGGGAACTCTATAATATGTTTTTGGAAACCATTATCTTTATAAAATCACTCATTTTATTATGAAAATACTATATTACTCCACTTCTGTTTTTATACAATTATTTTTCCAAAATAACTCTTCTTTTCAAAATAAAAGAGTATTTTTCTCCAGAATTGCTTAATGATTTTATAAGAGTGTTTTCATCTAATTCAACACTCTTGTTGATTCCATGGTCTTATTGGGTTTAATCATTTATGAATTCATTTACCATATTTGATTTAATGGTTTATGACTAACTCTATTGGGGATGATCTATCCTAAAACCATTCACCATATTATTCCGAATGGTTAGTGTTTTATATATAATGATTGGGGAAAGATCGTTATATTTCATATGATAGTTTCAATATGAATGTATTTGTTGTTTATGTTTATCCCCGCTCATATGAGGAATTCATTAGACTTATTATGTGATGGATGGGCCTCGCTATAGTCCCTCGATGCATTGGTAGGTCTCATGAGACAAATAGACGTGGAATTGGCGGAGACCTTTCCCAATGTGACATGGATTTTGGCCGAGGCCTTAATCACTAGATGTCTTGGACGAGGCCATGAAAAAATGTTTCAGAATGTTCGACATATGCACTTCCCTCATTATTAAGCTAGTAATTTAAATTTCATTTGGTTATCCAGCAAGTAGAATACCCATGATTATGTTTTATTATGGCATTATTTATTCAGCTCATATTTCTTCCATAATGTGTTCAAGTTCATTATTAAAGGCATGTGTTTTCAATTATTTACCATGTCTAATGTTTATATTAACTTCCCCTGTATTGCTTAATCTTATTGAGTGTTTGAGCTCACCCCTTTCTTATGTTTCATTTTCTCAGGACATGAAGAAGTAATTTATGATTGACTTGCAAGCATAATCTTAGAGACGTAATGTTTCTAGTGCAATAATTTAGTGTTGTTTTTCCTTTCCATATGTAAATTTAAACTTATGTATGCAAATTGTTTCCAATAATACTAAACTACTCATTCCTTCAGGATTCATTTTCCTTTTATGTATGCCAACATAATCAAATAAGGCACCGGCTCCGGGAAATTGGGGTCAGGTCCTTACAGTTGGTATCAAAGGAAGTTTAGTAGAATATATGGATACTAGATTTAGAAAACTTAGAATTAGAGAAGAGTTCCTAAGTTAGTCTTTGAAGATATACATACAATAACATCCTAGTATTTTGGTAAGGAATAGATTATGTGGATATTTCAAGAAATACATCCATGTCTGGATACAAGCAGGTAGAGGTGGCTCTGGAACATATGTATCTAGGGGTAAAACCCGAAAACACCGCTTTGAGATAGACTCGAATGGGAACTAGTGCTCGAAAATAGGCCTTGCTATACTCTTGGTTATGACACTCCTGGGGGATATGCTTAGGATAATTCACATTTTATTTACAATCCATTATGAAGGATTGAAATGTAAAATATTCCTCAAAGAAACCATATTTGTGAATATGGGATTATCCATTCATAGGATCTCAAATTTTTTCTAAGTATTTAGTTATGTTAAGATTATATATTATGATTTATAAACTAATTTGGTGTATGCCATTATCTAAAGATGGCGCCAAGTAGATGGAATGGAAATTGCACGAATGCACGTGTCCCATGTAGGGATTTTCCTCCGATGCAAGATAATGATTTTGGATCTGGTGCTGTGACTGGTGTTTAGCAACTCATAACTGTACCCAGAAAACTTACTCAGGTTATGAATAATAACTTTACCTGTATGGAGCATCCGGATCCACCATGTGGAGGATCCATGCTAGATTGATTTATGCGATAAGAACCTCCATCATTAAACAGGACTACAAACCCGTTTTTAGTAGAGCAATGGATATGTTCCCTTGAGAAGATATTTCTCACTTTGGGATGTAATGAAAGAGAGAAGGTTGTCATTGCAGTATATCGTCTATCAGGAGATGCAGATCACTGGTGGTCATTAATCCAAAAAACAAAGGAGGAGGAAGAGACAAAAGAGATGGAATGGAGGATTTTAAGGAAATATTCTTAGAAAAATATTTTCCTCGTGAGCGGTGAGTAGATATGGAGAGACAATTCTTGAATTTGAGGTAGAAGGAAAATGATAATGTTTCAAGGTATGAAGCTAACTTCAAAAGATTGGAAAAACATTTCGTGGACTACATACGAAATCCAAGGATCAAAATTGATCGATTCTTTGATGGCTTAAATCCACTCCTCTGGTGGGCACTGGTATTCCAAAGTTTTTCATCATATGAGGATATAGTTTCATGTGCCATCAAGATAGAAAAAGAATTCGCTAAGTCTTATGAATTTAATGGAAATCATGAAAAGAAGAGGTCTACTAAAAAACCCGGGAAAGGAAATAAGAAAACAAGGAAGAAGGGAAAATTTGAATTTCCACCATGTGACAATTGTGGAAAGAAACACCCTGGTGCATGCTTAAAAGGAAAAAGAGTATGATAAAAATGTGGTCAGAGAGGCCATCTAGCTAGTGATTTCAAAGGGAAGAAGGAAGCCAATGATGTTCAATGCTATAGTGTTTGGGATATGGGACTCTATGCTAATGATTTTCCTAAACGTCAATAAAATATGCAACAAAGAAGGACAATGGATCAAGGACTAGCTTATGAAATCACAACTGCATAGGTTGAAGTTCCAAATGATGTGGTGTCAGGTACTTTAATTGTTTCCTCATGTTTAGCCAATGATTTATTTGGTTCTGGATCATCGCATTGTTTCATATCTTCCCAGTTTTCTAAGAAAATTAGTTATTTCCAATTTGATATAACAAGGGAGTTTTCAGTCAAAACTCCTAATGGATGTATCATTGCTACAATGTTCTGTGAATCAGTTCCCATTAGAGCATATAAAATGTTTTTTATCTACTGATCTTATCATCATGCCCATGATTTAATTTTATATAATCCTTGGTATGGATTGTCTCTCAGACCATGATGCAAAAAATTTATTGTAAGAAGAAGGAGGCTACAATTTTTGATGATGATGATAAAGAACACCTTATCTTTAGAGCAGAATCGTCACCACCTGATTCTTATCTAGATCCACCCCCAGTAGCTCAACTAAATTCAATTATTGGGGAGTAAGATAATGAAATAACTGTGGGTGAGGAAAGGAATTTTCAAATGAAGGATGTACCTATTGTGAGAGAATATGTTGATGTGTTTCGAGAAGATTTACCTGGACACCCACCAGAATGAGAAATTGACTTTTCCATTGATTTAATTCCTGGTTCAAGGACCATATCAAAGACATCTTATAGAATTGACACTATTTAATTAGTGAAACTAAAGATGCAACTAGAGTAATTGAGTAATAAGGGAATTATCCGCCCTAGTGTTTCTCTATGGGGAGCCCCTGTACTTTTTGTTAAGAAGAAAGATGGATCCATGAGGTTATGTATCGACTACAGGGAGATCAATGCTATAAAAATAAAGAACAAGTATCCCCTACCTCGCATTGATGATTTATTTGACCAAATTTATGGAGATCAATACTTTTCAAAGATTTACCTTCTATTTGGATATCATCAGTTGAGTGTGAAGAAGGAAGACATTCCGAAAATAGCGTTTCGAACCAGGTACAAGCATTACGAGTTTACAGTAATGACTAAAGGATTGACTAATGCACCCTATATCTTCATGGATCTAATGAATAGAGTTTTCAAGTAATATCTCGATGAATTTTTAGTGGTATTTATTGATGATATCTTGGTATACTCCAAAATATACTAAGATCACAAAAATCACTTGCGCATTATCCTAAAGACTCTTAGAAGACATGAATTATATGGGATGTTTAGAAAGTGTGAATTCTGGCTTCCGGAGATTTATTTTATTGTCCATATTGTCTCTAAGGATGGAATCCTAGTTTATCCTACAAAGACAAAGGCAAACCAAGACTTTCCCACGACAACAAACATAATTGAGGTATGCAGTTTCATTGGCTTAGCAGGTTATTATCGGCATTTCGTGCAGAATTTTTCCCAACTGGATAACCCGCTAACGAAGCTCACACGTAAAGGGGTTAAATTTGTTTGGACAAAAGATTGCGAAGAATGTTTCCAAGAACTGAATAGAATATTAGTCAATGCTCCTATATTGACTCTACCATCGTGGAATGACGATTTTGTTATTTATAGTGATGCTTCAAAGAAAGGACTTGGTTGTGTCCTTATGCAAAATGATAGGGTTATTGCTTATGCATCACGACATCTAAAAATTCATGAGAGAAACTATCCTACTCATGATCTTGTGTTAACTGCTGTAATATTTTCATTGAAGATATGGAGAAATTATCTCTATGGTGAAAAATGTGAGATTTATACTGATCACAAGAGATTGAAGTATATTTTCTCACATAAAGAACTCAACATGAGGAAAAGGAGATGGCTTGAACTACTCAAGGATTATGATTGCACAATTCAATACCACCCGGGGAAGGAAAATAAGGTGGAAAATGATTTGAACAAAAAGGATCATGGAGTTTTGAACAAGATAAGAGTTGAAAGGGACCCTATTTTCATGGATCTAGTAAAGATGGATATGGGAATAACCATAGAAGGTGAAACATCAATACTTTTTCAAATGGTTTCCAAACCATCTTTACTAGAAAGGATAAAAAGTTCTTAGGCTGATGATGAGGAGTTTCAAAAGAAGATTAAAGCTGTGAATGATGGGAGACTAAGTGACTTCGTATATGAAGATGGAATTTTGAAATTTGGGAAGAGGCTTTGTTTTCCCGATATACCTGATCTAAAAAGGTAATTGTTGGATGATGCTCATAGTTCAAATTTCTTTATACACCCTGGTAGCACTAAGATGTATAGAGATTTGAAGGAACATTTTTGGTGGGACAAGATAAAGAGGGAGATTGATGATTTTGTGTCAAGATGTATGGTTTGTCAATAAGTGAAAGCTAGAAAGAAACTTCCTGGAGGAGTATTGCAACCTCTTCCCATATCTGGGTGGAAATGGGATAATATCATGATGGACTTTTTCATGGGACTACCAAAGACTCCTAGAAGGAACAATGCAATACGGGTCTTTGTTGATCGAATTACCCAGTCAACACATTTTCTTGATATAAGAGAAGATCTACCACTTGAACGTCTAGAAAGACTATATATTAATGAAGTTGTGAGGCTTCATGGAGTACCCCTATCGATTTTTTCTGATCGTGATCCATGTTTTACATCAAGATTCTGGAGAAGTATTTAGAAGTCCCTAGATACCGATCTTCGTTTGAGCACTGCCTACCACCCACAAACTGACAGAAAATAGGAATAAAGAATTCAAAAATTGGAAGACATGTTGAGGTCTTGTTCAATTGATTTTCAAGGCATGTGGGATCAATATTTACCTCTCGTGGAATTTTACTATAACAATATCTTCCATTCAAGTATGCAGATGACACCCTATGAAGCATTATATGGGAGGCGATGTCGTACACAAACTTTCTTGGATGATGTTGGTGAAAGAAAGCTCATGGGCCCGGAACTTGTCAAAGAAACAATTGAAAAGGTGAATATTATCCAGAACCATATCAAAATAGCTCAAAGTAGGAAAAAGAGCTATGAAGATAACCAAAGGAATGATTTAGAGTTTCAAGAAGGTGATCACGTTTTCTTAAAGGTATCTCCATGGAAGGGTATTATATGATTCAGTAAGAAGGGAAAATTAAGTCCCAGGTACATCAGACCTTTTAAAATTCTAGACCGAATTGGAGCCGTAGATTACCGTTTGGCAATGCCTCCAAGTCTCTCAAAGGTTCACAATGTGTTCCATGTGTCAATGTTAAGAATGTACATGCCATACCCAACACATGTACTCACTTATGATGAAGTGGAACTTGAGCCTGATCTATCTTACTATGAGGAGCCTATCAAGACTCTTGATACTACAGAACAAGTATTGATAAATCAGACGACTCATCTGGTGAAGGTTCTATGGAGGAACCATAATATGGAGGAAGAAACATGGGAGCCTGAAGAGCTTATGTTAAAGACATACCAGAATCTATTTAGGTAATATTCTGTGAATTTCAAGGATGAAATTTTTGTAAGGATGGGAGAATGTAACACCCCAAGGTTTTTAAAATAAATATAGAATTAAATATTATACTATAGCCATTTAAACACAACTTCTTCTCTTCTATTTTTTGAATTTCAAGAAGTGGTCATCTAGAGATGTGTTCAGTAAGTCATTTGGAGTCTGATAGAACAAACTTGATTTTTGGTGAATAGTAACATACCCTCATGAATAGTAATATGAATATTAATATGAACCTAATGAATAGTAAATTTTATTATTATTTTATTTTTTGTAAGGCTAGAATATAATAACAAATTGATTAATTTTTCATTGTGATAAAGAAGTAGTTGCAGAATTAATACTGTTAAGTTTTGAATTAAGTATGCTCTTATTTAAAAGTTAAATTAATAATATTTAGAAAATTATTTTTCAAAAATGGACTTCACTTTTGAATTATACACATCGAAAAATGGTATGGGTGAATTTTTGGTATTTTTCTAAAATTATAGAATTTTTAATGAATAGTAAAATACGATAAAATACGATAAATGCTAAATACTTGATTTAATGCATCATAGGTGATGAAAGCATGATGTAAGCCCACTTGATTCGAACTCACATGAAATTATTACTATTAGGGGTCACATGAAACAATACTATTTGTTTTCATGAGGGAAATAATAAAATAATGAATTAAATATTAAAAAATTACTCCTCTCCTCCACTATAAACCCCCCACCACTACCACTTCTCTCCACACCTCTAAGCCATGAAGATCCTCAATGTTCTACCCAATTATACTTCCCTAGTCTGTCCCAAAATCCAAGAATCTTTTGTTCTTGCCAAAATACCAAAACCCATTCCCTTAAAGAGTTTCTCAAGGAGGTTATTTCAAGAGGTAAAGTACCCTTCTTTTTCATTTGGTTTCATGTCAATTTATCTTATTTTGTTATCCTATCCTCACCTCCTATATCCAAATGATCATGATAACTCCAGTAAAATCTATATACTGGATTTATATCAAGTTAATGTAAGAACCATCATAAATATTCTTACTCCCTCCCTTTTATTTTATAAACGAAATCGACATCCATGTGTATCAGATTTAGATCCTTCGTGGACGATGAAGTTTCGTTCTTCAATTTCATATTTATTACTAGTCATGAAACCATATTCATGGTCGAACCAGACTATAATATATTTTTTATAACCTAATTAATATTCAGGAACCATAATATGTACATATAATTAAGTTATATGACAAAATTAGTTCATAATAATCCAAATACCGCCAAATAATCCAAGTGGTTCTCATCTAAGGAATCATCCTCATTCCATATAACGAAATGATAGAAATGACCATTAACAATTCTTTATGATTATAAATAATATATAATTCCAATCCTAAAGATTTATAACCTTTCCACATGAACTCCATTACTTAAAAACAAGTGAACCGAATATGAAAATAAAGGAAACAAACACTTTAGAACGACGTAATTCAATACAATAACTTTTCAATTAATACATAAATTAACTAACCAGAATTATTGTAAACTAAATACATGTCTAATATGTTCTGAAATAAGTTATTAATAAGTATAATTTCATATTCCAAGAGCTTAAGTACAAGAGAGGAACACGTTTGGAGTTAAGGTAAGGGTTTTTCCACCCGAACTTCTATTTTCATTTGGGATAATTTCATTGTCTAATTACCTCAATGTAATTATTATGTATTGTTATGTACTCATAATATATTATATGTGAGTATCATATATATGTTTACAAACCATAATACTTACTTATTTTATGGATAGGTACACGTTTTAAAAGGAACTTTCAAAATTGTTTCAAAAATACAAGCCCGATTCAAGGGAATTTCTTAAATTCTTATCTATTTTCATGGGAACTCTATAATGTTTTTTTGAAACCATTATCATTATAAAATCACTCATTTTATTATGAAAATACTATATTACTTCACTTATGGTTTTATAGAAAGATTTTTCCAAAAGAACTCTTCTTTTTAAAATAAAAGAGAATTTATCTCGAGAATTGCTTAATGATTTTATAAGAGTGTTTTCATCTAATTCAACAATCTTTTTGATTCCATGGTATTATTGGGTTTAATAATTTATGAACTCATCTACCATATTTTATTTAATGGTTTATGAATAACTCTATTGTGGATGATCTATCCTAAAACCAATCACCATATTATTTCGAATGGTTTGTGTTTTATGTTTAATGATTGGGGAAAGATAGTTACATTTCATATGATAGTTTCAATTTGAATGTATTTGTTGTCTATGTTTATCCCTGATCATATGAGTAATGTATTGGAATTATTATGTGATGGGTGGGGCCCAATATATCCCCTCGATGCATCGTTATGTCTCATGAGACAAATAGACGTGGAATTGGCTGAGCCCTTTCCCATTGTGATATGGATTTTGGCTGAGGAGTTAATCACTAGATGTCTTGACTGAGGCCATGAAAAAATGTTTCAGAATGTTTGACATATGTACTTGACTCATTATGAAGCTATTAATTGAAATTTCATGTGGTTATTCGACTAGTAGAATACCCATTATTATGTTTTATTATGGAATTATTTATTCAGCTCATATTTCTACCATAATGTGTTCATGTTTATTATTAAAGGCATGTGTTTTCAATTATTCACCATGTATAATGTTAATATAAACATCCGCTATATTTCTTACTCTTACTGAGCATTTGAGCTCACCCCTTTCTTATGTTTCATTTTCTCAGGACATGAAGAAGTAATTTATGATTGACGTGCAAGCATAATCTAGGAGACGTATCTTTCTAGTGGAATAATTTAGTGTCGTTTTCCCCTACCATATGTAAATTTGAACTTATGTATGTAACTTGTTTCCAATAATACTAAACTACTCGGTCCTTCGGGATTCGTTTTACTTGTATGTATGCCAATGTAATCAAATAAGGCACCAACTCTGGGAAACTGGAGTCGGGTCCTTACAAGCACACATCATGTTCTCAAGGGTTTGAATGGTCCGCTCAGTCTGGTCATCCGTCTGAGGATGAAGGGCAGTGCTCAAATGAATCTGCATTCCGAAAGCCTTTTGAAACCCCTTCCAAAGTAGAGAAGTAAAACGTGCATCATGATCAAAGACAATCGTCGAGGGTACTTCATGTAGCTTCACAATATCTTGCATATAGAGGCATCCCAAGATCTGTACTAAATGATGCTCTCTGAATGGTAGGAAGTGGGCCGACTTGGTGAGTCGGTCGATGATCACCCAAATAGAATCATGAACCCTAGATGTACATGGAGGTCCTATCACGAAGTCCATGTATATCTCATCCCACTTCCACTATGGGACCTCAAAAGGATGAACTAAGCCTACTGGTACCTGATGCTCCACCTTCACTTACTGACAAGTGAGGCACCAAGAGAAAAACTCTTCTATTGATTTCTTCATTCCCATCCACTAGTGATATCGTCGGATGTCCTAGTATATCTTTGACACTCCTGGATGTACCACTAGAGGGGATGTGTGGAAATCCCTCAATACTTCTCTCGAAGCAACAATGGTACCATAGTACGTTCTCTGAAGAGGATGACATGCTCCCAAACATCAGAAAATCCATCAGGTGCCTGTCTTGTGGATATTTGAGGACATCGAGCCTTGCAGTCAGTTTCCCCATGCTATGCATCCCTAAATCACTGAAGAAGTGGGGGGAGTGACTTTAAAAGAATAAAGATAAGCTACTCTATCTCAATCCTTGTTGGATATCCGTAAAGTGGCTATCTTCTCTGTCGCCACACTCTGTAGCTGCAAGCCAGAACTGCTGCTGAGTGCATCTACAGCCACGTTCTCCTTCCCAAGAGTATAGAATATCTCAATGTAATAGTTCTAGAGGAACTCTAGACACTCCCATTGGGAACTGAAAACTGAAAACTCCTACTTCCATGAGGGTAAGCCTGGACAACTCAAGGGTGATCGACCACACCCTCCTATGCATGAGTTTATCCTGTGCTTCCTGGGTTTCCTTTTTCACTGAATAAGGAAACCCTCATCCCAAAGTTGTAGATAAACCAAAATGTTTTTTCCTAATACAGTCAATATGCGTATGGATTTTGGATGTCCATTCATACCCAAACTCATGTCGTAAGGCCTCGACACTACCACCAAGAGGTTCCAACCGGAACTCTCGCCTCAAGGGTTAGATCACACCATCAATGTAAGTGTGATTATAGAGTCTCCTCCTAATGTTATCTCTAAATGTGAGGGTTAAGTCAGTAGTTTAACCAGAAACTCTTGGTATTAGAAAATATTCATGGAAGGAATGATTGGTACATATGTCTATTTATATGGAATCTAGTATTAGACACATACCGTAACTTGAATCATTCCTAGAGCCCTTGGGTCACACTCCTTTATCTCATGCAACCACTATCTTCCCATATCCTCTAACTCCCCGAGTCTGGTGGGGACCACAATGGGGGGTGCTTGTAACATGTCGAATTGTACACCGCCTCATACTGCTCCCCTAGCTCTACTTCCACGCCTGTATCCCTACATATTCATCTATCCATAACACTTATTCTTCCCAAAACTCATTTATACACCCCAGTATCTAGGACTGGCGCCGGTTTCTTGTTTTCCCACTACTAACATTCACTGGCTGTATCCGCTCAGCCAAAGAACATTCAACCATAAAGGTACTCTCTAGCACCCCAACATAAGTAGGAATGCATATAGGAATAGTGCTGGCTCATACATCCTTAAACACACTGTGCTCGAACATCCGAGCCCCGAATCACTGATCGTATCGAATTCATCAAGTACCAGGAATGATCAGTACACCTCGATGAATACTCAGCTACCAACATGTCATCTTGCTGAAGCTGTAAAAGCTATAAAGAACTCTCAGCTAGCTCCGTAATCCAGTCCTCATCCACCTGTTAGTTGGGCTCACCTCAGAACCTGAGGGGTATCTGATGTTGAATCACGCGTAAGGAACTAAGCCTATATGTGTCCTCTACCGGTACCGCCGGTTGTAACAGCTAACCAATAAGCAATGATATAGCTGACACACTACCCGAAGCTACTATCTCGGTTAATGGTCCATGTACCTAAGCCTCATCACTATGTAGACCATCCTCATGGTCACTCACCAGAAAAGACTAGTATCTAAGATCACCATCTGCTTTACTGGTGTCTCAACTAGACCGAAAACTCTAGAAACCGCCTCCAGCTAGCCCTCAGTTTCGTGGGAATCTGTCTCGCCTCAAAAACTCAGTGGCCTCTACCACTAGAACTTGTGAAACACGCTTAGTAAGCATGCACCATCTTCCAGTGCGGATGGTGGTAACTACTGACCAATGGGTGGTGGTGTTACTGGTACACCACCCGAAGGTTCCAACATAGTAAGAGGGCCCTGCACTAGAACCTCGTTTCTCGGTGGCCCGTTATCATGTACTCTTTTAGAAATCCTAGCAGACTATCTATGCAGCAAAATCTAGATAAATAACAGGTGCACCATAGTCATTAAGTTATACCTGGTGGGATGACTCAAAGAAATCGAAAAGAAAAATTTTCAAAACACACACAATCAGTGTTTTTTCGCGCTGAGTCAGAAATCAGAATTCAGGGTCCTGGTGTATGGATACGTTGGACACCGCCTCAACACTAGATTCCCCAAACTGAAAACCACACTCATAACTCTTAACACTATTAAAACATAGAAAAGAACAGAGTCCTAGTTGTACGGTAGAACTGAACTCCTCTGATACCAATTTGTCATGACCCGTCCCCCGGGGCCCGTGCCGTGACTACCCCAAGCCTGCCTTCAATAGGCTAGGGGCTGGAGACTAGCAATGAAAGACGTATTCCCTAAAACAAGGAAGACAATGCCTTTATATCCTATAAACACACACAACTAATCACACAAAAAGATACGGACAAAAGTAAACTATTTATTAAAAAGAGTGTGTACAATAAGAAAAAGGGGCTAGAATACAAGTCCAATTGGAAAGAATAAGAAAACTAAAAAGTACAAGTAAAATAAAACAGCTCATGTGAACTCCCGCCAAGGATCCTACCTGAAGGGTAGGTACAACTATAGAATGGTCGTCTTTATGGTACACCTCGTCTATTATCCACCTCTGAGCTACCTCCAGTCCTGGTACTCTCGTCCTCAGTCAGCATTGTCCATCGTCTGCACAAAACACAATAAGGTGTGGGCGTAGCCCATGCTGGGGTGAGTATAATGATACTCAGTAGGGACCCCAAGACCCCTGAAGGTCTCTCAAAATCCACAAAGGATAAACTAAAATAATGTAATCAAAAGTCAACCCTACTTAGGTATACCCCCATACATATACCTAGGTTATCAAGTTTACCCATCTCATTCACGAGGAAACACAAGGACCAACTTATTAGCTCAAATCTCAACGGTTCCATGAAGGAAATAATACCATGAAGGTAACACCACAAAGGTAAGTACCAAAAATGTAATTCCATAGAGAAGAATACCACAAAAGGTATCACCACGAAGGAAAGTACCACACAGGTACACCACACAGAAGAATACCACAAAGGCATCACCATGAAGGTAAATACCACATAGGTACACCACACAGAAGAATACCACAAAGGTATCACCATGAAGGAAAGTAACAAAAAGGTTCTCCACATAGAATAATACCACAAGG
The DNA here is from genome assembly GCA_963277665.1 of Viscum album. Lineage (NCBI taxonomy): Eukaryota > Viridiplantae > Streptophyta > Magnoliopsida > Santalales > Viscaceae > Viscum > Viscum album. Next base: position 1,450,803,639 of record OY728152.1, on the reverse strand, counting down.
TATCACCATGAAGGTAAAGACTCAGCTCACACTAGGTATAACTTAGGTACAATAGTAGAGATGATTAGATTTTACTAATAAATCATCTTACTCTATTAAAAGGAAGACCCACATAGGATCCTAAATCATCAGAACCACACATGATCCTAGTACATCATCATACCCACATAGGATCCTAGTACAACAGACCCACACAAAATCCTTGTACATCATTAGACCCACACATTCTCCTAGTACAACAGACCCACACATGATCTGAGAGTAGTCCCATATGGATTTATAGAGAGGAACCAAGTGAGAATCTAGAACACAGACCCATAAAGGATCCCTAGCACAAGCCCACAAAGGATCCCTTTCTAATGTTACAGCCATCTATAGGGTTACCACACTAAGCTCGCTTGATTCCGGGAGGATCCACTTATGAAGCCACAAGTCGATACTCTAACTACCACAAAGTCTCATGAAGAAATATACCAAAGGTCTGCCACATAAAAGGGGTATCAATATAATAGACGATGCATCAATCGTACGCCCGGTCTATTAGTTATTATCCTTTTTGTCCCAAGGGCCCAGATGGATTCATGCTCGATCCAACCCGACCGTACCCCAACTTTATCCAAATCTCATGTTGGGTATACAAGATTTAACCTATCGCTCCATGGTTTTTGGAACCGTAGATGGTTTTTCAAACGGATGCCCAGTGCCAAAGTTATGGCCAATAAGGTGTTTCTGGGTCCAGTTGGGCCTGAGTCCGGTCCGACCCGGCCTGGGTTGACCCGACCCGGTTCGGGTCGACCCATTACAACCCGGGTCTGGCCCATCCCGCTATGGGTGGCCCAAAATGGGTAGCTTGGTCTGGCTGCATGCGGGGGGGAGTCACGTGCCCCCCGACTTTAATCACCGAACGACCGAAGCCGTTCGGTCGCCAACCAGCATGCAGGACCCGCCGTGGGTCCCACTTGACATAGATCATCTAGCCAAAATGACCAAAAACTTTCTCCTTCTAGCGGTGCATCGTGCACTGCCCCTCCACAGTCGGCCGAACGCCGACTGCCTTCACCATTCATCGTGGACAGGCGGGCCACGACCACTTATTCCAACAGCAGCGTGCGGTGGCACCGCCTGTGATTCCACAGCCGACCGAAGCACCAGCTGCCCTCTGTCCACCTCTATGGCCAGAAATAGTCGGCCACCCTTCGGCCTCAACATGCTGTCTTCCTCTTCCTGTGGTGCAGGTGTGCACCGCCTCAGTTCCGTGCGGCTAGATTAGGATGCAGTCGCCAACTTTATCTACCGTGAAGAATACAACAACCATGAAGGACAGCGAAGGGATCATGCCATGTTCATTTAGCCCACACCCTCCACATTATATCATTAGTAGGAAGATCAAGAAGATTAATTCAACTCAAACCATGAAAAAAAACAAAACCCCTACTTGAAGGCTTCGAAGGAGGAGGCGCGAGGAAGAAGACAAAGTCATTGAAGAACGTCGGCGTTCGATGTCTACACAAGGTACTTCTGATATGGGCTCAGGGTTGGTTCCTCGTTCTTCGATTCATGGTTCAGAGTCGCTCGTCATCTCCCACTGGAACTGGCTCCGTCCTACATGTGTTGGGCATCATGACACTTTACTAGAGCTTCGTCGCTTGGTGAAGCGGTGCCAATTCCTACCCCCAAGCTCAATATAAATAAGAGAGGGGGAGCGTAAGTGAGGATAGTGGAATTTATGAAGGTTCATTAATTATGAACCTTCATAATTCCCTAATGGTTTGGTTACTTAGAATTTAAAGTTCAAGCTATAAATTTACATTAGCGCAATTAAATGGCACAATTTAATTGCATTATGTTGGCACAATTTAATTGCATTGCGTTGGCACAATTTAAATGAGAGGATTCCAAGGGACTTAACCCATATTAATGAGTGGTTTGGCGGTCCCCACCATTAAATTCTAATTGGAAGGATTAAAGATTTTGTGGTCCCCACCTCCATAACCCATGCAGAGAGGTTTCAAAAATAAAATAAAAAGTATTTCTTTATTTTATTTTTATTCCCATGAAAAACATGAAAACTAACTTTCACCCTCAACCAAATAAGGTCAAGGTGAAAGTCTCCTTAAGTGAATACTGGTGCTATGTGTTCAATGGTGTCCTCGGAATTCAATTCCAAGCATTGGTACATAACTTATAAAAACCCGGTCACACATTTACTGAACGTAGCCAAAAAAAAGTTTGGAAAAATTATAACCATCACCCTTGACCCCCGCCGGTTGAGGTTAGGATCTACCTAAGTGAAAAATGCCCCAAAAAACCCAATAGTACTCTCGGATTTTCAATCTGAGTTACCGTTTAGAAGTTATGATTTTTACAATAAAATAATTGTCACTTAATTATTTTATTTACGGCCATGAACTATCTTTCAATAGTGTCCTGCACTGACAAATGTTAGTATCTTCTTAAAGAGATTATACCCTCCCGAGTTCAGTGGTGGTCTTAGATCTTCAATCCGAGTTACCATTTGTGAGTTATAAGTATTTGAAAAATAAAATAATTTATTTAATTATTTTATATACGATTATGCCATTTTTGGGTTTTCTCACAGAAGGCCTACACCGACTAAACTTAAGTCGTGCCTAGGGTAAAACTGCCATCCTGAACGCAACAGTGCCCTCAGACTTCTGATCAAAGTTACTATTTAAGATTTATTCCACTTTTTCTGGAAAACTGCTTATATGAACTAATAAAAAATTAACCAAACTTCGATGAATCATTCCAGGAACCCCAGGCCTCAGAACCGCACGCTGTTAGATTTTGAAGTCTCAAAATAATTACATTTAATTTAAAAAAATTATACAGAATTTGCAGGACATTAAATCACACTATGAAGAGGTTTCTGGCCAAACCATTAGTTGGAACAAATCCTGCATCTTCTTTGGAAAAAACATCCCCCAACCGAAAATGTAGTATTTTCAACGAGCTCATCCTTAAAGAAGGTGTTCTTCCTTTCACTTACCTTGGTGTCCCTATCTTTTAGGGAAAACCAAAATCTTATCATTTTTCATCTATTGTTGACCAGGTTCTTAAACAATTATCTTCGTAGAAAGGCATGACTCTGTTCATGGCAGGTAGGGCTTGCTGTGTTAAATCAACTATTGTCTCCAAAATGGTTTACTTCATGATGGTTTATAAATAGCCTATTGGTCTTATTAAAAAATGAACATTGCCATTAATAATTTCATCTAGACTGGTAGTACCCTAGAAAGAAATCTTGTGACTTTTCCTGAGTCAACCTATTGCAAGTCCATTAATAATGGTGGTATTGGTATTAAAAATCTAAAACTCTTCAATGAAGCCCTTCAGGCTATAATTACTTGGATCCTTCTTCATAATCTTTCACATGATATCACCTTTCTTAAAAATAGATTTCGTACCAAACATAATATAAGAAACTTTAGTTTCATTAATTCTTACATTTTTCTTTCCATTAAACACTCCTACAAAATTATGAGTAATGACAGATGGATGGTCTCTCGTTACGCTTCCAGGAAATTTTGGCTGGACAACTAGGCTTTAACACCTTTAATTTCTATTATTTATTCGGATTACACTTCTGAAAACAACAACTTCAGTATAAAATATATTCTAAATTCCCAGCATGATCACCTCCTTGAAACTATTATGAATGTTATTGAAAACTACTCTTTTTCTCAAACAGAGGATTTCTTAGTTTGGGAACCAGCTCACAATGGTATGATCACCTCTAAATTGTTTTACAATAATTATTATGATTATTATGAGATTGATTATAGCTGGCTCAAACATTTTAGAAAACCTTGGATTAAACCCGTGAGATTCAATATCACATAGCATCTTTCCCACAATAGAGTCTCCACCAAAATTTACCTTCAATGATTTGGTATCCAACATTTCTCTGAGTGTAAAATTTGCAATCAACACAGGGAAGATTCCAACCACCTTTTTCTTTCATGTGATACTACATATTCTCTTTGGAACTATATTCTTGACATCTTTTATTACAAATGGTTGTTTTTTTGACTCTGTAATAACTTAAATAAAGAATTTTGGAAAAATGGAAGGCTCTCAACAAATCAAGAACATTTTCCTCTCTGTAGTTTCTGAACTCCACCATGTGATCTTGTATGATCAAATTGATATTATCCATCTTGATTGCTACTCAATATTAATGCAGGATAGATGTGGATCATTATTGCTATAAATGTTGTTGCTTTATTATAAAAGGGTCATTTCCACAACACCGTACAAGAATTTGGTATCTTGAAGTGGCTGCAAATAAATGGAAATTTCTGTCAACCACATCGAACTATAGAGGTGTTCTGGTGGTCCAATCTACCTGGATGGATCAAAATAAATATTAACGGTGCCTCCAAGGGAAACCTAGGGGCTACAGGGTGTGGTGTGGTATTCATGAATGTTCTCTGGTAGATTCTTGGATGTTTCATGGGAAAATGTGGCTATGAAACCTCCATAGAAGCTGAGATTCTAGGTTAGATCCATTCCATTGACTTTACCATTCTATTTGGTTGGAACAATCTCTGGATTGAAAGTGACTCGACAACCATCGTGAAAATGATTTGGAATGGTGTAACTCATCTTTCTTGGCCAATTACTACTCATTGAATGGATTGAAACCATTCGCTTACAAATATCAACTATATCATCACACATGAAAATCGACAATCCAACACAGTTACAGATGGCCTTGCCAACATGGTGTTCAATCATGACTTTACTTGGTTTGATGGCCACCCCACAGATTTGATTTCATTTCATGAAAAATATTGTAACATGATCCCATACTTTATACTCTTGTAATCTTTTTTATCTTAATAATTATGTTCTTTTCTACCTTTAAAAAAATTACTATTAAAATAGTTGGTTACTATTCCAACTGTCATATAATACTTATACTTCCTAAAAATACCTATTATTTTTTTCATTACTAATTTAATAAATTTTGTCTCAAGGTTCTATATAATTAATTCATAAAATGATCATCTTCTTTATAATATTTTTTATGCCTACGGTAATTCTTAGAGACCATGACCCATTAAATTTTCATGTTTTACTAATGTTGTTTACACAATTTTACTATCTCGTTATTCGTGTTTTCATAGTATATAATATCTTCATCCTAAATTTTTAATGTTATGTTATGAAGTAAAATGATGTTTCTTTTATTACATAATTCATATGTTTTATTCATAGTATAATCTAGTTTTTAAGGAAATAGTTTAAGAAACATATGAATTAAAGGAGGGAATTTTCATAAAAACATGAGATGTTACCATATTTCCTCCTTCTAAAATTTATTCCTAATTTTTTTAATTCAAAGTCTTAGATGAAACTTAATGAGGGTACATTTGTTTCAATATATAATTAGGTTCCCATATTTCCTCTTTGTACTTATAATTTCTCTATAGTACTTTAACCAAGTGAGTTGTCTTGTTTTGTAGAATTTTATCTCTACAATAAAATATCTTCACTAATCACTCCTCGTAAGATAGATCATCCTCCAATTGAACCACCTTAGGATTTAATATATGTGTGGAATCTTGTATGTTATTCATTAATAGGGATATTAGAGCGCAATATATACTTTAGATAGGTTCAATGGAAGTACCAGTCAATTAGACACAACTTCTATATTATCGAGGATCTTGAAAGGGAAAATGTTCTAGGGATGAGCTTTCCCTTATTTAAAACTATCATGATTATATTATAGGTAGATATTATAAGTAAAAAATTTTCTATAACATTGAACTAAAATTCAATTCAATTATAGTTATCATATCTATTTTTTTAACAATGTTCTTCTAAAATGTGTTTCTTAATATATTGAACCTTCTCTATAATCTATTTTTCTTGATTTAGTCCTAACTGCTTATGTACTATATCTTTATCCTAATGTGTTGGAGTTCCTCATGTAATCCCATAAATGTATTTACATGGAGCCATTTAATGATTTGATGGAAGCTATTATTTTATGAGAACTCAATTAGAATAATATATTGATCACATCCTCCTTTGAAGTCTAAAAATAATGATTTGAGGATCTCCTCTAGATTTTGAATGGTACTTTCATTCTAACTATATATATGTGGATGCGATGTCGTAATGAAGTTCTACTATATATTCAATATCAATTAAATAACATTTCATAACTCTGAAGTCAACCCAATATCTTGATTATATATAATTGATAGTTGTGTTCCATGAAACCTTACCACTTATTTGATTTATATCTTTATATGTTTTTTAGTGATGATTCTTCATAAATAGAAATTAAGAAATATTTATTTGTATGTATATACCCAATAAGTCCTATGAAATTATTTCATTTGTATGTTTTGAATTTATTTTTAATAAAATTAATGGTTTTTACCCCTATTTTCATGTTGGTATGGTTAATGTTTCCATCATCCAATTAGATCTATTTTATTATTCCTTTACATTCTAGTATACAAGCACTTTGATATCCCAAAAAAATTTCTCTTAGAGACATCTAAACATATTTCTTCTTCTTAGGTAGATAAATAATGTTGATCTATGAAAATAATCAAATATATCCTTTATATAAAGTTCTTTTAGTGTAGATAATCATGTCTCAAATCATACAAAACAATATTTATCAATTTTTAACTCTGAGATTTTCTCCTTCCTTATTAATTCTACCTTATTTTGTATCTCTAAATCAACCCTTTGATCTTCCTTAACATTCTCTAATATTGATGGTTTAGAAATAATTTTATCAATGTATGATGTTTTCTTTACCTTAACGATTCCCATTCCCATCCTTTTCATGTAAAAAAAGATTGGGTTATCTTCAATCCTAATCATGGATAATGTTACAGGATTATTTACACATAGTGCATCTTACACTTTATTAAAATTTCTAGGATAATAATTTATTGAGTAGTAGTAGTTTTCTATCATTTATAACTATAATCATTGGAGCATGATGAGTTTCTTAAGTTTGTATATATACTTTAAAATTTTGTGATTAGTATATATTTTACACTTTTCCCTATTTATATAATTAATATAAATATTTTCTATGAATATTACCACTACAAGCTCTAGATCATGTGTCAAATAATTTTCCAACATACCTCCAACTATCTTGAGGCATAAGTTATCACTTAATCATTTTTCATGATCACACTACCTAATACATTCTTTAAATGTATATAAAAAATCCATAACCACTTGAGGTTAGTTCAAGTATATGTCCAATGAATTTACTTTTATTTAATTCCATGAAACATTCCTCACATTCTTATTCCTAGAAAAACTTTTCTCCCTTCTAAATTAAAATGGAAAGTTGGATTTAAAATCCTCAGAATTTCACCACAAAACATAAAATGTACTTAGTAAATCCATGGAAACTATTGATATCTTTATTGATGTCGATATTGGACTATCTTATATCACCATTATCTTTAAAATATCCATATATATCCCTTAACTTGTAATTACAATCCACAATAATTTAACACGATCCATCAAACATTCAAATATAGTATACTTTTCAAACAACTTCACCCTCTATAAAGTTTTTATCATAATACTCAAATTCTCCTCATATTCTTCCTTAATTTTGAATTGTATGGGAAAATAATCTATAAAGACTAACAAAATTTTAAGGTAATATATAAATACATTATTCATCTTGTCCAAATAGATTTTTTTTGGAATTAATGATTCTGATAAACATAACTAGGAACTTATAGTTTCCATATCTTTTATGAAAGGAAATATTTGGAATATCCTCTCTTTCTACCTTAAATTGATGATATCTTGATCAAATATCCACATTTAAGAAGTACTAATCCCCATGTAGTTAATCGAACAAGACTTTAATATTTGGAAATGGATACATGTTTTTTTGATCTTATTAATATCATGATTATCAATGTATAAATGAATTGAAACATCATTATTTCATATACATATGAATATTATCTCAAAATGGGAATGTATTATAGTATAATCATTTCCTTTTTATTTGAGATTGATATTCTTCTCCACAAGGAAATGATATAGATAATTGATATTGAATTTTTAAGAGATTTATAATTCTCCTTGAACTTGTTTACATTCAGTGGATGGATTGGTATATATAAGGTGATCTACCTCTCCTAAGAGTTGATACTATCTAAATATAAGAATAACCAATCCTTTCCTAGTATAAATACAAATTATAAAAAAGGTATAATAAATTTTTTTTATTGAAAATAATTCAAACTAATTTTAATTTTTGGAAGAGTTATATACTTGAGATGTTATGATTGCACCACTTAGTGTTTTTAATGATAACTAAACTTCTATGTCTTAAGGTGGTGTTTCAATATTTTTAGAGAACATACATGATATCAAGGAAAGTGTACATTAATAATCAAATAATAAATCCAATATTCTTTAATTTATAACAAGTATACCATTCACCACTTCTTTTTCATGATCCACTTAAGTAATATTGATAGTATAATCTATTCCCTGAGTTTGGAGGTTGTTCCCATGGATTATCCTAAAAAAATCCTTATATTGGGGTATTTACTTGAATAGTTTCCATATTACATTAAGTTTAAACATTATACTATGCATAATGTATTGATTGGAGCCTTTATTTTTTCCATCATATTGATTATATTTTTCACAACCCTGCAAAATTATTGATCTGGATGTCCATTTTCCACACATGAATCATTTTTTATCCTTTTTGGAAGTTATTAGGGTGTTTCTTGCTACACTTTTCACACTTGGGTAGTTTAATTTTCTTACCTTTATGAGATTTATTAGTTGGAACTATAAAATTAAACTTCACCATTATATTTGTATCACCAGTCTAATGAGGACATTAAGAATCACCAATATCTATATCAACCTTAAGGTCACCTCAAATTATTTATTCTTACCTATCAAAGTACCAAATTTCGAAATCTTTTCAGTGATTTTGTCTAAAGACACTAAATTAATGGTAAAAATGATATTTAAGGTTAATGAGAAAGACTAAGAAATACCTTAAAATATTAATTAAGTTTTATTCATTTCTATCAATTAATTCATCCTACCTTGTCTTGATTCTAAGATATTATCTCTCCATTTTAACATGAAGAGCATGAAAAAAATATTTATTGAAAAATATTTTCTTAAAATATTCTAATTTCTTTTATTAGATATATTTATGGAAATGGTATTCTCAATCAATGTATTCCACTGATCAAATTTTCATTCCAAGTGATAAATTTATAAGTAATCACTTTTTCTTTCTTGGAGAATTTGAGTATGGGAAATTTATTTTAAATACAATTAATACATGACTTTTTGATTATGGAATAAAAAGATATAACAAAAGTGGGAAGTCATTTTTTAATAAATGAATCAACCATATCTTGTTTCTTCTTCAGAGAAGTTGGGTGCTCCATATGGTTCATGTAATTGTTCATAAATTGAGTCAATTGATCAAGTACCTCCATGATGATTTCAAATCCCACTCCGATCACATTAGGTATCCAGTTTTAGAAATAATTATATTACTAATTATATTTGTTGTTAAAATGTTTTCTTATATTCCCATCAATTTAATAAAATAAATTAAAATTAATTCATTGAATGTATGACTCATAAATTATTATTATATCTAATATTATGGTTTCAATATGGGATATATATGGTTTATTTTCTAACATTTAAACTAACTTAACAAAAAAAAACAATAATACCTTTCTTTGATAGAAACTATAATGATCAAAATCTCATGAACATAACATTAAATCATTTTTAATATAAATAATCATAAAATCACCTAGAAATTTAAATTCATGGTGACTTTAGATGATTGGATATATAATAGAACATCTTAAAAAAATAACATCATATTTAATTTTCATATTTATAATATTCTTCTAGATATCATCACCCTTATATCCCTTCATGGTATATCTTAGAGACCTGTATAAATTAAGATACATTGTGTTTTTTTTGTTTTAAAAAAGTTTAGTTTATTTTTATAACTAAATTTTTGTAATATAATTTTTTTTACTTTAGTTTAAAGATGTTTTATTGAAAGTTATAATTTGTTTTTTGAGAATTAGTTGCATATTTAGGTAAAGAAAGTGTTTTTAAAAGTTTTAAATCAAAATATTCATTAGAAAAAGTTCATAAAATGATGTTTTTTGTCAGAAAATATGTGTTTTTATAATGATAAAGTTCATCAGACTAAGGTTTTTTTTTGAAAATTCCAAAATTTCTAATATAAAGTAATTTTCAATGTTTTTGAGTCTTGAAAAATATGGTAAGTCATAGAAATTTTAAAAACTAGTTAGATGATTATATTATTTTATTTCAAGTTCCTAAAACATCATGAATAAGTCATGATAAAATAAAAAAGTTATGTAAGATCTATAGTTTCAAAAAATTTAAGCGTTCCATAGACAGATTTACAAACTGAGAAGTACCAGATAAAGAAATTCTCAAAATACTATAATTTTGAATTTGATGATGTTTTATTAAATTAAAAGTTTCTGATTTAGATAAGGTTCATAACATGTAATTAATAAGATGGATCAGATTAGAAATGAATCATTAGATTTTTCTTTTGTTAGAATTTCTATATTTTTGGTTTATGAGTTCTGAGTTGTTATAGTTTTGAAATTGAAAAATAAATATGAATGAGATAAAAATATCATATTTCAAAATCTGAGTAAAGTTAAAGGATAAGATAATATTTTCTATCAATAAAAAATATAAGTAATTCTAATTTGATTAACTAAAAAAGTTGATCATATTAAGAAGTTTCTAAGAAATAGAAAAGTTTATATTTTTTATTGGACCGAATGAACTTGATAGGTGGCAATTGATTAGTTAATAAAAAATTTTGTTTTGATCAAAGGAATCAGATGTAGATCATTGAACATTTTTTTTAGAAAATTGAAGTCTTATGGTTTATGTGATCAAGTTATTTTTAAATATATGAAATAATAATAAGATTCATCAGATGAGATCTTGACACAAATAAGTCATTGGATGCAGAGTTCTATCAGATATAAAATCATTAGATTGAATTGAATATGACTCATATGATCAAAATTATAAAGTGGATGATAATGTGATACTTATAAAATTTTGATGATATATTAATTTCATGTTAATGAAGTATTTAGAATATAAAACAATGTAGTAAACCATTTTTAGTTGGCTCATGGAATTGGAGAGAGAAATAAATTTTTTTGTTATGTTTCAATGGATCAAGAGAATAATATGTGAGTTATTTATATTTGGTCCAAGATCATCGGGCTATGGAAAGTGAGGTTTATTGAAAATAATTTCATACGATGTTTGGGGGGAAATGTTTTTATTAAAGTCTAAAATTTAAGTTATGAGCTTTTGAATTAATGTTCCATTTGATGAGAATTTTGTGAGAAAATCCATATTATGTTTTTTTGTTTACAAAGTGTTATCTAATGGTTTAGTGCATTTCAAGTGGGTTAAGAGGATCATACAAATGATGAGTTTTATAGATCACCATTTCTAGACAATAGTTTTGTTCTTTCTAGTAGTTTTCTATCTCATTTAATGTTAGTAAATTTGGGAATAATCAAGAAGATATGAGAATTCACCAGAAGAGTTGAAATGTTTTGAAGCATTAAAATGATGCTTAAGTGAACGAGAAATTTAGAGTTTCAGAATTTTAGTGAGTGAGACAATAAAATTGGTTTTCCACCAATTTTCATACTGGATCATCTATAAATATAAGTACATAGCACATAATACTAAATTACTATTCAAAATGATAAAAAAAGATGAAGTGATGAATATTTTTTTGTAAGAATATTTTTTTTCGAATAAAAGCTTCAGTTAGAAGATTGGAGGGTAGAAAATTTTTCTTACTAGACAGAGGGGATTAGACTATTTTTTGGAGAAGAAATTTGAGGGGAATAAATTTTTTATACAGGTGAATTATAAATTTTATAACCATCATAGATTAAGTAAAGTATATCAGACTAATTTCATCAAACTGAGGCTATTAGACCCAGGTATATCAGACTAAGGTTTTAGATAATCTTTTGTGGAGCTGAAAGTTATAAATATATTCACTTATTTTATAGAAAAAATTTTTGTAATAAAATTTTTTAAACTAATGGGAGTTAGTATAATCATACCTATCAATATATAGAATGTGTCCAATAGTAATGAACACAATTTATATTCAATTATTCATCATAGTGAATTTCTATATAACCACATGAGTGGTATGGAAAGGATGTAGGTTCTCACACTATGGCTAAAACCTATATATCTTTTTTGTATTGTTTAGTTTCCTATATATTCATGAATTTGAATTTACAAAAAATTTTATAAGGAATAAACTCTATGATGCTTCCAGGGTTATGTTTTCAAAATTTTCAAATTTTTTAAATGAAACAATTGATTCAAACCCATTCTCAGTTGTTCATAAATCATTTAGAACATCAATTCGTATCAAAGGTAGGATCCCCTGTTCTTTCCTTATCATGGAAAACAAAAATTCCATCAAAAATAGATGTATTCATTTATTTGATTGAAAAAAATATCATGGATGAAAAAAGGATGATTCTATATTTCTTATCTCCTTGTCTGGAAGTTGTTGATGCAAATACTTTTGGTTTTCCACACCATGAGAAAGAAGATACTATGATAGTTTCTCATAATATAAACATTCAAACTGAGGGAAAATATAGAAATTATAATCTTATTTATTTTTTAGAAAATATGTTTATGAAAGTGATGGGTCTAAAAAAATATAGGGAAACATGGTCAAAAATTGAATGTATCTTTAAAGGAAATACTAAAGTGATGTAATAAAAGTTATAAATTTAGAAGATAAAGTTTGAAGATATTAGGATGGGTGATGAAAAGACAATTGATGAATACTTAACTAGAGTAATTAAATTTGTTTTCAACATCATTGGTTTTAGATATGTTATGGTAGATTCTATAATTTTTAAGAAACTCCGGATAAACTTTTAAAATAGGTGTGATTCTAAAATATCCACTTTAGAATATAAATAAGATTTATATCTTGATTAATTTCATAAATTTATTTTTTCTTATAAAATAAGAAAATCTACAGAATTCAAAAATAAGGTGAAATATATAACATATTTTGAATCTATGAGAAATATAAAAATTCAAGATATTGATTATGATGACCCTTATGATTCCAAATATAAATAGTATGATGGGTTTAATAAAAAAATCACATTTCTTATCTCTAAGAATTATTAAAGAGGAAGAGGAATGTATGGGGGAAAAATTCTCCACAATTTTTTTGAGTGTAGAGGAATAGGTAACTTTGTTATGAATTTCCCCAAGAAAGAAGTTATAGGATATCAAGAATATTATGATTAAAATCATTGATTAAATATGTAGATAAAAGTTCTAATGTAGAAAAGTAATGCAACAAATATGAAAGGAAGTTTACCGAAAAAATAGCTATATTGAGTAAGAAATATAAATCTATCTCAACTGAGAACAAATATTCAAAATATAAATGTTTAGAAAAGTTCATAATATTCATTGAAAAAGATTATAAAACAAAATAATCCTGAGATAATAAAGAATAAGAAAAAATAGGTGAATAAACTTACAAAGAATATCAGTTTAGATCAAAACTTGTCACATGTCTTAATCAAAATTCAAATCTCAAGAAGGAAATTATAATAATAATGAAACTTTGTGAAAGAAAATTTTATGGAAATGAAAGTTTTCTTAAAATAGAATATTTGAACATTAAATAAATTAAAAATCTCAAATTGAAAGTTGTAGAAAAAGAAAACATGATATATAATATGTGTAAGAAAGTTATTTCTAACAAAGATGAAGTTTACAAATCTCAATAAAAAGTTCTTGAGGATGAAATTACCTTAATAAAGACGAATTAAAACTTCAACAAAGCTTAAAAAGTAAAATATGATACTTCTTATATTTCTGATAAATCTCAAATAAATAACTAGGTGAAACTCTCACCTACTTAATGTAATAGTTCATCTAATCTGTCTAACCATGCCGATGTTAATAAAAATCATTGGGAGAGAATGGGTTGAGAAAGGATGTAAAAAATGCATCACATCAACAAATATTTAAAACTAATCCTTCAGGAAATTTTCCACATTCCTAGAGGTAACTGAATTTGAAAAATGTTATGAACCTCAAAATTCTTATTACAAAAAAATCTTATACCTCAATAGAAAACCAGTATTTGATGGTTTTTGTTATTATTGTGGAATTTATGAGAACATGGAATACAAATTTTTACATAACATGTCACTGACAAGGAAGATGTTTGAACAGAGTGGAGGAAATTGAGGAAGAATATTGAGTAAGTTTCTTAAGCCATAAGAAGTTAGAATATTGAAATATCAAGATGTTAGAAAATCTACCATGAAAAATCAACTTGATTTTATAGAGGAATTCTATCGAATATTTGATCAACCAGGTAAACATTCTAAAAAATGTATGAAAATCCTTCCAGTATAAGTTTTGTGTGATCAAAAAGAAAAGGAACCTTTATAAAAGAAGTATGAGGATTAAATTTTTTTAGAAAACATTAAATGATAGAAAAAAGAGAAGACCATGGATTCTTCATAGTGTTTTTCCTCAAACATTATGAGAGATATAAAAATCTAGAAAAATGATTAAACATATGACGAATGGGAAGTTAATTGTGGAAATTATAGTTCCTTGAAAATCCAATGAATATGGATTGTTTTGATAGAACCTAAAAAACTAAAATATAAGGAAGATATATTTATTGATGGGTTTTAAAAAAACATAATTACATCAATTAAACAATGGGATGATGGGAAGGAAGTGATATTAATAATGATTCATGTATCATCAAAACTATGGAAGATGCAATTTCTTTACAAGGGTAGAAAGAACTAAAGGAATATTTTTAAAAATATGAGAACTTTACAAATCATTTTACTTGAGAACTAAAGATGAAAAAATGTTTTGAAACCACATACTTGGGAATATTGGATAGAAAAATATAAATAATTTTTTTAAATTTTATGCTGTATGAAACTTTAAAGAATTGAAAACTAGAAAATTTGATGTTTTTGTAACTTTTAAAAAAGGTAAAATAACTAGAAAAAGTCATAAGAAGGTTGATATTTAGTCTTTAAGACCCCTTGAACTTATTCATCCACATCTTTAAGGGAAATGGTACATCAATATGCAAAAAGTTATTTTTTTAATTTATCAATTTTATTTTTTATTTCAATTTGATGACCAATATTATGTTTATGAAACAGAAGTTAGGGGTAGTTTAAACGTTTAGATTCTTCAGAAGAGAAGTTGATAGAGAAATAGGTGTTTACTTAATGAATTTTGGTAAATTATAATGGAAATAAATACATATAAAAATCCTTAAGATCATATTTTATGAAAAATGGAATTATACATCAATATAATGATCTTTACACTCCTACAAATGGATTTTTAGAAAGGAAACCCCCAAGTTTATTGGGAATGGGAAGAAAAATGTTAGTCGAATATATTTTTTTTTAGTTTTTCTAGAGAAAATCCTTTAAAACTACTATTCATGGGAAAAATAGATGTTTTTTTGAGACTGGAATAAATAAATTCTTCCTATGAAATGTGGTATAAAGAAAAAATTCATTGGAAAACTTAAAGGTTTTTGGAATCCACTGTTTGTTAAAAAATAAAAAACACAGATCATGGAAAATTTGATAAAAAATATGAGGAAGGAACTTTCATGGGATATTCATCCAATAGAAGAAACTACATATGTTAGAATTTTTTTTTAAAAAATTTGGTGGATTTATATGATATAAATATTATTGAAAATATAATCTATTTTACAAAAGATACTGAAAAAGTTGTTGAGGATAAACTAAATTCTTTTAATTAGAATACAAAAAGTGGAGATGATTGTGATTTAAATTAGGTTCTTTAAGAATTGAATAAATCGTGTGATGAAAAAATTATAGAGGGAGATGTTATTTATAATTTCATACTCTATAATAATAAGTAGAATGAAAAAATATCATTATAAATCATAAAGCTCTAGTTTAAACTAGAAGAAAGTTGATATTAGAGAATCAGACATCACTTATTTCAGAGGTTAAACCAGAATCAATTCCATAAGAAGTAAAACACAAATAATGGGTGAATTTAATGAATGAAGAGTTGAACATAATTGAGAAAAATGAAACATGAGAAAATTATTCCACAAACAGTTGATAAAAATGTTATTGTAACAAAATGGGTGTATAAAAAGAAGTTGAATAAAATTGGATGAATTTTAGGAAAAAAAATCCAGAATTGTGTTTAAAGGCTTTGTGTAGGTGGAAGGTGTCTATTTTGAAGAAAATTTTTACCTAGTTTCAATATTTTAAAATATTCTGATTTTTCTCTTATTTGGTACACATTAAAATTACAATGTTTATTAGATGGATGTAAAATATTCATTCATTAATTATGATATTGAAGAAATAGTTTACATTGAACAACCGTGAAGGTTTTTACTTGATCATGATGGAAGAGAGGTTTTTAAATTAAATAAATTCTTTTATGGATTAAAAAAATCCACGTTCCTAGTTTTAAAAAAACATACAGTTTTTTTGAAAAAGTTTTTTTTATAAAGGAAAGTGTGGAAACAACATGTATGTGAAAGAAGTTAACCTCATCACCTTTATTGTTATTGTGAATGTTAATGATATAATTGTTTTTTTAGGTAAAGAAAAAGTTTGTAAATAATTTTCAAATGAAATAAATCAGAACATCAGGATGATAATTGTGGGATAATTAACTTTTTTCCTTGGTTTACAAGTTCAAAAAAAGGAAAAACACATTTTCATATCTATAGAAAATTATGCCATGGAATTGTTAGAAAAGTTTAGTATGAAAGAAAAAAAACTTTTATACTTATATTTTAGTTGGGATGAATATGAGAAAATATGAAGGTCGAAAAAGTGATAATTATAAATAATTTTGAAAATTGATATGAAGTTTTCTTTATCTAACAACTTCAAGACCTGATATTATTTAAGCTATAACTTTGTGTTACTAATATCTGAGTAATCCCAAAGAATCTCATATGTTGTTAGAAAAGTGAATTATGAGATATGTTAATAGAATAACTTCAAATGTTATATTATACCAAATATGTTATGAAATGAACTTTTATGGTTATACTAATTATGATTGGGATGGAGATTTAAATGACATAAAATCAACTTCAAGAGGAATATTTTTCTTGGGAGAATGTTGTGTGAGTTAAATTAGTAAGAAATTGAGTTCTGTAGATTTATGAACAAAAATATAAAAATATGTTTTAGCTATACATTCTTGTACTAAAATATAGTTGATGAAATTTTAGTGGAAATATTTGAAAGTTAAAGTCTACAAACCATTTAAGATAATTTTTGAAAATCAAAGTGCAATTTATTTTTCTAAAAATCCTATCCAATACTGAAGATCGAAACACATTGGCATTAATTTTTTTCTTAATAAAATAAAAATTTTCAAGGGGATATGTTTTTATAAAATATATTTCAACAAAATATTAAATTGTTGATATGTTCACAAAAGAAATTCCCCAAGAAAAATTTGTGGAATTGAGGATAAAACTTCATATTTAACCTCCAACAATGAATTATAAACATCTTAAGGAAGTCCTCCACTGTGATTTAAACTATTTTTATAAAGGGAGAAAATTTGTACAACTTTATCCTGTAATGAGAAGATAAGTAATTTCATTAGTTAAATTAATATGTGGCTATATTTATCATAAAATAGGAGAGAAAAATAACAAATATAGGAAAAGATAAAAGTAATGGGGAGTTATCTCAAAAGGGACATACATTTTCTTATCACTAAGGGTTGTAATTCCTTAAATAAAATTAATTTATCTAGTAGTGTGGAATCTCGACAATCTCTTTAGAGAATGACCATATTTTGGTAAATGTTCAAAAAGGATTTTAGGAAAATTCTTGGTGATGAAAAGATATGTGTTGTAAAATTTTTTAACAAGAGTTTTAAAAAAAATACAAAAGGTTAGATTGAATATCCTTTATGAATTTTTGTTTTAACAATGTTTTCTTATAGAAAACTAACTTTTTGTAAATGATTTTTTTGTACTTAAGGTGAAATATGTGTTGTTGAAAGATTCAACTTTTTTTTGAGAAGTTGATGCAAATATGGATAAATAAAGTGTTTTGAAAAGTTGGTGATCCGAAGATCCATCATACACAGTTTATCAGATGCTATTTTTAGTGGGGAAATCTAAGTTTATATGAATATTAAGTTCACAAGGGAAAGATTTTGTTAGGAAGTATGTTATTGATACTTAAAAATATGGAGAGTCATATAACTTTCCAAAACTAGTCTGATGTTATTTTCTTTTATATTATGTTCCTAACACATTTTAAAGAGTCCATTATACAATTTATAATTTGTAGAAGATATGGAGTTTCCAAAATTGAAGTGTTTATTATGTAGCTTATCAGACTGAAAAGAACCAGATGAAGAATTTGTCACAAGACAATATTTTTGGATTTGAAGAATTGTTGAGAAATGGAATGTTTTTTAATCATACATGGTTCATCAGATATTGGTCATTATACACATTTTATTAAACATGAATCATCAGATGTTTCTTTTATTATAAAGTCTGAATTTGTAGTTTGTTGAGTTCTAAGTTGTTTTCATGTTGAAAATGTGAAAAAAATACACAGAACATAAAATTTTCATATTTGAATGTTTGAGAAATGAAAAATTAGGATATAATATTTTATATCAATAAAAAATATGAAGAAGTTTGAATTTTCTTCACTATATAAGTTGATCGGATGAATAAGTTTATAAGAAAAAGAAACGTTTTAGTTTTATATCAGATAGATTACATCAGACATGAGGAAGTTATTGAGTTAATACAAAGGTATGTTTTATCAAAAGAATCAGATTTAGATCATCGAAAAAATAATTTTATATAAATTTTTAGGTGTTTTGGTTTTTCAGATCTTGTGATTTCGAAAAATATGAAAGTAGAAAAAGATTCATCCGAAAAACTTTTGAATTTGATATGTCTTCATATATAGATTTCCATAAGACATAGAATGATCATACTGAATATTATATATTAGCACAATTAGAATTTTAAAATGGATGAAAATGTGAGAATTTCAGAAGTTTCTACTAGACAGCCGTTGCAGGTTTCTGATGTCTTTAGATATTCTAACACAGTTATCAACTATTTTTTGTTCGTTCAGAGCTTAAAAGTGAGCACTCATTTGTTTGTTCTATTTTTTTGTGGATTAAGATGATAAGATGTGAATTATTTCAATCTAGGTAATGATCATATAAATATAGAATGTGAGGTTAACTAGATAGAAAATTTTATTAAGTTTATAGAGATTTTTTTATTAAATATGATATTTAAGTTATCACATTTTGAAGTAACATTCTATCAGATGGGCATTTTGTAAGAAAATACATCCGATTGTTTTACAAAACAAGAGCCGATGGTTGAGTGTGTTCAAATAAATCCAAGAGGATCAGACAGATGATGAGTTTTTTCAGATCACTATCTTGGGAATGATGTTTTGTTCTTTCAAGTAGTTTTATATCTTGTTTAAAGTTTGTAAATTTGAGAAGAATCAATAAGATTTGAGATATAACTAGAAGAGTTGATAAGATTTTAAGAGGTCAAATGAATCTAAAATTAATGAGAAATGTGATGTTCTTTAATTTATCTGAGTGGGAAAATAAGATTTATTTCCTTCCCTTTTTTCCAATTAAGAACCTATAAATATAATTGTGTAGTTTATCATACTAATTTAATGTTCACAGTGAGTAAATAATATAAATTGATGAATCTTTTATGTTCAAAGCTAATTATTTAGAATTAAAACTTTGACCAAAAGATAAAACTGTAGAATGTTTTTATTACAGGACTGGGGGGATTAAACTGAGATTTTTGAGCAGAAGTATGAGAGATGTATATTTTTTATATAGGTAGATCATAAAGTTTGTAACTAGAGTAGATTGAGTAAAGGTATATATGAAAAAGTTCATCAGACTATGGGCGTCCGAACCAAGTACATCACACTAAGGTTATATATGGACATTTATGAAGAAGAATGTTTCAAAGTTATTATTTTTTCGGCTAATTTGTTTTTAAGAAAAATTTGTAAACTGATGGGATTCAGTACAATCATACCTATAAAAAGAAATAAGGTGTACAATGGTATTTGACATAGGTTTTATTAACTTCTTCATCATAATTAATATCCATATATCCACAAGAGTTGATATGACAAGGATGTTGGTTCTCACATTAAGGTCGAACCTTTTAAATATTATGTATATTATTTAGTTTATTATATTTACATGAATTTGAGTTTATAATAATTTGATAAGGAAGAAACTCTTAAAAGTTGCAGGGGTTAATTTTACTAAAGATTAAAATTCTTAAAAAGGATATAACTAATTAAAAACCCATTTTAGTTGTTATTATATCTTTTAGAATTTAAATAAAAGAAAAGAGAGAACTAAACATTTCAAAAGTGGATAATAAACATGGAGATAAGATATAAGTTTCAATTAGAATATCATGGGATCATAAAAGTAGATGATCATGGATACTTACATAATAATAATTAATATAGAGTAGTGACATGATAAAAAAAGTAATAATGTGAATCATGATAACGTGGAACAAATATAAGACAAGTCATCACAAACATAAGTGAAGCCTCATTTTTATGAAAATATAGCATAATGTTCTAGGATTACTACACATGCACCATACGTAATATATTATGAGATGTGAGCATTTCCCAATAAATTTAATAAATTTATTATGGGTTTAATCATCTAATCATATTATTTCATTTATATATCTTCCACATAGAAAATAAACATACATTAACCATAAACATGAATTAAAACCATGTGAACGAAATGGATTATATAATATATCCATAAAGAATAATTAAATGATAATATTTTAGAATAAAAACATAATAAGAAATCATATTCCATCAAGGGGAGAATAAAGGTGTAGGAAGAAATATAATAACAATTGAGGAGTGGAGAAAGAAAATGAAAAAATTACCCTTATAATCTTCATAGGATTTGTCTTAAAGAAATAATTTGAAAAAAAGACATTCATATCCCTATAAAATATATTGAATAAATAATTATAAATAATATAAATAAAACATATTAAAAACAATGAAATACTGGGAGAGATATATAGAGTGATAGAGATTATAACAATAAGCAAAAAAGTGTGGGATAAACCCCTTACCTTGAATACCGACTAACTTTCGACACTTCATTATCTATATAAATATTCAAATCACATATATTAAATTATAAAACCAAGTTATTTTTTTATTTCAATTATTATCCCTCATTTATAATCATATATCATTCATGTGTTAGAATCATTTAGTTCATGTTGATGTTTTAAGGTTTTTCCATCCACAATTTAAAATTCAATTTAGTATAAGAGGGGTAGTAAACAATGTTTAACACATGGATCCATATATTAAATAAGATTAAAGTTCAAAATTATTAAAATTCTTCTGGTAATTAATTTTATTAAATAAATAAATAATTAAAATAGTTAATAATAAAAGTTGTTTTAAGGTAAGCTATTTTTTGAGCAATTAAACCAACCATTATAATTTATTCTTAAGGTTACTAAAATCATACATATTTTTTCATTATAATATCAAATATTAAATAACATTATAAATAATTTTATATAAATATATTAAAACTATTTTTTAGAATATCATATAAAAGAGGAAGTGAAAATAAAATATCATCATTCACCTGGGTAGTATAAACCCACCATAGAATAATAATTTTTTTAAGATAGTTCAAAAGAAGATTAAAAATATTTTTTTTAATTTTTATTATTAAATTAGTTCATAAGTATAATACTAATTTAATATTTTTATAATGATAACTTAGATATATATAAGTGATAAGGGAAATAATAAAATGAAAGTATCAAAATTTGGAAGGCATACCTTACTCATTGAAAAACCTCCTTTGGTATTAACCTTAATGACTCTGGTAATTTTTTATTAGGATAGGCCTTAAAAAACATGGATATAAGGTTTTTTCAATTTATTTTGGAACATATTTTTCTAGTTAATAATTTTTTAATTGAATATAAACTGGTGGAGTATGGGTGTATTTATAGGTGAAGGGGAGAAGTGTTTTTTTAATAAAATATAAATTAATTTATTATTTTTCCTCAAGCCTATGAATATTTTTGATTATTTAGAATGATAATAGTGTTTTATAATAAAATATACACTTTATTTAAATTTAAACACTTCCAAAACTGAATGGGATAATTGGTATATTCAATTCAAAGTATTGAATCAAAAAAAGTTTTTTTATTTGAATTAAATATAATTTAGATATGGAAAACAGATATATAGGATTGAAATTTAAGTTTACTATATTTTTAAACATTATTGTATTAAGTAAATAAATTTTAATTATTTAAAAAAATTTTATAAATTATTTGTTCATTTTAAAATTGGAATGATGTTTTAAAACTTAATGTATATATAATAACTGTATTTTTACTATTCACTAAAAATTCAATTTTTTTAGAAAAATATCAAAATTTCACACTAAGATAATTTAAATATCATGTTTTATAGAATATAAATTTTTTTTATAAATAAATTTATGAATAAAGAAATTTTAATATTTTATTATTTATTAAAAAAATAACGTTTTACTAAATAAGTTAAAATAAATAATATTTAAATTTACACTTACACATATCTTAAGTTACATATTTTTAGAAATAATTTTATTATATCATAATATTTATTTTTAATTATTTAATCTATATTTAATGTTAATTATTATAAATTTTACTAATCCTAGGGGTCAAGTTACTGTTCAAATAGTCGATTACTATTTCAACGTCTAGTTGCTATTCTAGTAGTCATATATTACATATAATTACTATAAATTCATCTTATTTTATTCATTTACATTTTAGTTGATTTTATCTCAAGGTTATCAATTATTTATTAAAAAAATTCATTTATTGTTTCTAATATTTTGTTTTATTTTAATAGTATTTTACACGATAATGGTATTTCTAGGATACCATAACCTATTGGATTTCTAAATTTTATTAAAGGTTTTTATTTGATTTTATTGTCCTATAATTATTTTATTGATTATATGAAATTTATTTATCTTTTAATTATAATGTCATGAAATAAAATGATATTGGTTTGTCAAAAAATGAACATGATTCATTTATAATGTAATATATCTAAATAAATGGTTTAAGAAACATATGAATTCAAGGAATGATTTTTATGAAACCATGGGGTGTTATAACATTGGATGGGATTTGTGATTTTTATGTAATGGGTTATTATATTTTAGTTATGTATTTGAAAAATAATTAAAACCAAGTGATTCCCACATTAAATTATTATCAATATCAGACCGAACTAGTATGTCTAGCCAAAAAACCCATGACATGGATACCTACCTAGTCAGAATACCTTTAGTGGATTATTTATATGTATAAATCAATGTAAACTGGGTTTAATGATATATTTACCATTAATCTATCAATTGGGTCAATTACTAGTTCTTACCCATGCCATAACTTCAACCTATTTTCAATAGATATATGATTGTGCTTCGGTTGACAAAGTAAAAAATACGAAAAATTCACTATAATCCCTAGGGGATGGACTAAAAATATTTCCCCAATTGTTTGAAATCTATTTCTTATCTAAGTTCTGACCTCAATATAGACACACACACATATATCTCTCTATGTGTTTGTGTGTAAAGTGATAATATAATGGTTTTTTAGAAATATAATTATTATTTTAATAAAAAAATTATATATATATATATATAAATTAAATATGGTCTATAGTTTCAATAATTGGGCTAATTATTAAACCATTAGACTACTATTTTCACTAGTTTAGTGATTGGTTTATTTTTGATACTTATTCAACATCATGTTTCTTTTGAATATATTTTTTATGTTTCCATTTGGTAGTGAGTTTTATCATCATCATCACCACCACCACTCTTTACATGTAACCCCCATTACTTATCTATGATGTAGATGGTAGTGATGGTGATGATGATTATGGTGATGACGATAATTTTTATTAATATTTTTGAATTATTTTATAGATTCATCATTTCCCCATGAAAGGGGAGTACTACAATATTAATTATTAACTCAAAATTTTCATATGGTAAACTCTTTATATATTTTATCCTTGTGGAATAAATATTTTGTTTTAGATTTAATATAGGGATAAAGATCCATATGTATCATCTATAATATATATATATATATATATATATATGTAACACACACACACACATATATATATATCAAAGCGATAACAAACTAAATACTTTTGGTTTCATTGTTGGACATTGTCACTCCACACTATGATTCCAATTCATGAAATGACCAATAATTCTGTTAAATTTAGCATTTATTCTCAAAATATAAAATATGAAAATTTAAGTTATTATTATTATTTATATTTTAATCATAGAAAAAAATAAATAAATAAAATTTGATATCAATTCCATATCAGGAGTATAAAAAATTTATAACATTTAATACAATATCATTTATACAATAGTAGTATCATCAATATAATGAAATAAATATAAATCTTGTAAAAATAACATCATAAATAAAATGAAACTGAGATCCTATCAGAAAATATAATTACAACATGATAATATATTTCCATATTTATATATATATACAGAAATATGAATTGGTAAAATAAGTTTAAGTATATAAAGAATATTTTAAGGAAAAAAATATTCAAATTCACAACATGTTTTAAAAAGAAAAAAGAATGAAACATGTTCTATGTGATTTAATAAATGTTCACATATCGAAAAATTTATCTAATAACTAATATGAATAACTTTTTCATTGTTCAATATTCAATATTGTCAAAAGTTATATATAAAATAATAATATATAAAGGTTCTCGGGAATAATATAAGTGTTAAAAACTTATATTTTTTAATTTTTTTATTGAATTTGTGTCGTAACACAAGATCTAGTAAACCAACACTTATATTACACATCAAATCCTGTAAAATAAAATTCTATCTTGATGAAAATAAGAAAATAAAAACCTCATTCATTCAAGTGATATTGACACAGGAGACTCATCCCTAATGTGTCATGGTTTAGAGGATCTAAGCATGGAACTCTCTAGATCATCCAAAAATACTCTATAAGGCTATTGGTTCACTGATATTTATTTTCTATGTTATAGAATAGAAGATTTAATCGATTTATGATTTTTTTACAATACTATAAATTTTTGTTATAAAAATAGTTTTATACCCATAGTTTTTTTTGTAATTGTTGGTATATTTAAACCAACACAAATGGTTTTTTAAATATATTAATATATGTTTCCAAATAATTATCTATAAAAGTGGTTTTAAAATACCATTAGAATAGGATTATCTCCAAATATTAACCATGTGGCCCCTCCCCCGATCACTAAGTGTTTCCCACTCCAGTCATATCCTCCCCTCCATCTCTATCAATCGATCCAAGAAATATCCTCCCCATTCAAATATTTTTATTTGATTCATATTATATATCAAATTATATTTTTTTAGATTCATCATATACTCTACCAACTACTAATTTTATTTTTCTCTAGGTATAAAATGAAATTTAAGATTTTATTAGAGAATGTTTCTTCTCGATTTTCTGACCTGAGTTTTGTTTTGATTATATTTTTTTATTAAGGGATCATAAATGTGTACACAATTCATGTTTTTTATATTAGTTAATCAATACCTCTAACTAAATCTATTGTAAATTTATTTATCTGATATATATTTCGGGGTCATAAAATTAATCACTTTAGTAATTGTTTTTTATAAATTTTTTATGTTCTTATAAATTTATGAATTTAATAGGTTTATTAAAATGATTTAATGATAATTTTTTGTATTTAATTTAAATCTAATATGGTGTTTAATGTTTGAATAATCATGTTGGTAATTTCAGTGATATTATATGAAAATAATTTAAATGAAAAATGATGATATTTTTGATTTTTTTTCAATATAGATTGACTATAATATTTTTTTTGTAAATCATGATGATAATGAGTTTGGAGGTTTGAAATATATTTTCTAGTAAGTATGATTAAGTTTAAAATTGATCATGAGGAATAATTATAATGAAATATTATGGTTTTAATTAAAACATTAAATTACATGGGTACATTTTAATTGTTTTTATAATCACGACGATGTATGGGAATGCGATAGTTTATTAAAAATCAATGTAGAGGTGAAGATATTTTTTCTAAATATTAGTTTTTGAGTGTAATGTTAACATGGATATTTGAAAATTTTGTATCATTGAATTTGTATATTTTTTATTTTTTTATTTTTTGTTAGACTCCATGTAATAATTTTGTGAAAATCACTGTTGAGGGAATGTGAAAGTAAATATTAAAGTTGAATTGAATATATAAGATTTTGTTAATTCTTATGATGTGAATGTTGAAATATGGATAATGTAGTATGTGCTTAAAATCTTAAGAGCTTTAAAAGGTTGGATTAAGTGATTTATGTTGTTTTTATGTATATTGTGTGTTAATTATATTTTAAAGGGATGTTGTTGTTTTGAATATATGTTGGCATGAATGAATTTTTTATGGAAGAAAAATTATATTTTAGTATTTCATAATTATACGGATCACCCTTAAATATTTTTGATAAATATATACATTCTTTATGATTATATGAGATATAAATGATTTCAAAATTATTAAAATTAAAATTTTTTCTCATTCAAAATATTTTAAAAAACATAATAACAATCAAATATACTAAATATGTTTCCCTTTTTCTATTAAAAATTTTTATTGTTATAAATTTTATAATTATAGTGAATTATGTTTATTTTAATAATAAATTAATTTTTACTACAATTAATGTTTTTAATGTATGATTTTCAATTTTTGTTAATCAATGATAATTAGAGTATATTATTTGATTTTATGGAAATCTAGTGAGTAGTTTGGTGAAGGTTACACTCACCATACAATAGTGGTATGGGATATTTGATGTTACATTAGGAAATGGAAAGTTTAAAGGAGAGGTGAACATTATATATGTCATTTAAATCTGGGGGGGATTTTGATTGGAATTAAAAAAGATATCCATGAAATAGTTGAAAGTGTTTTAGAGGAGTGAAATAACCATAACAGAAGTTGTTTCATTGACATAAAGTGTTTTGGTATCCATTAAAATCTTGAATACCTAGAGATGTTTAAAAAACCTATTATCCATTGTACAAGGTATTTTATAGGCCATGGAAGTTTGAGGTTTAACTAAATGCGGTTTTGATTCACACCCTGCCGTGAAAAATGGTTTTTTATGATGGAAAACCCCAATAAAAAATAGAGAGACCCAAATGGAATATCGAAGGTTGTGTTGAAATCACAGATGATTAATAAAAAATGATGGAAGACTCATATAAGATAAAATAAAATGGTTGATATCATATTTAATAATTATTGAAATATGAAACGAGAGGAGTACCTTTCAATGGTGAAATTAATTTTTAGTATCAGGTTTCAGAATCTAAAGAGGAAATGGGATGCTAAGTATAGTGGAACATGTTTTAAGGGGTTTCCCCTGGAGAAGTGTTATAAAATTTTATTTTATATAACATTAAATTTTAATTATGATGTGAATTATTAGACATTCAATAGTATGGGCTGTACTGTGATGTTTGAAAAATAGGATGTTATGACTATATTCAATGAGTTAGCATATTTTTAACTATTTTTCCATTATGGTATGATCTGGATCATCCTAACTAGAGTTAAATGGTGAATATTTACTTAACTATAATATAATGATTGAATTTTATGTAGGATAAGTTCAATAAGGATATTTTTTTGAATTGGAATTTTATTTTCAAGCCTCATTACTGAAAATAGTAGAAGATAAATGGAATAAATAGAGGATAAATGTTGTTAAAAAAATAATGTTATATCATATGATATTTTAGATCAAGGAATAATAATGGAGAGGATAAAAGGTTATGGATGTTTATAAATATTTATAATTGACGAGTGAGTTATGGATAGATTGAATTCCCTTGAATACCAGGATTGTAAGTAAAGAGTTACTTAGGATTCTTATAAATATTAAGAAATACAATTTAGTGCATAATGGGAAGTTCCCACTGTTGATTGTTGTTATTTTTTCCATCATTATTCTTTTGAGTGTGACCCACACAATGGGGATATCTCATGTCTTATCCTCTATGAAAGAAGTGAGTAGAAGAGGGGAAGAGGTAATGGACCTTGGATGAGTAGTGAGATTATCATAAAGATTATATTTACCGAATAGTTAAGTACTGATTGTTAGGAATAATAATACATCATTGATATATTATAATAGGATGTATCCCTATGTTGGTGAAATAATTGA
This sequence comes from Viscum album, assembly GCA_963277665.1. NCBI lineage: Eukaryota > Viridiplantae > Streptophyta > Magnoliopsida > Santalales > Viscaceae > Viscum > Viscum album. Next base: position 1,450,775,052 of record OY728152.1, on the reverse strand, counting down.
AGGCCACTACGTATGTGAATTTTGATTTATGTTTATGTTTTGGTGAGGTTGTGGAATCAGTATGATTGGAACCAAGTGTCTCTATAGAAGTGATGAAAAGATCCATTAAACTTTGATTCAATAATAATTTTCAAGACACACTAATTCAACCACCTCTTAAAGTGTATTATTTAACATGAGGATATAAGAAGTGGTATCTGAGACATAGGTTTGATCTTAGTGATTCAATTAGTAAAATTAATTTTCATGGAGAATGTAGTGGATGAAAATGGAGTACCCTTATTTGGTGTCAATAAATATCAAGTTTAGAAGAATAGAATAGGATCTCATTTACAATTCCTTGTTCTTGATGTTTACTTGGTAGTAGTTCATGTTAAGAATTACCCCTAATTTTTTTTCCAATAGACCACTAGAAGAAGTTAATATGGAGTCACTTGGTGGAAACAACTTTTGGAAGGAACTCTTTGAGATTTAGTGTTCCAAAACGTGGAATAAAAAATGTTCACCCAAATAACCACACTATTATAAAAAAATACATTAAAACATATTCACCTAAACATAAAAAAAAATTATTAAAATAAAATTAAATGAAAGTGTGAATGAACACTTTGGTTTTATATGGTTCAGACTAAAATCCCGACAAACACATGAGAAACGCTTGAATATTTCATTTTTGGAAATAAAATATTACAACTTGTGACTAATGATTAATGTGAATTAATAAAAATAAGTAATATCAATTTTTACTTTTGTCACACAAAGAAAATTTGGTTACACCATACTATTTATAAGATCACCAATTAGTCATTAAGTATCACCAACCTCTAAGAAATGCAGGATAACATCCGTTCTACTGCTATCATTGTTAATCCCCTATACCAATCCTATGTGTGACCAAAACCTCCAGTAAATCACAAAAATTAAAATAAAAACTGAAAAATTCCAACATTCTAGAAGTACTAGCCAAATTTTGAAACATGCCCATCTAGCACTGAGAACATCAAAAGAATCCCCTTCCAAACAATCCATCTCCGAAAACCTGCTTCCAAAAATACTAAATGCAAAACTACTACTACCAATACTTTAATTAACTACAAATATTCCCTAACCATTAATTTTAATTAACTAAATTTGATCATCTGAAGTAGAATTCAATAAATCTCAATAATCTTACACTTGAATACTACTTTAGATAAAACATTACATCATTTTCATCTTAGAAAATATCCTTCTGATTCCAATTCATACAATTCTTTTTCACTTACATCTGTTCACCCAAGCCCAATCGAGGAATTTTGTTTTCTTGGTATTTTTGAACTCAGAATCTTGATAAATTTTTTTATTGGATTATTTTTTCAATATTTATTTTGAAAATAAAATTCTATATCTTCCAAAATCTTTTAGATTAAATGTTACTTTATATCAATGTGTTTAAATCTTGAATAAAACCCCAAATTCTTATCCAAATTAATTGCATTATTACTATTAAAATAATGTAATACTTTCTTCTGAATTCATCTGAATTATTAATATAAATTCCTCAACCAAACCATTTACTTTCTAGCTTCCATCACAACTAAAAACTGTACGTTTATTATAGAAAATTAAAACATAGGAAGTATCCTAGACATACAACTGATCATGGTTCCATGAAAAGTAAAAACATATGTGGTTGTTCTCTTACAAGAATCGAATTCACCCCCATAATCTACATTTACAAACCCAAGTAATGTATAATCATCTTAGAAATAAATAGATGTAACTTCCATTGCTTTTAGATACTGGATAATCCACTTTTCATCTTCCTAACAATCTTCCCCAATATTTTCCATTAATTGGATGACCACTCCCACTATATGAGAAATATCTAGATGAGTACTCACCCTAACATACATCAATCTTCCAACTCCTGAAGCATAATTTTTTTTCCACATACTTAATTTCTTATTTTATTTGTAGTGAATGTTGTTTGGTATGTTTAAAGTGACCAATGAGAGGGGTTGAAACCAATTTAGATCTACTCATTATAAATCTCTCAAAGATCTTAATGATGTAATCATTTCATAATAAAAAAAATATTTTAGTTATCCTATAACATTCAATACTAATTCCTAGGACACTCTTTTTTTCACCGAGGTATTTAATCTCAAAACTTCCAAAAAATTAATCCTTCAACTCCTGAACCAGCTGAACATTCAGACCCATTGACAAAATATCATCCATTTATAAGATTAAGATAATTTATTAATTTCCATTAAACCCCTTACGATAACAGAAATGATTAGAGTTACTACATGTTAAAATATTATATTCCATGAAGGAATAAATATTTTGGTTCCCACACTATGGATATTATTTGAAACCATAAAGAATCATTTTTAGTTTACACACTAAGTTATAATCCCGATTATCCAAAAAATCAACTGGTTGCTTCATATAGATTTATTTCTCTACATCCATATTTAGAAAAGATATCTTTATATCCATTTGATCAATGAAAATATTTATAGAAGAAACAATTATTAAAATAGTTTGAATAGTATTATGATTAACTTCAATAGAGAATATTTTATAGAAATCAATACCTTCCTTCTACTGATACCTTTTCACAACCATCCTTGACTTATACTTCTTCCTTCTATATGACTCTTCTTTCAACTGAAATACCCACTTATTCTCAAGTGATTTATTCAATAGTGGAAAATCTATTTGATCATAGGATTTATTCACTCTTAGTGAATCTAAATCCTCATAAATTGTTAACTTCAACTTTCTAGAATCACCCAAATTAGCCACTTCATCTTGAATATATCATTCTCACTTATACATTAAAAGTTCTAAACTAAGGTCACATCCATAACTTTTAACTAACCATATGATAATTGAATATCTCCAAAAATTATCTTAAGATTCATATTAAACCATAATTTTAAATTTCATTCCTTCAACTTTCAGAACTATATAGAAAGATTCATCCATTCCTGAGCTTTTAGGTATGCCTTTTGTTGGATAAACATATGAACTTTCTATACTAACCCATACTTCCATATATAATATGTTAATTCTGATAGACTCATATACATATGAAATTTCCATAAATTTCAATCTTATATAACCCCCTCTCAGACCTAATTGAATTAAAGTTGAATAATTAGCCTCAACCTCCTTTATCTTAAATTAATGGAATTTCTATTAGATCTTTTTATTGAAGAGTAATTTTTTTACTTATGAAAACTTTTCTCTTTTCATCATCCCAATATCAAAAACGAAATTCTTAATCTACACAGCCTATGAAGAATACTACATGATATTTTTATTTAATTTTATCTCTCTATTTCTAATCCACATAAAAATATGATAAAATTATAAAATATATAAGGTGATAAACTTCTAGAATATTTTAGGACCACAATTCTTCCAGTAATTTTCGTCAAACTAGTTTTGATAGAATTAAGTTGATTATTTATGTTGTTATTCCAACTGATTTTATCCAAAAATATTTAGACATACAACAATTTGATTATATAATTATTGTTTTTTCCATAAAAATTTTCTTCATTATCTTGGGCACACCATTTTATTTAGTTTTTATGAGTAATATATTTTTATGTGGGATCATTTTAAAAGTGCAATAATTCCTAAAGATTCTTCTAGTAAACTCAAAACCATTGTATGAACTCATAAATTTCATATTTTATCCAATTTATCTTTCCACTGTAGCCTTCCATTAAAGGGATATTACAAAAAATTCACTATTATGTTTTAGAAATTATACCCATACTTTTGGAATCACCAATCAAGGTAAGAACGTGATTTCCTCTTATGTGAGAATGAACTAGTGGTGGTCCCAAAATATCTACATGTACAAATTGTAGCTTTTAAAATTTTGGTGTTCTTATCAATAGATTGAATGACATACAGTGATCCCCAAATATAAAATTCCCACTAATTATAAAATCAAAGTGATCCAGCTTCAATATATATATATCATTTATAATCTTCATACTTTTCCGACTAAAGTTCCTAAACCAATTGTTCCAAATTTATGATCTTCTAAAATATTTAATTCCAAAATGTATAGCTCCTACTACCCTTATATTAAGATATAAATACCAATATCTTACACCTCTATCTATAATAAAATATCTTCAAGTAATATTCTTTATATCTTCCAAAATACATGTTCTGAAACCCTTCTCATCTAGCTCACCAACTAAAATATGGTTCATCTGGAGACTTGGAACATGGAATGCTTTATTTAGTATAAGAAATATTTTACTTTATTTATCTAACGTTCAATACTAAATTTCCCACAATATCACATCCTAATCATCAGAAATATTCACACTACCAAAATTTATAGATACATTATTTTACATGTATCATTTTCCTCATGTGGAATATAAATGAGTTCCAAAACTATAATCTATTATTCTATTTGAATAGAAAAACTTGAGATTAGATTTAGAATACTCACTATTATAACAATCAATTATCTAGAAACTTTAAATAACCTAACCTTATTAGTCTACGCCACTAGTTACTTTATTAAATTGGTTCTAGATACAAGTTATTACATACCAAAGGACTGAATAATTTAGTTGTCTTGGTAAACTAGATAAAAAATTATATATCATATTAAATTTTAAATGATAAAATAAAATAATTAATTAATTTTTATAACAACATTATTATCACAATAATACCCCTACACATCGATCATAAAATATTTACAAGAATCTAGTGGAAAAGAAACATAAGGATGGTGTGATATCAGATGATCAGTAAGGAAATTAATATAACAGAACCTAAATAAGGTAGGAATAATATAGAAGGAATAAATTATTGTCAAACAATTCCATATAAATAATCACATGATATTTAAACTTATCCATAACAACTATTCAAATATACACATGGACATCAATACCTGATTTCATGTTTATGGAATGAAAAATTCCAAGCATCTGAAACTTACCATCGAGTCCTTATTCTAAGAAATATTGAAATACCATCAAGGAATCATGAAAATACAAAAATATAAAAAGGTAAGTCCTTGACTAAATACCTAGTAATTTTTTTTGTAATGATACTTAACGATACAACAAGGGTCTATATAATTCCAAGAGCTACCCATCACTTAATAATCCCAATGGATTCATTATATGAATAAAAAATACAACAAAATGAACATTCCATAAAATAAATATCATCACTTAATGGAAGAACTAGGATATATAATGTAAATTTTTTCCCAAGTAAACCTGATCATAAACCATCCAAATAAATGTGGTGGATGGTATCATTAGAGTATATCCTTAGTAAATAAAAATATTCATCAAATGATTTTTACTTAGATGAAAATAATTAAAAAGGATCACTAGAAAATTTCTTGATGAAAATACCCTTTTCACTTTGAAATCACTTATTTAAAATTTAAAAATTTAATAAATATTAAAGAAAATATTTTACATGAATATTAATATCAATTCTTGTAAATGGAGCTTCAAATCATTGGTCAATCGTGATGACATGAAATTCCATTATTCTAGTGTACATTAAAACAAATACCCCTTTTCCATTTTTAATAAAAATTTAAAATTATTGCGACCCTAGACTTTTACACATAACATTACATGATTTTAAGCATAATTAAAAATTATATTACAAGCCACAGATCATAAAGTATAGTGTCTTGGAAGACTAGGTACATAAAATTAAAAACATGAAACTAAATGAAACATGTCTTTATTAAATATTCATAAAGAGATCCCAACATCCACTATGCTCATATATCATTATAGGATAACCTGGGGATAACATGAACAAAGGTATTAGCTAAAAAACATAGTAAGGAAATAAACATAAGAAGAAAGCATTAGCACATGGGTTATATTGCATGTCATAATGATATAAAAAATCATAGAACATATGTAATAATAACATATAAACATGGGATCATATAAAAATGGAGTCATAGTATTTTAGAAATGACATAGAACATTGATTAATCATGTTTCAAGTCTTGTTTTACATAGAGGATCACAAGTCAAGGTTAACCAACAATACCATTGCACATGGTAACACGATTCAAGGCTAACTGCCAAGACCGTTACACATAACATCTCATGAGACTCAACGTTCCCCAATACATTGAAGTAATATCTAAGATAACCCATCATAACATGTTTATGAATATTCTTACCTCATATATAATCATAAATAATCAATCACACATAACATAAGGGTTACCCAATGTAGGAATTGGGTATCACAATCATGTTATAAAACTTAACAAAGGGAGTTTCATAAAAATGTGAATTAAGGAAAGTAATTAGATCATGCAGAGATTATCATAGGGTATACAAGTCGTATATCATGAAAAGTGATGTCAAATTGAAGTAATAACATGTAAAAAGTGTACTTAAGAAACATTAGAATTAAAATATTTTAGTATAGTTAGAAGAAAAATATCAATGGTAATTTAAAACATAAAAGGAAATAATATTTTTATATAAAACCAGAAGATAAAAAGATTTTTTTCATAATAAAAATATTATTTATTTAAAAACAATTTTTTCTTAAAATATATTATATAGTGAACTTGAAATTGGATAAAAAATTCGAGAATTTCTCTTAGACGAGTTTTTTTACTGGGAAGTATTGAGGAGGGAACCTCTTAAAAATAGTTATATCCTTAAAATAGAATGATGAATGGAACCTTATACATGAGTTTGGATAATGTAAAATGAATTTAGAATATGCACATAAAAATAATAGATAACCTCAGTTGGGTAAAAATAAAGATAGAGAAACCTGAAGGAATAATAAAGGTCCGTGTAGGTTCCCTTACATTATGTCTAATGGTGTCCTTCACATGATATTATTGTCATAGATAATGAAATTAAGTTCATTAATTATTATTTAAAAAACATATTATTCATGTATTATATTTTTTATAACCTTATTAAGTTCATTCATGGTCTTTTTTATGGGTTAAGAGGTTCAATTTCATTTTTTGATAACATTTGTTTCCTTGGTTTTCATGATTATTTTAATTAGATACATGTGCATATAATCATGTAAGTTGTGGCTGGTTTTCCAATAATTAAGTTTTATGTTATCAGGGAAAACCTATAATATTACATGGTTATAAATTTCATTTGGTTATTTTTGTGAAGATGAATCATTATGAAAACATTAAAGATAACCATTTTTGGTTAATTAGTAGTTTTTGATTGCATCAAAAACATTTTGATTTATAAATTAATATAATGTGTAAAAAAATTCATAACCTCAAATTAGTTATAATATATATATTATAGTCTATTTCAACCACCAAAATGGTTTCATGACCAGAATTAAATATGGTAATAGAAATTGAAAACGCACCGTCTTTGAATGTGATAAATTAACACATCTCGAATGGTGCTTTCATTTCTAGTATAAGAGGAGGGGGAGATGATAATGAATTATTACATTATCTTAATAAAATCATAGTACATGAAAGCTACTAGATTTATCATAAAATTTGGATTAAATTAGTTGAGGGAAAACAAGAAAAGAATGGAACTTGGATAAAAATAAAAGATATGAAAGGAGGAATTTACCTATTGAATATATATTTCTTGAAAACCTATTTAGAGGATATGATTTTGTCCTTTGAAGAGAACATGGGATGATGGACATAGGATTAGTGCATATGAAGAGATTTGAGCAGAATTTGGGCTAGGAAAAAGGCTTGAGAGGAGTGAAGAGAAGAGGGGTTGAGGGTGTTTTTTTATAGTGGGGGAGAAGAGGGGTTTCCCATTATTTTAAGCATTAGTTTAATATTTCTGCTAAAGAATATGAATAGTACTGATTTTTATGATAAAAAATAGTAAATTGACCATGTGTGTTTGAAAAAATTGGGCTTAAATCAGCATAACATTATCTATGTCTCATACATGATGCAACAATTCATTTATTTGTTAAATAAAGAAAATTCACAATTCACCAAAAAAACAATTTTTTTTTGAAAAATACCAAAAACTAACCCTGCCCACTTTTCAATGTTTATAATTAAATAATGAAATCCATTTTACCAAAATATTTTTTTAAATATTTGAAACTTAATTTTTAATTAAAATCATAATTTACTTGAAATATACAAATTTTAAAATTAAATCTGCTTTTCTAATACTATAAAAAATTAATTAATATCTCATAAAATTATCTTATAATAATAAGAAATCAAAATAAAAATTTATGAATACTTTTTATGAAAATAAATTTTCTTTTAATTTTCAAAAATAATTATAAAATTTTAATTAAATATATATAACTTACCAAAATACCAACACTTTATTAATAATTCTTAAAATATTTATTTACTTATACTATGTTATATTTATACCATATTTTCACTTATAAGATGGATAAATTTATTTATACTTTCATTAGAGAGGTTAATATTACATTGACCAGTTTATTATTCATAAGGGTCACATTACTATTCTAAAATTCAAGTTACTATTTCATCGGTATATGTTCCTTAACATCAAGAGATACCTTTCATTTCAATAATTATTAATTTATAATATTTGTGTTGTGTTCTATAAGTAATATTATGTTAATATAATATAATAAATAATTATAATAATTTAATTATATTTATAAAACATTGAGTCATTACATTCTACCCCCTTAGGAAATTTCTCCTTTGAAATTTTGTTGTCTCTTCTAAGCTGAAAATAGGTGTGGGTAATTTTCCATCATTGCTTCCTCCGGTTCCCATGTTGCATATTTGTACTTTTGGTTCCACCATAGTACTTTGACCAAGTGAGTTGTCATGTTGTATTTAAATTTATCTCTATGATCCAAGATCATCACTGGGTACTCCTCATAAGAGGGATCATTCTCCAACTATACCACCTTGGAAGAGAGTACATGTGAAGGATCTAGTGTGTACTTACCTAAGAGAGATACATGGAATAAATCATGTACATTAGACATGTTAGGTGGAAGTGCTAGTCAATAGACCAAAGCTATAACATGATCAAGAATATCTTAGGGGACGATGTACTTGGGAATTAGCTTTCTTTTCTTCCCAAACCTCATGAAATTATTCCATAGTGATTTGTGGAGAAATAATGTGTCTCTAACTTTAAGATCAAGGTCTCATCGACGATTTTCTGCATAACTCTCCTATCAACTTGGTGCTACCTAGATGTGTTTTTTAAGGGTTTTCACATTCTATACCATTTATGTGACCATTTTAAGTCCTAGAAGGTTACAATCACCAACTTCACCCCATCACACTGGTGTTAAGCACCTTTTCCTATAAAGGGATTCATATGCTGCTATTTAGATGCTTGAGTGGAAACTATTGTTTTAAGAGAATTAGAACAGTGGTAGATATAGGTATCATCCTCCTTTGAAGTCCATAGAACACACTCTCAACATATCTTTCTATGTCTAAACAGTTCGTTCATATTTTCCATCAATTTGAGGATGATAGGACGCATTGAAGTTTAGTTCAGTGCTTAGAGAATGTTGGATACTTTTCCAGAACATTGAGGTGAATCCTAGATCTCTATTAGATACAATAGATAGCGGTAATCCAAGAAACCTTACCACCTCTCAGATATATATCTGTTCAAGTTGATCCAATGACAATTTTTCTCTAATTGTGATAAAGTGATATGTCTTTATATGATTATCTACAGTGAACCATATATAATTGGTTCCTCTAAATGTCTCTGGATGTCTAGTGACAAAGTCTATGATGATGTTCTCCCACTTCCATGTTCATATGGGTAGTGGTTGCATCATCCCCTTAGAATTTTTCTTTTCAGCCTTCACTTTCTAAAACACTAGGCGCTTTGATGTATAATCAATAATATCCTTCTTCATATTGTCAAAACAATAGTTCTCTCAAAGATCTCGATACATATTTGTTATCCCTGGGTCAATAGAGAAGGTAGAGCTATGTGTGTCATTAAGAAGAACGTTATTTATCTCTAGATTAGATGTCACAAATAACCATGACCAAATTATTAAAACCCCATCCTTATCAATCTTTATCTTAGAGGATTTTACATTTCTCATATCTTCCACCATTTTCTAATTTTCAACATCATTTCTTTGAGCATCGTTTATTTTATCCATGAGGTATGGTTCAATAATCATATAAGAAAATATTGATGATGTTACTCCCTTAATAATTCCCATGTCAATCCTCTAAAAATCTATGAATATTGGATCCTTTTCAATTATCATCATTGATAAAGATGTAAGATCCTTTCAATTTAGAGTATCAGCCACCTTATTTTCCTTACCAGGATGGTAGTATATTGAGTTGTAATAATCCTTAATGAGATATAACCATCATTATTGGTTCATATTAATCTATATTTATGTGAATATATATTTTATAATCCTATAATCTATATATATCTCCCATTTCTCCCTATAGAGATAATTCCTCTAGATTTTAAATGCAAAGATCATAGCCACAAACGATAGATCATGCATGGGGTAATTTTTCTCATTGATTTTCAGCTGTGTTGAGGCATATGATATTAATTTATGATTTTTCATTAGCACCTAGATTAATACCTTCTTTGAGGCATCACTATACACCTCAAAGAGTTCTCAACTTATCGTAAGTGTGAGTACTGGTGTAGTGATATTTCTCTTTTTGAGCTCCTTAAAGATTTCATCACATTCTTTAGTCCAGACGAATTTCACTCCCTTTCAGTTCAGCTTGGTCATTCGGTTTGAAAATCATGATAAGTTCTTCAAAAAGCGTCAATAATACATGGATAGACCTAGAAATCAGTGGATCTCTATTATAGATGTTGTCTTGGGACACTCTTCAATTTCCATTGTCTTGGAAGGGTCTGGAAATATTCCCTTGCTAGTGACAACATTACCCAAGAATGATAATTCCTCCATCCAAAACTCACATTTATTGTACATTGTATATTGTTTATCTATTCACAAAGTCTTTAGTTATGTATTCAAATTCTCCTCATGTTCCTCCTTTCTCTTATAGTATATCAGAATATCATCGATAAAGACTACCACAAATTTTTCAAGGTAATCTCTAAAGACTCTATTAATTAAATACAAGATTGTTGCTGGGGAATTAGTGATTCTGAAGGGAATCACTATTAACTCATATTGTCCATAACTCATTCAAATGATTGTTTTGGGAATATATTCCTTCCACACCTTTAATTGGTGATATCTAGACCCAAGGTCCACCTTAGAGACATAACTGACCCCATGAAGCTAATCAAACAAGTCATCTATCCAAGGTAGGGGAAACATGTTTTTTTTGTGATTTTATTAAGACCACAATAATCAATATATATGAGCATTGATCCATCCTTATTCTTAACAAAAAAGGACTAGCGAACCCCTTGGTGAAGCACTCATGCATATAAAACCCTTATCTAGATTCTCTTGTAATTTCTTCTTCAGCTCTTCCAGCTCCATGGTGGCTATTCTATAAGGTGTCCTTGATATAGGTAGGGATCCTAGAATAAGTTCAAATAGGAACTAAAAATATGAATCAGGAGGAAGACCAAGAAATTATTCAGGGAATACATTAGTTTAATCCCTCATGATGGGAATATCATTGAGAAGTATCATCTCCTTTGTCTCAATCATTTGAGTAAGATATTCTTCCTCAAAAGGAAACACTATCCAAACTTGAGATGATGATTCTGAATCAGATTCATCTTATTTCTTACAACTGTATAGGATTAATGGATACTCTAGGATGTGATGAGTGATCTCCCTTTTTAGACAGTAAATATTGGATTTATATAACGATATCTAATCCATTACTAAAATAACATTGAACCCCACTAAAAGAAGTATGAAACTATTTTCTAGGAGGTTTAGTCCACAAATATTTATTGGGGAGGAGTTATAAATATTGGATGAAATAATTTCCCCATTTTATGTTCTCATAGATAACTCAACATCCATATTTTTATGTGGTGTTTGAATAGTTTTACTAAATATTCAAGATATAAAATAATGCATAGAACCAAAATCAAATAGTAAGTTCACTATTATTGAATGAATAAATAGCGTACTTGTCACCACATTATTGTCTGGATGCATCTCAAGAGTAGTGATAACATAATTACTTCCTTTTTTCCTTGGAGGTTTCTGGTTATTTACTTCAACCACCATTTGATTAGAGAAATTTTTAACATAATTCCCATGTTCCTTTTAGTAGTAAAACTACACTACAAAATGAGTGTTGATTTGAACCTTCCTTTCCTTTTCCACATTAGTGGGATTCTTCCTATCCCTCTCACATTTCTTACCCAGATTTCTCATTCTTCCACATTTGAAGCAATTCTGAGTTCACTTTAGATAGTTCCCAAGACACTTATTTCCAAAAGTTGGACACTTTGGATGTTCCATTTTATTTCCATCATGGGATTTATTTGCCGAACCACCCATATTAGACTCCATTTTCCAATTTTTGTCACAAGGACCAAGAAATTATGAGGGTATCCAATCTCCATTTAATCCTTGAGGAAAAAATGTACAATCTATTCATAACTATCAAAATCTTGAATCTCCAACACTTTTTATATACTCGGGTTTAGTATTCTAAAGAATCGATCCAACTTGATTTCAGTTTTCCAGAAAATGATGAATGTGTATATTGCAAGCCTTGTAATGTTTTCTTTGTACACCCTGATAGACTAATATTACTTTTTCTTAAGTCTTAGGAACTATCTTTTCATCTTGAGATAGAGATTTTGGGGGAAATATTTATTAGAAAACCTTATCTTTAATTCCTCCCAATCTATATAATTAATTTCATCACGGGACTTCATATTCATGATCAGTGTCCACCAATGATCATCTTCTCCATCAAAATGATAGAACGCCAGTACAAATTTCACTTCTTCTAAGCACTGAAGGATAGAGAATATATTTTCAATGGTGTTAATAAACTGTTTTGCAAAGAGGGGATCAGAATATCAACCAAACATGGGGGACCTTTTCCACCTGAAGTATTATACAACAACTTTCTCTTTCCTTGGAGGAGGAGAAAATTCTAAATGATTCATGTTAGTATTGATAACTTGATCCATCCTAGAAAGTAATGTCATGATATTTTGAGCACCCATTCCCATCATATCAGGAATATCATTTGGGCAATCATCACATTACTTATCACATTTATTGTTGGAACATGTTATTATATTTTCTTCTATTAAATAAGTAAATAAATGTATAATTATATGGCTTGAATACATAACTATTAATCATAAAAAATAAACTTTAACCATAAAGGGATAAAATATTAAAGGAAAAGTATATCCTAACTTATGATTACCTAGGTTTCAATCTAGGTTACCCATGATTTATTTCCTTCAATTTACTCTTATGGGATTATTTTTTTGTTCCCTTAATTATGGTTTGTACTAAGATTATAAATTTACCAAAGAATATCCCCTAGGATTGTAAAACTAGGTGTGCAAAAAGGCCTATTTTTGTGCACCATTTCACATTCTATTATATCTCAAAGTAGTTTTCTTAGGTTTTACACCTAGATATATCTATTATAGAGAAAAATCCAGTTTATTTTTATCTAGATAGGTTTTTATTTTATTGATAAACCACTTAATCTCAACTTACCAAAACTTAGGGATGTTTTCATATACTTAATCTCTTCCCCTATGTTTTTACTAAAGTGCCCAATTTATAATCTCCAAAAATAATTAGACCATTCCTTTGATACCAACTATAGTGAACCTATATTTTTAGACATAATATTACATGATTTTAAGAATAATTAAGCATAATATTACAAGTAAATAATTATAAAGTCTAGTGTCTTGGAAGAATAGAAACATAAAACTAAAAAATTTAAACTAAATGAAACATTTCCTAATTTAATATTCATAAAGAGCTCCTAACTTCCATTGTTCTCATACATCTTCATAGGATTACTTGGGTATAACATGAAAAATGGAATGATTTATAAATCCTAGTAAGGGATAAACATAAGAATAATGAATTAACTCATGGGTTAGAAGGCATGGCATATTTATATAAAATGGAATGGAAGATATGGAATAAAAACATATAAACATGGTATAATATAAACTTGGAGTCCTAGTAATGTGGAAGAAACAAAAAACATGGATTTATTATTATTTAAGGATCATTACATATAGAGGATCACAAGTCAAGGTTAACCACCAAGACCGTTGCACATGGTATCATGAGTCAAGGCTAACTTCCAAGATCGATGCACACAAAGTCTCATGAAACTCAACTTTACCAACACATTGGAGCACTATCAAGGTGCACGCATTATAATATGTTCATGAATATGCTTTCCACATATATAATTATACATAACTAATTATACATAAATATAAGGGTTACCCATTGTAAGAAATGGGTATCACAATCATGTCATAAATAATAATGAACATAAGTATCATAAAACTGTCCATCAAGGAAATGAATTAGATCATTAATGGAAAATAATAGGGTATAATTGCAATATATAAGGACATGTGATTTAAAATTGAAGTAATAACATGTAAAAAGAGTACATAAGAAACTTTAGAATTAAAAAATTTTAGTGTAGTTAAAGGAAAATATCAAAGGTCATTTAAACATAAAAGGTCATAATATTTTATATGAAAACATGAATGAACCAAGAAGGTTTTCATAATAAAAATATTGGGTATATAAGACTAATAATGTCTTAAAACATATTATAGAGTGCACTTTAAATTGTGTTATAATTCAGTAAGTTCCCATAAACGGGTTTGCTTATCGGGAAGTATTGAGGAGGGAACCACTTAAAAACATGGATATCCCTAAAATAGAAAAATTAATGAAACTTGATAAATGATCTTGAAGAATGTAAAAATCATTTATAATTTGTACATAAAATAGAATGGATATCCTCATTTGGGTAAAAAGAAAGATACAGCAACCTAGAGGACAAATGAAAGCTTGGGTAGAATCCCTTACCTTAAGTTAGATGGTGTCTTTCACATGAAATTAATATCCTAGATAACCAAATTACATTAATTAATTAGTATATAAAATACATATTATTTTTTTAATATATTTATTATAACATTATTATGTTCATTCATAGAATTTTTGATGGGTGATGAGGTCTAATTTCATTGTTTGGGAGCATTTGTTTCCTTGGTTTTCATGATCAGTTTACTTATAGACATGTACTGATAATCATGTAAGGGGAGTATGGTTTTACAAAATTGAAGTTGTTTGTTATTAGTGGAAATACATAATATTACATGGTTATAAAATAAATTTTTCTATTTGGAGTGAATATAAATTATTATATAAAACCTTAATGATAACCATTTAGGTTAATTGTTGGTTTTCGCTCACATCGAACACATTTTGATTTATAATATAATATCATGTGTAGAAAAAGATTTAAAAACTTTAAATAAGTTATAGTATATATATTATCATCTGTTTAAACCATCAAAATGGTTTTATGACTATAATTGAAGATGGTAATATAAATTGAAAACCCGACGTCCTTGAATTTGATAAATTAACATATCTCGGATGCTCTTTTCATTTCTAGTATAAAAGGTTGGGAGAGATGATATTGAATTATTTCATTATCATAAAAAAATTATACTGAATGTATGATAGTTTAGTTATCATAGCATTTGGATGAATGTTGGTGATTAATAAAAAAGGAAAAATGGAATTTTAAAGAAAATAAAAGAAATGAAATGTGGAATTTACCTCTTGAATATATCTTCCTTGAAACCCTCTTTAGGGGAGAGGATTTGGCCTTTTGAAGAGACCAAGGGATGATGGAAGTTAGAGAGGGGATTTTTAACACCCCAAGATTTTGATAATAAATTTTACATTTAATTCCTGAAACATCGAGTCTCTACAAAACACCACTTTTTTATAACCTAGCCAGCAAATAAAATTTTACCACCTATGAGATTTGAATTTCGAAAAAATGACATACAAGGTTGCACCTAGTATGATATATAGAGTCCAATAATATCAACATACATTTTTGGTAGATTGTAACTCGAGACTTATGAATAATGATTTATCCTTATAATTAGTAATATAACCCTTATTAATAGCAACCACACCCATGAAGGTATAAATACAATTTAGACAACTTATAAATGAAATAGATTATTTTAGAAATTAATAATTAAGTGTCAGTATTTTTTGAGTAATAAATATTCAATTAAAATTTTAAATTAATAAATTGATTTAAAATAAAATTAATTTTCATAAAATTAATTTTTAAATAAATATTTTTTTGTCCTATAATTTTAGGATAATTTTATAAGACCTTGGTTAATTTTTGAAGGTATTATAAAATCAGTTATAAATTTAAATCTGTATTTTTCAAATAAAAAAGGCCTTATTTAAAAATTAAATTTCTATTATTTATAAAATTATTTTGATAAAATTGAGTCCAGTTTTTAATTCCACACATCTAAAAATGGTTAGGGTGAATTTTTGGGATTTTACTGAAATACTCGAATTTTTAGTGAATAGTGAAATTTGATAATTTACAAAAAATGCTAATTAAGTGAATTTTTTCCTCATGCTTGAGTCACGACTGATGTAAATGGCCATTGGTTCGAACTCACATAAATATATTTCTAATATTGGTCACATTAATCAATACTATTTATTTTCTTTAGCAAAATAATAAAATAATGAATAAGATAATCAAAAATCACTCCTCTCGTTTACTATAAACCCCCCTCACTCCCTATTATCTTTACTCCTATCAAGAATTTTTCATTGTATAAATTATTATATAATCACCTCCAAATGTCATACCCTAATTAAATTTGCCCTGGGTCTCATAAAAATACCAAAACCTCTCCCATAAAGAGGCTCCCAAAGAAGATTACTTCAATAGGTATATTCCTCTTTTCATTTCTTTTATTTCAAGTTCCTTGATTTTCTTTTTTCAATCCTAACCTCCTTTCATACAAATATTGTGATGACTAAAGAACACTAAATGTACTATAATGTTGTTATTATAAAGGAATAATTCTTCACCATCTCTCCTTTACCCCTCTTTTATACTAGAAATGAAAACACAATCTGAGATGTGATAATTTATCACATCCAAGGAGGACGAGTTTTCAATTTCTATTACCATATTTAATTATGGTCATGAACCCATTTTTATGGTTGAAACAGACTATAATGTATTTTCTATAACTTATTGGAGGTTATGAAATCCTTTTTTACACATGTTATAAATTTATAACTTAGAATGAGTACATTGTGATCAAAAACCTCTAATTAACTCAAACAGTTTTCATTAATGTTTTGTATAATGATTCATCTTCACTTACAAGAACCAAAAAAATTTATCACCATTTAATATTATTTTTATTCACTAATAAAAAAACTTCTATTATGTACAACCATTCTCATTCTATATTTTTATCCATACATGAAAATAAGTAAACCGATCATGGAAACCAAGGAAGAAAACATTCCCAAACAACAAAATTAAATCTATTAACCCATAAAAAGGCTACTAATGAACCAAATATGGTTATAATAAATCAATTAAATGTTTATTAAGTTATGTAATTATTAATTTATAAACCTAAATTTTATTATTCAGGTCATTAAGATGATGTGATGAACACCTTCACACTTAAGGTAAGAGTTTTCTACCTGTACCTCTATTTTCATTCGGGTTACTCTTATTCTCTATTTAGCTCAATTAAATTCTTATTAATTCATATTTAATACTCATAAATTATATGTGAATGTTTTATATATATGTAACAACCATAATCATACCTTCATTTATGGGGAGTTATATATTTTAAAAGGATATTTCAAAAATTCTTCCCGAAATACAAGCCCGATTCAAGGGAATTTCTCAAATTCTTACCTATTTTCAAAGGTACTATATAATATATTTTTAGCAACCATTATATTTTTAAAATAAATAATTTTATTATGAAAATAATATCTCTCATCACTTATGGTTTTATACAAAATCTTTTCTAAAATAACTATTCTTTTCAAAGTGAAAGAGTATTTATCTCAAGAATTACGCGATGGTTTTATAAGAGTATCTTCATATGTTTCAAAACAGTTGTTGATTTTTAAGTATTATTGGAATTAATATTTTATGATATAATATACCATATTTAATTTAATGGTTTATTATTAGTTTGGGTGTGAATGTTCTATATTAAAACCATTCCCCAATTTACAATGAAGGGTTATTGTTTATGTTTAATGTTCTGGGGAAAGCTATTTAAATCTCAGATATTATTTCCAATATGAATGTATATGTTGTTTATGTTAATCCCCATTAATATGAGGAATTAATTGGACTTATCAAGTGACGGGTGGGTCCCACTATATCCCCTAAGTGCGTCGTTAGGTCTCATGAGACAAACTTGGTCTTGGCACGAGGCCTTGAAAAAATGGTTATATATGGTCTTGGCATGAGGCCTTGAAAGTACGATTATGATCTCACACATTATGAATTCCATAATTATGAAACTATTATTGGTAGTTCATGTGGTCATTCAACTAGAATAATGCCCATTATTATGTTTTATTTTGGAATTATTTATTTTGATCTTATTCATTATTTATTATGTTCAATTTTATTTTTTAAAGGCATGTGTTTTTAGATATTCACTATACCTAATATTTATGATTATGATATCTTCCGATATATTTCTTACCATTACTGAGAATTTCACATCACCCCTTTCTTATGTTTTATTTTTCACAGAATGTGAAGAAGTATTTTATGAATTAACTATAGGGATAACCTAGGAGATATGGATGTTTTATAATAAATTTCTATAGTGTATTTCATTTCAATATATAATTTTGAATATATATATGTATCTTGTTTCCAATGATACTAACTACTTGGTCCTTCAAGATGCATATTCCTTGTTTATTTACAAATATAATAACATAAGGCACCAGCTTTAAGAAACCGGGATCGGGTCCTTACAGGCTTAGGATATATTTGAGCATAATTTAGACTAGGCACAAGGATTAAGATGAGTGAAGAGAAAAAGAACGTGAGGGTGGTTTTTATAGTGGAAGAGAAGAGTAGTTTACCATTATTTTAATCATTAGTATAATATTTTTTTTCTCAAGACTATGAATAGTCTTGATTATTGTGACAAAAAATAGTAACTTGAGCATGTGAATTTGAACTGATTGGGCCTATAGGAGCATAGCATCATTAATAGATGATTCATTATGTAGAAAATAATTTATTTATTAAATAACTAAAATAAAATATTCACAAGAAACAAGTATTTTTAAAAAATCCAAAAATTCATCATAACCATTTTTAGACAAGTTGAATTCAAAAATAAACTCCATTTTGAAAAAAATATTTTTTAAATATGAGAAATTTAATTTTTAATTAAAGCCATAATTTACAAGAAAAATATAAAATTGAAAATTAAAACTGGTTTTCTAACACTTTGAAAAAATAATTAAGATATCATAAAATTATCTTATAATCATAAGGTATTAAAATAATAATTTATGAATACATTTTATGAAAAAAATATATCTTTTAAATTTTTAAATTAATCTTAAAATTGAAATTAAATATACACGACTTACAAAAATACCAAAACTTTGTTAATAATTTTTAAAATATTTATTTAATTGTAGTATGATATACTTACACCATATTTTCACTTTTAATTTGGATAAAATTTATTTTTACTTTCATTGAAGAGGTTACTATTATGTTGTTTAGTTTGTTATTCATAAGGGTCACATTTCTATTCCAAAGGTCAAGTTACTATTTCATTGGAATATATTCCTTAACTTTAAGAGATACATTTTTTTTCACTCATTATTTATTCATAAGTTTTTTATTGTGTTATACAACTAATATTATATTAATATACTGTAATAAAAAATTATTAGAAGGGAATTCCATTTATAAAACATTAGGTCGTTATAAAAAGAACCTCCTTCAGAAAATGACAAGGAGATTCCTATTAACTTTTTTAAAAGAAAAACATGGTTAAAATTATCTTTAATAAACCATTAGAGGATAGTAAAAAAAAAATTTTATACATTTTATGGAAACTATGGACATGAAAGAAAAATATTCCCGACTGAGTAGAAAAATATGGTCAGTTTCCCTTAAAAAATTATTTTAGTATCTTGGGTATATAAAGTGATAAAAATGAAATGAAAAACTGTAATTTATAGAAATTAATAAATAATAATAAAATATATTGGGTTTAAGATAGAAAAAAATAATTCCCCCAGAAAGAGATTTAAACATAAACAATCTCCAATAATGATAAGATTGGGAAATAAACCTGTATGACTTTTGTATCTTTGGAATGATAACCCCCATGAAAGAAGTAATGTCAAATGAAACATTAAATAACATGATTCTAAAGGGAATCCTGATTTTAATTATCAAATAGGAATTAAATACACCACATCAAAGAAAAAATCAATGAATATGAAATATGTATCACAAAAAATCAAAGTGGGATGAGAAATCCTCACAACTTTGGTAACATTTGAATAAAAACCCATTGGATGAAATAATTTTATTTTTAACTTTATATATTGTGAATTGTGGATTATCTATATTATAAAATCTCAATATAGTATTATATATTCCTAATAAAAAAATTGGTTCATAACATCAAATATTACTCAAAAAAATAATAATATTTAATTGAATAACCCTTACCTCAGGTCTAACTTCATTCATATGTGTTTGAACCTCCTCTTCTTCAAGAGACCACCTTTAGATCCTTTCTTATGGAACTTAGGTTTGGTATTTTGGGTATAAAAACACCTCCAAAATATGGATAATAATTGTTATAATAGAAATGTAATGGTCTTGATCTATATAGGTTTCTAAAAGTGGTGTAAAGAATGTAGTGAATGGGTGTCCTTTTATAGGGTCAGGAAAGAACACACTAGGAATTACAAAAAAGAATCAAATATAATGAAGTAATTATTAAAACATTGATTCATAATAACAAAATATTTGAATAAAATGAAAATAATATCTAAATACCATTATCCAATGAAATTTAGATAGGTTTTGATATTATTTTAAATCTTATATTTTAGTTTAACCCCTGGGTTAACCAATTATAATCTTAACTGTGATAATTAATTTTTAAATTATAAATGGTTATAATTAAACTTATATGGAAAAAATGGATTATAACTGAAAAATGGATTAAATGTAAACAACATATTATCCCCCATGTCCTATTTAAATAATTTTGGAATTTTTTAATAATTTAATAAAGTATTGTTTTAATAAAATATCATTATTTTTATTTGTAAAACTATTCATTTAATTTGACTTTAAAAACATAAATAAAAAATAGAATTGTAATATTATCATTTAAAACATACCTAATATGATATTTTAATATATTAAATTTCTAAAACATAATTAATACTCTCAATTTTATGAATTTGTATTATTTTAATATAAGTTATTTTATTTTTTCACTAATTGAATAAATGATGTGTCGGTGTTGTGCCAGAATTTAAGAAAATTTTATAATCAATAAAAACTAAAAATAAGTAAACATAATAAAAATAAATTAATTATGAAAAATAAAACCTTTAATATCCATCCAAAACTTATTTTTATCCTTATACGAACATAAGATAGATGTTTCAACTAAAGAGTGTGGCATTTTTTATTTTTCTTTATTTAAAATAATATAACGGTAAATATCAAATAAAAAAGGAACCAATTGGACATATTTTAGATATTAATATTTAATTGTCAAAAATAAACTCATAAAATAGGATAAATAAAGGTTTAGGGAAATTTCAAATCCTTATCCCAAATTTTTAACAATATTTTACATATTTTACCCTAACTGAGGCGAATTTTTTTTCCAAGGTTACTAGTTATGTTGATAAAAAATAAAAGAGGCTTATTTACTGAATTTATACCTCATTATTACTAATATTTAATCCCCTTTTCGAGATTTTTTTATCTTTCGTAGAAATTATTTTAAAATAATTGTGCAAAACACGACGAAAACCACTTTTTAGAAAAACACATTTTTGAAGCATAAAAATGGATTTATTCTTATCTAATTCATATAAATAATATGGGATTAATGTTAAAAAATTTGATTGAATATATAATATATATATTTTATCAAAATAATTCCCCAAAAGTGATCAATTTAATTTATTAAGATAAAAATAAATAACACACATAAAAACAATTTCTTTGAAAAACACATCTCTTAACATTAGATGATTTTTATTTTAATTTCTAATTAATTGATAACTAATGAATTAATTTTATAAATATATAGTCCAAAATTTTTCTCCTAATAAATTTTTTATTACTAATCATAACCACCAATTTTAATTGCTGGGTTATAATCATCACATATAAATAATATTTTAATAATAAATTACGATTCATTTAAACTCAGTGTTGCGTGTAACAGAAGCTATTGAAGAAATTAAATTAAAAAAAAAAGAAATATATCATAAAATATTAGTGTTTTAAATTCTATCCCCTTAAAATAATTTCACCTTTGTAATTCTATCATTCTGATACAAAAACATAGGGATACTTTTGCCTTATCACATCCTCAAGTTCCCATGTAGCTTTCTCAATTTTAGGATTTCACCACAAAACTTTGACTTGGTGAGTGGTATTATTTTGTATCTCTTTTTATCATATATACATAATCTATATTGGTTATTCCTCATAATATAGATCTTTATCTAGTGGTATGACTTTTGAGTTTAGTATATGTTAAGGATCAAGTATTTACTTTCTTAGGATAGATACATGGAACAAATAATAAATATAGCGACCCATAATTTTCATACATAAATATAATATCCTATTAGATGAATATTATTCTTATAACATAAATATATATGCCATAATTTTATAGTTCTAGTTCTTTTGTAAAATTATATACCTAAACAAATGGTTTATAAGTGAACTATATTATCTACCACATAGTTCTTCATAACTAGCTCCCTTCTTAAACATATCATACAAAATAACATTATTCATAACTTGGGAAAAAGAAACATAATAAATAGTAAGATATAATGATCAATAAGGGTAAAAATGGGTGATATCTATGATCAAATAATCTTAACATGATCATAATGGAATAAATTTTTTTAAAGTTTTAAATTCATACCCTAAATTTCATAGATCATAATATTGATTAATAAAATAAATATTGGTAGTTCATAAGACATTAATCATAAAACAATCAAAGAACTTGATCCCTGAAAGAATAATATTAGAATAAAACATAAAATTTTGGCATACACATAAGTATAGAATACCTTATATCAAGTCTACCCACCAAGAAATTTATAACATCATAGGCTTGGGTTAACCACATATGGACATGCATTACATTTGGGATAACCTTTCGTGTACCCTCATTTAGGATTGGTATAACTTACCTTATACCCTTTATTCACATATAAAATTAGTCATCACCCAATGAATTATTGGGTGATATTGGCCAGAAATATAACATAATTATAGTCATATATATGTATTCCACAAGATCATAAAACATTTATCATATTAGAACCCATGAAAATAAATTATTTTAATAAATATTTCATAATTTCATCATAGAATAACCTATTTAAAAGGAATGGGTTTCTTAAAAAATATTATCATTATAAGAATAAACCATCCTGAGAAATAATATGGATGGTATCATGGGATAATAACCCTAGAAAAGAATAATTATCATCAAAGGATTTCATCTTAGATGGAAAAAGATTTTGAAAGAACATTTAATACATTTCTTGAGGAAAATAACCTTTCCATTTTGAAATCACTTTTTTAAAATATAAATATTTCCAAAATATTTTGAAATTTTTTTATTTTAAAATAACCATGGAAAATTTTAAAGGATTATTCGAAACATTGAGTGGTCATGATGGTGGTAAATTTCATTCATGTAGTATAAGTTAAAAGAAAACATTCCTTTTACACTATTGTAAGAAAATTGTAAAAAGTAATTTATAAGGAAAATGAAACTAAAATTACTTCTAATTTTTTTTAAAAATAAAAAATGTGTAAAAATTACATTAGTAAATCATAGAAGAAAATTAAAAAAATTATTTAATATATTTTTATAAAACTTGCATATGGAAGAAAAAGTATTTTCAATCAAAGAGAGAAATAAAGTTTATTTTCCTTAACAAACATATTTTTGGTATATTGAGAACTTAAGGTAAGTAAAATGAAAGGAAAATATATATTTTAAATAAATAAAAATAGGAGAATAAAATTCATAATTCTCTTTAGATTTAGATCATAATAATTAATCATTATAAACTTAATTATAAGAAATCAAGATAAACAATGTGATGGTAACATAAAAACCTTACCAATTTTATAACTTATGAATAATAAGTCCAATAAAAAAATATAATTATATATATATTTTAATCCCCATAATTTTTATAATAATAATAATAAAATACATTCATTGGTATTATTTATACCCCACAAAAGAAATAAGTGATGTATAAGGTATGTGTCCTACAAAATTAAAAGTGAGACAAATATATATTACCAATTTAAAAAAATTTAAATCATGATACCCATGAAAGAATAAAACTAATTAAAAATTTAAATATCATGAAAATAATATTCATGATATAACATGACAAATGGGAACTATATGAACTATCAAAAATAAACAATTGGAAAATTTGGAATAAGTCTCTCTGAAATAAAAGTGAGACTTGAAATCCCTTACCATGAGTTCTACTTGCTTCCAAAGAATTCTAACCACCTATATAATAAATTTAAATATGTTAAAATTATAAAACATAATAACATAAATGATTATTATATAATATATATTTATTATTTACATATATTTAGAGTCATCCATAATGTTATAGATATAAAATGAATCACATAGTTAATAGAAACGTTAGGTCGTACGTATGCATGAACACTTTTTTCATTTTTTCGAAAGATGGAATAATAAAAAGATAAATAATAATTCAATTTTAAATAATATTAATAATATAATATAATCACATAAATTCACTATATTCATCCTCCTTTCCATATAATTAAAATATAAATTAAAAATGAATCACATCGCTTCATGGAGGTGGTGGTTCATACATATGCATGAGCAACATTATCATTTTACAAAGTGTTGGAAGTAAAAAGTTAGATATGATATTATCATTACATAAGAATATTTATGTCATAAAAATTTTATATAAGATTTATACCAATCCTGATAACTATCCATGCATTATAGTCATGGAAAATTAACTCCACCGCTATGCAGAGATGACAAGCCGTACGTATGCATGAGCGACACTTGCAATTTCTATTTGATAAAAAGAGGGTGGAGAAGGGTATTTTAATAATAATAATAGCATTTAATCATATTTATGATGATAAATATATTATTTTATGATAAATGTCACTTATTTATAATAATTAGGGGAATAAATAAATTAAAAGAGGTTAGGTAAGACAATTCCCTCTCTTTAGGGAGACGTCCTTTAGATCCTTTCTTAAGGATCTTAATATTGTTATTTTTGGGAGATAAACACCATCAAAACATGGAGAATTATTTTTATAAGATTTTTTTTGGTTTATGGTAAATATATATGTCCCAAAATGGTGTGAACAATAGAAATAAAGGTTGTACTTTAATAAGGGAGGGAGAGGACACACTTCAAATTTCTTAAAATATTAAATTACAATATATTCATTATAAATCAAAATAGTTAAAAATGTCCTATAAATAGATAGTTTATGAAATTTTAGAACATATATTTTCCCCCTTTTCAAATTTTAATATTTTTATGATTTTTAAGTAATTTAATAAAATAGTAATTTGATAAGATATTATTGATGAAAATATTGAAACTATTTATTTAATTTGACTTAAAAGACATAAATTAAAGTTTTAATTAGAATATAATTCCTCAAAATAAAACTAATATTTTGTATTAATTTAATAAATTATGTGTAACACATTAACTTAATTAAACTGTATCACTTTTAATGTTTTTTAAAATCATTTACGATTTTTTTCATTAATTAGAGAAATACTACATCGATGCTTCATAAGACTTTTCTGTCATTATATAATTAATAAAAATCATAAATACCTCCATATCCTGGAAATAATTTTATTAAAACCCAAATTATAATTAGTATTCATTTATAACTTTTTTACCTTATTTTAATACATAAAATATATTTAAAACTAAGAAGGAGACACTTTGTAACTTTCTTTTTTTTATATATTATAAATGAAATTTTCATGGAAAATAATCCATTAAATAAATAAAGTTACACCATAAGGTGATAAGAGTTGAATTAAATTCATAAAATAAGGATTAAGATTAAAAATTATAGAATTTTCACCTAGTTTTAACCCAAAATAATCCGATTTACCCTTTACCAGAGTGATAAATTTTAACACAGTTACTATTTATATTGACAAAAAATAAAAGTGACCTATTTAACAAATTTGTAAATCATGATTATAATTATAGAATAAATTTTATCAAAATTAAATATCTATAATTAGAAAAAATATCTTTTAATGTAAGTTCACAAAATTGGGAATTTTTGTATAAAAATACAATTTTTAGCAAAAAAATGATTTATTTTTATCCCATTCTGATTAGTTGAATGTTCAAAAAAAAATTATTTCATATATTACATATAAATTAAATTAAAATAATTAACCAAAATTGATAAATTTAATTTATTATGTTAGAAATACATTGAATTCATAAGAAGAGTTTTTTAGAAAAACATATCTTTTATTTTCAATTGATTTTTATTTTCATTTATAATTAATTGATAACCAATGAATTAATTTTATAAATGTGTAGACCAAATATTTACCAAATTTAGTTAGTTCTATTCATACCTACCAATCCAATAACTATGTAATAAATTATAATTGTAATACTGTAATAGCGTAGCACTATTTGTTTAGTCTTTCTCTTGTGTGTAACACAAGATATCAAAGAAATAAATTTATTCAAAAAAGCAATAATTTATAAACCCTCATGGTGTTACATTAAAATTTAGATATATTTAGTGGAAGATATAAGTGATAATATAACATCCTTATATTATCAATAAGTTCAATGGGAATAATAAATGTAGGGATCAACTTCCCATTCTTTTAAATCATAAAACCTTCCTCCACAGAGGTATTATTATGAATAACTTTTTGCTAACTTCAAACACTATATCTTATAGAATATTGTAAACATAAATTTTTTGTGGAATTTGAGATTTCCAAATGTAATTTTGAATGGATCTTACCATCTCTTTAATTTCTTTAGCTAGATCAGGTCTCAATATCATTATTTCTATGACCGCTTCCCAATAAGTTGGTGTTATAAACTTTTTTTCACAGAGGGATTTTTAAGGAGTTATTCACTACAGGAAAACAGAATATTTGCAATGGGCGATTTGCGATTGGATCTCATCGCAAATGTCTTTTTACAACGGGGTTCCATTGCAAATCACCTGTTTTAGAAAACAACATCTCAAATAGTTGTTTTTGCGGTAGTCTCATCGCAAAAACAGTATTTGCGATGGTATTTTTCCACCGTCGTAAATTATTATTTTTTAATATATAAAAAAGGTATTTGTGAAGGGCCGTCGTAGACATATTAGTTGCGACGAGTTTCTGACCCGTCGCAATTGGGAAATTTAAAAAATATTTCCGATGTAGGTATTTGCGACGGACCATAACAACAATAGTTTTTACGACGGGTATTCTTCCCATCGCAAATGGGACAGTAAAAAAAATATTTTATGACGGGACACCCCATCGCAAATACTCCCGTCCAAATACTAAAAAAAATAAAAAAAAATAAAAAAAAATAAAAAAATTTATACAAATCATATAATATTATATAAAAATAATAATAAAATAATAATATAAAAACAATTCTATTATTATAATATAAATAAAAAATATATAAAAAATAATTATGAAATATTAATATAAAATAATAATAATATGAATATAAATAATATAATATTATATAATAATACTAATAATAATAATAGAAAAATTAATATAATAATAATATTATTAAAATATGTATATAATATTAATATTAATAATATAAAGAATTTATATTATTATAATATTAATAATAAAAAATATATATAATATAATTATGAAATATTAATATAAAAAATTAATAATAATATGAATATAAATAATGTAATACTATATAATAATAATACTAATATTAATAATATTAAAAATTAATATAATATTATTATTATTAAATAAAGATACATATTTGTGAAAAAATAATATTTTATATTATGTTACTATTTATGTTACTAATTATATTACTAATTATGTTACCAATTAGTAATGCGAAGATATGCATATAGGTCAGGTGGTTAATCAATCATTGAATAGAAAAACAAACATGATTGACCGCTCATCTACATCAATTTTTTTTTTCATTTGTGTGTTGAGGATTGACAGGAAAATTTTGCCTCCACATGTAATATTTGCTTCTACTATCAAAATTATAAACCTCCACCCCTCTATGCTGGTGAGGAAGTTGATAATTTTTAAAGTAAAATCAAATATTACATGTGGAGGCTGAAGTTTCCTGTCAATCCTCAACACACAAAAAAAAATTGAGGTAGATGAGCGGTCAATCATTCTTGCTAATTATCCTAATTATAGTTTCTAATTATCCTAATTATATTAATTGTATCCTAATTATAGTAATTGTATCCTAATTATTGTAATTTTATCATAATTATTGTAATTGTATCCTAATTATTGTAATTGTATCCTAATTATTGTAATTGTATCCTAATTATTGTAATTGTATCCTAATTACTGTAATTGTATCCTAATTATTGTAATTGTATCCTAATTATTGTAATTGTATCTTAATTATTGTAATTGTTTCTTAATTATTATAATTATTTTCTAATTATTGTAATTGTTTCATAATAATTGTAATTGTTTCCTAATTATTGTAATTGTTTCCAAATTATTGTAATTGTTTCCTAATTATTTTAATTGTTTCCTAATTATTTTAACTGTTTCTTAATTATTTTAATTGTTTCCTAATTATTTTAATTGTTTCCTAATTATTTTAATTGTTTCCTAATTATTTTAATTGTTTCCTAATTATTTTAATTGGTTCCTAATTAATTTAATTGTTTCGTAATTATTTTAATTGTTTTATAATTATTTTAAGTGTTTCCTAATTATTCTAATTGTTTCCTAATTATTTTAATTGTTTCTTAATTATTTTAATTGCTTCCTAATTATTTTAATTGTTTCCTAATTATTTTAATTGTTTCCTAATTATTTTAATTATTTCCTAATTATTTTAATTGTTTCCAAATTATTTTAATTTTTTCCTATTTATTTTAATTGTTACCTAATTAATTTAATTATTTATAATTTCATAATTATTTCTAATTTCCTAATTATTTATAATTTCCTAATTATTTATAATTTCCTAATTATTTATATTGATAATTATTTTAATTATTTCTAATTATTTATAATTAATTAAATCTAATTATTTCCTAATTATTTGATAATTATTTTAATTAAATCTAATTAAATCCAATTATTTCTTAATTATTTGATATTTATTTTAATTATTTCTGATTAATTTTATAACTATTTCTAATTAAATACAACTATTTATAATTAAAAATAACTATTTCTAATTAAATATAATTCATTCTAATTAAATATAACTCTTTCTAATTATTTCTAATTATTACCAAAACATCCCCCAGGAGTGTTGAACCAAGAGTGCAGCAATGCCCATTGTCGTGTACCACGTTACCCTGAGTCAAGCTCGAAACACTTTGTCAAAGTTTTCACTCCTAGGTACATCTATGCCAGAGCCGCCTCTACTTGTTCGTATCCATACAAGGATTATTTGGTTCAACAACTTAATCTAATTATGCTATATAGCTACTAAACATTCTATTAAAAAAATTAAAAAAACAATTAAAAATAAAATTAACAATTAAAAATAATTCAACAATTAAAAATAATTTTAAAAATAAATATAATATAAATACCTTCGACATTTTGAAGAAATTAACGCCTTCTAACTCCTTCCCTCCTCTTCTCATAAGAAAAAATTAAACTGAAAGAAATTTTCTACTTAGAACTGGAAGTTAAAGAGAGAAAGAAAGATAGATCTGAATGATTTGGAAAAAACGGGTGGGGGGGTATATATAGGTTAGATTATTTGCGATAGGATCCC
This sequence comes from Viscum album, assembly GCA_963277665.1. NCBI lineage: Eukaryota > Viridiplantae > Streptophyta > Magnoliopsida > Santalales > Viscaceae > Viscum > Viscum album. The sequence continues at coordinate 1,450,744,710 of OY728152.1, read as the reverse complement.
GTCGCAAATACCTTCGCCCACATTAATTATGCATGGCGGTTAAAAGTGTTTTTGTGACGGGCCCGTCGCAAATAGCAGCCTGTCGACATACCATTAGCGACGGGTGGATATCCCCATTGTAAAATCATATTTACCACCTTCGATATTGGCGACGGGCCCCGTCGCTAATAACACCTGCCAACAATTTTTTTTGCGACGGGATGATTTTCCCGTCGCAAATAGTATCTATCGCCGCCGGGTAGATGCGACGGGTAGAAGGCGACCGTCGCAAATAGGCTTACTGCGTTTTGGCGGACAAACTGAGGCATATCTATTGCGAAAGATCCTGTATTCCCGTCGCAAATAACTGACCATTTTCAACGGGAATATATTCTCATCGCAAATACACTTTTTGTCAATTTTTTGCGATGAGATTTATTCCCGTTGCAAATAACCCATCTCAATAATCGGTTTTTCCCGTAGTGATTTGAGTACTCGAGTAAAATCAATTATTATATGAAAATTCAACCAAATAATGGTTTTAATCCCAAACACCTTTAAAATTTATAGTGTAATATCTTAACATGTATTACAGAGTTTTAATGGTCGTCTCAGACTTTCCATCAATTTGGGGATGACAGCAATGCTAAAACTCAACTTTGTATCCAGATATTACTGAAGAATTTGCTACAAATTTGAGGTAAAACATAGATCCTAATAAGATTCAATAACATGTGGTAATCTATAAAACCTTACCATTTACATAATGTATATTATGAAAATAGAATCAAGAGAGTAATATTCTCTGATAGTAATGAAGTGTGCTGACTTCATAAAGTGATCAACTACAACCCAACTAGCGTTTTTTCATTTTGACATTTTGGGGATCCTGAAAACAAAATGCATGGTGATATTTTATCGTTTCCATTTTGGTATGGGTAATGGTTGTAACATAACATTGTACTTATATCTATCAACTTTATCTCTCCAACATATAAACCACCATGATACATACTCTACAATATCTATATTCCCATTTTCCATTGTATATAGTCTTTTTGATCTCTATAGATCACTATAATACCAAGATAAAGAGAGAATGATGAAATATGAGCTTCATCTAATAAATCATTCTTCAAGTTTGGTATTTATGGGACACATACATGGTTCCAAAACCATATTATTCCATCATGATCATGGTTGAACTCATGAACATTCCTTACCTTCCACTATAATTCTACATCTTCCTTGTACGCCTTCTTAATCCTCTCATGGATGGATGGTCGAACATTCATATGAGAAAATAATATCTTTCCCCTTCCTTTATATTTCCAAATACATTATATGAAAATCCAAAACTAATAGATATTTTTTTTATCCTAATTGTAAATATGCTATCATAATCATTTCATCCTATCACATCATCCACCTTATTCTCCTTCCCAAGGTTCCAATGTACTAAGAAATCATAATTTTTGTTCAACTCCCAAAATATTCTCTATAATAAATTCATATATTTCTATATAAATATGTAATTTAAGATTTTATAATTAGTATATATACTAAAACTTTTACCATACAGATAATGCCTCCATATTTTCAATGAAAACACTACCACTACTAACTCCAAACCACATGTCTAGTAATTCCTCAAATGAATTTTTAATTGGAAGGAAACATATGATACCACCATATAATTGTTTCATGATTATGGAACATAGTACCTTATATAATGCCTCACTACAGATAAGAAACCCTTCTCCACTATAGGGAATTTTAAGCATAGGCACACCGACAAACCTTTTATTCAGTTCTATGAAATTCACTTAACATTCTTCTATCTATAATAATTTAATACCCTTCAGAGTCAATTTGGTGAGTGTATTATATAGTCATGAGAAATATCTCACAACGTGTTGGTAGAATCTAACCAACCTAAGAAAAATATAGATCTCAGTTACTATAGTTATTCTAGGTCATCTCTTAATAACTTACATTTTTAAAGGATCCATTTATATAGCCTCACTTGAGATTATATGACTCAATAATGAAACATTTTGAATCCAAAATTCATACTTAGTAAATTTATCACACAAAGTATCCTTTCTCAAGATTTTTTCACAATTCTCAAATGTTCTTCATGCTCTTCTTTAATCTATGAATATAAAAAATATCATTTATATTTACTACCACAAACTGATAAAGGTAATATATAAATACTTTATTTATAAAATCTATGGAGATAGAAGGATAATTGGTAAGTACAAATGGAATTATTTAAATTCAAAATGAGAATACCCTATGTGGAATGTTGTCTTGTGTATATCCCCCTGATTGATTGTTAGATGATGATATCCAGATCAAAGTTCAATATTGAAAAAATATATATCACCTAGTAATTAATCAAATAGGATATCAAAACAAGGTATAATACAATTTTTCTTAATAGTGATCTTGTTAAGTTCTCTATAATCAATAAAAATACACACTAACCAATCTTTTATCTTAACAAAAAGAATAGGTTCACACATTGGAGAATAAATACAATGAATTAATCCCTTAAATATATTCTCCTTGAGTTTCTTATTCAATTAATTTAACTCAATTAGAGTAATTATATATGGATTTTTTTGAAATGGGTGTAAAACTATGTATGTGTTTTACTGAAAACTCAACTTCAAAATTTAGCAGAAAACTAGGAATGTCTTTAGGAAATACATCATAATATTCTTGAATAATAAGACAATTTTTAATTTTGAGTTTCTCTGCAACCATTTGAGATACATATACCTCAATAATTGGTAGAAAAAACTATATAAAGTAAGTAATATACATTATTCATTAAGAATCATCCTCACTCTAATTGTTGATTAATGGTTGATTAAAAATATTAAATGTTACTTACCTTCCATGAAAATTGATACGGGATATATACTCAGAGATCCAATCAATTCAAAAAATTATATCATATTATATTAGAGAAAGAATAAAAAATATTCATAAGAAGAATATTACCACAAAATTATATCAAATAAGAACTAACAAAATTATTTGTGGTGATAATACTATTAGGAGTTATCATCACTAACTAAACATATAATATTTGAGGTATTGATTTGATAAACTTAGAAAATTATTCACATATAAAAATGTGGGCATAAATAGAATAAAATAAAACATTTTTAATCCTAGAGTGAATGATAAGTGTACCTTTCACCATGTTACTATTAACTTCCACTTCAACTATTGTAGTTGGATGAGCATGGTCATCTCCTCTTGGCTTCTTTTGTGGTAAGTTCCCTTGATGTTTTCAGAATTAGTTAGAATAGTCCACCATATACTTAAAGTTAAATAAATTCACATTAATGGATTCTACATTTCACTTGTATCCATGGGATTTATGATCTATTTATACACAGATAAAGAAAAATCCTTTTAATTTTAAGAATATTCAAAGTTATTTCCTTCCATAAGTATCTCATGTTTGAAAATCCCTCTTTCTCTTTTTCACCTTATCCATTTTTTACTCTTTTTCTACTTATTATATTTCTTTCCATTGAATCTATAAGACCTGAGAAATTATTTCTCTATTTTGGTAGCACAAGATTCCATTACATTATATTATGAGAATGTTTGGGATAATAGTTCCCTTTAAAATATTTTATTAATCCCCTCAAAGAAATGATCAATCTTTATCTTTAGATTATATAGGTAAATTTCATCATGACTTAATAACTATGTAAAGTTAGCTTCATACTTATTAGAATTTCCACTTACTTTTGTTTTAGAGTCATGAATTTTCTCTCCATACCCATTAGTTGTTTTTGAGTAAAATTTTTTTCTATGAAAAGCTTCTTAAAATCTTTCCATTCCATGCCCACTATTTCCTCATTATCCTTTTTATTTTAAATCAATGGACACCATTGATCCACATCCCCTAAGAGAAGTTAAACTACTCTGATGAACTTATAGATTTCATTAAATCCCAAAGAGGGAAATATATTATCTAATTAAATTATCCATTTATCACATAAAAATGGATTGTAGTCCCATTGAATGATATAGGTTTCTGATGTATGAAGAGGTACAAAATTTTTAGACCACTTTGATGATTAGTAGGCTACTCATTATGTGAAAGGTTATTGGTCATAACCTAAGTTATCCACCTAAATATAAAAAAATATTTTTAGACCTAGATAGGATTCCATCATTAACATAATTATATTTCATAGGAGAGAAGTTTTTGTTGGGTCCAAGACGGTGGAGATATGTTGAAGATTCTGAATAAGTTAAGAAAGATGCTGGTCATTTGAACGTTTCCTTAGGAGTTGTATTTTTATTTATCATAATTAATACATTTAACATTCCCAAGTATATAAATCAAACTTTGCTGAGATTAAAAACAAATATGATCAGATGAAGAAAGGCCATTAGATGGAGAGAGAACATTAGATGAATATGGTTGGGAGGTATGCCGAAATAATTCCATTATACTTACAAATTTTTATCAGATAAATTTTTTATTAAAAATAACATTTCTGATTATTTATTTCTACTAAATTTTCCAACAACTTGAGTTATAAAATATCTTGATCCATATTTTTATAAGAAAGGGGAGACATTTTTTTGGGTGTAAAATTTTCTTTATTTGATGTTAAATGGAGTTCGTTAGATAGACAAATACAAAATCATACAGAGTTTTGGGATTATGATGCTTATGATATTTAGGAATTTTATGATGTTTTTTAAGTTTATATGAAATGGTTTTTTATAATTTTGTAAAAAATTATATTCAATATTATGAAGTTTGTGTTGAATATTTTAGATGTTTTGCAAACAATGAAATGATGATAATGTGATGAAAGGGAGATTATGACAAACATTTAAGCAAAAAAACATTTAATATATTTTCTATAAAACAAATTTTTATGAATTTTTAAAGTTAAAGTGTCAACAATTTGATTGGATGAACTTTTGGTATGAAATATAATGGTATAAAAGTTATTGTATAAAGTCAGGGGAAGATGTTTTATGATAAAAGTTATTAGATAGAAAAAGTGTCTAAGAAATAACTTTGAGAAGTTCATATGAAGTTTATATTAGAAAAAGAAGATAGATATTCTCATCAGATAGATATTTCCATTAGGCAAAAGTTTTCTTCAAAATTTTCTTACTAGATATACATTTAGTGGTTAATATTCTTACTAGTTAAGATTCATTTATGAAGTTTTCATAAAGATATAAAATGTGATGATCCTATGCTAATAATTTTAATTTACAAATATCATGGGAGGAATATCCATGATACTCACTGAGTTTGGAGGAATTCTATTAAAGGAAGAGTATTCTTATGTTTTCAATAATCTTTAGGAATACTCTATAATTTTTTAAAATATTTCAGTGAATTTTATTGAGTAGGAGATTTGAATTTTATGTTTTCCATTAGTGGGAATGTAAAATGATAATCCCAAATTTTCTAATTATCAAGAATTCATAAATAGTGTTAATGTTCATGTATATATGGGGTATTATTCACACGTGAAAAAGATTAAGTGATGTAAAATCAGGACCAAATAGAGATACCAGACGGACATCTAATATCTATATATTGAGCATGAAGTTTCCAACCATGGACTATCTTGGTTGTGGTTGAAGATGTTTTTTTTGAATATATAAGTTTTTACTAGAGGAAGAATACATCAGTTACGAGACAATACTTCTCACTAGTTGAATCAAACGAACAAAGAATGAAACTAGACAAACCTTTTCGGATAGAAATTTTAAGATGGACCTTTCTAGATGTATTTCTCTATAAGAAATTTACCGAATATAAAAATAAAAAAATGAAATAAAAAAAATTATTTAATAAAGTCTAAGATAGAAATTCTTACCTTATTTTGGGTGATAAAGTAAAGAAGATATTTTTAATGGTATATAAAAAGTGTATAAGTAAAAGAAACAGACTGAAAATATACTAAACATTTCGGTGAATGTATTTAAGTTGTTATGAAATATTTATTGTATGTTTAGCTACAAAAAATTCACAATCATTGTAGTTTTTATAATAGTGAAACACACGTGTAAGGATACTCCCTATTTTATAGAATGAAATAAAAATATTGTTTTAGAGTGTATTTCATTATATTTTATTATTTACAAGTCATCCCAAGGGATAGATAATCTTACTGAGTAGTAAACCCTATAAACACTTATATTCATATGGATTATCTTTTTGTGTTTGTTTTCAAAATATTTATATCTCTATTACAAAAGGAATAGTTTGTTTCATAAGAAAGAAATTATAACAAGAAAAAATCACAGATTCAAACCATCCCACTATCAAGGATCCCATATATCCTTTTATGTACTTTAAATTGGTTTTAGAGTGAAAGTTTCCTTCATTGAATCTTTACTAATGTTTGAATAAAAAACGTTTTTATGGATGTTCATATTTCTTTGAACAATTAGAGGATTCCAATTTTTAATAGAAAGAACTATCACATTTGAAAAGATAGAATGTTAGGTTATTTTATATAACGTTTTTTTCATAAAGTTCACAAATTTTATATTGATGGATTTAATTCTATTACTGAGAATGTTCACGTTATTGATACTAATAAGTTAAATTTGGAGAAATATGGGTGATCTAGAAATGCAATAATTTCCCAACTCTATGAAGGTGTGTTTATTATATTTAAAAGAGTTTGAATGGATAAATGCAACTGGTAATATTTTAAATATATCTATGCAGGTAATATAAAAGAAAATAATGTGAAGTTACAAATCTACAAGATGAAGTATGAAGACCTGTAAATGAGTGATTATGAATCTATTGGGGATTTATTCATAAGAGTGTATAAATTTTTGAGCCCAAAAAGATTTCATAGTGAGAATATGCTAGTTTTCAACTATTTTTGAGATTATATTATGAATTATTCATGATAAACTTAATGTTAACATTTAATCATTGGAAAATAGAGAACCAAAAAAATTATCTCTAGATGATCTATATAATACTCTCATTACTTATAAAATAAGAAGAAAAATGGTTACATATAATTAGGATAAGGATGTTCCAAAAATTTTCATCAAAGAACCTATAAAAGTGCAATCATAGAAAGTTATTTAAGATAAATAAGTTTATGGCACTAACACTAAAAATTAGGTTATTATAAATTTTGATAAAATTATTTATTTTTTTAAAATGGTGAAAAGAATAACATGAATGTATGAAGGAAGGTTATCATTATTTTTGTTCACTATAGATTTATTGTAAAATTTAATGAAAACTATCATTGATAAAAGGAAGATGAATAATTTTATAAATATGATATAAATTAAAAAATATAATTTAAGAAAAAGGAATAAAAATAAAAATCCTATATTAGGTAAAAGGTTAATAAGTTTTCTAAATATAAAAGGTGAAATTATTTTCAAAAATGTGATGAATATAATTATAGTTAAGAAGAAGCTAATAAATTAAGTTATGATATTATTGAAAATAATTTAATTAAAAAATAAAATGATTAAAACTTCACCGATGATGATAGATTTTTTTCTGTATAATAATCTACTCATTTGGTGTTTTTTTGAAAAGGGAGTTGATAGAATATATTCGATAGATTTTAAGACTTGAAATAAAGAATAAGAAGTTTAAAAAGAGTATATTATTGAAAACAATCAAGTATATTTTATTAATGAAATATCTATGTTTCTAAAATAGATTGAGAATATTTAAAAGTTATTTTATAAGAAGATAAACCTCAACATCCAGCTTAAAGGAGTGTTTAAGGTGAATGATGAAGATTTATAAGATTTTTAATAAAAAAATATTAAATTCGACCAAGGATTTAGATATTTCAAAAATTAAATTACAAAAAATGGACAATTTTTTGAGAATATTAAACCTATGAAGGATTAAGAAATTTTTTCTCAAAGGTTTATAAGAATAATGAATATCCTTAGCAGGAATATGATGTTAAGATAACTATGTTTTTAGCTAAAAGAACCAGATCTAAAAAACTAGATGTTACTAAGTTTTCAATATTTGAAACCAAAGTTTCTACTACATGTGATTCTATTGAGGATAAAAATAAATCTATGTTAAAAATGGAAATCTCTAGAGGTATCCAAAACCATGGATTGTAATTAAATACCAATGTAGATGGTAAGAATGTTGACGAAAAATTGAAGCAAAACATCGAACAATAAAAAACGTTACTATGAGAGATATTATTTCTATAGTTCTTTCTCAAATTTTGGTGGATTTGGGCATAAAACATATATTTTTTGTTTAAAAATCAAAATTATAGATAATCTAGAATAATCTGAAGGAAAAATTAGAGTGGGAGTCCACCCACATAGAATAAGTGACTTGAAAAATTTGGTTTTAAGACTTAAAATACTTTCCAACCTTTTGAAACTATTTGTGAAATTTGTGATAAAACTATAAATAAGGAAAATTAATGTGTTATTATGATAAAAGAATGAAATTTTTTTATATTAAATCTCATTATCTATGTGAGAAGAAAGAAAAAGTTAAGGAAAATTACATAGTTGTTGAAATTGCACATAAATTTATAAAAGAATAAAAAAAATGGAATTTATTTAGTGATTTATATTTACATGTCATAAGATTTATATTTTGTAAATAATACAAAATATTTTAAATAAGGCGTAGTGACTTAGGGTAATTATTAGTCACTCAGAATCAAAGGTGCTGGATCTTCCATCATCAGGGAAGAAAATTTGAAATCCAAAAGAGCCTTGTTTATTTATAGGATGAAACCTAATATGTGAAGTGTTCAATAACATCATGATTAATATAGTAAAGTGTTTTTTAAAATATGGTTTTATTTTAAAGATATTGGATGATGAAAAAGTTTTTATGAAATTCCATTGAACCAAAAGAATCAAGTTTCATTTTTTTGGTGTAGAATGTTCATGAAATCAAAGCATGATTGAAGAAAATTAGTTACGGTATAAGAGTAAGGGATATATTTTTTCAGAGAAATATGATAAAACTAGATAATAGATATAGTATTCATGATATTATTAACATAATAAAAATACGATATTATTTCTCTTCCATTTAACATAAAGGGAAGATTACGAAATCCATATATAAGAAAGTTGAGATTAGTTCAACTCGGCCCTTGGAGATGATACATTTTAATAATTATGGGCCAATGAGTAAAAAATAAACATGTAAAGATACAAGATTTTTCATATTTCATTTATGTTTTTAATATCTTAACATTTATTATGTTTTTGAAACTTAAATTATTGGCACAAAAAATGTTTAATAATTTCAGTAGAAGCGCTGATAAAGAATATAGATATTCAGTAAATAATTTATGAATATATATTGGTGGTGAATATAAAAATGACTAATTTAGAGATTATATTTAAAAAATAGAATTCTTTATGAGTTTATCACGCCATACAGACCATAACAAATGATGTTGTAGAAATATGAAATCAATGTTTTTTGGAAATAGAGTGAACAATATTAATTGAACATGATACTTGTGTTTTTTTGTAGACAGGTTACCAGTATAATAATTTACATTAAAAATAAAGGTTTATATATACCAAACATTGATATGACTCCATAAAACATGTTTTACAGTGAAATAACAAGTCTAAATCACCTAATAGTGTTCAATGACCTTTGTATTATTAAATTCAATGGTGGAAATATTAGGAAGTTTGATTAGAGATGGGTTGATGGAATATTTCTTGGTTACTGTCCTACTTTTTGATGATACAAATATTTTGAAAAATAAACTTGAAATTCAATTGATTCCAAAAATGTAAAAGTTATTGAAAAATATAATAATAATCTTTCAAAAATAGATGTAGATGTGTAATATGGGGAAGAAAAGGCGTTTGTAGTCAAGAAATGTGAAAAAGTTATTAAGGATATTAAAAATGTTGATGATACTCAAGATGGGGATTATGAATCATCCTTCTCAATTAAATAGGAAAAACTTCATACATCTCATCCAAGTCTTAGAGAGAAAGTATAAGTTTAAAACATCATTTCTAATAAAAACAATATATTTAAACTAGAAGAACATCATGGTTAGTTTCACACACTTCCTTTATTTAAAAGTTAATCTGGAATACATTAATGAAGACTTTAAATATCAAGATTGTATTAATGCTATGAATGAATAGATTTACCAAATTGTGATGAATGATACTTGAGAACTTATACACAAATCATAAAGTAAGAACGTTTTTTTGGTATAAATTAGGATATTATAAAAAATATTTAATGAATGTGGTGAAATTATAAGAAAGAAGGAATTTTTGGTTTGTAAAGGTTGATCAAAAATTGAAGGAATTTATTTTTGATGTGGACTTTTCTCTTGTGGAAATATTAGAAATTACTAAGATCTTTCATTATATCATCAATCAAAGAAGATATAAATTTTTTTAGACGGATGTAAAGTTATATTTTCTTAATAGATTTATCGATGAAGAAGTTTAAATTTAATGACTTTATGGATTTATGATTCGAAAAGATGAAAGTTATGTGCCTAAATTAAATAATGGTTTATATGGGTTGATACAAGCTCGGAGATCATTGCATTACAAACTATATACTTCATAAAGGAATTTTAATGTTATGAAATAAAGAGTCGATAATAACCTCTACATAAATGAAAATCAAGAGGTTTACATCATTATGCTTGTTTATGTTAAATATATTATCTTCTGTAGTAATGATGAAGAAAATTGGATTTTTTTGAGTAAATGAAGAAGCTTTTTGAGATGTCCGTGTTAGGGAAATGAAATAAAGTTTTGGATCATAAATCTCAAAAAAGATGAAATATATATTTTTTATATCAAGAAAGTATGATAAGTAACATTTAATGATTTTTAGAATGGAATAATAAAAAACATTTTCCAAACCAATTTCACTGTGAACAAAATTGGATAAAATGATAAAGGAAAGGGCATAGATCCTAATGTGATTAGAAAGTGGGTTGGAAGTTTATTATATCTAATACCATTAATACCAAATATAGTTTATGCTATTACACGTTGTTTCTTATACTAAATTACACCTAAAGAATCTAATATCATGGATGGAAGTTCAATTCTAAGATATATCAACAGAATAAATTATTTCAGGTTGTAATATGACATCTGAGGAAATATTGATTTGTTTGGTTATACATATGTATATTGGGTAGTGAGTGTTGATGAAAGAAAATCAACATAAAGTGGAGTGTTTTTCTTGGGATAAAGATATTTTATTTAGGAAATATGGAAAAAAAATTTAGTAACTCTCATTATAGTGGAAGGTGAGTTTGTTTATTACACTCAAGCTATAACACAGTTTATGTGGTTAAGGATAGAGTTGGAAGACTTGATTATTTATACGAAGATTACTATATGCTTGGGTTATGATAATTAGAGTTCTATAAATCTCACTAAAATTATAGTGAAACATTTTTATTCTTATCACATTGATATAAAATATCACTTCATCAAAGGGTATGTGGAAAAGAATGCACTAAATTTTGAGTTTTTTCCTACAATAGAACAAGTTGATGATATTTTCTGAAAACAATTTTCAATAGAATATTTTAAAAAGAGGCGGTTGATAATTGGTGTTCAACCTACCTATTTTCTAGGCTAAGGTATGTGATTACATCCCCTCTCAATTTTTTATTTAGATAAAATTTTTTATTGGAGAAAAATGTTTGTAAGATAAATCTATCCTTTAGAATGTGCTTAAATTTTATAGGAATAGATTATATTTAGGGAGATTTTATAAAAGGTTAAATAACTTATTTACACATGTGTGAGTGTTTAAAGTACTTTAATAGTTTATTGAAGTGTATGAATGAAATTTTCTCTTACAGGAAAGAGTTATTTTGGGATTACATTTTCATGTGGAATAAGAGATGTAAGCAAGGTGTTTCTTATTTAATTTCTAATGGACATCATGGAATTTTTGTTTAGTGATTCATATTTCCTACACCATGTTTTTTCATGTAGGATTAGAATTTTTAGATATATAATACATTCCATAATTTATAACATTCCATTGTGTTATTTTTCTTAGTTGAAAAAATATAAAGGGGGAGATTGTTGGGACTAAGATCGTATAAATTTCTTAAATATGTTGATAAATTTTATAAAGATGCCAATTTTTTGAATGTTTACTTAGTTATGTGTTTTTTGATAAATATTTATAAACTTAAGTTTTACAAGTACATAAATCACCTAACCATTTAGAGATTTAAAACAATGGTTATTTAACAAATAAAGTGCTTCCGATAGAGAATGAAAACCCAATAGAGATGGTTGGGAGGATTACAGAACCTAGTACATTTGACGTACCATGTTCCATCGTATAATGTTTTACGGGAATATAAATATGGTGATGATTTTATTTTCTAAATGTTTCCAACATCATGAGTTAAAAAATCTCAAGATCCAATAATTTATAAAAATTGGGGAGAAATTTTTTTCTAGTGTACAAAGTTCCTACTTTGATGTTATATGGAGTTCATCAAATAGAAAAAGGAAAATATGGAAAGAGTTTTGGATTTATATTTTTTAAAAACCATATGAAGTTCATGAATATTATGATTTTTTATGTTTATGATGTTTGGAAGCTAAAATATGGTTATTGAGAATTCTGTATCAGAATAAGTTATACACTATGATGTTTGTGTTGAATATTTATAAATTATTGTGAATAGAGGAATTTTGTTAAAGAGATAAAAGGGAGATAATAATTAAAATTGTTGTGGAAAAAATTTCAAACAATGTTTGATAGATTTTTTTACAATTTTTTAAGTTAAAGTTGATAAAAGTTGGCCAGATGAACTTTTTATGTGAAAGATTCTGGTATAGAAGTTAGTATATGAAGTCAGTGGATGGATTTTTCTAATTCAAGTCATTAGATAAAGAAATATTCTAAAGAATTTTTTTAGAAGTTTCTATGATGTTTATATGAGAAAAATCAGATATAGATTCACAACAAATGGAAGGTTTTTTTTTCAAATTTTCGTTATTGGAAAAAATTTCAATGGTTAATGTTCTTGATGGTTCAATGTTATTTATGAATTTTTAATAAATATATCAAATGTGATCATTGTTTTAGAATAATTAATAGTTAAAAATACCATTTGAGGATGATACACGATACTCTCCATGTTTTAAGGATGTTTGTTGAAGTAAGAGATTGCTTATGATTATGGGAAGCTTCATGAATAATCTAGAAGTATTGAGAGGATTTAAATATACTGTATAGATATAATGATTTTAATTTCCAATTTTCTTTAAGTGTAAAATTGAAATTAGAATCCAAAAATTTCTCTTTATAATACATATATATAAAATCCATGTATAATTATGGAGGGGGTAGTGTTCACACATGAAAAAGATGAAGTGCTACAGAATTGGTTTACCCAAAGATACAAGGTGAAATTTTATATCTAGATTTTGAGTAGGAAGTTTCCAACCATGGAATATATTTATTTATGTTGAATAAGTTTGTTTTTAATAGATAATTTTTAATCATAGTAAAAAAACAATAGTCATAAGATAATATTTCACATTAGTTAAATTAAATTAACAAAGTAAGGCACTAGACATACCTTTCTGAAAAAACTTTTATAGAATAAAAAATCAGAAAAATAAATCAAATTAAGCTTTATATCGATGTCCAAGAATTAATTTCTTACTTACTACTAGGATAGAAACTAAATAACAATATTTTTCTAGAAGTGAAAAAGCCTAAAAGTAAAAATAGAATAGTAAAAACATACTTAACCTATTAGTTAAGGTTTCTAATGTTTTTATGAAATATTGGTTCATATTTATTTGGGTGGAAGGCAGATGAACTATAGTTTTGATAATAGTGAAAATGGAGTTTATGGATACTACTTGCTTACTATAAGCACCTAAAATGATTTTTTCTAGGGTATTGTGGGGTATTGGATTATTTGAAAACCATACCAATTAATAACTACTCTTACTGAGTAGTGAACATTGTAATTTTTTTATTCTAATGGAACATGATTATATGTTTTTTTCTAGAAAATTTATAACAAATTTATAGGAGGTGACTTGTATTTCATAAGAATATAATTTTAAAAATAAAATATCACTGATTGACCCCTCCCCTAGTCAGTGATCACAAAGATCCTATTGATTCATTTCAATTCCTGCATGAATTACGTGAATCAATATAATTCCAAATCCATCTACTAGGTGAAATTTATAAGAAATGGAATACACTTTATTATATGATAAAATTATGAAATTTATTTTATAATTTTTAAACTAATGGAACACTTAACATAAATGTATAATTTATGCATTTTTTAATCTTAGAATAATATATTTGGTTTCTCTGGGAATATTCTCAAATCATAAAAATAATTTCAAATATTTTAAAATGGTTTGTAAAAAATGTAAATTATTTCAAGTATATCCCCAGAGCATATAAAACAAGGTGCATAGTAAGGGAACAATCACTAACCCCTATAATGATGTCTAAGATATACTTGAACCACTCTTTTTTAGGGGTATTATCCAAAGATGCATCTATGATAAACCAAATCCACTTGTTGTATCTAAAAAAGGATGTATTATTTGGAATAACACATAATATATATCATACAAAAACATTAGGATGTTATTATGTACATATAATTATCCTCAAAGTGAGTCATAGTGTTTTCCCCCTTAATCTATGATTTCCCAAAACTAGTTCTCAAGGTTTCTACTATACTTCATTTGATAGTAACTATAATGACCTCGACCCTTGTAGCAGATATTCAATGTTTACATTATTATATTAATACTAGATAGAAGTGATCAAATCCCAAAGGTTCAAATAGTTTAGTAGTATTAGTAAACAAGATTAATAAATGAATCCCATATTAAATTTTAAGTTATAAAATTAAACATATAATTTTGTTTGAGAACACTATTATTCTCTCTAGAATATCCCTTCATATCCATCATATAACATTTCCTTCATATTTAGGAAAATAAATATAATAAAGGGGTGATATTAGAAGCTCAATAAAGGACTACATTAATTTTAATCAAAATTAGGATTAAATAATATAACAAGAATAAATGATAGTCAAATAACTTCATATAAATACTTACATGAGTTTACATCTTATCCATTGATATCATATGTATTCAAACAATCACATGAATATTAATTAGTAATTTCATATAAATATAGTGTGTAATATTGGACATCTGAAAATTACTATCAAGACCTTATTTGTAACACCCTAATATTTTAACACTATGTTTGATAGAATATTCAACAAGCTGCACTGATTTTAAACAATCCAAGAAATATTATTAAAATATTATTATTATTTAAATTTGATCATTTTTTCATAGACATTAAATTGATGGGTATTAATAGGATTAAATAATTCATAAAATTTATATAAATGTTATACTAAATATATTTTTATTTATAAATTATAATGAACTAGTCACTCAATTTCAAGGAAAGTCATTTTATTCATAAAAAATGAGCTTCCTTTAAAATAATTAATTCACTTATTTTTTATGAGAAAAATTATAATTAATTTTTGGTCCTATTTGGAAAAATATTTTATAAATTGATTTTTTTTAAATCATCATATATGTATTAACTTACATTGAGTTTTTTGGATTTTTCAAAAAATATAAAATTTTTAGTGAATAGTTAAAAATATCATTTTTATAGAATTTTTATTTATTTTTAATAAATTAAGTCCAATTATTTTTTAATTTGATTTAATAAATAAAATTGGTACTTGTTATTTATATTAAATCCAATTAATTACATTTAAATCATCTTTATTAAAGATTTTAGTATAAATTTATTTTTATGTGTTAAAAAACTTTATTTTTCTTATGAATACTATTTCAATATGGATAATGTTTATCAATTTAAGTAATTAAAATAAACCCCAATGATAAATTATTTAAATTAAATTTATATATATTATATATCTAAAGATATTAATTTAGATTCATTTATTTATGAATACTTTTCATATAGTTAATATGGGATCATCTTTTCCATAAAAAATGCATTTCTTGAACAACCGGTTTTTGGCACGTCTTTGGATTAATTTTAAATTAAATTCTACCACAATTATGAGTTGAATTTGGAAAATCCTATTCCATATTTTGAAACAAAATAATTTATATTATCTATTATGTGCCAAATAAATCTTGACCATAATGAATAGTGGAAAAAATAAATATTATTTACCATGATTAAGGTAAAAATGAGTTTACCTTAGGGTTAAAATAAAATTATATGTGTTAAAAATGATCCATAACAAGTCTAATTTCTATTTTTAGTCATATTTATAAATTATATATTATAATTTTAGAAATAAGTTCATTTTGTATCCTTGTTGCATGATAATAATATGGGTGTAATTATTTCTTTTTTAAAATTTTATTTGTGTCCTCACCCCCACTTATAAAATGACACCTCTCTCCTCTTTTTAACAAACTTAAATAGCATTTTATTTCTATGGGTAATTATTATGTTATTAATTATGATTTCTTTAAATTATGAGTAACATATATAAGATGAACAAGTTATGATGGGTGCACCTATAGAGAAATCCAATGTATTGGATAACGATATAGTATCACGAGGTGTTATATATTGGATTAGGGAGTAAAACTAATCCATTATGGGAAACTGTATTCCATTTTATATTATCTAGGTAGTGATTCCTGACTCATGTTTATATTTTATTATATGTTTCTTTAACATTTCCTATGATTCCTTGTTCGTATGATACCATTATCTATATGTTATGATTCTATGTGATTACTCATGTTCCTTCTATTTTATGATATGATGTTATATCTATGAATCACATGTTATGTTTCCTGATATGTTTTATTCTCTTAATGGATTTTTAGATCATTTATTTATTATATTTATTCCATAGGTTATTCTATGTATTTTTAGGAGATCAAATGGATTTAGGATCTTAATTTGGAAAAGAAAAAATAAGGATTCCATGTTTTAGTTTACTTTCTTGTTTTTTGATCCTTGTATTCCAAAGACACTAACCCCCATGATATTTGGGTTTTAATTAATGATTTTTATGTTAAAAATCATGTAATAATTTTTGAAAAATTATTGGGTCAAAATATTGTTCCCAGATATCTAAAAATACCGTCAAAGCCTCATGCTAAGACAAATACATAACTAGATATGGCCTCAGAAAAATACCCAACCTATTTTTTCTCAGGATATTTATATATTCATCGAGGGGATATGTAATTATAGGCCCCAAAAAATACTTAAAAATTAAAATTAATTCATAATATGAATAAACAACACAACTTAATCAACATGCCTTAAAATCAATAACTATTCATATAAGAAGAATTGACATACAAAATATCAATACCATCCCTTATACAACTAGTCAGAAACCACATAACAATATATGATGGATTGTACCACTAGATTATATCCTAATTAAATTATAATATTCAGTAATCGATATTAACTTAGATTAAAATTCTTAAAAAGGATCATTATAATTGTTTTTTGGAAAATACACTTTTCACTTTAAAGTAACCAATTTAAAATTATTAAATTTCCAAAATATTAAGGATAAAATATTATTCTAAAATAAATAATGAATTTTTTAAATCATGAATAAAATCCTTGGGTGGTTATTAATTTAGTAAATCACATTCATGTCATGTATGTTAAAACCATGATTCCTTTCACATTTTTGGAAGAAATTAAAAATTTCTCGTTTTGAAAACAATAAAGATTTTACTCTTAAACCATTTTTTAAAAAGTAAATCATGGGTAAAATTGAATTTAATAAATCAATAGATAATATTAAAAACATTATTTTGGCAGATTAAAGGAAAATATGAACATGGAATCAGAATATTCAAAACCATGTTGATAAACAAGGTCAATTTTCCTTAAAAGAATTATTTATTTATATTGAATAATTAAAGAGAGAAAAATGAAATAAAACATTTTAATTTATATATATAACCATATGAGAATAAAATAGATTGGGTTTAAAATAAAAATATCAATCAATTATCTCAGTTGGTACTTTAACATAATCAATCTTGAATAATTATGTGATTGTAAAATAAACCCTTACCGCTTTGGTAACTTTTGAATCATAACCCCCATGTAAGAAATATATTCAAATGAAAATTTAAATACCCTGAGTATAAAGGGAATCATGATATATTAAAATTCAAATTATATACAGTACATTAAATACACAGGTGTTCAATATGAAATATGTATTAAAGAAACAAAAGTGGGATATGAAATCCGTACAACTTTTGTAACATTTGAATCAAAACCCCTTAGATGAAATAATTTGAGTAATAAATTTAAATACCATAAATTAAAAAGTACCCATGATATAACATGTCAATGTAGTACCATATCCACCTCAAAAACTTAAATAGGTGCATAAAATCACATAAGCTGGAATGAAATAATATTGAGATGAGGAACCCTTACCTTAGGTCTGGAATCCTTTGTATGTGTTTGAACATCCTATTCATTGGAAGAAATATATTATAATATAACTAAAGAAGCATATGGTTAATATTTTAGGAAAACTATAACCTCAAAAAAAATTCTAGGGATTTTGAGAAGATAAATGGGCAGGGCTTGGTTGAGCTAGGTTACACAAAGTGTTGTAAATAAGAAAGGGAAGGGGTGTCCTTTTATGGAAAGGACACACCTAGAATTACTAAAAATATTAAAATATAATTAATTCATTCTAAAGAAAAATAATTCAAAATAGATATAGAATATATTAAAAAGTGTATAAGGTAAAAAAACATCATGCAATGAACTTTAGATAGGGTTTAGTGTCAATTTAGATCTTATTTTTGGTTTAACCCTTTTGTTAACCAATTTTAATCTTAATCAATTTAATAAATTTTTCATTCATAAAGGGTTATAATTTTAATTATATGGTAAAAATGGTCTCATAAGTTGCCAATTGATGAAATTTTCTACCATATTTTATCGAGATTTACCTATTTAAAGATTTTTATGATTTTAAATAATTTAATAAAATATTATTATCATAAAATATCATTATTATCAATTTTAAAACTCATTATTTAATTTGACTTTAAATAGAACATGAAAATAATAATAATTATAAGACCTTCATTTAAAAAAAATACAACATCATATATTCAAATATAAAATTCATGGACCACAATAATTACTCTAAATTGTATTAATTTGAATATTTCTAATATCATTTATTTTATTTCTCAATTAATTGAATAAATATTATGTCAGGGTTATGTAAGAACTAAAGGTAATTATATAAATATTAAAAATTATTAATCAATTACCATCATAAAAAAAATCCATTATTCACAAAAAAATGATTAATATTAATTCAAAACTCTTTTATCCTTGTGTGAACATTAATAATAATTTCAAAGTCAAGCAAGTGACATTTTTTATTTTTCATTAATTAATATAATATAAAGGTATTATAAAATATAAATGAAAAAATTGGACATATTTTTGAGAAATGGATGGAAATGTCTTAACTCCACTCATCCTTTAGAATAAAATATTTTTTTTGAAATTTTAATGCCTTATACCAACATTTTGACTATATTCTACAATTTTTACCCTTACTGAGGTGACAAAAATTTACCAAGGTTACTATTTTAAATGACCAAAAGTAGTTATTTAAAATATTTAAACCTCATTATTTAAAAAATGGAATCAATTTTTCAAGATTCAATTTCCATAAGTGGCAGAAATCAATTTTAATATAAGTGAATAAAATGTGACGAAAACCATTTTTTTTGAAAAATACTATTTTTAGCATCAAAATACATTTATTTTTTTCCTATGCCTAGAAAAAAAATATTAGATGAATGTTAAAACTTTTTTATTTAATATATAACATATTTGTTTTATTAAAATCCTTCACCAATAATGATAAATTTAATTTATTAAGATAAAAACACATAACACACATAAGAATAGTTTTTTAGAAAAACAACTATTATTTCCTTCAAATATTTTTTGTTTTCATATATAATCTAATTATTAGAAATTAATTCATTTTATAAATGTATAAACCACTAATTTTTCAAAATTTTGTTATTCATATTTATACCAACTAATTTTAATGGCTATGTTATAATCGTCATACTTAAATAGTATTTTAATAATAGGTCATGGTTCATTTAAACTCAATGTTTCATGTTACAAAATAAATCAGTTAAATTAAAATAATTAAAATATAAATATGTCAAAAAATATCTAGATGTTAAATTTATAGTCATTTATAAGGTTTTATTCCAATCATGACAATATTTTTTAGGTGACCTTTATTTCATTAATGCCAAATAATAGGCCCGTTTTGAAAGAATAAAATTTTATCTTCTCTCTTGATTCCCTATCTAATTGTTTCTCATTATTTTGATTAGGTGATATACCCCTTCCATTGATATTAAATACATCACTATAAGTAGATAAAAATTATTTCCATAAAATATCCTCCATGAGAATCATGTTCTGAACACCAATGAACACCAAATAATTATTTCTGTGTAAACTACTCACAACTATCACCTTGAATTACCATTATCATAGAAGAGATGAAAACAAATAAAATCACCAAAACATCATCTACATATGTATCATTCACATAATCCAAGGGGGATAAGATTAAATTGAAATTACTCAAGAGATCCAATATATATCTTTATTTTGATAAACTCATTCTGAATAAGCTCCTCCTTAATCACACCTTGTTCATTATTTTAGGTTTATCATACATATATACGATGGATGATATCAATTCTTCTATGTTCTTATTTTCTTAAATGTCCAAATCCACATTTTTTGACTGATGGAATTCATATAAAAAGAAGTTCCTTTTTATCTAGATTTTACAATTCACCTTTATCCATTAATTTCGATTTAACACACTTTAATAGAAGTTCTAGATATTTCTGTGTGACACAATATACCATATTCAATTTGTAAGAACTAAATATTGTCTTATAAAATATTTCAATCCATACCTTGCAATCTTTTGACTCCATCCTTCTGAAAAAATGACCCCCAAAAAATATGAAAAGTATCAAAGAAAGAAAATGTTACTAATCTATCCCTAAAACAAATGAGCCTCCATTAAGCCACACTTTGATACAAATTATTCACAATTAAACCTAAAATATCATTTAGATAAAAAAACCAAAAGAATTAAATATAGAATCAACTGGTGAAAATATATTCTGGAAAGAACTCTTAGAGATTTAGTGTTCTGAATAATGGAACCAATAATGTTCAACCAAATCTCTACACTATGTTGAAAAACAACTTTAACCATGTTCACTTCAACTTGTTCTGAACATTCATATAAATAAAGTAAATTAAATCAAGAAATTACACTATGGTTTTATGTGGTTTGAACTAAAATTCTTGTATTTGTAGATGAAAAATTAGTGGATTTAATTTCTCGAAATAAAATATTATAACTAGTGTCTAAAGAGTCATGAGAATTATAAAATAAGTAATCAAAATTTAAATTTTTTTATATAAAAAAATATGGACCCACCCTTCTATTTATATAGAGTTTCATTTGGTATTATGGTTTCATAAACCGTTGAGAAATTTTAGAGTTCATCCATTCCATTATCGCCACTGCCGATCTTCTATAGTAATCCTTACTGTGATAGTAACATATGGTAAATTAAAAACCCCCTAATAGTTTACAAAAAAAAACCCCCACTTTATAGTAATAATGGAAAAAGTATGAAGAAAGAACATCCTGAAATGAGACATAATACCAGAATAAACCCCTTATAAACCATCCACTTTATAGATCGTCCTTCGAGAAATGTTGAGGGTAAAACTGCCGCTACCACTACTTAGTTGAACAGAATATCTTCCATCGACACTCTTTCTGGTCGACTAAATTTGATTAAATAAAATATGATTCAAACAATCTCAAAAGTTAAAGGAATTAAAATAACTGATAATATTGAAATGGAAATTATATATTAATACTGATAATTCAGGTATAATGATGAAAATGTTCATAATTACTTGTCTTGTGTGTTTTCTAATTATATATATTTTAAATTACTGTTAATATAATTTTAAAAAATATTTCTAATATCTATGAAGGTGATATTAAATTTTAATAGGAAATAATAGAGGTTATTTATAATAGATTTTATGAATTGAATATTATTTCAAGTAAAAATGTTGATAGTTTTATCAATTATATTATCAAGGTTGTTATATCTATTCATAGAATTGTGCATGAGATGAAAAATGATGATAGACTGAATTAGATCATATGGATATTACAATCATTTTAAAAATCAAATTTGACAACACTTGAATAAGTAAATCTTGGATAAATATATATTGATTATTTATATATCAAGATCACTGCATATCAAGTGTTAGTGACAATTGAAATTTCCTTAGAACATTCATCAAAAGAAATGAAATTCAAATATATTGAGAAGAATTATATTTAAGAGACTGAAAATGTAGAAGTATATATAAGAGATAATTTATTTTCTATGGTGGAAAAAAATTTTAATAATGGAAAACGTAATATTCAAGGCTATGCTATCTTTAGGTTTATTTCATTCTAGAAAGGCTTGACACATCACTATTATGTGTCAAAAAATAATTGATAGAGGGGATTCTTAGATTGAAATCATTCAAAAACTTAAAATAAGTCCTCCCATATAAGGAAATTTAATTCAAGAAAATAATGTGGAATGAAATTTCATAGACAGGTGTTGGTAAGTAAGTAAGATGACGACAATGAATAATATCTTTTAGAAGGTGTTTAAATAAATTTTATATGAGACATAAAATATATTATGATAGAAATAATTATGAAATAAAAATTTCAGTAGAATAGGGTGATCAACTATATGGAGTTTATAGAGACTCATTTTTTTCCTAATATGACTTTGAAATTTTTCTAAATATTATTCTAGAGATAGGTGTTGAGAAGTTGTGTGATTATGAGCTCTGATGTGACCATAATTAATTTTATAAAAATATTATATATATATTTTGTATTAAACATGTACAATTAACTAAAGAAAATGGAATAACTCTTAAATAGTTGATTGGATCAGAAACCTGAGACCATTGTCTGGTCCAAAATGTGGTATTTTCCATAGGCACGATATAAAATGAGTCGGTGCAGGATGTTCAGACACCTCACTCGTTGGAGGTGCATTTAAGTGATTAAATAAATAAATTTATTTAATTTACATAATTCATTTAACCTAATTAATGGTTATAAAATTATATTTTTGAGGAGTTGGCTACGTAATCAGATTTTTCCAATGTAGCCTCCTCTCCTCATCTCATTCTCGTTGGTGAATGAAGAACAATGATAAACCGCTAATTCTAGACAGATCAAGACATGAAAAACAAAACATATCCTCCTCCATAATTAGAGAATGAGTTCTTCCCCAATGATCAAACCAAACAAGAGGTAGGACTCATCATTATCTTTTTTACTCCTTGTATTAAATATTTGAGCATGTTGAAACTAAATTCTTCAAACTACACCTTTTATTTCAAATTACACAAGCGACCAAGCACCAAATTTCTTATTTTTTATCACATGTTCTATCCCTAGTGCCTTATTCTCAATCTCCAGCCAAGATTGCTTGGCTATTGATGATTAAAACCTTGGTTTGTGGTGCCTTCCTCCCATATTTATTCACATTTATCATTGAGTAATTCCATTGAATCCCAGTTCAATAATTGTCTAGGGACCTGAGCTCAATTAGGTGCCCATATTTAGAGACAAATTTTGGAATGATAAAAGAATTGTGTGAAAGGAACATATGTGGAAATGAAATGATGTAAGGATAAATAATCTGTATTTTTGATACCCATTCGACAAATATCAATGGTGAATCACCATGTAAAATTAAGAATGAAACCCTCATTCATTTTGGTGACTTATTCATAGAGAATGATGATTGAAAATCATGATTCGCGTCTATATCCAAGGATTTAAAAAGGAAACACGATGGGATCTAAAACAGTTTGACCAGATTTGTAGCATGGACATAGATTTGAGAGAAACTAGAGTTTCTGAAAAAATCCCGACTACATGTTGTGTTCATTGAAGAACACATAACGTATAACCTTCATTTGTAGTAGATAGTGTGGGCCCCTGACACACTATATATTTTTTGATCTTTACTAAGAAATATTCATTCCTTCACATCTTCTTCATTTCAAAATGGATTTTTTATTGTGATATTCTTTCCTTGACTGTGTTTCCATGTAGAACATGATGGTTCCATCAGAAGTTGCTTTCAAGATACTATATGGATGTTCCGGGTTGTCATGTGTAGAGACAAAACCTGAAGACAACAGTGATTAAATAGGCTTACCAGGATAAATTTTAGGCCTAACCCTCCAGTAGGATCTGAGAAGTGTAGCCCCCAATGACCTTCCAGGATGACCATCCAGCATGGCTTAGTAGTGTAATCCCCAATGAGAGAGACCATAAGGACCCACCAGTTGGACTGGGTTGTTTAGTCCCTGACAAGAGATACCGGTATGAACCTCTAACTAGGCTGGATGTGTAGTCCCTGATAAGAGATATTGGGATGACCCTCAAGCTAGGCTGGGTATCATATTCACCAATGATACCGGTATGAACCTCCAACTAGGTCAGGTAGCATAGTCTGTAATGATACAGACCTGACCGTCAACCTGGACTGGGTAGCATAGTCCCTGATGATGCCAGGATGACCCTCTAATAAAGAATGTTTGTGTAGTCCCTGACTATTTAGAGAATACCTTATACTATGTGGCACAATGTTGAGCCATGGTTTGAAATACCTAAGGTCTCACAAGAAATATGGGCCCTTTCCACAACTATTCGCATCCTTATGATGTGACCTAAAACCATGCGGGCAAGTCAGTACCTCCCAAATCAGACAGTATCAATGTGTGGTGATTTGAGCTTATTTGACTTGTGTCTCCTGGGTCGAATCATGAGGTACTAGGCATTAAAGATGATTTTACCTTGGATCTTTTGGCTACTCTTCTTCTTGGGCTGAGCTGTGAGATGGATATTCCCTAACTCTCTCATTTTGGATTCTTTGACGGAGTATATATATATATATATATATATATATACATCCTATTACAGTACCCACTCCTTGGGTATTGGTTACTCTCTTTCCAGGGGAGGAGAAGGCGTGTGAGGTATGCCACATTCTTTCTATTTCTAGCTGATCATGATTGGATGGGTCTAACCTCTAGCTGTTGGTAGAGGAGAATCAACGGGGAGTTCATCTCCTCCCTATTTTGAGCTCCTTGTGTTTGTATGAGTCTACTTTCACACTCTAGTTGGTTTGAGCTAAACACTTTCCACTCTCTTATACTATACCTTGTTTCATTTACTGATTCCCTTCAGTTGTATCTCTTACTGCTCCCCCTTCACCTTTTTGGGGCGTTATATAGGGTATGTATATACTCACCCCTACACGGGATTTTCCCAATGTGTGTCATGTATTTTGCTGATAACTTATAGGTTGATCATGAATATATGGGAGCGTAAGGATACAGGTTACATGAATCATGTACGGTGGTCATAGTTCATCTATAGAAGATGGGATCTTTTAGTTGATACTATTTTCTAGTTGCCTTCAGGTTGGGACCAGGTTCTAGTTTGGGTGTGTATTTTTCCCATTTACATTCCAGTATTCACTATCATACTTTTGTACTATCTAGAGGTTCATGCATGTCTATGTCACTTTATTGAAGTTTCATATTTTTCTATTTCTTCTGCACTTTTTCTTTGATTTGTTTGTGTCCGGGCATATAGTTTCTTAGTAAAAGGACTCCTAGAGATTTTTGTGCCTTCATCACTTATCTCCAACCCCAGGTCTATGGAGGCAGGCTCGAGGTAGTTGTTGCTCGAACCCCGACATGGGTTAGGTTGTGATAGAGTGATATGAGAGGTGGTTCAATACTTAGGATTTTGTTCAGATGTTAACACTTAAAAAGGATTAGTTGGGATTAGGGAAACAATTTCAATGTGTATCAAGAGAGGCCCTTAGGTCAGGGAGTCTTGTGATGGTACAGTCGAATGACGTATCCATTCTGTAGGACCTTGATTACCTGCTTGTCGCCTCAACACCCTGAGACATTTGTTGCTGAAAAAATGGTACGTTAACCTTATATGATTGAGTATTTGATTGTAATTCTTGATACATATATCCATTTCATTGTTGATATATATATTCTCATCTGACTGTGGTATAATCCTTGAAAATTTTTGGGATGCCTCCGCAATGACAGCCAGCCAGGATACCAACTTTAGTTCATGAAAACAACACTATGAGTGATGAGGCCTCAGTTTATGGTCCATCATGTGACCAACTTCCTCCAGGTGGAATAGTAGTATAACAACCACCCATTGAGTAGTATATAGTCCTAGAAGGGTAGGCTTGGGATGTGTGTAGGCTAAGCACACTTTGATAGTTCTAGTGTTAGTGACTTCTGAGGTTCCACAGAGAGCCAGATCCATAGGCAATAGAGAATTGGATGAAGTTGGTGGTTTACATGTTTGGACTAGTTCAGACCTTGAAGAATCAGATGGTGGATTTATCATATATTATTTTACACAGAGTTTCTGGGAATTGGTGGATCATAGTTACCCAGATGTGTGATGAGTCGACACACTCATTGGAAAACTTTCATCAGTTGTATCACAAGGATTACTACCCTCCTTCTTGTACTATATTTGGATTCAGGATCTTATGGATATTTAAAAGGGATGGATGATAGTGGAATAGTATGAGATGTTGTTTTCTAACCTTACGTGTTACTCTCTTGACATGATTATATATGGTTACTTTAGAGCACGAAAGTTTGAGAAGGTAATCTTTAGAGAAATACAGGGAAGCATAATTTCCTTGGGCATCCCCACCTATGTCAGGGTGATGGAGCGGGAACTTGTGAAGAAGATCATCCTAGAAGAGAGACACCAGATAACTAGAGATAGTGATAGGTATTATAGGGTTGAGTTATCTTTTACAGCTGGAAGACATCAGAGGTCCAGAAACATGAGATCGTTCCAAGATCAGACTCAAGGGAGTGGTATCCCAGTTCTCGGGAAGCACCGAACTATGGGGAAACTCGAAGAGAGATGATGATACACTTGTGATGGGTGAGGTAACATGGCCTGGTACTGTCGAACCAGACATACTGAGCATCGCATGTAGGTAGCTGATAGACCACCATGACAAAGGAAACACCGTGATCAGGGATATTCCTGCTGGGGACAAGGTGGTCTCTAGGGAGGTGGAGTTAGAAGAGGACCAGGAGGGGATGTAGGTGGGGGAAGCCAGTATGATGTTCTCCCACAATAGGTATCCCATGTTAGGCTTAGGGAGCTGGCTTCCATGGCTATGTACAACATCTGTCTATGGACCTCTACGACCCAATGACACATGAGATGATTTGAGGTACGATATGTGTTGAGTATACTCTTTCCCCAGTATTAGTAGACATAGGGGCTAAACATTATATTTTCTCTCGACTCTTTCTATAGGCTTTGGATCTCCTAGTAGATACTCTAGCATAACAACTATTCCTTGAGGTTCCTATAAGGAATGCTTTCTCTGTATCTTTCATGTCCCGTCAGTGCAACCTATCACATGGAGGATATAGGTTCACGTAAGACCTATTGTTTGTCATGATGAAACCCTATGACATCATCCTAGGCATGGATTATATTTGTATGGATTGATCCTATACTTACTATCACCATATGTTAGTCAGATGACTACGTGTTGAAGGGATGATGTTATACTTTCTTGGAAAGAGAGACCTTGTAGCAGGACGAGTGGGTGCTGTGAGTAAGAGTATATAACCCATTACCCATCAGATAGAGAGTTTGAACCTTGGTTCAGAAGACAATTTGGGTGTCTAGATCCCCTAACTTGTGGAAGATTATATGGTAATCTTTCCCAAACATGTTCTGGGACAACCTCAGAGATAGGAGTTGGGGTTTTGCATTGACTTGTGACCAGAGACTGCCCTGATATATTCTACAGCATATCATATGGAACCCATTGAGCATCAGAAGACGAGGTTGTAGTTATATGACGTTCATGAGAATGTTTTTATCAGACCCAGTGTATCCCCCTGGGAAACTGTAGTTTTGTTTGTGAAAAAGGAATACAAGATCTTATAGATTTGTGTGGATTGTCGTCACCAGAATCAGTCCACGATAAAGAACAAGTACCCCTTTCCAAGTTTTGACGACCTCTTTGATCAACTGTGAGATGTGATATGGTTTCCCAATATCGATCATAGGTTCGAATACCACCTTCTTTAGGTTTTTATGGTTGACATTCTAAAGAAGGACTTTCAATGTCACTATGGAAACTACATATTCCTAGTGATTCCCTTTGGTGTGACAAATGCCCCTATTTTTATTGCTTTGATGAACCAAATATTCCATCCATACATGGACCATTTCTTCATTTTCTTCATCGATGAAATATTCAGATACTCTAGAATAGGGGGGAATGAAGAGCACTTGAGAGGGTCCTTGATTTACTTTAGGAGCCTAGGAATTATGGAAAGCTATCAAAATGATAGTTTTGGATACAAATGGTTCACTTTTTAGGGAATGCCATTTTTGAGCAGGGTTTATCCTTGGATCCAATAAAGGTGAAAGCAATGATTTCTTGGGAGCCACCCAAGAATGTGTTTGAGATTCAGAGATTTCCTGGGTTGGTGGGGTATAACCGAAGATTTTTGGTATAATTCTCTATAATTTTAGCCCTGTTGACCACTTTGACACTGGTTGAACTTCTATTTAAGTATTCTAAGAAGTGATAGAAGGACTTTGAGGAGTTAAGACAGAGGTTGATGAGTGCTCCAGTTCTGAGACTACTAGAAGAGGGAGTTGAGTTTGTGGTATATTGGGACACCTCAAAAGTCGGTCTTGGTTGCGTGATGATGAAAAAATAAGATGTCATATCATATGGGTTGAGGAAGTTGAGAACCCATGAGAAGAACTATAAGTCACATGATTTAGATCTAGTAGCAGTAGTGTTCTCTTTGAGGATATATATGCACTACTTTCTAGGAGAGTACTTTGTGGTCTACTTAGACACCAAAAGTTTATTGTACGTCTTCACTTAGTGGAACCTACACCTAATAAATCGGTAATGGTTTGAGTTCTTATAGGAATAGGACTTTGAGATATTTTATAATCTAGGGAAGGGAAACATTGTAGAAGATTCCCTTCATAGGAAGTCCTAGGCTCACCTAGTATAGGAAGCTTCAGAGCAGTTAGCTTCCCAGTAGGTGACCCTGATAAAGTAGGAGGGTACAATTTTTCTACAGTCGATGGTGTTTACTCCTATGATCCTTGAGTGTGTAAAAGAGTATCATCTAAGAGGCATTGACTATGAGGTTTTGTGTGATCAGATATCCACAGGCGATGCACAATATGGATATTCTGAATGAGAGAATCATGAGATTTTGTTCCAGGGGTGAATAGTGGTTCCAATGGTGATGTGAGATGAAGTTATGCATAAGTTCCACACATATCTCTTAGATATACATCCTTGTATGGAGAAATTGTATAGGTATCATTATTTGTAGTTTTGGTCGTCCGACATGAGACAAAGTACAAATCAGTTTGTCTCATGATGCCTTACCTTTCAGTAGGTGAAGGCCGAGCACCGGGTTCCTACTGGTTTGTTGCGTCTAATAGATATCCTAGAGTAGAAATGGGATAACATATCTATGTAATTCATTATAGGTATTTCACACAAAATGAAGATCCACAACACCATCTAGGTGATAGTGGAATGACTCATGATGTCGGTGCACTTCCTTGCTATTAGGGAGAAAAGTTCAGTGGTGAGTTTGGTGAAAATTTATGTGTGATATATCATCCACCTTCATGGGGTACCCTAGATGATTGTCTACAATCATGACTCTCATTTTACATTATGATTGTGGAGGGGCCTATATGAGGAATTCAGAACCCAACTATGGATGAGTACGTCCTTTCACCCTCATACTGATTGGTAGTCTGGGCACACTATCTTGGTAATAGAGGATTTGCTAAGAGCTTAAATCTTGGATTTCAGTCGAATCTAAGAGGATCATCTGCCTTTGGTTGAGTTTGAGTATAACAATAGAAACCACTCCACCATCAACATGACACATTATAAGGCCCTATAAGAGATACCCTGCCGGTTATCCGTGTGCTGGACAGAGATTGGAGGGTGATTTCTTGTGGTCCAAGAGTTGGTGCAGACCACAACAGGGAAAGTGCAGGTCATCTTTATATGGATGAAGACATCCAAGAGAAGACAGAAGTCCTATAGATATCTCCTTTTTAGGCCCTTGGAGATTAACTAGGGAGACCATGTATTCTTGAGATTCTCCCCATGACATAGAATGTGAAGTTCCAGCTAGGGAAGAAAGCTATCCCCGAGGTTCATCAATATGTCCAAGATCATGTAGAGGATTGGTGAGGTTTCCTACCCCTCAACTTACCCCCATAGCTAGAGAGGGTACACAACATTTTCCACATGTCACAGTTGAAGAGATACATGCATGACCCTACATAAATCATTTATTGTGGCTAGATAGACATTGAAGATAGAGCCACCTTTAAAGAGAACCTAGTGGGGATCAAGGTTTGATAGGAGTATACCTTGTAAGGGTGAGACTTCCCTCTCGTCCGAGTGTTGTGGAAGAATGAAAATTTGTAGGAGAGTTCCATGGAACGAGAGATCTAGATGTGGGCTCAGTATCCCGATTTGTTAGTTTAGATTTGCTTTTCAGGGATGAAATAATTAAAGTGTGGAAGGATATAGAGACCATGTTTTTTCTTAATAAGACATTGAAATATTTCTAAATATTATTCTATAGCTAGGTTCTGAGACGACATGCAATTCGGAGGCCCGGTGTGCCCAGATTTAATTTTATAAAAATATTATATATATTTTATATAACACACATGCAATTAATTAAATAAAGTAGGATAACACTTAAACAATTTATTGTATTAGAAATTCGAGTCCATGGTTGGCTCCAAAACATGATTTTTTCCCAAGGTGTTACATAAAATGAGTCGGTGTGGGGCGTTCAGGCCCCACACTCGTTGGTGGTGCATTTAAGTGATTAAATTAAAAAACTTATTTAATTTAAATAATTTTTTTAACTTAATTAAAGGTTATAAAATCTTACTTTAGAGGATTTGGACTCATAATCCTATTTTTCCAATGGCATCTCCTGTCCTCCTCTCATTCCCATTGGCGAACGAAGAATGATGAAGAACCTTTGATTCTAGTAGGATCAAGAAACAATGAACAAAAAAAATCCTCCTCCATCATTAGAAAACACATTATTTACAAAAAATTAAACCAAAAAAGGTAATACTCATCTTTATGATATTTATACCTTGGATTAAATGTTTGGGCATGTTGAAACTAAATTCTACAACCTCCCCCTTTGATTTCAAACACTGTATTACCCCAAGCAACAAATTTTTTATTTTTAATCACATTTTCTAATCTTGGTGCCCCATTATTGATCATTGAACAAGACCTATTGGCTGGTGATGATTATAACCTTAGTTTCTAGTGCCTTCCTCCCACTTTTATTTATGTTTCTCATTGAGAAATTCTATTAAATCATAGTATGACAATTATAGAGTGACCCGAGCTTGATCGAGCACCTAGATTCGAAGTGAAAGTGTGGAATAATAGTAGAATCATGATTGAGGGATAGATCTAGAAACATAATGAAGTAAGGATCAATAATCCTTAGGTTTCATATCCATATGATTAAGATCGAAGGCGTATCGGTGTGAAAAATGAAGAATGAAACCCTCGTTCTTTCCAGTGAAGATTCCCAGTGAACAAAGGAAGATGATCATGATTTGTGGCTATATTAGAAGATTTCAGAAGGAAATTCTGTGGTATTTGAGACATTTGACCATATTTGGAGCATTGGTGAAGATTTAGGTTAAACATGAGTTTTTGAAAAAATCCTGACTATATGTTGTGTTCTTGAAGAACACACGACGTGTAACCTCCCTCAGCAGTGACAGTAGGGTTTGGGAAAAGATAATGATGACACGATGTGTACTCCCCTTGAAATTCCATTTACCATCTATCTATGTGTAATGATCCATGTGAAGGAGACACAATCTTGAACACAATCTGTGCTGAGAACACAGACATGACTTGGTCACACGGGAATCATCCGATGCAGACCAACATGCTTTGTACTGAAGTACACAAGTACAGAGTACGAGTACATGTACACAACCCAATCCTCTGATAAATGGAACACACCATATATCCCTCTGACACAAAATACAATACTACCTGAGACAAGGATTTTGTATGGACAAGTACATGTCAAGATAGGGAAGAGGGGATACACACTATATGGTCCCCCTCACATGCCATGTACTTTTTGAGCTATAATGAGAAACCTTCAATCCTTTGTATATCCTTCATTTGAACACATATTTTGGCCCTCAATATTCCTATATGGATTGTTTTCCACATATAATGTGATGGTTCCATTAGAAGAGGATTTTGAG
Source organism: Viscum album (assembly GCA_963277665.1). Classification (NCBI taxonomy): domain Eukaryota; kingdom Viridiplantae; phylum Streptophyta; class Magnoliopsida; order Santalales; family Viscaceae; genus Viscum; species Viscum album. The sequence goes on along the minus strand of OY728152.1, from coordinate 1,450,712,056 downwards.
ATACTATGTGGATGTTCCAAGTTGGTATGCGCACCGACGACACATGATAACGACAGTGATTAGACATGCTTACCAGGACGAATTTCCGGGCTAAACCTCTTATAAGATCTGGGTAATGTAGTCATTGATGACCTTACAAGATAACTGTTTAGCTTTTCTAGGTAGTGTAGTCCCTAACAAGAGATATCTGGCTAAACCTCCAGGTGGTCTAGGTAGTTTAGTACCCTATGAGAGATATTGGGTTGAACCTCACATTGGGATAGGTAGTGTATTCCATGATGAGAGATACTGAGATGACCCTCCAACTAGGATGGGTGGTGTAGTCCCTGAAAAGATATATCGGCCTGACCCTTCTGCTAGGATGGGTGGTGCCGTCTCTGATGATACTGGGATGACCCTCCAGCTGGGCTAGGTAGCATAGTCCCCGAAGATACTAGGATGACACTCTAACTGGGCCAGGTAGTGTAGTCCCCAATGATAGCGAGCTTAACCTATAGCTGGGTTGGGTAGTGTAGTCTCTGACTATTTAGAGAATACTCTCGACTGTGCGACATATTGGCAAGTCATGGTTCAACATACCTAAGTACTCATGATAAATAGGGTCACTTTCCCCACTGAGACACATTATTGTGACGCAACCTAAAACCATGCTGGTGAGTTAGTGCTGACCAAAGAATATAGTATTGAGGTGTGGTGATTTGAGCCCCATTGACTTGTGTCTCTTGGGCAGAAACATGAGGTACTAGGCATTACGGATGGTTTTACCTTGGAATAGTTGGATACTCAACTTCTTAGGATGACTTGTGAGATGAAGATTCCCTTACTATCTCATTTGGTCTTCTTTGATAGATTATATATATATATATATCCATCCTTTTATAGTACCCAATCCTTGGGTCTTGGTTACTCTCCTTCTAGGGGAGGTGAAGACGTCTGGGGTATGCCATATGCTTTCTGTGTCTAGCTTCTCATGGTTGGACAGGTCTACTATCTGGCTTTATTTAGTGAAGACTCAATGAGGAGTTCATATCCTCACCATCTCGAGCTACTTGTGGTTGGATGATTCTACATTCAGATTTTTTGGTTTTAAATTCACCTTTTCTGTTATCTTTTCCAATACCTTGTTCCATTTACAGCTTCTCTTCAGCTTTATCTCTTACTACTACCCCTTCACCTTTTGGGGAGTTCTACTACATATGTATATACTCACCCCTTCATGGGATTTTCCCAACACGTGTCATGTATTTTGAAGATGGCAGAGAGGTCGATCGTGACTACAGAGGAGCGTGGGGATACAAGATGCATGGACCGTGTACGATGGTCATAACTAGGATACAAGAGCTGGGCTCTCTTAGAAGATACTCTTTTCCAATTGTCCTCAGGTTGGGACTGGATTCTAGTTTCGGTGTGTGTTTTCCCCTTTAAATTTCAGCATTCACTACCGTAGCCTTTTATTTCCTAGAGGTTCATGTGTATCTATGTTATTTTATGAAAATTGTATCTTTTTCTAATTTTCACTGCAATTTTTCATTTATTTGGCTGTGTGTGTGTACATGTTCTTCGGAAAAGACCTCCCTAAGTTTGTTGTTCATTCATCTCTTGTCGCCAACCCCTGACCTAAGAAGGCAGGCTTGTGGTAGTTGTGGCCTGAGCCCCGTCTTGGGTTAGTTTGTGACAAAGTTGTCAAAATCAATGTGGATTTGGAAGGATATCACGATGATATTGATCTATAAAGTAATAATAATAAGAATTTTGGAGGATATATGCAAGAATATTAAGCATATTTTGATGATATTAAAGTAGAAATTGATCACCTAGAGAGAGTTTTGGCTAAATGTTAAAGATTAAGGTAGAGAAAAATAAGAAGATTTAATTATTCTAAGTGGAGGTTTTATATTTAAGAAAGGATATTGAGTCTGAAATAAAATGAGATGGATAAAGTAATAATTTACAATTTAGTTAATTCTTAGATATATAATTAAAGAAAAGGAAATAATGAAGAATTTTTTATGAGGAAGTTTTTAGCACTCAATGAACTAATTTCCTGGGTAATATTGGTATTGGATTTGATGTTGAGGCCTCAAAAAAATGTTAACAGAAAAAGGAATAAAAAATTGGATAAAGTTCTCAGTCATCGAGAACTTACAAAAAATCCTGGAGATATTCAGAAGTAGGTGATACATGGAGGGATGATAGTAATAAAATATTTAATATTACGAAATTATAATTTTGTAGTTACCTTAGACACATGATGTCCTATTATACTGAAAAATAGAGTTGCTTAAAATAATAAGCTAGTGGATTTACTCAATATTAATAAAAATATATCCTTCATCTCATAATAGAAGTTCATTATATTGATATTGTTTTAATTGATATCACTTTGGCCATAATTATTTTTATTATAGGAAATGATTGGAAACTAATTATATGGAAGTCAAAGAAGGATCGATGTAATGTTACCTAATATGATTCCTTTAGGAAATAGATTTTAACTTTTGGAAGAATAATAATGTGACTTGATTGCTCATGCTAATGAAAAAAATGAAGAGTTTGACATATGTATCAACTCATTTTGAAATTTTTTAGAGTGAGACGAAGTTTAAGATCATAGATAAATATAAACATGTTGAGATTACTTTGAAATATTTATATAATAGTATTAAATAGATTATTTATAGTGGTTTCCCATCCCATATTATAGGTAACACGAATCATCTCATGAATGTAATTGGAAATATTGATAGAATAGTTAAATTATGAAATTATGGATATTTAAATATCAACAAAATTTCTAAAAATATCTTGTATAGAGATGAATTGAAAAATATTAATGTTCTCTATGTTGATGGTCTCTGACATAATTTGATAAGAAGGATTCAATTATGTGACTCAGGATTGGATGTCACTTTCAATCAAAAAGGTTTCTATATTAATGTAAATTTCAATAATTCTATTTTTTAAGGATGTGGAATGATTAGAAATGTATATTAGGTTAAAAGAATGTAGAATACTTGTATCTTTATTTTAGTATAGAATAATAGCTCAGGGAAAAAAGGATTAGTAACATTCATCAGTGGAGTATGGAAATTTTTTCCAATTTTAAATAATTTATTAATATATCTTCTCTGATAACTAATAGAGAAAATCCCTATGATGCATTATTTAGGGAAACGATATTGAGGAACCACTGCATTATAAACAATAGGTTAGCATAAAATTAATTTTATTTTGTCTATACTGATAAGTGTATCCTAATCAATTAAAAAATCCAAAAACCAAGGTGATAAATATTTCACCTTATTTGTTATTGGTTATAACATTAAAATATGTGATATGTTCATATAGGTTAAGAAAAAAGTTTTGGATTTCATCAAGATATTATAAAGGACATTGGAGAGTAAAACTGAAAGAAAAATAAATATCTTATAATAATATAATGGAACTAAATAGGCATAAATAAAAGTGGAAAACTACCTGGACAGACATGGGATAAACCATGAAGTGTCTATAGTATGAAATCTATAGAATAATTGAACCCTTGAAATGTATAATCGCATTATTTAAATTTTTTCAAAGAAAATCTTGATTGATTGTGTCATAAGTCACCACTATTAGAAATAATCTATGAAAGTGGTTGTTTACACCCAAAATCGACCATTGATCAATCTTTGTGATGAAAAATATCCAAATAAAATTTATAATTGCATAAAAACCTCATTGAATTATCACATATTTCTCAAAAGTAATTTTTTTATCTGGAATAAAGTGGAAAATTATTGAAACTTTGATAATTTAGTGAATGTAGGATTATTTCTTGGTTACCCATAATAGAGTAAATCCTATACATGTTTCAATAAATGGATCAATAATATTTTTGAAAGTAGTGATGTAGAAGTTATTGAATATTAATAAAAATAAAATTATAGAGAATAATTTCCATGAAGAGGTATATAAAGAATAAGTATAGATAATATTTTTTGGATAATCACACAATCCTTTAAATTATGATATTTCTTATGTCAAATCAGAGGATGAGTATGGTGATAAAGAAAGTCTATCTATGGATCAAATAAGAAAAATAAGAGTTGAATTTAATCTAATAGACATTACTAGAGACAAATATACTCCAATAAAGACTCATAAAATGATAAGAATGAAGCACAATTCTCTCTCATCCGAGGTTGAACCAGCAACATCTAAATATTAAGTAGAGGATAAACTGTGATTGAAATATATAAATGGATAGATAGATTAAATTGATAATAATAAAATATAGGATCTTGTGGAAATACCTAGACATCACAATATTATTGGAACAAAATTGGTATTTAAAAAAATTATAATGAACATTTAAGAGTTTTCTAGAACAAATTGAGGTTGGTATGCAAAGGATATTGTCAGATTAAAGAATTTGATATTGAGGTAAAATTTTCTCTAGTGTAAAAGATAGAATCAATAAAAATTTTAATGGTATTAGATATTAAAATAATGTTTAAAGATTATCAAATGGATCTAAAGATCATGTTTCTGAATGAAATATTGAAATAAGTTGTCTAAATATAACAAATGATATGATTTTTTATTAGTTATAATTATTTAATATTTTTAGGTTAAAAAACATTATATTACCTAAAACAAGAACCTCATGATTCTTATTAATCACATGATACAAATACAATAATATTATAGTTAATTATATGAGGGGTTACTCACAACCTTTATGAAAACATATTAAAGGAATATTAGTTTATATTGATAGTGTATGCGGATGATACCATATTTGGTAGAAATAAGTTGAATTTAATTAACAAATTTGAAAATATGATTTATTCATAATTTTAATTGTCTATGATTGTAGAGATAAATTAATTTCTTAGATTTAATTATCATCAATGAAAAAGTTACATATTCATATCATAGGTAAAATATATAAGATAGTTATTAAAGAAGTTCAGAATGAAATATTTCAAACTAGATTCAACTCCCTTAATAGTTGGAACAAAACATAGAAATCATAAAGAAAAAAAATGAGTAGACTAAATGTCATATAATTTTTTGGAAGTCTATTATATCTCAAAATAATAAGATTGAATATATTTTGTTCTATATGGTTGACATCATGAATTAAAGTTATCCAAAGGAATAACACCTCTCAGAAGTATAGAGAATAACGGGATAAATTTAAGGAACATTGAACTGCAGTTTGATTTTTAAAGAAAGAGAAGATCAATATTTTGTGTCTTATTCAAATATAGATGAGGCTATAGATTTTATGGGTAAAAAATCAACTAGTGTTGAAGAATTATTAATTAGAAGAAATTGAGTTGGATGGCTAAGTAAGAATCGTGAGTGTACAATATTTAACATTTCAGAGGAAAAATTTATTTTAGTTACCAATGAATATACTTATTTAATATTGATAGAGTAATAGTTATATGATCTTGGAGAAAAATTGAGAAAAATTATGTTTATTCAATGCGACAAAAAGAGTTCCATCAAATAACATAGTACAATACTCTCTCAAGAAATATATAAATATCTAATAAAAATTTATAATAGATAAGGTGGAGTAAAAAATTGTTAAATTAGAGTATGTTAGAACTTAAAATCCAACAGAAGATATCATTAAAAAATTAATGGCTATAATTTTAATCAAGACTCATTGATTGAGCCTTGGAGTTCATCTAATGTCCTTAAAATAAGATGGTTTGAAGAATCCCCTATCCATATTATATATACTGATTTAATTTAATATTTTATTCTTTTGTGGGTTCTCATATTTTTTATTGTGTAATAAGTTAGGGGGAAACAAAATCCATGGGGAATTTAATAAATAAAAGTGGATTGATCTGAATTATATAGAAAATATTATAAAAATTGGCATATTCATTTTTTTAATAAAATGATATTATAATAATTTACTAATAAAGAAATTATTAATGGATAATTTATTATTTGCGATAAAGTGAAAGTGTTTCATTAAATTATAGATGTGATCATATATTAAGGGAAAACCATTTTAATTTTTTAATCAAACATGGAGAATGACTGTCGGGGGGGGGGGGTGGTCGATTTTTTATGGGGAGAATGAATGAGTTAACAAGGATATTAGATAGATTAATATATATTAAACATAGTTGGGTTGTAAAAAAATTAAAATGGGGGCTAATTTAACAACCAATGGTTGTAATGTATAATTTGTTTTCAATTTTGTTTCCACTAAAGTCAATTAGAGTTTAGTATTTAATGTTTTGGAAATATGGTCACTGGTTAGTGGAAGATTACCTAAAAAATTCATGGAAGGGATAACTATATCATGTTAAATTAATAAAAAGGGAATATAAATGAGATTTTAATATTTTATAATTCATTTTAATCTATGTGTATTTTAGTTGGAAACATACATTATATCCATGCTATGGTTGGAGGTTCAGAGGGGTGAAACATCCATGATAGAATTTATTTCATCAGCATAATGGTAGTTGGGAAAATATTAGAGATATAGATATGTGGAAAATGGTTGTTGGATTTTGTGCATGGAATTTTGATGTTTTTATAGGTTTAAGGTTTAAATGAAACAAAGTGATTATTTATCCTACAATGTGGAACATGGAATTTTCATTGGAAAGAACTTTGTGAAAAAAGGGGTGATTCAAAACAAGCTTTTAAAAGGCTGGGTTGAATTTAAATTAAATTAATCAAAAATAGTGGAAGTATAACATAATATTAAATAATTTTGCAGAGTTGTTATATATGAATGATAAAACCAAGAAAAAGGAGGAGCACTACGTTATGGAGAATGTCATTTTACATAATGACTTTCAGAATATTCGGAGGAAACAAGATGTTGGATGTAGAAGAATTAATTTTAGTGGGTATTTTATTTCTATAAGTGATATTAAGTGATAACTACAATACCATGATATGATTAGTCTAATATAAATCCAAAAATACATGTTTTGAGTTGATTTTATTCCATAGAGTTTGTAAAAATGGATATTTCAACTAGATTTGTTGAGTTAGCATATATTTAACTATTTGGTTGTTATAATATATGGCCCACCAACCTAAATGGATTTAAATGACAGAGGTATAATTTAATAGAATCCATTGGATGAATTTTAAGTATAGAGATTTAAATATATTAATTTTATATTACATAACATTAAATTTCATGTTTCTTGATTAAAAATAGTGGAATATTACTCGAATAAATAGATGAGAAATGATTTTGAGAAAATAAATAAAAATATTATGAGAGAGTTTAGACCATGTAAGAAGAAATGAGAGGAGAGGAAGAAATTTATTTTCTTGAATATATAGGTTTTAAGAGTTATTTTAGGACATATTGATTCCATTTATGATTAAGTTTGGTAGTGATGAGTTACAACATCCACTAATGAAGATCTGGCATTAGAGATTTGAGGATCATGTATATAATCCATTACTATTTGGTGTTATTTATTTTAAAATTATTATATTGAGTTTTACCTTTGTGTCTATGTTATATATTAGGTAACATTCATGGAATGAATTGAGTAGATTAGAGGAAGAGTCCATGGACTTTGGATGAGTAGTGAGATTTTCTTAAATATTATAATCACCAACAAGTGAAGAAGTGATTATTATTTATATCAGAACATTGTTGATATGTTCTCCTTGGATGTATCCCGATTATATTCAACTAACTAATAATTTCCAGGTTCATGCATTTCAATTTATTTTTCTCTTTTATTGAGGCTATGAAATCTGTGTGATAGGTACCATGTGTGTTTACAATCATGAATACAAGATCTTTTGAAGTTTGAATCAAGAATAATCTTCATAACACCCTAATCCACCCCTCCTTTTAGGTTCCATTATTGGACCACATGTTACAAAAACTTTTTTTTATAATGGATAGAAATTGGATTTATGGTATTGATCGAATGTCAACTGAGTTTCAGAATGAGTTGTATTTTTTTTAGATTTTATATTTATTAATGAATTAGACAAAATTATTATTCACTAACCTTATTATGATTGCATTTGAGGACCACCGTTAATTCAAAAATAAGTGATCTAAAATATAAGAAATGTTATATTTCAATATAAATATTATCTCTAGGATCAAAATTGTGTTAGAATCCAAGAAAAAACTTTTAAACATATAAATAAGAGGCATGGAATGGAGAATTTGATATTTGTTTAGTTTTAGTTTATTCATCATGAAGAGAATAAAATTAATCCAATTAAATAATACAACAATATTATTAATAAATTATATAACTAAGGAGAATAATTATGTTGAGAGAGTTAAAAAATTTATATCTGAGGCAAGAAATATTGTATATCAAGTATGTGGTAAAATAAAATTTTGGATATTTTATTATATCTGTATTATGGGAAAATATTTTATCAAATTTATAATTTTGAGATCAATTATCTTCTTAACTTTTTGAAAGAATCATATCTTTGTGATGTTGGTTTTCCCAAAAATCATTATATGAAAATTAGGTTAATTGATCAGGTTGGATTTTCAAAAAATAAAATTCCCAATTTCCTAAAATATTTCCACATACCTTTTGAGAAAACCATGTGTAATGACCCGGATCCGGAGCCACATAACTGGTGCCCCATACCTGGTTCACCACATGACCTCAAGTGCGTTTCCCCAAACGCCAGAGGCTACTGACTAGCAGCGAGGGCCTTGGTGAGTCAGTGGGGAGAGTATGCCCTCATTTGGTAAAGTATGCAGTGGAAGAGTAAACATAAACAATAGCGGAAGCAGCAAACAACATACAACAACTGAACTAAAAGTAGAAGCAATGCCTGATATAATAATGATGTAGTGCGGTACATGTATCTATGGTAAGTAGTAAAAAACTCAACATGATGAAACACAACTGAAACCAAAGAACTAAACGTAAACAGCAACTTCAGCAGCATCATGAGACAAAGCCCGGTCCCATGCTCTCAAGCTCCAACCAGCAATCAAGTACCTGAGGTATAAGGTCCAAAAACCCTATCTACACCTGCAACCATATAATCTGTTTGGGCCCAAAAGCAAGACCCAAATAGGGTGTGAGACTAATCCCAGTAGGCAACCACCACAATATTTGTGCCCTACTATCAGTGAGTAATATAGAAAAAGTATAGGAAAATAAATAAAGTAATGAACTAGGAGTACACTAGTAAATAATCCTACCAATTACCATTCACATTCATTTTAATTAAACAAACAGGGAAAACTATAAAATCTTTCTATTCCATGGTAAGCAAGTAACACAACTGGTATCTCAAATATTACCAAAACACAAGCAGTACAAAAACCAAGCTTGTTCTTTGGATTGGTGGAATCGTCACAACTAACCATCAAAATTCACACTGACCCTCTGGGTGGCTCAAACTAGTAGACCCCTATAGTCCAATAATCAAACAAGGCATAGAAACACTGGGAAGCTCTCACGTCAATTCCCCTATGGTCTGGAAATGATAGCTACCGACTCTATGAGGAAGAACTTACTTCTTATTCCTCTTGTGGTCTCGATGCGTGTGTAAACTAAGAACACTCCTTAGAAGCATAAATTTCTATTCCTGTAGGTCTTGTATATGAAACTAAAACCAACATAACCTCTAGGGAAGCACTTAATCATCTATTCCCTCTTTGATCTCCCACCCCAGGTTCTCATAGCCTTGAGTAGTCCAGTCGCGCGTAATCAACTGTCAGAAACCCTAAGTAAGTTCAACAACTACTTGAAAAATAGATACCATGCATCAAAAGAATTTAAACATCCGGCAACACATGTAAACAGTTATAACAAGTAAACTATCAATTTCAATAGGTGTTGCCTCACAGGCAAACAGTGCCAAACGTCGATAAACAGCCAAATAGGGAGAAACAACCGTGGGGTGATCCTCAAACATGAAAACAAGCATATATTAGAAACAATTAATCATAAGCTAACAAGAAATCTAGTGAAAATAACCAATAGGATCAAAATCCTAAACCTAGGATACCAGATACATGGGTATCCGGTACTTTTGTAACCAAAAATCAAAGAACATCAACATAGGGCAACAAACCACCTACCTCGATCCCCGAAGATCGAAAATTTTGATCCTTGGCCCATGAATCTTCCTAGAATGGAGTAGATCTGCAAAAACATCTAAAACGTTCAACCTCAGATAACTCACACGAGAGAAAGAATCCGGAAACGAGGCCAAATAAGAACCAAGAACTCTGCACTACAATTCTTCTACAATCAACGGAGTTCGATTCAGACAACCGGTGACAGATCGGTGGATCTAAGAAGAATCGGCCTCCTCGGATGCTCTGGATAGAATTAGGCGGAGAAGAAAATGTTTATGAGCATTAGGCGTGACCCCGGTCCGATTAATTAAATAAAAATAAAGTACACGGTGTGTACTTTTAGAGTACACGACATGTATTAGGTCTTTCCATACTCTGCCAAAATTGGCCACCACGTCACCCCTACACACAGTGTGTGTGTCCCGAACACGGCTAACACACCGCTTCGAGCAGTATAGGAGTACACAACATGTACTCAAAAAGTACACGGCATGTACTCTGAAAATTTACAGATTCTTTATTTTTCCTTAAAACGCCCATAAAAGAGATCTGTACCTGAAACTGAAGCTCCGGGTTCTTACAAACTTCCCCCCTTAAAGAAATTCATCCCCTAATTTCCCTAAAAAGGCGTAGAAGAAGAATCCTTGAACAACTCTGGCCACTGTGATCGCATATCAGCCTCCCTCTCCCAGGTCTCGTCCTGTACTCGCCCGTGGTGCCATAGCACCCATACTAGAGGAATAGACTGACCATGAAGAACTTTCATACTGCGATCGAAAATCCTGACAGGATGCTCATCGAAAGATGCATCCTACTCCAGCTCAACCTCCTTGGGTTGAAAAACATTAGACGGGTCTGAGAAATACCATCTAAGATGAGAAACATGAAAGACGTTGTGCATGGCTTGATACCTCTGAGGTAACTGGAACCTGTAAGCAACCAGTCTAACTTTCTCGCGAATCTCAAACAGCCCGACATATCTCAGTGAGAGTTTCCCCTGTCTCCTAATCCACTTATGTCCCAACCTCGGGGTAATCTGCAGGAAAACCTGGTCTCCAACCTTGAACTCCAAATGTCGTCTCCAGTGATCAGCATAAGTTTTCTACCAAGACTCTGCAGTAGCCATCCTCTTCCGAATCAAGTCCACCTGCTTCGTGGTCTCCTGAACGAGACGTGGTCCCATCAAGGCTGCGTCTCCTGCCTCTAGCCACCATAAGGGTGATTGTCATGGCCTACCGTACAAATCCTCTTAAGGTGCCATCTGAATAGTGACCTAAAAACTATTATTGTAGGCGAACTCCACCAGAGGGATATGCTTCTCCCAAGTACCACCAAAGTCTAGAATGAAAGCTCGGAGAATATCCTCAAGCACCTGGATTATATGCTCGGACTGACCATCAGTCTAGGGATGGTATGCTGTACTCAAAAGTACCTGTGTACCCAAAGCCCTCTGTAGCCCCTGCCAGAAGTGCGAAGTAAAATGCGCATCCCTGTATGAAACAATAGAGTGTGGAACTCCATGAAGACGTATAATCTCTAGGATGTAAAACCGTCACAGCTCATCAACACTGAAGGTCTCCTTGATCGGCAATAAGTGTGCAACCTTCATGAGCCTTTCCACTACAACCCAAACTGCATCATTTCCTCGAGGTGATCTCAGTAAACCTATCACGAAGTCCATCACGACATCATTCCATTTTCACCCAGGAATGGGTAACTGCTATAAGAGCCCTGCTGGTCGCTGATGCTCTGCCTTCACCTACTGACAGGTGGAACAACGCATAACAAAACCAGCCACATCCTTCTTCATACCTGGCCACCAACACTGACAGTGTAATTCTCAGTACGACTTGGTGACACCAGGATGAACTTCCCAAGTTGAAGCATGAAACTCCTGCATCAACTCCTCAGATATGTCCGCTGAAACCCATACGCGGCCATGAAAATGAAGCACCTCATCATCGCCCACTGTCCACCCCAGAGTAGGGTCTCTATCTGACAGAGCCTCCCGTAGGACTAGGCCTTCTGGGTCTGATAGCTACCTCATTTGAACTCGATCTAAAAGAGTAGAGGTAACAGCTATAGAAGAAAGAACTGTCTATCTCGGTCTATCATGCACCTTTAAAGGCATCTCAGAGAATAGAGCCATAAGCTGACACTCACTGCTGGCCTCCTGAACTACCTGCAACTGAGTCCTCCTGCTCAGTGCGTCAGCCACAACATTGCCTTTCCCAGGCGTATAAGAAAGCTCGAAGTCAAAATACTATAGGTACTCAACCCACCTCCGCTGTCTCAGATTCAAGTCACATTGTGTGAAGATATACCTGAGGCACTTGTGGTCAGTATATACCAAAAAATTCTATCCCATGAGATAGTGTCTCCAAAAATGCAAGGCATGAACAACTGCAACCAACTCCAGGTCACGCGTAGGTTAGTTCTTCTCATGTGGCCTCAACTACTGAGATCCATACGAAACAACACGATATTCATGCATAAGTACTCCTCCAAGCCCGATGCCAGATGATTCACAAAAAACTGTATAACTATTGCTCGACTCTGGGCGAACTAGAATCGGTGCTGAAGTCAATCTCCCCTTCAGCTCTTGGAAGGCTGAGTCATAAGCTTCTGACCAAACTTACTTCACACATTTCTTTGTCAAGTCCATCAACAGTGCTGATAAGCATGATAAGTCTTGTATAAACCACCTGTAGTAATCAACTATTCCCAATAAACTATGTACTTCGAAGACATTCTTCGGCTGCTCCTAGGTAACTACTGCTCTCACCTTCTCTGGGTCTACTGATACTCCTGTCTCTGAGATGACATGGCCCATGAAGTGAATCTTGTCCATCTAGAAGTGGAACTTTGAGAGCTTAGTATATAAATGATTCTCTCTCAGTGTACTCAATATGATATCAACATGGGTAGCATGGTCATGTCGAGTGTGAGAGTACACCAAGATATCGTCCACAAAGACAATGACAAAAGAGTCCAAGTAAGGATGGAAAACTCTATTCATCAGTGCCATAAAAACTGCCAGCACATTCATGAGACCGAACGGCATAACCAGATACTCATACAGACCATACCTGCTTTAGAAAGCTGTGAGAGGTATATCAGATGGTCTGACCCGCAACTTATGATAGCTGGATCTCAAGTAGATCTTCGAGAATACCCTATCTCCTCGAAGCTGATCAAAAAGATAATGAATCCTCAACAATGGATATCGATTCTCGACCGTCAACTGGTTCAGCTTTCTATATTCCACATAAATCCGTAAGGTACCATCCACCTTCTTTGCAAACAACACAGGAAAACCCCAAGGGTATGTACTGGGTTAGATAGAACCCTTCGCGTGCAACTCCTACAACTACTTCTTGAGTTCATTCAACTCAGGCGTAGACATCCTATAAGGAGGTATGGATACTTGTGCTGCTCCCTGAATAAGATCAAAAGAGAAGTATACCTCACGCTCCGGAGGAAACCCTAAAAAGTCATCTGGAAAGACATCTGGAAAATGGTCAACTAACAGAGGTAAGTCCATATGAGAGGTACCATGATCACCCAGATATAAACCAGAAATCTAGGCTGTAACACTGCCCAAACCATGATGCTCTAGTCTAGCTCTGCTTGCCTGGACATCCCATTCGCCCTTGTGAAGAAAGGACCCGCCCTATGGTGACATAAAACTCACCCTGCGATGATAAAAATCGACAGAGGCCTAAAATGGAACTAGCCAGTACATTCCGAGAATGATATCATAACTCGTCATCTCAAGGACATAATCAAACCATAAGAAGTGACACCCACCAACCTCAAGGGGGAACTCCTTGCACTGACACACACTAGCAGTTCTATGTCCCAAAGTAGTGTCTAGTGCCAACGTATCCTTAGAAGTAAGGATAGTAAGTATAAGGCTCTCCAGAGTGTGCACAGAAATAAATCTATGAGAAGCTCTGGTATCGAAAATTGCAGAAGATAAAACTGAGGCTACTAAGATCGTACCTCGAACTGTGGAATGTCTAGGATCCTGCTCCCGATGGATCTGATCGACCGCAAATGTCTGGCCAATACCACAGCCCTGTGTAGCAGCCTAATTTCCCTAAGCTCATCCTCCCTGAGCCTGACCACCGTGTCCGTGACCTCTACCCTATCCTGAATGACCTGAAGAACTCCAGCCCCCAGTCTGATGTGGAACTGGTAATCCTGCTCTTATACGAGATGTAGAAACCGATCCTCCTTCACCAGTTGCTGGAAGAAGAAACCTGCAAAAACCCTACAAATGTCCCATCTTGCCGCAAGCTCGGCACTCAACTAGATATCTCAATCACTGAGGCTTCTTATTCCCACTCTTTCCACACTAATAGCACACCACCTTGTTTCTAGAAGGAAGATCCCATCTTCCAGAAGAATTACCTCGCTTCCTCGAGTCACCTTGAGTATACTCTTAGTGGCATTTCCTGCTGTCAGTATGCAATGAATCAGCCTTGGGTGCTGAACATCCATGGTCAACGGCTCTAGTCTCCCTCAGATTCTGTTTACTGATTAGCGCCTGGTTAACTATTTGGGTAATAGAAGTCAACTAGAAGACGTTCACCAGTGATCTGATCTCTGGTTTAAGTCCTTCCTCAAACTTCCTTGCCAAAAAACAGCTGGTCATTTCCCAGAATGGGAGTGAAACACTGCAACTTAGTGAAATGGGAGGAATACTCCATAACCAAAAGAGTACCCTACTACAGGTTCCTGAACTCTCTAGCTCTATCGGCCCTCAGCATCGCCGGATAGAAGTAGTCATAGAACGTATGCTGGAAATCGTCCCAAGCCATAGTCCGTTGGCGCCCTTCCTACGAAACTACATCCCACCATCTCTTGGCAGAATCTCGCAGCATGTAAGTCACCAGATTCACCCTTCCATCTGGGGGTGTCTACAAATGCTCGAAGATAGAAAGCATGGTTTCTAGCCATGAATCTGCAGCCTGAGGTCCTCCATCCCCTGTGAAGGTGGGAGGATGTTGCTGCTAGAAGACTCGCGTCAGCTCTTCCATAAACGGGGAAGGATGCTGAGCTCCCTGGAAGGTCTACATGAACCTCATGAAACACTCTATGAACTGAGAATCGACACCAGTGTCTGGAATCATTATAGGTGCCTTTTTCAGAACGATCGACGAAACTATTGGTAGTCCTTGGTCTGCCATATCAGGCGTACGGTCACTTCCTGGTTCCTGACGTGAAACTGGAGGACGTCTTGGTTCCATGGCCCTGAAAGGTCAAAAGCACACCTCAGATTTAGGATTAACAAGGAAAAAAAACACAAGAGTAAAAAACCAGAACAGAAGATAGAAACACTTAAGTTTACAAAAAAAAGACTACACAGTGTGTATTTAAACTACACGGCGTGTTTGCTAAGCCTCCCACATGGGCGTGTAACTCTGCCACCACAGGTCGTGTGACATTGCAGACTCTGCGTCGTGTTATCCCAAAACATAGTGTGTACTTGAACTCCACTCCCCTGACCGAGTCTCTTTACATGGCTAACCTGCATGGTCCTCATAATTCTAAACTACACGGCGTGTTAACTACGAACACGATGGATGCTAGACACGTTTCGGCGACCCGTGTAGCGGTTACACGGCCGACTACATGGCTGACCCTACATGGCGTGTTCCGAACAAACACTGTGTGTATGAGAATAGATAACACCGGTCCATGTTGTTCATGACACGGCCGGGTACCCAGAAGAAAACCACACGACGTGTTCTTATAACACATGGAGTGTATTAAACGAGTTTCTTCAACCCGTGTTGTTAGTGACACGGCCGGGTACATGGTTGACTACTACACGACGTGTACTTATGGTACACGACATGTCCCCAAAGAAACACCCCGTGTCTCTGTTCACATAGTTAGTAACACGGTTTAAAAACTACATGGCGTGTATTTATAAAGTACACGCCGTGTATTCTGGGTTTTTCCAGGCAGTAGCTCAGAAACTGCACCGAATGCCATAAACACTGAAAAAAAAGATCTATGTGCCAAATTTTGATCCGTGGGGGCCCATACTCCCCACGAATAAAAGCTTGGAATAAAAAAATGCATATATAAAATAAAACAGCATAACAAGTATGTCCGTCACAACAACTATCACAATGAAATGCATAATTTATCATGACATCTATCACAACAACATGCAATTCTAATGCACCCTAGATGGCATGGTAAAATGCATGACATGTGATTTCCTACCCAGTTCCTATATGATGCATGATATGGCACACCCTCATCTCATTGGGTTGCAACAAAATAGAACCACAATCATATAAACTGTAATAGCACAAAACATGTGTATCACCCAACGGTGAAATATAATAATCTGTAACATTTGCAAAAACCGAAAATTGCAATTATGATGTAATATAGCTTTTCCCTATACACGGGTTAATTAATCCCAGGCATAGTTAAGTACTAACTACCCATTTCTTCCTATCACTGTCTATGGTTGCAAAATAGTAAGGAAATAGAGAAGAAGAAAACTCCTTTGATACCACTTTGTAACAACCCGAATCCGGAGCCACATAACTGGTGCCCCATACCTGGTTTGCCACATGACCTCAAGCATGTTTTCCCAAACTCCAGAGGCTAATGACTAGCAGCGAGGGCCTTCGTAAGTCAGTGGGGAAACTATGCCCTCATTTAGTAAATAATGCAGTAGAAGAGTAAACATAAACAATAGCGGAAGAAGCAAACAACATAAAAAACTGAAATAAAAGTAGAAGCAATGTATGATATAATAATGATGCAGTATGGTACATGTATCTATGGAAATTAGTAAACAAATCAACGTGCTGAAACTCAACTGAAACCAAAGAACTAAATGTAAACAACAACTCCAGTAGCATCACGAGCCAAAGCCCGGTCCCATGCTCTCCAGATCCAACCAGAAATCAAGTAGATGAGGTAGAAGGGACATAATCCCTATCTACACTTGCAACCATATAATCTGTTTGGGCCGAAAAGTAGGACCCAAAAAGGGTCTGAGACTAATCCCAGTAGGAAACCACCACAAGATTTGTTCCCTACTGTTAGTGAGTAATATAACAAAAGTAAAGGAAAATAAATACAATAATAAACTAGGTGTACACCAGAAAATAATCCTACCAATTACCATTTAAATTAATTTTAATTAAACAACCAGGGAAAACTAGAAAATCTTTATTTTCCAAGGTAAGCAAGTAACACAATAGGTATCTCAAAGATTACCAAAACACAACCAGTACAAAACCCAAGCTTGTTCTTTGGCTTGGAGGACTCATCACAACCAACCATCAAAATTCACACTGACCCTCTAGGTGGCTCAAACTAGCAGACCCCTATAGTCTAGTAATCAAACAAGGAACAAACACTCTGGGAAGCTCTCACATAAATTCCCCTATGGTCTTGCAACGATAGCTACAGACTATCTAAAGAATAAATTATGTCTAATTCCTCCTATGGTATCGATCAGTGTGTAAACTAAGAACACTCTTGGGAAGCACAAAGTCCTATTCCTGTAGGTCCTGTGTACGAAACTAAAACCAACAAACCCTCTAGGGAAGCACTTAATCATCTATTCCCTCTTTGATCTCCCGCACCAGGTTCTCACATACCTGAGTAGTCCAATCATGCGTAATCGACTATCGGTAGCCCTAAGTAACTTCAACAACTACTTGGCTAATATATTCCATGCATAAAAATAATTTAAACAATAGGAAACACATGCAAACAGTTATAACAAGTAAACTAGCAATTGCAATAGGGGTTTCCTCACAGGAAAACGGTGCCGAACGACGATAAACAACCAAACAGGGAGAAACACCCATGGGGGTGATCCTCAAACATACAACCAAGCATATATTAGCAACAATTAATCATATGATAATAAGAAATCTATTTAAAACAACCAATAGGATCAAAATACTAAACCTGGGATACCCGATACATGGGTATCCGGTACTTTTGCAACCAAAGCTCAAAGAACTTCAACATAGCGCAACAAACCTCCTACCTTGATCCTCGAAGATCAATAAACTTGAACCTTGGACCGTGAATCAGCCTAAAACGGAGTATATCTGCAAAAACGGCTAAAATGTTCAACCTTAGATAACTCACACGAGAGAAAGAATCAGGAAACGAGGCCAAAGAAGAACCAAGAACTCACCACTGCGATTCTTCTGCAATCGACGAAGTTCGATTCGGACAACCGGTGACGGACCGGTGGCTCAGAGAAGAATTGGCCTCCTCGGACGCTCTGGACAGAATTAGGAGGAGAAGAATATGTTTATGAGCATTAGACGTGACCCTGGTCTAATTAATTAAATAATAAGAAAGTACACAACATGTATTTTTAGAGTACACGACGTGTACTAGGTCTTTCCGTACTCTGCCAAAATCCACCACCACATCACCCCTACACACCGTGTGTGTGACCCGGACACCGAGAGCACACGACTTTGAGCGGTAGAGGAGTACACGATGTGTACTCAATAATTACACGACATGTACTCTAAAAATTTCCAGATTCTTTATTTTTCCTTAAAAATCCCATAAAAGAGATTCGTACCTGAAACCGATGCTCTGGGTTCTTACACCATTGGATTAAATGTGTGTAAACAATGTGGTAAATCTAGATGGATTCTTAATATATATATAAAACCATATATTGCACCACATTATGTAATCTGTCACTTTACATTGATTTTCTGGCTTCAAAATCTATTCATGTATGATAAAATGTCCACAAATATGGGACGTCATAATTATAAGAGAAATAATGAGATTAATGAATTTGTTATTCATGTGGTTGGATTAGTATATAAGTAATTTGATGCATGATATCCTAATTTTTTAGATGAAGTGTGTAGCTTCATATTTGGTTTATCATATGCACAATTAAATCTATTTGTTTAGATAAATACTTATACTTGGCCAATTTTCAATCACATTTATAACCTTCCTCCAAGGACGTGTTTGAAAAATCAATTTACATTAAGGATTATACTTATATATGGGCTTTATGATATGAGTAATAATATAGCCGTATATTTTAAAACATTAAAAAAGTTTAATTATATTTGGAATATGGGTGTATGTATATATGATCTTTCGTTAAAAGACGCATTTCATAAATGAGTTGAATTTTTATTAATGATAAATGATTTTAATAATTATATAATAATGTTTCGTCAATGTATAATGGGTAAACTATGTTATCCTATTTATATAATGAATAAATTATTAAATGAACTAGATGGATTATATTTTTTCATATTTTTTATTTCATGGTACATCAAATACTCTTCCCAATTAATAATCCATACATGATTTTTTTAAATATTGACAATACCATTGAGACTAAGAAGTGACCTTAATATATGTTAGGAACTAATGTTCTTAATGAATTTAAAGTTGAAAAAATTCTATTCATGATAGGTAAGTTAAATATAAAATGTGTGATAATGTTTCATTGGAATTTTAATTATAATTATAGTAAAAATACATCTTCTCTAATTTATCACATCCATCATCCAATTTTTTATGTCATTTTTTAGATGTAATGAATAAAAAAAAATACATATTAATTTTTTTTATTTCAGTGATTCTAAAATTTTCAGGGGAAATGATAAAGTTGATTTCAGATATCAACATGAATTGACAGATTCGGGGTATGAAATTATCTTTCACAAATTTAGTAAAATTTAAAAAATATATTTTTGGTATATATAAAGGGTTGTTTTTATTGATTAATTTGATTAATTAAAAATTATAATTTTCCATGGAATATAAAATAAAATTTCATAATTATTTTTATTAGTTAATTTGTTCTATACAAATTTTAATGATATTCTATGGATTTCCAACTATTTTAAAATCTTGAATCTTTTTTTTTTCATTGAATATAGTATTGAAGATATTCTTTTGATAGTGATTTGAATTAGGAAAAGTGTTTTTAATTGAAATTGGTATTAAAAAATAATGACTATGAATTTTATAAGTATGGAATTAGTTTTTTGGCCAAAATATAACATTATAAGTACAAGTTTAATTTATTTTATAATGGTTTGATTAAAAAATTTAGCTTGAAATTAGTTTTTTAATTAATAAATATTAGTAGTATTTTAAATATAAAGTGATGACTGTTGGTTCCACTTGAATGTGGGGGGGATTTTCATAACAATGTTAAAAATTAATAAAATAAACTAAAATTAATTTAAAATTGAAATTTAAATTAAAACTAATTATGCCCACTAGAAATTAAATAATACAATTCAATGTCTATAACTGTAAAATAGCATAATATTCAGGCTACTTTTTTGGGAATAAAAATGAAAAAAAAATTTCACTTGTCGTAAAAGATTTATAAAAATTATTTATGTATCTAAAACCGTAAATAACATTGAATTAATATTTTTATAGATCATGATATCATAAAAAATAGAATTAATATAATATGAAAAAGTATAATTTTGAAATAACAATTTTAGTGTCTTAGGGAAAAATTGTGAATATCTAAATGGGAGAACTAAATATGAGCGTTATTAAATAATTTAATGAGAATTTCATTATTATTACAATATGATAATAATAAATCATTTCTAAAACATGTAACCCTGGATATAGTAAAAAATTGAATGTAAAAAATTCTAAAATCTGATTAAGATTATATAACAACTTAAAAAAAATTTAGTTCTCACATATTACACTCATAAAACAATTAAAATTTTAACTTAACAAGACATTATAGTGATATAATGTTTAAAGTGAAGAATATGAAAATAATTTTATCTTTTATCATTGTTATAAAACATTTAAAATTAAACTAAACTTTTAATTTTACACACTATATATTTATGTTTTGAAATATTATTTTGTTTGAACATGGTATTCAAAACAAACATTAGATTTATTAAATAATTATTAAGAAATAGTAATCCTTTTTGTAATTCTATCATAGTATGACTTGATTATTTAATTCCACACTTTATTCCCTATATTCCTTACCAATATTATCACTTGATTATGTTATGCCACCTTTTATTCCTTGTTTTCCATGCCAACTTATATGTCTTAATTATGTCATTCCAGTTTTTATTCCATTTTTTAGATTTCCCATTACTGTTGGATTTATAACAAAATTTATTTATTATTTTCCTATATAGAATATGAAAACTATTGAAGATCCACAATTGAAAAGTTTGCCTAATAAAAATAAACAAATATGAGAGATTAGACTATTTCCTCCAGTTCCCAATATGAATATAGTATTTCAAATATATATATATATACATATTACATAGGATAGAATAAAATTTTATTAATCATTTTTAAATATCAATCTTGAACCACCACCTTGGAAGTAGTTGTTATCCAGTCATACTAGTGATAATAGTGAACATCATGACCAATCGAGGGGGTGAAACTGGATATATTTGAAGCAGCCACTATAAATGATCACACCCATACCCTTCACTTCATATCCCATTTACCACAATTTCTCATCTCGTAGTACTATGTGGTTCACTGATAGTATTTAGATCACCTATTCTAGTGATACCATTTCAGTCAAGAATTGCATCCCATATATCATCACACAATTCAATGATATCCCCCATCCATGCTATCCTTTTAAAATCAATTATCAAAATAAATCATTTCTTAATTCTCATATGTCTCTGAGGTTTTGTTTCCATTATCGTTCAACTTATACTCTAGAACATTTTGATCATCTAGAGAATGTTGATCATATCATCCATACGTTTGATCCTACCGGCCCTTAAAAAACCATCGATCCTTAATAACATATCGATCCCTTATATCCCACTAATTATAAAAAATCCAATATATATTTAAAAAAAATATTTAATTTTGAAATAAAAATTTAATATAATTTATAAGATGTATTAATTTTATATTTTTATTTTATTTTTCAAAAGTGGATATACTAGTTGCTGACACATGCACACTCAAATTCATGATGTGTGGAACAACCATGCAGAATTAATAGAAGTGTATTAAATTCCCTAGTTTTGTTCATTAGGTTTGAGCCGGAGCAGTAGAAGGCATTATATATTCCTCCTTATAGGATTCCAACTAATAGAGATGGCCTAAACCATACAATGGGGAGACTATTCCCCAAATATTAGATATCTATCAACCATATAAATAATTAATTTTGTAATTAATTAATAAAGGACAATATATAATCAAAACAACCAAACATATAAATAATTCCATATTATATAACCAAAATGGACATATACTAATTATACATAAGTAATAAAAAGTGATCCTTGTAGGTATTAGATCAATATGTACAATAATTGAAAGATCAAAATAATATAGATCCTAAACTAAAAAAGGATCCTATAGTATATTCTGGTGTCAATTCTTTCCATACCCTGGTAAACCTAGTCATGTACCTGATATAGGGCCCATCCCTTTAGCTAGAAACCTTATAGAAAAGTCTGCACATCCCCTGAGATGATCAATCATGGTGAAAATAAAGAAAACTGTTAGAACAATTCTAATTCATCCTTATGATAAGTTTAATAGATATATGAATGAATATAATTATATAAAATAAATAAATAACAAGAAAGTATTCATCCATGTTAGATCATCGAATGATGACCAGTAATCCATGAACCTTGACCATACCTGATGTAGTCCTCACTATACGGCAGAAACCATCTCACTCTTAAAACAAACTCCAATGTCATAGGAATCTATCTGATGATATCATATCATATCTAAACAATCATAGAGGATGAACCATCCCCTCCGGGAAAGGTCCCCTATATAAACCTCATATCTAATAGTCATAATTAAATTAATCTGAGGAGGGTAGAATATAACTGACCTCCCACTCAAGGGAGACCAACTCCTCTATAGAGGTAAGGCCTTATGGATGAATCATACCTAAACCTATCATCATAATAATCTATATGAGGAAGGAATAACATAGAAATAATACTGTAACACCACACATATTTACTAGGTGAATGTTTAATCTAAATTTAGTTAATCTGTGTATATTTTTATAAAGTAGTGATGTTGGAGATATTGGTGATAGTTTGAGGTTCCATTTTGACTGAACATGCCTAGTTTTATGGATTTAGTAATTTTGAAATATAAAACCTAGTACTATATGGATTAATAATGGATGCCTAGTGTAGGTAAGAAATTTGGAAAATAGCTCAATGTGGAACACTGAATAGATGGTAACCCATGGACAGGTACCCGATGAATGAATGGCTGGTAACCAATGGACTCCTACTATGTTATTTTAATTTTAATTTAAAATAATTAATTACTAGTAACTTTTATTAAAATGGGGCTCAATATAAATCTATTCCTCAGAATAGACTAGATACCCCCTCTTATTTATTATCCCTCTTTATATGCCATATCCTCCTCATTTGGGGTCTAATATTTGATCAGACCATTACAACGTATCTTTTTAGGTAAGGATACACTTATGATTCATTCCATTATATTTTTTTCTCATTTTTTCAATATCTATTGTTTCTTATTCCAAATTTTTGGTTTTTTAAAATTTTGAAAAATCAGTCACTTGAGTCTCAATAAGTCATTAGTATTTGACATGTGGTACCCATATATTTTCATATAGGTTGTCCCTATATTTTAATTGGGTTTTACATGTGTAGAATGCATTGTATAATTTTGTGGAAGAACCAATTTGTGTAAATTCACTATTCAATCATCTAAATATAAATTATTCACTACCAATGATATAAATACAAATTGATAAATTTGTGAGAGGTCCCTTGGGTGATGGGTAATGATGATATGGTCACTGTTGAACTTTAGACTTGTACGATATGTTAAATAACCATGAAATCTGAACCTAAAAGTGTGAATATTCTTATATTATAACCTTAATATCCACATTTGGTTTCTTAGAAAATTCTATATGATGAAATAATATGGGAACACAATAGGCTAGTGGTGGTCTAGCCTATGCATGAGACCTTGAATGGGTTAGTGTCTTGATCTAATGAAATATTTTTTAATAAATAACTATGTATAATATGTGTTTGTTATAAGTGATGGATCATTCACTATATTAACTTATTGGTAGAACAACATTCAACCTTGGTATGTCAGTTTTATCATGTTTACTCAATTTCGGATAATGATCCACCATTCAATATGAGGTTGATGTATTTGTGGTACCTTTTCCACCAAGAGATTTTCAGAGGTGTTATATCATAAAAACATGTTATTTTGGTAGGGAATCTTGCACCCATATATTATATAGGTGGTATATTATTGTATCTAAAGGGTTGTGTGTGATAATTGTTGTAAATAACTGAAAATGTGTGGAATAACTCTTGAAAAGATTTATGGGATGAAGTGGGTCATTTTTGGTGATGCATATAATAAATAATATAGTTAGGTTTGTTGAAAATAGAATAGATATTATTGAAAATATGGTGGTAAAGAAGAATGAATAATAGTATCGAGATACACTACAACCTGGATATTTAGTATTCTAAAAGGGTATTGGATGAAATTTAGAAGTTATGTATTAGAATAAGAAAAGGAAGGGGAAGAAGACAATGAATATCCAAATCCAGAATAAGATATTATAAAGAAGGATAGATATATTAAAAATGATATTTTTTATAATTATTATTGATGAATTTGGTGAGATTCTAGATGTTTGGGTTTTGAGAATAATTTTGAAAATTTGGAAATTTCCTTATCATAAATTTCAATATAATCATAATTTTGATCAGTGTACATTATAAGGTTGAACTTTGTTCATAAAGTTAATATTCAAAAAAAGGGGGGATGAAACACTATGATTTTAATGTTAAAGATTATGGTAAAGGAATAGAAGTAACCCAGTGATCATAAAGTTCACTTCATGAAAATGGAAAAGTTCATAAGGTTGATATATAAACTTTTTAAGGTTGATCATGAGCATCATAAAGTAGAATAAAATATTTTATGGTTCATCTTTCTAAGGTTCAAATTTCAAAGGTTCATCTTCATAAGATTTATATTTATAAGGTCCATTAAAGATACTTTATAAGGTTCATTAAGTGAGATATATAAATTTCACTACCTTTGTGAAATCGAACAATTATATGGTAGCTCAAAATAAATTTGTAAGGTCAAATGATGACTTCATAAGATTCATCCCTTTATGAAATTTTATTATCCTAAAGAAATATAGAGAACCTTACCCCAGAATCCTAGAGTTAGTGCCTACTTTAACAATTTGTAATAAGATACCATGAATTCCATATTGAATGACCTAATAGTTTATTATTCTGGGTAAACCAAATACATAAATGATACCCATATTGTATTTTAATACAAAAAAGTAAAACATAATTTTTTTGAGAGTAGAATTATTCCATCGAGCATATTATTTCATATCTTACATATTTTATTTAAATAATTTTTTGGAAATGAAACAAAATAAGGGTGATATCAAATGACAAGTAAGGGTTAAGTACAATGAAAAATATCACGAATCAATAATAATAGACAATATTTCAAGTTATATAACTGAACAGAAATTCCATGTAATCAATAAACATAGAAATAAGTTAATCCAAAGATATTATTATTTGGATAATATCATAGATAATAATCATTATAAAAAGTTAAATAACTAAAAACACATTCTATTTAATCAATAACACGACTATCATAACTAGATAAAGAATAATCAATATGGTAATGTAAGTAACTAAAAACTCATTCCATTTAATTTATAACTAAGAATGAAATAGATTAAGAGATAATATAATTGTAAAAATATAATAGATAATAATAATTTAACTATAAATAGAAGAAATTATTGATTATTAGATGTCAAGTCTTAGGCACATGATACCACTACAATCAATATATTTCCTCGAGAAAGTTTAAAACTGAAGGGTAGAATCCCATTTAACAAAGGGTAATTTTTTTTGTATCATGAGACTAGTGATGCATTGAGGGGGTATCTATGACTAATCCCCACCCATTTATTTTATTTTAAAAGCATTCCTTAAATATCTAGTAATTAATTTAATTTATAAACATTTTTTTTCATCAAAAATCCGTATTTTTTAATGAATAAGGATTTACCAAAATTTTCCCAGATAAACAAAAAACATTCAACGTAGAAAACTGTATGTAGAAATTATATATGATTTAATAAATAAACACATCTATAACAAATAATATAGATATTTAGGGGAAATTTAATGTCCATAAGAAAGTGAATATTTCAAGGGAAAGTTAATGATTATAGAAAATGAATCATGGAAGTGAATATCAATTCTATCCTTGGTCAAAATGATTTTAAAATATCATGTGAAAGAATTAGGATGGTATCAATACAAAAATACCCATTGAAATATAAATAAAGGGGTTTTCTCATTGATGAATACAAACACCATAGAAATTTATCTAAAAAAATTATTTAAGAAAATTTCTTTTTAATTTTGAGAATAAATTTTTAAAAATAAAATTTAAAAAAAATTTGGAAACAATTTTATTTGAAAATAACCTTTGAAACAAAAAAATGGTGTTTTAAAACAAAGAGTGGTTATGATGAAAAGAAATTATGTACATGTAATTTTGTTAAAAATAATATCATTTTAACTTTTTTGGTTAGAGGAAAACAAGAATTTTTTAGAAAATGAAATGAATATTCCTTTAAGTTTTTTAATAGAAAGTAAAAATGGTTAAATATTTATTTAATAAATCATGTGTAAAGGTTGATTTTTTTGAAATTTTTTTTAGAAAACGTGGTTTTGGATGAAAGCAGATTTCTGAATTAAAAATGAAATAAAGTCGAATGTTATTAAATAATTAAATAAATAATTTATGTACCAAATAGTGAAAATGGTTATATTACTTGAAAAAATATTTTATAATAATAGGATATTAAAAAGAAAGGAGTTTATTAAAAAATAATAAAATAATTTCTTTTAAAGGAAATTCAATTATAAATAATCGTGATCAAATTTTGAAATAAACCCTTACAAATATTATAACATTGAAGTGATAATTTATAAATGAATATATTATGTGTATCAAATTTAAATTCATGAAATATAATTGGCCATGTTATATAATAAAGCAACAACTCAATAAAAACATAATCATATAATATCAAAGACCTTGAAGAAGTAACATAACCTATTGAGAAGAAATTGAGTTACAGAATTCTTTACCTCTTGGTAATTTTAAAGTCAAATACCTTGGATGAAACAAATAAAATTGAAACTTAAAATACCATGAATTATTAACCAATCATGATATTAAATTTCAAAGGGGTAGTATATACACCATATAAAAGAAAATAGGTGCATAGAATTACAATATTCCTTTATAAAGAGAAATTATGATGAGGTCACTTACCTTATGCTTCCTTTTGGTTGAACGTGCTTTAAGATCCTGTATAGTTATTTAAAAAATGTTATTAACTTAAAAAATAACCATATTTATTTTTATAATAAAATATTTTATCCTATATCATCACCTTTTTTTAATAATCTTTCAATAATTTCATTGTATCGAGTGTTAATTGCCTTGTTTTCTAATTCATGAATTGTTATGAAAGTTATAGTTCTTGTGGATATTATATAGTTTCATCAAATTCATAATAATCTTCAGGAAATAATTATTAAATTTTTAAATAAATTATACTTTTATTACCAATAATGAATGATGGTTGTGAAAAATGTACTACGTTACAATTAGGGAGATAGTTGGCCCTATACACGCATGAGTAACGTTTCCATTGTTGAATGATCATTATAGAAAGATGGTAAAAAATATTTTAAAATTTTAGAATTATCATAATATTCTATTTATTATTTAAATAAACTTATATATACTATCCATGTGTTGTGGTGATGAACATGGAGTCACATCACATTGTGTAGGTAGTAGTCCACATGTACAGGAATGATGTTATCATTATTAAGTGAGTGAAAAGATAAGAAATAAAATAATATATTATATTTAAATAATGATAAATATTTAATTAATATAATATTTATTATATATATCATATATAATCATTAAAGTTATCCTTATCACATTCAATAAAAATCGTCTGTGAAAGAAGAATCTCACCGCTTCTCGATGCAGTAGTCTTCTGTACACACGAGTAATGTTATCATATTTCCTATGGAATGGAAAGTAACATGGTATATATGATATAATGACTCCAAACAATAATTATTTTATAAATATAATATATATACTTTATATAAATCATCAAACCCAACCATGAGAGGTGGTAATAGATAGATGAATGACACAGGATAACGAGGCGGTAGTTTAATGTACACATGAATGATGATTTTAACGAATTTTATGAAAGTTGATATAGTTGTAGGCAATGAACATAAAATAAAAAAATATTAGTATATTTATGATATTTAGGTTACTATATAATAATATTTCAATAATAATTTAATTAGGGGGAGAAATAAATAAAATAAAAATGCTCGTTGAATAACGTTACCTCTTCTTCGAGTATCCTATTTAGGTTTTCCCAAAACCATTCTGGGATAGATTTATACCCAAAATAAGGCCTATATTATTAGATGATGGAATTTATTAATTTATTTGGGAAGGTATGGTATGAAGCAAACATGCTTTAATGTGTTAATAATATAGTATAATTGGTGGCCTTTTACAAGTGAGGTGAGTGGCACACTTGTAGTTTTTAAAATGAATGAATTACACTGACATGTTTCTAATAAAATAAGTATAAAATATTATTAAATTATTTATAATATAAATTAAAAGGTATAAATGTTTCTTTAAAACTTTTTTATACCATTTTATATGTCAATTTCACCCTTATATTTTTAGTTCTACCACCGATAAATCCATTTTTACCTTAACCGTGGTAATTAAATTGTACAGTTTTCACTTGTAATTTTGGTAAAAATTTAAGTTTACTTGATTTGAAATTATAAATTATTATTATTTCAAATATTAAATCCAATTTTCGAAATTCAATTCACGTAAATGGGAAAACTTAATTTAAAATTAATCCCGCAGACACGATGATAAAGAGGGTTTTCAAAGAGAAAACATTCAAAAGTTTTTAAAGATTTTATATAAAACTTAAATATGAAAATAATTAAAATGACATAAATTAGATTAATTTTTATATTATTTAACTTATAATTTTTTAAAACCAACTAAAAATATAATTTAACACTATGAATTATTTAAACAAGAAAGACAATTTTCCATTAAAATCTAGTATTTTCACTATTCATTAAAAAATTAAACTTTTCAAACAAATACAAAAAATTAACATTATAATAATTTATATATTTATTATTCAAAATTATGTCAATTTTATCAAATAAATTTTATAAGATTGGGAAAATAAATTTTAAATATGTACGTAAAGCGCAACTAATCCGTCTTTTAGAAAAATAAAGTTTTTAGAAAACATTTATTTTTATTTTTAATGATTCTTATTTTATATCTAATTAATAGATAACCATAGTTTTTATATTTTATTTAGTAATATTATTTCCTACTTATTTAATGATTATGTTATAATGAAATAATATATTATGGTTCATTTAGACTCGGGGTTGTGTTTTCCACATGCTATTAAAGAGATTAAATTTAAAGAAATATATATTTTGGGTTATTTAATCATGGTTTTTCATGTTGTATAAAATATCGAATACAATATTACTATTTTTTAATTTTAGGGTTTTATATTCTCCGAATCTTAAATAAATTGAATCCTTTCACTTTAAACATTTTATTGGTAATCAAGGGTTTTATGTTTGAAAATTATTTTGTTGAAAACCCACAACATAAAAATTTAGTAGAAAATACACCTAATAAGAGATAAAGTGAAGTACTGTGTTGATATGGAATAAAACATCACTATGTTTCTAAGTAGGATAACCTCAGTGGAAATTTAAGATTTGGAAATAGTAGAAGAGCGTAAATAAGTATAGAGAAGGATATATGTCATTGATTTGAAGAAGGTTAATGATCAATTTAATGTTAATTGACTGAAAACAATAAATATGTTATGATTTAGAAGACTATTGGTTTAATATAAATGAAGGTGTTAAGTTAACATTTTGTTATAATATAATTTTTATAGTGGTGAGTAATTATTTTACTCTCTATGAATATAATGAAATGTAGTCATCTGATACATTTATATTTAAGAATAAAAATTTAATCCCACTATTGTTCTTTAGTCAATTTCCAATTCATCTCTAACTCCAAGAAATTAATATCAAAAAATAATTTTTTTGTTCCTAAAGTATAAAAATTCACTTTTAACAAATCATAATATCAATACAAGTGTGAAAAGTCTTTATATTAGTCTTTAACTATTTTTTGAAATCAATATGGTTAGTACATGTTATCCAATATAATAAATTAATTTATCAACCTCAAATAAACACCACTGGTTCATCATTAATATTTATTCTTCAAATCATTTAACTAAAAATAATTCTATATTAACCATGTCATCATGTTGGCTAGTGGAAGGCTATAAACCCTTATCGCCCTTTTGTTGTGGTTTTAAGCCCCATGGACTTTTCTGAGATGAAGGGTTCTCAACTAGTATGTTTTTTACTCTTTTTAAACTATATTAATATAATTCTCATAACATCCTAATAAAATATGATGTACACACTTGAAATAAAATTAGTAATTAGATAAACTTACACTAAGTTTTTCAATAAAACTATTTTTCCCAAAATTGTAATAATCTTATTTGAATATAATTACTAGTTCATTAATGATCATATTAACCATAATAGTTACCAATATATTTAATCTTAATTATATAAAATAATATTTAATTATTCCTAAAATATTTTTTCCACGAAAACATATATATTCTATGAGTTTATTCTAAAATAGCCTTAATATTGGTAGACTACCATCACATAAAACTCAAAATATGTGTTTAAGACTTTGAACATATGATTTATATTGAACTCATTAACCCATGATGGTATCAATAAACATTATGTTAATGAAGACACATATGATTCTAAAATTTAACCCAATCCTTAAATGTTTCATAATTCTTATCACCCGAATACCATTTGTAAAATAATAATTCTACAATTTAATTCTTTAACCCTAATGAATAATTTCTTCATCTATTTTATTTCCACATACGTTCTTTCTTGGTCTAGGGAAAAATTTTTGATTAGGGAAGTGACTCAGATAATTTATAGGTTCTCCACATTTAAGACAACAAACTATCAATAGATCCCTAGGATACGATTTCTTTCCTTTTATCATGCTCTTCATTTTTACTTGAAAATTATTTAATTAATACCCTCCCTTTCAACACATAAATAATTTTACCATTCCACTGGGACACATTCATGGGTGTATCCTTCAAAATGTTTAACATGAATGAAATCAAGGCTTCTTTCCTCCATAGTCCCGATCACTTGAGATCTTTGAGAACTCCATCATTCTCTTCATTAGTGAGTCTGAGAGTTGGTTAAGGTATTTTTTGTTTTTAATATTTCATGGAAAATGATTAGGCATAATCATAATATATTTCTTTATAGTCATCATCCTATTTGGTTACTCATAGTCACCACCTTGTCCTTCATATTCAATGTTAACATGATTCCTTCAGGTTCCATCCATTGAATGAAACCAAAAAGCAGAGTGTTATAAAAAATACGCATAGTGGGAAAACCATATAATCATTTATTAGATATCAAGACACATATTTTTTAATCTATGACACCTTAGGTTTATTATAGTTAATTCATTGTCATCATATATTCCAAACCATTATAATGGGTTTTATTGAAAATATGAATTATCCTAAGAATATCCCCCATGATTGTCAAACCAGGTCTATAGTAAGGCTCATTTGTTTGCACCATGTGAAGATCAAGCCAATACCAATTCACCCTTTTTGTATTTATTACCCCTAAGCACATCTTATCCAGAACCACATCCACTTATAATATCAAGACAAGATGTATTTCAAGTAAAAACCATATAATATATACCTTACCAAAAGTTTAAGATGTTATTACATAGTTATATTCAATGTTTATCATAGGATCATGATACATAATCTCTATTTTTCTAAATATAGTTCCAAAAGTTTCAAATAAACTCCCTCTAATATCAATTATAGTTACCCACCACATGTAGCTTGAAATTGGTGTCTACTTTAATTTATTGAAATAAGATATAAAAAATCTCATCCCGAAAGAACAAATGGGTTTTTAGACATTATAAACTAGATACATACATGATTCTATAATTATATTCAAATATAAAAATGTCAACATAACTTTTTTTCTATAATATCAATACTACCTCAACCATGTTCTTGCATATCTTTCATATTACACTTCATGGATTTATGGGAATGAAAGAAAAATAAGCGTGAGATCAAATCACCATTAGTGTGTAAGTATAGAGGAATATACCAAGAATCAATAAGTATAAATAATATGTAATGGTAAATAACAGAACACACATTCCATTTAATCAATAAATTGATAAGGAAGTGCATCCAAAGATAATATCAACTTGAAAATCTCCTAGATAATAATCAATATGGCAAGGTAAACAACTGAAAACACATGAAATTTAATCAATAACATGACTATCATGTCTGGATAATGAATAATAAATATGGAAAGGTATATAACTAAAAAAACATGTTATTTAATCAATAACTAAGAATTAAATGCATCCCGAGATAGTATCATTAAAAAAATATCATGGATAATAATAACTAAATTCTGAATGAATTCAATGTTTAATTATTGTATGTCATGTCTCAGGCATGCAATACCTCTACCATTAAGATCTATCATCAATAATATTTGATACCAATAGGTAGAAATCCACTTAACTAATTTTCATCAACTGTTTCATCTAATGATACCACTAATGCATCAAGAACCTATCTATAAATAGAATCCACCCTTATCTTTCAGGTATAATTAATTCCTCATATATTGATTAATCTATCTAATTAATATATAATATGCATTATTATCAAATATATTTATTGATTAAACAATATAAATTTACCAATATTTCCCTAGATAAACAAATAACCTTCAAAGTAGAATATCATATGTATAAATAATATAAATTTTAAGAAAGAAATATATCCATGATAAATAATATGGATAATATGTGAAATATAATGTCCATAGGAAAGTAAATAATTCAAGGGAATGATAATGATTATGATATTAATGAGGATGGTATCTAGTGGAATAATATTTATTGTATCAATAAAACATATACTTTTCGGAGTAATAATGTTGTTTTTTTGTCATTGATTAATAGAAACACCATAAAAATATATTTTAAAAAAATTTCTGAGGAAAATATCATTTTAATTTTGAAAATAAATTATTAAAACTAAAATTCAAAGAAAACATTTTAAACTCACTTTTATTTTAAAATAACCTCTGAAACATACAAAATAATTTTTGAATCATGGATTTTTCATGAAGGGAGGAATCTCTTTATATGCCAAGTACGTTAAAACAAATATTCCTTAAAAATTTTCAATAAGAGGTAAACATGCATTTTTTGAATAAAAAATGAATATTCATTTAAATAGTTTTTGTAAAAAGTAAAAATAGGTTTAAATGTTTTTATAAAATTGTTTTTATGTGGTTGAAGACACTTTTGAAAACATTTTTAGAAAACATGGTTTTGGAAGAAAATATATTTCTCAACAAAGAGAAAAATGAATTTGGATTTTATTAAAACATTTTATTGATCATTGTAAGTACCAAAGAGTGAAAAAATAATACTATTACTTGAAAAAGATCATGGATAACCAAATTATATATAAATTAAAGGGTTTATTAAACAATGATAAAATAATTTCATTCATTTTAAATTCAATTATGAACAATCCCAATGAGATTTTGAAATAAACCCTTACAAAATTATAAAAAAAATCCACACAAAAGAAACATAATATAAAACATACACACAAAATCACATAATATAAAAATAAACATAAAACAAATAATACATAAATAAATTCAAATAAAACATAAAACAATAAATAAGTTGATATAAAACAAAATATATTAAAAATTAAATACCCACATAATCACATAATATCAAATAAAATGAATAAGTAATATAACACAATGAAAAGAAATTGTGTTATAGAATTTTTTTACCACTTTTCAATTTTCTAGTCAAATACACTTGGTTGAAATAATTAGAATTATAACAAAAAATAACCTAAATAATTAATTAATAATTATATTACATTCCAAATGGTTAGTATATACACTATATAAAAGAAATTAGGTGTATAAAATTTTAGTATGGCTCAATGAAGAGAAATTGAGAAGATGGTCCTTACCACATAGTTATTTTTTGTTGAACCGGATTTAAACTCCTTTATAGTGTCTCAAAACATGTTATTAACTTATAAAAAAACCATATTAAGTATTATAATATCATATATAATCATTTTATAACATTTCATCCCTCATTTGTTAATAATCTTTCATTATTTTCATTGTATCGGGTGTTAATTTCTTTATTTTCTCATTCGTGATTTGTCATGAAAGTTCTAATTATTATGAATAATATATAGTTAAATCATATATAGAATAATAATCCTGAATTAATTATTATATTTATAAATAAATTATACATTTAATACCAATCATGAATG
Source organism: Viscum album (assembly GCA_963277665.1). Classification (NCBI taxonomy): domain Eukaryota; kingdom Viridiplantae; phylum Streptophyta; class Magnoliopsida; order Santalales; family Viscaceae; genus Viscum; species Viscum album. The sequence continues at coordinate 1,450,677,248 of OY728152.1, read as the reverse complement.
ATTGTTATGAAAAATGGATTATGTTACAGTCAAAGAGATGGTATGTCATACGCATGCATGAGTAATGTTTCCATTTTCCAATAATCATTATTGAAATAAATTAAGAAGTATTTTACCTTCATATAATGATAATATTGTCATATTATATGTTTAGAAACACTTATATATATCATCTGTGTGGTGTGACAATAAAAATGGAGTCACATTACTTCATGAATGCAGTAGTTCACACGTGCATAAACGATGTTAATATCATTATGTGTGTGAAAAGGTAAGAACTAAAATGATATATTATAATTATATAAGATAAATATTTCATTAATATAATATTTATTTTATTTATATCACATATAATCATCAAATTTATCTTTATCAATTTCCATGAAAAGTGTCAGTGCAAGATGGATCACATCACTTCGTGATGGGGTAGTCCGCCATACGCATGAGTGTCGTTATTGAATCTCCTAATGAATAGATTTTAATAATTTATATGTGATATAATGATTACATAGTTATAATTTTATTATAAATATAATATATATATTTTTTATCAATCATTATACTATACTGTGAGATGTGGTAATGGAAAGACGAAGGGCATTGGTTAACGAGGAGGTAGTCTTCCGTACACACGAATGATGATTTCATAACCCATTTAATAGAGGTGGAGGTGGTTGTAGGTAATAAAAATGAAATTAAAACATCTTAGTATATTTACTATACTAATTTAATTATATCTGCAAGGATTTGAAAATAATTTAAGGAGGGGGAGGAATAAATAAAATAAAAATGCTTGTTGAAGAATGTTACATCTTCTTTGGGTATCCTCATTAGGTTTGTACCAAAGCCTTCATATGCTAGAAATATGAAAAAATAAGGATTATTAGGTTAGATTAACTAATTTTTGAATTGATTTAGTTAGTTATTTTTGAACACAAAGAGTTTTGATGGTGTGAATAATAGAGGAGAGGGGGTTTTCTTTTATATGTAGGTGAGTGACAAACTTTTAATTTTTGAAAACAATGAATTCACCCAATGTTTTTTTCATTTAAAAATGATCAAATAATGGAAAATTATCAAAAATAAAAGGTATATGGTCTAAATATATCTATAAAATTTTTTTTAAATAAATTTGTTGGAAAATTTACTAAATATTTTTTTATTTTAACCCATAAAAAACCCAATTTTACCATAATTGTGGGAATTAGTTTTTATTTCTTTCATTATTCATTTTAGTAAAAAATAAAATTGAAATAATGATAGATTATAAATTATTACGATTTAAAATATTTAATCATTTTTTTCTGAATTAAATTCACATAATTGGATAATTTTAATTTAAAATCAATCATATACACGTGATGAGAAAATACAGTTTTAGAGAGAAAATGTTCAAAAGTTTTCAAAGTTTTTATATTAATATTCAATATAAAAATTATTCCAATTAAATAAATTATATTAATTAATTTATAATTTAACAAATTTTACTTCAAAACCAATTAATAATATAATTTAACATTGTAATTTTTTAAATGAAAAGGTTTTTTAATTAAAAATCACTATTTTTCATTATTCATCAAAAAATGAAACTTTCAATTTTTTTTGAAAAAAGTTACCCTAATATAATTTTGATATTATTACAAAAAAAAAGAAATTGATTTTATCAAATAGAATTTTTAATGTTAATAAAAATTAATTTTAAATTATGTGTGGAAAGCGCGACATATCTGTCTTTTAGAAAAAATAAATTTTTTAAAAAACATTTATTTTTATTTTAAATGGTTAGAATTATATTTTTAAATAAAATGTAACCATTTTTCATATATTATTTTTTTATTATTGATGAATATAAATTTAATTGATTGTTTATAATAGTATACTGTGTAACAGTTCATTTAGACTTGGGGATGCATGTTCCACTAGCTACCGAAGTGATTAAATTTAAATAAATATATTTGGTCTGTTATGTAAGCTTGGTTATTCGTGTCTCATACTATATAGAATATTTAGGGGTGTTAAAAGAAACATATATAAGATTTCATAATGTTAATCTCTTTATATTAGAAAATTGTTGTTTCATTTTTTAGTATATCAAACATCATGATTGAGGTTATTATCATGATTAAAGATACCAATTTTTTATTAATAAATGAAGATAAAAATTTTATACACTCTGAAGAAAAAAACACACCACATGATCAACTATGGAGAGAATCTAAAGTTGAATCTATATTTTGAGATACAGTTTCATTGTAAGGAAATTTACATTCCATAGTTACATGTGGGTTTTAGTGTGTATTATCAATCCTTAATTAAAATTAATATATTGGTAAAATATGATATAAATAATCTTTTTATTTTTTATAAGGATTATGACTATAATATTTTCAAAATCCTCAAATATTTTTGTGATAAATGAAGGATAATATATCTATGATTATATATTTAAAAATATAGAATATATATCATATAAAAAAACAAAATAGGATGAGCTATAAATTATAGAAGATTAAATGTAGAGAAATATCAAGACTGATATTGAAGGAGGTTATCCATTTTATGAAATATATCCTACTATCTCATGTGGGACACAATGTTTATATAATAATAGAAGAATAGAAAGTAATTTATTATACTACTGATCATAATTTTTTTTCATATCAATGTTAGAGAAAAAATAGAGATCATGTGTGATATTAAAAATTTGGTTCTTAGGTAAAGAAGGAGTAGGAAATCCATTAAAAAATTCCACTGATCATAACTGATCATATTAAATGAAGAAGAATTGAAGTATGCCGACATACTGGCGATACATATATTAATTGGAGATGAGTACAATATGATAATTCTAGAGTGGAATTATCCTCATTCAGAGGATTTTCCGCTAAGATGATTTGATGTGGACACTAATTAAACCATCAACTTGATGTGTTGATCTCATTTTGTGAAAAGGGGAAGAATTGTATTAAATGTGGTGTTAAAAAACCCATCTATTCAGAATTGAATATGCACTACGTTATATATTCCCTGATGATCACAGATATACGCATATGTCTATAAATTGTTAAATACATTCATGGGCTAGTGTGTGATGGAGAAGAGAAAGTAGTGAGCCTAGGGGGAGGAGTGAGAAATCCCTAAAACCATTGTAATATAATGAGTCTTATCGAGGATTGAACATGAACAATTTTATCTTCCAAACTAGAATATTAGTGGATTTTGGTATGACCGAGACATCATCAATGATTTCTCATTATATTAGACCTTCATGGTGGACCAAATAAAATCCTTTTACGTGTGAGATTTACTTAAATGCATATATGTATTCCATTATGTGAGGTTGTGTGGGTGTGTAATTGGGAATCATGATGAATATATTTACTACTACCATTGGAATAATACTTTAAGATAAATAAAATAAGAAAAATATATATTTTTAAAAAATTATTCTATATCCTAATTCACCCACCTCTCAAAGTGTATCTAACTACAAGAAGGGGCACCACATCCCATGTTCTTTCTCAGTATTCCACCTCAAAGTATTTTTTTGGATTTATTTTACTCATATGGATGATGAATCCACAAATATTTAATGGAACTAATTTCAGTTGTTTGGAAAAGAAGATGTTTTATTTCTCAAGGATTGTGGTGAAGTGATTTTTGAATATTTCCAATGTTATACATACTTTAAAAATAAAAGTGATTGATTTCATAATTTAGTTTAACAAATAAATATCAACAAGGTTATATCAATTGATTTATATTAGAAAAATATTAATTACATTAGTTATTTTGATATTTGGATAGTGTTGGGTAAGATTTATGTAATGTCATTGGAATTAAAGACAGTTATATACCATTTATTTGAAGAATATTGAAAATATAATCTTGAGGAGAATCTTGTGAGTTGTCTAAAAGAAAAATTGAATATATTTAATGTAAATAAAAAGGAAAATATAAATTATAATACTAAGAAGATAAAAATTTAGAGTCATACTTAGAGGCTTGTAGATGTGGATATTCTAACACTGTCTTGGAAATCACCTGAAATTTACAATATGGGGGATTCTCATGTAGAAACCAGGAAGAGATACAATCATTACAAAAAATAGCAGAAAAGAGTGAAGTAGTACAGAAAATAAAATATATTTATTGAAGATCTATGTGTAGAGACCAAGAGTCTGAATAGAGTTGTGGATGCCTTATATTTTGACATAAATTGGATGGATATAAAGTTGAAAGAATATAGTGATGTATTTGAAACAATTTGACAGTAGATTAGAAATAAAACAAAAATATAAAATGATTTAAAGTTAATAATTAAACATATCATGAAGAATTTTAATGATATGATATATTTTGTAATGGAATATTCCTCATTCCTAAAAAATATTTCACTCTAGATAATGAAAAAAGATGAGTACATTATAGAACTTGAGAAATATATTAGTTTCTCAAAAGAAAAATAAAATTTGAAGATCTAATAAATTTAGGACTTAAAAATTTGAAGAAAATAAAGTTAATAGTTTTATTATATGATGATATGAAAAAATCATGAAAAAATTAAAAATTAAGAAGACCAAAATATGGTTATTATACAATACATCTTTATGGAATAATAGGACACACCGTGAGTGTGTTTCCAAAATACCAAGGGCACCATGCTAGAATAAAACATACTATTTGAACATCTTAACCAATTGGCCATGATATGGGGTATAATTTTTATAAGAGAAGTTTTATATTTTAAAAACATGATTTTATAGAGAATAATTACAATAGTAATGGAGAAAAATAAGTCATGAGGATATTATTTATTACAATGAAATATATGGAGAGGATCTACACTAGAAGAGAATATATTAAGCTATAAAATATATTTATCATATTAGAAGAAGAAAAATGATCTTAAATAAAGTTTTAAAAAAGAAAATATCTTGGGACACTCAAAATAAAATTTCTGGAATGAAACAAAGTATATTTGAAAAATAAGAGAGAAGCAAGAGACAATTCTAGTGGAATGGAAGAAGGATGTTGTGAATTTATTGGAAGATTCATCAAGGAAAGTAAATATCTTGTTAATATTATGTAAAATTAAGAGGATAAATTCATATAATTCATAAGAGGTATCATACAAACTGTTAGAAATAATTAGAATAAGACTAGTGGAGTTCACCTTTTATAGGGAAAGAAACATGAAAGAGGAGGATATAATAAAGAAGCATCCAAGTATGGATCCCACACAAGTGTATTGAACCCTTCTACCTAAATAGAACCCAATTCAAGGAATATGAATAACTCTAGAGCCAACATTTGGAGTGAAATGTTTACCAGTTGTATTTCATAAATACCCACTAGTAAGGCTTGGAAGAAGATTGGAAATAGAGGGTTCATCCACAAAGAATAACCACAATTTTGTAATTATTGATTTCATGTTGTATCCTATTACTATGAAAAGTAAACTACAATTCAGGGGGGATTGTAGCCTAAAACATGAATAATACATTTTTATTACCTTAATTATAAAAACTAATGGGAGATATAAACATTTTATTAATGAAAAAAATATAAACTCGTAGTATTTGAGAGTAAATCAAGTAGGAATAGTGGAAAATAAATCTATTAGAAATTTTGTACTTAAAAAAACTACACTGTGGAAGTAAGAAAAAGTATTAAACTTTGATGCGTAATGAAAATAAGAAACATAGAGTATTGATTAAAAAATCATGTACTCCTTAAAAGGTATAATTGAATATACTATTATTCATAGTATAATAATAATTTATAACCTGATTCAAGGTATCCTTGAATTTAACTTGTTGAAAAATCTATATTCAAATACCCTGAAATCCCTCAACTTAACCCATCGAAGGTTATTATTGTCTATACGTAGAGAATATATCTTCTTCCTTTGTATACTTTGAGATAATCTTTCATAAGGTAAACCCTAATTTTATAATACGAAATCTCAGCTCTATCTTCTTATCAGAAGGCTTAGATCTATATGATCAATAGTTTATATACTTCATCACCCATAATATCATTCTTCCTATTGGATTACTTTGATAAAAAACATTGATAAACCAGTAATTAAAAATGAAATATTAAGATCTTTATAAAGTGAACCTTAAAAATTACCTCTTAGAAGATATTATCAAAATGGAAATACTATGGGAAGTGAAATCATGAAAAAATGTTGTTATAGGATTTAAAAAATTAAATCTAAAAAAGTGTGTATAATACTTTTTATGGTCTCAAATATCTGGCCCTCTTAACAGGAAATTATATAATATTCAGAATCCATATTCTTTAGGATCAACTGGAACTTTATTAGAGGCAAATTTATCTCATTTCGATGAACTCAAAAATTCTCCATATCATTCAATCATGTTATTCTAACACCACTAATGTTCTATAAAATATTTTCAATACAATCTAATGAAAAATATCAAATATCTATCTTTATTTTCATTCAGAATTAATGTTATCAAAAAATTCATTCAACATAACAAAAAAATTCAAAAAACCCATCATGTTTGGATGAATTAAAACATGCGTGTTATGAGGTTTTAGGAACTAAAGGTATTGTGATTGTATGAGTAATAATCCCCCCATTTTTTGAAAATCATAAACACAATTGAAAAAATAAAAAATAAAAAAACTCTCTTTAATGAGATATCTCTCCCTTTGTAAAATAACGAATTAAAAAAATATAATTTTTTTCTTAAACTTATAATAAAATTAATTCATATCAAATTTCTAAAAATATATTTAATTTGTAACATTATAAAATCCTATATATCCTCTTAAATATAAAATTTTCAACCTTTATCAATCTTTGTAAATAAATATTGATTACTATATTTTAAAAAAAAACAATAATTATGTTACATTTCCTCAAAATTTCTCCCACTTTTTGATTTTCAAAAATAATAACAATAAATAAAAAAGTGAAATTTTTTAAATAAGACTCCCCTGGAAATAGTAAATTCTATCATTTTTATAAGAAAAAACTCTCTAAGAAAAGATATAATCCTTTATGAACTTCTTCCCATTAGTGTTTTGATACTTGGTCCTATAAAAGAAAACATAAACCATTATTTCCTTTTGGATTATTCTCAATGAAAACTAAAAAAGGTCATACATTGGTAAAATAATTCTATGTAATAACAATTTATAATAACAGAGCAATGAATGAAAACGTTATTCAAGTGACATAAATTAGTAAAAATAGAAAATTATATTTGATTATTTTATAAAAAATTGTTAGATTTACGTTTAAAATATTTATAAAGTATTTGAAGTTTATTTTTTTGAGTATTTTTGAAGATTATTTTATGAATAATGCATTTTCTTCTATCAGTATTTTCTAGGGTTTATTCCAAAACATCTTCCTTCTGATTATTGTTTTCTGTATCTTATTTTCAATATAAAATCTTGTCTTACCAATATTCTAATTTCCACTATTACACACTTAAATTATGTTCATGTTCTTTGACATTTTGATTTTGATGAGTGATAAAAATACTAAATTCATCAAAATCTCTTCTAATATTAGAATTCTGACCCGTTACGTACTTGATTTCCTTGTCCTTAATTTTTTCATAATTAATAAAATTTTCAAGATATCACAAATATCTTTTGAACCATTCCATAAACATAATATGATTCAATTTTAATTTAGTTTGTTGATCAAGAATATATTGTATATGACAAGAGAAATAAATTTTTATAATACCATCATTCATATGATTAATCTTAAAATAAAATGATATAATAATATAATAATATTCAACATCATTTCCGACTGATTAATTATAAATTCCCAATGCATTTTATTTCTCTAACTCCTGGTGCAATGTTCTGAGGAAATTTTCAATTTCTATTATTCTTCACCATCAATATAGTATTTATGAATAATTTTATCTTTTGAGGTAGAAAAAATCACAAATTTAATTGGTTTGTAATATTAATCATCCTCAAACCATTGAAATTTGAAAAAAATTTGTCTGATGATTCTTTTGATATGTTATTTTCAACAGCCAGACAAATCAGTTTATATTGTTTTATAATTTTATCAGAAATATTAGATTCATATTCTGATAAACTACGTGAATCTAAAAAATTAGAAGAATATTTCAAAGAACTTTTTGAAAGATATATATTAAAAAAATCCTCATATAGAAATTATTTATGATAAAATTCATTCATAGAGTCAATTTATACGAGGGTAAGAGATATTATACGTGATGGAGGTAGAAGTCCCCTAGATAAATAATAAATATCATATGATGATTTTTTATTTAAATTTTAATTGTATGTTACAGAGAAATTTACTCATTTCTTCAGTTGGTGATGAATATGATATGAAAAATGCTTTTAATTTTTATATATATATCCCAAAACTCTTCATCAGATATATTTCCTTTTTTATCTTTAGGAATATCAAAAGATATATCTTCCCGTTATTTTACCTTTTTCACTATGAATTTCTTATTTTCAATTAAAATCTTCTTTTGGGGGAAACTTGTAAAATCTTGTTAATAATATTTCATTATATTAAAACATATATCAACTTTATTATAGTAGTGGTATTTGAGTACAAAATATTTTATGTTACCTTATAAATAAATTCAATATCAATGAAACTTTCATTCAGTAAGAATATAACACGAAATCTATTTATAATTATCACATAAAGTAAATGATTTAATTTTACTAAGACGGTACAACCAACCAAAATATAATACCATAAAAAATTAAAAAGATTAAAATTTACCATATTAAAAATAAAATAAATGAGTTAAATGAATTGAAGCTTTACTATATATTTATAACCTACCCTTGGATAAAGAAAATCCTAAAACAACTAAAGCAAAATCCTACATTCAGGATACAAATGGTTTATTTTATGAACTTTTTAATTTACTTGAACAGAGTAAGTTTAACTTTTTCTTTTAAAAAATTTCAAGGTCTCTAGATGTTTCTGATAAACGAAGAGGGACTCGCCCTATATAGGTAATTATATAATATCTAATATATTTTTCATATATTGGAAAAACATATCTCCATAAACTAAAAGCATTATTTTCTTAACTTTACCAACCTCAATAAAGATTGATGAACTATACAATTCATAGATAAAACATAGATAGAAATATTCATGTGATTCACCAGTTAATACATAGGTATCCCATATTTGATAATGAAAAACATTTTTATCAAGGATTTATACTAGTCATACCAAACATGACCCACCAACTATTCTATAAATATTTCTCTTGATGAATTTTTTCTAGAATTTTTCATTCGAAGAATAGAAAAAGAACAATTCTCTAGAAATTATTGAGTAGGAAACTATATCACTTCATAACAAATACTGACAAAGAACATTTGGGCCAAAAGGGTATAAATAGGCCATTAATGAACCACTTATCTCAAGAAAATCATAATTATTCAATGATTAACTAAAATTCATTTGATAAAATATAATACTAAAATCATAAAAAAATTATATTAAAAAATTAAAGATTAAATTTCATGTTTTTACCTTATAATATTTTTCAAAAAGTTAACTATCAAAAAATAGAAGAGAAAATTACACTATCATTAACTAAAATTAAAATCATCTAGAATTATAAATTCATTTAAAAATTACCCATGATCGATGAGATTGAATGTAATCCAAATTCATCGAAGTAATTTTATATGTTAATTGATTGAACATATTTTTATAAATATGGTTATAAATAATTAATATTAAAAAGTTCATATCATCCACGAAAATCCCCAAAAAATATAAAATAAATAATGTACTGAAAATATATCCTAATATAAATAAACAAATCCCTCACCAAGTGATTTTAATATATAATGAAAAACCATTAAAATTCAAAACTTCCAAAAAAAAACTATTTATGAAAAAAGTATGTTCTGATAAACATAAAATAATATTGACTTGGTACTGGTGATAAGAATCCACTTTCCTGTAGACAGTATATTTATTTACTGAGAAATTTTGTCTTTGGGGGATATAACTTATTAGGTTGGATGTATTTATGAAAAGAACATTTTGAAACCACATTTTCTTAGACCCCAAATGTTGAAAATTAGCCAGTTCTATCCTGACAAAGGCCTATGTTCTTATGAAAGATTAGATTTTTTAGTGAACGGTTTTTCTTATAGTTTTCTATTTGGAACATAGTTTAAAATGGTGAATAACTTTGAATAAGGTTATTATTTTAATAAATATATTTTTTGGTTGTTAATTTACCAATATTGGATGTAGAACTTTTTTCCTTATCGTTCTCCATTTTTATATGGTAAATTTTATAAAAAATTTCTTCAAAAATTCAATTTTTGAATTCATATTGCCATCAAAAATTTTATTTTAATCTAAATTCATTTTATTCTCAAAATATATTACCTTCCAATCACCAAGAAAGATCTTCCATTTATTTGACAATTCCTTTTACTTAAAACTCATAAGTGAGATTTTAATTATTTCACTAGACATGTAAAGTTCTGAAATAAGTATCATATTTTCATGTTTAAAATTTATAAAATATTATTATTTTCAATTAAAATAATAAATTATTTCTTTCAACATAGAAGTATGTTTATTAACATTACTTTTAGATTCTGATTAATTAGTATTTTTATCATTCAAATCAAAATTTAACTTTGAAATATCTCTCTTGGATTTAAACATCACTATTTTATTCTGTACAGACCTAGTTTTCTCCTCATAAGACTTTGGAATACTTCTACATATATTTTTAGATCCATTCATTTAGACATCATGAAATTTTGAGGCACGATGTGCTTGCAATAAATTTTATAAAAATATTACGTGTTTTTACATAGTACATCTAGAGAAAACATGATATCTCACAAACAGTATATCATATTTGAAATATGAGGTAATGATTGAGTCTGAAGAATTCTGTTTACACTAAGTGGGGTATATTTTTTGTTGGCACAGACTTCCTGTGGAAAATTCTATCGAGGGTGTTTTTGTAAATAAATAAAATAATACAATTAGTTTATTATGGACTTCCGATCAAATAACTTATGAATGAAGATTCAGATTGGGAATCTGAGAGCACTGTTGAGTTTGTAGCACAATTTTTTCTTTAGGGGTGACCTCAGGTGTGAGGGTGCAGAAGATTCAGATGCAGTGGATATTGAGAATTTCCTATAAATAGAAGTTTGATTAAATGAGCAGGGGTTTGGATCATTTTCTCTCAGGTGCGGGAAAAGAACCGCTATCCCTTCCATTGGTGATTGAACATCCCTTCTTAGTCAAATAAAGATGAAACATCAGACACTAGTAGATCAATGTGTAAATAATTTAATAACAAATACAAAACCCAAGTAGGGTTCATTTACTGATTAATACAACTCCTTATTTTATAAATTTTTGTCGAAAATCTTTTCTATCTATTTTTGATGCTTTTGAATCCTTTATTGATGGCCAAACTAACAATTCCCATCATTCGATTTGATTTCTAGTTTTCAGTTCTTTTTGTTATTCATGTTCTTAATCCTCTAGCTTTTTAATCCGTCAAATCATTGATGAATCACAGAGAAAGATATATTTTTGAGAATCCCTCAATCTATGGAGTCCTCATATGTGCTCGGTTTTGAGTTTTGGGTACCGGAGGATCCGTGATAGTGAGCGGAAGTGGAGGAAACTTTTTTCAACATTCAAATAGGTATGAAAATTCAAATGGAGCATGTGGAAGTATAGATCGGGGTATGAGGATCCCATATCTGGTCTTAGATTAATTTTCAAACAATCGAAGTGACCTTGATGGTCAATAGAATGTGTCTGTGGTGCGACTCTAGTGTGGTGACTCCGGTGAGGAGGCTGCGTGGAAAAAACTGACAACATGATGGTGGCTGCAGTGTGGTGCATCATACGACTGATGAGCTTGGATGGTGGTGAAGGTGACAGGAAGCCACCTGCAAAAAACCCCCCATGCGGGTTTCAAAAAAATAAATGAAAAATAAAATAAAAAAGTATTAGAAAATAGTTATAATAATATTGTTATTATTAATAAAAGTTTCAAACTCTGATAACTCATAAACAGAGCATCCGTTAACGTGTTGTCTGCGGTCATGAGTTTTAATTATTGAGACAGATCTTTTTAGATTTGTTATGGACTTTTATTTTTTGGTTTCATGGATTAGTTCCTCGATAACCTATGTTTAATAATAATAATAATAATAATATTATTATTATTCTGAAATCTTATACCATACCTAGATTTCTAACCAGACCTCCGATATGCATTCCATCAGCTGAAATTCGAACCTTTCTTCGAGGTGAACCTATTGAGGTTGTTTTGGGACTTTTATAACTCATGATCAGGACATGGTGGCACAAAATGTTTGATTATAATAATAACATTATTATTATTCAGGAAACTTGTATCATACCGTACATCAGCATACAATATCTGATTGATGTGCTGTTAGAGGAATTGTGACCCTGGAGTTGAGGCAGAAAATTCATGACTAATTCTAGGAACTTAAACTAAATGGATGTGTAGGCCTCATGAGGCCTTATTTGGGAATTTGCGGTGAAGTGAAGCCTTTTAACCATCTATGCATTTGTGATGAATGAATAGATAATACCGTGTGCTTTTATGAGAGGATTGTAATGGCATAATCCATTTTATGTGTTTTGGGATTGTGGTGTGGGTCCCATGAGGCAATGTTCTTGTGCAATGCTACAAAATGTAGTTCCATTATTGGGAGTTCAATTTGGGTGAATGAATAGTCCATCATATGCATTTTTCTGAAAGAATCGTAACAGTGTGATCCGTTTGATTATCTGACTCTGTTTGAATAGGCATGCCTGTAGAATTATGTTTTCTCCCTTCAGATCAAAAAATGAGAATCATGCACATGTTATCCTTTTGGTCTAGAGGATCCATATACTCTCTGAGTACGCTAGCACACCTGGGGGTTACTTATTCATAGTTGAGTACCTGAGTATGATTGGGTACATGGCCATTTGAGGAGGTGGGGACACATGTCTTGTGGGCCCAAAAAACTCTGTGTACCATGCTATGAATCTTATACCTCTCATATCTCCTTCTTCTGGGCTCAAATTTTTTCATGTGAGTAGCCTATCCTAAGTGTTCCTCCACGTAGAATGTGATGGTGCGAACCATTGTGTCTTTTAAAATATGATGGAAGATGTTTTGGATGTGACAACTATTTAGGCGATGTCCGATGTTGGTAGTGATCAGGTGCTAACATATAGTTGCCTTCCAAGAGGTACCATCTATTAGGGATGGCCAATGTAGTTTCGTGATACCTTCCAAGTGGAATCCCCTACTATGTAGGGAATGGGTCCTTGATGGCCTAGAGTGGAAGCCCCTATCGACATGGGTGTGGGTCCCCTATGACTACTATGAGAGTTAAATCCCCCAAATGCACTGGGGAGTAGGTCCTATACAATAATGAGATTGTAACCCCCCATTGGAATGGGTGTGAGTCCTGCATTAGCTACTTCTGAGTGGAATCCCCTTGATACACTAGGGCGAGGGTCCTTGATGAACAAGAGTGGAATCCCCCTAACACGCCAGGGTGTGGATCCTCTACGATGACTATTAGAGAAGAACCCCCTAACAAACTAGGGTGTGGGTCCTCTAATATGGGTTTACTCTTTCTCGTTATGGATTATTGGTGAGACACTCTTTGATGTTACTTTGGACTCGTGAGTAAGTGAGGTGCTTTACCCACCGAAACATGTCTTTGTTATGCAACATAAAACCTTGTGGGTGAGAGAAACCCACCCAAAGTGAATAGTATCAAGGTGTGGTGATTTATTCATTTTGACTTGCATGTTCAGGGAAGACATGAGGGATACTCAGCATCATCAGTTATTACTTCATAAACTATTGGAGACTCTTCTTCCTGGGATGAGCTGTGAGATGGAGATCCCCTTACTCTCTCAATTGGTTTTTTTAACAGAGCATATATATATATTCTATTTTTTAGTACCCACTCCTTAGGTTTTGGTTACTCTCATTCTAGGAGAAGAAAATATGATCGGTTTATTCCATGTGATTTCCATTTGTAGATTCTCATGGTTGAATGAGTCTACTCTCATACTATAGGAAACAAAGAGTCGACAAGAATTTTATCTTCTCATTATTTCTAGCTCCTTGTGTTTTGGATGAGTTTACTTAACTCTATTGTTGGGTTGAGTAGTAATCTATTACTACACCATATTTTAATTACTCCTCCCATATTTAGTAAACCTTTTTATTCTCCCTCGACCCTTTAGGGATCCCACTGAGTATATTTCTACTCAAAACTACTTAGGTTTTTACCACACTTGGTGTTAATTTGGAGACGATAGACATGTGGATCATGACATCGGGGGAGTTTAGGGATACATGGTTCTTGAATTGCATGTGGTGGTCATATATTGGGATCTAAGAGCGGAGCTCTCTTAGCTATTATAATTTTCCACCTATAGCTGGCTTGTGGAACTTTTTTGGTTGGGCATATATTTTGACCTTTTACCTTCCAGTTTACTTTTCAGGGCCTATAATTTTTCAGTTTAGAGGTTGATGTATACTTTTATTTTCTTTATAGAAATTTTTTAATTTGTTTTCATTTTACTCTATACCTTTTCATTGAGTATGTTATGTGAATTTGTTAAGGTACTTAGGTAAAGTGCTCCCCGAGTTTGTTATGCCTTCAGTGCTTGATGCCATCCCCAGACCTATGAAGACGTCCTTGGGGTAGTTACAGACTGATCCCTGACATGGGTCAGGTCATGACATATTCTAATCAACCTCATTATTGACTCCAAAAATATGTTTTTTATAGTTTTTATATAATTCCTCAACATTATCAATTTATTCCTCTAATTCTTCAGGAGTTAATACTTTCTTATATTTATTATAGTAATCATAACTTTAATCATCTATTTCCCCCTCAATATAAAATTATTTTAGATTTTTGTATAAAAAGTTTTGTGATATACTTTAAAAAATATTTATTTTATCTATGATTTAATTAATTTTTTTATAATTTTAATGTTTTCCAATAAACTAGTAAAATTTTAGCTATCATTAGTATATTTTAAAAATATTTCAAAATTAATATCTATACCACTTTCATTATAGGAACACAAATTATTTAGGTTTTTTTATCCTTAAATATAGAATATTTTTATAAAACTTTCTATCTATTAATTTTAACCCAAGAAAATTGGGTATAATGTTCCCTAATTTTCTATATTTATATAAAATGGTTTCTAAGGTTTCTTTCTTATTACTTTTCACTCTTCTATATTTTTTAAAATTTATAATGAAATTTAAAATTCTAAATATTTTTAATTCCACATAAAAATATTCATACCAATTAATATATGTGAAAATATCTTCTATTAACCTTTTAATATTACTTTTTGAAGTATTTCTTATAGAATTCAATGCTCTAGAATTTTTTTTAAAAGAAACTCTTTTTTTCTTATTCTCTTTCTCAAATTCACTCTTCAAACAACTCTCATATTTCATTATAGTTTTAATAAATTAATTAATATCCAACTTTGTAATTTGTTTAGTATCATCAAAAATAATTCAATAAGATTTCCACTATTTAGGTATAATATCAATAACTTTTTCCTCATGTTATTATTATGAAAACTGCTTCTCTCAAAGATATTTTACACCATTTAAAATTCTCATCAAGCATTAATGAATTTGGGAGACAATCTTAGCACAAATAAAATAAATTTTTGGTAATTAGTCCTTATCAAGGATAACTTAGTCTCTAACAAAATTTAATTTCTTAAGTTTGTAACTTACAGTTTCTTCAAAACATTGTTGGCTCTTTGACAAAACAAAACATTAATATATAAGTTTCCTTAAATAACACGATGCAAATAATTCATCACGTAAAAATTCATATAAAATTAATACTTTTCTTCTCTATTAAAATTATAAAATTATTTACATCGAATAATATAACATCTCACCAAAAAATTTTTTTGACTCATTTATTAGTAATAAAAGTCTTCATATGATATCTCTAATATTCATACTAATTCCTATCAAAAATAAAATATTTATTAGGATTGAGATTCTCAATCGATCCACCATGAATCCCTACAATAAAAAAACTTTTATATACTATATAGTTAGGTGTAAAAATATGAGGTATGAAATTTTTATAAAATCATGAAAAAATAAAGATCATGTGAAGTCTCAAACATAAACCCTTTCTCTAATATAAAATATTATAATTGATTAAAATGGAAGGTAAATAAAATTGGGGTTGAATTGTATATTAATATGAGACTTTAAATTTTTCAACACCTCACGAATTAAAAGTAATGAAAGATATCAAATTCTAATCAACCTAGAAAATATAAACTCATATTATGTTAGAGTAAATTAATTATTCAAAACATAAATTAAATATATTAGAATTTGTGTACTTCCAAAAAACTGAACATAAAAAATTAAGAACAAGTAAAAAACTTATAGAAATAGTGTAAATAAGAAAACAACAATTACGAATTTAAAAATCATGTACCACTTAAAAGATATAATAAACTCTAGTTTTATCCAAAGTACAAGGAGAATATTTTGATCTGATTTATGGTATCTTTAACTTTAACTGAGTAAATGGTCTTCCATACAATCTTTTAGAATCCCTTAACTTAATCCTTCAGAAGATATCAGTGTCAAAACCTAGAAATGTTTCCTTCATCCTCAGTATCCCAAGTATTATACTATTAGAAGGTAATCTTCACATCCACAAACCATAATCTTGGTTTTGATTTCCTATTTGAATCCCTTTATCAAAACAATCAACAATATCTATATTTTATCACCTAGAAGCTCTATATTCCCATAATTTATTTTGTATCCCACTTTTTCTAATCATGAATCCATGATTCTATTTGTAGTAAATCCTATAGTAGTCAAAATCAACAATCGTTGATATCTATTGTTACTTCATTAGAAAGAGCTTCATCATATTCAGATAAACATAGAAATATTCTATATCCTCTGATGAAGTTATTCTAGTACCACAATTGTACTTGTAATTACAATGAATATAATATAGAAAGAGAAATCATATTTCTATATTATCATGTTATAAATATAAAATTTATCAAAAAAATTTATTCTACATAATAAATAATTAAAAAATCCATCTAGTTATGGTGAATTAAAACACTAATGTTATGCGATTTTGAAAAATAAAGATAAATAGAGTCTATGAATCAATAGTTTATAAGTACCCCTTACCCCATGTAATTATTATTTTTTGGATATTTATTTATATTGGTGTAGAATAAAGGGGTAGATATGATTCATGGGGTGGTTGTGCTTAAATTATCACATGTGGCCAAGTGGAAATAAAGTTAAATGAAACAAATGATATAAGACCTTGAAATAAATAAGAAAGTGTGATAAGGTGCCAACGTGTTTCAATAAGACACTTTGTACTTATAAGTTGAATATATAATTTCATATAGATGATATTATACTAGAATAAAGGATAGAATCAAATCCTTATCTAATATAACTTGGGTTATAACGATAGATTTAGTTTTCAACAAGAAGATACATTCCATATTAAATTATTAGCATCAAATCGATAAGAAAATGAATATAGTTTGATAGAAGAAAGGAATTTTTTTTCATGTTTTTTATTTCTATTTTATAATATATTAATAAGTGGAACTAATTTATTGTTTTTTCAGGATTCCAAAAAGATCCTGGAAAATGAGGTGTTAGTGCTTACTAGTAGTTTCCATAAAATGAATACCATCTCAAATATGATAATAACAAGTGGTATTTTAAACAAGGAGATGCTCTGCTAGAGTTGGTGGAAAGCACTCAAAGGATATTAATAATTTTCTTGAAAATATAAATCCACCAGAGTAAATGAGGAACATAAGTAGCATGTGGTATCATTGGTCAATCATTGATGAGTGAAATCATTTTTTTGAAAATTTTGGTAGAAGGCCATTAATTAAAGATAAAGAGAATACACGAGGATGGTAATGGATTTAGAAAAGATCATATGACCTCTTTCAAAAACTATAAAGTTCAAAATAAGCATCAAAGATAAAAAATACAAATAATTATAATTATAAAAATCCCATTTAGATTTAACTTCGAATGGACTGAAGTAGTTACCTTGATCCTTTCTACAACTTGAAATAGATCTAGTTTTATGGTTGGATTTAAATGTATGAGTGGTATACATTGATATAACACTTTTTATTTCTCACAAATTTTTTGTTTTATTGATTATATATTGATTTTTATGTGAATTTTTGTGATTTCACATGAAAATTTATAATTGAGAAAAGTAAAGATGAATGTGCCTATGGGAGTAGGTGAGTGACATGGATTGGTTTGAGATTTTTAACATAAAATCTCTTTTTCTCAACATTAATTAAACTTAATAGGATTAAAATAATTATTAAATGACTCAAATTCCAAGAATTAAATTCACTAATTGAATTCTACAGAGTAAAGTCTATCTAAGATTGTAAGAATAAGTTTGATGCATGAAGGGTGACTAATCTATAATTAATTTGGTTCAACAAAGTTATTAAGCGGCTGGACTATCAAATATGTAATTATAATAATTTCACTAAGTGGTATCTCCAATGGAAAGAAAGAACAAAGGATATATCAGTAAGTAGACAAGAATGTATCTTCTATTAAAATGTGGTAAATAGTTATAAGATTTCACAAGATGAATCTATTTGTGGAAAGATGTTGAGTTGGATGAGAAGAGAACATAGTTTCAAAGGATATTGGAGATCCCCAAATCCAATCAACTAGAGAATATTTTTATGATATAAGGGGAGAAAAATTTATCTATATATATATTTAATATGATTTAACTAGAATATATAATTTATAGATGGGTATAATAAAATTTTCAATTTGATATTTGTACAGATAAAAGGGGATGAAATATTATTGTATCCCTCTATAGAGTTTAGAGATACTGGGGGAAATGATTCAATATTAAATATGGAAATTTAAAGGCCCTTTTTATTTTATTTCCAAATGGGGGGGGATAGAAAAGGGATTAAAAGTTTTGAGCTGATAAAATATTTATATCCTAAAATTATTGGATTTAAATTAATAGGGGAACATAGATCATCGATTTTGTTGAGTCATTATCAAAAAAATATAATGGGTGATAATTTTAAAACCAAATCATTGTGTGTTTTATTTTTTGATAAAAATTGTTATTGTATTGAACCACTCTTGGAATTTTATATGGGATGAAGTGTTGATTTTTTTTGTAATGAATGTATTAATAATAAACTTGGTAAATCTATTGAAAATAATAGAATTATTGTTGACTATATATAAGTATGAAATACTGTTTTACAATATGAGTTTTGAGTACAATGAGATAGTTTGTTTTTTTGAAAGATATCTAGCTGTAATATAGAAGTTATGTTCTGGAAGAGAAACATGTATTGGAGTAAGAAAAGGAATATCCTGATTTGAAAGTATATGGTTTGAATATGGGTTGATATTTCTAAATTATTATTTGAAAAAGTTATCCTGTAAGAATCAGGTGTAATTCTAGATGGTAGGTTTTTTAGAAAATTTTGAAAGGATGGTTAAGTCATGCCCATGACATTTCATTTAATCATATGGTTGATTAGTAGGAATCATATGGATGAAGGATGATTATATAGTTTTTCTTACGGAAAAGTATAAAATAAAAATTATTATTGTATGGTTCATTATTGGGACCAAGTCATGGAAGTCACCCAATAATCATAAGGTTCATTTTATGGTAAAGGAAAAATTTTCATGGTTAATATAGAATCTTCATTAGGTTGAAATTAAGTATTATAATGTAGAATGGTATATATTAAGGTTTATCTTTGTAAGGATCATCATTATAAGGTTCATATATATAAGGTTCATATTCTTATGGTTAATCTCTATGAGTTTTGTGAAAGTGGATTTGAAAGATTCATCTATGAACATCATAAAGTTCACTGACATTACAAAATTTAGCAATGAGAAGGCATATCAAGGGAACTTTTTTTGGTTAAAAATTTAAATTTTAAGGTATACCCATTTATGAAATTGGGATGTTATGAGGAAAAACATGGAAGATGTTTTTAAGGATAATTTATTTAAATAAGGTTATCCTTATTCCACTATTTAGTATATTTAACATCATTATTGAGGTTATTACAATGATTCAAGAAACTAGTTTTTTGGTAATAAATGAAGATAAATATTTTATATTACATGAATAATATAAAACACATAATAAAGATAACAATTTAGAGAAGCTAAATGTAAATATGGAGTTTGAGATGCAGTTTTATGAAAAGGAAAGTATCACCCCATAATTCCATATGGGTTTTAGTGTGTATTATCAATACTAGATTATGATTGATAAATTAGTCAAATATGATAAAAAATATTGAATTTTTTGGAAGAAATAAGATCATAATATTTGAGGAAGTCATGAAGATTATATGGATTTAAAGAAGAAGAAATTCTCAGTGATTCCATATTTAAAACTATGGAATATATTTCATGTAGAATTATTAAACATGTTGGGCCAAGAATTTTGGAATATTAAATGAGGATGTATCTTAAGAATAATATTGAGGGAGGTTTTATATAATAAAAAATATATATATGTATCTCATATGTGACCTGGTATTTCTATAATAAGAGAATAAGAATAAGAGAGAGTAATCAGTGATGTTATTAAAAAAGATATATTTTCACATCGAAGGAAGAGAAAAAATGATAGAGCCTGCTCGGTATTGAATATATGGTTCTTAAGAAAAGAATAAGAAAGATGCAATACACTAACACATTCCATGAGACAACCCATCCCATTTAAGGAAGAAGTATTGAGTAAAATAGTCATACAAGGGATAAATATTGTAATTTATTATGTGTACAATAGGATAATTCTAGTGTGGAATTATCAGTACTCAAAAGAGTTTATACAATAGTGATTTTAAGAGGACACTGTTTCAACACTCACCTTGAGGTGTTGATCTCATCTAGTGAAAGGAGAAAGGATAGAAAGAAACCTAAAGTTAAATAGTAAATCTATCTAGAGTTGAATATGCACTAAGTTATTCTTTCCTTGATGATCATTGAGAGAAATTTAGGTCTAGAAATTTTAAGAGATATTCTTAGAGTAGTGTGTAAAGAATAATATAAGTTAGATAACCTTGGGTGAGGAGTGAACAAACCCTAAAACCAGTTTATGAAAGTTATCCTTGGAACAAAGTGACCATGAATAGACTGTATCCACTGAACTAGTGAAGTTATAGTTTCTGGTAAGACTGAAACATCTTTGATGTATACTCCTTGGATTATCCCTTAGGGGTGTACTATATAAAATCCTTTTTTCACATAAATCACAGAAATGCATATTTTATTTTCATTCAATGAGGTAGTGTGGGAGATTATTCATGAAATCAGTTGAAGACAATTACTAATAACATGAGAACAAGATCCTAAAGATAATTATAAATGTGTGAAAAAGGAAAAATTATTAAATTTTACAACATCTTGAATCAATCCTTCCTCTCAGGTTTCCTATAGAAATAACATATATCATCCACACAAGGGATTTTATTTTAGTGGTTTTTCTTCCACACAGAGATCATTTATGATGATATATCATCCAATTAAAGTGATTGCTGGTGATGGTTCATCATCCACTTTAGGATTTTTCTTTATAGAGCATCATCCACATAGATGTTGGTATTGGTGTTTCCTCATATAATTGAGAAAATATAGCTATGGTATAATGTTCACATGGGCTTGG
Source organism: Viscum album (assembly GCA_963277665.1). Taxonomy (NCBI): domain Eukaryota; kingdom Viridiplantae; phylum Streptophyta; class Magnoliopsida; order Santalales; family Viscaceae; genus Viscum; species Viscum album. Next base: position 1,450,655,405 of record OY728152.1, on the reverse strand, counting down.
TGATGTCTCGTTCACTAGGTGACAAATCATTCACTAATGATGTTGGAAGGACAATTAATCCTTCACCTAGAGGGGTTGTAATGATGATTCATCATTAACCTATTGGTACTTGATAATGATTATCCATTAACCTTTATTATTATATGATAAGTAATATATCTTTAGTCCATAAGGTGTGTTCATAAACTGATTATATCATCCCATTAAGACACTAGTTAAAGTAGCTATGATCATACATGGTTTGGCTATCGAGAATTCAATGACGTGATGGGCCATATTTGTTACATTATTACCATTTCTTACTAAATATACAAAAATGGATTTATTTGGGGAACCATTGGTGTTGAACTACTAAGTTATACTTAAAATATACTCAATTAACCTAGATAATCAAACAGATTTGATAGTTCATGATGTTGGTATGGTTAAGGGTCCTCTATTGTACAGTTGATCTTGGATGCTAAGACATAGTTGGGAGATGGTAATGGCCCATGACATAGGACCACTATTGTGAGAATATACTTCATTTTTTATACTTTTGAACCTAGTTATATATGATATTACCTTTGGAAATCCTATTTATACTTTTATAACCCATATAAAATGTATAATTTTTCATTTTTTTATTCCATGATGGTTGTTATTTTGTTTTGAATAACACTTAGCTAAGATGTCTATATTTAATGTATTACTATATTGAGATGAATATTTATTGATATTTAATTCACTTAGGTTTTTATTTATTGTTATAAGAGAAGTTATAGTCTCTATGATATACACTGACCCTCACCACTAGTCGGAAACCAATAGTGTAATTGGATGCACTATTGAGTGAAATATCAAATTGATTTGGTCATGATGGTGGAGATATTGTTTAGGGGTATGGAAAAAGTGGTATCAAATCATTGATTATTTTGTTATTACTATTTATAATATATAATACAAAATATATAAGTTGTTTTCAGATCTATTCATGGACCTTATTCAGGGGAATAGTTAACCAACTTACGAGGTGGTAAGTGGTGTGTGTTCATACAACATTTTTGAACCTAGGTTCCTTTAAAAATTCATATGCCTTCTTGTGATTGAAATTACACATTGATATTCTTGATATGATGTAGGTTTTGATTATTTAGTGTATTAAAAATAAATTATAAAATATTTTTAAAATAACTTATTGGTTTCAATTTTTTTAACCAACCAATAGATATTTTATTTTTCCTTCGACATAGGAAGGTTAGTCAGGTGGTCTTGTGAAGTTCCCAATAGATCATACCATTACACTAAGGGGCCATGAATCAATGTAAAACAACCTTTGGAAAAAAATTTCAACATAACATTTTTATAGCTTTTAGTTTTTTAAACCCCTATATTGGTTAAAATGTATGGATCTAATACAAACTCCCAATACATATCACCACATTTAAATAGTAATGGAAAATATAAAAAAATCATCCATATTTTTAAAAGATTTGATCCCAATATAGGAAACCTACTTATTTTTGTGGTCAGTTATTTTCTTAAGACATTGATTTTTCAATATTTTCATAAGTTACTATAAAGTAGAAATTATTACCCTAAACCAAGGGTAGGTATCATCCACTCCTTTAGTCTCATATATATTACACAAGTTAAGTGATCTGTATATTGTATCCCACTGTATTCAATCAATCAACTTCAATGATGGTTTGATTTATACTAGAACCCCCAGTCATCAAAATTCCTCCTCAAAGAAATTATAAAAAATAGTTCCCTAATATTTTTGATGTATCTAAATCAATTTTAAGACCTTTTTCCCTGATATAATTGACTGAATAATGAACACTAACATTAAGAAAATAGATCTCTTACTCTATCATTCAAAAATATAACTTTTGAATCTATATCTACTCTAAAAACATTGAATTCATGATCATATGAATTTCACTACATGAAATCATTTATGCTTTGTATCATTTAGTTTTTTATTTTTCCAAAACCTCTTGATGGTCATCGGTAATTACAGTTCCTACTCCTCTAAACATCAATCCTGATGATCTTTAGGAATATTCTACCCAACCATTATTTATTACGTCTCAATATCTCATTATTATCTGAAATACTAGAGTTAATTATTCCTGTATATAACTAAAATCATAGTGATAAATATGGGGTAATATTGGATAATAATTATAAATCCCCACTTACTCCATTATTCAATCAACCACCTTTAATTAAATTAGAATATATACAGATATAACTTTGTCAAATCTCTTAAAAAACACAGGATCAAATTTTTTTATTGTTCCTATGAAGTTTGGATATAATCATTAGTTCTTTTTGATTAATTTTTTCTCGTTTAATGTATAAATAATATTCCCACAATGGTTTAAAATTCACAAAAATGACATGTGAAATATCTTTTGACATCTTTCAGTCTGTTAATATTTGACTCTTGAATGTTCATTTCTACCTTTTTCTCTATATCTCTTGATTCTTTAATAAAACCAAAAAATTGTCCCCAGTTTTCCAATGGTTTAATTATATTGATCCAATCATATTGTTCAAACAATGGATAAATGTATCTCAATTTCTCCTCTTTTAACCAGATTCAACTTTGACCATATTTATAATTAAAACTCCGTAGCCACTGATCAAATGAGCTTTAGGACAATAGATATTATTTGTTGTCTGCTCTTCATAATTTTTAATATTTTTTATGTAGGTGATTTGAAAATTTGAAATAAAATTATGTCTCAAATCAATGATTATATTTTATGCCACAAGATTTTTAGAGTTCTTTTATTACATCAGCGAATCAACAAAAATTAAATTCCTCTGTGCTTGACATCCAATTCTTAGTGTTTGATGTTCTCCATGTCCATAATATTGGACTTCCTAATATCCCATCTTCATTCAGATTTAAAATTAGTCAATTTCACTTTAATTTCTTCTAACATTTTTTATTTACATCAACCAATGTTTTTTTATTATTAGTGACCTCCTTGAATTATAGCACTCATCAACCAACTTCTGAATTTCAACATCCACTTTGATAATTTATCTTTTGGGGGAATGATTATCATATATCACCCTTAAATGTCGTTACTTTATCCACCATATTCATCCTCAAGACATCTTAAAAGTACAATATTATGATAATTTTGTATTTTTCTATTCTTATCCATCTCAATAATATTTTATTGATTGAACATAATTAACATTGCACCATAAATACAATCATATGTTAATTCTTCTTAATATTTTATCAACTCCCATACTTCATGAGCTCTACAAAGGAATTTTCTTCAACTATTCTCATAGGATAATATTTAATGCTTTAGATCTATAATTTCATATTATTTAGAGTCCATTTAATTTTCTAATACACTATTCTTCAAGGATAATCTATAATTTTTTGTATCTCAATCATTTTTTTAATTTAGAAAACAATCACAATTTGTACATATCTCAGTGTATTATTTTGTATTCAAATAACATCATATAATATTTTTGAATTAATGACCAAAAAATCAGATAGTTTGGTATTTATAATATTTATAGTCTTCATAGAATTCTATTTTATTTCAACTCTACACTCGTAGATCATGTTTTAGTAGTATTACATTTAGAGACATCATATCCTCATATTTTGAAAATAATTGTACTATTAAATTTCTTTGATACCCATTTTGTAAGAGTAAGATACTCTTAAAAACCACCATGAGACTTATTTCCTTAGTTTATTTTAGCTAAAAACACTTTTTATAAGTATAAAAAATATCATTGTTTCGAAAATCAATCTTATAAACATACCTGTTGGTCCTTATAAAATATTCCTTCCATTGTTAAATTTTTATACATGCTTCTCTATTATGAATATTATATAGAGAGAAAAATATTTTTTATATTACATAATGTTCATTCCATTTTTAATTATTTCCCATACATATCAATTCATTTATATACCAAGATCCTTGGATTCCAATCATCTTGTCTCCATTTAACCATACAACTTTTAGATGCCTTAACATTATCAAAAGTGACTCATCATAAATTATTTCATCTTATATCTTCTAGGATTGTATCTATCAAAAAACATTTATTCCAAAAGTTTATATTCCTTATATTCATATTTTAGAACTTCATATTATAACATCTAGAAAAAATTTATCCAATTTTATTAGATAATGATCTCATAAACCTACATCACTTTCCATTGATTCAAAGAAATAGAAAATCAACAGTAATTTGAGGTTAATTTCCTAGTTCATCACTCATGAATACACATCATCTATTATTATCTAGATAAATCATTTAAACATGTTTTGTGTGCATATTCTAGTATATAAAATACAATCTATCTTTATTATATTATTCAACATATTACCCTCTTAAGTGTTTACTTTTAGAAGACCCATTAGTAAAACTATCTTCATCTACATCATATATTGAATTTACTTCTCATTGAAAATAAATATTACATTCATATCCCAATACATTTGTGAAATTAAATCTATGTATTTTGATTTTATTTAACATTTATTTCAATTCCAATGTCAATATTATTCTACCCTTATTGAAAAAAAAATCAAAGATTCATTTTTGAGGGAAAACAACACTCTATCCTATCTGGTCACTTTTAATCATCTCCCATTATCTGACTTTATACTGAGAGTATATCATGAATTATTTTATTAAAGGATGAAATAACTTTTCTTAATCAATGTGGAAAACCTAAATCAACTCTATGTCTTTGTGATCCATAATCATTTTAGAAAACAAGAGTAACTATCTTAGAGAAAAAGTAGTCCATATAATTTTCACCAAGTGATAACCATTCAAAAAGATTCTTATAAGGTGTTTTTAGATGAATTTTTCATTTAACATATTTCATGAAACCATATCAATAAAAAAACATTTAACACATGACATGGTTACTGCGCTTAAAAATAGTTCTTTATTTTACCATCAAAAATGATTTTTTCCCATTTTGATTCAAAATTGATTTATCAAAATAAAATTAGAGAATAGTAAATGTATCACATCGAAGAAAAAATATCTAATTTCAAGAATTTAAATATTAAAAGCCTAATCATTATCATAATTTATAACTTCTAAATATGGGTACATATAATAAATTATTATAATGTGAATACCTTTAACATTTGGAGGTATGGAATCTATATTTTCCACTTGAACATAAAAAATATTGAGAATCACATGTTCCAGTTTCAATCCCCTTATAGGGGTGAAATATACCAATCTTCTTCATCTTGTTTGGTACAAATTAAAGTGTGAAGAGGAGGTGGAAAGATACTAATTGAAGTAAAATATTCTTTGGTAGATATATAATTATTTTATATACAATTATCATAGAAATCATAACTTAATACATATCAATATATTTATTTTACATCAATTCTATTATCTAAGAAATCGATCAATAAATATAAGGTAGGTTAGTGGATCTCCCTTTGTCTCTTACTAATAGAACCAAAAATCATAAGTCATTATTAATATAAAAACTCCCTTCATTTCAGTACCTTGATAAATCTTCAAACGTGCTTCCATTTTGATCATCCTTGCACGATATTCAACAAGTCCCGTTGATTTATTTCTCTTACGTTCAACCTTAAATTTATGTAGAAATTTATTTTTAACTATTGTTAAAAAGGTACATGAGATCTTCTTTTCTTTTTCTTCCAACTTCCTTGTCTCATAAAACTAATCTATCCAAATAGTCATAATAACATTCAAAATATGTTCAAATTATTTCTTGTGCTAATATTTCATCCATATTTGGCCCTTCAAAGCATATGTGTCTTCTGATGCCTACTTCCTTTGATTTAGAATCCTCTAATATTTCATTAATATTTTCCTTCATTTTACAAGAGTATGACTACCCTAATTATATCTTCTAGAATATCTCTTAAAATTATTTATGTTACCTTATTTAGTTAACTTAATGATCAAAAAATTATTCTTTAAGTATTTTATACCAAAAAATACCCTTATTACATTCTTCGATTGATATTTCTTTTTATCATATATTACTTTAATAAGTGGTAATTTATATTGCCTGTTTTCTCTATTTCATCAAGTGTAACATTTTCCCATTGTAAAATCATATCCATTTTGGTATGAAATTTTTTGTTACTTTCTTCTTAGATGTACTCTTCTGGGTAACTTATATTTATTTCCATCTAAAGGATGACTTACATTTTATTTTCCTTTTTTTTATTTAACCTTTATGGTTGTATTATTTTAGTTGGACTTGAATATTTTTTGGTTTATGTAAACTAGAACTGGTTATCATGATGACTATTTTCATTAAAAATTTGAAAACTATTCTCAAGATTAATGAATATTTTATTAGTAAAAATTTGTAACTCTTTTTGTGTTGGTTGGTTAAATTTATTAGAATTTATCTTAACTTCTATATTGATCTCCCTTAATGTAATACGTATCTATTTTCTTATATTTGACATGTTATGATGATAATAAAAGGCCTTATTTCTCAACTTTTCAACACACTAGGATTATCCAACAAATATTGATCACTTAATTTAATTTGTATTATATATAGATTTGAAACATTATTGTTTTAGAGTATGAGTCGAATTATTTTTGACACAAAGTGGTGAAATACTTTTATTCCATGTTTATACTTATAACTCTATAGATGTAATGAGTTTACTAAAAATATTCTTTAACAATTTTTTTCATATCTTGAGTTTTATCCCACATTATTAAATAGATTGGAATTAGCATAATCATAATATTTGGAACATAGGGTTACTTTCTTTTATAATGTCAAATAAGATATGTCATGGACTAAATTCAATCTATTTCTATTACTGACTGAGTCTAACATAAATCATGCCTCTTGTTATGAACTTTAATGGTATAATTTATTATATTAATTTTATGTGAAGATTAAACTTGAGTAACTTATTTGTTTCTGAATTTTATTTCCAATTAAATATACGTTAATCCAGAAGTTTTTTCTGATCTTCAAGAGTTTTTAATTTATCTTTACATTCAACTTCCATCTTATGAAACTATTGTTCATGAAACATAATCATATCTTTCTAGGTATTTTCATGTTATTTTACTTGTTTTTACTTAATCTCATTTTGATCATCTTTGATATCCACAATTTATTTATGAGTATCTTCTAGTGAATAAATCTACTTTTAGAGAACTTCCCTAAAGCACATATTTCTATCAAAAATTCATTTTCAATAATTCTTCAGAAAATGATTTTTTTCATTGAAAGTGACATAGATTATTCCATCAATTCTAAAAGTCTTGTGAGAGTCCTATATTTTTGAAACATCTTAACTAATGCATTCTTCGTGTCATTAGTTTATTATTTTAACTGTGTTTTTTTCATCTTATAGACCCATGATAAGTGAAAATATATATGTGATAACATCAATAGGTAATTTTTTATATAATAATTAATTTTAAATTAAAAATATTCAAATAATTAAATATATTTTTTAAAATTTAATTAGATTTTTCTAGAGGATCATTTATAGTAGATTTATTAGAATAACTACAACACTAATTACTTTTAGGAAGTGGTGAATCCTAATTCTATTGGTTCTAAGGATTTATCCTCCCCAAATTCTTTTCCAACCTACTCTTCCATTTATTTAAATTTCTATAAAATTCTTCCACATTGATATTAGCTGAGATAAAATTTTATATCTCCAAGAGAAGATACATCATAACTTATTCTTTCCTAAATTGAGGATTTTTTTTGATTTATGAATATCTTAAAATCATGAAGAGTAATTTCGAATTTTTTTGAAAGAATATACATCTAATTAGATGGAACCAATATTATCTCTAATACCAATTGAATTTACCAGTTTATCATGTAGTCACACTGATAGGGGAAGGGGTTGGGTGAATCAGTTTAAACCTTCTTTAATGAAAATTTTCAATATGTTTTTTGTACCTTTTTAGTTATTCTTACCTTTATCTTGGTTAATATTGATAGATCTATTTATGCACTACAAAAACACATCCCAACATGAAAATAGTAAAGAAGTGTAGGAAAGATAAATCATAAGATATTGACAAGGTTCGATCCCATTGTGGGAATCCTACTCCTTACTATGTGTGGTTATTATCTTAAGACAACATTTTTCACTATTATCAAAAGTGAATGGACTGAGAAAGTTAATATTTATATCCCAAGGTAGGTATCATACACTTCCCTATTCTATACTATTTTACACAATTGATTATATATTTATACTACATCCCATAATATTCATCCTCTTGACTGGAATGATGGAATTGATTATACTAGAATCAAAAGTATTTAAAGTTACACCTTAAGTAAATCCCTAACAAGATCTTACTTGATATCCTTGATATACCTACATCAACTATAAGACCTTCTTCCTCAACACCATAATTCAAATTCAACTAAATAATCAATTCCATCTCTATGAGAGTTCGATACATACTCTCTTATCTAGAAACATATCCTCTAAATCTCTCACTACACCAAGAAATTCAACATTAAGATCATATATAGGTTTCCACTTGATGTTTTACTTGATATATATCTTTATGTTTCCTATTATCAAAAATCCTCTTACTGATACTTTAACATACATTTTAAAAATTCTAAAAAGTTTAACCATAGTGATATTTTAGAATGTAGTGGTCGAACTATATTTTTCATATATCAATATCTCATAGTATCTCAATTACCTGATTGAAGACCACCTTTGTATAACCAAACTGACTCTGACAAATCATGGGAAGGCATGATTATTATTTTGAATCCTAACTAACTTAGTTCTTTAAAAATCCACATTCAGTTACTTATGAATATATCATGAATTGGATTTGTCAATGTTCTTATAAAACTAAATTAAAAAAATATTTAAGTGTCTTAAAATTATTATCTATAATCACAAATTTGTATTAATGATTTTTATCATTGAATATAGAACTCAATACTACTATAGTGATTTTGAATCCACATAAATGATATGTTAAAAAACTTTTTTCATCTTCCAATCATTTAATGTAAAATTATTTAATGTCTATTTTTGCCTTTATCTTCACAACATTTTATTCTTCTAACTAACCATGACATTAATCTAGAGATTCCATTGTTCCCATTTTTTTGTTACAACCAATTGGTTTAAATAACAACTAATTTAATCTTATATTCTCTTCCTCTAATCAAAATTATCTATAATAACTTTTATCTTCAAATTTTTTTAGCATCCAATCAATAAAACCTTAATAAATTAAAGATTCCTTAATGTCTTGTCATCATAATATCCAATCTTAAAAAGTGAAGTGATTTCACAACATGAAAAACTATCATGGATAAAAGCAAAGCCTATATTTCATGACTCTATAATTTCCATAGTTCTTTCTTCAAATAATTGAATCCATCATACTTCACTTCTTTTATTGTTGAATTCTGGTGCATGGCTTCTAATGTTCTCTATATTAACTTATCAGAACTTTCCTAGCTCTCATATTATTTCATCCTATATATATTCCAACTATACTTGTGTTTATTATAAAAAATTGTATTTAAAACATCCATATTTTATCATTATTACCGAGTAGAATTTCTTATGGTAATTAACAATCACATTCTCATTTTCTTCTTCCACTAGGATATTTTATCTTCTCATTCATGATGCTTATAGGCCATTCTTAAATTTTATTATTTTATTATTCATATTAATCCTTCAGAAATGTAAAATGTTTTGACTTATAAAACATAATAATTTATAAATTCTAAAACATAATAGACTTCTTATATGGATTAAATATATTTAACATTACACAACAAATAATATTACAGGTCAATCCCACATGAGTGTCTTTCAACTCTCGGACTTCCTTTACTCTGAAAATTATTTTTATTTAATCGTGCATGTATGTCAAATTACAAGGATTTAACTTTATATTATATAATTCTCCAAAATTCATTAAAATTGATAATCCATGATTATTCCAAGATAAACTAAAACTTATTATATCAGAGGACGTTTTGGATTCTTTTCTAGATTCATAATTGATTCTCAGATCAATGTGATGTATTTATCCTTGAAAGAAAAAAACTACATCATCTAACTTAATGTCATAACTACTTAGATTTTTTTGGACTTAAAACTCCTCATAGATTCTTCAAGATCTGATTTTATTGAATCTATTTATTTATAACTCATTTTTTGGTAGTATATCTTTTATAAAATTCATCTTCTCTTTTTTAGAAAAATAATGGAGTATAATATTTCTTTTATTAACATTTTAAGAGTAAATTACTCTTAAAAACCAATATGAGTATTATTTACTTATGAATTTTATATCAAAAAAAATTATATAAGAGTAAATGAATCTTATGATTTTGAGAATTACTTTTATGAACCCCCTACCGATCCTTATGGAAACTTTTCACCTTTACTAATTTTTCCTGCATGATTCTCCATAAATAATCTTCTGTATACTGGAAAAAATATTATTTATTTCTTATTATTCATTCTATAGTTTATTAAAACATAAAAATATCAATTATTTTATCCACTAGAGTCATGGGAATTTTCCCCCTTATCTCTGCTTCACTATATAACTTTTGGAGTCCCAACAGTTCACAACTGTGACTCATCTTCTTGTGTTTCATCTAATAACTTCAATGAGTGTATCTACTAAAAAATTACCCTTGATAATATATCTTCCTCGAGTACATATTTAGGTAGATTTGCTACTTAAAAAATCATCCAAATATAATAGATTTTTCCCTCTACAACCTTCAATACATTTCATCCATTCATGCTTAAGATTATCTCAACAATCATTATATTTCAATGCTCCACTTCATTACTCCTAGTGACACATCTTCTTCTTTTTTTAATGATAAATCATCCAACCACATTCATCTCATATTGTGTGGTGGTATATCTATAATATAATTGTTTTTCACCATCTAATGAATTATATTTCAGAGTGTTAACTTATTTAAAACTCTTCAACAACACCATATTCTTCTTTATCACATACTGAAATTATTTAACATTAAATTTTCATTAACAAAAAATAAAACATTCATATAATAATATATTTAGGATATTATTCTATTGGATTCAAAGTTATTCACTTATGGAAACAATATATTTATTGTGTCTTTTACCAATACTCACTAGGTGGGTAAAAAGATTAAAAGTTAAGTGATCTTACATTGTAGGTGAATTCAGTGTTGAAGGCAGTTTCATTCTCCAATGTTTTCAAACTTTTTGGTCAAATTTTTTTTGCACAAATGAAATTTTTTATAAAATTAATTTTTAGAATAAAAAAGTTCATGTCCCAATGTCATAGTTTCACAAAATATTGGAGTTTAATGAAAAACAATGTTTCTTGAGCATCTGAAAGATGTGTTAATGTTATTGATATTGAGGAAACCTTTTTTTTGGGAGTGATAGAGATTCATGAAAGATAGGTTGAAATTAGTCAAATAAAGGTGAATTACTTTTTGGGTGCGATCGAGTTTTGTGAAAGAAAATTTGACATTGATGAATTAATGTGAAATTTTTTCCATGTGTGATAGTGTATCATGAAAATTGATGATTTTTGCAAAGGTCATGGAGTTTCAAGAAAGCCGTACTATTTAATGAAAGTGTGACCCTCCCCTATTAATATGTGGATACTTGGCATACGATAGTCAAAAAAAAATTAGATGAGGGATGATAAATCTGATTTCATGAAGGTTTTATATAAAAGTAATTCTTAGGTGAATCATAAAATTTACGAGAACAAAATTTTCAGGAAAAGAATTGTTGAGAAATAATTGATGCAAAGTAATTTTAGTGTAGGGGTTTTATGAATTTTTGTAGTTTCATGAATGTTATGAGTTTTAGGAAAATTAGAAATTTTTAAAAAGTTGGGAGTTACATGAGAGTTGTGAGTTTCACGAACGTAGGTAGTTTGGTGAAATTAGATATTGCTTTAAAAAAAGGGGTTTCACGAAAATGGGTTTTCACAAAATATACTTACACAAGAATACATGAACTTAGGAAACGTTTTTGGAATGTATTGAAGCATCATAAGTGGAGCTACATGATGAAAAAAAATATTATTCATGTTCTCTGATATGGAATAATCCTTGAAGTCGATAAATTGAGAAAACATCACCAAAATTAGTGATCATGGGGGAGTTGATGGAAGTGATCTGAGGGAGGAATTTCTAGATCCCTAAAATTCTTGTAATGTTAGTGTTCTTGGTATGGAGTGACCCTATCTAATCAATTATAATCCATACAATCTAGTAAATCTCAGTGGACTCACGAATGAAAAAAAGTGTCAGCATAAACTCCTTAGAATAATAGTTAATGGTTGACCATGTAAAACTACTATGCTGTGGGCCTATTTTTTCGTATGGGTGCTTGGTACTTTCATTTTTCCTTTAGATTGGATTAAGAAGTTCCAACTAATTTTTAAAAAATATTCATCACATTCAATGAAAAAGTTTACCCCTTTTTTCACCCCTCCCCTCCATGTACGTTTAGGTCTATAAAAAGTGGTAAAAAATAGAATAGGTTGTAGGAATTAAATATATCTTCTATTTATCTTTTTTATGGAGAATTCTGTAAACATCATGGGAGTTACCAATTTTAAGGGAAGAAAAATCCAAGTTTATATGAATATAATGATAAATATTTTGTGATCTCTTGGGATGAATTTTACTTATTCTATAGTTCAAGGGATTCATTTTATTGATATGAAGAATCATTCTATGACTCAAACTAAAATTAAATTTCTTTATCAACTTGCTAAAGATCACTATTCCCTTTATGAATCACTATCATATCAAATATCTTTTAATCTAATGAGTTTCAATATAGCCAAGTCTCTATGGGAGAGAATAGAAAATATAAAAAAAGGTGATAAAATAGTTATAGTGGAAAAACTTCTAGTTTGAACATTCGGTATGATGATTTGAAAATGAATCAAGATAAAAATTTACATAATTTATTTAATCAAATTAATGATGTTACTAGAAAAATTTTAGGTCTTGGTGATGAAATTAAGGATGTTAAAATTTTTAAGAAAATATTAATAAGTCTTCCACCTATATAATATACTAAATTGGAAGTCCTTGAGGAAAGGGATCTATCTAAGATTTCTCTAGATGATCATGTATGTAGTCTAGTGGCTTATAAAGTGAGATTTAAAATATGAGATTAAACAATTTGAGTAATCATGAAAATATAATTCAAATCCATCAAACAAATTGACATTTCCATAGGTGGTGATTATAGAGATGATTTTAATGATGAAATTCCTTCCCTTGTTCCTAGAAAATTCAATAGAGGGAAATGGATATTTGAAGGAAATCTTTATTTGGATTGTTCTAGGCATTGAAAAGCAGGTAAGATTTTATCTTGGTGCTTAATAAAATTTTATTTCATAGAAAGTGAAGAAAAGAAAATGCATAGGCCTCTAAGGGGGATCTATAAAAAGATAAATTTCAAAATAAGGAAGAAACTATATAGGAAGAGAAAAATTTTCAAAGAGGAACAAGATGATTAATACTTTTTAGAGGATGTATAATCAATGTTTAAATTTGATGTTGAATATTCTATGACTACTATAGTTGAAAATTCATAACATATTAAAGAAGAATAAAATTAATTTGATGGTTTTTTCAATGTCAAGGTGGAAATTAAGGTTTCTCTTGACGAGTTTGACATTTAAAGAAACAAAAATAGAAAAATTATTTATTTTTAACAAGACATCTGTGTATCTGAATGAAATTGAAGCAAATATTGGTTGACTTCAATTATTGGTATAAGAACATTTAACAAATCCTAATACCACAAAATAGGTTTTGAAGTTTAAACTAAGGATTAAAGATAAAGAAAATGTTATCAAGGAACTTATATCAATATTAGAGGAAAATGATATGATAGTTATATAACATTTAGAATAATTTTCTACCTTAAGGAGTAAACTAGAAAATGAATCAAAATCAAAAGACATGAAGAAGAAATTACACTTTGGAAGGTTTTCTAATGTAGATCTATTAGAAAAATAATTAAAAGTTGTTCCAAAGGAGTATATAAATCCTTGAATTATTAAAGATAAAATTTTATTTGAAGAAGTGGAATTTGATGAGAGATAGAAATATCAAAGGATAAACAAAGATGATCCAAAACAAATGGAAGTAGAAATTTGTACATTTCACAAAGTTTCCTAATGTCCTAATAGAGATTGCTTTGAACAAAATAAAGAAGAGAGGTGAAAATTATATCTAATTATCCAAAGATTATTACCAACCAAAAAACATTGAAAAGTAAGGGACATGTTGAGGAATCAATTTGAGAATATATTTTCCCTTATAAAATGTCAATTTTATGGTTTTCTAGGTTATACCATATCTTACTATGAAGAGGGAAGGAGCTATTTGAATGTCAAATAACCTGGTAGTCAAGAAATTAGAATGATACCTTATCCTTTATTGTATATAATAAATAATTCCTATAGATATTATTTTCACTCTTATAACTTTTTCCATAATGTTATTCATTGCAGGCAGAGGAAAGGTGGAAACCATAACTACAAAACTCTGAGGAAAGTCAATAATGGTCAAACAATTACAATTAACCTTGAAAATAAGTATTCTCATATAGAATAAAAATATTAGTATCATTAAATCATTATTTGATAAAATAGATTCAATAGTACATGTTATAAATCCAATCAATCAGGTATTTGATGGATGGAAAAGGATAATATTGAGATATCCCACCTGATAGAGGTCCTTCTCAAAGAAAAAAAATAGTATCACATGAATTCATGACAAAATATTCTCATAACAGATGATAGAAAATACATATTTGTTTATAGATATTAAATAAAGTGTTGATGGAATACTGATATTCTTTAATGATGGTTCCTTAAAGATCAAAGGTAGTGGAAATATATAATTATAAAAGGATGATCTGATAAAAATAAAATTTCTCTATATAGGAAGGTTCCATTAAAATATTATAAGTGTAATTCACCTCTATGACTAGAGACTTTTAGTGACGTTTAATTAGAAATATTAAACCTTCAAATAAAATACATATGTTTCACTTATGAGAGGATGTGGGAAATGGTAATTTATACTAGGTTTATGGTAAAAGAAGCAGTTTTTTCACGACAATTAAAGGGGAAGACACCTTCTGGAATCTTAGATTTTGTCACATTGATCAACATAGCATGAGAAAAATATCCAATATAAATTCTGGTTTATACCTTCCTAATCGGAATCATGACTAAGAAAATACATTTTATGATTGTATATGAAGAATCATTGTTTATAATTCTTATCACCTGATGAACAAAAGGGTATCAAATCTTCATAATCTAGTCCACATAAAGAGATGTACATAATTATTTTATTTATGATTTTAGTATAATAGAATGTGTTATGTTTATAAAATATAAATACGAAGTGAATGAACACATGAATAGATATATATATGATGATTTTATAATGAAACTTTATACACAATCAAGATAAAATGATCTAAAAATGGAATAAAATACACATTCGTTAAATTTGAAGACTACCTTGAAAAACATGGGATCAACCAGGAGGTTTATGTTGTGAGAAAAAAACAACAAAATAGAGTCATTAAACTCATAAATAGAAAGGGGAATAATACAGACACAACTATACTTATTGATAGTTTTGTTCCTCATCATTATTAGAAAGTGAGTATTCAATTTGTGGTAGAAAGTCAAAATCAAATAGGGATTTTTTTTCATTTGGAACAATGAATGAAATCAAGGTATATTTAGTGATTCTAAAAATGATGGAATATTACATGGATATTAAATTATGAGTAAATCATATAAGTTCAACAATAATCATCTTTGAAAGATTTTGGAAACGAATGATATCAAGATCATTGAGGAAAAAATTATGAATAACTTGAAGAGATCGTAACTTTATATGATTTAAGATAAAGAAGAAAGTGGATAAGGGACAGATTCAAATAAAATAATTATGGAAGTCTTTCCTAAAAATCAGGGTTCTCTAAATGATGTTGATTGAAAAGTAGAATGAAAATAATAAACCATTACTGAAGAAACTCTACGAGAACCTCATAGTAGAAAGAGAAGAACATAAGTAAATCAATCCAACATCATTGGGGATTATACTGCACCAATATATTCAAGGATAATGAAGAATAATAAAATTTTTTCCTTGCTATCAATAATGAATCCAACCTGATTTGAAGAAGTAGTGAAGGTTGAATCATGGGTAAAGTCCATGAATGATGAATTGGATCTTATTGATACAATCAGACTTGTGATCTTGTTTAGATCCTAGAAAATCATAATGTGATTGGAACAAAGTGGATCTTTATAAAAATGGAAAAGTAATGAGATAAAAAAACATGTAATACTTGGTGTGTAAAGAATATGAAAAGATTTATGGAATTGATGATGAATAAAAATTTTCTCCAATAGCTCAACTATATTTTATTAGTATCTTCTTATCCATGGTGATTCAATGAGGGTAAATTTTTTATCAGATTGATGTCAAAATGAAATTATTAATTGGTGTTCTTAAAGAAGATGTCTATATTGAACAACCAGTGAGATTTCTAATTGGAAATGATGAAACAACGGTTTATATATTTAAGAAGGATCATTATGGTCTGAAGAAGAAACCAAAATCATGGTATTCTCAAATGGGTTCTCATATAAAAATCTATAATCTAAGATATTAGGTGTTGACCATAATCAATATATGAAGCATTATCATGGGGTTGAATAAGACATGTATTAGTGGAAGAAATTTCTAATCACATGAACTCAGAATATGAAATTTCCATGATTGGTGAAGTCCTATAATTGTTGGGGTTATATGTGATTCGAAAGAAGTAATACCCCTTCATTTCTGAGGAAAATTTAACAAGAGATCTTTGGATGAAATTCAGCATGAATGACTCTACAACAATGTCTACTCTTATTGATGCCAAGAACATTTATGAAAAGAATTAGAATAAGAAATATATAGATCCCAACTTGTACATGGGGATCATTGGATGATTATTTTATTTGAGTGAAACACATACAGATATTGTCTTTGAAACATTTTTAGTGGATCACTTAAAAATTAATCTTAAGGAGGATCATTTTATAGTTGTTAATAGAATGTTTAGGTATATTCAATGTACTATTAAATTTAGATTATATTGTTATGTAGGAAGGGATAATGAATTTTTAGAAATGTATGATGAAGATTAGGTTAGAGATATGGTGGATTGAAATTCCACAAGTGGTAATGCATTCTTCATTGTAAAAAAAATGTATAGGCTGGTTGAGCAAGAAACATGAAATACTTCTCTTAGAATAGATAAAATATAATATATCTCTATAAGAAAAGCATATACTTCATTATTTTAGATGAAGAAACAACTTAATGATATTTTTAGGATGTGAAACAACAGATGTTGATACTTTGAAAAGAAATGACCATGATCAATCCCACAAAAAATTCAGTTCAACTATCTCAAACCAAACATCTAGATATCAAATATCACTTCGTTGAAGAAAAATTTGAACAAAGTGTGATTAAAATTGATCATGTTGGAACTAATGATCATGTAGATGACATCCTGACTAAGAATTTGGTAGCACCAATGTTAGGGAAACATCATTAGAACCTCTATGTTAATTCACTTTCAATTTCTTTGGGAGTTTAAAGTATAACCACTCTCCAAATTTTTGTTAATTGTTGTAGTCTATTTATGTATGTGATGAAGGTTATAGGGAGAGATATGATCCATGGGGTATTTTTTTGTGCACTAAGGGATAAATATTGTTTATTTAGGTTTATTTATAAAGGTGGGGAATGGTAAAATTCAATGTAATGTTTGCATAAAAATTTGTTGGTCCCTAAAAAAATTAAATTATCTCATGATACTCTTTTTTATACACCATGATTTACTCACATATGCATTGAGTGATGGATTTTTTATTTCACTCATATATGGTTTTTTCAAGGATGGTTATTTATTGAAATTTTATATATAATTCCAATAAATTGAAAGGGAAATATTGTTGAAATTCGAGGGTTTTTAAAACTAGAAACATATTTTTTTTGTGTTTGATGTCAATACACACTGGGTTGAACAAGGAGTTCTCAAACCATGTGATCTTATGATGCATCTAGCTTCAATGTTAATGGTTGTGTGGTTATCTAGTGTTTTTGAAAATTTTATTCTTGAAAATCTAGAGAAAAAATAAATATTCCTGAAAGTCGAGTATTTATATTAAAAAAATGTTAATTCTCAAAGGTATAGTTTTTAAAAACATTATAGTTTTATGAGAAATCAAGTTTCTTGATCTTGTGAAAGAAAGGTTGGTATTGGAGAAATCAAGGGGCATATTTTTTTAGTGTGAAAAATTTTAAAAATGGCAGATTAACATTATTGAAATCAACATGATATGTTTTTTTGGGTATGATAGTTTTTCATGAAATACAAGTTAATATTGGAGAATCAAAGGGACACATTTTCTGTGTGCGATAGAGTTTTTAAAAAATTGATATTTTTTTTGCGAAAGCCACAGAGTTTCAAGAAAGCTATAGAGTTTCACAAAATGGTAAACCTCACCTATAAATAGGTGTATTATTATTATATGATAGTTAAAAAAGTGTTTTGATGAGGGATGTTCACTCTGATTTCTTAATGTATTTACACAAACCTAACTCTTTTGAAAATAACGAAAACACTAGTTTCATGAAAATAATGGCTAGAAACAAACTTATTGTAAGGGATTTTAGTTAATGAGTTTTGATAAATATAGGATTTTAATGAATTTTAGGTGTTTCATGAAAGTTTGGAGTTTCACAAAAGTTGGGTGTTTTTTAAAAGTGGGTAGTTTCACTAAATATGACAATGATTTAAAAGAAAAATGGGTTCTGTAAAAAAGAGTGTTTTGTGAAAGATACTTACAAGAGTATTAATGAACTTGGGAAAAGTTTATGGAATATATAGAATCTTTATAATTGGACCTACATGATGAAAAATATCATCTTCTAGTGCTTTGATATTGAAGAATCCTTTAAGTTGAAAAACTGAGACACACTTCACCCAAATTAGAGAACAATAAACTGTCATTAGAAGTGATCCAAGGGAGGTTGTGTGCCATCCATAAAATTCCTATAAAGGCAGTGTTCTTGGAATAGACTGACTATATATAATCAATATTAATTCAAAAAATCTTATGAATCTTAGAGTATTTAGGTATAGTAGACACAATATCATTTTATTCTTAGTAGAGTATTTATTATTGGCGAACCAAGTAACATTTCTAGGCAATGTGTTTATTTTTTCATTTGGGTGTTTGTTAATTACACATTTCCATTATAAAGTTTTAACAAGCTCCTAATAATATAGGGAAAAGATCTATATTATTCAAAGAAAAAGGTGTAACCCTATTTCACCCCTCCCCTCTTAGGGAGTTCTAAGGTATAATATCTTTTATATGAGAATTTACCTAGCTTAGAATCGTATGTGTGAACCTTCTGTCATAGGGTGTGCGTTTAGGGTCATGAAATATTCCCTTTTTGTTACTCACAGAAAACTTTGGTATTTTATACTATGATGAAATCAGGATTTGAGATATTCACTTAGTATTGTAGTGAAATTATCTTATAGAGACATCTCATTGAACACACAGAGGATGGGGATGACAATTCCCCACTAATAGAAAAGCAAAATCTTCCTCCTGTGCCTATTCCTCCTATTAATTAGAAAATCCAAGAGATTATGCTTTATATGTTAGAGTCTCTAGGTAACAAGGAACCAAGGTTTTATCTAACCATGTAAGACTTGACTAAGGAGTACCAACTATATCAACCACCACTCTTTGTGGGTGAGGGTGGATAATAGGCTTCCAAGCTCTGGCTTGAGTGTATACAAACTATCATTTCTCATTTTGGGATGCCTTGTGAGTGGTGGGTGATTCTTGCTGCTTACATTATTTTAGGACCAATTCACCACTAGCGAGACATTATATTCCAACTAAACTAGCATAAATACTATCATTTGAATATTTATATGCTCTATTTTTTCATAATTTATTACAAGACACTTTAAGGTATAATATATTTAGAGAGTTCATGTATCTTTTTCACGCAGTAGGATAATGATGCATTTTCCCACATAATTTTCTAATTTAATATGGGTTTCACCTACACTAGTTAGTGATAAGTCTACCATGTTTATTTATTTTAAAGAATTATATAGTACTTCTATTTTATCATCAGTAAATATATCTTGGTTTATATCCTTATTGAAGGTTGGGAATTAGGCTAGTATTATGAAGCAATAAAAATTGAGGGTAGATCATTTTGGGAACATGCTTTTTCTTCCCTTCCTTGGAGTGGGTCATTGGGTGGTAGGAAGTAGAGGTACGGGGAGTATCTAAAGGGAGGTGACATAAATGGATGTTAGTGAAGGGGTTAATTAGAACCTATGAGAAGAAGATCATCAATTAAATTCAATTAGAGTGAAAAAATAGGGCATATTTGAACTAGCTGTGATAGGTTGATAAATGAGTTTTATAATTATTGATAGTTGGGGAGCCTATAGAGGTTATTTGTAATTACATAAAGACCATATGGAATGCATGGATTTATATTGACTTTGGGTTTTAGAGTATTATTAGGGGAATAATAGAAGTATAATAGTTGTAAATACTTTCGTTATTCGTGTTGTGGAGTAGTTTATGGCTTTTAGAGGTAGTAGAAACAACACTAGTATGGTGATTCCACTTAGGGGAGCTAGGTATCGAGAGTTTATGACTAAATCTATGACAATGATAAGAGTCCTATCATATTGGGTGGGGTGACATCAACCTTTCAAGGTACAATTTTTATGGAATAGACCGAATTATCCATTTTATTTGATATAGGCTCATAACACTCATTCATATTTGGGTATCAATTCTGGGATCTACATATTATTTTAAAGTGTCTATATTGGGTGATTTTTATTTATATTCCCTTAGGGGTCTTATTAGAAGGTATCCATATATTTCCAAAGTGTTCAATGTGATACTTAGATAAATATTTTTCTAGGATTTCATCATGTTGGAGAAACAAAACTTAGATTAGATCCTTTTGATGGATTGTTTGAGTTAGTATCAAGTGAACATTAGTTTTCATGATTAATGAGTATCTTTTATTTCCTCAGTGGGTTATTTTCATACCAATATCTGTTTATGATATTTATAAGAATGTTATTTGGGGCTTCGACATCAACAATTAATAATGATTATTAATTATTTCCATAGTATTGTTCTAGGAGATGAAGAGACATGTTAGACAATATTTATTCTTATTTTTGATCAGCTACATAATTTCTTTATTAATGATTTCTTGGGGTTTCTACTCATGAGGTAGATTGAGTTCATGATCGATATTATTCCAAAAACAAAGCCTATATCAATTATATATTATTATATAGATCTTATTGATCTAAGAGATCTAAATTCTTAACCAGGGGATTTTGATGTTAAGGAAATTATTCACATGAGCATGTCCCCTTGGGTATCAATTTAACTATTCAAAAAATGGAGATGATTTTTTTGTGAATTTGGGTCTATTATGAGAGACTAAACAATATGGAGGTTAAAAATTAATATCATCTTCCTTGTATCAATAAACTATTTGATCATTTTAGATGTTCAAAGGGGTTATCCAATATTAAATTGAGGTTGGGTTATCATCCTCTATGCATGAGTCCCATAGATAGACCGTTAACTATTTTTATAAGTTGATATGACCTTTATGAGTAACTCATGATGCTTTTAGAGTTTAAAAACACATTGAAAATATTTATGTCATTGTTTAATATGGTCTCCAATCCATATCTATATTTGTTTCTATTTATGTTCCTTAATGATATTTTTGTATTCCCCATGTTGAGGATAGATCATGCTCACCATTTGGAAATTATATTGAGCACATTGTGAGTGAATCAACATCATATTTGATATTAAACTACTAGATTTATGTGGATATTTTCTTGGTCTGATCTTGTGGCGGTATGGATTCGTTTAATCCCGATTGGAAAAGATCATTTCTGCTTTGCTACAATGACCCTGTAGAAGGGTATTTCTATTCTACTCCTCCCTACAAAGAGATCTCCTTTATAGAAGATCTTATAGGATGCTCTTAAATAACTGTGAATCAAACCAAGACCCTTATTATCAAGTGCTCAGGTGAAGGTACAATTACAATGATGATTGACCCGAATGCGATTATGTAAGGGATTGATTTTGGAAAATTCTATGATCTTGGGTTTTCTCCTATGAAAGGGGGGAAATGATTTGGTCTTATTAAAATATCAAGGAACACATTTCTCATTGATGGAACATTTCCAATTGGAAACTCATTCTGATCAGTAAGGCCTATTTTTTTCAAAATCAAGAAGACCTAAATGCGATCTGGTGCTTGGGTACTCTCAAAATGAAACCATGGATCCTTGTCCTCTCAGAATGGGATGTGAATTTCAATCCTTTCACCCCAAAACATTCAATTTATCAGGTCCGGGAAAGGATTCATGGGATACCATTGATCTAATGGCACATAAAAATCTTAAATGATCTAGATTTTGGAATCGATGATCCACTGAGAATTGACCAATGCACAATTAATGGTGACCTCGGTCTATATGCCGAAGTTATCATTGAGATTGAAATATAATCTATCCTCTAGAACATGTGTACCTGGATGTTAATGACCACCTCATTATGGTAAGTTTTGATTTAAAAAATATACCCAAATATTATGAATACTACAGAATGGTAGGAAAAGTAATAGACAATTGTATAATTGTCCATAAATTTTCTAAGCCAACTCCAAGCAGCACTTCTTTGAGGGAAGTCTCGTGAGGTGGAAATGAAAAAAAAGAAGTATGCGAGAAAGGAAACTACAACATACTCAAAAGGGGTCACATGGGATAAAAAAATATAATACTAGTAGGACCTGTGCTGAATTGGTGGAATAGGAGGAATAACATAGTCAAATCAATAAGAAAGCTAGAAACTAAATCCACACATAGATAGACAAGATGACTGGAAGTGGTGATGAGTCTCTTAATCTCCAGGATGTTTTTGAAGACATATTCTCACTTTCATTCAAAATGAAATTTGAAACCTTCAACATGAACCTGATCAACTCAAACATTCTCAAGGTCATCGGTTTGGATGCCACATCCGTTGTTGAATGCATTCATGCTCCTCCCACTAGGTAGGAGTCTGAGGCCACATTGATTCATAAATATAACACTTTCATGGTATATAATACCCCACTTAAGCTAGAATCAATTTCTCGGGGAAGGTACCCCTCTCAGGTGAGTCTTGAAGTCACTCCAATGCAGACTCTTATTATTAAGAATTCCAACAAGAATGAGATGATAAGATCTAAAATTCATAATGAATTCTAGCTAAAACAGAAAGGTGGATTTCCCCGCAATCATAACCAATTATGAGATTCCTTCACTGGACCTTCTTGGGGTGGGAAAACCCTAGCTCTTTAAGCTCCCTTACAATCCTTTCAGGTAAATATAAACATGAAACCATTGGTATTTCGGAAACTAAGACTAACAGAATCACCAATAGATCAACTCTTGAAAGAAATGATTATTCTCTTCTAAGTTTTATTGCAGTTTCTTTTTTTCTGAATAGTCTATGTTTTCTGGATCATCAGAGTGTTAATAATCCCAATCTTATTCGAGTGGATAATCAAATCATCCCCTAAAGGTTCCTCAAATTAGGTCCGGTGTGATTCTATGCAATGGTTTATTCCTTCAATATCTATACTAGCATAATACATCCCTGGTAGCATATTAAAGAAATTTCCAGATCTATCTCAAACCCCTGGATGATTATGGGTTACTTTAATGCTATTCTTCACATGGAAGAGAAACATGTACATGACACCACTGCTATTTCTATGATAGAATTCAGATCCTATGTTGAATAGTCCATGATGATTTAATTCAATCTGATTGGATCCAAATAAACTTCTTATAGGAGGCATTTAAGAGGAATGTGAGAAAGAAAAATTGACTGTGCTTTTGGTAATGACTATCTTCTTAGAATTTGAAAAACCACATCATGTTTCACTCTTACAGTGAATAACTTAGTCCACCATAAAATTCATACAACCTGCACCACCAAGGATGATGTTCAAACCACCCCCTTTCGATTTAACAATGCCTGGACTACTCTTCTGGAGTGTTATAAAATTGTAAGAGACACTTGGAACATGGAAGATCATAATGGCAATACTATTAACTACATTCTTAAGATAAGATCATTTATGGTTAAAATGAAGCATTGGATCAAGAAAAAATTCGGTTTTCTTGATCAAGAGATCAATTCTATGGAGTTCTCCCCTCATGGGAATAAAGTATCCATAAATAGAGGAAACTTTTATGGTGATATTTCCTAAGAGGACAGAATGTACTCCAAAATTAATGATCTCATTAGAAATAGAGACAATATCCAAAAGGAACTTTTCAAATTCATGTGGCTCATAGATGGAGATCAAAATACCAAATTCTTCATTTCCCTTCAAAGATCCAAAAAAGTCAATATGACCTTATCTCTATTAAATGATGGTGACATTATCTTGGATAACATACAAAGTCTCTCAAACCATATTGTCTATTACTACATGAACCTCATTAATGGACTTGGAATAAATGAGGAAGTCATGGTGGGAATCATCCCTAACCTTTTCATTGAATCTAGTAATATTTTTCTTACTTTATCCCCACTAGACATTGAGATCAGAGATGATGTTTTTGGGATCAATAAGAGAAGTTCACCGGGACCAAATGGTTTTACCAATCACTTCATTAAATTTTATTGGGATTTCATTAACATTTATGTTTCTAGACTTTTTAAACACTTCTTCACATATGGATCTCTCTCTAAAATCATTAATGCTCAGTTTATTGCCTTAATCCCTATGGTGTAAAATACAATTGATGATTCTCAATTTAGACTAGTTTCACTTGTCAACAACATTTACATGATCATAAAAAAAATTATTTCCAATTGATTTGTTCATGTTTCTAAGAAAATAATTTTTTGGATTCAATTTGTTTATGTTAAGGGTCATATAATTCAGTATTTCCTTTTCAATTCCTCTGAATTCATGAATCTTATTCAGTAGTCTACTAGAGGCGGAAATATTTATCTTAAGTTAGACATCAGAAATTCATTTGACACTATTGATTTTAAATTCATTAGCTGTATCCTTTATGGGTTTGGATTTCACATGAGGTTCATCCAATGGATTAATTATCTTATTATCTGTTCTCATATTTCCATTCTTATCAATGGATCCCTAGAGGATTATTTCATGTTCTCAAGAGGAGTGAGGCAAAGAGACCCTCTATGTGCTATTATTTTTGATATTGAAGAAGTATAACTTAGTAGACTCTTCATTCATATGACATGGAAGGGTGAACTCAGTTCAATTAGGGCTAAATGAGGGATCTATTCCCCTATTTTCCCTTATTTTTGCTAATGATATAATTATTTTTACTTAGGGTGATAGGAAAACCATAAAAAATATCAATAGGTATTTACTCCATTATAAAAGAGATCTTGGTCAAGAGGTTAACCGGGGAAAGTCATTTATTTACTTTGGGAAAAATATCTCAACCTCAAGGAAATCAAGCATGATGAATGATCTTAGAATCCGAGAAGGGTCTCTTCCCTTCACTTACCTTAGAGTACCTATTTTATTCAGAATACCTAACCCCTATCAATTTGTGGATGTTGGGTGCCATGTTAGAAGGACCCTATCCTCCTGGAAGGGAATGTCATTATCAATTGAAAGAAGAATTTTCTTAGTTAAGCATGTGGATATCTAAAAAATGGTCTACTCCTTCCTGGATTACTCTTGGCCTGACTCTTTTTTCAAGATCATTAATTCCCTTATGAAACACTTCGGGTGGAGTTGTAGTATCCTAGAGAAAGAATTTATAACTACTCCTTGGAAGAACTATTGCATGCCTTATGCAAAAGGTGGTCTTAGAATCAAGATAACAGATCTATTCAATCAATCCTTACAAGCCTAGTTTCTTTGGAGGCTCATCAATGAAAAGTAATAGTATCTGAATTTTCTCATATCCAAACTTTTTAATATTATAATTTAAGGGAATATGTGCTTTGTAAAATCTTATATTGGGCCTGTCATAAAAATAATTTTATAGAACATCAATATCCATTCTCGCTGGTTCATTAGTGCTCACCCCTCTCTATAATTTGGGAAGTATAATTGGATTGGTGCTCCACTAATACATAGTGTTAGAAATCATGATCCGAATACTGAATATGATTCATCCATTTAGAATAATATTGATCCTGGTACTACTCTACCATCTCACATTTCTCTCCTGGTTGATAATTATGATTTTATGGACATTAATGACTTATTTTGTGGGAACCTTGTTCAAATGGTATCTTGGACTCTAAAGTTTAATATAATCACCTAATTCATTGTAAAAGTACAAGGTTGAAGGATCTCAATAAAAAATGGCTAATTACATATCATTTTAAACTACTATGGCATCTGTATCTCAACAATATTCCAGTTTAGGTGAACTTGCATTGGGTAGGCATCACACTATGCTGTAGATTCACCCTAGGATAGCAACATAGGGAGGAATTAAATCCTCTATTTCTTTCCTCCAACAAGTTTGCCTCTCTCTAGAAATATGTGTTTGATCTCTTTGAAATACACATTATACAAACTGTTATCATTTCAAACTTTCTTCTGGATCTTATTGCATTTCAGCTTTTGAAATAGGTACACATCCTCTTCTTGGTGGCCTGTACAAAAGTTATTCACATATTCTGAAGTAGTAGGAATAAAGCCTTTCATGGAAAAGATATATTCAACCACAGAGATGATATATCTTCCATCATACTTACTGTTCAACAGGACAACACTTTACATGATGAATGATATGAAAACTCAGTCTGGGGCCTTTCTGTCTTGAAGAAGCTTTGCATTAAATGAAATTTAAATAAACCTCTTGGCACCTTTGAATTCTTTTGAATACCTCTATTTGAAGGCTAGATAAAATGTGATACGAATGGAGCCTCAAGGGGTAAACCAGGACCCACTGGATATGGAATTGATTTCAGAGACCACATTGGTAATTCATTAGGGGGGGATAATGGTACATGTTGACATGACATAACTCTTGAATTAGAAATTATGAGACCCATGAAAATAGTAAAAATTGACTGTCAATGAAATAGGAACACTATCTCTCTCGAACGTGACTTAACTACAATTGTTAAAGCAGTTATAATGGTTAGATTCCTCTTTCTTGGAAGCTCATAGACAAATGTAACTTCTACCTAGCCACTCTCTCTTCATTAAAATACATCATCACACACATCTACAATGAATAAAATCAACCCTTTGAATGTATTTAAATAAAGGGGTCTCTGAAAGATATTACAATAACTACTCTAGCATACCATGTGAGTTGGTTCCAACTGTTCAATGTGATAGATTCAAATTTCCTTCCTTCCAACTCTTTTATCAATGTTTTTAATAATATTTATCCTCCCCATTTTATTTTCTAAAAAAACAGCTTGAGAAGGTTAAGGTTATGGTTTCTTGGAAGTGTTGCAAGATTTCATTCAACAATTTTAGTTTCCTGGGATTGAGAAGTTACTAACACATATTTATTTTGGACATATACCATTTGAAAACATTGGTAATGAACTCAACCAATAAAGAGGATAAGTTTGATTGGCTTGATTCCCAAGATAGATCCATTTAAGTGTTTAAAGGTATATTGACATACACACTGATCTCGGTCTTACCTAAGATAAGAAAAGGGTGTACCCTGTATTGTGTTTCATCAATTGTTAGTTTGTGATCCATTATGGAATAGGATGACCATATTTTTATATGGGTTTAATTAAGGAGAGTTTTTTTTTCTGACTCAGACAATATAGTTAAGAGGAACAATATATAGGATTGGGGTTTGCCACCTGATTCATCCCAAAATGATTATAAGATCTTATATATACAAGGTTGAGTTTTGGTTTCCATGAGAATGTGAGAGGCGTTGATTCTAAATTTGCATGCCCTGATATATATTGTTATCCCTAGGAATAAAAAACTGTACCATGATTTTCATTGGTAGTATTGGTGGCCTTGAATTAAGAGGGATGTAGTAGGATTCATTTTACAATGCCTCACCTAACAGTATGTGGAGGATGATCATGGAATCACTATAATACCTCTTTATATCTTTCCCATTTTTTAGTAGAACTAGGATGATGTGATAATTTATTTTTTAATGGGGTTTCATAGGTCATTCCATATAGTTATTAATTATGGGTATTCGTCGGAAAATTAATTATGGTTTGAAATTTATTATCTTTATGAGAAACCCATTATGTTGATGATTTGGGATAGTTGTGTGTTTAGGATATAGTATTCCTTCATGATTTATAGAGGATTATCATTTTAGATCTGGATACCTGATTAAAATATTTTTTCTTGCAGGGTTAGTTGAAGGCACTTGATACTTAGGTGAATTTGGGCACGAAATACCATCCCTAGACTGATGGGAAATTTAAGAATACTATCCATATTATTGGTCACATATTTTGATTATGTTTCATAGATACTAGTTGTTCATGGGAGAGTCATCCCACCTTAGTTGAATATTCATATAACAATAGTTATTTTGAATTGATTCAAAAGATAACCTTTAAGGCCTTATATGGAAGTCCATGCCATTCACCATTTTACTGGTTAACGGATGGGAAGTATTCTATTATCAGGAAAAGTCTTATTCATGATAAATCATATAATATACAGCTAATCTAGAAGATATTCGCTTTTAAAAAGAATATGAATAGTTAACATGTAGACTGGAGACACCACTTTGTTGAGTTTGAGGTTGGAAAACTAGTATTGTTGATAGTGTTTCCTCTCTTGGGACCCCATCATATTTGGAGGAAGGGAAAGTTGGAATCTACATTTGTTTGGCCATTTGAGGTTGTTTATGGGACCAATATCATTGAATATAGATTAGTGTTTCCATAGATATAAAATTCTATACATGATTTATTCTATGTATCATATATTCGAAGATACAAACCTAACCCATATCTTGTGATTAGTATTGAAGGCTTTAACCTGAATCTTGATGTATCATTCAATGAACAATAGGTTCAGATAGTGGACCAGAGTGAAAATTATCCATATATAAAGATAGTATATGTATAATATATTTAGTGGAATCGCAAGAGTATCCGAGAGGAGGCTTGGGTGTGGGAGTCTGATATGCAAGATTAGTGGCAAGATATTTTCATCTAAATAACTTGATGAAATTCAATATTGAAATTTAGGTATGAGAATATATATTATCGAAAGGTAGTGACACCTTGTTTATGAATGAGGTATTGGTTCAATATGATTTCCACCAAAACACATCAATTTTGATGAATTTGGGATGTTCGAGATGTTGGAAAAGGGTAAAGGGTCCATTTTGGGAGGACATACCTAGGGCCAAAAAAATTTCTTTTGAAAGATGCCATTGGGTACCCATTGGACTAGTATTAAGCACTGTAGGTAGTGGGGATGTAAGTATAGGTGGGCCATCAGGTGGTCAGTCACCCCGGAGTTGGTACCTGATAGATGGATGGATATTTCTATGTTGAAACTTCTATGTTTTTTAATTATTAATTAAATTAATTAATTATCATTAAAATATTATCAAAATTAGGCTCAACCTCAATATCTCTCTTAAAGAAATATTAATCTCTCTCCCCCTTCTTATTCATTTTATCTCTTTAAGTGTCACTTCCAACTCATTTGTGATCTGACTATTGTACCAATTGACCCATTGTGTAGATATGGGTATGGCTACCCTTAAAACACATCCCATTATAGTTTTCAACCCTTATGTTTTCATCTCAAATATATTCTGATAATTTTAGGTCTTTTTCTATATTTTGATAAATTGATTGATTTTTACCGAATCAGTTGGTGGTATTTGATGAGCGAGACAATTTTTATTCCTGATAGTTTGTCTCTAGCTATTCAAAAGGGTTTTCACATGTGTGGTATGTATTGTATAATTTATTTAAATCACTATTTTTTATTATTTCCTCTTAATTTCTATAAATTGAAATTCTTCTCTACCTATGGTATACATAGAAACCTATAGACTGATAAGTGGTCTCTTGAGTAATTGGTATCAATTCCACAACCATCATTGACCTTTAACCTTTTATGAAATGTTATGGAACCATGAATTTGGACTTCAAAAGGATGAATATGAATACGTTATGACAATAGGATCCCCATGTGGTATCCTAGACCATTCATTATTAAATCATATCATGGTAATGTGATAGGATATGGGTCGGCTTTCCTAGGAATGAAACCTTGATCAGGTAAATTGATTGAGATATATATACCTTGTATTATAAATCATTTTGTATGATATTTTTTGGTTATAAGTGATGAAATATTCAATATATTGATTTTTAGTGGTATATCATCCACTATTAGTATAGAAGTGGTATATCATACACCTAATTTGAGATGGAAACCCACCATTCACCATGAGGTTGATGTATTAGTAATAAATTATCTACATAGATATTGTTAGTGGTGGTCTCAAATCCACTCTTTATAGGTTAGTAGTGCATTATCCACCCAGATATTGTTTAATTTTCATATAATACACCTATGGATTCAAAATCAGTTGTGTTTCATCCACCTAGAGTGCATTGTTTGAGGTATATCATCCACCCAAGGAACTTGTTAGCGATGGTTCACCGTCCTCCCGAGGATTTTTATTGGTTGTGCATAATCCACATAATCATAAATTATGGTGTTATTTTATCCACCTAGGTTTGGTGATGTATCATTAACCATGCGATATCGTATTCTCAAATTTTATTAGAATGCTAATAAATCATTGACCTGGAGGGGTTGTGTTGGTGATACATCATTCACTTGGTGGTTCATGATAGTGATAGATCATTCACCAAAATTATGATCTAGGAATTGATACATAATTTATCATCAATGTGTGTTCTAACCAAGGGTTTATAATCCTATTCTGAAAATATATTAGGTAGGTATGTAATCCTATGGTTTAGATATTGATAATTCTATAATATGATGGGTTATTTATTTATTAATTTTTTAGAATTTCATATCGATCATATACTTATATTCACATGATTTGTTAGACACACTATCCATAGTACCGACACCCTACTTGGGTCCCTTGTTACCCAAATAGATTACAAAATTTATGATGTATTTAATATCAATTCCCATTTAGAGAGGGTGTAATAACCCCATTAAATACATCACCCCCACTACTTGGGAGCTCCCTATGGTGTATGGGGGAATATTCTTAAGGTACATAGTGACCCCTTTTTGTCTTGATAGATATGGGATGGGATAGATATTTTACACCTATTATGTAATCTCAACTAACACCCTTCTTGAAGGGAGGTAGAAAGGTTTAATCTATTATGGAATCACATGAAATTGGAAATAAACTCTCTATAAACCAACACCATAACCACTAAGTTCAAATACATTCATGAACAAGCCATCCAATATCATTATACTTATGGGAGTGCCCCTATATCCTTCCCTTAAGTCAGCATGTGAAAATATGCACATATAATCCATTCCCACTCCCCAACACATATACCCATATGTTGTGCTACAATCTTACCCAAGGTATATGAATACCAAAAAACTCACTTAATTCTTAACAAAAAAATAAGTACAACCCTATAATGAATATTATACCAACTTATTTACATTATTACTAACTAGAACATCCATCTCTATCCTCCCAAGGTTTAATTCTCTCAATTTGAACAAAAATTTTCCTAAAATACTATAGGTTGAATAATTCTTTGCATGTGCGTGCACACACACACACACCCTCATGCATGATATCCCATAAAATAAATTAAAAATTCCAAAACATAGTAATGTTTACAAAATTAATTGTTCTAGGGGAAAACTCAAAATGAAATTAGAAATGGAGGGATTAGATAATTATAGAGGAACCCCCTTGGGTGTGAAACTCATGGATGTGTTAGGGTAATGTGAGGAATAATTAATAAGTTTCCCCCTTTTAATAATTTAACACAAATTATAAAAAAACTAGGTCGTAAGGCTATTATGATGTGTCATACATTTGATATAGTTCAATATCCTCCTCAAAGTGTCCTATTTAAGGTCATGGTGATATAGGTTACGATGTTTCACCATTTTCCAAAACAAACCTAAATTCTTAGGTCACCCAGTGCAGTGTGACAACAGTCTTCACATCATAATGACCCACTTGATTCTAGGGGTATCAACATCTCTAGAAGATCTATTACGGTGTGACATAATGATATATACTACAATGATCATCACCATAGTGAATCCAAAAACATTTTACTATAACCCACAAATTCCAGAATCTCAAACCCATATAGGAAAACACCGTGACAAAACCCTATATACTACAAAAATACTTTTTGAACATTTATGGGAATATAAGCCTTGATTTTTTATTAAGAAATATGAATAAATATGAATTTTTTGTTAACACTTAGATGTAAAATATATTTTAGTAATTATTTTAATTTCCAAATATTTAACACATCTTTTTTAAATATATATCTAATTTATATTGTAAAATATATACTCTAAAGGATCATATTGAGAAATATGATGGAAAATTCATCCCAAATAATAAATTGTGATAGTTATTAGTATAAGACAATAATGGGAGGGTCTTTTGTTAACTAAAGAATAATATCCTTCCTATATGGTATTAGCCTACTTGAACCAATTAAAACCCCTCTACCAGTACCAAGAAACAACTATAAGATTCCAGTTCAGATGTAGTGGATGAAAAATATTTTTAGTACATAAACATGAATGAATTAAAAAGTCTACAATGTAGTTCATGATATCTATGAGAGTATTTTACGTCTCTTTTTACAAATAATAATTTATTATTTGATATTTTTTTATTGATTATGTGATCATTATATGATTATCTTCAATATAGTTATGGTAGTCAGAGGGTGACTAGTGTGATTTCCTTCTTAGTGTTGATGGTGATGAGGTTATTAGACATGATGATACTTGTGATGAGGTTTGTGATGATGATGTTGGCATTAATGATGAATATAAAAGTGGTGACCATGAGGATGACTGTTTATATTAGGATATTGAACAACTTATGACATTACTTTTATGACACTGTAGTTCTTAAAGATGACATATTTTGACTTATATAAACTCATTCTATAGGTATGTTATCATTTTATATTAATGTAATTAAATATTTTACTTTCAAATAATATTATTTTCCTTATTTTTCTAGTGTATTGTGAATAAACCCAATACATTTGTTAACATCCAATATTATTATTTTAATTTTATTTGTAGGACGTTCTAGTGTAGGAGGTGTTTAGGGTGTATTCATTTTAATATTATTTAGAGGCATGTACCCATGGTTCAATTGAAACACGGTTATATATCTATACAAAAAATTATATAAAACTATTTTTGTAGGTCATTTATGAGGTTTGTGATGCCAAACTTTTTCAAATTAATTGTTATAGGTTATACCAATGGTTTAAAGGGATACACTAAATGAATAGAACTATAAGTATATGATTGTTTTCTAGATATGGTATCTTATTGAGAAAAACATGTGGTCAATTCATGAATCACAATTAAATAACTCTTTTTTCTTCATTCTTGGTTCTCACTCCAAGGATTTAGCGAGAGAATAATAGGGGAGAGGATTTATGAAAGAAGCTTCTAATCACATTATTGTCTCTAAAATATGATTTAATTCATTCTTTTACCCTTCTTTATTTTCACTTAGTCCTGAATGAAATTTAAGTTAATAAACTAACCCATTATGTCATTAATGACATAGATATATTTTCATCATTTTCAAAAATATTTTATCTCTCACTTGTGACACTATTAAATATTAAGTGATGAAATACTAACCATTAACTTGGATCATTCATCCCCAATATTTTAATGAAACTCTAATACTAAATATTAATCCAAAAATAATTTTTTATTTGTTTTTTAGATCAACTCTAGTAAATTATTAATAATTTGATAAATAAATTCAATTATTATTATTATAAGATTAAATAACATATATTGAATCATTTTATTTATTTAATAGTGATATTTTACACTCAAACATTCATCAAAGCATGGAAATTGGGGCCATTTCATCCAAAAATAAAATTCACCCGCATTGGTTGAACTATTAGAAACACTTTGTTTGTGATCCTCTATAACCATAAATCAATAACAATGATTCCTAATAACAGAAAAATATTAGTTTTTAATAAAAAAATATATATCATTAAGATATTAGGATAATTTAATGAAATGGAAACATTTTATCCAAACCCTCAATGTATAATATAAAATCTTTGTCAAGTGGTATGTTAAAATGTTGAATTAATAATTTGGGTCACTATACCTCCATGATTTATTTATTATTTATTTGAAAATATTTTATTTAGATGTCTTCCTCTACTATAGAAATTTATTTAATCAAGACACCACCATATCATTTGTTGGGGTATAGATATCTTCTTCCTATACCTAGATGTGAAAAACCCCATATCAATCATTTAATTATTATTATACCAATAACAATATACCTGCAGAAATTTAACTCTCCATAAATATAAACCATCATTTCTTCATCATATATTAATGTACATGATTAATTACAAATAATAAAATTTATCTAAATTCTAGAGACCAATACACATACTGATAGATATGATCAATTGATGACACCTCAAAAACATGTAATTCCTATGGTTGAGTCATTATTTAAATTATTCAATACTTAGATATTACTATGTGAAAAATTATTGAGAATAAATATTAATTCTTATAATCCCCCAACACATGATAATTAAATATCATCAATTTCCTATCATATTGATTTATCTGATTCGTATGGAATGTTTTATGATTATTTTAATTGTATTTCAAAGCTATCAATATAGTTGGAAATTTAAATAACCATTTTATAAGAATAAAATATAGAAAAAAATACAATATATATAAATGTAATTATAATTTCATAGTAACACATATAAAAGTATATATAAAACTGTATATATGACATGGTAATCAAATTTTATATGTTTAAGCTGAGTCTGGGGAACTCACTCTCATGAAACTTTCACATTCACTGGTACTAACTAATAAAGAAAATCAATCCACTTACTCTCACATGATAATTGTGATTCAGTGAAATATTCCTCCAGTCAGTATATCATATACATTATAATTTATTGATATTTTACTAACTTGAACTTCAAATATTAGAGCAAAATGATTTTATTAATGAAACTTAGGACGTAAATTTTTTGTCTTTAAGTGCGACTTATGATCCTTGTAAAATAACAGTGCAGTAGTATTATCATAATATGTCATAAAATGGTCCATATTGATATGTACAATTCTATGATTTGAGACAAATATGAATATCAAAACAACTTTGTTAATTGTATTATAAGTTTCTATATACCCATATTCAAATATTAAATTGATAGATATGGGTCTCTTTATGATTCTACAATTAACTACATAATAATTCATACAAAATACATAGTCTAACAATGATTTAATATCCTAATGATTTATCTAAAAAGTAAAATCAATATATTTCCTTATAACTAGCTCATCATCTACTCCATAAACAAGAAACATATCCTTGATACACCTCAAGTACTTTAGGATAGTCTTCACTACAAACCAATATATCTCTCTTATATATTATTGTTATCTTCCATCCATGATCAAAGAATTAGAAGCATCAATTCAATTACATAACATTACATACATGATATACCTCTATACTAAAGTAAAAAATTATAACCAATCAACTTATCTATTTTTTTATTTTAACTTTTTTCTTAGAGTGATTAATTTCAGTTGACATTAGTAAAATTAATATATTAAATTAAACCATATTTTATATTTTGATTACATTTTGAATGAATATACATTTACTTAGTTTAACCAACCTTTGAAATTTATCTTAATAAATCTTGATTCCTAGAATTTATGTTTCTTCCATTAAGTCTTTTATGGAGAGGAATTTATTTTAAAAAGTCAAAAATAATTATAAGACATAAAATTTATTTACCAATAATAATATATCATAAATATATTATACTAGTAAGGGTATGTGATAACAACTACTATTAATGTAGACAAATAGTTCACTTCCATTTCAAATGAAACCAATTTTATTATTTCCTCATCAAAATGAACAATCCATGATTAGTATACCTTCTTTAATATATAAACTTTTCATCACATCTATCATACCTTTTTAGTGTTTTTATATGTCATAAAAACTTTTGTTTTCATCATATATGTATCTTTAATAAATTTATTATTTAGGAAATTGGTTTTGTATCCATTTTTGGATTCTCATATTCATAATAAGTTTATATGTTAAGTAAAATTATATTGGATTTTCGTATTGTGACTAATGAAAATTTTATTTATATTCGACACCATAACATTGCTTGAAAGACATTGTAATTAGCTACACATTAGATGTATTTACTTTACAATCCATTCCCACATTTTTATTGAATATTAATTTATAACCAGTTGGGTTTTAATCATCTGGAGAGTCTACCACAATCCATACGTTATTTTCATACATGAAATATATTTTACAATTCACAACCTCTTTCCATTTAGTGGATTATTTAACATTTCTGCTTTCAAGTAGGTGAGATGATCATTATCCTCCATGAATAACATGTCACCATAATTGATGACATGAAAAACATATATCTTATGTTTACTAACCACACTTATCAATATAAATAGTACTTATATCACAATAAATTCTTTTAGTTCCACTAATTATTATGATGTTTATTCCTTATCTAACTCTTGTATGTCTTAATATTCAAATACACTAAAGCCAATCCTACTCCAATTATTTACACTAATAATATACTTCCTCTCAAAAAATATAGAATTTATTGACATTATAAATTTTGTATATAAATGATTATATAGTAAATTTCCTTTAGTTTCGTTGATATATCCTATAAAGATGCACTTTATGCCTCTTGATGTGAGTATTTATTGGGTATTTTATTGAAAAAAACTTCTGTGACACCAATCGTGTCACTATGGAATAATTTAATTAATTAATTCAATTAATTTTAAGTCATTATGGCTTCCAAATATTTTTTGGGATAAAAGTTTACAATTTATATTAGAATAGGTGTTGTGCATTATTTTTTCATAGTTAAGAGTAATTGTATTCCAACCGTCCTTGAGTGGTATACACATTATAATTCTATTTCACATAGTCTTATAAGGATTAGATCAAACATGTGACCTACTTAAGAGTAATTTTTTGGGATCCTTATTCTTTTATAGTATGGGTGACAAGATTAGCACACAATTACGCAAACAATACTCCTAAACTGTGTGTGACCACCAATATCTTAAATTCTAATTAATTTTTTATATTTTATATCAAATTATACACTTAATTGATTTTATGGAATTCCACCTCTTCCCAACCCATGTGTTTCATGAAGCACCATCCACCCTTGCTCTGTAGTTGTGTACTCCCTCCTCCTTTGAGCTCCCCCCATAGTAATTTCGTCAAGATTTCCTTAAGATTTTTTGATCAAATTGTCATGTTGTGGCCTCATTTTTCTTCTCCCATCTACCCTCCATGTTTGTTTAAACAATAATAAAGTGGATTGGACAAATTTTTGTGGTTATTTTATTTTTAGGGTTTCCAATGGTTCTTCTTGGAATCGTTATTTCATTTATGGGAATACACTATTTAAGGAAACCCATTTTAGACAATTTTAGTTCACACATTGTCGATTAGAGGTAGATATTTAGTTTTCAATAGTTTCTATTACATGTATTTAATTTATTGGTGTTTGAAAATGGGGTTTTTAAATTAATCCTATATGTAAGACCCATTATGATCCTAGATAATTTGAAACTTGATTGAAAACATTACATTAAAAGATAATCTATTGAAAATGTTTGTGAAAATGCATGTTTAGATTTTATAAAGTGCTTTTAATATTTAAATTGGAAGAAAAAACTGGATTAATTTTTTCAAAAGTATTCTTGATTTAATGAATTTTTAAATAATGTTTTTGGAATTTGTTGTTTTAAATGGTAGGTTTTATCCCTTTTAAGGGTTTTAAATCATTTCATAGTTCAAAATGAGGTGGTTGATTTCAAAAGGGAGTTATATTTCCTTGGGGATTTTACATTGAAAATAATCATTGATTTGAATGTTTTAAAAAGTTATTTTAAAAAATGTATGAGTGAGTTACCATTTGAGTTTCCAAAGTGTTTCAATAAAATTGGTCTCAAGGGTGGACTGAGGTAGTGTTTGTAAAAGATGAATGGGATAAAATGGTTTTATGGTTTAAAGTAGTTTTCAAAAGAGTTTTTAGAAATGATTTTACAATGAATGAAGGTTTTATATTAAAAATGTGTATATATGTTTATTTTAAAAAGATTATAAGCCATTTATTTCTAGGGAAATGGTGATGTTTATATATTAAAAATTGAGTATTAAATTGGTTGGATAAGTGTTTGAGAATTTTTTTCCCATGGGACCATGATATCCTTTGTTGGGAAATCCGAGAGAACATCTTCCAATTGTACGAGGTACCATGTGAGCCTTTAGTAGCAATTCCATGAGTGGTTCAACTTGTTTGATCGATAGGCCAAGATAGATCTTAGATTTGGGCCAGGAAGGATCATTAGATCTTCTAGTTTTCTTAGCTCACTAGAAAATAAATATTTTAGACTCACCAAGATTAGAACCTTATGGTTATATCCCTTAGCACACATTACTCACATTGGGTTTATTTACATGGTTTTACGCATGCTAGTGAATTTTTTGATGCACTCTCTTGTGATATGACAATTTAATTTTATTTCTTTATAGGCATGACATTAGGTTCCTTTTTAATATTATTTTGGGGATTTATCTTTGTTCTAATATTATATCCCTCTGATGTTCATATAAATGATTTTAATATATGTTCTTCTTGTTTTTTCTCTTGTTATACGACTTGACATAGTGGTTCCTGCCTATGTGTATTCTTTATTGTTTCTATTGTTTTATTTTCTATTTCCATTAAAAGGGATTATGTATGGTTGTTATATATGGATAAAAAAATGTAATGGGTGATTTTAAATTTTTTTCAAACTATTTTAAAAAATATTTTTAAAGTTATTATAAAATGATAAAAGTGGAATTATTCGTTTTAAAAATTTAAGTGTGGGTGAGTTTTGAAAACATGATTTTAGGCTGATGTGTCTTGTTTGATGAGATAGTTATTTTTAAAAGTGTTTTTATAAAACCATAGGAAATTTTAAATATCATTGATTTTTAATCTAAAAATTTCTAACGGAAGTGTTGTTAAATAGTCTTATATTGGGATTTTAAAATGGTGTTTCGGACAAGTGGTTTAGGATGGGAAAACATGTCTTCAAAGTGATTGTTTTCATTTAATGAGAGAGACTATAAAAGTGTTTTTAGAAAACTTATGATATGTTACTTATTCATTTAAAAAATATACTGGAAATTCTTATTTTTATTTTATATTTTGAATTATAGATTTTGGGTAGTAATATAAAATACACTATTTAGATTTTGTGGGTTATGGTCTCTTACTGAGTACTTATGTGATCATTATTATTTTATATCAATTTTAGTTTCCTAGTTTAGTTTCTTGACCACTCTTTAGATAATTGAAAATTTTTAGGTTAGTGTTTATTTTATTGCATTTGGTATGTTGTTCCTATTAATTGATTTTAGTAGGGTACTTTTTTCTTATCCTGAAATATTTTTCAAGTTTCACCCTTTAAATTATTTACTTTATACAATTATGATTTTTGTACTTTATTTGGATGTATGGTAATTATAGATATTTTTGGTCGATGTAAATGCATTAGGTAAGCATAATTTCTTTACAGGAGAGGGAGACCAGGGTGTGAGATGTGTTTTACTTGCTCGTGCCATTTACTATTTTTTATATTCTATTATTTTTTATACTTTCTCACCACTTTTTTAAATAGATGTCTAGAATATAAAAATTCTATAAGTTTTTTTTATTTCTTATACTACATTTAATTTTATTATTGGTTAAAACTATTCCCATGTGTGTTCATGTGGTGCCCGAGAATAGAAATCCCAGAATGGTTCATTACAAATGGTATCATAGATTTTTTCCTTATCCATAAGGATATAAGTCCTTATAATTCCCTATGTTATTTAAGCTGTTGAATTCCTAGAGATGTGGTTTTTGAGACTTGGTAGGTAGGTGTAGGGATAATTTCACTATATATTTTTTACCAAGAGAATTAAATTTCCTTAGATAGTTGGTATTTTTTCCTTTTATTATAGTTTTACGTTTGATGGAATTGTTGGATCATCATTTTTTTGAATAAAAAATGGTATTTTAATCCTCACAAATAAGAATTTTGTTTCTAGGGGGATTATATGTGATGTATTGGGATGTGTATGAATATGGATTTTAGGACCTATGGTCATTTCATTGGGAGTAACAAACGACACGAAAACTGAAAACATGATTCTAGGTAGTCTTTAGGAATAGATGCAAGATTAGTATATAGACATCAAACACATGGGTAAGTTAGGGATGTTTTTACATCCCAGTTGATCTTGTAATTTAGTCCACTAAACACTTAATTTTTTTAGCATGTTTTAGGGTGAAGATATTGGGGTTATAGTTTTTCTTTTGATATATTAGAGTCTTAATATTTATTTTGATGGTTTTGTTATACCTCTATTTGATCTATTTTTCATTTTATATGAAATTGATTTGTGTGGGTAGAAAATATAATTCTAAGAAAGTTTTTTTAGTTTAAAATGAAGGAGATAGGGCTTGTTTTAAATGTTAACTTGGTTTCCTAATTGTTTTTTAAATTATTGATTTTATTTGGGATTTAAAATGTTTTTACATGAAAATGATTTTTATAATAAAGTGAATATGGTTTTAAAGGATGACGTTTCTAATTTAAAGTGAAACCAATGTTTTACAAATTAATATTATACCCTTGGTGAGTGTTTTTCAATAGAGAAAGTGTTTTCAATACTACTTCAAATAAAATATTTTCATTTAATTATGGAATCATAAAAAGTGTCTTAGTTTTAGAAAAAGTTAATGTTTATTTTTAAATTAGTTTTGGAATAATTTTAAAATTAACAAAGTAAATAAAGTACATGAGTTTTGAATTTATAAAATGGTTTTCATTTGGTTTTGGAAGAAGGAAGGCCCAATTTTAAAGGTTCCTTGGTTTTGAAAATGAGATATTAGTAAAACAGATCTTGTTTTAGTAAATTTTTTTTCCATTGAGTGACTTAAGAAAACATGGTCTGAGTTTAGGGGCATGGACATGTGAGGGTCTACATTCTATATGATTTAATGAAAGTATATTATAATGGTCTAATGTGGAAGTATATTGTACATATTTGGGGTTCCTCCTACATCTATTTCAGACTACCCATGCTCTAAATGGAGTTACATAGGTGGTTTCTCTATTAGAAAGACATGCCTTGATTTTATTTGAGTTATTGAATTTAGTGTCTTTTTTAGGGATTATTTGTTCTATTGGATTAGAACTGTGAGATTTGTTTTGATGTTTAGATCAGTAGGGATCTATAATTTCAGTTACTCTAATGTGATCTAGGTTTGATATGTTTTCTTAGTTCCTGCTAGGGATGTTTGATGTTTGATGGTTTTGTGTGAATCATTTGGTGTACCCCTCGGGTGTTTGGTTGCATCTATTTTGTATTACAAGGGTTTTTTTGGAGATTTTTTCTTGTTGATTTTAGATGATTCTTGACTTGAGGATGCCTTAGACCACTATTTCTTATGTTCCCATTAGTTTTCAATTGCAAGTGGTGTTCCTTTTATGAATTTGTTTGTTCCTCATTACACATTGATTATGTTTTTATTTCCCTTGAATAATGTGGACCATGGGATGTTTTATATTCACTAGTTTAGACATAGGAAGGACCTAGGATGAATTCTTGGATATATGGGGTGTATTTTGTTTATGTTTAGGGTATATATACCACTAGGCTAGATTTTTTCTAGAATTACTATGGGATGGTATTCCATATAGTTGGATCTAAACACCCATGTATCCCAAATATAACCCTTAAATTAGAGCCATATCATTTCCTATCATGGAATGTCTCCAGTTTATGTGATCCTTTGTTTTTGGACACTTTGAGTTTTAGTGATCCATTTTGTTTATCCATAGGGATGTTTCTTGATGTCGTGATCTTCTTTTGGTTTTTTGTATGGCCTTGTCCAGTGGAGTTTTGTGAATTTCATTTGGAAATTTTGGGAATGTGGATTCTTGGTGATATTATCTTATTTTGGGGAAAAGGTTTTTGAGTGGTCCACTAAAATATATTAATTCTAAATCAGGGGTGACATATGCATGGTCTCCATTTCATTAGGTTTTTTCCTTAGACAATGGTTGTTTGGTTTTTCTTGAGGATTTCCCTTATTCATTGAGTTGTTATCTTTTTATAAGGGGTTATCTTTGAACTCATTAAATTTTGATTTCTACATCAACCTGAGACTTTATGGGGGAATAAAGTGTCATGATGGAGAGTTTGTGACAATAGTCATGCCTATGTAGCATTAATTAATTAATTCATTTAATTAATTTTAAGCTATAGTTGGTTCTTTATAGTTTAGTGGTACTTGAGACGAAGCATCATCCTTCGAAGATAACCAATTTGTCTTATAGGATGAGAGTTCCGAACTTCATGTAGGCTGACCCCATAGAAAGAAGATTTGGATCTTCTAGAAACCCAACCTATAAGTTAATCTATTGGAGGCCTCATATTAGTTCATCACCATAAATGTAAACATGGGTGGTTTATATTTATATGACCTTTGTTTATGCAAAATGTGAATCACATTTGAGAGAAGATATTTGGGTTGACTTTTAGTCCTTCAATCCTAGGGATGTGCCTTGTATTTTCTGATGTGACTTCAATGTCATCTTGTATACTTTGGAAAAGAAAGGGAGAGGATCTTTATCGATAAAGGCTATATAATAGTTCTTCTCATTCATATCCAGTAAGGTTTTCATGGCTTTAGGATACAATGGAGACTACTTCGCTTGGTGTAACAATCAGAAGTGGGAAGAGCACACTTGGTGCATACTCAACTATTGTTTAGATAATATCCATGCCATTTCTTCCTTCCCCGATGGTAAAGTCACTCACCTGGCATGCTTCTTTTCTAACCAATCCCCTATTCATGTGGAGATCCCTCCCCATAGAACTTAAGGTGAACGCTTTATCTTGTTTCAATGATGAATCTCAACCCCATGTTACCATCAAGTCACAACTAACTCGTGGACTAAGCCTATTCAGGGTGAACTCTAGAAGGGACGTATAATGAACGACCATCAAAGATAGAGGGGGATATTTTCCCCCTCTTTCGATAATATGGACACCCATAACAATGATGTTTAAAATGTTGGGTTGAATCTCTAAAATGAATGGGATGATGTCCCATCTGATAATATGATTTCAAATAAGAAAGGCCTGGAATAATCTATCCTTCAAATTGAATTCCTAGCCTGAAACAAAATCGGGGATAATATATATTCAAGAAGGAAAAAAGAACACCTCCTTATTTCACACATGTATCAAGGAGAAATTTCAAATCTATAGGCCCAATATTATTTTGGAGGATATATCAGTCACCAATGATCAGGATGAGGTTAGAGGTATATGAATCATCTTCATCAATTCCCTTCATGTGGTTCCAAAGTCACACATGGAATAAGTCTACCTGAGAGGTCATTCCTCATTATTTTATGTTATTCCCCACATTTTTTAGTCGATGATAACTCATGCATGGAAGTGGTACTCGATTCCTAGGATATCTATAAAGTATCAATCTCTATCAACCCTAATAGTGCATCTAGGCCAGATGGATTTCCATGTTAATTTTACACCACTTCATAGATCTAATCAAGAAATAGTGAATCGTAAGACTTCTTCGATGATGTAAACATTCCTGGAGTGGCTATCAT
Organism: Viscum album; assembly: GCA_963277665.1. Classification (NCBI taxonomy): domain Eukaryota; kingdom Viridiplantae; phylum Streptophyta; class Magnoliopsida; order Santalales; family Viscaceae; genus Viscum; species Viscum album. The sequence goes on along the minus strand of OY728152.1, from coordinate 1,450,611,151 downwards.
TACCTCCCAACTTGTTATTCCCAATATAAAATCCCTCTCGTCGTCGAGGCACTACAAACTAATCATCCAGTGTAATTTTCCTTTCTAAATTCTCGATATTGTGATCAATTGGGGGTTTTCTTCTCATATGCATATGTGGATATTCGATTATAAGAATCGGTTTGTTAAAGGAATAAAAATAGAAGGTTCCAATATCTTAGAGTAATAAATGACTATTGGTTTAAATAAAAATTCCCTTGGCTCCAACATTTTCATCACACTTGACATAAAAAAATAATTTGACCACATTGAATTGGCATTCATCTTAAAGGTACTAGCTTTCATGGGTTTCTTTGTTAAAAGGGTTTCTATTCTATTCAGGTGTTTCATATCCCCATGTATGCCTATAAACTTCATGTTAAAAAACTATGGATTTATCAAAGTAGTCAAGGGAAGTCTCCAAGGGGACCCCCTGTCTCCCACTCTCTTGATTTTGATGCAAGAAACTTTTAGTAGCTATATCAAAAAGATCCTTTTGGATAGAAATATCATATCATTTAAGTGCATAAATTTTATTCAAGGTCTCTCCCACCTCATGTATGATTATGAATCTATTATCTTAATTAATTAAACAAAAATTCACTACATGAAATCAATAAAATCCTTGATGAATATTGAATATGGAGTGGGAAATGCATAAATTGTGAAAAGGGAATCTTATTTGCACCGAACCAGTGCCTCAATGGAAGAGTGTGATCCATGGAACATGCTTGGTTATAAACTACAGGAGTGGCCCCATTGAGTATCTTAGCATCCTTATTTATTCTGATAATCTTAAGGTGTGTCATCATAAAAATTTCATGGAAAACCTCACTAGCCATATCAATAACAAGAAGTTTCACTACTTATCCAATGGTGTAAGAATAACCTTGGTTAATAGTGTTATTTCATCTTATCCCATGCATGTTATTTCTTCTATCAAAGTTCCTAAATCTATTATTTCATGACTAGAGAACATCATGTGAGCTTTCATTTGGGATGCTCAAGATGAGGGAAAAAAGAATTGGGCCTCCTAGGCTAGGATGGATAAACTAGTGAAGCAGTGGTTCATAGATATTTTTTGAATCTCCCACTCTATGCATCGAATAAATTCTAAAATAGAATATTAAACTATTATAAAATGTAACCATTGTGTTAAATTCAATGACAATAAATGTTTAAAAACTTCAACAGATCAGAAATAAATAATATCATCGATCTGATGATCTTTTCAACCTCATATATCAGAGCTTGGGAGAAATATACATTGGATCGTTGGGAAGGTAAATATAAACTTTTGTAACCAGAATTAGATCATAACAAAACATTGCTTTCTAGGTTTCCCTAATCTCGATATATCTATCAAAGAAGCTAGAAATAAACCTATCTTTATTCAGGAAATTTCTGATAGAGACCAATATAATGTATTTACTTTAATTGATCTTTTCCCAGTAACTGATAGATTTGTTTTTTCTGGTTCGACCTCTAGGGCCTTCTCAGTCAAAGATTATTATAGGATGGTTTTCTCGATAGAAGACCACCATTCTTGGGGGAGAATCTGTGGTGCAAATACATATTCTCCAAAATCAACTTTCGGGTTTGGAGAATTAGAAGAAAATATTTACCCATAGATGATAATATACAGAATAGTGGTACTATTCTCACTTTGAGATGTAACTACTTCAACACACCCACTAAGAAAAGCACACAAAATATCGTATTTGAATTCCAATGGTATAAAAATCTATGGCTTAGATTTGGTACATGCACTATTAGGGACTCTCCTAACTACACAGGGTCTAACTTACTTGACCTGTGGTTCCAAGGAGTGGGGAGTATCAGTTTTGAAACAGAATATTGGAGCCACATACTCATAGTTGGGTCTTATATCTTGTGGATTATGAGTAATAAGGATCAATTTTACGATAAATCATGTTAGAAGATAGACATAACCTTTAGAAAAAAGAGTTTAATGATTGAACTTGATCATTAGTTCAAAAACTAAGAGGACACCCCACCTCATCGATTGATCTTTTTTCGAATCACGCTGAGTAGATATTTGAAAGGACCCCTAGGTTAGTGGATTCACTGGATACCTCATAGATCAATATTGAAGTTTAACATGGATGATTCACACACCTCAAGGGTGATGCATGGTGGTGGTCTAGCATGTGAATTCAACAGATATGTTTTGATATCCTGTATGTCCCTCTTCAGGTGAGGTGAATCTCATTAGGTCAAAGCCAACACGATGTTAACCAAACTCAAAATTTTATTTAAAAATAACATTAGGATCAATGTAGTGGAGAATTACTCCCAGCTATTGTTCAATGATCTAGATGGTTGTAGATCTACCCCTTGTTCGATCATAAATCACATTTAGAAATGCATAAACCTTATCACTAAATGCATGGACATAACTCATACCTGGCATGAGTGAAAATATATCCTGATTATTTAGCCTCCAAGGATTACTTGAATGATTCATTTACTCTTTCTCTAGTTTTGTATCATTTACTTATGAGGGTATTAATATAGTCATTAGTGATTCTCTCAGGATCCACTACTATAGACCCCCACATCACTATGTTTCCCTCACTAGTTCCATGATGTTGGTCCAATAATTATCTTAATAAAATTATATTTTAGTGGTGTTGATCATGTAGAGATCAACAATAAAACATTATTAGGGATAATAGTGTGGGAGCCTTATTCATATCGAGTAGAGTAAACACAATTAGTGCATAATTAGGTAAACTGTGTTCCTAAATAGTGATTGACACATGGAAATTTTAATTTTAATTTTTTATTTTAATTTTTCTTTCCAATAATACCCTTAAATGTTTTATGTATTTCCCCCACTTCCCCATCCCTTATGTCATGTGACGTACCATCCCCCTCCCTCTATATCCACACACTCCCTCTTATGAGCTCCCTCTATATGGCCAATTATTTATGTGTTTCAGATCGAATCATCATGGTGTGGTATCCGTTTTCTTCTCCCCATCATTATTATAGTTTTTTAAAACCTTAATAATGGGTGTTGCCCAAATTTTTTTGGTTATATTATTTTTAGGGTTCTCTTTGTGTCTTTAAGGTCTCCTACTTTTGTGTTTGGGTATCCACTGCAAAAGACAATTCATTTTATACCATTTCAATTTTCCCATCATTGATTTGAGGTAGGTATTTCATTGATGTTTCTTTATATTACATTTTTTTAATTGTTTTGTGTTTGAAAATGGTTTATCTTATAAATTATGAATATATATATGACGTATAAGGTTATTAGATAATTTAAAAGTGGTTTGAAACATTGACATTGTATGAGAATCCATTCCAATCATTTTTGAATAATTCGAGTTGGATTTTAAGGAACTATTTTGGTTTTTAAAGTGGTGGAGATAATTGACATCATGCTTTTAAAAGAATTATTAATTTAAATTGGGGTTAAAACCAAGTTTTTGGGATTGGTTATTTTAAAAGGGACACAATAACCTTTGTTTTTTTTGTTTTTAAATATTTTAATATATCCAAATGAGTTTGTTGATTTCAAAATGGTATGATATTCCATGATAATTGTACATTGAAAGTCATTGTGGATTTGAATGTTTTCAAATGTGATTTATAATGGTATTAGTGATATCATATTTGAGTTTTAAAATTGAATAAAAAAACTGGTCTCAAGAGTGGGTTGAGATATAATTTTTATGTGATGAAATGTATTGAATGATATTATTGTTTTAAATGGATTTATAATGATATTTTAGAAATGTTTTTACCTAGAAGAGGGTATTAAATAAATATTGGAATATTTTTTTTTATTAAAAAGGCTTGTGAAATGGATTTGATGTATGACACTTGTGATGTTTATTTGATTAGAATTGAGTAGAACATGGGATGATTGAGGATAGATAATATATTGTCCAAAGGACCATGAGATCCTTTGGTGGGATGATAAAAGATATTCCACCTACTGTTCAAGGAAACATGAGATACTTTGGTTGAGAGACTTCGTGTCCTTACTATTTTTTTAACTGAGAGACGGAGATAGATTATGGATTTGGGCTCGAGGAAGTCTATGAGGGATTCCACATTGTTTTTATGACTTGAAAAAATATATTTTATAATCACTCACATTATTATATTATAGTTTGATCACTTAGAGCACATTACTAATTCTAGGTTGATTTCTGTTATTTTATTCATTTTTAGTGCCTTGTTGGATGTTACATCATGAGCTATACCCATTTAATTTTATTTGGTTCAAGATATGACACTAGGATCCTTTTTATGATATTTCACGTGATTTATCTTTATTCTTAAATTTTATCCCTTTATGTTCATATTATTTCTTAGAACATATTTTCTCATCTCTTGTTTTATATTGTTGTATGACTTTACATAGTGGTTCCTTACTGCATGCTTTCTTCCATATTTGTATAGTTTCCTTTTAAAATTTATTGAAAAGGAGGTATGTAATGGTTTTAAATAATTAAGAAGGAAATCATGATTCTAAAATATTTTAAAACAATTTTAAAAATGATAATAGTGGAGATGTTTTGTTTTAAAACAATGGATGTGGGTGATTTTTAAAAACATGTTTTTACGTCAATGTGTAATGTTTTATGAGAAAATTAGTTTTCAATGTTTTTTTAGAAAACCATAGGAACTTTTAAATCTCTTTGAGTTTTGAGATGATAATTTCTAAAAGAGATTATGTGAAAGGGTTTTAAAGTTAGAATTTAAAATGGTGTTATAACCAAGTTGTTTAGGTAAGGGGAAAACTTTTTACATGTGATTATTTTCATTTAATGAGAGATATTGGAAAATGAAATTTAACACAATTTTTTTGTGGTTTATTATTTGTTAAAAATTATAGAGAAATTATATTTTTATATTTTATTTCATACTATCATTTTTAGGATATATTATAAAAATGAATGATTTGATTTAGTGGGTTTTGGTGGCCTACTGAGTACTTATGTATTAAAACCTATTTTATTCCAATTGTATATTCTCAGTTTAGTTTGATGGATTTTATTGATAGGGTTGATCCTTTTGAGTTAAGTGTTGTTTTTATTTCAACCGTACAACTTTTAATATTTCATGATTTTAGTAGTAGATGCTATTATTTTCTTATAATTTCTTTCCTGTTGTGACCTTTATATGAATTCATTCGAAAATTTAGGATTTTACTACTTTATATGTATTAAGGGTAAATAATATTTATTGAGTATGAAGAAAAGGCATCTGATGGTTGTATTTGTTTTAGGAGAGGGAGTATAGGGTGTGCATGAGGTTCAATTTTCTCATAATTTTTTTTGTTACTTTTAATATTCTGTATTATTATTATTTCATAACTTTTTCTTTCATCATTTATTCCTGATGTATGGATGGGTGATGCTATATTTATTTTATATTTATGATGTAACATTAACTCTGGTTATTGGGTGCAAAAATTCCCAGGTGTATTCCTGTGATTTTAAAGAACTAGATGTCAACATGTGCGGATCGATAATGACCATCGAGAAAGTGGAATGCCGGTTTGGGCATCCGTTAGAAGGATAGACTAAACCGGTTTAAATCCCCATTTATATATATATATATATATATATATATATTATTATTTAGGTTTCATTCCATACCATAACTCATATAAAATACCATCTACCCCATTTTGGAACTTATTTTATTATATATTCCATTGATTAAAAAGAATATCCTAAAAAGGATGTTTAAAGTGTTTCATGATTCATTATGGATGTTAGTATGTTAAAAAAGGTGTGATTACTCCTTTCACTAACACTAATCCACTTAGTTTTATTAGGAAGAGTGAGTTAAGAGACCATCACAAACTTCTTCAAATGATTTATAAAATATTGATTATGATATCCTCTACCATGATTTGAGTAAAGTTTATTAATAATTTTTATATGTTTGTTATTTAAATTATTTTTACATTACATAAACATTGTAAAATAATCAAACATATACCCCATTAATTAGACATAATAACATATTATAACATCATTAGTAAATATAATTGTAATGACCAAAACTCCAGCAACCTAGAGCTATTGCATTACTTTATTACATTAGAATAGATACATGATTAAAATCCCAAAGGAGAGATTAGTTTTGCAGTTTTGGGACACAAATTACATACATGACACTTGTTTTACATTGGGAAAGTAAAATAAAACATAATAAATGATTTTTTTTTATTAAACTATGTCCTTGGAAACTCATTAAAAGATATCTTCTTTATAACTTTGGGAAAGGAAAAAATCTAGGTAAGCTCAAATTCCTCGTAGGGGTTAGTACAATAGAATCTGTCATGAATCAATGAGAATAATCAACATCGAAAGGTAAATAACTGATCACACATTCCATTAATATATAAATTGATTATAATATGTCAATAATAACATATGATCAAATAATTCCATATATATAATCACATGATCTTGGTACTTGACCACATCTATTATAAAAAATATATTAATCATATAGAATAAAAATAGTCATGGAATGCATAATTTTTTATTTCTATATTATCAAGATCTTTCTTCAAGATATTTACTATCAAGATCTATCCTCAAGATAGTTTATGTTAGTAGGTAGAAACACATCTTATTTTCCTAATTTGTTCATCTCCTCAGACTATCTATGCCTCAAGGGGATTTATTTAACTAGTCCCCAAACCATGTTTTTCATGTCCTAATAATTCATAATATATAAAATAATTGATTTAATTCATAAACAATATGACTTATCATAAAATATCCATAATTAGTAAAAGATACATATTTAACATTATTTCCCCTGTTTTTCAAATAATGATCAATGTAATCACCATATGAAAAAATGGAACAGGTCTTAGGTAAAAATAATATCTATGATACAAGAATTGTAATATTTAATTGAAATGTATTTTTCAATCAATGGTGATGATAAATCAGAAAAATTGGTAGTATATAAACCATATAAATGTGAATTGGTTCATAATAACAAATAACTCTAAATGGAATATAAATTAAGATGAAACCCTCATAATGACCATATCATTGTATAGGGAATTAATCAAACTGAATCAGCCATGTGTATCAACTATAAACCCACATAAAATAATTGGAAGTCCAATATAGTCTAATAAAAATTCATTTCTCACAAAATATTTTCATGACATAATCAATTAAGTATAATTTTAACCCAATGAATGAAAATTTATTTAATAAATACCTTAACACTTTGTAATAAGTCCAATCGTGTGCTCTATAAATGTAATAATTTTCAAATGAAACATTTAATACCATTAATATAATAATATTAATGATATGACATATCAATGTAAATATATACACCACACATAAGAAATTAGTAGGGAATAAGGCATATATCTCATAGAAGTAAAAGTGAGACAAGAGACACTTAAATCAAGATTCATTTTGGTTGTATGTGATTTAACCTCTAGTATCGTGGTTTTAAACTTGGTAATAACATATAAAATAACCATATTAAAATTTATAACATTATATTTGATCCTATTATAGAATTTTACCTCCCATTTATTAATATTATTTTCTTCATTTGACTATTTTGAGTGTTAATTACCTTGTTCCCTCATATGTGTTCTGTCATAAAATCTCTAGTACCTGAAGATATTATGTAGTTAAATAATATACATAAGGATATTGATGTTATAAATAATATATTTTCTCATTATATACATTTTTATAGTCATTATTTAAGGCTGGATGTAGAAAATGTATCACATCGCATCATGGAGACAGTTTTTCGTACGTACACATGAGAAACGATATCATTCACCTAATTATGAATGGGAATGGAAATGGATGACATATTAATTTTTTAAGAATCAATATCATGTCATAAATATAATATATATATATATATATAAATAACCATTTTCTCAATCATTATAATCATCCAATTAAAATTCTGGTGAACAAAAATTGAATATAGTGTGGAGAAAGTATGTCGTACGTACGCATGCGTGATGATTTCATTTTTCATATGATAGATAAATGGTAAAATATGGTTGTAAAATATTAATAATGAAATATAATAATATATATTATACTGTATTTATTACATCATAAAAGAAACAACACATGAATAGGTTGTGTAATAAGAAATAAACTTGAAAGAGTCGATAAAGATGATTACCTCTTCTTCGATGGACATCCTTTAATATTTTCTTATTGTATTTAGGGTTGGTATTTTCAATTGATAAAAACCTCATTAACATGGATAAATATGTTTATAGAAGAAATATTTAGGTATTTTTTGAGATATATGGATCAATGTGGTGTAAATAATTGAAGGAGGATGTTCCCTTTTATAATTACCGTGAGGACACTTTTGGAATCTCACCAAAATATTTAATTAATAAAAATTTATTTCCAATTATAAATGTATCCAAACATAATAGTTTAGAATATAATATGATTATTAGTATACATAATCTCATATATTATTTTTTAGATATGTATAGGTCACATTACTACCCTTATCATTTAGTTTTAACTGTTATTTGAGCCCATTACCTCTTACTAGGGCAACATTGATTTTTTACTATTTAAGGGTCAATATTGTCACTATAAAATGAAAAAACCCCAAAATGGATCAATGATGAAATTATAAACCATATAATAATAAGTTTTATTAATTTATGTTTTTTAATAATTTTATATCATTTAATAAAATATTATATATTTTAAAATATCATTAATGTCAATTTTGACACTATTCATTACTTTGAATTTTAAAAATATTAATACAATAATATATCTTCAAAATAAATATTTTAATAAATTACTAAAATATAAATTTCATCTATAAAATTATTTAATTACATTAATTTTCTCAAATAATATTTAATTTAATATTTTTAATATCATATATTTTACATTTAAATTAGTAAAACAATTACCGAATCACTATTGTGAAAGAATTCAAGATAATTACTTATTAAATAAAAATTGAAAATAAATTAAAATAATTAATACAGTGATTTTATATTTAAAAAAAATATTTATAGTCTAATATAACTTATGTGTAACACAATATTAATAATGTTATAGTTATTAAAATCAAAAATGTGAAATCTTTTACTTTTCATTAAATATTATATTATAAATTCCTAATAACTTATAAGTGGAAAAAGGTAATATATTCAAATATTCTGTGTTTATGGATGAAAAATATTCATCTAATAAATTTTTTGAAATATTAAGGTCCATTTTATATTCCAAATCATATTATTTTTACCCTTTATTACTTCTTTTTTACCTAATTTATCCTTGATCGCGGTAATAAAAGTTACCAAGGACACTATTTATTTTAGCATAAAATAAAATAGAAATATTTAATAAATTTTGACCTTATAATTTTAAATATGGAATATGTTCTTCAAAATTCAATATACCAAAGTGTGAAAAAATAATTTAAAATTAATCTCTCAAACGGTATGAAAAAGCGTGTTTTTTAAAGTGAAAAGTTCAATAGTATACAATGTTTTTATATCTAAAATCAATATGAAAATGATTTCAATGAAATAAATTACATTAATATATTTATAATTTAACTTGTTTTTTAGAAAATTCAAAATAAAATTCAACATTATAAATTATTTTGATGAAAAGTCAGTTTCTTATTAAAATTCAGTATTTTTCAATATTCATAAAAAATGAATCTTCTCTTAAAAATACCAAAATTTTTCACTAAGATAATTTGAGAATAAAATTTAAAATAATTAATATTATTTTTATTTTTTTTAAAATTGTCAAATTTTAGTTAAAAACAAGTGCGTTTTCTAAAGGTGAAAAAACCACTATTAGAAAAATACAGTTTTTCAATGAAAAATTGGATTTGTACTTATATTATTCATATCTAATCTATTGTAATAATGTAAATAAATTTAATTAAATATATAATATATAAATTTCATTAGTATAATTCAATTATAATATTTAATTTAATTTATTAGGAAAAAATACCTTCTACCGATAATAGTAGTTTTTATAAAACATTTCCTTTATTTTCAATAGGTTTTTATATTCATTTATAATAAATTGGTATCAAATGAATTCAATAATAAAATTTCATTAATTAGTTAATCCTATTAAAAAAAATTTCATTTCTAGGAGATAATTTTTCTTTTAAATAATTATATTAATCGTATATCCTTGTACGTTTAAGTTTGGTGTTCCATGCAATGTTAGCTATATAAGAAGATAAATTTAAAGAGGCATAGAAAAAAATGTTAGAGTGTTACAGTAATGAAATAATAATACCCCCATGTATCTATTATAAATTTAAAACTTATATTTTTATAAATAAAAACAAGAGTTTATATATATCTTTCTCTGTTACTATTGAAATTGTATTTATTAATTTTTACTCTTAAGTATTAATGACATGTATCTAAGGGTTTTAACCAAAAAAATAATTAAAATATCATTATTGATTTAATTTATTTATATTCTTTTCATTTAAAAGATAAAGAATAATGTGGCACAAATGGGTGGGATATGGGTATTGTATTTGGACTATTCGTAAAGATAACTTTTCAGTAATATTTATTTTGTATCCTAAAATTTTGTAATGAGTAAATCTAGAATATCATTTGTGGAATATTAATAATAGTTTTGTGATATCATAACTCAGGATTGATGATTGTTTTTAATGTTATGTGGGGGTATTTTTTGCAAATATAACACTATTATTAGAAAATAATTTGACGCAGTATAATCAGTAGTCCATTGGTGGATTCTAGAAATAGTTTGAGGGATTTACACATTGATCAGATGAGTATAGAACCAGATAAACCAGCTGGAATCATCTATTTAATGGTGCGTTGTGTCAATTGGAAATAATTGATGTTATTTCTCATTTATTAGTCCATTTTTAATAAAAGAATCAATGTTTGGACCATAGAGTTGAAAAAGTGCCAAACCACATAAACTCTTTTGTGATTGTTATATTGTGTGAGTATGTTTTAAGTTATTTTTTATACTAAAAGTTCTAATGTTTATTTGGGTATAAAAATTCATTATGTGAATTGAGTGTTTGGTATTCTTATTTACATTAAAATCCTTTTGAGTATCCCTACTTTCCATAGGTCCCATACACTATTCTACTAGTGAAGTAATGAGAACAATATTCATGAACATAGTGTTATTGATGAAAATAAGTTTAATCCTAATATGTGGTTTAGTAAGAGTGATCTAACATTGTTTTGGTAGAAGAATATTTTGGTAACAAATATTTTCTTTACACTATTGTTTGTATGAGTTTGATTTTTTTCAAAAAAATCAGATTTATTAGAAGGTTTATAGTTAATTTATAAAGGATCTCCAAGAAGTGGTAAAGTAGATTCTATGGTATCTAAAATTAATACAAGAACACTTATTGGATTTCAAAATGAATTATTTTTTAAATGGATGTGTTAATGTAGTCTTCTATGATGATATGTAAACATGAAATAGAACAACTATATTTGTGTTTCCCTTCAGAGTGAGGTTCATAATCTTGATCCCAAGAATTTAGAAAGTATTTTTACTTTATGAAACATGAGTATGTCATCATTACAGAATCTTGTAAGGAGTTGATCTGGTTGATGTTCTTATTAGAGGAACTAGGAAGGATGTAGTGAAAAAAATTATTCCATGAAATTAGAAGAATCATATATCTTAATAAGTATTTGGAGTTTCTTTCATAGATTAAACAGAATCAACTAAAGTATCACTTCATATGTAATACTATAAAAGATAGGCTTCTTTCAATATAGAAGATAGATCAGATTTAGAATCTATAAAATATGATGATAAAGGGAATAGTCATAAAAAAATTAAAGGAAACTATTTCAAATCATTAGGGTTTAAATTATAAGAAGGAATGAATTTGTGTTTAATTTTTTATTTTTGTGGAAGAAAGAAATTGACTATAAGTATCAAAGTGCCACACCCGCTTTTTTTAGTCATTTTATTTATTTTATTTCTCTTGGCGTTGGGTGATTTTGCATAAGTTAGGGTGAGTCCCGGTTTAAATTTTTAATGTTGGGATGAGTTTATGGTTTGGGATAGTGCGCGAACACCGACATTTAAGACGTGTTGTCCGCTTGGGTACCGTACGGTGCACAAATACCGCACGGTCATCCAGTTTTAATGTTATGTGTGCAGATATATGTATATGTATGTTTATATGTTTATATATGTGTATATATATGTGTATTTACGTTTTTATATCTTTATTTTTTAACATTATGTTTATATATATATGTATGTGTATATATGTTTATAGGTGTATATATATACACACATATGTTTATAAATTAATATGTTTTAACGTTATATGCTTATATGTATATATGTGTATATATGTGTATATATGTTATATATATGTTTATATATATATATATGTATATATGTTTATAATAACTAGTATTATTATTATTATTATTATTATTAGGGAAAAAAGAGGAGGAGGAATGGGTTAGGGTTGTGTACAGCCCCCCTTTCCCTCCCCTTCTTCCCCGCGCGAGCCCCCTCCCTGTCCGACGTCCTGGTCGCCTCCCCGACACATGCCGCTGTTGGCCTCCCGGTCGCCCAGGCCACGCGGTCCCTATTCCACTGGCCAACTGCGCCGCACCCCCCCTTCGGCGCTGCCCCCGGACACTGCGCCGTCCCGCCTCCGACTCCCCGTCCGGCTCCCTATCCCACTGCCCGAAAACTGCCACCGTCGGCCGCGCCCTGGCGCCCCTCCGCCACTCCCTGCCTTCCTCACTGGCCCGCTTCTTTCTCCCGTCACTGGCCCTTGTCTCTGCGCCACCCCGCTGCCCTAGACCCGCTAGATCTCCCTTTCCCCACACCTCCTTCGGCAGTCCTCTCCCACTCCGGCCGGCCGCATCCGTCTTCAGAGGACCCGACTCCGGTGACCCGCTGCCTCGAACCCACTTGTGTGCCTTTTTTCCAGTAGCCCGAGCCCCCACCGCCTTGTTCTAGCGAACCCGACCCCTGCCACCCGACTACCTTCAGGCACAAAATCCGAATTCCCTTGCACAGCACCTCCGCTCTGCTCGGGTGCCATCTCGTTTCCCCTCACCGTCAAACCATGGTTTGAATCTCATTCCCATTTAGGTGTTTCTTCATTTTTCACTAAACTTTGATGTCTCGGTTTGTGATTAACATTGTTTTCACTCTTCCTTTTTGTTTTAAAACTTGTTACGCAGCTTTGTTATGCGCTTAATTATCTTGCTACAGAGTTCTGAATTTTTTTAGAGTTAATTAAGGATGTATTTTGAGTTGGTTCCTGGTTTATGTATATATTCATCTACAATGATTTGCTTGCTTAAGTGACAAATGTTATTTTGACGTTTTTTAATATATAATTCACAACGCTATTATTTCCTCATCCGATTTGGTTTGGCCAAAGTCCGTGACTCGGGTTTAATGTGGCGATGTGTTTATATGTTCATGGTTGTGCGAGCAGTTTGTCCGGACTGTTGGACCACGCTCCAACAACCACAGGTGAGCGTGACTACGTTTATCACTGATATTTGGGTAAGGATATATTTATACATTGTTATATATTCTTACACCAATTTAAATGTGAAATTGAGTTGCGGTCCCTTGTGGTCTTTATCTGGTCCAGATTTAGATTTACCTGAATTATTAATTTAGCAATGTCTCGCTTTTTGTATTGCAAGACATATAAACCTACGGTATATAGGTGAGTGGTGTATATATGTATATATATATATATATATGTGTGTGTGTGTGTGTGTGTGTGTGTATGCACATCAAGGACATGTGCGCACGACCGTGTAACAAGTGAAGATGGTTACTACTGGAAGAGCGTGTGTTTTGGACATGGGTTAACTGAGGTAGGTGTTTCCAACCATTTCCCATTTTTGATTCAGACTTTGAGCACTAGAATGTTTTCAATTAAGGCGTTTATATCGTTGTGTTTGTGTTGTGTTTATGAAAAGCATCTGACATAGCTGAATTGTTGTTTTAAATTTCTAAAAGTGGATTTTGATGTTGGTTTATACGAAATGCATAGGTTCTTGGCAAAGTTAAATTGAGTTCCTTCTGATGTTTTTGGTTGTAATTGATAGTGATTGTGTTTCGGAAATATAAGATATGGTTTGGTGTGTTTGTTTGAGAAAATGATGAACCAATAGGTTATTTTAGAAATTTTTTTGAAATGGTGGTTGGTTTGAGAGATGCAATTTGATTTTATAAAGTGTTGTGAAAGAATTAGGTTTGGTTTCAATGCTAAGTGTTTTATGAAAATGGTTTCTAAGGTGATTATTCTAAAAACTAGATGTGTTGTTGGATCTTGGCACATCCATGGGAGCACTAGGTTCTCCCATGGATGTGCCTCAAAATGAAAATGACACATACAAACTATATTTTCTTAAAGATAGGTTTTTGATGGAATGGTTTGGTATTTCAAAGAAGGATGAAAAGAAGTTGGCCCGGTTGGCAATTGGTGGGAGTTGAATTGTTGTTCGGTTTGAAGGCCTGTTTGGTATTGGGTTTTGAATGGGGTGTTTGTACAGACTTTTGGGAAAAGTGCGTGTTCCCAATTGGCAACATAACTCATTTACGAAATGTTTTGAAACTGCACATGCTGTGAAGGCATGGTTGGCACCTTGTTGAATGTGAATGAATTTCATATATACATATTTGTGGGCATATCTACAGTGGGACTTCCATTCGAGGGTTGTCGTGTTGTGGTGTTCGTGTAAGGGGCTGGAAAGTGTGGTGAGATGAGTCACGCATGCGAGGGCCTCTTACTTACACAGTATTATCAAAATCACCATGGGTTCCTTGGAGTCCTTTAGAATATCAAGAGACAGTTGCTAGCTAGACCCGATTATACGGGTTGGTTCTCCATTGGTAGATAGGCCTTGTGGGGCGTGCCACTAGTTGGATATTAAGGCGTCCGACTGGCTATTGACTATGCAGTACCATGCCAATAGGTAGTCTGAAACCGAGTATGTCCATGGATTTTCTATGGATTTTTAGGATCACCCATGGTTATTTCTTATATATTCTTGTTTACTTTTACTTGCACTTGGTTTCTGACCTTTACTTATCACCTGTTCTTCTTTTGCAAAAATGTGATAAACATGGATTTGAAATTCAGTTTTCAAGAAATGCATTGTTTGGGGAAAATGCGTTGTGGCGTGTGTTGGATTTTGAAATGGTAAATCAGGATCCTTTTTCCTTTAAAATATAAAAACCCTATTTTCTATCTTTTGATGTGCAAACTAGTGTTTTTTGGGATTGTTTCTAGAAAGTGGTCTTGGTTGGATTCTGTGGATTACTTTGGCATCCCTACTGAGAATTTTTAATGCTCACGCCAATTTTTATCATTTCAGTCGCAGGTTTCCCTTGTTCAAGTTTTCTTGTCTGAGTTGCTAATTTTGGGAGAAATGTTGGCCTTGGTTGGGAGGTGACCATAGGGTCACATGGAGGTACGTTTACTGTTTGGTTTTATTTCTTTCCGTTGCTAGAGTTTAGTTCTTTTGTTCTGTTTATTCTTATTTACTCATTTAATTTTTTTGGGACAAATCTTTCCCAATGTTTTAACTTTGATGCCCGACACTAATTGCTATCCCGAGGGGATCAGGAACGCCCCTCGGGACTTGCTGTGAGCCGGCTCGGGTGACAGGTTTAGGTTCGCCCCAGGATGGTTCATGAAAAAATGGTATCATAGGAGAGGTTCTTGTTATTTTGGATGTCTGGTAGAATGATAATAGGATTTTTCAGGACTCATGAGGTAGGTTATGGGTTGGTGCTTGATCACCACTTCCCGTGATTAGACCTGAGTTACCAGGGGTAGTCTGGGTTTTGTGTCTTTTTTACTTTGATTGTTATGGTTTGAGGGATGATAATGAAGGTGAACTAGTTCAGGTTGTTTCCTCACATAAAGTGGTGACCCATGTAGTGTCCAAGTGTATAGTTCAAGGTTCTTTTAGTGATATACCATACTTGGGATATGGCTCAACACCATGTCGTAGAGTTAGGCATATGCCCCAGTTCCTCATTCTGGTGGTTTGTTGTTGATTGTGTTTCATTTTGATCTCAGTTGATGTGAGCATGTGTTAAAAATGAAAGCGATTTTAAAATGGAAAAGCCATTCCTTTAAATTGTTTTGAAATTGGTGAACTGGGTTTTTACAGTGGGAGTGTTTCAATTTGGAATGTTTGACTGCGTGATTGGATTTGATAAGGGAAAGAAGTACTGGATCCTTGGTTTTCCTTATGTAGGATCACATGTGCATCGATATGTGTAGAGAGTGAGTGGGAGTACTTGTTTGCGAGCGATGTATCCAGGATTGGGTGAACGCACATGTGAAAGTCTATAAGGGGCCATCGGCATGTTTTAAAATTTAAAAGAAATGACGGGTTTTGAAAAATTAATTTTTACTTGTGTTTGTATATGTTAGGTTTATGTGTCTATTGCCTTTGACTTGGGATGTTTCTTTGATTGAGGTTTGGCTTGATGCTGACCGCAATTGTTTTTTTCATGCTCTTCTAAGTAAGCCATCCAGAAAGGTCGCTACGATTGTTAATGAGTCATTCCCTTTTTTCAGTTCTTTTCATGGGTTGTATCTATTAAGGTAATCAAAGTTTGTTAGAGGCAGTTGGGTGGTTGTGGAATTAGTGCGGGCCTTCGGGTTGGGAACTACCAAGGATGTTATGGTTCGTACCATCTCAGGTTTATTTGAGGGTCCAGTTTAGTACTATTAAAGATGGATGTCTCACTAGCGTTGAAGATTGGGGTGTGTTTAATAGAAATTGGCTCTAGTGCTGGTTCCCCATATGGCAAGGAGTGTATGCCGGAGGAACCTGTCGCCAAGACACTATCTTCATCGGTGCTGACTTCTTGTTGTTTAACCGTTCTCTTTTGTGCCACCAGTATGGCCAGTTTGGGCATTCTAAGCCACCATATTGCACCCCCTTGAAAACGTTCCACCATTTTTGTCATTTGAATCATTGAGAAGAGGAAGAAGTTGGGGATTGGACAATTCAAATTACTAAGTGTGAGGTAGGGGATGCTTTAGCCATCAGATCCCCAACCACAGGTCTCGGGGTGAAGGTCACGCACAGTTAGTAGTTGCTGAGGGTGCATAGAACCTTGCATCAGATTAGGTTTTCAGCTTTCTGAAGGGAAATATCCAAAGTTTTCTTGTCCAATTCTTGTCATCGTTGTAAGATAATCCTTTTTGTGGTCGCGTGATGAGCTTGTTCTGCTGCAATCCAAGTGGCCTCATTTTCTCTTGGTATATTTTCTAAATCATTCAGATTCTTTGAAAGGCGTCGGGTCCGTGATTAAACGAACCCGTTTTGAACTTGAGGATGGTCTCAGCTGCGTACATTAAGGGGATGTTTGGTTCTGTGAAATTAATGGGTGTCATTTCTAGGATTTTTATTAGGCCAAACACCTCTCTGTAAGTTTGCATTTAGTGCGTTTGAGTTTTTTAGGGGATTCCCCCTTCCCAGTGTCTCAGTTTTCCGGTTTCCTCCCAGAATGGTTTTAATCCTAGTGGTGATGTTCTTCCATTAGATTTGAGAAGGTATGATGAGTTCAGTTGGGGAGTTCCCACATTTCCCCCCTGGGGCGGTGTGTTCGAGTCTCAAGGTTTTCGTGTTAGTAAATTTCTGTGGTGGGGAGAACCCTCCTGTGTTCTCCCCTCAACCTCAGAAAATGATTGTACTCGAGTTAGTCGGGAGTTACTTGTGTTGGTAGTGGTCACCCCGATCCTCTCAGATTCTTATGGTTTTTCCTGGGAACAGACTCCAGTTATGCTAACTGTTCGCTTGGTGACTTTCTGGGGGCAGAATGTGTTTGTGGTGGGGAGAATTGTCACACCCTTTTTTTAGTCATTTTATTTATTTTATTTCTCTTGGTGTCGGGTGATTTTGCGTAAGTACGGGTGAGTCCTGGTTTAAATTTTTAATGTTGGGATGAGTTTATGGTTTGAGATAGTGCGTGAACACCGATGTTTAAGACGCGTTGTCCACTTGGGTACCGTACAGTGCGCAAATACCGCATGTTCATCCAGTTTTAACGTTATGTATGTAGATATATTGATATGTATGTTTATATGTTTATATATGTGTATATATGTGTGTATCTACATTTGTATATGTTTTTGTTTTAATGTAATGTGTATTAATATATGTATGTGTATATATGTTTATAGGTGTATATATATATATAAACATATGTTTATAAATAAATATGTCTTAACACTATATGCTTATGTATATATGTTTATATATATGTTTATATATGTTATATATATGTTTATATATATATGTATATATGTTTATAATAACTATTATTATTATTATTATTATTATTAGAAAAAATAGGAGGAACGGGTTAGGGTTGTGCACAGCCCCCCTTTCTCTCCCCTTCTTCCCCGCGCGAGCCCCCTCCCCGTCCGGCCTCCTGGTTGCCTCCCCAACGCACACTGGCATCGGCCTCCCGGTCACCCAGGCTGCACGACCTCTCTTCCGGCAGCCTACCACGCCGCACCCCCCCCCTCGGCGCTGCCCCCAGAAACCGTGCCGGCCGGCTTCCGGTTCCGGCTTTCCATCCAGATCCCTATCCCGCTGCCCGGAAACCGCCGCCGCCGGCCGCGCCCTGGCGCCCCACCGCCGCTCCCCACCTTCCTCACCGGCCCGCCTCTTTTTCCCATCGCCAGCCCTTGTCCATGCACCGCCCAGCTTCACTACACCCACCAGATCTCCCTTTCCCCACACCTCCTCCGACATTCCTCTCCCACTCCGGCCGGCCGCATCCGTCTCCGGCGGACCCGACTTCGGTGACCCGCTACCTCAAACCCCCATGAGCGCCCTTTTTCCAGTGGCCTGATCCCCCTCCACCTTGTTCCATCGAACCCAACCCCTTCCGCCTGACTACCTCCCGGCACAAAACCCAAATTCCCTTGCATAGTACATCCGCTCTATTTGGGAACAGTCTCATTTCCCCTCACCATCAAACCATGGTTTGCATCTCATTCCAATTTTGGTGTTTCTTCATTTTTAACTGAACTTTGATGTCTCGGTTTGTGATTCACTTTCTTTTCACTCTTCGATTTTGTTTGAAAACTTGTTTTGCAGCTTTGTTATGTGCTTAATTATCTTGCTATAGAGTTATGATTTTTTTAGAATTGATTAAGGGTATATTTTGAGTCAGTTTCTGGTTTATGTCTATATGCATCTATGATGATTTTATTGCTTAAGTGAAAAATGTTATTTGGACGTTTTTTAAAATGCAATTCACATCGCTATTGTTTTCTCGTCCGATTTGGTTTGGTTGAAGCCCACAACTCGGGTTTAATGCAGCAGCATGTTTATATGTTCAAGGTTGTGCGAGCAGTTTGTCAGGACCATTGGACCACGCTCCGACAACTGCAAGTGAGCGCGACTACGTTTATCGTCAATATATGGGTAAGGATATATTTATACATTGTTATATATTCTTACACCAATTTAAATGTGAAATTGAGTTGCGGACCCTTGAGGTCTTTATCTGGTCCAGAGTCAGCTTTGCCTGAATTATTAATTTAGCAATGTCTCTCTTTTTGCATTGAAGGACAAATATACCTATGGTATATAGGTGTGTGGTGTATATATATATTTGTTCATATATACACATCAAAGACACATGAGCACGACTGTGTGACGTGTGATGATGGTTACTACTGGAAGAGCATGCATTTTGGACATGGGTTAACCGAGGTAGGTGTTTCCAACCATTTCCCCTTTTTGATTGAAACCTTGAGCACTAGAATGTTTTCAATTAATGATTTTATATCATTGTTCTTGTGTTGTGTTTATGAAAATCATCTGACATAGTTGTATTGTTGTTTTAAATTTCTGAAAGTGGCTTTTGATGTTGGTTTATATGAAATGCATAGGTTCTTGGCAAAGTTAAATTGAGTGCCTTGTGATGTGTTTGGTTGTAATTAATAGTGATTGTGTTTTGGAAAAGTAAGATTTGGTTTGGTGTGTTTTTTTGACAAAATGATGAACCGATAGTTTGTTTTAGTAAATTTTTGGAAATGGTGGTTGGTTTGAAAGATGCAATTTGCTTTTATAAAGGGTTGTGAATGAATTGGGTTTGGTTTCAATTCTAAGTGTTTTAGGAAAATGGTTTCTAAGGTGGTTCTTCTAAAAACAAGTTGTGCCATTAGATGTTGGCACATCTATGGGAGCACTAGGTGCTCGCATAGATCCGCCTCCAAATGAAAATGACACATAAAAAATATATTTTCTTAAAGATAGGGTTTTCATGGAATGGATTGGTATTTTAAATAGGGATGAAAAGAAGTTGGCCCAATTGGCCTTTGGTGTGAGTTGAATAGTTGTTAGGTTTAAAGGCCCGTTTGGTATTGGGTTTTGAATGGGGTGTTTGTACTGACTTTTGGGAAAAGTGTGTGTGCCCGATTGGAAACTTAACTCATTTATGAATTTTTTTAATACTTCTCATGCTATGAAGGCTCGGTTGACATCTTGTTGAATGTGAATGAATTTCATATAAACATATTTGTGGGAATCTCTATAGGGGGACTTCTCTTCGAGGGTTGTCATGTAGTGGTGTCCGTGTAAGGGGTTGGCAAGTGCGGTGAGATAAGTCACGCGTGCGAGGGCCTCTTACTTACACAGTATTATCAAAATCATCATGGGTTCCTGGGTATCCTTTAGAATATCGAGAGACGGTTGCTAGCCAGCCCTGATTAGACGGGTTGGTTCCCCCTTGGTAGATAGGCCTTGTGGGGCATGCAACTGGTTGGATATTAGGGCAGCCAGTTGGTTATTGACTATAGAGTATCATGCAGGTAGGTAGTCTGAAACCGAGTACGTCCAGGGGTTTTCTAGTGATGTTTAGGATCACCCATGGTTATTGCTTATATCTGCTTGTTTACTTTTACTTGAACTTGGATTCCAGTATTTACTTATCACCAGTTCTTCTTTTTCACAAATGTGATAAACATGGATTTTAAATTCAGTTTTCAAGAAATGCATTGTTTGGGGAAAACAGGTTGTGGCGTGTGTTGGTTTTTTAAATGGTAAATCAGGATCCTTTTTCCTTTAAAATATAAAAACCCTATTTTCAATCTTTGTATGTGAAAACTAGTGTTTTTTTTGGGATTGTTTCTGGAAAGTTCTCTTGGTTGGATTATGTGGTTTACTTTGGCATCCCTACTGAGTATTTTTAATGCTCACGCCAATTTTTATCATTTCAGTCGTAGGTTTCCTTTGTTCAAGTTTTCTTGGATGATTTGTTCGTTTTGGGAGCAATGTTGGTCTTGGTTGGGAGGTGACCGAAGGGTCACATAGAGGTACATCTTCTGTTTGGTTTTATTTCTTTCCACTGCTAGAGTTTAGTTCTTTTGTCCTGTTTATTCTTATTTACTTATTTTTTTGGGTCAAATCGTTCCAAATTTTTTAACATTGATGCCCGACACTAGTTTCCATCTCGGGGAGATCGGGAATGCCCCTCGGGAGTTGCCGCGAGCTGTCTCCGGTGACCGGTTCAGGTTTTCCCCGGGTGGGTTCATGACACAAAGTGTCAATAGGAACCATGAAAGTAGTCTTTATGTGGGATATTGAAAAGATTGGATAAGAAAAATTATTTGAATAATATTTTTAACATTGAATTTTAAAAGGATTGAATCCTAAATATGGGTGAAATAATATTAAATAAGATGAAGACTATAGAAATTAGCATCACTGACATGTTCTGATAGTGTTATAGAAGGATGTGTTTTTTATGTAGTATTGTTCACCAAAAACAACAACCTAACACTATATAATCAACGTACTGGTGGGAATTTCCATGAATAATTTACGGGTGAATCACAAATATCAAAGGTTAATGTAATTATATAAATATACTAAACTCATTTATATATTGCTTTGTGGGTTTACATGGAAAGAACAAATGTAATTAGTTTCTTCTTCTTCTATTTCGTTAAAAATCACCAATGTTTCTCCCATTGAGTTTGTTAATTCCTAATTAATGAAAACCAACTTGTGTTTCTCATTGTTTGTAAGCGTGTTTTAACCTGGATAATTTATTTTAAGAAGATTATGTCTACGATGATTCAGTGTGTGATTGGGGTTATTGGTCTTCTTAGTTTTAGAAACATCATTTTAGGTATCACTAATTTTTAGAGGTTATGAAAATTATTCCTCATGTAAAATCATGGAAGGTTTATTTCCAAACATGGTGTTCTTCTATCCAACATATTGTTTATTATATTTTAATTGATTTCTAGCATTTTATTTTTAATTTTAATTATATATAAACAATTAATTAGATATTAAATATTATAAAATATGATTCTATTACAAAAGAAAAAAAATCTTATTTCAAAACGTGAAATAAAATACCTTTGTCTTTAAAATTTAGACATTTTTATAACAATATAAGGGATATAATATTTTGTTTTGAAACAAACCATTCTAATTAGATAGTTGATTTTATCTTATTTGGAATGCTTATATTATTTATCTATTATATACTCAGAGACCCATTTCAGAATTTCGTATCCTCTCAAATATTTTTGGATCATATAACTGAATACATATGTGTGAGATAAAAACTATATCCATTACCCAAATTATAAAATATGAAATAATAAATTTAAATAAAAATATGCCTGAAGTTATGGTCTTGTCTTTCCTTTTCTTCCCACTATTGAAATTTTCATTTTAGTCGACCTTATTTCCACAAAAATAGAATAGAATATCCTAATCATTTCTATCCCTCAATATCTTAGGTTTCTTGGATTTATTGATCAAATGTGACTTTGAATTTTACTTAGCCACTAGATTCTTATACCAAAATTTCCATTTATTTTTGTTCCTTATGCACTACTGATTTTTTTCATGTTTTGATCATCTTGTAGTACCATGGATAGAGAATGTGGAGTGGCTTATCCATATCATTAATAAAATAATTAATAATTATATTTGAGATGTTGGAAGGTAAATTTGATAATATAAAAATTGATGTATAATTTTTAATTTAACTAGAATCTCATGGTATCAAATTTCTAAATATAATCCTTCACAAGAATTATATACGGACCAACATGGTTTTACTATCTTAGACCACATGTAAAAGGTTCATTAGAGATCCTATACCCCACCTACCTTACTCTATATTTATATAATTTAAGGGTATGAAAGAAAATTTTATATATGTCTTTCTCTACGTGAATTAATTTTAATTCAAATGAAAAAGATAATATTATGATTCATTGGACATCCAATTCATTATCAAAATGTATCATATTGGAATATTTTTCAATATTACATTCCACATAAAAAGGTTCGGTTGGATGTTCAGATTACAACACATAAAATGTTCTTTTATATCATGGCATTTTTCAAAAGCACTCATTCAAATCTTGGAAATTACAAGTAGTGAGGAAATTCATTTTATCATGGATAGATCATAGCGAGACTTTGTATGTGGTGTTTATTTCAATATTATTTGCAATAGATAAATTTTTTAAACGGGTAATTTTTATTGATTACTAATAATCTAGATAAAAATGAGTTATTTTCTTTTAATTTCTCTTACATTGTTTTTCAAATGCTAAAAGACATAAACTATTTTATTCAAAATATTCAGTCACTTAAATGTTCAAGTATGAAATGGTACATAAACAATATTCATAGTACAACCTATGGATATGAAACTACTTATAGAGTTTTAAGGGAATCTTTTATTGATCTATTTAGTGGATCCCCTGCTCCTACAAATCCTATGCTTTCAATTACTCAACACACCACATAAAAAATTATACCTAGTTAGCTATGAATATTTATTCGAGGTAAATTTTAGTAATGTAAACCCACCAATATTATTATAACTCCCCTATTAAATATATAATCTCAAATATGGATTATTAATAGTAAAAACTATGTTTTTGTTTTAATTTTAGTGGTAGATGGAATTAAAAACATAATATAATTTTATAAATTTTTTAATTATTTTATTTTATTAAGTAATAAAATCCAATTATATTTATGAAAATTGTTAATTAAACAATATGAATATTTTTTAAAGATTTAATATGCATAAATAGAAAAATATTAATTGTCGAATAATTCATTATTATCTTTGTAATTTGTTTAATTATCCGATGTGATCATATTTTATCTACACATTCACATAATAATTAACCATGCAAGATAAAAATATAAACGACAAGATCATGGGTTGTATTCTGATGTATGGTTTAATGAGTGAGTGCTAAATCAACCATTACCATAGGGGAACATTATGATCCATTAACAAGATATATTTTCAATGTCATCATTCACTAGTGTAAATTTTATTCTTGTTTTGATTTATGCTACAAATAATCTAAAAACAATGAATCGCAAGGACCCATTATTTTTAATTACATTCCCTCCCAAAGTTGAGGTATTTTTAGATATTGAGAATTACACATAATAATTTAAATGTGGATATACCAGCCCTTATACATTATAAAAGAAGTGGAATGGGTTGGAGTCATACAAAACAATTATTTAATAATTAGTTATTATAAAACATCACTTTTTTCAACAATTAAAAATAATTAAATAATAAACCAAACATAAATTGGTTGAGAAAAATATATTTTTAGTCATCATGAATCAATACTTCAAAGTAAATATTGAATATAATATTATTATACTTGGGATATTATTAAAAAATTTAAATAATATGAAAAAAATTATCCATTTATTATAAGTTACAGGTCTAAGATTTTTTTAATAAATTTACTATATTTTCAAAAAATAAAATTTGTTTCATAATTATTTGAGTTTTGGTTATGCCCAAAAAGGGTCACATAGGAAAAATATAACTGTGGGCTAGGTTTTGTGTGCTAGGTCTAGTAACATGATTTTCACTAGGTAAGCATGAAAACCCCTTCATTATTTATTTGTTTTTTATAAACTCCACCCACAATTCATTGTTGACTATCATTCTTGGTTATATGGTGAAATCAGGGTGGGTTATGGGAAATAGATATCATTCCTTCCCTCACCTATACTCTTCTTCTTTTTTGTATTAATGACAGGTCATGTGTAGTGTGTCAACCCCCACTAATGATGGAGCTCCACATGCCACTTCTCCTCCCCCTCCCTCCTCTATTGTCATTATTTAGTTGGTCATAACATGGTCACATGGAATATAATTGATGAAACAATTCTATATTTGGGATCACATCAAACCCTTCTAATCAAATTCAAAAAATATAATAACAATTATTGACCTACATTGTGTACGATAACTCTAAAACTAGATAATGAATTTTTGGCATAGTAGAAGAATTAAAGTATGATATTTTTAAAATATTTCTTATTATATCTATGTCACAAAAAAATATCTATAATAGATACACTATAATTCTATAAGAAAACATGTCTGAAAATTATAAGTATGAAGGAAATAAATGAAATGATTCCTTATTTGTTTGTGTCATCCCGACGCAATCTATTCATTAGCAATGTGTTGTGACTTGAAAGATCCAAACATGAATCTATAAATATCAACAAAAATTTATTTTTATAGTTCTTGTTTCCCCAATATTAAATTTCTATGTGCTATAATGGAAAATTTATGTGCTTTAGGATTATCATATTATCCTAAGAAGTACATGTGATCAAACAATGAATTTTTTTTCTATTCTACTTATTCATTCTTGATTATCACTCTAATTATTTAGAGAGATAATTAACCGTGGGAAATTTAAATAAAATGGTTTATACTCACATTATATGGTTGAAAATAAGTTTAAATTCCAAGGATAAAATTTCTTTATTTTCACTTTATACCTTACAAAAAGTTAAATTAAAAACAAGACAAATTATTTCACTAATATCTTAGATAACATGTTGTGATCTTCGAAAACATTTCATGACTAACTTGTATCAACACTTACATTTCATATGATAAAATAAAAACCCTCAAATCAATTATTTCCTCCTAAACATGTTCAAATAACCTTGAATATAAAATATTCATCTAAAAAACTAGTTTATTATATTTACATAATTAAACCCAAATAACATATTAATACCATGAGTAATAAATTAAATTGACATTATTTTATCTTTAATAAAATATAATTCAATTAATTTTTTTATTTACTTGTGATAGTGCATGCTAGTATTTTCATTAGCCCAGGGATACGAGACCCACATCATCATAAATCAAATTCATCTAAATAGGTGGAATATTTGGATATAATTTGGGTGAGACCCACTGAGAAATATATAAATACAAGATATCCATACTCATAGAAAATGACTGGTATCTAGAATCATGTGGTGACCTATGAAGAGATAATGATAAGTCATAATAAAGAAAATATTTACTACAAACACTCACAGTGTAATACCATATCATTTTCATGTGATATTTAATAAAGAGGGATACATACTTTGTGTTATAATCATTAAATGATGTATTTATTGTGTATTTATTTTATTGGATTTACCTATTATCTAATACCATTGGAATGAATTTAATTGACACTATAAAATCTTATTCTATGTTCCATAGATGTTTTCATCCTATACGTGGAAGTAAAAAATCTTATATGGATCAATAAATTACTAGTATAACATTAACGACATACCTAATTCAAGATACCTCTCTAATGATATAATACATCATGGTTTCATCATACATCAAAATTATAGGATTAATTTTATATATTAATTATAATATTAAGTAAAAAGACTGGTACACTTTCTTAAAGATAGGAAAAACAAATTTGACCTTAAATATGTGTTGTTCCTACTGGTGGTTATATCCTCATAATCTCTCAAAACTAGATTTTTAAAAGTACAGAATTCATGAGAAGAATAATTAATGTATACGATCCCCCAACAAAATAGATTCATACATCATATTTATCTAATCATATTGATTCATCTAAATGATTTTACATGACTTATGATTATTATCATAGTATTACAAGGTTATCACTATAGATGGCAATAATATACCATAAGGATATAACATATAATCTAGGGACATTACCACATATAGTATAATCAAAAGTAATAATACTATTATGGTGAGATAAATATATGTTTATATCAAATTTTATACATGACAGGGTAGCCAAAAAGTATATGTTTTAGTTGTGTTTGGGAACCCAGTCTTATAAAAAATAAACATAATTTGTTTATGTGATATATTACAATAGTAACTATGTTTTTGGAAAATGTGAATCATAGTTTCATTATGAAATGATCTGAATCAAAGTACAATAATGAAAATAAGAACCAAAAAATAGACAGATAAAACATTTTAAGAATGATGATCATGTCACTCTAGGAACTCACAGTCAAACCTATCAAGAGGAATGAGAAACCCACCTCCAATATACATGTACTCACATTACACACCTAATATATATAACCTTTATTAGAGAAAAAAAGGATTAAAAAATAAAAATAGAAGGATAACTAGTAAATCCTCAAACCACTAATTGATAATTTGTTTTTGAAATTGATATCGAATGAAAAAAACTCTACATGAAAGAATCCACCATCTAATGTCACCATTATAATTCACCAATAAAAATAATAAGGAATAAAATTATTGTCAGTAAGTGGAGATTCAACCTTCCTTTCATAGGAATTGGGAAGTAGGAGATAAAGGCATCCCCTCTCTCTCAAATCACCCTTTTCGTTATTTTTCTCTTCCTTTCATATTTCGTAATTCAGAATTAAACTTGATAAATATAACACCTCAAGATCTCCAAAAAATTTCTTCACCAAATAACCAAACTATTGAACTAAGAAACCTAACTATGTTTCTGCACTCTATTTTTCTCAGTAAAACCAAGATATCCCCTTAAAAATTGGATTATCATGTATTGAGTATGAAGAAGGCAAATAAGGTAATAAAGATAGGTAAAGACCCACAACTTTATTAATGAATATTCTTATTGATAAAATTAAATGTCTTATTATTTAAAATGGTTATATAAAACAAATTAACTTCCATGGTTTTTTGTTTTTGGATTTTAAAATACTGTTCAAAATTGGGACTATTTCTAATAGATCCATTTGACAATGATCACATGATTTGTATAAATATAGGGTGTTAACACATCCAATTTACTCAGAAAAAGGAAGTGATGGAATCATACCATAGAATTGCTCTATATGAATCCCATTTGTCAGAGCATGTAAAGGAGATGGCGTCACTGGATTTTCTCTTGACCAAGCCCAAGTTGAGCTTCAACACCTTAAGCTCGAACTGAACCGCATACGGGAGAAGTGGAAGTTGATAGAGATTACCACCCAAGCGATGTTACCCAAGCCACCCCAAGAGTCTGTCACTATCAAACACCATACCCTTAGTTCTTATGCGGGTGTTATAAGGGGTTATGTAACAGAACCCTAGCACTCTGATTATGTTCATTAGTTCTATATAGATAAAACAATATACATTCATTTTATTTTTGTTACATTGTAAATATTTTTTAAATCAAAAATATTATATTTAGTTGATATTCAATTAAGAAATCTAATTTGATGAATTAATGGATTTTTGAATTAAATAATACTTTAATAAAATATTATTACTAAATTAATTTTTATTAAATATAAGTGATTGTATAATTTTTTATGAATACAATTTTAATTTCTATTAAGGTTCGAAATATGTTTTTATCAAAACACATGATTTTTTGAAAAATGTCTGTTTTTATTTTAAAAGTAAAAATTCACATATTTAGAAAATATTTAGATAAAATTAATATTATTTTTGGAATCAGGGCATCCAGATTATCTATTAGTGAAGTGTTTATAATTTTCTAAGATAATAGAATTTTTGGGTAAAAAATGAATATTGTTTAAATATAAAATGAATTTTATGACATTATAATGACCCAATAGTGATTTAATAATATAATATAAATTGGATGATCAGAAAATATATGTTTTGACTTTAAAATAATGTGATTTTAGATTTTTTTATATATTTTACAAAGCCTCAGTGGCCCCTCCAAGACTTATAAAACATTTTAACATTTTAAAAAGATTTCCTTGAGAGTGTGACTCATCTCCACATAAACAAGCCAAATATTTTAATAATTCCGGCCATTTTCCTTATAGAATAATTTTTTCCACTCCCCTTTGGCAAAAAACATGGGCAAAAACTATGTGATTGTTTATGGTTCTGATTAGTTTAATATGTGGTGTCCAAAACCTAAATAACAAAGAATTCCTTCTCTTTTCTTATATAAACCCACACAAGCACCCACTTTTCATCACTAAAAACCATTGTATCACGTCCATAATCTTCAATCCTCTCTATAGTATCCTCCCAAGTCACACCAATCTCCCATGAAGCCTCTCTGAATCCTATCCCAAGCCTATGGGATCACTCTTCCTTGTAAGGGATTTCTTCCTTTATCATTTTTTTCCAAATTTCGTTATACTGTTATACAATTCTATTTTAAATTAAAAATATTTGGGTATGATATTTTATCTCTCCCATAGTTCCCTATATATTTTTGATTTATTAGAGACCAATTTTTCTCTCATCAATGCCTCCCATGTACACCCTTTACAATGCCAGAATTTGGTAAGGGATTTCTTCCTTCCTCATTTTTGTCCAAATATCATTACGTTGATATGCCATTTTATTTTCAATTATAAATGTTGGGGTTTAATTTAAAAATTCTCCAATAATTACTTCCTTAATTTTGAATTATGATATAACTCTTTCAAGCTCATTAATGACTCCCATATACATCCGTTACCATGCTGAAAATCCATAAGATATTTCTTCCTTCCTCATTTTTTTCCAAATTTCATTATATTGTTATACCATTTTTTCTTCAATTAAAAATTTTGGGGTATGATTTCTCACATCCCAAATACTGAAATAATTATGTTTTAAGGATTATATTCCTTTTTTCTCTCATTAGTTCCTCCCATGTACACCCGTTACCATGTTGAAATTTCGTATGGAGTTTCTCTCTTCTCGTTTACATTCAAGAAATTATTTTATTTATGAATATTAATTACGTTAAATATGTTGGGACATGTATATATATGAACCTCTACTATCCATTTCATGTAAATATGATGAGATACACCTTTCTCTCTCATCATCCATATTTGTGAATTCTTATGTCATGTCGTTATGCTGCCGGAATTGCACCACGATTTTGCAAGACAAAGTCATTGTGTAGTGAATACCCTGCCCATTTATCTAAAAAGGGTATTCCACTTTATGAACACTTACTTATTGATTATATAGTTTCATTTATGAATTCCAAATTCCTTTATCATGGAATAAATTATGGTGTTTAATGAATCCATGTTATGTTATCCATGTGGCACACTTATTCATTAAATGAAATGATTAAGAAGTGTGCACCCTCATAGTGCTCCAATGCATTGGGTAAATATTAGTATCAAGATACTTCAAGTGCAATGAGGTTTTACTCATTATAATTCATGTACAATTAGGGTTTAATCATGTCCCATGTGAAATGAGACTCTGATCATGCTAATATCATGTTAAATGTTGTTTCCACATTTCCATGTTATGATAATTAGGCCATATCATGCATTTATGTTAATGTTTCTCTTATTCCTCATTGATATGACTATTGAATAAAATGTACTACATTCTTCGTGTAATTCCTTTATTACTCCCTTACATGGCTTTATAGATCCCATTTTCACATGTATGTCCTCAGGTTATCCCACACAATGCTAAGTACGAGGGAATGTTGTGGTCATGTAAAGAAGTTTTCAATAAGGATGTAGAATTTTTATGTCTTAAGTTGTCATATAATTTCCTTAATTTCCATAGACACTAGACCTCTAGATTCTCAAAGTTGTCTTAAGTGCATGTTTATGAAATAAATCATGTTTATGTGTGTAATGAAGAGAAGTGTTGTTATATTTGGTATCAGAGGACCAGTTTAATTATTTTTAGGATTAAGATTAGAAAACCATAGTGAAATACTTAGGGACCAGACTAAGTATAATAAAAATATCCTCATATTTTTGTGAGTATTGAGTAAGTAGTTTGTCATGAAAATACATCCCTGTCTGGATACAAGAAGGTAGATGCTTCTCTGGAATAGATGTATCTAGGGGTAAAAACTGAAAACACTGCATTATGATAGACTCGAACGAGAACTAGTGCATGAAGATGGGCCTTACATCACTGTTGGTTATGAAGTAGATCATGGATAACATAAATTGAAGGTAAGAAATTCATAAGTTAAGGAAATAAATGTAATTTATAAGTAATCTCTTTTTGTATTTGGGATACCCTTTATGAGTTACCAATAACATTACTTTTATTCTAGTTACTAGCCAATAATAGGAGGACTTGAGCTAAAAACTGATCCATAGATCAATGTGATGACTGTTCTAATTAGATTGCCAATCCGATGGGAGTGGGAATCAATAAATTTGTCACGATAATCACTCAATTAACTCAAGTGTTGAATAGAAAAAATATTCAAGAAGAAAATTCAACCCCCAAGTAATAACAAGTTGAAATAAAGAGAATTATGATACAAATGAAACCTACTTTTAATAGATAATCTGATCCATCAATTGTCCAATAATGGATCACATCCATTGAAAAGATATTCTCCATCCTTAAATATTATGAACAAGAGAAGGTTATTATGTCTGCTTATCATATGGAGGGTGAAGATGATCAATGGTGGACTTTGATAAAAAATAAAAAAGCCCGATGAGGATATTGAAGTGTTGGAATGGAAGGACTTCTAGAAAAAGTTGTTTGGTAAATATTTTCTGCGCACCCTCCGAATTAAGATGGAATGGGTCTTCATTTCCTTATAGAAAAAAGATTAAAAATCCATCATATCATATGAGGAAAACTTCACAAGGATTTAACTATATGCCTTGATATTTGTTGTTACCCCCAAATGCAAGGTTGACTGCTTCTTTGGTGGGATAAAACCTAGCCTATGAGAATCCCTAGTGATCTGTGACTTTGAGAGATACCAGGAAATTTATTCATTGTTCTCTCAAGGTTGAAGTGAAGATCAACGAATCTCAGGGGTATCATGGGGATAAGAAGAGTAAGGTATACATTAATTCTGGTGGTCTGATGGACAAATCCATAGGTGTTATGAAAATCTAGTACCCCACTCACCAAAGGTTTAAAAAGTTGCACCCTAGAAATTTCCTAAAGTAGATGATGAAATGCTTTAGGTGTGTAAGAGAAGGGAACCTGACCATTATCTACCAACAAGAAAAACCTACGATTGAGACAGAGGAGAGTAATGCTCTGTTTGACCCTCAACACATTGTTCATTGCTTCAACTGCAAATAACCAGGGCACATTGCAAACCAGTTCCCTAAGACAAGGGTTTTCAAAGGCAACCAACAACCTCCAAGGCACAAGGGTGATCTTTTTCCAAAACTACCACAGAAGTGAACCATGAAAAAATGTGGCGAG
Organism: Viscum album; assembly: GCA_963277665.1. Classification (NCBI taxonomy): domain Eukaryota; kingdom Viridiplantae; phylum Streptophyta; class Magnoliopsida; order Santalales; family Viscaceae; genus Viscum; species Viscum album. The sequence continues at coordinate 1,450,578,587 of OY728152.1, read as the reverse complement.
AGGTACACTAGTTATTCATTCAAGAAGAGAGAATGTACTTTTGGATTTTGGTTCTGCGCATTTTTTTATCCTGAATGTTTAGTAGAAAAATACCAACACCACCACAAATCAGGGAAGTAAATATATCTGTGAGAACAAAAAATGGGGAAATCATTGAATCCCCTGAATATTAGTCCTCCCTTATCAAAATATGTGGATTGAACTTATCCAAGAACCTCATCATGTTCCCTTTGGTGTAATTTAATGCAATTCTTAGCATGGATTGGCTGTCCTTATATAGAGCCAACATAAATTGCTGTGAGAGGGAAATCACTCTTCGTATGGAGAATAAACCCCAAATTCTGTAAATGTGCAAGGAAGAAGATGAATATTCCTTAGAAACATCATATTAGGTGTGAATATTAATACCCTATGATCTAACTTATCTTACTGAGATGATTGAGTATAAGGGAGAAACCATTTTTGATGGAATGCCGATTGTGAAGTAATTCACTGAAGGGTTTCCCAAGGAATTGTCTTGTCTTACTCCTAGAAAAGATTTTCAATTCTCAATTGATCTTATACATGGAGAATTTCCAATATCCAATAATCATTATAGAATGGCTGCTGTGGGGATTTAAGATATAAGGAAAAAACCACAAGATAATCTTGATAAAGGGTTTATAGGCCCATGTGCTTCACCATGGGGTTCACTAGTCCTCTTCGTCAAGAAGAAGGATTGTTCAATGTGCCTTTGCATTTATTATCATGATCTCGAAAAAATCACAATAAAGAAAAAGTATCCTCTGCCACAAATTTATGACTTGTTCGATTAGATATGTGGAGGAAAATACTTCTCTAAGGTGGATTTTCAGCCGGGATATTACCATGTAAGGGTGAAGAAGGTGGATATCCCCAAGACTACTTTTAGTACAAGGTACAGGCACTAGGAATTCATAGTAATTCCTTTTTGACTCACTAAATGTCCAAAAATACTCATGGACTTGATTAATAGAGTCTTTAGAGATTACCTCGATAAATTTGGGGTAGTATTTTTAGATGATATTATAATATACTATAAAACCAAGGATGGGAATGAGGAACATCTAAATACTATACTAGAGACCTTGAGAAAGGATAATATATTTGATAAGTACAAAAAGTGTGAGTTATGGTTGAAGGAGGTCTCATTCTTGGGTCATATCATCACATGAAATGAGATATCTATAGATCCCTCCAAGATAGCTATAGTTGAGGGATGAAAAAGACAACATCGATAATAGTTATCCATAGCTTCCTCGGGTTAGATGGATATTATCACTAATTTGTGACAAATTTATCACAATTTTCCAACCCTCTTACTTAGATAACTCGGAAGGTAGTAAATTTTTCATGGAGTAATGAATGTGAAGATATATTCAAGGATTTTAAAAGGTGGCTTATCACTACACCTATTCTCACACTATGCACAAGTGGAGAATTTTTTGTGGGATTTTGTAATGCTTCAAAGAAGGGCCTGAGATGTGTGTTGAATAAAAATGAAAAAGTCATTGCCTATTCTTCAAGGAAATTGAAATTTCATGAGAAAAACTATCTAACACATGATCTAGATTCTGATGAAGTAATATAAACTTTGAAAATTTGGTGACATTACCTCTTTGGGGAGAAGTGTGAAATATATACGGATCATGAATGTCTCAAGTATATATTCACACATAAAGAGTTTGACTTGCACCGATGAAGATGGTTAGAGTTGATCAAAGACTATGACTTCTCAATCCATTACCACCCTGGGAAAGCGAACAAGGTTGAAAAAGCTCTAAGTATAAAGGACACAATGATTCTATCATTGATGAGAATTGAAAAAGATCCAACATTCTTAGATTTTATGAATATGGAAAATGTAATCATAAAGAAGGAAACATCATAAATCTTTTCACAAATGGTTGCTCAACCGTCTGTTCTGGATAGGTTAAAGGATGCTCAAAAGGATGATATAGGAATTCAGAAGAAAGTGGAAACTATAAAAAATGGTAAATACTTAGAGTTCAATTCTAATGAAGAATGAATTTTGAGATTTGGGACAAGACTATGTGTTCCAACAAATCCAGAGTTAAATAATGAACTTTTGGAGGATGCACATAGTTCAAATTTCCTAACTCACTTAGGAAACACAAAGATGTATTGAGATCTCCAAGAGAATTATTCGATGGATTGCAAGAATAAAGAGATCAATGAGTATATATCAACGTTTTTGGTATTTCAATATGTGAAGGCTGAGAGGCATAAGTCTAAGGGGATGAAGAAACCATTACCCATATCAGCATGGAAATGGGAGAACATCACCATGGAGATTGTCACGAACTGAATCTGGTCGCCACTATTATGAGCACCAAACTCATCCCATGGAAAGGCTCAAAGGGAGTTCCCTATCTCCATGAGATGGCACAATTTCCCGATTATCATTAATATAGGTTTGGGAACGATTAACTTGAGTATCAAAGCATAAAACATTAAAAATAGTCCATAATATAAATCTAAAATTTTCGATTCAAACAAGTCATAATGAAAAACCACAACTGAATAAATTGGTTTAAAGACAATAGAAGTGGTCCAAATACAAATAAATACAATATAAAGACAACCCCAAGGACCCTACATGACAAGGGTTCATCACCCACAAGCCGTCTCTATAACTCCGTACCAAGGATGGGAACTAACATCATGAACCTCCATCACCCTATAGCCTCCCCTTTACCTAATTAAAGAAAAATGAATTATACTTACACCCAAAGGGTGTATGTAGGTTTTTCTCCTAATACCAATAGTATACCACCTAATGATTCCCAAGTGCTTTCAATACAATGTCAAAAAGCAATAAGTTTTAATATGCAATGAAAAGTAGTGATAAATTCCAAGAAATGAAACATTCAATTGAAAAAGGTTTTCAAGCTAAAATTTTTAGAACGTTCACACATTTAAATAGAAATGTTAGATACTCTAAGTTATTGGAAAAAACACCCCAATACAAGGGAAAATACCACAAAAAACGATCAAAAAATAGAGATCACCCCTAGGCACTAGAAAGTCTCGGGCCCCATGCACCACGTACCTCGATGCAATGTAACCATAGTAAAATCCTTTCTCATGAAAAAACCACTATTAGGGAACATAAAAATAACCTAGTGGTACCCAATCATCATACACATTGTTTAGTTAGATTTTTCGTTATCCAAACGCTAGGTGGAACAAGGACAAAACCCTTCCAATCCACTAGTTGTACTAGTATACAACTACCCCACCTAGGTACCCGGGATTCAGCCATTGTGATCAAAAAATTTCATCATGAAACACATATCAATTTTTATATAAAACACCACTAATGGTAACATAAATATAGTACACTAGCTATCAGATTTTATACCACTAAAAACACACAACAAACACATTGATTTTTTACGAAACAATTTCTCAAAACCCCATTTTGTTTTGCACCCAAAACCCATTATGAACCCCACTTGTACACTATGTGCACATTTTTATGTTACAAAAATAGTAAAGGCATCCTAATAAATCTCAATGGAAACAAAAAAATCAATTTTAGGGCATCCCCATGTTAAACAAGAAGTGAAAACTTTGTAAAACCTCTTTTTTCACCCAAAAGTGGCACCAAAACTTCACTTTATTTACAAACACCATTAAAACTCATTTTCTCACGAACTAAAAAATGGGATAAACATTCAAAATATTATTTTAATCCCTATTAAATTTTAATAAAAACAAATAAGTATTTATAGGGAATCCCAAAATACACCAATAAAACATTTCATCGGAAAAACCCTAATTTGACACCAAATTGGCATTTAAAATTCATTGCAACAGAAAAACCACTAAAATTAATTTTTTTTCAGCCATCATAAAATGAGATAAACATTAAAATATGATAAATAATACATGGTAATACACAAATATTTCATAAAAATTGGACTCACCTACCAAAACAATGGAAACCCTTGAATCATTGTATGAAAATCAAGTTGCACCACCGCCACACCAAGAGGGTCTTAGATCGAACCTAAAATCACAAAAATTGACCAAGAAAACCCATGTTTAAAACCTAGGTTCCAATTACTACCCCATGTTCATTAGAAACTTCAAGTAAATCGAAGGAAACTTTATAGAAAGGGGCGGAACTAAGGAGGAGATACACTTACTTGAGATTCATTGAAGTTACTCTACAAAATCCCCCTTCAAATGGGGTTCTAAAGAGGTTTAGAAGAACTTGGATAGATTACATGGATTTTAGGTTCTAATAGGAGGAGTAATGGTCGAATTGGTAACTATAATGGAGGAAACAGAGTAAGAATTGAGAGAGTTAAGAAGGAAATGAGTTACCTCTTCAAATATGGTCAATTTGAGAAACCCCATGATCTTATGTACTAATTCACAATGAAAAAGATCTCCAAAGAGGTTGGAAAGAGGAGGGGAGAATAACTAGGTGTAGTGGTTTTGGGTGAAACATGAAATCACTGAATTATCCTTAAAATTGAATATGTTATTAAATAATTTTTTTAAACTAAAAATGGGATTTCAGGCTGGCCTAATTCCTTAAATAAAAACCCAAATCCACTATTATTATAGATCCCTAAAGGGTCCAAATTGAAATGGTGGTGTTAATAGCCCAAGGTATTCCATTTAGTTATTGGAATGGGTGAAAAATATAAAAAAATGAAATAGTTATAAAAGAAACAAAATTGGTTTTTAAATATGGAAATGGGCTCTCGGTTTGGCCAAAATTATGAAAACCCACATTTTCCTCAAAAAAATCTTGGGAAACCCCCAATAAAAAGAATGAATGGAGATTAAAAGAAAAATAAATTTAAAATATGTCGTGTATGTGACAATTCTCCCCACCAAGAAAACTTTCCATCCCAAAAATCCAACCTGATGTTTGATCGGAAAACAGGAATGAATACTCTTCCTCAACCCATGAACTTTGCTCCCATGTCTCATGTGTATCATTAATATGTTTCCAAAGATCCTAGACCAGAGGAATATACTTCCCTCAAAGAACCTTCTATTTGGAGTCCACTATTTTCACTAGCTTCTCCAAAACTGAAAAGTCGGGCTTTATCTCCAGTTCTTCCCAACTCAGCACATGGGATGAATCCGGGTTGTATTTATACAACTGGGAGATATTGAAGACATCATGGATGGATGTCAACTAAGAAAGTAAGTCCAACCTATATTCCACCATGACAAACTACACAGTGATCTCATAAGGGCTGACATATCACGACATCAGCTTCCCTTGCTTACCCAATTGACGATGGCCTAGACGAGGGGCCACATTCCAGAATACACTATCACCCATAAAAACTCTAGGTCTTGATGACTCCAGCAAGAATGTAATTTATGGAGAATATGAGCTGTCAATAAAAATTTCCTGATTAACTTGACCTTCTCAAATGTCTCCTACACCTAACTCATCCCCAATAGTGATGTCTCACCTACCTCATTCCATCACAGGGGGTACCAAAAAATCCGACCATAGAGCACCTCAAAAGGAGCCATTCGAATTGAGGATTGGTAACTATTATTATAATAAAAATCTACCAACCCCAAATGGCTATCACAGGAACCTCCAAAATCCAAAACACATGCACCGAGCATGTACTCCAAAATTTTATTTTCCCACTTTGTCTAACCATCCTTCTGAGAATGGTATGACGTGCTCATCTTAATATAATACCCCAAGGCATTCTGAAGGCCTTCCTAGAACTGAGAAGTGAAACAAGGGTCTATATTTGGGACAACTGCTGATGGAACACCATGGAGTCTCACCACCTTATGAAGATACAAACGGACCAACTCATCCCCTTTAGCTGTATCTCTAATTGGAATGAAGTGGGATCATTTGTTCAGATGATCCATCACCACCCAAATGGAATTTTTAAACTGAGGTGTATGAGGAAAGAAAACAATGAAGTACATGGAAACCTCATCCAACATCCTAGTAGGAATGGGAAATGGCTAGAGAAAACCGGAGGGCCTTTGATGCTATGCTTTCACCTGCTGCCATGTGTAGCATCTTGACACAAGCTTCTCTGTGTCTCGTCTCATACTAGGCCAAAAAACTGCCAAAGGACATCATAATACAACTTGGTGGCTCTCGGATGGAAATCCCACTAAGACCGGCGGCTGTCCTCCATCACCATCTCCCGTAGAGATAACGACACTACCGAACGGACCTTGAAGCACAAGATTCCCTTGGGAGATGACGACCAATTAGAGGATGTCTCCCCATCATGAAGAAACTGCTTTTACTGCTAAAAATTCTCATCACTGGGTTGTTCCCGCTGAATCAAATCCAATAGAGAAAGAGTCAACTGGATGCTCACCAAGAACACACCTTCACAGTGTTACCTGGTCTCCACATGCATCTGAGAAAAGAGCCCCATCAAAGTCCACTCATCACTAGACTTCCTCAAAGACTAAAATAGAAATCTTCTACTCAAATAATCTTCCACCACATTACCCTTTCCTGGGGTATAGACAATGTCAATGTCGAACCCCTGCAAGTACTCGATCCAACGACGCTGCTTAAAGTTGAGGTCCTTCTGTGGGAAGATATAGGCCACGATTTTGTGATTATATTAGACCAAAAACTTCTCCCCAAAGAGGTAGTGATGCCATGTATTCAAAGCCTGCATCACCACTGCCAACTCTAGGTCATGGGTCGGTTAGTTCTTTTCATGTGGTCGGAGTTGGAAAGAGCCATACGCCACCACGTGATCATCCTGCATAAGCCCTTCCCAAGACCCATAGCTGAAGAATCACAATATACCACATATCCCCTTCAATCCTCTGGTAATATCAGCACGTGGGCGGTAGTCAACCGCCTCTTCAACTCCTGGAACAGTGCCTGAAATTTTGGGCCCCATAAAAACTTCCCCCCTTTCTAGGTGGGTGCGGTCATCGGTGAAGAAAGCTGAGAGAAATCGTGAATGAATCGCCTATAATGACCAGACAGGCCAAGGAAACTCCTGATGTTGAACACATTATTCAGCTAATCCCACGAAAAAACCACACTAATCTTCTCAGGGTCCACTGAAACCCCCTACATAGGGATCACATGCCCCAGAAATCTCACTTCCCTAATCCAGAATGTGAACTTTGAAAACTTTTCATAGAGGTGATGATCCCACAAGTTGCCCAAGATGATTCTCAAGTGATGTTCTTGTTCCTCCTCATAGATAGAGTATACTAGAATGTCATCCAAAAACACCAAAACAAAATAATTGAGATAATTATGAAACACTCTGTTCATGAGTTCCATAAAGTCCACTAGAGCATTGGTCAATCCGAAGGGCATGACCAAATACTCAAAATGGAAGTACCTACTTAGGATGACTGTCTTTGGGTATTTGACTCCTTTAACCTGTGTTCATGATACCCCGAACGAAAATCTATCTTTTAGAACCACTTTCCTCCTTCAACAGATCAAAAAAATCATCTATTCTAGGAAAAGGGTATTTTTTCATAATTGTTACCTTATTCAGCTTTCGGTTGTCAATGTACAACCAGAGAGATTCATCATCCTTTTTCACGAACAACACAAGGGCGGCCCAAGAAGAGACGATCGGGTGAATGAATCTTTTGGATTCTAAGTCATCCAGCTATATATTTAATTCCCTCAGCTCGGTGAGGGCCATATTGTATGAGGAAATAGATATCAACTATGTTCCCGGTGCTAGATCAATCAAAAACACAACATCCCTCTTCGGCGGAAAACCTGAAAAATAATCCTGGAATACCTTCGGGAACTCATTAAAAACATGAGGTATTGCACATTCATGGACAAGAACATCGTTCTATAGCATGAACAAAGATAACTGGATGATAAGACTACCCAACTCTAGGAGTGGAGGCCCTTCGCGACCTAATCGAGGATCCCATTCTCCACGAAAAACCCGATGACTCCCATAAAGTTCTGTGAAACTCACTCACCATCTGTAGAAATTGATGTGTTCTTAGAAGTGTACTAGAAAATACATGCTAAGTATGGCATCAAAAATATCCATGTCTAAGACCAAGAGGTCCCAATCCATCTCAACCCCTAACACGGAAAGCGCACACGACAGGCACCTGAGACCCTGCTCCTTCTTCTTTCCCAGCAGTGTAACCAAATCCATTGAAAAATATGAAAAATCGGTTGGATTTTTCAGCGTGTCCACAAAACGGGAAGAAATGAATGAAATAGAGGAAACTGTATAAAAAAGAGCATCAACTATAGAGGATGAGATCATAACCTTTCCTGGAACTGTCGACGGTCCTGCCTCTAATCCTGCTAGTGCCTGATCCACTACGTGGAGATGTTTGGTCTCTACCTAAGGATGACTGGAAGTCTGTGGATGTTCCCGGAACTAGATCTACCTAGAAGATGACCCATACTTACTACCACAACCTCCAAAATTGAGACGCCATAGTCCTCAACCACTCGGACTATGCTGGCACTCGTCTTGAAGCCACTAACCCTGCCCCACTCAGAAGGGGATGTGCCACCTCGTAGAAGCACGAAAAATGCCCCAAACCTCTATATTGGTAACAAGGAATTAGAGGAAGTGGGCATGATGGTAGGATGTGCCATGATTTCCCACACTGGTGGAACACGACTAATCTTGAATCAGAATCCCTTGATAAATACTGCATGGAGGAGTGTCTTGAACTACTACCTCCTTTCTTCACATGTTCCTCCCACTTCCTTTTATTATCGGAGGAGTTTACAATGTCTAATATTGATACTGAACCAGAGAAACTAGCCCTGCCATTCCTGTAAATATCCACTAAACAAGCCTGGTCAATGACTTCAGCATAGGTCCTCAACTTGAACAAGAAAACGTGGGAGTATATCTCTAGTCTCAGGCCTTTATTGAACCTCTGGGCCTTCAATTTTTCTTTCAAGACGACTTCAGGGGAATACTGAACCATTTTAGAGAAACGGTTGGCATACTCCATCATAGAAATATTATCTTGAACAAGGTCTACGAATTCTCTGGACCAAGTATATGCCAACCTCAGGGCAGTACTCTTCATTGAAGATGACCTTGAAATCTCCCCAGTGCATCTACTCATTCTTCCTAGTCTAGAGCACTGTCTACCATGACATACAACTGAGACCCTCCAACAAAAAGGAGGCACCCTTAACCCTAAGCTCCTCGGGTGTCTCCAGAAACTAAAACATATGCTCGATCTTCTCGATCCATTCCTCTGCTTCCTAGGGTTATGAGATGCCTCGGAAGGTATGAGTCTTGTTTTTTAGAAACTCCTGAGCAATATGTTTTCTAGGATATATCTATTCTACCCTAGCAGGAATAGGAGTAGGAGTCAGTCCACACCCTGGATCTTGCACAGCTCGAACCACAACCTCAACTAGCCTATGATCAATCGGTGTGGGATAACTCTCTTTGGATTCCTCCTGTGGGTGCGTGGGAGGTTTCCGGGGAGGCGTGTTGCTAGAAAATGAAATAGTAACAAAACAATAATCAAAACCAAAATTCTAAAAATTTCTATCAAATAAATAAAATATAAATAATCTAAACACATTCCAGTAATAAGAGAAAAAACTACTCCACCTCCGCCCAATGTCTACGTGTGGTCTGCAACCCACATGTCTCACTTGGAAGTGAAGTCAATACATAAATTACAAAGTCCCTTGGTGACTCAAGGTCTTCCAAGATAGGTTTGGGCCAAACACCCAACTCACAACCGAAACCCTGATCCCCGACAGTCCTAGCTTCTATCTATCCCGAGTCATCCAAAAATAGAAATATATCCCAAAAACATTAACCTCCTTTGATACCACTTTGTCACGAACTGAATATGGTCGCCACTATTACCAGCACCAAACCCACCCCATGGAAAGTTCTGAATGGTGTTACCTATCCCCGGGTATAGAAAAAGTGCCTAGGTATCATTAATTATGTTTTGGGAATGATTTACTGCAGTACGAAATCATAAATCATTAAAAACGATCCATAATATAAATCTGATATTTTTGAGCCAAACAAGTCTTAAGAAAAAACTAGAACTGAATATATTGAATTAAAGACCATACAAGTTGTCCAAATACAAATAATTATGGTATAAAGAAATCCCTAAGTACTCCACACAACAAGGGGTCATCACCTACAATCTGTCTCCACAACTCCACACCATGGATGGGAACTAACACCCTGAACCGCCATCACCCATAGCCTTCCTTTTACCTGAGTGAAGAATAATAAAGTTTACTTACACACAAGGGGTGTAAGTAGGGTGTGATCCTAATCCCAATAATATGACACCTAATGATTCCAAAGATAATTCAATACAATTTGAAAAAGAAAGCAGTTTTAATACGCAAAGAAAAGCAGTGATAAATTCCAAGAAAAGCAATATTCAATTAAAAATAGTTTTCAAGATAAAATTTTCATAACATTCAAAAATTTAAATAGAAATGTTAGATAATTTAAATTACTGGAAAAAACACCCCAATACAAAGAAAAATACCACAAATACAATGAGCAACAAAATCGGGAACACCCCTAGGAAATATATAATATCGGGCCCCATGGACCTCGTACAACAGAGTAAAGTAACCATAGTAAAATCCATTCTCATGCATGATCCACTAGTAGGGAACATACCCATAACCTAGTGGTCCCTAATCATCATCCACATAGTTTAGTTAGAGTTTTAGTTATCCAAACTCTAGGAGGAATAGAGACAAAACCCATCTGGTCTACTAGCCGTACTAGTACACCTCCGCCCCGCCTAGGTACCCGGGCTTCATGCTTTGTGCTTAAAATATTTAAGCATGAAACACATATCCATTTTTATTTAAAACACCACTAATGGTCACATACACCTAGTAAAGTATCTATAACATTTTATAACACTAAAAACACACTAAAAACAATATTATTTTTCATGAAACAATTTCACAAAATCCCGTATTGTTTTGCACAAAAAACCCCATAAGAACCCCACATGTACAGTATGTGCACACATTTAAGTTACCAAAGCGGTAAAGGTAGCCCAATAAATTTTAATGAAAACAAAAAAATCAATTTTGGAGAATCCCCATGTTAAACAAGAAGCGATAACGTTGTAAACCCTCTATTTTCAGACAAAAGTGGCACCATAACATCACATTCTTTACAAACACCATTAATACTCATTTTATCACCAACAGCCAAAGGGGATAAACATTAAAAAAATTATTTTAATCTCAATTACAGTTCAATAAAAACAACTAAGTATTTATAGGGCTGCCCAAATTACAGAAAAAAAATATTTCTTTGGAATACCCCCAATTTCACACCAAATTGGTATTTAAAATTCAATTGCAATTAAATCACCACTAAAACTTATTTTTTAGAAATAATACCTTGAGATAAACATAAAAATGTGATAAATACAACATGATAATAAAAAAATAATTCATATACGTTGGAATCACCAAAGAAGACAAAGGAAACACTTGAATCACCATAAGAAAATCATGTCGTACCACCGCCACAATAAGAAAGACTTAGATCGCACCTAAAACCACAATAATTGACCAAGAAAAACTAAGGTTAAACCCTTGGTTCTAAATCCTACCACCTAGTCATTTGGAACTTCAAGGAAACTGAAATAAACATCCTGGAAATGGGAGGAACTAAGGAGGAGAGACACTTAATTGAGATACTTTGAAGTTCCTCCCCCAAATCCCCCTTCAAATGGGGGTCCAAAGAGGTTTTGAATGACTTGGAGGGATTCCATATATTTTAGGTTTAAAGAAGAGGAAGGGCCGAATTAGAAACTATAATGGAGTAAAAAAAGTAATAATTGAAAGATTTAAGACGGAAATAATTTCCCTCTTCAAATCTGGTCGATTTGAGAAACCCTATGACGTTCTATAATAATTTGAGATGGAAAATGAGCTTCAAAGAGGGGGGAAAGTAGAGGGGTGCGTGTCTGGGTTCGTAGTTCTTGGGTGACACTTGGAATCACCGAAAAATCCTTATAACTAAATATGTTATTAATTAATTGTTTTAAAAAAATAGGTAATGGACTTTCGGGCTGGCCCAATTCCTTAAAATAAAAAACCCAAATCCACCATTTTTATGTATTCTTATAGAGTATAAATTAAAATGGTGGTGTTTATAGGTCAATAGAGGCCATTTAAGAATTGAAATGGTTGAAAAATATTAAAAAATGAAACAGTTATAAAAGATTTTTTTTTAAAATCTGGAAATGGGCTCAGAGTTTAGCCCAAATCATGAAAACTCACCCTTTTCTAAACAAGAGATAGGTAAACCCATAAAACAAAGAATGAATGTAAATTAAATGAAAAATAACTTTAAAATATGTCATGTATGTGAAATACTTTTTCATTGAACTTCCAAATACATCCAAAGGAAACAATGCTATTTGGGTTGTTCTGGATCATCTTACAAATACTGCACACTTCATTACAATTCGTGAGTATTTCTCATTCGATCAATTGTAATAGATATATATTAGAGAATTCGTAAGGATTCATGAATTACAACTATCTATTATTTCATATTGTGATCCCAGATTCAACTTTATGTTTTGGATGATTCTTTAACATGCTCTGAATACTGAGCTGAACTTCATTACATCCTATCATCCTCAAACTGATGGAAAATCTGAGTGGACTATCCAAACAAGTGAGGACATGTTGAGAGAATTCTCAATGGACTTCAAATTAGGATGTGATCAACTGCTTCCTATGTTTTATTTCTCTTACAATAAATGTTTTCAATAAAGAATCCAAATGGATCCTTATGAAGCCCTTTATGGGAAGGGGTGCAGAACACCAGCATGTTGGGATGAAGTTGGGGAGAAAAAACTCCTAGGTACAGAAATGGTCGAAATAATGGTGGAGAAGCATAAGACCATCCAAAAACACATTAATAATGCTTAGAGTTGACAAAATTACTATATTTATAATCATCAACGATACCTAGAGTTTGATTTTGGTGACATTGTATTCCTTAGCATATCACCATGGAAGAGAGTTATGATATTTTGGAAGAAGGGAAAGCTTAGTCCAAGGTACATTAGCCCTTTTGAGATCCTTGATCGCATTGAAGTAGTGTCCTATTGACTATCACTCCCACACAACCTATCTCAAGTACATGATTTATTCCAAGTATCACTCTAGAGTAAGAACATTTCTGAACCATCACATGTACTCAATCTAAAGGTGGTGCGATTGGAGAATGAACTCTCCTATGAAGAGAAGATGATGAAGATCATAGATCGTCGGGAAAAAGTTCTATGAAAGAAGAGAATTCCCCTTATCAAGGAATTGTGGAGAAACCACAATTTTGAAGAAGTGACATGGGAATCAGAGGAAGTGAAGAATTAGAGTTACCTCCATCTATTTTAGTATGGGAAAAGAAAATTTTGAGGGTGAAATTTATTAAGGGGGGAAGATTGTATCGAACAAAAATCTTATTAATGAAAATTAATTTTTATTTAATTAAATGTATTATTTTGTAAAATAGTTATATAAAACATATGCACTTCCTTGGTTTTACATTTTTTGATTTTAAAATACCATTAAGAATTGTGACTGCTATAATATAGTTGTTGAATAGTTATAACATGATTAGTATAAATATAAGTCTTTAACGAATAAAATTTACTCAGAAAAGGGAAGAGATGGACTCATCTAGTAGAATTTCTACATATAAATCCCATTTATTAAAGCTTGGAAAGGAGGTTGAGTCATTAGGATTCGCTCCTGACCAAGACCTAGCTGAGCTTCAACACTTTAAGCTCAAAGAGAGCCGCCTACAGGATAGGTGGAAGTAGATGAGATTACCAACCAAGCGATGTTATCCGAGCCACCCCAAGAGTCTATCACCATCGCACACCTTACCCTTAGGTCTTATGTGGGTGTTATAAGGGGTTTTGTAACAAGAACATATAACTACGACTATGTTCATTAGTTCTGTATAGAATAAAGAATATACATTTATTTTATTGTCGTTACATTGTAAATAGTTTTTAAGCACAAATAATATGTTTAGTTAATATTCAATTAAGAAATCCATTTTTAATAATTAATGGATTTTTTAATTAAATAATATTTTAATAAAATATTATTACTAAATTATTTTTTATTAAATATAAATGATCATAGAATTTTTTATGAATACAATTGTAATTTTTATTAAGGGTTGACTACTGTTTTTGTCAAACCCAATGAATTTTCGATAAATGTTTGTTTTTATTTTAAAAGTAAATATTCACATATTTAGAAAAATATTTATATAAAATGAATATTATTTTTGGAATAAGGATGTCATAATTACACAATAGTTAATTTTTCATAATTTTCTGAGATAATCTAATGTTTGCGTAAAAATTAAATACCATTTAAATATATTATGTGTTTTCTGACATCATAATGACCTAGTAATGATGTAATAAAATAATATAAATGGGATGTTTGGAAAATATATGTTTTACCTTTAAAATAAATTGATTTTATATTTTTTTGATTTATTTTATAAGGCCTTTGTGGACCGTCCAAGACTTATAAATCATTTTATAATTTTAAAATGATTTCCTTGAGAATGTGAGTCACCTACACCAAATAAAGAATAATATTTTAATAATCATGGCTATTGGAAATATAAAATAATTTTTTACACTACTCTTTGGTAAAAAACATGGGCAAAACCATGGGATGGTTTGTGGTTTTGATTAGTTTAATATGTGGGGTCCAAAACCTAAATAATAAAGAATTCCCTCAATTTTCCTATATAAGTCCACCCAAGATCCCACTTCTCCTCATGCACAACCCTTGTATAACGTCCATAATATGAACTCTTCTCTCTATTATCCTCTTAAAGCACTCTGATTCCTTAGGAAGCCTCTATCAATCCTCTCCCAATCCTTTGGGATCACTCTTCCAAGTAATGGATTTCTTCTTTTGTCATTTTGTCCAATTTTCATTATATCGTTATACCATTTTGTATTCAATTAAAAATGTTGGCGTATGATTTCAAACCTATCCCATACTGACCTCCATATGTTTTAATGATGAGATAATTATTTATCTCTCATTAATGCCTCCCATTTACACATGTTACCATGTCAAAATTTAGTAAAGGATATCTTCCTTCATCATTTTGTCCAAATTTCATTATGTTTTTATACCATTTTTTTAATTAAAAATGTTGTGGTATGATTTAGAACCTCTCCCATACTTAAAACCTTATGTTTTAATGATTAGATACCTTTTTTTCTCTCATTAATTCCACCCATGTACACCCATTACCATGCTGAAATTTCGTAGGGATTTCTTCCATCCTCATTTTTTTCCAAATTTCATTATGTTGTTATACCATTTTACATTCAATTAAAAATGTTTGGGTATGATTTAAATCCTCCCCATACTTACCTACTTATTTTTGAATGAGGATATAACTCTTTCTCTCTCATTAATTCCTCCCATGTACACCCATTACCATGCTGAAATTCCCTGAGGAATTTCTATATTATCATTTACATTCAAGCAATTATTTTATGTTATGAATAAAAATTCCATTAAATATTTTAGTACATGTATCTATATGACCCCCTTACTATAAATTTCATGTAAATATTATGAGATACATTTTTTTCTCTCATCAACCATTTTTATGAATTCTTATTTCATGGCGTTATGCTTCCAAAATATCACTGCAATTTTTCAAGCCAAAGTCATTATGTATTGAATACCATGACCATTTCTCTATCAAGGGTATTCACCTTTATGAATAATTACTTATTGATTATAGAGTATCATGCATGGATTCAAAATTCCTTTTTCATGGAATAAATTATGATGTTTAATGAATCCATGTTATGTTATCCACATGGCCCACGTAAACATGAAATGAAATGATTAAGATGGGTGATACATGATAACACTTCAATGCATTGGGTAATGATTAGTATCATGACACTTCAAGTAAAATGAGGGTTTAATCATGATAATTAAATTTCAATGAGGTTTTACTCATCCTCTGTGTATAATGAGCCTTGGATCATGCTATTATCACATTAAATGTCGTTGCCACAGTTCCATGCTTTGATAATCATGATATATCAAGAATTTTTTGTTTATTTTTCTCTTATTCCCCATTGATATGCCTATTTTCTAACATGTACTATATTCTTCATGATATTACCCTCTTAATCCCTTAATGGGCTTTATATCTCACCATTTTTACATATATGTCCTCAGGTTATCTCATCTAATGCTACGTAAGAGGGAATGTTGGGGTCATGTAAAGAATGTTTTCAATAGGGATGTTGTATTTTAATGTAATAAGTTGTCTAGTAATTCCCATAATTTCCCAAGACACTATACGTATAGATCCTTATAGTGGTTTTAAGTACCATTTTATATAATAAACAACTATTAAAGTTTTAATAAAGAGTAGGGTAGTTATAAGACACACCATCCGGTTTTGGTAAGGGTGGATCAAGAAGTATTCAGATAAGGATAAAATGAAACAAATGATTCATAAGTTAATTAAGTTTAAAACAATTAAGACACTATCCATTGTTATCCATGGGTATGAAATGAATCCATGTAATCTATTTTTGTAAACAAATACACTCATAAGGACACCAATAATTCAAATGAACAATATGATCAAAGTTATCATAGCTATAAGGAACCAACCATAAAACATTACATATTATTGAATTAAATGAGTAATTCACATTGAGGATCTTTTTAGGTTTAGTGTTTTATTCAATTAGGACATAAATATTCAATCTCCAAAGATTAAAAAGTAGACACTTCTAATTAGTTTCCATTTAAAAAATAAAAATTCTTGAAAAAAGAGAGTCATGTCTAGTTCCATGTTTTAGAAAGCGTGACTTTTCCTTGATCCCATCCTTGACCCTATTCATATTTAAGTACTATGAAAAAATTTTCCAAACATGGGTTGAGCATAAAAATCTTAGTAAGTGTTATAAAACAAAGAATTAAAACATTAGTTCATCATTTCATACATAACATAATCTCTTTAACACACCTCATGAAATCATAAGATTTATGAATAAGACATCAAAAACATAAATCATAAATGTAACTTGTGGTATCCATATCATACTTACATTGTAGCTATCAAAGCTACATAGGGAGTTACATTTGGAACACACATCAAAATACCTTAATTAAATCTATAAGGAGAAAAATTCATGTTTACCTCTGACACATTAACCAATGCATTAGAGAGCTATCTCGGGCTCACCTGCCCTAGGTTTATCACAAAACCACCTGTATACATAAACAATTCCCAAGAACCATAAAATATTCATAACATAATAAATAAACATAAAGGAAAGATAACATTTCCACATTCTAATCACAATATATCATTTAAATATATTAACTTAACAAATCCATTATCAAAACAATTTTCAAAACCAAAATATTTAAATGAGTATATGGTACTTATTTTCCTTTTAAAAACATTATGGCTTGTAAATGAAGCCAAATATCAAATAATACTCGTAGCAGTGGAAAGGTCATTGTCACCACGTATGTTAAAAAGAAAAATTAATTTTTTTGTTCTCTAATAAAACTTCCCATAGAAAAATATTCCCTTTGAATGAAATGAAAATTCAAAGGTGTTTATAAAGCATATTAAATAAAATCATGTATTAAAACAAAATATGCCTTAATGAATGGAGATTGAGATGAAGTCCCTTACCTCATGTCTGACTTGACCCGTTTGTCCTTTAATCTTCTGAATAATAAACTAAAGTTAATTTCTACTTGATTAAGAATATTTTTCAAGTTTATTATTACTTTTACATCACTTATTACTATGTTATAAACATTATGTAATCAGTTAAGTTAAAAATGGTCGTTTTGTCGATATTTGGTACTTGAGTAAAAAACGAACACAATATATTTACAAGATGTCCAAGTGGTCAATAGTCGATTATCTCCATAATGATATTAATTATTTATATATCATATATATAATATATATACATTATATACATGTATTTAAGATAGTACATAACATTTTGAGATAAGAAATTAAATGCACTGTTTATGAAGACGGTAAGCAGTACGTACGCACAGACGCTACTTTCATTTCTATTTCATATTTTAATGGAATTAAAACATAATTATACATAGGTATATTTTAATTACAGTATAATATTATATATAATATCATTAAATACCTCTTTTATATGCCCCATATATGGCATTAACAAGTCATATCACTTTGAGGGGGAGGTAGTCCGCACTTCCTCAAATGAAATTATCGTATCTACCCAAAATGGAAACTATAAAGGTATGATATAACTGGAAAATACAGAAAACTAAAGAAAACATGTACATAATATATATCATATATAAATACAGTTCCATCATAATGGCCACCATGAGAGCCGGTATGGGATAATCGAACAATCATCGTTTCGTGAGGTGTTAGTTTTCCATCCACAGAAATAGTATGTTCTTCACCTATTAGATGGAGGTGTGTGTAAGTTTAGGTAGAATAATTATCATAAAAACATCCTATTATATTTATTATAATGGTTTTGTTATAAAATAATGGAATATAAAGAGTTTAGGTTTTGGAGAAGTAAAATAAAACAAAAGAACGCTAGAGAAGATGATACCTTTAAATTGGGTAACTCCCTCTGGTTTGAACCAAAAGGTTTCTTGAAGTGTTTTCTGCCTAAGGTAAGGCTTCTTGGATGAAAAGAGGGATATTGGGAGCTTATGGGAGTAGAGGTTTCATGAGACAATAGCTTGGAAAGTGTGATAAATGGGTTAGAAGTGAAATCTTTTTATAAAAGAGTGGAGGGGCTCTTTGGGAATGTTTAAAACAATTATTTTATTATAACCTCATCTTCGGTTTCAGAAAGTCAAATAATCATTAATGTAGAAGTTAAGATGAATCATGGTCGAAATAAAACCATAAAATTATAATCAGAAAGGTTTTGGATTTTGTTTTAATATTTATAATCTTATTTATTTAAACCATTTATTAATGAGGGAAATATTGCATCATTATTGTGTCATAAATAATTTAATTTATTTGATGTCCAAAATTTATAAAAAAATACCATGATGTATGAAATAATTTTAGATTTCCAATGAATATTTATAGTCTAATAGATATGTTATATAACCCCATGTAAAAATTGATTTACTAAAAGATATTTGTTTATGTCATTTTTGTCTTTGCTTTAAATTAATTAATATAAAGTGTCATTATTACTCCCATTTGGCTCCATGGGGTCCAAATTCGACCCAAATATGCCCATGGTATGTTATGTATAATTAAATATGATTAGGACACATGTTAGAGTAATTTAATTTTATTATAATATTATATTTTACCTTTATTTACTATATTAACCTTTTAATCATGATAAATAAAATATTAACTGAAATAAATATTTAAAATGTATAAAAATAAAAGTTATATATTTACAAAATTTGTAACTACTGATTCCAAATATGGAATACATTTTTCTAAATTAATAACACAGAAGCAGTAGAAATTAATTTAACATTAATTCCTGCTGTCAAAACAAAAAACGTGTTTTTATGAAATAATAACTATCAAAAGATTGACACTTGTTTATGTCTAATTTAAAAGTGAAATTAATTCAAATGTCCATAATTGGATTAAATAGTAAAAATATATTCTAATTACACTTTATAACCAATTAAAAAGATAATCTAACCATATAAATAAATTATATTAAAAGGTACTTTTGAATTAAAATACAGTATTTTTCACTATTCATTAAAAAAATGAACTTTATCAAAAAAATAACAAAAAATTTACACAAAGAAAATTTTGATGTCCCAAATCTAAAGAAGAATTTTATTTTTTCAAATAGAACATATAAAAATGAACAAAACTATGTTTAAAGAGGGTTCTCCATCAAAATGCGGTAAATCGACCTTTTAAAGAATATTAGACTATTTATGCTTAGATTCATTCAAATTTTGAGCCTCTAAATTTTATTAGATAAATGTAAAAACATTTAACAAACATGTATAATCATATTTAATTTAGTTCTATGCATTCCTTCTGATACAATGGCTAGGCATTAACTACCATTTATAATAATAATATTATATAATTAGTGTGCAACGTAAGATTTCAAAGAAACCCGATGTTGCGTATTGAGTACAATATCAAACATATAATCCCATTTAAAGTAAAAATAATATTTAATTAAAATATATTAATAAAAATTCAAAAGTATTGTTCTTTATTTTCTTGGGATGTTACAAAATTCGTAGATGAATTCAAGGAAAATGAATGTATATCAACCATCAAAACTGGTAATGGTGCGAGTAATCATAATATAGTTAAAGTAATAACCTAAATATCGCAAGGTTGTGGGGATACATAGAAAATATTAAATAACGAGAAAAAAAAACATCACACTTTTGTCAATATTAAATATTTAATTAATGAAATTAAAGCAAACTATTAAAAAGACCAATTACATAAAATCAAATATTTCATTTAATTTATAATATAATTAGAATAAATAATTCATAAGAATATATTATTATCTCTACTAAGTTATAATATTAATTTTATAATATCATTATGATTGTAAACTTACATTTATTCGTTTTCATTTTCACTATTTATTAATATAGATATTTTTTTATGATTAGAGATATTTTAATTCTGAGATAAAAAATGGTGTTAAATAATTGATTTAATCCTGTTTTTATAGAAATTTTATCAACATGAGTTATTTCAGTCTAGAAAGGTTCGTCTAAACTAATGAGGAATATTTTCTATGGAAAATATTATGAATCATGGATTTATCCCTCTTAAAATTTAATAAAAGAATCATTTTTATGGATTATGGATATCGCAAATTACTTGGATGCTAATAAAATTAAAGGGAAAATGGAAATAGATAATTATAAATTTATAAAAGTTCATTCCTATACTATATTATTCCTCTGCCTTTACCTATTTAAGGACTAAAAGAAGGAATTTCTGATGGTGAAAAATACTCTATTTTTGTGGGAAAATATCAAATAATGGTATGATCATTTGTGGATTAAAATATTACTATGATCATAATATGACTTAAGTCATTTTAGATTTTAGGATTTTAATTCAGAAAGTGAATGCAACTATGTGATGTTTAAAATTACATCACAATAAAAATTATATAAAAAAATATTACCAACATTTATATGTTAGAAAAAATTAAAATAATTTTCATGCCTCAAATATTATTCTATATAAATAATATCACAAGAAAGGTTTTCAAAAGTATTTTTATTTAATTGACCATATTCTTATTGTAGAGTAAAATATTTAAATCATGGTTATAAATCATTAATATTAACCAACTTGTTTAACTCCATTCCACAAATTGAATGTAAATAATCAAATTTATGGTCATGGAAATAAATTTTATAGTCATGGTCGAGTAAATTGTTTTCTCGAGGTGGTCATTCACCAAATGAATAAATAAAATGGAACTACCATAAGTATAATAACAACAATAAAATATGATGAAAGTGACTGTTTTTATGATTTATAAAAGAAAACTGGTCACATCTCTATAATAAATTGAAGTACTTTGTTGACCATTATAAATAATAAATTAATGTAAATAAAAAAATAATGTAAATTTTTTTAATGAGGCCATGAATTGTGATGGTGACCTAAGAGTTTTTTACATATCTAATTTCATTATAAACCCTAATATTTTTGGCCATGATGATAATAAATAAATTTCCATGAAATAGATGTTCATGGTTTTTTCATTTATTTAAATAATGTTCAAAGTTTTAATTCATTTTTCTTATTTACTTTTATTTTCACATGTATAATTTTTTTAATTTTATTTTACATGAATGTTTTATGAATCGTACATATTTTCCAGGTTATAATTTCATACTATATGAATAAAAATATTTAAGGATCCAAGCTCTTGTGAATAAATTTTAAATATATACAACACATTAATTCTATAAATTACATAAACTTATAAGATATGTGATGAAGTGTTTTGATGAATGCTTTAAAAATATTTAATTATGTGAAACATAGGGGATGGCTTAGTCCATTCTCTTGAGGATCTATTGCAATAAATCACTCAATACATATATTTCAATTTTTCATAGATATATATATATATATTAAATAAAACAAAAAAAATTGTTTGATAATTGATAATTCATTATAAAAATTAAGAATGAAAAATCAATGAAAATAGAATAAATTTAGACAAAATGATGTTATACAAAAAGTTTATCCTCAAAGGTTAACATCCATAGTGAACATTCATCATAACTTAATTAGTATCAAATTTACATAATGAGAATTCCCCAATATAAGAATGAAAATACCCTTTTCTATATGATTGTGAATACACAGTACACTCAATGATCTCGAAGAGACTAACAAATCTACCTCCTAGATTGAGGGATATTATTACAGAACATAAAATTAATCCTTGGGTGGAAAGTGGATACACAAAAGATATATTTCCACTGAGATCCCCATCATCATAACTTTAGTAAAATAAGAAACAAATGAATGCATGTACAAAACTGAGGTTCAACACTGGATTTATTCCCCAAGAAATTACTAGGGTTAATTACTCATGATCATGAGTATAAGAGATCATAGTAGAGAAGAAATTACGTAGGAGACACAAAAGATAAAAATATGAAATAAAGACATGAAGAAGAAGCATAACATATAATAAAAAATGCACAATACTGTTAAAAAATAAAATAAACTACAAAAATATAGAAAATGACAACCTATAGTGCTAACCATTTGTCCCAAATCTTTATATACATTCAACATAAACATTTTAGCTTCATTTTACACCAGATGTAGGAGTTATATCTTGATTACTCCCAGAAATAAATTTTGGACAGGTGAATCTTCATATTCCAATTACCCACGTTTCCCTTCATTAATGACCATGAAGAAAAAGAAAGTATGTGGGTCCATTGCTAAACAAGTTTTTCCCCTCATATGTTTTATATTTCCTTGTATAATTTTAACTTCATTGGGATGGTAATTTATAAGATATGATCAAAATAATAAAATTTTCAAGATATCTAACTATATTTCGATCCTGGACTTGTGAGCTGGATTTGGGAATCCAAATGGTTGATTGAGATTTTGGTCCAAAAGAAGTAAATGAATCATAATTAATATAAAAAGCATAATAATAATAAATTTTAAATTTACATGAGTTAATAAAAAATTATGTCCAAAATTATGAATAAAAATTAAGTAGTTAAAATCCAAAATAGATCATTTTTTCAATTAACATCAAAATACCATTAAAACCAGAAAATATGGAATTTTCTATTAGAAAAAACATTTGGTGGGATGAAAAAAATGAAATTAAAAATTAATAAATTTGAAAATATTTACTCTGTCAATTCACTCACACTTAATATTATACTCCCACGAAATAATCTTATACCAAGATAAAAAAACTTCCTAAAGCATAAATGACAAAACAACCCAATTTTAATATCAAAGAAAATATCATGCATCCTAAATGGATAAAAAAATTTCAATGATAAAAAATCATAAAAATATATTCAATATCATATTATTTATTATGTTTATTTCATAAAATCCTCCCAAGAAGGATACTTCTCTCTTCACTCAAGGATTTTTATGGGGTGTTTTTCTCATTCCCAAGAACATGTCTGTTCTCCATATGTTATACATATAATATCTCTACTTAAAAAAGACACAAATATTTCAATTATGGGCTATATTTCATGGGTTGTTCTGAGGATCATTGTTTTAAGTTAAAAAATATAAAAACAAATTATGAATAATGAGGAGGGTTAAGCTTTAAAGTGAATTAAATGCCTGAAATTTATATTCATAAAGAATGGTGTGCTCCTCAATCAGCACCAAAATGAATCACCTCGAAACACCACTTAATATTATTTGGAATTTAAAATATTTTATATCATCATCAATGATAAATTTATTCAAAATGTTCAAAACTTTTTAGTATTATTTCACCTTGATTTATGATATGTATTTCTCTTTATAATCATGTTTTTGAGAAAAAGAGAAGTGGATTTTGATTTTCAAAAATTGGTGAACAACCTAACCATATTTTTAGTGATTTTTTGGTCATACAATGCATATTTTCTATAAATAATGTTCTTCCACCAAAGAAACAATAAATATAAATAGTTTTTTTTTTCAATTCATCTAAAAATATTCTTCAAGAAAGAAAAATACAACTCATCTTCCCTCTTCCTCACACTTTTATTCAATAATAATCTTGAAGTTTACTTATAGATAAGGAAGAAAATTGATAAATGGATTTTAATGTTGCTATATAATATGTTATTTAAAAATAAATAAGGGATTAATAAAGGTTAGATGTAAAGTTTGGCTGAAATTAGAGTTGAATGAAAAAGGGGCTTTCAAAGTGGTTCCTCAATCATACTTAACAAATTCCATGAACACTACAAACATTAAAAGAGATAAAAGAAAAAAGTTAGGGATAAAAAAACATGTCTCAAGACACTAAATAAAAATATAAATACAAGAAATACATCAAAATGTTTTTGAAACCTCTTATGTTGGGAATGATTTTCAATTATGAATATACCAGTTCACATGAGTTTCACAATAAATCAAACACCACCATATGAAAAGATTATAATTGAAGAATCAAATTCAACTAATAAATCATTTAAATCTATAAATATTCAAATCAATAAATCTTACAATAACACTAAAATGGTATAAAATTTCCAAAGTATTCAATTTAGCTGAATATTTCAAATAAAACACCAAAAAAAGGAAAACATGAAAAATAAAATAAAATCCCTCACAAAACTACTGAGAACATATTGAAATCCTGCCTCAAAACTTGTTCCATTTTGTACAATATTTTTAGATAAATTTATATCATAAAATATTTTCAATCATAATTTAAATTTGGTAGAAAATAAAATAATGAAAAGAAAAGACACAACCAGATATTGTTTTTCAGTGGAAGCCTTGAGTTATGATTCTAACTGTTACTAATTTAAAACTATACCAATGTAATAAAAAATTTAACAAAAATAAATAAAATTAAGTATAATGGTGAAATAAAGGGATAATACTTGGTTTAGACCCCCAGAAGGTGATAGGTTTTTAGTGACCCTAGTCAACCAGTTGTAGTGATTTGTCACCAATTTGAATGTGGGTGTTGTTTCTTTGAGATGAACCACAACATGTGACTCATCCTAATTTTCATGAGTAGAAACCAATAATTTAAAATGAAAAATAATATAAGAAAGTGTCCAACCACCACAAAATAATAAATAGATAATTTTATATCTAGGGTGGAGGGGAAAATATGATAGGGGAGATACCGGTTACTATCATTGTATCCTCCTCCATTTGGTGTAAAAGTTGTTGTCGAGGAAGTAGTTCCGTAACATGAACCTCAATCACTTCTTCTTCAATCAATACTACTTGAGTGGTCACATAAATATCATCCAAGGTCTTCTCTATTTACTTTTTGTACAAAATTTTAGAAAATTAGAAGTCTGAAATCAAATCATCACGAATAATATAAATAAATGAGAAATGAATAAAAAATATTTCTATTTAAGTAAGTATACGTGTAAATTGATATATTTTTGTAGGACCATTGGAAAATCTATATCATTATGTGTATCTTCTTCATCAACTTCCAAAGAAAGAGAGAGGTAGAAAAGTGAAAATTATTCATTATCAAGGATGTAAATATCAATTTTAGGGTTATATTCATCAAATAATGTTTGGGATTATTTCAAAAATATTGTTTTACCATAATTATATCATCTATTATATTTTCCTCATAATGAATGTAGAAAAAATGATGCTAGAAAAAAGAATATTATTCCAGGACAACAACCTGAGTGAACCTTCATTATCTCATAATTAGTTTCAAATTTAATTAATGATAATTATTCATAATATGCATGAACATAACATTTTTCCTATGGTTTTTAATATATAGTGTAGTCCATGATTACTGAGATACTTCACATCCACCTCCTTGATTAAGGGAGAATATGGAAGAAAAGAAAGCTAAACCCCAAGTGGTATGTGAAGACACAAAGGCACCATTAAAACTAATATCACCCTCAGAATAACTCTAAGAAAATATGAAACATATAAATTAATGAACCAAAACTGAATTTAAATGATGGATTGATGACCCATGGACTTATTTTGGATAGTTACTCATGATCATGAGAATAAGAGATGTCAACGGAGAGGAAATTGAGGTGAAAAAAAAGAAAAAAATATTAGAGAATGAGATGGAGAAGAATGTTAACATATAATAAAAATTCATAATAATTTTAAATAATAAAACAATCTAAAAAATTATTTAAAATGTTCACATAGATTACCAACCATTTTAATGGAAAAAACAACGCATTTTTTATAGGCAAATGGATAATGTTTTCAGATTATATTTTATCATCAGAATGTAGGAGCTTGATAGACCCATTAAATGGAAGAATTTGGTAAATATTTCTACTCGAATTTTTGTTAAAACATTTATACTCGTTCAAATTCAAAATTTTAGATTTATTTTCTATCATATGTAGGATTATGAAAAAATTAATCTGGTAAATTTATACTAGATAGGTGACGCTTCATATTCTAATTCCATACTTTCACATGCATTAATGACCATAAAGAAGGCCATATAAGGTGGGGCTAAATTTAAAGAAGTTTTTAAAATATATGTTCTCTAGTTTCTTTTATAATATGATCTTATTTTTTTTCCTTTATGAGATATGATCCTAACAATAAAATTCTCCATATTTGTACAAAATGTTTGAGTCTACATTGTGATGTGGATTTGGGCCTCCAAATGGTGGATTGAGATTTGTATATAGAAGAATTAAATAAATCCATAACAAATATAGAAACGTAAAAAGAATAATATTTCAATTTGGATCAGTTTATAATGAGTTATGGATGAAATAATAAACAGAAATAAAATAGTTAAAATCCAAAAGAGGCAATTTTATAAAATAAGCTCAAAATACCATTAAACCCATAAAATGTATTAATTACCATAAAAATAAAAATTTGGTGGGATTTAAAAGATTAAAATTAATTGTAAAATAATTGAAAGTATTTTTTCTATGAATTCCCCAACTCTAAATCATTACACTCCTAGGAAATCATCTTATACCAATATCAAAACAAACTTCCCAAAACATAAATGACAACAAATCTCAATTCTCATATAAATAAATATTACTCCTCCTATATGGATAAAAATTATATAATTTATAAAAAAATAATAAAAATCCATTAAATATGATGGCAATCCTCACATTCATGTCATACTTATCTCCATAGAAAAATATTTCAATCTTTACTCAAGGATTTTTATGTGGAGTTTTTCTCATTCCTAAGAACATGGGTGATATCCATAGGCTTTATATACTCCTAATATCTTCACTTAATAGAATAAAAAAATGTGTCAATCATTAGGTATTTTTCATGGGATATTATAAGGATGAGGGTTGGTAGGTTTAAAATGTAAAAACTTATGAGGAAGAATGAGAAGGGTTAAGATTTAAAGTGAATTAAATCAATGAAAACAATTTTTCTCAAGAATGGTGTGTTACTCAATCAACTAAAAAAAATGAATCTCCCCCAAAACATCTTGATATTATTTTGAATTTTAAACTTTTAATATCATCATTAATGATAATTTTTTTCCTCTTTTCACCAATTTATAACATTGTTTCAACTAGAATTTAGATATGTATTTCTCTTCAATATCTTGTCTTTGAGGACAAGAGAGGAATATTTTGACATTCAGAAAATGGAGAATACCCAAAACATATTATTAATGAAATTTTGGGAAAATAATGCATCCATAAATCATGAAATTTCTTCCAAAAAATTATAAATATATATGGAAAAACGTTTTTTCATTTCATCTCAGATATAATATTTATGAAAAAAATAGAACTCATCTTCTCCCTCTCCCATAGTTGATTTCCACAAAAATCATGCATTTTACATCTATATTTGGTAGGAAATGGATAAATGGAATATAATTTAAATTAAATAAAATTTATTTCATGTATAATAAGGTCTTAATAAAGTTTATATTTAATGTTACGCCAAAATTAGAGTTGAATGGAAAAGAGATTTCAAAGTGGTGCCTCATTGAAAATTAACACATTCCATGAAAACTAACAGCATTGAAAAAGTGAAAAATAGAGACTTATAAATCCTAGAAAATGTATAAATACTATAATGAAAAATAAAAATGTAAATAAGATGTCAAAAAGGTTTAGAAACCTCTTGTGTTTGGCATGAGTTTCAATTCAGAAAATATTGGTGCACTTGAATTTCACAATCAATCAGAATTCATCAAATGAAAAGATCGGATATCAAGAAATAGAATCCATTCATAAAACATTTAAATCCTCAAAAAATAAAATAATTAAAAGTGAAAAAATTGTAAGATGTTTTGGATTTTCCAAAGTATTGTATTTATCTAAAGATTCCTAAAAACAGAAAACAAAACATGAAAAAGTAAACCAGAAAAAAATTTAAAAAAGGAACGACAAATAAAATGAAAGCACACAAAAAAGAACAAGGAATATGTTTAAAATACTAACCTATAAATATTTTATTTACTACCCTATTTTTATCTCAAATTATATCAATAAATATTTTCACTCATAATTTAAATTGGGCAGCAAATGAAATAAATAAATGGAAAGACACCACTTGATATACTTTTTAGTGCCATACTTGATCTAAGATCCTAAATTCTACCACTTTAAAACTACAATAAATAAATAAGAAATATAATAAAATTTAAAAAATGAAATATAATTTGTAAATAAAATTATAATTCTGGGTTAAGGCCCCCAAGCAGCTTCTAGGTTTTTATTACCCCTAGTTAGGTAGTTGAAGTGATTAATCACTAATTAGATTGTGGGTGTGGTTTATTTAGGATGAACCACCACATGTGACTTTTCCAGGTTTCCATGAGTAGAAACCAAGAATTTAGAACCCCAAAGAAGATAAAAAAGTTCCAAACACTATAATTAAAGAAATAGATAATTTTATATATAGAGTGGAAGGTAAAATAAGATAGTGTTATTTCTAATTGACTATTGTGGTTTCCTCCTTCATATAGTATACATGTTGTTGTCAAAGAAATAGTCTCACCATATGATACTCAAACTATTCTTTTTCAATCACCACAACTTCTGTGGTATCTTAAATAAAATACTATCCCTGATCAATTAATATTGAGTTATAAATTTTCTAAAAAGGAGAAGTTAAAAAACAATTCCTCTTGGATAATATAAAAACAAGATTAATCAGTAAAAAAATATTCTCTTCCAAGTAAGTCTATTTTGAAATTTACCTATTCCTGTAGGACCATTGTTACCTATATCTCAGTAGTCAAATATTCCTCATCATCATAAAAATAATGATATAGGTATAAAGGTTCTTAATTTTCATTATCAAGGATGTCAATATCATGTTTCAGGTTATCTTCAATAAAAATATTCTAGGATTCTTAATAAATATGTTGATATACCATAAGTATATCAGGTATAATGTGTTCTTAAGAGACCTCCTAAAGAAATAGTTGAGTTATATATTATGTGATTAATTTATTCATCACATTCTTCTCACCCACATCAGGTTATTGGACATAGAAATTGATTATTGAA
The DNA here is from genome assembly GCA_963277665.1 of Viscum album. NCBI lineage: Eukaryota > Viridiplantae > Streptophyta > Magnoliopsida > Santalales > Viscaceae > Viscum > Viscum album. The sequence goes on along the minus strand of OY728152.1, from coordinate 1,450,548,799 downwards.
ATCTTAACAACCAGTCATTCTTGTTCAAGATCTGGCTCTAGATGTTACTCCTAGAAAGCATGTACATATTCATATATCCTCTACATTTGGATCTCCAACTTTTTAATTAAATAACTATTTATTTGTAACCAATATTCAAGATCCTTTAGAATATGTTCTTGCACCTAAGATTGGACAGTCTTTGGAGAATAGTTTGAATTGAAATTCATCCTAAACAAAGAAATTTTTTAGTATTTGAAGTTTATGATTTTTTTGTGTTTTTATGGAATGGGAAATTATTTATTGAATGTGAATAAAAATAGTGATTTAATACCACTTATATCCTTGTAATTAGTTCCAATTTTATGAAGTATTGTCATGCGTTCCCTCAAAATATTTTAACTAAGTGCTACATAGGGGATTTCCTAGGTGGTTATCTTCAGAAGATGTTGCGATCAATCACTCAATACTTATAATTTTATTTTTTTATTATATATATATTATGAAATTAATCAGTAAGAAATGGTGGCTTATAATTTATAATTAAATAAAAATATTAAACACCCAAATACAATGTAAATAGAATGAATAAAGAAATAATGATGTTAGACAGAAAGAAGATCCTCCTAGGAGAACACCTAGATTGAACCACCGTCATCCCTTAATTTGTTTCAAATTTAATTAATTATCATCCACCATTCTATGAATTCAAATCCCCTTATTCTTATGTTTGTGAATATTCAATACACTAAACAATTTAGGAGAGACCACACATTCACCACCTTGATCGAGAGAGAATATTACAGAATAAAATGCTAAGACTTGGGTGGCAAGGGGTGACACAACGATTCCTTGACCACTAAGACCCCCCCTCAGAGTAACTATAAGAAAATATGAAAAAATGAATGAATTACAAAAAAATGGTTCATTATTGGATAGATACCCAAGAAACTTACTTTGGTTAGTTACTCATGATCATGAGTATAGAGATCATAGTGGAGAAGAAGCTGAGATAGAAAAAATAAAAGAAACAAATATGTGAGAATGTGATGATAAAGAAGATTAATATATACAAAGAATCCAAAATACTATTACAACATAAAAAAACTACAAAATTATATAAAATGGACACCTAGAGTTTCAACCATTTGGAATGAAGGAGAGAGACATTTTTATAGGAAAAATGTCGGATGTTTTTGGATCATATTTTTTCCACCAAATATAGGTTCATTATAGACCCATTAAATGGAATAATTTGAGACATTAGTATTCGTGAAATTTTTTTATAAAGATTCATACGCATTCACCCTCAACATTTAATATTTATATTCCCTAGGAATCCTAGTGTTATGGATGGTTTAATAATATAAATAAATTCTACATAGTTGAATCTTCATATTCATATGCCCCACTTTCCCATTTATTAATGACCACGATGAATGATGAATCAAGTGGATCTAAATTTAAATATGTTTTATCTTTGATTTTATCTAGGTACTTGTCAAATTTGATCTTCTTTTGTCTGGATTCCAATAACAAATTCTCCAGATCTGTAAATAGATTTCTAATCCTGACTAGTGAGATAGATTTAAGCCTCTAAATAGTGTATTGAGCTTTAGGTCTAGATGAATTATATTAACACCAATAAATATAGAAACCCAAAATAGAATAATTTCACAATTTGGATCAATTTATAAAATGTAATGTTGAAAATATAGAATAAAAATAAAAATGACTAAATCCAAAATAGGGCTTTTTTTAGTTAAGCTCAAAATATAATTAAAACCCTAAAATTTGACAATTTCCAAAAAAACAACACTTTTTTAGGATTAAAATCCTTAAAATTCAAAGTAAAATAAATGAAAATATTTTATCTATCAGGATTTTCATTCCCTATTGTGATTATATTATAGACTCATTCAATAAGTGATGATAAACTACTAAAATTGAAAATTATAATAGTAAAATTTATAAAAAACAATATTTCATTTTTATTATTATATACAAGGATTTTTTTAAATATTCATGATGATAGATATAAGAAATGTTATATATGTTTTCATAAAAAACGAATTTTATAAAACTTATCTTAATTAAATGATTATCATACACTCATATATTTTTATTATTAATCAAATCACTTGAATAGATAATGTATGGTCTTGTATATAATGTAATTGGTATAATAATAATAATTATGGTCTCTGAAATATAATATTAATTTCTTTCTAGTGGTATAAAAATGATTTTTTTTCAATTATGTATCATTATAATCTATTGAGATTGAAAATAGTAATGAAAATTAATATCATATGGTTATTATGGATGAAAGTGGGGTTGATTAACTATTTATATAAAAAGAATTTATACTATAAAAATTCTATTTGTAAAAATATTTCAAGGTCTTTAATTTATATTACATGAATATACATACAATTGAATCAAAATTGGTAAACTAGAAGTTTACATAAACTTGATGTTTACATAAATTAGAAGGTTACCAGTCCTGGTAAATTCATCATATATTTCTATATCATGAATCATTTATAATTAAGTTTAATGATTACATATTGATAATATTTTCATAATAATAATTTATAGAAGGCATAATAAATACCTAATCTAGCCATAAATTTTATAATTTTCTTTTATGAATTTTATTAGTTCTTGACCCTTTTTACCTTTAATTTATAATAAATGGTTTAAAATTTTTTATAATTTTAAAACTAGTTTAAATTGATATAAATATTGAAAATATGATATTAATTATTTAATTAAATTCCAGTATCATTTTGGGAAAATTTGAAACTGAGTGTGAGATTTCATGTGGTTTAGATGATTTTTTAGATTTTTCAGTTGAGGAGAAAGGGAAAAGTGTTTATATAAGTGAATAAATAATATTCTAAATATAGGAATAATGAGGAAAAGGATAATAATTTATTTCATATGAATTTTGAAACTTCCTAAGACATTAGATGGAACACGATATGACTATTGATCTAAACCTAGTAATCAAAAGGTAATAAAGAGTTAGTATGGATTATAAATGACTCAAGAAGACTTTGTTGTTATATTTTAAGACTTTGTTTACACTATATAGGACTTAGATTTATTCATAAGAAAACACATTTTTCTAAAAATTGATAAAGGTATCTTTTCACTGGGGAATCATAAGACTATTATTATTTTCTGAAAAAATATGTACATGAATAATTTGGAAAATAAATGAATTCATCGAGACTCTATAATAATTTTAAATTATTATGAAAAGTAAGATACTTACAGAAAAATTTTCCAAAAGAAAAACTGACTCATTTACATTTTAAGGGATATGTTATAAACATTGAGAGTCCATCAATTCAGTTTTTTATTCAATATGAAGTTGTATGATAAATGGAATTAAACTTCCAATTTCTCAAAATAAAAAGGGATTGACTTATAAACTACCATCATCCTTTTCATTTTCCTAAATAATGAAAATAATATTATAATCCTTTATAAAGCTCCCATCCAATTGTAGATCAAGATTTATATAATGAGATAAAGTACCAAGTTAAAAATATCTATGAGGAGAGTTTACAAAACAAATACAAACCCTCATCCATGACATGTGGGAGACTTATAAGAAGGACTAGAACTCAAAACCTATTTAAAAAAAAATATTTTTATGGAATATAAGAAGAATTAATCTTGATAAAGGGGGGGAAAGCCTATGTTAACCACATAAGAGAGGTCAGGGATCTAGTTACCTTGTAAAGAACCCCAATCATCCCTTTTATTATATATATATGGATAAAATCTCCCTATAGAAGAGGTTATCTAGTATACAGACTGATCTATGTATGGATGAATTATATTACTATTTTATTCCTTATACTGTAATTATTCTTTTTAGATGGCACACTCGGACCATAGTGGTTTATCCAAGGAGAATTCCCCCAGCCATGTTAAAAACTATTATGTTTAATATTAAAACCCCCTCCCTCAAACGAAACCCCTCCAATGATGTTGATAAAGAGAGAAGTATAATTACCCTCAAATCCTACCCCTAGTAGGACCAAATATGGGGACATGCACTGAGGGAATATAAATCTCACATATAGATGGAATTACCCTCTATAGGAATATAGGATCTGGAGATAAGACATCAGTGATGAATGAAAACCACGACATATTATAAATGAAATGAAACCAATACCATCCCACAATGAATGAATAATGTAAAGAATTATAGGAGTCCCTAAATAAATACACAATATAAAATTATTATAGAACAAACTCAAAAACATCACTAATGATCTGAGATAGAAATTTCTAGTATATTCAACAAAGTCTTCCTTAGAACCTGAAAAATAGTTTAAGTAAATAGGGTGAGAATAAAATTATACTCAATAGAATCATAGCCAAAGTATTTAATTCAAATGTAAAGAAACCATACTAATGCACTAGTGAGAAAAAACTAGAACAAACATCACCAAAACCAGTTGACCAACCAATCCCATACTTACTAAGGCACACTCCCAAAATAATTGATCTTGTTATAATAACATAGTAAGAAACATATTGATAGAATGGGTACCCCTCATCACTTTCCCATTGGTCTGCTACTTTAACAGCACAAAAATGTATGTCTGAGAACTCACATATCTACTATATTGAAAAAATACTAAAGAAACCCAAGCAATGACATCACATCACATCAAATCATGCTTGTATAAAATAGATTAATCACTCCGCATCACAACACATCACATCACATCTAATCACATAACATCACATCACATCACATATCCCTTATTGACACTAGGTCCATCACAACTCAACTCTCCCATATACACCTGGTCCATCAAATTACGTTAATTCACAACCATAACCATAATAGCAGGGTATCATGAACATAAAGGACATCAACCTCATTCCCTCCCCCTATAATTCATGACCCCCACCATAAGCCATCTGATGAAACATCACCCAAGTGAACTATTCACCTTTGAAAATCACAACACATGTATGTCAACGTCTCCTGGATGAGTGAGTAGTGAAGAATGGGTAGGCATCCATCCATACTCGCCTCTAAGATGTTAGGTAAAATTCTACCAAAACATTTACTTATTTTTAAAAATTCCTTGAAATGGGTGGGTGAATATATAAATCACAAGGAATTTAAAATTCATATATAATGGCCACACACAATCCCAACCTATGTGTTCTCCAATAAAGAACTATCCCAACTCAAAAAATCACCACTAAGGCTAACAACCTCAACCACATTAAATTTCAACACTAAATGAATAACCGAAGGAAAAAAACCCACACCACAACCACATTCCCTTATTTTTAGAACCTTATTATTTTAATGATACCAAATAATATTTTTAATGATTCTAATATGTTTAATGTTTTCTTATAGTAAATGAAATTCTATAAAACAATGTACAAAAAAATACCTAATTATTGATCTACCATTGGTTGAAATGATCTACCATCCGTGATTCTGAACTACCAGTAGTAAAAGAGTGATATATTCACTCTCTAATACCATTAGTACAATGGATCTACCATCGAACACTGCTACCATCACATGGTACTTATATCCCTTTTATAACGTGATTATCAAAAATTACTATTCTCAAGAACTCATTCCATCAATATTTCCCACCATGGATCGATGGTACAATAAAGGCCAGGCTACCAATACCACCACATCATGACTACTGTTAGTTACCCTACCACTCAAATCATGACACCACTAGTGATCTATTTTCTGAGGCTACTACACCTTGTTAGATGTGATTTCGTTAGGTCATGTATCTATACTAAATAAATTGTTTATATCTAAAATTAATTTCTAAATGAAATCTTAAAAATCTAGTTTAAGACACTAAATTATCTATATAAGCCTATAGATTTAAGAATTATTATTCTTAAACAACTCCATAGATGAATTAAATACAAATTCAGTCTCTCCAAATATTTATCTTTGTCTGAGGATATAAATTAGTTTATTATTATTTTTAATGGGTAATTGGATCATCTATGATTTTATAAATTCATAGGAGAACCCTAATGTGAGAATATTAGGAGAATACATTGGTGTTCCTGGTGAATATATTAAAGGAGTGAAAATATATAGTGATATCAAACTGATAAATAATAAATGATTTTCTAGAACATTTATGATAATCATTTTCACTTAACTTTCTATGAAAACAATGTGGAATCTAATCATGAATACTTTTAGAGTTTCTTGATCTAAATAAGGTATTTAGATTGATGTTCACTACATTTTTTCGTCTCTAAATTCTTTATCTTGTTTATTATGTTTAACATTCATGATGTGAGTTATTTTACTCTATTTATCTATACACATTGTCTCAGGAAACAATTGAAGATTACATAACAAAACATCTCTTAATTTTATTCATCCTTATTCCCAAGGAAAACCATGGAAGAGTTCATGTGTGAGCTTTACATATTTTATCCCATGAATAAGTGTGGAAGAGTCATGGTTCCTGGAAAACCTTATGAGTTCTTTTTTGGAAAACCTGATCGAGGTTACAGATGAGTTTATTTTATAATAATGTACTTGGTTATAGGTGATTTAAAAGTGGAGGGTATTAAGTCTTGACATGAGATATAGCCCTTTACTAATTTTATGCTATGTTATTTATATTATTTGTTTTCATTATTTATTTTAAATATTATTATTTTTAGTTGGTTAAGAAAACCAAATTTAACTTTGATAGTAAATCTTAATCTATATTTTTTATAATGTATTTGATTAATTAAATTATTTTAAAAAGTTAAAGTACATTCAATGTTGTTTTAACATAACCTTGATCCCTATTTTGAGATTTTATTTGAAAAAAATAAAATTTTATATTTCTATATAATTGACTAATGAGGGGATTTTATTAAATTGGGGGAGTTTTTGTTTTAATTATTTTTAAACACAAATTTGATTGGAAAATCAATTATTCCTCTATTGAGTCATCCAACCTGACTAAAATTTGGTATCAGAGGTTCCAATAAAAAATTAACTATGATATAGTTTTGTTTAATGATAATTAATTTATATTTAATAAAAATAAATTATTTGTGGAAGAAAATTTATAAGAAGAAAACACCAATAATTGACCTACATATTTTAATGGAAATGACAATGCTCAATGGGAGATAAAATTGAAAAATTAAATAGATTTCATAGGGTTTTATATTTTGACTATTATTGAGGATACATACGAGTTACCTAAAGCTCAAATAAGAGTATGGAGTGATGCTACCAAGAGTAACTATGATGGTTACTCCAAATATATGAATGAATTATATTGCACCTTATGAGATCAATAAGTCAATATAATATCTTCTTGGACTACAAAATTTTAAATTTGTGATACGATGGATTTTTATCATGAGGGAACTACCAATGATTAAAAAGTTCACATAAATACCGAAACTATTAAATTTAATAAAATTTAGGTGAAACATGATTTGTCTATTTATGATATGTGTCTCAAGTTAAATGAAATCGTGAACATAATTAATTCAGTTGGAAAAAACGATTGATCGTAAAGTTCAAGTGATGAGACCTTTCAGATGTTTACCAGATAGATGGAATGGAACTTTATTTTTAGTAAGGGAATCTTTTGACATAATTAAGATACCAGTGAAAGAGATTATTGGAAAGCACATGATGTATGAGGAGGAACTCAAAGTGAATAGTATAGAAGATTATGAACCAGAGGAATTATTTTTATCATCCAAGAATTATAAATCAATGAAAGAAAGAAATGAATGAGGCTGAAAGTTACAAAAATAGAAAATAATCATCTAATAGTGATTAATTGATTGGAAATTTTTGAATAAAATTAATTATTTTTTATATAAATGATATTTTTTTTCGAGAAATCCAATTAGAAAGTTAGATATGATAATATTGTGAATTGAAGAAAATAATGAAGAAATGATTATTTAGTAAATAATGTATTCTGCTATGAATGCAAGAGAAAATGACACATCAAAGAAGACTATCCTAAGTTAAAATATTTAAATAGTATGAATACAAAGAAAAAATTTATAAAGAGGCTATGAATGCCACATTGAGTGCCTCAGAGGAAAACTCTTGAGATTAAAACCTAATTAGGAAAATCAAAAGATACATTAAATTTGTGTTTCCTAAAAAATACATATTAGGTAGAAATGTTATTCATTAATCTTCTACTCATAATTAAAATCTTTATGAGACTAAAAATGATGCTGAAAATATGTCCAGTGATGAATTATTTGGATACAGTCACACGATGGAAGACAAATTTAATGATAAAAAATAGTAATTATTTTGAAGAAGCATCATTCTATGCCTATTCACATTAAAAATGATTTCACACTAGGGAGGAATAATAATGATCAACAACATAAAAAAATTAATTACCTGAAATTATAAAATGATAAATTGAAGAAATATCTGGAGAGGTTCACTAATGAACTAATAAAACTAATTGTTTATAAAATAAAATTCACATAATTATACCACTAAAATTGGATATCGACCTATAATGAGAATAATTTTTAAAAATAAATCTGTCCCAAGTTCTAGTTCTTCTAATTTAGTTAGAAGTTATTATTTAACAAAATATAATAAGGTATTTATTTATCAAATTATCATCTATTCTTATAAGAAACCAATTAAACAATTATGGATTCGTAAAGAACTTATTACTAATATTTATGGACGCAAGAAAATATGGGTACGAATGTCATTTTTGGTTTAATTGTTTTTATAGAAAATATTTTTTAAGAATTATAGTAAAAAAATGGTATTTGGATGATTTATGTTCTAGATATATGATTGGGGATTACTCAATTTTAAAGAATCAAAATAAAATTGATGGTGGATATGTCACTATCAATAAAAATTATAAAGAGAATATAATTGATCTTAGTCAAATGGGTAACTCTAGTACAGTTTTATTTTGTAGAGTAATATTTATAGATATAATAAAATACAATCTTCTTATTATTTCAAAATTGTGTGATGATAATTTTCAAGTTTGAAAATAATTCTTGAAAATTTTATGATGCAAAACAAGATTTAATTTTTACTTCTATGAGATATGGTAATGTTTATTGTATTGATTTGAAGTACTTATTTTCTTGAAATATTTATTATTAATGTGAATTTCAAAAATAATCATGGATTTGGCATAAGATAATATCCCATTGTAGTATTCAATCACTTAGAAAGATAACTAGAAAAGTTATAGTTAGGGATCTGCCCAAAATATAATTCCTAATAAACAAATTATATAATTTTTATCAAAATTTAAAGAAGAATAAGATATATTTCACACTAAACAAATAAGATCCAAATATAAACTTTTATAATTGGTTCTAATGGACTTATTTGGACCATATATAGTTTTTATTTTAGTAGTAAATAATTATTACTATGTTATAGTGGATGAATATTCATGATATACATGGGTGTTTTTCTTTTCTCATAAATGTGAACCTATTTCCTTTTAATTGAAATTATTATAAATATATAAAGATTGTTAGTGGGATTAGGATTAATATCACACGAATTGATCCTGGATGCGAGTTTCTAAAATAAAAATTCAAAATCATTAAGCTCAAAAATTTGTTGTAATCATAATTTTTCTACTCCTAGGACCCACAACAAAAAAGGTTAGTAGAGGGAAGATATATAAACCTTCATGAAAGTTCTGAAACTATGATCAATGAGTATGATTTACCTATTTATTTTTTGGGTAGAATCTATGAGTATACCATGCTATATAATTAAAATAGTTTTCATTATACCGCATTTAAATAAGTGCACATGTGAATTATGTAATTTTAGAAAACTAAATCTTAAATACATTAGATTTGTTTCATTGTAATGTATTTATTATCTAAAAATTATATAATTTAGAAAAATTTTCTTCCAAAAGTGATGAAGGAATTTCCCTTTGTTATTCTATAACTAATAAGTCATTCATGTTTTTTATGAAAAGGGATAATATTATTGAAGAATATGTTCATGTCAATTTTGATGAGACATATCCAAGTGATCCGAAAACCTATTTAGAAAATATAGAGGATGACATTTCAAGTTTATACATCAACACCATATTTTGTGAAAATATTTTGAAACTTATAGAAAAATATTCTAGTTATGATGAAAAAATTAAACATGAACCTATAAAAGATAAATAAGTGACCAATACTTCAATTCCTAAATTCCTCAAGACTCATAGGTATCACACCTTAGATACAGTTGTATGTACCATAGATAAAGGAACAAAGAAAAGATATTCTCTTAGAAATCAGGTTGAACATTACGATTTCATACTATAGATTGAACTAAAGAACATCACAAAAGAAATAGATAACAAATTCTGGGTAATGGAAATGCAAGAAGATTTAAATCCATTGGAAATAAATATAGTTTGGTAAGTAGTTGAAAGACACAAATACTACCTAACTATTGATAAAAAACGGTTTTTTATAAGAAAGGTTGAGAAGTTAGGAAATATAATTAGCAATAAACCATGATTATTTGTAGAAGGATATAGTCAAGATAAAGGTATTGAATATGAGTAAACCTTTTAAAATGTATATAGAATCAATCCATTAGAGTGTTTATTTCCTATGAAGCACATTTGAATTAAAAACTATATTAAATTGACGTTAAGTTTTCATTATTAAATGGATAAATTGCTGATGTTTTTTTTATAGAAATACCTCTAGATTTCAAAACCTTAAATTTCCAAATCATGCATTTATATGAAAAAATGATTTATATGGGTTAATACAATATCCTAGTTCATGGTATAATCTACTAAACTCATTTTTGTTTTACAAAGGTTTTATTAAAGTAATAACTCACTATACATTTTTTTATTTTTTTTTCAAAATGCCTCTTAGTTAAAAAAATATATGATGATGATATTATTTTTCTATAATCAAGAAATTATATGTATACTGAGTTTTAAAAAATAATGGAATGTGAATTTTAAATGAGTTTAATTTGACAACTAAAATTATTTTTTGGTTTTAATATTATTCATAATTAAATATGGAATTATTTTAAATCTAAAAAAATAAAATAAATATCAAAGATTTTTTTTGGAATTGATAGTACTAAAGTAGTGATACTACCATTTGTAATGGTTTCATGTTAAATCTTGAAAATACTGGGAAACTAGTTGATCAAACCATTTATAGAGGTATGATTGGAAGCTTACTGCTCACTAGATATAATGTTTAGTGTGTGTATGGGTGGCCAGTTTCATGAAAAACCATAAGAGTCTCATTTAATCATTGTCAAATGAATTTTGAAAAACCACAAGAATAATACCAATTTATGACAATTTTATCCTAAATGACATGAATTTTAGTTAGTTAGTTATTCATATGTAGATTTTTGTGGTTTTATGTTTGATTGAAAACTCACCTTTGAAACATGTCAATTTTTAAGAACGTTTCTAGTCTCATGATTTAGAAAGAAACATAATTCAATTACAATGTCCACTACTAAATCATAGTACATAACTATAGGTTGTTTTTGTACACAGATTTTAGGGATTAAACAAACTTTACTAGATGGTGTATATCGATTTTGATATTTCTTTTTAAATTTTGAAAATAAAAGTGTGATAAATACCTTGTGTCTCATTATAGAACAAAAGATATTGATATTATACAACACTTTTTGAGATATAATTTTCAGAAAGGCGACATAACTCCTGAATTCATATGTACTTAACATCAAATTGTTTACATATTCTCCAAGCCTTTGAACATTTAGAGAATAAGCTATATTAGATATGGACTTGGAGTGATAAGTTTTATTAGCCTCATTTTATTAATGTTGTGATACTTCTGGTAGAAAAATCTATAGAATGGTAATACTTTAGATTATCTACCATTAGATTAAATAGTCATTTGATCGATAATTAGTTATGCTACCATTAGCTATAAACCATTAGTTCTGATACAATTGGTATTCTTCCATTGATATGGGACCGTTGTGTGATGCCGTAGGTATTATATTGTAAGAAATATACCATTGAAAAGTAACCATTGTTATCTACTATTTCAGGATACCATGATCTCTACCATTGGGACCTACCATCCCATATGCTGCTGTTCTATTTTCTAACCATTCCTAACATAGAATTAAAATTATTATTTTTATAGTATTCTAGAATATATACTAAAAATTTATTTTAATCTTTTGAAATATATATAGATAAATCTATCTAAAATATGAATCTAATGATATCCTTCTCATGCATACCTTTCTTTAAAACCTCTCAACAGCTCCCTTTTTCCCTCAACCTTCTATGTTCTCAGCCATCAACCCTTGAATACTTTTGAAAATGTTCATGTAAAACATCCAAATATTTTTCTTAATGATTGAAAACATTTCAAGAAATCAATATGGGAATCTAGTTTCCTACTAGTACCAAATAATCTGAATATTATGTTCTTATTTTCATCTCTAAATAGAAATTACATGTAGAATGATTAGTCTTAAGAATGTCAGTTGTGTTGAAAGTTATTTGGGGAAAAGGATGAATCATTTTTTTCATAATGAATGACCTACCAATATATCTTAAATTGGTTTATAAGTTCTCTATGTTTGAAGAGATTGTACTTGGAGAAAATAAATATGTGACTACGTTAATTATATATGGAATAAATGTTTTTCATTCATCGAATTAGTGGGCCAAGTTATTGAATTTACCTCACTATGGTATATATGAAGATTATCAAGGTTCCTTTCCCATTCATGAATATTTTTTAATTGAGGATATCGTTTTTGAGATAATTGGGAGTGATTATTTATAAATAATATATGAAATGGACTTGGATGGATAATTCAATTTGTTATATATGTTTATTCAAGAAATTTTTTATCACATGAATGGGTACTTGAGCATCAAAATTTATCAAGATATCTTTTTTCTATTACTTATGAAAATAAAAGATAAGATTAACCAGTGTAGATATCTAATGGTACACAAGATAGAGATTTTTAGACCATCTACTGCATCAAATTTCTTGAACTATAGAGAAATGATATCTTCCTTGTTAGAATTAAAAGGTTTTTTACCTAAATATAAAGATAAGATAACTAGTTGTGGGGGTTATTTGTTAATTCAAGAAACCTATAAATGGATGATGGTAAATTGGAATCCTTGGTAAGGGAAATGGTTGTAGGATAATGATAATATGTAGGAATCATTAAATTATGTTTATCACATTACTCAACCAATAAATATGAATAACCATATATTGGAGCCAGATGAAGTGTCAATGTATTCTTGTGAAGGGGATGTTGATGTTATTGAGGTTGTGGAAGAAGTATAATCTCATATTTCATTGGAAGAAGGAAGTGACCCTGATTGTTTCAAGAGTGCGAAGGTATCTTATAGATGAAACATCCCTCCATATTCTCCCCATAAAAAATCCTTCTAAATGAAGGTGATAAATATAAACAAAAATAAGTGTCAAAATAAGATCAATTAGAAAAATATTCCTATGAGGGTTCAGAATAAGTAGTTGATTTGTTACTTGAATCTAATAGTATTGATGATGAAGATAAGAAAGATCAGTATAACTGTAATGCCCCGACACCAGTTACCCAGAGTCGATGCATTATTGTGTAACATTGGCATGGTCATAAAAGATCAATACTCGAAAGACTGACTAGTTTAGTAGCCCTAGAAACACTATATACATTCATAAATGTTACATTACATCATAAAGTTAAATATCAAAATAACAATGTCTCCATATTGCACACTCCTATCCCCTTCAGACTATCCCTGTAGGTCAGTCATAAAATATTTCCTCACATCCTGGGAAAAATAAAACATTGAAAGGGGTGAGATCAGATGCTCAGTTAGGATAAAAATATAGCGGAATCATTCATAAATAAACATAAACATTTAAGGAAATATATGACTAAAACAAAAGCCTTTTAAACTTGAACTTCAACATATTATGGAAAAAGTAAAATGAGATAATTCCATTTACTTATTCACATGGATATTCTACTGGTCAAATAATCACATGAAATATCAATAACCACTTTCATAATGATGGAATTCATAATGCCAGACTATCATAACAACATAGCCAAGGCCTCGTGCCAAGACCACAAATAAGATTTTGTCAAGGCCTCATGCCAAGACACTAGTTTGTCCCATGAGACCTGCCGATGCATCGAGGAGCTATAGCGGGATCCACCCGTCACTTATTAAGTCCAATGCATTCCTCATATGAATAGGTTTAAACATATCATAAACCATTTCATAATCGTATTGCATAAAACATTCATAAAGGAAACATAAAATTTCCACATTTCAATCACAAGATATCAATAAAACACATTGATGTAATAAAAACACTTTCAAAACCATTTTCAATACCAAAATAAATGAAAATTAAAACATGGTATCTATTTTTCATTTAAAAAAGTTATGGCTTGTAGAGGAAGCCGAAACTAAAATAATATTCATGGCGACAGAGAAGTCATTGTCGCCGCATTCGTACGAAAAGAAAAAACATTCCCTTTTTGTCATTTAGTAAAATGCTTTGTATAAAAAGATTCCTTTTGAATAAATGTAAAAGTAAAAGGGGTTTATACACCGTATAAAAGAATTTTGAGTATAAAACAAAATATGCCTCAATGAATAGAGATTGAAACGAATTCCCTTACAAAGATCATTTTTTTAAATAAAATAGATCTATTATGTGTATTCACTATATGTACACATAAAAAAATTAAAAATACAAGATTGGACATAATAATATCATGACATAATTTGAAAGTAGGAGCATGACCCAAAGAACGGAAATTGGGTTAAGAAGTTCCCTTACCTCGTGTCCGACTTGAATCGATCGTTCTTTAATCTCCCAAATAATAAACTAGAGTTAATTTCTACTTGCTTAAAACCCTTTTTCCAGTTCATTATTCCTTTTATATCACTCATTACCATGTTATGAACATTATGTAATTATTTATGTTAATAACGGTCGTTTTGTCGATCTTTGGTTCTTGAGTCAAAAATAAACTTCTTATAATCACAAGTTGTTCATGTGGTACAATATCCATTATATCCAGAATTATATTCATGATTTCAATATCATATATATCATATATATCCAGTATATAAATTCATTTATAATATTACATAACATTTAGAGGTAAGAAATGAAACGCACCGTTCATGGAGACGGTAACCCGTACGTACGCATGAATGCTAATTTCATTTCTATTTCATATTTAATGGAATGAAATTATAATTATAAAAAGTAATACTATAATTCCAGTATAATATAATGTATAATACCTTTTACTCTATCCTTTATAATCCCACATATGGCATTAACGATTCAAATAACTTTGAGGGGGCGGTAGTGCGCACTTCCTCAAATGAAATTATCGTGTTTTCCCATATTGAAAATCATAAAGGTGTTCCACAAATGAAAAATACAGAATCATAATGAAAACATAAACCTAATATATATCATGTCAGAAAATAGTGTCACCATAATGTCCACCATGAGAGGTGTTAAAAGAAGATTGAACAATCATCGTTTCGTGAGGCAGTAATTCTCCACCCACAGAAACAATATGTTTTTTAACCATTAGATGAAGGTGTGTGTAAGTGTAAATAAAATAAATCTCATAAAAACATAAAAATATATTGAGGATACTGGTGTTGTTACAAAATAAAGTAATAAAAAGATTTTAGGGGGTTGGAGAAGCAAAATAAAACAAAAGAACACAAGAGAAAGCATTACCTTAAAATCGAGTAACTCTTTTTGATTTGAGACAAAGGCTTAATTGGGAAGAATTATGCCCAAAGTGAGGCTTCTAGGAGTAATATATGAAAGTTGGGAGAGTATTTGGGCAGAGGTTGGCTGAGCCAAATGTCTTGTAATGTGTGAATAAGGTGGTAGAGGTGGGGGCCTTCTTTAAGAGGAGAGGAGGGGCACTTTTGGAATGATTGAAATGTTACTTTATTATGAAATGATTTTCGGATTCTAAAGGTCCCACAATGATATAGTTATAGGATAAGGTGATAAGGGTTCGAAATATTCTCATAAAATAGGTTTTTGACAAGTTTAATCCTTAGATTTTACATTATCTTTTCATTTTATTTAAATCGTTAATTAATGAGGTAATCGCTGCATCATCATGGTGTCATAAAAAATTTAATTTATTTAATGTCTAAAAAATATAAAAAAACTATCATGATGTAGGAAATCTTTTTAGCTTTCCAATTAATATTTATAGCAAAAAAGTTAACTTATATAACCCCATGTAATAATTTTTTTATTAAAAAAACTCATGTTTGTGACAATTTTTTTTTACTTTAAATAAAAAGTTATTAATGTCATTTTCTTACCGAAGTGGCTCCATTGGGTCCCCAAGTTGACCCATTTATTGTCTTGGTCGGCCATGAATCATACAATAAGGGTAGGACAAGTGTAAAGGTATTTTCATATTTTTATAATATCATTTTTACCTTAAATTTCACTAATTACCTTTAATCGCGATTAATTAAACTTAAAAGTTACTATTCACCAAAAAAATTATTTTAATCCCATTGAACCACATTTTACTTCCTAATGACAACCATGTATGTCGGATTTTTGAAAATCAAATCACAGAAGTGGTAATGTTTCATTTAAATGAAAAATCAGTTTTTAACTACCACTTAGTGGTTTCACTATTCATCAAAAATTGAAGTTTTTCAGAACAATGCCAAAAATTCACCCTAAGCTATAATTGATATTCCAAATTAAAAAATAATGTCTATTTTACATAATTCCAAAAATATAAGTTGCATTAATTAATTTTATAATTAATTCCCACTATCACAACAAATAGCGTATTTTAAGAAACAATATATATCAAAAGATTGACAATTGTTTATGTCCAATTTGAAAGTGAAATTAAATATAATGAACACCATTGGGTAAAATGGTAAAAATATATTCTAATTATACTTTAAAACCACTCAATAGTATAACTTATCACTATATATTGTTTTGATTAAAAAATTTGTTTTTTAAGTATTTTTCACTATTTATAAAAAAAATTGGAAGCTCTCAGAAAAATACCAAAAAATCAAAATAGGATAATTTTGATATTCCGAATACAAAAATGAAGTCCATTTTTAAATATAAAATTTATAAAATTTCAAAAAGTGGTTATTATTATTCATAACCGCTACTTTGATTGGTCGCGGTGTGTTAGAATCTCGAACTTGCGTACAATCCAAGCTATTGCATTATTGAAAGAGAAGCGTATCATGAATGATTGGGGTGTTACATTCTCCCCTCCTTCAATAAATTTCGTCCTTGCAATTTGAAAATTTTCATTGAAAATAAATGGTTGAAAATAGAAAATACCTTAAGGATAACACATTTTTTTGTTTTAATATCCCCTTACTAAAGTTTAAGAATTAATTTATTCATAGAATAAGAGATCGGTATATATATATTTACGCTGGACAAGTAGAGTTTCAACCTTCAACTAATTTCTACCACAAACTCATCTTTCACTCAAAAAGATAATAGATCTTGAAAATATTAAAGTTATCATAATCTTAAAAGGTTAAAAATATTAACACATACCATTTAGATTAGGAAAACTATTTTGTAATAACCAGGGACTTCCTGTAGGCTAGTGGTAGGTAATAAAGGCCTGTCGCACTATGGTTTTGGGTTCGATTCCTGCAGCTTTGTCCGACGCTACAGTTTATCCCCCATCTAGCAGGTTTTCCTTTTCAAAAAACTAAAGTATTATAATATTCCAAAAATAATCTTCATAAATGTTTTAACCTTAAACAATACTATCCAAAGTTCAACTTGATCCATTCCAACCTTTATTGTTATCCAAAATACCTCTATCCAGACTTTCTCTAAAAGGTATCTAAATTCCAAAATCAATTGTAACATCAGATTCCCCAAACAAAGTAATGTTTCTCTTATTGTCACATACTAAAAATATGATTACCTTCATTCTATTAGAACCTTAATAAAAGAAACAAGTACTGCAGTATAATACTTATATATATCACATTATTTTTATAACCATAATGTAGTTCTTGTGTCCGAAAACAAAAATACAATAATTATTCCACTTCAACTGTAGTAACAGCATAAGATTAGCCTTTATCCCTTGGCCTTTTCTGAGGTATGTTTCCTTGATGCTTAGGACATTCATTTGCATAATGCCCCATTTCTCTAAAATTGTAGCATTCAGCATTGATAGCCTCTTTCTTTCCCTTGCAATCACAATCCGGGTGACCTTTTTCTCCACATTTATAACAAACTCCCATTCCTTTTAAGCAAGTACTGGGGTGATTCTTCCCACAATTATCACATAATGGAAAATCCTTCTTTCACTTTTTCCCTTTATCTGTCTCTTGTTCCACCGTTCTCTTCTTATCTTGCTTTACTTTGTTGTCATAAGACTTAGAGAATTCCTTTTCTATCTAGATAGCACACGAGAATATATCTTCGTATGATGAGAAGGATTATGACACTAAATCTCGATGGAGAAATGGTTTTAACCCATCAAAGAAACGATCAATCTTACTTCTTGGGTTACATATATAATCTGCAGTATACCTCGCTAACCTTGTAAAGTTGGCCTCATACTTTGCGACATTCTCATCCTCCTTTTGTCTCAGACTCAGAAATTGCCTTTCCATATCTGCTCGATGGCCATGTGGAAAGTATTTTTCTAATAAAATTTCCTTAAACTCCCTCCATTCCATTCTTGATACTTCTTCATCTTCCTTTGTGTTTTGAATCAGCAACCACCATTGATTGGCATCTCCAGTGAGGTGGTAAACTGCCATGACAACCTTCTCCCTTTCGCTACTCCCCAAGGCATGGAATATTTTCTCTAAGGAGTTTATCCATTGCTCAGATACTACTAGATTTTTACCCCCATTAAATGTTGGCAGTTGTTGCCTCATGAAGCGGTCTAACATTGATCCTCCACATTGCGGATCAGGGTGCTCTATACGAGTAAGGTTATTATTCAAAGCCTGAGTGATTTTTTCCAGTATGATGATAAGTTGATCAGCAGCAGTTGTATCTCCAGCTCCACAACAATTATCTTGAGCAAAAGGGAAATCCCTACATGGAGTGCATGCATTTATACAGTTTACATTCCTCCCACTAGGAACCATTTCTAAACAATGGCATAAAATAGATTAGTTTATGAATATAAATACATAATTCCATACTTGTAAAACACTTAACATAAATTGAACTATTTATGGATATAATCCATAATCATAAAAATGTTTTCTTTGAGGAATTATATACTCATAACCCTTCATAGTGGTTTGTAAAGAAAATGAGAATTATCCTAAGCATATCCCCCGAGAGTGTCATAACCAAGAGTGCAGCAAGTCCCATTTTCATGCACCAGTTCCCGTTTGAGGCTAGCTGAAAGTAGTGTTTTCAGGTTTTACCCATAGGTACATATGTGCCAGAGCCGCCTCTACTTGATCGTATCCGTATAGGGATGTATTGCTCGGAAAACTCACAAAATTTCTATAATACCAAAATTCTAGGAAGTTCTTCTATACTAATCCTCAAAGTTTATCTTAGATCTATGTGCTCTAATCATATTTTATCAAAATATAGCTTCCAAGGTTAGTACTAAACTGCCTCTGATACCAACTGTAACGCCCTGACCCCAGTTACCCAGAGTCGGTGCATTATTGCATAAAATTGGCATGATCACAAAAGATCAAGTCTCGAAAGCCCGATGAGTTTAGTAACCCTGGAAACACTAGATACATTCATAAATGTTACATTACAGCATAAAGTGAAAAATCACAATAACATAGTCTCCATAGTGCACACTTATATCCCATTCAGACTATCCCTGTAGGTCAGTCATAAAATATTTTTTCACATCCTGGGAAAAATAAAACATTGAAAGGGGTGAGCTCAGATGCTCAGTAAGGATAACAATATAGCGGAAGCTTTCACAAATAAACATAAACATTTAAGGAAATGTATGACCAAAACAAAAGCCTTTTAAACTTGAACTTCAACATATTATGGAAAAATTAAAATGAGATAATGCAATTTACTTATTCACATGGATATTCTACTGGTCGAATAATCACATGCGATATCAAAAACCACCTTTATAATGATGGAATGCATAATGCCAGACTATCATAACCACGTAGCCAAGGCCTCAAGCCATGACCACAAA
Source organism: Viscum album (assembly GCA_963277665.1). Lineage (NCBI taxonomy): Eukaryota > Viridiplantae > Streptophyta > Magnoliopsida > Santalales > Viscaceae > Viscum > Viscum album. Next base: position 1,450,528,542 of record OY728152.1, on the reverse strand, counting down.
TAAGATTTTGTCATGGCCTCATGACAAGACACTAGTTTGTCTCATGAGACTTGCCGATGCATTGAGAAGCTATAGGGGGCTCCACCCGTCACTTATTAAGTTCAATGCATTCCTCATATGAATAGGTTTAAACATATCATAAACCATTTAATAATAGTATCACATAAAACATGCATAAAGGAAACATAACATTTCTACATTTCAATCACAAGATATCAATAAAACACATTGATGTAATAAAAAAACTTTAAAAACCATTTTCAATACCAAAATAAAAGAACATTAAAACATGGTATCTATTTTTCATTTAAAAAAAGTTATGGCTTGTAGAGGAAGACAAAAATCAAATAATAGTCACGGCGGTGGAGAAGTAGTTGTCGCCGCATTTGTACGACAAGAAAAAACATTCCCTTTTTTCATTTAGTAAAACGCTTCGTATAAAAAGATTCCTTTTGAATAAATGTAAATGTCAAAGGGGTTTATAAACAGTATAAAATAAATTTGAGTATAAAACAAAATATGCCTCAATGGATGGAGATTGATACGAAGTCCCTTACAAAGATCATTTCTTAAATAAAATAGATCTATTATGTGTATTCACTATAAGTACACATAAAAAAATTACAAATACAAGATAAGACATAATAATATCATGACATAATTTGAAAGTAGGAGTTTGACCCAAAGAACGGAAATTGGGTTAAGAAGTTCCCTTACCTCATGTCCGACTTGACTTGATCATTCTTTAATCTCATGAATAATAAACTAGAGTTAATTTCTACTTTCTTAAAAACCTTATTCATGTTAATAATTCTTTTTATATCACTTAATACCATGTTATGAACATTATGTTATTATTTATGTTAATAATGGTCGTTTTGTCGATCTTTGGTACTTGAGTGAAAAATATACTTCTTATAATTACATGTTGTTCATGTGGTAAAATATATATTATATCCAAAATTATATTCATGATGTAGATATCATATATATAATATATATCCAGTATATACATGCATTTATAATATTACATAACATTTGGAGGTTAGAAATGAAATGCACCGTTCATGGAGTCGGTAAGCCGTACGTACGCATGAACGCTACTTTCATTTCTGTTTCATATTTAATGGAATGAAATTATAATTATATAAAGGTATATTATAATTCTAGTATAATATAATGTATAATAACATTTACTCTATCATTTATACATCCCACATATGGCATTAACGATTCAAATCACTTTGAGGGGGCGGTAGTCCGCACTTCCTCAAATGAAATTATCGCGTTTACCCATAATGGAAATCATAAAGGTGTGCCATAAATGAAAAATACAGAAGTATAAGGAAAACATATAAATAATATATATCATGTATGAAAATAGTGTCATCATAATGGCCACCATGAGAGGTGTTAAAAGAAGATTGAACAATCATTGTTTCGCGAGGTAGTAATTCGCCACCCATAGAAACAGTATGTTCTTTAACCATTAGACGAAGGTGTGTGTAAGTGTAAATAAAATAATTCTCATAAAAACATCCAAGTATATTTAGGATACTGGTTTTTTTACAAAAATAAAGTAATAAAAAGATTTTAGGGGGTTGGAGAAGAAAAATAAAACAAAAGAACACAAGAGAAGGCATTACCTTAAAATCAAGTAACTCTTTTTGATTTGAGCCAAAGGCTTCTTTGGGAAGAATTCTGCCCAAAATGAGGCTTCTAGAAGTAATAGAGGGAAGTTGGGCAGAGGTTGGCCGAGCCAAATATCTTGTAAGGCGTGAATAAGGTGGTAGAGGTGGGGGCCTTTTATAAGAGGAGAGGAGGGGCACTCTTGGAAAGACTGAAATGTTACTTTATTATGAAATTATTTTCGGATTATAAAGGTACCAAAATGATATATTTCTAGGATACGGTAATAAGGGTTCTAAATATTCTCATCCAATAGATTTTTGACAAGTGTAATCCTTATATTTTACATTATCTATTCATTTTATTTAAATCGTTAATTAATGAAATAATCGTTGTATCGTCATGGTGTCATAAAAAATGTAATTTATTTAATGTCTAAAAATAATAAAAAAATATCATGATGTATGAAATCTTTTTATCTGTCCAATGAATATTTATAGTAAAAATGTTAACTTATATAACCCCATATAATAATTTTTTTATTAAATCAACACATGTTTGTGACAATTTTTTTTTACTTTAAATAAAAAGTTATTAATGTCATTTTCTTACCCAAGTGGCTCCATGGGGTCCACAAGATGACCCATGGATTGTCTTGGTCGTCCATGAATCATCCAATAAGGGTAGGACAAGTGTAAAGGTAATTTCATATTTTTATAATATCATTTTCACCTTAAATTTCACTAATTACCTTTATTCGCGATTAATTAAACTTAAAAGTTACTATTCACCAAAAAAATTATTTTAATCCCATTGAACCACATTTTACTTCCTAATGACAACCATGTATGTCGGATTTTTGAGAATCAAATCACATAAGTGGTAATGTTTCATTTAAATGAAAGATCAGTTTTTAACTACCACTTAGTGGTTTCACTATTCATCAAAAAAATGATGTTTTTGAGAACAATGCCAAAAATTCACCCTAAGCTATAATTGATATTCTGAATTAAAAAATGATGTATATTTTAAAAAATTACAAACATATAAGTTGCATTAATTAATTTTATAATTAATTACCGCTGTCAAAACAAATAGTGTTTTTTAAGAAATAATATATATCAAAATTTTGACAATTGTTTATGTCCAATTTCAAAATGAAATTAATTATAATGAACACCATTGGATAAAATGGTAAAAATATATTCTAATTATACTTTAAAACCACTCAATAGTATAATTTATCCCTATAAATTATTTTTATTAAAAAAGTTTTTTTATGTATTTTTCAATATTCATAAAAAAATTGAAAGTTCTCAGAAAAATACCAAAAATTCAATATAGGATAATTTCAATATTCCAAATACAAAAATGAATTCCATTTTGAAATATAAAATTTATATAATTTCAAAAATTGGGTATTACTATTCATAACTACTAATTTGATTGGTCGCAGTGTGTTAGAATCTCAGATTTGCGTACAATGCAAGCTACTGCATTATTGATAGAGAAGCGTGTCGTGGAAGCTTGGGGTGTTATATTATCCCCTCCTTCAATAAATTGCATCCTCGAAATTTGAAATTTTTCTTTGAAAATAATAGGTTGGAAATAGAAAATACCTTTGTGGAAAACCCACATCGGAAATAAGGTTAATAAAATTTTTCCTTAATAAGAGGGAAAGGGAAATGAAAAAGTCACCACCAAATTATGATCTCGATAAGGAGAACATTGGTGGAAATTAGAGAAATATAATTGGAGGAAAAATGTAAATATTTGTAGGGAGTGATTGAGGTCATCAATCATGAACAAGTGTGAAATTGAGGGCCTCAAAGCCTTCAATTTATGTTGATTTAAAATATTATCAGTTCAACAAGACATAATGTATTAGGATAACAAATTTTTCTGTTTTACTATCCCTTTACTAAAGTTTAAGAATTAATTTATTCATAGAATAAGATATAGTTATATATATATTTACGCTTGACAAGTAGAGTTTCAACCTTCAACTAATTTCTACCACAAACTCATCTTTCACTCAAAAAGATAATAGAACTCAAAAATATTATATTTATCCTAATCGTACAAGGTTCAAAATATTAACACATACCATTTAGATTAGGAAAACTATTTTTTAATAACCAGGGACTTCATGTAGGCTAGTGGTAGGTAATAAAGGCAAGTCGCAATATGGTTGTGGGTTCGATTCCTACCGCTTTGTCTGACGCGACGGTTTATCCCCCGTCATGCAGGTTTTCCTTTTCCGAAAACTAAAGTATTATAATATTCCAAAAATAATCTTCATAAATGTTTTAACCTTAAACAATACTATCCAATGTTAAACTTATTCCATTCCAACCTTTATTGTTATCCAAAATTCCTCTGTCCAGACTTTCTCTAAAAGGTCTCTAAATTCCAAAATCAATTGTAACATCAGATTCCCCAAAGAAAGTAATGTTTCTCTTATTGTCACATACTAAAAATATGATTACCTTCATCCTATTAAAACCTTAATGAAAACAAAAAGTACTGTAGTATAATACTTATATATATCACATTATTCTTATAACCATAATGTAGTTCTTGGGTCAGAAAGCACAAATACAATAATTATTCCACTTCAACTGTAGTAACAACATAAGATTGGCCTTGATCCCTTGGTATTTTATGAGGTATGTTTCCCTGATGCTTAGGACATTCATTAGAATAATGCCCCATTTCTCTACAATTTTAGCATTCAACATTGATAGCCTCTTTCTTTCCCTTGCAATCACGAGCCTGGTGACCTTTTTCTCCACATTTATAACAAAATCCCAATCCTTTTAGGCAAGTACCAGGGTGATTCTTCCCACAATTATCACATAAAGGAATATCCTTCTTTCCCTTTTTCCCTCTATCTGTCTCTTGTTCCCCCGTTCTCTTCTTCTCTTGCTTTACTTTGTTGTCATAAGACTTAGAGAATTCATTTTCTGTCTTGATAGCACACGAGACAATATCTTCGTACGATGAGAAGGATTGTGATACTAAAGCTCAACAGAGAAATGGTTTTAACCCATCAAAGAAACGATCAATCATACTTCTTGGGTTACGTATATAATCTACAGCATACCTCGCTAACCTTGTAAAGTTGTCCTCATACTTTGCGACATTCTCATCCTCCTTTTGTCTCAGACTCAGAAAATGCCTTTCCATATCTACTTTTTGGTCATGTGGAATGTATTTTTCTAAGAAAATTTCTTTAAACTCCCTCCATTCCATTTTTGATACTTCTTCATCTTCCATTGTGTTTTGAATCAGCGACCACCATTGATCGACATCTCCAGTGAGGCGGTAAAATTCCATGACAACCTTCTCCCTTTCACTACTCCCCAAGGCGTGGAATATTTTCTCTAAGGTGTTTATCTATTGCTCAGCTACTAATGGATTTGTACCCCCATTAAATGTTGGCGGTTGTTGCCTTATGAAGTGGTCTAACATTGATCCTCCACGTTGCGAATCAGGGTGCTCCATACGAGTAAGGTTATTATTCATATCCTGAGTGAGTTATCCCAGTATGGTGATAAGTTGATCAGCACCAGTTGTATCTCCAGCTCCACAATAATTATCTTAAGCAGGAGGTAAATCCCTACATGGAGTGCATGCATTTATACGGTTTCCATTCCACCCACTAGGCGCCATTTCTAAACAATGGCATAAACTAGATTAGTTTATGAATCTAAATACATAATTACATATTTGTAAAACACTTAACATAAATTGAACTATTTATGGATATAATCCGTAATCATAAAAATGTTTTCTTTGAGAAAATATATACTCATAACCCTTCATAGTGGTTTGTATAGAAAATGATAATTATCCTAAGCATATCCCCTGGGAGTGTCTAAACCAAGAGTTCATCAAGGCCCGTTGTCGTGCACCAGTTCCCATTCAAGTCTAGCTCAAAGCGGTGTTTTCGGGTTTTACCCCTAGGTACATCTCTGCCAGAGCCGCCTCTACCTGCTCCTATCCAGACATGGATGTATTTCTCAGAAAACTCACAAAATTTCTATAATAACAAAATTCTAGGAAGTTCTTCTATACTAATCCTCAATGTTTATCTTAGGTCTATGTGCTATAATCAGAGTTTATCAAAATCTAGCTTCCAAAGTTAGTACTAAACTGCCTCTGATACCAAATGTAATGCCCCGATCCCAGTTACCTAGAGTCGGTGCAATATTGTGTAACATTGGCATGATCACAAAAGACCATGTCGCGAAAGACCGATTAGTTTAGTAGTCCTGGAAACACTAGATACATTCATAAATGTTACATTAAATCATAAAGTGAAAAATCACAATAACATAGTCTTCATAGTGCACACTTCTATCCCCTTCAGACTATCCATGTAGGTCAGTCATAAAATATTTCTTCATATCCTGGGAAAAATAAAAAATTGAAAGGGGTGGGATCAGATGCTCAATAAGGATAACAATATAAGGAAAGCTTTCATAAATAATCAAAAAAATTTAAGGAAATGTATCACTAAAACAAAATCCTTTTAAACGTGAATTTCAACATTGTATGGAAAGAGTAAAATGTGACAATTCCATTTAATTATTCACATGATTATTCTACTGGTCGAATAATCAAATGCAATATCAATAACCACTTTCATAATGATGGAATGCATAATGCCGGACTATCAAAACCACATAGCCAAGGCCTCGTTCCAAGACCACAAATAGAATTTTGTCAAGGCCTCGTGCCAAGACACTAGTTTTTCTCATGAGACCTACTGATGCATCAAGGAGCTATATTGGGCTCCACCTGTCACTTATTAAGTCCAATAAATTCCACATATTAATAGTTTTAAACATATCATAAACCATTGCATAATAGTATCACATAAAACATGCATAAAGGAAACATAAAATTTCCACATTTCAATCACAAGATATCAATAAAACACATTGATGTAATAAAAACACTTTCAAAACCATTTTCAATACCAAAATAAATGAAAATTAAAACTTGGTATCTATTTTTCACTTAAAAAAAGTTATGGCTTTTAGAGGAAGACGAAACTCAAATAATAGTCACGGTGGTAGAGAAGTCATTGTCGCCGCATTCATACGACAAGAAAAAACATTCCCTTTTTTTAATTTAGTAAAAATCTCCATATAAAAATATTCCTTTTGAATAAATGTAAAAGTCAAAGGGGTTTATACAACGTATAAAAGATATTTGAGTATAAAACAAAATATGACTCAATGAATGGAGATTGAGACGAAGTCCCATACAAAGACAATTTTTAAATAAAATAGAACTATTATGTTTATTAAATATAAGTACACATAATAAAAGTAAAATTACAAGATATGACATAATAATATCATGACATAATTTGAGATTAGTAGTTTGACCCAAAGAAAGGAAATTGGGTTAAGAAGTTCCCTAACCTCGTGTCCGACTTGAATTGATCATTCTTTAATCTCCTGAATAATAAACTAGAGTTAATTTCTACTTTCTTAAGAACCTTTTTCATGTTCATTATTCCTTTTATATCACTTATTACCATGTTTTGAAAATTATGTAATTATTTATGTTAATAATGGTCGTTTTGTCGATCTTTGGTACATGAGTCAAAAATAAACTTCTTATAATTACAAGTTGTTCATGTGGTAAAATATCCATTATATCCATAATTATATTCATGATGTAGATATAATATATATCATATATATCCAGTATATACATGCATTTATAATATTACATAACATTTTGAGGTAAGAAATGAAATGCACCGTTCATGGAGACGGTAAGCCGTACGTACGCATTAATGCTACTTTCATTTCTATTTCATATTTAATGGAATGAAATTATAATTATATAAAGGTATACTATAATTACAGTATAATATAATGTATAATACCATTTACTCCATCCTTTATACATCCCACATATGGCATTAACGATTCAAATCACTTTGAGGGGGCGGTAGTCCGCACTTCCTCAAATGAAATTATCACGTTTATCCATAATGGAAATCATAAAGGTGTGCCATAAATGAAAAATACAGAAGCATAAGGAAAAAATAAACATAATATATATCATGTATGAAAATAGTGTCATCATAATGGCCACCATGAGATGTGTTAAAATAATATTAAACAATCATCGTTTCGTGAGGCAGTAATTCGCCACCCACCGAAACAGTATGTTATTTAACCATTAGACAAAGGTGTGTGTAAGCGTAAATAAAATAGTTCTCATAAAAACATCCAAGTATATTTACTATACTGGCGTTGTTACAAAATAAAGTAATAAAAAGATTTTATGGGGTTGGAGATGCAAAATAAAACAAAAGAACACAAGAGAAGGCATTACCTTAAAATTGAGTAACTCTTTTTGATTTGAGCCAAAGGCTTCCTTGGAAATCATTCTGCCCAAAGAGAGGCTTCTAGGAGTAAGATAGGGAAGTTGGGAGAGTATTTCGGTAGAGGTTAGCCGAGCCAAATGGGTTTTAAGGTGTGAATAAGGTGGTAGAGGTGGGGGCCTTTTATAAGTGGAGAGGAGGGGCACTCTTGGAAAGATTGAAATGTTACGTTATTATGAAATGATTTTAGGATTCTAAAGGTCCAAAAATGATATATTTCGAGGAAAAGGTGATAAGGGTTCCAAATATCCTCATCCAATTGGTTTTTTACAAGTGTAGGCCTTAGATTTTACATTATCTTTTCATTATAATTAAATCGTTAATTAATGAGGTAATCGCTGCATCATTATGGTGACATAAAAAATTTAATTTATTTAATGTCTAAAAATTATAAAAAAATCATGACGTAGGAAATATTTTTATCTTTCCAATGTATATTTATAGTAAATATGTTATCTTATATAACCCCATGTAATAATTTTTTTAGTAAAACAACACATGTTTGTGACAATTTTATTTTTACTTTAAATAAAAAGTTATTAATGTCATTTTCTTAACCAAGTGGCTCAATGGGGTCCCGAAGTTTACCCATGGATTGTCTTGGTCATCCACGACTCGTCCAATAAGGGTAGGAAAAGTGTTAATGTATTTTCATATTTTTATAACATCATTTTTACCTTAAATTTCACTAATTACCTTTAATCGCGATTAATTAAACTTAAAGGTTACTATTCACCAAAAAATCATTTTAATACCATTGAACCACATTTTACTTTTTAATGACAACCATGTATGTTTTATTTTTGAGAATCAAATCACATATGTGGTAATGTTTCATTTAAATGAAAAATTAGTTTTTAACTACCACTTAGTGGTTTCACTATTCATCAAAAATTGATGTTTTTCAGAACAATGCCAAAAAATCACCCTAACCTATAATTGATATTCCGAATTAAAAAATGATATATATTTTACAAAATTAAAAACATTTAAGTTGCAGTAATTAATTTTTTAATTAATTCCCGCTGTCACAACAAATAGCATTTTTTAAGAAACAATATATATCAAAAGATTGACAATTGTTTATATCCAATTTCAAAGTGAAATTAATTCTAATGAACACAATTGGATAAAATGGTAAAAATATATTCTAATTATACTTTAAAACCACTCAATAGTATAATTTATCACTATAAATTATTTTGATTAAAAAAGATGTTTTTTAAGTATTTTTCACTATTCATAAAAAAATTGGAAGTTCTCCGAAAAATACCAAAATTCAACATAGGCTAATTTCTATATTCCAAATACAAAAATGAAGTCCATTTTGAAATATAAAATTTATATAATTTCAAAAAGTGGGTATTATTATTCATAACTACTACATTGATTGGTCGTAGTGTGTGAGAATCTTGAACTTGCATACAATGCAAGCTATTGCATTATTGAAAGAGAAGCGTATCGTGAAAGCTTTGGGTGTTACAATAACCTTTCTTAGAGTAGATTTGAATCTAGTAAATCTGTAGGTGAAGAGAGACCCCATTCCAATCAGCATGTTTCATCCATCCAAGAATCTATTCACAGGGATGAGGAGGAATTTCTAAGATATAACTACTTATTTTGGAGATATTGGAGACACTTCCTATAGATGGTACTTATAATTCTAGTGATCCTCCTCCTAATACATAATTGGATGATAATAATTAGTTTAGATAAATTATGAAAGAATATCTTTAGGATGATTTGGGTGATTCTATTTATTATCATTAATAAGAATATTTTCCGATAAAATTACATGGTGGGAATATTTATAAACTAGACAGAGAATGATTGAATGAGGTTCAGAGTGGTATAGAAACTATCAATAATCCTATAAAGTATTATATTTCAATAATTTAGACAAATCCTGATTTAATTATCATTTTTATGTTTTTTACTAATAACCTAAGAATTGACCTTTTCAATAGGGACTTTAAGGAGCTGGTGACCCTGTTGAAGCCTTTATCACTTATTCGTAAGATTTTCATGGAAGTAAAGGTTATTTCATCAAAGTAATGGATCTAGGTGGACTTGTGATCACAAAATTAGTATATCTAATGGAATCCTCTATATATACTACTAGGAAAAAATTATTTCTCCTAAAAATCCTTAATCATCCTTTCCCATGAATGAATCCATTTTTTCACCTCTCTTTGTATATTTCAATACTAGTTCTATTATAGTGAGCCCCTTCGTCCTCACTCCTATTGAATTTTTGAGACAACATAGACCTATGGAAGCTTGTAGAATATAATTTTCTCAACCTTTACCTCATCTTATGTTCATCCAACCACTTGTAAAGGAAAAGAGACAATGGATCCTACATCTCTTAAAAATAGGTATGCTTTGTCAGATTCATATTAGGATTTTATAAGGAATACTTTTTTGTTTTTCATTTTTATTATGTAATATGTTTCATGTGATGATCAATGAAGGAACTTACTTTTTATTCATTACCTTATTATTTTTTATTATATTCATAATTCTTTTTACCATTTTAATAATCCAAAAAGGTGAGTAATTAATTGGAATATCACATGAATTGAATGGATAAAAAAGTGATTCACATATGGATTTGAAATATTATGAAAAATATTCATTTATATCTCTTATTTATCATTAAGGTTTTCAATATTATTTTTAAATGAACTAAATTTTGATCACCAAAAGGGGGATATTCTAAATAACCTCATTATTCTAATGATCCCAAATATTGTTTTTTATGTTTTTAATATGTTTAATGTTTTATTATAGTAAATTATATCATATAAAAAATTGTGAAAATATATCCCAGAATTGACCTACTGTTATTTTAAAGGATTAAAAATCAGTTATTATGATCTTCCTTCAGTTAAGGAGTGCTACCGTCACTATTTTTTACCCTTAGTACTATTTAGAAACTTCCGAGAACTAACACCATTTGACAAATATTCTATATGTTTTATACCATGAATATAATAAATTACAACAATCAAGAGTTCTTACCATTAGTATCTAATACCATGATGAATGATACCCTCAAAGCCATGCTATAGCTACTACTTCAACATTTCCACTATTAGTGCACCTACCTCTCAGATCATGCTACCACAAGTGATCTTCAATCAGAGGCTACTACCATCAGCTGAAGATAATACCATCAAGGAATATACCACATGTAATTAACCTTAGATATTTAGAATTAATTTTTAAATTAATTATACAATATCTTGTTTAAATAATTAAAATTTTTATAGAAGCACATGGATTTATTAATTATTATTCTTTAATAACAGAATGGATGCATCAAAGTCAAAGTTAGTCATTGTAGATTTTCTTCCTAGTATTGGGATCCTTATTAAATTGTTTGTATTTTTAATGGATAATTGGATATCTTGGAATTATATATTTCAAAAAGATCTCAGTCAGGTGTGAGGACGATAACAATGCATGGGTGTGGGCAGTAAATATATGAAAAAGTGAAAAGATAGGGTGACATAAAACTCACAAAGAGAAAAGGATTTTCCTAAACATTTATGATACTCAGTTTCACTACACTTTCTATGAAAACCTTTTGGAATACGATCATGAAGATGTTTAGATCCCCCAGAGATATAGAAGCTATTCAGATTGATCTTCACTAAATATCTTCATCTCCAAATTCATACTCATTAGGTTTATTCTATATATTCGAGTTGTGAATTGTTTTTATATTTTTATCCATAAAAACCATATGAAGTAAAAAATTAGAGAGTTACTGACACTCACACTTTATTTACTTCATATATATTTCCAAAAAAACTATGGAAGAGGTTATGTGTGACCTGTACTTGTTTAATCCCATTAATAGGTATGGATGTTTCTTTATGCCTAGACAGCCTTGTGACTTTTTGTTTGTAAAACCTGATCTAGGTTTTAGATCAGTTTATTTTATATTAAACTGATTAGAAGTAAGATATTTCCAAGTGGTGGTGGGGGGTATTAAATCTCAAAATGAGACCAAAATCATTTCAAAATTTACATTTTTTTTCTCTATACGATCTATTTTTATTATGTATCTTAAAGATTGTTTATTTAAGTAGTTTTTGAAAAAATAATAATAATGATAGTTAATTGTAATTTTTATTTTATATATACTATTTTTAATTTAAATTTGTTTAAAATGTGGAATTACATTCTATATTACTTCAATAGAGCATTGATCCCACTTTTGAGAATCTATTTAAAAAATAAAATTATTTAAATATAAAGTTTTGATTAACTGGGTTATTTTATTAAATTAGGGTATTTAGTGTTTACATTACTTTTAGATTGTAATTGTATTAGAAACTCAATTGACCCCACAATTATTTTTCCACTCTGACCAACACAATATATTTAAGGTAAGACAATTCCTAGATTACCCATTACTAACTGATTCATTATTGAGTATAGTTTATTTTATATTAAGAATAAACCCCATTAAACCACATTTATTATATTATTTCAAGTATCCATTTTCCAATTCATCTAATTCCATTTCAATTCATCATTTAAAATTTAATTCCATTACTACCTGGGCATATATAACATCACAAAACATCATAGTAATCAATCCACCTTATGTGAACAAGCCCAAAATTTCCACCATTTCATATCACCAACACTTCTCATCACAACCAACACATTACAAAAACTTCCCATTAAATCCACCCACACACCACAACCACACATAAAAACACATTTCATATAACTTATTTTAGATTTAACATGGTTTTTATCATTATATTTCACTTTAATTTTAATGGAATTCTCACATAAAAAAATTTCGTTTTGAAACCAAATTAATAGATGAATTTAAATTCATATCCAATTTCATTTTCAGTGAGATCAAACAATCACACAATAGGGTTCGACAAACACATCAACCAAGTCATAAAAAAGTATCTAATGACCATGATTTTTAACAAGGAATCAATCCTATACAATCTTAATATAAAATAATATCAAAATTTATGAACATGAGTTTCATTCATATTCCCTTAAAATTTAAATTAAACCAATTCATTATATTAAATAGTCCGGTTCATAAAATCTTCCAAAAAGATAACAATAGAATACCCTCTACCACATGATACAAAATAAGATAAATGATGGATTCCCTGCCTCAAATAGAGATTTTTGAACCACTACACAAGCTTGGAATTGGAGGGGGGACCACCACCAAGAACCAAGATAATGGGAAAAAACCTGATCTTGATGAACATAACATCCCAAAACAACCTATTATCAGAGAATCACCCAAACCAATGGTTTCCATGAAAATAAACGTCTCTATATGAAGAACATGGATAAAAACAAGGTGATGTAATGAAGAACTTACTTAAAACTACATGGATTGTTCTCACAAGACTGAGGTTTAATTCCATAGAAAGGGGTCTCAAATAACTCCTTGGGATGCACTTGATTTTCATAAGAACTAGTATGAATTTTCAGGGATTGAGGGGTGTCAAGGTTATTTTGGGTTTTATATGCGGTCTAAAAAATTAGCACCACGATGCAACCTCCTTTGCCATGCAGTAGAATTGATGAAAATGAAATGGACTATGGTGTAAAGGGAAGAACCAAAACATAACCTGGACAGTTAATGTAGCCACTATGAAATATGGATATCACTATGTTGTAGATCCAAAAATATAGGATAACGTACTAAAATACTATGGGAAGGACCACACCATAAAACCCTTTAAGAATTAAAACATAGCCCTAATCCATGGATTAACTACCCTATACCCCCAAACTCACTCCTCCCATACTATACACCACATCCAACACCTCCACACCCCATCTACTTAAGTAAAAAACTCATATCTACATCACAGTCTCTCTCCATGGCATAACCATGATTCAAATGGAAGAATAAAAAACAATCCTCCTACAAGAATCTATGTAATATATGGCCTCTCCACATCAGAAATCAAATAAGGCTACCCCACAAACATACCCCATTACATAGTTATGAAGGATGGTAGAACCTAATAAAACTCCACCCTAATAATCTATGTCATAGATTCCTTCTTCAGACCCCATCTAACATCCTATATAGTGAAACCCAAGTCTCTACACTATGGGTCCCCTTTGAGATTAATTCTTACCTACATATTCTCACACTATCCAAAATCTATAGGAACTCCCTCATACTCCTCCACAACTTGAATTCCTAAAAATTAATGGGATGTAAGGTTTAGACCATTACATTAGATACCTATCGAAGCATTATAATCCTTGAGAATCAAAACAAACACTTATAGGAAAGGGTAAAATGTCCAAAAAAACTCTATATTGAGATACGTACAAAGATCTCATTTCAACTTAACACCACCATAAAAGACACACAATAAACCCAGTAGAAAGTGTCCACTAAACATCCGACATAACCCTATATTCTACATATTCAAAAATCGACCAATATTTTACATAACCATTCACACCACTCTCCCATTATCCATATATCCCAAGATAGAGATCACTAAAACCATAAAAAACAACTACCCAAATCATAAAAATAAATAAATTACACCTTCCAAATCCAGATATCATACACTTTGGGTGGTACTGACTTTCCCACATGGTTTTAAACATGTCGTAGTATAACACATATTGATTATAAATTAGTTTTACCTGATATATATTCTAGTGTCCTTAACCCAAATCACATTATCAAGGAAAATCACATTTCATAACCAACATAATACAAAAAATAAATCATAAATAAATTTAAAAAAGAGAGAACTGAAAAAATCACAAGGTATTGGGAACACATCTATGTCTCATACTTATAAGTACTCCCCTCTAGGACCCCATGACTAAAAAAAACTCACAAAATAGTGGAATGATCTCTCCATGAAGTGCCTTCTCTTAATGATCCTATGTAACTACTAGAAACTCTAAAAACATCAAATAATCCTTGATATCAAACTCCCCCATGTCAATGACATGAGATACGTGTGGTGTATACCGACAGAGATGAGATATGTGGAAGATTTAATGAATCTGGTCCTATTGCGGTGGCAGTGCCGACCTATAATCTTCCCCTAAAATGATCTCTAACACCTAAAAAGTCCCAAAAATCCAAGGTAAGAGATTACCCCTGCAAAACCTCCAATTCCAACATCGAATCGAAACCTTTATGAACACATAGTGTCCGACCTCAATCTCCCTATGCCTCGTTCTGTGATTAGAATAAGAATAATGCTATTCCCGCATAGTCTTCACCCTATCATAGACAACATAAATCATTTCTATTGTGCTCTACTCCAAATTTGGATCGAGAAATCATGACTCCCCAACCAAAAACCATTACAATATAGAATAAAATGGCCACGTGTAAAAAGAATAAAATAGGTCCATATCGATTGATGATTTGTAGTTATTATTATAATAAATATTAACCAATGTTATTTTGTTTGAATAAAATATTCCAATGTCTAAGATGCACACTCCTAACATATCCCCCATTGTCTAGATAATAAAATCCTTTGGTATTTCCATTTGCGGGTTTAAGATAGTGATGGTAAATAACTAAGTTCCAAAATATTGATTCAATACCCACCAAACTTGTGATGTAATATGAGCATTATGATATAAGAAAATGGAACTCAAAACTATATGTATCCTCACAACATATCCAATATACATCTGTTTCAAGAAATATAATTTTCCCAACTTCTTTATCACTAGGAATTTAGTCTAATTAATCAATCAATCCACAATTACACAGTTAGAGTCACAATCTACTTGAGGTTGGGGTTACCCTTCTCTGAAATCCATTGAGATGTTACCACATTTATAATCATGAACATCCCAGGTATCTAATAAACCACTAAAAAGATTTTGTTTTTCCTTTTCCTTCTATAAATACAAACATCGAGGAAAAAACTCCACCTCATACCATTTATTCTTAGGTTTAAAAAACTATGTAGTCAAACCATGGTACATATTAGATACTCTAGGGTTTACCACAAAAGGTGATCTATGAAACTGATGAATGACTCCCTCACACATCACTACCAGAACAAATTTCCACCCATAAATCAACATTCGATTCCAACTATCCTCTGACCATCACCTTCACCTCGGAGTATCCCCACTAGGACCCCTCCACATTCCATATCGTAGAAGACTTCTCTATTATATTAAACAATAAACCTCCACAATTGACCATGCTTGTATCCATGTCAAGTTCTTCTAACTCCCCTATTTCCCTCAAAGCACCTCTAAAATCCTAAACAACATCCTTCCCTAGATTCCTTCTTAAAATTTCATCCATTAACGTTACCATTCTTGAGGTGTATATGATATCAAATTCATTATCCTGAAAAAATTGAGCGACCATTATTTACATAGATTCGGGTCACACAGTGAAAATATATACCATAAGCTTCTTATGATCTATAAATACCACAAAGCACTCCCTAATGAGGTAACGCCTCTATAGTTTCAACGCATGTAAAAAAACCAGTATCTCCAGATCATGGGTGGAATAAATATTCTCCTAGTGATGTAACTTCCAAGAAAAAATAGGTTAACAGTACTCTCTGATAAATCAAGATGCATAACAAGCCTTGATGATATTTTTTACAAAACACATCAAACATCACCCCATCCTTTTAAAGATAAATAATTAGAGAACTAATCAATCTCCCCTTTTGGTAAAAAAACACTATTTAAAACTAATCAGTTTAGTTAAATTTTTTGTCTTTCCAGTTCAAATATGCTATAGGAGAATGAATCTGTGATAAATTAGACAAAAACATCCTATAATAGCCCGTAAAATCATGAAATATACTAAAATTTACAATATTCTTGGGTTCTTCCCAAGAAACTACTACCCAAATATTTAAAGCGTATTCAACCACACCCTACTTAGATTCTACATTCCCAAGAAAAATCACCACTTATGTATGTAAATTATACTTTCAAATATTCCATAGAGGTAATGGAATATAAAACCATATAGGATAGTTTTTATATAATTGATATTCTCATCCTGTGACTTTGAGAAGATCATTATTTCATCGATGAACATGTCTATGAACTTGTATAGGAACTCATGGAACATAGTGTTCATGAGCCCCATGAATTAATGTAGTGTGTTTCTGACACTAAACTATATGACATGAACATGATGTTTTCATATTATACAAGATGATAGTTTTCAGGATATCATTTTTCTTCACCATCTAATGGTGATATATAGAATGTAGATCTATCTTCAAAATCCAACTAGCTCCCCAACAGTGGTAAAAAAGATATTAAATCCTAGGGAGAGGGTAGTGTTTCTTGAAAATCACATGAATGAACCACCAATAATCTATATACAACCTCAAACTACCATCCACCTTCTTGATGAATAACACTAGATCACCCCACAATGACATACTGGGCTGTAGATATATCCTGAACATATTATTACATCAAGGGTGTATCATCACAACCTCCTCAATATAAAAAATAACGAAAATATTTGAAAGCCTTGGTAGAATCCTATATAATAGAATAACCTAATTCCACAAAAAACTAAACCATCAAATAAATAATGGTCTCTATACTTCTACTTCCCAACCAAAAAATCTGCTCGCCAATGAAAACCACACACTAGACATCTACATCCAAGAAAATGATCTCCTATTGAAGAAGTCGATAATGGAATGCATGAAATACAACTAATCGATGGCGAGGATAACATATTATTCTTGTATCTAATGCAAGATTAGGTTCCCACATGACTGATATGGACCCATCCTCAGTCTACACCCTTGAATATTTTAAACATGTTGGTCTAGCCTATGTCTGAAGTAGTTAACACTAGGGGACTAAGAATCCCCTCTATTCCAAGTCTAAAATCCTGGATTTGAGATGGTTCATTAAAGGACGAAAAGGCTAATGAATCAAAAAAAGAATAAAAAGTGTAGGTGATAAACCTATCATACATCTAATGATCTATGGTTTCTTAGGGACTATCTCATCTATCACTTAAAACTAACCATGCCAACATCCTATAACTCAATACTAGTAACTTCCCCATAGAATCAATTATGTCAGGGTTCCATAAAATTAGGAACATCATGCGTTCGACCTCTACCTAATCTACCTCTTCTTGTAAAAGAATAATCCTACTAACGCTATTGTTGAAATGGTCTTTCTAGTGGCTACTGCGAATGTGGATATTGAACTATACCACCTTTCCCATACTAAGAAACAAGAACTATGGGGAACTATTTCAAAAAATGGACATGACCCCAAATGACAAAGATCAATTTACCACATCCCTATGGAAATAAAAGAACACCTCTAACCCCAAAAGGTCATGAGAGAAGCCTCTAATACAAAATCCTTGTTGTTAAAAAGCACAAAGGCCATTAAAAATTTGACCTACCACTAAAAACACATCCCATAAAAGAACACTTCTAGTTTTACTATCCTGGTAAACCTCCTCATGAGTGAATATACTCAATAATATCCAACTTATTCTGAACCTCTAGATATGTTGTAATTATAAAAAGAAGTAACTTCATAATAGATATAATGAAAATGTGCCTCATTAATACATCATGATCCTGACCTGTAATCTAGAAAAAGACATGGGGTGAAATGAAAACATGCTTAAACTTAATAAAATTCTCTCACATATACATGATCCCTTAATTAAGAGAGTGTATCTCCAACCTCTTCTCAAACATCAAGGTTGATTAATGGAATTACACTCAGAACAAAATTTGAAATTCAACCCATGAAACAAATACCTATATTTTCTCACCATGATATAACACCAACCATTAACATGAATCCCCCTACATCTAACTAACCACCCATGGTACCCAGTACTCCATTCATGTCAAAATAAAAAAAATACCTTTAAGAGATCCTCTTTGTAAATCTATTTCTCTAGATAAAAGTATCCACCCTCATACTTCCCCAAATCCTTCCACTGAAAGGTGTGTAAAATTCTCTACCACTAATCATCCCCCTCAATCATATGAACCCTTTGATGATCAACTAGAATTTTGTATTGATAATATAATACATATACAACATGTAGATTATGAACATGACCATAGTTAAAAATATAAACAAGGAATCCATAATCCCAGTAGAATGTAATTTATTTATCTTTAATTTATATCATTTTATCCGAACAAAACCCAATTCAAATTAAGAAACAAGAAATTAGGATTCATGTACCTCTGGTAGGTCTCCACCCTATAAGTGGTGAGACCTCACAATGTCATTCGATAGGCTCAGAGTTCATACATCCGATCGGGGGGGGGGGGTAAAATCCCATTTCGTAGAAAGTGTTAACTTTCCTATTTTATGATACAAGAACAACTCACACCATTTCCCTATAAACCCCTGAAATCCTCACTCTGCCAAGCTAAAAATACCATCATATTCCTCAACCAAAACCACTGATTAAACTCTATCATGGCCCCATAATTATAATGGTACCCTCCTTGGCAGAAAATTATGTAATAAAGACAATGTCCTTTTTGATTCCTACCTCCTGTAGGCATTGGGTAGGAAACTAGAACAAAGGGAATACAAATCTCACAAATGGGAGGCATGACCATATATTAAAATATAGGACCATGAAATAGGATATAAATGATAAATAAAATTTGTGACATAATATAAAATAATTGAAAAAACCATCTCAAAATTCATTAATAATTTAAAAAATATAAGAGTGAAGAAATAAATTACCAAAATAAAATTCATATAACAGTGAATCAACATCATTTATAAATTCTGAAGTTAGAAATGTATAAAATTTCAACAATTATTTCTTAGAAATCTGAAAAATAGTTTATATATACATAGGGAATGTATAATTTTTACTCACTAGGTCAATACCCAAAGTCTCTCTAGAACACATCAAATAAGTGGCCTAATAAACCGGTGAGAAAATGTGAGATCGAACACCACCTAAATAGGCCAACAAACCAAACCCATCCCAATTAAGGAATCCTTACAAAACAAATCATCTATGTATAATAACATAGTATGTGTTATATTTAAAAAAAGTTTACCTGATAATTATTTCCCATAGGTTTGTCACTCTCACACACCAATGATGTACATTATTGAACTTTGATATGTTCCATATAGATGCCTTCATAAAGCTAGATGGTCCATAACATAACATCACATCATATATCAACCAGATAATATTGGGACATAACACCACATCACATCACATCACATCACATATTTGACATAGAATTATGGGTCATCACATCATAGCTCACCTGCAGAAACTCAGTCCATCACATCACATCACTTCCCATACATAACCAAAATAGTAGGGTATTTTTTACATGAGAGAAATAAACCTCATTCCCTCCTCCAAGCATACACACCCCCACTATAATCCATATTGTAAAACATCCCCATATTTCACTTTTGACTTCTATCCATCATATCTCATGCGTGTCAACACCGCTTGGGTGAGAGAGCTAGGAAGAGACGATATCTATCCATTCAACCTCACCACCAGGATCTTAGAAAAATACCCAAAATCATTTTTTTGTTGTAACAATGCTCTAAACATGGATGGGGTTCGTATAAAAAAAGGAACATAAAATTTATATTTAATATAAACACAGAAGCCCAACCTATAGTTTGACCAAAAAAGCACTATCCCAACTCACAACATCCCAACCAACCACTAAAACCTTCACCAAATTTACTACCACCACTAAATTCATAAAACCACATAATAAATCCAAACCAAAACTACATTTCATTTTTTCAATATAGTACAATTTAAAAATTTCCCATTTCAAACAAATTCAATATTACAATCCATTTATTTCACATTAAGCATAAACCACATTTAACCACACTTCAAATATTATCTCGAGAATTCATTAAACACATCAATCCATTCCATTTTAATTCATCATTTTTAATTTAATTTCATTACTATCTAGGAATATAACACAACACAACACATCCCAAAAATCAATCCTCATGAAAACAACCCCAAATTTACACAATTATACCTCACCAAAACGTATCATTGGAACATCAACATCATAGCTGCTTACCATTAATTCTTCCCTAAAAATCAAAACTAAACATCAAAAAACCTTTCACATAACTTTTTGGATATTTAACAATAAGATTATCATCATATTCTACTTTACTTTTATGGTTATTATCAACTAAACTATAATTTACATGTGTAACCAAATTATTATCTAAATTAACATTATTTTTAAATTTCATTTAATGTGATATAAAACAATCACATAAAAGGGGTACAAAAACAAAACAACCAAAACACAATTAAATCCCGTAATGACCATGTTTTTTAATAAGGAATGAGTCTTGTATAATCACAATATTGAATATAAATGGAAAAATAGGATTTTCATTCTACTTATCATTTATTTTATATTAAAATAATAAATTATCTTCAGTAGGCTAGTGAATAATATCATCACAAAATATTTTAAGAGAATAACCCTTCATGACTTAGAAAACTACACAAGAGATGATCGATCCCTTACCTAAAAATGGATCCTCTTGAACCATTAACCATGGTTAGAATAATGGGAGACCATCACCCCGCACCATGATGATGGGAAACAGCTTAATCAACCATAACACTATATCCCATTATATCCATGTACCATAAAGTATGCAAAAATAGTTTTCTTGACAGGAACCCTCTCTAGATGAATAACATGCATAAAAATAGGGGGACGAAATAAGGAAACATAATTAGAACCTCCAAGGATTGATCTCCCAAGGTTTATTTTGGAAGCCACTAAATAGGGATAAATTAACTAATGGGGACATACATGGGTCACCTAATAACTAGGAAAAACTATTGGAGAGTTATGGGGTTTGGGGTGATTTTTGAGTTTTTTACATTGTTTGTAGAGCACAAAACCATAACAAAACCTCCTTCACCACACCATAGATTTTCTAAAAAGGGAACAGAAAATTGTAGGAAGGGAAAGAACACACCAAAAAACTAGGTGGTCATAGCATAATTATAAGAATGTGAAATTATTGACACCATATAAAAGAAAATATAGGAGAATATACCATGATATAGTGGGAAATGACATGCCATAAATCCCTTTTTCGATAATTTGGCTATCCCACAACCGTACTGCATAAGATAAATGTCTTGAAAACAATATTACCCCATGAATCACTCTCCTGAGAACCCACACCACACCCAAAAACACTCTCCAAACATCTCATTATATCCACTTAGGTAAGAAACTCATATCTACATCAAAAACTCTCTCCAAACCATAACTATGCTAAAATGAAATAACCAAAAAAACTCATCCTTTAAGCCCCTACAATTTAGAAAACACCTCTACATAATGGAACACAAAAGGATATACTATATCCCTACTCTATAGTGTAACTATGTTAAAAATTTAAGAGACTCTAAAAAAAATCACCCCTATACAATACACTGTTATGAGGATCTCCACACCATACCTACTCTCCTCCTCGACACAACCTAAGGCACCATGATGCATGTACCCTTTTTGTTAAAATATCACCTGCAAATCATTCTTCTACCATAAAAAATCATCAAAAACTTTTCCAAACACCTCCCCAACTAGAATTACTGTAAAATAATAGGTTATAAGGTCCAAAATGTTACATATAATCATTAATTATTTCCATCTCAATATTTATAGGAGTAATTTTTTATTTTAAATGATTGGATATTTATATTGTTTGAAATATTCTTCCCCCTTTTGGGTTTTCAAAAATAGGCCTTGAGAAACTGATTCATTTCTCATATGGTGGATGAAAATGAGGTTTTGTTAAAAGGGGATAAGTAGTAGTTGATCACTAGGAATGTAATGAGTAGGGAATTAATTTATTATCCCACTTCTATGATTAATTTGAAATTACTTGGATAGGGTGATCAGCTATGGTTTCATCTTATTGAAAATATTTACAGAGAGAGGGGAAGAGATCATTGGATTAAAACATATTTTAATATGTTAGTGGGGTAATTTATAATTTTATACTAATAGTTTCAAAATTAAATAGAAAAAATCTTTTAGTTATCTCAAGTAACTCAAAGAAAAATATTTTTGTTGAGTTTTCAACACACACTAAACTGACACAACAAAAATTAAAACACAAAAAATTCCCTCCACTCAGGAGACATATGGAGTCCCAATTTTACTACATTTTACATGGTTTAAGAAATTTTTTTTATAAGGCCCATGACATATAATGAATTAACCTACAAAAATTTTCAAGGAGGTAGTTGAATGTAATAATTTTTTTTGATTGTTTTGATACATGATCAGGTCTACTTTGAATAAACTCTGTGGCTTTGATCCAGAGTTTTAGAGAAATTTAATCAATAGATTCTATAATTTAATAATTAAAACACAAGTGGAAAGGGAGTTTTCCATAAATATATTTATAGAATTTCCAAACCATTCCTTTTCATCTCCATGAATAAATACTTTAGTAAAGGAAAACATGGATGATAACTTAGATTATTTAAATAAAAAATTAGAGAATTTTATATATCTAATTTCTATAATAATAATTTATTGGTATAATGAAAAAATTAATATGTAATTTATCTCAAAACTAGAATAATTTAATTAATAATAAAGATTCATGGCTCGGTAGGAGACACTACAATAGAATCTCCATTTAGCGGCGGTTTATTTTTGCATTTAGCGGCGGTTTAAACCGCCACTACATTGTTTGGCGGCTGTTTATAGAAAACTTCACCTAAAAGGGCATCGCCAATCTATTAGTGACGATCATTTGCGTTTAGCAGAGGTTTCAGGAAAGCATCGTAGCTGCCTCATTTCGCGGTGGTTTTCCTGAATTTAGCGGTGGTTTTACGAGCCCTGGATATCACTTTATTTGCAGCGGTTATAACCGCCACTAATAAACTCAAATTACAGCGGCCGTAAAACCACCGCTAAAGTCACGGGAACTGCCGCGGAATGAGGTAGCCATGATGCTCCTATTTAGCAGTGGTTATAACCGCCGCTAAACTTAAATTTTATTTTACATTTAGCAGCGGTTTTCACCGTTTAGCGGTGGTTAAAACCGCCGCAAAAAGCTGCCCAGAATAAAAAAAATAATTCTTTCCTTCAGCTGCACCACTTCCCTGAAAAACAAATAAAACTATAAATATAAACCATCTAAGAAAAACCTGAGAAACATCACCCAACATGGGGATCAATAAGAATGAATCACATATCATATCGACCAACCAGGTCACTACACCTCATGTGTAGGAGGACAAAGTCTTCAGCCTCACAAAAAAATGTTTCAACATAGACCCACATAACCTGACATGAAAGTTAACTATCTGTTTATGGAGGCTCAAATTACTCCTTTGTCAGTAAAATCACACACTAGAAAATATATATTATGTGAACCCAACATTCCAAATATGATGCATGAGAGTCCTCTTTATTCCCCACCCAAGAGTCAAAAACCATCGCTGGCCTCCCACCAATGACCAAGAGCTGAATGTCCAAAATAAATCACAACATCCAATAAACATGTTTTTCTCTCATTGAGAAATAATATACAACTTTAATATTTAAAAATAGAACAAAAATATGAAACCATGGAAAGTAAGACTTCCTATTAGAGAAAGTATTATTAACACAGTAGTTAGATATCCATCGAAGGATCCAAAAAATTCTTCATACTCATGTATAAAATATCCTAAATAGTAAATACTAGGAAGATAAAACTCTATTGATACAACATTGTAACATTGCAAACTGGATTCCACTAAACTAATGCTCTGAGCCGATGGGTTACTAGGCAACATGGACACATCCTGGTATGCCAGATGCCACCAACTTGTAGCGAGGACCCAAGTGGTGATATATGGAGAACTATAACCTCATATAAAATTAATAAACAATAGAAAATATATAATTATCCTGATAAAGGGAAAGTAAATGAATATAGAATATGTAAACAACTATAAAATAAAAAGCTTCAATAATACATTGATGTAAAATCCTGAACAACTACACAACACGATACAACACTGGTGACCCACTAGGCTGACCATAAAAATAAAATAGTACGCAATAAAATCAACGTAAAAGTACATGGATCCACTACAAACTCTATATACTCAAACATGTATAGTCTCATACCTATACATTGATACATAAATATGAAATTCATTGGTATGTAATATAAATTATTATATTCTAGTTTCCAAAAAATTTATTTTTACTACCATCTTTAAAAAATTATCTTATTATAATGGTCAAGAGTTTATTAAATTATGAAAACAAGAAGTAAACCATATCATCAATTATCAATCAATAAGTTTCAATGCATAGTAATATCATGAAAATCCATAAAGTACAAGTGACTCACATTTCCCTTCTAATTTACTCTTAACTAGTTTACTATCTTTATTTAGTTTGTTCTTCTTTAAAGAGTGTTCCCCCATGTTCCTATTCCTCAAAACCATGAGTAATAAAGTAGTCATAACCAAACACATATAAAAATAATAATATAGGACCCTTGGAAAATTTCTCACATAGTTTTCGGAAAAAATGTACAGAATTGGAGTACAACAACAGTAATTTTTTCAGGTAATAATGTACATAATGCCAATGGTAGTAACTGTTGTAACAAAATATCTGAATCGTGGCTTTTCAATCCAGGTAACTTATGATTCTTCAAGTCAACACACCTCGAGATGTTACTTGAATACCCATCAGATACCTTAACATTCTTTAACATTCTAAAGAATGTATCTTTATCCCTATTTTTTATTGCAAAAAATTTCCATAGGATACTTTTCATTCTCATATGGACAGAGATCACGTTTTATGATTATTGCTTGTAAGTCTTAGCGAGCATTGAGATGATCCTTAAACTTTCCATGCTCATTAAGTAATGTGAAAATCAAATTGTCACATACATTCTTCTCAATATGCATCACATCAAGATTATGCCACAACAAATTAAATTCCCAATAAGGATGTTTGAAGAATATACTTTTTTTCTTCCATTGTTGCATTCCGGTTTCTCTTGGAGATGCACTTCAGACCCGTTTTCTTCTATTATTCAAATGATGAACCTTCCCAAATTTCGTTTCAACATTTTCAAGTTGTGTCAATATTTAAAAACCATTTAACAACTTTAGAGGTGGTCTACGATCAATGAAACCATTAAATTTTGATCTGTTCAGCCGAAATCTATGAGATGCATCGAGAAATCTGCGATGACACAAGAAGCACCATTTTCTACAATGAGGTAGCCATTTGTGATCAAAATCAATGCTACAAATGGGACAATCCAAACCCATTTAAGTGTTCCAACTAGATAAATTCCCAAGCCCAGGGAAGTCACTAATGGTCCACATTAAAGCCGCCTGCATTTTGAACATTGTTTTAGAAGAAGCATCAAATGTCTCAACACCGTTTCTCCAGAACTCCTATAATTTGTCAAACAAAGGCTGCAAGTATATATCAATATCATTTCCAGGAATTTGTTTTCCAGGAATAATCATCTAAAGGGTATAAGATGTTTGTTTCATACACATCCACGAAGGCAGATTCTAAGGGATCAAAACAACTGGCCAAATGCTATAATTGGTACTCAAAGTCCCAAATGGGTGAATCCATCGGCATCCAATCCCAATCGAACATTCCTAGGATCAGCTGAGAAATCGAGATGTTATGAATCAAATTTCTTCCATGATTGGTAATCTCATGGATGTCTCATTAACCCATCATTGTTATTATCTACAGAATCCACTTCATGTGTTCGACGGTTTTCGATGACATGAATAATCTTTGAAATTGAGGCTTTAAAGGAATGTAATGAAAAACCTTTGAAGGTGTGCTCCTTTTCTTCTTCTCCATGAAATTATGTTCATTCATACTTCCAACATCACCCTTTGACTTCCATCTAGAAGAATACCATTTCTTGAAATTCTGTCTACTTTAATCCTCTCCCCAATAAAGCATACAATCATTGGGACACACATGTATTTTTGTATAATTCAGACCAAGCTTGTTAACAAATTTTTTCATATCATAAAAAGATTATGAGATTTTTGCTTCAGGAAATACATCACTAATCAATTCCAATATAATGAACATTGTCTTATTTGTAATTCCACATAAACATTTGATATGGTACAACTTCAGCAGAAATGAAAGCTTTGAATATTTCAAACACCCACTATACAACTCTTGATTTCCATCATCAACTAAATCATGAAATTCATTTTCCTCAGTGAAGTTTTCTCTTACATTTGGCTCCACAAAATCGAGAGGAGGATCCAATGATATGTGACAATATTGATCTGCCTATGTTACAGTGCCAAAAACATCACTTGTCAGGTTGCAATTTATAGCACCATCTTCTAGTTGTTCTGATATGTTTTGATGCTGATAGTTGTGTCTTTCAGTGTCGAATGCATCATTTATTAGGTTTTGAATTTAATTTTCCATTGTCGACGAACTTGGGACCTCATTCAGTGGATTGACATCAGAGCTCAATCTTTCTATAACCTTCGATTCTCCATGCCAAATCCAACACAAATATTTAGCAGGGAATTTATTTAGTATTAAATGTTCATAAAATTCATCTCTCTTCATCCATGATCTAAATTTACATTCAATACATGGACATTTTATTCTCCCTTCAACGGATCGATTAGAAATTTCAAAATCTAAAAACTCATTCAAACCCTTAACATACTGAGGTGTATTCCTCTGTAATTTGATCCAGCTTTTATCCATGTATATCACAATCTGGTTACACAAAAAACAATTAATTTCATAAAATAGAATTAAAAAATCAATAAATTTATTCATAAAAGTAATCATTAAAAAAATATAAATGAAAACTACTGAAAATCCAAAAATAATTTCAACAATCAAATGTCCCAAAACCACACGTCCAAAAAATTTTCAAATATGAGACATCTTCTATAACCCCATCATCAAGATCAAATAATTATGGACAAAATTTCCATAATAGAGAAAAATTCAAGGATATATCAAGAAATGGGTCTCAGAATTCCCCAATGTCCCTAAACTGGAAGCACAAAATGGATGAACTCTTTTTATAAGAATGGGCCTTTTCATCATGTTATGGTTCATCCTACCTCTACTCCTTGCACATTGGATTCTCTTCATTCCCACTATTAATTTTCTGCATACCTGATAAAATTAAAGAATGAACAACCATCAATTTCCAAGAATATTTAGCTTCCATTCACATGTCCCTAGTAACAACCTCCAAAATGGATGTTATGCCCAAAGAAAGTAGAGATGTACCAAGGTCTGGGTGAAGACCATCACCAAATAAATGATCTTTATAATAATTAATAACCCCTATCTTTGGAGAATATATAACAAAACTTTAAAGGATATTGACATACTCCCATACTGATCTGTCACCAATAAAAAGTATCATGATCTCAGCCTATTCCTCTACATTCATTCCCTTAGGAAATAACAATTAAAAAAATCATTCTTTATGAGATTCCAATTCATACATTCATGAAGTTAAGAAGGTACCACTGACTCCCACAAGACTCTACTGAAACTATAAATACAGTTCTAAAAAATTCTCACCCACAAAGTATTAGGTTCCCTAAGATAATTGAGGATCACCTCAATTTGTTCCAACTACCTAACTGCTTCCACTAACCCTTGAAAAACACTTAATGAGGGAAGATAGTGATTCAGGAATCCTATGATGGTGTCAGAGATTGAAAATGACTTAACATCAACAAATCAACATGTATTCTAGGTCGGAATAAGAACTACAGAATCCTTTTTGAAAATTACAGTGGACAACAATAAAATCTAAATGAACTATATCAATTAAATACCCAAAATGAAGCCTAATTATTCTATATAAAAGTAAGAATAAAATACAAAAAATAGTATAAATTAAACAAGGAACACAGTAATGAAACCAAAATTACTTTTCGTTTTAAACCACCATTTTTATAAGTAATTATGAAATACCACCTCCAATAAGTGTGAACCTCATTTGGAAAATACAGATTGGAGAGGAGTTGAAACAGGATAATAGGGGGATAAATTGTGATGTAAATGATTTGGCTTTGTGGGATGGGTGTCTAGGCGCAAACCATGAATACATTTTTGAAACCTGAGAACAGGTATATGAAATAGGATAATAGGGGGATAAAAGAGTGATCTCTAAAATTTTCCAAAACTAGACTCACATGATTCTCCTCGGTTTAATATTAAACCAATATGTCATACTCAAATACCACTAAAATGAATCAGGATAATCATGGAATATAATGTTGTTCAATAATATAAAAATTATGGGATCATTTGTTAGACCAAAAGGCATAGAAATATACTTTTAATGTCCATACCTACTCTAGATGAAAATCTCCAATATGTCAAACTCTATTATTATTAGCTAGTGAAAACCAGAATGGTGATAAATATTTGAGAACCAGTTATTCACTTTTAGCTGATCAAACATATCACCAGTCTAAGGCAATAGAAACTTGTTCTTTACTATGACTCGATTCATCTTTCGGTAATCATTACAAAGGTGAAGGGTTTAATAATATTTATTCACAAAAAACAAATCCATTTCTCAATATTAAAGGCTTGGGAGAATAAATTAACACCAATTTGATGTCCAATTTAATTTTATAAAAACCCTATAAAAATTATTTTGAAAATTTATGTTCATTAAAATGATGAGTAATGGATTGCTTACATCATATCAAGGTGACATTATCCATATCGAACAAAAGCACCATTATAATGTGATTATTCCACCATACTCATGTGTAATCTTCTCAATAAACCAAATAAAAATACAATAATCATATATAAATGAAAGTTAAACCAAATGGAATGAAGAATATGAGGGATATCACCTAGAATCTTTATACACAAAATTCCACTCAGAACATCCTAGATCATGGGGAGTCGTAGGAGGGATGAGTATAAGGATGACGAGCCAAAATGGCCTCCACCATTTGGTTTGTTTAACCATGAATCCAAGGGTATAACCATGAAATCATGGTTCTTCCCCTCCTTCTAAAAAAATGAATTTATCACATTCATGATGTGACCATGATGGTAACATCATAACCATCCCACAAGTAGTGGGCTAAACACCCCTGTTTATCTACATTATGATGAAATATTTCCCTTATGGAATGAAAATGTTTATAATGTTCATCCAAATAATTTTTAATGTTCATGTCCATTACGTGACTACCCCCATAGTAGTGCATCCATTTCATAGGTTTCTTCCCTTTTTCCATAAATCTTCATACTCATTGTACGATGAAGTTATTGTCTATGACATGTCATCATCTTGGTAGCTAGGGCATTAAACTACCTAAACACGATTATAGAGTTACTTAAGAATTTTTCTAAGACCTCCCTTGGTAAAATGGGTTATCCCCCTACCTAGATACCACCATGACATTACTTGAGTGTCTCACTTAACTAAAATTAAGCAATAGGTTCACCCTAAACCTACTCCAATGTCCACCTAAGAACATGATGCTCTTACTATGCCTTAATAAATATCCAAAAACATCTCCTTGAGATATGATAACTCTTATACTTACAATATGAATCCTAGTTCTCCAAAAAAACACTTCTCCAGAGTCAAAAATTAACATTTCCACTAAAAATTACCACACATAATGGTGTGTATCATTAAATAATGAATAAATCAATATCATTTTTTCATATATATCCCTTTACATGTATTAATAAAAATACCATGTTCCTTAAATATCTTCTTGGAAGACCTTATTCCATTTCCACTATGGTGAATAATGAATGGAAAACAAAAATCAAAGATTTAACACTACTTTAACACCTAACTTCAACATATTTTGTCCATCCCCATACTCCACCAATCCCATATTACATTATGGAAACTAATAAATGGAATGTATAATAGATTTTATAGATTAATAAATGAGGGAAATAAATGTAGACAATATTGAGTATCACCAAATAAGACTCCTCTCATCCCACTATCTCAACATGAAATTAAATTAAAACACGGAAATGAATAACAGATATAGGGACACCCCTTCCTCCCCTAAGATCAATTCCATAAGTAATTTCTCAATAATTATAGAGTTAATAGATCATGATAACAAATTTTAAAATACATATAATAAACATAAATGAAAAATTATAGTTAACATAATTTCTATGTTAATCCCCTACTTGGGAACTTATTACACAATGGGTATCACAATATATTTACACACTCTATCCCACTTTCTTACTGGATAAGTCTAAAGAACAAATGAATAAATTTCCATGATATCAAATATTCATTCACTATAAATTAATTCTATGTGGCCTCCTTATTGATTATTTACTCAATTTTGTTAGACAATAGATATGGGGAATATTTGGTGTTCCCCTCAGTACAAGAATGTATTGAATGTGGTTTCCTTCTTAATTTATGGCCATGATGAATTAAAACACCTCATACATTTAATATTAATCATGGAATATTTTAGATTCTTGAATGATGTGATAGCATTTCCTTCGTAATGTATTCTTATAGTGGCTGATGAGGATACATCAAGGTAATATTTTAATATTAAGAATGAGATTGAGTCTAAATTGGTTGGTTGACAAAGTTTTACAAAAAGATGTGTTGTTTAACTGGGTTATTTATATATGTTGACATTACATCTTCAGACTATTTTGATGATGAAAAATGCTTCAAATTATATCACGTTGTAATTAGAAATTCCCATGAAATAGAACATCACAATGATGATTAAAATATGTCAAAAATGCATCTTGTGTTAGAGACTAGGGTATCATTAGAGAATTGACATATCCCATGTTTTACCATAAGATATAATTGGTTATTTGAAACCCCGTTAAGGCATAACATGCTATATAAGAATTTCAAACCTTAGGGTTTCGTATAGGTCGCCGGGGAAGCAGGGTCACCAGGGTCGCAGGGTCACCGGGGTCATGGGGGGTTGGGGTCGCTGAGGTCGTGGGGTCACCAGGGTGGCAGGGTCGCTGGGGTCATGGGGTCGCCGGGGTCGTGGGGTCACCAGGATCGCGGGGGGCCGGGGTCGCGGGGGAATTAGGTGGATGGGGGAATCTGGGTGAGGAGGGTCGGGGTGGGGGGAAGGGTCGAGATGTTAAAAAAAAATGTTTCAGAGAGGTTTATTACAAATCGCCACTAAACAACCGCCGCTAAACATCAGTTTTTTTGTATTGGGAGCCCACAATAAAAAATGGAAGGAATTTTGTAAGGTTTGAATCAACATTAAAGCTAGTGGAGTTCTAGGATCCCAGATCTATTTCAAGGTCTTCCTGTTATCTTTATATAGATCAACCAAGGAGTGAACATACAATCTATATCATATAGAATTAACCATATGGGATGATATATAGAGGGACTTATAATAGAAACTAATTCCAATTTCAATAATTACCCCACTCAGGATGGTGATATATGGTATTAATAAAGTATGTAAAGAGAATCTATACATTTTTTTGGAAAGATTGAATATTTTGACCCCATCCTATCCACATCATCATTTTAAATAAATTATTTTCCTAGTTTTTTTCCATAAATTTCTATTTTACAATGATAATAATCATTTGGATTCATTATCTCAGGGTGAACTAATAAAATACCACATCTAGAATAATAGAACTAATAAACATTGTCTCATCGAACTATCAATAGTTGAGTACACAGTATACTAAAAGATGATTACATGAGGCAATTATTTTTAATTATCCTTTACATGAAACTAAAATTAAAGGACTAAATATTCTTTTAAGATATTTATAACTGAAAAATATTCAAAAACATCCCTTTTATAAACCCTAGAGATTATGAAATATAGCATTCCTAGGGTCATTTCATAGATGGGTTTTCATAATTTTAAGAGGCTGAAAATTTTGAATCCATGTACAAGAGGTCGTACCAACATAAAAAAAGTATCAAAGTATTAAAATAATATTCAAAAATTTATTATGGATCCTGAAATTTGATTTTATGAAGTCCACACTTCTACTATACTTTTAAATATTCTCACCAGCCACCACCATCATAGTGTAATAGATATCAAATATCTACAAGATACATTATTCAATGATAGCCCCAAGAAACCTTCATCAATTTTATTTTGAGAATAGGAGTATAATCCCAATGTAACCAAGAAACCACCCTTAAAAATCATTTATTAGAAATATAGGTGCTAAATTGTCTTTTCGGAATAATAATATATACTTGAGTAACTTAGTCAATTAAGGACCAAGTAACTTCCCAACCCCATCAATACCTAAACCAATGGGAAATGTGAGTTCTATTTTTTTAAGGAGTGATTGCGAAGTTAATATTAGTGAATAACCACCAATGAAATAGGAATTTGAAAATTTATAGTATAAGTAAGAAGATATTTTCCATGTGATATAATAAGTTGAGGTTTTTATAAAAACAAAAAAGGTAGGCAAGAACAAGGATAGGGGAAAATATAATATGGTAGATATATATCAATCCCAACCTCCATTCCCATCATGTATTATATAATCCAAGAAAACTTTTTAATAACACCTAAAATAATATTTTTTTGACACCTAAAGAATGTGGAAGTCAATACAACTTTTTTTGGATGTAATATCTCAAATCCCAATGTATGATAATTTTCATAGTGATAGATGTAACAAGAAGAAGAAACTATAATGATATGAAAAATTAATTCTAGAAGAAAAATGTTTCTTCTATAATAACACTGATTTTTTTTTTAAAAATAAATATCCAGATACATTTTTTATCCCCTTCACTATTGAGTAATTTTTTATTAAAATATTATATAACTTAAGTTATTCCCTAAATGTTTTGACTCATTAATTTTATTAAACATTAATGTTATACAACTTAATCAAACCCAAATTGTTTTAAAACTATCCAATAAAGCTACTTCATACCCAATTGGAGTTTTGGAAGATATAATGGTAAGAGTGAAAAAATTATTGTTCCGTGATGATTTTACCTCTTATAAAAGAATGAAAAATGTGATATAGATCATTTCTCTACCCTATTAGGTAATACATTTTTTGAAAAATTTTAAGACCATATTTTTTTTAGGGAAAACGCTTTCCCTGGATTTTATAGAATAAATTATGAATGTAAATAATTTATATTAAAATAATTAACATCAATAACAATAATATATTTACACTCTATCATTTTTTAAATTAACTTTTATTTTGAGGAAGTATTTGAAAGTTTGGATGAAATAATTAAACTAGGTGTAACCCTTGAGTTACCAAATTTTTCCCAAAAAATCTATTTTTAAAAATTAATTAAATTTAGAACGAAATATTCCTAGTGATAAGATTTAGGATATGAGTGAATATTATTCTTATGATTTCTTCAATATATTACTAATACTTATATTTTCCAAATTTAGGTTCAAAGAAAGGGAAACACTAAGTTCAAAACATTATTGAAACAATCACCAGAACTATAACTTAAACAACTAACAATAAATTTAAAATATTCATGTCTTAATGGATATGAAAATCTGCCATTCATAACTTCAAATAATGAGGTAGCTAATCAAGAAAACTAATTTTACTCATTATAAAACCAAATATTAGGTCCATAGTCTAGTCAATATAGTACAATCATGGAATTATCCCCACAATATATATACACTAGATCCTTATAGAAAATGAGTCAAAACCTTTAAGGTAGCCACACATAAGACTCAACATAACACTTATAGAAGATATAAAATATAAATTGAATTAATATTTGGAGACACTATCATATTCAAATTTCTACACTCCCAGTGGGTGAGTACCATTTATATTTCACCAAAAAAGACTAGAATATTTATTAAAAAAATGAATACGGAACTAGTGCCCACTAGGATTTAAAATAGTTTGAGGGTCTGTATCGGCTATATAAATTAGAACGTTGTGACTTGAAAAGGACATTTTTCTATCCCTATATAGATCAAATATTATAGAGATTAGTTTGAAAGTACTATCGTTTTTTCATGATGATTTTATGGAAATTATTAACCCCCATAGCACTAGAATAAAAATACAAAAACATATTCACCTACAAATTTTGTATATTTCCATAAAAAATGATTGCTTTTAGGCTATGAAATTCCCCATTAATTTTATAATGTTGTATGTCCAAATTCTTTTTAGATATTATTAAATACCTCTAGAAGGTAGTTCCTAATGGATTTATAGTATATAAAACCTAT
Source organism: Viscum album (assembly GCA_963277665.1). Lineage (NCBI taxonomy): Eukaryota > Viridiplantae > Streptophyta > Magnoliopsida > Santalales > Viscaceae > Viscum > Viscum album. The sequence continues at coordinate 1,450,493,179 of OY728152.1, read as the reverse complement.
TTTGAAATATTTTTTGAACTTGTAGTAAATGTTTTAAAGTGACTAATTGAAAATAAATTTTTTTAACAATAAAATATGTTATGTTTTTGTGGATAAAGAAAACATATTAGGGAAAAATATTTCTAAAAAAGGAATTTAAGAGTTCAAGGACATGGTTTACATCATTTCTACACAAACTTACCCCACAAATATGAAAAATGATAGATTATTTTGAGGACATTATATTATTTATAAAAGATAGTGTTAAAATAATTAGAAAGATTTATTTTCATAAAGTAACTTTATCAAAAAGGATAATGATTTTATGTTTGACGAACCATGTAAAACCACTTCTGACAGGATCAAATTAACTATAACCACAAACCACGTAATCTATCCACTATCCTAATTATAACCCTTTTAGGTGTTGTGTTACGATTCCAACCAGGTAGTAGAACTAGTGATATTCCAATATATAGATGGAAACTCCTATGTGATAATTTTTTCTTCATAGAACCTAGAAAAAAAAAATAAAAAATCAGTTATACATAAATAGAGATTTTTTTATAAATATATTTCATTGTAAAATTATTTGTTAATATTTCTGAGGAATCCAAGTAAAAATTTACTCTGATCATGTATCTCTTAAGTATTTAATCAATAAATATAACTAAAATACAAGATCAGTAATGTGAATTATACATTTACAAAAATTCAAATTTGAGGTCAAATATAAGAAATTTTATGATAACCTAGATTTATACTACATTAGTACATTTCATTACACTAATAAAGAAGAGAAAACCATAGAAATACTCCTAGATGATTTTACACCTTATAAATAATTGTACGAAATCACTATGTTTCCTTGTTATAATATCATGGTGAAATATTTGGGTACATCAGTGGTACATTCCTTCTTTTCTAGAAACAAAATTATCAAGACAAAATTTAAATCCAAATACTATGTTTGGGAGGATCCATACTTGTTGATAATTTATAGTGATAAAGTGATTAGGAGATATATACCTGAGGAAGAGTTACACTTTTTTCTTACATTTTTTCCATATACTTGTATATGGTGACCACTTTGGACCGCAATTAATAAATAATGAATTTTTTAAATGAATTTTGATTTAGAAAATAATTTTTAAGATATATATATTTTTATGATGTTTGTATGAACTGTTAATTTAGTAGATGAATTTTCAGAAGAGTGAAATATACCAAAAAACCATTATATTTTTGTGAAATATGGTTGTACAGTGAATTAAATTCATGAAACCATTTCCTATTTTTATGGACTTTTCTACATTCTATTTATACAAGATTATGTTTCAAAATTGATTGAGCCTCATATAACTAGAATTAATTATTTAGGTGTTATTATTGAATTTATATTATCACACATATTTTTTTTGGGTTTTATATACCATGGGAAATAATTAGTGGGTGTGACACACATTTATTCAATAAGAGCATGAAAGCATTCATGTTGAGATGTGGATTACGACATAAGATAACATATTCCTACCTTTCATAAAAAATGGATAGGATGCAATATAAAATATAAAAAAAATTCTGAAAAAGAAATTACAACCCAACATAAAAGAATATAGTAATAATTATGGGGATGAACTATGAACCTAAAAACCTGGAATCAAAATCTCTTTATATTTTCCCAATTAAAGAATAATTTAAGGTAAAATATAACACTTTCCTATAGATCTAATACAAAAATATTATTGGGTTGTGAATAAAATGAATCTTGATTTCAGTAGGTCCAGAGTGAGGAGAGGGCTCAATATGATGAAACTAGTGAATATGCAGAGGTAATTTTATGAGAAATAGATTATATAAAAAGAAATAACAAAGTCTATCAATGAGAAACTCATTCAGAGAAAATAAATCCAAGTTAATGATAGAGTGTATTATTTATCTTCAAGGAAGAATCACATGACTCGTAAGATTTATACAATATAGAATAGACCATTTATAGTGAGCAATAAATTTCTATTTCATTTTGAAGTAATAGGAGGAGAATAATCTAAAAAACTACTCAAACTAAATGAAAAAAATGAACAAGTTTCTTGAGAGTTATTATAAGGCACTGCTTGGGTGTCTAAGATCCTTCTTGTTGAACATTAATAATGAACTACAAGTTGTTTTATGTAATTTAAAGAAGTCTAGGAACTCATAGATTAAATCTATCCTTAATTGAAAATTTTATGCTTAAATCAATTGGATATATTGTTTAGGATATATTGGGGAAAGGAAAAGGATGTTTAGTGTGTAATAATGATTCTTTGATTTTTCTTCTATTTTTGTGTGTTTTGGCAAGAAAAAAATGAAATCAAATAAAAATAAAATTACAGTTTAGAAAATTAATTCACTAAATTGAAATAAATAAATAAAAAAATTTCAGTGGGAACTATAGACATCATTGGTTATATAACTGGGGAAAGTGGTGTAATAGAAATGAATATAGAGGATTCAATGTCTTAAAATTAGGAAACAACCATTGGAAATTAAACATAGGTACCCTACCCACTATGACTGATTAAATCCCCAGGGACCCTCCCCAAATGAATTTTGTATAGATAATATAATTAGAGTAAAATAATCATATGTTAGTTGATCTATATTTAATAGTATGTCAACAATGCACAAGTGTGTGTGTGAGTTATCCATTAAATATGGGTTAGAGATACCTGTGAACATACTGCCAAGTGTTTCAACTATCTCCCAAATATTTCAATTAGTCATACGGGGAACCTTCTATATTAGGATGGTTTAGTTATAGATTCACCTGTACTGATCTATTAAGTGATTTTCACAAAAAATGAAAAGGAAAATCCGATAAGTGATAATTAAAATAGGATATTAAAAGTTTTGTGGAATTATAAAATTATATATAGAAGGGATAAAACATATATCTGAATTTTATATAGGAGGTATCATGTAATTGTGAAAATGATCATTACAATAAAGAGAATATGAAAGTGGGTTATACGAATATTAGAGTTGTTAAAATCTTAATTACACATAATTGTATTACATTAAAATTATAGAACAATAAATTTTACTTGAGATTAAGGGGAACCCACATGAACTTGAGGAAAAACTAATATTTATGTGTAGGAGTTTGGTCAATCCCAAATGTTTAAAACTTCATTTTAGATATTTTATTATCTTTTCACCATTGTTTGAATTTAATTTAGAATAAATAATTTAAATTTATTGTAAATATTAAAACATTAATTAAATTGATAAAATGGTTTAATTTATGATTTTGATTATTTAATTAAACTCTAGTATCACTTATACAATATCTAAAATAATTATAATATTTATATGAATTTTTTTGGTTTCTAAGAGTTTAAAGTAATGTAGAGAAAAACATTATTTAAATATATGAACACAATATATTATGATGTTGGAAAAACTGGGAAAACAAAAAACACTTTATTTCAAATCAATTTTAATAATTCTCGATACTTTTATTTAAAAACATAATATTATTTACTAAAGACTTTAAGTGAAAAAGGATTGATGGTTTAAAAATATTTATTAATGACTCTATAATAACTTTTTACCATTTTTTACATATTTTCATCAAATTATTAGGACATTGGTTATAATTTATAAGACATTGCATATGAATTATTGATAATTTTATGTTTTAAAAAAACATTAAAGGTATGGGTCTACAAAGACATAATAGGGCTTTTAAGTCTTTTGAAATATCAAGCACAAAAATAATTTGGAAACAGAATTCATTCATAATGACTTTATAAGACTTTTAAAGTCTTATAAAAAATCAATTATGGGAAGAAAAATTTATAAAAGAAAAAAGGAACTCACTAACATTATAATATTTATGATAACACTATTAGAGACCATCCTTTATAAAAATTTAGATTTAAGAAGAAGTCATGATGAAAAGAGAACTTGTTTCAAAATATATCAAAATCAATATTTCATAATTTAAAATCAACTATCATATCCAATATTTTCTCAAATTAAGAAAAGATAATTCAAAGACTCTTTTTAATCCACATCAATATCCCAATCAAGGAAACAATAATGGGATGAATTACAAGAAAAAAATTCAGAAGGAGAACTCCCTGATGAAATTTAGACCCTCAACAAAGACCCATAGAAGCCATAAAAGAAGGAAAAAAATAAAGTACTGAAAAAAATAAATATTATGAAGTTATATAAAATGAAATAAAATCAATCAACGGAAATAAATTCTAGTTTATAGACATGAGAATGTTTTAGAATCCAATATCAGGCAAAGAACCCTAATCATTCTTATAATTCTATATTGGGGGACTATAAATCACTATGATAGAGGACGACTTATTGGTATAATAAACCAAGTGGGGGTGTACATATGTCATTATTTTTCTTCCTTTTAATATAATTACTATCCAATAATGGTATACTAGTATCATATTGGAATATCCAATGAGACTTCCCACACCATTATTAATGAATTCTCATGTTTATTCATCAATTCGTTTCTGATGTATCTTGTTGGGGGTATTTATTTTCTATAAATGGTAGGATATTTTCATTGGTTATATTTCATGAATTATTCTACCATATTTTGTATTTATTCACACAAGCCTACCAGTATTACTTCATTTCAAAAACGATTGAGGGATGTGAGGTTGTGTTTAATAGTGACCATTGTATTAGATCAGTAGGATAAGAAAGAGTAAGAAATGCAATGATTATTTCATTTCTTTGTTTAATTAAAAATAACATGGTTATGGTGATTAATTATGGATTTTTTTGATTAGAGATATTGAGTAATAGAATATATCTGAGGGAACTATGATTTATCACGTAATATTCAGAATATCCAATGTGACACCACTAATTTTAAAATTGAATTTAAACATAGTTTTTCATAGCTTAAATAAATAAATAAATCATATCATTCTCAGTTTTTCAACAAACTCTGAACGCCCAAAAAAAATAGAAAATTCAAAAAAAAACTCTCATCCAAATAATGATAGATTCCAACGTTGAATAAATTTTACTTGGGTTAGAAAATTGTTTTTTGTGGGGCCCATGATAGCCACTACATCTACACCCTTCAGGGTATAATAATCAATTATTTAGTAGATTTTTTTTCTAAATGTTCGTTTATGATAGAATTTTTTATTATCCTTACACTATAAGTTCTTACCATATGATAAAATATAGTCATTTACTATGGTCTACTTATTTTTAATTTGAATTATTTTTACCATCAATAACTATATTGGAAGTGAATTTAAATTATATATATAAACATCCAATTATGAGAAATACATGGGATACCCCACCTACAATTCTAATAATATTAATTTTTAATTAAATATGAATTAATGAAATAGTAAAATTCATTATTATTTTTTAGTGGATATACATTGCATGTTTTTCATGTTAAAAAATTTTGAGCTTTACATACCATATATAACAAGGTCTAACATAACCATTTATATGAACCTCAAAATACATATTTAAAATATTCCATTATAAAATGTTTAAAATAAAAAGTTCATATATTATATACCAAGAATTATAATTTTATATAATTATTTAAAAATATTGTTAAATGTTAATTAAAATCTATATATAAATTATTCCCTTTAAGAATTAAATCAGTATTCTATAAAAATGACTTTTAAATTTTTTTTCAAATAATTGATCTCGTATTAGAGGAATTATAAGATTGATTTAATTTTTATTGGTGATATATTTTAAACATTGAATTATTTTAGAACTAATTGATAAAAATAAATTTTATTAATGTATATATCATAATCAATAAACAAAAATAGTTTAAGCAATATTGGATATATCCCACTTATAATTTTTTATATTTTCAAAATGGTAATTAAATAAAAATGTGATTTTTATAATTAATTTTATTCCCTATGAATTTGGTTATAAATAAAATTTTATTATTTCCAATTGATGATTTCATAATTTATTTAAATGGAAAAATTTATTATAAAATTAATTTATGAATCCCTAGAGTGGTTAATATTAAAAATGTTTAAATATTCACCTAAATGAATTAATTACTATATGTGTTGAATTGAAAATTAATATATGATATAACCATTTAAATAAATATTTATATAAGGAAGAATATAAAATTGATTCTATTATCCCATAGTTTACATAAATTTATCCATATGTTTTAGATAAAATTAAATCCCCTTAATGGTTTAAAAAAAAGAGTTTTTATCCTACAATATAAGCTATGTAATTTTATTTTAAATTAATTATCTAGAAGAGAAAATCTTGGATTTTTATAAATACTATACATGTTCATGTAAATACACTAAATTAATAGTTAAATTTATTTCATCCAAAGAGTTATATATTTTATAACTGAGAGGATAACAAAAAAATTATTAAATTGAAAGGGACAAAAATATATAAATATTTTATTTATGTACTATATTACCATTTAAATAAATATCTATAGAATCAATAATATAAAATTGATTCTAATATCCCATGGTTTATATAGATTATTCCATATGTTATAAATAACAATATATCCTATAATTAGTTTCTAAAAATAATAGTGCATCTGATCCTACAATAAGTGATATGTAATTTTATTTTGAATTAGTTTTCAAGAAGATAAAATCTTAAATATTTAGAAATATTTTACATGCTTAAGTAAATATACTTAATGAATATTTAAATTTCTATCTTCTATGAGTAAATATTTTATAAATGAGAGGATATAAAATAACATCCAATTTTAATTAGATTACACATATATAAATATTTCATTTATCCAAAAAGGATATATGAAAAAATGTGTATATTTAACTTTGAGATAATATAAAAGACTTATTATAATAAAATTTATGTAATGTAATGTTCTCCTGGGTCACTAATATTTAAATGGTATAAATAATTACTTATTATGAAATTAAAGACCAACAAGGGCTGTTTATGACAATACTATTTAGTTACTCATTTTTAGATAAACTATCATTTGATAATATTCTATAAAATAAATCAGTTTTATAAGTTATTTAAATCATGTTTAGTTGATTTCAATTCTTTAATAAAGAAAATAAACACATATACATTAAATATAAATAGTGATATTTCTACTACTATACATGAGAATTATTTAACTTTAATAGTAAAATTAAATAGTGGATATATAAAATGTGATAAGAAAAAATATATATAACCAAAACTATTTTTTAACCTTGAGTTTCACAATAATGGTGGAACAGACTTCCAAACAATTAGATCAAGTGATAATATTACATATTTATTCACAAAGGCATTATAATGTGAACGTTTTAAAATTGATTGGTAAAATTGTGATGTAAAGACATAAAAATATATCATAATTTAACATAGGGGTTAAGATTTACAAAATCTTGTTCCCATAATTAAGATTCACCATTGGGTTTTCATTATTGTAACATATTTGACCCAAATACCATATTATTTCCATGTTCATTCTATATTAACAACTGTGAGGAATCTCTAAATTGAAAAAGGATAGTATAAACTCAAGGGTATAAATAAAATATGTGCATGAGATAGTTTTTAGTCAAGATACAGAGTAATAAACGAATTAAAGTACACAAATATTTATATAATGACCCATACAAAAGTAGATAAGTGATGAAACACTTAAACTAAATGAAAAAGATAATCTAACAAGGCAAAACACACTGCAAAGATTCAAAATAACTATAACATTTATAAAACAAGTGAAACTATACAAAATATGTCTATACACTTATTGTATATTCCATACATGAACTAATGACAAAAAATCAAAGATATATAGATGAGAAGTTATACTTGGAAACATGAGGAGAACTCTAATATTGTAGGTTGTTTCATATAAAAAAAGAATCCAAAAGGAATTGAAAGACTCCACTAACGACCCAACTCCTTATAGAACTAACACCCTTGTACAAGCACATTATCCTTACCCACATCACACCAAAAAAATCAACATGAATCCCATAAGTTCACATACAAGGTGTGTGGAGAACAATTCTTATTAGGTTGTGTCCACACTACTCTTTAACCACATTTCATAAGATAAAGTGTATGATTTTTTTGGAACTATAGGAATACAAATCATAAAAAACCTGTTTTATTATAATTATTTAGCTTAGATATTAAATAAAATAAACCCCCCATATATTTGAATGATCCATACCCGACATAACTTCTTTAACCATCATCTCAAGATTCAAGATAAACAAATATAACTAGTATGTGTGAAATTATCTTTTTTATAGAAATGAAATATTGTATAATTATTCTTTGGAGTGTTTCATCCCATCCCATAGGAAAAGGGATAAAATGATCTATGACATTGGATTTCCATACCTACCACTATATAGTTCATCGATATTAGGAGTACATGCACAATATTCACAATAAAATAATACACACACTTCAACTATGATGTCCAACTACGACAATCCAAGTATAAATTAATTGGACCCTTCATGTCAATCCATTTTAAGTTTTTTTTGACATGGTGGATCCATATATTTTATATGTAAAGAGTCATTTCTAATATAGTAAAACATTCTCATAACTTATATATATATATATATATATATTGCTACAACTAAAATAAAATTCATGCATTACAAGTAATCATATAAGTATGATGTTAATATATATCTACTGATGTGTGTGAATATTTTTATATATAACAAATTAGTCGTATCTCTGCTTAATTTTCAAAGAAATAAATAAATAAAAATTTTATTAGAATAAAAATACTTAAGTTTAAATATTTTTGGTCAACTATATACCATTTCTGTCTTATAAATTTTATAATATAACAAGAATATGGTATTAAACTACCAAAATATATGTACATTGATTCATTGATTCCCATGGGAATAGGGTATTCCACATAGGATTAGTTAGACCATCCTAATATGACAAGAAAATTAGGTCCTAACTACTACCATTAAATAATAAGGCATCTCAAAAGATAAAAATTGATGTTACTATAGTTTTTCCAAGGATAAACCCCCAAAATAGCTATATTGATAGGAATATATAAGAAATATATTTTTTAATATAACTAAACCAGCAAAGGGGTGATGAAGATCACTAATACAAATAGTCCAATGAGAAAATAATATTTGAAGGGAACCACACCAATAAATCACCATAGATGAGCATCCATGATCAATGGGAAGTTACCTAAGTCATAGATAAAGGTGGACTAATTTGATATATTGGAAAGGATAAGGGAAGCCCTATATGGGTCTTTAATGACTATAATGGGATGAAAATACTGAGTTACATGGGTTTTATAAATTATGGTTTGAGTAAAAACAAAAAATTCCCCCAAATATAAAAAATAACCAATATTTCAATTATGTCACATGAAAATTTTATTTATTATTTTATTTAATATAATATAATTTTTTGATTTATGGGGAGTTTCTATAAATTTCAAGCTGATTTTTTTTCTTTAAAAAGTTCACAGTGGAACACGATTTGCCTATATCATTTTCAAAACCATATAGAAACCATGTGTATTAGGTATTCAATGTATCGAGCTGTTTGGAATGGTCTACATATTATTTGTTAAATAATGAGATCTTCTAAGAGTAACCATGTGATGTGTTTTTATTTTACAACATACGTATGATAGTTTTTATGGTTTAATAAATAATACCAGAAAAAAATCTCTGGAACCCATATTAAAAAAAATTATTTAAATTTATATATTTTTCTGGTTTTCTTATTCCTCTATTTTATTTCAATCCCTATACCTCTTAGGGTCTCAATCGCACTCCCCTTGGATATCCCTCCTCATGATCCCCCCTACACGAACCTCTTCCTCCAATGATCTCTCTCACCACTGGTTCTCCCTCTCTATGTTAGACCCCTTGAATTGAATCCCCATATGTGACCCCTCTCACTCAAGAGTGAAAAAATTGAGAAAGACACCTTATCATGTGAATTCATCTCTCCCTACCACCTATCAATTTTGTGATTTTCATCAATTATAGTGATTCTAGCTTGAATCCCCTAGGTATGAGTTCCTATTCCATCTTTATCTCTTCTTTCTGTTTTCTTTTACCTTCCCTCTTTCAATTTTGGTTTCATCAAACTCTAAGGGTTTTAGGTTGGATAATTTCTGATGTTATCCTTGTTTCTAGTGTTCATATGAGTTCATTGATCCACCCTTGGTTGTCATCTATCTAAGGAGTCATATTATGGATCATACTCAATTTATTTTGCGGTATATTGCCTCATTTTTAAGATTTAAAATTTAAAAACCTTTACATAATGGTGCTTAAAATACCTTATTTATTTAATTGTTTCCATTCTGAATATTAAATAAGGTTCTATAAATGATCAAGGTGTTCTATATTGGGTATAATTCCTTTAATTATAATTTCATGTTTCACTTGAAATTCCTATTGTTTATTTTTCTGAAATAAATATTGTTAATTAAAATAAGATATTTAAAAAATTTCTAATATCATTTGGGTCCAAAAAAATTGAAAGGATTTGTTTTTATTTTTTCTGGCCTTATGTGAAAACTAAATTGATTTTTTTAAAATTTGATTTCATATAGGATTTTTAATATTCTTATACCTGAATTTGAACTAGATTAATAAATTTACCTTGGAAATTTCATATATTTTTATGGTTTTCTAAAATTAATTTTTGAATAAAAATGTGAGTTTTTTTAATTATTATATATATATATTAAATTTATATATATATATGGTATATATATATGTGTGTGTGTGTGTGTGTACGAATTGACATGAGAATATGTCAAAATGTGAAATGGGAAAAATAGATATATATAAATGTGTATGTGTATATAATTATAATTAGGAAATGTTTTATTTATTTTGGTTTCTAAAAAATATTTGAAAAGGACATTTTGAACTTTTAATATATTTATGAATGTGTGTGTGTGTGTGAATGATTCTCTTGAACCAAGTTTGGAATTTGTTGGCTTGGATTACATCCCTTGAGGAATACTTTATTATTTATGTTGGGTGAGGAATATGAAAAAGGAGTTGCATCTTGAGGGAGATTTGGAGGTGAGGGTGACTTATTTGATATGTTATGTGATTCTAGTATTTCTCATTGATTTCTATCTTTGATTATCATCAGTTATACCTATTACTTATTTACCCACCGCTTCTTTACTTTGTCCATGGGTACCCATTTAGTTAAGTGGGATTCTAGTCTTATACTATACTAGATAACTACCAACTACTACTGTCTCCTCATGTGTAAAATTATGATAGATTATCTGTGACTTTCTAATGAGGTTAGTTACAGGATAGTGGAGTGGTTTGTGATAGTATGCAACATATGTTGACATGTTTTTTTGTTGAGTAAGTTCTAGAATTGTCTCACTTTAGGACATAAGGTAGATCCCATGAATTGTATAATTTATTGGTGGATTCTTCAAGGGGAATGCCTGGGTTCATTTGAGATCATGTAATTTCATGATGTGTGTGACACCTGTGGTTGGATACTTTTATTTTATTATTTTCTTTATTACATGGAGACTCTTTTATGGATCTATTACATCCTATAACATGTGTTTTCTTCAAAATAATTTTTAATATTTTTTAAAGGAAATATTAAAATGGAATAAGTGGTAATTATATATAGTGTATTTGTTTTCTAAATAATTATTTAAAGGGATTGTTTTATTTTAATAAAAAATATGAATGTTTATAGAAAATAATTTAGGTGTTATTGGTTTTAAAATAAAATAAATCATGATAACCCACAATTTATTAATTTATTTAAATATAACAATAAATTGATCATTATTTTAGGGTTTATACATGGAGATATGGTCTCTCTTTAAAATTCCTACAAATATTTAGCTTAGGGATATATATCATTTCAATTTCAGGTTTTCATCCATCTTTTGGATCCTCTTGGGAGAAGTTATTTATCTATGGTTTGTTTTTTATTTTAATACATTAGGCTATGGTGTATTTTTTCTTGTTTTCATAGGAACTGATTTTAATTTTTTTTAATGTATGGTGTGTCTCCATTTATGTGATTTACCTTATAAATTTTAGATTTTATTGATTTCAAGGGATATAGGGTATCAATATTTATAGGATTCCAAGAGGGCACTGGTAGTGGATTTAGATTTATTTGTAGGGGAGGGAGCCTAGGGTTGAGTGGATGGATTTATTATTTACATTTTTTATTTATTTATAGTTTATTTTCTACATATTCATTTAGAATGGATTTATGATATATGAATTGGTCATGTTAGTTTTTTGTTAGATTATTGTACTATGATTTTACTTTGATTAGTGGGTAAAATCAATCCCAAGTGGTGATTCCTTGATTCCCCAGAATTTGTGCTAGACCTTGGGGATCAGGAACCCCCTTTTGAATATATCATAAGATAGATTGGGTTTATAATATATGGATGGACTAGGCTGGTTCATGACATAATGGGTACTGGATCTTGGTCGACTTGGTTTTTAGTGATGTTGACATTGTCCTTTCAGCCACTCGAATTCATTCACATACCTAATCCTAGTACATCGGGAACCTGGTGCTATCTAAGAATTTGGTACTACCCCTACTCCGTTCATCATCTATACAAATTATATTAAATCTATATTACATTAAAAATATATGAAAATGTAATTTAAAGGTATAAAATAGAAGGAATTAAAAACCCATTGAGGTAAGGGTCTTTACAACCTCCCCACCATTAGACATCTCAAACCCAAATAGATAGAAACAGATTCATGAGGGAAAGAATATGTACATTGGATTTTCATTTTATATTCACTCTTCTATACTTTATATTGTATATTTAAATGATTATATCTAACCCAGAATTAGGTATTAACCTAATCCTTGATATTATATCATTCCAATTGACTATAGATATAATGTTTTTCAAAAATGATGCATCAACATCTTCATCAAAATCATCATATAAGATCACATGTTAGGCTTAGGTAAATATTTCTTCAAATGGTAAATGTGAAAAGTTTCATTCATGGAACCAAATTTTTTGGGTATAGTAAGATGAAAATCTATTCCTTCACCTCTTCCCAAGATTTTTAATGGTTTAAAAAAATGGACCCAATTTACATTTTTTATCAATATTAACCTAATCAAGTATTTGTAATTTATTTAGGAAAACATGGCCACAAAAATTCAATTAAAGGGGCCACCATTGAAAATTAAAACATGAAATTTTAGATTTGAGTGGTTACCAGCAGTTTTAAAATAAATTTTACCATATTTTTCATATATTTCATGATATTATCTATAATCACTGATGATTCACATATTTCTATCCATAAAGGAGGAAAATTACTTTTTCTTTCATAAAGGACATCTAATGGATCAATTTGAATAGATTACTGATAACATTTATTATGTGACAATTTTATTATGGAGGGGCTATAAGCCACAAAAATCAAGAATACAAGGCATAATTATATCCTTTAGGGTACTAATGGTTCTCTTGAATGAGACATTGGCTGAGGATATAAATATATGCCCAATATCTTTGGAGTTCCCAAAACATAGTGGTGTTATTTCTTGAATTGATATATATATATATATAACACTTATCGTTGTTAAATTTATTTCTAGCTGATATAACATGAAGATTTACAATCAATTTAACATAAAACATCCCCCGCTCATCAACTAATAATTTTTCTTGATAGGTAGAAATTGAGATGTCTTAGTAATATGAAAAAATGATCACCCAAACTATATAATGTCCTTTGGAAGATTTAGGAAAGATTTTTACAATGACTATTGTAATTTGTGAGGCACCCCTAAACCCAAACCTCATGACCGCATATTAAACATATATAATTTTCATGTATTAAAAGGGTTAATACCAACTCCCTTCATCAAATGTTTGATGAATTTGGTAACTAGGTACAAAATAAATCAATAACATAAATTGGAACTAGAATATTTAATCAAATCCTTTATAACATACCACTAATAGACCTACTAAAATATATTTAACACCTACACCAACTAATGAAAATTGGGTAATAATATAAATGGGTGATCTCAAAATCATAGTAAGGGGTAAACAATTATCAATGTAAGATAGAATAAATATCATTAAATCATAAATATATAAGATAATAGGCAAAGTAATTAATGTAATTTTTAATAGAATAAGATAATTGAATCATAAGGAGTGAAAATGATGCATGATAGTATGATAATAAATCATGCATTGGATCATAATCCATTAGATAGGAATATGGAATAAGAGTTAATGTTCCATGTGATCATTGTTATCCTGAGAATCATATGAATATAGAAAAAATATAAATCATGTCATATGTTAAGTCTTATTTCCAAGAAAATATAAAATAATGTATTATAATCACTTCATATGCACTTAAATCATTATCTCATCAAATGAAATCATTTCACAATCATTTGGGGGATATATTATTTTAAAACCACCTTCCACATCATAAACATAAAATCTCATGGTATGAATGTATCAACCAATTGATTATGGTGATATATAATTATAGTCTCACCCATCACATCATAATTATTCTAAAATATATATACCACATAAATATGCAAAAATAAAAATTCCATAAAAAATCCTAACAAGATTAAACCCTAGAAATAAAATGGTTATCCAATGATATAATGAAATTATCCTGATAAATACACTTTAATAATGATAATGATGTATAATGTATTTACATTATATAGAATAAATCGTAAAATGTTTATTTAAAAATTTCCCTAGACAATAAAATGTAAGAGTTTCTAGATGTACAATATTCATTAAAAATAAATAAATATATTTTACTTAAAAAGGTAAATGAAGTAGAAATACTATTATTATTATTATTCATTTCTAATGATATTGATAGACAATAGAATATATCATTTCTCTCAGAGATATTTTATTTATACTACCCACACATACATAGGAACCTGGATAAATAATCCAAAGATTATTTTGGCAGAGTAACCATTTATGAGAAAGATACCATTAAAGGGAACTTATCATAATAAATTTTCAAATAATTGGAACATAAAATAGTATTATCATAGCTGAAAAATATTTCAACATAAGAGAATAAATTGTAGATGTTAGAATAAAAAAATTACATAGTTTTTAAATAATTTTAAAATATGTATTAAATCATTTTTTTTGAACAAAATTAATGTAATATTTTTTTAAAATATTATTTAAAAAATTAATAATGAAATTTTAATAAAAATGTTTTTAAAGATGAATCTTTGTAAAAATGAAGATGAAATAAATGATAAATATTGAATCATTTTTCATAATGTTTAGAAATGTGTTTTTAAAACAATTATATAATTTACTCTAAAATAACATTTTTAAAAGGAAATTAAAATAATTTTTCCATGATTATTTTTATAATAAATTTTACTAATAATGGAAACATGTAAATTAAAATATTTAAATTGATAAAAAATGGAGTTAAAGATTAAAAAATATGAAAGATTTATTTTATATATCATAGGGTCTGAAATAAATATGTAATATAAAGTTAAAGATAAAAAATTGAATATCCCTAGAAAATAAATTAAAAGGATGTATATGTAACAAAAATGTAGAAATTGAGAAATAAAAATAGATGAAGAGAGATATTTTATAGTGATTGGGAACATAACCACATGAAAAAATTTATGTGAATGAAACCTTAATAAAAATTTAAGGTAATATCATTGATTACATAGGGGAGACAAAGAGAAAAATAGTAATTCGAAAATAAATATAAAATAGTGAGGTAAAAACTCAATATGTGGGTGATAATATGGAAACATTTGGTTAGAAAATATTGAAGTAATACTTAAAAGAAAATAGTATTCATAGAAAAACCTTATGAATAATTTAGGGTAAATTATTTCAATACTTATGAGATAAAATGAGTAAAAAATACCGCCAAAGTAAATGAAAAAAGAGAAAGTTATAAATTCAATTTTTTTAGAAAATATATACTACATATGATAAGAAATATAGAAAGAATACTTGAATAAAAAATATATTTAAAAAACTAAAACTGTTACATTAAGTTCGAGCATGTTTCATTTGTCCTCTAGTCTCTCATATAATTTAATTAAACAGGATACATGTATTATAAATAAAAAAAAAAATTATTTAATTTCTTATAATATATTTATTATCATATTTTATTAATTTATTAGTTAAATATTTCTCATGTTGATCATTTAGAATGTTCGGTCCATAGTTTTGAAGTCTCTTTAGCATAATGGAAATGGTCAATGTTATTTGTTCAATGGTTACATAAAATTTAGATATGTTGATTTATTTATGTTATTTTCATTCTATTATTATAAAAATGTTCTATTCAAAATATATATTATAATGTTTAAAGTATAGGAATCATGTCTCAGTAAACTTCTTTTATAGATATTAAATTATATATTATGATTTATTTTTATTATAAAAACTATTAATCCATTTTTATGATTTCAGAATAGAAACACATAATTTAAAATATTATGATAACATAAAATCAATTTTTTAAAAAAAATGAAAAGTGGTAATAAAAAATATCATCTCTTACATAGGTGGTATAAACCTACCATGGTGTGAACAAAATTTTTATCAGAGTTTAAAAGGGAAAAAATTAATAAATAGTTTTTTTCATAAAATAATTTATAGTAGTTTTATAAATTTCATAATTATTATTACACTTTTTATTTAATATTTATATAAAATCAAAATGAACATATTATTTTGATATTTTTTGTGAAGATTATTTTAAATTTCTTGTTCAATGGTGTGTGCTGCGTTGTTATAATAGTGATAATGTTCCTCATTCTATATGACACAAGTTGATAATCTCCACTTTTTTCAGGGTATAAAGGTTATTATTTTTCATAATTAAATGGTTTTATCATTTTTATGGTTAACATATTCTACTAAACAATGTTTTGGAACTTATTCAGTTTTAAGGTACAACATACCATGATAGTTTATTTATAACATTGGAAAAACATATTTATTTTATTATTACAAATTATTTGATTTAATAATTTATAAACTAATTATACATGAATATCATATTAAATCCAACTATGTAGTGAGTGATTGAGGATGAAATAAATTATCCATGGGGTCAGTGAGTTGACCATAAAATGGTTGATGTTTTCAATTTAGAACAAATTAGTGGGACCAAGATAATGAATATTCCATCAATATATTTAAATATTATTATATCTATAAATCATATGAAATTATATTATTATGTATATATTATATTCGGAGGAGGTATCAGAAGAATATACTCAAAAGAGTTGAGTTTTGATAATTTACCTCGTCCTTTATAAGACCTCATTTGATATGCTACTTTATTTTTTTATAATTGTAATTTATGAAGACCAGAATAATAAAATCATGGATAGAGAATTTGGAATGATAAATTCCTAGGGATTTATAAAGATCTTAGAGGATTTGGATTATGGTAATTGTATTTTTCAAATAAGTCTATATGTGTGTTTTTCAATATGTGTTGGATTTTGATAAAGAACCCACCAAAAAAATATATTCACATACCCAATAATTAATAATGCATTTTATGTAAACGATAATATTAAATATGTATTAGAAATTTTTTGAAAATAAGTTAAGTAAAAAGTACAACAATTTTATTGGCAGATAGTATTATATAAGTAAAAAAAGTCTTGAATATTAAATTTAACACAAGATGAGTTTGGGATTAAAGATGATAATTTCAGATGATATAAGATAATATAGTTCTGGGAGTATTGTGAGTAAATATTGATGATGGATTTACTATTTTTGATACATTAAAAGTTTATCATGAATATTTGATGATTATTGAGGTTTACATAGTGGGAACCAATGAAAACTGTTGATGTTTGATGAAATAAAAATTGATTACAAATCTAGAGTAGTTCATGGAGCTAGAAATAGTTAAAGAATAATTATATCAAGTGAGTGAATAAATGAGAATCCATCCTTCAATACTGACAAATACAACATATGCGAACACCACTTGGGGGATGAATATATTTGGCGAGTTGAATTAAGAAATGATTAATGATTTCCTGTGAATGAAAAAACTAAAATATGGAAGACAAACATAACTAATATTGAACTACCAAAACATCTATAAGAACCATTATAAGAAGCAGAATGCTTGAGAATGATATTAGGATCTAAAATTATAAGTTCTTGAAGAATTCATATTGATTAACATCCAAAAAATAATCTATAGATACATGAAAACGTGAATCCAAAAAAGGGATTATTGAGAAGATATGATGATATTGAGATAAATGATAAATGAATACAACATTAAAATTGATGTAATAGAAACATATTATTTTTTATTGTGAAATGTAGAACCATTTAATGATAATGCCAAAGATGAGTTTGAATAATGACGAAAATTAACAATCGATCATAATGAAAAAGCCAATGATTTACTTTTTTATGTAATAAATAACATATTATACATCAGAAGATATTTTAGAAGTCCTAAATTGAAAGATAATTGAAAAAGTTTTAAAGTAGAAAATTTAAAGTGGGAAAGATCATGATTTGGAAGGCGATTCTCAATGTAGTCTAAAAGTTAAATGTATAATATATGTGAAACTAGTTTATGAGGACGATATTTTAGATTGATGTGAAGGTACACAATTATTATAATATTGAATGTAAAAGTGACTATCTTATGAGATATTAATTATTAGATTAGAAAGAAGAAGTAGAACACTGATTTAATGTCTAGAAGTAGAAGTATCATTATCTAGATAATTGTGGAGTCCAAATGATTCAATAATATTAAAGAATAACTATGGACATTTCAGAGTTATAGAATATTATTATTGAGTTATCCTAGAATGTCTTTCAAAAAATAAAATTTCAAATTATAGATGTTCAGCGTTAAAATTAAATATATAAAATTTTCAAAATTTGTGTATATTGAAACATGAGAAGATCATTGAAGCTATCTTCTATTAACATAAAAAATCCAAAATCCACATCGGAGTTACAACAGAGTTTTCTAAGTTGAACAGAAAAATATGAAGAATATTTTTTGAGATGATAAAATAAATGTAATATTATAATATATTTTTAATGAAGTAAATATCATGAGTCTTAAGATGTGATTGAAGATGAAATTTATGTAATTGATTGTCACACCCCAACATTATTTTTGGAGTATACAGTCTGTTTTCTTATTTTTAGTTACTTTGTTTTTGATCTCTAGTAATTCAATCTATTTTTATTCTCTAGAGAGGTATATAGATTTTTAATGAGAGTTCTATGAGTCTGGACTAGAACCTATAACTAATAATTCTCTTAGTTGTTCATTAGCTCACTGGTGAGGGACACCAACTAGATAGTGAGGGCCACCATGTAACACCCAAGGTTTAAATGTATGTTTTTTGTATTGTCAATGTTCCAAAATTCTATAAAATACCTAAATTTCCAAATAAAGTGATATAAGTAGAAAGAACTTTATTTATACAAAGACTATAATACATCTTTCACACACATGAACAATCCTATTAAACCCACAACTATCAATAATAAAACAATTATAATTCCTCTGATAAACACAACGATGTTGATCGAGTAGTTCAAATATTTTGGATTTGACAGAAGTACAAATGTTATATAAAGAATAATAGCAACCAAACTAAGAATGAAAAAACATGTAAAACCATTTCTGAAAGCAGTGGTTTGAGTATCACTGTATTTTTATTTTTTATATGTTTAAAAGGACCTTAGATATTGATATTTATAATTTTTTTTATCCAATAATTATAAAAAATATCTGTGATAACTTTTAAATTAAAATTTAAAAATAATAACATATGATAACCATTAATATATAAGTAAAATAATTAGACAACTTTGATTTGAATATTATTATGCAATAATCAATGTTTAAATATATTCAATAAATTATTTTAATAGTAAATAACGTTCTAAACATTAAAATAAATATATTTTGGAAATTTATGTAAATATTACTATTATGAAATATTTTATTTAGATATTAATATGAGAATGATATATCTATGAGTATTATATTAACGTTTAAAATTTTAAAAGTATATTATAATATGTGAATAACATTATAAAATGATATAAGATATACAATATTAAAAAAACACAAGCAATATGAGATGAATCAGGGATTGGGGGGCTTGAGGTCGAAGTGAGGAAGAAGAAGGCTGATGTAGTCGAGCTTAGAGTGGAGGGATCACCATTTCCTGGTGGCACAGATGATGGTGGTCCAAAGAAACACCCTGAGTGGGAGCATAGGAAGACCAAAATTTGGTTCATCTGAGGGTGTAGGCATTTGAGGAGTTGCGGACCGATAAAAAAACCCTCATTTACCATGGTTATGGTTTTGAATTTACATGAGGTTGATTGATCTTGTTATAATCTATAGATCCATGTATTTAATGACTAGATTGAGTTAATAGAGACATATGTTCCCAATTTCTTTATTTTCTTCCTGAAATCAACATTCTCCAATTCTGTTGTCTACATTTGGGATTATTTTATACCTGAAATATTATCTTGTTTTTGTTTTCATGTTAGCCTATTTATTGGTTGAAGTCATTTTACCTTTTTTGTGTGGTTATAAACTGATGATTTGGGAGGAAGATCGAATAAATATTAATCATATTGGTTGAATATATTTCAGTTTATTTTTTTTGTTTTTGTCTTATTCTTCAATATGTCTCCCTTTTTACGAAGGAAGTACTATTTTTGAATATTTAATGTCTTTCAGAATTTTTTTATTCTTATTTTGGATCGATTCTTATCAAATAAGTATCTACATTTTTGGATTTTGTGCCTTTTAAATTTCTATATGTAGTTAATAGAAACATAAAAAATTATAAATATCACTATATAGGCACAAGACATAATCATTTTTCTATGTTTTGATGTCTATTGAAAGTCTTCATCATTATCATGTAGTTAGTGTTGAATCCAACAGCTTGCATCAATACAGTTATCCTGTCATTTTGAAATAAAAAACATATAAAGGAAGTTTTGGACTATAAAAATGTGTTTATGTTTAGTGTTTTGGGAAGCACTATGCCTAGGTTTATCAAGTGTCATACTACCCTATCTAAATGCTTCATGTCTTACACCCCATATATGAGGAAAATAATTGCGTGAGTGATTGAATCATCTTCTAGGGTGGGAGAGTTTTTAGTAAAAAAAATTAGTAAGGTATTTCATTTATTTAAAATAATGTTTTACATTCTATTTCTAATAGATTAATTTTCTAGATAAAATTATATTTTTTTTAAGATGTGCATATGCATACATGACTTTTTTTAGAGAAAATATTTGGTATTCAAATATTTAGTTTTATGAATGGCTTCTATGTTCAATGTTGGGTTTGATGGTGTTTTTGTTCTTTAAACTCTATTTAATTTCTTGTAAGGGAAACTCATTTTTATTTATTTAATTATTTAATTTAAAAGTAAATATAAATTATATAAAAGTAATTGAATGGTGTTATCTTTTTTAGAATTTAATTATGTGAACTTGTTCTAGTAAGGTATCGATACTTTTAGTTGTTTCTTTCTTGAAATATAAATCTTCTTTATAAATAAATATATTCATTAATTTATTTTAAAATTTATCATTTGAAATTTTATTTTCATGGGTAATATATCTATTAAAATATTATTAAAATGTTATATATATATATTGAAAAGTGTTACTCAAATTTTTCAAAAGGATGGGTTTTCAATTTTATCATTGCAATATAATATTATATATATATACATATATATATATATATATATACTTTCATGATGTTCAAATATATAATTGTTATAAATAAATTTTTAAGAAACTATTAAATCACATATGAATTTATAAATTAAGAATGTCATAGTTTTATCACACTCATGACATATATGGCCATACATCGATGATATTGTTGTCATATAAATATATGCATGATCAATTAAAACATGGATTTTTATGGAAATAAGGATAAAATTTTATGTGTGTGGATGTTGATTTATCTTCCATGTGATTATTCAACATTATGTATCATGATATTTGATTGTAGAAGTTGAATATTTTTATTCAATGAATATTTAGTATTTAAATATTTTAAAAATGAAATTGAAGAAGTTTCTCCAAGAATAACTACAAATATATTTTCAAATATAAATCTCTAGTGAAAATTATATGTATATAAGGAAAGACAAGACATCTATGTTTTACAAAAACCGGTTCTCAAACATTGTAAATACAATAGGGAATTGGATAGTGAATCCATCTATCAAGTGGTTAGGCCCAAGATAGCCCTTCAATGTTTCGATTAGCCTCAATTGTTTTGTTTTAAGGGATTTCTTAATATTTTCAACTAAATCACTGGATTGGTTTAAAACCATTTTTAAAGTGTAATTATTTTTTTTCAAAGAATTATATTATTTTGAAGAATTTATCTTACAAATTTATTTCTAATAGAATTTTACGAATGTATTATCAGAAGAATATTTTTTATGGGATTTATCAAAGGTTTTCAAAACTTTTTACTATGATATGGAATTCTCACCCTTTGTTTAAAAATTATTTTTTCATAGGTATCTTAGATGATTAATTTTATATGTCATCAATTTTTGGAGTTAGCGCATGAGTAAGCATAGTGGAAAGCTGATTTTGTTTTCATTCGTCTTTGATAAATCAGGAGATTTATTCTAATTTCTCTGGAACCCAGAGTGGTAAAAGGTCCTCTTTGGTT
Source organism: Viscum album (assembly GCA_963277665.1). Lineage (NCBI taxonomy): Eukaryota > Viridiplantae > Streptophyta > Magnoliopsida > Santalales > Viscaceae > Viscum > Viscum album. The sequence continues at coordinate 1,450,470,377 of OY728152.1, read as the reverse complement.
TTAAAGTGTTGTATAATTAATTATTCTTTTTTGTTATAAAAAAATATTATGCATCATTTTGAATCATTGAGTTTGGAAGACAGGGATCAGGGAGTTATAATTGGTATCAGAGGCATGGTCTAGATAACTATAGAAAATTAAAACCCTTTGATTGATTAATTATCCATTCTTAGTTATAATTCATATTTTTAATTTTTAGATGGAAGGAAGGAGAACTCAAAAATGACCCTTAGGACATCCGGATTAATTAATTTCTATGATCCTGAAAAATCATTCAAAGAAGAATATCAGCCCCACGGAGCCATGAAACTTTCCAAGAAACGACTTTACAATGTATCAAGCATGCCAGATATACTTTTTTTTCATCGTGGTTTGGGTTTTATCTTTGAAGACATCATACAGACCCAACATTGCTTCTATAGATGGAAAGGGGCGTATCCCGAAATACTTTTTAGGTCATTTAAATTATTTGATCATCCAAAATCAACTCATTCTTTTATAGAGCAGTGGAAGAAGGAAATATTCGTGCAGCATATATGTTTCAAATTTTAAGCTTTTGATTCTCAGAAAGAATTTATGATGACTTTAAAGCTTTGAGGACAATGCCATGATACTATCTTATAGGAATCCAATTCAATACAACCTTCTCAGATACTATATTGATTATCATTTCTTAAAGAATGTATTTCAATGTTTACATCCATACAACCCCGTATGAACATGTTGTGTTTGGGAAAAGGAGGTGAAGGATTTCTAAGCCACCTTGAACTTTAATCTTATAGGAAGATATAGTAACCATGTAAGACAAATGTACAGACCAAGGGGTTATCATGCGAGACTCGGAATAGATGGAAACATTAAGTGATAAGTGTAAATGAATTACGAGGGTGCAATTAAATTAGGGGTGGGGGAGAATGTAACAACCCAGTTTTAAAATTATGTTTTATGTATTGTCAATGTTCCAAAATTCAATAAAATACATAAATTTCTAAACTCCGAGATATACATATCAGGTACTTTATTTATAAAAAGACCATAATACATCATTTAGAAATAATAACTAACCCATAAAAACCACTCCTATCAATAATAAAATAATTGGAATTCCTACGATAAACACAACAATGTCGATCGGGTAGTGCACATCTTTTGGATTCGATAGAAGCAAAAAGGTTATAGAAAGAACAATAACAACGAAACTAAGAATAAAAGGAACATATAAAACCATTTCAAAAAGTAGTGGTGTGAGTGTCATGGTATTTTTCTTTTTTCTGCGTGTTTGAAATGCCCTTAGATATTGATATTTATAACATTCTTATCTAGACATTATAAAAAAAATCCTTAAAAAACATTTAAATTAAAATTAAAAAAAAATGACCTATGATAACCATTAATTTATAAGTAAAATAAACAGGCAATTTTGATTTGAATATTATTATGAAATAAAAAATTATAAATATATTCAATAAATTATTTCAAGAGTAAATAATGTTTTAAACATCAAAATTAATATATTTTGGAAATTTATGTAAATAATACTATTATGAAATATTTTATTTTAATATTAATATTAGAATTATATATATATGATTATTCTTTTAAATAATAAAATGAATAATGTATATCATAATATGTGAATATTATTATAAAACTATATAAGATATATAATATTAAAAAGAACGAAAGCAATATGAGATGAATCAGGGATTTGGGGACTTGAGGTCGACGTGATGAATAAGAAGGCCGATGTAGCCAAGCTTTGAGCATAAGGAGACCTGTTTCTGGGTGTTATGGATGATGGTGGTCTGAACCAATGCTGCGAGTGGTAATAGAGTAAGATAAAACTCTGGTTCGTCTGATGGTGTAGGCATTTGAGGAGTCACTGACCAATAGAAAATCCTAATTTACCGCGGTTAGGGTTTTAAATTTACTTAAGGTAGATTGATAGTGTTCTAATATTTAGATCTGTATATCTAATGACTGAATCAGGTTAATAGTGACGTATTTTCACAATTTATTTTTTTTCTTCATGAAATCGACGTGCTTCAATTTTTTGGTATGCATTTGGGATTATTTTATACCCGAAATCACATCTGGTTTTTGTTTTCGTGTTGGTCTATTTATATGTTTAATTCATTTTCCTTTGATTGTCAGTTATAAACTGTTTCTTCAAGAGTAATATCAAATACATATTATTCATATCTATTGAAGCTATTTCAGTGTATTAATTTTTTTGTCATATTCTTCAATATATCTCCTTGTTTACGAAGGCATTAATATTTTTTCATATTTAATATCTTTCCAGATCAATTTGTTATTGTTTTGGATCGACACTTATTAAATAAGCATCTACATTTTTGGATTTTCTGCATTGTTTATTTCTATATTTATTAATCAGCAACATGAAGAAAATATAAATATCACTATCTAGGCATAAGACATAACTATTTTTTCTGCATTTTGATATCTATTGAAAGTCTTTTTCATTATCATGTAATTAGTGTTGCATCAACCATATTGCATTAATAAACATAACCTGTAAAGTTGAAATAAAATACATATATAAGAAGTTTTGGACTATAAATAGTTTTTTATATTGAATGTTTTGGGAAGCACTATGCCTTGGTTTATGAAGTGTTATACTACCCTATCAAAATGCATCATGTCCTGCACACCATATGTGAGGAAAATAATTGTGTGAGTGATTGATTCATCTGTTAGGAAGGGGGAGTTTTCAGAAAATAAAATTTGGTAAGGGTTTTCATTTATTTAGAATTATGTTTTATATTTTTGATGCTAAGATATTATTTTTTTAGATAAAATTATATTTGTTTTAAGACGTTTATATACATACATGACTTTTGTTTTTAGATAAAATATTTGGTTTTCAAATATTATGTTTTATGAATGACTTCTATGTTCTAAGTTGAGATTGATGGTGTTTTTACTCTTAAGAAACTATTTAATTACTTATAAGGGAATCTCATTTTTATTTATTTTATTCTTAATTTCCAAGAAAATATAAATAAAATAAAATAAATTGAATGGTGTTACCTATTTTAGAATTTAATTCTATGAATGGGTTCTAGTAAGGGAATGGTACTTTAAGTTAATTATTTCTTGAAATCTATACCTTCTATAGAAATAATTATATTCATTCATTTATTTAAAAATTTTCATTTGAATTGTTATTTTCATGTGTATTCCATATCTTTAAATATTATTACTATGTTATATTTATATTGTTAAGTGCTACTCAAATTTATCAAAAGGCTGGGTTTTAAATTTGATTCTAATTGTGTTTATGTTCTCAAGAAATTTGAATAAGGAAGAAAATTACCTATTCTTTTAATTAAAAATCAAAAATTTTGTTATATTTGAATTTATCAATACAATCTAATTATATATATATACATATACATATACATATACACATATATATATATACTAGGATGATGTTTAAATATATAATTGTTATAAATAAATTATTAACCAAGTATTAATTCACATTTGAATTTTTAAATTAAGAATGTCATAATTTTATCATGTTCATGACATATATGGCCATACAACGATTATTTTGTTGTCATATACATATATCCTCGAGTAATTAAAAATGGATTTTTATCGAAATAAGGATGAAATTTTTAGTTCGTGGATGTTGATTTTTCTTACATATGATTATGCAATGTCACGTGTCAGGAGATTTTATTGTACTAAGTCAAATACGTAATTTTAAATGAGGATTTTGTATTTAAATATTTAAAAAATAATTTTTAACATGTTTTTCAAAGAATAACTATAAATATATTTTCAAATATAAAACACCAGTGGTGATTATATTTATATAAGGCAAGCTAAGACATAATTGTTTTGCAATGACCGGTAATCAGACTTTGCAAATACGATAGGGAATTGAATAGTGAATCCATTCCTCAAGTGGGTAGGCTGAAGATATCCTTTAATGTTTTGAGTGTCCTTATTTGTTCTGTATTAAGGGATTTTTTAATATTTTCAACTGAATCACTAGATTTGTTTAAAATCATATTCAATGTGTAATTATTTTTTTAAAAGCATTATAGTATTTTGGAAAATTTGTTTTACCAATGTATTTCTAATTGAATTTTCTGAATGTATCATCAAAAGAATATTTTTAATGGAATTTATCAATGGTTTTCAAAAATCTTTATTGGAAAATGGAACACTCACCTTTTAAAAAAATCACTCGTATCTTAGACATTTAATTTCAGATGTCATCTCTTTTTAGAGTTACCACACATGGAAGCATAGTGAATAATTAATTTAGTTTTCTTTCAACTCTGATAAATGAGGAGATTTATTATAATTTATATGGAACCTAGAAAGTAAAAGTTCCATTTTTGTGTTAATGTGTTGTGTAATTGTTTATTATTTTTTGTTATAAAATATTATTACACAACATTTTTAACAACTGAGTTCAGAAGAGTGGTCTTGGGGTGTTATAATTGGTATCAGAGGCATGGTATAGATAACTCTGGAAAATTTGAAACCTTAAATAGATTGAGTATTCTTTCATAGTCAAAATTCCTCTTTGTAAATTTTATATGGAATTAAGGAGAACTCAAACAAGTCTCTTAGGCCTTAAATTTGAATAACTTGTTATTATCATGGTAAAATCATGCTGAGAAGACTCTCAGCCCTACAAAGCCATGTATATTTCCTTTAAATGTCATTATGATGTATCAGGGATTCCTGATACACTTATTTTCCATCAAGGTTAGGGTTTTATCTTTGAAGAAATCATAAATATTCAACGTTGATTCTATAGACTCCAATGGGAATATCCTAAAGTAATTTTAAGGTGCTTTACCCTGTTTGTGCAACCAAAATCAGTCTCAGCCTTTTATAGAGAATTAGAAGATGTAAATATTTGCGCATCTTATATGTGTCAACTTTTAAGCTTTTCTTCATAGTAATAATTTACAATCAATTTGAAACATTTGAAGAAAAATCTATGAGACTACCTTATATGAATAAAATTCAAGAAGACCTTCTCGGATACTATATTGATTATCATTCGTTGAGGAATTTATTCTGATGTTTACATCCATACGACCCCTCTTGTAGAAGTAGTGTTTAGGAAAATTAGGTGGAGGATTTATAATCCACCTTGAAATTTAATCTCATAGGAAGATATCATAACTGTGGAAGAAAACTATATAGACCATAGGGTTATCATGGGAGACTCAGAATAGATGGAAACTAGAAGGGATAAGTGTAAATGAATTTCATGGGAGCAATTCAATTGGGGGGGGGGAGAATGTAACACCCCAAGTTTAAAAGTATGTTTTATGTTTCATCAATGTGCCAAATTCAATAAAATACATACATTTTTGAAAGTGGAGATATACATTGAAAGTGAATTATTTATACAAATAACAAAATACATATTTGACACACAAGAAATAACCCATTAAACCCAATGCTATTGATAATAAAACAACTGGAATTCCTCCAAGAAACAAAATGATGCTGATCGGGTAGTTCACATCTTTTGGATTTGATAGAAGCACAATGGTTATAGAAAGAACAATAGAAATGAAACTAAGAATAAGAATAACATATAAACCCATTTCTGAAAGTAGTGGTGTGAGAGTCATGATATTTTTCATTTTTCTATGTGTTTGAAATTCCCATAGATATTGAAATTTATAATGTTATTATCTGACAGTTATAGATAATATCCAATAGAAATTTTAAATTAAATTAAAAAAATGACTTACGATTACCATTAATATAAAAGTAAAATAAATAGACAATTTTGATTTGAATATTATTATGAAAAAACAATGTTTAAATATATTCAATAATTTTTTAAGGGTAAATAATTTTCTAAACATTAAAATAAATATATTTTGGAATTTTATTTAAATTTTAATATTATGAAATATTTTATTTATAAATTAATATGAGAATTATATATATACATATGTGAGTATTATTTTATCTTATAAAATTAATAATGTATTATAATACGTTAATATATTTATATAATTATATAGGATATTCAATGTTAAAAAAATAGAAGCAATAGGAGATGAATTGAGGATTTGGGGGCTTGAGGTCGACAAGATGAAGAAAAAGGCCAATGCAGTCGGGCATAGAGAAGAGGGAGCACCATTTCCAAGTGTCACAGATGATTCCGAAGAAACTCCACAGGTGGGAATAGAGGAAGACCAAACTCTGGTTCTTCTGAGGGTGTATGCATTTGAGGAGACACAGATCGGTCGGAAAATCTAGATTTATTGTGGTTAGGGTTTCAAATTTACTTAAGGTAGATTGATCTTGTTCTAATATCTGGATCTACATATTTAATGACTGCATTGGGTTAATAGAAACTTATGTTCCCAATTTCTTTGTTTTCGTCCAGAAATTGACGTGCCTTGATTTTACGGTCTGCATGTGAGATTATTTTATACCTGAAATCCTATCTTAATGTTGTTTTTGTGTTGTTCTGTTTATCGGTTGAAGTCGTTTTCCTATTTTTGGGAGGTTATAAACTGATGCTTTGGGAGGAAGATCAAATACATATTAATCATATCTGCTGAATCCATTTTAGTGTATTAATTTTAGTTTTTTCATATTCTTCAATCTGTCTCCCTGTTTATGAAGACAGTACTATTGTTTCATATTTAATACCATTAAAGATCATATTTTTGTATTGACTCTTATTAGATAAGAATCTATATTTTTCGATTTTGTGCTTTTTCTATTTCTATATGCAGTTATCAGAAACATAAAAAATTATAAATATCACTATATAGGAAAAATACATAATCATTTTTCTGTGTTTTTTTGTACATTGAATGTCTTTATCATTATCATGTAGTTAGTTTTGCATCAACCAGATTTCATCAACAAAATTATCCTGTCATGTTGAAATAATATACATATATAGAATTTCTTGGACTATAAAAAGGTGTTATGTTGAGTGTTTTGGGAAGCACTATGCCTCAATTTATGAAGTTTTATACTACCCTATCTAAATTATTCATGTAATACACACAATATTTAAGGAAAATCAGTGTGTGAGTGATTGATTCATTTATCAGGGTGGGGGTATTTTTAGAAAATAAAATTGGTACGGGTTTTTATTTATTTAAAATTATGTTTTACATTTTTGATGCTAAGAGCTTATTTTTATTGATAATATTATATTTGTTTTAATATGTGTATTTATATACATGATCTTTTTTTTCCGAGAAAATATTTGGTTTTCAAATATTTAGTTTTATGAATGACTTATTTGTTCAGTGTTGGGTTTGATGGTGTTTTTGTTATTTAGAATCAATTTAATTTCTTGTAAAGGAAACACATTTTTATTTATTTTATTCTTTAATTTACCAATAAATATAAATTATATAAAATAAATTAAATGGTTTTATCTTTTTCAGAATTTATTTTTTGTAATGGGTTCTAGTAAGGAAATCATACTTTTAGTTATTTATTTCTTAGAATCTATAGCTTCTTTAGAAATAATGATATTCATTTATTTATTTTTAAAATTATCATTTGCAATTTTATTTTCATGGTTAATACACCTCTTCAAATATTATTACCATGTTATATATATATATATATTTAAGTGTTACTCAAATTAATCAAATGGTTGGGTTTTCAATTTTATGATAATTGATTTTATGTTCTCAAAAAATTTTAATAATGAAGAAAATTATCTAATCATTTAATTAAAAATTATAAATGTTTTTATATTTTAATTTATCATTTAAATCTAATATTATATATATATATACATATATATATATATATACATATATACATATATATATATATACATATATACATATATACATATATATATATATATACTTTCAATATGTTCAAATATATAATTGTTATAAATAAATTATTAAACAAGTATTAATTCACATATGAATTTATAAATTAAGACTCTCATAATTTTATCATGTGCATGACATATAAAAATATCAATATTATGGCCATAAATTGATGATTTCATTCTTATATATATATACATAAGCAATTAAAAAATTGATTTTTTATAAATAAGGATGAAATTTTATGTGTGTGGATGTTGATTTATCTTCCATGTGATTATGCAATGCCATGTATCATGATATTTGATTTTACTAAGTCGAATATGTAATTTTCAATGAATATTTAGTAGTTAAATATTTTAAAAATAAAATTTAACATGTTTTTCCAAGAATAAATATAAATATATTTTCAAAGATAAAACACCGGTGAAAATTATATGTATATAAGGAATGTTGAGAAATAATTTTTTATTTATAACAACCAGTACTCGAACATTGTAAATACGATAGGGAATTGGATAGTGAATCCATCCGTCAAGTTGGTAGGCCCAAGGTAGCCTTAAATGGTTCGAGTAGCCTTAGTTGTTTTGTTTTAAGGTATTGATTAATATTTTCAACTAAATCACTGGATTGGTTTTAATGCGTTTTCAAAGTGTAATTATTGTTTTTCAAAACATTATAGTATTTTGAAAAAGTTATTTTGAAAATGTATTTCTAATTGAATTTTACAAATGTACTATCAAAGGAAATTTTTAGTGGGATTTATCAAAGGTTTTCAAAACTCATTACAGTTAAATGGAACACTCAACCATTGTTTGAAAATAATTTTTCAGAGGTATCTTAGATGTTTAATTTCATATGTCATCACTTTTTAGAGTTAGCGCACGTGGAAGTTTAGCGAACAAATGATTTAGTTTTCTTTTTGACTCTGATAAATCAGGATATGTATTCTAATTTCTCTGGATCCTAGACTAGTAAAAGTTCCTCTTTTTATGTTGAATTGCTGTGTAAGTTTTTATTTTGTTGTGTTATGAAAAAAATTTACACAATATTTTTAAGCACTTAGTCTAGAAGAGCAGGATCGGGGCGTTATACACCGGCTAACTGGTTGGATTGGTTGTGGCTACAACACTTCTTATATAGCCACCTCTTAGCTAGTAGGTTCCCACTGGCTCTTTGGTGTCACTGATGTGTTCAATAATGGTATGGTAAGTATAAATTTTTTTTCCATGAAACCCCTATTTTAGTAGTCATTTTTTCACATTTGAACCTAATTTTTTCCATACAAATTTTCAATCCATCTTTGTATATACTCACCTCTCTCAAATAATCTCTTTGTGGATTGAAGTGTTTTCCGCCTTGGTGGTTTTTGATAATTATCTTTTTGGAAAAAATATCAGTTTTCATCTTGTCTCATACTTTTGATCAACCATGAAAACCTTAGAGAATTTTTGAGCCATTAATATTGTTTGTTGTTCGTGGTTTATAGTTCTATCACTTACCTACTTTTTTGTTTGTAGTCACCTTTCTAATTAATTGTGTTATAAGAAATAAGGCAGGTAGTTCCATACGTTGTATATATTAATTGAAACCATTATTTCTTCATTGGTTTTAAGAAGGTTTTTGAAATGGGTTTTTGAATCTTGATTTGTGGCCTCTTAAACATAAATTGTGTACGACATTATAAATTATGAAAGTGTCATGAAAATCACTTCTTGATTTCATGTTTAGGATTTTTAATCATGGTTTAAAATTAAAATGAATGATTTAAAGGGACCTATTTGATATTGTATTTGAATTGGGATGACATGAAATTTTTTTACATCCCTAAAAGTGTTTTTTTGAATTAAATGAGATTTATTTAGAAAAAAAATGAATATTTTTTGTTGAAATTTATTATACATAGATTTTGAGAGGTGGGATTTGGTATGGTTAAGAAATAATTGATAAAAATACTGAATAGCAAATGATAAACCATAGTTTAACTTCAAATTTAATCCTATAATAATTTTGAATTTACGTGGGAAGTACATGAAAAGAAATATAGGCATGATTAAATATTAATAGAAATGTAATTGATAATGAAAAAACTACCTAAACATTTTTGAGGTTTGGAGACACTTTTAAGTTTGTAATATTATCCCTTAGGCCTATATCCCTAGGTCCATGTGTAAACCATATATCAATGATTGCTGAGAAGTTTGGGAATCATTGAGGCTTATCCTATCATTCATAAAAACACCATTACCATGGTTCTAGGATTCTATAAAATTACCCATTCCAATGTTTTGAATTTTTTATATATAACTAAATTCTTGATAAATAGATCTCCATAGAAGGTGTTTGATATCCTTGATTTTGGAAATTATTGTTAAATTATTGGAGTGAACATTTAGATATAAATAATTGGAAATATTATCATGTATTTTTTATTATTTAAAATTAAGATTATTTTTTTAATATGAACTACTTATGGAATACTGGGTGGGATCCTATTGGGATTATTTAATCTCATGTTGTATATGACTTTGGTTGTATGTGGAATTTTATTTTCTAGTTTTATGAAAAATAAATGAACTTATTTGAGGTGGTGAGTACCTGTGTTATAAGGACATGGGTGTTGGAGGTAATGTGTGGACGATCACCCCACACATTACATAGAGACTTCTTATCTTTAGTGTTTTCATCTTAAATTTCTAATTCCTAGAATTTTTTATACATGTGTCATATTTGATTATATTCTATCTTAATCAAGGAATTTTATATTTAATTTTGAAGAAATATTTGGTTTGTTATATTAATTTATTTATTATTTTGAAATCATTCTTAAAGGATGTTTCATGATTCTGAGGAACTAGTTTATAGCCCATGTGGATGGGTAATTCCCTTTCAATATGAGTTACAAACCAACTCAAAAACCTATATTGATGGGTTTTAGGTTTAGTTCATGATAGTGATTTAGTTTATTAACCAAAAATTTTGTGATATGTTTTATAAAATAAGATTGATTTTGAGAAAATTTTAATGTGTAAAAGATGAGCATTGAAAAAGTGGAAAATTCAAAAAAATGATATTTCTTCCATATTTCATTGAATCACTATACTCAAAGATGGGTATAAAAAGAGGATTATTAAGTTGAGGTAGATACTTATGAGGACGAATCGTTTGATGAGATCTTGAGATAAGAGATTGTATTTTTATAAGATTACTTAAATAATGAACAAAGTGAATCTAACCTAAATCTAATGGATGATCATTTGTGTTGAAGAAGAAATGAGTCAAAAATATATGTTTTTAGGATCATATGAGTTATGTAGGGAATTTAGATAGCTGGATTAAATCATTCATATATTAGTATAATGAAAATTTGAGTAAAGGATATATGTAATAGAATACTGAGAAGAAGAGTTTATTTAGATTTATGGAAATATTTGATTTGAGAGAAACATACATATATTTTCTAAAGATTTATAAAATTGTGAACTAAGAAACAATAGAGATACTTAATTATCTTTGTTTGATTACTCATAAAATTGAGTGAAAATGACTATGTTATATGTAGTGAATATTGTTCATTTACTAGAAGTGAATGTACTATTATTGGGGAAAATATCTTTCATGTTTTTCTTATACCATTATAGAAAAATTAAGAATATGTTGTTCATTAAGGGTGATTTGGTAACACCCTTGTAAATTTTAGGGATCAAGTATAATAATTGTCCTGAGAATACTACTTGGAAATGAATTTTGGGGTTAATAATCATACCTTCCTTATATGTATTACTCAGTTGTTAAGGATGTAACCATTCATATTTGTGGTTTATAAATTATATATTCCCAATTTATGTTCACTTACAAATATAAGGGAAGAATATGTGTCTGATAATAAACCTAAACACAAAAAAAACATAATCACACATATCAAGGGTGATCATTACAGAAATATCATGTTCCATTATATCTTTACTTTATATCATGCATACAACATGTTTTTATTTTATAATTAATATAAAATCTATTCAGCTTAATAGGTCAATTTTTTTAAGTTAATAAGGAAAAACATTTATTATAAAACATTTCACACTGATTCACCCCCATCTCAGTGTGACTACACAATCTTACCAGGCACTTGAATTGGTATCAGAGGTAGGGTTCTTACATTTTTTGGATATATTTTCCCTAATTTTTATCTATCATTTATAATGTATTTGTTTAATGAAATTTGTGAGTTCCATATCATAGGAAACATAAAGGCTATATACAACCACTTAGTTGAGAACATGAGTAAAATTGAATATAATAGGGATGAAAACCACATCTATAAAGAAATATAAATTGGGTTCACTAGTAGTTGAATGTAATCAAAGAAGAAATTATTTTTAAAATCAGTTGATAGTTGCCATTTTGAAAGATTATGTTAATGTTGTAAAGTGAATATGTATATTAAATAAATTTATCAATTTTAATATAAATATAATAATTAGTTGATAACTATTCTTGTTATGGTTATAAGATATATATATTTGAGTATATGAATGTTTAATTGGAAAAAAATACGTTGGTAGAAATGGATGTAGATGCCATGGAAAAATAATTGGCTGAGAAGTTTTAAAAGTGAAACGCTCCAAAAAATATGTGGAAGGCAAGGAAAAGATATTATGGTTTTATATGGAAAAATACTTCTGGACTGAATAATAATTAAAAACTATAATTGAGGCTAAATCCATGAGATTAAAAACTAGTGAATAAAAATTCATCACACTATTAGAAACTCATAATCCTATCATTAAATTCACGAATTCGCAGATAGAGATAATGAATGAATGAGTGAAGAATATTAATAATTATCTATAATAAAATTTTAAGATGCCTAAAGGAAAAATTGATAAGATAATGAAATAATATGAATAAATAATTATTTTAATTGAGGTTGATAAAAATAACCTCAACATAATGTATCTTGATTTGTGAGTAAAAATTGGATAACTAAAAGTAAAATAAGAGGATTATTCTTATTAATTTGAATTAAGAATTTATTACAAGGATATATAAGATAATTGTATTATATAAGAAAATATTACTCTATATTATAGATGATATTTATTTGATCTAAATTGGGATTCACTACAAGATCAGAGAAAAATGAATCCCTTTCTTCAGAAGAAGTTGTTGGACTGATATTGATTCGATGAAAAGTGAAGGTTGAAATATAAATATTTTGACATATATTTGTGGAAAATATTTATGATAAAACGACACATAATGAAAGGTGTATGTAATAAATATAAGGAAATATGGTTCTAAAATATAATATTAAAATGAAGGAGTGTTTATAAAAAAAACAATGTATTCATACTTCCATGATTTTTATAAAATGGAATAAATGAGTACTTATTTTCTATTTTTGATTCTATAAAATTCTTTAAAATAAGCATATATTTTTTTAACATATCAATCATTAAATAAAAATAAGGCCAAAATTATGGGGGATAAAATTTTAATTCAAAATAATTCCAGATGAGTTTAATCTATATACATAGAAGAATGTAAATCTGTTCATTAAAAATAATTATAAATATCTTGAGAAATTTTATGAAAAATGAAAAAAGGGGTCATCATGGAGGTGAGTGTAGGTTTATTCCTACATGGAATGATTTATTTATAGTTATAAACACAATTCCTTTATATATAAATAAAAATTATGAGAGGAAAGATAATGAGGTCACTATGCTGTTTAGGAAAAACATGAAATAGATAAAACAAACCCAATAATAATAGTAAAAGGGATACTGGGAAAAAGTGGATATGTTTCTATTGGGTACAAAAATTAATCATAAGGTATATCAATAATAATTAAATGAATATTAGTGTTAATGAAATAAATATAAATTAGTTAATGAAATCATTTATTAAAATAAATTTATGGATTGATTTAATTGGAGACATTTGTAAAGAATTTGTTGAAATGCATGAGAGGACAACTAAATGCATACTTAAATATTTTTGTGATGCAATTTGGAAAATAGAAGAAATTTTTCAATGTTCATAAATAATGAATGTTTATTTTTTTATCCTATTCTATATTAAAAATGAAGATGGAGAAAATACAGGAGAATGAATATGCCTTTCCAGCTCATATGAAAAATCTTATTTCCAATAAGAGGAAATAAACTAAAAGAAGAATAATATGAATCCTAAGGAAAATAATTCATTAAAAATAAATGTAGAATAAAAAATGATGAGTTCTCATAAATATATATCTTAATTGAATGGATTTTACAGATTGGGAAGAAAATATTAACCTTGTTTCTCTTGTTAATAATTAAAGGAAAATTCACCTTATTTCTAAATATGTTATGTTTGTTTTTATTGATAAATAAAATTATTGTTATTGATTAGAGTTCATTTTTGTGAATATATATTAAAATAAATTATTACACTCCCATGAATTTACCATAGTGGAACAACCTAGGGTCGATCTCTTGGAGGCTGTTCATATGCACTGAATTTCTACTGTGGCTATTATAACCTGACCAATATAAAACAAACATATATAAAGAGGGTGGGTGGGTGTGAAAGGGGAATCTAATATAAATAATATATATATATATAATGAAAAACATAATTAAGTTAAAGGATTGAAATAATAAAACTATTCTTTAGAGTTCATAGTTATTGAATACATTATTCTCAAAGTGATATCAATATTTATTTCAATGAGGCGATGAAGACATGTCACAACTTTCCTTCACATTTGAATTGTGATTACCCCATTCTAATACATATTAATATAGGGAAAAAATATTCCAAAAACCATTTAGGATACCACTTTATTTACCATCACTACCCATTCCTTTTTTACAATATACAAGACATAAATAGTAAAGGGAAAGATAATTGATAAATAAAAAGAAGAACTAAAATATTATATAAAATTGGGTGAATTATCAATATATTAAATTTAACCTTAAATATAATTCTTATAATTGAATAAAGTGGATGAAATTTAATAATATGAAACTCATTCACAACACTTCTCCCTCCCATGAAAATCACCAAGGATAGTTTAATGTCTTTAGTTGAGATGTGAAGGGAACACAGTTAGAGAACACATAAGATGAAAAGAAGTAGTAGAACGAGAGGAATAAAAACTTATATATATGAAACATGTAGAATAATGTTACAGGAAATGAAAATCTTATAAATATACATAAATTTTCAATCAATGGTTTCCAAATCCTTGAATTGGAGGTTGAGTCTAAAATTATAATAAGAGGTGAGAAGAATTATCACTCCAAAACTTCATCTGAATGATATAACATGTTTTCCCCATTAAATATATTAATTATAAAAAAAATTATACATAGTTTTTTTCAATATTATCTCTAACATTCAACCAAAAATATTCAGATTAATTATCCTCAAAATTAAGAAGATATAGTATATTTACTTTGTAAAATTATTTTGTCTAGGAAACCTTTTGAATTTCAGTGAATAAGTTCCCATTAATTTAAGCGCTTGAAGGAGATAGAATCAGGTGGGGAAATAGTTAATGATGTTTTTCCATGATTTCTTATATATATTAATTTTAAATTTATTTTTATTTAGGTTATCACATTGTGTGATTTATGCCCATTATCAAAATTTTGAAGATTTATACCAAGATTTTGAGGTCTATATTGTGTGCTAGTTTTGGGCATCCGGATGTCAGATTGAGATTTGGATCTATTTTAATGAAATAAATCCCAAAATATATTAAATTATACAAAAAATTAATTTCACAATTTTAATTAGTTTAAAAAATTTTATGGCTTAATTATAAAAGTATATTATAATAGTTTGTAATAAAAAATTATTCCATTTTAAAAATTATCCTCAAATTACTACTAAAACCAAAAAATGTGGAAATTTTAAATTAAACAGTATATTAGTTGCATTAAAAAATTGAGTTATAGAATGAAAATTTTGAAAATATTTTCTTCATAACTCTCTAATACCTAATCATTTCACACAAGGACAATTATTGAATATCAAAATAAAAACATGCACAATAATAAAAAATAAGAAAACATCTATTAAATTTTCCAAAATGGAATTCCATCATGTATCATATATGAAACAAATTCCTTTTTTCAACCCTCATTATTAAATTCATTGAACCAAAAAAACATTCCATGACCAAATCACAACTAACTTCAGGTGGAATTTTATGGTACACTTCACTCAAGATAGATTAAATCTTAATTTATGATCATACATGCGGAATTCATGTATCACCATCAACATGTGACATTTATCATTTAAATACACAATGGGATATAAAATCTAATTAAGTTATAGTAACTTTCCATGTATTTTATATGACACAAGGTTTGGAGGTTTAATTATTTAATAATTTAAGGCTTGAAAGAGGAGGTGAAACTCTTAATTATAATACCTGAATATTCAAGAGAAGAAACAATAATATTTACAATAAATTCGGATTAAAATTGTGAATCATAATACATTATCCTTTTTTGAATTTTTAAATGATTCATTCACTGATTACAATGAATTATTTTTTCATAATTCTCCATATTTGTTCAATTTTTTGTTTTTTCTCATTTTTTCATTTTTATGGATCGTGAGATGAAAAATTAATAAAATGAATGAATGAAAATTCATTACCTTTATTTTGGAGAGGTTTGTGAGTCACAAAATTATGAATAATTAACAATTCAATCTGATCTCTATATTTTATATTTTTTTCCTTTTAAAATTTTTAAAGGAGAACTTTATGATAAAAATAAAGCATAGTTAAATGTTCACTCATGTCAAATTATATATTTATATACTAAAACCAATGATGACACACAACTCACACTACCCAGTAATGAAATAAATACAAATTAATGCACATGAAAGGGCCTTCCACCACACTCAAAATTTAATGATCCATGCAAAAATATGAAGAGTATAGGTCATAAAGGAAAAGTTGGCTTGTAATATGGATTAAAACTATAATGATATTTATGGATTTTAAGGGACAAAAAAAGTTAACTGAAAATTTAGTTCTTAATTTAAAAATTTGAGTTTCCAAAGAAATTCCTCAAGCATGTATTTTTTAACTCCTTATTTTTAAAGATAAAAATCCCATTATCTAGTTCTCAATAAAAATCTATGTTTCTCTAAACAATGTGTGGGTATTGTAAAAAATATTTCAAAATGGTTCATAATACCTCATAATACTATAAGGATATTCTGAGAAATTATTTCATGGTAATGGATTTTAAAACCCTGTAGAACACAAACAAATTCAATAAAATCAAGTTCAAGGAAAATAATTCCACAATAACAATAATTTAAAATATATTCCTCCAAGAATCGTTTCAAGTCTCTCAAAAAAAAACATAATTGTAAAAATTAATATGTTTATTCATTTAATATGAAATTTCACAAAAATTGGGGAAACTAATAAAAAAACAAAAAATATGGTTGACAATCCACCACACATAGATTTTACAACCCCACATTTAGTCTCAGTAAAATAAAAATTATGGTATAAAAACAAAGGTGTTGGAAAGATATAACATGGTATTATTTTGTAGTGGGGGATTTGGGTTAATCTACAACATGATTCAACATTAGTACTATAAATAAATAAAACAATAAAAAAATAAAAATAAAGGGAATCAATTTAAAGGGAAAAAATGATAGAACATGGTTTGGACCCCTATGTGGGTGATAGGGTTTTACTTCTACTAGTTAGGAAGTTATAGTTAGTCATCCCCAATCTGAATGTGGGTGTGTATTCCTACCAATGAACTAATAAAAATGATATAACAATATCCCTGAGTATTTTATTAGTGTGAGGACCCACAAAGAAAATAAGAATAGTCCTAACCCCATTAACATATAAAAGATAATTTGAGGTTAAAAGGGGGAGTGAAAAGAAAATAGGGGTGATCAATATTTTGATCAGCTATAGGAGTGACTTCCACTAGTGGTGAATATAATAGAAAAGGATGTGTACTATTTTTTGGTTTGGGTTTTAAAAACTATTCCAAAATTATTTCATGTTTTTCCACTATATTTATATTCATTAGTGTACAACTTGACTAGATCCTCCATTCTCTCCTTAACACATGAAAATTCTTCATATTAATCAACTAGGTCAATCTTTATTGGTACATAAAATACAAAATCAGATTAAAGGATATATTTTTATAGTTCAATATTAATAATTTTTGAATAAAAATAATTCTCATAAATTGAATCTCCCTCAAAAAATTCTTCCTCGCACTATTTTTTTCTTTAGAATGGCTATTGAGAATATATATTTTTTCAATGAGAAGTGGATCATCAAGTATTTATTTGAACTAAAAAATATATTATTTAAATGTATGTGGGACATGATTTTTATTCTCTTCATATTGTTTTTGTTTTCATTCTATCCTTTGAACCTTATCTTCTTCAAATTCCATATCCATTGACACTACTTTCTTTCTTTGTTAATTGAGTATTTTGAATTTATCTTCAATTAAAAATACATTTTATCCATATGGTGAGTATTTTTTCTCTTTGGTGATAATGTTTTATAATTTTAATATTCAATGAATCTTTCCTTCTAGAATCATCAAATATTATTTTGACAGATCAATAATATGAATAATCATCATAAAAATCCACCATGAACTATGAAATAAAATATTTTCAATATATATCTATTATTATTTTTTCAACTTTTTCTTTTGAAAAGTGTGTGAATAAGACCTTTTATTCCCCTTTAATAGTGATAAATTAATGTGAATATTTATTATGAATAAATATTTGATTAACCTCTAATTATTTTAATAATATAGAATAGTGGAACAACCTATGTTCAATCTCAGGGAGGCCTCTCACATGCACTGAATTTCTATTACCACTATTATAGTATAACTAATATGAAATTATTGTATATGAAGAGGGTGTTTTTATGATCATTTTAATATACATGTTATATATATATATATAAATGAAATGATAAAAATGAAGTAATAAGAAATAAAAAATGTAACTTCTCTCAGGTTTTCACAGTTATTGATATCATTATTCTTAAAGGGTTTTAAATTTTCAAATCAAGGAGGTGATCAAGACATATCACACATCACTTACACATTTGAATTGTGATTACCCCATATTAATACCTCTATTTACATAATAATACCCTTATGAATGCCATTTAGGATATATCTTCATTGATTATCACTACCCATGACATGATTCACTATATTCATGAGACAAATAGTATAGGGAATGATGATTTATAAATGAGAATAATAACTCAAATAATAGGGAAAATTGGGGAACTACTCACCATAATATAATTAACCTTTAGTTAAATTATGATAAATTATTAGATATATTGAAATTTAATCACATGAAACTCATTGAAATCACTTCTCCCTCCATCAAATAATTCCCAATGTTGGCTATTTATTTTTTATGAAGATGAATAGAAACGTAGTGACAGAAAACATAAATTGAAAAGAAATTGGAGGTTTATAGGAATAATAAATAAAATATATGAATTATTTATAATAGTATTACAGAAAAAATTAATCCAATAAATTTAATGAAGATGGACAACTGAAATTTCTAACTCCTTGAAATAGAGGTGGGGTACAAATTTATATAAATAGGGATTCCTATGAATGTTGGAACATGGTATCCCCATTAAATAGATGAATTAGATAATTTTATATTCTATAAATTTGTACAACATTCTATTAGTCATGCACCTGAAATTTTTTAACTTCATCGACCACCAAATGAATGAGTTACATGAGATTAAATTCAGAAAATAATTATGGCATAATGACTATTGGAATTATAAAAAACCAAGTTCCCATGAATTTATGGCCTTTAAGGATATATAAAAAGGTAGATAATAGAAATTGATGTTGTTCCCCAACATCATGTTTATCTAAATGTTGAATTTTATCACATTTGGGTAATCAGTTTGTGAGATATAGGTTCTTCTTCAAAATTCTCTAAATATATGGATAGATCTTGGGGCCCGAATAGTGAGAAGTTTTTAGTCCACAATATTCTTGATTGATTTTTGGATACATTTGAATGAAATGAATCCCAATATGTATAGAATATAATAGATTTTTTCCAAATTTAAATTATTGTAGAAAATGTTTTGGATGAATAAAAAAGTAAATTATAACAAAATAAAATCTAAAATTATGGATGTTAAGAAATTATGCTCAAATTACTTTGAAGACCAAAAAAAGTAATAATTTTCTATAAAATGAAAAAAAATATTAGGACTAAAAACACAATGTTATGGAAAAAATATGTGAAAAGTATTGGCTTCATCAGTGATGTAATTCCTTGAGAGAATTTAAATAGTATTGGAAATCTATGATCACATTATACATATATGAGATATCCATAATGACGTTATTTAATTAATATCATGATTCCTTCTTGAACACATGGATTTGAACATTATTATATATTGTATTTTACTATCATCGAATGATATTAAAATCAATAATTTCCTCCTCAAAAAATTAAAAGTACTATCATCCCTGATGGGGAGTTGATGAAGTTTATACTTTTAGGGGTAGTTGAGTTATACGACATCTAAATATAAATTTTTCATGTGAATTTTAAATTCGATAAGTCGATGAAATTTTTCAATGAAGTGGTATTCTATTTTCACATATTATTAAATTAAAAAACAATTATGGAATAAAAATAGAGAGATATATGATTTAATGGAATGGGGTAATAAATCTACAAGTGGAGAAACACACATAGGTTTGAATGACATTAATATATTTGTTGATTTTAGTGTAAGAGATTATTTGAAATGTATCTAAAATAATATTTCTAAGTCGACATGAAATGATATATTATTCAGGGAAAATTTTAAGTTCTAATTAAGTCAGTATTGTTTTCTACAATGCGGTAGATTATGGAAACCATATTTAAATAATTTCTTGCTCCTTAATATAGTAAAAGTGATGTTATTATTTTCTCTTGTGAATCAGGTTTTAATTTCATTAATTACAAAGATAATGGATAAAAGATAATTTTTTACTCATGATTGGATTATGGGTTCATTATAACATTCCCTTAATCAAACATAGAATATGGGAGAGAAAATATCCTTTGTATTTATTTTTAACAAGATTTAAAGAAATATTGGATCATTTTTTCATTGACTCATCTTTTTAATTTATGAGTATTGAATGAAAATCCAAAACTGGGGATTTATGAACCCAAATTATTATGATGATGATTATTTTTGTCAACAATGACGTCAATAAGTGAGAATAAAATTATTTTAATTAAGTTAGTAAACACAAATTTAAATAAATATATTGATGTACCACATAATTAATGAATAAGTTACTAGAAAGTGGATGATTAAAGAGCTAGTACAAATACTGTGGTAATATGATTGACCTAAAAGCAGAATATGTGTTTCATTATATAATTTTTGATAAATAAATTTTTTTTGGAATTCTGAATGTAACATAGGAGGAGATGTTAATTCATCATCATTATTCCAGATGAAGGAAGAGAATATAATTCTAGATGTATTATTAGTAATGATTAAATATGGAGTTATTTTTGTTTCTTATTTTAGGATTAAAATTGCATATATGATGATTTTTGGGTTGGAATTTATCGGAAATATTTAATATTACTAATGATTTATGAGATAATTTTGTACCATATATGTAGACGAGTTTGTGAAGTTGAATATAGTTGAAGAAGAATGATTTTAGCTGGTTAAAGCAAGTGATAAATTTTTTGATTATACACATTGATTAAATATATGTGGACACCACTTAGAGGATTATGATATTTGAATATTTGAATTAAGGGTGTTGAAATGAGTGGTTGGGTATTTTAGAAGTCAAATACATAAGATAAACATAAGGAATATTGTAGACCCCAATGTACCTAGAACCACCATTTCTAAAAGTGGAATGATTGATATTGATATAAAGATCTCACATCATAAGTTATAGAAGATGCCATTATGATACAATGCCAAAATACTAGTCATGGATATAGGAAGACGTGTACCTGAAATAGGATTTGTTGAGAATACATTTTGATATTGTGATAACTTGTATAAGTATACAATAGTTTCAAGGGATATTTTAGAAATATGTTGTATCTGAGGCTAACATGTTGAACTAGTCACTATAAAAGATATGTTTTTTAGTGGTGTTTCCATATAAAATGGATTATTCTTAATTTACCGAAATGTCCTAAAAAACATGGATAATTTAAAAGTGTGTTTTTAGCCATACTTTAAAACGTGCCAAATTTATAATTTTCATACAGTTTCATATAAATGTGTCTGATTTATATTCATTTTAAAATTTTAATAATTTATATTTAACATTGGTTTTTAGAAACGGTTTTTAAAAGTTCAATATTTTTTATTTTAACCTCATTTTAAAAAATGAATAAATTGTAAAAAACATTAAATGTTAATTATTTAATATATATATATATATATATTATAAATATTATGACAAGCATTATATAAAATTTAATATATGTAAAATCATATTGAATTTAAATTTTAATTGAAAAATTAACTTAAATACTATATTTGTGTGTGAATGTGTGCTTGCATAACATATAAATTAATAATTTCATTACATATATGTATATGATAATATTATATAATAGTAAAAATAACATTAATGAATAACTTATATATACATAACACATTTATAATAGGGAAAATAACATTAAAACTAAACATTATTTATATAAAATTGACACACACACAAACAAAATACACCCATACATACACACATAGATAAATATATGTACGGATACGTATATATATATATATTAACACACACACACACACCCATATATATATATATTAATAGATATAATGATTTGAATATATATGAAATCATATTACAAGTTAATAATTATTTATATATGTATATATGCATGCCTGTATGCATTCATGGATATTAATATATTAATTAATATATATAAATATTTATATTAGTAATATATATGTGTATAAATATATGTATGTATACCGGATTGTATACCTATATCATGTATTGTATTCATACACTAATTTCTATATAATCATATATATATTATTATATTATATAAATATAAATATAAATAAATTAATTATATATAAATTAATTTATATATTAATATACATATATTTTTACACACACACATGGATATTAATATTTTAATTCATATATAATTGTAGGCATAATTACCATATTATATATATGAATATATATTTACTTATATATATATTTAAATATATATATTTATATATTAATTTATAATTATATTTTTATTAATTTATATTTAAATAAAATGAAATATGATTATATATAAAAAAACACCCAAGGGAGTCTTTAAGGAATTGATTTTGATCGGTCACATCACAAGCTAAAGCTATGTGATGTACAAATTAAATTAATAGAGGCAAGTGGATTGGGGGAATGTACAGATTGAATGTATAATAATCCATAACAACAACCATAGGTGGGAGATACAATGTGTTGGTATATATGGGGGATGATGGTGGGGGATGTGACATCAGTGGGCTGTGTGTGTCGATATTTCTAGTGTATAAGTGGCAATGGTCAGAGGTACTATGAGGAAAAGACATGATTAAGGGTAGAAAGAAATTGTGTGAGGGTTTATTTATAAACTATATTATATATTTTTTTAATGTTAACAAATGGAAAATAAGTTTCCATGTTACTTACCCATGCTTTAAAGAAATGTGGGAATGTATTTTCACATTATAAGTGTTTCTTAGAAATATAGGTAAGTTATTTTGGAAACATGAACAAATTTATCCACATCTCATTTAATTCTAATTTTTAAAAATGTTGGGATGTAATGTTAAATTTATAGGTTTCCTCTGTAATGGGAATTTTGAGGGAGGGGAAATTATAGGGGGAATCACTGAATTAGGGGAATGTATTCAAAAAATAAAATAAAAAAACTATTTTGATTTTTTAAACATACCCATACAATTGTTTCTTATAAATTTAGGTACGTTAGATTGGAGAAATGGAATAATTTACCCATCTCTAATTTGATGATTTTTTTAATTTGTGGGAAATCAATTTAGTGATTTTTATAAACCTAGACAATAAAAAATATACTTATGGATGAATTTATTATTTATTAGTTATTGAGAAGTCTATATATGAGTTTTAAGATGGTTAATAATTAAAAAATACCCATAATTGAATGAATTGTTATTAATTTGTTTTTGAAAAAATGCCAAATTTTATTAAGCCTCGTTTAATGATTTTTTGAAAGATGGGTAATCAATTTATTAATGTCTATAATCATAGATAACAAAAAATAAAAAATTGGTTAAATTAATCTTTTATAGTTAGTTGGTGATAAGGAAAAATCTATGTATGAAGAATGATTAAAATTGATAAAATCTCATAATAGACTAACCAATGATTTACTTTTCTACAAAATAATAAATATCTTATATGTCAGATAAAATTTTAGAAGACTTCAGTTTGAAGAATATTCAGAAAGGCTAAAATTATTACAAAGAAAAAGGGAAACATTATTATTTAGGACGTGAGTCTAAAATAAATAAAATAGCCCCATGAAGAATTTCCTAAAAGAAATCAATGAAGAACATAGTTCTGGAAGATGTAAAAGTACAAAAGTATTATAATATTGAAAGTAGTAATAAATGTTTCAGGTGATATTGAGGACTGGAAGCATAAACAGAAGTAGAAGAATGATGTTGGAGTTTTGAAGTATAATCATCAAAATTTTGATTACCAAGAGGTCTAAATTATTCAATAATATGAAAGACTAACTCTGGAATATTTAGAGTCACAGAAGATTAATCTTGGGTTATCCTAGAAGGGTTTTCAGAAGATAATTTTACAGAAGCTAGAAGTGTAGAAGCAAATGATTAAGTAGTTCAAAAAATTTCAGTTAATGAGATAAAAAATTGATAAGATGAAAAATTTATATAGGATTGACTTATGATATTTAAAGGTTGTGGTAGAGTAACATGAGGGTTTTTGAAAGAAAAAATGAATATATAAAATAATATTTTATAGAGTTGAAAAAATAAATATGGTGATGTTGATCTATTCTTCATGAATAAAATATAATAAGTCTTATGTATCCCCTTAGTATTTTGAAAGAATACCAACATTCTATAGTGTACAAGATACACAACACCTTTCTTAAATGAACCATTAAATATTATCATTATGAGCCACCCATTAAATTAGATGGTATGAATATGATTAGCTTAATTATGATATATATATATATATATAATGTAACTATTATATAAGAATGTATTTATTAATTCTTAGGAAATGAGCATTGATGTTTTAGTATAGATATTTTATGCTTCAAAAACATGTATTTCTTCAAAACATGTTTTCTATTTCTTTATTGTGAAAAATATTAAAATTAATTTATATAAAGTTTATTTTAAAATATAATATAATTTTTGAATTCAAAATATTAAAATAACAATGTAATGATTTTTTTCATAATTTTCTAACATGTTTTATTTTTCAATAAATTGTTAAAAAAAATGATTTTTATTGAAAAATTTATTTTATTTAAAAATATTTTAAAAGGTAAAATTTTATTTTGAATTATTTTTTTAAAATAGTTTATTTTTATGAAAAAAAATAATTATGGTATTTGGAATAAATTTTATAATTAAATTTTATATAGAAATATTTGAATCCTAAAAAGGTAATTTTGATGAAAAAACATGTTTTCATTGAATTTTTCATTTTAATGTCAAATTAATTTCATCAAATTTATAAAATTACATATTGAAAAATAGATTCCATATTTTTAATCAGAAGGTAATTTTTTTTAATAGGATACTTTTACTTTTGGTCATAATAAATTTTAAGAATTAGAAATTTTTAGTATCGCCGAAAAGGTAAAATGGGTTAAATGCGGATTAAACTCATATAATATGGTCTCAAAATCAACCCAAAACACTTATTTACCCTATAAGATGATTATATTTCTTCCATGATCATCCCATTCTCTAATATATATCATCTTGGTGTCATTTCCCATTAACAATGACATTAATAATATTTAAGTAAGAGATAGAGTCAAAATGCCATTATCTTGACTTTAATATCTACGAAATTCTTATTAAAAAGTATATGTCAGTTCTGAATTTTTATTTTAAATATAAAATATTATTTTAATAATGTTAATTTATTTATAATTTTTAGGAATGTAAAGACCCAGAAATTTCAAGGATATTTTTTTCTTAAATACTTTAGGATTTTACGAGTCTGCAGTTTCTGAAAACACTTGATTCTGAGGCCCGGTGTGCCCGGAATCAATTTATGAAATTTTGTTTGGGTACGTTTAGTAAACGTACGTGCAGTTTTCTCTATCCTTTGAACCAGTGCTCAGAATTGAAATCTGAGGACACCGATGAACTTGCAGTGCCGGTATTCACTTAAGGGGATCTTTACCGTAGTTGTGTTTTATGCGGGATGAGAGTTAATATTTGGGGATTTAGAATGAAATAAATAAATTTTGTGGAACACAATTTTATTTTTGGAAGTTGGTTATTTCCTACAAAAGGGGATTTAGAGGTGGGGCCCACACCCACAAACCTCTTATGAGTGGATATTTGTGAGGTGGGGCCGACACGTGTCATATCCTTTTATCTCCCCATAACTCCCCTCAACTCCCTTTAACATCCCCTTTAATTAATTTTTGACAACCTATTAAAACCTTTGTACATCCACTTAAATGTGAAGCCTCACCATCTTCCATCCATTAATTTTTCCAACTCATTAATTAATTCAATTTTAATTTTGAATTAATTTGAAAATTCATGGAAATTTTATATTATGGGAGGGCCTTATTATTATTTAGGTTGGAAAATATTTGTAGGTGGGTTTAGAAATGGAGAGTTCTTCCACGAAGAACGCGAAGATTGCTCCCAGACTTGAAGGATGTGAAGTAACTTCTCTGATCTTCTTCTTCCACCGCGTCAAGGGAGGAGACACCACCGCGGGGAATGTCACCAACAATGATAGTTCTTTCTCTGATGTTGACGAAGCAACATCGTTTTCCGTGACAATGACAAACAATCCTTGATCGAGGTAGGGGGTTTATGTTCAATTTTTAATTCATAAAAATTGTTCTTGTTCTTTGTTAAAAGTTATGGTTTTTCTTTGTAACACCCAGAGATTTAATGATAAGTATTCTTTTTAATTTATTTGACGTCATGTGTTTTATGCTACACCAAGATTATCTTGTGCTATACGCAACACCGTATTAGCTTGCAGTATACGCAACACAATTCTTGGATCGTGTTACACACAATTTCAAGTTCATTTTATAGAAGTTATTCTACGCAACATTAAGTGTGTGTATATATATATATATTCAATGTATAAATGAAATATGGATGGATTTTGTTATACGCAACAGCAAAGGAGTCTTGCAACACACGCAACCCTGACTTGGCTTTCATTACACGCATTCGCGACCTTCCTCGATAGCGCGTGTTGTATGTAATACCAAGTTTCACTAAACAACGATATATGGTTATAATATTATCAAAAAATATCCATTATGAATAGAATTAACCACATTTTGAATTTTATAACATTATTATTCATCTTATAAATTTTATAAAACATTTTATGTGAACAAAATAAAATTTTCGGGTAAAATAAGTATTTTTCAAAAAATGCAGTTTTGCCGCCTTTTGATGGCGCACCCACTTTAAATATAGTTTTTGACATGTTTATAAGTTCAATTTTACAAAATAAAATTATTCTTTGTAATAAGGATAAAAAATATTACCTTTGATAAAATTTTCATATTATTCTGATAACTTTCATATTTTAATGAATAGTAAATATACGCTATATTTTAATTAAAAACAACTTTATTCATCGTAATAACTTATGTGGATAAATTTTAATATTGAATGGTTTTAAATTAAAAATATAATATATTTTTACCATGTAATATAATTTATGTCATTAGCCTTGATTTTACATTGAATTCGTAGGTTAAATAAATTCAATCTTTTGCAATGTTTTAAACAAAAACCCATTTTCTTTCGACAATGGGATTAATTTTAATTTAATTTCTGCAAATTTTGTGTATTGAATTTGAAAAAATGGATTCCATATTTGGAGTCATTGGGTTCAAATTATGTTAATACGCTACTTTTTATTTTTGGACATTATGAATAGTAACTACGGTAAAATTTATTAACCATAGTTAAAGGTAAATTGGGTAATTAAGAGTAAATATAAGATTATAAAATTACCCTAAAACCTTCCAAAATTTTATTGGATGACTAAAAGTAGACCCATATCACCTAAGGGTAGGATTAGAATCATTTAATGGACTTTTTCCATGAAAATAACTTAATTATTATTAAAACCAAAGAAGGTGACAACATGCCACTCTTTTAAATCTTATAAGTATATTAATTTTAATTTAGTGATAAAATTCATGAAACTTTGAACATGAATAGTCTCCAGAAAGATAATAAAATTACCTACATCATTTGAATTTATTTATAATTTTTAGGGATTATATAATTATTATTAATTATGACACAATAGTGATGCAGAAATTGTTTATGTAGTGAAAAATCAAGAATATAGTTTTTATTAAACTAATAGTGACCATAAAAGGCATAAAACCCTGACCAAAACTTATTTTTAATGTAACTATAAACCATAATCATCCAATGGTCTAATATTTGACCATTTGGATCCTTAAAAAACGATTATGACACTTATATTATTTTATTTTAAATTATGCCAAAGTTGTCACCTTCATAATTTTGTAAATATAACAATTTAAATATTGTGATTTTAAGATGATAAATTCGAGTAAAATTATTATTGTGAAATTTAATAGATTTATCTTCATAATAGGATTTTATTTTGAATTTTTATTCAAAAAATAAGTATATTAAACAATTATACAAAACTGTTGTAGTAATTATTTTATTAAGAGATAAACCAAATAAATGGTTTTAAAAATAATAAAATAAATATTATATTAACTATTTCATGTGCTCCACTAATTTTCTAGATACATATGAACTTTTATGAATCTATTAAATCATTTAGTTAGAACATATATTTTGTATATATTTTATTTATATTCAAATAAATGAATAGTGTCAAAATTGACACTATTGTTATTCTATAAAAATAACATATTATAAAATTGTTTAAAAATCACAAAAATATTTAAAAATTATAAATTTAAATTTATATGGTCTATAATTTTATAAGGTAACCAATTATAGAAAATTCAAAACAAATAAGTAATTATTTTTTATAATTTAAAATTTAGAATGTTATTACCGCAATTAAAATTAAATTGATTAAATAAGGATAAATCAGGTTGATAATGTTTAAAATAATTTCCTAACATGTCTACATTTTATTGGTCGATTAAATTACAACCCTATCTCATCTAATATTCTAATTTATTTATTTTTGGAGGTTTTTATGTGGGGTTATATTTATTATAAATTAATATTTTTAAGATTTCCAAAGGTGCCCCTCCCCTCCCTTATAAAAGGGAACCTCCTCCCTCTCTTCCTCACACCAATTTTATCCTTAAAGCTCAGCCAAACCCTGCCAAATTATCTTCTCCACTTCCCTAGAAACATCCTAGAGGTCCTGATATTCTTCAAAGACCAATTTTAGTGCCCTAAGAGGAGGTCTCAAAGAGGCTTTTCAAAGAAGAGGTAATGTCCGTTACCGATTCTGTCAACTTTATTTCTTCTTATACTTCTTCTTCTTTAGTTGTTTCATTATGAAGTAATAACATCAGTATCACTCATATACGGATATGTTATTATAAGTCTGGAACAACCCTATTTCACCATCTATCCATCCTACGGAAAACGAAATCACCGCGCGTGCGTACGTACGGAATACCGTCTCCACGCCGTGGTGTAATCTATTTTCCACCACCACCTTACTTGGATGGGTATAATGGTGTAAATAATAACTATATATTATTATTGTAAAGTGATATTGATTCTTAAATAGTATACATACACTCCAATACAATTCCATGGGAACGATATCATCGCTCGTGCGTACGTACGGATTACCGTCTCCACGAAGCGATAAGATTCATTTTCCATGTTAAAAATTCAAGAATGATTATAAAGTATATATAATAAGTAATAATGAAATATATGACTTAATAATGATACTGGATTTATGTACATATATATGTATGTCATATACTTGATTCCATTCAATTCAATAAGGAAACGAAAACAGCGTTCATGCGTACCTACGGCCTATCGTCTCCATGAACGGTGAATTTCTTTCCATTTATTGATCTATTATATAAATGTCTATTCTGAATATATATTATATATATATATCATGTTTCACATTATGGATGTAAGTAATCATGATCTAGGTAATCATATGAATAATTACAAGTTAAAACACGAACAACAAATGAAACGATTTTACCCAAAACGCTACTTTAACAAGAATTTACAATGGAACGGGTAATATAAAGTCATAAGTGAACCATATATTATATAATAACAATGGATATGATTCTGTAATAAGTCAATGACGTTATTTAAATCATTATACAGGATGTTTGGATACGTATAAAGCATATCGGACCTAAAGTAAGGGATAAATTTTCAATATCATTTTATCCGAGATTGCTTATACGTAAGTATTTACTGGGGTTATGTTTATCATCCATGACCATGTTTTCTAAAAATGTTTTCAGAAAATGTTTACTATTATTCAATGAATGTTTAAAGTCATTTTTACCCTTTATTGACTTTTTACCACATTGTATGAATGGAATCTTTCCTTTGGTTACCATATAAGGTACTTTTTGACTTTTCTGACAAAAGTACGAGGAGGATGTTATTTTTAACTTATACAGCATGAAAAGATTTTTACTATTTCATAACGCCTAATTTTCAAGAAGCTTACTCTACAAGATTTCATGATTATTTTCAACAAAACCCTTTTCTTTTAAAATGGCATTGAATTTTGTGAAAAGAAAATGATTTTAAAGAAGAAAGGATATTTTCCTCAAGAATTCATTTCAAGTGTTTTTCCAAAACTATTTTCCATCTAAGATGGAATTATTTCATATGTGAATGTTTCACGTAATATGTCTCTATGATTTAAATGGTTTCAATTTTCTTATGATGGATTATGTTATGATAGCATGATGTTTAAGAATCCCATTTTATTACATGGGTTATGATATGATGTATGATTTATGATTTTGTTGCACATGAAAGAATGATTTCATTATGAGATGGGTGGGACCTATATCTACCTCAAATGCATTGGGTAAAGATTTATACCTTATGAGATAGACATGGATGGAACGGAAAGTTAAACCAGTTCAGTAATACAGGACTGGAACGAGGAGTGAACTCGATTCAGAAAGGGACTTTGTCCACTAAGATGGTCCTGGAAGCAATGCCTTGGCTACTATGAAAATCATATCATGTGCTTAATGGTTTCCAAAATTAAATGTTTTATTCCCATGATATTTTATCATGATTGATGTTCCCTTATGATATATTCCTTATGTACTTCCAAGATTCATGTCTTTGCTCAAGATTTTGATGGTTAGATTTTATGTTCAAGTTTTTGCATTCAAATGTTTATGGATTGTTTTATGTTCTCTATGTTTATCCTTACTGGGCATTTGAGTTCACCCCTTTTATGTTTTCTTTTCCCCAGGATATAAAGAAAGGTTTTAGGTAAAAAAAAGGGTAAGATCTTTATTGGGAGATGTTGAAGATCTTTCACCACGATTAGAAGATTTTATTCCAAATTTCCAAAGACACTAAACTATTACGGTCCTTGTGTGTCTGTTTTTGTTATGTATTAAGTATTCCGCAAAAGTAATTTAATGTCCATGTACGTCAAGCTTTGGGTCTCTATATTTGGTATCAGAGGAAAGGTTTAGTCAACCTCTGGAAACTAGGATGCGAAAACGTTAGTGAGATCCCTAGAGATATTTCTAAGGTATGTCTAGGGATGTCCCTAAGGATAAGTATACGTATAGGATATAGTCCTAGAACTACGGTAACGATCTTAGAATTTAACCTAAGATGTTAGATATTGAGGGTGCTCCCCCTATACTATGTTGTTTTCCCTAGCATTAGTTTTTCCTCTCACACTATTCTTTTGGGTTTTAGAAAATGGCTGGAAATAATAAGATTCATGATAATGGAGGATATGACGGAAAATGGAATGATATTCTTCATGAGAAACCAAATGAAACGGGATTTGGAAATCCAAACATCGTTATTATGCCTAATCAGCAATCTCACAATATGATCAATAATCTCAACTTTGGTAAGTTTCCTGACTCTGATAATAAGAGAAAGATGGAGTTTCATGATGATCATAGAGGAAAGAAATTTCAATTTCCCTCATGTAAATCATGTGGGAAGAGGCATCAGGGAGAATGTTTCAAAGGAACTGGATGATGCTATGGGTGTGGAAAAGAAGTACACAAAGCCAGTAAGTGCAATGGAAAAGGTTCAGTTAACACCATGGATGAGGATAATGGTATTTCTAAGACATCAACAATGGTTAAATGTTTTAAATGTGGAATATACAGGAATTATGAAAACTAATTTCCTAAGGGAAAGTCTCATGAAGAGAATCTGTACGGTCGTATGGGTAGTATTTATGTTGATGATGATGAAGAGACTACAAATGATATGTGAGATGAAAGAATTGTTGAAGCTCGATCAATGGTTTAAGAAGGTAGTGGAATGATTACATGTTTATCAAGTGTAATGTTGTATAAGTAATCTCATGGTACTATGGAATAAAGAGACATCTGAGGATTGTTACACTGTTGTCTTTCATTAAGTTTTAAAAGTGTATGATTAATGGTACCAGTAACCATGAATGGTTATTCAGATATTTTTGGAAATTAGATGATATGCGCATAATGATGGGATATGGAGAAAATTGAATGCTTGATAGTATTAATGAGCTCCTGACTGATATAAGGAGAAGGTTATATCATGGTTTGAGTATATAGAATTTTTGGTTTTGGTATGTGGAAAGATTTAACTTTTGACGACATTCATGTTTTCACTAAGGTTTAATGGGTATTAATTTTTCAAGAGAATACATGATTAAGGTATTCACATGATTGGAATGTGACCAACAAGATAATGGGGGATAAATGATGGTTGGTTGATGAAATTTCAAGTAATAGTTTTCTTTATACTATGATCTTGGACTGAAGTATTTTAGATAAAGATTTGAATGGATTATGTTGGACATAAGATAGTATTGTTTAAGGATATAACTTTTTTCGATATTATTGATGGGATGTTATAGTAATGTAGTTTTATAAAAAGGACATCCTATAGGATGGGCGATAGCCCATCGCATCGGACAAGGCTGTGGGAATCGAACCCACAACCAAAGTGTGACTGGCCTTTATCGCCTACCCCTGGTCTACAGTAAGTCCCTAGTTAGTGTAAAGTAGTTTTATTTTATTAAGCGGTATGATAAATAAAGTATAAGTCCATTTTTGGAACCATATATGATTGACCTCACCATAAGATGGACTTATAAATTTTTATAACCATTTGTTTGAAACAGATGGGATGACCCATCATTCTATCACATGATCTGTTAACACTTCACAAATAAAAAATTCAACATCATTTCTTTAAGAGATGAAGTGGAAATTATTCCAAGCATGAACGACAATGAGATTGTACCAAAATCAAGCATGTATTTCTTCTAATTCAAATTTTCAACTTTAGGGAAATGATATTGAAAACCAAAAATGTTGTCCTGGTGCTCTTATATCTAATGAATCAGATGGTACCTTAGATCATCACAAATTTATGGCTTTGTGATTGTTGGTTTTTTCATAGCCATGTTCTCTACCACTCTCCATCAAAACATGATGGTTAGATTTCTCCTCCATATCCATATTTTCACCTTTGATCTCTTATGTGGAAAACTAGTGATGAGTTAATTTGGGTAACCGTTATGTTTCATAATTCACTTTTTAAAATTATGTTTTAGCATTCCTTTTTACAATTTGGGTTTCTATGAAATAAATTCTCAAGTAACAAACCATTTATAACCCCGACGAATTTCGAGGGCGAAATTCATTTTAAGGGGGGTAGAATGTAACACCCCGAGATTTTATGATAAGTATTCTTTTTAATTTATTTGACGTCATGTGTTTTATGCTACACCAAGATTATCTTGTGTTGTATGCAACACCGTATTAGCTTGCAGTATACGCAACACAATTCCTGGATCGTGTTACACACAATTTCAAGTTCATTTGATAGAAGTTATTCTACGCAACATTGAGTATATATATATATATTCAATGTATAAATGAAATATGGTTGGATTTTGTTGTACGCAACAACAATGGAGTCTTGCAATACACACAACCCTGACCTGGTTTTCATTACACGCAATCGCGACCTTCCTCGATTGAGTGTGTTGTACGCAATACCGAGTTTCACTAAACAACGATATATGGTTATAATATTATCAAAAACTAGCCATAATGAATAGAATTAACCACATTTTGAATTTCATAACATTATTATTCATCTTATAAATTTTCTAAAACATTTTTTGTGAACAAAATAAAATTTTCAGGTAAAATAAGTATTTTTCAAAAAATGCTGTTTTGCCGCCTTTTGATGGCGCACCCACTTTAAATCTAGTTTTTGACATGTTTATAAGTTCAATTTTATAAAATAAAACTATTCTTTGGAATAAGTAAATAAAATTTTACCTTGGATAAAATTTTCATATTATTCTGATAACTTTCATAATTTAATGAATAGTAAACACACGCTATATTTTAATTAAAAACAACTTTTTTCATCGTAATAACTTATGTGGATAAATTTTAATATTGAATGGTTTTAAAGTATAAATAGAATATATTTTTACCATTTAATATAATTTATGTCATTATCCTTGATTTTACATTGAATTCGTAGGTTAAATAAATTCAATCTTTTGCAAAGTTTTAAACAAAAACCCGTTTTCTTTCGACAACGGGAATAATTTTAATTTAATTTCTACAACTTTTTTGTATTGAATTTGAAAAAATGGATTCCATATTTTGAATCAGTGGGTCCAAATTATGTTAATAGGCTACTTTTTATTTTTGGACATTATGAATAGTAACTACGGTAAAATCTATTTACCATAGTTAAAGGTAAATCGGGTAATCAAGGGTAAATAAAAGATTATAAAATTATCCTAACACCAGAAAAATTTCTATTGGATGAATAAAAGTAGACCCATATCACCTAAGGGTCCGATTAGAATCATTTAATGGACTTTTTTCCTTGAAAATAACTTAATTATTATTAAAACCAAAGAAAGTGACAACATGTCACTCTCTTAAATAAGTATATTAATTTTAATTTAGTGATAAAATTTATGAATCTTAGAAAATTCATACTATCATGTAAGATAATAAAATTATCTACATCATATGAATTTATTTATAATTTTTAGGGATTAAATAATTATCATTAATTATGACACAATAGTGATGTAGAAATTGTTTATCTAGTGAAAAATCAAGAATATAGTTTTTATTAAACAAATAGTGACCATAAAAGGCAAAAAACCCTGACCAAAACTTATTTTTAATGTAAATATAAACACTAATAATCCAATGGTCCAATATTTTACCATTTAGATCCTTATAAAAGCGATTATGGCACTTATATTATTTTATTTTAAATGATGCCAAAGTTGTCACCTTCATAATATAAAAAATATAATAATTTAAATATTGTTATTTTAAGATGATAAATTCATGTAAAAGTATTATTGTGAAAGGTAATAGTTTTATCTTCATCATAGGATTTTATTTTTAATTTTTATGCAACAAATAAGTATATTAAATAATTATATAAAAATGTTGTAGTAATTATTTTATTAAGAGATAAACCAAATAAATGGTTTTAAAAATAATAAAATAAATATTATATTAACTATTTAATGTTCTCCACTAATTTTTTAGATACATATTACCTTTTATGAATCTATTAAATCTTTTAGTTCCAACATATCTTTTGTATATATTTTATTTATATTAAAATAAATGAATAGTGACGGAATTGACACTGTTGTTATTTTATAAAAATAACATATTATAAAATTGTTTAAAAATCACAAAAATATTGAAAAAATATAAATTTAAATTTATATAGTCTATAATTTTATAAAGTAACTAATTATGGAAAATTCACAACAAATAAGTAATTATGTTTTATAATTTAAAATTTAGAATGTTATTACCACAAATAAAATTAAATTGATTAAATAAGGATAAATCAAGTTGATAATGTTTAAAATAATTTCCTAACATGTATAAATTTTATTGTTTGATGAGATTACAACCCTATATCATCTAATATTCTAATTCAGTCAATTTTGGAGGTTTTTAATTGGGGTTAGATTTATTATAAATTAATATTTTTAAGATTTCCAAAGGTGCCCCTCCCCTCCCTTATAAAAGGGCACCTCCTCCCTCTCTTCCTCACACAAATTTGAGCCTTCAAGCTCAGCCAAACCCAGAAAAATTATCTTCTAAACTTAACTAGAAACATTCTAGAGGTCCTGATCTTCTTAAAAGACCAATTTTAGTGCCCTAAGAGGAGGTCCCAAAGAGGCGCTTCAAAGAAGAGGTAATGTCCGTTACCGATTCTTTCAACTTTATTTCTTCTTATACTTCTTCTTATTTAGTTGTTTAATTATGAAGTAATAACATCAGTATCACTCATATACTGATATGTTATTA
This sequence comes from Viscum album, assembly GCA_963277665.1. Taxonomy (NCBI): domain Eukaryota; kingdom Viridiplantae; phylum Streptophyta; class Magnoliopsida; order Santalales; family Viscaceae; genus Viscum; species Viscum album. The sequence goes on along the minus strand of OY728152.1, from coordinate 1,450,433,658 downwards.
TAAGTATGAAACAACCCAATTTCACCATCTATCCATCCTACGGAAAATGAAATCACTGCGCGTGCGTAGATACAGAATACCATCTCCACGCCGTGGTGTAATCTATTTTCCACCACCACTTTACTTGGATGGGTATAATGGTGTAAATAATGACTATATGTGATTATTGTAAAGTGATATTGATTCTGAAATAGTATAAATACACTCCAATACAATTCCATGGGAACGATATCATCGCTCGTACGTACGTACGGATTACCGTCTCCACGACGTGATGAGATTCATTTTCCATGTTAAAAATTCAAGAATGATTATAAAGTATATATAATAAGTAATAATGAAATATATTACATAATAATGATACTGGATTTATGTACATATATATGTATGTCATATACTTAATTCCATTCAATTCAATAAGGAAACTAAAACAGCGTTCATGCGTACGTACGGCCTACCGTCTCCATGAACGGTGAATTTCATTCCATTTATTGATCTATAATATATATGTCTATTCTGACTATATATTATATATAAATCATGTTTTACATTCTGGATTTAAGTAATCATGATCTAGGTAATCATATGAATAATTACAAGTTAAAACACGAACGACAAATGAAACGATTTTACCCAAAACGCTACTTTAAAATGAATTTACAATGGAACGGGTAATATAAAGTCATAAGTGAACCATATATGATATAATAACAATGAATATGATTCTGTAATAAGTCAATGACATTATTTAAATCATTATACAGGATTTTTGGATACGTATGAAGCATATCGGATTAAGGTAAGGGATAAATTTTCAATCTCATTTTATCCGAGATTGCTTATACGTAAGTATTTACTGGGGTTATGTTTATCATCCATGGCCAGGATTTCTAAAAATGTTTTCATAAAATGTTTACTATTATTCCATGAATGTTTAAAGTCATTTTTTACCCTTTATTGAATACTTACCACATTGTATGAATGGAATATTTCCTTTGGTTACCATATAAGGTACTTTTTGACTTGTCCGACAAAAGTACGAGGAGGATGTTATTTTTAACTTATACGGCGTGAACATATTTTTACTATTTCATAACGCCTCATTTTCAAGAAGCTTCCTCTACAAGATTGCATGATTATTTTCAACAAAACCATTTTCTTTTAAAATTGAATTGAATTTTGTGAAAAAAAAATGATTTTAAAGGAGAAAGGATATTTTCCTCAAGAATTCATTTCAAGTGTTTTGCCAAAACTATTTTCCATCTAAGATGACATTATTTCAAATGTGTATCTTTCAAGTAATATGTATCTATGATTTAAAAGGTTTCAATTTTCTTATGATGGATTATGTTATGATGGCATGATGTTTAAGAATCCCATTTTATTACATGGGTTATGCTATGATGTATGATTTATGATTTTGTGGAACATGAAAAAATGATTTCATTATGAGATGGGTGGGACCTATATCTCCCTCCAATGCATTGGGTAAAGAATTATATCTCATGATATAGACATGGATGGAATGGAATGTTAAACTGGTTCAGTAATACAGGACTGGAATGAGGAGTGAACTCGATTCAGAAAGGGACTTTGTCCACTATGATGGTCTTGGAAGCAATGCCTTGGCTACTATGGAAATCATATCATGTGCTTAATGGTTTCCACAATTACATGTTTTATTCCCATGATATTTTATCATTATTTATGTTCCCTTATGATATATTCCTTACGTACTTCCAAGATTCATGTCTTTTTTCAAGATTTTGATGTTTAGATTTTATGTTCAAGTTTTTGCATTCAAATGTTTATGGATTGTTTTATGTTCTCTATGTTTACCATTACTGGGCATTTGAGCTCACCCCTTTTATGTTTTCTTTTCCCCAGGATATAAATAAAGGTTTTAGGTAAGAAAAAAAGGGTAAGATCTTTATTGGGAGATGTTTAAGATCTTTCACCATGATTAGAAGATTTTATTCCGAGTTTCCAAAGACACTAAACTATTACGGTCCTTGTGTGTCTGTTTTTGTTATATATTAAGTATTCTACAAAAGTAATGTAATTTCCATGTATGTCAAGCTTCGGGTCTCTATATATGGTATTAGAGGAAAGGTTTATTCAACCTTTGGAAACTAGGATAAGAAAACGTTAGTGAGATCCCTAGAGATATTTCTAAGGTATGTCTAGGGATGTCCCTAAGGATAAGTATACGTATAGGATATAGTCCTAGAACTATGGTAACGATCATAGAATTTAACCTAAGATGTTAGATATTGAGGGTGCTCCCCCTTTACTATGTTGTTTTCCCTAGCATTATTTTTGTCTCTCACACTATTCTTTTGGGTTTTAGAAAATGGCTGGAAACAGGAAGATTCATGATAATGGAGGATATGACGGAAAATGGAATGATATTATTCACGAGAAACCAAATGAAATGAGATTTGGAAATCCAAACATCGTTATTATGCATAATCAGCAATCTCATAATATGATCAATAATCTCAACTTTGGTAAGTTTCCTAACTCAGATAATAAGTGAAAGATGGAGTTTCATGATGATCATAGAGGAAAGAAATTTCAATTTCCCTCATGTAAATCATATGGGAAGAGGCATCAAGGAGAATGTTTCAAAGGAACTGAATGATGATATGGGTGTGGAAAAGAAGGACACAAAGCGAGTAAGTTCAAAGGAAAAGGTTCAGTTAACACCATGGATGATGATAATGTTATTTCTATGACATCAACAATGGTTAAATGTTATAAATGTGGAATGTACGGGTATTATGCAAACTAATTCCCTAAGGGAAAGTCTCATGAAGAGAATCAATACGGTCGTATGGGTAGTATTTATGTTGATGATGATGAAGAGACTACAAATGATATGTGAGATGAAAGAATTGTTGAAGCTCGGTCAATGGTTTAAGAAGGTAGTGGAATGATTACATGTTTATCAAGTGTAATGTTGTATAAGTAATCTCATGGTAATATGGAATAAAGAGACATCTAAGGATTGTTACACTGTTGTCTTTCCTTATGTTTTGAAAGTGTATGATTAATGGTACTAGTAACCATGAAAGGTTATTCAGATATTTTTGGAAAGTAGATGATATGCGCATAATGAAGGGATAAGGAGAAAACTAAATGTTTGATACTATTCATGAGCTCCTGACTGATATAAGGAGAAGGTTATATCATGGTTTGAGTATATAGAATTTTTGGATTTTGGTATGTGGAAAGATTTAACTTTTGACGGAATTCATGTTTTCACTATGGTTTAATGGGTATTCATTTTTCAAGAGAATACATGATTAAGGTATTCACATGATTGGAATGTGACCAACAAGATAATGGGGGATAAATGATGGTTGGTTGATGACATTTCAAGTAATCATTTTCTTTATACTATGAGCTTGGACTGAAGTATTTTAGATAAAGATTTGAATGGATTATGTTGGACATAATATATTATTTTTTAAGGATATAACTTTTTTTGATATTATTGATGGGATGTTATAGTAATGTAGTTTTATAAAAAGGACAACCTGCAGGACAGGCGACAGCCCATCGCGTCGGACAAGGCTGTAGGAATCGAACCCACAACCAAAGAGTGACGGGCCTTTATCGCCTACCACTGGCCTACAGGAAGTCCCTAGTTAGTGGAAAGTAGTTTTATTTTATTAAGCGGTATGATAAATAAAGTATAAGTCCATTTTTGGAACCATATACGATTAACCTCACCATAAGATGGACTTATAACGTTTGCTAACCTTTTGTTTGAAATAGATGAGATGACCCATCATTCAATCACATGATCTGTTAACACTTCACGAATAAAAAATTCAACTTCATTTCTTTAAGAGATGAAGTGGAAATTGTTCAAAGCATGAACAACAGTGAGATTGCACCAAAATCAAGCAAGTATTTCTTCTAATTCAAATTTTCAACTTTAGGGAAATGATATTGAAAACCAAAAATGTTGTCCTAGTGCCCTTATATCCGATTAATCGGATGGTACCTTAGATCATCACAAATTTATGGCTTTGTGATTATTGGATTTTTCATATCCATGTTCTCTACCACTCTCCATCAAAACATGATTGTTATATTTCTCCTCCATATCCATATTTTCACCTTTGATCTCCTATGTGTAAAACTAGTGATGAGTTAATTTGGGTAACCATTATGTTTCATACTTCACTTTTTAAAATTAAGTTTTAGCATTTCTTTTTACGATGTGGGTTTCTATGAAAGAAATTCTCAAGTAACAAACCATTTAAAACCCCGACCAATTTCGAGGGAAAAATTCATTTTAAGGGGGGTAGAATGTAACACCCCGAGATTTATTGATAAGTATTATTTAGAATTTATTTGACGTCATGTGTTTTATGCTACACCAAGATTATCTTGTGCTGTACGCAACACCGTATTAGTTTGCAGTATACACAACAAAATTCCGGGATCGTGTTACACACAATTTCAAGTTCATTTGATAGAAGTTATTCTACGCAACATTGATTATATATATATATATATATATATTCAATGTATAAATTAAATATGGTTGGATTTTTTATACACAACAACAATGGAGTCTTGAAATACACACAACCCTGACTTGGTTTTCATTACATGCAATCGCGACCTTCCTCGATAGAGTGTGTTGTACGCAATACTGAGTTTCACTAAACAACGATATATGGTTATAATATTATAAAAAACTGACCATTATGAATATAATTAACCAAATTTTGAATTATATAACATTATAATTCATCTTATAAATTTTCTAAAACATTTTATGTGAACAAAATAAATTTTTCCGGTAAAATAAGTATTTTTAAAAAAATGCAGTTTTGCCGCCTTTTGATGGCGCACCCACTTTAAATCTAGTTTTTGACATGTTTATAATTTCAATTTTACAAAATAAAACTATTATTTGGAATAAGGATATAATATTTTACCTTGGATAAATTTTTCATATTATTCTGATAACTTTCATATTTTAATGAATAGTAAAAACCGGCTATATTTTAATTAAAAACAACTTTTTTCATCGTAATAACTTATGTGGATAAATTTTAATATTGAATGGTTTTAAAGTATAAATAGAATATATTTTTACCATTTAATATAATTTATGTCATTAGCCTTGATTTTACATTGAATTCGTAGGTTAAATAAATTCAATCTTTTGCAATGTTTTAAACAAAAAACCATTTTCTTTCGATAACGGGATTAATTTTAATTTAATTTCTGCAACTTTTGTGTATTGAATTTGAAATAATGGTTTAAATATTTGGAATTACTGGGTCCAAATTATGTTAATAGGCTACTTTTTATTTTTGGACATTATGAATAGTAACTACGGTAAAATTTATTTACCCTAGTTAATGGTAAATCGGGTAATGAAGGGTAAATATAAGATTATAAAATTACCCTAACACCTGCCAAAATCCTATTGGATGACTAAAATTCGACCCATATCACATAATGGTAGTATTAGAATCATTTAATGGACTTTTGTCCATGTAAATAACTTAATTATCATTAAAACCAAAGAAAGTGACAACATGTCACTCACTTAAATCTTATAAGTATATTAATTTTAATTTAATGATATAATTTATGAAACTTCGAACATGAATAGTCTCCAGAAAGATAATAAAATTATCTAAATCATATGAATTTATTTATAAATTTTAGGGATTAAATAATTGTTATTAATTATGACACAATAGTGATGCAGAAATTGTTTATCTAGTGAAAAGTCAAGAATATAGTTTTTATTATACTAATAGTGACCATAAAAGGCACAAAACCCTAACCAAAACTTATTTTTAACATACATATAAACCATAATCATCCAATGGTAGAATATTGGACCATTTTGAGCCTTATAAAAGCGATTATGACACTTATATTATTTTATTTTAAATGATTCCAAAGTTGTCACCTTCATAATTTAATAAATATAACAATTTAAATATTGTGATTTTAAGATGATAAATTCGAGTAAAAGTATTATTGTTAAAGTTAATAGATTTATCTTCATCATAGGATTTTAGTTTTAATTTTTATGCAACAAATATGTATATTGAATAATTATACAAAAATGTTGTAGTAATTATTTTATTAATAGATATACCAAATAAATGGTTTTACAAATAATAAAATAAATATTATATTAACTATTTAATGTGCTCCAATAATTTTATAGACACATATGACATTTTATGAATCTATTAAAGCTTTTAGTTTGAACATATATTTTGTATATATTTTATTTATATTCAAATAAATGAATACTGTCAAAATTGACACTATTGTTATTTTATAAAAATAACATATTATAAAATTGTTTAAAAATCACAAAAATATTTAAAAATTATAAATTTAAATTTATATGGTCTAGAATTTTATAAAGTAACCAATTATGGAAAATTCACAACAAATAAGTAATTATGTTTTATAATTTAAAATTTAGAATGTTATTACCACAAATAAAATTAAATTGATTAAATAAGGATAAATCAAGTTGATAATGTTTAAAATAATTTCCTAACATTTCTAAATTTTATTTTTTGATGATATTACAACCCTATATCATCTAATATTCGAATTTAGTCATTTTAGGAGGTTTTTATGTGGGGTTAGATTTATTATAAATTAATATTTTTAAAATTTCCAAAGGTGCCCCTCCCCTCCCTTATAAAAGGGCACCTCCTCCCTCTCTTCCTCACACCAATTTGATCCTTCAAGATCAGCCAAACCCTGCCAAATTATCTTCTCCACTTCCCTAGAAACATCCTAGAGGTCCCGATCTTCATCGAAGACCAATTTTAGTGCCCTAAGAGGAGGTCTCAAAGAGGCGCTTCAAAGAAGAGGTAATGTCTGTTACCGATTCTTTCAACTTTATTTCTTCTTATACTTCGTCTTATTTAGTTGTTTCATTATGAAGTAATAAAATCAGTATCACTCATATAATTATATGTTATTATAAGTATTAAACAACCCTATTTCACCGTCTATCCATCCTACGGAAAACGAAATCACCGCGCGTGCGTACGTACGGAATACCGTCTCCACGCTGTGGTGTAATCTATTTTCCACCACCACCTTACTTGGATGGGTATAATGGTGTAAATAATGACTATATATGATTATTGTAAAGTGATATTGATTATGAAATAGTATACATACACTCCAATACAATTCCATGGGAACGATATCATCGCTCGTGCGTACGTACGGATTACCGTGTCCACGACGCGATGAGATTCATTTTCCATGTTAAAAATTCAAGAATGATTATAATGTATATATAATAAGTAATAATGAAATATATGACATAATAATGATACTGGATTTATGTACATATATATTTATGTCATATACTTAATTCTATTCAATTCAATAAGGAAACGAAAACATCGTTCATGCGTACGTACGGCCTACTGTCTCCATGAACGGTGAATTTATTTCCATTTATTGATCTATTTTATATATGTCTATTATGAATATATATTATATATAAATCATGTTTTACATTCTGGATGTAATTAATCATGATCTATGTAATCATATGAATAATTAAAAGTTAAAACACGAATGACAAATGAAACGATTTTACCCAAAACACTACTTTAACATGAATTTACAAAGGAACGGGTAATATAAAGTCACAAGTGAAACATATATGATATAATAACAATGAATATGATTATGTAATAAGTCAATGACATTATTTAAATCATTATATAGGAGGTTTGGATACGTATGAAGCATATCAGACCTAAGGTAAGGGATAAATTTTCAATCTCATTTTATCCTAGATTGCTTATACGTAAGTATTTACTGGGGTTATGTTTATAATCCATGACCATGTTTTCTAAAAATGTTTTCATAAAATTTTTACTATTATTCCATGAATGTTTAAAGTCATTTTTACCCTTTATTGACTTTTTACCACATTGTATGACTAGAATCTTTCCTTTGGTTACCATATACGGTACTTTTTTACTTTTCCGACAAAAGTATGAGGAGGATGTTATTTTTAACTTATACGGCGTGAACAGATTTTTACTGTTTCATAACGCCTCATTTTCAAGAAGCTTCCCCTATAATATTGCATGATTATTTTCAAAAAAACCCCTTTCTTTTAAAATTGCATGGAATTTGTGAAAAGAAAATGAATTTAAAGAAGAAAGGAAATTTTCCTCAAGAATTCATTTCAAGTGTTTTGCCAAAACTATTTTCCATCTAAGATGACATTATTTCATATGGGTATGTTTCAAGTAATATGTCTCTATGATTTAAATGGTTTCAATTTTCTTATGATGGATTATGTTATGATGGCATGAAGTTTAAGAATCCCATTTTATTACATGGGTTATACTATGATGTATGATTTATGATTTTGTGGCACACGAAAGAATGATTTCATTATGAGATGGGTGGGACCAATATCTTCCTCCAATGCATTGGGTAAAGATTTATATCTCATGAGATAGACATGGCTAGAACGGCATGTTAAACTGGTTCAGTAATACAGGACTGGAACGAGAAGTGAACTCGATTCAGTAAGGGACTTTGTCCATTAAGATGGTCTTGGAAGCAATGCCTTGGATACTATGAAAATCATATCATGTGCTTAATGGTTGCCACAAATACATGTTTTATTCCCATGCTATTTTATCAGGATTGATGTTCCCTTATGATATAAGCCTTACGTACTTCCAAGATTCATGTCTTTGCTCAAGATTTTGATGTTTAGATTTTATGTTCAAGTCTTTGCATTCAAATATTTATGGATTGTTTTATGTTCTCTATGTTTACCCTTACTGAGCATTTGAGATCACCCCTTTTATGTTTTCTTTTCCCCAGGATATAAAGAATGGTTTTAGGTAAGAAAAAAGGGGATGATCTTTATTGGTAGATGTTGAAGATCTTTCTCCACGATTAGAAGATTTTATTCCGAGTTTCCAAAGACACTAAACTATTACGGTCCATGTGTGTCTGTTTTTGTTATGTATTAAGTATTCCGCAAAAGTAATGTAATGTCCATGTACTTCAAGATTCGGGTCTTTGCAGTCTTTGTCCATATGTTAATGCCTAACGTGGAGGGATCAGGATGAATGAACATGGCCCGACGACCCTCTTCTGTTCTCGTTATTTATAATTTGCAACTGGAAGCAGCGATGATTGAAGGCGGCGGCCGCACGCCTGCCGCATGTGGAAGAACTGCGGCCTGCAACTGCGGGCCGCTCGGCCAAAGGAGAACTGTCCAGCTAAAGATGGATGGGATGAAGGAAAACGACGGTGCCAGAAGGGGCGTCGCGCTATAGAGAAGCACAACCTGCTTCGGTGGCGAACCGGCCGACTCGTCGGCCAGTCAGGTAAAGGAGGCACAACACCCGAAGGTGCCGCGCAGTACGACAGTGGCCCACCCGAGCCGGCCTCTTGCGTCGATAAGGTGGCCGGTAGGGATGGCGGTGCCAACGATTCAAGAAATCGGGGGCCACACCCCCCCTCGGAGCGCTCGGCCTCTCCGGGCCGAGCGGCGGCCTGCCAGGCCGTGCCCTACCAGGCCGGGCTGCGCCTTGTCAGGACGGGCCGTGCCGAGCTGGGATGGGCCGTACCCCGCCGGGCCGGGCCGGGCCGCATGATTCATCGGGCCGGTCGGACCCTCTACCGGGTCAAACCCGCAAAAACAAGATCGACTCGACCCGCCAGCCCATTCGGCTTAACGGGCTGGGCCCGTTTTCACTTAAACCTGAATAACTCTAAGACCTTGTGTCCGATCGATGCACCATCTGTGGTACTGGGACCCTCGCGATGAGGTGGTCCTTTTGTGCTATTCTAAGTGAGTTTTGGACAAAATTTGAAAACGACTGGGTTTGGAATGAGCGTATTTCCAACTAGCCCCCCGGAGCAAAAATGCTAACAATTCTGAGACTGGGCATCCGATTGACGCATCTTCTGTCATGTTGGGTTCCTTTTTATGAGTCGGAACTTTGGGATACATCAATTCTGGACTTTTTGATAGTTGATGTGTCGACTCCTTTGGTCGAGGAGCCGACCCTACCGGAATCGAGCGTGCTATGTGTAGGAACCCTAGAGCTGGCTGCAACTGCAACGACTACCGTACTAGAATCCTCCTTGGGTTTGGCGATGACGAATACCATACTAGAATCCTCCATGGGTTTGGCGTTGATTACTACCACGATAGAATCCCCCGTGGGTTCGACGACGTTGATTACTGTTCTTGTATCATATGTGGGTCTGATAGTTTGACTTCTGTTCTAGTATCCTTTGTGGGTCAATAGAGTAGCTGGTCTAGAATCCTAAGTGGGTCCAATAACTTAGGTGGTTAAGTATCCTATGTGGATCAGATAGCTTAGATGAATCAGTGACTGCATATGATCATATTTATCACTTTACGAAAGATGTATACCTGTGTGAGCTGAGTCTTGACTTTCAATCAAAATCATCAATGTGATTGACTTTACTTCCTGTGTGGACTGGGTTCTGCTTGGGCATGAGAGTTGGAGCCGAACTGAGATTGTTAACTTAGGTATTTTCATGGTCATATACCTAAGTAGAGTTGGTTGATACTTCGTGATTTTATCTTTTCTTTTGTTGTTTATCCTTCGTGGATTATGGGAGACCTTCGGGGGTCTTGGGGTACCTACTGAGTATTGTATAGTCACCCTTGTATGGGCTATGCCCACACTACATTGTGTTGGATGCAGACAAAGGACTTCACTGATCGAGGTAGAGACTTGTCGAGTTGGATGGTACCCAGAGGTGGACCACATAACGAGACACACATGGAGTAGACGGATGGACCCGAGGTGCTAAGGAGACCATCTCTACCCACCCTTCAGGTGGGATTCTCGGAGGAGGACTCAGTAGTTACTATTTTACTTTACTAAAGTTGTACCTTCTTTTTAGTTGTACTGTACTCTACTATTGGTCTTGTATTTCTAGCCCCTTTCCTTTCAATACTTACTTTTGTACTTAGTTTTTCTTAGTGCTTAATTCTGTTGCGTACTCTTTTGTGTTTGTTTACTTCAACAAAGGCAATTCCTTACCTTTTACCGGAATTTATTCCTTTGGTGCTTGTCGCCAGCTCTTGGCCTATGGATGGCGGGCTTGGGATAGTCATGGAACGTGCCCCAAGGACGGATTGTGAAAAATTGGTATCAGAGGAGTCGGTTCAACAGAAAAACTCAGGACTATGATCATTCCTTTCTGTGAAGAAATAATTTTAAGAGTATTGAGTGTGGTTTTCAGTCTAGGGAGTCCAGTGTTGGTGCAGCGGTCGACGTATCCATACACCCGGACCTTGACCCTTGATTTCCGACTCGGTGCATGAAAACACTGATTGTATGTGTGTTTCAAAAAATTTCTTTGTGATTAATTTATGTCAGCTCACCAGGTATACTTTTTTGACCGTGCCACACCTGTTTATTTTCAGGATGTCCCCACTAAGGCAGCCAGCTAGGGTTCCAAGTTGCACACGAGATGGCAGCCCACCAATCGATGAGTCCTCGGTGCAGGGCCCCATCACAGTGGGGGCACCAGCGGTACTACTACCCGCTGAGCCACCAATACTACTGGCCCCAAAAGCAGAGAGTGCACGCCTCCTGAGTGCGTTGCATGAGTTTCAGTGACAGAGGATGCCCAGGTTCCACGGAGAGACGTACCCTCAGGCAGCTGAGGATTTGCTGGAGGCTATATTCAGATTCATCATATTTTTAGGGACACCAGCTGATCTTATGGTGATCCTGATTGTGAGTCTCCTGCACACAGCAGTAGGTATATGGTGGAGATTGATGCTCTAGGTGCATAACGATGAATCTCTACTTTGGATAGACTTCTAGAGTCTCTTATGATTGGAGTTTGTTCCATCCACCCTTCATGTGGTGCAGATTCAGGAGTTACTTCACCAACGACAGGGAAGCATGACAGTAGCTCAGTACTCAGACAGGATTACTGACCTCTCATGATACTCCACGGACATGGAAGATGACCATTTATTCAGGGCCCGAAGCTTTGAGCAGGGACTGAGGCATGGGATCAGGCCTTCAATGATCTCCCTCAGCATTTTGACACAGGCAGGAGTGCTAGAGGGAGCCCTTCTTGTGGAGAGATTTCTCGCTGAGCTGACACCAGCAGCGAGACCCACCGCAGGGCGACACATAGCAGAGTCTTCTATAGACAACAGTAGAAAGATATCGCAAAAGTCCAAGTGGAACAGGCCATCGGGAGAGCAACCTCAGGATACAGGTTTGGTTTTGTGGGGCACCAGAAACAGAGCCAACTATACGAGGAGCAGGCAGTGCTATGCATGTGGAGGGTAGGGTCACATGGCTCGAGGATGCCCGACCCATCATGCAGATGAGTACAAGACAGTGGAGGGACCTCCTAGGTAGAGGCCGAGGTTCAACTGTGGCGGTCCATGGGGAGAAGGAGAACGAGGCAGTGGAGCTAACCGATCAGTGGGTGGTGGATGACGTGTTGATGCTCTACCACCACCACCATCAGGAGGTCCACCCTGACCACACAGAGATGGCGGACAGAGGCAGGCTTAGCTCTAGGTAGTGAAGGCTTACCAAAACAGCACACCTGAGATGATTCGAGGTACTATCTGTGTTTACTCCACCCTTTCTGCAGTATTTATAGACACATGTGCGATTCATTCTCTTATTGTCGTTGCCCTTGTTCGGATCTCAAAGATTCCAATAGAGCCATCGGATCGATCCTTACGATTAGAGACTCCTATGGGAGTAGAATCAACGATTACCCATTGGTTCTAAAAGTGTGACCGTACTCTAGGAGGTGAGAGCTTCGACTGGGGTCTTCTTGAAGCGGCGTTGAGGCCTTAACACATCATCTTGGGTATGGATTGGTTGTCTACAATCCATGCTCAGATCGACTGTATTAGGTGAAAAGTGTGGTGTGTCCACACAGATGGGACCTGGTCCACCTTCACCAGTGAGAAGGGAGCCTTTGCAGTGCATGATGGACTTTTGCAGAGGAGAGGTCAGCTGATCGCAAATCAGCTGGCTAGTCTCATCCTCGGAATGGTTGATGTGCGGAGTCCAAGTTTTCCTATTGTGGTGGATCAGTATGCAGATGTTTTTCCTAATGATGTTCCTAGACTTCCTCCTCATAGAGAGGTAGACTTGTACATAGACCTATACCCTGGAACAACCCCTATATCTACTTCGGCATATCAGATGGCTCCCACTAAACATCATGAGCTATTGGTACAGCTAGAGGACTTGTAGGGAAAGGGATTTATCTTACCTAGTGTTTTACCCTGGGCTTCTCTGATTTTGTTCTCCAAGAAGGCATATGGGAGCTTGCGACTATGTTTCAACTAATGTCGCCTGAATCAGGTGACCATGAAGAACAAGTACCCACTCCCAAGGATCGATGGCCTCTTTGATCAGCTCAAGGGAGCTCGTTGGTTCTCGAAGATAGACCTTAGGTCAGGCTATCACCAGCTCAGTGTTCGATATGAGGATGTGTATAAGATGACCTTCAGGTGTCGGTATGGACACTACGAGTTATTGGATATTCCTTTTGGCATAACGAACGCTCTAGTAGTGTTCATGAGCATCATGAACATGATCTTTCAGCCTTACCTCGATCGATTTGTCGTAGTCTTCATCAAATAAATACTGATTTACTCGACTACAGAGGAGAAGCATGCCTACCATTTGTGTGTAATATTGGACAAACTCTGAGTGCACCAGCTTTATGGTAAGCTCTCGAAGTTCCAGTTCTAGATTCATGAGGGTCACTTCATGGGACACATCATCTCGGAGGCTGGAGTTGAAGTGGATCCAACGAAGATCGAGGCAGTGCTTGCTTGGGATCCACCCAGGAACGTGATGGAGGTGCGGAGTTTCCTGTTTCTGGATGAATACAATCAGATATTTGTTCTAGAATTCTCCAGAGTTACAGCACCAATTTCAGTTTTGACGAAGAAGGGTAAGCCCTTAGCGTGGTCAGATAGATTTCAGTAGAGATTTCAAGAGATGATATAGAGATTTACCAGTGTGCCCATCTTGAGGCTACCAGAGGAGGGATTTGGGTACGTAGTATACTCTGACGCATCAAGGACCAGACTCGGGTGTGTCCTGATGCAGGAGCGAGAAAATATCGCGTATGACTCACGGTGGTTGAGAAAATATGAGCAGAACTACGCTACCCATTACATGGTGTTTGCAGCAGTGGTCTTCGCCTAAAAGATGTGGCGACACTATCTGATGGGCGAGCACTTTACAATCTATTCTTACCACTAGAGTCTCAGGTAAATCTTCTAGTAGAAGGACCTAAACTTGAGACAGTGGCGATGGCTCGAGTTCCTCTAGGATTATGACTTTGAGATAGACTACAATCCTAGGAAGGGGAACATTGTAGCTGATGCGCTCAGCAGGAGATCGGGCATTCAGCTATTAGGAGAGGCGATGGAGCAGCCAGCCACGTGGCAGATATCCTTTGTGGATATTGATGGAGAAGCCTTTCTTCAGTCTCTCACAGTCACTCCTCCACTCTGTCAGCGAGTCAGGGAGGCACAGCATGGGGACAATGTCTGTGAGATACGATGTGCTCATATATCCTCAGGACAGGAACCTGATGGATTTTCTGAATAAGGGGAGCATGTCATCCTCTTCAGGGGATGCACCATGGTACCAGTTGCATTATAGGAGGAATTGATGAGGGAGTTCCACATTTCTCCTCTAGTGGTACATCCAAAAGTGGGAAAGATGTGTCAGGACCTCAAACGATAGGACTGGTGGCCAGGTATGAACAAGGCTATAGCAGAGTTCGTTTCATGATGCCTCACTTGTCAGCAAGTGAAGGTGGAGCACCAAGTACCAGCAGGCTTGGTATAGCTTTTAAAGGTCCCAGAGTGGAAGTGGGATGGAATATCTATGGATTTCGTGATGGGTCTTCCACATACATCCAGAGGACACGACTCTATTTGGGTGATCGTAGATGGACGCACCATGTCGGACCACTTACTACCGATCAGAGAGCAGGGCTCGGTAGAGATCTTGGGACTCCTCTGAATTCAGGAGATCATATGGCTTCATGGTGTTCCATTCTCTATCATTTCTGATCGAGATACTTGATTTACTTCCATGATATGGAAGGGATTATAGGAGGATTTTGGGACGGAGCTTCGCTTGAGCACCACCTTTCATCCTCAGATGGATGGACAGAATGAGAGGACCATTCAGACTCTCTAGAACATGCTACGTGCATGTGTCCTCAACTTTGGTCACAGATGGGAGGATCATCTACCCTAGGTGGAGTTTACGTACAACAACAGCTACCACTACACCATCGGGATGGAACCTTACGAGGCACTGTACGACTGACCTTATAGATCACCTCTGTGCTAGACTGACCCAGGGGAGACATCACTTGTAGGACCATAGATGGTTTAGGCTATGACGGAGAAGGTGCAGATCATCCAGGAGTTCATAAAGAATGCACAGAGTAGACAAAATTCCTATGATGATAGAAGATAGAGACCACTGGAGTTCAAGGATGGTGAACAAGTTTCCTATGGGTCTCACCTCGACGAGGTCTATGGAGATTTGGATGGGGAATCAAGTTATATCCATGCTTCATCGGGCCATTCCAGGTCCTTCGCAGAGTAGGCGAGGTGGCTTACCACCTGGCCCTTTCACCTTAGTTGCACCAGTTGCATGACATCTTCCACGCATCTCAGCTGAGGAGATACGTGCATGACTCGAAAAACATCATCATTCAAGGGGAGATGGACATTGATGCTGGGGAGACATTCGTGGAGGTCATGGTGGATATTGAGGATAGACAGGAGTGGGTCCTACGTGGATGATCAATTCCTCTGGTGCGGATTTGCTGGCATCACGAGAACCTCCAAGAGAGCACATGGGAGCAGGAGACTCAAATGTGAGCTCAGTACCCTAATTTGTTTCCCTACTATGTTGTAGCTTTACTAGGGTGTAAAGCCCTGAGGTCGGAGTAATGTAAAGACCCAGAAATTTCAAGGAAAATTTTTTGTTAAATACTTTGGAATTTTTCGAGTCTGCGGTTTCTAACGGCAATTGATTCTGAGGCCTGGTGTGCCCAGAATAAATTTCTAAAGTTTTGTTCGGGAATGTTCAGTAAAGGTACGTGTGGGTTTTTCTATCTTTTGAACGGGTGCTCTGAATTGAAGTCTGAGGACACTGATGAACTCATAGCACCAGTATTCGCTTAAGGGGTCCTTTACCACAGTTGCGTTTTATGCGGGTTGAGAGTTAATATTTGGGGATTTAGAATGAAATAAATAAAACTTGTGGAACACAATATTATTTATATAAGTTGGTTATTTCCTCCCAAGGGGAGTTAGAGGTGGGTCTCACACCCACATAACCTCCCATGAGAGGATATTTTTGATGTGGGTCCCACACGAGTCTTAACCTTTCATCTCACCATAACTCCCCTCAACTCCCTTTAACATCCCCTTTAATTAATTTTTGACAACCTCTTAAAAACTTTGGACTTCCACTTAAATGTGGAGCCTCACCATCTCCCATCCATTAATGTTTCCAACTCATTAATTAATTCAATTTTCATTTTTAATTAATTTGAAAATGTATGGCAATGTTATATTATGGGAGGGCCTTATTATTATTTTGGTTGGCAAATATTTTTTGGGGGATTTAGAAAGGGAGAGTTCTTCCACGAAGAATATGAAGAACGCTCCCCGACTTGAAGGACATGAAGTAACTTCTCGGAACTTCTTCCTCCTCCACGTCAAGGGAGGAGACACAACTGCGGGGAACGTCACCCACAACGATGGTTCTTTCTCCGATGTTGACGGAACAACATCGTTTTTCACAACTACGACTAACAAGCCTTGATCTAGGTAGGGGGTTTATGTGCAATTTTTAATTGATAAAAATTGTTCTTGTTCTGCGTTAAAAGTCATGGTTTTCTTTTGTCATATGATACTGCCTAACATATAGGGAATGGGTCGAATGAACATGGCCAGAGGACCCTTTGTTGTTCTCATTCTTTTTAATTCGCAATAGGAAGAGGCGACGATCAAAGGCGGCGGCCGCACACCAGCCACGTGTAGAAGAACCGCAACCCGCAACTGTGGGACGCTAGGCTGAAGGAGAACCGGCCCGCTAAAGCTGACCGGGATGAAGGAAGACTATAGCACCACAAGCGGCGCCGCGCTGCGGAAGATCGTGGGCCGCGATCCGCGGGCCGCTTCAGCGGTGAACCGGTCGGCTCGTCGGCCGACCGGGTGAAGGAGCCACGGCCCGCGAAGGTGCCGCAAAGCAAGAACGCTGCCCGATCGAGCTATCCTCTTACACCGGGAAGGTCCACCGGCTTCAGCCGACCAGTTGGGATGGGGGTGCATCTCAGCACCGCCGGTTCGAGAAAGCACCCCCCCCCCCATCAGACCACTCTGCCCCTCGAGCCGCGACCAGCTGGGCCGCGCCCTGCCGGGCCGCACCAACCTGGACCGGGCGGCGCAATTCACCGGTCTAGTCCGACCCTCTTCCGGGTCGGACCTGCGAAAACTGGATCGACTCGACCTGCCAGCCCACTGGGATTAATGGGCTAGGCCCGTTTTCACTTAAACTTGAATAACTTTAAGATCACGTGTCAGATCGACGCACCATCTGCGTCACTGGGACCCTCGCGACTAGGTGTTCCTTTTGCGATAATCTATGAATGTTTTATAAAAAATTGGAAAATGACCAGGTGTAGTACGAGCGTATTTCAAACCGAGCCCCCAGAGCAAAAATGCTAATAATTCTCAGACCGGGCGTCCGATTGACGCACTGTATGTCACGTTGGGTTCCTTTTTAAGAGACAGAAATTCGAGATACATCATCTCTGGACATCATGATAGTTTATCTATGTAACCGTTACCTCGAGTAGTGGACCTTCTTGGAATCGAGCGTGCTGTGTGCGGGAACCCTAGAGCTGGCTGCGACTACAACGACTACCGTACTGGAATCTTCTATGGGTTCGACGATGAAGACTACCATACTGGAATCCTCCGTGGGTTCGACAATGATGATTACCATGCTGGAATCCTCTGTGGGTTCGACGACGATGATTATTGTTCTTATATCCTTTGTGGGTCCGACAGTTTGACTTCTGTATTGTATCCTACGTGGGTCCGACAGAGTAGCTGGTCTAGAATCCTACGTGGGTCCGACAGCTTAGCTGGTCTAGTATCCTATGTGGGTCTGACAACTTAGATGAATTAGTGACTCTATCTGATCATCTTTATCACATTACGAAAGATGTATACCTGTGTGAGATGATTCTTGACATTCAATCAATATCATCGATGTGATTGACTTTACATCCTATGTGGACTGGGTTGTGCTTGGGCTCAAGAGTTGGAGCCAAACTGAGATTGTAAACTTAGGTTTATGTATGGGAATATACCTAAGTAGAGTTGGTTGATACATCGTGATCGTATCTTTCCTTTTTTGGTTTATCCTTCGTGGATTATGGGAGATCTTCAGGGGTCTTGGGGTCCCTACTGAGTATCGTATTCTCACCCCTGCATGGGCTATGCCCGCACTACATTGTGTTGGATGCAGATGATGGAAATCACTAATCGAGGTAGAGACTTGTGGAGATGGATGGTACCCAGTGGTGGACCACTTGAGGGGACATAAACTGAGCACACAGACGGACCCAGGGTGCTGAGGGGGACCATCTGTACCCACCCTTCAGGAGGGATTCCCAGAGGACGAATCAGTGGTTGTTGTTTTACTTTACTATAGTGGTACTTTCTTTTCAGTTTTACTGTTCTTTACTGTTGGGCTTGTATTTCCGGCCCCTTTCCTTTTAGTATTTACTTTTGTACTCAATTTTTCTTAGTGCTTACTTCTGTTTCATACTCTATTGTGTTTGTTTACATCTATAAAGGCAATGCCTTCCCTTTTATCATGATTCATGCCTTTGGTGCTTGTCGCCAGCCCCTGGCCTATGGGAGGTAGGCTTGGGGTAGTCACAACACGTGTCTCGAGGACGGGTCATGACAAGGAATTATATAATTACCTTAAATAGTGATGCAATGCTAATACAATATTTATTCAATTAACATAAAAATAATATATAAGATTTTAAAAATAATAAAATAAATGTAATTTAGAAAGAGTATTGTGTAAATAGAATTAGTTAGATATTTATTACTTATTAGTTATGTTTAAAGTAATTATATTATAATTTATTTTTTTCTTGGTGACTTTAATGTCAAAAAAATGAATATTTCAAAAAATTAAAATAAAGATATTTTATGAAAATATTATTTTATTTAATTACATTAAAATTATAAAAATATTTCAAGTGGATAATTAGGATAATATATGGTTTAAAATTAAATCCTTTTTAAATATCTATGGTTATAGTCACCTTGTAAGGAAAATTATAACCCTTTAGTAGTGAAAACATTTTTATCATGCTTAAGGTTAAAATGTGTTAAGTTAGGGGTTAAACCAAAAGATAATGTTTAAAACACCACATAAAAATTTAGAAATTATATTGGTGTATTATATTAAAAATATTTCTAAAATTATATTTTTATATACATATATTTCGATGCACGTTTCATGAGAATGAAATTTTATATTTTAATTTTTTAAGAAATTCCATTTGTGTCCTCTTTCTTCCTTATAAGAAAACACAAATCCTTCAACTTATTTACAAATACTGGATCCATATATCTTGAAAATAACCTAAAAATATATTATAAACTTTCTTATAGTCACTATACTGGTGGTGGTATCCCCAAAACACCATACCTAGGATCCATAAAGGATATCTAAAGTTGTTTTTTCAAAGAAGAGGTAATCGCCTTAACCGATCACTTTATATTTTTTTACTTCTCCTATTCCACCTATAAATCAATAATATTTATCATAAAATAAGATACTAATTATAATTAATATATATAAATGTTATTATTTTTATGAAATCACCATTATACACCCACTTTATCATCAAATGGGAAGTGAATGTATCACTCGTGCTTACAGACAACATACCGTCTCCATATAGTGATACAATTCATTTTACAACACAATATTTTATTGATGGTTTTTATGATGGAATTAATTTTTATATATGTTAATTATGATGCAATTATAAATTCTTAATTATAATATCACATTTACTTTCTCACATTTAAATCTGTTGGAAAACAACAATGGCACTCATGTGTATATGTGGACTACCACCTCCATGAAGTGATGTGTTTTTTTCCCTCTACACATTATTTTGATGGTAATAACGAGAGATTTAATTAATATACATTACACATATGATATAATAATTATTTTTTAAAGTTAAATTACTATTTACCTTTCATTAGTTTCAACTTTCAAAAAGTGAAAAAGGGATCATACCTACATTAGACACACTATATCCATAAACCGTGTAATTCATTTTTCGATATATAACTATTATGGATGAATATAAATATATATTTATAATTTATATATATTATATTTCCGTTAAATTTAAAATTTTTGAGATTGTGTAACTATATTCAACGTACAAGTACCAAAAATACAAAACATAAATTCTCCAAAAGAACAAAATAGTTAACACCTGGAAAAAATGATTTTAATAAGGGATTTTTTAAATATGATCTAAAAATATTTTAATGGGATAATATATGAAAATTTAAGTATGTACATGAATATAATAAAGAATTATAATAAATTTAAATTTATTATTATGGATGTTATAGTGATTTTTTGGAAAGTGTAACTCAAGGTCAGGGTCATTCATCTCAAATTACCTCCTTTGGGACATATGTTATTTCATGAACCTATCTAGATTTATAAGTGTAATTAATGAGAGAACCCTGAGAGGGGAGTGGTGAATATGGGTGTACAAATTTTCTTTTAAACTTACAGATATTGTTCCCATGTTGGTAAGAACTTGTTAAAACTGTACGATGGATTAGAACAGTAATAAAACAATCACATACAGATAGAAAACACGTCACTTTTACATGGTTCACTACTAAGGTCTAAGTCCAGGGAGCATACACCAATAATGTGTTTGTCATATCTAAATCCACTAATCATCACTAGTTTTGGAATAAAAAAGTTTAAAAATATTCCCTCTATATCAATATCACTTCCTTTATAATGTTTTAAATATATCCCACTACGTCCCTCAAATAACTTATGTTGAATCCACTTAGCTCACAGATTTGAGATAAGTCTAACTGAGTTTAACGACATAAAGGTTTCTTCAATGTATTGGATTTAATGTTGTTGTCCCTATCATAGCATGAGACTATGCGTCCATTTAATACTCGAGTCGATACTATTTGAAAGCCATTTCCACTTAAACCTGATGTTTAACACTACCTTTTGTGAATCTCCTTCACAAACTTCACGGCCTTTTCAAATCGTTCTCCCTTTGCAGAACAAACTAAACCTAATATTCAATGTTTAATTTCACAAAGTGCATTCACGAAGATCATTTCCAAAGCTTAATAACTTTATGAAGAACCCCTATCTTTGTGGAAAAAACTCCATCATGAAGCCCAAAAAGTCCACATAGAATATCCCATTATAAAAAATCTCCCTTTAATAAAAAACATTGGCATCAGTCCTGGCTCGAAATGTATTCTCATGAGGCTCACACTTGCATAAATTTTCCATTTCACAAAGAAACCATGGCTTCACAGAATGAGTGATATTTTGGATTTTTTGTGGAAAAATTCATTCGGATTGAAGGGTGTCGCCTCATATTTATAGGCTCATCCATTCTCAAAGACCCACTGCCTCTTTGCATATTTTCCAGATCCTTCAAAAAATGTCTTCGTACCAGTCCTCTCATCAAGATACAGTAGTTAAATTTGATGTCATCATGAATATTTTAGTCAAAACCTTCATGAACCCATGATTCTTCAATTCTTATAGTCATAAAGGTCACTATCATCGATCACAATGCTCGAATTATATGCCATTCATGATTCTCATCATAATCGAGGAGATCACAATCATAAATCTTCAATCCTTCTCAAAACAAAATTCCCAACTACAATATTCACAAAACTAACTACTTTTCCATATTTTCATACGTCCTTAATGAAAAACTATGTTTAATAATTTAATCAAACCTTTAAATTTTGGACTCCAAAAATTTGGAAAACATTGAGAAACTGTACCACCTTCAATAATAATGTTAGCATGAACTATATAATACCTTTCCTTGCAAACTCCCTGATCTTTCCTGTGAGTATTGATAGAAAACACAAACCATATTCTATTTCTAGAAAAGAACATCCCTAGTTCTAACAATAAGGTGATTATACTTCCAATTGACATGTTATATCATGATTTTATGTATTTTTCATGATATTTATTGTTTTTATTGATTTGGGATTATTATAAAAATGCTACGAAAGTGGTAAGGGTTTTTTATAATCCCAATTTTTATTGTGGATATTTATGATTAAGTTTATAATAAATAAATATTATGACATAACATAAAATAAATTCATTAATTATAATATAATTAAATAAATTCTTGAGAATACTTGTTTTTCTTTTAATCTCTTTACTTTATGTGTTTAATATACTAAAAGAATTTATTTTAATGTAAAATTACTTAATTGTTTTTAATATTATGCTATTATTGTTTAAATTCATTTTTAACCATTGTTAGGTTTGAAAAAATGTTTCTAAAACTATATGGTTTTGATTTTTTGAATGCGGTATTTTTTTTAACTTTTTTCTAATAATTGAATTGATTTTTTAAAATAATAGAGCATGATCAAAATTTACTATTTTAATGAACAATTAAAATGATAAAATTTAAATTATAAATTTATAAGATTATTTTCAAAGAAATGGATTTTCACAATATTTTTTGAATTTATAGTTTTATATTTTATTCATCAAAGACAACAACATTTGATTTGAATTTTTATTTACTAGGGATATGATCCCAGGGAACCATCCTTATTAATTATATAGATAGATTATGATTATGATGATATGATATTTATGAAACCCAGTTTTTTCAACCAATTATGCTATGATTAAATGAGGAATTGTTTATGAAATCCATTTTTTAATAGGCTATTCTATAATAAAATGTTTATAAAAGGTATTAATTTTAGTGGGTTCTAATATGATTAATATTAATTGATCTTGTGATAAAACTTTTTATGAAATTCAATATGTGATGGTTGGGCCTAAAATTATATATCCCTCTAATGCATTGGATAATGATTTATACCACCTATGATAAGCATGACTGGAATGGGGATTGAACCCATTCCAATAAGAAACTCTATCCACAATGATAGTCTTGGGAGTGACACTTGACTACTTCATTGGGATTTTGAGTAAACCCAATACACCACGATATTATTAATAGTGAAAAATAACAATTATAGAAATTATTTTCTATGAATATCTATATTAAAAAAAATACATTTTTTATTCTATTTTAATGAACTTATAAATAATGTTTTGTCACACCCAAGTATTTATTTTAATTCTTGTTTTTAGTTTCAGTTTGGGTATTGAGTTTTCTCCTAAGAACTAGGTGTGACGAGTTTCAATTTTTATGGTATTGATTCCATTTTTTCTTGGTCTAGTTATTTCATATGAGTTTCCCTTTTAATTTTGAAGAAAAATGCATGTTTTGGGTTGAAAATGTGTGGCTCACAGTTGGTGCACAGTTAGTAGAATCCATGCACCTTG
The DNA here is from genome assembly GCA_963277665.1 of Viscum album. Classification (NCBI taxonomy): domain Eukaryota; kingdom Viridiplantae; phylum Streptophyta; class Magnoliopsida; order Santalales; family Viscaceae; genus Viscum; species Viscum album. The sequence continues at coordinate 1,450,409,890 of OY728152.1, read as the reverse complement.
GCCTAGGAAACCATTCGTTAGGTATGGGGTCTCAGGCAGAAGCTACTACATGGAAAGTCCAGACATGTAGACTAATTTTTCAATAGGTTATAACTTATGTAGATATTGATGAATGGTCTCCACAATGTTTGACTAACTGTGCGGACTAACCATGATTCCATCCCATGTCATTAAAATTCAGTTTCCCCCTTTCACTCTCCATGATTTTTTATCCCTAAACCCCATTTCATCTCTTCCATCAGCCTCATCCTCCCAAGGCGCCTCTATCTCTTCTATTTTCTCCCTTAGACCCCCATTTTTGGGGTGATTTTGGTTCATATTCTTCAGGAAAACTCCATGTAAGTGTATTCTCCCATGTTTATTTCTTATATTAGGGTTTCACCACTTCTTTCAAGGGGATTCATTTTTCTAGTGGGTAGGGTGGTCTATTTAGGGTTATATCACGTTGTTAGAGTTTGATAATGATTTTTTTAGGAGGATCATGCTTTTCTAGGGTCTTGTGGTGTTTTATTTGGTGTTTTGAACCCATTTCTAGAAGTTTCTAATCATGGGGTAGGTGGTTCCATGCCCTAACATTATTATATGACTTTAGTATGCATGTTTGAATTTAAAAATATGTTCTGTGGTATAATTTTGTGGTGTGAAAGGTATTTCTATGTTTTATGAAAATCTTATATGCTAGAAATTGGTTTTTATAAAGGACATGGTCATGTTCTTTGTGTGTTGTAATGTAGTGCATCTTAAAGTGTGTTTTATGCCTTAAGTGGAAGGTGAGAAATGGGTTTTCATGGGAACTCGAGGCGTGGATGTGTTTAAAATGGGGTTTTAATGGAAAATGTATTACTTTTGGCATATAGGATTTCATTTTGTACCCCATTAAATGTAAATTATGACTTTTGTATATAATGTGAAACATGGTTTAGAGTGAGCTTGGGTTGTTTGTGGTTTTTAAACGGGCTTGATTAATGGAAATGGTGAAATTTATTATATGAGTTGTTTGTGATAACATCAAAGGAGTTTCTTGAAAAGTTCACGGGGTGTAAAAAATTAATTTTCAAATGTTTTTAGTGGGTGTGATACAGAATGTGGTTTTTTAAAACATGTGAAATTTTTAGAAGTGGTCTATGAATGTGGTGATTTTTATAATATGTGAAATTGGATTGATAAAAAGGGAATCCTGGGTATTTAGGTGGGATGACTAATTCTAGTATGATTGTGATTTAGAAGTGGAAAAGTCCCAGTTTCACTTAGATGGATTGATGCTTACAACACTAATTAACTACGATAATCGGAGACCGATATGCCCATGGGGTTTCCCCTCTTAGTGGGTCATGAACGATAAAGCTAGGATCATGGTTTATATACCACATTCCTCCGAAGTATGAGGTTCTAGTGTCCCAATTGAGATAGATTAACCAATGGGATTTACCCATGGTTCTCTCATGTGATATGAGACATATGTGATGAGGTGCCATCCGTCAGTATATAGAGGACCTTGAGTGTATTTACCTTAATATAAAGTTTATTTTAGTAAATTTATACTTCTAATATGTTACCCTTAAAAGTGTTTAATTTATTATTTTTCCTTGAAGAAATGGTTTTCTTCGAAAGTGATCTCATCGAGCATGGTTTTCTTTCAATTTATTTAAAATGTTTCCAAGGGTTTTACATAAATTATCAAGTTAAATTGAAATTTATGTTTTGAAATGGAATATGTTTATTTTTGGTGGCATCCTACATGGTTTTGGATCACACCCTTTATACACCTTTGGGTGTATGTAGACATTATTCTATGTTATTCAAAGGTAACAAAAAGATATGTCCGGGTGATGTCAGTGGACTGGGTTTCTGGTGCTTATTCTTACTAGAATTGGTGGTGGTGGCCTGAGGGTGATGCATCTCTATTAATTTGGATGATGTTGTTCATATTTTCATTTTTTTTCTTATAGATGTATCTTTTATTTTGGTTAAATTTATAAATGTTAAATCTAGAAATTTTTTAATCCAAGTTTTTTTTATATTCTTATTTTTCACCTGTTTAATTTGTTATTTTTTATGGTTTCAACATCTGGTAAAATCATTCCCATTTCATTTTGTCGATATACAGACACTTGTTTCCAGCCCATGGAAATTAAGAACACCCCTCAGGCCATGCCATAGACCGGTTCGAGCACCAGTTTGAATGACAAACCGACTTGGTTAATGAAAAAATGGTATCTAAGCTAGGTTACAATCATTTGGGTCATGTTATTTGGGGAATAATCTGGTTATACTAGAGCTAGGATTTTAGGACTTGATGTTATTTTAATGGGTAAAATTCCTAGTTAGCACACCTTGTGATGAGACTCATGTTACCAGGGATATATAGTTTTATTTGGGTTGTTTAGTTTATAATAAATGAAACATGAATTGGAATGTTGGTATCAGTGATGCTTGTGGGGCTTGGAAATCCATGTGGAGATGGGGGAATGGTAGTAGAATATTCTTTGTGATGGTAGTGAGATTAGTATATGGCCACCAACTATATGATAAATTCACCCATCAACACTAGTTTCCACTGTTTAGAATTTTATTGGGACTCTTTGGGTTCTGAAAATTTTATTTTATAAATCCTTGATTGATAATTGAGGAAATTTTGATTTTAAAGTGAAGATGGTTTGATTTTCCAAATGTGGAAAATGGATTTTTCGAATTATTTTGAATGAATCTTGTGAAAGGTTAATATGTGTAAAATGGTTTTTATTAACCGGGGATGATTTTATAAAAAATGGATTTTTATAATCAAAACATGTGGTTTATCAAAAAATTGGTTTTTCAAGAAATGAATATTTATTTTTTAAAGGTGTTTATAAACCTCTTCAAAATGAAAATATATGAGTTTTTAATTAAATTTTTATTGATGAAGTAGGGTTTTATGTGGAGTTGAAAATGTTTCAAAATGGGTGAAATGTTCTAAAATTGATATGTAGAGTTTGAAAAATGGGTTTTATTCGAATGATTAGTGTTTTTATGAAAACGTTTTTTAAAACCTTTTATATTTTCATGAGTGACCACATGCATGGGATATGTATGGAAGTTTTATGAGTTCCCCATTTGTCATGGGAAAAATTCATGTGTGAGACTCCATGGGACACTATTGTTGGATGTGAAACCCAAAAATCATGTTTTTTATAAAGGTTTTTTTAAGGGGAAATGTGATTTTTTTATTAATGGTGATTGTGTGGTGGGTAATATTTTTTTGGGAACGTTTTTTTTCAAAATTATTTGAGTATGATAGTATGTCGTGTCTAAAGGTTGTTTTCATGTTTGTGTTATTTTCGATGAGTCAGATTTGAAATAATGGTTAGTCGGTTATTCTAAAAAATGTTTTGGGAAACCTTTGGGTTGGTTACCTATATGTGGTAGGTGTTTGTTTGTGGAACAATTTGACAGATGGACTAGTTTTTTTGGACCCAGATTTTTCCTTGTGGGATAGTGTATGCCCCCATAAAGAATTCCTGTATAATCAAATTGTGACCATAGGTGAATTTTCATCGATATGACCTCTAGTTGATCAATGTATGGACATTCTTATTGAGGTTTGGGAATTGAATCCACCTCTTGTTTTTCATTAATGTGAATCATATCGCAGTGGAATATTATTTGTAGAAGCAATTGAAAAACATTCTTAGATTCTTGGGTTGCTTATGTTTTCGAAGGTGAATATTGAAACCATTATGTTTGAAGATATTACCTGGAAGTAGTAAAGAGATGTTTAATGAAGATGATGGAAATAGTTCTAAATTTGTTGGTGTGGGCCACTTCCTCAAAAGATATTTTGATCTTTAATTGGTTCCTTATAGGAAAGGGGCTTTACTTGGCCATAAGTGTGGTGAATTTTGTCATAGGTGGCTATTATGGCCTCTTGTAGAAATCTTGTGATTCTAGGGACTTGATTTAAAGTCACATTCATTATATGTAACCTTATGTTATAATGGTCATGTTCATCGGTGTCTGTTAGTATCATGTTTTATTTAAAATGAAAAGGTGGATATTGTGGAAAATTTCTTGTTTCTTCTTCTTCAAGGTGAAAGGGATAATGCATGTGCATATTCTAAGTCCTTTTCATAGTGAAGTGAATTGTTGAGGTAAAGTGGGTCCCAGGGTGTTTTCTGTTTTCTTGGTGATAACTATGTCATCATATGGATGCATGTGGCATCAAAAATAGGAGCTTTGATCGGGGATCTTCAATGCCTGACTATGAGGCAGGAGATGCTTCAAACAGAAAGGATCTAGGCATATGACTTAGAGTGAAGTCAACATGTAGTCAGGAACCCTAGGGGTGTATGGGACATTGGTTTACTACTTATATTTAGTATAGAAAATGGATACAGTTTAATCCCAATGTGTAGATTTTGGTTTTAATGGCCCCATTTGATGGAACGGGACGTGGGGACCTTGTTTCCATGTTGTGATAGTGGGAGTGGAAGAGTTACTCCTTTATAATAGGATCCATGGTCATTTCCTTTCATAAAATCTATATAGTTGTGCCTTATCAGATGTGAGACTCCATTTGATTATCAGTGTATGGCCATCCTTGTGAATCGATCTCAGTTTTGTCTTTGGACTATCTAAGGATGATAGTGTCCCATGGGATTGGTGAACTACATAGTGTTTCTATGTGGTTTAGAGTTTCTATCCTTAGAACCCATATGGTGGGGGTTTGATTTGTGTTGGGTTTATCATGTCCATCTATGTGGGTTGGTTCTTATGGTTGGGAGGCCCACTGTCGGTCTCGTTGAAGTTCCTCTGGAGTGAATCGATGTTAGCATATTTTTTATTGTGGGTGATTCATATGGGACACCATGTATTGGTATCCTAGTTTTGTTTCTAGTGTTGGAATGGAAGTGGGTAGTCTCATTTGGATCCATCTCATTTTAAGTTCCTTCCTTGATTAAGAATTGGGATTGGAGCACAACCAATGGTTTTAATGAAGTAATATTGTGGAAGTATTCATCTAGAATTGGATTAAACTCATTTTATCATTTCAGGTAAGTGGTGTGTGATTCCTATGGTAGTGTTTATGGTGTTCTGTCTCAATATGTTGGATTTTGAATTACAATAAGTCCTTTTCTATTGATTTATCATATAGAGGTGATTCATATTTTGGGGACAGAGAGCAATATGGTGGAAAGTCCATTTTCGCCTCCCGAGTTCAACTTGTAAATCTATTTCCCTGTTTGTGGTGTTCTTGTTTCCTTCTCATGTGATTGTCAAGGGTATTCTTCTCAAGTAGTGAGGAATTATGGGTTTTTTTATATTAGGAATTTTTGTGGATTTTTGGGGGAATAAATTATTGTGGTGGGGTGAATGGTCACAACCATGTTTTTATATTCATTCTTGGTTCCAGTTCGAGTTTGGGTCTCTATTTTTCTCTTGTGAACTTGTTGTCAGGGGTTTGATATTTTAATGTATCAAATCCATTTATTATTATTCTAGTTCATTTTTATGAGTTTTTGACATGAATTTTCAAAGAAAATATAGAATATTAGTGGACAGTGTGTGGAACACATTTGGATCATAGTTAGTAGAAACCTTGTGCCTCAACCCAAGTAATCATGAAGTATGTTGGGGGGGGGTCTCATCCAGAAGTTGCCACATCATAAGTCAGGTCATGATGACTAAATGTGTGGTAGGTTCCTACTTAGGTCAAGGGGGGTTCACGATCACTACATAGTTTGACTAACCATATATACTAACCATGTCTCCTATCTAGGTAATTAAAATTTGGTTTGCCCCTTTTGTCTCTCCCTAAATTTTTAGCCATAAACCACATTTCTTCTCCCCCCTCAGCCTCCTCTTCCCTTGGCACCTCACCCTCCTACATATGCTCCCTTGGACCCCCATTTTTTGGGAAATTTTTGGGTATATTATTCAACGAATCTCCATGTAAGTGGTTTCTCCCTTGTTTCTTCCTTATTTTTAATGTTTCTCCACTTCTTTATGGGGTTTCATTTTTCCAGTGGATAGGGTGGTTGATTTAGAGTTATATCATGTTGTTAAGGTTTTATCATGATCTTTTTAGTCAAATAATTCTTCTCAAGGGTCTTGTGGTTGTTTGGTTGTAGTTTCACTCTAATTAATGGATGTTTCTACTCATGTGGTAGGTGATTCCATGTCATAACATTGTTAGATGAATTTAATATGCTTTTTTGAATTTAAAAATATTTTCTATAATTTTATTGTGTAGTGATAAATGTATTTTATGTTGTATGACATAATTTTTTTCTATATAAGGGGTTTAATAATGGAAAAGGTCATGGTTTGTGTGTGTTTTAATGTAGTGATTATAAAAGAGGGTTTTATGCCTTATTTGTAAGGTGAAAAATTTTCTTTCATGGGCACTCGATGTGAATATGTGTTGAAAATAGGGTTTTAATGGAATATGAATTATTCTGGCTCGCTGGATTTCATTGTGCACCCATTTATATGTAAATTTTGACATATTTATATATTATGAAACATGTTTTATAGTTAATTTTTATTTTGTGTGGTTTTTAATGGGCATGGTACATAGAAATGGCCAATTTGATTATGTGACTCTTTTTTGATAAGTGCAATGGGGTTTCTGGAATTGTTCAAGTGGTGTTAAATTGTATTTTCATATGGTTTTGGTACGTGTGAAATAGAAGTTTTTTTGTTTTTAAAAATGGTGGAATACTTGGAAATGATCCTTAAATGGGGTGATTTTTGTAATATGTGAAATGGGATTGATAACAATGGAATCTTTGGTATCTAGGTGGGAGGACTAGTTCTAGTACTCTAGTGATTCAGAAAAGGAAAATTCTCAGTTTAAATTAGCTCGATTGATGCTTACAAAACTAACTAAACTATGATGACTGGATACCGCTAGGCCCATGTGGTTTTCCCTCCTAGTTTCTCATACATGAGAAACCTGTGATTGTGGTTTCTATACCACCCTACACCGAGGTACGAGGCTCTAGAATCCTAGTCGAGTTAGACTAACCCCATGGATTTACCCATGGTTCCCTCTTGTGATGTTTGACTTATGTGATGGGGTTCTATCTATCGGTATACAGTATAAATTTAGTGTATTCCATTAAAATAATGTTTATTTTAATAAATTTTTTCTATCTTGATTGTTACATTTAAATGTATTGTTCTCAAAAAATTTCCTTGAAGAAATGGTTTTCTTTCAAGGTTGCTTCTTTGAACATTGTTTCCCTTCAAATTTTTTCTATAAAAATGTCTCCATGGGATTTACATAAATGAAGCAGTTAATTTTTTTAATATTATATCATGGAATCTCATTATTTTTGGTGGAATCCTACTGGTATTTTGATAACACCCAACATACACCTTTGGGTTCATGTAGAACTTTTTCAATATTTATCCCAAGTAAACACAAGATGAGTCATGGTGATGTTAGTGGATTGGGTTGATGGTGCTCCATTTTTTAGTGTTGGTGGGGGTGGCTTGAGGGTGATGTCCCAATTTTCATATGTATTTTTTTTCATTTTTAATTTCCCTTTTCTGTAGTTATATCTTGTATTTTGTTTAAACTTACAAATTTTGAATTTTAAAAATTGTTTAATCCATATTTGGTTGTATGTTTTGAATTTTGTCCTTGTTCAATTTTTTTGTTGATTATGGTTGTAAAGTTGGATCAGATCATTACCAAGTAATTTTTTTTAAATCATAGTAACTTATTAACAGCTTTTGAGGGTCGGTAACATCCCTCGGGCCATTCCACAGACTGGGTCAGGCACCAGTTCAAGTAAAGGCCTGGCTTGGTTCATGAAAAATGGTATGAGAGCTAGGTTACACTCTTTTGGGTCATGTTTTTTGGGGAGAGTTTGGGTATACCCGAGATATTATTATTGGTAATATATTTTTTGGTTATGAGTACGATTATTAGCCATCACTCCTTGTGACGAGACCCAATTTATAAGGGGAAGTAGGGTTTTATTTTTGTTGTTTAGTGTTCGGGAAAAGAAATAGGAATTAGGATGGTGGTCTCAGTGATGAACTCTAGGCCTAAAAATCCATGTGGGGTCAGGGACATGGTCCAAGAATATTGTTCATGATGGTGGAGTGATTTTAATATGGACGTAACCCATATGGTAAATTCACCCTGCGACACAAGTTTCCCCTTTTGACAATTCTCTTGGGTCTCTTTGGGTTCCAAAAAATTAATTTATAAAACCTTGATTTAAAATTAGAGGAAAATATTTATTAAAGTACAGATGGTTTGATTTTAAATATTTAAAAAATGGGTTTTAAAAATTTTGTATAATGTGTCTTGGGAATGGTGGCATTCTGTAAGATGGGTTTGAGTAATTTGGGATGATTTTATTGAGAGTAGATTTTTGTAATAAAAACATATTGTTTATAAAAAATTGGTTGTTTGGGAAATGGAAATTTATTTTCAAAATGGGTTTCAAAACATAAACTAAATGAGAAGATAATATTTTTTTAATTATTTCTTTTTTGAAGAAGTAAGGTTTGATAGGCAGTTCAAACTATTTTGAACGGGGTGAAATATTCTAAAATTGATGTGTAGTGTTTGTAAAATTGGAATTATTCAAATGATTCTTGTTTTTCTAAAGAGGATTTTTTTAACCTTTGGTATTATCATGAGTGACCACATGGATGAGATATGTGTGTAAAGTGGATGAGTTCCTGATTGGTCATTGGAAAATGTATGTGTGAGACTCTATGGGATACTATTGGTGGATGTGAAACCCATAAATCGTATTTTATTTTCAAAAGATCTTCTAATAGGAAATTTGTTGTTTTGATAACCTATGATTGGGTGGGGTGTCTTATTGTATTTTGGGTTTTTTTTTATAAATGTTTTGAGTTTGATAGTCCTTCATGCCTGAAATGTGTTTTCAAGTTTTTGTTCTTCTCAATGAGTCATCTTGGAAATAATGGTTAATGGGTTATTGTGAAAAATGTTTTGGGAATCCATTGGGTATGTTCCATATATGTGTTTAGGGTTTTTTTTGTATAATTTGGATGATGGGATGCATTTTCTAGATCCTCGTTTTTCCCTTTTCATTAGTGTATGCCTCCAGAAAGAATCAGTGCATAATCGATGTGCGGTCGTGGGTGATTTATCTTCTATAGGCCCTCTAGTCGATCAAAATAAATAATTTCTTATCGAGATTTGGAAATTGAATCCACCTATTCTTTTTCAGTTAATGTACTACTCTCATAGTGGAAGAGTATATGAAGAAGTAATTGAATGAAACATGATATTATTGAGTTTTTTGAGTCATTTAAAGTGGTTTTTGACACCTTTATTCTTAAAGTTCCATCATAGAAGTGTTGAAGGGAATTCCAGTGATGTGAGTGGAAGGTATATTGATGTTATTGGTGATACCCCTTGTCTTAAATAGTCTTTGGATCTTTCATAAATTCCTTCTTGGAAAGGGTTCATGCTAGGCCACCAGTGTGGCAGATTTTTTCATAAGAGGATGTTATGGATGCTTGCAGAAATCATGTTCTACTCAAGACTCAGTTTAAAGTAAATTTCCTTATAAGACTCATTAGGTTTTAATGTTCATGTTTAGTGGAATATTATAGTTATTTCTTCTCTTTAAAATTAAATGGTGGATGTTGTGGAACATTTTGAGTCGTTCTTGTTCGTAGTGAAAGGGATTATGTATGTTCATCTTCTATACCCTTGTCACAATGAATTACAATGTTTAGGAAATGTGGTTCCCAATGTGTTTTATGTTCTATCAGGGATACCTAGGTTTCCATATGGATTATTTGGGTATTTAAAAGAGGAGTTTCAATCGAGGGTTTTCAATTCCTAACAGTGTGGTGGGAGATTCTTCAAACATAAGGGCTCTAGTCCAAGGAATCAGAGTGAAGCCGATGTGTAGTCAGGAACCCCTAGGGGTGTAAGGGACCTTGGTATAACATATTTTTTTGTATGTGAAATGGAAAGAGTTTAATCCCTTTATGTAGATATATTTTTTCCAACAGCCATGTTTGATGGATAGGGACAGGGGGACCTCATTTCAATGTTGAGACCACAGGAGTGGAAGAGTTCCTCTTTGGTTATATGGAGGCGTGATCATTTAATCTACTTAAAATCCTACTTGTTGTGCCTTATAGAATATTAGTCTCTATTTAATGTCCCTTGTATGTCTAGCCTTGTTAATCTATCTTGGGTTTGGATTAGTCATATATAAAGATGGTAGTGTCTCATTGAAGTGGTGAACAACGAAGTGTTTTTGGTTTGGTATAGAGATTCTTTTATCATAACCCTTGTGATGGGGGTCTTTTTTATGTTGGATTTTCTATATCTGTCTATGTGGGTTGGTTATTATGGTGGGTAGACCCATTTTGGTTCTCATTGATGTCCCTCTAGAGTAAATTAATTTTATCCTAATTCTTATGGAGGGTAGTCTGTATGGGCCTCCCTTTGTTGTAATCCAAATTTCATTTCTAGTTTTGGATTGGAAGTGTGTAGCATTGTTTAAATCCATTTAATTTCAAGTTACTTCATTGAGTAAAAATTGGGTTCAGATCTCACCCGATAGTTTTTTGAAGTAACATTGTGGAGGTATTCGTCGACAAATTAATTAAACTCATTTTATCATTTCAGGTAAGTGGCATGGGATATTTTCGAAGTGTTTAAGGTGTGTTGTCTCAATATGTTATATTGTTCATTGTAAGAATTAATTTTCTTTTGATCAATAAAATAGAGGTGCTTCATATTTTGGGGGGCAGAGAGCATTATAGCGGGAATTCCATTTTGGCCTCCCAATTTCAACTTGTAAACCTATTTTTGTATTCATGGTGTTCATGTTTCCTTCTCATGTGATGTTCATGGAGAGTCTCTTTATGCTAAGAGGAATTTTTGTTTTTTTTTCATATCTCACCTTGTTGTGGATTTCTTGGAGAATAAAGCATTATGATGGGGAGAATATCGACACCCAATTTTTACTTTCATTATTGTTTTTGGTTAGAGTTTGGTTCTCGGGTTTTTCTCTTAGGAACCGGGTGTAGTAGGTTTTAATTTTTAAGGAATTCATTGAATTTACTTGTATTGTAGTGATATTCTTTGAGTTTACCCTATAATTTTTGATGAAAAATCAATTTTTTTATATAATGTGTAGCGCACTGTTATTAAAAACTATGTGTCTGAGCCAAGGTTACCATACGACATGTTAAAAATGGTAAATTAGGACATAAATACTAACCGTGCTGTAGGTTCCTACTAAGGCATAGAGGAAACATGGGCGCCTCATGATTGACTAACAATGCAATCTAACTGTGCTTCTAGTCTAAGACATTAAAATTTGGTTTCCCCATTTTCACACTCCCTAGTTTTATTTCCCTAAACTCAATTTATTCTCCTCTCAGAACCTCCTCCATACTAGGAACCTCTCCCTCCTTCATTTTGTCCCATGGACCCCCATTTTGTTTATTTTGGTGTCAATTTTTCAACGAAACTTCAAGAAAGTGGTTTCTTCATTTTTTCATCCATATTTTTAGGGGTCATCCAATTATTTACTGGGGTTTCCTTTTCCAGAAGGTATGCTGGATGATTTATGGTTAAATATTGAAGTTTTATTAGTATCATGTTTTTCTAGGGTCTTGTTGTTGTACGTCTGTGTTTGCACATCAATTTTTGGAAATATTTACTCATTAGGTAGGTGGTTCCATAACCTAACATTGTTATATGATTTTAATATATTTCTTTGAATTTACAAATACTGTCTATGGTTTAATTGTGCAGTGTGAAAGGTATTTTTAAATTTTATAAAATTATACTGTTCAAGAAATGAGTTTTTTAAAGGAAATGGTCATGTTTTGTGTGAATTTTAATGTAGTTATTCTTAAAGGGGGTTTTATTCCTTGTGTGGAAGGTGTGATATGTGGTTTCCTGGGAACTCGATGTGCATATGTGTTGAAATTGGGGTTTTAATGGAGAATGAATTACTGTTGGCATGTTGGATTTTGTTGTAGACCCATTTAAATATAAATTATGACTTATGTATATAATATAATCCTTGATTTAGAGAGAACTTGGTTTGGGTGTGGTTTATAAAGGGAATTTTTCCATATAATTGGTGAAATTGATTATGTTGCTCTTTTCTGATAAGTTCAAAGGGGCATCTTGTATTGTTCAAGTGGTGTAAAAGAATTTTATTTTGAAATGGTTTTAGTGTGTAGGAAATGGATTTTTTTTTGTAAAAAGGGTGGACAACTTGGAAATGGTCTATGAATGTGGTTAATTCTTTAATATGTGGAATGAGAATTATCACAAAGGAATCTCGAGTATCTTTGTGGGATGAATAGTGCTAGTATGCTAGTGATTTAGAAGCGGAAAATTCCTGGTTTCACTTAGCTGGATTGACACATACAACACTAACTAATCTATAATGATAAGAGACCACTTGTCCCATTGGGTTTCCCCTCCTTGTGGTTCATGAATGATAAATATTGGATCGTGGTTTCTATACCACCTTACACCAATGTATGAGGATCTTGTGTCCCACTCGAACTACATTACCCCTAGGTATTTACACATGATGCTCTATTAAGGCATGAGACTTATGTCATGAGGTTCCATCTGTCATCATACATTGGTCCATGAGTGTTTTTTATTTCAAAGAATGTTTTTTTAGTTAATCACTCCTTTTGATATGTTACCTTTAAAATTTTTATTCACAAATGTTTCATTGAAGATATTGTTTTCTTTGAAATTCCCTTCATTGAGAGTGGTTTTGGATTAAATGTTTTCTATAAAAATGTATCCAACGGTATTACATAAATTATAGTATCAAATGTTATTTAATATTATAGCAAGGAACCTATTTATTTAGTTTGGAATCCTTCTTGGCTTTGGCTCACACCCAACACACACATTTGGGTGTCTGTAGACATTGTTTTATGTTAGTCCCAAGTAAATGGAAGTTGGGAATTGGTGATGTTAATGGGTTGGGTTGTTTTTTCTCCTTGTTTTTAGAATTGTTTGTGGTGGCTTGAGGGTGATGCGCCTCTTTTAATATGAAGGTTGTTGTTAAATTTTTCATTTCCCTTTTTCATAGTTATATATTAGATTTTAGTAAAAATTTTAAATGTTAAATCTATAAAATTGGTTAATCCATTTTTGGTCGAATATTTTCAATTTTTTCCTTGTTTATTTGGTTGGTTTTTTATGGTTTCATGTTCGGGTGAAATAAATCCCATATCATTTTTCGATACTCAAGCACTTGTTTTAAACATATGGGGATTAGGAATGCCCCTCGGGCAATGACATGGTCCGATTCGGGCACTAATTTGGATGACGACCCAGCATTGTTTGTGGCATGTTTTTTTGTTCCTTTACGATTCATGCATAATGAAATTACACAATTTATTTGATAACTCATGATTATGATATTTGATCAGCAGGTTTTGGATTTAAAATGTTAATATTATTTTTTATACTAATTTTCTTATGTGATTATTGATATCCCCATTGTTTATACTGATAGAGTATCTGATCTTAACCTTTTCTTATTCTTAATTTAGTTGTGTTATGAAGAATGGGATTAAGTATGATATGTTTTATAAGGGTGATATGTATGAATATTTTAGTGGGATATGGTTTTAGTAAACTTATGAACAAGGTTTCTGAGTGTATATTTTTCAAATGATACTATACCTATATCATTTTAGTGTCTATCATAACATTATCTATTGATATTGACCCATTAATATTTAAAATATCTATATGAAATATATGGTTTACTTATATTTTTATCAAAAATTGTTTTTGTTAACATTTTTAATGTAAGATGATAATACTTTAGGGAGAACCTCGGGGATAGTTCTAAGTATAGTATTATATCTAATTGTTTTGGTAATGATCATGGATAGCCTATGTTATAACTAAGTTTTCATAGATCAAAAAGGTGGTTTCATGATTTAAACACCCTATAAATTAATTTTCTTGATTCCCCTATATGATTATTTTTTCTCACACTAAACTTTTTGGTTTTAGTGAATGGATAGAACTTGGTGGATTCATGTTAACATTGATGGACAACATAATTTTTGTCCTAAAAAATGAAAAATAAAATGAGAGCTGGAATGTGTAACCTTAGGATTATTCCTAATCAACGATGCAGTTATATCATCAAAAAATTCTTCTTGGGTGAGTTTTTTAAAAAACATAATAATAGGAAGAAAAAGTTCCATGAACACCATAAAGGAAAAAATATTCAGCTTCCTACATGATTAAAATGTGGGTGGAAGTACTAAATAGAATGTATCAATGGAACGATATGATTTTTTCTATTTAGAGATGAAGGGAATATTGAATATAGTTTACTAGGAAAAATAATGATTTCAATAGAGAAAAAAGAATTCAATATATACACACCACTTATAATTTAGTGTCTCATGTGTGGTGAATATGGGAATTATCCAATCCAATTCCAAAATCCATGGGATGAACCACAGACCAATGATGGACCTACTTTATACATCTCTTAGAAGTGAATGGATTTAAATTTTTATATACAGGGATTCAAGAATCATTTTAATAATATTTTGAATATAATATTCATGAAACATATAATTTTTTTCATATTATTTTTCTTTTAGGATTTGAAAAAATATGTATAATAGTTCCAAAAACTTTGAAATTTGATTTAGAGGAAATGAGGAAATGTTTATTTTTTATAAATAAATTATTTAAATCAATGAGATAGTATTGGTGACCTAGAAATTAGGTAATGATTTTATGAAAAAGTGATTTAGGTCATATTTGAGGGAGCTTATTGAATTTTTCGATTTATGGAATAAATTCAATAGTCAATGTTGTTATTTTAGGAATAAGGATTATGTTGATTTTTAAATTATATTTTTTTCATGTTTTTTTAAGATAAAAGTTTTAGATACCATCATGGGATTATAAGTTCATGGTCTATTATATGTTCAAAGGCATATAAACCCCCATTTATGTAGTGTTTATATTATTGTGATTCTGAAATGATTTGAAACATTTGTTTGATTTTAGGAATAATAATCTATTTCTATTTAAATAACCCATTATGTTAATCTAATGTTAAGATAATTATAGTCTATTGGGTATTGGGATATATATAATCTTGATGATTTAAAAGTAAATAATTAACAAGTGGATATTTTGATGATATTTTTGTTCAAGGTAACGAGCACCTTTCAAGTTATTATATAAATTTAAATCATACAATTTTGGGGAAGTATAGTAAATTATAAGATTACAAAGTGATTTATCATGGATAATAACAATATTTTGGGAAATTTTCATAGGTTTTAGCTATATATAACCCTTAGTTTTTAGAATTTATATTATTTTGGATGAAAGCAATTAAAAATTTTAAGATGTAAGATAAACGGTTTGAAACAACCTTTGAGGTAAAAAATTTCTTAAATATTAAGGTTAATTTTGAGAATATTCACCCCATTTTTGTGAAAATCATATGAATTATAATAATATAGGTTTATAAATGGAAAAAACATAGGCTGGGTGACAACCCATCACATCCTTAAAGACCATGGGGCTTGAACACAAAATTGAAGGGTAACAATGGTGCATAGCATACCACTGACCAGTATAGTTTCCTAGTTAGAATTAATTTGATAATAGGATAAATTTATAACTAAGATAAATAGAAATAACTTTAGTAAGATAGGGTTCACATTAAGAGTAAATGTTGAATTATATTTTGGAAGATTATATGATTTTTATGTGAATTTTTGACGATTTAGGTTATATATGAATTTTTTTGGAGATTATATAACAATGAAATATAAATTTTTTGAACATTTTAGAGAAAATAACTACATTGAATGATAATTATTTTTTATGAACATATTTTTGAGTAGTTTAATATGTTTTTTTAGTTAATTGATCAATCCATAAAATTTATGAGTGATTTGAGTTGTTTTATATTTTTTATAGGAAATATTGAATATTCGAAAAGGAATGAAAATAGATTAAAAATGGAGCTACGTAGTGCGGCACCAGATTTTTGAAGACAAAGGGAAGCTAGAAAATAAATAAACAGTAGTACAAATCGTGTACCTTTAGTACACGTTGTGAATTTATTTGAGAGGGATTTTACATTTCAGGAAAGTCATAAAATAAAAACATGATGTGAATGATAAGAACACATTGTGTAACCCTAGTAAATGATGTGACATCTTTAGGGACAAATTTTCGGAGGATATTTTTCTGATTTCTATAGATATGATGATTTTAAAGGTTACACATCATGTATCCCCTTTATATGTTGTGACTTCATTCAAACTCAAAATTTATGAACCTGATACAAACTTGATTCACCTGGATGTAGAGGAAATGTGGATATGAAGTACACGATGTGTACCCTAGGTACACATCATTATGATGGTGACACACATATAAAATGAAGGTGACATGGGTCATTGGGTTTGGACATGAACACCTATAAAAGGAGACCTCTAACACACCATTCTTAGTAGTCTGGATAAAGCAAGACATTGGGAAGCATACAGACGAAGGAGAACCACCAACTTCACCACATTCATTTGGATTTTTATTTATTTATTTTTTATACCTAGTCATGGTTAGTATGACCGGGTGATTTATTTTTTCCAGGACAATCATGATAAAGGGGTATTGAATGTAATGTATTTTATAATTGAATTCAATTTATATTAATATTTAAAAAAATATATAAACTATATCCTTTTCATGATTTCTTCTTACATGACCATTGTGAGTGGGGTTAGGTACTGGGTTAATTTATTTCTCTCTCTAAGCATGACCATTTCTAGGATGGATTGAATAAATTTGTTTAATAAGAGATCTAGGGTATTGAATTCCAACACAACCATTGGATTTTTCCTGTACCTATGTTTAAATAAAGTTTTTTGTTACCCGTCTTTTAAGATCTAAATTACCTGACCATGAGAAAAGGTGAGTTTGGGATGGAGTGAATTTATCATAACCATTGATCTCACTATGTCCCAATTCCAACAACTGCATGATTTACAATTAATTATCTTATACCTTTTGGTTCACGAACCTAGAATCATTGATGTCTGACACCCTTTTTATATAGTATTATCCAAACTTATAAACAATCATATGATTGAATGTCTAGTTTTTATTTGAAATTAGTTTATGTTTATCTTTTTTAATTAAAAATATCTCAAATGTTATCTATATTAATTCAACCTCTGACTTGCTTATACTACACTACCGTATAGTTTAGTGATTTTTTTATTCATGTTATATATTTATAAATTTGATAGCCTAGTTAAAATTAACGACACCTGTAGGGATATAAATGTTTTGGAATAGTTACTGGGGATAGGAGCAGAGAATTTATTGATTTAATAATTTAGACTAACTCCTTTCCCATCCATTCTATTTCTTGAATTTTTCATGGGATTTTTTATTTAAATTATATTTTCCTTATCTGGGTATTTTTAGTTGTAATGGTAGGAATGCATAGTGAAATGACTACAAATGAGAGGTTCACCTTCGTACATGATGATATGGAACAACTAATCGATGAATTCAGAGAAATGTGAAGCCAACCATTCAAGTTCCCACAACAGTACCCATGATATGAACACATTCCACCCCATAGTCAAAAGATGAAACTCTATGAGGCGCATCATGGGAAAATGAAGGATAATGAAACAAAGTTAAGCACCACTTCTAATGATGATAT
Organism: Viscum album; assembly: GCA_963277665.1. Taxonomy (NCBI): domain Eukaryota; kingdom Viridiplantae; phylum Streptophyta; class Magnoliopsida; order Santalales; family Viscaceae; genus Viscum; species Viscum album. The sequence goes on along the minus strand of OY728152.1, from coordinate 1,450,392,167 downwards.
TTTTCCTAATCATGGTTCCCTTGAAATTGCTGGATCAGATGATGATGAAGAGGGTGACCTTGGGGTATAACTCGAATAATCTGAAGCACATAGGGGAAGGAAGAATCAAGAAAATGAAATTAAAGAAAAACAGACCTCGGCTCCTCAGATGATACGAAGAATCATAAATAAACTGGATCTAAAACCGAAGGATGATGAACATGATGAAGAGGAGGATATTATAGTCTCCAAATTTATGACAAATTTTAATGAAATTCTAAGTGCACTGCAAGAATAGAAAGAAGAAGAACATGTTTCACCCTTATCTGACTACATAGAGGAATAAAATTAAGAAGCAATAAAAAGAAGTTAAGGTGCTGGAGGCTGGGGAAGAAGAATTAATCATTGAAGAAGTTCCACACATGAATCCATCCATTAAATAAGAAGTATTTTACTGATTCCAAACCGATGATGAGATCATTATAGTAATACACATGTTGTTCAGACTCTGGTCACCACCTATAAGGACCAAATCAATTCCATTGAGGATATTTCATGATGTGGTAAGGGGGTTTCTAAGACATGATTGGTTTAACATGATATATTGAGCTTCATACCAAACTCCAATTAGTTAACCCTGGTATGGTCAACCTAAATGACCGATTAAAAAACATCTTCTGGGAGGCAACCTGAGTTTTTATTTCTTTCTATGTTTTTAGATTTATTACATTCCTAGAATTTAATATTATATTATTATTTATTTTGAATTACCCATATTAATTTTGGGCATATTTTAAGGACCTATTGATTCACTGGTTCTTAACTATTTTCCAGGTTAATCAAAGGAACATGTAGTAAGTGGAAAGAAAGCAGTATAAAGAACCTGAACATCCCATTTTGAAGAATCGATTCTAAAGGTATGTAAGAGTTTTAATTCTAAATTTTCTATTATATTCGCCACATTTTAATTGTTTTAGATATTTAACTACAAATTCATGCTCTCAATTGATTCACTCTTTACTCAACTAAACATGGAGACATAAACTAGATAGTATATTTACTTTCCAATGTATTTAAATTTAACTGTCAATAAATTTGAATGAGAAAAATGGGAAAAAAATTAGTAAAGATAAGAACATGCCTTAGGATTTGAAAAATAATGATCTTGAGGAGCATGTTAATCATTAAAGATTAAATTTTTCATTATATTTGGCCATGTTTTGAATTTTGATGTTTTTATTAACTGATTTTATTGTTCATATGCATTGCCATGAGTAATTGACCCAAACATTCATCTCATTCCCAAGAATTAAACTAATCTAATATTTTACATTATTTGTATAGTATAGTTCTTGAGAAACTCAAGCATGTATTATTCAAAAATTTAATTGAATCTTATCATTGATATTAATGTACAAAGTTAATTTTAAGAGGATTAAGGCATTTTTTGTTTTCCCTTATCTTGAGACCCACCGTGCATTAATCTATTTTTAGTCCCATAAAAGATATGAATGTCATTATTAGTAATTGATCTATGTTAAAAGACTATTTTATCTATTACTACCTTTCTATAAATGTTTTTATGGTATTTAAAAGAATAAGTGTTGGGGAGGAAGATTTTGATGTACTAGGAGATACTTTATTTTGGATGGGAGTATTTCATTATGATATGGGGGAGGCCACATATCATTTAACATATTTTTTTTGTCTCCTTTCCTAATAAACAAAAAATTAAAATTCATATTTGAAAAAAGAAAAGAAAAATAATGATTTGTGTCTTGGGAGGATAAAAAATCCCTATTTCCCAGACCAACGATTTTTAATCTTATGTGGTTAGCTGGTGGATTTAAAATTTTTCATGAGCATAGCTTTTGAAAAAGAAAAAAATAAAAGAAAAAAATAGATAAAGACTGGTTGATTCTATCATTGTATATACAAGTATCAAAATCCCACATTGAGATTGGGGGGGAGATGAAATTTGTAAATGGAGACAATTTATGACCTTATGTTTTGTTATCATGTGATGTACTTTATATCCAAACCTCATTTTTGAGCTTAACTTTTGATATCATTTACTTACGTACCCTGAAGACGCAGAGTCATTTGATACTTAACGATGAAGTCCCCATGATTAATTCTGATCTCTGTATTTATGTGGTGGAGATATTAGATGCCTTGAAATCCTATGTAAAGTAAAATGTTTTTGAGGTATGTGCTTAATTAAAATTTTGTTTTTAAGCTAATGATGATAAGAAAATTCATCTAAGCTAGATTGAAAGTACAATTTATTTCAATAATTGATTAGAAAATGAGAATGGATGAATAAAAAAACATGGATATTTCAATTGAGGTAATGTAAAACACATGGTTGATTTTTTTCCTTAAAAAATGTGGCATTGATGAATTTTCTTATGTAATGCTTAAAAATTTAATTTTCCATATGACCAATGGATTTTATTGAAATTGAATTTAAATCATGGTAAGGTTAATGTTCTTTGTAGTATGTTAAGATTCCATCCTTAAGGACAAGGATGAATTCAAGTATGGGGGGGTTTGATAAGTCTATTTCATTCACATATTTTTGAGTAGTTTAATGTGTTCATTTTGGTATTTAATTGATCAATATTTACAATTTGTGAGTTATTTGAGTTGTCAAATATTTTTTGTAAGGAAATGTTGAATATTTTATAATTGAATGAAAAGAGAATAAAAATGGATCTTTGCGGAACAACACTGTACTTTTAAAGGCAACAAGAAGATGGAAAATTATAAAACAGTAGTATAGATTGTGTACCTTCAGTACATGTCACGACTTTATCAGAGTATAATTAGCTAGACCTGAAAATTCGTGACAATAAAACACGTTGTGAATGAAAAGTAGAGGTCTTGTAACCCCAGTACATGATGTGAAATTGTTCGAGACTCATTTTTGGAGAATATAATGCTGATATCCGTAGATCTGAATATTTTAAATCATACACATAATTTATCCCAAGTACAAAACATGATGGTCATAAAACATAGAATTTATGAATGCGATATGCAAATGATTCATGTGGACATGGGGTAATGAATATTTAATGTACACAACATAAACCCCATGTACACATCATGATAATGGTGACACGCAGAGAAAATGGAGGCAATGCGTGCCAGAGGGTTTGGATGGGAACACCTATAAAATTAGACCTCACACACCATTTTGAGCATTCTTGATGGAGGAAGGCATCGGGAAGCCTGAGGATGAAATCACACCAAATTATTCTCCACTTTCTTTAGGATTCTCATTTATTTATCTTCTAAACCCACTCGTGGTTAGCAGAAGTGGGAGACTTATTTGTGACAGTGCATGCATGATAAAGGGTGATTGAATGTAAGTTATTTTATAATTGAATTCAATTTATGTTGGGATTTTATATTTGATATTAAAATCTATAATTTTCATGATTTATTCTTTCATGATCATTTTGATTTTTTAAGGATGGAGTTAATTTATTTCTATCTTTGAGCATGACCATTTTTAAGATTTATTGAATACATTTGTTTAATGTGAGATCTAGGATCTTGACATCCACCATGAACATTGGGTTTGTCTTATCCCTATATTTAAATAAGGTTTCCAGTTACCCATTCTTTATGTTATTAAGTAACTTACTATGAGAAAAGGTGAGTTTGCAATGGAGTCCATTTATCATGACCATTTAACTTGTTATAACCCGATTTCGATGAATTCATAATTTTAAAATAATTATCTTATTCCTTGTTTTCATGAACATAGAATCATTGCTGCATGACACTTTTTTTATATTGTCTTCTCCCACCTTCTAAAAGATCATATGCTCAGTAGTTTAGTTTTTATTTGGAATATTTAGGTTTATCTTATTTAACAAATATTTTCACCAGCACTGTCTTTGTGGGTTTGACCTTGGACTTTCATATACTATAATAACCTATAGTTTAGTGATTTGTTGGAATCGTGTTATAAATTTCAAAAATTTGTAACTCGACTGGAAATAATGATGCCCGTAGGGATATAATTAAAATTTGAAGAATGTTTGAATCAAGTCCCTTTAATTTTTAGAATTTTCATGTAGATTATTAAATAGAGTTATATATGAAATAATATATAAAGACCATTGGGTTTAATTGTTGTGGTATGGAAGATTAAATAGTGGTTTATTAATTTTGGGAATTATCATACATTATGCGAACAATTTTTTTGCTTTTCATTTAATCTTAAATATAAGAGGATTATATTGATATAATTTTTTAAATCCATTAGAATATTTTTTAATTGCATATGGCATAAACAAATTCTTCTTGAGTACTCATCATTTGGTGAACAAAGTTATATTATTTTGGAAATTGCGAAAAGGAAAAAATTATACTTCATAAGTATGTATATTTAATTCTGTTCAGATTATAGACGGTAAAATAATTTCTCAAGTCCAGGAAAAGGATATTGAAATTAATTTTTTCATATTAGTTTCAATTTAGATGAATTGATGGTCTTTTCACACCACATTGATTTATGGTTTTGTGGTCATTAATTTTACCCCAAGTAATAACTTTATTATGATCAATATTCTCTTTCACTATCCATCATTATATGGACATTATATTTTTCATAAATGTTTATATTTTAACATATCACTAATTTCTACCTACATATAAACCTAAATATGTGTTATTTCAAATAACCTTTTTGTATTTCTGTACCTATTTGTATTTATTTTTTATGAAACCTTTTTAAAAAGTGGGTTTTAAATAAAATGGATTTTTAAATATCAGTACCTTGATATATGAATAGAAGTTCAAAATTTTTATGTAAAAATTATTAAATGGGGGATAATATAACACCTCTATATTTTAAGAGAACAGTGTGTTTTATAATGTATAAGATACACAACACTAAGCTAAAAATAACCATCAAATATTATCATTATATCATAGCCCTTGAATTGGTTTGAAAAAATATGAGTAACCAAATTATGATATATATATAAATATAAAGGAAATTCTCCATAAAAATTTATTGACTAATTCTTTGGCAATTAGAATTAAATATTTAGCAATGTTAATTTATTATTTAAACAAACATTTTATTAAAAAATGATTTTTTACTCAATTTTTTAAGAAAATATTAAAACTATTAACCAAAAATTTTAAAACCTAATTATAATAAAAGGATATATTTTGTTAATCCAAAATATCACAATAATAAAAAAATGATTCATTGGGAATTTTCGAAAGGGTTTGATTTGTAAATGAATAGTTCCAAGTACAGATTTTTAACGAAAAACGTTTTTTATTATTAAATATATAAAAATATAAATTCTATTTTGAATTATTTATAAAATATACTTAGTTTATTTTTATTAAAAAATATAATTTTATATTTAGTATTAATTTTATATATGAATTTTATGTAGAAATAGTTTTATACTCAAAAGAGAATTTTCCTAATAAACGTTTTTGTTGTGTTTTGTGTTTTGACATAAAATTAATTTATTCCACTTTTAATAATTTGATATTTTATAAATGATTTAAAATTTTTATTAATATGGTCAATATTTGGAAAAAATTTCACTTTTACTTTTGGTCACAATAAAGAGTAACCCTAGAAAATTTTCATATTCATAGTTAAGGTAAAATAGCTTAATCAGGGTAAAAAAAAAAATAAGGTCGCAAAATCAATCTGTAGCTTTCATTTTTCATATTTTATGAGTTTATTTTTTATCGAACCATTTAATTATCTATTATATGAAATTTTGGTTCCATTTTCCCTTCATAATTAAATTTATAATATTTAAGTAAAATATGAAGTCAAAAATTCCACTCTATTGACCATAATATTTGTTAAATTATTACATAAAAATAGGGTAAATTTTTTGTTATAAATGGATATTTTTGAGATATTTTTTACAATTTTAATTTATTTATAATTTTTAGGAAAGAAAAAATTACATTAAATTCTTATGAAACAGTAGTAAAATATTTATTCAATTAACATAAAAATAAAATACATGATATTAAAAATTTTAAATGTAATCTTATTTCGAATAATTATTACTTTCAATGAAATTTCTAGACACTTAGTACTGATTATTTATGTTTAAGATAAAAATAGGATAAATTTGATGTTAAACCAAATGTTAATGTTTAACACACCACATAAGCCTATATAAATTATAATAGTTTATGGAATTATAATATAATAATTCCTTATCATTAAATATATTCCCATTTTGAATCATTTTTTGATATAATTACTTTTTATATTTTAATATTTTAAGAAATTAAAAGTGTTTCCTCTCCATCCCATATAAAAGGACATTCATAGTTTCTCTTAGTTATAACACATTGTGTAATACATATCAACCATAACCAAAATAAATACATTATCAACATCATTATACACATTTTTGATGTGATGGTACTCCATAAATACCAATAATTTTATCCTTAATAGGAGATCTAAATGTGTAATTTCAAAGAAGTTGTAATAGACTTAACTGATCATATTATTGTTAATATAATTTTTAAATTACCATTATCCACCATATTTCCCATAAAATTGGAAGTGAAATTATCGCTCGTGCGTTTGTGTGACTTACCGTCTCCAAAAAGTGATATAGTTCATTTTACCCCACCATATTTCACAGATGTCTATAATGAGAGGTTTAATATTTATATATTATAATTATGAAATAATTAAACTTATATAAATAAAATATTTCATCTACCTTCTAACCTGCTAATACTTTGGAAAATAATAACATTACCCATGCATACATGTAGACTACCACCTCAATGAAAAATAAGAATTTTATTATTTCCATTTTGTTTTGATGATAACAAGGTTACATTTTATTAATATAAATGATTTAAATAATGTAATTATGGTCATATAAAGGTTAATTACTATTTAATTTTCTTTAGTTCCTTCGGTCAAAAAGTGAAAACATAGTTTTGGCATACATACGACCTACCAAATTAATGAATGATAAAAATATTTTTTCCAGGAATAAAATTTATTAATTAATTTAAATGTGTATATAATGAAAAAATATTATATTTAAATAATTATTAATATTCTTGGCATTGTGGGAACATGATCAAATTACAAGGATCCGAAATACAGAACTGAATTTCTCAGGAAGAATGAAACAGTAAAACCCAAAAACAATAATTTTAAAAACAAGTTATAAAAAAGGAGTTAAAATGTTATAAGGGTGTAATATTTGATATAATAAGTAATTAAATGAATATGTTATATAATGATAATAATTTTTTTTACAAAAACAGTAGGAGTACATCAGAAAAATGTAGAACTTAAAGTAAGTGTTTATTGTCTCAAATTATCTCCTTTGAGACATATGTTATGTCATGAACCTATATTCTTTAATAAGGTATGTATAAAACACTTTTAAATTATATATCATTATTATCCTTATGTTTATTTTATTTAATGTTTTTTTAATTTACTCTTTAAATGGTATTATGATTAAAATGTTACTAACATAGTAAGTAATTTATGTTACAATGTCATTGTTTATTGGGATTGTTTATGATTATGTTTTTGATGATGAAATATTATAACATACCTCTTAAAAAATCATAATATTTAATATCATCTAATTAATTCTTGATAATACATGTTTCACTTTAAAAATCTTCTCTTTATGTGATTAAGATATTAAAAGAACATTTTTAATGAAAACCAACATTATTTCACTCTTCATTCAAAAAATAAATTTTCATCGGTTTTCAAGTTTTATAATTTTTTAAATTTTTTTAATATTATACTATGGTTGTTTAAATTAATTTATACCCATTGTTTAATTTTTATAAATATTTTAAAGGAATCTTCTTGAAGTTTTCTAAATGAGGTAATTTTCTAAATTTTTACAAAAAATGTGAAAGACATTATGATTCTACGGTGACTAGAGGTTGCTGGTATTTTTTTACAACCATGATTATAACATCCCAATATTTTATAGGAAGTTATCTCTTTAATGTCTTTCAATAACATGAATTTCACGCAACACTGAGATTGAACGCACCCCGAATTACCAAACTAACCATTAGAAAGGTGGTTATGAATAGTATTAACCAAATTATGAATTTTATATATATACTATATAATTTTTACATTGATATGTTGTGTTTCTTAGTCATAATATAAGAAAAGTTCAATTTTAATGATAAAAGAGGTAATTTTAAAAAAATACAATTTTCCAAGTTTTAATGGTGAACCCTTTTTAAATCTAATATTTGACACTTTTATAAATTAAATATAGTGAAAATAAATTCTTATTTATAATAGAGACATAATAATATAGTTTGGATAAATTTTTGGTACTTTTCTGAATACTTTCATATGTTGATGAATAGTGAAAATACTAAATTTTAATAAAAAAATAACTTTTTTAATAGATTTAATTTATAGTGTTGAATTATAAATTTGAATGGTTATTATGTATCATTAGATTATATTTTTATCAGTTAATATAATTCAAGTCATGTCATGTAATTTCACATTTAAAATGGATATAAACAAGTGTCAATCTTTTGATAGTTATGATTTCATAAAAACAAGCTTTTTTGTTTTGATAACAAGAATTAATTTCAAATTAATTTCTGCCACTTCAATGTTTTTAATTTGGAAAAATGGATTATTGATTTGGAATCAGGAGGTCAAAATTGTGTAAATATGTCACTTTTATTTTTAGACAATATGAATATTTACTTCAGTAAATATTTTATTTACCATAGTTAAAGGGTAAATCCGGTAGATAAGGGTAAAAACAATATTATAATAATATTAAATTGCCATAAAATGTGTCCTATTTCAATTGGTTTATATAAGTACGGCTATGGAAATCTTTGGGTCTATTTTTGGACCCAATGGATCCACTTGAGAGAGATAATGAAACTTCAAACTAATTAAGTAAAGACAAAAAATAACAAAAACATATATCTTTTATTAAAACAATTTTTAAAAGGGGTAATATAAGTTATCACTAAGAAATTAAATATTAATTATTAATATAAAAATATTTCCTATATAATTGTATTTTATTTATAAATTTTAGACATTAAATAATTTAATTATGACACAATGATGATGTAGTAATTACCTTATTAATGAATGATTAAAATAATTGTTATTATGAATATCCAAATAAATGTAATTTGAGTCTTTTTATGAATTAAAAAAATTATAGGTTAATATGAAATGTTAGTATAGTTTCAATGTATTTGGTTCAAAGTAATCATGTTGTGATGACTATCAAAAAAACCAAATACTAAATTGTGTCGAAATTGACATAATGGAGTTTTTAAAACTAGTACTGTATTATTAATTGATATAATTTTTCTAAAAATCTATAGTTCATCCAAATGACTTCAATAAGGTTATATATATTAATAATGTACCACTTGGGGTTCTATTGTCTTTTTATAGTATGTTTATTAACCATATAATATAACAATACAAAGAGACATGGTAAATGCCAAACTATTTAACTAAGAGTTAAATCTAAAAGATAAGGTTACTATGGTGATGTAAAACTGTCTAAAACCTATTGTTCGATAAAAATTAGACCCATACCTACCTTATCCCCGAAATAAATCATTTTGAAGCAATTATAAAATGAAAATTATTTTGTTATAAAATAATATTTCAAGCTTTTCCTAAAGTGACCCTCACCTCTCTTATAAAAGGGTACTTACCCTTCTCTTAGTTTCACACCTCCATAGAAATTTAGATCAGTAAAAACCTACCCAAATATCCTCCAAACATCCCTAAAATCTATATAGAGTCCTTACTTTGTTCAGAAATCCAACCCAAGGAGCCCTTTTGATCAACTCAAAAAGGAAACAGACGAAGAAGAGGTAATAATTTCACAACCCTCTTTCAAGTTCTTTTCTTCTTCCACTTCCTCTTTATTAGTTTCTTCCTTACTAAAATAATAACTCCAACACCAAATACACACTTTTATGTTATTATAAATATGGTACAACATTATTCTTTATTATATTCATCCTATAAATGAAAAATTCCCCATACGTGCGTATGTACGGCTTATCGTCTCCACGTCGTGGTGTAGTGTGTTATTCAAACACTTCATTATTTGGATGACTATAATAATGAGTATAACTGATGTAAATAATAAATATAAAATGTTAATTATTCTTTATATATTATGTAACATTCAATTATATATGATTTAACCATCAATATAATGATATTGTCGCTCATGCGTACGTACGGATTACCGTCTCCACGATGAGATGAGATTCATTTCCACATTCACCATTCAATGATGATTATAAATATATATATTATTAATAAGTATGTCATATATAACATAATAATGTTATTGTATATATATATATTTGTACGTAATTACATATATCTTATTCACTTACTTCCATTCAATATGATATTAAAACGGAAAGATTTTTTAAGCGTACGTAAGGCCTACCATCTCCATAAACGGTGTTTTCCATTTCATATATATATCTATTATACATAATTATATTCTAAATACATATGATATATACATAATTTTTCATATTCTGGAAGTATGTAAATCATTATCTAAATGATACGATCAAGAATAAAAAGTTAAAACACGTATAATAAAGAAAGCGATTATTACCTGAAATGATAATTTAACATGGAAATAATTATTAAATGGGTAGTCTAAAGTCATTAATGAATCATGTATGATATAATAAATATAAATATGGTTCTGGTATAATTTAATAACATACTATTTTCATTATACAAGAGGTTAATGTTACCCTCGACCAAAGGAAAGTGGAAGTTAAGGGTTAATTCTAAAATCTCTTTATTATCCGATGTTATTTTTACGTAAGTATCTGCCCGAAGATATTTATTATCCATGTAATGGTTTAATAAGAGATTTTTCAAAGAGAATATTTTTATGGTAATTTTTACTAAAACATCATTTTAAATGTTTTAATGATTTATACTTATAAACCTTTCTCATTAATGTCTATGTTTTCAAAATGGTTTTAAGGATTTATTTATATGGACAAGAATGTTTTAAACCGATAATTCCATTCAAAAGTTTCAAAGTGGTATGAGAAACATTGATTTAAACCTATATTTAAAATTAATTCCTTTATAAATTATGTGAATTTTAAATGATTTCATGAAAAATGGATATTTCTCTCCAAGATTTTACCAATCATTTTCAAATATGTAAACAACTTTTATAGAATATTATTCTTGATCAAGGTTGATTTCTTATAAAAATATTTCATATCGTATTTATGATTTTGTGATATGTTTGAATGTGGATGTGTTATTTTTATACCATTCATGGATTATGGATAAAGTATTGAAATTTTTTATGTATGTTATAATATGAATGTTTGTGTTATATTTCAACCTTTTCATATGAGGAATGTATTGGACTTAGTAAGTGACGGGTGGAGCTAACTATTGCTCCTCGATGCATCAGTAGGTCTCATGAGAAAATTATATGTGGAATTAGATGAGGCCTTTCCAAATTTAATATATGTTTTTGGGTGTGGCCTTAATCATTTTTAGAAGTCTTTACCGAGGCCTTGACAAAATGTTTTAGTGTGTCTAGCATTATAGATTCCATCATTATGAAAATAATATTGATGGTTGATGCAGTTATTTGACTATTAGAACACCCATGATTATTTTTTATTATGGAATTATTTACATAGATTATATTTCTGACATAAAGTGTTCATGTTTATTATTTTTAAAGGCATGTGTTTTCAATTATTCACCATGCCCAAGGATTATATTATCTTATGCTGTATTTCTTACTCTTACTGAGAATTTGAGTTCACCAATTTCTTATGTTTCATTTTACTAGTATGCAAAGAAGTATATTATGACTGACCTACATGGATTGTCTAAGGGAGATTAATGTGGTAAATGGAAACAATTTTGTTGTTGTTTTTCATTTTATAATTTAATTTAACGTTAATGTAGGTAATATATTTTCCAAGACTGATAAACAGATCTATCCTTTGGGACTAGATTCCTTGTAATAATGCCAATGTATTAAAATAATGTTCTAGTTATGGGTAATTGTGTTCGGGGTGTTACAGTTGGTATCAGAGGAAGTTTAGCAATAACCATATAAATATATTTAGATAAACTCTGATTAGAGAACATTACCCTAAGATAAACATTGAGGATTAGTATAGAATAACTTCCTAGAAGTTTGGTAATGTAGAGATTTTGTGTATTTTCCAAGAAATACATATATGTCTAGATACGAGCAGGTAGAGATGAATCTGGAATAGATGTACCTAGGAGTGAAAACTCCTACAAGGAGTTTCAAGCTTGACCTGGGGTATCCTGGTACACGACAAGGGGTCTTGCTGCACTCTTGGTTACGACACTCCTTTATGATATGCTTAGGATAATTTACATTTTCTTTACAAGTCATTATGAAGGATTTAGGAGTAAATACTTCCTAAAAGAAATTTTTTAATGATTATAGATTATATGCATAATCTTTTCAATTTACGTTAGGTATTTTACATGTTTGGAATTATGAATTGCAATTTAAAAAAATAACCTAGTGTATACCATTTTTTAGAAATGGTGCTTAGTAGATGGAATGAGAACTCCAACAATACGCATGATCCAAATTGTAAGAATGATCATATATTTAATGGTAGTAAGCCAACATTTAGAAATCAAATAGTCTCCCATGTATTATCATAATAAGATGGAATAATATCATGTGTTAATAAGATAAGAAAGAATTATCTGAGTCCTATGGCTTTGAAGGGAAGAAAAAGAAGAAAAGGATGGTAGAGAGAAAGATGGATAAAAGGAATAAGGGAAAGAAGGATTTTCCCATATCTAATAACTATGGAAAGAATCACCTAGGAAAATTCTTGAAGGGAATGAGAGTTTGTTATAAGTGTGGTGAAAAAAGAAACCATGTATTTGATTGAAAGGGTATGAAAAAGGTTTCTGATGTACAATGCTTCATCAGTAAGGAGTTAGGACACTACACAAATCAATGTCCCACTCATAAAAGTATACCCTAAGTGATGCTAATGAATAATAATCAAGTTATGATACTACCAAATATGAAGATTAATGATTAGTGTTGTTATGTTGATATTAAAGAATTATTTCATTTGAGAATTATATCAATGATGTACTGGTTATAATAATTATGGAGTATATAAGGATTGTATTGCAGTACTATTTCACTAAGGATTTCAGATTATGTGGTACCATGGAAGGTGACCCAATAAAAAGTTAATTTTTTTTGGAAAAAGACATGGTTGAAGGAAATATAAAACATTAATGTGGTCCTGATACTGAGGTATTGATTTTGGAATAAGAGATGATTGATTTAGATAAATTATATTGGATATTATTGGGATCCTTGGAACTGATTAATGGTTTTTTTATTCCATCATTTTTGGATTATTAAAAAATTTTGGATATAAAGAATAAATCTAGTATTATATAAAAAATAATGTAGAGTGAATGTAATCAATAAGGTTTTATGGTAATTAAGTGTGTTAAAATGTTTTAATAGAATAAATGATGAACGTATTCTAATGTTATTACATGGAAAAAGAGATCTTCAATATGATTACCTTCCTTATAAATTTTGGACTGTGATTTTAGAGGGATGTATTTTGGATAATTATAAAGGTTATAATTAATTATGTTGGAAATTGGATACTAATTATTATGTTTAAAACATTTATTAAGAATATTTTTGGACTGTTATAAAAAGGACAACTCGGAGGTCGGGTGACATCCCATAGTGTCCGACAAGGTTGTGAGACTTGAACTTGCAACTGAAGGGCGATAAGGGTGAATCAGCTACCACTTGCCTACATGATGTCCTAGTTTTTATAATGTAGTTTTTTTAAATATTATGACAAATGAATTATAAATTCATTATTTTTGTAACTATATACGATTAGGATAAATGTAATATTTTTAAGATTTATTATATTTTAGAATGAAAGATGAGTTTGTGGTAGAAATTTGTTAAAATATAGAACTGTACTTATAAATTATATTTATTCTCTTATTCTATGAAGAAATTAATTCTTAAAATTTAGGTATGGGATAATAAAACCAAAAATGTGTTTTCCTAATACCTTATGTTTTGTTGAACCAGTGATATTTTAAATCATCATAGATTGATGGCTTTAAGGCCCTCAATTTTACAACTGTTCATAATTGATGACTTTAATCACTCCTAATAAATATTTACGTTTTCCCCCAATTATTTATCTATAAATTCTGCCAATGTTCTCATATTCTAAACCCTTATTTGGTGGTGACTTTTTTATTTCCCTTTCCCTCTTATTAAGTCTAAATTTTATTAACCAAATTTCCAATGGGGGTTTTCCACAAAGGTATTTTTCTATTATTATCCTTTTATTTTCAAAGAACAATTAAAAATTTTGAGAACACAATTAATTTAAGGGGAATATAATTTAGTACCTCTGGATTTTATAGTAAGTTATCTCTTTAATGTAATTCAATAGCTTTCGCTACACGCAACACCGAGATCGAGCGCACCACAACTTACCAAACTGACCTTTCAAAAAATTTTATGAATAGTATTAACACAATTTTGAATTTTAAATATATCTTATATAATTTCAATATTCATTGTTTTTGTTTCTTAGTCATAATATAAAAAATCCATTTTAAAGATAAATGTGGTGTTTTTCAAAAAATACAATTTCTCCACCATTTAATGGAGAAACCTTTTTAAATAGAATATTTTACAATTTTATATATTAAATTTAGTGAAATTAAATTCTTATTTAGAAGAGGGACAAAAAAATTTAGTTTCGATAATTTTTTGGTACTTTTTGATAACATTCGTATGTTGATGAATAATGAAAATACTAAATTTTAATTGAAAAAAAAATTAAATCAAAATAATTTATAGTGTGAAATTATAAATTTAAATGGTTTTTATGTACCATTATATTATATTTATATTATTTAATATAATTTAGGTCATTGGATGTAATTTTACCTTTAAAATAGACATAAACAAGTGAAAATCATTTAATTGTTATTATTTCTTAAAAACTCGCTTTTTTGTTTTGACAACGGGAAATAATTTTAATTTAATTTTGTCCACTTATTTGTTTTGAATTTGGAAAAACATATTCCATATTTGGAATCAGGAGGTCCAAATTTTTTAAATAGGTAACTATTATTTTAGAAATTATGAATCTTTACTTCAGTAAAAAATTTATTTACCATGGTTAAAGGGTAAATCCTGTAAATAATGGTAAAAAACATATATATTATAATAATATTAAATTACCCTAACATGTGTACAATTTCTATTAGTTGATATATGTATTCCCATGGGCATCATAGGTTCTATTTTGGTACCCCATTGAGCCACTTGAGATTGATAATGTCACTTTATATTAATTAATTTAAATTAAAGACAGAAATGAAAAAAACATATATCATTTAGTAAAACAATTTTTACAAGGGGTTATATAAGTGATCCCTTCGACTGAAAATATTAATTATAAAGATACAAAAATTTCCTACATGATTTTATTTTATTTCTAATTTTTAGACATTAAATATTTAAATATATTTATGACATAATGATGATGAAGTAATTACCTTGTTAATGAATGATTAAAATAATTCATATTATAAATATCCAAATTAATTTAATTTGAGACTTTTTAGTAATTAAAATTATTTTATAGGTTAATATGAAAATGTATAACTGAATAAATTTATTTTTTAGAAGTAATCAATTTGAGATAACTTTCACAAAAACCAAATACAAAATAGTGTAAAAATTGACATAATTGAGTTTTTAAAACAAATACTATATTATTAATTGATATAAAATTCCTAAAAATATAAGGTAAATTAAAAAGACTTATATAATGTTATATATATTAATAATGAACCACTATTGGTTCTATTGGATTGTTATAGTATGTTTGTTAACCATATAATATAAAAATACAAAGAGTCATGGTAAATGTCAAACTATTTAACTAAGAGATAAATATAAAAGATAAGATTAATATGGTGACATAAACCTATATAAAACCAATTGGTTGAGAGGGTTTATACCCATACCCACCTTATCATATAAATAAATTATTTTTTAGTAATTAGAAGCCAAAAATGATTTTATTATAAAATAATATTTCAAGATTTTCCAAAAGTGACCCTCAACTCTCTTATAAAATGGTACTTACACTTCTCTTAATTTCACACCTCCAAAGAAATTTGGATGGGTAAAATTCTAAAAAAATATCCTCCCAACATCCCTCACATCAATATAGAGTGAATAATTTGATTAGAAAGCCAGATTTAAGATCCCTTTTGATCAACTCAAAAAGGAAACACCCGAAGAAGAGGTAGTAATTTCACCACTTTTTTCAAGTTCATTTCTTCTTCCACTTCCACTTTCTTTATTGTTTCCATAGAAAAATAATAAATCCAGAACCTAATACATAATTTTATGTTATTATAAATATTTTAAAACCATTTTTGTTTTTATATCGATCCTATAAATGAAAAAGTCACCATACATGTGTGCGTACGGATTACCGTCTCCATGTCGTGGTGTAATTTGTTATCCAAAAACTTAATTATTTTGATGGGTATAATAATGAGTATAACTGATGTAAATAATAAATATAAAATTTTAATTATTCTTTATATATTATATACCATCCAATTATATACTATTTCACCATAAATATAATGATATTTTTGCTAGTGCAAACATACGATTTACCGTCTCTGTGACGCGATAAGATTCATTTCCACATTCACCAATCAAAAATGATTATCAAAATATATATTATTAATAAGTATGTAATATATAACACAATAATTATAATTAATATATATATATATATATATTAATGTATGTATGTATGTATTTACTTACATATATCTTATTCACTTACTTCCATTAAATACGTTATGAAAACGGAAATAATGTTTATGCGTAGGTACGAACCACCATCTCCATAAATGGTGTTTTCCATTTCATATATCAATATAATATAAATATTTTTATTCTAAATATATATTATATATAAATCATTTGTTATATTATAGAAGTATTGAAATCATGATCTAAATGATACGATCAAGAATAACATGTTTAAATACATATGATAAGGAAAGCGATTATTATTCAAAATGTTAATTTATCATGGAAATAATTATTAAATGGTTATTATAAAGCCATAAATGAATCATGTATGATATAATAAATATGAATATGGTTCTGGTATAATTTAATAACATATTATGGTCATTATACCGGAGGTTAAACGTACCCTTGACAAAAGGAAAGTGAAAGGTAAGGGTTAATTCCAAAATCTGTTTATTATCCAAGGTTGTTTTTACATAAATATCCACTGGGAAATATTTATTATCCATGTCCATGTTTCATAAAATTTTTATCAAATGTATTATTTTTAAGTTACTTTTTACTAAAACATCATTTTAAATGTTTTAAATGTATACACTTCTAAACCTTTCTCATTAATGTCTATGTTTTCAAAATGGTTTTAAGGATTTATTTATGTAGACATGAATGTTTTAAAATTATAATTACTTTAAAAAGTTTCAATGTGGTGTGGGAAAATTTGATTCAAAACTATAATTTATATGAATTCCTTTATAAATTATGTGACTTTTAAATTATTTTATGAAAACGGGATATTTCTCTCAAAACATTTTACCAACCATTTTCAACTATGTCAACATCCTTTACAAGATATTATTATTGATCAAGTTTGATTTATAGTAAAAATATTCCATATTTTATTGAAGTTTTTGTTTTATGTTTGACTATATAAGGGTTATTTTTATACCATTTATGGGTTATGGATAATGTATTGACATTTTGAATGATAGTTTTAATACAAATTTTTATGTCATGTTCCAAGATTTTCATATGAGGAATGATTTGGACTTAGTAAATGATGGGGGAAACCTGCTATAGCTTATCGATGCATCAGTAATTCTCATTAGATAATTAGATGTGGAACTCGCCAAGGCCTTTCCCAATTTTCTATAAGGTTTTGGCCGAGGACTTAATCATTTTCAGAAATCATGGCAGAGGCCTTGAAAAAATGTGCAAATGTCCGACATTAAACATTCACTCATTATGAAAATAATAGTGATGGTTCATGTGGTTATTCGACTAGTAGAATACCCATGATTATGTTTTATTATGGAATTATTTAATCAGATCATATTCCTGCCATAAAGTTTTCATGTTTATTATTTTTAAAGGCATGTATTTTCAATTATTCATCATGCCTAATGTTTGTGCTATCTTCCACTATATTGATTACACTTACTGAGCATTTGAGCTCACCCATTTCTTATGTTTCATTTTCCCAGGATTAAAAGATGTATATTATGACTGACCTGTAGGGATAGTCTATGGGATATTAATGTGGTCAATGGAGACAATGTTGTTGTTGTTTTTCATTTTATAATGTAATGTAATGTTCATGTATATAATCAATTTTCCAAGACAGCTAAACTGATTGTTACATTGGGACTTGATTGCTTGTAATCATGCCAATGTATTAGAATAATGCATTAGCTCTAGGTAAACTGGGGTTGGGGCGTTACAACGATGCAAATTTTAGTTTTTCCTAAAATAACCATTCTTTGGTTGGATCAAATTTAATGTAGACAACACATCTAAATCCAATCAGCTTTTGCGGGATGTGGTACAATATTCAAGGATCATCTTGGTTAGATTCTTAGGTGCTTCTTTGGAAGCTATGGTATTGCCTCAGCTCTGGAGGATGAAATCATGAGTGTGATTGGTGCTATTTTTTTTTCTCTAAGAACCAGGGTGGAAGAACATATGGATTGAATGTGATTTGACTACCATAGTGCATGTGATTTAGAATGGTGTGATTTATATGGAATGGTGAGTTACTACACATTGGATGGATTGTCTTCATTTTCTCTATGACATTAAACACATTACCACTTATATCTATTGTGAAACAAATATGGTTACGGATGGCCTCGACAATAAAGTAGTAAGTTGGAATATTACTTGGAAGGATGATATACCTAACAATTTACTCTCCCTTCATGGAAACTATTGTAATATGATCCCATATTTTAGACTCTTGTAACCTCTTTTTTATAATAATTGTGATTTGGTCTTTTAGAAAAGGAACCACTTTCTTCAAAAAGAATAATTTAAAGATTCAATTATATGTTTTGAAGTGTATTTTGAATGAAAATATTTTTTAAATTTATTTTAATTAGAAAATTATTTTCAATCTGGAAAGAGATTTTTACTCCATAATGTTTTAAAGATATTATAATGGTATTTATATTAATCGAAGTCCACAAAACCTGATTTTAGTTATGTTTTTCTGGGGATGCGATACAAGGGTAACATTCTTATTATTTCTCTATAAAGATAATTTCAGTAATGAAATGATATTTATGAATTCCATTCCTTTCCAAAAATATAGTAATTGATGAAATGATGAAAATTTTATGATAATAATTTCTTTTCCATGTGTTACGCTATGATGAAATGTTTACAAAAACCATTTTTATGGATTCTAAAATCATGACTGTTTTATGATCTTTTAGAACACATCTACATGAATTTCAATATGTGATAGAAGTCACTAGAATTTTATATCCCTCAAATTAAATAGGTAATGATTAATATATCATGAGATAAAGACTATTGGGATGAGGAGTAAACCCTGTTCAGTAAGAGAGTCTGTCTACTTTGATAGTTGTAGGAGTAATCAATGATTACTAGATTAGTTTTCGGTGTTAACCCAATCCACTATGATTGTCTTGGAAGTGATCCTCTACTTCTATGGAAATTATTTTCAATGCTTATGTATTTTCCAAAAATCTATTACATATGCCAATGTTAGGCTCTTATGGCTTATGTTATTTTATTTTATTTATTAATTTTTATGAACTACCTTGTTTTATGAATTAAATACATATTATTATACTTTATATACAGGGTATGGTTATAAAATGTTAATATTATGTTATCACATCCTTATGATCTTATTATTCTCATGTGATGATTAAAATCTTCTAATTTTCACATACTAGGAATATGAGATCACACTTTTATTTTGTTTCCATTCCCTATGTTATGAAGAAAGTAACTAAGTATAAAATCTATAATATGTTTTCTATTTATAAATATATATGTTGGGGATGGTTTCATAAACATATGAACTGGTTGTTTATATTTATAGGTTTCCAAATATACGACACCTTTATGAGCATGTAATGGATCGTAATATTATATCTAGACTATTCAAATATTAACATGTAAAATATATGTATGAAAATTATGGATCATTATATATTAATCATTGATTAAATATTAAATTTACGAAGATATGAAAGAGACTGACTAGGCATTGAACTTGATTTTTTCTTTGAAAAGATATATTTATCAAAAGAGTTAAAGATGAAAAATTAATCATTGAGAAATTAGGATGTTTAAAAGGGAACCCGGAGTGCTATATTTCATAAAATTAACATACTCATTGAAATGTATAAAAGAAAGATTTTTGAGGCAAGAAAGATACTATTGAGGGAGAATAGATTTATGAGATCTTGAGAGACTGGCCTATTCCTTTTGTAACATACATTGAGTCAGGGAATAAGTGAGTGTTACATGATTCTACAAGATGATCATTTAATTTGAAGATGAAGAAAGTTTGAACAATATGTTTTGGAGGATAGTATGAGTTGATCAAAGGGGGAGATAACTGAACTACATTAGTTTTATATCAAAATAATAATAAGCATAGTAAAAATAAAAAGTAAAATCATATTAAGAAACAAAGTTGACTTAAAATTTTAGGAAAAATTCAATAGAGATAAAATTAACTATATCTTCTAAATAATAATAGAGTTAATAAAGAAGAAAAATTGGTGATATTTTTTATTAAATTTATAATTATAAATATTTGGAGAGTAAGTACTAATTGTACACGATATAGGTTTTTTATTCACAAGATATTGAAGTCCTAATTTTGATAAAGAAAATATTTTAAATTTATATAGTGAAATTCTAGAGAAATGAAGAAGATGTTTTTCATGAATTGGAAATTAGGAAAAAAATGTAAAATGAAGGGATACTGTCTCACCATATTCATGATACTACAATTGGGAACACATTTTTTATATAAAGTATAATGTCTTTATTATTTTTATTTATTAGGGATTAAAGATTTTCCATTTTCTATTTGTGGGTTAAGGATGATACCCTCCCAATTTTTATTCATTATTTATATTATTGAAGGAAATTAATCTCAAATTGACTTGAATACATCTAATATCTTGTCACAAATATCGAGTGCAAACCTTATAAAATGTCATTTGTCATAATCCCATTATATTCTATATTTCATACATTATTTTTGTTTTATGGTCTTTTAAGATCCATTCAATCTGAGACATGGAAGAGTTTTTTTTATAATGTGAAATTTTTTTTTGGAAAAAGTATCACACTAATTCATCCCCAATTACTTTTACTGCATGATCCAATGGGGCACTTCACTCTAGAAAAGTAAGATGTTATAAGTGAGCTGTAATTGTAACACCCCAATAAATTAAAAATAAATATTAACTTTAATTCCCACAAAACTGAGTCTCTGTCTTGAAAAACGTTATTATTATAATTACTTACACAAGATAGTTATTACATAGCCATGATACATAATTTTTCCTCTTCTGTGATTTTGAAGTTTGAAAAATAGCCATTCATAGTTGTGATCTGTAAGTTTTTTTGAGTGCAATAGGACCAATATAATTTTTTATTGAATAGTAACATGGCTATTATGCATATTAATGTACCCTTATGATTAGTATTTTTACACTTATTAATAGTAACTTGTCCGTTATGAATAGTAACTTCACCCATTAAATTAAAAATAAAATGCAAGCACCTTATAAATGAGTGTTAATGTTTTAAAAATTACAAATTATTTTTTCGTATTTTTGTGATTAAAAAATATTTAATTAAAATTTTAAAATAATAAATTTATTTAAAATAAAATTCATTATCATAAAATTTATTCCTAAATAATTTTTTCCTTTGATTTTACGATAATTTTATGAGATCTCATTTAATTTTTGAAAGTATTATAAAATCTTTTCCAAATTTGAAATCGTTATTTTCCAAGAAAATAATGATTTTTTTAAAAAAATTATATATTTAGCAAAGTTTTCTGATATAATGGATTCCATTTTTGATTTCTAAACATAAAAAAATGGATAGGGTAAATTTTTGGGATTTTTATGAAATACATGAATTTTTGGTGAGTAGTCAAATTTGATAATTTATGAAATTGCTGACTAAATGAATTTCTGCATCAGGCTTGTGTTATGGTTGATGTAAATGGCCACTGGATAGAACTCACATGAACTTATAACTATTTTTATTCTCAATAATCAATACTATTTATATTCTTGTGCCAAAATAATAAAATAATGAATAAAATAATGGAAAAACCCTCATCTCCTCCACTATAAAAACCACCCCCACTCCCTCTTCTCTTCAGTCCTCTATTCCATTAAGCATCTCAATGTTCTTCCCAAATAATCTTCCCAATTTTCAAACCGTGTATAGGATCCATTGGTATTTCCAAAATACCAAAACCCCTTCCCTTAAAGAGGTTCTCAAAGAGGTTAATTCAAGAGGTAAATCCTCTTCCTTTTTCTTTTAATTAAATTTTAATTTATCTTCTTTTCTTATTCTATCATAAACTCATATATCCAGTTGATCATGATAACTCTAGAATCATATATATACTATAATTATATAATTTTAAGGTAATATCTATTATCAATCTCCGTAACCTCCCTCTTTTATTTTATAAATGAAATCAGCATTCGAAATGTGCCAATTTACAACCATTGTGGATGACAATGTTTCATTCTCCGTATAATTTTCCAATCTATTCAGGAAACCATTTTAATGGTTTATAAAGATTTTAAAATTTTTGATATAAAACTTTTATGTTATTAATGTTACATATTTACAAAATACTAAATGATAAAAAAATGAGTTTGTTATGATCAATAATTATCGTAATAATCCCAACAATTATCACTAATTGTCTTATCTAATGATCCAACCTCATAAAATGTAACCAAATGATATATATAACCATTTAAAATTATTTATTTTCATTAATAATATATAAATTCAATTCCATAAATTTATATCCATTCCACCGGAACTTTCATACTCATATATAAGTATGATGATTGTGAAAACCAAAGAAACAGAGGCTCCTAAGCGATAAATTTGTATCTTATAACTCATAAAAAAGGCCATTAATGAACTTAATAAAATTATAATGAATCAAATTCATGTATAATATTTGTTAATTAATTATTTAATGGATATAATTTGATTTTTCAGGATGTTAAGGTCAAGTGGAGAACACGGTCGAGCATAAGGTAAGGGGTTTCTCATCTCTCTTTTATTTCAATGAGATTTCCATTATTCACCACTTACTTATTGTATATGGTGTATGTATACATAAATTATATATATAATATCATGAATATAATAATCTCCATGGTACTAATGGAATCATTGGATGATTGTTAATTTTTGGATATATGATTCAGTTGATTGCAAAATAGTAAGGGTTTTCTTATCATACATCCATTTTTGTGAGATATTCCTTATTCACCAATATTTCTTGTGTATGGTGTATGTATACATCCAAATGATATAAAATATCATTAATATATTTATTTTAAGGGTATTAAATGTCTCATTTAATAATTGTAAATTTTTGGGCATATGTTTCAATTGATTACAAACTAGTAAGGGATTCCACACAAACCATCATTTTTTCCAGTAGGTTATTCTTTAACTATACTTAACATAATATAATGTTAATTTATTTTTTATAACTATTATATATTCTTTATATGTGTTTTCAAATCATCTATTCATATCATTTCATATTTTTTTAATGGGAATTTTATGTTTTAAAATGGTTACATTCTAAATTCTTCCCAACAAACAAGCCCGATTCAACGGAACTTCTCAAATTCTTACCCATTTTCATGTTATCTATATAATATGTTCTAAGAAAAAATTATATTTATAAAATCCTAAAATTTATCATTAAATAATATAACTTTTTTATTTCTATTTTTATGAATTCAATCATGCATTTCTTCTTCAAAATCTCTTTAATATTTCCCTTAAACTAAACTAAAATGTTTTATTTATAATGTTGATTAAAAATATCTTACATGATTTAACTTCAATGGAACATAACTTTTTTCAGAAATATAATTTCAATTTCCATATATTTTCTTTTATTTTGAATTTCACATGTTTTTAATCTGATTTTATGAAAAATACAAATGATTTCCCAAAAGAACTCTTTTTCCAAATTAAAAAAAGAATTTTTCTCATCTCACTTTAAATTTTATGAGATATATTCCTTGTTCAACAATTATTACTTTCATGTTCTTTATGTAAAACCCTTAGATATATCAAATCATGAGTATCCATATTATATTAATACTCTAAGTTATTATGATTTAAATGTTTCAAAGTGGTATGAGACACTTTGGAAAGTTTAAATAAAATTTCCTTGTAAACTTTTCCATAGTCTCCATTGAAAGTATCATCATATATGTCAACATCCATTATTGAATATAATGATTCATTGAGTTATATATCTCATTATATCATCTAAAAGAAGTTATTTTAAGGTTTTATGATCAGTTTTACTTCGGATGTGCTAATTTGATACCATTCATGGTTTATTTTTAAATTAAACACATTTCATATAATAATTTTTCAATACGAATGTTAATGTTCATTATGATTCATACTTTTCATACGTGGAATGTATTGGCCTTAGTAAGCGATGGGTATGGAACACTATAGACCCTTTATTCATTGGATGGTCTCATGAGACAAACTTGTTTATGTTTTTACCCATTTATGTATGGTCATGGAAAGAGGCCTTGATAGAATTATTATGATGTCTTGACATTATCAATTCCCTCAGTATGAAACTAGAGATTGATAGTCGATGTGATTATTCGACTACTATAATATCCATGGTTATGTTTTATGGCATTATTTAAAATGTTTTTCTTTCTTCCATATTATTCTCATATTTATTTTTAATGGGATGTGTTTTCAGTTATTCATCATGCCTAGTGTTTATGTTTATGACTACATCAGTTGTATTATTTACCCTTACTAAGCATCTGTGCTCACCCCTTTATTCTGTTTTATATTTCCATACTATGTGATTAAGTTTATTATTAATGAATTTTAGGGACAATATAGGTGTTATGGGTGTTAATAATGGATTTGATATATTGTATTTTCATTTCAAGTAGTAATGTTGAACTTATGTATGTATCTGATTTTCCAAAACTAATAAAATGCCCATTCCTTCAGGATATGAATGTCATGTAGTCATGAAAATGTGATAAAATAATGCACTGGCTTTGGGATACTATGTTTGGGGTGTTGCAGTTGGTATTAGTGGAAATTTAGTAAAATCCATGGAATACTATATTTAGAAAACGTAGACTAGTGAAAGAAGCACTAAGATGGACATTGAGGATAAGCATACAAGAACATCCTATAATTTTGGGAAGGTATAGATTATGTGGATATTCCTAGAAAATATATCCTTGTATGGATACTAAATGTTGATATTGTTCTGGGACAGATGTACGTAGGAGTAAAAACTATTACAAGGTGTTTTTAGATTGAATCAGGGTAACTCGGTACATGACAATGAGCTTTACTGGGCACCTAGTTTGACACTCTAAGGGGATATCCTCAGGATAATTCAAAATTTCCATAGAAACCATTATTATGGATTAGAATATATAATTAAAATGAATAACCTTGGTTAAATCTAGGGTGTTTTAGGCTGAAAAGAAGTTTTCATGATATTCTAAAAATGATTATACATTTTTATCCCTATTACTATTGTTACTCACACTATGTTTTCTTGTTTTATTCAATATATGAAATACAAAATAGTCATGTTAACATTGAACATGATGGAAAAGGTGGTGTAGATGATAAACCAAATGGTATATTTATAGGAGTGAAATATATCATGTTCATTCCTAATTAGTTTTCCAAAAATATTATTAATAACATATACCTTAACCAACACCTAAACCCCCCCCCCAAAGAAAAGAAGAATAACATTTGATAAGATCTCTATTAGTGGATACCATATAGAAAAGAATGCTCGACTGCTAGCATGAAAGAAATGTCCAATGAGACACCCAGAGAAGTGTCTCAAAGAAATGGATAAATTGATTATGTATTAGAAGGAAGGAAAAAAAGTAAAGAATTGGTGAGGAAAAATGAAGAGTACAATGGAATGAAATAAAATTGATCCTAAGAATATGTTTGAAGTTATTTTCCTTAAATGTAAGGGTCATGGTCATTACTTGAGTCAATAAAATATTCTGTAGGATAACCTCTAGACCAAAAAAGTCCATAATTTGAAATAAATGTAGGATGTTTTTATTTATTGAGGTGGTATGGAAAATCCTAGTTGAAAATTTGTTTAGTAATTGGATTTATTTCAAGGACGTCTATAATATGTAATTTTTAAGATATATGGTCTTAGAAAAAGGACATCATTCATGTCATGTGACAACCTACCGTAATCGATAAGTCTATAGTGTTTGAACCCTCAAGTGAAAGGTGAAAAGGGTTGAATACCTACCACTAGCCTATATGAAGTACAAGTTTTCATGACTATTTTTATAGTTAAAATATCTAATGTATAATTTTTTTTATTTTTGGGAAATTTTTATCAAATAGATAAATTTGGGATTTTAAAATAATTTTATTGTTAAGTGATTAATGTTATTTTTGAAGATGGTCTAAATTTTTGGAAACCTTTAAGACTTTGGTAAATATAATATTTTGAGGAATACATGTTGAATTATATTTTGTAGTCAAATATTATTTTATTGTGGACATATTATAGTCTCGGTTATTTATTGAAATAGATATAATATCACAGAGATTATGTGATAATTGAAATTAAATATTTGGTATAAGTGATTAAGAATTATTGATGTAATTTTGAAGACTATATGAACAAATCCCTCTCATTTTGTGGTTATAGTCTAGATTTTTTTGGAAGAATGATAGTAATTTGAAAAATAATCTATGTTGAACCTTGATCTTTAAGTTTGAATTTTGGATATTAATGTTTATTTTCATCATATAATGGTATATTTTTTTAAGGAATTATATTATCTTATTCTAACCATTCATTATTCGGATGATGTATAAAGAAAATAGGTATATATAATTATTCTTTTGTGTGATATATGATCTATATAAGTTAATTAAAATTATTCAGGCATGAAAATTTTATCTTCAGTGTTCATAACCAGGTATAGGGAATGAAGTGGAACCATATCGAAGAAAACCCAAAGGATTATATTATTCATATGAAAAGGGAATAAATTAAGTAAATTTAATTTCTTATATTATTATCTAGATAGTAAAGGAATCTGTCTCTTTAAGGAAATAGATTTTGTAACAAAAATGTTCTCCATGTATTTTTATTTTTGGGAAATCAATTTTCATTTAACTAATCACAAGATTCATGGATTTATAATGGTTAACATTATAATGACTATGTCCTCTGTCACTATCCATTCGAACATGATGGTTAGATTATTCTTCTATGAACATATTTTTACTTCAAACTAATGTTACCCTATTCGAAAATGTTGTTTTTTTTGTAACCCATTCATTTTACTACCACTATTATTAAGAGGATATTTTATTTTAAGGACCCCGGGACACCCTGAGAGTGGAAGTGTGAATGAGGGTGAAATTTTTTTCTTTCAATGTGATGGATCTTGTTCCCATGTTGGTAGGAACTTGTTGAACCTGTAAGATGAATATGATCAGAATGCAAACATTCACATGCACAGAGAAGACACCACACTTTTTACTTGGTTCACCACTAAGGGCTACGCCCAAGGAGCATACGCCGATAAGTTTTCAGTCGTACCTAATTCCACTAATCCTCACTAGTTGTGGATTACAAAGGTTAGGGCACAGCCACTCTGTCCTAGGCTCACTGCCTTTACAAAGGTTTAGGGATAGCTCACTGCTGCCCTCAGGTCACTCCCGTTGACTCCCACTGGCTCACTGCCCTTTGGTGATGTCCCACTCAGTTCATAAATGTGAAGGTATCTTCATCATTGCATAATAATGCATCCTCTCTCATATGTAGATGCTATTTTGAAGTCCAACTCTCACCATAAGAGGAATCTCACTTTGCGCTGAGGTTACTGGGTGATCTCCCAAATTTCGTGCAACTTCAAAAGTACAGATGAACTTTAACAACCCTGGCATGCTTCTCCAAGCCCGACACGCAAGTCTCAATCCCGGTGCGCAAGTCACTTGCACGGTACAAATTTGGTGCGCATGTGACACCAAAATACTTGCGCGGCACTGCCTCCTTCAACACCAAACTTGCGCGACATTGCGCCTTTAACTCCCCAACTGCCTTGGTTGCGCAACCAACAATCGGCACACAACCTCTACTTGTGCAACCCAACAACCACTTGCGCGACTCAACCACTTGCGCGAATAGAGCTCGAAAAATCTATAAGTCTTGAACTTTGTTACAAATTAGGATGGTAGTCCCCTATTTATAGGCAAACTGGACCCCCTGCGCGGTGGCGCACAAGTCTTCCCTTGGCACGTAGGTTCTGGCGTGTAGCTCATCCTCCCTAGCCTCTATCGTGATACTCACTTACGTGACCACACAAATACTTGCGTGACCTTATTTCCTTTGCCATATTTTGAAGTTATGATATTTAAAAACAATAGGCGCACAAGTATCCAGTTCTCCTAGGCATCAGCATTCAAGTCTCTTCACGGCGTGCAGGTCACTTGAGCGACCAGCCCAAAACTTGCGTGGCCCTTATCCCTTTGCCATTTTCCCATGATCTGATCTTGAAAAACATATGGCGCGCAAGTTTCCTCTTAATCTAGTACATGGCATGCAAGTATCTTTGCGGGTACCCATTCTGAAATTCCACTGAAGAATGTCAACAACCATAAATCATACTCCAAATCAGGCATAGAAGACCTTGGTTCCTACATTATTAACCCTATTTTAGATGTCGGTTTTTGAAAAAGAACGTTTTCAAGTATCAACCTTTAACTTTTGGAGTGAAATTTCAAATTACAAGGGAAAAATTTATTGATGGAGGGGATAATGTAACACCCCATGAATTTAAAAATTAATATACCGAGTAATTCACACAATAATGAGTGATATTGAAAAAAAAACATTTTTATTATAATTATTTAAATAAGATAGTTATATCATAGCCATGAAACCTAATTTTTACACTTATGTGATTTCAATTTTAAAAAACAGACATAAACAGTTGCAATCTGTTACTTTTTTAGATTCTAATAGAATCAACTTAATTTTTTTGGGTGAATAGTAAATTGATCCATATGAATAGTAATGTACCCTTATGATTAGTAATGTTACCCTTATTAATAGAAACTCGAACCTTATGAATTTTAACCTCACCCATTAATGTATAAATAAAATTTAGGCACATTATAAATGAGATTTAATGTTTTAAAAATTAATAATTAAGTGTTGGTATTTTTTGTTTAATAAATATTTAATTACAATTTTAAATTGATTAATTTATTTAAAATAACGTTTTTTCAAAAAATTGATTCATAAATAAATATTTTATAGTCCAATTATTTTAAGATAATTTTACAAGACCTTAGTTAATTTTTGAAAGTATTATTTAATCTGTTTTAAATTTAACATTTTTATTTTTCAAGAAAATAATGATTTTATTTAAAAATTAAATTTCACATATTTGGAAAATTATTTTGTTAAAATTTAGAAAATTTTATAATTATAAAAATTGTAAAATGGTTAGCATTAGTTTTGTGGATTTTTATAAAATAATTGAATTTTTGTTGAATAATGAAATTCGATAATTTACAAAATATGCAAAATAAATGAATTTATACATCACGATCGAGACATGGATTATTTAAATGGACATTAGTTTAAAATGACATGAATTTTTTACTATTTATATTCATAATAATAAAGACTATTCATATTCTTGATCCCAAATAATAAAATAATAATTAAAATAATGGAAATACCCGCATTTCCTCCACTATAAAAACCACCCTAGGTCCCTCTTCTCTTCACTCCAATAATCCTTTAATATTATAAAAATTATACCCAAATACACATCCCCAGTAACTCCCTACATACATGAGCCCTTTTACTTTCCAAAATTCCAAAACCATTTCCCTTATGGAGGTTCTAATAGTGGTTATTTCAAGAGGTAAATCATCTTCCTTCTTCATTTAATTTCATTTCAATTTGTCTTTTTTTCTTATTCTATCAAAACCTAAAATTTCCAATTGATCATGTTAAATAATGTATCATATATATACAATAATTATATCATATTAATTAAATAAACATTTTCAATATCTTTACTCTCCCTATTTTATTTTATAAACGAAATCTTCATCCGGGAGGTGGCAATTTACAATCTTTATAGACGAAGAAGTTTCATTTCTCAAATTATTCTTCAGAGATGATCATGAAACCATTTTATTGGTTTATAAATATTGTAAAATCTATAATATAATACTTTTTATGTTATTTATGTAACATATTTACATAATACTAAACAATTAATTAAAATAAGTTCGTTATGACTAATAACCACCTCAATAATCTAGATGATTATCACTAAATAAATTATATGATGATTCATCATCATATAATGTAAAAAATTGACATATATAACAATTAGAAATATGTATTTTTATTAATAATACATAAATTAAATTCATTATAATTATATCCATTCCACATGAACGTCTATAGTCATATAAAAGTATGTCGATCGTGAATCCAAAGAAACAAACTCCCACGTACGATAAATTTTATCTTATAACTCATACCAAAGGCCATAATTTAATGTAATAAAATTATAATAAATAAAATACATATATATAAGGTTTATAATTATTCAATTAATGGATTTAATTTTAGTCTCTAGTATTTTAAGGTCAAGTGCAGAACACGTTTATACATAAGGTAACGAGTTCCTCATCTCACTTTTATTTCTATGACATTTCAATTATTCACCGCTTATTTCTAGTATGTGGTTTATTTATACTGAAATTTGATATATAATATCATTAATCAATTTATCTTCATAGTATTAAATGATTCATTGTATTATTGTTAATTTTTGGACATACAATTCGATTGATTACAAAGTAGTATGAGTTTTCTCATCTCACTTCCATTTTTAGATATTCCTTATTCACCACTGTTTATTATCTATGGTGCATGTATAATTAAAATTTATGTAAAATATAATAAATATATTTATTTTTTGGGTAATAAATGTATCATTTGATTATTATTAGTTTTTGGGAATATTTTTCGATTGATTACAAACTAGTAAGGGATTCCACCTGAACCTTCAATTTTCCATCGGGTAATTATTTATGTATCATTACCCCAATGTCATGTTTATTTATTTTTGTGTAATTACTATATATTATTTTTATATGTTCCAAAATCTTTTATTCATATAATATAATTTTTAATTTATGGGAATTTTATGTTTCAACATGGTTCCCTTTCCAATTATTCTGGATAAACAAGCTTGATTCAAGGGGACATCTCAAATTATTTCCCATTTTGAAGTTCACTATATAATCTGTTTTAATAAATAATTATATTTATAAAATCAAAAATTTTATCATGAAAAAAACTATATTTGTTCATTTTTGGTTTTATGATGTAAAATATTCCTTTCAGCTTTAAAATCTCTTTAATATTTCCATTAAACCGTAAAAAAATAATATATTTCTAAAGTTTCCTAAATACTATTTTTACATGATTTTCCTTTAGTGGGACATAATTTAGGCCTCAAATATAATTTCATTATCCTTCCCTTTTCATTTTTGGATATATATGTTTAAAATTAAATTTTATAATAATTAAAGCTGATTTTCTAAATTAACTCTTCTTTCTAAAGTAAAAATAATTTTTCTCATCTCACTTTAACATTTTTGATATATATGAATTGTTAACCACTTATTCATTTAATGTGGTGTATGTATTTACCTTTTATATATCATATTCAGTGTATACTTATTCTTCTAATGTTCTAATGGATTGTGATTTTAATGTTTCAATGTGGTATGAGACACTTTGAAATGTTTAAGGAATAATTCCTCTTGAAATTTTAAATGGTCTCATTTAAAAGTATCTTCAACTATATAACCGTAATTTACAGAATCTAAGGAATGTATTGGAATGTGATATACCATATGTTGTTGAAATTTTGAAGACTATATGGACTGTAGAAGTGTTAATTTTCTACCATTCATGGGTTGTAGTTAAAGTATTCACATTTCATATGCTAGTTTTTAAATATGAGTGTTTATGTTGTTTATTATTCAAACATTTTTTATGAGGAACATATTGGACTTAATATGTGTAGAAAAAGACCTTTTATAGCCCCTCGATGCATCGTTTGATCTCATGAGACAAACTATATTGGGTTTTTACTCGTTTCTGTATGGTCATGGCATGAGGCCTTTAAATAATGATTATGATGTATGACATTATGAATTACCTCATTATGAAACCAGAGACTGATTTTCCATGTGATTATTTTCCTAGTAGAGTATCCATGGTTATGTTTTATGGCATTATTTAATCGATTTGTATTCCTTCCATATTATTATTCTGTTTATTTTTAAAGGCTTTTGTTTTTTGTTATTTACCATGCATAGTGTTTATTTTTATGATTATTTATGTTGTATTATTTACCCTTACTGATAATCAAATCTCAAAACTTTCTTATATTTTATATTTACCTTAGATTAGGAGAAGTGTATTATCAATTACTTTGAGATGTAATCTTGGAGTAATGGGAGTTACTAATGGATCTGTTATATTTTATTTCATTTTAAGTTGTAATATTTAACTTATTTATGTATATGGTTTTTGGAAAATTCAAAACTACCTAGTACTTTAGCATATTAATTTCTTGTAATAATGAAAATTTAATAAAATAATAAACCATCTTCAGTCAAATGGGGTCGAGGTGTTACAGTAATGGGGTTTAAGAGGGTTATATTTAAAAGAGGGGGAGATGAGTTTTTAATGAAATTTTGATTAATTAATTATATATGCTTTAATATATGAATAATATTACGTCTTAGGAAAATGTGATCTAATTTATGAATTTCAACCCAATCTAACAGTTAGTTATATAATATTGGATCAAATGAATCATATATTTAATTTATAATGTAAAATTCTTCATTTTACAATATTTCAATATTTACCTATATAATTTACATTTAATAAAAATTTCAAAAACATTAGCCTCACCTAATTTCGATATGCTCATTTCAAAAATAAACTTTATTTCTATAGTGAATTTCTAAATTATGTAAATTTTTTATTTAATTCTTATATAAAACTACTATATTATTATAAAATGAAAAAATTAGTTTTCCAAAAATGTTCACATGTACTTAGATTTTTATAAATTTATTGAGTAGTTATTTTATAGAATTTTTATATTTTTATTTTTATAAATGAATAAAGATAAGGATTATTTAGAAAAAATCATCTTTTATCCTAATAGTAATTTTCTACTCAAATGGACAGGTTAATATTATAATGACCAGGATACTATTCCAAAAATTATATTTTCAATAGTTATCTATACCATTTATTTTGGTCATAAAGGATTTATAAAATCTATAATTACCTCTTATTAGCTTTATTGTTCATTCACTCAATGTTATCTCAAGGTTCTCTATGCTTAATTTATGATATAGTGAATATATTTTTAATGATTTGTTTCATTTTTACAGTTTTCCTCAGGGGTGTGATAATACTAGTAGACCATGACGCACAAAAATATCAAATTATAGTCTTTTAATTTAATTATTTTTATTATAAAATTTTATTATTTTTTTAATTTTATTAACAATGTATATACTTCATATGAAATTTTTTATTTTTATAAAATATAGTAATTATTTTATCTTTATGTTTTTAATTAATTTTTTTTATTGTATTCTACAGGTTTAATTGAATTAATATTATATAGATAAACATGTATTAAATAATATTATAAAAAGTAATTAATTAGTTAAAATAAATTAATATAAATTTATTTAATGCATTCACACGTTTATGATTTATGGGAGAAACAATATAAAAATATTCATTGAAAATATGGTATTTTACATTCTACCCATTAAGGAAATTGTATCCCTAAAAATTTTCATTGAAAAAAACATGTCATTGTTTTATAAAATTTTCATGATCAATAAGACCAATTGTAAAACCACAAGTTTTAGGTATATGAATATTTATTTATTAATTTTTAAGATTTATAATTCTGAGGTTGAGTTTCGAGAGGCTATGAGGGGAATTTCCATGTTTGGGGGATTTTTCTAGAGGTGTATGGTTTCTCCATAGTTAGTAGACACTATTAAACAACTCCAACAAACAATGCAAGTGAATACAATGGGAACTAGGAAGGTTCATGTCATACACATGGTTTTTCAAAGCCATGTAGCTTCCTATTGAAAACCATTCAACATGAAATAGTGGGTAAAACATAGATTGTGTATGGTTTGTTTAACTAAGTCATCCAACCATGTGAGGTGTGGCATTAAGATAATAACACCACACAATTAGTGCATGCTTTTTCAGTCTATGTGAAAAAACTGTGCAATATAAAGTTGGACCTATAGATAGTAGGATCTAACCCGAATTTATTTCCTATAAACATATTATTATCATAATCCCTCACTAAAATTCATTCCATTACCCCTCTAACATTTATAGATGACTCCCTTCAACCCAGAAGAAATTTTTCAGAGAATCGTAGTTTTTTAGAGTTCTGGATTCATCGTTATGTACCCAGTATTCCCCATTCATATCTGATACAAGGCTTCTCTCTCTCTATCAATACCATATATCTAGTCCTTTATAGATATATCTTTCTATTTTGAAGTGTTTTATTGGGAAATATTTTTTGATCCATAAAAGAGATCATGTTTTCTACATAGGTATTATTGCTTTTTAGTAGTGTTCCCTATTTTCTTAAATATTTTAGAGTTAGGTGGATTCTCTCAAATATCCACTTGACTTAGAACATGAAGGAATTGTTTTTCGTAAATTATTATTTTTTAAATTGTGGTGAAATAATTGTGTGAATCTTGATAGAATCCCATTTTTGATTAAGCCATTGAAATTGGGGGAAATTGATGGACTTTAGGAAGACCCCTATCATTTATAAATTTAAAATTATGATATCTAAATTATAGGTTTTGTTTTAATGAATTGTATGTGTTTTTTGAAATTATTCAAATAATGAAAATGTTTATGTGAAATTGTTTTGGAATGGTTTTTGGCACACTTGGTTGGTGTGAGTTCATTTCTTTTATCGTGAACCTAAACAAGGGGTGTGTGGCATTTGCGTACAAGGATGTGACCATAGATATAGGGTGTGTTCCATTAGGGAATTAGATATTGTTCTCTTTGTGAAGACATGATAGATCAATAAGTGGATGCTCATGGGTATAGAACTGTCACATGGGCATTCTTGGTGTGTGTGTGTGTGGAGACAATTGTGACATATAATTAACATACATGGATATTACATCATTTTAAATTAATATTCATCACATTAAAAAAATACATTCCCAAGGACCATAATAGTTTAGTGTCATTGGAAACTTGGAAAAAAAAAATTCTAACTTGTTGAAATATCTTCAAAATCTCCCTCAAAGATCACCCCCTTTAGTAATACTACTTATAACCATTCGTCATAACCAAAGGAAAGGATACATAAGAAATTGGTGAGATCAGATTCTCAGTAAGGGTAAACAAGGGAGATATATAAGCATAATATGAGCACATGTGTGTGAGAACATGATCTTAACATTAGAAGATAACAACCTACATATCAAATATAATAGTCAAGGTTCATGGAATAAATATTGGTAGTTCATAATACATGAATCATAAGAATGATAAATCATCATAAATTAATAACGAACCATTATCTAATGTCAAATAAATATGGCACCATTATAACTATAAAAACTATTACATATATCAAGGTTAACTACCAAGACCATCAACATTGTGGATTTAACACACTCATTTCACCTTTTTTGATCAAGACACACCTATTTCCCATAGTGGACCAAGACACACCAGTTTCCCATAGTGGACCAGGACACAACTATTTCCCAATTTGGATCATGATATACGTATTTTGATTTTTGGATCGGGATACAATTGTTTCCCATTTTGGATCTTGACATACATGTTTCTCATTCTGGATCGATCCCCTTGAATTTTTTCTCATCATTATCCCATGAGATATAAATCTTTACCAAACGTATCAGAGGGATATACAGGTCCCACCCATCACATAATAAATTTATACATACATGTTCCACAAGATTATAAAACATGAATCATATCATGACCCATAAAAAGAGATGGGTTTCATAAAAATCAAATCATAACCCATGAAATGAAATGGGTATCATAAAAATTTAATCATATCATAACCTATAGAAAATATACAGGTTTCATAATCATTTCATTGTAGTATAACATATTAAATGAAGTGAGTTTTATAAGCATTTTATCATGGTATAACCTGTGAAAGAGAAACAAGTTTCATAAAAATAATTACTTCTTAAACATAATTTTTTTGAGATATAATGATAATGGTTTCCTTAGATTATATCCCTTGTAAATCATTAAATATGTAAAAGGTTGTCATCTTAGTTGGAGAAGGATTTTTAAAGTCCCTGGGAGTATTTCTTAAGGAAAATTACCATTCTATGAAAATTAATTTTTATCGAATAAAACATCTTCAAAATCATATTATTTGAAAACTAATTTGAAAAATCATTAAACATACTTTAAAATCATTTAAAATATTTTAAGATGGAAATATTATTTCCACATTGAAAAATTCTTTTTAAAACATAAACCATTTTGAAAACATTATCCTTGAAAATTACCTTGGAAAACAACAAAAGGAGTTTAATAAAATCATTTTAAACACTTTTAAAAGAATATTTTTTTAAATCCACCTCCATGAAAACTATTTTCAAATATCACTTAATTTTTTTGAAAATATTTTAAGAAAATATGGTTTTGGAATAAAATTAATTTCTGACTGAATAGAGAAATAAGGTCGTATTTTCTTTTAAAAAATTTCTTAATTATATTAAGTATTGAACAGTGTAAAAATGAAACTAATAAATAGAGATATCATGGATAACCACAAGATAAAGAGTTTCATGAGTGTTTTTGAGATATGGATTGTCATGAATTGACCCATGTTAGGGTTTGAGTAGCAACTACCCCAATCCCACCTCCATTGGACACAGGTAGTGAAAAGCGTCGAAGGTACAAGTGACTCAGGGAGGCCTTTGACAAAGTACATTTACACACACATGTAGGAAACTCAATGAAAAAGTTTTGAGGTAAAGGAAAAAAGGTACAACACTTCAATATATAGAGAAGAATTATGAACCACCCTCTAAACAGCACAATTATAGGTGTTGTAAATTAAACTGAATGGAAAAGGGGTAAAATACATGCCCAACTAGAAAATTACCACAACCTAGCAATAAATAAAAATGTAAAATATGTGAGATAGCCTTACTCTTAGATCCCATTCTACAACCACCGTACAAGGTCCATGAACCCATATCTTTTAGTTCCTCTGAAGTCTTGATCAACCTCTCCATCATCCTCATGAGGCATGATAGGTATGGGAAAAGACCATGTAGGGGTCTGTATAAACATACTTAGTTGGAAGGCCTAGAAAGAGAAGGGGGAGAATTAAGAGATGAAACTGAAGAAGAAAGTAGTAGATAGAACATATTAAAGTAAATATTATAGCACAACACAAAAATATAGTGAAATAATACTCGTCCAAACACAAGGAGCATGCCACGGTTTGAAGATAAACTTCTCGTCGATTATTCTCTAACAATAGTAGGATAATAGACTCATCCAACCACAAGAATCCTGACATGGAAATAAAGCGGAATTCCCCTTGCATCTTCGCCTCTCCCAGAAAAATTATAACCAAAAAACAAGGAGTGGGTACAGAAAAATTATATAGATATAGATATATATATATCCTTAGTCAAATAATCCCAAATGAGTGAATAAGGGGATCTCCATCTCAGAGCTCATCCCAAGAAAAGAGTTTCAAATATCTCTAGAAGTAACCACCAATGATTACCAACATCTCACCCATATAAAATAACCACATATTTCAAAGGGACTCAATCATCACACATTGATACTACCTGATTTCTGTGGCTTTGTCTCACCCGCACAGTTGTAGGTTGCGTCATAATGATGTGTATCTGTATAAAAAACATCCCTCTATCATATGAGTCCAATGTTACATCAAACCATGTCTCATCACTAATCCATAAAACTAGAAGGTGTAAAATTTACATAGAAGACCCAATCCCTAGTGAGTCAGGGGTATTACAATCTAGTAGTAGTCATAGGGGACCGATACCCTTGCATGTTAGGGTGATTCCACCCTAAGTCATTGAGGACCCCCACCCACGATGATGGCGGATTCCACTCTAAATTTCCGAGGACATGTGCCCTATCCGATAGGGGGATTCGACTCTGGTAGTCATAAAGGACCTTCACTGGCCATCCATGCTAGATGGTAAGTCTCAAATGGCATTAAGTAATACCGTTTCCCAGCCTAGTTGTAGGGTAATATTAGAAAAATTCTTTAATCCTGTCAGATCACAGCCATCATCAGACATCTCCTGAAAAGGCATCACACCTAGAAAATCTTACATTATTCAAAATCTACTATATAGTGCATCATCTCATTCTACATAAAAAAACTTAGGATAAGATACACACATTCCAAAATCCATGTTTAGTAGAAGGGGATATGAGGGGTAGAAGATTATTAGTGGTACATGGTGCGTACGGAGAGAAAACATTGTGTGACCCTACCTTAGCACCTAGAAGTGTTCCTAAACAAACTCGGGTACTAAATTATGATCATGTGCCCCTAAGTATTCCAGTGTACTAAGAGAATATGTGACACCTATATCCAAAAAGTTTGATGAGCATATGATGATCACTATTGATCTAAAGGGGGAGAATGTAATTTTACCAACATGCCTCTTAAAACGGAATTGGATAACCAAATGGATCACATCTTCATGATCTTTGAAAAAAATTCATAGAATCAACTATTTTTTGCCAAAAATGGACTCTCGATGAAGAAGGTGCATCTCTCAGCACTCTACATGAATAATGCTTCGCGGATCCCAATCCTCAGCCCCAGAACACATAAGATATATCACATCACTACGATCATCATGGAAAAAACATAGGATCATATATTCATTAGTCCAAAAATGAAACCCAGGTAAAAGGTCACGTTTCACAAAATTTCCCAAAACAGGTATCATGGGACCCACACATCAATTTTAGTTTATGTGCCTAAAATCAATCTTGAAATGTCCACCTCAATTCTACAGTCGTAACTCCACTATTGGTGGGAAAATCAGACATCAAATGCAGAGGATACATCTGATATAAGAAACTCCAAATAATAATAAATATATTTTTATTATTGGATATTTCATGCCACTGATCCTCAAGCCTGAAACATAATGTTTTCAAACAAGCCTCAAAATAGTCTACCTCAAAGAAAGGGTCGAATTATTGTAGAACACACATAAAATTGCATGGTATAAGAGATATCAGGGT
Source organism: Viscum album (assembly GCA_963277665.1). Classification (NCBI taxonomy): domain Eukaryota; kingdom Viridiplantae; phylum Streptophyta; class Magnoliopsida; order Santalales; family Viscaceae; genus Viscum; species Viscum album. The sequence continues at coordinate 1,450,352,201 of OY728152.1, read as the reverse complement.
TTGAAGAAACCTCAGCATGGTTTGGCTCAGTACGGCCACCTCAGCCCATCCCAGCCACTAAAACCTGGCCCAATTTGCAGCAGGGCAGCACACCGCCCCCACCAATAGCAACCATAACCATGTTGTTGGCCATCGCCAGCTTCTGCAGAACATCCGCAGACCACTTTGAATGCCCCAGTGATCAAAAAAAATATTAGAGGCTGGATCCAGAATCCATGTGATGCGATCTTCCCCCTCTCAAACATCCAACATTGTTTCATCGCGAAGAATGGTTTGTGACACTTCCACTCACTGTCGTGCCTCCTCTACCACCCTAAAATCCAATCCATCATATATTCAGAATCCTTATATCATGAAATTCAACGATCCATATTACGATCATTTTTTGGAAATCCTTTTGTTGTATCAAAATGTTGATGATAAATAATGGAGAGGAATAGATAAAAAGATGAAGAATGAGCAATCCAAAAATCAATTGGATGATCACCGATGTTAGTTTAGCCATGGATAAGGATAATCCAAATAGTAGATGAGACCAAAAATAAAAAAGAAAACCTAAACATCAATCGAGGAAACGCTGAATCCAAAAGAAGGATTCAACCATGATTTTGGATCCGCTTTTGCATTCACTGTGCTCTAATCTACTCAGATTTGAAGATTTGTAGTGATCTACCAAGGATATAATTTTGATCTTCCATCCTAAGTATAGGAGTAGAGCTTCCACCATTTATGCTAGAAATGATTCAACCCTAACTCATTTCTGAAAACTTGTTTTTATAGAATTTTACAATTCTCCCACCAACGACTGTAGGTTCTGACCATCCCACGTTGGATCACATTAAGTCTCACTTAGGTAAAACACCCATTTCCGAACTCAATGATGGTCTCAAATTTCAAATCTGAGTCCCTATTCAAAAGTAATTTGATTAGGCGTTCAAGATAAAATAATTCAGTTTCATTATTTTATTTAAAAGATTCCCTCCATAGATTTTTCTACCAAAAACATATGTCGACAGAAGTTATGTCTCACCTATGTTAAACTCCATGCTCCACACACAACCGTAGCCTCATATTTGTGATTCAACATTCCATTTAAAAGATATTATGCTTCTATCACATTCATAGAATAAAATAAAGTTAATATTTTTCTTACTTTTATTTTGGGAACACTGGGTCTCTGAGTCCCACTCTTTCTTACTTCCTAGCTCTCAAAATATATTTAAAAATATTCTGAATTCATACAAGTTAAAAATTGGGTCTCTACATTATTTCCTCATTAAATATTTTAATCCCTAAAAAGAATTATAGGAAAATAACTCGGGATACTGAGTCCGCATTTCGGTCTCCCCCTCCCAGGGAAACTTCCACACATTTTTGTGCTACCACATCCCACAAACCAAATGGATGGTCCTTCCATGTAAGGTCTGATCCTATCAATTACATGTGTAGAATCATGAACGTATCTCCTAAACTACAATAGTTAGAAAACATCATACAACCGCTCTTGCTATGGGGGTAGGGAAAGGATGTACGAAACTCGACCAACCCACTACATGATCTCAAAAAGGCCTAAAAAAACTTGAAAATAGACTTCCTCCCCATATAATAATTTACTCACAGTCCCTCTGCATATCCTTCAACACTAGGATAATGTGCTGAGTTTTCCCATATTTATGTGTGTGAAAGGCTACACTCATCCGTAGTTGGGTATTTAATTCCTCCATCATAAATTTCCACAACCATGATGTAAACCACACATCCTGATATGACACAAAAATCAAGGGTACCCCAAGAAGGTGGATGATTTCCCTTACATACAACTTCCCAAACTCTCCACCGAACATTTCTCCCTAATCGAAAGGAAGTGCACAAAATTCATGAATCAGTCTACTATTATCTATATAACATCATGTAGAATCTCTTTATGTTAATTTTCTATGACTATGTTAATGGATATGCTGTCTCTATTCCTCTCTGGGATTTCAAGAGGCTTCAATAATCTACTCGATGTTTAGAATACACACAAATCACAACCGTAACCACTATTTGTCTCTAAAACAAGGTCTCATGATTCCCTCCATTAGAATATCCATATAGTGAATCACAAATGAATATATGAGTTATGCAAGATATCTCAAAATATGTATCATAGTTGGAAGTCTCTCACATGCTCAAGAAGTGAAAGAGTCAACACCATCGACAAAATAAATATTATACCCTTCTTCTCCACTAGGGTCACCTATCGGGAAGATAACTACTCTGAATATTCCCACACTAGGAAATCCTAAGACTCCCAAATAAGGTCATATGCTTCAACATTTCCCTTTCTCAGAGTATAGACTATATCAATGTCAAATTCCTACATGGCGTTCAACCAGCGTCCTAGCGTCAGGTTCAAGTCTCGCTGGGTGAAGAGGTACCAGAGACTCTGGTGGTTTGAGTAATCTAAAAAACATTCTCCTAGGAGGTAGTTCCACCAAATTCATAGGGAAAATAATACCACTTCCATCAACAGGTACTGAGTCATGTAGTCCTGTTCATGGGGTCCTTATCACCTTGACCTACACTTGATAAATAATGTATCAAGGTTTACATTGAGCACAATAAAATACCAGCGAATAAAAAACATGAGTAATCTCATCCAATTAAAATAATCTAATCATGAAATGAACATGGAATCACCACATTTCTTCAACTTTATTGGAAGGGGAGTAACTGAAATCTAGAAACTCCTCCACACCAACAAGTAGATTTTAATGTAAAAGGAGTTAAAGAAAAAAACTCCCCTAGTAATGGTAGGACCTACTCTGACAAATCACTACAAAACCTCGAAATTAATGAAAAGGTCATAGGGACATGTCCACCACACCTCAATACTACTCCCTTTGGGCAGCAGTAACCCTCCCTCACAGTTTTTCTCACATCAAAAAAAACACATAACAGTGGGGGAAGGACCCCTTTTCCTCTTCCATTCAAATCTAAAAATAAAAACACCAACATGAGGTTACACTAACACCCCAAGTCACCCTAGTAAAACTAAAATAAAGAATTATGTAGGAAGGAGTACCCCACACAGTGTCTAAAAATTTCTAGCACAAAAATATAGAAAATGCACAGAGCATACCTATTATCATCAAACATGATACAATATCATAGACATCCATAACATGAAGTTTCCCATGGCCCCAACCACCAGATCCCTAAGACAAATGTGGGACATGTGGTGATGGAAGGACCTGATAGTGTCCTCTACAAACTGTAACTCCTCCTGCTCTTCTTCCAGTACAACCTCCCTGGGGACCACCCCATCCCTACCTAAAAGATCCCTGATCACAGTGTTATCTCTTCTATGGATGTCCACCTACCATCTTCCTGGAAAAATAATCACCTATGAATGGGTAGTCTCATGCCATGTGACCTCATCCATCACAAGCATAGAATTGTCCCTCCCTGGTCTATCCCGGTGCTCCACGCAATCCTAGACCTTATGCCTAATTCTGATCATCAGAAGCCCTCTTACGTCGAGACCCTGTCAATTAACGTCTACTAGATATTAAATATGTCTCAACTCTAACATTCACACTGCCAAAACTATCTAATTGGCGTTAAACTAACAAAAATATCCTTTCACCAGTATCCACTCCAGTACCCCCGGTGTAGGTGTGGATACATAGGGGAACTAATTTGACAAAAATCTCTCTGCAGAGTCCAAACTCAAACTTCTATGTTCAGAAGTATCTGTTGTAGATCATGTTCTAAGAGTTGATTGTAAGTTATACGACCATATTCACATACTCAGACATTGTCATCCCTCCCAACTAAAGAACCAAATTATCTTAAAACTAGATGGACTGTAAGTATGAGGGACAACACTCCTCATGGAACAACTACTAGAAGTAATCTCAATAGAGTACCGACTAACCATGCATATGAGTTACCAGACTCCTCCAATGACCAACTACTCCATTTAAAAGGATTGTTTGCAAAGAAACTATCTGATCCTTTGGTTTCCAAAAAAAACCTAAATAATTGAACCAACGAACTTATCCAAATCTTTGGTGCCTAGGGATTTGGATCACTTCAAATCATTAGTTGTCTCAGATGATTGAAGTTGGGGAGTGCACTCAACCTTTTCATGTCCTCAGCCCGCTCTACTGGGACTAACTGATACTCAATAGGTGGAGGTGCTACTAGCTTCCCACATAGATGAAGGAGATCACATGATTCACACTAAATTGTGTCCTCATCTCTCATGGAATCATCTTCACAAACCGGAGCTAGTATCAAATATGCATGTCATCACAGATGCATCTTTAACACGATCAATAAGTACTATGGTCAAATGATAATATATATATCAAAAAATTGGGGAGCTGAGTCAAGAAGGATAGTCATGGAATCAATTAAATATGATAAAAATATGAATGTTCCCTAGATCAAATATCTCATCATGCTGAGTCATCAAGTAGAAAATAAGGGTACTAGTGAATGGGTATGTCGGCCCCCAAACCACCACTAGACTCTCTGGCCCGAGAGCTGCACACGAGACATGTTGAAACTATTACCCTAAACCCAACCAATTCTTTTTTAGTGAATTTACAAACAATGTCCCAGGGAACCAAACATCTCTAGTACCAATTTTTCACGACCCAACCAATTCAAAGGCTCGAGCCGCAAATACCACCAAACTGCCTCCATAGGCAATGGGGTGGCGACATGCACTGAAGGCACAACAAATTCAGGGAGGGCTTTTACTAAGTACCTATACACACACATGAAACCAAATAAATTAAATGGTGAAAATAAAAAAGAAAAAAAAGATACAAAACTAGTATATATAAACCAAAAACATGCATCGACCCCTAAATAGTACAAGTATAGGTGTTGCAGAGTAAACTCAACGGGAAAGGTAGAAATACATATCCAACCAAAAGAGTGCCAGAACATTGAAGAAACTAAAAAAGTAAAACAATTGAGAGAGTCCCACTATGGGATAATATGATACATCCACTTTACACATTCCAAGCACATGTATCCCTAAGTTTCTTTGAAGTCATGATCAACCGGACCGTTGTCTTCATATAACATGATACATGGAGGAAAATCCCATTTATGGTCGATTATAAAAATACTCAATAGAACACCTCAAAAATGGGAAGGGGGAGCAGTAAGAGGTACAAATGAAGAGGAGAGTAGTAGATAGAACAATGTACAATAAATATTATAGCTCAAACCAACATTATAGTGAAACAAAACTCATCCAAACACAATTTTCTCGATATGGTGAGAAGATGAACTTCTCATAGATTGTTCACTACATATAGTAGGATATTAAACTCTTCTAACTAAAAGAATCTAGAAATGTACGAATCGTCGAATACCCCACACCTATTTTCCTCTCTTATAGGGAGAGTAACCAAAACCCACAGAGTGATTACTGAAACAACACACACACACACACACGCACACACACACACACGCGCGCGCACACACACACACACACATTCTCAGTTAAAGAATCCCAAACAATAGAGTGAGGGGATATCCATCTCACAACTCAACACAGGAAAAGAGGAATAAATCTTTCCAGAAGTGACCACTAACGATGCCTATAATCCTACACATTTACTTTAAAAACACAAGTCAAAGGGATCACTACACCTTTATACGATTTTCTTTGTGCTGGTCTATCTCACCCACATGGTTTTAGGTCATGTGATAATCATGTCTCTGGATAGGGAAGGCATCCCTCTTTCTCAGGAGTCCAATGGTATGTCAAACCATGTATCATTACTGATATGTAAATCAGGGTGGTGTAAACTCAATGTATAGAACCCTCTCCCTAGTGTGGTCGGGGGATTAGACTCTAGAAGTATCCATAGGGGACCCACAAATTGGTATGTTAGGGATATTCTACCCTATGTCAATAAGGACCCTCCCCCATTTTGAAGGAGGATTCCTCTATGAATTTTTGAGAACCTGCGCCCTACACTGTAGGGGAAATCCACTCAAAAGTAACTATATATGATACATTCACTACTCGGTAGTGGGATTGCACTCTGGTAGTCATCGAAGAACTGCAATGGACATCCCAGTTTGATGGTACCTCTTGGAAAGAATCAAGAAACGCCATTTCCTAGACCAGATAGAGGGTAATCTTGGAAATCTATGATAATCCTACCTAATTATATCCATCACCAGACATCGTCAGAAAATGCGTCACACCCATAACATTATGAACCGTATCTCAAAATACACTATGGAAGGAATCATTGAATTATAAACCAAAACACTTAAGATATACTACTTGGGGAAATATATATATTTCATAAGAATTAGATACGAGAGGTAGAGGATTTGTAGTGGTACACGACGGGTATGGGGCCCTCACATCGTGTGACCCTACCTCGCTGCATGGCTATTTACATTGCCATAATTGTGTACTAGCTGCAATAATGTACCCCAACGCATGCCAATGTACTCCCAAAGTATATGAAACCACTATCTAGAAAGGCTTATTAGTGTCTGATGCTCATTGTTGATCTAAAGGATGAAAATATAATTCTACTGACATGTATCTTCAAATTTCCATGGATATACTAAAAGATCACACCATCAAAAACCTTGCAGAAAAATCCACAGGATTGATTATTAATTTGCTCAAAATGGACTCCCAGTGAAGAAGATGTATCTGTCTGCATCATACATGAATATTGCTTCATGAGGCCCATTAATCGGTTTTGAAACACATTAGATATATTGCACCATAGAAATCTTAATAGATAAACACATGGGATCAACAATTCATTCATCCAAAACGGACACCCAGTAATGTTACATTTCACCAAAATGCCCAAAATGAGCCTTGTGGGTCTTGTACACTGATTTTGGTTTTAAGTGCATGAAATTAGGATTTAGGCATCTTCCTCACTACTTAGGATGCAACATCACTGACGACGCGTCAATCAGAAATATGATACCTAAGATACATCTGATACAATAAACTAAAAATAATAACAAATATATTATTACTATTATAATTAGATTTTTCATTCAATCAAGCCTCAAGACAGAAACATAATGTTCTCAAACTATAGTCAAAAGCTTCCTCCTTGATGAAAGGGTCACATTTCCATTAACGAAAAATAAAAAAGATAAACGATTTAGGATATATCAGGGTTCAAATATGCCCTGGCCCACTCTGACTTGGTCTAGTCGTGGACACCCCCATGAGGAGAAGCTGCCACCACCGCAAGTCTCTGTGGATACTACCTCCAGCCTCCACGACTACCACCTTTTGTTTTTCGCTATCACATAACTTCTACAAACCACTGGGAATACCCGATGATTGAAAAACAGATCTAATACTAGATCTGGAAACCTAGGGATGTGATCTTCAGAGACTCAACCACTTCTTGAAGATCCATTGTTGTTTTGATGTGACAAAAAGTTGTAACTTCTTCCGGTCACATCTGTACCTCCTCTAGTTCCAAAAACTAAAAAACACAGTATATTTATAATCATTGGATCACAAACCTCACAGATCCATGCTCCACTCAACGTTTGGACATCATCTCCTCGTATCAAAACGTTACCAATGAAGGACAACAAGGAACAAATGAAGAACATGAAGAACAAGAAATCAAAAACATTATTGAACAATGTTTATTGTTAGTTTGGGAATCTATAATGATAATCATAGAAAAATAATAGAATAAAAATCAATATGACAACAAAAACATCAACCAGGGGAAAAAAGAATATGGAAGAAGGATCCTACCTAGATTTTCTATCCGCCGTGGCATTCATTGTGCTATAATCTAATCAGATTTGAAGTTTGTTGTGATCCTCTAATGAACCGATGTATATTTGTAATCTAAAGGATAGGAGGAGATATTATTCCATCTATGGTAGAAATAATTCATCCCTAACTCATTTCTACATAATCTTATTTATAGAATTTTACAATTCCCCCACCAATGTTCGCAGGATCTAAACATCCTGTGATCTCTCACTTTAAGTAACACTTAGATAAAAAAAACCCCATTACAAACCCAAAAATGGTATCAAATTTCAAATATGTGTATCCATTCAAATTTTATTTGATTTGGCATTTGAGATAAAATAATGAAATTTCATTATTTTATTTATGAAAATGCCTGGCCGAGGTTTTTCTATAGAAGACCTATTCTGACAAAAGTAATGTCCCACCTAGGGTTAACAATAAGCTCCAAACTCAACTGAGTATTTTTATTTTGGATTTGAGATATCATTTAAGATGTATCACATTTTCTTCATGTGAATCGTATAAAATATACTTAATATTTTTATAAAATTTATTCTCGGCACACTGAGACATAGAATCACACGATATATTAGTTCCTAGATCTAGAAATATATATAGAAATATTCAAAAAGTCTTAAAAGTAAAAAACTAGGTCTCTACATGGATCATAATATGTCCTCAATAGAAGCATAATAAAAAAAATATTGATATACGATTAGATTTTAGTAGAAAATAATTGCTACATTGGAAACATTGAATAATAATAATTTGGAAATACTAACATTAAATGAAGATTAAAATATCAATAAAAGATTTATATTCAGGTTATAACATTTCAAAGGGTATTATATACACCTCATATAAAAATATAGGTGCATTACATTGCATGAGTCTCAAAGAAGGAAAATTGTGACCAAATTGCATTACCAATTAGATAAATTCTAAACCACAAACCCCAATTAATAAAGATCATAAAAGGGATATGTAAATAACTATAATAATCATGTCATGAATTCATGGGATGTATGTTTACAAGAAAATAAAATTATTTTTCAATTAATCATAAGTCTCATAAAAATAAAAGTGAGAAGAGAAAAACCTTACCTCAAGTAATGATTTTTTTGTACAAATTCAAACCTACTAGATAATAAATATAGGTTTACAATATATCTTCCACATAACAATATTATTATATATAATACCATATAATGTTATATGACTTTATATTACCCATTTATTATCAAACCCATTTTAATGTTATATTTTTTGGAATATCCAATTTGATTTCTATATATGTTTTTTATTGTTATTATTGATCCTATTACAAAGATCATGATTTAATTATTTTCATAATATAAAATAGGATAAAAATATCAATTATATATTGTAGATAAATTTTTATAATAATATATGAATGATATAAATATTAAATGTATTACACCATTCATGGATTCAGTAGGTTGTACGCACGCCTGAATGTTGTTTCTATTTTGTTTTCGTATTGAAATATTTAATTTTAATGACATATATGTTTATAAATATAATAAAATTAAATTATTTTTATTATTATTTAATATATATAATTATTTCACTAAAATCATCCTTAATAAATTCCATGTAAATTGTGAGTGAATAAAATTCACTTTGAGGAGGTCGTAGTCCGCACATCCACAAAAGAAGTTTTTTTATTTATTAAAAGCGGAATGCATGAAGTTATGTTTTATAAAATAATTATAGAATAATCAAGAAATCATATATATAATATATATCATATAAAAATCGAGTTTCAATCATAATTACCTCATGTTATATGTGGTAAAACAAAAACGAACAACATCGTTTCGTGAGGCAGTAGTTCATCGAAGACAACAACAGTAAGTTTGTTACCCATTAGATGGAAGAATTTGTGAGTGTAGGTAAAACCCTTAGGCTAAAAAAATATTCCTATATAGAGGATATTGAGGTTGTTATATAATTATATAGTAAAAATATTTGAGGTTGTGAATAATGAAAATAAAACAAAAGATCATGTGGAAGGATGTTACCTCATCTTTTAGTAAATACTTTTGTTTTCACCAAAGGAATTACTTGGTTATATTTATGCCTAATGTGAGGCTTCTAGATTGAGAGGATTAATTTTTGGAGGATATTTGGGTGAGGGTGGATGAGACAAAGTGAATTTAGGGGTTTGGGGAAGTGGGGGGGGGAATTGGTTGAAATATTTCCAAACAATTTCCTTTTGTAAATGTTTTATGTCATCTGGATTCTTATGATTAATGTTTATCTATTAAGTAAACATGTTTTAACATTAATCACTATAATTAATTTTAAATACAATCACTATTTTTTTTCAAAAAAACATTGAATGTATGATAAATTATAAATTATTCTAATTCCCATTACGTAATCAATTTTTATGAATTCTAATCATTGAAGTGTTGAAAGTAGTTTACAACTAATCTCGCATAGGGGGTGACAAAGTAGGGTTATAATATAAAAATGTTCAAAATGTTTCTTTTTTATATCTAAATTTAATGAAATTTTATTTCAAATTAAGTAAATTTGTTAAGAGGTTATAAAAATATACTAATTATAATTAAAAACCAATTAAAAAAATTATTTTTCTATATAAATAATTTGAATGAAAATTATTTTTGAATTATAACTCACTGTGTTTTTTAATATTCATCAAAACCAAGAACTTCTCAAAAAAATACCAAAACGTCTCCCAAAATTAATATTTGATATTTCTATTTAAAAAATAATGTTTTTATAGTATTAATTATATATGTGTCAATATATATATATAATGGGATTATAATTCAAAGGTGATAAAATTACCATTTAAAAATATATATATTATATTTCATAATGAATTTATTAATGTCATATACAAATTAAATAAATTTTCTTTGTATAAAAAATTCTTATTTAATATATAATATATAAATTTTATAAAAAATATTAATAAAAAGTGATTTTTTAATTTATTGAGAAACAATTGTGTCTGTACGTAGGAAAATAGTTTTCTTAGAAAAGTAATTTCATTATTTTGAAATAGTTCTTTCATTCACTTCTACTAATTTTTACCCAAATGAATCATATTAAATACATGTGTAAATCATATTTTCAAAATTTAGTTAATCTTATTCAGATATTCCATTCCAATGGCTAGGTGGTACCCATAATAGTATTTTAATAATAATATGAACAATGTATTATAATTCAGTAATAACCCAGCCTTGTGTGTTATGGAATATATTGAAGGAACTCAACATTGTTTTTAACATTATCCAACCATAGTGTTTCATATAACACAAGCCAATATAAGTGTTGTGTGGAGTGAAAAAATAACCTTTTGTTTCATATAATAAAATACAAACATGGTTATTTTATATAAAAATCTATATTTAATGTTGCATGAAATAAAAAATATCAAAAAGATAAAATTAATTTGAAAAAAATTCACAAAATATTAGTGTGTTAAAATATACCTCCTTAAATTAAATTTAAAAATATAAATTTTTATGTGTTATTAATGATTTAATACTTGAAAGATCCTGTTATAAATACCCACATTATATAAATGAATATTAAATCTACCGTGAAAAATAATAATATTGCAACCATAATGGTTTTTTAAAGTAACTCATAACTTGGTCTCCACATAGTAAAACATAGGTGGCAAGTGAAAACATGGTCATGGAAGAGAAATATAACTTTAAAGTTCTAATAAAGAGTGATATAGAACATGGTTAGGAGAAACTTAACAATCACAATTCTATAACACAAATAGGCCTAATAAAGGTCATTGATATCATTAAAAATGATGATAATTTTACAACATTTTATTTCAATACCCTTTTTTCCAATGATGATGAATTTTCAAGAAAATATATATTTACATGATTTCAGTACAACCTTACCATTTTTTGTGCCTTAATCAACTTCTATTTCTTCTCTTATTCCAAGAAATTAATGTCAATTTTTCATTCCTGAAGCATCAATAGATCAGGAGATCTATAAATAAAATTATTTTCAATTCAATATGACTTTAGTTTTCACAAAAAAGACTTATCACATATTATACAACATTCATAAATCCTCTTATTGTAAGCTAATTGTGAATCTCACAAACTTCATCTAATGTTTAAATTAAACTATTCCATAAATGGTTATCCTTGAAACCCTTCCAGAATATCAAAATCTAAATAATTAGAAATAAATTCACCATATAATCTAAACATTGATCCCAATATTCTAAAGTATCTCTTGGTTGTCACATTCCAAATAAATGATTACCCATATCTTAAATTCTCTTTAAACATGGTACTAACCTAAATTACCTTAAATCCCCTATGAAAAAAGAATAATTATTTATTCCAAAGAATACTGGATATAGACCTTAAATCCAGGTTGTTCTAAACTTCATCCATGATAACATATATTACTTTTTATGAAAATGAAATATTAGTTCCGTTGTGATAAATATTATGCAATTTACAGTATATATATCAACATATTTTTATCCATATTAAGCATTATTTTCCCACCCATAGGAACTTGTTATGGGATACCCTACCATAATGTAACCATTACTTTAAATCAATTTTAAAGGTCTTTAGTATAATTTAACACATTCTTGAAAATACATGAAGAAATAATTGTACAAAAAATCCATACATACTTCATAATTCATTTAAAATAATCTTTGAATTCCAAAACATATACACCTCAATCATCGTGCTTTATTTATAAACCATTATCCAGGATTCATTGATTATTCCTCAATACATATTTCATATATTATAAAATATATATAATGTCTTAAGGGTCCTTAACCTAAACCTAATCATGATACTTATTATAAATGTAAAAAATATTGGAATAACATCCCATAGCTTTCACCCGTCGTTTGTGGTCTCCTTAACTTCAGTAGTATATCTAATACTCATACCACCTTCTAGATTCTCCTCATGATATTTCCACTTAGGACATCCATTTTAATAATTCCCCAGGTTTCCAAATATGAAAAATTAAATGTTAACCATGTTACTTCATGTTCTTGTTATTGACTTAGACTAGAAATCATAGTGTGAGAAACCATTATCATAGCATAAAACCACATAAACATATAAAATTACTTATATGATTCCTAAATCATGACACCCTATTTTAAATTTCCTAAACCTTGGGCTTATCCTTAGATACATCCCATGAAATATCCTTAGAAATATACATAGGAATATTACTAATGTTTTCTCATACGAGTTTCCAAAGGTTAAATAAACCTTTCATTTGATACCAAATATAGCATCTCAAGCCTAACAAAAATGGATATTAAATCATTTTATATGATTATTAAAAACATTACAAAAATAAATTCCCAAGGATAATAATATTTTAGTGTCTTTAGAAATATGTAAACATATTCTTATTTAAAAATATTATATATGTCCCTTAAAAATCATCCCCTCTGTTAATCCTACTTATAACCTTTATCCATAACATTGGGAAGGGAAACATAAGAAAGGGGTGAGATCATATGGTCAGAAATAGTAATCAAGGAATATATATAATCATAACAGGGGCATAAGGCTATGAGAAAATGATATTAACATTATAAGAACAGAAAAATAATCAAGAGTCATGGAATAAATATTGGCAGTTTAAAGTAAATGAATCAAAAGATTAATAAATCATCATAAATGAATCATGATCCATAAGATCGTTTCATATAAGTATGGAACCATTATAACTATAGAAAACAATTTAATGTTTCAAGGTTGACAACCTTGACCATCAAAATAGTGGATCATGAAACATCTATTTTCATTCTTTGGAACATGAAATACATTTTTTCTATAGTGGACCATGACCCACCTATTTCATATAGTGTATTAGGACACACCTATTTCCCATTTGGCATCAGGAAAAAAATATTTCCCATTATGGATCCCGACAAACCTATTTCCAATTTTGGATCAAGACACAAATTTTTTCCATTTTAGATCAAGAGGTCCAAATTTTTTTCCATCATTATCTACTAATATATAAATATTTACCCAATGTTTTGGAGGGGGATATTGGCCCCACATGTCACCTGATAAAATCATACATACATATTCTGTAGGATAATAAAACTACAATCATATCATAACCTGTAGAAAGTGATGTATTTTATAATCATCATATGGTAACCCTTGAAAATAAATGTGTATCATAAACATTTTATCATATAATAAACTATGTAAGATATACAAGTTTCATAATCATTTCATCATATAATAATGCATGAAAGGTAGCTGGTTTCATAAACATTTTATCATGGTATAACCCATGGAAGAGAAATAGGTTTCATAAACAACATGACATCATAAAAATAAACAATTCTTAGAAATAATGATAATTTTGTCCTTCGATATTATCCCTATAAATCAAAAACTATATAAAATTATTTCATCTTTGTCAGCGAATTATTTCAAATGATAAAATGGAAAATTTATTAAGGAAAATAACCTTATTTTTAAAAAACTTTTTTAAGGCATAAAACATCATCAAAATAATATAATTTAAAAACCCATTTTAAAAATTTAAAAATATGTGAAATCATTAAAAAAATTAATGATAATAACAACCTTTCTACAATGGGAAATAAATTTTAAAACATAAAACTTTTTTAAAAATTTTTCCATTGAAAACAACCTTGAAAACTTATAAAATAAATCTAATGGCAACCATTTTAAATACTGTTTTAAAACATTTTTTTAAATTATTTTTCTTTGAAAATTATCTTAAATGATCACTATTTTTTACAAAATATTTATTGGAAACATTTTTTTAATAAAGAATTTTTTTGACCGAATAGAGAAATAAGGTTTGATTTTATGAAAAAACTTTCGTAATTATCTTAAGTAAAAATATGAGGACCCGACATCAAAACATTTCATAATCAGGAATTAAATTAATAATTCACATTGAGGATCTTTTCAGGTTTATAGTTTTAGAGAATGAGGACATAACAATTACATCTCAAAAAAATTACAAAGTAAACACTTCTACTCAGTTTCCATATTTTTTATAATATAAAAACTCTTAAAAAGAAATATTTCTAGTTACATGTTTTAGATATAATGTATTTCCATGATCCCATCATTGACACTATTCAACCTTAAGTCCTGTGGAAAACATTTCAAAAACTTGGGATGAGCAAAAAAAACTCAGTAGGGGATGTAAAAATACGGAAAGAAAACATTAGTCCATGTATACATAAGAATCAATGAAATAATACATTACTCATAAAACATAAGCACATAAAAATTCCTAATTAAATCCTAAGACTTATGAATAACTCATAGAAATCATAAGACATAAAGGCAACTTGATGCGTTCTTAACATTCTTACGTAGGGAGTAACCCTTATTGTTACGTTTGGAATACCCATCATAGTATATTACCTAAATCTCTTTGAAGAAACCTTATAATTTAACTCCTTTGCGTTACCCAATTCATTAAGAGATATCTCGGGATCACCCTCCCATAGTTTATCATAGAACCACCTGACTTCATAAACAATTCCCAAGAACCATAACATAATCGTATCACATAAAACATGCATAAAGGAAACATAAAATTTACATATTTCCATCACAAGGTATCAATAAAACCCATTTATATAATCAAAAAATTATCGAAAACATTTTTAATACAAAAGTAAAATAAAAGTAAGACATGGTATTTATTTTTCATTTAAATTTTTTTTATGGCTTATAGAGGAAGTTGTAACTCAAATAATGGTCATGGCGGCGGAGAAGTCGTTGTCGCCGCATATGTAAGACAAAAACATTCCTTTTGTAGTTTAGTAAAATGCTTCATGTAAAAATATTTCTTTTTTAATGAAATTAAAATTCAAAAGGGTTTATTATACAACTAATACAATAAGGTCGTATATAAATTGAAGTATGCCTCAACGAAAGGATATTGAGTTGAAGTCCCTTACAAAGACGATATCCTTAGATTAAGGATAAATCAATTTCATAATTATATGGGAAAAATATAAATACACACAATATAAGTTGATACTAAGTGTAAAACAATCAGAGGTCATCCACACATATTCATAGTATGACATAATCAAGAATTAGAGGTTTACCCCAAATAATTGAAATTGGGTTAAGAAGTTCCCGTACAGAAATTGGAGAGCCTAATGACATCAATTTAAAATTCAAAAAATTAGTTGATTAGAGATAAAAAGGGTATCTCATAACTTGGACATAAATTTTACATCAATAAGGCTATATAAGAACATATCCAAACATTAATAAAAAGTAAATTAAAAGACCTAACAAAATAAGTCTTTTAAAAAGAGGACGGTGAATGGTTCCCTTACCGATTTGGGTAACTTTCAAAACGTACACCCCATGAATGAAGGACTATAAAATTTTGATGTAAATACCCATAAATGAAATTATATTAAAAAATGAGTAGAATAATGTGCACTAGATAAACCACTCAAATGAGATAGTGACAAATATAGCATGAATCTCACGAGAATAAAGAGTTATTTAAAAACCTCTTACCTCATTGTAATAAATCGAGTCATATGACCAAAAGATAATAAGAGGAAAATGAATAACATAATACCATGAATATAAATAGAATCAGGATAATATATATCAAATTTAGGTACATAATACACCACATGAAATAAATAATATGCGAAAAATGGAAATCTCATGAATTTAAAAGTGAGATAAGAAATCCCCTTACCACATGTCCAACTTTCCTTCTTCATTTCTTTATATTCTTGAATAATAAACATTCGTAAATTTATAATTTATTAAGGAATTACTTTAAAGTTTATTATTCAACTAATATCACATGTTATCATGTTATAATAATTAGTTAATTATGTGAGTTCATATCATACGTTTTGTCGATGTTTGGTACATGAGTCAACAATGAACTTGTTTGAAGACAATTGTCTATGTAGTTATAAGTACATCATCTCCGGAATGGTGTTAACGATTTAAATATCATATATATCCAGTATATATGTATTCAATAATATTCCATAATGTTTGGATAAAATAAATGAAATTTATCGTTCATGGAGACGGTATGTCGTACGTACACATAAACACTACTTCCATTTTTTTTATATTAATCAAATTTAAAACAAAATTAGACATAGATATATTATAATTATAGTATAATATATATCTTATATAGGTAACATAATTTCATTAATTAAATTATTTATAAATTCCATGTTTTTCATGAATGAGTCACATCACTTGAGGGGGCGGTAGTCCACACTTCCTCATATGAAATTATCGCATTTGCACAACTTGCAAAGCATAAATGTATGTTTTAAATATAAAATACAGAAGCATATAGATGACATAAATATAATTTATATCATATATAAATATAGTTCAATCATAATGGACACAATTAAAGGTGTTAAAATGTGATTGAACAGTCATCATTTTGTGAGGCAGCAATTTGCCACCCAAAGAAATAGTATGTTCTTTAACCATTAGACAGAGGTTTGTGTGAGTGTATGTAGAATACTTTTCATAACAACATCATAGTATATTGAGTGTACTAGTGTTATTATGGGATAAAATAAGAAGAATATTGTGGTGAGTGAATAAGGAAAATAAAAGAAATAAACTCGAGAGAAGACATTGCCTCTAAATCGGGAACCTCTTTTTGATTTGAGCCAAAGGCTTTTGTGGAAAGACTTCTGGCCAAAGTGAGGCGTCTAAGTGTGAGAGATGGATGTGGAGAGATAATATGAGCATATGATGGACGATCCAAGGGCTTGAGAAGTGTGGGTAATGGGGTAGAGGTGGGTGCCTTTTATAAGAGGTAGGAGGGTCACTTTTGGAAAGTCTTGAAATGTTACTTTATTATAAAATTATTTTCATATTTTAAAGGTCCAAAATGATATCTTTTGAGGATAAGTAGATAAGGGTTCAATATTCACCCATCCAATAGTTTTTCGACATGTGAAAGTCTTAGATTGTACCTTATATTTCTGTTTTGTTTAAATCATTCATTAATGATGTAATCACTACATCATCATGGTGTCATAAATAAATTTATTTATTTAATATCTAAAAACACTATAGGAAAATGATCCTATACCCGCGATTCAAAATTGTGGGTATAGACCACAAAATCGTGGGTATAGGCTATACCCACGGTTTGGGGAATCGTGGTCGTTAGTGGCGTCAGTATAGGTCCATGACCTATACCCATAGTTTTTCAAACCGTGTGTATATATATATTTCCACCATGTAAAAGCTTCATCCAAGTAGTCAAATAATTATACCCACGGTTTAAAACTGTGTGTAAAAATAGTAAAAAAACGGAGTACCCAGGTGTTGAACCCGCCACATCCCACATTCTGCACATTAATTTCAACGCTTCTCAACACTTCAATTGCGGCTTATACAATAACATATATATAAAATTTTAAATATATATTAATATCTGACTGTATTATGAAAAAAAGATACAGTGGGTTTCGAACTCGCGTTGGCGGAACAAACATCCAACTCTTAACCAACCGGGATGCCAGCGGTATTTGATACCACGACCGATGGAACTAACCTGCAATGCTTCACTAACTGAGCCACCGAACGAATATGATTATATAATTTCATAAACCTAAATATAGTAATTCAAAATGTGGGTATAGGATAAAAAACCATGGGTATTGGTTTTCACACAAAATTGTTATTGTTTCCTGCACATTTGTTTTGCCGCCGAAAGGCTATCCCCATGGTTCTAAAAAAATCGTTGGTATATGCCTTTGGAAAATAAATATGTATCCCCATGGTTTTGACAAAACTATGTGGATAAGCCTTGAAATAAACACCAATACCCATGGTTTTACAAAATCGTGGGTATAGGTATTCAAAAAAAACTCTATCCCCACGGTTTTGTAGAAAACCGTTGGTATAGGTTCCCACTCTATATATATACCCACAGTTTTCCAAAACTGTGGGTATAGGGCACCCCTATACCCATGGTTTTTCCCAAAACCGTGTGTATATGGATATTATCCAGTACTGAAATTAAAAAAATACCAAGATATAGGAAATATTGTTAGCCTTTAAATGACTATTTATAGTCTAAGAGGTAATTTATGTAAACCAAATTAATATTGTTTTACATAGGATATACAAACCTTTGTTATATTTCTCTTCTTTTTAAAATTAATGTCAAAGAGGTCACCATTACACCTATGTGACTCCATGGGACCTCCAGTTTAGTAAAAGCATTCCATGTTCGGCCCTGACTCAAACAAGTGGATTGGACACATGTTGGGGGTCATTTATATTATTATGATATTATTTTATTACCCTTAACTACAATATTACTAATTAATCATGATAATTAAAGATAATTACCGTCATTACTATTCATAATGTCCAAAAACAAAAAGGTATTAATTACATAATTTGGAACATCTGATTCCAAATATGGAATCCATTTTACTAAATTCCAAACACAGAAATTGCATTAATTAATTTAAAAATAATTTTTGTTGTCCCAACCAAAGATGGGTTTTTTAGAAGTGAAATTTATCGAAATATTGACTTTTTTTACATCCAATTGAAAAGTGAAATTACATCCAATAAAAAAATTGTATTAAGTGATAAATAAATAATTACAATTACACTTTAAAACCAATTAAAAGGAAAATCTTACTATATAATTTAATTTTATTAAAAAACTGTTCTGAAGTAAAATGCAGTATTTTTCACTATTCATTAAAAATAAACATTTGTCAGAAAAATGCCAAAAAATTATCCAAAGTAAATTTGATATTCCATATTAAAAAATGATATAAATTTTACCAAATTCAAAACCTAGAATTTGAATTAATTAATTTTATAATTAATTCTCATAGTCAAAACAAATAGTGTCTTTTTAAGAAACAATATCTATCAAAAGATTGACACCTGTTTATGTCCAATTTCAAAGTGAAATTAATTCCAATGACCAAAATTGAATTAAATTGTAAAAATATATTCTAATTAAACTTTAAAACCAATTAACAATATAATCTAACCATATAAATAAATTATATTAAAAAAAGTTTTTGAATTAAAATACAACATTTTTCACTATTCATTAAAAATGAGCTTTTTCAAAAAAATAACAACAATTTACACAAAGTAAATTTTTATATCTTGATTCTAATGAAGGATATTATTTTTTCAAATATAATATATAAATGTGACAAAAATAATATTTAAAAAGGGTTTTCCATCAAAAGGTGGTTAATCAACCTTTTAACGAATATTTGAATATTTATGCTTAAAATAGAATGCATTTTAAGCCTCTATAATTTATTGGGTAATTGTTAAAATATTTAACAAACATATATAATCATTTTTTCGTCTATTCTATTCATTCCTTCCATTAAAACGGCTAGTCGTTTACACCATTTAAAATAATATTTTATATTATTTGTTTGCAACGTAATATTTTAGAGAAACTCGTTGTTGCATATTGGGTAAGCCATCAAACATAGAATCCCTGTTGAAGTAATATTAATATTTTATTCACAGATATTAATAAATATGAAATTTTCACATTCTTTATTTACCAGGGATGTTACTACAAAAGAGTGAAAAAATGGTACCAATAAATGGATACTTCATAGATAAATAGATGATAAGAAGGGTCAAGATATTTTTTAAGATATGGAGTATACAATTTCATTAAAGGAAGAACAATTATAAACAATATTGATAAATAATGAGATTACATCAATAAAACATTAACACTTTAGTAACTTTGAATCATAATACTATAGAAATAATAAAATTACATAAAGCATAAAAATAATTAAAATAATTAAATTCAAGATATAATGTGTAAAAGGGTAGTATATACACCTCACACAAGAATATAATTTTATAACAAGGAATGTGCCTCAAAGAATGAAAATTGAGACAGAATTACTTTACCGATTTGGAAACATTTTAACACAAAACCCTATGAAGGAAATATCATCAAAGGGATATATAAATAACAAAAAAATATGTATAATTATCATATAATAAAGTTATATTTATTACATATACTAGAATAATTAAATGAGTGTTTAATAAAGCATAAGTCTAACAGAAATAATAGTGAGACCAGAAAACCCTTACCTTAAGTCTTGAATTTCCTCACACACATTCAAACCTAATATATAAAAAATAGAAGTATGTTATAAATATACCAATGAAATGTATGTTTTTTATATAATACTATATATAATTAGAATATGTATTTTTTATTACCCATTTATTAACAACCCCTTGTTAGTGTTGCATTTCAAATAATATCCACTTTGTTTTTCATATATGTTTTGGCTTATTATTCTCAATCCTCCAACATAGATCATGATTTAATTATTTAAATAATAATAAAAATGATATAAATTTCAGATATATTCATTATATAAATACTTATAATAATATATTAAATATGGAAATGTGAAATGGAATACACCGTTCATGGAGACAGTAGGTCGTACGTACGCCTGAACTCTTTTCCTGTTTTATTGTTGTATTGAAAGAAAAAAAGTAAATGAAATATATGTGTATATATAAATATATATATAATATAATCCCAGTAGAATTATTTTGTCATATATATCATATAATTTAACTATAACCATACTTAATACATTCCATGTAATGTGTGAATGAATCACATTGCTTTGAGGTGGTGGTAGCCCACACATGCACAAATGAAGTTATTATATTTACAAAAAATGGAAATCAAGAAGTTATGTATTGTATAATAATTTAAGAATAATAAATACATCATAAATATCATCTTTATAATATAATAATAGATTTTCCATCATAAATCACACTCATGAGAAGTGGTAATGGAAAAATAAACAATGTCGTTTCACGTGGTAGTAGTCCATCGTACAACAGAATGGTAAATTCATTTCCCATTAGATGGAAGTGTGTATAAGTGTAGGTATAGCCCTTATAATAAAAGAAATATTTTTAAGTTTAGGATAATTAGGTTCTTATTTAATAATAGAATAATAATAATTGATTTAGTGGAGAATGAAAATAAACAAAAGAGTTTGTGGGAGGATGTTACCTCTTCTTTGAATAATTCCATTTGGTTTTCCCGAAAGGGCTTCCATGGTTGGATTTATGCCCAAATTAAATCATCTAGGTTAATTTGAGGGATTTTGGAAGGATTTTAGGGTAGTTTTTGGCCATGAAAATTTTTCTTGAGAGTTGTGGGTAATTGAGGGGGGAGGGGGTGAGTGCCCATTTATAGTGTAGGAGTAGTGTCATTCTGGAAAATATAAAAAGGTAATCACTATTTAAGGTATAGAATACATAATGTGACAAAAATAATTTTTCAAATTCGTTAAAATATGATACTTGGTAAAAATATGTCCAACCAATGGATTTTGGACATATGTCTATGTCATTTTGACTTTATGATTAATGTTTAACCATCAATTAATCTTGTTTTTACTATAATCATTGTAATTAATTTTAATTACTTTCACTAATTTTTTTGTCATAAAAAATTTTGTACTTATTAGATATTAGAAATTATTATTTATCAAAATATTTAATCAATTTATCATATTCTAATCAAAGAAGTGGTAGAAATTAATTTCATTTTAATCCCACAAATGGGATGAGAATGCATGTTTTTAAAGTAAAAATGTTCAAACATTTTCTATTTTTATATCTAAATTTAATTTTTAATTTGTTTTTAATGAAATATATTTTATTAAATGATAGAAAATTTATATAATTATACTTAAAATATAATTAAAATCACTATTTAACAATATAAATAAGTTTTATGAAAAATACATTTTCAATTAAAATTCATAGTTTTTTCATTGTTCGTCATAAAATGTTACTTCTCGTGAAATTAACCAAAATTTACACAATAAAATTGTTAATATTTCTATTTATAAAATATACATTATTTTTTCAAATAAAAATTATAAAAGTGTCTATATGTTTATTTAAAATGGGTTTCGCTATTAAAAGGCAGTAACATTAGCTTTTAAAATATGCATATTTTTATTAGTAAATTGGATTTATTCTTATGTTATAAATATAAAATATAAATTTTATTTAAAACATTAATAAAAAGTGGTTTGTTTAATTTAATGATATAAAATTGTGTCTATATATAAAGAAATCTGTTTCATAGAAAAGTGACATCTATATTTTCAAATAGTTCTTTCTTTAACTTATAATAATTGACAATCAATAGTTTAATTTTATATACATGTATAAATAATATTATAAAAATTTACTTAATCTTTTTCACAAATTTAAATGAAATAGATATTTGGTATCCATAATATTATTTTAATAATAATATTAATAGTGTGTTGTAGTTTGATAAAAACCCATCCATGTGTTTTACACCAGCTATCTAAGGAAATTTGCATTTTGTGTAAAAAAATATCAACATATTGTTTCTTAAACTGAAAGCTAATGTAATTTTTTTTTATAGTTAAACATTAACTTGGTTTTATATACAACACAATCCATATATAGTGCTTTTATATAAAAAAACTACATTCATTGTTGCATGAAAAGAAAAAATATCAGAAAGATTAAGTTAATTCAAAAAAATAAACAAATCTCCGAGTGTTAGAAATACAAGTAAATGGGTATTCCAAATAAATTGAGAAATGTTTTATGGGTATAGTTTTTTTACATTCAGTGGAAAAATATTTATGGATTTGAAATGAACTATTTTTACTACGTAAAATGTTTTTTTTATAAAATTTTCTAACAATCTTTGTTTAAGTGGTGTGGGTTGGGATGTATTTACGGAAATCCTACTGAGTTTATACTCATGAAAAACATGAGAAATTTAATTAATTTTCATATAACATCCATCAAGAAATAGGAAAATGATTGATATATGAGATCTTCAATGATTCTTCTTGATACTGAGGGAATAGATTGTGGGGTTGGAGCTTGGATCTTATTCAGGTGAGGCTTGGAATTATGTATTTTGGGTGTCTTAGTTCATTGAGTCTCTTTGAACATTTATAATTATTTTTATTTTTTGTCCACTTTTAATTTAATATTGGAATTTTTTTGTTATGTTTTGAGTTACATTTTTTAATCATGACTCATATAGTAGATTGGATGTTTATTCTAATTTTGGTTTGGGTATTTTTTTACATTAAATAGAAAATTATCCCCCCAATTGGTCTTGAGGGCCCTGTAATTTACTTTTAGAATGTAGTGTCTTGGGGATGTCTCATAAGACATAGAAGCACACTGGTCACTTCTCAATTCAATAAATATGGGATGGGTTTTAGATATTGTATTATCTATTTTTGTATATCCATTAGAAATTGTATCAACTTGTTCATTCCATATGTTAAAAATGTTGGCTCCTCATTTGATACATTAGTTAATAATTGTGACATTATTGATCAGATCATCCCACTTTTTTGGGATAATTGGTTTCATTAATTTTCATCCCTTGAGTTTAGTTGGATTAAAGGGTATATGATCTCTAGAACATTAATTTTATAACATAAAATTTGTAGATAACCATTAATGTCGATCATTAAGATACCGGGGTGTTTGTTTAAATAATTGATTTATGATTTTTTGGGTAGCGTAAACTCTTCATTTTTTGTTCAAAAGATGATTTTTTATAAACTTCATTGATATTAAGACATAAAATTTTGATTTTATTGTTTATTTTGAGTTCTAAGGCTAATTAAATGGACTAATAGTGAGGATTTTTTGAAATAGTGAAAAAATTTATTTTGAAAATCATGGTGGTAGTATTTTAAAAATTGTTGAAATGTAGATGATGGATAAATTAAGGATATATATATTGTTGTATGTGTTAATGTTGTAAATTTTAACTGATATGATTCTAGTTTATAATTAGTGATTTTAAATGGATATTGGTTTTTGTTATAATGAATGGAACTCTGTAGATGTTGTTGAAATCAATTAGAGGAGGCTGTTGAGAATGTGGTTGCACCTAAACCATAAGTGAACTAAAAACTGGTCCAAATAATTTTACTAGATTTTAAGGCTAGGGATAAGGTTAACTGGAATGAAGAGCACCGGAATGTGGAAAACTCAATTTATTTCCAAAATAAAAACCCACCCATTTTTTGGGGGGATTTTGAGCCTAAGAAAATATTTATCATTAAATCAGATAAATCAAGTATTTAATTTCCTTTGGACACCAGAATAGTATAATGTAAAATATGAAATATATATTCTTGGGGATTTGGAATAAAAATGGTGAGAATCAGTAGTTCAGGCTAAACTAGACTAAGGCATGATATATGAACATTTTAAAGTATTATTTAACAAGAAATTCAATCCTCACAATTTATCAGGGTTTTCACTCAAAAGTGAAGTGGTGTTTATAGAATATCTTGTATTAGGGACTAGCCCAATTTCACATCCATCTTATTGGACTAAACCAATAGAATTAAGTGATTTTAATTTTTATTTGGAAGAGATGTAAAGTAAGGGGTTTTATATGTCAAAGAATATATAAATGGGTAGAAGTTGTTCTTTTTGGAAAACATGTGGATGCAACTCTCAAGAATTTTTTAGATTATCATATTCTTAAAAAATTTGTGATAAAAAATTTGTAACCTCTTCCAAAAATAAATTATCTATTTGATCAATTTAAGGGATAAAAGTGTTTTTATAAGATTATGTTATATTTAGGTTAACACCATATATGAGTTTAGAAGAAGGATACTATAAAAATTATTTAAAATGAATATATGTCCATTATGAATTTGTCATTATTGTTTTTGGTATTTTTATTGCACCATACATCATTATGTAATTTAGGAATAAAATATTACCTATGTATCAAGATTCATTGTAGTGGTAAATTTGGATGATAATTTGGTTTATTTTAGAAAATTAGTGGATCATGAAAAAAACATAGCTATAGTGTTTGGTATCATGCCTGAGGATATTCATTATTCCATGTTAGGGTTTGATTAATTGATAGAGGAGGTACATTTCCATGTTTATTTAATTTATTTAAAATGTATTTTGGTAGATACTAAACAAAGATAAGTTGTTATCTCTTCGAAATCACCAAATAATATCTTTTATATACATAACTTTCTTGGCTTTGTTGGATACTACTAACATTTTTATGTGATTTTTTACATTTTTAATCACCAATGAAATATTTGAGGTGGAAATGAATTCTGTTCAAATGGAATGAGTAATGAATAATTATTTTCAAGAACCTATGGTTAGAATTATATCAGATCATGTCCTCACATCACCTGAGTGTGGACAAGGATATATAGTCTATTTTGATTCATTTGGATCTAGTTTTGATTGTGTTCTCATAAAGAGAGATCATATTTTTGCTTATAGATCACATAAGTTATAGAAATATGAGAATAATTACACACAAAAAATTTGGAATTAGATTTTGTGGTCCATGATTTGAATTCTTGGAATCATTATCAATTTGGTGAGAAATTTATAGTGTTTATGGATCATAATATTATGAAACACATTTTGTCAAAAAGATATCTCACTTTAAGGAATCAATTATGGATGGATTATATACATATTTTTATCATTGACATGATATATACACATGGTAAAGAGAACTCTGAGGAAGAATTATTGATTATGAATTCATACAGTCAGTATGATAGAGAAGCTTTAGATGTGTGGGAACTAATGTCTTTCATAGATAATATGCATCTAGATATCACAGACCAAGGTATTGTGGTCTTTTTGCTTAAATTTTTTGTTATTCCAAATTTGGTTGATCATTTTACAATGTCTTCAAAATCTGATCCAAAATTTGTCACCATGGGGTCAAAAATCAATGGTGGGGAGACCATTAAGGTATGAAAGTTGGATGAGATATTATTGTTTCAATTTATAGATCATTTTTTCATACCTTTTGATTATCTTCATTAACTTTTTAGTTCCTACCACCATTTAAGATGGTCTATTAATCCAATAATAAAGAAGGCTAATAACGTATTAAAAGAACATTTTTTGTGTGTTGGAATGAAAAGAGATTCTATGAAGTATGTTTCGAGATGACACACCTATCAACTGGTCAATGTATCGAATCAATTACCTTTTAGAATGTTGTACTCTTTTCAGATTCCCATGTATAAATGGGACTACATAAACATGGAATTTTTAATATCTCTACCATGGATGGTCAGGAAACATCATTCCATATCGGAGATAGTGGATATACTCACAAAGATTGACCATTTCATCCAAATTCATGAAAATAATATGGTGGAAGACCTTTCCAAAATCAATATTCAATAAATAATATTGATACATGGAATTATAGTCTTGATTATATCAGACTAATACCCCATGTTTACATTCAGGTTTTGAACTAATTATTTAAATTACATATAATATTGTTTTATTTGAGCATGGAATATCATCCCCAAGTGGATGGATATTATGAATATAAAATCCAAATTCTAAAGAACATGATTAAAGAATGTGTGATATATTTTTATTACATATTAGAATAGAATTTACTATTAGTAGAGTTACCATACAATAATATTTACTAGGCCTCAATACATATGTATATTTCAGAAGAATTATATGGGTTTCTTTATCATTATCCACTTTATTTGGTGAAAAAATGTTATACCTCACCAATTGGACCTACCATTAATCAGAAACATCAAAGAAGATTTAGTTTATGAAAAAGAGGATAGTGACAATTCATAGTTGTTAGAAATCATATACAGATCACCAAAATAGACCATATACATTTAATGTGAGTGATTATATGTTCTTGATAACCTCTCCAAGGCTTGGGAAATATAATGTTGGTAATAAGGGAAAGTTGTCACCTTAGTAAATAGGCCCTTATAATATACTTGAATGAGTTGGTGAGGTGGGATATCAGTTTTATTTACTACCAAGGTTTAGTTTAGTACACAATGTGTTTCATGTATCATTGTTAAAAAAAGTATAATAATGATCCTGACCATGTGATTGGATGAGATCATGTTGACTTAAATACATATTCTATGTTGATTCATTTGATGGTAAAAATTTTGTATAGGTGAGAGAATATATTATATGGGAAAATAATTGGTCTATAATAAGTTTTATAGAAATATGGTTAGATTCTAGGCGAAAAATTGGAGCATGAGAAGGAAATTTTTGAATAGTGGCTCAAAATGATCCAAGAAAAAAAGTATTTTATACTTTATAGGGATTGAATGTACAATGAATGGTATAATTTATTATCGCTCGTTTTAGTTAAATGACTCTTTATTCATGTACTTTGAATCTATATAATCCATAGGTAGTGTTTTTGGGGGTTTAAAGGGGGGTTTAGTAATGTTTTAGAGGCTTTTTATAGAGGTTTATGGTCTCTACATGGTTAGTAGAAACAAAAAAAACAACTTAAAAACTGTGAAAGGGGTGATAATTAGAAAAAGGCTGGTGCACGGTAGGGAATGTGAATATCTATGTTCCTATAATGATGAATTTAATGTTAATTCCTTCCTATACAATGGCCAGGGTAACATACCATAATTTGATAAATTTGAGATCACAAATTTACACCATTCACACAAGGTGAAATCATAATTAACTATAACAAAAAAACATCATGAAAATTTGTCAAAATCACTAGAAACTAGGACATTTTTCCATGTGTGTGTTGATCACTCCTTCAAATGGGTATTTAACAAATAGAAACATATTCCATTTCACTTGTCTATCTACCCAAAATAATAACACAATGTAAACAAAATACCTATAATACCACTTTGTAATGTCCCCACCCACGAGACACTGAAATGGAACCCTTACATGATTGGTCACATGGTTTCAATCTTGAATCCCAATATATTTAAACATTCCAATTAGCACTAAGGGTCTAATAATTTTATAGAGGGAATATTATACCCCCATGATCATAGGAGAAGAATGGTATAGTAGTTATTGAAATAACAGATCAATTGTAGAAGGATTTTTAATTAAAGTTCATGGAGGATAATATTGATAAACTGATGATACAACCAATTATAATATAATACCATATATTCATGTCCATATGAGGCTATATAGTATATTTAGTAAACATCTATTAGGTAATATATAATGAATACAACAGAAACATAAAATTCTCTAATGGTATATCTCTTGGAGTCCTAAAAATTGGCTTAGTCATGCGCCCCTAAGCTCCCATGAACAAGAATGAAAACTGGAAAGCTAAAATTGAAACCTAATATATCATCCATGAGATCCGTTTGGGTCTCCTAGTGTAATGGAATCCCAAATATGGTGTGAGATATACACATTAGGATACCACCAATGGTGTCCAAAGTAATCCATTCTATTAATATAAATTAAGAAACTATGAAGGTATAATGAATAAAATATGAAATAAATAAATAAATGTAACTAGTTGGTATCAGGTTTCTTAAGGACACATGGATGACCATAACTTCTTTGAATTAAGAATGAATATATCTTAACAAGTTTCACCATATATGTAAGGAAGAAAATATAAATATTTATTTATATAATTTATATTTTTATAGTCATAGGAATATATATACACAATATTTGGGAAAACAATACTATCCAAGACCCGATTTGTAACTCAGGAGTCCCTTAATAATCAATATGTGATAGTAATAGTTTAGTTCTAGTAACCATGGCTATAATCCAATGAATTCATGTATAAAATCCTCTTAAACTATGGGTCAATTATGTGTTGTCATATACATGTAAACCTAGAACCATAAGTTGTTCAAGGAACCAAGGTACATACCCAAGTTGTCCCTAGTATAATAAATATAATAGAAGATACCCCTAATAATATATTATAATAAACATGAGTGATTCAAAATCATACATCCTATGATCCCATACAAGGAATCCCATAATGTGGAACCCATGTATCACCCAACAAGTTTATAAATGCTATTAATTTATGAGCCCTTCCTTAGCATTCCCTATAAAGGAAACCTAATTTTTGATCAAAATATCTTACTAACATATGATACATTCTATATAATTCAATATAATGGAGCCCCATGTTTCACATAGATCATGTGGAAAGTCATATTTATTATTTTCCCATCCAAGGTGGTTAGTAATAAAGAACCTGAGTATCGCTCAAGGTAGAAAATAATGAAAGTCACCTATAATCCCATCCTTTGTGTTTCAAAAAAAGGAAAACCAAGTATCCCTCAAGCTACATATTATATCACCTAAAATAGGATTCCATAAACGGAATTCTGAAAAAAAATAACACAATTATCTCTCAATGCATTCAAAATTCATTTAATCATTTAAATTCATTTATAAAAGAGGAAATATTCATAAATATGCCATCAGAACTCAAGTATAAAAAATGGGTCTATTCCAATTACTCTGTTATATTATAATTATAAATTCTATTCTCTTAATAATCCCATTCGTCATCTTTCTCATATCACATTTACTATCCACTTTTTATTAGATAATACAATGAACCTCAAATGTGTTTTTTTAAAAAAATTGGGAAAGGAAAAAAACCATAGAATTTGATACATTTTATATAACCTTACATGATATATAATCTAACACACCTTAATTAGAGTAGAACATGGAAGTTAATATTAATTGTTGGAATTTAAACCAACACATGAAGGTTCCTGAGCATGATTCTTTAAAGCAGGAGGGCACCGATGAGATGCTGGCAGGGAGTGTAGGAGGGGATGTGCTATGTGACAGAGGCATTTTTCTAGATGTTGAGACAGTGTCGGAAATGGATGTAGGTTCATGGTCTCCCTTGATTTCTTCTTACGTAGAGGCACTGCATGCTGGAATTGGTTCAAGTGAAAGAGGTAGATCATAGATGATTGGAAGAGTGGGAGAGTTATTAGGTGGAAAGGGACGGGAGCATGACACAGGGGGTGGTCTACCGATTCATTCTATCCCAAGGAGGGATGTTCAAGCTATTAAGATGGTCAATCGCTTTGAAGGACTGGTGATTGAAGATCCTGTTCATGACTTAGATGCAGCTCGGACTGATGAACAGGGAGCGTCCAGTGATGAGTCTACTGAGTTCTCTCTAGGTGATTCTATTTATGACCTTCATGATAGAGGGCCTCCCAGCCTAAGGAGGAGATAATTAATAAAGGGGAAAGGTTGAATGGACTATTCACACATACCTCTCCCAATGGGAACAAGGTCCGCCAAAAATTCGAAGGATAGGATGATTATAGGTGACTCTAAATCCTTTGGTGGCCATGCTGATCCCGCGGATCATGGTGATCCATCCCTTCAGCTGCGAGAATTATGTGAGGCCCATGTGCAATCCTTTGAGCTTCTTTTACATTCGGATGAAGAGATAGTGGAAAGTGTTTTGGTGATTAATGCCTCTTTTGAAGAAGCTAACATGATGATGGGAAGGTTTCTTAAAGTAGAAACCGCTGAAGTGCTGAGTGTATGGATTGACAAGAAAGACCTTATATTGATAACAGGATACAATGAAGGGATGATTAATCAAGAGGAGTCCATGCAAGCTTGGGAAAAGATGGAATCTATCTTTGAAGACTTATTAGAGGGTGTTCCAAACACACAGGTATCCTCTATCTCTTGGAAACTTCTTAGGGATAATGCATCTTGTAGGCTCAAATTTCATTTCAATGGTTTTGAATCTTCTCTTTATGATTGAACTGGGTGGTTTCTCACTTTTAACTTAAAAGTGTTTTTGAAAATAAAAAATTTACTTTGGATGTGGAATAATAAACCAACAACTAAGAATGATGATTACATTACCTAAACAAATCCTAGGTCATGGTGTAAAATAGAAAAATACCATAGGTATTTTTCTAGAGAAGGTCAAAAACATGAAATGGTAAAATTTTAAATCAAAAACGATAATCAATTATTGAATTAGATTCTACAAACATGAATCCATATTTAAGAGGCATTATACAGAAATATCATCATGTGGCACAACAATGAAATTTATAAATTGTTAAAACTGAAGGAAAAATATATAAACCACCCAAATCATATTTTGGATTCTTAAATCATCCATTATAATGCATTTATATGACTTATTTCAAGATAAAATGAGAGATTAATCAAACACCTTCAAAATAGGGTGTATTAGCTAACACCAAATTAATACTGAAAATGGAGAGTTGAAAAAAAGAAGCAAGAGGATTAAAGAGATTACCACTACTCAACCAATGAGATCAATGATAAGAAAAATGAATAATGTATGGGGGATATCTCAAGAACCCTAGGAGAGGTAGAGTACCAGTAACCGAGCCTAATAACCCTCCTGTGCGTGGAGAAAATAAGTGAATAGACTCGTAAAATTCAGGGGAAATTTTTTCTTAATTTTCATTGGGATTTTACAAGAACGCAGTTTCTGACGGTGCCTGATTCCGAGGCCCGGTGTGCCTGGAAACAATTTCCGAAGATTAGCTCGGGTATGTTCAGTGAACAAACGAGCGGGTTTTTCTAACTTTTGAACCGGTGCTCGGAATCGATATTCGAGGGAACCGATGAAACGACAGTGCCCGTTTTTTCTTAGGAACACCTATTCTGGAGTTTCGTTTGCTCGGGTGTTGATGGGGAATAAAAATATAATTGTTTTATATTTTTATTTCTTCACTAAGCAGTTTATGTGAAAATTAAGTTGTGTCTCAACTTAATTTCTCTCTTATAAGTGGTTTAGCCCATGTGAGGGAGTTGTGGTGGGACCCACTGATGTTCTAACTACCTATGAGAGGAGTAAAGGTGAGGTGGGGCCCACACGAACCCCACCCCTTCACATCCCTTAAACCTCCTCTAACTCCCCCATTAAGTGGGTGATCTCTCATCTTCCATAACTCACTCCAACCCCCCTTGTGACACATCCTCTCATTAATGATTCCAACTATACTTCATTTAATTTTGACAAGCTCAAGATTAATTAAGTTAAGTTAATTCAACATTTGAAATGTTTTGAAAATGCATGATATGGGGAATAAAATAAGAAGAGACTTATTTTATTAGGGGTTGGATGGTTGCGTGGGGAAGGGGAGGAGATAAAAGTTCATCTTCCACATTGAAGAACGTGAATAACGGTTCTTCTCCGATGAAGAACATCGACCCTTCAACTTAGAAGACTCGGTGACCCGGATTCTTCCGTCTTTATCTTCCTCCACGACAAGGGAGAAGTCGCCGACCGCGGTGATCATCGCCAACGACAACGTACCTTCCTTATGCATCATAGCAACAAGTGAGGAGATGTTGTTTCCTCCTCGGATGCACCCCGACGTCCACAGAATCTACGTCCGACCCCGTGATTCCATTATCCGCGACACCCAACGTGCGACGTCAAATATCCATGTAGGGGTTTTTGTTCTTTTTAATCTATGTGATTATATCCGCGGTTGTTTAAAAATTTGTTGGAGGACTTTAAAAACCACTAACGTGGTGGGTGCGGACCAACAAACAAGTCTGAACCCACAGACCTTTCGTTCTTGGTGTGCGGATTGACGGGCGACGACAAAGTAGGCCGCACAGGTGAAATGAGATCCTTGCAGTGAAGGACAGACCCCGGGAGGGCCATTGGCGAAGACGTCACGAAGTTCCGACCACCGGAACTCGTCCGGTGGTCCGCGGAGCAGCCCGCCGGCACGCCTCGCCGGTAGGGCGGCGCCGGAGGTAGGTGGTGGCGGTGCCCGGCGCGCCGCCGTGGCTGAAGCCGCAGCGGCAGCACACGGTTCCACAGCCGCGTGGGACTGGAGGGAGGTGGGACGCGGCCGGATGCCGTGTCCGCTGGCATAGGCGGCCCCACACGGGGTCGTGGCTCTTCATGCGGGGGCAGCGCCCCCCCGCACGGTTCGACCATTCGGCTGAACCCCCGGCCGAGCCGGGCCATGCCCAGCCTCGCCGGGTCGTGCCAGCCGGGTCGGACACAGACCAGGGTCGGGTCGCCCCGGTTCGGGCCAACCAAGGGGGGGTTGGGCCGGGTCGGTCAGGGCCCAGACCCCCCATTTTCAGACCTTTTCGGTATGTTTCTCATAACATGAGCTACGGGCCTCCGATTGACTTACCTTCAGTGGTGATGCGATCCTTGGACCGAGACGGTCGTTTTGACATATCGCACTCAAGGTTTTTGAATACTTTGGGTTCGGCCGGGTTGGTTCGTACACGAAACCAACCGGGCCCTCAAAGCGGAAATGTTTATATCTTGAACTCCAGACGTCTGATTGACGTTCCGTCAACTTTGTTGGATTCCTCTTGATAAGACAGAACTTTTGGATTACTCCTCTCGAGTTTTGGATGCCGTCGGATTGCGGTAGGGTTGGTTCGCTTACGAAAACAATCGGGCCCCTGGAATGAAAAAGCCAATAACTCACATACCAGGCGTCCGATTGACGCACCGTCTGTCTCGTTGATTTCCACAAGATGAGACAGAACTTTTGCCATACTTCACATGAGTTTTGGATGTAGTTGGATAGTGGCCCGGTTGGATTGCACCCGAAATCCAACCAGGACCCTGGAACAGAAAAGCTGTTACCTTTCAGACCGGACGTCCGTTTGACAAACTGTCAGTGGCGTTGGTGATCACATTGAGAAACGGTCCCTATGAGTATACCCCATGTGAGTTTGGGGTACAATTGAGATATGGCCGGATTGGTTCGCACACGAAACCAACCGGGCCCCTGGGACGAAAAGGCTAATAACTCACAGACCAGGCGTCTGATTGACGCGCTGTCTGCTGTGTTGAGACCACTATGACGAGGCAGTCCTTTGATATACTTCTTCGTGGGACTTTGTGATACTTGGAGTATCGACCAGTAGCTCATGGAACAGACCCTCCTAGAGACGAGCGTGCAGAGTACGAAGACCGTGTAGCCGGTTGAGACCTGGCGACTGCTTGACCGATCGACTCGTTGTGTTTCGGATAGCCTAGTGGAGAGCGCTTGGTTGTAGCGGCAGACCCACGGAGGAGGAGCGCTTGGTTGTAGCGGCAGACCCGCGGTACTCAATAGAAGAAGTACCTCTGGAGGCAATGGGGGGGAGCACTTGGTTGTAGCGACAGACCCACGGCGGAGGAGCGCTTGGTTGTAGTGGCAGACCCGCGGTACTCAACAGAAGGAGTACCTCTAGAGGCTATGAGGGGGAGCGGTTGGTTGTAGCGGCAAACCCATGGTGGGAACCACTTGGTTGTAGCAGCAGGCCCACAGTACTCGACAAGAGGAGTACCTCAGCAGTATTAGGTTAGTGATCAGTACCTCAGAGTCGTGACAGGACCACTGTACACTCCAGAGACGGGGCTCTTCAGCAGTTACGATTTCGATAAGAAATCCTGGTTTGAGCTGAGTCTATAATATTTTTGTTTCCTGATGATTGAGATAGGTTACATGATAACTTGGGTATATGTATGGGCATATACCTAGGTAGATGTTATCTGTTGAAATATTCTTTATGGTTATCCTTGTAGGATTTAGTGAGACCTTGAGGTCTCGGGGTCCCTACTGAGTATCGTTATTCTCACCCCTCCATGGGCTATGCCCGCACCTCGTTGTGTTGGTTGTAGACGACGGGAATCGCAGACAGAGGCCGAGTGTTCAAGGACTGGACGGTACCCGGAGGTGGACCTCACGACGAGACAGTATCTGGTGGTGGACTTCACGACGATACGACACTCGGAGGAGGTTGACGGGCGAGAGCGTTGTGAAGGATATATGTACCTACCCTTCAGGTAGGATCTATCGTGGATGATCTAGGAGCTACACTATCTATACCTACCCTTCAGGTAGGATCCTTGTTGGACAATCCAGAAGCTTCTTGTCACCTTCCAGCTGTTTTGTCTTTTACCTTGTACTTTACAGTTGGGCTTGTATTTCCGCCCCCTTTACTTTCAGCGCTACTTTTGTTTTCAGTTTTACTTAGCGTTTGCTTCCTCTTGTACTCTGATTGGTGTTTTTTTACTTTTATAAAGGCAATGCCTTCCCAGATATCGGGATATATGCCTTTGGTGCTAGTTGCCAGCCCCTGGCCTTTGGAAGGCGGGCTTGGGGTAGTTACGACACGGGCCCCGGGGGACGGGTCGTGACAAATTGGTATCAGAGGAGTTCGGTTCTACCGCAGAACTCAGACTCTGATCTTTTTCTTTCATTGAAGCAATAGTGTTAAGGTTACCGAGTGTGGTCTTCAGTTCAGGGTGTCCAGTGTTGGTGCGGCGGCCGACGTATCCGTACACGAGGACCCTGACTATTGATTTCCGACATTGTGCACGAAAACACTGATTGTGTGTGTGTTTCCAATAGTTTTAAAGTCAGCTCAAACCAGGTCAGCTCACCAGGTATAAATCTTTTGACCTTGTCGTATCTGTTTAGGATGCTTCCATGCAGATAGTTAGTTGGAGTTCTGAGATAGTACACGATGACGACCCACCGAGCGATGAGGTTCCGGTGCAGGGCCCTTTTTACTATGTTGGCACCCTCAGGTGGTGTACCAGCAACACCACCACCTATTGGGAAGTAGATTCTACCAGCAATACTAGTGGACGGTGCACGTTGGCAGAGCACGTTGCATGAGTTCCAGCATCAGACGCCTTAGAGGTTACGAGGCGAGACAGATTCCCAGATAGCAGAGCACTGGCTGGAGGCGATTGATAGAGTTTTTCTCCTAGCTGAGACATCAGTAGAGTGGATGGTGGACTTGGCCACTAGTGTTTTCCAGTGAATGACCATGAGGATGGTCTGCATAGTGATGAGGCTTCAGTACATGGACTGATTCCTGAGATAGTGCCTTCGAGTAGTGTGTCAGCTATACATCACTACCTGTTGGTCACCAGTTACAACCAGCGGTACCGGTAGGTGACACATGTAGGCATACTGCCTTATACGTGTTCCAACATCAGAGACCCTCAAGTTCTGAGGTGATCCAGATGCACAGGCAGCTGAGAACTGGCTTGAGGAGGTGGAAGAGGGTTTTTCTGGAGCTTATACAGCTTCGGGAGGACGATGTTTCAATAGCTGGGTAATCATCTAGGCGTACCGATCGTTTTTGGTACTTGATGACTATGATATGATCAGTTCTTAGATCTCGGACCTCAGAGCGGGGTGTGTTTAAGGGATATCCAAGTAAGCACTCTTTTCTCTATGCATTCCTTCTTATGTTAGGGTGATAGAATGAACTTTTATGGTTAAATGTTCTTTGGATGATCGGTTTTAGCTAGTGAATGTTAAGAGTGGGAAGATGCGAAATGGCGTCAGTCTCAGAGACTTGGATGTGTAAAATGTTTCAAGGAGAAGAAGTAACAAGGAAAGATGAATCTGCAGAGCAGCAGGCATGGAAGTAGTGCTAGGAGAGCAGCATGTGGTGGTGTACTTCTCGACAGGTTACAACCACCCGCATTTGTTGTTCCCTCCATGCTCAGGGAGCTGGAGGGCAGGAAAAGAGAGTAGCTGCATGCGGTCAAAGAGAGTGACCCAATGGCTCTAAGAATGATTTGAGGGACAGTCTCTATCTACTACAAGCTACCGTAGTAACAAACGTTGATTCGAATCATTCATTCCTTCCACAAATCTTGTCCCAGACCTAGAGTTTCCGATTAAGCCGTTGACTTGACCTTCACATTTGGAGATATCTTGGGAGGATACTCGATAATCACACTTACGCTGACAGTGTGATCTGGCCGATGAGGGGAGAGTTTCGGTTGGAATCTCTTTTTGGCTGTATCGAGGCCTTATGACGTTGGTCTGAGTATGGATTGGATCCACAGTTCATACACGGATTGACTATATTAGGAAAAAAGGTTGTGGTTTATCTACAACATTGGGATGGGGTTTTCCTTGGTCGGTGAAAAGTAAAACATAGGCAGCACAGGATGGAATCATGCATAAGAGGGTGCATTCGATCACTCAGGAGATGGCCAAACTTACCTTGTGCCAGAATTCTACAGAGTTGTGGCACCACTTCCAACAGAGCTTTTAGGAGCTGGGTTGACCGGTGTGCCCAACCTGTGGGCGTTGGCTACATATTTCACTACGACACATTAGGGACTGGACTTAGGTGTGTCCTGATGTAGGAGTGGGCAGTGATCACCTATGGATCACGATATATGAGACTGCACAGAGCTGACAGGAAGCCTCTACAGTTTGAGGATAACGACCACATCCTTATACGGGTCTCACCTCGATGAGGTTTACGGAGATGTGGCCAAGGCGGCATGTAATCTCCGAGATTCAGTGGACCTTTCCAGGTCCTTAGCTTGGTAGGCGAGGTGGTTTACCGCTTGACCCATCCACCTCAGTTGCACCGGGTTCACGACGACTTCCACGTATCTCAACTGAGGAGATACGTGCTTGACCCGACACATGTCATCGACCATGGGGAACTGGAATTTGGCGATGGGGTGACTTTTGAGAGGTTCCATTAGAGGTTTAGGATCAATAGGAGCGGATCCTACGATGATGGTTGATTCCTTGGGTGCACTTTCACTGGAAGTATGGGAACCTCTAGGTGAGCACATGGGAGCGAAAGTCTCAGATGCGTGCTCAGTACCGCTTTTGTATCCCTAGTTTGTGTTTAAGCTTTACGAGGAAGAAAAGCCCTGAGGTGGGAGTAATGTAAAGACCCATAAAATTCAAGGAATATATTTTCTTAATTTTCATTGGGATTTTACAAGAACGTAGTTTCTGACGGCGCCTGATTTTGATTCCCGATGTGCCTGGAATCAATTTCCGAAGTTTAGCTCGGGTACATTCAGTGAAC
The DNA here is from genome assembly GCA_963277665.1 of Viscum album. Taxonomy (NCBI): domain Eukaryota; kingdom Viridiplantae; phylum Streptophyta; class Magnoliopsida; order Santalales; family Viscaceae; genus Viscum; species Viscum album. The sequence continues at coordinate 1,450,313,621 of OY728152.1, read as the reverse complement.
GAAAAAGCGGGTTTTTCTATCTTTTGAACTGGTGCTCGGAATCGAAATCTGAGGGCACCGATGAAACCGCAGTGCCGGTTTTTTCTTAGTAACACCTATTCCGGAGTTGCGTTTTCTCGGGTGTTGATGGGGAATAAAAATATAATTGTTTTATATTTTTATTTCTTCACTAAGTGGTTTAAGTGAAAATTAAGTTGTGTCTCAACTTAATTTCTCTCTTCTAAGTGCTTTAGCCCATTTGAGGGAGTTGGGGTGGGACCCACTGATGTTCTAAATACCTATGAGAGGATTAAAGGTTAGGTGGGGCCCACAACAACCCCACCCCTTCACATTCCTTAAAACTCCAATAACTCCCCCATTAAGTGGGTGATCTCTCATCTTCCATAACTCACTCCAACCCCCCTTGTGACAAATCCTCTCATTAATGATGCCAACTCTACTTCATTTAATTTTGACAAGCTCAAGATTAATTAAGTTAAGTTAATTCAACATTTGAAATGTTTTGAAAATGCATGAGATGGGTAATAAAATAAGAAGAGACTTATTTTATTAGGGGTTGGATGGTTGCGTGGGGAAGGGGAGGAGATAGAAGTTCATCTTCCACGTTGAAGAACGTGAAGAATGGTTCTTCTCCGACGAAGAACATCGACCCTTCAACTTAGAAGACTCGGTGACCCAAATTCTTCCGTCTTCATCTTCCTCCACGACAAGGGAGAAGTCGCTGACCACAGTGATCATCACCAACGACAACGTACCTTCCTTCTACATCATATCAACAAGTGAGGAGATGTTGTTTCCTCCTCGGATGCACCCCGACGTCCACAGAATCTACGTCCGACCCCGGGACGCCATTCTTCACGACACCCGACGTGCGACGTCAAATATCCATGTAGGGTTTTTTCTTCTTTTTAATCTATGTGATTATATCCATGGTTGTTTAAAAATTTGTTGGAGGACTTTAAAAACCACTAACGCGGTGGGTGCGGACCAACAAACAAGTCCGAACCCACCGACCATTCGTTCTTGGTGTGTGGATTGACGGGTGATGACAAAGTAGGCCGCACGGGTGAAATGAGATCCTCGCAGTGAAGGACGGACCCCGGGAGGGCCATTGGCGAAGACGTCACGAAGTTCCAACCACCGGAACTCGTCCGGTGGTCCGCAGAGCAGCCCGCTGGCGTGCCTCACCAGCACGGCAGCACCGGCGGCAGGGGGCCGCGGCGCCCGATGCGCCGCCAGAAGGAGCCACCGCGGCTGAAGCCACCGTGGCAGCGCGCGGTCCCGGAGCCGCGCGAGACCGGAGGGAGGCGGTACGCGGCCGGCTGCCGCGTCCATTGGCAAGGGTGGCCCCATGCGGGGCCGTGGCTCTTCACACGGGGGCAGCGCCCCCCCGCACGGGTCGACCGTTCGGCCGAACCCCCGGACGAGCCGGGCCGCGCCCAGCCTATCCGGGTCGTGCCAGCCGGGTCGGACACGGACCAGGGTCGGGTCGACCCAGTTTGGGCCGACCCAGGGGGGGTTGGGCCGGGTCGGTCCGGGCCCAGACCCCCCGTTTTCAGACCTTTTCGGTATGTTGCTCATAACATGAGATACGAGCCTCCGATCGATGTACCATCAGCGGCGATGCGATCCTTGGACCAATATGGTCGTTTTGACATATCACACTCAAGGTTTCGGAATACTTTGGGTTCGGCCGGGTTGGTTCGTACACGAAACCAACTGGGCCCTCAGAGCGGAAATGCTTATATCTTGAACTCCGAACGTCCGATTGACATGTTGTCAACTTTGTTGGATTCCTCTTGATGAGATGGAACTTTTGGCTTACTTCGCGCGAGGTTTGGATTTTTTCGGAGTGCGGTCGGGTTGGTTCGCTCACGAAACCAACCGGGCCCCTGGAATGAAAAAGCTAATAACTGACAGACCGGAAGTCCGATTGACGCGCCGTCTGTCTCATTGATTTCCACTTGATTAGACAGAACTTTTGGCATACTTCGCTTGAGTTTTGGATGCAGTTGGATAGTGGCTGGGTTGGATTGCACCCAAAATCCAACCGGTCCCCTGGAACGGAAAAGATGATACCTTTCAGACCGGACGTCCGTTTGATGAACCGTCAGCGGCGTTGGTGATCACGTTGAGAAAAGGTCCCTATGAGTATAAACCATGTGAGTTCGGGGTACAGTTGAGATATGGCCGGATTGGTTCGCACACGAAACCAATCGGGACCCTGGGATGAAAAGACTAATAACTCACAGACCAGGCATCCGATTGACGTGCTGTCTACTGCGTTGAGACCCCTATGACGAGGCGGTCCTTTGAGATACTTCTTCGTGGGACTTTGTGATACATGGAGTATTGACTAGTAGCTCATGGAGCGGACCCTCCTAGAGACGAGCGTGCGGAGTACGAAGACCATGTAGCCGGCTGAGACCTGACGACTGCTTGACCGATCAACTCGGTGTGTTTTGGATAGCCCAGTGGGGAGCACTTGGTTGTAGCGGCAGACCCATGGCAGAGGAGCGCTTGGTTGTAGGGGAAGTCCCACGGTACTCAACAGAAGGAGTACCTCTGGAGGCTATGAGGGGGAGCGCTTGGTTGTAGCGGCAGACCCACGACGGAGTAGCGCTTGTTTGTAGTGGCAGACCTGTGGTACTCAACAGAAGGAGTACCTCTGGAGGCTATGAGGGGGAGCGCTTGGTTGTATCGGCAGACCCATGGTGGGAAGCGCTTGGTTGTAGCAGCAGGCCCACAGTACTCGACAGGAGGAGTACCTCAGCAGTCTTAGGTTAGTGAGCAGTACCTCGGAGTCGTGACAGGACCACTGTACACTCCAGAGATGGGGCTTTTCAGTAGTTACGGTTTCTATAATGAAATCCTGGTTTAAGATGAGTCTATAATATTTGTGTTTCCTCATGATTGAGATGGGTTACTTGATAACATGGGTATATGTATGGGAATATACCTAGGTATAGTTTATCTGTTGAAATATTCTTTGTGGTTATCCTTGTTGGATTTAGTGAGACCTTGAGGGTCTCAGGGTCCCTACTGAGTATCGTTATACTCACCCCTGTATGGGCTATGCCCACACCTCGTTGTGTTGGTTGCAGACGACAGGCATCGTAGACAGAGGCCGAGTGTTCGAGGACTGGATGGTACCCGGAGGTGGACCTCACGACGAGACAGTATCTGGTGGTGGACTTCACGACGAGACGACACTCGGGGGAGGTTGACGGGTGAGAGCGTTGTGAAGGCTATCTGTACCTACCCATCAGGTAGGATCCATGGTGGACGATCCATGAGCTACGCTATCTGTACCTACCATTCAGGTAGGATCCTTGGTGGACGATCCAGGAGCTTCTTGTCACCTTTCGACTATTTTGTCTTTTACCTTGTACTTTACAGTTGGGCTTGTATTTCCGCCCCCTTTACTTTCATCACTACTTTTGTTTTCAGTTTTATTTAGTGTTTGCTTCCGCTTTTACTCTGATTGGTGTTTTTTTACTTTTATAAAGGCAATTCCTTCCCAGATATCAGGATATACGCCTTTGGTGCTAGTCTCCAGCCCCTGGCCTTTGGAAGGCAGGCTTGGGGTAGTTACGACACGGGCCCCGGGGGACGGGTCGTGACAAAATGGGTTGAGCCCCTATCTTCCTTTTAGAAAATCCTTCTCCACAAGATTCATGAAGTGAAAAATTTTCATTTCATGAGTTATTTTCATGATGCGAAAACCGTCTACACATCACAAGTAACTCTAGTGATACAATAATGGTTCACACCCTTCCACTCACTATAAATCCCTTTCAAATCATGTAAATATTACATGATGTTTCTAAATGGATCTATTTCAAGCATCATAGTTCATCCTTCCTCCCATAGGTGTTCACCTATAAACCTGGGGCTTCCATGAAAACTATAAAAAATTTATGAAAAAATCATTTATAGATGTTCAAACCTTCAAAACCTAAATTTTTTCGCTAACATAAAAAAACCCATCCACTAATGGAAAAACTAAAAATTAATTATGAATTTACTTTTGGATCAAAACTATAGGATGTAACATTTTCATTGAATCAATATAATTTTAGAGTTAATGTTTAATGGGTATTCAAACCACTCAAATAATAACAGGATATAAGTAAATATATAATTATAGGTTGATGGTTTAAAATAAATTTCAATCATTGGAGGAAGTTTGTGGAAGATGTGACCAACCTAGTCACTCTTTTGAATAAAGAATCATGATTATTTCGATATAGTTGAGTATCAAATATAATATTAAAAATAACCATGAGAATATTTAAAAAGGAAAATTGAATGATTTTATTGTTATAGGTGTGATTAAATCATAAAAAATAGAATTTACCTAGATTTTATATTGTAGATTTTCATCACACATGGCAGAATTTAAATATCTCTCATTGGTTGTTTAAATGTTAAAGGAAGATTAATTGATCTTTAGAAATAATGGTTCACTTAATTTAAATGATTTAGATCAATATTTATTGAAAATGATATGTTAAAGTCTAAGAACAAGTTATATGTTAATGGGATAGAGCACAATTTGTTATGTGTATCATGGATTTTTATTGAAGGAAATGAGGTTGAGACTAAGAAATACTAGTTATTATTTAAAAGGTTTAAAGGTGGATATGTATTTATAGGAGGCTAGAAAACATGTAATTATTTTTTTAGGTTAGTGACACAAGAAATTATTGCTACCAAGTCCCAATGAAGTAAAATTGAAAGATTTCATCTTTTACCTAGTATGTTCCTATTTTTGTTTCGTTGAAGACTATTTATGTTTTATAAGAGAGAACAATTTATGGATTCAAATGAATCATTAGATATGTTTAGAGGCTTTGGGATGCTGATAATGTGAAAGACAAGAGGTTTCATGTAGTATTAGAGATTATATAATAACACTGGCTGGTTGGTGATGTAAATTGACCAATTGGTGGGCTACCTAGTAACATTGTAAAGCTATTGGAATCCAAAAAAATAACTAGTGATAACCGCTAGCTAGATGGTGGGAAACATACATAATGGTTCTCCAATAAGAGACCCACCAACCAGATGACGGGGTCTCTAGTTAAGGAAGGTCAATGAAAGACACCACTGATATTCTGATGGCATAAGGCTGGGCTATAAAAATAAATGGTAATAACATATCCCATACAAAACCCTTGTTTAAGACATTTAATCCCCATTTTATACTCTGGGATTTCATTTTAAAATATGAAGGGTCTTTTGAGGACCTTTAGTCTTCTGTAACACCTTTCCTTAGTTCTTCTATTTGTGGTTTCATCTGGAAAACTTGAAAGAATGAGTAATTCTTGGAATTAGTGTTTTTCTTTTGTTTTATTATAGATCCACATTCTTCTAGACCATATAAGGTTTGATCATATATATTCATATGTGACCATTCTATTTCACATTGATGTAATTCCAAATCATAGTTTCCTTCTTCATCAATGCTTGTGGTTGGGGATCTAAAAAAATCACTATGGACAGTTTTGTAACTCTATTATGTGTAATTTATTCAATCACATTAGAATACATTGTGTGTGACCATTAATAAATTATTTTTCTAGTTATTCATACCCACAACTCCCATGGATCTTGTTGGGTATGTTGGCATTTGGACTAGGACATGCAACGACCCGAGAGGTGCACCTTCCATAAACCCTAGGCTAGAACATGGAATGTGTAAACATATATACCTATGATTAAACAGAAATTCATAATTAATTGTCTTAACAATGTAAATTTGATTAGTATTTGAATTTATGATACTATATTTATTAATAATCACATGTATTTTTAGTTTTTAATTGGATTGTAATTTGTATTAAGATGACTACATTATGGAATATGGATATAATATCTCAGGAATAGTAATTTGGATAAATTGATATGTTTAATGGAATTTAAATAATTATTATGATAATTACTAACTTGGAAGAATGGAATAACTGTTCATCAATTGGTAATTTAGGATAAATGGACTAATACAGAATATCATATCATGGTTGGAAAGTTTTCTGAATTTGAATGATTTGGTTCTTGTTTTTTTTGAAATGGTTACTTTACCCTTCCCATGGATAATGCTTTATCGGACCATGTAAGAGACTCTAGAATAGAAATTCATATACAGTTTATAATGACATAATTACTCTACCCTTGGAATGTGTAATGTTCCATGGCTACATTTTTGTGAGTCTAGAAAGGGGCTTCACATTGAGTCTAATATATAAAAGTTAATTCACCATTGGCATGGGTAATGAACTATTGGAACATGTAAGTAACGAAATCATGGAAATTCATATAGATAAAATTATTGATGCATGAGGGAAATATGTATGGTTATGAGACACAAAATATGGCTAACTCATCCAAGGTAGGATAATCCACTAATAAAAATTCATACAAGTTACTTGATACACAATATGAGAAATTTATTCAAGGTAAGAGTATCCACCGTTATACAATGATATCTAGCATCATTCTGAAGTAGGATTGGATGATCCCAATGGTAAACCTTTAGAATTAGTGTTGATGTGGTAATTGTATGTTCTATATAAATCTATGGATTAATTCCAATTTTTTATTACTCTATTTCATTCATTGTTTATTTAGGTAGTATTGTTTAAACATTATGGGTGTCGACCTATAGAGTTTTACTCATACCTCATTTGGGAATTCATTGGTACCCATGTTGACATCATGGATGTTGGGATAAACAAGATAACATGGAATTATGATTGATTTATTTCATTTTTTGGATGTGATTAGAGAATAGATATAGGATCAAGGATGGAGTTTAAGTCATAGATTCTTAGTTTCCTAATTATGGAGTAATTTTTTTTAACATGTATGAATTTTAATTTGACATTTAGGTGACATGAAGTACTCAATTCCATGGTATATTATTATTATGTTAATTATTAATATATATATATATATATGTTATCAGTTTTAGTTTTAGGTTGTGATTGATTTATCATATTTCCATTGTGATTTCCACTCTATTCTAGAGGTTATATTCTTCTGACTATATTCTTTAGACCATCACTGGTAGTTGATTTCTTATAGTGTTTAGGGAGGTTCTCTAGAGGTCTTATAGTGGCCCATATATTTTATATGATGGAGAACCAGGATGTATATGTTACAAATTTCTATTATATCTTATGTATTTTCTATTTCATTTCTATTTGGGAGAAGGTATAAATGAGACTAGGATGTGTCCTGGCTTAGAATTGAGCGCATGCATACGAGTAGGTAACCCATGTGAGGGGGAAAATATAAATTACCAGGTAATGGGTTGTTATTATTGACATTCTAATTCTATAGTCATGATGTTATATCACAATGGGAGATTCACTTATTTTGTGATGTTATTATGTTATTATATTTTACTCATGGGACTGTACGACATTATGTGTGTCTGCATGAATCCTTAAAAGCACATAAGGAAATATATGGACACACATTTTCAATTCTTGGGACATAATTATCTCGTATGACATAATTTCATATCTATGTTGTGAAATATAATCCCATGAAATTATGGATAAAATAGAATAAATGAAATGGTTATAAAATTTCAATTCATGTTTTCTATTAACCTTGTGTTAATGGTTCACAGTTATCATCTTTCCCTTCAGAGTTGATCATGTTAGGTATCATGAGATCTGAGGAGCATGTTGAACCATGTAGATAAAATTCCTTCACATACTATTCATTATGAGTTTTAAAAGGTGGTAACAATCCCTCACCTCCCACAGTTGGGATGGGGCTTCCTGGTCACTTTTATAGGCGAGTGAATCCCCATGATAAATGAGTTTTGGATCAAGTTGGTCTATAAAATAATCAATCACCTAGAGATAACCATGTATAAGAGGGTGGTTGTTTTTAGTTATATACTATAATGAGAATCGAATAACTATTGGCACATCCTAGATAAAAACTAATATAAAGGGTATCTAACATTTAAGGACTTCAATGTGATGTTTCCAAGTCGCTTTTATTTAGGGAAATTGAGGGATGGTAGGGGTTAAATGTTTATTCACCTAAAAATGGGGAGAGTATCAATGATGTAATATGATGAACATTTCACTAACCTAAATGTTTTTTCTCTATCGTTGGTAGTATACGAGACATATAGGGTGAAGCACTTCTAGGAAATGATTCAGAATGAGATCATGTTGTAGATGAATAAATTTCTCCCTAATAACTTATATGATGTGTTGAAGAAAGACATTATCACCAAATAGAATCTATAGGATTCCTTGAGTGGTGGGAATACAGGCTTAGAAGACTGACTGAGGATATCTTCATTAGTTTGGAATGAGCCCCACTATGATAATTTTCGCAAAGGTAGAGGTTTATATAGTAGCTAGCCAAGTGGAAAACCATCTCAGGAACATGGGCCAGGGTAGTGAATTAAATGGGGAAATGATAGCCACCATTACATACAATGTCATTTCCATACATTAGAGTGTCATTCTTGTGGCAAGATTGGAAATCTAAAGTGATTCTATAGGACCCATCCATAGTCAAGTAGTGGTAGATAATCATATAATGTAACATATTCTAGGAAGGAAACCAGATAACCTTATCTAAAAGGAGGATTTAATTTTACCGGTCACTCAAGATGGGGTATAGGATGTGTTACCCTGATGTAGGATTCATATTATTATCAATAGGGAGATTCACAGGGGTGTTATTCCGGAGCCTAAGGATTAGGGTTGACTAAGTTGCATGCTATGTAGTCTAATCCAACCTGTCTGGATACAAGACCCTCCACTGTTAGTGGTATGAGTCTTGTATCATCTACCCTTTACTGAATTTTTTAATATATGTGTATCAAGTTCATTATTATATTCTGAATATTATAATGCATTGGGTTTCCATGTGGATATATTGTATGGTGTTATGACCATTAAAACTCTATTTGGGGTGTGATCAAAGGGTATCAGATATTATAATGTGTTTTCTCTTAAACTATTTTGATAAAATTTTTGTTGGGAGTTGTTTGTATAGGAAATTGTGGGATTTTATTTGATTTTATTTTTTGTACTATTTTGTTCCAAACTATGAACATATCAACTATTATCTAGGGATATTTACTTTTATATCTCTATAAAGGGGTGTATATAATGCGAGGGTGAATAGGATATTCATTCTATTCTTGTAGAATTTGTTCAATGCAGAAAGGAATGTATGAGGGACCATAAATTAAACATTGTTTTGGATGATGTTGAGTTATAGTAGAGTACTTTACTCTAGTATTAAACCATTTTCAGGATGTTTTTTGTGAATAATTTTCTATAGTACTACACAAACTAGAGATCATGATTACAATTGAGTTAGTTCGAGGATCCGAACATATTTATATCCCACCTTATAGGATGTTACGAAGGGATATTAAAGATATGAATGTAAAATTAGAATATTTGGTATATAAGGGACTCATACAGGATATTACTTAATTAGGGGGTTCTATTATGTTTTTTTTCTTAGTGTAAGAACCTGGTTATTATATTTGAGGTATGGGATTTTTCTTTTCTCTTTCCCTTAAGTGTTTTTAATAAAATATGGAAAATGGGGAAAAATCCTAAATTTTGGATGTACACGCTATATACTTTTTCCACATGTTGTGTACTTCTGGCCATGTGGGGATGAGTACACGGGGCGTGTAGCCTTGTCAGCGACAAAGGGTGTAGGAACCGACTACACACCGTGTAGTGGTCCTGTACATGCCGTGTAGTTAGTCGGCATGCCAAAATAGTAAGGCGGTGGAGTAGCCGCCAGCTGGGCAATAGTACACACCGTGTAATCAGGAGTACATGTCGTGTACTCATGTCAACGGGTGAACAGTATGGCAGTGCCGCTAGAGGAACAGTTAAATTAAGGGAGTACACGCCATGTAATTGGAAGTACACGCCGTGTATTTTGTTTTTTTTTTCTTAAATCGTGCAGTAGGCTCCCCTATTCACAGGAAGGATCAGAACTGGAGGACGGAGCAGGAGTGGATGGCCGTACCTTTGGAGATCCACCGGTTGAGCGTCTGGAATCCGATTCCACCTCAGATGATCTCATTGGAACCGCGCGGGTAAGCCCTCTCTTATCATAGCGTGTTTCTTAACAATTCTTCTCCTAACGAAAGTTATTTGAGGTTAAACGAGTTTTATTCTTTGTTAGATCTACGTCGTTCATAGGTGTTTCTAGAGTCGACATTTGGGTATACTGCTCGTTGGCATATAAAGTAGGTGGCTTGGTGTTTATTTTTCCAACTGTTGTGTGTTTTGTGCGTTTTTGTTCCACAAACCCATGTTGGGGTGTCGTGTGGCTGAGGTCGTGTCTATATTAACTACATAGAACTATAAAGGTAATTAAATAATTGTAAAACTACTGTTTGGGATCGTTGCTTGGATCCGGAACCACTCCGGGGGTGTGGTCCACTGTTTAGCCGTTTGGCAAGGATACCCGAGGGTATGCCTTTAAAGTAGTAATTGTAGAATTGCCTTGAGAGGAATTTCTTGTTTGCTGTTTTTTTACATGTTGGGCATGGCCCGGTTACCTGTTTATCCTGAGGGCGTTGTTGTGATTAGCCCGTGGGCACTACACTGTTTAGCCTGAGGGTAGTAGTTATTTTTTCCTGAGGGCAACTTCTTCTGTGCCTGTGGGCAGCTGACTCAGTGCTTGTGGGAGACACTACCTATCCCTGAGGGAAAAATCTGTAATGCCTAAGGGAAGATTCTTGTTTTGGATACTCTTTAACACAGGGTACGAGTTTATATGTCTGAGGACATTAGCTAGTTATTTAGAATATTCATTGTGGTGGTATTTTAAATTTAAAGGATTACATAGATAATAAAATGAAAATTCAACTCTAAATTAGTTACTTTTGAGTAATTATTACTTTATTGCATTTTACTACTACACACTGTCGTTTCATGCTTACATCCAGATGTGCACGAGCCTTTGGTGGGTGCCTACTAGAAATTTATTTCTTATACCCTGTTTTTGTCATGCTTTTCTACCCAAACAAATTACATTTCTGCTGGTGTAGATATGGGAAAGAGTCCCTATACAGGTATATGATTGCTGCGGAGGAGTAAGAGGGCATGGGACCGAGCCTAGGCTCGCGATGCCTATGCCAGCTCTTTCGCTTTGTTTTGATGTACTCTGCTTTAAGTTGTATTGTATTGATGTATAACATGTTCTGGATGTTTTCATAGAACATGAGACATGTAGAATCATCATTTATATACTGATGGTTATATCCACTTCTGTTGTTTATTTCAGTTGTGTATGGTTTACTGTTTCTGTTGTTTGTTGCATGTTTTATTTTTTAATTCGCTACGCTACACTTTGACAAATGAGGTCATAGTTTCCCCACAATCAGACATGGGCCCTCACTACTAGTCAGCAGCATCTGGCGTTTGGGGAAACGCGTTTGAGGTCACATGGAAAACTGGGTTCGAGGCACCCGTTTAGTGGCACCCGGAACCAGGACGTTACAAAGTGGTATGAGAGGGGTTATTTTCTTTGACTTACTATTTGTGGCCTTAGTCAGGGATAAGACGAATGGAAATTGGTAATAAGTTGCGCTCGGGCGTAGCTAACCTGCGTACTGGGAAAAAGCCAGTCTACCTCGTATTTTTCAATTTACCGATTTTGCAATCTACAGTTGATATGATTTCACCATTTGGTGACGCACTTGAGATCATGATGTTTATATTTTATCTATGGCTTCTATTTTGTTGAAACCTAATGACAGGAGGTTATTCCAACTCATGCATCATATAGGCGCATTCTAGATATCACATGTCATGCGTAGTTTCCATGCCATGTAGGTGCATTAGAAAAATTGCATGTTGTTGTGATAGTTGTTGTGCTAGAAAAGCATACTGTTGTGATAACTGCACTGATAAAATACCTGCTATTTGATAGGGTAACTATTGTGTGAGCTGTTTATAGAATGAACACCAAAATTTGGTTTTTAGGGAGTATGGTCCCCCATTTAGAGGAATTTGGTGGATCATTGACTGCTTATTTTGTTATAACACAGATAAGATGTCAAGATTTGATTCATGGGGAGTATGATCCTCACGGATCATTATATGACACTTAGGTGTTTTTTTTGTGATATTTTCTAGGTTCCGGGGATGTTTCTGAGGCAAACTGTCCGGAAACACAGTATACATGCCATGTAGTACTGTAGAAACGCCGTGTATGTTCTTCTGTTCGGGAAGAAAAAATAAACTTTTTGAGTATACACCGTGTACCCTAATTACACGCCGTATAGTCTCTTCCCGTGTCACAAACCGTGTGGGCGGCGACACGGGGAAGGGAAGAGCCTGGGGCGAACATTCCATGTATCTTTTGAACACATCGTGTAGTGAGGACCCAGTGTCCGCCGTGTAACCTACAACACGGGCGGAGGAAACCTTAAGACGAACACGCCATGTTAATGAAGAACACGCCGTGTAGTGTGACCTGGGGACCCTGCCGTGTAACGAATAAAACGGGTTGGGGAAATCCCTTTGGGTACACGCCATGTGTATATAGGACATTCCATGTAGTTTGAGCCGTGTATCCAGCTGTGTAACTAACAACACGGGTCGGCGGAGCTCATCTAAGTATACACTGTGTACCTGTGGGACCCGTCATGTAGTCTTGTCCGTGGACAGACCGTGGGGACTTAGTCGTGTGATGGGGAAACGGGGTTGTGGACACACCTTGTGTAGGTGTAACCCACCGTGTAGTTTCAAGCCAAGTAGTCGACCATGTCACAGACAACACGGGCAGTTGGAAATAACACCATACACGCCGTGTATATGAAATAAACGCAGTGTAGTTTTTGGTCAAACGGGAGCCGTGTGGCTTAGCCGTGTAGAAGGACCTGGGCAGGGGAAGGGGAATCAATTAAATGATGTGTAGTCAGTATAAACGTCATGTAGTCTTGATTTTCAGATTTTGAATGCCCTATTCCTCCTGTTCCCTTTTGTGTTTCTTCGTTTTCGGTCTTTAATAATCTTGAATCTAAGGCGTGTTTTTGACCTTGTAGTGTCATGCTGCCTAGACGACCACACATTGTTCACAAGGAGAGCAACGATGAGTATACTCCAGAGATGGTGGGCCATGGGCTACCAATTGATTTTTCAGTAGAGCCAGATACAGCGCCGACTGCTATACCAGACATAGGCGCAGAGGTGCATTTTCGTGAAGGCTTTATGTGGTTCATGCATAGCTTTCAGGGAGCACCACAGGCTGCCACATCTATGGCTGAGCTGAATCATATCTTTCAGCAGCAGCATCTGCCTACGTTTTCAGGGGATGGTGGAGCACAGGCTGTAGAGTCTTGGTTGGGGTCGATGCAGACTATTTTCCAGCATCTTGAGACGCCTCCAGGGAGGAGGGTCAAGCTCGTGACATATAAGCTGCGTGATTCCGCCAAGAGGTGGTGGGATGTTACCACTAAGTCAGAGCATCACAGGGACATGACGTGGGAAGATTTTCAGGCAGTTTTCTATGAATTTTTCTTCCTAGAGACTCAAGATAGAGCTCGATAGTTCATGAATCTACAGCAGGGCGCTATATCAATGATGGACTATTCTGCTCCTTTCACCGAGCTTCAGTGCTTTTCACCCGTGCTGTTGGGTGATGAGACGTTGAGGGCCAGACGTTTTGAGGATGGTCTTCGTTATGACATCCGAGCACAGGTAAATGTCTTCAGGTTTCCTACTGTACATGATATTTTTAACCAGGCGCTGATTATAGAGAGGATCCTTTGAGAATCTTGTTGTGTGGGATAGGGCGGTTCAGCACCAGTTACTGGTACTTTTTCTATTGGTAAGACGAATAAATATTTGGACTTCTCTTAGGGCAGTAGTACCAGTCAAAAGAATGTTTCATGTGGCCAGGTTATTTGCTACCAGTGTGGTAGAGAGGGGCACAAGAGGCCACAGTGTCCACGTGATCCAGTGGAGTGTCGAGCTTGCGGCAAGATGGGTCATCTGCAGCGCTTTTGCAGAGAGTTCCCACCAGTGGCTAGTGAGAGGGGTTCTGTGCAGACTCAGTGTGTGGGGGAAGGACCAGTGGCTTCTTTCCAGTCAGGGAACTGGAATACGTCAGGGCGTGCAGGTAGAGATGGTGGTCATGGCTGTGGTATCCAGACACCTGGATCTTAGAGGCAACAGGGCGGTCCAACTCAGGGTAATCAGGCTGTGTTGTAGGGCCACGACACTTGGCAGGAATATGCAGTGTAACAGACCCAACAGGAGCAGGATCCCAAACCTTCTATAAAAAAAGGTACTATTCTAGTAACTTCTGTCCAATCTTCAGTACTTTTCAATATGGGTGCTACACATAGTTTCATATATGTACCCGTTGTAGAGAGGCTCGATCTCTGTGTTTCTACTTCTCCCGATATCATGATTCTAGACACTCCGTTGGGAACTAGAACGGATTGTGTGTGTCAGTGCAAGGAGTTCCCCCTTGAGGTTGGTGGGTGTCACTTCCTTTGGGACCTCTATATCTTGGAGATGACGAGATATGACGTCATTCTCGTGATGGATTGGTTGGTTCCCTTTCAAACCTTTGTAGACTGCTATCGTCGCAGGGTTCATTTCACATCACCAGAGGGCGGAGAGTTTCTATAGAAGGGAGAATGGGATGTTCAGGCAAGTCGAGCTGGACCGGAGCATCGTGGGTGAGGTGGAGTCATGGCCCATATTGTGAGCTTATATCTAGAAGACCAGGGGACTTTTCTGGTGGATTTCCCTCTAGTTGTTGATCATTTCAGGGATGTCTTCTCGGACGACTTTTTGGGTCTACCTCCGGAGAGAGAGGTGGATTTCCCCATTGAGCTTGTGCCAGGAGCAGCATCGGTGTCCATTCCTCCATATAGGATGGCCACACCTGAGTTTCAGGAGCTCAAGAGGCAGTTAGAGGAGTTACAGGAAAAGGGCTTTATCCGACCCAGTACTTCTCCTTATGGTTCTCTCGTCCTTTTTGCAAAGAAAGAGGATGATACCCTCAGAATTTGCGTGGATTATCGGAAGCTGAACTAGTTGACGGTTAGGAACCGATATCCCTTACCGAGGACTGATGATCTTTTTGACTAGATTCGTGGGGAATGAGTGTTCTCGAAGATTGACCTGAGATCAGGATATCATCACCTGCGTGTGAGACCATCTGATATACCTCTCACAGATTTCAGGAGTAGGTATGGTCTATATGAGTATACGGTTATGCGGTTCGGACTCACGAACGTGCCTTCAGTTTTCATGGCTCTGATGAATCGTGTGTTCCATCTGTATCTTGATTCTTTTATGGTATTATTCATGGAAGACATCTTGGTGTACTCTCACACTCGACACAACCATGCCACCCATCTTGATATCGTATTGAGTACACTAAGAGAGCATCATCTATACGCCAAGCTCCCAAAGTGCCACTTTTGGATGGACCAGATTCACTTCCTGGGTCATATCATCTTAGAGGCATTAGTTTCAGTAGACCCAGAGAAGGTGAGAGCAGTAGTTTCCTAGGAGTGGCCTAAGAACGTGTTTGAGATATAGAGTTTCTTAGGGCTGGCTAGTTACTACAGGCGTTTTATACAAGACTTCTCCTGCTTAACAGCACCGTTGACGGGCTTGACTAAGAAGGGTGTGAAGTTCGCTTAGTCAGAAGCTTTCGAGGTAGAATTTCAGGACAGGAAAGGAAGGTTAAAATCAACACTGATCCTAATACTCCCAGAGCAGGGGAAGAGCTATACAGTTTACTGTGATGCATCAGATATTGGGTTGGGAGCTGTGTTAATGAAGGGTGATTGAGTTGTTGCATACGGGTCTCGGCAGTTGATTCCACATGAGAGGAATTAGCCGACGCATGATCTCGAGTTGGCAGCAGTTGTTCATGTGTTGCGGTGTTGGAGAAATTATCTATTGGGGAGCATTTTGTGGTTTTCACCAACCACAAAATCCTCAAGTATATATTTACACATCGTGACCTGAATCTGAGGTAGAGAAGGTGGGTCAAATACCTTCAGTCCCAAGATTTTGAGCTTGCCTATACACCTGGTAAAGGTAATGCAGTAGCTGATGCACTGAGCAGGAAGACTCAGATACACGCTATGCAGGAGGCCAGTGGTGAGCGGCAGCTTATGGCTTTGTTCTCTGAGATTCATTTGGAGGTGCACGACAGTTAGGGGAAAACTTATCTTTCCTCTTTAGCTATGACTTCTACCCTCTTGGATAGAGTGTGGATGAGACAACTATCTGATTCAGAAGGCCTAGTTCTACGGGAGTTGGTGGCAAGTGAGGACCCTCCTCCTGGTTAGAAAATAGGCGATGGTGAAGTTCTATGTTTCCATGGACGCGTATGGGTTCCATGGGATATACGCGACGATTTGATGTGGTAGTTTCATGCTTCAGCTTGGGCAATTCATCCCGGGGTTACCAAGATGTACCGTGACTTGAGACGTCAGTACTGGTGGCCGGGTATGAAGACAGATGTAGCTGGTTTTGTTACAAGGTGTTCCACCTGTCAGCAGGTGAACGCAGAGCATCAGAGACCAGTTGGAATGTTACAGCAGTTACCCATTCTGGAGTGGAAGTGGGATGATGTCGTGATGGATTTTATGACTGGATTGTCGAGGTCACCATGTGGCAATGATGTCGTGTGGGTTGTTATGGATAGACTCATGAAGGTAGCTCACTTATTTCCGATCAAGGAGACCTTCGGTTTTTATAAGATCAGAAGGCTGTATATCCGAGAGATCATACATCGTCATGGGGTTCCTCGTTCTATCATTTCAGATAGGGACGCCCACTTTACGTCTCTCTTCTGGAAGATATTTAAGAGGGAGGTGGGTACACAGGGGCTTCTGAGCACAGAATACCACCATTAGACCGATGGCTAGTCAGAACATCAGATACAGGTTCTAGAGGACATGTTGTGTGCATGCGTCCTAGACTTTGGTGGCTCTTGGGAGAAGCATATACCCTTAGTCGAGTTTTCCTATAAAAATAGCTTCTAGGTGACTATTGAAATGGAACCATATGAGGCTTTATACGGTAGGACATTCTATTCAACCTTGTGCTGGATAGAGGTAGGTGAGGCAGATTACTGGGGCCAAAACTCGTATAGGAGACTTCTGCGTAGGTCTAGTTGATTCAGAAGCGGATGGCTGCCGCACAGTCTCGTCAGAAGTCTTATGCTGATCACCGCAGACAACCTTTGGAGTTCGTGGTCGGGGATCAGGTTTTTCTACATGTTTTTACGAGGCTGGGATACAAGAGGATAAGGAGATAGGGTAAACTTTCACAGTGGTATTTGGGGAAATTTGAGATTATGGAGAGAGTCGGGCTGGTTACGTATTGGTTGCAGTTACTACAGAAGTACCGAGGCATGCACGATATCTTACACATATCCCAGTTGCGACACTATTATTCAGACTTGTCTCACGTCTTTCAGCCTGAGGAGGTTGAGCTATAGGTAGATGCGTCCTTTGAGGAGCATCCGAATCGTATCGTTGACAGGAGCACGAAGGTTCTCCAAGGCCGGTAAGTTCCTCTCGTACGGGTGCTATGGCAGCATGGCTGTGTGTAGGACAAAACTTGGGAGCGGGAGACCAACGTACGTGCTTAGTGGCCGGAGTTGTTCACGGCTACATCTTCACCACCATTGGAAGGGAAATTCGGGGACAAATTTCTATAAGGGGGTAAGTTTCTAAGAACCCAGTTCTTATCTTTGAGGTACGAGCTTCTTCTTTTCTCTTTTCCTTAAGTGTTTTTAATAAAATCTGGAAAATGGGGAAAATCCTAAATTTTGGAAGTACACTATGTGTACTTTTTTCCTTAAGTGTTTTTAATAAAATATGGAAAATGGGGAAAAATCCTATATTTTGGAAGTACACGCTGTGTACTTTTTCCACACGACGTGTACTTCTGGCCGTGTGGGGATGAGTATACGGGGCGTGTAGCCTTTTCAGTGACAAAGGGTGTAGGAACCGACTACACACTGTGTAGTGGTCCTGTACACACCGTGTAGTTAGTCAGCATGCCAAAATAGTAAGGCAGTGGAGTAGCCACCAGCTGGGAGATAGTACACGCCGTGTACTCAGGATTACATGTCGTGTACTCATGTAGATGGGTGAACCGTATGGCGGTGCTATCAGAGGAACAGTTAAATGAAGGGAGTACACGCCGTGTACTTTGTTTTTTTCTTAAATTGGGCAGTAGCCTCCCCTATTCACAGGGAAGGCTTAGAACCGGAGGAATGAGCAGGAGTGGATGGCCGGACCTTTGGAGATCCACCGGTCGAGCGTCTGGAATCCAATTCCGCCTCGGACAATCTCATTGGAACCATGCGGGTAAGCCATCTCTTCTCCTAGCGTGTTGGTTACCAATTCCTCTCCTAAAAGAAGTTATTTGAGGTTAATCTAGTTTTGTTCTTCGTCAGAACTACGCCATTCATAGGTGTTTCTGGTGTCGATGTTCGGGTATACCGCTCGTTGGCATATAAGGTAGGTGGATTGGTGTTTAGTTTTCCAATTGTCATGTGTTTTGTGCATTTTCGTTCCATGAACCCATGTTGGGGTGTGGTGTGTCTGAGACCATGGCTATATTAACTACACAGAACTGTTAAGGTAATTGAATAATTGTAAAACTGTTTTTTGGGATCGTTGCTTGGATCCGGAACCACCCTAGGGGTCTGTTCCACTGTTTAGCCATTTGGCAAGGATACCCGAGGGTATTCCATTAAAGTAGTAATTGTAGAATTTCCATGAGATGAATTTATTGTTTACTGCTTGTTTATATGTTGGGAATGGCCCGGTTACCTGTTTAGCCTTAGGGCATTATTGTGATTAGCCTTTGGGCACTGCACTGTTTAGCCTGAGGGGAGTAGTTATTTCGGCCTGAGGGAAACTTCTTCCATGCCTGTGGGAAGCTGACTCTGTGCCTGTAGGCAACAATACCTATGCCTGAGGGAAAACTCTATTATTCCTGAGGGAAGATTCTTAGGTTGTATACTCTTTACCTGAGGGTATGAGTTTACGTGTCTGATGAAATTAGCTGGTTATTTAGAATATTCACTGTAGTGGTATTTTAAATTTAAAGGATTAAATAGATAATAAAATGGAAATACAGTAGTAATTAGTTACTTTTGAGTAATGCTTACTTTATTGCATTTTACTACTACACACTTTCATTGCGTGCTTACATGCAGATGGGAACGAGCCTTTGGTGGGTGCCTACTGGTAATTTATTTCTCACACCCTATTTGAGTCATTCTTTTCGGCCCAAACAGATTACGTTTCGGCAGGTGTAGATAGGGGCAAGAGTCCCTATACAGGTACATTATTTCTTTTGAGGAGTAGGAGGGCATTGGACCGAGCGTAGGCTCGTGATGCTGCTGCTAGCTGTTTTGCTTTGTTTTGTGGTACTATGCTTTTAGTTGTACTGTATTGATGTATAACATGTTCTGGCTGTTTTCTTAGAACTTGAGGCATGTAGCATCATCATTTATATATTGTTGGTTATATCCACTGATGTTGTTTATTTCATTTTTGTATGGTTTACTATTTCCCCTATTTTTTGTATGTTTTATTTTGTAATTTGCTGCGCTACACTTTGACAAATGAGGGCATAGTTTCCCCACTATCAGACCTGGGCCCTTACTGCTAGTCGGCAGCCTCTGGAGTTTGGGGAAATGCGTTTGAGGTCACGTGGTGAACCGGGTTCAGGGCACCCATTGAGTGGCACCCGGAACCGGGACGTTACACTATGTATCCCAAGACATTAGGATTATGTGTGGATTACCAATGAAAGATCCAAATAAAAGGAAATAACTAGAATCCCATTCCTATAACAATGATATTTTTTATCAAATGAGAGGTTTCTTGATTTTTTTTGTATTTATTTGTGTTTAGTGAATCATATGTTGGAGGAGATACCCTATGAAATACCCTAGAATAGTTTTAGGGATATTTATTTATTTTAGGAGTTCATGGTGATGCTATTTGGTCTAAAAAACACCAGCGATATCTATTATCTTTGTGAATCAGATCCTTCATCTGTTTTTAGTTCTAATTGTAGGGGTTTTTACATGATTTTTTGGTGTAATACTAGTCTGGGGATGACCATACCCAACATCTTGATATATTCTTAAGTATTCACAGAGATTATTAGTTATTCACAAAGCTATATAAATCCCTCTATTGAATTAACTAATAGAGTTTCTTCATCAGTGACAATTCAGAGGGGTCTATGCAATCAACTCCGCCTCCCCCTTTCCTCCCCCTTCTCACCTCGATATTCCATTCTAGCAGCCCTCCCTCAGTGGTTCCCTTTCCTTTCCATACATCAATGTATTATTGTGCTTTTTTAATCATTCTTTGGTTCTTTGCAAAGATATCTTTTGTGGTTTCAGATATTTGTTGATGTCTTATATGGATATTACTTCTCTATATTTGTAGATTACTGTGTTTCTAATCTCATCTTGGTATGGTGTGTTGGTTACATTAGGGTGGTTCAGGTTGTGATGGTTGAGCATCTTTGGTTTTCTAGTAGTACGACCCATGGCTGTCTCCTTCATCCTTTTTTACGGTCCTCTTTGGTGGTGATATATGTTCCTGATAACGATTTGGTTGTTACTAAGGCCATTTCCCACCTAAAAAACTGCACATTATTCCTCTTTAATCTCTCATTATTAGTTTGATTTGGTGTAGTGGCCTTACTGAGGATTTGGGATGTGTTGTTTGGGCAGTGAGTCCTAGGTGTGGTAACCTCTATCAATTTTATTTTGGATTGATGAGAGATATTTCTCCATGAAAATATCATTCAATAAAAATTATAGGCTGGATGTGGTTCATCCTCACCGATTATGGAAGTCCTAGTTTCGAGGTTTGGTATTCTCTTTTTGTGTTTTTATCTGTGTTACACTTGTCTTGGATGTTTTCAATGGCTGTTGGTGGTGGTTTCGATGGTGGGGATTATGAAGGCCTGGTTTGATGGTGGAGATTATTACAATTTTGGTTTCTAGTTTCCAGTTATATAGTTTTATGATAGTGTTCTAGTGATGGTTCACTCATCTAGGGGTGCATTTGGAGGCTTATGATGGTTTTTATGGCCCAAGGTTTATGTGGTGTAGTTTTCATTGCACTATTTGGTTTTCTTATGAATTTTGAAAGATTAGCTATTTTGGTAGCAGGCGTAGTGGTGAGTGAAAAATTGTTTACGGGAATTTTGAAATTTAAATATATGTTCTATGTTGGTATGAAATGATTTTTCTTTGTTTTGGGTTTCTTTTCTAGGTTGAAATTATATTTTGGGTTTGTCTACTCATTTGTCTACATGGTTTGTATTCTATTTGGGTTCACACTTAACCTTTAAAAGTGTATTTATAAAGCAGAAAAAATAGATTTTGAATGTATGGAAAGATTCATCTTATTGGGTAACATTTTATGATAGCCGATAATGGTAGTGGAACTAGATAAGGTGGTATCCATGGTATCCTTGGAAACCCCCTAGAAAATCATCAAGCCTTGTAAAATTTGTATTATCATAGGCAATTAATAAAATTACATCCATGAATTCTCGTTTTTGGAAGCACCAATGTCTGGGTTGGATAAAGAACAACTATCATGGGTTTTTGGAGAACATTTATTTAATAACATAAGTGTTGTATAAAATTTGACCATAGGTAGTCTTTTGAAAAGGAGTGTACACAAAAATGATTTTCAATTTTTTTTTGTTTTCTGAAAAATTGGTTTTAATTAATTTTGAGAAAATAAGATCATTATGTAGTTTGATATAATTTATTTTAAAAAAATTAAGAAAGATGATTACTAGAGATGGTTTGGCTAGACATAGTTCAATGATATCAGGGCTTCTAAATTTTACCATGTCTTCTTCTACTCATGGGAGTGTGATAGATTCATCTATTGAGTTATCTCTCCCCCTTGTCCACATGGTTACGATGAATGTATTCCTATTTAAAATTTAAGGTTTGAAACCCTCCTTCATTTTTGTGTTGTGATGAAATAGTTTCTCTTGATTATTTTGTGCAATCCTTGGCCAGGAATTGTTGTTCCCCGATAAAAAAATATTCCAACTTACAATTTCACACACATGAAAAACACTATAAAAAACACACCACTCAACCCGAATGAATTCAAACATAAACAGAAATAAATTGGTGGAAAGAGAAATGTATCATCAACCAAGGATATTAATATTAACATAATCAAAAAATTATTCAACTGCATTAAAAATTTAATACTAAATTGCGAATTGAATCCAAATGCAGAGTGAATAAAATATCATTATTCATTTACATCACATAAAATCATGAAAATAACATACGTACAACATCCTAATTTTCTGATCATTCAATGGAATTATTCCTCTATAGATGGAAAAATTTAGTTTATTTTGGAGAGGGGAGACAACTCAAAATAATGAAAATTAAAGACAAGGAAAGAAGGGAATTAATCAATATCATGCCATTTTCCGGAGCACCCCTCCTTGGTTAATCATTTTCAAATCCACCATGGAGTCTTATTTATAGGATTTAATCTTCTTTCATGGCATCATAAATGGACCAGCTAATGGGTATCCCATCTTTATGGGTAATCCAAGAGAACTTAATGGTGATTTTAGTAAATATCAACCATAAATTAGTGTTTCTACTATAATTTTGAGAATTTAAATATCTTATTTTTGGTTTACATGGTTTTTAATTTATGGGGCCATGAGTTTTCTTCACACTATGAAATTATCCAAATCCAGAAAATATCTTCGATTACTTTTCATGTAAATGACATAGAAAAAGTGTAATTTTTTTTATTTCTAGTAGTTTTCACCATGTTTAGTCTAGTTATTCATTTTCAATATCCAGGTTTGGTTCTTGACATAATTTCATCTTCAAAAACCCAATGTTTCTCTATTCTATGAAGCATCATGGCACAAAGTTGTTTTAAATTACTAAATTTGTCTAATTTTTATTATTCTTTTATTGAAATCGGTATCCTTCCCAAAAAGATAAAAATAATTAAATGATGGGAAATTTCATCAATTAGTTTATACAAATGGGCCATCTTCTATACCAAAAAACATTAAAAATGGATCTATCATTGGAAAAGGAGTGGGTGATATTTTTTGTTATAGAAATTCAAGAAAGATTTCCAAAAATTGAATAACATGTAGAACTCAACATTGATCCATAACTTACAAGAGTAGGGTAATGAGTATTCCATGTACTACGATGTGTCAAAGTCCAACTCAAGTTGTCCTAATATAATAGGATTGAATTCTTTATTATATTTCCAGATAGTTGTGGCTACATGGAGTGAATTATCCTAATATTTATTTATAGTTTTCTACTTTGGTACATGCCTTATGGGGATAGTGTAATTATCTTTTGGATGATTGGTTTGTGGTTAAAATGGATCAAATGTTCCTCAGGTATAACTTTTCACATTGGGTCTTAAACCTTCAATATAAGAGGTGGGATGAGTATCTGTAGTCTTTAAACATTGATCTGTAATGAAATATAGGTAAGGGAAACATCATTGATGATTAATTGAGTAGGATGATGTAATTATAGGTAGTGTATGATTCTCTAAATGAGTGGAAGTTGATGGGTCTATTTTTAGATATGCATATGGGTGTTCAGGAATATAAAGGGTAAGTGATCTAGACATCAACATCTGATGTACCCATGCTTTTATATTAGATCATGGGAGGGATTTTATCCAATCTAGAGGTACTTTACCTGAGGGGAATTTTATATGGTGAGGACCATCTATCAGGTTGGTCTCTTTCTAGTGATGAGGTTCTTCATGTCCATTTCTATATATGGGTTCCTAAAGGCTTCCACGAGGAGTTGATGAGGGAATCCCACTATTCATAATTGGTGGTACATCCTGGACTACAAATATGAATCATGATATCTGAAGAAAATACATGTTTCTATGAAATAAGAAAGAGATAAAAAGATTTTTGGTTGGACGTTTCACATATCAGTAAGTGAATTACATGTATTAGATTCCTACGGGGTTACTAAAACATTGGTTAATTATAAAATGGAAGTGTGACAATGTCATCATAGACTTCATGATAGGATTACAAAGGAAACCTAGGAAATTATTTAGTATGGGTGATCATGGATATATTGATGAAGTTATCCCACTTATAACCTATCCAGGAGACCATCACTATAAATGATCTAGGTAACCTCTATATTTGAGAAAATTTTTGATTGAAAGTTATTCCATTGTGCATATGTTTTGATTGAGATCCATTCTTCACATCACAGTTATGGTAGGTCCTTCATAAAGAATTGGGATTGTAATTTCCTTTAAGAATAACCTACCATCCTTAGATTGACAACCAATCTGAATAGATGTTTCAGATTCATGAGGCCTTGTTATGATCCTATATTCTAGAAATTGGTGGTTCTTTGGGGCATCACCTAGAACTGATGGAGATAACCTATATTATCATATTCTAGGAATCAATTCAAATATATCCTTTTATGGAATTGTATTAGTGGAAATTATATTAAACATTGTGATAGTTAAATGTAAGATATTCATATCTTGTTCAACATAGTCTTTTTCAAGAGAATTCTAAGCAAGTTCAGTTTATCCATAAGTATTTGGTTATGAGATAAAGCAAGTATATGTACTATTATGAACATCTTTTATTGACTATAGATTCCTTGGTTGGTCATTAGGTCATTCTTTTAGAGACACCTAGGCTTGGTCAATAATGATTCTAGAAGTAGGGAGAGCTTTCACCTCAGTTATTTAGGCCATCTGAGAGAGTGGAAAGGGTTAGTTTAGTGGAATACCAATTGGATATTCTATTGTGTTATAGTGCCTTGGATTATGTTTTTCTTGTTTCATAGGTTCATAGATATTATTCAGACCCTTTTAACATGGTAGATAATGATGATGTTGAGATTCATGTCGATGTGTATTATGGGGAGCATTAAATTCATATCATAGACCATAGTGAGAAGATGGTATGAGGGTAGACCGTTCCTCGAGTGCGAGGGTAGTGGTAGAATGGGCCTACATAGATAGAGTCCTATGAGTGGGAGAATATTATACATACATAGGGGATTGATTTTTTCTTCAATACATCTCAGTGATTCATGATAGTACAACTTAAGAAAGGGATGATATATATTGGTGATGGTGTAAGATCTTAAGTTTTCCCAGATACGTTCCTCTTTAAGTTTTGTTTGATCCCCTTATCATTCTATAATAAATACATGATATTGGAAAAATAAAATGATTAAAAGGTGTTTTAGAGCTCATATAATCCAAAAAAAATTGTAATACTATATATTTTATATGGCACCGTGGATGCTATAGTGATATCGGCTAGCCAGTGCAGTCTAATGGTCAGCGTATGGGTTTTCCAACACATTAGTAAAACTAAAAAATCCAAACCAACTAGCTAGTAAGACCCACCAACCAAATTTTGTGAAACACACACCATTTTAATCCTATAAGATTCCACATCTAATTTCATATATTTCTAGTAATGAAATCTCACTTGAGGACACCGCCAACTATATGATGACATCAGGTTGGGCATTCAAACTAAGGTGTAAAAATGCATTTTACCCCATGATATCTCCATTTATTATATTTAATCCATGTTTTCAACCCTAATTTTGGATTTTAAATTATAAAGGGTTCTCTAAGGATATTTTGGATTCTACAATAACTTTTCTTGGTTCTTTGATTCATATTTCAATCTGGACAACTTGAGATAGTGAGTTATTAATGGAATTGGTAATTTCCCCCTATTTTTCTTAGATCCCAACCATAATGAGGTGTGATAATGTATGTATAAAATGGATAATAGTGTTACATAGTGATCTAGTTCTTCATCATGGTTTCCTTTATCATCATTTATCGAGGTGGGTAATCTAAAACACAACACTATGGTCTCTAATGTTCCTCATGTATGTGAAAACTGTGAAATCCAACCATAACTGGATGCACACAAACTATTATAATTATAATAGTTTACATATTCATCCCATTACTCTCATTAATCCCATTGGGTTCATGTAATTTCATATTGGGAATTCCAACCACACAATATGTGAACCTTCATTATACCCTAGGTTGGAACTTGGATCATACGAACCTAGAGCCTTATGATGAACTGGATTTTTTATAGATAGACATAATAATGTGAATTGGATTTGAATGTGAATTATTGATATAAAATTGTTTAATAATTAATTATATTTTAAGTGGATGATTGGAATATTATTGGAATTAACATGATAAAATGATGGAATATAGATATAATGGAATGAGAATGGTTTTTGGTTTAATTGATTTGTGTAATGGAATATCTATAATTAATGTGATAATTTATAACATGAGATTTTGGTAAAGTGATCGATAATTAGTAATTTGAGTAAGTTAAGAAATATGAAATATCATAACATGTTTTTCATATATTATGAATTTAAATGGTTTGAATATTAATATGTTTATTTTGAAAAGATTACTTAACCCTTGGCCTGGTTAATTCACAATGGAAATAAATAAGTGTAATGGTTTGTGTCCTCCCGATCCGTTATTATTTTTGTTTGGTCATTGGAATTTTTCGGAGGACACTCAGAAGGAGTTTAGAGAGGTTTTATTGCTAAAGGATGGAAAATGGGGATTTCACACCGTGTAACAAAATTACAGGATGTGTAACTCTACTTCTTGGATTTTATTTGAGCATTCAATATGTGTAATGTTTTGTTTTTTTAAAATAAAAATAAAAATGGTAGGCGATGTTCTTTTTAGTGTAAACTGAACCCTATGTGTTACATGACATGAAAGTGTGTTACACGTCATGTAATTCCCCGATCATGTGTATTTTTAATAATTCATTTTGGCCGAACCATTATTAATTAAGCCATGGTTTTCATTTCCTCTCATTCCAAACGAACTATAGTTCCCATGAGATGTTATCTGAGCCCTACTCCTTCCTTCTTGATCTATCAATCTCGTTTGTTTTCATTGGAAATCCGTGATCGATCCGTGGTGGGTTTTCTCCACTTTCTCATCCATTTCCTCTTTTTCATTCCCCATGATTGGAAAACGTGGTTCGATTTGGAATGATTTTGATGTTTAGGTAGTGTTTTTATAATCTTCTAGTTTAGATTATGATGATCCACATTTCTAGTGGTGGAGTTGTCACTTGTGGGCGTTCTTCTTCACCCTTCAGTGAACAGATGAGTTAAAAAGATTATTTAATGTAATGTTTTCGTTCATTTCTCTTTGATTTTATGTCATGTGTGAGTGAAATAATTTATTGTCCTTCAGATCATGGCTGTGCCGCACTAATCAAAGATATGAAATAGGTAACTGAATTGAAAGGGTTAGAGGGATTCGATGCACACATTTTTCTAGATTTGATGTTATTGTGATGTCGTGAACTATAAAGGATAAACACCGTACTGAAAATTTGGGCTGTAGGTGGTCCTTGGTTGCACTCTAAACAAGTTTCAGGTTGGTTGATTCCTATTTAACACTTTTATATTGAAATTTTTAAATCACTTATACTTTTTTAATAAACGGATTCCCCAAGATTTCCCAGTTTTTTGTAAATACTCTTGAATTAACAAGTTGGACTAAATAAGGGTTGCCTCATTAAATTATGAATTATGTTCTACTTTAGATTATGGGGTGATGTGTTTTGTGTGATTTTTTTGGTCGTTTGTGCAAGAAATATGGAATGTGAAGTGGTTTTATTGTGATGTGTGGAAATTCTCTCATTTTTACTATGGTATATTTGTGAAGCACAAGTGTGTGTTATGGGTTGGTTTTGGTGGTGTGGTGGATGAACTTGTAGATGATGCATCAACCTAACAATGTAATTGAATATTAGGATTATAGATTGATTAATTGTGTTATGGATGCGATTTTTTGTTTAACCGAGCTACGATCAAGTGTTATGGTGATGTGTAGTTGTGTTTCTTGGTTTGTGTTGTGCTTGTTATTTCCCCATATAGTAGTGAAATAAATGAATAAATAATTGGTTAATAATGTTTTTATCTCTCTTGGGAAGGCTTGGTTATTGAATGAATAAATGATTTGTTAATAAATAATTGTAATTATTAATCAATTTCTATAGGAATTTAACAGAGGTTGTGACATGATGTTTGGTGTTGTGGATCTAGAGGTAGCGACAAAGTTGTCAGTGTTTTGAGATGGTTGTTTTCTGAGAACCCAAACACAAGGGTTGATTATTTTGGTATCATATATGTATATACTTGTATTTTTCCCCCTGTGATTTGTATATTCACCACACCCTAGTGGAGCACTATGTTCTTAACTCCACCATCATCGTAGGGGAGGGTGTCATTCCCAAAAATCCCGGTGGGGGAAAATGATTGGCCACCCAATCTTGTCTACACCCTATTACAGGTAGTGATAGAACAAGATTCTATAGTAATGTTGTGGTTTTTGAGACCCAGGTGTATGTTGGAGAGCTATGATTACCCAGGTGTCTTCGGGATGAGATGTATTGTGTTTTCCCATGTGTATCCTCTATGAGATGATTTTTCCTTTAGTAGGTGTCTTTGGGATGGGATGTGTTGTGATATATGGACTAGGTGTCTGAATGAGGGTTGTGGTGTATTATATGGCCCAGGTGAACATGGGTGGGATATTCTGTGGTATGTTTCCTAGGTATATGTTGGTGGGATGTTATGTATATTGTAGCCTAGGTGATGGGACGAGTTGTGGTTTTGGGGCCCTCATATGTGCGGGTGGGTTGTGACATGGATCTTTTAGATGATGTGGGATAACAGGGATTTTTACCATTAAGAAAGTGCTTTTAATCCAGTGGGAAGTTGTACGGGGCACCAAAATAAAATAGGCTCATAACAAAACATGAGTATCAAAGAAAGAAAACTGAGACAAAACTATTTTACCAACTTGGTAACTTTTTAAACAAAACCCCCATGAAATAAATATCATATATTCTGTAAATAAACAAATATTTAAGTATTATAAAAATTTAATAAATACAAGGGAAGTATACATAATTCACAAGAGGAATGGGTGGTGAATAAATCATGTGTCTCATAGAGATAAAAGGTAAGATAAAATCCACTTACCTTGTGTTTTGACTATCAGAACAGTCATTAAAAACTCTTCTGTAATAAATATAAATTAATTTTATATCATTTAAATAACCATATTATTATATATAATACCATATATTTATTTTTTATGACTTTATATTACCTTTTTGTTAGTAATCTCATGTTATTGTTACTCTTCAATTAATATTCTCTGTGTTTCCTCTTATGTATCAATTGGTTATATCTTTGGTCATCATACTCATATTATGATTTAACAAAGGAAAAAAATGATATAAATATCATTTATATCAACTATATTTGTAATATAATAATCTATATAATATATAGGTATGAAATTTAATACACTATTCAAATACATGATACGCCATACATACTCATGAACGTTGTTTCTGTTTTTTATTGTTGTATTGGAAAAAAGTATATTACGTATATGAAATATTATATTTATATATTTAGTTATTAATGTATCATTATTATATCAAAAATATCCTATATGTTCACTAGTCCCATCCTTAATAAAATACATGTAATGTGTGAACGAATCACATTTCTTTGAGGGGTGGTAGTCCACACTTCCTAAAAAGAAATTATCATATTTACACCTACTGAAAAATAAAAAATATGTGGCTAAAAAAGAATAAATATATAATAAATATTATATATAAATATATAAATATAGTTTCCCTAATAATGTTCACCATGAGTTCCAGTAAAGGAAAAATGAATAATCATTGTTTTGTAAGGTGGTAGTTCACTGTACACATAAATAGTTTGATTGTTACCTATTAGATGGATGTGTGTGTATGTTTATGTATAATCCATAGAATAAAAAATCATAGTATATTTATTATAATTTTTTATACATACATGTAATAATGAGAGTGTATGGGGTGTAAATGGAATACAAAATAAATCATCATGAGAGTAGAGATTACCTCTTAATCTTGTAACTCCTTTTGGTATTTTCCAAATGGATGACATGGATTGATTTATGACCAATGATAGGCTTATAAAAATAATATATCTATTTTTATATGTTTATTAGTTATATCTTGGATAAACTAATGAGGTCTTAGAGGTGTGAATTATAGTTATAGGTGGTGGCCTTTTTTAGGAAAGGAAAAAGAATAACTTAGAATTTTTGAAAAACCTTTATGTGTAGACAAGTTATTACCTAACAGAAGTCATAAAAAACAATTAAAATCCATAATTCAATTTTTATGGACGAAATATTTTCATAAATCTGGGCTTTATACAATTTTATTGGTCTTTTGTCCTTCTAATATTAGGGTTTAGTCCCTAATTAAGATTAATTTGTCCTTAATCGCTGTGATTAATTTTAATCACTTTCACAATAATATTTCTCAAAAATTATCATGATATAATTAGACATTAAATATTTTAACAATTAAAATTTTTATGTTTTTTTTAAAAATAAATTCACATAAGTGTAAAAATTAAGAATAATTCTAATCTTGCAGACGAGACGAAATAACAGTGTTTTAAAGTAGAAAAATGATCAATCATTTGATATTGTTTAACATAAAATTTCAGTGTGAAATTTATTATAATAGCCTAATATATATTAATAGAAGTATAGTTTATCTAATGTGAGAAAAAAAATTAAAATAAAATTTGAAATTAATAAAATTTGAAACGAAACTTCAATTACGAACTAAAATGCAGTATTTTTCACTATTTAATCAAAAATGACGTCTCTCAATAAATCACAAAAAATAACCCTATTCTAATTTAAGAATTATAAATACACAAAATGAATTTTAATTTAACAAAATAAATATTTATATTCGTATAAAATTTATTTTATTTAATCACAGAAAGACACGAAAAACATTTCATTCGTGAAAATATGATTTCTAAGCATATAAATACTTTACAAAAAATTATAATTTTCATTATCCAAATGTCTAATTTATATAAAACTAGTATAAAAATATTGGAAAAGAAGTTATTATTATTCATATTACCATTTTTTAACATCTAGGTTATATCTAACTTATTTATGTAATTATAATAATAAAATGTTGTTTTGCAGAAACTTATTATTTCTTGTAAGGTATACCAAGTCAGTGTTTCTTATAGTGCATACCTAGTTAGTGTTGCTTGTAGTGAAAGAAAAGTTGGTGTTGCGTATAGCGCAATAAAAGTTGGTGTTGTGTAAAAGGAATGTTTTACTTATTTTCTCAATATATATATATGATACTATTTTTAGTGTCACGTGAAATAAAAAATACCAACAACAACAAATTAATTTGAAAAAAAAACACAAAATCTTTGGTTGTTACATTATACCCCTTTAAAAATAAATTCTCCATAGAAATTCATCTGGGTTATCAATGGTTTAATAAATGATTTTTTCATTTATAGAATCCCACATCTTAAAAAAAATAATTAAAACATCCCTTAAAAAGGGGTAGTTGAAACCAAAAAAGTTATCCAAAGTAGCTCGTAATTACATTCCCATATAAGAGAAAATATGTTGGAAGTGAAAACTCAGACATGGAAGAGAAATATTATCATCATATTCTGATGGAAAATGATAAAAAATAAGGTTAAGTGAATGTTAACATTCACAAATACATAAATCTATGATGATTTGAGGGACCTTCTAATTCATACAAAATGAAGATACTAGGAAATGTTTTTTGATTTCATGATCCATTTTCTTAAAGTTGAATAATTTTCATGACAATATATATTGCATGATTTTAGGGAAACATCACCCCTTATTTTTCATTGATCATCTTCAGCTCTTTCTCTAAAAAGAAATTTAATTTCTCATTCCTAAAGTACTAAAAGATAATGAGATCCATGATATGACACCCTATTTGTCATTATTTGTCATCAATATAAAGTAGATTGAATTGGATATTCAATATACATAAATACTTATATGGAGTGATAATAATTTAATTTTACTGAATTCATCCTATATTCAGCTTAAATATTCCATAAATGGTTAACCTTAAAACCATCGAAAAGATTATAAATTTAAATATTTGGAATGAATTTCGTGAAATTGTCTTAACAATGATCACCCATATATCAAAATATACCACTTTGTTTTCACAATTGTAAAATGTCAATACCCACATCATATACACCCATTAAACAATATAATAACCATAATTAGCATAAATCAATTGAAAAAAATGAATTATTCATTATTCCAATAATTATTGTATATATTCTTAAATTAAAATAAGTCACCAATTTCATCCTTGATGACACATACCATTTTTTCCAAAATCAGTTCTAGTGTAATTAGTATCCAATTTACGTATTCATATCCAACATATCATTATCAAAAGATCATTCACTCAATTTAAGGATTTAATTAAGGCTTACCTTATATTTCTTCATCACCAATAATCAGGACCATTTAAATCCAAAATGAAAACATATAATGATGATATTTATACATTTAATGATTCATATAAAATAATATTTTAATTCCAAAATAGAAATACTTCATTAATCGAATATTACTATTAAACAATTACTCATGCCTTATCACATTATTAAAATAATACATATTTTCGTGATTATTAAATAAAAATCATTCATTATCGTTCCTCAATTTTAATCTAATAATGATTATTATGATCAATGTAAAAAATATAAGAAGAAAATCACCTGCCTCTCACATATCATTTTTGGTCTCTTTGTCTTCAGTTGAACACCCGATACTCATATAACCTTCCTGGTTATGTTTATAAGATTTACGCTTGGGAAATAAATTTTAAAAATGCTCATACTTTCCAATTATAAATCATTACACATTAACCATGTTCTTTATAGTTCAATACATTGACTAAAACCATGAAGAATGGGTTGAGAAACACATATCATATAATAAATTCATATAACCATGAAACATTACTTATAAGATATCTAAATAATGACACCTACCTTTTAATTGATGGAACATTATGTTTGTAATAGGTTATTCACTGGAATATTTTATTCAAATCCTTAATAATGGTTTAGTAAGTGTTTTTGAGCATCCTAAGAATATACCCTAGGAGTGTCAAACCAGGTGTGCGACAATGACTATTATCGTTTACCAGATTACCCTGAGTCATGTATAAGAAATTTTGATAGTGTTTTTACACCTAATTAAATATATTCTAGATCCACAAACACTATTAGAATATATATATAGAGATTTATTTCATATAATAAACTCACGTTCTCATTTTCCAAAATTCGAGGACATTTTCTTAAATGTTGACTCATCCTTATACTTATCCTTAGAGACATCCCTGGAAATATCCTTTGAAATATACCAAGGAATCTCACTAAATGTTTCTCATACTAGTTTTAAAGGTTGAATAAATCATTACTTTTTAGAAACTATAGAGACATAAGGTTAACATACAAAGATATTACATCATTTTATATGTATATTCAATACATTACAAAAATACATGCCCAAGGATATAAATTGTTTAGTGTATTTTGAAACATAGAAACAAAATATTATATCCTCATGAAGTATCATCAACA
This sequence comes from Viscum album, assembly GCA_963277665.1. Taxonomy (NCBI): domain Eukaryota; kingdom Viridiplantae; phylum Streptophyta; class Magnoliopsida; order Santalales; family Viscaceae; genus Viscum; species Viscum album. The sequence continues at coordinate 1,450,279,940 of OY728152.1, read as the reverse complement.
TCTTTTATAAATATTTCATCCTTGATTACATATACATAAAAAATTACTTCTTACCATGAGGACATGAAGCATAAGAAAGGGGTGAGCTCATATGAATAGTAAGGGTAAATAAAGAAACTATGTAAGAATAATATGAAAAAATGTTATGAAAATTAAGAATAACAGTTCAAGATCATACACTGCATACAAAATATCATAAAAATGATTATAAGATCATATTTTATGAATTATAAATAAAGAAAGAACATAATCCATGGAAACATAACACAAGAATAAAATAAGGAACTGAGGAAAACACATAAGCATAAAAAACCCTTATGTCAAGGTGGCCTACCAAGGCCTTTGTAACAAGTTTGTCTTGGGTTAATCACTAGCGTACCTACTTCAGGCTCAAGATTCCCTCCCATGTACCATATGATTTTAGGCATGGTATTTCCTCACATATAACTTTTTCTTTTGGGCGTGGGATGTCCTTCAGTGTACAATCCTATTTTGGGATTCATATTCCCTTTCGTTAACCCTCTTGTTTCGGGCTAGGGATATCGTCACATATAACCTCTTGTTTGGGGATTGGGATTCCCTCTTTTGTACCCTTTGATATCAAAAAACAATTATAATTACCTATTTCATTAAAGGTAGCTATAGGTCCCACACATCTCTTAATTAAAGCATACATACATGTGCCACAAAACATTCATCATATCCTGACCAATGAAAATAGATTAGTTTTATTAACATAAAATGATAAACCATGAAATTAAATGGGTATCATTAAAATTTAATCACATCATAATCATTGAAAATAGGTAGGTTTCATAATTATTTCATTGAAGCTTAAACTGTGTAATGTAGTCGGTTTCAATAGAATATAACCTTTGGAAGATAAATATGTATCCTAATAATTATTCCTTAAAAATATAAAACATCAATTAAATAATATGAATGTCAAGATTTGATAATTGCTTATCAGGGATTTTTTAAAATCATTCGATTTTATATTAGATGGAAAATAACATGGAAAGAAATTTTGAAAAAAATTATTAAAGAAAATATCCTTTATTCTTTGAAAAATACTCTTTAAAACATAAATCCTTTAAAAAAATTTTAAATAAAATTGAAAACTTTTAAATAAGAATTAAAATAATTTTGAACTATATTTTCCTTGAGAACTTATAAAATAATCTTGTAATTATTTTGAAAAACAATTTTCCTAGAAAACGTATAAAATAAGCACCAAACCTCACTAGTAGAAAAATGACTTTTAACGTCACCAGTTTGACGTCGGTTTCTTATAAACCGACGTAAATAATTTTTTCAGTGATTTTTTTGCATCTATTTTTTAAAAAACTAACTCCAAAAAGAAATTTTTTTTCCATTGATTATAAAAAAAACTGATGCAAAAAATAAAAAGAAAATTTTGGCATTCATTTTTATGAAAACCGACGCCAGAAAATTTTAAAAAAAATTACAATGTTCTAGATAATTCACTAATCTTCGATTTTACTAGTCGTGGAGAAAAAATAGAGTTATAGATTAAAAGTTCTGGATGTCGAAATTTGATTGCCTCTAAGAGAAGTCATAATGAAGTTCAACTTTAAAAGGCCATAACTTTTAATCCGTAACTCCCTTTTATCTCCATGACTAGTCAAATCAATGATTAAAGAATTATCTAAAACATTTTAATTTTTTCTAATTTTTTTGGCTTCGGTTTTCATAAAAACCGATGCCAAAAATATTTTTTAGTCCATTTAGGTCGGTTTTTTTAAATCTGATGCCAAAAAAATTTATTTTCTATTTTGGGGGTTGGTTTAAAAAAACAGATGAAAAAAGTTTTTTTTTTCAAATTTTTCCCGTCGGTTTTTTAAAAAACGGACGCCAAAAATAATAATTTTTAAATTTTTGGAGTCGGTTTTTAAAAAAACCGACGTGAAAAATGTATTTTTTTAACCTTTCACGTTGTTTTATTTGAAACCGACGCCAAAAGACCAATTTAAATACTCTTTTACGTTGGTTTCGAACAAAATTGATGCCAAAGAGTAACAAGGGATAAAAATTTCAATTTTTTTCAGAATGTGCGTTTAACTATTTAAAATCCTGCCTTCATTTTCATACAACACAATTGAGAATATTTTCATTTACTATATATACATCTAGTTTATCCTTCGTTCATCGTTTTCAACATCGTCGATTCAATCACGTTTTCAATGAGAGTTCATTCCTTAATTTGAACAAGGTACATATTCTATTCATTTCTTTTGTTTATTATTATTATCCTTCATTTCTAAGCAACTCGATTATCTTTCTTATAATGATGATTAATTCTAATTTCTAAATATAAGTTATATGATGATAAACAATATATCTTTTCTCTGGAATTTCGTAAAACCATTGAATTATGTTTGAAGTATTATGCTTATTTTATTCCATTTAATGTATATGATTTTAATTTATGTTTATCATGTTTTCTTTTAAACTAGTTGTATCAATCAAAACATTGATGTGTTCAACTTATGACGGTGATAAATTTTGATCCGTAACTCCGTTTTAGGTACAAAAGTAGTCAAATCAAAGCTTAGGAAATTATATTAAACACAGAAAAATTTTAATTTTTGGCGTTAGTTTTTGTAAAAACGAAGGCCAAAAATCATTTTTTTTCATTTTCGGTGTCGGTTATTTAAAAAACCGACGCCCAAACAATTTTTTTTGATTTATGGCATCATTTTTTATGAAAACTGATGCAAAAATGATTCAAATTAGTTTTTTTGGTATCTATTTTTTACAAAACCGATGCCAAAAAACAAATGTAATTTATTTTTGGAATTAGTTTACAATAATCGATGTCAAAAAGTCATATTTTTACATTGGCGATTTCGACGTCGGTTAAAAACCAACGTCCAAAATAAAAAAACCGATGTTAAAGACCATTTTTCTACTAGTTCCTATTTAAAATGAATATTATTTGAAAATAGATTTGAAAAATTATAAAAAATATTTTAAAAAATGAAAATAATTTAAAATAATTTTTACATTAAAATTATCTTCAAGGATAATTTAAAAACATTTTTTAAATCTTTTATTGAAAACATTTCTTTTTGTAATAAAACGGACTTCTGACCAAAGGGATAAATACAATAAATTTTTCATAAAAACATTTTCTTAAATATATTAAGTACAAAAGAGTGTATAATGTTTCTAATACTAAGATATATCTTTTATAACAAGTGTATAAAGAAACTCATGAGTGTTCTTGAGACATTGGTCATAATATTTCATCAAAGAAGCATAATTATTAATAATTCCAAAAAGCAAGAAGATTTTTTCAATAAACACTTATCACTTCGTAAAATGGGATATATTCTATATGAAATAAAATGGAATTAAATAAAGCATAAAATATGTTTAATTAATTTATCTTCATGATATAACATGTAAAATATAAGTATATTAGCATCGAAAAATAATTTAGGTGTATAACAAAACATGAGTCTCAAAAGAGAAAAATTGAGACAAAACAATATTACTGATTTGGTATCTTTTGAATCCTATGACCAATGAAATAAATATAGAAGGAAAATGACAGACTAGGAATTTGTGAAAACAAGTTATGTGTATAAAAGATATTTACTAAAAATATTCATAAAATATACAAAAAAATAAAAAATTGAAGGTTTACAGCTGAAATATTTCCTACCAATGGGTTTTGGAAAAGTTTATAGGTAATTTTATTCTCCTATGATTAGGTTTTGGTCCCTAATTAAGTCCAATTTGACCATAATCATTGTAAAAAATATTGATCACATTTTCTAATCTTATTGGTAAAAAAAGAACATGATAAACTTATAATATAAATATTATATTTATTAAAATGGTTTATGTTAATTTTTTAAAATTCAATTCATATAAGTGGAATCATTAAAATAAGGCTAATCCCGTAGACATGAAGAAATAACAGGTTTTGAAAGTAAAAAATTTTCCAAAAGATTCTAACATTTTTATATTCAATTTCAATTAGAAATTGATTATAATTAATTAAATTCTATTAATAGATTTATAATTGATCTAATGTTCCATTAAAACAATTTTAAAATATAATTTAAAACAAATGAGTTTTTTAGTGAAAAGGATATTGTCAACTAATACACATTATTTTTTACTATTCATCAAAAAATAAACTTTCTATGAAAAATAATAAAAATTTACCTTATAATAATTTCATCATTCAAAATTAAAAAATGATATGTATTTTTCAAATTAAATTTCTGTGTATTTAAAAAAATATATTTTTTGTTTTTCAGAGAAGGATAAGAAATGCATTTCATTCGAGAAAATAGTATCTGTAAACATATAACGACTTTTCAAAAAATTATATTTTTCATTATCAATATTATTTATTTCTATAGAAAAATTTATCAAAATATTTGTAAATTAGTTATTACTATTATTATTAATATGTTTTAATGACTACTTTATAAATAACTAGTTTAAAAAATTATAACAATAAAATGTTTTTTTGTTGAAACTCGGTATTGAGGGTAATGTACACTCAGTTAGTGTTGGTTATACCGCATTCCAGGTCGATGTTGAATGCAGTTAAAGCCAATTTAGTGTTTCATGTATCCAAATACATATTGGTTCTATGTGAAATGAATTTTTGACATAGAGTTTTAATATATATATATATATATATATATAACTATTTCTAGTTTCAAGTGAAATGAGAAATATCAAAATGGTAAATTAATTTTAAAAAAAATATTTCACAAAATCCTTCTGTGTTACAAAGCGAATGTTCAAATGGAACATTATTGAATTAGAAATTAGTCATGAACATGAATGTTAATAATATCCATAGTCATAATTATAATAAATTATCCATATAATTAACAGGTATAATATCATTACAAAATATACCCATTAGATTATAAGTAAAATAAAGAGTCATTGTTATTTATGAATATAAATTTATTAAAAACATTATTAAAAAACTTCTTGAGGAAAATAAACTTTTCTATTTGAAAATATATTTTAAAAACTAGAAATTTCTAAAATATTATTGAAAAACTTCTTTTAAATAGATCCATGTAATGTTACAAAGGGAGCATCAACGCACTATTTAATCATGATGACTATAAATTTTTTTCATGCTAAGTATGTTAAAACGCTGATTCTTTTCATATTTTCAATAAAAAGTCAAAAAATATCTTATTGAAAATTGTTCCAGATTAATCATTTTACACTATTTTGTAAAAAATAAATTATTTTTTACAAATTACCATAAAAATAATAGGATAATATTAATAATATTTTTAGAAAACATTGACATTTAAGAAATAAAAATTTGTATGGAAATGAGAAATAATGTTAGATTTTATTAAAAAAAATTCTTAATAATTTTATTTACCAAAGAAATGAAAATTGTACAATTACAAGAAAAAATCATGAATGAAAATGTGGAATAACATTAAAGGGGTTTATAAGATAATTATAAAAAAATCTCCATAAATGTGAATTATCTCATAAACTCTCTGGATTAAAATGAGACCAAAGGAGAAACCCTTACAACATTAAATTTTTTTAAATCATAACTATCATGGAAGAAACAAATTAAAATGTAATATTAACTATAATTAATATAAATTTGTTATTGTTAAAATAGATCAAACATGTAGTGAATACATGTTATAAAAATAAATAGGTTCATAGTACCCAATATGTCTTAATAAAGTTAAATGAATATGAAATGTATTACAATGATTATACCATTTAAGTGAGGATTTAAAAAATGTATTGATTTAATATAATAGATAAAAATAAATATAAAAACATTATATTTAAAACATAATATAATTAAATGAAATTATAAAATTAATTTTCCAATATCAATGAGAAAGAAAAATTAATATTACCTATTAAAAAGAAAATGATTTTGGAAATTTCTCACCACTTAGTAACAATCAATTAAATTCTTTATGGATGAGACAATTCAAATTGAAGCTTAAAATACCATGAATTTTTAAGGATACATGGTATTAATTTAAAAATAGTATATATATACAATATATATAATAAATTGGTTCTTAATATTAAAATATTTATAAATGGTGGGAAATTATGACTAATTCCCTTACCTCGGGTTTCCGATTAGTCATTTGGGATTTACCATTAGGTATAATTCTTTTATAAATTCTATTAATATACCCCATAAACGTAATTGATTTTTATAATGTCATATATGATCTTAGTATAACATAGTATCACCTATTGGTTAATAAAATTTCTTTGTTAGCTTCGTTTCGAGTGTTAGATGATTCATCTTCCCATAAATGTCTTGTTATGAAAGAGTCAGTTCATTTCCAATGGATGTAGATACATAATATCATGAATTATAATAATTTTATAAATCTCAAATTTAATTATTATACATTTTTTTTGTAATAATTGTTGAAGGTTTCACATGGAAAATGAATCACATCACTTTGTAAACATGGTTGGTTATATATATATATGAAGAAGCGACTATATAATTCCCTTAATGTGTTAAAGGGTATGGTAGTGGATGATATATTAAATTTATATAATCAATATCATGTCATATTTATCAAATTTATTCATTATTTCCATCATTATTATTATCCTTGTGAGTCGATGATGGAAAAAACCTTCATCTATTCATGTGGTGGTAGTCTTCCAAACACACGAGCGATGGATTTGTTTCCAATTTTATAAATAATATATGGATAAGTATTATTGAATAAAAATAATAAAATCTCATTACTTGAGATAATATTATATAATTATTTGTTAATTTTTGATATATAATTGATGATATAAAAATAAGAAGTAAAAAATAAGGATCTTAGTGAAGATGATTACATTTTCATATAAAAACATTTTTTGTATATATTATTAAGAACCCTTGGGATTTTATTTTGTAAATAAAAATAGCTCAATAATGTAGAATAATATGTGGTGTAGATGTTGTTTATGGTTTTGTTGAGATAAATTACTTTTGAGTTCTTAATAAGTAATGGGTGGTTGTGAAATTTTGATAATTGAGGAGGAGAGACATTATTTGTAAATATAAAAAAATATTTAATAATGGGAAGTCATTATAAACCCATGTACCGACATAATTGATAAGTATCAGAGTTGAAGGTATATAAGGTATTCAAAACACTAAAAAACATTTTTAAATAGTTTAGTCCTGTGTCCTCTATGATTACTTAATTTTACCATTTTGTTTTTCATCGTGGGATCTACTTTTTTTATTTACCATGGTTATTCATGATTTAATAATAAAAATGAGAATTATTAGATAATTTGGTCCCAAATATTCTAAATATTTAATCCAATTTATCAAATAAAATTACAACATGTGTGTGAAATTTATTATAACACATGCGCATGTAGCATACAAAACACTATTTTTACCTTAACCGTAGTAATTGTTTTTTTCTATTTTCAATATTCATTATAAACAAAACGTTAGTCAAAATTATTACCTAATATTAACTACTATTAATAAAAATATTTATTTAATGTTATCAAATTAAATTGACATTAGTGGTAGAAGTTAATTTAAATGTTAACCGACAAGCGTGATGAGAATACAGTTTTCCTATGAAAATATATCTAAAGTACAAGAAATATTTAAATCAATTTTCAAAAAAAAAATTCATAAAAATGATATAAATTGGAATAAAAATAATATAATTGAACATATTTTACTTCTATAACAATTTTAAAATAAGAAAAAATATTTTTAAATGCAGCAAATGAAAAGTATGTTTTCAATAAAAATCTATATTTCATACTTTTCATTGAAAAAATTAGCATTCTGATATAATTATATAAAAATAACTCTAATATTAATTTTCAAATGATTATTAAAAATATAAATATTATTGTTTCAAAAATATTTTTAATTCATGGTTAAAATTAATTCTAAAATAAATGAAAAAATGAAAAAAATCATTTTTATAGAAAAAACACAGTTTTAGGCATTAAATGATTTTATAATTTTATAATGATTAGAAAAAATATTAAATGAATCATATAAAATTGTAAGGAATAAAAATAATATAAATTTCATTGAAATCATTCACAAATAGTGACAAATCTAATTTTTTAGATAAATGCAAACACCTTGCATAATAATAGTTTTTTAGATTTTTGTTTTATTTTAAACTGAATTATATTTATATTTATAATCAATTGATAACAGATGAAATTTTTTCCTAAATTTTTAAATCATATAATTCCCATAATTTATTTATATGTATTCATACCCAAAAATTTAATAGTTAGGTTATATTTTTATACTATATTTTCATTCATTTAGTCTTAGGATTTCTTATACCACAAGCTATCAAAGAGATATATATTTTTTGAAATAAATCCGCCGTAAAATAATTGGGTGTTAAATTCAGCACATATTCAGTAAATTGTTTCATCAAAATTTGTACTTGAAGTAATAAAATATGTGTTCAAAATTTAAAAATAACTTTTTTTGTGGAATCACATCCTAAAAAGTGTAAATAAAACTTCCTCTTATTAAGAGATAAGGGGGAGTATGAAGGTCATATATAATGACACATAAAAATGTTTCCAAGTAAAAAAACATTAGATTAAAGTGATAATATGGACATGGAGGATACAAATAACACCCATAGATAAATATAAAATAAGTCAAACTGTGGTCATTTTAATGTTAATAATGACAAGAACAGAAATACTCAATGGGTAAAGAGACTATCAATTACTAAAAAATGACGGTAAAATACGAAATTTTTATTTAAATATTATTTTCTAAAATTATAGTAATTATTTTAATATCTAGGCTAAGAGAAAATTGAAATACATTAATTACTTTATATCATTCTATTTCATAAGAACTATTTTTCCATTTGGTTATGCATCAATCAATTTACCCTTCACCTCTTACTCTATAGATTGAATATGCAATATCATTTTTTATATTTCGATCACAAAAAATGACTTTAAATAGATCATAATATCTATAAAAGTGTGAGAATTCCTTCTATATTTCTATAAATATTTACAAAAAACTAACATGGTTAGCATGAGTCATCCAATAAAATGTGTTATTTTATATACCTCAAAAGTGACACCAAACATTCAACTTAATACTTATCCATCTAATCATTTAAGCAAAACTATGTCATATTAACTCGAACATAAATTATTATAGTGGTAGGCATTGCGCCCTAGTCCCCATTAAATTGTGGGTTGAAACCCTGTGGCCCTTTGGGATGTGAAGAGTTTACATAAAGTGTGAAGGATGTATTTTTCTAAAATATTATTAATATAATTCCATCAAATTTGACAAAAATGTGATGAAAACACTAAAAATAACATTAGTTATCAAATCACTCGTTTTCCATGGGGGTTTTCTAAATGAATTATTTTTTACATGAATTAAAACAATATTAATGTACTATTACTACCTTAACATCAATGATCATATTATCCCTAATGGTTACCCGTACCCTTAAACTTATAAATATATCATTCGTTCTCATATAATCCTTCATGTTAATCCATAGGGTCACATAACTTTATATAAATTAAATGTCTCAAGAAATGTCATCAATAACATTAAAATCCCATCACATACATCATTAAAAAGCATTTGTAAGACATTGAAATCTTAAACAACCATAAATACATAAACATCTCATGGTATCCATAATTCATATGGTTTTCTTAGATGAATACATATATGCTTCCAAAAAAAGTTGAACCTAATACTTAGATATTTCATGATTCTTATGAAAAAATACCATTTATAAAAATTATACTAATATTTAATTCTTTAATCATAATAAATAAAAAAATCACCATTTTACTTAATAATATGTCATTACATGATCTAGGATTTAACCCTTAAAAGAGACAATTAGCTCAAATATATCCCAACTCTACCATGTTCAATACAATAAACTACACAAGGATTTAAAGTATGATTTATATTTCTATTCACCAAAATCCTCACATTTCCTCAGTAATTTTTTGATCTATACCCTAATTTCACATACATAAAAAAATTTCATGTTATTTTGAGACATTATATTGGATTTATCATTCTACTATTTTAATATGAAGGAAAAGGAACCTTTGTTCCTCCATAGTCATCACAACTCTGTCACATAGAGAAATCCATCATTCTATTCTTTGGTAAGTATGATAGCTGGTTAGGGGGTAGATTGTTAATTATATATTATGATAACTAATTAAGAATAATCACGATTTATTTCAATCGATCCATCAACCGATTTTTATCATAATCACCACATTGTCCATTATATTTAATGTTAATAGGATTTCTTCAAGTTCTATAGATTGAATAAAACCAGAAATCATATTTTCAAAAATAATAATCATAACGGGATGATCGTATAATCAAATATTGGATTTTAAATCCTGAAACGTTCTTTTCAGTCTAATACCTGTTTTTTAACCATGGTTATTCATAATCATTATCTATTAAACTCTTTTGTGATGGTTAATAATGAAAATATGAATTAACCAAAGAATATCCACCAAGAGTGTTTAACTATGTGGGAATAAAGGATTTATTCCCTACACTAGTTGATGATCTATTCAAAGAAAAATTCATCCATTTTGATGTTATTACATCTATGTACTACTGTTCAATATCCACATCCACCTGTACTATCTATACATACATTAATTTCTAGGAAAACCACATAATATCAACCTTACCAAAACATTTCACTATTATCCTATAATGACACATATTATCAAATTCATTTATAGGGATTTATCCCCTAATCTATGGTTTCCTCAACCAAGTTCTCAAGGTTTCTACTAAACTTCATCTGATACCAAATTTAAAGACCTCAACTTGGATATCCTAGAAATTGTGGTTACCTTATTACATTAGATTAAGATACATGCAATAAAATTTCAAAGGACCAAATAGTATAGTTGTATTAGTAAACTAGATACATACTTGAGTCTCATATGATATTTGCAAATATAAATTTCAAAAAAAATGAATGCAAATATTCAACATCATTGAACCAACATAAATATTCATATTTCATACCCTAGAGTAAAGAATAATAATAAGGGTGAACTGAACTTCTTATTAAGGGTTATGTACAATATAATATATCATGAATAAATAATAAATAAACAATATTACAGGGTAAAAAACATATAAGATACCTGATTTAAAAATTATCTTCATCCTGGGGAGTAATATAGAATAAATAAATGAAGATAAAATTATTAAATATAAATTATCACATGATACTGAAGATATTAAATGGGTAATATTAATTCCTTAATGTCATGAATAATAATAACTAGATTCTAAATGAAAAAATGATTAATATTATATTTCATGATCTCAAACATCATTATATCCATACCGTCAAGAAATTACACAATTATAGTTTAAAACTACGAGTATAAACCCATTTAATGTAGAAATATTTTATTTCTCTTGTGAATATTAATAAATCAAGGAAATATATAATTACAGTACCACAAATCACTACATTTCAAATGAATCTATCCTATTTCCAATGATCCATTTAATTCAAAAACAATATTCCTTACTAAAAAATAATCATATTGAGTAAAGAATATATATTTAAAAAAGTTTCCACAAATAATTAAGAAAATTTCATCATAATGATTTCAATTTTAGAATTCTATAAAATTTATTAAATAATAATATTCTTCATAAAAATAAAATAAATATGTAACGTCCAATGATCACAAGAATGTAAATATTTTAATAGAATTTTATGTACTAAAAATGTAACAATGAAGTGAATGTTAATACTTTCCCTTGTCAGACTATTGATACACAATATAGAGAAATAATAAAGACAATATCATAGAAAAATTTACCCATTTTAGTATAAATAAAATAATTTTTTTTTTCATTGATGAATATAAATATCAACAAAATATTATTAAAACCATTCATGTGAAGAAAACAGGGCTATAGCCACGAACCTATTGCCACAATTTTATATGTCCATTGCTATATTCTGGTTTATAGCCATAGTTCTATTAAAATAGTAGATATGTCATGATTTGTAGCATCAATTAAAAAGTGTGTGGAAATGTTTCCTATTTTTTTACCACATATTGGGATCCTACTCCCCACTATCTGCGACACTATCCTCTTATCCTCCCCAGATCCGCAACTCCTCAAACCCTCAACCTCGACCTACTCTCCGTGCACAACTCCTAAAAGTCATTAATAAACTTCTCGGCCAATTGTGTATCAAGATGGCCTCCCCACCCTCATGCTTGACATTACCCACCAACCCTCGAACCTCTCCCATAGTGAATACTCTTCCTCACTTGTCGTTACTCCTCCCCCATTTCCTCCACTCACGATTCCTCCTCCCCCTTCGGCTCTGACGCATCCAGCACACCTTTTAGCTCACTCGGCTCTGATGCAACTTTGACGCCTCCTTGTAGGTGCTGCTCCAGTTACATCAGCCCACCTTCTCAACGAATCAGCTCCTACACCTCCCTATATAAGCTGATCCTGTGCAACCAGCTCACCTCCCCACAGAAAAAACCTCCACATCTCACAACCAACACAACTCTAAAACCCCCACACCTCACCACGACCCTCCTTTGATGTAACTCAATACCACTCGATGGCACTCTAACACGGGAAAACCACCTTCGATAGTCCTCACCAAATGCAGTTACCCCACCACCGTCAGACCTATCTCCTCTGACATAGACACACGACCTCCTTGATTTCTCACCCGAAACCAGTCCTACCCTCGAAATCAACTCATGTGATTTCTCACTAACCCCATTCACTGAAACAATGTAAAATCTCCCTTCAGTTGTTGGTTGGTATGTTATGATTCATGATTATTCCGTAATGTTTTTGACATGATTTAGATGATCGGTTAGTCATTAGATTGAAAAACACCCACTTTGGTGTCGAAATCATGTTACTAATGACACCTCAAAATGTTAAAAATATATATCTTTAGTGTGCTTAGTTTTTTTTGGTAATTAGAAGGTATGGTGGGGGGAGGGGGTATTCAGTCCACTACTAAGTTGGTTACACCCATTTTTGGTTGTTTCTCAGTGCATGATGGAACCCTTGGTTTTTCTATCGATTATTCTTGTGTGAGTTTTTAAATCATTGAAATTGTTATTTAAAAATTTATGACAGTCATATTTTCAGTAATATTTGTTTATTATTAATAATTTTGTGCAATTACCATAATTAAATAAAATTTTGAATAAATTAATTTTATATTATTTTCATTTTAAATTATAATAGGGAAGTGGGATGGATATTTGGCTACACACTATAGTGTAAAACCCACGATCCAACCCACATCTCTATCACTTGCAAGGATACTATTTACCAACAAGGGAACATTTAAATAGGAAAAGAAACAATTTGATCTATAAAGTGATGTGGAAAAACATTGCAATTAAATTGTACATCATCCATAACATTCATTGATGATGTAACACTTTTACAATTGGTGTTATTTCTGAAGAACAAATTTGAGGTATTGAGAATAATCTTTAGATGGAGATCCATGATGGGAAATGAGATTGGTTGCAAGATTCAGATCATGAGGTCAAATATTTATGGGGATTATATAATCTTATAATTTCAATAGATATTTTTGTGGAATGAAATATTGTATAAAAATATTATACTATGAACTATGGAATATAATGGGGTATTACAGAGGATTAAATGGACATTGGTATAAAAATAATGGATTTTTAAAATTTTCATGGGATTCCACATGGTTCTTTGGGATAGAGTGTTAATTTCACAATATACACAATAAACTAGAGTCATTATTACATATTGGGGTAGGAACTACAAAAATTCTATTATTCCAAAAGGGTGGTTCAATTCACCCATCTCAAAGTATCCTGTGCACTCACCTATATCCATGTTGATGTTAAGGAATAGGAAAATATTGATTCTCTTTCACGAGTATATCACTTTGTGGGATATGGATATGAAGAGATTGGTTTTCCACCATAGGATATTGATATTAAGATATTGGTTGTCAACTATGAAAAAAATCTATCTAGAAGGTGTTAAAAAGTCAAAAAAATGATAATAAATAACTAGATCATATTAAACGATCAAACATTATATGGGGTTTTATATGATATAAAAGTATAATAAAATAATTTAGTTAAAATGAATGGATTTCTAGACATTTCAGATGTTATAGAGAGTCACAGAAGCATGATAGTACTAGAAACACTAAAATTTATAGAGGATATTCCTAAACGTATCCCTATTTCGAAAAACTTTCTAAGGCCTAAAGTAACATAAAGCTCAATAAATGTTTAATATTGATAAATGGATTCATTAGAAAAAAAATTATATGTTTTAATACTGGAAGGAGGATGAAAATAGGGACAACTGGTGAGATTCACCAAAGATGGCGTCCAATTTTATAGGTATAGTTTTGATATGAAATAATTTAGTTTAATGGATGCTAGGGAGTTTGAGTTAAAAAATGATATATGTTTAAATTACTTGATTTTATAGAACCTGACCATAGTGGATGAGATTGATTCCCTCCATGTGTCCTAAACAATATAGATGATATAGTGGTCAACTCATAAAAAAATCATGATACAAAGGGTTCATTTTTTGAATTAATAAGTCTATTATAGTTAGAGGTACAAGTCAATTATCATTGTAAATGGATTTGAAAATTTAAAAGGTGTGGATTCCTCCAGAATCATTTCACTAGTAGTCAAACATATGACTATTCATAAAGAATTTAAGATAATTTCCCAAACAAAATTACATTTGGAACAGTTATATGTGAAGAATATAATCCTCCATAGGGACTTAGATGAGAATATATACATAACTAATTTGGTTGGAATCAAGTATAATAAAAAATAATATTTTATATTCATGTTTGACTAAAGCCTTTATTGGATAAATTAGTTTCCTCGGAATTTTAATCATATGTTTAAATACTACATGATTATATAGAAGTTCATCCAAATAAGTGATAACCAAATCTATTTTCAGAAGGTGTTTGATGAAGGGAGATTCATTATCCTACATCAATAAATTGATGAAATATTGAGTATAAGTTTAGTATATGAATAAATAAATTAAATGATGGATAAATTATGTAGGTGATTAGAGAAAAAGGATCTTGGTATAGTGAAATGGATTTTGGGTATGAGGATTGTGAGAGAATTATATACTAGTACTTTATCCTAGAGCTTGCTATATTAGGTCGAGTAGGAGGTGGATCACTTCAATATTGCGTGGGTGAAAATTGATAACCAGAACCTTGTTTAGAAACATCAATATATGAAATGAGAAGTAATAGAAAATGAGTGATGAAGTAGAGTAAATGAAAAATATTCCATTGAATGAAAAATCCTAAGAATAATGTACACCATGGTTTGTACTCATCCTGAAATTATGTAAGAATTGAGTGTTATTAGTAAGTACTTGTTTAATCTTGGAAGATAACATTGAGAGGATGTAAATTGGATTATCTCAAATATAAAATATTATGAAATAATGACTATTTTTTTCATAATATACATGTTGTTACAAGGGTATGAAGTCTTTAAAAATGATAGGTATGGAGACAATTATAAAATAATAACTATCTATGTGTTTAATTTTATTGGGATGATAAAGTTATCATTTAATTAATCAGTAGTTTCACTCTTAAAAATAGAATTTGATTATTCCCCATATATGTATATTGGGAAGGATCTAATATAGAAATAGGGGGTGTATGTTATCAAAAGGAGGAAATATGATTAAATTCTATTCCTTGATTCACAAATTGGGATTCATTTAGCAAAAAAATAAAATTTTTGATCTTTTTAAACATCAAATTCATCTAAATTAACACATCATTCAGAAGTTTTTAAAGGAAAAGATATTGGATATATGGAATATAAAAGATAATCATTGTTCAATTGAAAAGATAAAAAGGTATTTTAGAATAAAAATTACATACCAAAGAATGGTATCTCAGATGACCTAGGTGATGGCTTCATTGTCGGCCCCCTCCTCAACCCTCATTGGCTGGGGGGCGGTGAGTCCCCCCCTCTTCCATCGCCTACTCTCCCTTCTTCATTTTCTCCTTTTACTAATCCTTATTGGCTCCCTAGATTACCCTACATTGACGTTTTCCCTAAAGATAAATCATGTGTGGATGGGGTTCCCAGGGTTCCGATTTCATCCCTAGAGTTCATGAAGGCCTCTATGATGGAGGGTATTTCTCTGTTCGCTCGTTTTAGAATGAGAAACCCATCGTTGACGACATTGACAGATTCATAGCTAACAAGTGGAAGTTTCAATAACGCGCGATAGTAGGGCTATTAAGTTCCAGACATTTCTTGGTTCGCTTCACGTCGGAAGATGATCTAATTTCAGCCTGGGCGAATTCTCCCTACGTAATCATAGGTTTGCGGTTTTCCCTCTTTTGGTGGTATTTTAATTTTCACTTGAAGCGTGATCCTTCTACCACAGCGATTTGGATATCTCTTCCTGTTCTTCCCCTACCGTTTCAGATACCATCTATCCTTCGTCTGGCTGGTAATTTATTTGGGTGATTTCTCTTCTCGGACCAGCACACATGAGTTTTCTGCCAACCGATTTCTCCCAGAATTTGTATCGAAGTTGAAATTTCCAAGAAACCGAAGAGCACTGTTGGAATTGAGATTGAATGTGAACTACTTTGGTACCAATTGTTTTACTATGAATCATGGTTTCAATTCTGTTCTTCATGAAAACGTCTTGGGCACGAAGCCATCAGTTTCTGACAAGGATCGTTAGGATTCTCGCAGGAGGAACTCCCCTCAAACATATCGGGTGATGGAATCCCTCTATAGGACAGGTTGGAGAGTGGAAAGGTAGTTTTGGATTCCCCTAGCACAGAGATGGTGGATTCGGGATCCAGTGAGGTTTGGATTTCTCCTTCCAACCGGAAGGAGGATAGGGACATTATTTCGGAGCCAAATGTTGCTGATGTTTTTAACCGGCTGAGAAACGATTTGGGTGTTAATTCATTGGAAAGGTAGAGGATAGAGGGACCTTAGTGGAGGAATTCTCCCCCCTTTCATATGTAGCTGCTGTGATTTGTATTGGTGGTGGAGCTCCAGTCCCGAAGGTTCATGGGGGTGCTGCAACTATGTGCAACCAGGGGTATGCTAATCCTTGTGCAGTGTGCCCATGTAATGGAGAGGGCATCTATATGGATGAACTGAAGGGGGAGGTGCCTATGCTTGGTGGAAGCAGGCTGTCAAGTCCCAACCAGGGTTCTAATCTGAGGAAACATCTGGCCTGTATCAATTCAAACAACTGTTTCGAGGTTTTGAGTTCCGTTGGAGGGGCTAAATGCATCTCTTTTTCCCCCTCAGAATCAGAGTTTGAAGGAGAAGGGAAATGTTCGACCAATAATGGTAAATGAGGGATCAACAAAGGCCCTCATAGCTTATGGATAATGAAGGGAAGTAAAGAAAACATGGACCGGGAGTGCAGCATAGTTTCTACAAAATAGAAACCAAGGGGCCGCAAAGAGTACTCATATCTCCCTAGGCCAATGGAGACTCGGTCTGCCAAAAAAGGTGTAGACTCAAAGAACTCGAGGTTCAGACAATGGAAAGAGAGGAGGCCCAACTAGTCAAATACTCTATACCTCAATAGGATGGAAAGGAGTTTTCTAAGGTAGAGAATAGCTCAAATGTTTTGTTGAATCCTCTGGGTGCGGCAGTTGAGAGGTTGGAGGTTCTGTTAGGGGAGACTCCAATGCATATCGAAGTTGTGGCATTGGGGAAGGAGGCATAATTTCTTCCTGATCAATAAGGAAAAGGGTAGATATGGGAGGTTATCATCCATTCTGAGGAAGAGATGTTGGAGAAAGAGGTTTCATTCAATGCCTCGAAGGAGGATGGTGATAAGATATCCAAGAGAGCACTTCAGGTGGCCACTAGTGAGGTGAAGACGGAGTGGATCAACAAGAAAGACCATATTCTTACAAGAGGATTTAATGTAAAGAAGGTTAACATGGAGGAGTTCATACAGACGTGGGAAAAATTCGATGTTTGGTTCGAGGACCTTATCAATGATGACCTGGATTTAGAGGTAAATGGACTTCTTTGAAAACTACATTAGAGTAATACGTCTAAAAGTCTCAAACGTGATTTCAATGGTTCATGTATCTTGTTTTTGGTTTGATTCTATGTGTTTTGTAATGAAATGGGTTCTCACTTTCCCTCAAAAGTTTTTGAAAATAATAAAGAAATTTTCAGGTTAAGTTAACAAAGGTCATATTCTGGGACACGTTGAGGTTGTTTTATGTCTTCATTGGGTTGGGATAATCTAAATGAATATTGGGGAACCATAGAAGCTAAAATTGAATATTTAATATTGGAAGGAAGTCCATGAATTTTTATAAAGGACTTGGTGAGGAATCTTGGATAATGATTCTCAATTAGAAGATTGTATGGATTGGTTGTGAAAACAATTTTTTGAAAAAATAAATTAGTCAATATGTTGGAAGAACATTGGGCATCTAATGTCCAATGGTTTAGATGGTGATGGTGGATTGGTAGTAACTAAAATGGAAAATAGTTTAGAAACTAAAGGTTATTCCTACTTATAGAAAGGATGATTCCATCAAATGATACAAACATATGGCAGTGGTAGGATAGTGTTGTTAAACAATATAATTGGATGATATACCTAAATGTTTATAATGGTTTTTATACATAATCATTTCCCATGAATATAATTTCTTTTTTTTGGGAAATAACAAATGAGTAATTATCTTATTGTGAAGTAAAATTTTATGAAAATGAAGTTACCTATCCACCCTAATGTTCCTATAATGCATAAGTTTTACTTAGTTAAGTTATTGGAGGATTACTTATATATAAGGGACCTAAAAAAACATTATATAGATAAAATTAAATATTTCCATTTTATCTAAAAGAATAATTTATAAAAATGGTTATTTTCTTCCATTATTTTCAAAATATTTTCCTTTATAAGCACATTAAAACTTCCACCTATATTTTACAAATGTTTTTCTTTTCATTCCACTGGATTCCTACATCTTCCCTTCACAAATTACATTTTATTTTAGTTTCCATATAAGGTTCACAATTTTATAAAAATATTTTCCTTCATGAAAATATTTTCCTCCAAGAAATATATTTCTTTTTGGAAATATTTTTCATTGTGAAATGTTTTCATTTTTACAAAATTTCATTTAAAAAATTTATTCCTTTGATATGAAATATTATTCCACTATAGTTCAATTTTCAAAAAATATATCCGTTGACTCTAAAAATTTACATTCATCCGAAAAAAAACTGCTAAAACTTCTAAAAATTGTCTCTCTTTAAATGTATCATGATTTATCATTTCAGAAATCCTTCCAACTTAAATTATTAACATGCGCGATCCAAATACTCTGAAAACAAACAATATGGGTTTCAGATAAAATATTTATCCAAATTATTTGAATTAGAAGTTATTATGTGACATGATTATTTATATTTGACTTGTTATGTTATGATTATATGAAGTGAGTGGTTCCTCATATTTTATTATATTTTTTTTTGAAAATATTAAAATTTAATGATATCTTCTAAGTTATTTTTTTAAATTATGGAAACAATAAAACTAGTTGACTAAACTCATGATAAGGACCTTAAGACTACGTGTTCTAGTGAGGGAAATGTAGAATGGGAGTTTGATCATGTACCTCTATTATGTGAGTATGACACTGATGTAGAGAAAAATATCAGTAAGAGTCTTCTTAAACTAATTCAAAAATTGGAAGGGTTACCACCTTAAGAATTAGTAATGATTTTGGATATATTTTTATATTTTTATGTTATCATTGTGTTGTTTTTAAAAGAGGTGTTAAGTCTAAAATATCTTATAAAAGGATGGATTGTATGAATAGAACCATTTATCTAATTTATTCTGAAGAAGATACAAGAGATACGATTTAAATCATCATACTTTATGGACCATGTTAATAGTATACTGATATCTTTGTTCAAGTAAAGAGGACTGAGGGGGTTTCATGGGAAATAAATGAATTTTCAAAATTACAGTGCTTATGGTGCAGCTTATGTTTATAGATACACTATAATGCATATATATTTTCATAATTGAAGTTCTTATCAACGAATTATTTATCAAAAAAATTTGTAAACCATATTGGTTGTAGTGCTTTAATATTTATACATTTATTATCTTCTCAAAGAAGAATGTTTTTCTTCATTCACTATTATCGGATACATTCTTGATTTGTATTTTAAACATACATAATGGCATTAAAAAATAATTTATCACTCCTTTGACCACATTGATTATAATTATAATACATAGTCTTCTTGTTTTTAAAATGTAAGAGGTCTGACTTCTCAGAACATCATCCTGAATATAAAAATCATTGAAAAAGTTCATATTCTCTTCTCTTTGTTATTTTTTAGTATGAAAGGTATAAATTATTTTCAATCTTTTTCATTACTTGTAGAAAGAAACATAGGTTTCCACAAGAGCATTAAGTATCTATAGAAAAGTGCAATAGCAGAGATTTTTTAGAACATTATCTTGAATATAAAAATTATTAAAAAATATATGAATCTTCTCTCTTCTCATTTAGTATAAATGTATGAACTATTCATGAACCATTGATTTTTCTATCAATATTTGATATTAAGAGTCTAAAATAGCTTTTTTGGTTCTCCTCACCACATTTATTTTATTATTAAATATTTAGTACCATGTGCAGGGGAAGTGTGTGTGGGGGGGGGGGGGGCTATCGGGGGTGGTTGTCAGGGAAGGTTTGTCCAGGGTGGGGTGTGTGTAGGGGGGGGGGGTGCTATCCAAGGGGTGTAGATTGGGGCTTTCCAGAGGGGAAGGGGGTGCAGGGGGGTTATCTGCCTATTTGGGGGGGGGGGTTGTATGGTAGGGGAGGATCTATCTACTGAGGGGGGGGGGGCAGCCTAGGGGGTGTGGTGGGGGGGATTTATAGAGGGTAAGGGGCATTGTAGTGGAAGGGGGGCTGTGGAAGGGGGTGTGGGTGGGTGGGGGGGGGGGTTGTCCATGGGTGGTGGGTATGGAATGAGGCTTTACTAAGGGGGGTGGGAATAGAGTGAAAAATTTATAGTTAAAACAAAAATCTAAACCAAAAGACATTAAGTTGAACCAAATATAATAATTTTGAGTGAAACCAAACCTTAAAAAATTTACAACTAAATCAACATGAACATAAAAAACACAATAACAAATAATTATTGTTCATGTACCATGATTTTTTTCAAAACCAAAAATACAAAAATCCACTATTAACTTCCACTATTAAGACCAATATTATAATTGATTTTTAAATTTTTAATTTCGAAATATATTATTTGATTACATTTTCAGATATCATAACTACATTTCTAATGTCATTATTCAATTACAATATTGTTAATGAAATCTCGATCATGGTGATTAGACACTAAGGATACCGAGTTGGTGATGACATAGGGTGGATTCTATGGGCTAAGGTGGTGAAGTCATTGAAAGCTACTGATGGGGTTGTAGTCACCTATCTCACGAATCATACCAACTAATTAATTTTCCTTTTTCTAATTTATTTTCTCCATTTGTTTTGTTAGTTACATGTCAGGAGTTTATATTTAAGAGAATTTTTACTCGGTATGTATTTTCTATGATAAATATTTTACAGGGTCTATTAACTAGAACATTATTAATATGCCTTAGTTACCACCCATGATATAGTAAGGTACATCTATGGATAAGTATTAGAAAAACAATAAAATTATCAACTTACAAAACATAGAAGTGGTTTCAACTATCTCTAATGTCTCTAGAAAAGAATGATTTTTTATAAACCATTTTATGTATGTCTTAATTTTTTTTACTATTTTAGAAACCATAATGTGATGTACATATATTAAATATTCTTAAGCAGTGGGGGATGTGTAGGAGGGGGGGGAGGAATTTAGTTTTTTATAGAATATAGTGGGGCTGTACATGGGGGGCTGTTTAAGGGTGGTAAGGTTTGTAGGGGGTGCCCAGGGGAGGTAGGGGGATGTCCCGGGAGAGGGGGTGTAGAGTGGGGGGGGGGTCTATCCAGGAAGAAGGGGGGTGTAGAGTGGGGGGGGGTGGGAGGGGGGTATGTTCCATTATTTTGTTTGTGTTTCCCCTCTTCCATGTAGATTCCCATAATGAACACTCATTAAAATAAAACCTTATATTTCTATTCTATATATATTAGATTTTTTCCAATCCAATCATGTATTGGTGTGAGTTATATGAATTTATACTAGATAATAGATATGTATTTTCTATATGAATCTATACTACAAAACTGATCCTCAGCTCGAGGACATGTTGTTTGTACCCTATGACTAAAGTATTCCTTTCGATGTCATTGTCTTATTCAATGTTTTTATTTATTATATGTTTTCATTGAAGATAAGTCATGGTATTGTGATGTGTTGTATATATTATAAAGATTAATTTGTCTCAATGATTGATCCAGATGGATTCTATGAGATATCCTCTTAGACAACCTCGTCGTCGTTGAATCCATTAGCAGGGAAGCATCACATGACTGGAAAATGTAGTCAT
Source organism: Viscum album (assembly GCA_963277665.1). Taxonomy (NCBI): domain Eukaryota; kingdom Viridiplantae; phylum Streptophyta; class Magnoliopsida; order Santalales; family Viscaceae; genus Viscum; species Viscum album. The sequence goes on along the minus strand of OY728152.1, from coordinate 1,450,257,262 downwards.
GAGTCCTCATCCTGTGGGCATGAGGAAAATGAAAAAACAATAGTGGTGATGTTGAAGAACCACATTACTGAGTTATCCTATCAACAAACGGTCATGATTCTTTCAAAAAATTCATCACAAGGTCCGACTCCTTGGTTAAATTTTGGTTAGGACTGTTTTGGTTAGTTATTTTTTATGCGGTTCAATTTTTTTGGTTTATTTCAACTTTAACAGGTTCAATTTGTTCGATTTGGGGCTATTCTATAGAATTAAATTAATTTTGAATTCAATTTATTATGTCTCATTAGTTTCATTTTGTCTAGCTCAATTACACTTTAGTGATGTTAGTTTTGATTGGTTTGAGTCAGTTTCATTACATTAATTTTAGTTTAGATTAGTTTCATTATTTTGAAAACTATTTGGTTTGGTTTCCCTTTACTCAATTTGTCTTAATAATGTTTTATTTAGTTCGAGTTGTATTATCAAGTTTTTGGGTTTCAAAATTCAATTGACTAGTGTGTATAGTGTGTTGGGGTGGAGGGTGTAAGGTGGTCGGCGTATCCGGGGGTGGTACTGTGTAGTGGGGGGGGGGGTGTACAGGGGGAGTGAATGTGGATTTATAGGGGGAGGGGTGGCTATAGGGGGGTGTAGTGGGGTTAGGGGTGTGTCTTGGGTGTATGTTCAAAGAGGGTGAAGGTGTAGGGTGTGGGAGGGGTCTATCTATGAATGGGATATATTTATAGGGAGTGGGGGTGTAGGGTCTGTCTAGGATATGGGTGGGGGTTTTTCTAGAAGGAAGTGTGGCTAAATGGGTAGTGGGGGGGGGTTGCTAATAATTGGGAGGGGGATACATGGGGAGGCGTGTGTGTGTGTGTCCGGGTGGGGGTGTATGGGGGGGGGGTTTGTATGGTGGGCTGTGTGTGGAGTGGTTGGGGGGGATATCTTTGGGGTGGTAATGGGGATTTAGGGGGAGTGGTTGGGGGATGGTTGTCTAGGGGAAGTAGTGGGGCTATATGTGGATTGGTGGTGGGGTGGGGACTGTCTACGGGAGGGGGATGTTCAAGGGGTGGGAGGGGGGTTGTGTAGGGAGGTGGGGGGGGGGGGTTGTAGATGGGGTGGATATCCAATGTGAGACATGGGGTGGTGCTCTCTAGGGGTTAGGATAGGATGTAGGGGGTGTTGTCTAGGGAAAGGGAGGGGGACGAAGGTGGACTGGTCGGTGGGTGGGCGGGTGGGTGGGGGTCTAGGGAAATGGAGGGGGGGCTTGGGGGAAGTGGTGGGGGTGGGGAGCTGTCCAAGAAAATGGATGGGATATATGGGTAGGGAGGGGAAGGAGGTGGTTATCTAGGGGTGTTGTGTAGGGTGGGGTGTCTGCGTGGGGGGGATACCCCAAGGAGATTAGTGGTGTGGAGGTGAGGATTTTCAAGGTAGTTGGGGGCTATTGGGGGGAGGGGGTTGTCTAGTGGGGAGAGGGGTGTGTAGGGTTAGGGGGTGTCCATGGGGGAAACCCCACGGGGGGGAGTGGGGATGTCTAGTGGGAGGTTGGGACTAATACAAGGAGAGTGGGGGGGGGGGTATGGAGGGGAGTGGGGTGGGGGATATTTTTTATGGATTTCTAAACCATATATCCACCTTTTCTTACCACAGATAAAGTTTTAATTCCATGAATAAAAACCATGGATATAGGTCTATTTCCATCGATAGAAACCATGTCAATAGAGTCTGTTAATCTTGTGGTATCTCCATCGTTATAAACTATGATTATGGTAATTTTAACATGGTTGGAATTGTGGCTATATACTTATACCCGTGGTTCCAAACCATGGATATAAGTCTAAGACTATAGCCACACCAAATGTGTCCATGGTTATTTAAACCGTGGATATTACCTATATCTATGGTTTTAGGACCTATAGAAAATGTTTTTAACTATGGACATATCCCTTATTTCAAGTAGTGAGCATAAGGTTTTCCTATGGAAAATACATTTTTATCTATAAAAATTTCTGGATTATTAATAAACAATTTCCTAAAAAACAACCATGAAAACTATCAAGGGAAGCTCAAAATAATGTATTGTTCCTTATTGTGGGAAAATTTATTTCATTTAGGGAATGTTAAAACAAATTCACCTTTTAAATTTTTAGAAAAATTATAAAAATACATTTTTTAGAAAACAATGGGAAGATTTCCTATAAAAAAATTCATAAAAACTTAAATATGGGTATAAATGAATTTTAGAAATCATAGTATAATATTATGAACACTCATTAAGGAATTTTTGGAAGACATGGATATTGAAGAAAAAACATTTTTGACCTAAAATAGAAAAATGAGGGGTTTTCGGAAGAAAATTTTATAGATAAATTTATATACCAAATAAAGGAAAATGGAACCATTAAATGAAAACATTATGAATCAGAAGGGTATAATAAAATTAAATCAGTATATTAGATGATGATAAAATAATTTCCTTCAATGTAAATTAAAGCATAAAAAATCCTGAATAAAATGATATTAAAGCATAAACCCTTACCACATTGGTAATAATTGAATCAAAACCCCCATGAAAGAAATAAATGTTTAAGAAAAATTAAATAAATTGAATGTAACATTAATTATTATGATACATATAAAAGTGTGTAAAACAAAAAATCATATTAAATCAGTTCATAATAAAAAATATGTCTCAATAGAGTGAAAATTGAGACAAAATATCTTACAATGATCTAACCATTGAAGTGGGGATTAATCAGTGAATTTATTTTGTGTATCAAATATAAATCCCTATAAAAATGATTCAATAAAGTATAAAATAATCAAAACACATTATACACATAATCATGAATTTTTAAAGAGAGTGATTAAGTGATATACCCAATGAAATGAAATTGAGTTATGAAATTCATTACCACTTCATAATTATTTAACTCATGTTTAATGTTTTCAAACATGTTAAAATTTAATAACAGAAAAATATTCAATATTATAATATCATATATGACGTTATTATCACACATTATCTTCTTTTAAATAATAGAATTTAATTATTACCATTATTTTGGTTATCGACTGATTCATTTTCTCATATATGTTTTGGCATGGAAGATATACTTACTAGACATAGGATAAATATCAATAGTATCTAGAATAATATTAATTTTATAATAATAGTTTTCAATTATTATATACCTTTTTATAACCATTCATGAATATTTGATATGGAAAATGAATCACATCACTTCTTGGAGATGGAAGGTCGTATATACAAATGGGGGATGATATCATTACATTAATAAGATAAAGGTTAAAGAAGTGCATGATATATTAATTTTTTAGAATTATTATTGTGTCATATGTATCATATATATTCTTTATTCTTATCATTATAGCCATCCATTTAGGTCAATGATGGAAAAACAAATTACATCATTTTGCAAGGCGATAGTCTACTATACACATAAACGATGGATTTATTTCCCATTTAATAGAGAAAGATATGGATAAATATTATGCAAAAAATTAATTAAATAAATATTATATTAGAGATAATGGTGTTATTATATCATAAGACATGAATGGTATTAGAGAAATAAGAAGTAAAATATAATAGGATTCATGAATATGATTACCTTTTCTTAGAGAAACCTCTTTTGGATCTCTTATTAAGGACCCTATGGTTGGTATTTCATAAATACCATCATCTTTAGAATCAGTATAAGGATTATTGGGATATATTTTGGAAGGTTTTTTTAGGGATATATGGTTTGATAGATGTGAATAATTTTGGAGAGGGGTGCCAATTTAAAATTGTGGGGGAGTTTCATTTTTATAAACAGACAAAATTATTCAATAATGGAAAGTCAATCTCAACCCAAGTGAGCTCAAAATTATAAATAGTGGAGTATATGGATGGTACAGTCATAGTATTATAAAAAATGATTTATTACAAAATTCAGCTAAGAAATTAATTTTTTTTAGAAAAATATCAAAACATCATCCTATAGAAATAATGTTATGAATGATACAAAAAAAATACATGATCAATTTATCAATCTAAAGAATTTAAATCTAACTTTTAAATAAAAATATAACACAATGTAAAAAAATGTTTTCATAGTAAAATAAAATTTTAAAATACTAGCTGTTTTTATTATTAATTTATATTTAATAGTAATAAATATGAAATTACTCAATAAATATTTTTTTTAACTTTATAATTTTATAATTATATATCTTGTAATATTTAAAAAAACAAAACATATAATTTAGTATATTATTAAAAAAAACTAAATATTTAAAACTTTATTAGATAAACATTAAATAAATATAAATATAATCATATTTAAAAATTCAATTACTTATATTCATGCATAAAAATTCCACATCTATGTTTTAATGGTCTAAACATATAACTGTTTCATTTTAGTCTGGTGATTTATTAGAAGATAACTATTGAACATGTTGTTTATTCAAATAAAATGTATAATGAATTCTTGGTTCGTTACATCTCCCCATTAAATAAATTTAATCCTTGGAATTTTAATTATCAAATACAAATATAAAATAGTCAAATATGTCTTTATGGAAGTCCTAACTCTGGGCATGATTTCAAAAAGTGTTTCAACTTTATTTTCTAGGGTTGGTTTAGGAAATATTTTATTTCCATCATAATCTACATATCAAAATATGGGGTGTATTTTTAACTATTTTATCTAAAAAATACAATGATTAGGTATCAAAACTCTTATAGTAGTATTACTATTACAAAAGAGATAATAGTCATCTTTTAATTATTAGTCTTTCATTGGTTGATATGAAATGTAATTTCTTAATTTAATTTATAAAAAAATAAATATATATAGAGGAAAAAAATTTCTAAAATAACATTAAATATAACTAAATGAATATTAATAAAACAAGATTATATCATAATACCATAGACATTAAATAAGATCAACATGCCTTCGATCCAATAATGATACAACTAATTTTTTTTCAATAACTAAGAGTTAGTACAAACTTATAAGGCATCCAAAAATATAGATTGATTCATATGTGTACCTAAAATGTATTAATTATCACAATCTAATTCAATATTAGTAATATTTTATGATTTCCCATGATCCCATGGTCCTGGAGGTCATGTTTTTAATTTTTCATCTTAATCCCTTGTATTAGATCATTGGTTTTTATAGTGATCAAATTTATCACATCTAAAACGTCAAATACTAGTGGATCCTTATAAGTATCCATAATTACTCCATCTTTTTTACTTAACTCTTATATTTTCTCTTTAGTATATTATTTCCCAATGTACTCCTTTACCATAGATAATAAATCATCATTTCACTTTAAAAAACCCCTGAGTGTCTCTTTCAACTTTTATAATATGATAAAAATGGAATATTCTTTAATTCATTATTATGGTCCCTGAAACATCCATGAGACTCCATCTATATCTTCTTTTTTTGGGATTTCAACTACATACACATTATTAATCGTATTTTTATGATATATAGTTTGGAATAATGAAAAGGTTTCTAAATGGATATTTTATTCTGATTGGGTTTTCATTGAGGAAATCATCAAAATTTCTCTCAAACCCATGGTTCCTTCTAGTTATAACCATTACAAGAAATTGAAAGATTTGAAAGTAGTGAAGAAACATTAACAATATGGGGGAATTAATATAATTATAAAATAAATATAACATTAAATATGATGTTATTTTACTTTATTATATTGGAATATAGTTACTTTAGTTTAACTTATATTAAATATTGGTTTACCTCAATTACATTATTATATTGTATTAATCAAAATAATTCCTAAATAAAACTGGGAAATAAATCCTACATAGTGGCTTCTAAAGAAAATATGATTGACCAAAGTATACCCTACATGAGGGACTGGCTATAACTTCAGTATTAGGCCCAATAATCATAAATCATAGTGAAAATCATGTCAATTATCAACCATCCATTGTTTAGATGATTACATTAATGTGAATACTTGTCACAATAATATTCACATTATAATATCATTATAATGATTGATTTCTATAAAAACATTTAATCAAGACTTTATAAATATTTTTTATATTATTAATTATTATACTCATACCCCAGGTTTTCAATAAGGTTCTCTAAAAATAATAACAACTGTAAAAAAACTAATATAAAAAAATAACTCAACCATACTAATGATACAAACTAAATAGTACCTGTATAAACATGCCAGTATTAAAAATCATTTCTATAATTACAAATATTAAATTCTATATTAAAATAAAAATCCATTGAATAACGAGTTTTAATGTATTTAGAGACTAGGTACATGGTTAACCTATATTATAATACTTATAATAATCTCCCAATAGCTTTATCATACTAGATCATATTTTTTACATGTCATAACATTAACTCATCTTGATGACATTGGAAATGATAACATATGGGGCGTGATTAAAATATCAGTAACGGGAAAAATATCAACATTTTACCTAGTGTGAAGTCATAATCATATGAGGATGCTTAAGTATGATATCAATATTTTATAAAGTTAAGAAATAATCATAATAACAGTTCATTGGTATGATAGGAGAACAATTAATCCCACATAATCAAACATATTTTCTTGTGAAAAGAGTGTAAAAAATGAGACATAAATCATGAGTATGGGGTAAAAAATTTCACAAATCAACGAAGTTTTTGGAACTAAAATAAGCATATAGAATAGATTTTTTTGATTAGGAATCTCCAAATGTTTCCAATATTGGATCAAGCATAATATCATTTTTCCCACAATGGATTCAGAATGAAAACATGTTTCCCATGTTTGATTTCAGCAATATCTGATGATGTGTAAATTTTTACGCAATAAATTTGAGGTATATATAAGGAAACCCCATCATGTTGTATCTAAACATACATGTCTTCTATAAGAGAACATCTAATCATCACAACATTAAATACTTGGAATAATAATGAATTTTAGGTTACATTTTAAAAGGTATCACAAAAAACACCACATACAATAGAACAATCAATACCAAATAAATAACTATATGGAGGAACATCATGAAATATTTTTGAGGTTGGTTCACAAAGAATAAATTAATGTATTATAGATCCCTTAATATAAGGATTAAAATGGAATCCAAAGATAAGAAATTTTATTTTTCATGAAAAATAATTATCGATATTTTTAAATACCTTATTTAAAAACACAAATTAAAAAAGAGATAATAAAAATTATCTTTTAAAAGTTGAAAAGGAATGTGTGTAGATAAAATAAATTGATAAAAAATTTTAATTCAATTAATAAATAGTGGAAAGTGGTCCTAAGTGAAAACATAGTATTCAATCAATGATCCAATTTAGAGATAGAGGTTATTTCATTATAACATGACACTTTTATATGAGAAAGATATCAAGAAGGAAACTTCGATTAAAAAGATAAATTTTCCTCCATGAGGTAAAAATTAACATCATATAATATTTTAAATCAATTAATAAAATTAAAATTTATGTTTTATGTTCAAAAGTAACCATATAACTCAATGAAAGATATTTGATTTACCAATGAATCCTATATACATCATAGTTCATAGATTTTTTTTGGGAAATGGGTTTGGTTGGTAATAATATATATACCTATTATTTATGTTAAAATAACACATAATATGATCATATTAAATAATATTACAAAATTATTTAAAATAAATACAATTAGAACAATTATAATTCAATTTATGGGATTTGAGTTCATAGAAACACATACCACTTGAGGAGCATTTAAATAAAAACCTATTCAAAGATAGAGATTTAAATTAAACATTAATTAACATGAATAATAGTTATATCATGATAAAATAATTAACTTAGGAATCATATATGACACATAATATAATAATTTTTTATAATACATAACATGTATTTAGAGAGGAATTTGAGATGAAAAACCCCTACATTATGCCTGATTCATTTTTCACATTCACTATAAATCAAAAATTATTAAATTATAATTAATAATTACACACCCAAGAAACATATTTATAAATATAAATATTTGTACTCCATATTAATAGTCATTCCATATATAAAAAAATAAATAAATATATATATATATATATATATTAGTTTTTACCTATTTTCTAATATTGGGTATTTATAATTTTGTTGGTATGAACTAGTTTTAGAGGGGCAATGTTGATATTATGTCTTATTCTATAGTTTATCATTCCAAAATAGTAAATTTCACTATAAACGATGATTATAATGATTTACCAAGTTAATATTTCATTTAATGTGTGATTTATTATTTATCGTAGAAAATTAAATCTTCAACTCATATATTTTGGAGTTTTTTATCCCACCAAGGGGTTTTATTTGTTAATTAATTAATTATTTATATAGTCCTTCAAGCATCAGAATAACAATTTTTTTTAAAAAAAATTATGTCATATTAGAGAAAATCCTTAATAAAATTTCATGACATCATTCATGTTGGTGGTTTAACAGACTCATACACTAAATGTATGATTATGAAGTGGTTTAGTTGAAATATAATTATATCTGTAGACTAATGGAATAATTTCGTTCCATTAGTGTGATATATCCAAATTGGAAAAATTATAAGAATAATTAATGGATACAATACAATTGAATAATATGAATATTTTTTTCAAACATTTTTTTGTTGGTTATGATAATAAATTTTATGATAATTTTATAACATTCATATTATTTAGTGGTTATTTAGTTTTTATTAATAAAACATTATTTGTATAATAAAAGTAGTATTTATTGAATCTCAAATGTTTAAAATATAATAAGATAAATTTAAACGTAAATAAAAAAATTATTAAATGAACATTTTAATATTTCATGGGAAATTTTTTTAATTTGATATGATGAATCTTGATTTTTAACTAACATGGTAAATGTAATCCTAGAAATAATTTTTGAAATTTCCCTTTGAGATAAAATTTTAAGAATAATAGAAAACTGGGTGTTTAAATATTCCCCATTTTATTAATAATAATTTTATTTATAATATGTAAAATAAATAATATATTTACTAATAATCTGATAGAAATAATGATTCAAAATTTTTGAGGTAAAAGTGATATTTTCTAGAAAACTATTTTTGTTATAAAATTCATAATTTTTATCCATTATAATTTATTAAAATAATCCTTCATTATGAATAATTTATATTATATATATATATATATATTTGTTTTATATGAATATATATCTATATAATTATGACTACTTTTTATATATTTAATATAAGATTATCATATTCTTGAAAAATAAATTGAATGAAATACTATTTTTCGACATGATTTTTGCGCTTGTTTTTTAAATAACTTCATCGACGTTGGTAATTTGAATTTGAAAAAATGTATTTTTTATTTTTATTGAAAATAATTTTTATTAATTAATATATTTAGATTAATTTACGTTTATAATAAATATTTAGATAATTAAAAATTAATCACTATAGTTATGGTTAAAATTGGGTTTTGGGAATTACATGTTCTTATGTTAAAATTAATTTTCCACACAAATTAAATTATTATTTCAAAATTTTGATTTCATATTTCTAATTTTTTGGTCTAAATTATCAAAATAGACTCATATTATATTATTCTTAAATGATAAATTACTTACAATTAAACATCTAGTTACTATGGTGAAATCTAAAATGGTAAAAGTAACCATATAAGAAAGGGAAATTAAATGTTCAAAAATTTATTCTTTTTAGTGTTGGAGGTTTTTATCAAACTTATATCACCTAAAGTATATTATTTATCAATTTTTATAGCATTTGGAATCTGATTTACTTCTCATTATTGAATGGTTTTGGGTATATAAAAAATTCCATTCCACCTCAATTATAAAAGCTAACCCCTTCCCTCACTTATGCACTCCTCTAATGAAATTTATCATGAAAATATATTGAAAAAACTTCTCCCAAAAGTACATAAATATAGTATATATGTTTTAATGTTTTTATAATTTAACTCATGTGGTCATTAATGAAAGGTCCAAAGGATGTTACTCCCAGCGAAATTAACCATCTTGATCGAGCACTTTCTTTTTAACTACTTTTTTAATCACCATCAGTTGTGTCTTAAAAAATCCAATAAAAGAAAAAGATTATATAAAATATAGTAAGATTTTATTAAAATTTTGGAATAATATTTATCCATACGAACCGATGTAATTTGTCTTCCATCACCGACACACATAAATTGTAATAATAATAAAAATAATGAATATATATGAAAAATATGAAATGATGTTAAAAATATATATTTAACATGTTATCTAATTTCATATACTTTCACCCATTAATTGATTTATATCCTTGCTTGTGTGTACGTATAGTCTACAACCTCCACGAAGCGAAGCGATTCATTTCCATTTTCAAAATTTCAAGAATGATTCAAAATAGGAATCAACTGAAAAAAATGAATTTATAACATTAATATAATTGTGGATATAATGGATCTATACCCCATACACAAGAACTAGATCTTTGTTTACAAAAAATGCCTTAGTTAATTAAGTATTTAACACCACAAAATGGTAATAATGAAATATTATTAATGATAATCGCCAGGTAAGAGATTTCATCTGAATTTACACTCAATTAAGAAATATTCATTATTATATAATTATTCACTTTTATGTGGTGTATTTACTTCGACTTTTATGTATTTATCATGAATAACTATTTATTCATGATTATTATTTTTAAAATTTTTCTCTATTTTTTCTTGGTGTTACAATTTAAAAGTTACGAGCAAGGTAATATTTTTTTTATAATCATATGTTCTATAACACCCCCACATTGAAGCCACTGAAATAAATCACTGAGATAGTACACCACAAGACCCAAAGATTACCTCCTCATACACTAGACACCACATAATAGTAGTGGTTGTATAAATTTGAAATGTGGGGAGACTATATCCCCTTATATGACTGAAAAATCAGAAGTAAATAACCAAAAATCATACAAATAAGAGTAATAGAAAACAATAAATAACTATAATATTTTATAATTAAATAAATTACAACAAGGTACTAAATGTGAATGTCATTCATACAAAAAACAACACACTAGAATGGTCCAAGACATTCCAAAATGAATGAAAATAAATATAATCTCTACTATGTATCCAAGAAAAACACATCCTGTTATATGATACCACTCAAGAAATATCATTGGACCATGAAATACTCAACACAATACTTAGATCAATCATGTGCCTAAAATAATCATGTAATAACTGCTTAGGTACCCATGTGAAATGGCGGCCTAATCAGGGAATGAGTAAAACTCAGAATGTGACCACTAAGGGTTTCTCAGGAAAATAACAGTCAGAGAAACAATATTTGCAGATAAGTAGTGGAAAAAATAAATTGTAAAAAATAAATACCAGACATGGAAGATAACATCTCATCTAATATCCACTAGCCCAATGGCTCTAATGTGACACCCATGACAATCGAACATGCAGCGGGCTAAACCATTCCCCTAAAACAAAACATGGGTGGGTAGGGGTGGGTGGGTGGGTAAATTTTATCTCAAACTTTGAAAAAGGGTATGTTTCTTATTCATTAAACTAAATGCGCAATGAAACATATGTCCATGGTACCTCACTCATGTACCTATACTGATAGTTCCCAGAATGGAGGTATGGAATTTAAATCAAATATGAATATCAACATAAAACATAGATTAATCTTTTATCTATCACCTAACTATATACCAATATATTAGTAACGATTTTAAACATCATTAATATCGAGATAAAGAAACATGACAACATTTCCATGATTCTCTTTTCCATGTATAGCTATACATAACATCAGTAGTTCCTTGAGCATCTAACTAGCCCAACCAAAGGAAGAGGATCATTGTTCTGATCTCCTTTTCGATAAGTTATACCATTTTCACCGAGAGCATCAGTCTAGAACTCTAATCATAAAGTATAATATCAATGTTTATATCCTCATTTTGACACCATATCCATAGTTTACTTCCTTTTACTAGAGCATCAGTCCAACACATAAGCATTTCCTTCAATTCCTAAAAACTTATGATCAATATAATGTGCCCAAATAAAGTTCATGAAAACATAACAAGAGTTATTAAATCATTCACACAATCTTAGGTCCTTAGAGACCTTCAAAACCAAAATGTTCCTCATGAAATCTGAACCCCCACCCCAATCCAATGTATACTAAACCAAACACCCTTGCTAAACATTTCAAAATCAGTCAAAAAAAATATGGGTCTTCTTTTTTTGATGAAAAAACAATTACCAAGGCCTACATTTCCATTTAAACAATCACAAGATCCGTTAGTTCAATTTATATAAAGACATCACCACATAACCCTTTTAAATCAACATTTTAAATTCAATTATAACATCATTTTATAAAAAACATTGAGGTCAACACCTTATTTTAAAAAAATATCATTTCAAAATATAGTTGTCCCCCTTTGACACTGAAAATTAAGTCAAATCCAAATGAAAACATTTAAAACCATTTCAAAATAATGAAAGAAATTTCATAGAAATCCTTCCATAAAACATAAAATTTTAACCACTTAAGAGTTTTAAACATTTATCTTAATGTTCATCATGTTATCTCTTTTTAGTAGTTGATCAAATCAAACAAAGAGCTTAATTAATTTAATCTCATCACCTAAATAATTAACTTTATCAATAGAAGAAAACATGAAAATAATGGTCTTTAATGAACACACTTGGAACACATGAATATAAATTGACATGAATATGGGTAAATCATTTAGACCTCCTACTTATTTAATGAAGCATTTCATCACATTTCCAAAGATTTGAGGTCTTTACAAGGCCCACCCAATCATCCTCCACCCCCAAATTCTATCCAAGATCATCATGATCTCCTAATGTTGTGTATTAAACTTAATAACCTAAAAAATGATAATATAAACTATAATTAATTAATTAACCAAAATCCAACTAGTCATAATTCTGAAAAACACAGTAGGTCTTCATGCCACACAAAAGCCAAAGCCAACCACTCACTGAGGACCCACATAATAACTCAGACCACATTATATAAAAAATCACTAAAAGGATATACAAATTTGATAACTAATTTAAATGAATACTATTGGAAACATATAATACAATTAACTATGAACACATATGTTAACAAAAAACCACACAGAAATATGAATTATCCATCTCAGGATCTATTTTACCCAAGGTGGCCAAAATCACAAGGCAAAATAGATGATTCCACCATTCTATAATTTAATAGTCAAAAATAACTAAAGTAGAGATCCTCAAAATTGGAGATTAACGAGAGGAAAATTAAATAAGATCAGTAGATGATGAGAAATTACATTAATGATAAGAACTCAACATAAACACACCCCAAAATCATGGAACATAATAGGAGGAAGGTATTCAGAAACCCCTTGGGCTACTAAAATCTAATGGAGTTTAAAGTGGTGGAGTTAATAAAAAAGAAGGGTGAATTTCGGTGATTTTCCCCCTTTTGACGACATCTAAGAAGCCACACAGTTTTTTTATATGGCATTCCAATCCGTCTACAAACTATGTGGTTGGAACAATCTATGGCCAACCCACAAGCACATTTTGGATGAATGGTTGGCTAAAACAAGAACCAAACAAGTGAATCCCTACATACCAACACCAATTTTTCCCCTGGTTAGGCCGTATGGTTTGAAAAACTATGTGCCAACAATTGTATCATCAGTCCCTCCCACATACAGCAAGGCGCACAGTTTGTCTGAAATAGTGCGTATTCTATGAACAATGTCTCCAAACCTCTTATACCTTGCTCGGTTTCTCATTTTTTGCTGACATTTTTAACCCATAACTATTCACCATTTATGAAACCCAACTATTCTCAGTTGAAAATGAAAAAATATATCTTTAGTATCAAGGTGCCACAATTTTTCTCATAACATATGCACCCTTTTTAGAAAATTATAAAACTCCTAAAACATACCCCATAGCCAAAAAAGATCTTCCAAACAACAAGGACACCTCCTGAGAATCTTTACTTTCTCCAAACACTCATTTGAGACATTCCATCTCTCAAAACTCCATTCCCAGTCTTGAGTGAAGACCCAACCCATTCTGTAATAAAATTCAAATTCTTTTAGAAAGATTTTATTGAACCAAACCTGGGAGATTATAACCACCACACCATATTACTTTTCATCATAGGTAAACCATCTAGGTTACAAAACTACACCATAAGATGTACGTTTGTCACCACATTTTCAACCAACATCCACATCCAGATTCAGATATCCTAGAACACTAATGTGGCATAACATCCAACTCAAGTCCATAAACTGGTCAGAAACCCAACATGACTCTTATTTTCAGAACTAGAAAATAGTATGACACATAACTGACACCCTTAAATAGAATCATTTATTACAACATAACCTGATTACTGATCAATCTAGAGTGATTCCCACTATAAGCATTATTTTTTGACCATGAACTCTCATTACTAGACACCCCAACCATTAGGAAAACCATACATAACCTGATGTGATGATACCATAAAGTGCTCGACAAGATTTTAAAAAAACCAAATCCAAATACCAGACATCTTCATCGCATTTGATTACTATCTGCTCACACTCAATAGAATTCCAAAACCCAAAATAACATGTTGAGTCAGACACATATCTTTAAAATTTACCTTCCTTTTATTTTGGAAGTTAAAAAATCATTCTTATATATATAATATTCACTAATTTTATGACCAATATATTGCTACATTATTTTCATGATACTTCAGAATAGTTTTAAGGTATTTAAAATATTACAATAAAACTACTATAATGAGCATGAATCTGGTCGCGATTGGATCCCCCCTTTCAAATATCATAAAATATATTCTATTTTATAATCATTCTAACAAAATACATAATAAAATTTAACATTTTAATTGATACCATTGGATTCCAAATCATTATGAAAATTGCAATAACATTTAAATCCATTTAATTAACAATCCACCTGATTAAAAAATCCATTAGATTGAAAACTCCATTGAATTGACCTTTATTTTACATCTGAATATGGAAGACTATATTTTAGTAATGGAATACATTTAAATACATATGAAATAAAAATATTTCATGATTTTAGTTATAAGATGACCATTGGAGTGCCATGTGTCCATGTCCCTCTGAGATTTCAAGAGAAAATATGATAGTTATAGGCCAAGATGATCATTGGGACAAAAACCTATAAATACAAGGTCATTTGAAAGAGTTCAATGTTGTTTATTCTTATTTTTGACACTCTATGAGAGCCCTAACAATTACTTCTACATGTGAAATCCTTGATGGCAACATGTCCTGACCTACTTGTTTTATATACTTGTAACTCTCAATATTTGTTTTCTCCATGAAACACTGATTGTCGTGATTATGATTGAGGGCTTCAGTAGATATGAAAAAAATTGTGTGTAACTTTTTAAAATTTAGGGTATCTAAGTCTATTATGATTGAGGCGCCAATCATATTATTTATTTGGGGCTTGTGGAGATAGCAAAATGGAGACCGATCATCTTAATGAGGGCTTACCCTGGTTTGGGTAAGACAAACATGCTTGAAATTGTAAATCAAGGGAAATAAATCAATTGTTATTGGATAACCTTATCGTTGGGTTAAAATAATTGTATTAATTCACTTGTTTTACTTTTCTAATTCATTGTAATAGACAGTGAATCGTTTTATATATTCATTTTTCTATTCTATTTTTTTCAATTATGATCTTTATAATTACCATTTATGTGATTATGATCACTTAATTTAATCAATATGATTATTTATGATTTATGGTAGAACAATTAATTTTTTCCCTCTATTTATCATAGCCATTACGATTACGATCTCGATTATGATTACATTTATTAAATCATTTTATTATTTTGAATATAATTAATTTCATATACAACCTGTGGAATACCTATGGTAACATACTAATTATGATAATTTTCTATTAGACATAGGGCTATGTCTGATTATTGTTTAAATACAAAATAGGTATTCAAATATGATTAATTTAACTACTTTAAACAACATTTCTTATAAGTATAATAGTGAATGTGTTTAAACATAAAATTCATCCACTTTTGTATTTTTTTCATCCACATAAACATTTCAATCTAAAAACTTGTATGAGTGCCATGTATCTGTATTAATGATACATACATTTGGATTCAAAAGAGGTTTAAAATAATCATATATTTTCTTACTTTACTTTTGAACATTAGATTTATTTATTTTTATAATAATTTTTATAAATATTTGTGACACTAACATGTATTGTGGAAAAATATTTTTTGTTTTGATGTAAAGATGTTTCGACTAAATGTTAGTTCAATAAACAATCTAAATCCCACAATAACAGAAATTTTTAATGGTAATGATTATGAATATTATAAAGACATATGTCATACTCTTTACCAATAAAATGAAATAAGAATATCAATTGAATTATATGGTATGAAATAGCTTATGTTATTCTATGAAAAGAAACATATATAGCCATATTTTATCTTGTGAAGAAGCCAACCTAATTTAGAAGAAGTATTAAATCTCTCATTTTGAACATACAATGTTATTGAGACAAGAAGAGTATTTCTAAGAGAGGATTAGAAAGCTTTAAAATTACCTTATGTATAACATATTTTTATATTACAACAAGGGTTTCTGAAAATTATAAAATTTTACAAGATATGGGTGAAAAAATATTAGATGAAGAGATCCTAGTAGGGAAGATTGAATACATCATTCGAAATGAGTGTGAATCAAAGATAAAATCATTTGATGAATCTAGAAGATTAAAAATCTTAAATTAATGATTTATTTGTAACTCTCTTACAATATCAAGAAGGATGAAACGAGATGATGGGAAAGATAAAAAGAAGAATGATTGAGATTCTTTTACTTATACATCCATTCAAATGAAATCTCGGACACCTGAAAAGGTTTGCAAATAAAAAAATTGGAATACGGTTATTATTCAATCAGATTCATGTGATTCTACAAATTTTTAGAATTAATTATCTAATATTTCTTAAAGTAAATACATGATTTTTGAAAAAAGGTATTTTTAGTATCATTATTTAAAAATTAACAAGGAAAGGAATGACAGGAAATATTATGACGTTACATGTTATGAATATAAAAGAGCTTGACACATCAGATGTGATTGTGCAAAACTAAAAATAAAATATTAAAAGGAGATATATCCTGATAGAAATCAAAAAAAGTATTGTAATCAGAAAGAATGATTGGATAGAAAGCTAATGACTCATGTATTGATATTGGTGGAAATTCTTCTATTCAATCCTTGGATAATGAAAATTCTAGACACAAGAATATTGGTCTCTATTCTAGAATACCTTACGAAAGTTAATGTCAAATAGAAAAGGTACACAAATTTTATTATTTAACAAATATGTCATTAAATTAAAATTATCCTAATGAAATGGATTTTATATCATCTATTAAAGAATAATATCCATCACATGATAATAATACTTTACCTTTATATGATGAAGTCTCTAGATTTTTTAAATTTCTTGAAAATGGTAATTGTAATGTTTGAAAGAAACATAAAAAAAATTCTTGTATAAATATTTCAACAAAAAAAGTTTTAGATATTTAAAAATATGTTGATAAGATTTTTTTATATTGATTATTTTTCTAAATAACATTAAAAATAAAATTCTGAGAAGGAAAAAATTTCCATGGATTTCAAAAAATTCATTTCTAAGAAAAATGATAGTGAAATAAAACTGACTTCCCAAATTAATACTATTTTGGATAAGAATTTAGTTATAAAACAATATTCTGAATCATTTTCTATAAATATAATTTTATTAAATTTTACCACTAGTAAGGAAGGATTTTATTAAATGTATAAACAACTTCATCAATAATTTTATAGTCCAGGAATGAGATATATACATTAAAATCATATTTTCCATAATAATTAATTTTTTCCAAAACATGACCTCTTATGCACAAAATGTAAATGTGGAGGTTATAAAAACAAAAATTCTTCCTAAAATAGAATTCAATATTTAGGGTTCCACAGTGCCCATTTTTCAAAAAAATGTGAATTCAAAAAAAAAATTACTAACATTTCCAAACCCAGAAAAGTTTATGTTTCAAACATTTTGGACCCTTGTCTATATGGTAACAAACATAAGTCAAACATTTAACCCATCAATGAAGTCTCAAGTACTGGTTATTTAACGTTAGTGCACTTGGATATTATTCGGTCCTACACAAACTCAAAGTGTGGGAGGAGTTTACAATGTATTTGTTTTATTTTATGGTTATACAAGATATACATGGGTCTATTTTCTAAAAACAAATATAAATATTTTTTTAAGAAATTTTTAGCTAAATAAAAAAATGATAAAAAATTACAATTGATGACAATTCATAGTCAACCTGATAGATAATTTTTAAATTCTTATTTTGAATCTTTTTGCAGTAATAATGGAATTACACATAACAATTTACCTTCCAAAACTCCTCAATAAAATGATGTTGTTTAAAGAATAAATTTTATTCTTTAGAAAATAACAAGAACCATATTGAGTGAATATTCCATTTCAAAACATTTTAGGAATAAATATTTGAATAAAAATTTCTATAGTATATATAATGTTTTAATTATACAATTTTTGAATTAAACACCTTATGAGTTTTGTAAAAGTTGAGAACCAAAAGTTTAATAATCAACATTATTTGGATGCGAAGAATTCATTTTGAATAAAAAATATAATTTACATAAATTCATAACCAAATCAGATGAGGGAATATTCTTATGCCATTCCACTAATTATGAGGCATATAAGGTTTTTAAGAAAAACTATTGTAATATTTAATAAATTGTACATGTAAAATTTGATGAAAATAACCCATTTGTTTTTAAATAATCCAAACCTACAACTTTTTATGTGCATTGGAAAACTAATTATCAAACTTTGATAGAAGAATATTATAATAAAAAGAAAACTTCAGAAATGTTTTCTGAAGTATTCAATGTAGAATAATTTATACCAAATGTTGATGAAAAAGTTTTACAAAAACCAAAATATTTTTCTCTTTACAACCATCATAGTGATTGTATCATTGGTTATATAAATCAACATTGAAAGAGTAGAATTTCATTATGAATTGAAGTATAAAATCTATAATTTATTTCACAATACTAACTTAAAATTTCTGATGAGGATTTAGGTGATGAATATTGGAGTAAGTAAATGCAAGATGAGATAAATGAATTTGAATGGAATAATGTCTGGACCATGGTAGAATGTGCTACAGAAACCTCTATAATGGGAGTAAAATGGGGTTTCTGAAAGAAATGTGATGCAAATGGAATCACTGTTATAAATAAATCAAAACTAGTTACTAATGATTAAAATCAAAAATAGGGAATAGATAATGATGAAACCTATGATCTGTTAACTATAATTGAATCTATTCATATTCTATTAGAATTTTCATAAATTATTAATTTATAGATTTTTCAAATGGATGTGAAGTCTTCTTTTCATAAAAAATATGTTCATGTGGAAGATTTTGTTTAACAACCTACTAATTTTGAAGTGACAAAACATCCTGAATATGTTTTCAAACATACAAATTCTTTATATAGACTTAAAAAATCCCCTAATGTCTAGTATGATAAATTAATATGAATCTTGTAAAAAAAAATTGTTATCAGAACTGTTGATCCATCTCATTTCATAAATAATAAAATCCAAATTTTTTTATAGTTCAAATTTATATTGATTACATTATATTAAGATTAAATTAGCATTCCTTAATATATTATTTTGTGAATCTTATGAATTCTGAGTTTGAAATGAGTATGGTGGGTGAGTTGACATTCTTTTATGGTTTTCAAATCTCTTAAAAACAAAAAGAAACATATATATCTCAAAATAATTATATTAAAGATATTATTAAAAAGTATGTATAAGATAATACTAAAATTATTAGTACTCAAATATGTACCTCAAATACTATTGAACTTGATAAAGCTGGAAAACCAGTAAATCAAACAACTTTTAGAGGTATGATATAATGTTTACTATACATAATAGATGGTCATCCAGATGTAATGTTTTCAGTACAATTTTGTGTAATATATCAATAAAATATAAAGTAATTCCATTTAAAATATATAAAAATAAGTTTACATTATGTAAATAGAACCATGGATTTAACACTTTTCTATTATTATGGAAATGGTTTGGAATTAAAATATTTTTCAGACGATAATTCTGGGGGTGGTAGAATGGAAACAAAAAGTATAGCTAGAACATTCCATTTATTAATTGATTTATTAGGTCCTTTGTCTTGTATAAAACAACACTTAGTAGTAATTTCCACTATGAAAGTGTAATATGTGAAAACTAGAAGTTGACGTGATCAAGTGTTGTGGATTCAACACACACTCACTAATTAAGGCATGAGTTTTGTTAAAACTCAAATACTATTTCATAACACTAGTTCCATATACTTAATTAAAAACCCTTCACATCAGTCTATTGAAAAACAAATAGATAGTAAACATCACATTGTTAGATATCACACACTTAAAATAGATACCATTTTACAATTCATCTGCATTAAAGAACAAATTGCTGAAATTTTTACAAAACCATTACTTTCCAATAGATTTGAATACATTAAAAAAATCAAGAAATTATCACTTTAAAGTAATCAATCATATCTACTTCTTGTTTAAAACATATCCTTACATTACGATACTCTTTTTTCTTAGGGGGAGTACATATGATTATTCTTTAATAATTTAATTATCTTTAGAAATTATATTCGGATATAGAAATATTATCAGATTAAAAAATGAAATTGTTTTTATAAATTCAATTATATGATATAATCAGATTCTAAAATCCAATTGTATTTTGTTTTTTAATAGGATTAAATAAAATTATTGGACTCAAATTATCAATCAAATTAAAATAATATTTTCATCAAAATTAAGTTTTTATATTCATTTTCAAAAATTCCCAGAATCTTTGTTTTCTTTTTAATAATAAAAAGGAATATTCATCAGAGGTAAAACATTATTCCATAAATAATGATGAAAAATTGAAAAAGAAAAGAAAAATAAATTCCATTTACTTAAGAAAAGAATATAAATAATAAAAGTGTCACAAGGAAGTCATTGAAGAATGGTAGAAAAGAAAAGATGAAATAATATAAGAGGAATATCATATTAGTCTCGACCCTATAAATTTTTTCATCATTAAGGCTTCATGGAGAGGAATATGTATAAAAACAACTCAAAGAAATGAAGAAAATTAAAAAGTTTTTAGAATACAAAACATGTGAAATTATTCTAAAATGTGTTGAATCAGTTTCTATCAAAATATTTTTACTGATTACTAGAATAACCTTAAATGAAACAACTATTGTTGATGAAATAATTTCATTTAATAAATGTATGGGAAAAGAAATTGTTTTTTCTCAAGAAACTATTCTAGTGAGAATGGTTTACCTTAGGCTAGATCTATTAATTCATGAAATTTTAGAGAAACTTACTGAATATTAAGAAGAAGAATAATTTTTTTCAAATAGATTTAAGATTGAAAAGGATGATGAAGGTGATGGTGATGGAGAAGCTAAATGAGTAAGATAAGAATAATTATAAGAGGAAGAATGTGAAGAATAAGAATAATTTAATGATATTAAAAAAATAGAATCTAAAGAAAAGGAAGAAAAAAATTATTATTTTAAAATTTCTCATAGAACATATTTGGATTTATCAAATGGCCTATATACTTTAGGAAATAATTTTTAGAAGTTAACAAGATCTAAGAAACAAAAAACATCCTTGAACTCAAGAAATTTATTTCTTATCCAAGAAGGATATCGAGAACCAAAATGAAGAATTCATTAAGAAGAATGTTGTTGAAGGAATAAAAATTTTAAATTAAAATAATGGTTTTAAAATAGTCAAAAAGTAATATTGAAATAAAATGAGGATAGATATAGTGAAATAAGAAGTTAGATCAAGAAAAAGAGTTAGAAAATCAGATTCTAGAACTCAAAATATTGTAACTTCCAATGGAATTGATTATATTTTTCATAACATAACCAGAATGGAGAATTTTTATTCTATATATTCTAATACTCAAAACTAAAGTTGTTTTGGTTATAGAAAACCAATACAAGAAATTGGATTCTGAAAAATATTTTGTAGACATGTTAATCCAATTAGAAGCAGTCATTAACATGACTAAAGAAAATAACGAGGCAAAAAAAAGTGATGCAATAGAATTTTGAAATTTTCTTGAAAATTTGATTAAAAATTCAAAATCAATGATGGGAATATTAAAAATTTAATGAAGTATCTAGAAGAAACATATTCATCCTTCAATATTTTGAAAAGTGATATGTTGAATAAGTAAAACATTCTGGAAACCTTTGAAAGTGAATTTGAGAAATAGAATAAAGACATATCAATCCTACAAAACGACATCGATTTCATGATCAATGAGATTTATGGAAAAAAATTATACAAATATGACATTAATGGTAGGATAATTCATTAAAAAACATCTTCATAATGATTCAAATATCACCAAGAACACAACAATGTTTTGGAAAAAAATTCAAGTTCAATAAGAGGAGAATAAATATTGGAATTAAATAATTATAGCACCAGAGGAAACAATCCCTAATATAGAAATAAAATAAAATACAAGAAGGATATTTTTTTTTGAAAATTTAAGGGGATGGAAATGAGTTTAAGAATATGAGATTTATTGTTAAATACTTCATGCCTATGAAGAAATATACAACTACCTAAAAAATACTTTTGGATTGTCAATACTTTTTAAAGTTACAATGAAACACTATTTATTCCATATTTATTTCTAAAAAAACATATTAAAATTTTTCCTAGTTGAATGTTTTTTTCATTAGTTTTGGATGACTACCTACATTAAATTTGTTTATATAGAAGGCTTCCCTGACCCTTTTCAGGTACCTTAATGACTATTTCCATTATATTTTTAAAATAAAAATGTGGTAGAATGTTTTAGTCAAAATAAAAAATGTCATAATTAGAAAATTATTGATTGGGAGATATTTTTTTAATCCAATATTAATGTGTATAATTACATATAAAATAATGTAATATGATCTTTAAAAAATATCTTATCCTAAGGGGATGTTAGACATATTTATGTTTACATCAAGAAGACATATAAACACATAGGGAGCTAAGTAAATGTTTACTTATGAATATGATATTCTTGAAAAAGAGTTTGGAACTAATTTTTTCAAAGACATATTCATTTAATATTTGGGATTTTTTCTTTCCAAAAATGGGGATATTGTTGAGTAAAACGTATCTCTTTAGTTTTCCATTACTTTTATTATGGAAATCACAAACTAATTCTTAAATATATAATATTAAAAAAAATTATGACCAAATAATTCTTATAAAATGTTCATAATACTTTAAATTTTTTTAATCTATTCACAAAATTAGAGTACAATTATCGTAATGAGAATGAATCCAATCGTGATCAGATTAACCATTTAAAATTATGTTAAAGACTTTTTTATGTATTCATACTAACAAATGTCTTAATATTATTTAATATTTGAATTGATACCATCATATTGAAACTCATCAAGAAAATTTTAATAACATGTAAATCCATCGAATTAATAGTCCATTAGATTAATAAATCTATCTAATTGACAAATCCATCAAATTGACCTATGTTGTAATTATGAATACAGAAAAATGTGTTAGGGTGATGGAATACATTTAAATATGTATAGAATAAAAAGATATCATTATTTTTGTTAAAATTATAATAATGAATGTTCTTAAACATACAATTCACCCATATTATATTTTTTCTTCTACATATACATTTCGATCCAACATAACTATCCATCAGTTTCTATACATAATCTATTCAGTAGAACCACATCAAGCATGAAGACGACACTCAGCATGATCATTCCCCATATTGATACCTTTTTATCATTCCCTATATATTTTAAGCACACACAAAAATGGATTTCATTGGAATCACAATGTCACTATGGTTGATTCATAGTCAGTTCAACACACCCACGACCCATCCACCACAAGGTTCATATCACCATAAGCGATATATCACACCCAACCATAGTGATGTCTTAATCAATGAATTATCGAAAAAACCTCAACTATTTTGTCCCACATAATAACTTCTATAAACACAATAATTTAATGTTGCATTACCTCCCACACTATAGAGACCAAAAGAAACATCAATTGTCACCCATTATCAAATTCTAATAATTGAACCCATGAAATTCATCAAAATTTGATCTATCCTTAGGACCACACCCATAAATATTTGACGTTGAACTTCCCACCATATAATTCCCTATTAACTAATCCATTTATGTGACATCCTAGATCCCCTATATCAAAACAAAATAGATTATTTTAGATAATCATATAAAACTTTCCCTCATAGAATACCTAAGTCGATGCCAATATATTAAGAAAGAACATCACTAATAAGAGTATACTGAGATTTCCTCAATGAATACAACCACAACTCAATAACATCCAATTTAAAATCTAAAAAAAAGGGACATAAAATCCAATACAAAGAACCTGTGCCTCCAAAACATCATGAATTTCATCATATCCACATCTATACCCTCTCTTCTCACAAATTCCAACATAACATTACCACATCAGACATAAAATCCATATTTTGTGATCAAAAAACAAAACAATAGAACATGGCACAACTTAATTATACCAACAAAGTCCTATTATCACATAACTATCACACAAAGACTTTCATAACCCCACCACATAACCTAATTAAAACTCTAACGAGTCGATATAAATAATTCCTTGGCTCACAATCCCTATCCACTATCCATACATACCCCGAATGTCTTTCTCACCCATTGTAGTTCACCCTTAGTTCTTTCCAAATGAAATAATAACTCATGATCCAAAATCACTTATTAAACCACTCAAAACCCAACCTTCATTCAAATTTTATTTAAGATCATGTATCCTATGACCACATTATTGAAGACACATCCTCAATTAACTATTCAAGGAACCAATCTAGTCCCATCATCATAATCCATAAATTCCACCACCGCACTAACACTCTAAGAACATTCCATTTCAAAAAATGAGAAAACTCCATGTGACTCTTATGAAAAAAACCCAGATGAATAATCCACACTCGAAGAGGATATGTTAACCTAAAAAAATATATTCTAGAGTATTCATTGTGCTCCAGATGCATCCAATAACCACTCGTCACAATCATATGAAAATATATTACCTGGGTTAGGCACCCAAACAACACCTCCCCACTAGAAACCAACAACAAGGATAAAACAGTAACACTCAAGTGGTCTTTCCCAAAACCAATGTTATCCTACTACCCAAAACCCCATACTTGGATTCACCCATCACATAATATTTTATAGAATAAAAAGTATCCATCAGAGCCTCACATTCCCAAAAGAACTCGTAACTCAATAAACTGATTTCACGTGTCAACCTATAAAGAAACACAACTCCACTCCCAAGAATGTATTTCTGTTAAAATTTCACAACTTCTAACCAATAAGGGTCAATAAAACCTTAAATAAGTCCCCAACTCATTGGGAAACAAAATGTACCTATCTTATTATCATGCAACATATTAAAAAACTTCCTCCATTAGGTCATTGCACCATAACTGTGGAATATTAAAATCAACTACCCTTGACTAGGGTGTCCAAAATCACTGAGAAATAACACATCCTACCTCTTATTAGAGGACTCAAACATTATACCAACCCCAAAAAAACATCCCACAAGTGGTCCAATGATACTATAATTTCACCTTACTGACCCACCAAAATAAATGATGTAACCATGCATGATGTCCAAAATAGAGTCCACATCTCTGAGTGTCTCACTATAGATCCAAATAACCTACTATCAGATCAAAATCCATAAAATCAATCACTATAAGACCTATAACATGGGAATAAAATTTACAAAGCATGATGCATGAGATACCTACTACCATTGTAGTGAAAGTGTCAAAACCAAGTCACATGCCTCTTTCCACCAGTCCAAGAGATTGAAATATATCATTAACCACCAAAATCCAATCTATATTTTTATCTTATGAAGTGAAAATAATCTATAACCATTACATCACAAAACAAGAAAATCAACACCATCACAATGTAACTTGAACATCTTACTGGAATAGGTTTTCAAAACACACCAGATCAGTATCCATCTCAATCTCAAAAACATTTTTATATATCCATACTACTAACATAAAATATTAAAATAAAGGGAAATTAATCCAACTTGATACCACTATGTAATGAGTTGGACCATAATACACTAAATAGGTTCCTTGAGACAGTTCACCACAAGACCTCAATCATTCCTCTTTATATGCCAGAGATTTCCAAATAGAAACAGATTTTTAAAATATAACTATGAGGAGACTATACCACCATAATAAAGAGCGTAACCATAAGTAAATCACTAAATATCATGCCCATTAGAGATAATAGAAAGAATTAATAACTGGAATACTATATAATAAAATGAAATTAAATAATGTCCTTAATATCTATGTCATACATATAACCAACCACCAATTAGATTGGCCCATAACATACCAAAATGGAATAAAAAAACATTTTCAATGTGTCTCTAATCCAAACCCATCAAATAATATGATACCACTTGAGAAATATCGAATGAAAAATTAATACTAAATGTGGGCCTCAGTTAGAACATGTTCCTAGAATAAACATGTAATAGCTACTTGAGTACCAAAGTGTATTGGTGGTTTGATTAAGGTGTGAGAAAAACTCAATAGGCCACTAAAAATGTATTCTAAATAAAATAATAGTTAGATAAATAGTAGATCCGGATAAATAGTGGAATAAGTAGAGTATAAAAATTAAATACAATCCAATAAACAAAACAGCACACCTATTATCTAGTATGCTAATAGTTATGAGGTGACACCCAAGACAAATAAATATGAAATGATCAAAATTAGTCCCCTAAAGTGAAACATAGAGGGAAAATAATATATTCACCAAATAAAGGGGGGGGTCTAATTCAATTATCACAGGGAGGCATAAAACATATGAATAAAGTACATATCTCATATACCCATGCGGATAGTGTCCAGAACAGAAGTATGAAATATAAATGAAATATCAATATCAATATATAATGTGGTTGGAACCTCCATATACCACATAATTACATACAAAAATATCAATAATGATACTGAAAATAATGTTTATCAAACCCATAAAAAAAATAGTTTTGTTTCGAGTATCATACCAGTATGTGACTATAGATAACGTTGTCAGTACCTAGATCTTTATCCTAGACCAACCCAAGTAGGAGGATCATCAGTTCAACATCTTTTTGTACCTGGTATACCATCATCACCTAGGAAATAAATATATTACTACAATCCTTATGTATAATATACCTCTTCAGAGCCTTAGTTTGATGAAATATCTATTGTATATTACATGTTACCAAAGAATCAGTCCAACACCTAAACCATTCCATAATTTATTAAATACTTATGATAAACATCATGATCATAAAATGATTTTATGGAAAAAAACCTTCTTAAACCATTCACACTAAATAAGGTTCATAACGCACTTCAACCCCAAAAATGTTCCTAAAAAACCCAACCATTTTCCCATTTCAAAAGAAAAAAATAGAATCATAAAACCTTTCAAAATAACCCTACTTAAACATTGGTCATTATTTTTGAAAACTAAAAAAGTCCCAAGGCCTATATTTACATTAATATATTAAAAATATTCATTTAGGAATTTTTGTTAATGAATTCACCATATACCTCTTTCCAATCAAATTAAAAAACATTTTTATAAACAACCTAGACATCAATACCTCATTTCATTATAATGATAATATGAAAACATATCCTTCCCCCTTTGACATAAAAAACCATGTCAAATACCTATTCCCATATGTCTATACATTTCAAAAGCCTCATTGGAATTTTGTAAAACTCAACCAATAAAAAACAAATTTTATACCATTTAGAGTTGAAGCCCTTTATCTACACGTTCTTCCCATTATCTAATTTTAGAATTTAATCAAACAAACCAAATAGATTATTTATATTAAGATCATTTCCCAAAAGTATCACCTAAACTAAGGAGTAAAACATTCCACTCATTAGATTTAATTCAAAAACCACATACACATAAAAATAAATTAAGATGACTATGGGTAATGCTCTTAGACCACCTACCTCATAAATGAATCATTCCAAAACATTTCCAATGCACTATGGCACTACCATGGCCCATCCATGAATCAATCGACCCCTCAGAATCCAAATTAGTTCATAATGATCAAAAAATATATTGTCTTATTCCAAACAATAAAAAGATATTTTTTATAACAATTATAATTAATAAATTAACCAAAATATAATAAGAAATAATTATGAAAAACTCATTGGGTCCTCGTGATGCAAAAAAACCAAATCCAACCACTCACTCAAGACCACATAATATCCCAAACCACATTCTAGTTCATATCCCTAAGAGGTGATACTAATTTGACAATAAATTAAGACGAAAACAGTATGTAAAATCTATTACAGATCCCTATGAACACACGCCTTAACGAAACACTTCACAATAATGTAAGGAATCCATATGAGGATATATTATATCCATACAGACCAAAATCATCATGAGAAACATATGACTCCTAAATGATCTAGTGTAATAATTAATAATACATAAATCAAAGATCAACAAAACTAATGATGAATAAGAATAGTAAGGAAAGTTATCACTGGAGGATGAGAACTCACCTCAACACCCATAAATCTCCATTAAAAAACAAAAAATCAAGGCAGGGAAGAATTGAAAGTGGCTTGGGAACCCCATGGTCCACAAACATCAATGAGGGTTGAATTTGGGGTTGAGTGGATAGAAACATGAGGGAAATTTTTTACTATTTCTTCCTTTTTAATGAAATATTGGAAGTCGCATGGTTTTTAAACCATTTTCCAACTACGCAACGAGGTTTGTCCAAGGAAAACGGACATGAAAAATTAGCCAAAATTTTCACTAACCATGTGCACAATTATTAAAAAACACCCATTCTATACATGGTTATGACAAAAAGTTTGGAAACCCATTATCTAACTATATAGTTAGCACTACCTCCCACTTGAAGTGAGGAACATGATTTTTTTGAAGCCTTGTGCATGCTTCATAATATGTCTTAAACCCTTCTATAACTTACACGGTTTACCCAAAACCCTGATTAAACTATTCTTATAAAATATTATCAAATATAATTAACTAAAAAATTATAGATAATCTAGGTTGCATCTTGGTTATACTAAACGATTCTCACCAAACTATTCATTATTTCCAGAAAACTTCAAAACCCCCAAAACATAACACAAAGCCTCAGAAGATAATTGAAACACCCTGGATACCACCCATGATAAATTTTTTTATATAAAACCACTTTTAAGACATTAAAAATATCAAAAATACATTCTGAGTATTGAATCATGATTCAACTCATCATGTATAAAAATTGAAATTCATTCAGAAATTATTGATTGAACTAGACATTGGATCATACACCTTTATTTGGGATTACTTATATATTCATTGAATAAATATTATAATTTATCCTTTATAATATACAATAATTTTTTATCCTCTATATATCTAATGATCATAAAAATTTTCTTAAAAATGTTCCTAGATTTTGAATTTTTATCAGTAAATTAAATATTTAGAAGAAAAATTGAATTGATATCTCATTTAATTGAGTATTTTTTAAATCAAAATCCATATTTTTCAGAATTGATTCAAAACAGTCATTTTTTTACTGAATTGACTAATTAAAGACATTTTATGTGATCACTAAACATTAAAAAGGGTTTTAACATAATCATTCTAAGATTTTAAAAAATGTATGTTTTTTAATTTCTTTAGAGAAAGTTAAAATAAATGATTTTTAATGTCTATGGATATAACATACTCCCCTTCCAGAATAACCATTTTATGAAATTTAGATTCATCTATTCATTTTCAATGGGTTTAAAAAGACATGTCTATTACGAAAAATTATTTAAATACTTATCTTTCATTATATTTATTTGTCCAATGAACAAGATTTTATTTCAAATCCTATATTCTTGATTATATAAGGGACACTTATCATATCTTGATTAATTCTGTGGTTCTTAACTTTATATTGATACAACTACTTTTCGATGATCAATTTTCATTGGATACTTATTTTCTCTTAAATATATATATATATTTTTTATCATTTATAATATTTTTTTTTCAAAACAACATAACATTTTATATATGCACTAAAAGATGGATTTAATTATATTTACAAGTAAAAATCATGATAAATTTGTATTATATACTACATACAGATATTTATTCATAATTAATATTGTTCATGAATTAAATTTATCATTTTATATGTGAGGTATTCTTTTTAAGTGCAGTGATAGGGGGGGAATAGAATTATATATTATCTTGATTCATATACAAGCCTCATGATACAAATAATTTTCCAAAATTAATTGGATTTCTACCAATTGTTTTAAAGCATATTTTCTCAATTTGTTAATGAAATTTAGGTTATGATGTTTTAGATCATGATGTCAAATATTAATCATTTCCTTCATTGAGAATTATGTTATTATTATGCATGATATTATTACATTTATATTATTAATTAAAGCATTTCATGGTTAAGCTATAAATTAAATTTCTTGTGTTTTTATTTATTTACCATTCCATATAAATAATGGCTTAGATACTCATGATTTCATCCACTCTATTTAACCCTTGTAGATCATATGAGATAAGACTTATTATTTCCTTCCACCTGATATGAAGAAGAATAATTTGAATGACTTCAAAGTCTAAATGTTTTTCATTACCATGTTTTATATGTTATCCTCAATTTATATAGGTATCATTTATGAATCTAGATCTCCATTAATACTAAAATTATTGATCCTTTATGATTTTCCCCTTGTATCTATTCCAATGTAATTAATTAGAAATTGGATTTGAGTTATTATAGTCAGGGTTTTTACTTATACCCATTAAAAAAAATTCTTATATGAATTAATGAAAGGTAATATTTAAAAACACTGGATCATACCATGGAGGTAGTATCCCACACATATGCATAGTTGATGATTTCTTTTTCATAGAATAATAGAATTCTATAATAATATCGTCATTTTTGAATCTATAAACGACTTTAAATATAATAATTATTTATTCAATTATAAATTAGGACCATCCATTTTAGTTGGTTATGGAACAGAAATCATGATGAGTTGGGGAGGCAGTAGTACGTATACACACTCAATAATATCGTTTTATGTTTTTCATAAGGAAAATAAAAAAGGGTGGTTAATTCATATACCATAATTATAATAAAATATATTCATAATAGTTGTACTGATTTTATCATTATAATATGTTGTATTGTTGTTTTAGGAAGATGAAATGTATATAAGGAAATAGAAAATAGGAGGAGAGATGAATAACTTATATCACACTTCGAGGATTATCTCCTTCAAAAAGGGATTTATTCCTTTTAGGTTTAGAATTTAGAGAACAAAAGAATTATTTATAGTTTTTAGAGTTGTGAGAAAAGGTTTTGATATATTTTTGGTTGAACATAGGCGGTTTTGGTCTTAGGGGAAGCAAGGAGAGGAGATCCATATTTATAAGAGAAATGGGTTGACATTTTTGCAAGTGCCTATAATTTTAAATAGTGGGAAGTTCCTTTAAATAAACGTGGTTCCGAAATCAGAGAAATAATGGGTTGCGGTAGATAGAAGTTCTAGATTGAATAAACTATGACTTTCATGTATTATCTAAATACGTTTCAATACATTTACCCCTTTAATTATTACTTTCCCTAATTCAAAATTTACCATGGTAACTAATTTTTACACAATGTAAATTAATCATTAAGCCTAACAATAATGTGTCACTTGTTAGATAATTTATAACCAATGATTAGAAATTAGAAATTAATTAATTTATTATCCAATTTAAAAATTGTTAAATTTTAGTATTAATGTAATAAAATTATAATATATTAAAAGAATATTCGAAAACATATTACATGATGTCTAAAATATCAATCATAGGCTTGTAAAAAATAAATTATATTTTAGAATTTATTATATAAATTATAAAATAAATACTATTTTTATAGGTTGGTATCATATATTTATATACTAATCTTGTATACTAAAAATTTCAAAAAAGTCTCAATAATAGTAAAAATGGTATATTTCACTATTCACAAAATATTAACTTTTTTATAAAAAAATCACGAATTTTTACTTATATTATATTTTAATGATTAATATAATAATAAATATTATAGTTTCAATTTATCATTTAAAAATATATAAATTTATGTTTTATGTAAAATTATAAAGCACAAAAAAATAATTTTAATTAAATTTTTTTTAAAATAATTTTTATTTTAGTATTATTTTAAATAGAAAACTAATAATTCTAGAGTTGATTACTAAATATTAAGCTTTATTAACTCCATTATTTATAACCAGTATTATTTTTTTATTTAATAAAAAAATTATTAAAAAGAAAAATTATTAAACACAGTAACAAATTACATAAATTTGTTTAAAATAACATTTATATAAATATTAATGTTAAAATATATCGTAATTTTGTTACATATATTCATACTAAAAAAATAAATGGATAGTATTTAATAGTATAAAAATATCATTGTTTTTTTATTTAGTGTTGTGTGTGATGTAAGCAATCGAGAAGACAGTTTACTTAAGGAAAATGTAAAGTGATATATCAGGTTGTTAAATTCTATCCCATTAAATAAATTACATATTTAAAATTTTAATTAAAAATTACAAATGGAAAGTATTTAAATACTTCCTTAAGGTTTTCAAAACTAAAGGTCTTATTTTTAAATGGTATCAACCAAATTAACATGGATAAATCTGGGAAACTTTTCATTTATTTCATAATAGACATATTAGAATATTGAGTTTATTTCTAACCATTAGAGTTAAACAACCTCTAAGAGTATATGTCATGAATATTATAATATAATTAGTTTTCTAAGAGGGAATATAGTTATATTTTCATTCTATAGTATCAGAGGTTTATATGAAATGTGATTTGATTATACTGGTAAATAATAATTTTTTATAAGATGAGGGAACAAATCCATTTAAAAAATGGTAAATATATTTGATGGAAGGATTATAATTCATGAATGAGTACTAATCCCACTAACATTAATGAATATTCATAAAACGTCTATTCAATGGTGATACCACAAGGAGTTTTTATTTCAATGTCTAAATGTTTGGAAAAATATATATAAGACATTAGAAAATCCAGAGTGATGATTATATGTAAAAAGAACCATTAAATTATCTCTATCCCCATCAATAATAGTAATTGTAATCAATTTTCTATGTAACCATAGTGTTTATGATTTTCAGTATCAGTTTTCATCGTAATCCCTTCGATTAGTGCACTGTTTTTCATTGTTCTCAAATACAATATATCTAAAATATCAAACTTCTAGTGGATCCTTAGAAATGACATTATTTTTCCTAATTGTATTAACTCAACTCAGCCTTTTTCATTGGAATAATTTCACTCAATGTACCCCTTTAACATATAAAAAAATTCTTATAGTTACATTTATACATTCCCATGGGTGTCTCTTTACACATTTTGACATAATGGAAATGGAATATTCTTTCTTTAATTATATTTTTCATAATAGCATCCATGAGAATAAATCATTCTTGTTTTTTGTTTTGTTTAGGATTCCAAACATATACATGTTTTTTTATCATATTTCATTTCATGTGATTTTGTCTAATCAAAAGATTTCTCACTTTATATCTAATTATGATTATTTTTTCATTGATTTTTTCATTACAATTTATCGTGTACCCATTGTTACTTTTAGTTACATATATTAATAAAACAAAAATGGTTGTCCTGAGTGATGAAACATTAATATTATGAGAATTATCAAAATCATCTAATGGAATTCAAATATAAACAATCTTGTTCATTTATATTACCACATTGGTATATAGTTCATTTTATTAAACCTATATCAATATTAGTTTCACCATGGTTACATAATGTTGGGTTATCAAATAATTCTCAAGATAATACTTCCATTTAAATAAGACATGAATCTTTCATAGAAGTTTAGAAAGAGAATATAATCAAACATATCATATCCCATGTGAGGGTCTATCCAGGTGTATAGTTATAGGCCCAATCATCTTATATCAGAGTGATGATTGATTTAATTCATAAAAACCCATTTTCAAGGTGATTATCTCAATTTACATTTGTTCCACAACCACATCCACCTTATAATATCAAGACAGGTATGTATTTCTAGGAAAACCTCATCCTTAAGAATTTTTCAAAATTTTTGGATATCATCAAATTATTATACTCATATTTGAGGTTCTTATTATAGTCCTCTATCCCTAATACCAAAGGCAATTAAACTATTATAAAAAAATAACAAAGCTGTCACTTAGATACTAACTAAAGAAACATAAGATAACCAATTATTTATTCTAAATCATTTTTAAAAATAAAAAAATAAATTTTATAATAAACTCAATATCTAGATAATTGATAGGTTTAGTATATTTGGGGACTAGATTTATATGAAACTAATATTACAGTACTTATGAACATATCCTCAAAACATCATAGTAATATATCTTCTTATAAATTTCACACAATTTAAATTCATCATCCAGACATGGGATATAGAAATTTAAGAAAGGGGTGAAAACAACCACCAACTAAGAAAAATAGAAAAACATTAAAACATTACCCAAACTATGTTCATAGAAATACAAGTAAAAATAATAATGATTGAAATATATGAATAACATAATAGGGAATCCAAAATAAAATTCATTTGATTGATAGTGGAATAAACAGACCCATATGATCAAATGTATAACCTGGTGTAAAGACTGTGAAAATCATAAGACATAAATCATCATTCTTAGAGCCTAGAATAATCACATTTAAAATAATTGTGATTAATGAACATAGGAATATAAAATCAAATTTTATATCTGTAATAACCAACAAATTCCTGTTGTTTATTGGGCATCACAACTTATTTCCCATAAGATCATGAATCATAACTTGTTTTCCATATTTGATTGATCATCACTACTCATTTAAACATTATATTATAAGGCTTAAGTATTTAACAAATGTATTGAGGATCTATTTAGGTCCCACCCTTCACTAAAATATTAACTATAAAAGCATACAATACGAAAATACCAAAATAACACATCATTAAAACCCATGAATAAGAATGGGTTTTATATTGCATTTTAAATGGTTTCCCATAAGTAAACACTTATACTAGATAGATTGAAACCAAATTTAATTGCTAAAAATATTAATATCATAAAATATTTTATAGGTTGGTTCATAATTAAAATATTAATAGAAAATTTATCTCTTTAGGTAAGTAGAAAATGAAATACAATGTTGAAAAAATTGATTTTGAAACAAAAACATTTTTGATATTTTCCAATTATTTTATTGAAAAACCACATTGAATAATCGAAAATAAAACTTAAATATTAAAGGATGAAAATGTAATTATGAACATAAAACTAATTGATACATACACAGACATTAATACATAGTAAAAGAACATTTCCTCTATCTAAAAAAAATTATTTTAAATAAGAATGAAAATTTAGATATGGTGGTTTTTTTATGATAATGACACACTTTTATGTTATAAATATATCTAAAAAGAATATTTGAGTTAAAATATGAATTTTAACTTGAGATATAAAATGTAACATCATATAAAATGAGAAATATTTTAATAAATATAATATTAAATCTAAAAGTTCAAAATAAACTATATAACTCAAAGAGATTTGATTTATTTAAGTCCCTTACAAACTACATAGTTCATGAAGTAGGAAAATTTATAAAAGGGTTTTATATGAAAAAAATAAATATATATATTTAAATATAAAATAATACATATTATGATCATAGGGATTAATATACCAAATTAATATGAAATAGGTTCAAAAAGAACAATTGTATCTTAATAAAAGAGAATTGAGTTAAAAAAACTCTTATAAATTGAGAAAAATTACTAACAAACCTACTGAAATATATAAATTTAAATTGAAAATAAATTTCACCAATTTGAATTTATTTAATTATATAATTACTAAATTAAGTATAATATTTACCACCTAAAAGAAATTTGGTGAATAATACCAAACAGGTTCCAAATAGTGGAATTTGAGATAAGAACCCTTACATTAATCTAGATTGATTGTACGCAAGAAAAAAATATCCCTTATAGTTATATAATGTTTATTAATTTTGTAACCAAAAACCTTATTCATAAATATAACCATTTATACCCCTAATTGATAATCATTCCACACATATAAATTAGTTAGTTTACACTTATTTTCCCATATTATATGTTTATAATTTGAATTGTTTGTTCGTGTTTCATGAGATGAATGTCAGTATTAATTCATCTCCCTATGTTAACATTTCATAAATCATTAAGGTTAATATATGGAAAAATAATAATGATTTATGAAGTATAAATTTACTTTCATGGGTTCTTTAGTCTTTATCATAGAATATGAAATTGATACAAAAATATTTTTATGATTTTGAACAATATAAGGTTGTTTTATCATTTAATGAATTAAATATAGAAAAATTACTCTCAGAATAAAAAAATATATATTTATTTAAATATTTATATCATATTCCAACATTAATTTTTTTTCATAATCCTCAATGATACAATTTAATTTCATCATTCATGTAGGTGGTCAAACTAACCCAAACATGAACATTGTATGATTAATAAGTGATTATGTGGTGAATAACATGAATAATCATTATATCAAAAGAATAAGGGAATAATTTGTTTTCTATTAATGTGACATATCAATTTTAAAAAATTATGAGAAGAAGTAACACTAACAAAACAATTACATAGTATAGAATTAATTATTTGTTCCTCCAATTTTCTTTGTTTAAGAAGGTTTATTTTGTATAGATTTTATTTCATTAATAACATTTATAGGTTACTAAAATTGTTTTACCATAACCTTATTCATATAAATAAAATAATATGTCCACTTTAAACATAATAATATATTAATCCATGAAATATGGTTTTGAAAAACAGAATGCATCCCACTAATGGTGTCATGGTACGCACATACTCATGGTTGATTATTTCATTTTCCATAAAATTAGAGGAATGTATAATACATTTTGTTATTTAAAAATTAAATATATGTTATAAATATGAAAATAATTTATTAATTTAATCATTATTACCATCTGTGTAATGTGATTAATTAAAATAAAACAAAACAAATTGTGGATGTGGTAGTCCACACACAAACATGAATGCCACTTTTTATTTTCTTATGTGAAAAAGGGAAGGGTGGATAATGATTATATAATATTTAAAACAAAATTTTTATTATAAATATAATGTATATATAATTATTATATGGTGTAATCATATTTGAGGTATAATAAGTGGACATAATGAAATAAAAAAAGGGAAAGAGATATTTTGAACATATACCTTTGTTCCTTGATTAGACCCTTCAAAAAATGGGATTAATCCATTAAAGGATTGTATTTTGAGAAGACCAGAACCTCTTTAATGTGTCTAAGAGTGTTAAGGATAGTATAGGGTAGATTTAGGACGGAAATTAAGGGTCTAAGTTGTGAGGGGATGTGAGGATAGAAGAAAACCTTTTACAAGATAAAAGCGGTGACATGTTTCTAAATACCTAAGAATTATCAATAATGAGAAGTCAATATCAAAGTATGTGGATCCAAAATTATAGAAATAGTGTCATAGGGAAGAGATAAGGGTTAGATATACTCATTAATGTTTTTTACATATGTTTTTTAAAAAAGTATTCCCTTTACCCCTTTAATCAATTAATGTAATATTTTATTAACTTAAAAATTAAAAAATATTTAACTTAGATTTTCTTAATAAAAAGAAAACGAGATAAATTATTAAACATAATAATTAATTATTAAATATTTTGTAGAAAAATCATTATATAAATATACATATTTTTTTGGAATTTAGTTATTACTATTGATAACTTGAAAACAAATGGTAGGTTTTATGGGACTAAACATACCATAGATTCATTTATTTTTGGAATTTCATATGGATTATACTATTAAAGAAATTATTTAAGGATAATGTACAAAGAAATTTCAAGTTTTTATATTCACCCCCATAAATAAATTGCTCTATAAAAATTTAAATTATGAGTTACCAATGGAAAATTATAAGAACCCATTTTTTAAATCAGGTAAAGATCCTTTAGATTGTCGTCTAATTATTTATATTTTGACTAATATAGATTCCTAATGACTTAGTGGTGGTTGTGAGGGTGTTTGGGGATATTTCAGAGCCTGAAACATAGTTTTTTGGATGTCTCGTGCACATATTGTACTAAACCATATGGGAAAGATGCATGGTTAGATCAAGATATATGAGTGGTTCCATCATGGATATAGGCTTAAAACATGCTTGGTGAATGGTTTCTCTATCCATGTGGCCTAACCATGTTAGTTCCCCTCTTCTCCTGGTACCCATGCATGATTTTTGCATGATTTTTCAAACCGTACAGAAAACTCTGCATAGAAATTATTATGGGTAATTTTAATATTTTCCATTAATGATCTATTTAAGCCTCAAACATCCACATAATCTTAATTCCTATGGGATTAGCCTATTTTTTTCTTATTTAGGAACTCTTTGATGGTTTAATTTAGTTATGGAAAGATATATTTCCTTCGGGATTTGATCGACCTTCTCTTCGTCATGATGAAGTCAAAACGGTAAGTAAATGAGTCTTTTACTATTATTCCTATCCTATCTTTCTCTTGACATAATTATTGAGGTGTGATCATTTTTCCCTTTTCAATGATCTACTCCGTTAATTTTGGAATTGTCATGTGGGGTCCATCGATTTCATAGGGTGTTGTGTACTGAATTTATACACCATTCATATATTCATTAGAACTGTATGGTTATTCTCGTTCCAAATATGTGATTAATTATTGGTGGCTACACCCACAACTCCATCCATCCCATGAAGGATGTTATTCCATAATTTTTCCTTTAGTATATGAGTTGTTTGATCCACCGTTCAAGTGCGACTTGTCTTGACCCTTCTATGGGTAATATTTTCTATATTAAATGGCTTGATTTATATTTTGAATGTAATAAAGTAATGTACCATGAATTCACACCACTATACTCACCTAGGTTAAGTGCTTCAATTGATAATAAATGTGAAATGAAAATTGGAAATTATACTAAGAATATGAATTGATTGGATTAAATGTAAATAAATAATAGGTTTCATGTTAATAGAACCCCATATCACATTAGTGGAAGGTAAAAAATTGTTCTTGATTATTTAGCATTCCTTAAATAAATTTTATAAAGGATTCATGATACTTTCTCTTGTAACACTAATGAAATAAATTTCTTGAACAATTTTAATTATACATGACTCCATTATTAAACAGGAGTGGCCTAACTTGAGATCACCTTGGCTACTTATTGGGGATTTCTTTGAGCACTCGGGAACCCCATTCCGATTCAAGGATATAAATTCCATAGGTTGAGACCCACCTAGATCTCGATCCTTTTCTATTATTAGATGCCCTGTATTTCACTGTAAGATCCTTCACATAGTATTAATATATTCTATGGTTACAGTATATGGATTTAGAATAGAAATTTAAGTTCCATGGTTAAAACCCATAGGGGGAAGTCAATGCTTAGCCCTATTTTACTTGGAATGATCACCTTGGATTCATAGTCATATTATTATGGAATTCCTTGGATTACAGTCTTACCCTTATCCAGGCTATAGTTACTGATGAGTTAGTTAACCTTGAGGTTTAAATTTATTTGGTTATTACCTCAAGGATTCATTATTAAATTTCATTACAGGTTGCCTCATTATAGAATAGAACCTTTATAAATGATTTCTTATGCCTTATTTAAAAACTAGTAACAATAAAATAATGAATTGTTTACATGTTCAGACACTGGAATAGGGATGAAAAAGTTACTTGTTGATCTAGTTACATAGAACCTTTTTACTTATTATATGCATGCTTGAACACTATTAAATTATAATTACAAGAGTCGAAGGTTATAGACTCCATTGGTGGTTTCCCACTAATATTTGTCTCACACCCTCTTTGAGTACTGTTTGGTACAAAAATTAGATTACATAGTTTCAGGTTCTAACAAAGGGAAGTGTATAGCATTGAATACATGATTACTTTCTATTTAGGATAGATCTTGATAGCATATTACTGAGATAGAGCTTAGGATTATTGGGATAGCCTTTTGATTTCATGTATACATTAGTGGCACAAGTTTATGTATCATGTCTGGTATCTAGGTTTTCCAGTTTTCTAGTGTTATGACATATCATCATTAGTTATTTTATGTTATTATTGTAATTTAATTTATTTTTACTTTTGTCTCAATTTTCTACTATTTATTCAATTTACATAGATATATTCTTCTATTTATCTATTGAAAAATATATCTGTTGTGCTACACTATGGAAAAGAGGTCATAGTCTTACCATTAACACGCCCTAGGACCTCACTACAAGTAGGTAGCCTCTAGAAGTTGGGGAGATGCGCTTGAGTCCATGTGCCCACCAGGCTCAGGGTACCGATTAAGTGTCATCAAAGTCTGGGACATCACAATGTTGTCTTAGAGGAGTTTCCTTTATTGATATACTATTTGGAGACAATATTCATGAGATTAAGAGTGCTTGAGAAATGGTCATAAGCCATGCCTGGGGGTTACGAACCCATGTTCGGGGTAAAATACAAGTCACCCAAAATATAAATGTTGTTATATTTTTTCTATTACAGTTGACATTATTTCACTGTCGGGTGACACACATGTTGTGTGTTGTTGTTGATTATTATCTTGATTTAGATTCTATTTTATCCTTGGCTCGATTATACGAAGTAATAGATCATTGTAACATGAATCATATTAGGCATGTATAATTTTTATGTCATTCATGCTACCATCCCATATAGGTCCATTTCACTACTTTTAATTGATATATATGTTTGTGATTGTTGTAAAATTCTATGATAGTTATATTTTCCTTGTATTACTATTTTTTGTAATTGAGTGACTTTATGTCTCAATTCATGAGGTGTTTGGGCCTTCATGTGTTGGGATGAGTAATTTACCAAGTCGAGCCATTATGCTATAAATAAATGCATGTCATTTCCATTTATGAGGTATACGAGAACTGATTCAATGGAAATGGCTATCCGTTATAATGTGAAAAATGACATCTAAAATGAAATGTTTGAAACTACTTATCCTATCTTTTCATGTTTATGAATTGTAAAGGAGTGAATCTGGTAATCAAATTTAAAATGAAATGAATCATATACATTATCACTTATGGATACCTAGTCAACATAGAGGGTAGTGGGGGGAGAATGCCTTGGGTGGTCAGTTTTCATACATTAATATTCCATTAGTGAATCTATCATTCATATTAAGCATGTCCTCAGGTATGTGATATGAATTTTTATACCAATGCATCCATGACATCTGCATATCGTATTATAGAATGGTGGAAAAGAACGTGCTTCAGATGTGGTGGGTCCTGGTCCACTAATATTACCTCTAAGAGTGCCACTTGAGACACCAAATTCTGTACAAGATCTGGGAACTAATACCCTTGCTCGTGATATCTTCATATATCTAATGTAGTTCATTCATGGCTCTCCACGACTTGCACCAACAATAAATGACTTGACTTGAGAGTTCCAGAATCAGCATCCTCATACATTCTCAGGTGATGGAGGTCCACAGGCTGTTGAGTCTTGTACTGAAGACACTATATCTATCTTTGAGAATCTAGAGATGCCTCCAGAAAAGAGGGTCCAGATTACTACATGAATTCTTTGAGATTCAGTAAATAGTTGGAGGGATGTGATTACCTAGGCTGGTCGTTATCAATGCATTTTATGGATGGATTTTCAGACATCCATATATGATCAGTTCTTTCCCCATATGCTGAGACCTGATATATCAAGAGAGGTTATACATATCAATTAGGGTTCTATATTAGTTATGGAATATTAATAGTGTTTCACTATGTTACATTGCTTTTCACTGCTTCTAGCCGATGATGAGATTTTGCGTGTTAGATATTTTTCAGATGGGATCCAGTACGCCATCTGTACATAGGAGAATTTCATTCACCTAACTACTTTCAATACAATATTCACTAAGACTCTTATCACTAAAAACATAAAAAGGGATGGTAATAGCACTAATATTATAGGATATGTGTATTGTTAGAACAATAGTTCTCCCTATGGAAGGAATCATTCCCCCAAGGTTCCTCATTCGGGAAGTTACAAACATGGTGCTTATTTATACAGCTCTATAGTGTGTTATAAGTATATATTATGGGGGAACATGAAGCCCCCGTGTAATATATCTCTAATGGAGTTCTTGACATGTGACATAATGGTACTTAATCAGAGGTTCTATAAGACCATTCAACCAACTTTGAGTGGAAAAAGATCTACATTAGCAGCACCTTTAGGAGTGGGTTATTTTGTCTAGTTTTAGGTGGGTAGTTGGAGTAGCATATATAATACTAGATGAGGAGGAAGTAATACTCATGGTATCTATAATGATGATCACATGTACTTCCAATAGAACAATTTTGATCATACTAGTCCATATATTACATAGGGACATAGGTCAGGGAAATTGCATTCACTACAGCTGATACCCAAGGATCAGGCTATTGAACCACCTATAGTATGAGGTACCATTCATGTGGAATATACTATATTATATGATTTATTTGATATAGTTGAGTTAAATTTATTTATATTTTTATCTATTGAGTAATGTATCAGACTATAGATACAATATTTTTATGGTGTAATGACCCTTGATATGCTGTTAGGAGGGAAAATAAAGGGCATAAAGCAGTGTAAGAATTTTCCCCTATGGGAAGGAAGTTACCCTGATATTGGGACCTTTTTTATTGAGATGATGGTATTTTATAACATTAATGGGATAGATTATCCGGTTCTTTATCATGCCTTGGTATACTATTATTGTTGCAGGGTATTATTTCTATAAGGTATCATTTACATAACCACAGGGTAGCAGTTATGTACATAAGGGTGACTGGGATGTTTAGGTCAGCAATGTAGGACCAGAGCATCATAGGATAGGTGGAGTGGAAACCTAGATTGAAAATCTATTAATAGAGGATAAGGTTTTACAACAAGACAATTTTCCTCCAGTAGTGGATCATTTCAAGGATTTCATTCCTGACAATTTTTATGGCTTAAAACCTTAGAATGATGTATACTTTACAATTGATCTTGTTCCATGAGAAAATCCAATTTCCATTCCTATATATACGATGAAACCTACATTGATTTAGGATCTCAAGTGGCTATTAGATGATTTAAACGCTAAGAGATTTATACAACCCAATAAATCCTCTTGTGGTTCTCCCGTTCTTTTCA
This sequence comes from Viscum album, assembly GCA_963277665.1. Lineage (NCBI taxonomy): Eukaryota > Viridiplantae > Streptophyta > Magnoliopsida > Santalales > Viscaceae > Viscum > Viscum album. The sequence goes on along the minus strand of OY728152.1, from coordinate 1,450,213,360 downwards.
CCAAGAAGGTGAATGAAACTTTACATCTATGTATGGATTATAGATAGTTGAACAAGCATATGGTCAAGAATCGATATTAACCTCCTCAAATAAATGATATATTTGACTATCTCCAAGGATCTAGGGTCTTCTCTATGATCGACCTAAAATCAAGTTATCATCTGGTGTGAGTCACGCTAACATACATACCTCGTAAAAATTTCCGTAGAAGGTATGATCTGTTTGAGTACCTTGTTCTGTTATTTAGTATTATGAACACTCCTTCTATTTTCATGGCTCTAATTGATTGGGATTTTCATCCCTCGCTTGACTCTATTATTAGGGTTTTTGGATGATATATTGGTGTTTTCCCATACTCATAGATACCATTACAAATAGGTTAATATCATTCTAAGTACACTCACTGCGCATTAGCTTTACACCAAGCTTAGTGAGTGATAATTTTTTATTGAGAAAGTTCACTTATTGGATCATATCATATCAAAATTGGGAGTCTCTTTTGACCCAAAAAAGGTTTATGCTATAGTTTACTAGGAGAATCCTAAGAACAGGTTTGATATACAGAGTTTAATGGGGCCAGTTGGATATTATATGAATTTCATATAGGAATTCTCACATCCCGATTCACCTCTTACTGGACTTACTACGAAGGGTGTTAAGTTTATATGGTTAGAAGCATGCGATAAATCCTATTTGGAGTTGAAAGAGAGGCTTATCTTAGCACCTATTCTAATTATTCTAGATCCGTGTGTAGGTAATACCATATTCGATGATTCGTCATTCATTGGTATAGGAGAAGTGATGATGTAAGATAGAATAGTAATTACATATGGATCACGACTGCTAAAGTATCATGAGAGAAACTACCTAACACTATAGCATGAGCTTGAACTAGTTGTCCATGCCTTACATTTCTAGAAACATTATCTATTGGGTGAGACCTTTGTGTTGTACACAGACCACAAGAGCCTCAAATATGTCATTTCATAACATTAATTTAACTACAGAAAATGTATATGTTTTGAATATCTACAATACATTGATATTGAGCTTTCCTATGCACTGGGTAAGGGAAATGTTGTTGTAGATGGACTGAGTCGAAATACATAGGCATAAGTAGTATGGAAATCCAGTGATGAATGGATCTTAATGTCCCTCTTCTCTTGGCTGCATATGGAGTTTCATGACAGTCGTGAAAAATTATAACTATCATCCGTGACAGTTACTTGTTCCCTCTTTGAGAAGGTGAAGAGTATACAATTTTTAGATATTTAATTCTTGGTTCTCCATGAGAGTATACTAAGAGATAACATGCCTCTATATTGGAATGTTGATACAGATGACATCATGGATATTCAAGGATGTGTCTTGGTCCCTATAGATATGTGATAGGAGTCGATGAAATATTCCCATGATTCTCAATGGGATGTTAATCCAGGAATCTTGAAGTTGTATCAAGATATGTGGTGCCAGTACTGGAGTCCTGAGATGAAGTGTCAGATACTAGGCTTAATCACTAGGTGTTCGACCTGTCATTAGATGAAGGAAGAGAAATAAAGGACTATAGGCTTGTTACAATGAAATATAGTCCAAGAATGAAAATTTTAAGATGTTGACAAGGACATTGTAGTCAGTTTTCCAAAGTCACATAGATGTAGTGAAGTTGTATTAGTTTTCATTGAAAGGATGACAAAAGTGGAACACTTAATTCCTATTCGGTAGACTTTCTCAATTAATGAAATGGGAAGACTACATGTCTATGAGATCATATGACAACATGGGTTCTTGTGTACTATTTATTCAGACAGGGTTGATAGTTTCATATCACAGTTCTTTTATGGATTTCAGAAGGCTATGGGAACACAAGTTTTTCTAAGCATATATTTTCACCCGTAGATTGATGGAATATAAAAAATTATAATACAACTTATAGAGGATATGATTAGATAATGTTTCATTGATTTTTTTGGTTCTTAAGAGAATAATTTCCCTCTTTTAGTGGTCACAAATAATAATAGATTTCATGAATCAATTCAAATGGATTATTTTTGTGACTTATATGGTAAGACATGTTGTTCACCTCTATGCTGGCTGGAGGAAGGTGATGCAACAGAAGTAGGTCCTCATCTTTTTTAGGTGACTTCTAAGCATGTTTAGCTGATCAAAAGGCCTAGGGATAATAGTTAGTTTTCAATGAAATCTTATGTCAATCTCAATCAATATCCTCAAGAGTTTTGTTTAGGGATCAATTTTTGTAAAAGGTATCACCCAGTCTAGGGATTAGATGGTTAAGGAAGCAAGGGAATATGTCACCTTGTTACGTGGGGCTGTTTGAAATTCTAGATAGAGTTAGTCTGGTAGCTTGTCAATTGTTACTACCTCATAGGTTTCATTCCATGTGTGACATCTTCCATATTTCAAGGAATCATCAATATCATGATGAACCATCTCATACCTTTGATCTAGAGAATGTTGAGTTAGATGTTGATGCAGCCTTTGAGGAGTATCTATACACATCATTTAACGGGGCTCAAAGGATCTCCAAGGCTAGTTTTTCCCTCTAGTACGGATGGTATGTAAGAATAGTCACGTGCAAAATGAGACAAGGGAATGGGAGGCTGATGTACATGCCTAGTGGCCATATTTGTTCTTAGATAATGTTCCTACACCATTTGAAGGTGACCTCAGGGATGATTTCTTTTAAGGGGGATGTCTATAAGAACCCAGTTTTTCACATAGGTATGGATTATATAAATTTTCATCTAATTCATTGTTTTGGATATTATATGGATGCCTAACGTGTTAGTGAAAGTTCCTAGGACTTCTGAGGCTTTGTAAAATCCTAGATAACATCTTTTTGGGAAAACTAGGCCAAGCGCACTATTTTAAACCAACTATGTAGGAAGGCCACATGATTAGATCAAACTGTGCTGATGGTGCCTTCTTGTACAGAGCCTTACAGCATGGCTGATGCACAGTTCCCCTAATAGTTCTGCCTAAAACTACTTATTCCATTATACCCGAGGTTATCGTACAAGGTTTTTTCTCATTTTTTGAAACCATCCATAGAAACAGTTTACATTCTATTGTATGGGTAATTGTACTATTTTTCAATTAATGATATAATTTTTCCTCATCCTTCCACCTAATCTGAATTCCTTTTGGATTATCATAATTTTCTTTAATTTTGGTGCTATTTTAAGGCATATGGTCGGGGTTGAAATATATCCTTCATTTAGGATTTGACCGAGCTTTTGTTTATCAGGTAGGATGATACAAAGTAATTTCTACAGTTCTTTTTTATTTATTCTTCTCCTCTCTTTCTCTTGGCATAGTTATCAAGGTGTGAGATTTTTTCAATTTTTCTCAGATCTATGTTGGTCTATACTGAATTAGAGACCAATATTAGAGGAGGAGATTCATAAAACCCTAAGGTGGGTGGAATATAACTCATACCTCATGTTTGTTATATTTTTTAATTGTCTCCTGGGGCCCATTGATTTCATCAGGTTCAATTTATTGAATTTATATTACATTCTTATATTCATTAGAACCATATAGTCATGCTCTTTCCAAATATGTGATTAATTATTAGTGGTTACCCCCACAAATCCCTCCATAACATGTATGATTTTATTCCATAATGGGGTATTTAGTATTTGAGACATTTGATCCACTACTCAGGTGTGACTTGTATTAACCCTTATAAGGGAAATATTTTGTATATTTAATGGATTGATTTATATTTTGAATTGAATAATGGAAAGTTCCATGTATGATAAAAAATTTAACTCCCTATGTAAAGTGATTCAATTGATAATTAAATGCGGAATGGAAATTGATATGTATATTAATTATTTGACATGACTGAATTATATGTAAAAAAATAAAAATTTTCATGCCTGTAGAACCCTTTACCACGTTAATGGAAAGTAAAATAAATGACCTTAATTATTGAATATTAATTAAATGGATTTAATAAAGGTTTCATGATACATTCATTTTTACACTAATGAAATGAAAGGCTTGAACCAATTGAATCTATACATGTCTTCATTATTAAACAGGAGTGTCCTTCCTTGATCTCCCCATGGATTCTTATTGGGAATGCATTGAGCACTCAAGAAATCCATTTCAATTCAAGGATGTCGATTTCATAGGTTAATACCTTCATAAATGCCAATTCTTGTATATACATGGATGCTCAGTATGACATCATAGGTTCTATCACATATTATTAAAGGATTCCATGGATACACTCATTAGATCTAACATTTACAAGTAGGTGCCTTGGTTAAAGCCCATAGGGCACAGTCATTGCATAGCCTCGTTAAACATTGTATTATCCCCTTTGATTTGGTAGGCATATTATTTTTGAATGAAATGGAATATGATCATTATACTACAATCTTACCCTTATACAGGGCAATATTAATTCTAATTTGGAGACCCTTGAGCTCAACGTTTCCTTGTTTATTACCCTGGAACATCATTAATAAATATCATTACATGATTCATCATTAAATCATAGAACCTTCAAAAATTCTTGAATGTGGATTAGTTATAAACTAGTAACAATGAAATAATAAATTGGTTAAAGTTTAAGACACCAGATGAGGTCTGAAAACGGTAATTGGGTATTTAGTTACATTGTATTGCATTACTTAATTTATGCATGCTTATGAACTATTACATTTCCATTACATGGGATGGTGGTTATGGAGACCAATGGTGGTGGCCCACTGATATTTATCTCACACCCTCTTTAGGAACTGTTTAGTACCTGAAGTAGATTACATTATTATAGGTGATTGATAAAGGGAATATTAAAGTTTCGAACACATCATCACTTATTGTGTAGGATGGATCTTCATAACCGAGGACCAAACCAAAGCTTAGGATTCTTTGGATTGTCTTCTGATTTTCTTTATACATTTGTGGAACATGTTCTGCCTACATTATTGTTTCCATGTTTTCCAGTTTTTTGTTGACATGACAATTTATCATCGGTTACTGTATGTTATTGCAGTTATTTTTGTTATTGTTACCGGTGCCTATATTTTCCACCGTTCCTTCAATTTACTTATATTTATTCTCATATTTAACTATGTTTATATTTATTCACTATTCTACGCTTTGGTAGTGAGGGAATATTATACCAATGTTCACACCCTAGACCCTCAATATTTCTAATAAACCTATGGTGTTTGGTAAGATGCTCTTGAATCTATGTGGCTCGAAGGGCTCGGGGCACCTATTAAGTGGCATCTGGGTCCAGAAAATCACAATTTTTTAAGGATGTCCTTAATGTCATCACAGATTAGGGTTTTATTTTTAAAATGGTTTCCATATTATTTACCTGTGTAAGTCATGGAATCTCATCATTTCCTCCATAATAGTCATATCCCAATATGTTGTTTCTTCTTAACCATTTTAGACAAAATCCCCCATAATTTGGTATAATGAATCTCATAATAGAATTAGTTTTCAAAGATACTATATATGAAAATTAAAATTTCTATACAATACTAGGTTGATATTAAATGTGATTTCATTATTACAATAAAAAAGTATGTTTTTTATTTTTATATAGAATAATTATATTATGAATGTCACATTAAATTTATCTCAAGGAAGGATAATAGGACTTGAATGAATCATTATCCCACAAACATTTAATAATATTCATGTAACATAGATATAATAATGATATCACAATGTGTTTTTATTTCAAAAGCTAATAGATAGTTAAAACATATAGGAGAATCCTTAAACTTGAGTGGTGAATAAGTATACCTATCACCTCTTAATTATCACAATACACTTCAATTGTATAAATTTCATAGTATTTTCAATGATTCCACGATGTAAGAGTTTTTTATTTTAAATTATTATTCTAATCCCCAAGATTAGTGCTTTTTTTAAATAGTGTTTCAATTCCTCAGATCTAAATCATTAAACAAAAAGTGGATCCTTATGAATAAAATTATTTTTATCCATTGTTTTAACTAAACTATTCCTTTTTTCTCAATAAGTTATTTCACAATGTCTTCTTTTATCATAGATAAAACATCTTCTAGTTTATTTGAGATTTTCCATTGGTCATCTCTTTCCATATTTCTGACAAGAATAAAATTAAATCTTCTTTCCAACATATTTTTTCTTCACCTAAAATTAAATGATACTCTATCATTCTATTGTTTTTTGTTTAAGATTTCAACAATGTATACATTGTTAATTATATTTAATGGTTGATAGTTTTATATTATTAAAATGGTTTGTCACTAAATTTCCCGTCATGATTGGGTTTCTATTGATATAATCATCAAACTATCTCAGGAACCCATGGATTAATTTATTTCAATCCATTACTAAAATAAAATGTGTTGACATTCATGATAAAACATTTAAAATATGGGGGAGTTATCACAGTCATAAAAAGAAATTGACCATAAAACGTTTTCACTTTTACATTATCATATTCAGATATAGTTCCTTTAGTTTAAGCTATATCATTATTAGATTTACCAACATTACATTATATTGTATTATATTATAATTCTCAACCTAATCCCTCAAAGTAACTAGCAGATAAATCTTTAATAGTGGTTTATAAAGAGAATATGATCAACCAAATAATATCCCTCATGATTTTCAATCTAGGTGTAAAGTCTCATTCCCACTCATTCTGTGTCACAGTGATGAACGATTCGAATATCAAGAATCCCTTTTCTATGTGATTACCTATAGGTTCACATGTTCCATAGACACATCCACCTATGATTATCTAGGAATGGGTGTCTTGCTAGGAAAATGAAATACGCCACAATTTAATAATATTTTAAAATATAATCCTATATATATACATATCTCTATGGGTTTTACTAAGGCTCACTAACATTAATATCAAATTAAACTAAAATAATTTAAAAAAATAATTAAACCTTCCCTATGATTAAAACTAAAGAAACACAAGATGATCATTACTTAAATCTAAATCATTTCAGTAATAAAATATATTACATTAAATAATAAACTCAACACCCTCAGAATCCATAGTTTTAGTGTATTTGGAGACTAGACACGTAGAAACCTTATATTACAATACTTTTGAACATATCCCCATAACGTCATTATATGAGATTCTCTTCTGAACATCTTATAGGTGATACTTTTTCGTGTAACTTTAGAAATGGAAACATAATAAAGGGGTGGGCTCAAATACTCTATAAATAAAAAACTATCAAATCAAAATGTTACCTTGGTTGAGATCATATTCATAAAGTGAATCATAAGTAGGAGATACTTTTATAATTAAAAAAAATAGAATCATAAGAATTGTTCATTATTATGATTATAGAAAATGTAATCTCATATGATGATTGAATCAGTTGGCGTAAAGACCTTGAAAAATTAAGACACATAAATCCTGAGCGAGGAAGAATATCATAGTCATATATCCAAAAAGTGTTTGGTACCAACATTAGAATAAAAAATAAATATTTTTAATTAGTAATCGCCACTTATTTACCATAGTGTATTGGTCACTACACAATTTTTCCCACAGTGGATCAGGCATCACAACATTTATCCCATTTTTTTGGGTCGATAATTACTCCTCGTTTCCCCATTTCCCTTAACATGTAATGATTCACCAAAATATTTATTGAAATATATATGGACTATCCACCCACTAATGATTAACAATACACGTGCTCTGTAATTATTCATTTAATCATCTAATCATTAAAACCCAAAATAGATAATGGGGTTCATATTAAATTTTAAATTGTATTACATAAATAACTATATAAAATAAATTAATCGATAACCAATTCAATAACAAAATTAAAAATTCATAAAATATTTTAGAGGGTCATCCTACAAAAATTTCAATATCCCCTTTGATATAAAGAGGGAAATATAATCCATAGTTGAGATAATTTTTTTGAAATGAAATGAATTTTTGATATTTTCAAATACATTTTTTAAAAACCTAGATTGAAATAAAGATAATAAATCCTAGCATTAAAAATAAAAAAATAATAGTACGAAGATATTATAAATTGATAAACACATGGACAATAATATGTGGAATGAGGACACTATTGGTAAGTGAAAACTTAGTCTTCAAATTAATATTCACTTTTGAGATAAAGGTTCCTTATGGCTAACATCATACATTAATATGAGAATGAAATCAAGAAGGATTTTTTGAATGAAAATTTAAATTTTGAAAAAATATATATAAGTGAAAGAAAATTAAATGGTAAATAAATTAATAATTTTAATATTAATGTTTCAAATTTAAAATAAACCATAAAACTCAGTCAATGTGAGTTGAGTTTCTAAGGACTCTTCTAGTAATGCAATTAATGGAGTAAGAAAATTTTTAATGGGGGTTTTGTGATAAAAATATAAATCCCTTGAATGAAATATGAAATACCACATAGTAAGATCACAAGTACGAATATATGTAACTTATAATAAGATATCTTCAAGAAGAATAATTGAAAGTCATTGAATGGGAATTGTGAATACAAAAACCATTAAAACATGAGGTGTATTTAAATTAATACATCTTGATATAGAGATATTAAAATTGGGATTAATTAACTAAGAATATAATGTATTTAATGATAAAATAACTCAATTATGTATCAACTACAATAGATAAATGAAATTGTGTGAAAAATATAATACATGTCTGAAAGATAAGAACATCAGAAAAAACCGTTACCCTAATTCAGATTCGTTGGGTACAAACACAACAAATACTAAATAATTATTTTAATTTTATTAATTTCATACCTGAGAAAATTATTCAAAACTATAACCACTTAAAAACTCATCGATAATTATTCTGTATATACTTTCTAGTTAGATTTTCAATATTTTCTCATATCAAAAGTTTATAATTTCAAGAGTTTAAACCGGTTTATTAGGGACATAGTCATAATTAATTCTTTATCTGAAGTTTATATATTAAAAATAATTATTGTTATTGTGGGTGATGATTATAATGAGTTATGATGTTTGAATTTACATTCAGGATTTTTTTATCATTTCCCTGGTAAACGAAATCGATAATGAGAATATATTATTTATTTTTAACACATGGAAAGTGTTTTCTTAGTTAACGAATTGAATATTGATATAATAATTACATAAAAATAGTATTTACTTAAATATTTATATCAAATTTAACTATTAATTAATTTTTTTAATCATACCTGATATAATTTAATATCATCATTTAAGTAGGTGGTATAACACACCCAATCATGAACATATCATGATTAATGGCTGATTATGAAGTGTCATAGTTGAAATATCATTATAATAGTGAAATAATGTAATTATATACTGATTATTCATGTGATATATTAAAATTATAAAAATTAGGAGAAGAGTAAAGGGATACAAAATAATTACATATTATCAATAAATTTTACTTTTCTCTTAGTTTACTTTTTTACGGTTAAATTTATAACATCTATTTTCATTCATATCATTAAGTGGTTGTTATATTATAATTTCAAGAAAACAATTCATAATATAAAAAATTAACCTTTAAACCCATTATTATATCCAATGATAAGAAGTGGAGTTTTAAAAAATATATCCTACCATAGAGGCAGGTCTCAAAACCTACACATGGTAGATGATTTTGTTTCCCCTAAAATGGGAGAAACTTATAATATATTTTAAAATTTTTAAAATCTAAAATATGTTATAAATATAAAACTTATTTATTTAGATAAATATTATGGCCAAACGTGTAAGGTGGTAAAATATAATGAAACATGATTCTTTGTGGAGGAATTAGACCTCACACCCACACAAATGTTACTTTTTCTTTTCCACGTGGGAAAAGGGAAGTGTGGTTAATGTTTGTCCCAAAATTAGAATAATATATAAATATAATAGTGAAACTGATGTTATAATTTTTATGTGTTTTTATTTAATTTTTTTTATGAACAACTACACATAAAGAAACGGATAATATAAAGAGACGATAAGAACTTATACATCACCTTTTTGATTATATCCCTCATAATGGGGGTGAACCCCTTAAGGTATGATCTATTGAGAAGAACCAAAGCTCTTTATAATGGATATAATATTTCATTAGAGGTTTTGATAAATTTTGTGATGAAATTAGAGAGTTGTTGCATGAGGTGAAGTGTGGAGTGGGGATCCACATTTATAAGTGAAAACAGAAAACATTTTTTTAAATAACCATAAAACATCAATAATATGAATCCACTCTCTAGAAATGTGTATCCAAAATCTGAGAAATAATGGATCGGGGAATATATAAAGTTGATATTTCTAAAAAAAATTCACACATGTTTTAAACATCTTTAAATCCATTTTCTATTTGAATTATTATGTTTTCCTTTTTATATATTACTAAGATAATTATTTTTCAATAATGTAACATAATATTTTTGTCAAAAAATAATGTGGGTCTTATTAGATAATTTTTAGTTAGAGATTGTAAAATTTTTAACCTTATTTTATGTTTCAATTTATAAAAGTATTACAATTTTATATAAACATAATAAGTTATTAATATATTGAAATAATATTTAAGAAAAGTATTAATTGCGTTCTAAAATATCAATTAGTGGTTTGAAAAATAATATCAATATTTGAAAATGTATAATGAAAATTATAAAATAAAATTTTTATCAAGAATATGGATTCATAAATTTCTACGTCATAATGTCATATTAATAATGGCATAAAATCTCCAATGTTAGTAAAAAAAATGTTATTTCACTACGCATCAAAAAATACTATTTTTTAAGAAAAATATCAACACTTTATAGTAAGAAAATATTGTTATTCTGAATTCAATTTTTTTACCTTTTCCATTTTCCATTATAATATATATATATTTTTCTTTTAAATAAAATTACAATGAATTTTGAAAATTAATATTAGAGGAAAATAACATTTTAAAATAATAGTTTTTATTCTTAATTTCTTCAAAATATTAATAAAAAAGGATTAATCAATCAATATTATATTGAAGTAGCTTTATTTTTAAAAAATAATATGCTTAATTTTTTTTAATAAATAGAAAAACCCATAAAAATATAGATAATTAAAAATAATAACGAGTTATCTAATTTGTATAAAATAAACTATATATGGATATACATATTGACATATTTCATAATTCAATCACACAATGGAAAAAATGACTATTTTTAATGATATTCGAATATCGTCGCAAATATAATTAAATATGCAGTTATTTGCGATAGAAGAAACAACCCATCATAAAACAATTTGGTGCATGTTCCCACCACAATGTGTGATAGAGTATTTGCGATTGGAGTTGGTTCCCATCAAAAATACCATTGGTAAATTAATGTTATTTATGACATGACAATTGTCCCATCATAAATAAAATTAGACAATTATTCTTATATGTGATGGTCATTTGTGCTTGTTATAAATACTCTGTTGGAAATTGAGTATTTCCAATGGGTACCATCACAAATAACTTTTTATCTGCTGCCTTAGTTATTTACTATGAGAACTATTTGTAATGGGTACCGTCACAAATAGTAATATTTGAGACGGGAATCCCATCACAAATAGTCCATTAACTATTAATCTAACTTATATATAACCCCTTTAATTTTCCAATCCATTACCTATTTTAGATTCTCCCAACTCTACATTTCACTTATTCTCTTCATTAGTTCCATTTGATGTTTAAATATTTACATGGAAGAAAATTTTGAGGTTTAGAGCACGGAAAAGATTCATTTTTGAGATATTTATATAATATTTTTATGTATTATTTTATTTATTTTCTTTTATATTAGATTTTATTATTATTAATTTGTAGTAATTATAGTTATTTAGAAGAAATTATTTATAATTAGAAGTAATTATTTATATTTTTTGTTGTTACATCAAATTAGAAATATCTATGTTTCATTAAGAGTAATGTTTTTAATTAAAAAGTATACAGTTTTAATTTTTAGTAATTAGTTATAATTATCAGTGAGAGGGAGTTACTAATTGTAAATTCTAATAATTGATAAAAAGTATTAATTGTAAAGAATAGTAATAATATAGATATATTTTTAATAAGAACATATAATTTAGAGTAATGATTAATAAATTATAGAATCTAGTAAAAATGAATGTTAATCCACAATAATTAGTAATTTTTTTTATTAATTAGTAATAATTAATGGTAAATCACTATAGTTTTTTAGAATTAGTGTTATCATTAAAAATTATAGGGAATTAGTAATCATTTGTAAAAATGAATATTAAATCACAATAATTAATATAAATTAACTATAATTAGTATTAATTAGTGATAAATTACTATAATTATTATAAATTAGTGGTAATAACTAAAAATTAGTAAAAATGGGCTTTAATAATTAAAATATACTCATAAATAATAATTATTACAAAAAAATTAAAATAAGTAGTAATTAGTAAAAATTAGTAAAAATTATTGGTAATGACTAAAAATTCGAAAAAATTAGCGATGAGTTGTGAAAATTAATAATGAGTTGTGTTAAAGTGGTATAATTAGTAATAATTACATTTAATTACGTATAATGTATGGTAAATCACTATAATTATTAAATATTGGTGGTAATTGTTAAAAATTATTGTTAAATCACTATAATTGAAAACATTTATTTTTACTGAGTAAAAATTATTCAAAATTAAAGGTAATTTGTATAAATTAAACAAAATGAACATTAAATCACTATGATTAAAAAACATTAATATTAATTAGTAATAATTAGCTGTAACTTGTAATAATTTGCAATAAATCACTATTAGTATGAAAAATTAATCACAATTAGTACAAAAAGAGTGATAAATCACTATAATTAATTAAAATTAGTTAAAATTTTCTATTATTAGTAAAAGATAGTGGTAAATCACTATAATTATTAAAATTTAATAGGAATTAGTAAAAATTAGTGATAAGTTAGTACAATATGTAAAATTTAACAGTAATTAGTAAAAATTAGCGATAAAGAATCGATAAAAAGAAATAATTAGTAAAAACTTATAATATTAACTCGTATTTAGTAAAAATACTAAAAATGATTTTTAATACATAAAAACTAGTAAATATTAATGATGATTTGTATCAATTAGTAAAAAGTTACAGAAAACCAGTAAAATTAGTACTAATTAGTAGTAATTCGTAAAAAATAACGATAAATCACTATAATTATTAAATATTGGTGTATCTATTAAAAACAATCATTAAGTATATTTATGAATAAAATGATACCATTAATCAATGAAAATTATTAAAAATTACTAGTAATTAGTACAAATTAGTAAAAATGAACATTAAATCACTATAATTAATAATAAAATAAATGTTAACTAGTAAAAATCAGTTATAATTATTAAACATTAGCGATAAATCACAACAATTATTAAAAATATGATGTAATTTGTATAAATTAGTAATAAATCACTATAATTAATGTAAATTATTATAAATTATCTATAATTAGTTAAAATTAGTTATAAAACACTAAAATTATTAAAAATTAATTGTAATTAGTAAAAATAAGTGATAAATTGCTAGAATTAATAACTATTGATGATAATTATTAAAAATTAGCTATAATTTACTATAATTATTTTAAATTTGTAGTAATAAATTGTAATTTGTAAAAGTAAGTGGTAATTTATAAAAATATCAATAAAACTAAATAATTAATAGAAATTAAAGAAAACCTGTAATTAGTAAATATTTGTAAAAATATTAGAAATGAATAAATATTAGTAAAAGTAAACATTATTTTGTAAAAATCAATGAAATGTAGTGGTAAAGCAGTAATTAGTAATGAATAGAAGAAACTAAGAAAAATTAATCGTAAATCAGTATAGTTAACTAATATAGATGGTAATTATTAAAAATAAATATTATATCCCATAAAATATAAAAACATTACAGGTAATTAGTCAAATTTTCTAAAAATATTCTTTAATTAGTAAAAAATTTTATTAATTAATAATAAGTAGTGTTTATTTGTAAAAATTATTAATAAATAGTGGTTATTAAAAATAATTAGTGGTCACTAGTATTAATCATTAATAAATATTGGTAATTAGTGGTACTTTGTGATAATTTGTGTTAATTAGTGATATCTAATAATACATAGTATTTTTAGTATAAATTACTTGATTACTAAAATTAAAATATGTAGTAAATTTACAGGTGATATAAAATTAGAAATTTAGACTTGGTTGGCATAAATTGTTGAAATGGAGAATTTTAAAATGGTTGGAATAAATTAGATTCATCACCCAAAGGTTGTAAAATATATGATTTACACCATTCTAGTAATTTATAATATATTTTATTACATTACATTTAACTATTAAAATAAAATGATGAAATAAGTGGTAAATATTTTTAATTTGCACTAATTGTTGTTATGTTTTTTTATAATTTAATATAATGTAATAAAATATGCTATAAAATACTAACAAGGTGAAAATCATAGATTTTACAATATTCAAGAGATTATAATTGACTAATTTATGTCACTCATGTCAAAAAAATTTCATTAGGTCGTTTGAAACCGGTAAAGATAGGTTGTGAAACATCTATAGAAGTAGAAGTAGCAGGAGGGGGAGAGGTGTTGATGATAATACATGGTTAGAATAAATTTGTGTAATGTAAAATTTGGACATGGTTGGAATAAATTGGTTTTATAACTTACATATTTTAAAATATATTATTTACATGTTTATTGTAAATCATAGAATTTTCAATTTTTTGTTGATTTTAAATGATCAATTTCTTCCATCGATGTCCAAATTTATCATTAGGTCCATAAAACCCAGGAAGTTATGATATGATTCTTCAATGGTAGAACCACCAATAAGTGGATGAGAAGCATCAATGATGGGACATGGTTTGCATAAATTAAGTTAGTGAAATATTTTTACATGGCTGACATAAATTTTTTTGTCACCTGAATGTTGTAAAATAAATGATTTACATATTTTTAGTAAAAAATAGAATTTATAGTCTTTTAGTGATTAGAAATGACCAATTCATTCCATCCATGTCCAATGTTTTAATTAAGTTTCCATAATCAGGGCAGGTAGGATGTGGCGTATTGAGTGTAGAAGTAGTAGGATAAGCACATGCATCGATGGTAAGAGAATCAACACAAACAAATGATAGAGGATATGTGATAGTTATTTTCAATCATAAATATTTAGGTTCAATTATTAAAAATTAGCGATAAATTAGTAATCATTAGTGACAAATTAGTAAAAATTAAATTTCAATCACTATAATTATTAAAGATAATTGGTAATTATAAACAAATAATAAAAATTAGTGGTAATTAGTATATATTAGAAACAATTTACTGCAAATCAATATAATTATTAAAACGTAATGGTAATAAGAAAAAGTCAGGGGTAATTAGTAAAAAAAATGAAAAATAGATAAAATTGAAAATATTTACAAGTAAATTATATTTTATTAAATTTCTATTTATTTTTGAATTATCTTTATCTTATATAAAATTATTCATAAACAGTCTATTTATTTTAATGTTTTAGATAAATATAGAACAAGGTATTCGAAAAAAGTTATTATCACAAGATCTTGATCGGATAAATCACCACAATAATCAAAATTGGTCTGATATAAATCATATATATATATTGAGGGAGTTGATTTTTTTTATCATTTGAATCATAAAACATGAATTTGTTTTTGAAAGGGACTATTAAGTGTCCATGTATGAAATTCTATATGAGGAGGTTTGAGGCACTTTAAAACATTGGTGGTCATTTATTGTGTTTCGATTGTCGAACAGATTATATTTATTGGTTTGAACATGGTGAACATAGTTCTAGATAAGATATTAATAATTTGGTTCCAGATACAACATGGTTTCAAAGTTTTGTATATTATGTGGCCTGTTAATATTTTAAATAAACTAAAACTCATGATGATAATGACTTATGTTCAGTATTGGAACCATCTCAATTTTATGAGGTGTTGAAGTCATCTAAAGATGCATTATATACTATTTTTAAGATAAGAAATTTTGTGGCGGATTCAAATTTTTTTGCTATTAAATCAGATAATGCAATGTTGAATTGTTGTTTAGATATGATATTCTCTTTGGTTAAAAAACTATTACGAGAATTAAATGAGTTTCTTATGCATATATAATGGATAGAGAGAGCCCAGATCATAATTTGGGTCATTATTATAAAAATATTCATGCACGTTCAGGCGATTAAATATTATTATATTTTGAAAGTGAATCATTGGATATTTGTCCTACATGTGTATAATCGAGGTACAAAGAGACTCAAATAGGGAATTTTGGATTGATTTATATAATACCATTGTAGGATTTCCGACTAACACAAATATTGTTTTGTTTATTTAGGTCTAAGAACAGAACATCATTGATATCATGGCACAAATACAATATTCGAAATGGTAAAATCTTAAACAACCCTTGCAATAGTGATTCATGGAAAAAAATTTACCATGTCGATCTATCTTTTTCTTGAAAACACTAAAAAGTGAAATATGGTATTTTTACTAATAGTTCTTGTCTATTTGGTTCTTAAGGTAGTCAATATTCTTATTGGCCCATCATTATAACCCCATTAAACATTCCTTCTTAGATACTGAAGAATAATCCACATATATTTTTGACCATATTAATTCTATTACTTTCAAAAAAATATTATTGATGTTTTTTTTGAATCTTTTGATTGATGATTTAAATTGAATATGGGATAAAGATGTTACTATATATGATTTCATTGTGAATAAATATTTCCTATTGAATGATGCACTTCTATGGACTATTAGTGAATTCTTGGAATATGAAATGTTACCTGGTTGGAGTAAACATGGTCCACAATCATATCAATACTATATGAGAGGAAAAAAGGGTTTATACTCATCAATGGAAAAACCCCATGTTTTTTTCGACTTTCATTGAATATTTCTTAATTATGGTCATCATTTTTAGAGGAACACATATCATTTTAGAGAAGATAAAATCTAAAGAGAGAGACATCCAATAATGATCCCTAGTATTGATTAAGAATTTATTTTCTCTTAATTGACACTCATTACATTTAGACTGACTACAAACCAAAAAAATAGATGGATATGGGAAATAATACAACTAAATATAACATAGAAATTTTTATGATCTCTCATATTATATTTATTTTTTATCCCATAACTGGTTGAATTTCGTACATATTGAGAATAAATATTTTGATAATATATTTCATATAGTGTTGGACACCCATAAAAAGTCAACAGATAATGTAACAGAACAATTAGATATTTCCCAAATATGAAGGTGACCAAAACATTTTTTTATTTAATATGTTAGTTCATAGATGTTAATAAACTCAAAAGAATATTATACATTTTTGAATGAAAACAATTAAATATTTTTTCAATGGATTTCGGATTTGAGACCACCATATGCTTTTGTTTCTAATTTTTCATGGTGTGTTAGAAAGAGTAATACTACCTGAATAAATAGTCACGATTGTATTATTATATTTTAATGAATTACATTGATTGGTTTAATAGAATTATTTAATTCTTATATTTGGGATGTCATAATAGAAATATCATATTTTTTCCAAGTCATACGTGAGGTGAAAAAAGACCAAGATTCACTTAGTAGATTGCAATAGGATGTTATTTTAATTTCATATAAACTGGAATTTTTTTATGGATATTTCTGATTTAATGGAATTTTTTTTCTATAGGCTTTATTTGACTTTTATGTCATGTCTGATGAAATAATGGAATAGTGTTATCTGGGATAGAAATATAAAAGGATGTTTAAATGTCTTTGTTTTGATACTGATAGAGGATTGTGTTTTCATTCGTGCCATAGAATCTGTGATATTCAATATAAAAGTATCCTTGAAATTAATGAACAATTTTTAATGACTCGTCAAGAACACAAAATATATTATACCAATTCTTGGTTTTATCATGTGATTTAATTGATTGGTGGAGTATTATAAAAATGAAATCCTGTTAAAATTGGGTTATTCAAAGTGAATGTGGTTCAATTGAAGTGCTTGTAATTGAATTGTTTTTCAAGAGAAATCTCCAAATACATATTCTCAATAAATATACATGAATATTGATGATGATACACTATAATTAAGGGTTGATAGTGATGATGATTCTGATGATGTAATATATGAATTTCAATTATAAAGTGATGACAGAGCTCAAACATCTATGGAAATTGATGAAAATGAGGAGGAATATGAAGATATTTTCAATGTCATATATAAAGATGAGGATGATGACACTGAATGAAACAATTTCTTATTTGTTATAGTAAATAAATAAATATATATATATATATATTATACTCATATTTAATTATTTTATGAAAAAACTGTTTTCTTGTTTAACTTGGTATATGAATCTTATGATTACATCTTCAATGAACTCTAGGATGTCGTGCCACCTGGTGATAATCCTTGAGATATTTCATCATAATATGAGGTTCCTAAAATTTTTCATTAACTTGTAGGGGTTCTGGTCTTGTGAAATTGATGATTTCTAACCTTATTCTCAAGCGATGACCACATCTTGACCTCAATTCATTCATTCACAGGTATGTTCAGTTGTGTGTTTTTTAATTTTTATTATATTCATTAATTAATTTGTTCAGTAATTGTTTGATTATTTGTTCAGTATTATTTTCACATTTTCTCAAATAGGTTTTGGGAAGGGGGGTGCTATTATATGGAGATATTTTTCTAAGTCATGGGTGACATGTGATCATGTTCCCATTGAAGTTAAATAGTGCATGTTTGGTCACGAGAAGGTAGGTAAATAAATAATAGTTATTTTTAAATTTATTTAACTAGTAACTAGTTATTATTAAAAAAATACATGGTTTATAGTATCACGTCGTGGATTAAATGATGATTTCTATGAGGGAGTCCTGTGAGGTATGTATTCCATGGCACGATCATTTTTTTAAGAATATTTATGGAGGAGATTTATCAAGAAGGTGGGAGTCATATATTTTTACTAGACTTGTTTTCCCATTGACCTAATTATATCTCATCTCAGGTTTGGATTCATTATGTTCATAATGAATTATATAATGTTTTTATATAAGAGTATCATTAGATATGTAGAACTTGTTGAGGCAGGTGATGACAAATTATAATGGTAGTCATAAATTTAGTAAGCATCAATGACAAATGGAAAGTACTTTTTTATTATTTATTTAATACTCATATAAGAATTTGAGCATCCCAATATTATTGAGTCTGATGTTTATAAGAGGATAAATTGTGATCATGTTAATAGAGAGATTATATGTATTTTATAGCATTATAATGTGGTTAGTATAATTTGTTTTGAGTTTAAAAAATAAATAAAATTAATAATTTAACAATTTTAAATTTAAATTTCAATTGAAGGTGTTATATGAGGTGATGAATTTTCCTAAAGAAGATTATATTCACATTGATAATAAGATTCAAATCACTATTTCCACAACATTTGATGACATAGCATTGATTTAGCTCATATAACATGTTTACATATGGGCTGAGTGGTTGGTATTGATTCTTAACTGACTTGTGGATGTTTTTATGGTACAACTACTCAGTCGAAGTCCAGATAAAGGGGATCTTATGAGGAATCATCATCATCAAGATCATAGTATGAGGAGATGTGAAGGGGTCTGAGTGAGGTTAATGAGACAATGCGTATGGAGTAGGATGAGATCTGTCTACAACAATAGAAGTATCAAGTGAATATGTGATGATGAAAAGTCCAACATAATGATTAAATGGAGCATCTTATTTAGGGATTAAGGATGTTGTTACATCCCCCTCCTCTAATATATAACCCTAACCCTAACCCTCCCCCTCCCCCCTTCATAGCGATGGATACATTGTTGAAATATTTAATATGTTAGAATTTAAATAATTTTTTATTATTATTATTTTATATGTTTACAATTATATTTATTACAATATTTAAAATAATTTTATTTCTATTTTTTAATTTATTAAAATTATTTGTGATGAATGTTTTGACAACTGGTTATTTGTGAAGGGGGTCTTGTTTCATATAATTTATTTTTCATTTGAGTTACTTCTATTTATATATACTAAATCACTGACTGGGTTTTAATGGTATAAATATATCATAATGTTTCATGAAGAGTAAGCAATTGAACACATTGATTATCTATGATAAATTTATAGTGAAATCTTGGGTCATTACACATAAATATTATGTGTTCTTATGGAATATAGATTCTCATGGGGTTAATTTTGGGTCTTTTTATTTATATATATCATTCATATACTTAATTGGTGTAATTTCTATATATATTTTTTATTTTAATAGCTATTATACATTTTTATCAACAATAGACTGTGAAAAATATGGATTTTTAGAGTCCTAAAATAGTTCATTTGAGTTTTATGCCAATTAATTTAGGTATCGAAAATCCTTAAAATGAATATTTGGTTTATTTTTAGGGGGTAAATTTACTGAAGTTGGATGGTTCAATATTATACTAAAATACTAATCACTATCTAGTGGAAGTTGACATTTTTCTTTTGTTAATTGGTTTTTTGATGGAGAATTGTGTATCAATGGTGATAATATTTTAGATTGGAGAATTTTTTATTGCTAAAGGTTGAATCTGGGGGATAGTTTTTAGAATTAATATTTTGAGTCTATATTTTGAAATATTTTTTTATTAGTAGTTTTTCTCAATGATACTAAAAGTATACTGTCAAATGACCTTTTTTATTTTCAATGCGAGATTTAGAGTTTTGAAGTTTAGGGTTAGGATTATAGTACTAATTCATTATTCTTAAAATATGTTGGTTAATGTTGAGTGAGGATCTTGATATTATAGGTTATACATCATATTAATATACTGAGGTATATAAACTTTCTATTAATGGGTACCTCTAATGAGATGATTTTTTTTGTAATTGTATTGTCTCGTATTGTTAGTGGATATTTTTTTTGGATATTATATTGATTATTTTTAGGACCAAGGACTGAGACCGAGTGCAATTCTAAGGCCAGGTGTGCCCAACATAAATATTTTAAATATATTAAAAATATTAAATAACACATGAACATAGTTATCTTGAAAAAGTGTAATAAATATAGAATAGGGTCCAAGAGCTATAATTTGGGTCACTGTAATATTTAGAATGTGATTTTTACCTTGGTTACGTCATAACCATTGTTACCACAATATGTTTGTGAAAAGGTCATCACATGTGTAAATAGTGAAAACAAATTATGTAATTAATTTTTTTAATTAATTTTTATATACAAAGACCAAATTCCTTTTTAAATAAATGGATATTCATTTTGTCTTTGCATTTAATGATAATCCATGTAGACCAAAAATTAATTAGATGATAGATTTCTTGGAGCACAATGATAGATCAGGATCAGATCATAGATCATCACCCCAATGGAGTTCGTAGATATTTTCAAAGATGTAAACACAACCATTCTTCCTCAATGATCGATCCATACTATAGATATGATGTTTTTATTTCTAATTTATATCATGATTATTAATACTAAACAAATGAAGATTAATTCTTGAATAGAATTGATACACACATCGCCTATAGAATTTAATTTATTCAATTGTTCATTTCATTATAAATATTCCCCTCTTCTTTCATCTTCTTCTACAACAATGTATTGATGAAAAATGAACATCAACCACGGTTTATTCCCCAATTTTTGTGGTAGATTTATTTCTCCCATATTTTCTTTATGCATTCATCTATGGAATTATTTTTGGCCAATAGTTTGACAAATACATTGTTTCTGATAATTATGCGATCATTATTCGGTGTAATAGATCACAACCGCATGTATAGAATGTGATGGTTCTTTTAGATCGAGGATTGACTAAAATAGTGGTTAGATTGAAGGAGAATGATACCAGATCAAGGGTTATTCTAATCCCTGGGATACACATGACTTTTCGACATCAAAGGTTTTGTTTCTGATGTTTTTTTGAGGAATGATTCTAGAAATCGAGTAGAGAAAGGTTTCAATCAACCAAGATCATAGATTTATAGAGAGATTTTCTATGAGGATAAATGTTTGAAAACTCTAAATTTGGAAAAATACCATGTAACACACTGTGTATATCAGGATAACACATCTTGTAGTGCCCATTTAGTAGTGTATTGGGTTTCAAGATTAAGATAACAATCACACAACATATACCCATATAAAAAAGAATGTGAACCCATCCCAGTTGGCTCAGTGTGTACTTTGGGAAGTATATATACACTTTCAATGTACACTGCATGAGACCACACTATGTTCTTGGACATAGACACATCATGGTGTACATGGACCGGTTCCCATACATGGCCAACATACACTTAAACAATTGGGATAAACTTGCAGGATAACATGTGTCTCAACACATGGTGTACATATTCTACAAACCAAGTATATGGATACATAAGTGTCATGTGAGGATCTCCCACATGGGCAATCATGGGGATAGCTAGACATAATGTGTTCCCACTCGTACATGTTGTTTACACCCTTCAAGAGTGTTTAAAGCTCTTTGTTTTTTTATTTTTGACCTATATAGCTAAAGGTCGTTCCCTTTGTTCTCATCCTTGAAGGTACAATTTGACATTACATCTACATCACAGGATTGTGTAACCCTCTAGACACCAAGTCTTAGATAGAGTTATCAAGTCCCTCCATGAGAATAGAGTGAGACCCCCTATCACCTTTGTTCCCTAGATGGGGTTTGTTGAATTATTGTGACCTCTCCACAGATAGTGTTGATCCTATATCTAGTAGGATATATCATTAGGATTTTTTTTATCATTAACCGTTGATACCCTCGGTATTAATTTGATCTAGATTGGATTTTTGGTTTCCTTGAGTGGTTCTAGGTATGACCCCCTATCTATCTATTAGGATCATTTTGTCCTATTGAGCTTCTATTAGGTTGGACCCATTGATCTACACCTCTTTATTGAGTGTATTTGATGATAGAATAGATCTTAGAGTGGATTCTACTGGAACAATTATTTCTTTGAGTGTAATCATATGGATGAAAGTTGGTTATGACGGCCTAGTGGAGGGGTGTATTTTGTTAGTATATATTTGTGTGAATATTATACATTGACTTTATATATTTTTTTAGATAAATCTAATTGGTGATTTGGGTTTAGTGTATTTAGGGTGTACTAATTAGTTTTGTTATACTCACCCCTTCATGTGATTTGACTACACATGTAATGTCTTAGGCTGATGACGACACATTTGATGGTGTCCTGAGAGTTCACAGAGTGGGTGGGGGTGTATCTAGAGTTTTTTAGACCATTTTTTATGGGGATATTGATTTTTTCTTAGTCCCCCCATTGGAGTAGTTTGGATTATTTATGGTTTTGGTTAGACCTGTATTTTCCCCCTTTTTGAATTTTAGTACATTATTATTGTACTTTATTGTGGGATCTCAGATATATACATGCATTGATTCAGTTTTATTACATTTTAGAATTTTATGGTATTTAATATATGTGTTTGTGTAAAAATACTTTAGTCTAATGAATATCATTTGGGGATATTACTACTCATCGCTGGTCACCAACCCCTAGACTATTATAGGTAGGATAGGGGTGGGCACAGGTCAGACCTCGGTGGGTTGGGTCATGATAGAGTGGGATTAAAGAATTCGGTTCTAAATTTTGACTAGAGTCGGTGATATTGGATTATGTAAAGAGTTTTGAATGACTAATCTTTGGATTTTATGCTTTGTATTCTTATGTTGGTGTAGCGACCAATGTATCCATACACCAGGTCTCTGATCACCTAACTTTAGACTCACTGCATGTAAACATTGGTTGGTGGGAAACTTTTTGAAACATAAATAACATAGTACTGGACTTTTCCACGTCATTAATGATTCAAATCCCCAGATACAGTCTTTTGACCATGGTGCACCTTGTTTTATTTTAGGATGCCACCACATAGACAACCATCCAAGATTTTATTCTGTGATAAGGAGAATTATCATCATAGTGATGAGCCATTGATATAGGGGTTTTTACCAGAGATCGAACATTCAATTGGTTTTGAATATATGACACCAAGTGTTGAAAATAATCATTAACTTCAATTACTAGAACAAGATGCACACAAGTTGGGTGTGATTCAAAATTTTTAGAGGAATTAACCTCCTAGGTTTTGGGATGATCTAGAACCACATGGTACAGATTCATTGATAGATGTAGTAATTGATATTTTCCTCCTTATGAGGATACTTGAAGATCAGATGGAGGTCCTCACAATGATTCTTCTTCAGGGATCTCCTAGGTCATGGTGGAGCATGGTGGCTCCATCATTGGATGAGATAAATCTCTCCTATATAATCTTTGATAATCTATTAATGGATTATTTTTTTTCATCAACATTGTGATCAGTACACATTAAATAGATTCTACATCTGCAGAAGGGTAGTACAACCATGATAGAGTTATGGGTGAGTTTTACTGATCTCTCATGCTTCCCCATGAATATGGTATATGACTATTTGTTCATAGTTTGGACCTTTGAATGGGACTTGAATCAGGATATCATGGATTCAGTGTTATCCTTGTGCATTCCCACCTATGCTAGAGTTCTTGAACAAGCCTTATTAGTGGAGAGATTCTTAATAGATATGTAACCAGTAGAGGGATCCCAGTAGTTGAGATATTGGTAGTAGGTAGCTAATGGAAGTCACAGGGATAGAAGCATTCCATACACATCATGTGTAGATTCTAGGACTCAGGAATAACATTGTAGGGATCTAAAGGTAGATTGAACCATCTAAGGGAAATGAGGTGTTTTTTTGAAAATTGTTACGGAAATCTGTATCAAGATTGTATGATTGATTGTACAAATTTTCATAATATGGTCTAGGTATCTCCAAAACAACTATAAACGGAGTAGAGTGGTCCACAAGGAGGTTGATGTGGAAGAGGTGTTGGCATGACAACATGAGGTGGTAAGAGGTTTTCCCTATTACCACCACCACCACTAGGTGGTCTTTACCGAGATGATGCATTTGATCGGTAGGGATGCTTCAAACTACAGGCTTTGGAGACCTATACCCCTTAGGATCCATGGATGAAATGAGGTATAATATGTGTCATTTATACTTTATCTACATTGCATATTAAAAATGGTGTTAGTAATTATTTATTTTGTACTTCTCCAGTTTTAAACATTGAGACTCCACTTGAGCCATTGTCTAGACCCATGTGGTTGGAGTTCCAAACAGGTGGTGGATCATTAATTTCACCCTTGTGCCGACAGTGATACATGATTCTTGGAGGCTCATGTTTTATATGAGATTTATTAATTGTATCAATGAATCCATTTGACATCATCTTAGGTATGGATTTGATATCCAGAGTTCAAGCCCATATTGACTATTTTATGTTGGGGTTGAAGTGTTACCATAATGAGAGAAAATAGGGTTTCTTTTATTGGAGAAAAAAATATTTTTTAGATTAGAGAGATATTAAGATAAAAAATTGAATCCTATTACTCACCAATTGCATAGTATGACCCTTGGAGTAGTGTCTTCTTTGAGATGTCAGTTTCTTGTAGTGGTGGTGGAGTATGAAGATATATTACCTGAGGACACATTAGTTTTACATCCCAAAAGTGAGATATAATTCTGAAATTACATTCATCCTACTATGTAAATGATATATTCACCAATATATTGGATGTCACTTGCTGAGCTTTGAGAACTGAGGAAGAATTTAAGGGACTTGCGGGAGAAGGGCTTTGTGGGACATAACTTATCCACCTCAGAAGCCCTAGTGTTCTTCTCCAAGAAAAAGTACAAGAGAATGAGTTTATGTGTGGGTTATTAAATCTTTAAATAGTTGACCATGGAGAAAAGCTATCCATAACAAGGGATAGATAAACTGTTTGATCAATTGAGATGGGTGTTCTGGTTCTGGAAGATTGAGCTCCGATCAAGTTGTTACCAGCTGCGAGTATGAGGGAAGGATATACCAAAGATGGCCTTCAGATACATTTATGGTCACTATGAGTACTTGGTTATGTTATTCAGGGTGAATAATGAACAATTAGTGTTCATCGGACACATGAACTATGTCATTCAGTATTGCTTACGACATTTAATAGTGGTCTTTTTCTATGACATCCTAGTGTATCAAGTATCTATAAAAGAGTATGCAAGACACTTGGGTATGGTCCTAGACACACATTCAGATAACTATATTTATGGGAATATCTCTAAGTGTTAGTTATGGTTTTGAGGGGTCCACATTGTAGGAAACATAATCTCAAAGGTTGTAGTTTCTGTGGATCAAGAAAATTTTGATGAACTATTTTCTAGGGACCTTCCAAAGTGTGCTACGAAGGTGTAGAGTTCCCCTTGGTAGGAGAGGTACTATAAGAGAGTTGTACCTTATTTATCAAGAGTGGAATCACCATTAACATCTTTGAATCATGATGGGTGTTCATTAATGTGGAAGGAAAAGGATTCATATATTCTTTAAGGAGCTAAGACAGAGGTTGACGAGTGCTCATATATTGAGGTTTTTAGAGGAGGGTGTCAATTACATAGTGTTATATGAAAATTACGGACTAGACACAGTTGTGTTTTGATATAGAGGTAGGTGTTTATTTCATATGTTTTACATCAGTTGAGACCACATGAAAAAAATAACGCGATCCATGATCTTGAGTTAGTATTGGTAGTCTTCTCTTTAAATATGCGGCAACACTACCTGATGGTCGAGCGATTCATTAAATACTTGGAACGAAAATGTATGAATTCTATCTTTTCAAAAAGGATCTTGAAATGTGATATAGGTGAAGAATAAAGTTCTTAATAGATTATGAATTTGATATTTTTTATACTCTTTAGAAGGGAAACATGGCAGCAGATTCTCTCAAGAGAAGAACTTGTTCGTAGTTGTTGGATGAGGCATCAAATTTATTAGCCTTGTTGTAGTTTTCATACCTGTACAATGATTTTACTTCATATATTTAGTAAATTTTTGTTAAAAAATAAATTTTATACTTTTTGGGGATTCTAATCTTGGAGATATTGACTGTGAGACATTATGAATCCATATATCCACTAGACATGCTCCTGATGGTTATTTTGAAGGTAGAGAGCATATTATCCTTTTCAAAGGGTAGTAATGGTACCATTAAGATAGAGGTGATGTTGTGGGAGTTCACTAAACCCCATTTTCCATTAAAATATTTTGTTTATAAGATGTAACATGACCTACTATGTCAGTTTTAGTGGCCAGTAATGAAAAAAGGGAGGTGCATATTTTTGTATCTCGATGCGTCACCTTTATGCAGTTGAAGGTAGGGCACCTAGTTCTAGCAATTTTACCATGAACATCTAGGGGATACAATTCTATCTCAGTGACCATAGAATGAATGACCCACTTGGCCAACATTTTAGATATTAGGAATCATTTTTTAGTAGAGATATTGGGATGTAAGATACCTTCTTCTTAAATGTATCATTTTTTTAACTCTTTTTGAAGAAGGTTTGTTTTGAATAAAATTTATAGCATAAATTAATTGACCACCTTGAAAATTTTCACCACTTGTAAGTGGTTATCACTATATGAGGGAATATCAGAAAAATATATTACACCCCTAGTAACTATATTTCACCATGTGTCGACATGTCATGAAGCTAAATTACACCACTTGTAATTAGATTATACCACATGTAATATTACACAATGTGTAATATTTCACCAAGTTTAATTTTATTAAACCACATGAAATTTCAAAATAATGTTCTTTTTAAAATATTTTGATAGTATATCCTCACAGAAAAGGGGAAATCAGTTAAAAATCATTACATAACGTGAAATGAGTATTCATGTCTTGTAATTATCACACCCATATTTTTATAAACATTTTTTCAGCATTGTGTAAACCCTCCACACCAATTTTCTTTCACTGTAGAAGCTCTAAACACCACCTTTATGGTACAAAGGCATCCCACAAAACTCTTCCTCGGTCCGAAACTCCTATTCACATTTTAATCTTCAACTGAAGTCCATCTATGCACCTCCCTCCTTGTTGCGGGTCTTCAGACATGGATTTCAAAGAGTCTAATTTGGTTTGAAAGTGATTTCACATCAGATTTTGGATATCCGAACCTTGATTTTTATGGTTTTCCTTCTATACATTAGTATGATTCTAGATCACTAACTATCATATTATCTAGTTCATATTGAGAGGAATCCAATAGTCGATTACTAAAGTAGATGTATGTTTTTTAGTGCTTTATCTTCATTTAAGGAGTCAGATCTAAATCCTATTCATTGATGCATTGTTGTTTAATTATTCTCAATTTGGTGATGTTCATTGGAACACATTCTACAACACCGATATTGAGGTATATTGTCTAAAATTCAAATCCCATAGTCCTGAATACCATTATCTGTGTGAAATTTTAGAATTTATATTATATTATTAGAAATTTCATCCTTGATTAAATTAATTTAATTTTAGAATATAATTTAATTAAAGGAAATGTGGAATTGGGATGTTGGTATTTTAGATCATGAATAATTAATGGTTAAATTAATTATAGAGTTATTAATATTAATGAAAATAAATATTTAATGGTAAAATTATTTAATATTAATGGTTCAGAATATGAAACTGTGATTTAAATTATTAATTGTTGAAATAATTATTAATTTGTTGAAATTTGGAATGAGTAAATTAATTGTGGTATTAATTATCGGATTTTGAGTTTGTTAATGTTGAATAATTAATTTATGAAGTAATTAATTGGATATACAATGTTAATTAATCGATGATTAATTAACATGATCATTCAAATGTGTGATTTAAGGAATGGTAGTTGGTTTATTAAGATGTGTGAAATAAGGAATCGTAACATGGTCATTCAAATGCGTGAGTTATGGAATGGTAACATTGTAATTAAAATGGGTGAGTTAAGAAATGGTATCATGGTCGTTAAAATGTTTAGTTATGATTACACTATTTATTGTTTACTTCCACTATTGTTTTACTCTAAATAAAGAGAGTATAGTCTCACCATGACTGACTTACCAGAACCTTGCTACTAGTTAGAAGTCTCTAGCCTACAGGGAGGCTCACCTAAGGTCACGTGGCCCAACGGATCGAGGAACCATTTTGTGGTACCCAATTCGGGACATCATAGACATGTATTAACTTCCTAGCTTTCTTTTATTATTAGATTCTATTACTCTTTTGGGAGAGGTAGAGCAGAGATTAGGATGAGTTGGGGCATAGTAATGGGCTTGTGCATGGGAGTTTTAGACCTCTGTATGAAGGGGAACCCATGTACTCTTGGTGGGATGGTTGATATTGATGTTTTTTATTATAGTTGAATATTATATCTACATGGGTGAGACACTTATTTTGTGATGTGATAATTTATTTTGTGATTTGTTGATATTGACTCAAGGCCTTGAATGGCATGAGTGTTGAGTCTTCATGCATCATTCTAGGCACTAAAGACAATTTTGTTACATGCATCATCTTATTCACACTTGAGAAAATGGGCTTTGGGAATGTTTATAAACATAAACTATTTTCCTGGATTATAAAATTGAATGTAAAATATTCCTATATAAAAATTTGGATGTGGAAATTTAATGCAACAGTATTAAAAAATTGGTGTCTATATAAGAAAGATGAATATTTGAAGGTGGTTAACCATGTTACCCTAACCTAGTTGTAGGGTGGATAAGGTTAGTAATAGATCCTCAGTTTCTACCATGTGTTGAGGATTTCGGAAAAGGCGTGTTGTGTCTTGTTGAGGTTTTCCTCTAATTTAAGGTGATAAATTTGTGTTATGAGTCATAATATGTGTGTCTGGAATTGTAGAGACATGCCTTTGTGAAGGTTATTTTTGAGAAAATGACAAGATGACTTCATTGTAGATGGTTCTCTAGTGGTGTAACCTGAGGAAATGATAGTCCCTAGGGAAGAATAATGAGAGTAGTTCTGAGAGAACATCACTTGTTTTAGTCAATTGAAGGAAATGGACCCCATTCAGGTTGTGAAAATCATGTTTGATCTGACAAGGGAGTTTTTTTCCATCACCCTCTGACTTTTACTAGAGAGGGTGGAACTGAGGGATCTGAGTTCTAGATTTAGTCCATCCAAACAATAATTGACCATTTTTAGACTCCTTTAGAGAGGATATTTAATTTAGAGGCCTATTTTTTAAATGGTCAAGCGAAGAATGTGTGTGAAATTTAGACTCGGAATGGACAGTTGGTGACTATGGAGTAGTCGGAATTTTAAGATTAGTTCTTTGAGCACTTTTACCCAAAGATGTTAAGGATGGAATGATTAGTTGAGTTCATGAGAATGAATTAGGTGAACATGTATTTGATGGAATATATTGGACTCTTTAATGACTTTCAAATCTTTTATCCAGCATTGGCCAGAGATGAGGATATAGAAGCTAAGAGGTTTCATGATAATCTTACGTGTGAAATTAAGTCATACATGATTATATTCAGGATGATGTAGTTTTTAGAGGCGGTGAATCAGGGACTCATCATCGAGGGGAACATCAAGTATGCTTCTAGTGGTGGGAAAGTGATTCCTACTGGATGGTCAGGTGGTACGAATTTCGATAGCTGGAAGCGACATTCTATTAATTCTAAACTCTTTATATCCACTTGTATGTGAAAATTAAAATTTATAAAAAATATTTTACAAAGAGATATATGTTTATGTTATATTTTCCTTTATATTAAATTAATTTTTATAAAGTGTCATTTTCACATTCAAGTGGCTCCATATGGTCCCAAAATTGACCCAAAGATACCTATTGTCAGACCTGTAACAGAAAATATGATTAAGACACATGTTAGGGTAATTAAATATAAATATTATATTTTTTACCCTCATTTACCATATTTACCCTTTAACCATGGTAAATAAAATATTTATTAAAGTTACTATTGCTAATGTCTAAAAATAAATTTTACCTATTTAAAAAATTTAGACCTCCTAATTCCAAATAAGAAATCCATTTTTTCCAAATTAAAAACAAAAATGTTGTTGAAATTGATTTAATATTAATTTCTGTTGTCAAAAAAATCTTGTTTTTAAGAAATAATAACTATCCAAATATTAACACTTGTTTATGTCCAATTTCAAAGTGAAATTACATCCAAGGACCAAAATTGTAATAAATGGTAAAAATATAATACAATAACAATTTAAATCCTATTAAAAGGTTAATGTTACCATATATATAAATTATATTAAAAGGATGTTTGGAATTAAAATATAGAATTTTTCACTATTCATTAAAAAAATTATTTTATAAGAAAAATAGAAAAATTTTACCCAAAGTAAATTTTGATTTCTTGATTCTAAAGAAAAATTTTATTTTGTAAAATTAAATATATATAATTGGAAAAAACTAGGATTAAAAATGGGGGTTCATCAATAGGCAATAAATCATCCTTTTAAATAATATCAGAGTATTTACACATAAAATTGGATTCATTAACATTTTAAGCCTCTAACTTATATTGCATAAATTTTTTAAAAAAATTTAAAAAAATTGTATAATAACATTGTAGCTAGTTATATTCATTCCCAGAAATAAAATAGATAGGAATTAAATACCATTTAATATAATATTATATTATTATTTTTCAGTATAACTCAGGCTTATATACAACATGAGATTTTCGGAGAAACCCATTATTGCATGTTAGGTACGCCATCGAACATAGCATCCCCTTTAAATTAAAAATATTATTTATTTCAAAAATGTTAATAAATGTGAAAATGTCAGATTCTTTATTTACTTGGAATATTACAATATATGATAATGTAGTCTCAATTATACTTTGTATAGGGGAGGTGAGGATAGGGTAAGAAAAAAATAGAAGAGAAAGGAGGGATTTACCTCTAAAATATTATTTGTTTGAGAACCTTATTAAGAAACATGTATTTGGACGTTTTGTAACACTGGAAGGCCATCGATGTGTGTAAGAGGATTGGAATGGAATTTTGGATGAATTTATACATGATTAGATGCTTATATGGTTTGAGGGAAAGGGGTGGTGAGGGGTGGTGTTAATAGTGAGAGGAAAGGGGTGTCTTTTATTATCTTATTAATTTGTTTAATATTATGGATCAAGACTATAAATAGTGATTATTTACATGACACAATATAGTCATTAGATTATTTTAGATAGAAATAATAGGTTATTACTTCATCCATACATCATCCATTACTAAATAATTCATTTATTTACATATACTGTTAAATACAGTTAATTATCGTATTTCACCATTCAATAAAGATTCAACTACTTTTGAAAAATAAAAAAATTTCACCCCAAAAATATCCTAATATGTAGAATTTATAAAATGAATCCATTTTAATGAATCTATGGTTCAATATAAAACAAATTTATTTTTTAATTAAAATCATTTTTATTCAAAAAATACCAATTTTGATATTATAACTAATTTTTTAAGACATTGAAAATTTAATCATAGGATCATAAATTAAATTATAATTATAAGAATAATATATATTAATTCAAGAATCTATTTTATTAAAATATTTTTCATTTTGAATGATTATATTAATTATAATATTTAAAATAAACATTTACATTTCAAAAAAATAAGAAAAATAATTTGTCAGTTTTAAGAAATTTATTTACATATCCTATGATATAAATATATTATATTTTCATTTATAAGATACATAAATATTTTTTATTAATTTATATTGAGTTTTTCATTTTTTTTGATAAATATTCTATAGTTAGGTGGTGAATTCTATGGAGTACGTTGTATTCACACCGAATATGTGTTCCCTTGGTGGTGCATAAAGACCTTGTTTTACATGACCCAAGTAAATTAAAGGAACCTACATATGAGGGATGAGGGAACCACATAATTGGTTGTGTTTTATCATCATTCATAGAGTCTAAGTGGATTATTTCAGAGTTTCTGAAGACGTCCTTTAGAAGGTGAAGTATGGCTTCACTAGGTAAATCACACAATAGATCCAAACATTGAGATATTCCTTTCTATCCCTTAACGAAATGTTTGAATGAAAAATTAGTATTATATATACCTCTAGTGTTTATTAACCCATGTTTATAGATTAAATGTATATTTTATATCTACGATATGATGTATATATATGTTAATATGCTTATTGAATCATGAATTGACAAGGTAAAATATGAAAAAGTGTCCCATTGGAGGATACTTATATTAATTTTATTTTGGTCTAGTCAACCTAAGGGTTATATTTGGATTTCTAATTAGCCTTATTAAAGATATAAGATAGTTGGTTAAATCTTCAATAGTTTAAACCATATCCAAAATTTTGAATCATCTATCTATCAATGTTTACTCTATCCTTTTTTGTTAAAGAGTTACTCCAGAGGTCTGGTGTCAATTTAGTTTTGGTCCACTTAGATATGTTGTTCCTGGTATTGAAATCAACCTCTATTCTACCACCATCAAATAGTTATGACAAGGAATGAAAAATATCTAGTCTTATATGAAGATTAATATATTTCAATATAGTATATTTCAAGATTATGAAAATGCATGATTAGGCTTGGGATATTTGGGATATAAAATTTCATATTAGAATTTGTTATTAAATTATTAGTGGAAGTTGGTATGAGGGGGGAATATTTTTTAGAATTCAAAATAATTGTGTAACATATTTACTGTATAATTTTGCAGTTATTGTACATATTGGGGGATATCAGTAAACCTTATATTCTTAATGGTGTTTCTTTAATTTATCTCATCTTCTCAAAGATTCATTAGTATGATCTATACTCATTGGAACATGTCTGTCACTGGGAGGAATTTACAATTTTTTTGTGGTCAATATTATTCTTAATATATTATTTTATTGGTTACCATGAGAATATTAGAGGAGGTATTGGTATACTGTGTAATTTTTTTTTATATTTGTAAACATTGGAGGATTTTTTTGTATTTTATTATTGAGGTATACCATTGCATTATATTTTTGTTTCCTCACTACTAATAATTTTATGTATTTAATTTATGAAATTACTATATATATAGGTTTATACTTTTTTTCTATATGTATTATTCATTTATTGAGTTTAATTACTCCCATTCATATATTTTTTTAACCTTTCCATAATCCACCAACCCCTTTCTTATTAGAGGAAGACATGGGGATATACATAATCTCATTTCCAACCCATAGAGAGTACTTGTGTGGTTGGTTCATAATAAAGTGGTATAAAATTGTGCGTTTTATTTTGGATTTTGATGTAGTCACTTTTATAGATTTTCATTGGATTGGTAAGGTAATAATATATCAAAACATAAGATATATCATAGTCTAGGGGAATTGATAATGTATATACTAAATGAATATATTCCTTAAAAAGGATCTTAATTATCAATTTAAAATACATAATTTATAGTTTAACAACATCATGGAACTATATTATGTTCGAAAGTATATCATATAGTTTTATATTATTATCATTTCATATGTTGTTGACCTATGATTGGAATGCATTAGGAAGACTACACTATAATTTTTTATAGTGTACTTCTATATCCATATGGTGATATTAATGGACATATGTTTAATTTTAGACACTCCTAGAGGATGAGGATATGTACATTATCATTAGGTGGTACAAGAGAAGAAATATCAAACCCAAACTATAGGGAAGAGATCTGATGAGGCATCTAAATCAATGTTGAAATATTTTTAGAAGTAGATATAGCGACCCATAATTTTAATACATATATAATAAATTTTATTAGAAGAATATTCATTACATAATATAACGATCAATTCCAGAATTTTATTAGTATAGTTATATTGGAGACTTCAATAATAACACATTTTTTATATATGATGTACATCATCTTCCAATGAATTATTTACAACATAAAAATTTATTATAAACATAATATATAAATAATTCCTTCAAATCCTAGTGAAGTAAAAACATTTTTGTTTCCTTAAAAATTTTAGAGCCCATTTTTATAATTTTTAAAAAGCATATTCTATTGTGAACTCATTATTTGTGCTTCCTAACTAAGAAACAACACCCTCATAATGATTAGGGATCTTTATTTAAGAATATATTGAAGAAGACTCTAAATTTTTCACCACACGGGAGGAAAAAAATGTTTATAAATTTTTTTATTCTTATTTTCATATATTGTTTCCATTTTAATAAAAAAATACTCACCTATTTCATTATGTGGTTGTATTTTTTTCCCCTTCTCAATATTCCCATCATCTGATATTCAATAAATAATGTCTCATAAAATTTATTTAAAAATCATCGTACACATTACATAGTCTCATTATATTGACTTTTAATGTGTGGATTTAATTTTTCATCTATTATATATTTAAAGGTATCATCCTGGAGAGATCAATTTGAGAATTAGATGCTAAAATACAGAGATAAATATGTTGAATATAATGGAAAAAAGACTGAATTTTCATAGGAGTATTACCTTTTTGTTTACATGACTACTATATTATTACAATGATATCTTGACCCCAAGGAAGATGTTTTTATTTCAATATTGTAGGAGTAAATTTTTTTATTTTAAAATTAAATATGGGGAAGTACTTATTAGTTATGAAATTTTTTATAAATTATGTAGTACTAATATTTTTTGAAAATCCTTTATAATATCAAACATTTGGCATGATTATTTTCTGAAAATATATATTGTTTACTAAAATTTACAATTAAAAACAAGATAGAAACTTTTTTGTTGGAACAGTCCTGAAATTTCTATTTCTATAATCAGTAATCCTTTTTATTTTGATTATAAAAAATTTTATGTTTTATGAATGTTAAATATTTTCTTTTGGATATTCTGGAATATTTCCGTACTAGTAGATCGATCGTAAAGATGGTTAAGCAAGATAAGTGATCGTAACGACCTGAGAAACCATATAATGAAATTATATTAACCTTAAAAAAGAATCTAAAGATTATTAATTTCACAAAGAACTAATGAAATTTTGGGTAAAATGTGTCAAATTTCATGACTATATGATAGATTATAATAAAAATATTTCAAATTCATCCAAAAACTGCAAGAGAAATTTGAGAGAACAAACAGTATACATGATTGTGAAAAAATGGTATATCAAAAATTTCACCTAGGGTTTACTGATTATATGACCTTGTGGATCAATCTCATGATTTTTTATCAACCATGGTATATTTCTTAGAAAATATTAAACTAATGGTATAACAATTTGAATTGACCACATGCTATTTCAACTGATTGTATGATTTATCATTTTTATTACGAAAATAGAAAGTATTGGAGTGGCCACATGTTGCATCCAATCGATCTCATGATGAAATAATGTGACCATAAAACAAATATGTATTTAGTAAAAGTACAATGGCGACTTTATGGATTATAGTGACTACATATTCAAATGAGGATACCATACAATAGTTGGATCAATCACATGACTACTAAATATCATGACCTAATAATTTTAGTTATATAAAGAAGCTAAAATTGAAAATCTAACGTGGAACACTATTAATTGATGATGAATAATGTGGTATTATATTTCAATATAATCTATTTCAAATATCCTCTATTTAAAATGAAAGGTTTTTTCAAATTATTTTAATGTATTTAGATTTCATAAATATTATAGGAATAAAAAATTATTCTTTTTTAACAGATTAATTTGGAGGAAGACATTTTTTTAGATAATAACGACGATGGAGGAAAGAATAAATATTTTATAAGGGGAAACATGAACTAGTTATTTATTATAAATAATAAAATACTCATTTATCATGTGAACTTAATCACAATATGTTAAAACACTTTACAGTCTTTGAATCTCATATTATATCTAAAATAAGTCTCCAAGAAGTGAAGATAATTTTTAGAACCACTAAGCTTTGGTCTTTTTTCAGCATCAATCTCTATCATCAATCTATCTTTATTTTTGTTACATTTGAGTTGGTTTTAATTTTTGGAAAAAATTTTAATGTAAAACATCTTGTATAGAATACAATATTACTCCAAATGACATAATATTTTTACATAAAAATTATAATCACATTAGATCATGGTAAGAGGCTTTGTGATAGCCTGGAAAACTGTATGTATTATTATTCATTTTATACCTAATATAAGTTATGGAATAGATAATATATTAAAAACCATTATTTGATGTGGGGGACTATTTGGTGGCGAGTATTTAGTCTCATATTGAGACTTAAGCTCTTTTATTTTTAAATTCTTCTATTTTTTAAAAAATTAATCTATTTTATATACTATTTTTAAATTCTATTTTTTGGAACAATACATTGATTATAAGATTTTATATGTGAAGTTTATAATTTAAAATTAAATTAGTCTAATACTAATAGATTAGAATAATATTAATGTTATTCTAACTGATTTTTGATCAAACATATGAGGGGTTATTTGAAATAATTAAATTATATATACCTACTGTGTTAGTTAGCTATGTCAATTTTAAAATTGTTTATTTTTTATGAAAATATTTTTTCTATAGTAGATTATTGGATAAAAAATTCAACCCCAAATGAGTACCCCATTCTAAAAAATATTTTTTTCTTGACCTAAACATTTTTTTAATGTACTAGTTCTAGAGGACATGATGTATGTGTTTTTCTATGACCATAAAATATATTTTTTAAACTAAAGAATTATATAATTTCATTTATATATTATTTGTATCATTATAACAAATTATAATTCAATATTAAAGATAATTATGGGATTTAATTATGGGTGATATGTATTTTATTGAGACAATTTGTATTAAATAAAGATATCATGAAAACAGCCTTTTATTAAAATGGAATGTTTTCAATATTCAATTTTTTGAACCATTTATTGTTATTTTTTCATTAAATTTAGGGGTTTGTTTTCTTTATTGGTAGGTTAATCATTAATTTTTTCCATGGATCCAATCCAGTAACATATTCTCCATTTTCACATGATCTATTTTTTAAATCCCACATGTATGTTTTAAAATGATAATTGGAATCCAGAATTTTGAATTGTATTAAACTTATATGTTTTAAAATCAAATACATTGAGAATGAAATAATAAACTTGGTTTGGGTTTTTATTCATTATGATGAATGTACTGGATAAGTTAGTCATTCATACCTATTAATTTTCATACTCAACTGATCACATAGTTATTTCTGAATATTATTTCTTAAAACATGTGTGTCTGTTAACCATGGGGAAAAATGAAAATTTGAATAGAAATTGATTGAGAAAGAAAATATGTTAATTTTTTTAATTTTTTTTAAATACAATAAAAAAAATTAAAAAGGAAACCATATTTTCCCCAAACAAGCTATTTCTAAGAAGTTTAATATCAATTTTAACATCACAATATAAAATGGTAAAAATCCAAAAAAATTACTCTTTAATGGATTTGAAACACTTTAATAATTTAGAAAAATTAACACCCATTGAATTTTATTCATTTAGGGATTGGTGGTAATAAATTCTATTATGTGTGGTAGAATAAGATGCTTTTCTGATTTGATACATATTTTATTGAAAACTTTTATTAATATTTTTTGTTTTGGAAGGATAAAATATTTTTCCAATGGATATTTTTTCAATATTGGATAATTTATAGTCTAAACTATGATTATTTTATCATCATGTTGGATATATGTGTTTTGATAATAAAATTCATAAGTATTAATCGAATTAATCCTGATGTATTTTGAGATAAAATATTTTGACATTTTTTGGTGGAAATTTAATTGAAATATTAATTTGGAAATGGTTTTTTTTTTGAATCAAAATTTTCACATTTCATATTATCATTTTAGTATGAATTTTTTAAAATAACTTTTTGTTTTTTAATCTGAATTTTCATTATTTTTTTTAAAAAATAATTAAATAATATCCTCTTATGTGTGAATTATATTTTCTTATTATGATCCTACATAATGGTTGATGAGGTATTGCATATAGGTTATGACATTATTACTTCACAAGGGTAACTCGAAATTAAATAAAGGTGAATATGCATGATTGAAGGATATACAAGTGTATAAATGTGAGCATGAATGATATATAAATGTAGTTTATGGATTTTGTGAAGGTAACTAGCTAGAAGTGTAAATTTCAACACTATATTTCTTAACCAGTATAAAATTCATATATTCCTCATAACAAGGTAAGTCATAACTTTGGTTATTGGTTATGAAAATTAAGCCTATAGAAGGTTAAATCTTGTGGCTCGTCCAAACTGAATAAAGAATAATTATGTGATTCATCAATTTAGTTCCACAATACTAAATCTCATATAAGGTTAAAACCAAAGGACTACTAAAATATCAAAAAATTTAATTTCATTTATATTGTTATTGAATCACTAATTTACAATTTATCCAAAAATTAATGGGGATAGTCCAATTATATCATACAAAAAATATGAGCATAAGTGTACCATCACCACTAAATATTTATGACACAATATATTTTCATGGATAATTTTATTTATTTTATAATGATTTTTTATGGATTTAAATATATATTCTTTTATAATACATTGTTTTATAAATTAAATGTAAAATATGAAATTAAAAATTAAAATGGGTATAAAATGAAAGAAAAATTTTCATTTAGAAACATGTTATGTTTTTATGTTCTTGAAAAGAGAAGGAAAATTGGGCCAACCTCAACCAAAGGGCCGAAATTCAACATAGGTACCCCACATCTGGCATATTCATTGACCATAGTGATTATTATTCACGAATATATGGTTTACATGTGTCATCAATACATTAACCCATAATGGTGAAACACATGAGGTTATAGGAGGATGGTCTTGCCAGTATTGGGTGGTGCATGACTGTGGGTAGGGGTCCTCCGACACCCTCTGAATTCACATAAAATTCAATACAGTTATAAGATATTTAAAACGTCATATAAAATTTTCAAGGTTATAATTTTGTACAAGAATCATATAGCCATTGTTCATAATTTTAATGTAATGGTTCCATTCTATTCATCACTCCTTCATGTCCGCTCACACTCCCCGCACCACCGAGCTCTATCTCTCCTTCCCACTTGTTACCTTCATTGTAACACCCCAACCCCAATTACCTAGAGTCAGTGCATTATTAAAAAACATTTTCATGATCACAATACATCATGTCTTGAAAGATAGATAAGTTTAGTGTCCCTGGAAGTACTAGATACATACATATATTTTACATAAAATTATGAAATTAAAAAGAAACATTGGGACTTATTTGAACACCCACATATCCCTTAGTCTATCCATACGAGTTAGTCATAATATACTTCTTCAAATCATGGGACAAATAAATCATAATAAAGGGGTGCGCTCATATGCTCATTAAGGATAATAATATAGAAAGAACTAGCCTAAAAAGGGATAAACATTTAAGGAAATGTATAAGACTGAAACACAAGCCATTTAAACATATAATACAGCATAATATAGAAACTATAAATAAAATAATTCCATTTTATTATTCACATGGATATTTAACTAGTCGAAAAATCACATATAATATCATCATTTAAACTCATAATGATGGAATGCATAATGTCGGACATCGTAACCTGATAGTCAAGGCCTCGTGCCAAGATTACGAATAAAAAATATCATCAAGGAGTTATTCCAAGACACTATATTGACCCGTGAGACCTACCGATGCATCGACAGTCTATAGAGGGTCCCACCTGTCACTTACTGCATCCAATGCATTCCTCATATGAAAAGTGTGAAACATAACATAAACATTCATTTTAAACTAGCATATGAAATGTTAATACTTTAACCATAAACCGTGAATGACATAAAAATAGAATATACATAGTAAAACATATCATAAAACTATCAATAAAATATGGAATATTGTATCATAATAAATGAACTTTAATTAAACATAAAATCAAAAATAGAAGTTGAAAGAGATGAAATCAATCGAAAAACTATTTGAGAGAAATATTTATTTCTAATTTGAAATCATTTAACAGTAACATAATTTTAAAAGAAAAAATTTATTCAAAATTTATTCTTATAATCTTGTAAGGGGATATTTTAAGGTGTTATAATGGCGGAAAATAGCCGCACCAGATATATATGTTAAAAAGACATTCTTTCCTTAATATTTCAAAATGGTCATAAATTACCTTGTTTGGAAAAATTGGAATGATTACATTACTTTTTTTAAAAAAAATTTGAAAAAGGAAATAAATGGAATTAAAACATAGTCTAATAAATAATAATAATGTTTTGAAACAAATTTTTACGAAACACGGATGTGGATGTTAATAACGTCCCATTAGATACTCACGTATAAACAACCTCCGATAATAAAGAGATTGTAAAAATTAACCCTTACCTTTAACATTTCCTTAGTAGAGGGTAAATTAACCTCTGGTATAATGGTAAAATAATTTTTATTAAATTATAAAAGAATAACATACATAAAAATGATATCATATATTATCCTCTGATATTTCTTTTTTAATAATATTTTTGTAGTATCATTGTTTTGGGTGTTAAATGATTCATTTTTATTTATATGTTCAGTTACATAAGTCATGGTTTTTATGGATAGGATGTATTTAATTTCTATACATAATAATATTTTGTTCTTAAAAATTATTTTTTAATCATAATATGATAATTATTGATGAATGGTTATGAGGGGGAACAAAATCTCATCGCGTCGTGGAGACAGTAAGCCCTACGTACGCACGAGCGACAGTGTCATTCTATTGATGGTTAAATCATATGTAATTTAATGGTATATTATATATAAAGAATAATTATAATGTTATATTTATTATTTAAATCAATTATATTCATTATTATACCCATACAAATAATGAAGTGTTTAATAACAAACTGCACCATGATGTGAAGACTGTAAGTCGCACGTACGTGCGTTTGGTGACTTTTTCATTCATATGATGGATATAATAATGAATATGGTCGTAAAATATTTATAATAACATCTCAGTATGTATAAGTTACTATATAATTCATATTAGTGTGGAAAAAACATAGAAAAAATAAGTAGAAGAAGAAAAGAACTTTGAAAGAGGTGATAAAATAATTACCACTTATTCAGGTGCTTTCTTTTGATTTGAACAAAATGGATCCTTAGGATGTCTTTATGATCAAATTGGGTCCTCTAGGATTATTTAAGGGTATTTGGGAGGATATTTTAGTATGTTATAGCCGAACCAAAAGGATTTGGAGGTGTTAATTTAATAGAAGGGGGATTACCCTTTTATAAGAGTGGTGAGGGGCACTTTAGAAAAAACATGAAAAATTAATTTATTATAAACTAATTTTTGGTTTATAAATGATGCCAATTGATTTATTTCTAGTATAAGGTGGGTATGGGGAGAAATCATGTCATCCAATAGTTTTTAGACATGCTTAGGTCACCATATTATCCTTATCTTTTAGATTTATTCCTCAGTTAAATAGTTTATGTTTTACCATGTCTTCTTAGATTATTATACTA
The DNA here is from genome assembly GCA_963277665.1 of Viscum album. NCBI lineage: Eukaryota > Viridiplantae > Streptophyta > Magnoliopsida > Santalales > Viscaceae > Viscum > Viscum album. Next base: position 1,450,170,646 of record OY728152.1, on the reverse strand, counting down.
CATAGATAATATAATAACTATAAAATGACAAGAGAATTTAATGTGGTTAATTAATGACATATGTTACATTATATTAGTCATTTTTTTGAATCATAGATTTCTAAGACTGTTATATAATGTAATAAACTGTAATTTTTTTTAGAAAAACTCATTTTCGTCAATTTTGACACTATTTAGTATTTGGTTTTTATGAAATTCATAAAAACTTGATTACTTCAAAACCAATTCATTTAAATCACCATAACATGTCATATTTACCTAGAAAATTCGTGGATGGCATCAAAAGTTCAAATTTACATTTGTTTTAATATATATAATATCAATTATTTTAATCATTCATTAATGATTTAATTACTGTATCATCATTGTGTTATAAATAAATTTAAATATTTAATTTCAAAAAATTATAAATAAAACACTATAATGTAGAAAATATTTTTTTCTTTCTAATTAATATTTATAGTATAATTTATCTTATGTATAACCCTATCTTAAAAATGGTTTAGTTATTAAAATTCGAATTTAACACTTTTAACTCTTCATTAAATAAAATATAATAAATGTCTAAATCTAATCCAAGTGGATCAATAAGGATCATTTTTTTCCAAAGGTTTTTTTTGGTCGAAATACTCATATCTCATTAAATTAGTACATGTGTTAGTGTAATTTTATATTATTATATTATTATTGTTTACCTTAATTACCCTATTTACTTTTAACCATGTCAAATTAAATTCAAAAGTTACTATTCAAAAAAAAATACTTTCATCCTATTAAACCAAATTTTACATACTAATGATAACCTTGTCTGTAAAATTTTTTAAATTCAATTCATAGAAGAAAAAAAATTACGTTTTAGGGGAATTAGCAAATGTTCTTAGAAGGTGGGTAAAGGGGGTTAAATACTTCAATATAATTTTATATATCTAATCTTATTATAAAAATGACTCCAATGAATTACATTGGACTAACATAGTTATTATGTATCTATTTTGACTTAAAAATAAATTTAAATAAAAATTATAACTATTTAAATAATATTTCTACTTTAACCAATAACGTAGTATTTTTCACTATTCATCAAAAATAGAAAGTTTTCAGAAAAATACAAAAAATTAACTCTAAGATAATTTTGATATTTGGAATCCAATAATGAATCTTATTTTGAAAAACAAAAGTCATAAAATTTCAAAAAATGGGTATTATGATTTATAACAACTTTTTAAATGGTTAATTTGATTGGTTATAGTGTGCTAGAACTCGGAGCTGCATACAACACAAGATGTTGTATTATTCAAAGAGAAACATATGTTGGAAGCCTGAGGAGTTACATATTTCCCACATTCAAATAATTGTGTCCTAAAAATTTAAATAATATTTCTTCATAAAAAGATTTGGTTGGTTCTTCATCATATGTTCCTCGGGTTCTCACATTGCCTCTTCTATTTTATGGTTATTTCAATGAACTTTTACCAAACAAGTCATATTGTTTCTCAATACATGGTATATAGTACCAATAATCCTAATAGTCTCTTCACAATAAGACAGATCTGGTTTCTGTTCTATTAAATCATAACTAGGTACATGCATTGTGTCTCTCGTGTAATTTCTCAACATTGATATGTGGAAGCCATTATGATCTTTGGAATGACTTGGAAAAATTTCCAAACAGTAAGCTAAAACTCCAATTAATTCTATAATTTTAAAAGTTCTGATGTACCTGGGACATAATTTATCCTTCTTACTAAATCATATAACACCCTTCCATGTAGATACCTTCAAGAAAACATAATCACAAACTTGAAATTACAAATCCTTCCTTCAGTTATCGGAATATCTCTTTTTCCTACTTTGAGCTTCCTTAATGTGGGATTGGATAATCTTAACCTTTTCCATTGTTTCCCTAACATGTTCTAGGACTACAAGTTTTCTTTCATCAACATCGTCCCAACATGTGGGTGTTTGACATATCTTTCCATATAACGCTTCAATTTGTGACATCTGAACACTTGAATGGAAGCTATTGTATTAAGAAAATTATACCATAGGTAAATACTGATCCTATATACATTGAATGTAAAGTGGGAAATATCTAAACATTTATTATAAGGTTTTAATAGTCCATTCTGATTTTCAATTAGTTTGAGGGTGGTAAGTAGAGCTCAAACGATGTTCAGTATCTAGGTATTTCTGAAGATTTTTTCCAGAATCATGTTGTAAAACGGGGATCACAATAAGAATCAATTGATAGGGGTACAACATGAAGTCTCACAACTTCATTATTATATAGTATTTCTAAACATTCAACTAGTAAATCCTCTCTTATAGTAAGAAAATGTGCTGACATTGTAAGATGATCAACAATGAACCATATTGTGTAATTCCTTCTAGGAGTCTTTTGGTAACCCAATGACAATGTCCATAATAATATCATCTCATTTCCACTCAAGTATTGGAAGCGGTTTCATGAATCCTCTAGGATGTTGTATTCCAGCCTTCACCTATTGACGAACCATATATCATGACACATAATCTGGAATCTCCTTTTTCATGTTGTACCACCAAAAATGTTCCTTCAAATATCAATACATCTTAGTGCTACCCGGGTGTATAGAGAAATTGGATCTATGAGAATCATCGAACAATTCCCTTTTTAGATCACATATTTTGGGAACACAAATCCTCTTCCCAAATTTCAAAATTCCATCTTCATATATAAAGTCCATCAATATCCCATAATACACTAATTTAATTTTCATTTCAATCTTCTCATCATCTATCTGAGAACATTTTATCCTTTCTTTTAAAGATGGTTTAGAAACCATTTGAAAAATTATTTAGGATTCTCCTTGTATGATTATTTTCATATCCACATTTACAAGATCTAGGAACATATGATCCCTTTCAACTCTCATCTTCTTCAAAACTCAATGATCCTTTTTGCACAAAGCATCTTCTACCTTATTTTCCTTCCCTGGGTGGTAGTGTATAGTTAAATCATAATAATTTAGTAGTTCGATTCATTTCCTTTTCCTCATGTTGAGTTTTTTTATGATAAAATATAATTAAAAATCTTATAATAATTATATATATCACACTTTTCACTATAGAGATAGTGTCTCAATATCTTCATATCAAAGATTACAACTGTTAACTCAAGATCATGAGTGTGGTTGTTTTGTTCATTAATTTTAAGCTGTCGTGATGCATAAAAAATAAATCTATCATTATTTATAAGGAAACAACCAAGTCTTTTCATTGATGTATCATTATAAATAACAAACCCTTCATTCCATGATGGTAGGGTAATGATAGGAGAATTCTATAATCAAATCTTCAATTCTTCAAACATTCTTCACACTCATATTTCCAAACAAATTTAACTCCTTTACGTGTGATCTTGATTAATGGGATAGCCAATCGGGAAAAAGTATTGATAAAACATCAATAGTAACATGCTAAACAAATACAATTGCATACCTCCATTATACTCATTGGTGGTGGCCATTCTTGGATTTCCCTTGTCGTTGAAGGATCAACAGAGATTCTATCATTATAGAGAATATAGCCAAGGAAAAAATCTCTTGAATCCTAAATTCACATTTTCTAAACGTCCCATATATTTCATTTCTTCTAAGAGTTTTCATATCAATGCACAAGTGATATTCATGATCTTAATAGCTTTTATAGTATACAAAGTTATCATCATTAAGTACCACTAAAAAGTGATCAAGATATTCATTGAAAACTCTATTCATTGGATCCAAGAAAATAGAGGGTTCATTAGTCAGTCCAAAAGGCATTACTGTAGACTCTTAATGCCCATAACTAGTTCGAAATGATATCTATGAAATGACTTCCTTCCTCAAACACAACTTACGATATCCAAATCGATGTTAAATCTTTGAAAAAGTTTGTGCTCCATGAATTTGATCGAATAAGACATCAATGTCATGTAGGGGATACTTGTTGTTTATTATTATAGCATTGATATCCCTAAATTCAATGCACAACATCATAGATTTGTCTTTATTCTTAACAAAAAGAACAGGGGATCCCCATGGAGAAACACTGGGGTGGTAATATCTTTTATTAATCAATTCTGGTGGTTGTTTCTTTAGTTACAATAATTCCATAGTGGAAATTCTATAAGGGGTCTTTGATATGGGCCTTGAACCATGAATTATGTTTATGGAAAACTCAATTTGTCATTCTGGATGATATCCAGGTAAATCCTCTCGAAACACATAAACATATTCTTGCACAATAGGTATATCCTATATTTGAACATTCCATTCCCCACCCATTGTTATTTTACTAGATTTCTCCTCAATAATTGAATTTAGTAGAGATATTAGCGATAGATCTAGATGAGAATCATATAGTGATGTTTCTACTCTATAGATAAAGTGTTCCTTTTCATTGTAAAAAAATTTTAACCCCATTCTTTTTATAATAAATTTTCACACCATGGTTCTAAATCCAATCCATTATAAGGATTATAACAAAATCAATAATGGGTATGACAATAAGACCGTATTATAAAACACATTTATATTCCATATTGGTAACTGATTGAATAAACATTGTTGCAATGATACTTCCATTTAGAGTTTTGACTAACAAAACCCTTAATAAGTAAAATTGAAAATATCAAATTTTCTTGGAAAACTAGGAAGATATGATAGAATTTGATGATCCATAATCAAATAAAGCATTGGATAATTTTGGGGAAATGATTAAATTACCTTCCATCACATCATTCATAACATCAACCTAAATAGTTGTGATTAGATAATCTTGTCCTTTCTCCCTTGTACTTTTCTGAGGAATGTTTCCTTAATGATTACAACATTCATTTTCATAATTACCCATTCCATTAAAAATGTACCATTGAACATTTATGGCATCTTTCTTACCCTTTCAATCATTAGAATGGTGACCTTTTTCCACACTTGTAACAAAATCTCATCCCCTTTAGGCATGTACCAGGGTGTTTCTAGCCACAATTATTACTAGATAGAAATTCATATTTTCCCTTATTCTCCTTATTTCCTTTTTCTAAAGTGTTTAACAGATCTATTCTTATTTGGATTCACTTTAACATAATAAGTCTTAGATAAATCCTTTTATTTCTTGATATCACAGGAGACTATATCTTCATATGATGAGAGGTATTGGGAGACTAAATCTCGATGGAGAAAAGGTTTTAACGCATCAGTGAACCAATCAATATTAATTCTTTGGATACATATATAACCAGAAGTATGATTTTCTAACCTTGTAATGTTCGGCTAATACTTTGTGACATTATTATCTTCCTTTTCCCTCAGACTTAGAAATTTTATTTTCCATATCCGCTCGATGTTCACAAGGAAAGTATTATTTTATGAAAATATCTTTAAACTCACACTATTTTATATTTTATACTTCTTAATTCTACTTTTTGTTTTGAATTAATGAACATCATTGATCTGTATCTCCTAAGAGGTGATAAACTACCATGACAACTTTTTCCCTTTCACTACTCCTCAAAGAATGAAATATTTTCTCTAATGAACTTTTCTATTACTCATCTACAAATGAATTTGTAGTCCCATTGAATGTTGGTGGTTTTTGGCCAATGATGTGGTCTAACATTGACCCTCCACATTGTGGATCATGGTGCTCCATAGGGTTAATATTAGTTTTCATAACCTGAGTGAGATATCCTAGTATAGTTATAAGCTATTCAGTACTGGTTGTATCACCATATCCATTATAATTATCTTGAATAATAGGTAAATACTTACATGGATTACGTGTATCGATACCGTTTTAATTCCTTCCACTAGGCACTTTTTCTAAACAAGGACATTCACTATATTATTTTATGAATCGTAATGCATAATTCCAAACTTGTAAAATACTAAACATTAATCGAACAATTTATTCATATAATCCATAATCCTAAAATTGTTTTCTATGGGTATGTATTTACTCATAAATCCTTTATAATGGTTTTTAATGAAAATGTGAATTATCATAAGTATATCCCCTGGGATTGTCAAACCAGGTATGCATTAAAGCTAATTATTGTGTACCAGGATACCCTGGGTCATGCCCGGAACACCTTGTCAGAGTTTTCACTCTTAGGTACATATGTGCCATAACCACATCCACTTTTATTATCCAGATAGGGATATATTTCATGGAAACCCACATAATATCTACATTAACAAGAAAAAATGGATGTTATTCTATACTAATCTTCAAATTATTTCTAAGGGTAATGTTATCTAATCAGAGTTTTTCTAAATATAGTTTCCAAGGATTGTACTAAATATCATCTCATACCAACTGTAATACTCTGACCCTAGTTACCCTAAGTCTGTGCATCATTACATAACATTGGAATGGTTAGAATAGATCATGACCTAAAAGACGAATCAGTTTAGTAGCCTTGGATGTAATAGATACATACATAAGTTTTACAGTACATTATAAAATGAAAAAACACAATTGTGTCTTCTTTGAACAAAATCATATCCCTTATCCTAACCCCACAGGTCAGTCATATTATACTTTTCGTATCTTGGGAAAAATAAATCATAAGAAACGGGTGAGATCAGATGCTAATTAAGGATAACGATATAGAATAAACTGTCATAAATATTAATAATAATTTGTGGTAATTTATAAGACTAAAACACAATAATTTTAAACATAAATTAAGAATAATTTGGAAATGATAAATCAAATAATTCAATTTACTCAATCACCTGGATATTATAATTGTCAAATAATCACATATAATATCAATAGATAAACTCATAATGATGGAATGCATAATTCTGGACATCTTAGCCTTATAGGCATGGCCTCGTACCATGACTACAAATTAAAGATATTGTGAAGTCCTTGTAATAAGAGACTAGTTTGTCTCGTGAGACCTACCGATGCATTAAGAGGCTATTGCGGGCCCCAAACATCACTTACTACGTCAAATTCATTCCTCATATAAAAAGGGTGAAATATACAATAAACATTCATATTAAACTAGCATGTGAAATGTTTTTACTTTAACTATAAACCGTGAATGAAAAAAATTGAACATTAATATTTTACATATCATAAAACTATCAATACAATATTTAATATTTTATCATAATAAAAAAAGTTCAATTAAACATAAAATCCAATAATAGATGTTGAAATAGAAGAAATCAATCCATAAACTATTTGAGAGAAATATCTCTTTCTACTTTGTAATCATTTAACATTTGCATATTTTTAAAAGAAAACATTTATTTTGAAATTATTCTTATTAGATTGTAAGGGAATCTTTGATGTTGTTATAATTGAAGAAAATAGCTGCACCCGCTGAATATGTCAAAAAACATTCTTTTTTTTATTTTCTGAAAAGGTAATAAAGTACCTTGTTTGTAAAATGATAGAAAGATCCCTTTCAAAATATATTATAAAAAGTCAAACAAGGGTATAAATTACAATAAAACATAGTCTATGAAATAGTAAAATTGTTTTGATATACATTTTTATGAATCATAGATGTGAATGATAATGAAGTCCCTTTAGATACTTACGTACAAACATCCTTAGATAATAAAGAGAATGTAAAATTAAACCTTACCTTGTACTTTTCCTTAGTCTAGGGCACGCTAACCTTCTATATAATGGTTAAATAATTTTTATTTAATTATACAAGAAACAAAAAAAAATGATATCATATATGATACTCTAATATTTCTTTGTTGTTAATATTTATGTAGTATCATTGTTTCGGGTGTTAACTGATTCGTTTTCATTAATATGTTTTGTTATGTAAGTAATTATTTTTATGGATAAAATTTATTTATTTAATATTAATAATGATATTTAGTTCTTAGTAATTATTTTTTAATCATCAAATGAAAATTATTCCTGAATGGTTACGATGGGGAATGATATCTCATCGTGTTATGGAGATAGTAAGCTGTACATACACACGATCAACGATATCATTCTGTTGATGGTGAAATAGTTTGTAATTGGGTATTATATTATGTATCAAGAATAATTAACATGTTATATTTATTATATACATCAATTATACTCATTTGTTTACCCATACAAAGAATGAAGTGTTGAATAACAAACTACACCACAACGTTGAGACGGTAAGCCGTACGTACGCATGCATGGTGACATTGTAATTCATAGGATGGATAAGATAATTATTATGGTTATACAATATTTACAATAAAATATAAGTATGTAAAATGTACTGGTGTTATTATTTTAGTATGGAAACAATATATAAATAATAATTATAAGATAAAACATTGAATGTGGTTATAAAATAATTACCTCTTCTTCACGTTCTTCCTTTTTATTTGAACAAAATAGATCATTAGGTTGGCTCTCTGATCAATGTGAGGCCTCTAGGTTGAATTGAGGGTAGTTGGGAGGATATTTAATCATGTTTTTTCTGACTAAAAAGGCTTTCTATGTGTGAATTTAAGAGAAGGAGAAGAACCCATTTATAAGAGAGGTGATGGGAACTTTAAGAAAAAGTGGAAATATTAATTTATTATATAATTAATTTCGGTTTATAATAGCATCAAATTGATTTATTTCTATGATAATGTAGGGATGGTCAGAATCCTCTCATCCAATAGGTTTTAGACATGTTTAGGTCACCATATTAACCTTATCTTATAGATTTAACCCTTACTTAAATATTTTAACTTATTCTATATCCTCTTGTATTTTTATACTACATGGTTAATATATTTTCTATAAAATGAAAAGATAACCTCAAGTGGTAAAATAATGAAATATATAACATTATCTAAGTAGATTAGAATAATAATAGATTTTTAGGACTATTATATAATTTAACAAAATAGTATTTGTTTTAAAAACTCATTTTCTTCAATTTTATACTATTTTGTATTTGGTTTTGGTGAAAGTCATAAAAAATTATTCCTTCAAAAAAATACTTTAAATCAACCCTAACATGTCAAATTAACATATAAAGTTCTTATATGTAATCAAAAGTTTCAATTTACATTTATTTTAATATTTATAATATCTATTATTTTAACATTCTTTAATAATGTAATTATATTATCATTTTTGTGTCATAAATAAAGTTAATTATTTAATGTATAAAAATTATAAATAAAATACTATGAAGTATAAAATATTTTTATCTCCCTAATTAATATTTATAGTCGAGTTTATCTTATTTAAAACCCTATATTAAAAATGGTTCTTATTAACATTTGAATTTAACACTTTTAACTCTTTTTTAAACAGTATATAATAAATTTCCTAATCTAAACCATGTGGATAAAAAAACATCATATGTTTATTCAAAGGTTGATTTTGGTCTAAATACACTTATTCAATAGAATTATGACAAGTGTTGGGGTAATTTAAATTATTATAATATTATTTTTACCTTTAATTACCTTATTTACTTTTAACTATGGTAAATAAAATTCAAAAGATACTATTCACCAAAAATTAAATTCATCATATTGAACCAAATTTTACTTAACTATGAAAATAATGTCTGTCAGATTTTTTAAATTCAATTCACAGAAGCGGTAAAATTATATTTTATACAAATTTGAAAATGTGCCTAGAAGGTGGGTAAAAGACGTTAAATAGTTCAATAAAATTATATATATTATATTATATTATTATAAAATAACTCCAATGAATTTCATTGGAATAATATAGATATTATGTATCTATTTTAAATTTTAAGAAAATTAAATAAAAAATAAAAAGTTGAATAGAAAGTTGATATTAAACAATAACGCAGTGTTTTTCATTATTCCTTAAATGTTGAACATTTTTAGAAAAATATCAAAGATTCAACCTAAGATAATTTTGATATTCCAAATCCAAAAATGAAGTCAATTTTGAAAAATAAAATGTAATAAATTTAAAAAATTGGGTATTACTAATTATAACTTCTTTTTAAATGACTAGTTTGATTGATCGTGGTGTGCTAGAACTCGGAGCTAGGTACAATGCATGCTATTGTATTATTCAAAGAAAAGCGTATTGTGGAAGATTGTGGAGTAACATTCATAGACTTCAACCACCACTGTGATCTCCAGAATAACCAGTGATGATTTATTGAAAATTTTAGGCTCAATAACATGTCCATTTCTACGTAATTAAACCACCATAGGTACACTCATTTTCCATATGGGACTCCAAAAAGCCTATTTTGAATCTTTTTACAACCACGCAGAATGCTAGATAGAGGAGGAACTCTATCCTTTTCATGATAGAAAATACTCAGACACATTCCACTACCTTAACTAACACACCATCCAAATACCGTTGAGTCCCATGTTCAACCACCATGCATTCCATTCACAATTGAAGGAGGAGGATCCATGATGAACTCCTATGAACACTTTATGTAATTATGTACATGAAATCATCATGTGTTTCACTAATAAAATAGAATGAATCAATTCATGTGATTTAAGGAAATAAATATAGAAATATCATGGATGTGGGATATTTTAAAAGGGATATAACTAAGGGCTTCCCTCTGCCTCTATAAAATGATTAGGTGTTATCTACCCAAAGGGGGATCAAAAAACCCACTAGAGGATGAATCCATGACCAAGCATCTTCTATTAAATTATTTGTTTTATATTTCTCCCTCATATTTTTATATTATTTGGTTTTTATTTCTTTTCATAATTTTGAAATTTAAACTTATTTTATATTTTTAATAGTTTAATTTTCTTCTTCTTCTTTTAATAGTGCTTCTTCATCAACCATTCTTCATTTGTTCATTATTTTCTGCATCCCTCTCTTCTTTGTTCTTTCTATCTTTTTATTTTACTTTTTTTATTATAAGTTATTATTATAACTATTATAAATATATATACATTTGATTATTCCATTTCTAATATTTATTTTTTCTTTATATTTATTTATTATTTATTGTTTTATAATTTTTATTTTTTTAATATCTTTTCACATTAAATCAAGTGATCTCTAACTCCCAATAATAAGTGGCTGACATGAGGCTTAACCTAAGAAGGTTTGGGGATTATTAATTATTTGTTAAAGTTTAATTTATGAATTTGGTAGATGTTATTTTCATGAATATGTATGGATACTATCCACCATGACATAAATCCCATATCAAATTCGATTATTTAATTTAATTTTAAATCTTTCATTTCACTTTCTCATCTATTCACACAATGGTGTTGAATCAATCAATGGGGGAAATGGAATATGATGGAGCTGGGACATAGAATATGTCACACTCCCAATGGAGTTGTCCCCCAAACATTGATTACAATACTATGTGGAATTTAGAATTTATAGGAATTTTATATTCCAAAACATCTGAATAAAAATATTATAATTCATGCATGATATTTCTTATCTTAATTATAAAAATAAATTTGAAAAAATAATGGAGAATAATTATAGAACTCAAAAGAAAACCCAGGTTCATGTTTTTTATCTCTAATCACATTATTTATTTCATTGTATGCTTTTTTAGTTCAAATATCCATTATTCATGTTTTTAATTAATTTCATAAATATTAAAAACCCAAATATTTATCTATGTTTTCATAAAAGTAAATAAATAATAAAAAAATAAGTAGTTATTAGGTGATTTTAAATTATTAGGTGAAAAAAATTAGTTGATCATCAAGTGAGACGACCCTAATAAGCATATTTGTAACACTAGAAAAACAATTTCATAATTTCATTTTTTTCCTACAACATGATAGGTGTTCAGTCCAAACTGATATCATTTATGGGGATTTAATTTGTAGTTTATTTAATTTTTCAATTTTTTGAATTTATGTACTTTTTATTTCCTACAAAATCATCCTAAAAATCATTTTTCCTAATGTTTTCAAATGATTATTTAATTATGTTAAGGAAAATATACTCATAGGTGAGATAATAAGAAAAATATTTAACCAGGATTCCAAAAAATGAAGTATTAAGTACCTTATAATACTATATAGGTAGAATAAAAATGGCATAAACATAGGCCTCTCATCTGAATATTTTACGATCACGGATGATCAACTCTGAACTGACATCCACACACTCGACATCAAGAGGTAGGTGCTAATTAATCTACCCAATTTCACTAATGAAATCAATGATATTCAGGCCCATATCAAGGATCATCGATAGTCCAAACATTTTATAAAAAAGATCCTATATGAACATGATTTGATATAGTGGATTCATAAGGAGGAATAATTTCCTATTGAGCTACGTATAGGAGATAAACATGATTTGTACATCTTCAGGAAGAACTGTGAGGTACATGTTAATATTCACATTCACTAAAATTTATAAGATCTATCATGATTTCAAATATATCTATCCATATACGATGAAACCTCGCAAGTGGTGTAATTAGAGGAAAGGATGGAAGATCTCGAATACCTACTTCCAAATTCCACCATCCAACTCTAAGAGGAACTCACCATTGAAGGAGACATTCAAACTGTAACATATAAGGGACTTGATCATAAATAAAACATCATTTATTTTGAATTTATTAAATCATAATTGAGTATTAATTCCCAATTCTTTTAATTTTATGATTCGGACAATCTTAGTCATTCCTTAATGGAAGATGAATAAACAACACCTTTACTTGCTGATGAAACATGGAGCTCTATGATTTTGATAAACAATAATGATAAGAATCATATGAATTACTCAATGAGATTGATAATGAGTTTAAAAATATATCGGTATGTAATTATCAATGGGATAATATTTCTAGTTATTCATTTTTATATTTTATTCATGTAAAGAAACCATCTTACATTCCATTAAATTATTCAATCACTAACTACCAATTAAAAAAACACTATAAAATCTAAGGGAGGTTCCAAAATTACCATTTAAGAAGGAATATTATCCAAAAATCATCCTAATCCTCCATGAAATATAAACCTAAATATGAGGGGAATAAACCTAATATACATTATTTATTGATGATTCTTAACAAAAAAATTACAAGATCGTAAAATCCACATATGGTGGTAAAAATCCTTGAATATAAACCCACTAATAGATAGTAGATGGTAGTTGGTGCTACCCTCTAGATCTTGTAAAAACATAGGGCCCAGATGGGGAACTATACTATGATTTATCGTCAACTATTTTTCAAAATTTCATTTTCAATCTTAGTACTATTTTATCATGCTTCCTAGCTCCATATATAATTTTTATATTTAATTATCAAATCCTAGTTATTAATGATTAATTAAATTGTGTAGAACCACAATGTAATAAGGAATCCCACATAAAATTTGGAATGAGTAATAAATATTTATTGGAAAGGGATTTCACATTTAATTTTTATCTTTTTACCTCCCAACACTTTATTCTAAAAAATGATATAACCCTTATAATTATAAATTAGAATACAATTCGTGAATTTATTCTTCTATTGACATATCAAAAATAACTTACTTTCTTAATAATCCTATGATTCCTGATTTTATATTTCAATTATAATTATAGTGAATGATTAAAATGTAGAATTGAATGATTCAAAGAGAGGCATGGATAATAAAATCAAGGATCATGATTTGAGGGAATTAGTTTATTCATGTAATTGGAAATTCACTATAACAGTTTCCATATTAAATTTATAAAGTTAATGTAATTTTTTTTATTATTATCCATGAAAATGGTGATTGCCCAAAATTATATGTTCTATTCTTGATAGTATTTATATAGAGTGTACTTACTATTTATTTTTGAGAATATTTCTTCAGTTATGTTGGTACATATCACCTTCTTGAACTTAAATTTGATGTTGTAAATGATATTACAATACAAAACCACATTTAAAATAATTGATTCCACTTTTGAAAATACTCTATCCTTTATTACACCTTTACATCAATCCTTGTTTATCCCATAAGGAACATGATTTACCTTTTTAGGAATGAGCCATGATTCAGACATTTTTTTATATTTCTACACTCCTCTTAGTATTTTAATGATATTATTATGTTGAAGTGTGGGGGTAAAGTGAGACATGGTGGAAAGGATGAAATAAATTATAATGAAAAAGTGTTGGGTTTCTATATGTGTGTATTAAGGAATAATAATGACCCATTCATAGTATATAGTGGTTTTCCCTTCATAAAAATTGATGAAAAAATAGGAATGACTTGTGAATTAAAGGAATAAAAAATAAAAATTACTAGAACAATGATTTTTACCAAATTTGGTTAGGTGGTGGATGTGAGATTCATTCTATGAATAACATTAATAAAATGAAAAATGTTCCCTAAAAATAGTGAAAATTTCATGAAGATAAAAATCAATCATTATTATTTCATTATTCATTACCTTATTTTGAGAAAGGGATGTGGGATTTATCATGTGATGAGAATAATTTCCTAGATATTTTATTCTTTATATCATTATTTATATAGTGATAGATAAATTTCCTACATTGAGCATTACTTTTAAATGACACATCCTACCAAATATAATCCTTAGATTATTTTGAAGCATAAATTCAAAGTCCCCGTGAAGTTATCTTCCATTTGTTGTTAGAATGTGGGTAATGTAGTTAATTTACTAACCTATAGATATGTAACATGTTCTCATGTTATGAACATAACTCATATTGAATTTTTATTATGTGTGATTATAGAAAAGTTTGAAAAATGAGGAAAACAATTATTTGGCATTTTTAATAAAAAATAATTGATAATCATGGATGAATGAAAAGATAATATCCACCAATTTAAAATGCATGAAAATAATATTTTTGAGATTATTATTTATTTTAAAATTATGATATTGAATTGATATTTCATATAAATTTTTGAAATCTGTTTAGAGTTTATTATAATTTAATTTTTTTATTTTTGGAATTCAATAATGGTAACGTGGGTTACATCTATATTTTAATGTTGAGACTTTATTATTATATACATGAATAATTTATGTGTGGGGGTATTTTAGAAATTCAATTTTTATGAATAAATTTTAGATTTTTTATAATTATTTTTTATGATGGATTTCAAAAGATGTTACATTTTAATACATTGTTTTATTTAATATATATGAAATTTCAAATTAATAAATAAAATGTGTATAAAATTAAAGAAATTTTTTAATTATGAAAATTATTATGTTCCTATATGTTAAAATAATATGTCTAACTAGGATATCCCTCAACCTAAGGTCCCACACAACACATATTCATCCCAAATAGGGGAACCCCCCATTGAATGCCCAAGGGATTGCTCACACTGGAGGTTGGATGGAATGTATATCATCCCATATAGAGATTATGGGGATGGGTCCATAGGATTATACAGTTGGTCCAATGTCTATATAAGCTATCCCATGGTGGTGAAACCCAGAATGTTTTAGAAGGATGGTATCATCGGCACGATGTGGTACACGAAAGTGGATGGGATCCTCCATCCCCCATATGACATCACTGCAATGTCAATGCATCGACTAGATATTTAAATCATAATGGTCTGTATACCAATATCTGATGTGGAAGAAGATTATGATGGTGACTATTCATCATTATAATAAAATAGTGAAATTTTATTCTTCACCCACTCACATCCTCTCAGATACACCACGCCTCCGATCTCAATAACTCATTTCATCCCGTATCATTCATCCCTACCGGCCGCAACTACGATCAACCATCATTTTATATGCTTAAAAAATCTCGATCTCATGATATTCGACACTATTGACGGCTTCCAACACAATAGGTTCTCTCAGAATTCCTTTTTGACCCATAATTATCATATTTCAGTGTTTTTTATTCATCTTTTAAAGGAAAATGAAGGAAAATCTACCAATATTGCACGACACCAACTATTGTTTCACAAGCTACTTACTTTACTCTCACATCAACCAAGAACTAATGAGTTTCACATACCAACACCATGAATTCCATACACCCCAATAGAGGAGGCTCCATGATGAACCACTGGTAATCATACATGTGTTTAAACTCCTAAAATCATCCGGTTTCACCCAAACAAAATAGGAAGACTGTCATCAAAGTATTTGATGAAAAGAAGAAAAAAAACCATTGATATGGGGTATTTTCAAAGTGATATGAATAATTTATTCTACCGAAAATAATATAAGTACATTTATTTTCCTACAAGAAGGGGGACTCAAATCCATTCTGGAGGATGAAGCCATGGATAAGTAATGAATTTTACATTCTTTGTTTTATTTTATCATTCTTCTATTTATATTTCCTTTTATTCTTATTTTTAATTCCAATATAATATTAATTTTGATTATCATTTTTATGAAAACCATTTTTAATTTTTTTCTTCTATTAATAATGTTTTTTCATCCATTATTCTTCATATTTTTATTTTTATTTTTTTCATCCTCTATCTCTTTATTTTTTACTATCTACTATTTTATTTTCCTTAATTCATTCACTCTATATCACTCTCCTTATTCCATTTTTAATTTATATTATTTTATTTTTTTACATCACTTCAATTGATAATATCTTTACATAATATTGTTAATCCGATCAATGGATGAAATGGTATATGATGGAGGTGGGTCCTAGAATATGTTACACCCTTAAACAAGGTGTTTCATAAACCCCAATTATATGAGGAGGATGAAATTAAACTTTCTTAGTATTTTAGATTTCAAAACATCTAAATAATAGGATAATAATTCATTCATGAGATTTCAAAACTAAATTGTAAATCTAAATTAGAACAAAAATAAAGTATAATAATGATATAATTAAAAATTAAACTTAAGACCATTTTCTTTCATTCTAATCACGTTATGTTCAGAATTATAGGTTATTTTAATTTGAATTCTCATTGTACATGGAATTTAATAATTTCATATTTTTATAAAACCCAAAATTTTACCATGTTATTCATAAAAAATAAACTAAATGGAGTAGTTCATAGATGATTTTTAATTAGTAAGAGAATAAACTATAAATCCACTAAAGTGAGAAAATTTTGGTTTGCCATTATGCTTCACCTATAAATTTTTTTAGAAATTATCTTTTTTGATATCCCATGAATGGAATATTTTTACATTTTAATTAATATTTAAATAATAATGATGAAATAATAGAGGATTATGATATTCAAAGTGTAATGTTGTCTTATTCACTTGTCAATAAGAAAATGTAAATTAAACTACATCCACATGAAGACATGGGAGTTGATCTTAGTGTTTCTCCCAGTCCATTATAAGGATTTGAATTCTTTCATGAGGTGGGAGAATCTATTTCAGAGGGCCCATCAGATATTCAATGACCAATGGACAGTTATTCACTAAGAATTTCTTGGAAAGAACAAACTATCAGTGAGTAGTGGGGAAGGAACATTATTGGGGATATGCATATAGAATTAGTAATATATAAAATGGAATAAAAATATTATAAAGTGATGGTATCTCAATAAGAGAAAAAAATATATTCCATCATTATCTTTTATTGTACATATATTTATAATTTCCCTAAAAAGATGCACAATTAGAAAAGGGGACATCAATTTGTGGCCTTATTCTTTGAAAATTTCATTCAATTAAAAAATCCTCTACTACTGATTAAAAAATTAACCCATTATATTATTTCACTCATTATTTCCTATATTGTCTTAACATGTAAACATAATATTGATCAATCAAATTTTAAATGGTTCAGATATAGAGTTGGTTATTATTTCTTACTATGTTTGACACCGACCTAGCTATGGATTCTATTCAAAATTAAAATAAAAAAAAACAAGGGGATAAGATTGGTATCATCATATATTCTAGTTTATTTTCCTCCCATTGGATTCTACTAAGCATTATAATGCTTATAAAATTATCAGAATAAGATTAGAATCTTCTCATGATTATTCAATTTCTTATTAACCATTTTTTATTTACAGCTTTAGACTCAAATAATAGATAAAATAATACAATTACTCAATATTGATTAATATTATAATATTCTATTAGAAAATTTTTCAAATATTCAATTCCAGTAAATTATCAAGATCAGAGAATGATGTTAATATCTTTTTATGTTAAGGATTTATATTTTTTTCATTCTCTCTAAATTTTATAATTCTATTTACTTAAACAAATATGAATACCTTTTTCTCATAGAATGAATGCTCCTAATATTATCCATTTCTAAAAACTGTTGAATTATCATGAATCTACATAAATAAATTCTAGCTCAATATTATAAAACATTTGTTTAATATAATTCCATAACATAATCCTATATGTTTTACTCACCCATTTATACTCAATTATCATGAACCATGATCATGGTATATTATCCCTTTCATTAAAAAACTCTATAAAAAATTGCTATAATTTCCCTCTTCACAATAAAATTAATATTAAAATATTTAAAAAATAATCAGTACCCTTAAATAAATAATTAATTAAAAAATATAATTTTCAATTAAGAAATACCAATCTCTTTATTTCTATTATTTCATATGAAACTCATATTCTTCCTTCTTGTGTAATAAAGATCCCATCCATGAAACAAGATATTAAAATAATAAAAAATACATATTGAAACATGAAAAATTCAACCTGAATCATTGAATTAAAAAATTCATGTGACTAATTAAATTTTAGTAGAGCTTATCATTTCTACACTTGAAATTCCATATATAATTTATTATTCTTCTTAAAAAATAACTAAATATTTGAAGAATTAAAAAATTTATTTTTTAAAAAATAAGAACCATAAAAAATTGGGTTATCGCATTTTAAAAAATCTCATATGAAATATATTGAATCGTATTTTAAATGTGATATTATACTCATTGAAAAATGGCATAAGTATCATTTTTTTATTTTTTGTATAATAAATAAATGAAATAAACATAGTTTTTTAATCCAGTAAAACATATAAATTTTACTAAATGATGAAGACTTATGATTTGTAGATTTATAAGCATATGATTACTAAGACATATGATATAGTATCATTGAATAGTTATACATGGATCCATAGAATATATGCTCAAACATGATTTTATGATTCTTTTGAAGTCATGTAGTGATGAATCAAGGGATTATATTATTTATAAAAGAATTATCCTCAACAATAATGGCTTACAATCAATACTATAAATACATATTTTTAGTAAAGTCTTATGATGAAGACTTAAATAGGCATTCATAAAATAATTTTTCAATAATTCACTATTCATGTAACTTTTGAACCAATTTAAACATCCTCAAAACACTCTCAATCACAATACAGACACCTCCAAAGAATCTCAAATGATTTCATATATTATACATAATTTATGAAAAGAAAAGACAACCAATCACAACAACATTATAAAATCTAAGGATAATTAAATTTTCCCCTTTCCGAGTTGTTGAAAGATCCAGTAAAATATTATTATCAATTTCAAAATTATCTCACAATCTATAAACAAACATGAAAATCATAAAATCGTATCTTGTCTCACATTATAATATTTATAAACTATACAAGAATACCATGTTATGTTTTTTTGAATAATTTCATCACTTGATGACAATAAATATTTCTCATGTTCCTTAGATGAACTCCCCCCATAACTTATATTATAATTCACAATATCAAAAATCTCCCAAATTTAATAATTTTCCAAATATATATATGAAAATAAATTGATAACTCTTTTAATCCAAAATTATATCCCCTTTTATAATGGGTTTTATAACTACTTAACACATTTTTGTATCACAAACCATATCATAGTGAGGTCGGATTTTTCATTATTCCTAAAATAATAAAATATGTATTAAAACTAATTTCATCATTATATCCTCAAATCATTCACTTGGAATTACATTTGATAAAATTTATGGAATTTGATTCTTAGTGAAGATATAATAAATATTTATATCACCAATATACACTCTCTATTTAATAAAATGTTACCTTATATATTACTTTTTATATATGAATTTCTACCTGAGGCCCCATCATAGATATATTGAATGAAAATATTCACAATATATCTATA
Organism: Viscum album; assembly: GCA_963277665.1. Taxonomy (NCBI): domain Eukaryota; kingdom Viridiplantae; phylum Streptophyta; class Magnoliopsida; order Santalales; family Viscaceae; genus Viscum; species Viscum album. Next base: position 1,450,150,598 of record OY728152.1, on the reverse strand, counting down.
ATTAATTATCAACAACTACTTTTAAATGGTCCATATAAAATTTCATCCTATACATTTCTGTGTTGGAATGTATATCTATGATGTTATCATACTCAACATCACTCAATTCCCCTTATTTTCAATTCTTTTTGGGTTATTCATACACAAATCACACAAAAAAAATATAATTAACAACATTCGGAAATTGTATAAGTGTAATCAAACACCTATTCCAAATATTTTAATGCCAACAGCTATAAGACTGATATAATTTTGTATAATAAATTATTTTTTGTGTTTACCCTTGATATATTTCATAATCCCCTTAGCCTACATCATATGAGACTCTTTTGGATTATTCTAGAATATAAACCATATATGAATGGAAACAAATATCTGTTCTTGAAGTAATGAGGTGGATCATACTGCCAATATTTATTTAGAATTATTTTTGATTATCACTTATTAAATTTGCAATTATATTCAATTTGGATCTAATGAAAAATACAGTGGAAACATTATTTCAACACCTAATTATAAAAACATTCAGAAATTATTTATAATATATTTCAAGAAATAATAATAAATAATTTGATTCTTGTAAATTTTTAATCATAAGAAAAAAAATCTCCCATAAAAATATATCAAAAAATATATCTTCATTTTCCTTGAAAAATCGTCATAAGGATACTCTAAATCACATTTAAATATTATTTTATCAAAGTTGATAAAAAAATGGAATTTTTTATTCTGACTTCCTTTGATTAAATTGTGATATACACTATTCTTTTTGAAACATTTCAGTTTCGTTAATAACCAGTCTTGTTTAGAGTTCCAGGAACTAATGGGTTATTTCAATCCATATAAATCATTATTCAACATGAAAACAATTATACCATATTTATCATTTATAAATTCCTCATTCTATTTATTAAAAATATTCTCACCAAAATCTCAAATAATGAAATATAACATGTCATTAATTTGGTAAATTTTATATTCATTGTGATTTTTACTACTAAAATATTCCTAATGGACTCAATCCTTTTAAATGATAAAAAATATTTTAAAAAATATTCAACTATAATTTGAGAGTATACATTTCAATCCTCTCTCTTTATTAATTGAAACCTTTCCATCCTAATTTTTAATTTTTTTTCTCAAAATGAAATGGTTATAATAAGCTTATTATTGGTCTGATATGATATCACATTGAAATATTATTTTTTTAATTTGATAAAATTTTTCATTCAAAGAATAATTACACTCTATATATTCTACTGACTTCAAAATTGATTTTTGTGTAAATTTTCAATTTAATGTCATTTGATTATAAATATTTATATTTCATCAGGTTTAAAATTATTATTCCTAATAACCTTTTATATTTTCAATATATACATGTTTCATTATCCTCACGTTAATATTATCAATATCCTAAAATTGAACAGAAGTCCAATTTGAATAAAAAATTCAAACATTATGTATATTTTCATCTTTTTTAATAAGTTATATTTCTAAATTTTCCTTCATGATATATTCTATATAATCATCTAATACACATATTAATCCTCCTATCATGGATTAATTTTAAAATATTTTAACATAAAAATATATATTATTTTGTGTAAGCTTTTTTCCAACACAAATACACAAATTCATTATAATGATAACCCGTGAAGATTACTCTAATTCCCATAGCATAAAATTTAACAAAATTTCTACATTTTAACATTACGAATCCCTAGATTAGAAATGAATTTTTGTGTTTCACTATAGGATTAATATTAAAAAAATATTATATGTTTTTATTTTCTCTCTAGTATCACCAAGAATACATTATGAATAATGAGAGCAACACATATTACTTCAGTATAGAAATACTTAGAATGTTTTTTCTTGACTAACATTGATCTACCCAATTCAATTAAGCTCCATTTTGTTCTTAAATTATTGATTTTTGGGATTTTATGGTGAAATAATTTGGTTTTTAATTATAATATTTTGTAGATATTTTTAAAATAGATTTCATTAAAATATCCCAACATTATTTTTTTTCAACACCAAAATATACACACCCAACACTTTCTCAATTTTCTTTCTAAGATTTTAAATAGAATAACTACATAAAACTTGTGCTTCATGAAGTTGAATTTAGTTTTATTAGAGAAGTCATCAATGAATATATTCAAATAAATGTTACATCTATCATAATTATTTCTCATAGAACGACATAGATGTAACACCCATGTGTTTTATGAAATATTTAAATAATTTTTCAGTATCTTGTTTTGCACGCAATCGTGAGTTTAAACAAACTGTGAGATGTCATTAATATAAAGTTACCATTATAACCTATCTATTATGTTAGCGGAAATAAATATAACTTACTTTTAAAAAAATTTATTATAAATGTAAATAAATTATTTTTCATATTTGTTTTTTTGAGTGAATGAAATTAATAAGATATGTATGTTTTTAAAATGGTATTTTTGATATTCATCAAATATATATTAAAAAATGTTTTTCCACATTTTAATGGAACACCCTTTAAGAAACATTAATAATTTAAATATTACAATGTAAACATATTATTTGGAAGTGGAATATAAAAATTTTATTTGGTTAAAATTCTGATATATTTCTAATAAACATCATAATTTGATGAATAGTAAAAGTACACTAAATTTTAATTAAAAATAACTTTTTTTCATTAAGATAATTTATATGGTTAAATTATAATATTGAATAGTTTTAAATTATAAATAGAATATATTTTTTCCATTTAATATAATTTATGTCATTATCATTAATTTTACTTTGAATTCATAGGTAAAAACATTTAAATCTTTTGCAATGTTCTAACTTTTAAAACTTGTTTTCTCAATAGCGGGATTAATTTTAAATTAAATACTGCCACTTATATGTATTGAATTTGGAAAAATGGATTCCATTTTTGGAATCAGTAGGTAAAAATTATGTTAATAGGATATTTTTTATTTTTAGTCATTATGAATAGTAACTACCCTAAATTTTATTTACCATAGTTAGAGGTAAATCGGGTCATTAAGGGTAAATATAATATTATAAAATTACCCTAACACTTGACTTAATATAATTAGATGATTATATTTTTCCCTAAAGCATACTTGGGTCAAAATAGAATCCATTTTAACCCACTTGGATGTGATTAAGACCTTTAATTTATTTTATTTAAAGAAAGTGAAATATGTCTCACTCAAAATTTAATAATTAAAGTATTTTTAATATAAGGTTATACAGAATATAAATTCGATAATAAATACTAATTTGAAAACCAAAATGTTTTTATTTTTATGGTAATTTATTTTTAATTTTTAAAAAATATTTAATTACATTAATAGCTTATACATTAATGATGCAGAAATTATTTATTTAATGAAAAATCAATTATATAGTTTTTATTAAAATACTAATACCCATAAAAATTCCCAAACACCTAACCAAAACTTATTTGTAGAGTACATATGTACCCTAATCATACAAGGGTCTACTTTTGGACCATTTTAGCTTCATAAAACAGAATATAACATTTATATTATTATTTTTTAAATAATGTAAAAGTTGTCACCTTCATACTTTAATAAATATAACATTTTAAAAGTATGATTTTTTAGAAGATAAATTAGGCTAAAAGTATTATTATGAAAGATATTATATTTATATTTATCATAGTATTTTATTTTTAATTTTTATGCAACAAATAAGTATATTAAAAAAATATACACAAATGTTGTAGTAATTATTTTATTAAGTGAAATATCAAATAATTGGTTTTAAATTTTTTAAAATAAATATTATATTAACTAATTAATGTGATCCAAGAATTTTATAGATAAATAAGACATGTTAGTAATCTATTAAATATTTTCTTTCGAACATATCTTCTGTGTGGATTTTATTTAAATTCAAATAAATGAATAGTGTCAAACTTGACACTATTGATATTTTATATTATTAAATTGTTTAAAAATCACAAAAATATTTAAAAATTATATATTTAAATATATATGGTCTAAAATGTCATAAATTATCCAACTATGTAAAATATACAATATAAAAGGTATTATTTGTAATAATTTAAAATATAGAATATTATTACCATAAATAAAATTAAATAGATTAAATAAGAATAAATCAAAATGATAAGGTTTAAAATAAAATAAACACATATCTAAATTTGATTGGTTGATTATATTACAACCCTATATTATCTAATCTTGAAATCGGTGTCACATTGGATGTTTTTAAGTCAGATATGAGTTTATTATAAATTAATATTTTGGAGGTTTCCAAAAGTTCCCCTCTAATCTCTTATAAAAAGTGCACCTCCTCCATCTTCTCTTCACTCCATTTTGAGCTTTAAAACTCCACAAAACCCTACCCATTTCTCTTATAAAATTACCTAGAAACATACTATAGGTCCTGTTTTTCTTAAAATACCAACTTTAGTGCCCTAAGAGGAGGTTTAGAAGAGGCACGTCGAAGAAGAGGTAACATCATTTACCAATTCATTCAAAATTCTTTCCTCTTATACTTCCTCTATATGAGTTGTTTCATTTTTAAGTAATAAATAAAGTATCAATAGTATATTTATATGTCATTATTAATATGAAAAAACCGTATTCCATCTAATATACGTCCTATAAAAAATTAAAATCACCACGCATGCGTACGTACGACCTACCGTCTCCACGTCGTGGTGTAATATGTTTTTCATCACCAACAAGATTGGATGGGTATAATGATGGAAAAAATAACTATATATTACTATTCTAAAGTGAAATTGATTATGAAATATTATACACCATACACTTCAATAAAATTCCACAATCATGAGAATGATATCATCGCTCGTGCGTGCGTACGGCCTACCCTCTCCACGATGTGATGTGATTCATTCTATATAATATTCATTGAATAATGATTATATAAATGAATTGAATGAATAAATATGATATATATTATACTAATACCATTATTTAAATGATACAGTTATAACCTAAAAAGTGGAATAATAATTTATTCGACCAAACATTCATAAGAACATAAAGCAGTTAACACCCGAATAACGAGTAAAAATGAAATGTTACTAATAAAAAGATAGGAATATAACCATATATGATATCATAACAATGAATATTATTATAGAATAAGTCAATTAAATTATTTAAATAATTATACAGGAGGTTTAGATACGTACCAATCATATCGGACCTAAGGTAAGGGAAAATCACGCAATCTCATTTTTATCTGAGATTGTTTACACATCAGTATTTACTAGGGCATATTTATCATCCAAATCCACGTTTCCTCAATATGTAATATTATTTATATCCTCATAAAAGATTTTCAATCCAATTTTACCAATTGGTGAATTTTTAGTAAAAGATATGAAAGTAATCTTTTTTTATTTTCAGTACGATATACTTTTTGACTTTTCTGGACATAGTATGAGAAGAATGTTTTTTACCTTATACAGCATGAAAGGATTTTTTTATGATTTCAGAGAACATTATTTCCATGAATCTTCCTTTACAAGTTTTAAATTTTATTTTAAATTAACTTCTTTTATTTTAAAATTTCATGACATGTTCAGGACAGAAAATGTTTTTGAAGAAGAAAGGTTGTTTTCCTCAAGAACAAAGTTCAAGTGTTTTATCAAAATTATTTTCAATCTTAGATGATATAGGGTAATGTTTCTATCCCTATTATTGCATTAATTTTATTATGTTACGATGGAATTATTTTTATTAATCCCTTTTATCTTATATGGATTATATTATGATGCCATGATGTTTAAAAATCCCATTCTATAACATGGGTTATGTTATGATGTATGATTTATTATTTTGTGGAACACATAAGAATGGTTTAATTATGTGATGGGTGGGACCTATATCTCCCTCCAATGTATTGGGTAAATATTTGTATATCATGAGATAGTCATTGTTGGAACGTCAAGTAAATCTAGTTCAGTATTGCAGTGCTGGAATGAGGAGTGAACTCAGTTCAGTAATGGAATTTATCTTCTATGATTGTCTTAGCAATGAGCCTTGACTAATATGAAATGATTTTATATTATTATGTGTTTATTACACATAGTTTCATGTATTATGTTTTGATTTATGGGATTACATTGTAGTTCTATGATTTATCCAATGACATAATATTATGACCTCTTATACAGGATAATATTTTCAAATGTTATGATCTTAATAATTTGATATGATTGACAATTCATTTGTTTAACCATACTGAGCATTTGAGCTCACCCTTTTTTATGTTTCTTTTCCCCATGTCAGGAAGAAGGGTATTAAATATGATATTCCAAAAAGGATTCTAGATATGATCAAATAAATAGAAGATAGCGTATATGATTTATAAAGAAGTTGTTTATGTTTCTCAGTTTCTAAAGAAACTATACCTATACGGTTGTATCATGGTTTTGTTATATATTGTAATAAATATACTTCAATTCTAAATTATTAACAATGTATGTAATGTATGGGTCGTTATAGTTGGTATCAGAAGAATGGTATAGTTAACCTTTGGAAACTATGATGTGAACGCCTTAGTAAGAACATTAAGGATATGTTTAAGCATAGGACACAATCCTAGTGTTTTAGAAATTTCCGTGAAAAACCTATGATAATACCTAAAGTATGAAATTTTATTCCTGATTATGTGGTTTTCTTGTTTCAATTAGTGTTTCTCACACTATGCATCTTGGTTTTAGTCAATGGATGGAACCCCAAGGAACTGTGTTAATGTTGAATGTGACGAGAAATGCAATGATTGTCCCCCAGAGCAACCAAACATTATGGTAGCTGGAATGAAAAATCTTGTATCCATGATCACACAACTTTCTCAAGATATGAATCATGTAGGACTTCCAAATGAACAAAGGAAGGAGCAAAATTCTATTGAATCCTTCATTAGTAAGCGTCCACCTTCATTCAGTGGGTCTTTTGATCTATTAGTGGATGAACAATGGATCAGTACCACTAAAAAGATATTTTTAGTTCTACAATGTTCTAAACATGATAAAGTCATCTTAGTAGTATATCGTTTGGAAGGTGAAGCTGATCAATGGTGGAATCTTATCAAGAATACAGGGCAAATAGATGAAATTGAGTTCATGGAATGGGACGAGTTCAAGAAATTATTTTTCAATAATTACTTCCATCGTATTCTTTGAAAAAAAATGGAGAAGGGGTTTTTTGAACTAAAGAAAAATGATGATGAATTTGTTGGTACCTATGAAGTAAATTTTAAAAGACTTGAAAGGTATGCTTCCGGAATTTTTATCCAACCTAAGAGTAATTTCGATCGATTCTTTAGTGGCTTAAAACCGATTCTTCAAAGGGCATTAGACATAAAGGACTTCAATATATATGAAAAAATTGTTCAATGTGCTCTCAAGGATGAGATGGATATTGGAGTAACCCATCAGTCATATGGGTTTGATAAGAAGAGGAAAATGGAATTCAATGGAAAATATAAAGACCACACTGAAAAGAAGATGAGTTTTCCCTTATGCTCAATGTGTGGAAAGAAACATGGAGGGAATTGTCTTAAAGTGACAAGTAAATGTTTTAAATGTGGAAAAGAATTTCCTCAGGTAATTGAATGCGGCATTGACGGGAAAATGATATCTAATTATGCGAACAGAGAAAAAGCTACACTGAATGAACCTCCTACACTTCAATGTTACAAGTGCAAGGAAATGGGGCATTATGCAAATCAATTCCCTAATCCAAGGGTTTTTGATGATGATTAACTTCAATAAACTCTTAAGGCCAAAGACATAGTAAAGTCACATGAAATTTCTATCGATGATGTGGAGTACGATAACGAAGTGGTGAAAGGTTCACTTACCATCCACTTTAAAGTATAAAATGTTTTATTTGATTCAGGATCCACCCACTCTTTTATTTTTGAATAATTTTCTAAGGGTATCTTCATAATACCTTAACAATTAGATGTTGAATTAGCTATGACAACTCCTAATGGCCCAACGGTTGCATCAAAAGTTTCTAATTCTTATACAATTGATGTTTTTGGGAAATTACTTCCTACAAATCTTTTGATCCTTCCTATAGTGGAATTCGATGTGATTCTTTTTATGGATTGGATTTCCTTATATGGACTCATATCAGTTTCCAAATAAGGGAAGTCACATTTCATATTCCAAATCAATCTATGATCATATATCGATGCAAGGATGAATATAACCTTCTAGTGGAAATCTAATCCATCTTATGGGTCTTGATTCCAATAAATTATGGTTATTTATCTCAAATGGTTGTAGAGAAACTCATGATTAATAATATGACCATTCTACAAGAGTTTGATGATGTCTTTCCTGTGGAATTTCTAGGTCTTCCACCAAATCATGAAGTTGAGTTTTCAATAAAACTCATATTGGGTTCTATGCCTATTGAAAAGACACTTTATAGAATGTCACCAATTTAGTTGTACGAATTGAAGAAGAAACTCCAAGAGAATCTTGATAAGGGATTCATACACCCTAGTGCATCACCTTTGGGAGAACCTATTCTGTTTGTTAAGAAGAAAGATGGATCAATGAGACTCTGCAATGATTATAGAGAACCTAACAAGATCACTATCAAGAAAAAATATCCTCTCCCAAGCATTGATAACTTATTTGACCAACTACGCAGAGCTCTATACATTTCCAAGATTGATCTTTGTTCTGGGTATCATCAATTAAGGGTCAAAAAAGAGGACATACCAAATACGGCTTTCCATACAAGGTATGTACACTATGAATTTATAGTTATTCCACTTAGTCTTACTAATCACCCTGCTATCTTCATGGATATAATGAATGGAGACTTTAGAGACTATCTTGATCAGTTTATGGTAGTCTTTATAGACGATATTCTTGTCTATTCAATGAGAGAGGAAAAACATTAAGATCACTTATGAATTGTATTGAAGACCCTAAGAAAGGAGAAGCTTTATGACAAATTTACCAAGTATGATTTTTGGCTTCAAAAAGTTTCATTTTTGGGTCACATAATCTCAAGAGAGGGGTTATATGTGGATCCAGCAAAAATAGATGTTATCAAAAGATGTTTGAGACCAACAACTGTAACTGAGATCCAATGTCTTCTTGGTTTGGATGGATATTTTTGATGTTTTTTGAAATATTTTTCATGATTTTCTAATCCAATCACCAGGTTGACTCAGAAAGGAGTTATGTTTGTTTGGATGGAGGAGTGTGAAGATAATTTCAAGGAGTTAAAAAGTAGGTTATCCAGTGCACCTGTGCTCACACTACCTTGTAGTGGAGAAAGTTTTGTGATCTACAATGATGCATCCAACAATGGTTTGGGGTGTGTTCTCATGAAATATGATATGGTGATAGCTTATGCCTTATGACAGTTTAAAAACCCTGAGTAAAATTACCCAACTCATGATTTAGAGTTAGCTGCAGTAATCTTTGAATTAAAAATATGGTAGAATTATCTTTATGGTGAAAGGTGTGATATTTATACTGATCATAAAATTTTGATGTATATTTTCACGCAAAAGGAGTTGAATATGCACCAAAGAAGATGGTTGGAGTTGATTAAAGATTATGAATGCTCTATAAATTACCACTTTGGGAAAGCAAACAAGGTGGTAGATGCATTAATCCAACAAGACCATGCCATCTTATCCATGATGAGGATCACAAAAGATCCAATATTTTTGGATTTTCAAAGGATGGATCTTGAAATTATAACAGAAGGGGAAAATATTATCATTCTCAAATGAATTTTCAACCGTATATACATGTGAAGATTAAAGAAGAACAGAAAGAAGATGCGGACTTACAAAATAATGTGAGAAATGTTCCTAAATTCAACATTGATTGTGATGAAATAGTAAGGTTTATGAATCAGATTTGTGTTCCTCCCATACAAGAATTAAAGAAGGAAATATTGGATGAGGCTCATATTTCTTCATTCTCTATTCACCCTAGAAGAATGAAGATGTATGGGGACCTGAAAGGTTACTTCTGGTTGGATGGCATGAAAAGCGATGTTTCTGAATATTTCTCTTGATTCTTGGTTTTTCAGAAAGTTAAGGCTGAAAGATAGAAGTCTATGGGGATGTTGCAACCATTTCCAATACCAGAATGGAAATGAGAAAACATCACAATGGGCTTTTTCATTGGACTTCCCAAAACATCAAAAGGTAATAATGATATCTGGGTTATAGTTGATCATATTACGAAGTTGGCACACTTCATTAATATTAGATAGGATTTATCTCTTGATCAGTTTTCCAAGATATAGGTAAAAGAAGTGGTAAGATTTCATGGAGTACCACTTTCCATTATATCTGATCAGGATTTGAGGTTTACCTCAATGTTCTGGTGAAGTCTTCAGTATGCTCTGGATACAGAGCTGAGTTTCAGCACTGCTTATCATCCTCATACAGACTGTCAGTCTGAAAGGACAATTCAAACTCTAGAAGACAAGTTGAGATCTTGCTCTATGGATTTAAAAGGTTGTTGGGATCAACACCTACCATTGGTGGAATTTTATTACAACAATATCTTTCACTCCAGTATTTAGATGGCTCCTTATGAAGCCCTCTATGGAAAGAAGTGCAGAACTCCAACTTTCTGGGATGAAGTTGGGGACAGAAAGCTATTAGGACCAGATATTTTTGATGAAATGGAAGAAAAGGTCAGATCTATTCAACAACATATAAGAGCAGCTCAGAGTTGACAAAAAAGTTATGCTAACAATCGAAGAAAAGACCTAGAGTTTGTAGTTGGAGATAATGTGTTCATATGAATATCTCCATGGAAGAGAGTAATGAGATTTGGAAAAAAGGGAAAGCTGAGCCCTAGGTATATCGGTCCTTTTAGAATTTGGGATCGTGTTGGGAAGGTAGCTTACCGATTGGCGCTTCAACCAAATCTCTCTCAAGTTCATGATGTGTTTCATGTATCCCTCATGAGAAAGTACATTCCTGATCCTTCACAAGTACTAAGCTTAGAAGTCGTACCAATGGAGAAAGATCTTTCTTATAAAGAACAACTGATAGAGATTCTGGATCATAGTGAAAACATTTTATGAAACAAGACCACTCGATTGGTTAATGTTTTATGGAGGAACCACCAATTTGAAGAAACTACATGGGAACTTAAGGATATGATGAGGGAGATGTATCCTCATCTTTTTATTTCCAAGTGATGAATTTTGAGGGAGAAGTTTAGTTTAAAAGGGATATAATTAACACCCATGTGTTTTATGAAATATTCAAAAAAAGTTCAGTAGCTTATTTTGCACGCAATTGTGAGTTTAAACAAACAGTGAGATGTCCTTAATAAAAATTTACCTTTATAACCTAGCCATTATGTTTGTAGGAATAAATATAAATAACTTTTACAAAAATCTATTATAAATGTAAATCAATTATTTTTCATATTTTTTTTGAGTGAATGAAATTAATAAGATATGTATGTTATTAAAATGGTATTTTTGATATTCATCAAATAGATATTAAAAGAATGTTTTCCGCCATTTAATGGAAATAATTTTTAGAAACATTAATAATTTTAATATTACAATGTAAACTTAATCTTTTTAAGTGGAATATAAAAATTTTATTTGGTTATAATTCTGATATTTTTATGATAAACTTCATAATGTTATGAATAGTTAAAATACGCTAAATATTAATTAAAAATAACATTTTTCATCAAGATGATTTATATGGTTAAATTATAATATTGAATGGTTTTAAAATAAAAATAGAATATATTTTTACCATTTAATATAATTTATGTCATTTTCATTAATTTTACTTTGAATTCATAGGTAAAAACGTCTCAATCTTTTGCAATGTTTTAACTTTTAAAACCCATTTTCTCAACAACGGGGTTAATTTTAAACTAAATACTACCACTTATGTGTATTGAATTTGGAAAAATGGATTCCATATTTGGAATCAGTATATCCAAATTATGTTAATAGGATGCGTTTTATTTTTAGTCATTATGAAAAGTAACTACGGTAAATTTTATTTACCATAGTTAAAGGTAAATCGGGTAATTAAGGATAAATATAATATTATAAAATTACCCTAACACTTTTATTAATATAATTGGATGATTATATTTTTTACTAAAGTATTCTTAGGTAGAAATGTAATTATTGGGACCCACTTGGATGTGATTAAGACCTTTAATTTATTTTATTTAAAGAAGGTGAAATATGTCTCAATTAAACTTTAATAATTAAAGTATTTTTAATATATGTTTATAAAGATTATAAATTAGATTATAAATACTAATTGGAAATATAAAATGTTTTTTTGTTATTCTAATTTATTTGTAATTTTTAAAAATATTTTATTACCTTAATAGCTTATACATTCATGATGCTGAAATTATTTATTTAGTAAAAAATCAATAATATAGTTTTTATTAAAATAATAATACCAATCAAAAGGCCCAGACACATGACCAAAACTTATTTGTAGAGTATATCTATTCCCTAAGAAACCATGGGTCGACTTGTAGACCAATTGTAGCATTATAAAATAGATTATGACATTTATATTATTTTATTTTAAATGATTTTAATGTTTTCACCTTCATACTTTAATAAATATAACATTTTAAAAGTTGGTTTTTTAGAAGATAAATTAGATTAAATGTATTATTACATAATATATTAGATTTATATTCATCATATTATTTTATTTTTAATTTTTATACAATAAATAAGTATATTAAATAATTATACAAAAATGGTGTAGTAATTATTTTATTGAGAGAAATATCAAATAAATAGTTTTACAAATATTAAAAAAATATTATATTAAATACATAATGTGTTAAAAGAATTTTATAGATAAATTTGACATGTTATGAATCTATTTAATATTTTTTTTCAATCATATCATCTTTTTGGATTTTATTAAAATTCAAATAAATTAATAGTGTCAAAATTGACACTATTGGTATTTTATATTATTAAATTTTTTAAAAATCACAAAAATATTTAAAAATTATAAATTAAAATTTATATGATCTTGAATGTCATTACGTATCCAATTATGGACAATTAACAATACATAAGTAAGTATTTATAACAATTTAAAATTTAAAATCTTATTACCAAAAATAAAATTAAATATTCTAAATAAGAATAAATCAAAATGATAAGGTTTTAAATAAAATCAAAACATGTCTAAATTTGATTGGATGATGATATTACAACCCTATATTATCTCATATTCAAATTTTAGTTACTTTATAAGTTTTTAAGTCGGACAACAGTTTATAATAAATTAATATTTTGGAGGTTTCCAAAAGTTCCCCTCTACTCTCTTATAAAAAGGGAACCTCCTCCCTCTTCTCCTCACCCCATTTTGAGCTTTCAAATTCGGCAAAAACCTACCAATTTTCCTTATAAACTTAACTATAAACAGTCTAGAGGTCTTAGGATTCTTAAAAGACCAACTTTAGTGCCCTAATAAGAGGTTTAGAAGAGGCGCGTCGAAGAAGAGGTAACATCCTTTACCGATTCTTTCAAACTTCTTTCTTCTTTTACTTCCTCTATATGAGTTGTTTCATTTTTAAGTAATAACTCTAGTATAACTTGTATAATTATATGTTATTATGAATATGAAAAAACGATATTCTATCTACTATCCATCCTATAAAAAATGAAATCACCACGTGTGCGTACGTACGGACTACCGTCTCCACGTCGTGATGTAATATGTTTTTCATCACCAATAAGCTTTGATGGGTATTATGATGGAAGAAATAACAATATATTACTATTATAAAGTTATATTTATTATGAAATATTATACACTATACACTTAAATAAAATTCCACAATCATGAGAATGATATCAACGCTTGTGCGTATGTACGGCCTACCGTCTCCACGATGTGATGTGATTCGTTCTACATGATATTCATTAATGAATGATTATATAAATTAATTTAATGAATAAATATGATTTATATTATAATAATACCTTTATTTAAATGATATATCTATAACTTAAAAAGAGGAATATGAATTTATTCAACCAAACACGCATGAGAACATAAAGCAGTTAACACCCAAATAATGAGTAACAATGAAATATTATTAATAAACAGATAAAAATATGACCATATATGATATCATAACAATTAATATTATTCTACAAGAAGTCCATGACATTATTTAAATCATTATACAGGAGGTTCAGATACGTACCAAGCATATCGGACCTAAGGTAATGGAAAATCTCTCAATCTCATTTTTATCCGAGATTGTTTATACTTCAGTATTTACTAGGGAATATTTATCATCCACATCCATGTTTCCTCAATATGTAATATTATTTCTATCCTCATAAAAATTTTTCAATTCTTATTTTACCAATTGGTGAATATTTAGTACAAAATATGAAAGGAATCTTTTGTCGTTTTCAGTACAAGATACTTTTTGACTTTTCTGGCCATAGTACGAGAAGAATGTTTTTTACCTTATACAGCATGAAAATATTTTTTTATGCTTTCAGATAACATTATTTCCATGAATATTCCATTACAAGTTTTCAAGTTTATTTTCAATTAACTTCTTTTTTGTAAAAAATTTCATGACATGTTGAGAATAGAAAATCTTTTTGAAGAAGAAAGGATATTTTCCTCAAGAACTAAGTTCAAGTGTTTTTGAAAAATTATTTTCCACATAAGATGATATAGGGTAATGTTTATATCACTATTATTAAATTGATTTGATTTTTTTACGAAGAAATTATTTTTATGAAGTCCTTTTATCTTATATAGATTATGTTATGATGGCATGCTGTTTAAGAATCCCATTCTATTACATGGGTTATGCTATGATGTGTGATTTATGATTTTGTGGCACACATAAGAATGGTTTCATTATGAGATGGGTTGGAACTATATCTCCCTCCAATTCATTGGGTAATGATTTGAATCTCATGAGATAGACAAGGCTGGAACAGAAAGTAAATCTTGTTTAGTATTACAGGGTTGGAACGAGGAGTGAACTCAGTTCAGTAATGGAATTTATCCGCTATGATGGTCTTCGCGACGAGCCTTGAATAATATGAAATGACTTTCTATTCTTATGTGTGTATTCCACAAAGTTTCATGTCTTGTGTTCTGGTTTTTGGGATTACATTGTCGTTCTATGATTTATCCCATTAAATAATATTATAACCTCTTATACAGGATACGATTTTCAAACGTTATGATCTTAAGAATATGATATGATTTACATTTCATTTGTTTACCCTTACTGAGCATTTGACCTCACCCTTTTGTATGTTTCTTTTCCCCAGGTCCGAAAGAAGGGTATTAAATATGATATGCCAAAAAGGAGTCAAGATATGATCAAATAAACAGGAGTCAGCGTAGATTCTTTATGAACCAGTTGTTTATGTTTCCGAGTTTCTAAAGACATTATACCTATATGGTCCTCACATGGTTTTGGTATATATTGTAATAAATATAGTTCAATTCTGATGTATAAAAAATCTATGTAATGAATGGGTCATTGTAGTTGGTATCAGAAGAAAGGTATAGTTAACATTTGGAAACTAGGATGTGAATGCCTTAGTAAGAACCCTAAGAATATGTTTAATAATAGGAAATAATCCGAGTGCTTTAGAAATGGCTGTGAAAAACCTATGACAAGACCTAAAGTGTGAAATTTTATTCTTTATTATCTGGTTTTCCTGTTGTAATTAGTGTTTCTCACACTATGCTTCTTGGTTTTAGTCAATGGTTGGAACCCAAAGGAAACATGTTAATGATGAATGTGATGGGAAATGCAATGATTGTCCCCCTGAACAACCAAACATTATGTGAGATGGAACACAAAATATTGTAGCCATGATCACAAAACATTCTCAAGCTATGAATCATGCAGGACTTCCAAATGAGCAAATGACGGAGCAACATTCTATTAAATCCTTCATGAGGCCACATCCACCTTCATTCAGCAGGTCTTTTGATCCATTTTTGGCTGAAAAATGGATCATTACCACTTGAAAGATATTTTTAGTTCTACAATGTTTTGAACATGATAAAGTCGTCTTAGAAGTATATCATTTGTAAGGTGATGTTGATCAATGGTGGAATCTTATCAAGAATATGAGTCAAAGAGATGAAATTAAGTCCATGGAATGGGAGGAGTTCAAGAACTTATTTTTTAATAAGTACTTCCCTCGTATTCTTTGGACCAAGATGGATAAGGAGTTTCTTGAACTAAAAAAAGGATGATGAATCTGTTGGTACCTATGAAGAAAATTTTACAAGACATGCAAGGTATGCTTCTGGAATTATTATCCAACATTAGAGTAAGATCGATTGATTCTTTAGTGTCTTAAAACCAAGTCTTCGAAGGGTGTTATCCATAAGAGACTTCAATAGCTATGAAAAAATTGTTCGATTTTCTCTCAAGATTGAGATAGAGATTGGAGTAACCCATCAGTTATATGGGTTTTATAACAATAGGAAAATGGAATTCAAAGGAAAATCTAAATACCACACCGAAAAGAAGATGAGTTTTCCATTATTCTCAAAGTGTGGAAAGAAACATGGTGGGAATTGTCTTAATGGGACAAGTAAATGTTTTAAATGTGGAAGAGAAGGTCATAGGGAAATTGAATACAAAAGTGATGGGAAAAATATGTCTAATGATGCGAACAAAGAAAAAGCTACACTGAATATACCTCATATACTTGAATGTTATAGGTGCAAGGAAATGGGGAATTTTTCCAATCAATGCCCTAATCTAAGGGTTTTTTATGATGATCGAAATCAACAAACTATTAAGTACAAAGTCAAATGAAATTAAAATTAAATTTCTATCGGTGATGTGGAGTACGATAACGAAGTGGTGAAAGGTACAATTACCATCCACTCTAAAGTAGAAAATGTTTTATTTGATTCTAGATCCACCCACTATTTTATTTCGGAATAATTTTCTAAGGGTATCATCGTACAACCTCAACAATTAGATGTTTATTTACCTATGACAACTCTTAATGGCACAAAGGTTGCATCAAAAGTTTATAATTCTTCTCCAATTGACTATTGTGGGAAAGTGCTTCCGGAAAATCTTTTGATCCTTCATATAGTGAAATTTGAAGTGAATCTTGGTATGGATTGGATTTCTTTATCTGTAGATCATATTAATTTCCAAATAAGGGAAGTCACATTTCATATTCTAGATCAATCTATGATCATCTATCGATTCAAGGATGAAAATAATCTTCCAGTGGAAATTTCATCCATATTATGGGTCTTCATTCCAATAAATGATGATTATTTATCTCAAATGGTTGGAGAGAAACTCATAATAAATAATATTCCCATTTTATGGGAGTTTGATGATTCCTTTATATAATAATTTCTAGGACTTCCACCAAATTGTGAAGTTGAGTTTTCAATATAACTCATACCGGGTGTTATGCCCATTTCAGATACACCTTATCGAATGTACCCAATTGAGTTGTAGTAATTGAAGAAGAAACTCCAAGAAAATCATGATAAGGGATTCATACACCCTAGTACATCACCTTAGGGAGCACCTGTTCTATTTGTTAAGAAGAAAGATGGATCAATGAGACTCTGAAATGATTATCGAGAACTTAACAAGATCACTATCAAGAAAAAATATCCTCTCCTGAGCATTGATGACTTATTTGACCAACTATGTGGAGCTCTATACTTTTCCAAGATTGATCTTCATTTAGGGTATCATCAATTAAGGTTCAGAAAGGAAGATATACCAAGATGGATTTCCGTACAAGGTACGGACACTGTGAATTTATAGTGATGCCATTTTGTCTTACTAATGCCCCTTCTATCTTCATGGATCTAATGAATAGTGTCTTTAGAGACTATCTTGATCAGTTTGTGGTAGTCTTTATAGATGATAATCTTGTCTATTCCAAGAGAAACTATGAATATTAAGATCACTTAAGAATTGTATTGAAGACCCTGAAAAAGGAGAATCTTTATGCCAAATTTACCAAGTGTGAATTTTGGCTTCAAATTTTTTTTTTCGGTCACATAATCTTAATTGAGGGGATATCTGTAGATCCATCAAAAACAAAGGTTATCAAAATATGTTCGAGAACAACAATAGTAACTGAGATTCGAATTTCTCTTGGTTTGGCTGGATATTATTGATGTTTTGTGAAAGATTATTCACGATTATCTAATCCACTCACCAGGTTTACTCGAAATGGAGTTAAGTTCGTTTAGATGGAGGAGTGTGAAGACAATTTCAAGGATTTAAAAAGAAGGTTATCTAGTGAACCTATGCTCACACTACCTTTTACTGGAGAAAGGTTTGTGATCTACAGTGATGCATCCAAGAAGGGATTGGGGTGTGCTATCAGACAATTGATATGTTGAAAGCTTATGCCTAATGATAGTTGAAAATCCATGAGCAAAATTACCCAACTCATGATTTGGAGTTAGTCGTGGTAGTCTATGCATTAAAAATATGGAGGCACTATCTTTATGGTGAAAGGTGTGATATTTATACTAACCAGAAATGTTGGATGTATATTTTTACACAAAAGGAGCTGGATATCTTCTGTGTGAATTTTATTTAAATTCAAATAAATGAATAGTGTCAAAATTGACAGTATTGTTATTTTATATTATTAAATTGTATACAATTCACAAAAATATTTAAAAATTATAAATTTAAATTTATATGGTCGATAATGTCATAAAGTATCCAATTATGGACAATTCACAACACATAAGTAAGTATTTATAACAATTTAAAATTTAGAATATTATTACCACAAATAAAATTAAATATATTAAATAAGGATAAATCAATATGATAAGGTTTAAAAAAAAATAAAAACACATCTAAATTTTATTTTTTGATGATATTAAAGCCCTATATTATCTCATCTTCGAATTGGAGTCACTTTGGATGTTTTTAAGTTGGATTTGAGTTTATTATAAATTAATATTTTCGATGTCTCCAAAAGTGCCCCTCTACTCTCTTTTAAAAAGGGCACCTCCACCCTCTTATCTTAACTCCATTTAGAGCTTTCATACTCGGCCAAAACCTACCCCTTTCCCTCATAAACATTCCTAGAAACATACTAGAGGTCCCGTATTTCTTAAAAGACCAACTTTAGTGCCCTAAGAGGAGGTTTATAAGAGGCACGTCGAAGAAGAGGTAACATCATTTTCTGATTCTTTCAAACTTATTTCTTCTTATACTTCCTCTATATGAGTTTTTTCATTTTTAAGTAATAACTATAGTATCACTTGTATACTGATATTTTATTATGAATATGAAAAACCCATATTCCATCTTCTATCCATCCTATAACAAAAATTAAATCACCACGTGTGCGTACGTACGGCCTACCGTCTCCACGCCATGGTGTAATATGTTTTTCATCACCAACATGCATGGATGGATATAATGATGGAAGAAATAAATATATATGATTATTATAAAGTGATATTTATTCTGAAATATTATACACAGTACACTTCTATACAATCCCACAATCATGAGAATGATATCACCACTCGTGCGTACGTACGGTCTACTATCTACACTATGTGATGTGATTTTTTCTACATGATATTCATTGAAGAATGATTATATAAATGAATTGAATGGATAAATATGATATATATTATACTAATACTATTCTGTAAAAGATATATCTATAACCTAAAAAGAGTAATAAGAATTTATTAGACAAAACATGCATAAGAACATAAAGCAGTTAACACCATATTAACGAGTAACAATGAAATGTTACTAATAAATAGATAATAATATGAACATATATGATATCATAACAATGACTATGATTCTAGAATAAGTCAATGACATTATTTAAATCATTATACAAGAGGTTAGGAAATGTACCAATCATATCAGACCTATGGTAAGGGAAAATCTTGCAATCTCATTTTTATCTATGATTGTTTATACTTCAGTATTTACTGGGGAATATTTATCATCCACATCCGTGTTTCCTCAATATGTAATATTATTTCTATCCTCATAAAAAATTTTAAATGAAATTTTACTAATCGGTGAATTTTTAGTAAAATATATGAAAGGAATCTTTGGTTATTTTCAGTACGGGATATATTTTTATTTTTCCGGCCAAAGTACGAGAATAATGTTTTTTCTACCTTATAAGGCATGAACAGATTTTTTTATTCTTTCAGAGAACATTATTTCCATGAAGATTCCTTTAAAAAATTTCATGTTTATTTTCAATTAACTTCTTTTATTTCAAAATTGCATGACCTTTTGATAACAGAAATGGTTTTTGAAGAAGAATGGATATTTTCCTCAAGAACTAAGTTCAAGTGTTTTATCAAAATTATTTTTCATCTAAGATGATATTGGGTTATGTTTATATCCCTATTGTTACATTTATTTGATTATTTTACGATGGAATTATTTTTATGAAGTCCTTTTATCTTATATGGATTATGTTATGATGGCATAATGTTTAAGAATCCCATTTTATTACATGGGTTATGCTTTGATGTATGATTTATGATTTTCTAGCACACATAAAAATGGTTTCATTATAAGATGTTTGGGACCTATATCTCCCTCCAATGCATAGGGTAAATATGTCTATCTCATGAGATAGACATGGATCGAACGAAAAGTAAATCTAGTTCTCTATTACAGGGCAGGAACATGGAGTGAACTTGGTTCATTAATGGACTTTGTCTGCTATGGTGGTCTTGGCGATGAACCATGACTAATATGAAATGATTTTCTATGATTATGTGTGTATTCCACAAATTTTCATGTCTTATGTTCTAATTTTTGGGATTACATTTCAGTTATATGATATATCCCAAGACATAATATTATGACCTCTTATGTAGGATAATACTTTCAAA
This sequence comes from Viscum album, assembly GCA_963277665.1. NCBI lineage: Eukaryota > Viridiplantae > Streptophyta > Magnoliopsida > Santalales > Viscaceae > Viscum > Viscum album. The sequence continues at coordinate 1,450,129,634 of OY728152.1, read as the reverse complement.
CATTATGATTTTAAGAAGATAATATGATTGAAATTTCGTTTTTTTACTCTTACTAGGAATTTTAGCTAACCCTTTTGTATGTTTCTTTTCCCCCATGTCAGGAATAAGGGTATGAAATATGATATGCCCAAAAGGAGTCTAGATATGATCAAATAAATGGGAGACAATGTAGCTACTTTAGGAACTGGTTGTTTTTGTTTCCCAATTTCTAAAGACACTATACATGTACTGTCCTGTCATGGTTTTGTTATATGTTGTAATAAATATAATTCAATTATGATGTATTAACAATGTATGTAATGTATGGGTCTTTATAATAGATCTGAATTTATACAATCAATTAGACATGAAGACCGAATACCTAGTCTTTTATGTATGGAATAGACCATCATTCCCTTTAGAATATTTCAAAAATTTCCTCTACTTACCTATTAATAATAATAATGTCTATAACCATGTAATTTTTTTATATTTTACTCAGGGTTATTTTCCTTGAGTTGTCCAATCCACCTATTCTAAATTTCATTTTCTTCTTTGGAACTTATGTTAATTGATTTATTGAGATCCCAAATTTTGAAAAGGTTATGACTAGTTATTTACTTTCCTTTTATGATCCTTTAATCTATATTCTCTTAATCAAATTAGAAATTTTCTTCAGTAGAACATCATTAACATCATCACATGGTTTTCATCAACATTAGTGGAACGAATTCCATTCTTTGTTAGATAATTTTTATTTAAAATAATAATTATCCCTATATAATGTTTTTTAATATTTTTAGATGCTTAATATTAACTAAAATATGTGAATAATACCCACATTACAATATCCATGGGTTTCCCATCTATGAATCTTTAATTGAAAACACAAACATAAAACATATTTCTCTTTTCTCAACATTAAATTTACCTTTTAACTTTTCTTAATAGAAAATGTTTCTCGGAAAACTAGTCATGAAATCTTAAATGGTATCAACCAATTGTTCACTTCTCCCATATATTTCATTTAAGAATCCTATTTTATTTTTTGTGGGTGGATAAAATCATTTCATTCAATCATGTTAGTTTTCATATGATATTTTACATATATTTAGAATGTTACTCTACTTGCATCATACCTTATTATTGGTAGACACATATTATGATTATAGTAATAGAATTTATAAGAAAATGCCATAAAACAATAAAATTTCTCTTTGAATTTTGGTATTCCTTAATAAAAAGAGTTCTATCAAGAATTCTGATGAAATTGAGAAACCCATAATATTAGAGGATTCTTTACTAGAGATATTTGTTTGGGTTTTTTTATCCATTTTAGTTTTCTTGGAGATATCATAATTTCCCTTATAGGATAATACATTACCAGAGTTTGAATTTGAAATTTTATTTTTATGGAAATTAGGTTCATAATTATTCAAACATGATAAGAATTTAAAAAGATTTTTTGAGTTCAAAATTTCAAATGACATCCATGGATAATAATTTTTTCCCAAAATTATTTAAATAAATTTTCATCTTTTTAATTTCACATTCAATTTCTAGGTATTTATATTGTGTCCTGAGAAGTTACTCCCAATTCAACTTGAGTATTTCTTTAATATTTTTATTGAAATTTTAATTTTATATATATATCTTCATTAAATTATTAATATATTCAATGTAAAAAATATATTGTTTATGAAAATACATCATCAACATCTAATTTTATTACATTCCACTTATCGATGAATTTAAATCAATTATTGTGTTGTGTATTCTTCTCCACACAAGATTATGATTAAAATGTTAGGATATCTTATAAGAAGGATGTTTCATATTTTTTACCTTCAAAATAACAATATTTATCATGTCTCTCTACAAATTCTTTGAATTTTTTTGAATAATTTTTCAATATATTAACTGATTTTTTTTAATTGGAGAATTCATCATTATTCCCCTTTGCTCATGATATTTCTCATTTTTAATAAATCTTTTTCTTATTCTCAACTAATTTTGGGGAATCTATTTTTAAAAGTTATCAATAAAATTTGTTGAGGTATTTCATTATTTAAATAATAATCCTTAATTTTATTATATATTTAAATAATTTAAAATAGGCCAATAGAATTTTAATTCAAAATAATTATTATGATTTTTTTTATATTCCATTAAAATTCCCAAAGATCCTTTTGATAAGTTATATGATTATTTTATATTTTTCACATTTTTCATATTCATCATCTTAGTCACATAGACCATCATATGCTTTATTTTTTATATTCTTATCACTCATAAATTTATAATCCATTTCATATTTATATTTACTTCTAAATTTATAGAATTTATCATTTCATATTTAATGATTATTTTGTGAAGTTAATTATCAATCCCTAGAAATGCACACATATATCTCATTTAAAAAACATATTCTTCACACAATGATCATTTAGAAACTAAGGAAACCTTTTTTTACCATCCATAAATACATTATCAATAACAAAAATTGAGTCACATAAATACCGAAAAAGTTATAGACCATATGTAACAAGACACGATTAATGATTCTATATTTTATTTCCATTATAAACTACTCTATTAAATAGCTTGTGTAACACACATCACTGACACGACAAGAACAATGGAAAAATATATAACCATTAAAATGTAGATATTGAATTGGTGGTTAAATGTAGATGCAACTGAATTAAAAAATATTTGTATAAATAAAACTAATGTTTCTTATCAATTCTTAAAAATTGGTAATTTAAAATAGTGTTTCTAAAAATCTAATGAGACTTATTTATTTGATAAAATGTAACATTTCATTAAATTTAATTTTTATGTGTTTTTATAATGAAAATAAATATGTTATGTATAATATTCAATTTTTATTTGAATAATATGAAAATTAAAATAAATTGAGAGGAAAAAAGAATATTTTTAATTAATATTTTTATCAAAATGTCATTTTCATATTTATATATTTTTCATATGATTTTTATGTTTTTACATTAAATTAATATTCTAAAATTTAATAATTTTAATTTTCTTTAATAAAATTAATTATTAGAATCATAATTCCAATATTATTGTAATAATAATTTCCTGTATTTTTTTGAAATAGTTTATTTTTAGGTGAAAAGTTGATAATAAATTTTTAACGAATGTAGATAAATTTAAGACATTATCATTATATAAGAAATAGATAAGAGTTAATAAAAAAATTATTGATCAAATAATTATTTAATGAGTAATATTATAAATTTATAAATATTATTATGAATTTATAAAACCAATTTTTTACATTTTTTATACTTGAGTAATATTTTCCCTCAAAAGAAACTACTTTAGTAATTTCATTTAATTAAATATTTTTTTATTTTTTATTTTATATTATAAAAAAGTATGTTCTATTTTTTATAATAATCAAATTTTAATCATGAAATCTAAATTCATTCATAATTTTATCCTATTGAAAATTTTAAATCATAAAAAAATTCAAAAAACTATTTTTACATGTTTAATGTGTTAATTCAACAATATATATTTATTATACATATAAACTATACATAATAAATTTAATTTCATATTTGGAATAATTATGTATAAAATAAGAAATATGTTCCATATTATTACTCATTAAAATTAAATTATCAAAAAAATATGGTAGAGACAAGGGAGAGAAGAAAAACTGTAACATCCCCAACTCGGAAGCCACTAAATCGGTGATCTAAGCCGAGTAGTTACATACCCTTAAGTGCGCCTCCACATACGCCAAAGTCTTCCGACTAGCAGTGGGGTTCTATGGAGTCAAGTGGGGAGACTATACCCACTTTTATCAGAATAATCCACAACAGAAATAAACCAAATAGCGGAACAATAACCAATAAACAAGGAACATGTATAACAACCATTTCCCACAATAAATATTCCATGTCATACTACAAGTGAAAGAGTGAACAAAAACCCAAAATAAGGACAATGACCACAATCCCCAAAATGATCCCGACTCCAAGTCTGGACCTTCAACCAAGTGCTACCCTTGTCCACTCAACTATCTAGAAAAGACCCCTGCCTTTCTCCTGACCTGAAAACATGAAGCCTGCTCGGTTACCCAACGGTGGCCCGAGCAGGGTGTGAGTACAACTCAGTAGGCCACCACCAACAGTGTCCACAAAATATCTAGTATTAACAGGTAGTGCATGCAAAAGGAAAAATGAATGATAATTTCCAAGTAATTATTTAAGGTTCCATTAACCAATTCAGAGTCAAATCCATTGCCACTTCCATTAAAATTCATTCACATCGATTATCATCACTCACCATCTCATCACATTTCCATGGATTAATCACATTCATTATGTTACATGGGTCTAAGGCCAACAATCACATGCAAGAGGGTGAACACATCGTTATCATATATCACTAGGACTAACCCCCTCAGAGCAACCATATCCTCTCATTGAAGCCTCAATCTAGGTGGATGAAACCGTTAGGATAATAGACCCCCATTCCCCCTTCCTAACCTGTGCATTTAGGGTGGTGTTTAGAACCTCAGCTTTAACTCAACCTGTGGGTATAGATCCTCAAGTCATACCCCACTATACAAAGCCATGTGCACATGCTTATATATATAAGTAACCATCAACCATCCAAACCATTGCCCTTCGGAAAACACTATTCACAAAACCCCACATGAGAGTCCACATCTTTCCTTAACCCATTAACACATTACCATTTCATATCACTTAACCATTCACCCAATTCCCATGTGTTATGCCTAACTCACTAAGCATTTATCACTAGACCCATAACATATACATTATAGTATTTAATCAGTTTACACATTAACCCATTTAACTCGTTCATCATTTCCAGGATTTAACCACTCACTCCAACATGTTTATCTAGGGCTCTACAATTCACTACAACAGGTTCACTTGTTTAATAATAATCCCTAAACCTGGGAAAAGTCGGAGCATCCCATGGATGGCCCTAAATTAGGTCAAGTCCATCCCAACACATCCCGCAGGGATCATGAGGGTTCCCATTTGGCATTTCAAACACCATTATTACCAAACATGCCAAGTTTATTCAAAACATAACCAAGGGAAAAAATGAACACAACTAAACATGCACAAATACCCAAATAACCATTGGATATAACTTGTAGACCACCTACCTCGAAACCGTGGTTGAACGCACTCTCAATCGAGTCCTTAGACCTCGATCCGACCAACCGTTGGAGCTTCAACCTAAAACTCACCCAAAAGATAGGGGTTTAGAGCTTCGGAACAAGAGGGAGAGAAGAAACAAACCCTAAACCAAAAAGAGAAGAAAAAATGGGATTAGCCTAACTTGGAGCTTCGATCCGCAACCAACGGTGCTCAAAACAGCCAAGAATCAAATGAGAACCACCCTTGGGAAGCTTGGGTCAGTCAAGTTCATCACTAGGGTTGAGAGGGGTGAATGGAGGAAAATCTCGAGTTGGGGTTTAAAAGCCCGAAGTGGAAAACTTGTAAATTTTTTCAACATTAATAGGCCGCATGGTTTAGCCTCACGGTTTGACAATCTGTGCATATGATACTACTCGGAGGAGAAGGGTTGCACGGTTTACCTTGGCAGGCCGCATTGTTTTCCCTGGCCATGCGCAGGTCATGCGCCCTAGCCTGTCTTGCCTAGATTTCCATTCTTCCAAGCCCCGAGCCCCTGAAACACTCCCAAGGCCTCTCATACATTCAGAAGAAATCCCTTGAAACCCGAAACAAGGGATTCAACCAAAACATAATGAAAACATACCCTTCCAAAAACTGAGATCTTACAATCTCCCCACCTTATAATGGCTCATCCTCGAGCCGAGTTCCCAAGCCTCATTCCTCCACCGAAGAGAAGAGTTTGGGCCACTGAGACAGCATATCTGATTCTCACTCCTATGTTTCTTGCTAAACTTTCCCATGCTGCCATAGTACTCGCACTAATGGCACAACCTTTCCATGTAAGATATTTTCACTAAGATCCACCACACGAACCGGATGCTCCTCAAAGGACCCATCAGCCTCAATCTACACATCCTCAACATCAACCACGTGAGATGGTTCATGGTCATACCGTCGAATTTGGGACACATGATACACGTCATGTGTCCCACCATACCGCTGTGGATGATCCAATCAGTAATCCACTGGTTCGATCCTCTCCACAATCTCAAAAGGTCCCACATACCTGGGGGCCAACGTACCCTGATTTCGAATCTGACGGTGACCCAACCCTGGCGAAACCCGAAGGAACACTTTATCACCCACCCCAAACTCAAGAGGTCTATTCCTCTGATCTGCATACGACTTCTACCTACTATGAGCCGTATCCATTAGCTTCCTGATCATCTTAACTCTCTCTGAAGTCTCCTGCACGAGACTTGTCCCCAACAACTTAGATTCACCAGCCTCTAGCCAAAACAACAGAGATCTACATGGTCTTCCATAAAGTGCCTCAAATTGTTCCATATGAATGGTAGCCTAAAAACTATTGTTGTATTAAAACCTAACCAATGATAGGTGAATCTCCCAAGAACCACCAAAGTCCAAGACACAAGATCTCAACATGTCCTCCAACACTTGGATCGTACGTTCCAACTTCCCATCCGTTTTTGGGTGGAAAGTCATACTCAAAAACACCTATGTACCAAGGGCCTTCTGTAACCCTTTCCAGAAACACGACGTAAAATGCGGATCACGGTATGAAACTATGGTCCACGGCACCCCATGAAACCGCACAATTTATCGAACATACAGCTCACCCAATTGGTCGACTCTAAAGTTCTCTTGAATTGGTAATAAATGGGCCACTTTCGTTAACCGATCCACAACCACCCAGATTGCATCATTCTTCTGTGGTTCCCTTGGTAGACCCACGACAAAATCCATTGTTACATCATCCCACTTCCATTCCGGAATGGGAAATGGATGAAACAAACCACCTAGGCATTGATGATCGTCCTTCACCTACTAATGGGTAAGGCACTGTGCCACAAAGTCGGCAACTTTTCTCTTCATCCCAGGCAACAAAAACTGCCTTCGGAGATCACGATACATCATGGTCAAACCAGGATTCACTACCCCTTTGAGGCATGGAAATCGCGCATCAAATCTTCTTGCACATACTCCGTCACAACCACACGATCACGAACACGAACAACATTGTCCACGCCGATGGCCCACCTAGAAGGTAGCTCCCCACCTTTAAACTTTTCCTTTAAACACTCAAGATCATCAAGCTGACCTCTCTTAACTCAACTCAAAAGCATAGACTCCATCATTAAGGAAGAAAGATCGACCTGACCACTCTCCTCCTGCACCTCCGGGTGTATCTCTGCAAACAAATCCATCACCTTCCACTCGGTGTTGTACTCCTAAACCGCCTGATTTGGAACCTTCCTGCTCAGAGCATCAGAAACACTATTTCCATTTCCAGCCATGTACACCAACTCAAAGTCAAAAGACTAGAGATATTCAACCCATATTCACTGCCAAAGATTAAGATCTCGTTGTGAGAAGATGTACATTAGGCTCTTATGGTTGGTGAACATGGTAAACTGTTCTCCCAACAGATAGTGCCTCCAGTACTTCAAGGTGTACACTACTGCAACCAACTCAAGATCATGAGTAGGATAGTTCCACTCATGGGGTCTCAACTACCTTGACCCATAAGCCACAACCCGCTAATCCTGCATCAACACAGCCCCAAGTCTGATTCTGGATGCATCACAAAACATGGTGTACTTCTTAACCAGCTCTGGTAAGATCAAGATAGGTGCGGTCGTCAACCGCTTCTTCAACTCTTGAAGGGAATTATCACAGGCCTCATACCACTCAAACCTGATTCCATTCTTATTCAAGCCCGAGAGTGGTGCTGCCAAGCGGGAGAAATCCTAAATGAACCTTTGGTAATACCCAGCCAAACCCAGAAAACTCTAAACATCTAAAACACTCTTGGGATGCTCCCAAGATACAATTGCCTACACTTTCTAAAGGTCCACTGTCACACCTGCCTCTGAGATGATGTGACCCAGAAAATGAACCTCACCCATCTATAATTGACAATTTGATAGCTTGGCATATAGTTGATTCTCTCTTAGCGTACCCAAGATGATGTCAAGATATTGGGCATGATCATTGTGATTTTTCAAGTACACTAAGATATAGTCAACAAAGACAAACACAAACCGATCTATATTGGGACGAAAGACCTGGTTCATCAAATCCATAAACACCTCCAGTGCATTCATCAAGCTGAAAGGCATTACCACAAACTCAAACAACCCGTACCGACTCCGGAAAGCTGTCCGCGGTATGTCAGACGACCTCACCCTCATCTGGTGATAACCAGACCTTAGATCAATATTAGAAAACACTTATTCACCCCTCAACTGATGAAACAGGTCTTCAATTCTATGAAGAGGGTATTGATTCTTCACTGTCATCTGGTTCAACTTTCGATAGTCAATACACAGCCTCAACGACCCATCGGCCTTCTTTGAAAAAATCACGGGGGATCCCCAAGGAGACGTACTAGGAAGTATAAACCCCTTACACTCAAACTCTTCAAGCTGAACCTTTAATTCCTGATGTTTTATGGTGCCATTCGGTATGGTGGAATGGAAACTGGTTCCGCTCCCGACAACAACTCGATTGTGAACTCAACATCCCTCTCAGGGGGGTAACCCCGAGATATCCTCAGGAAAGGCGTCCTGAACCCGATCCACCACAGGAGGAAAATTAGACTGCTCCACGATTTCATTATCATCAAGAATAATACATTCGACTCATGTCGTAAGTCCACTCATCTATTGAAAAAACAGCCATGCATTCCCTACTTGAACATCCAATTCACCACGGTGGACATAAGCGTCACCCTCAAGCACCTGAACGATACTCTATGACGATAATAGTTTATGAGTGCCTGATACAACAATAACCCATCCATTCCAAAGAGTAGGTCAAACCCTGACATCTCAAGAATGAACAAGTCCCACAGAAAATGATACCCACCAACTTCCAAGGCACATCCCTTGCACTTATTGATTTCTTCATCCCACACCGCCAATGGAGTGTCAATTGAAATAACTACACACACCCTCTCCACAGGTAAACCTAGCACTACAAAAAGTTGATCAGAGATAAAAGAGTGTGTGCCACCTGTGTCAAACAACGCACTAGAAAACGTAGAAGATACAAGGATGATACCTTGAACAGTCAACAGTCTGGCTTCACCATCACCAGGCGCAAACTAAATTACCTGATGTTGACCTGCCCCTCTACCCTAGGCTCCTGCCTGAGTACCCGGTGCTACACTGCACTTCTGGCGTGAGATATCATTCCCTGGAGTCCCACATCCACCGCCCCTATCAGTACGGCCCGTGGAGCTCCAAATACCTGCCTGATACAGGGAAATTGATCCCCTTCCCGTATATGGTACCTACCTTCCACCATCATACTCTTCCACCTACTAAGGTTTCCTATAGAACTTCTGCACATGTCTCATCCTGCCTCATGAATGGAATTCAACTAGAGATCGAGGACACTGACCACACATATGCCCCAGCCTACCGCACTGATTGCAGAACACCTAATTTACACTTTGAGAGGATGACCCTCTCTTCCAGCCACTTTGCACACTTCTTCTATGTTGTGAGCTCTCATGGCATCACGTCTGACCCTCGGTAGCTGCACTACTGGTCTTCCCCACTGGAACCACAAGCCCACTACCCAAATATCCCTTCAGGTTTTCTTCTGAGATCAATGCCTGATCTACTACCTCTACGAACCTCTTCAAGAGGAAGATATTTACTTGGGACTTGATCTCGTGTATCAGCCCATTCTGGAAATGCTTTGCTACTTTTACCTCATCCCCTGCTAACACTGGGACAAAGCATCTCAAATCTATGAAGTGACTAGCATAGTTCATCACTAATAGCGATCCTTGAGTTAGGCTCATAAAATCTGTAGCCCTCTCCTACCTCAAAGTCTCTGGATAAAAATGCTCCAGAAACATTTCCTGAAAAACCTTCCACGACATTCCCTCAGCCTGCTCAATTTGAGTCAGAATGCACCACCAACGCCTAGACTTACCCATCATCATATAAGCATCCAGCTTCAATCGCTTTTAGATAAGGGTCTCGAGATGATCCATTATCATCTGGACAGACTCTAACCAGAACTCTACTGCCTCTGGCCCACCCTCTCCGGTGAAGGTCGAAGGGTGCTGTAGCTGGAACTCCCTAGTCAGCTCAAACATACTCAGTTCAACCCGCCCTGGATCCCGATCCATCATCTGTATAAGGCAATCCATGTTCTCCCAGAACTGGTCTTCTCTACCTTTATTGATCACCACATTTTTTTGCTCCTCTACTAGAGGAGTGTTCTCGGCAACATCCTCCCATTGCCCAACTGGTAACCGACATCATGGTGGAATTTCTTTACAATGCTAAGCATGAGATTTAGAACATGTACCATAAACTTTCACGACTTCATCAAAAATCTATTTACTAGCCACAACAACCCGCTTTCATATACTAATTCCACAAAATTTTCCAATTTGTTTCAAACCTTATTATTCAATTAAACATCAGTTACCCACTTGTTTTATTTCATTATTCTCATTATTTCTTGGTTCCATGAAATGCATAATGCACTCTACCATCCTGCCTCGTACACCCACTATGTACGTGTGCATAACACAGTGCATGTCACCTATCTCCCAAGGTGCCTACATGGATGCATGAATGAAAAATCATCATTCCATTAAGGCCACGTGAAAAATATCATAAAACAGTCACATCAAACCACATGTGCGTCATCCAATGGTGAAATATCATCAACTTTAACAACACACAACCAAGAATAACAATTCCCACCTAGGGTGACTTGGCTTTTCCCTCATACATGGGTTAGTTACTCCCAAGCACGAGCTCATTACCAAGGCCCAACAAATCTTAAACCTTGGTTACCAATCCCAAATAACAAGACCTCAGAGAAGGAGAAGAAAGACCTCCTCTGATACCACTTTGTAACGTCCCTGACCCGGAAGCCACTAAACCAGTGCTCCGAGCAAGGTAGATACATATCCTTAAGCACACCTCCCCGTACGCCAAAGTTTGCTGACTAGCAGTGGGGGTCTATGGAGTAATGTGGGGAGACTATACCCCATTTCTATCAGAGTAAGACACAACAGAAATAAACCAAATAGTAGGACAATAACAAATAAACAAGGAACATTTATAACAACCATTTACAACAATAAATATTCCATGTCATACTACAAGTGCAGGAGTGAACAAAAACCCAAAATAAGGACAATAGCCACAATCCACAAAATAGTCCCGACTCCAAGTCCAGACCCTCCACCAAGTGCTAACAATGTCCACACAATTATCTAGAAAGGACCCTTGCCCTTCTCCTAACCTACGAACATGAAGTCTGCTCGGGTACCCAATGGCGGCTCAAGCAAGGTGTGAGTACAACTTAGTAGGCCACCACCAACAATGTCAACAAAATATCTACTATAAACAGGTAGTACATGCAAAAGGAAAAATGAATGATAATTTCCAAGTAATTATTTAAGGATCCATTAACCAGTTTAGAGTCAAATCCATTGCCACTTCCATTACCATTCATTCACACCGATTTTCATCACTCACCATCTCATCACATTTCCATGGATTAATCACATACATTATGTTACATGGATCTAAGGCCAACAATCCCATGAAAGGGGGTGAACACATTATTATCCTATCTCACTAGTACTAACCCCCTCATAGCAACCATATACTCACCTAGAAGCCTTAGTCCATGTGGATGCAATCGTTATGAGAATATACCCTGAGTCCCCTTTTATAACCCGTGCATTTAGGGTGAAGTTTAGAACCTCTGTCTTAGCTCAACCCGTGGGCATAGATCCTCAAGTCATACCCCACTCTATAAAGCCATGTGTACATGCTTATATATATAAGTATCCATCAACCATCCAAACCATTGCCCTTCGGCAAACACTATTCACAACACCCCACATGGGAATCCACATCATGCCTTAACCCACTAGCACATTACCATTTCACATCACATAACAATTCACCCAATTCCCATGTGTTATGCCTAACTCACTAAGCATTTAGCACTAGACCCATAACCTTTCTATTATGGTCTTTAATCAGTTTACACATTAATGCATTTAACCTGTTCATAATTTCCATGATTTAACCATTCATACCAACATGTTTATCAAGGGCTCTAGAATTCACTACAACAAGGTCATTTGTTTTATAACAATCCATATACCCGGGAAAAGCTGGCACATCCCATGGATAACACTAAATTAGGTCAAGTCCATCCCAACACATCCCGCAGGAATCGTGGGGGTTCCCATTTACCATTTCAAAAACCATTATTACCAAACATGACAAGGTTATTCAAAATATAACCAAGGGAAAACAAGAACACAACTAACCATGCACAAATACCTAAATAACCATGGGATATAACTTGTAGACCACCTACCTCGAAACCGCGGTTGAAAGAACTCTCAATCGAGTCCTTAGACCTCGATTCGACCAACCTTTGGAGATTTAACCTAAAACTCACCCAAAATATAGGGTTTTAGAGCTTTAGAACAAGAGAGAGAGAAGATACAAATCCTAAACCAAAAAGAGTAGAAAGGATGGGATTACCCTTAACCGGAGCTTCGATCTGCAACCAATGGTGCTCTAAATGGCCAATAATCGAAGGAGAACCACCCTTAAGAAGCTTGGGTCGGCCAAGTTCATCACTAGGGTTGAGAGGGGGTGAATGGAGGAAAATCCCGTGTTGGGTTTTAAAAGCCCGGAGTGGCAAAATTGTAATTTTTCCCAACTTTAAGAGGCCACACAGTTTAGCCGCACGGTTTTACAAACTATGTGCAAACCATGAACATGATAGCGCTCAGAGTAGAAGGGTTGCACGGTTTACCTGGACAGGCCGCACGGTTTTCCCTGGCTGTGCGTATACTGTGCACCCTGGCCTATCTTTCCCAGCTTTCCTTTCTTCTATGCCCTGATCCCCTGAAACACTCTCAAGGCCTCTCATACTTTCAGATGACATCCCTTGAAACCTAGAACAAGGGATTCAACCAAAACATAATGAAAACATACCCTTCCAAAAATCAGGATCTTACAAAAAACCTAAATCAGTATGTTCTATGGCCTTCAATAAGGATATCATTATTGAGAAACACAAGGTGATCATCGCTCTCAAATAATTTCATACTTAAGGAACTATTTCAGTTTTCCAAAAAGAAATAGATGCAATAAATATTTTCTTGAGATAATGTTTCTTACATGAAGAATAACGTTACTGATGTGGTTTGATCTATGGTTAATCCATCTTTCTATGATTTTGATATTACTCCCTTGGGGAGACTTATCCAAAATGGAAGGACAATGCATGCCATGGAAAATGAAGAGGTACTATAAGAGAGGGTAAATTTATGTCATTAGTCAATTATTGTGAGGGTGTTAATTGAAAAGGGTGAGAAGTCTTGGAAATTGACAGACCTAACTAGGATGATTGACAAGGTCCAGGGGAATAGTGAGTGGAAGATGATATTAACGGTATATTGTTATTACCACATCATGTTTCCCTCTGATAAGTACAGACAATGATCTTGGAGTTTTGGATCAATTCTCTATAAACTATTTTTTTGTAAATTCAAGAGTGAGATATGAATTTGTACCCAAACACGGTCTCGAAAACACATACACAAATTTATATTTGCATTTTAAAGTTAAATTGGATCTCTTGGACCCAACACATTCTCTAGGATATTGAATTTTCTATGGGAATCCTAAATTAGTATAGATAGATGGACTAATAATCCATGTTTTGGGAATTATGTCAGGATTCTAGTGGAGGTTGATATGTCTGCTACACTTGTTGAGGTGGTGGTGTTAATCATAAGGGATAACACTAAAAACATTATCATATTGTATGAAAGGAAACCAAAATTCGGCACACATTTTATTTTCTTTGGGGAAATGATGTATGATTTAAATAGGGACAAGGAATGCTTCTTATGTAACATGAAGGGGACATATGATTACTCAGTGTGGAAGGATAATGGGAAAGGAGAAGGATATTTCCTCTATTCCGTCTATAAAAAATAATCTTGGTCCCTCCAATGTGGATATTACTAAAAATGGAATGGGGATACATAGTATAATTGGATTAGGGATATCTCGGTTCATACTTCCCCTCCAATGGGAATATCAAGGATCTATTGGACACTAATTACACTAATAATAATAACCACACTATACCCATAAATTATGGAAATCCAACCTTGTTTGGGAAACCTTCACCGTTTTTGGGGAATGCCCTTTTGGATGGAAATCGGGAAAACTATAAGAATGATGATCGTTTATCTATTTGTCACACAAGTGGGGATCCCAAGTATAATAGTACTACAATTTTCATCAAGGGTACAGTTGCAATAAGTGGATCTCATGGAACCCATATTGTGAAAATAAATCTTGAGGGTATTTTGAGGGATTTGTTAACAGAGGACACACGGGAACATGAGCCACACTCAAACATACTCTAGGTATGAACGAGACCACACCAAATGTCTCAGATTTCTGTTCTAAGAAAATGACACTAAGTGAAAACACCATCATAGATGATCTATCAATGAGAATCCATATGGGGAAAAGAGATCCCAATAAACTGATTTAATCTGAGTCTCTATCTACATTCTATCATATGGGAAATCACTAGGAGTTCCATGTTAAGACACACATATTTGGACAACCAGGATCTCATTCAATACAACACGATGGAAGTGGTCACTCATATGAACCATTCCTTCATGTCCCCTAATCTAAAACTGGCAAGAAACATGTTTCAAATAACAAAGCAGATAATCTGTGAACTAAATTAATAAGTTTACACCTATGAGTGGGAAGATATAGGATGATGAAGTTGATGATAATAAATTAACTACATAGATTAATTATTTGGAAGGTAAACATGAATTTGATGAAGATCTAAAGGAAGGTAAGAAAAATGTATGAAAAAAAATTAAAAGGATAGGTTAGCATACCACATGATTGAGGTCCCAAATCTAAGGGCAAGGGCCTAAAATGATTAATCTCATTTACTTGATTTTCCAAGGGAAAGGGAATCCCCTAACAGCTAAATCCTACTCACAATTTATTATGTCCAACATTCTAGTTCTCATTAAAATTACAGAGACTAAAATGATTTTTGAAATTTGGAAGACCATCAGATATCCCCACTTAGGAAACCATTTTTTCTCTCAGAACTCTCATTCATGTATTATGGATCATTTATGGCTACCCAAAAATGAAAACATGGAGATTCATATTAGTATTAAGAAAAATAAAAGCATTAAATAGACTATCAACAGCCAAGAAAAAACTGATAATATCTCTTTTTTATGCTTCAAAAATTTCTTTCGGGAGAAGAGGATTATAGAATAATCTTAAGGATCATTCTAAAAACATGGCTCAAAAATGGGTGATTATGTGTGATTTCGATGTTATCCTCACAACTGAAGAGCAAACTAGAGTAAATATTAATTGGTTAGCTACATATGAATTTTCATGTTTCATTGATCAATGTAACCATGCAAAAGTCCAAATCAATGGAGTATGTTTTAGATGTAGAAGGTACATATTTAGTGGAAGGAAATCTATAAAAATCGATATATTAATTATTCAAATGCATGATAGGTGTGTTTACAATGGAATTTTAGGCTACACTCTCCCCAATAATCACTCTGACCAGAATATTATTATTGAGGATATTTTCACTAAGGCAATAATTATCCCACCTCCATTTCATTTCAATAATGGATGGGATTAAATTCTTGGATGTAGGGATATTATCATGGTGGCCTGGAAATTGGCCCCTGGGAATCCCACTATAGAGGATTGTTGAGAAGTTAAAGTATTCCAAGAAATATTTAACAGAATGGAGTAAGGGATGTTTCTCTAAACATTATCATGATATTTAGAATATTAAAACTTGTCTTGCAAGTATTTAGGATAGAAACCAAAATCAAAACCTTCCCTATATGAATGAAATTTTGTCACATAGATATTGAGATAACCTTTTAACTATTATGGAGAGGCTAGAATGGAATAATTTTAAAGTAAAATGTTTGAAGGAATGGGATGAAAATTCAAAATATTTTCATAATCTCTATAAAGAGAATGGGTTAAGGGAGTAAATAACATCATTATCATAAATGGGGTTCTATATACATTGATAAATGATATCTGAAAGGTAGTATTTTTCTACTTTTGTGATATTTACTAGGATAGTCGGCTAGAAAATACTTCAATGGTGATTGGAAACATCCTCCCCTAAATTGATGAGGGAAAAAATATTAATTTTCGTAATGATCCTAACAAAGATGTAATCAAGAAGTCCCTATTTTCATTAATCATGGACAATGATCCATGATTATGTGGCTTTGAAAATTAATTTTTCATGGCCTAATGGGATATTATCAAAGATAAACTTGTAAGTTCTATAAGGGATTTCTTGTATTAATCCCATATTCCATATAGAATAAATTAAAATTCTATTATTTTGATTCTGAAAAAAATAAAATACATTTGATATTAAGGATTTTTAGCCCTTTTTGAATTTGTAACACCATCCCTAGTGTCAACATCAATGTCATGATATCTAGGATCAGTAAATTTACTCAGCATATCATCAACCCAAATTAATGTGTTTTCATTTCTTGGTATATGTATTCTACATTTTATTTTACCAACCTCAAAAATGTATTAACATCATTAATAGAAATACAAAATAAGGGAAATTTTACCTCAATAATAATATATCTAAGGCCTTTGACCCTCATAAGTGGAACTTTCTCCTCAACAACCTCTAGAGTTATGGATTTTTTGAAAATTATATCATTTTAATCAGACCTATAATTTCATCTCAAAGGATTTTAATCCCCTATAAGGGTGTTCAAAATGTTTAAATTTATTGTACTAGAGGAGTTAGGCAAGGGGTCCCACTCTCAGGGATTCACTTTTCCCTTTCTAATGATTATCTGCGCATGTGCATTAATGATCTTACACAAGTGGGGCTCTATAAAAAAATTATTGTATAGATGAATTATCATGTACCATTATATTATATATATATATGTGAAATCCACTTATTTGGGCATGTGTGAAAGAAAACCATCTCCTCAATTCATGCCTTTTTTTCATTATTAAGAAGTGGCTCGGGAGTCCATTATTTGGTAAAAAACTTTTATTGTCTCTGTTAATGGTTTAACCTAGGGAAACATGAAAATAATTTCCACGAAGATTGGTGTGATAAATGTAAACCATAAATTTAGCAGTCTTGTTGTTACACTATTCTGGGTAAAGGTGAAAATGAATTTTCTTAGAGTTTTCAACACTAGAATCACAATAAAACCTACCAAATAGAATTGAAAATACATATATTTCGTAGGAAGGGAGTGTCTGGTGAACTCTATCATCACATCCAAATTCATTTTTTTCCTTATATATCTACATTTGGCCAAGATTTATTATAACATTGGTAGAATGTGTGACTAGACATTTCATCTAGATGAGATTTTTAAATGAATAAAAAATTGGCAACATTTTCAGGGAAGGAATGTATAAAACCAATTGATACGGGGGTCTTAGCATCAAGGATGATAAAATTTTTAATTATGGTCAGATTGATAAATTCACCAAGAATATTGTAACAATTAATGACCCATCTTGTTAGTTTTTTGTCAACAGGTTCAGAATGATGTTGTTGGATGGTTAACCATATTGTATTGGATCGCCAATTTGGGATTTAATCAAGCCCAATTTCCATTAAATTATTTAAAAAAACAACTTGATAGCCAGTAGAAAATATGATGATAATTTTTGGAACACCTATTGGGTTTACCAACCTATCATAGAAATTATTAATATCCCCATGGACACGATATAGAATTCAATTGTTTAACTAATGTTTCACCATAAAATCATTTATTTTATTCTGGTGATAATTGTAATGGAGATACAAAACTATACATTTGTGGACATTGATACACTTCTCTGGAGGACTAATTGATAAGGATAGTTCAACACTAATGTCTACAATTGACTAAAATGTGAAGCCTCAATTATTACCCCCACATGGATTATTAATTTCAATGATAACTTTAAATGGTCTTCAAGGTTCACTCACTTATATAGAATTTGAAAAAAAAAATCAACGCATGGCCATCATATAAGGTTAGTCAATGAATCATTTCAGTATTCCACATATGAATCAATTAATAAGAAAAAATGAAGAACTTATTTTTTATTCATGCCTATGAAAAAAATATGTGGGATTACATATCACATATTTTTTTCCTTAATTTTCATGCAAGATGGTAGGTAAGAGATTAAATGGAATACATCACCAAGGCTAGGAAAATTGAACAGATAAAAAACCTATTACTGGCCACTATTGCAGTAGATTTTCCTTGGTTTGGAAAAAATTTAATTTGAGTCTACTTGGAGGGAATACTCCATAGATTCATAATAGTGTTACTTAGCTTTATAAGAATGTTATTACGATGACTGATGTACAGTGGGGCACAATACATAATTAAAAGAAGGAACCAGATATTCTTATAACCTTAAGAATTGAAATAAGACCAAACCCACCACTCGCACAAAAATTAGTTATGATGATTTCACCTATTTGAATGTGTATAAAATTGAATATTTATGGAATGGCCCATGGAATGCCATGACCTTCAGGTTGTAGAGGTATTTTCCATACATACTATGGGTTTGTAAAAGAAATTTTCTACCACTATAATGCTACTGAGACTACCTATGAAGCTAAACTATGGGATAATATATATGCCATCAAACATACCATCCATGAATAATGGACTAATTTATGGATTGAATGAGATTATGAAATTTTCATTATGAAGATTGAATCGGGGACTGTAAATGTTCCATAGAGTCTAGAACAAAAATCAATTGACCACATAACACATGTTACAAATCTTGATTTTTCCATCTCTCATGTGTTCATGGAGGCTAATCAGGTAAAAGATACTCTTAAAAATAGTGTAATCAAGGAAACAGACACAGTGCTCAATTTTAGGGCTCATAATCGTTAAATTGTACTAATTGATGATGATTTTTGAGGAGTTACTCACTCTTTACATTGTAACATCACTTGAACTCAAAAACATGGCATGTAAACCTTTTTTAGTAAAGATTTTTAGTTCTAGAAATGTTTTGATCTTGGATTATCTTGGTATATTATATGTGGAAAACTAATTACCATGAAAAAACTAAAAACATTAATAGTGAAATTTCTATGAGTAATGGACTTCAAAATAAATTCAAAACATGTTTCCCAAATGATATTTTATGTATTTTTGTCCATATATATTCCCCTAGTAGATTATTATCCTCTAATTTAGCCACATCACACGTGAAACAAGGTCTCCCTTTATATTAAGTGGGAATATTTATAAAACATCTGGTCACACAAATTTTAAAAGGGTCTATCACCACCACTTAAACACCACTCAATAATTTGTTTTACCTATTTAAATAAAAAATTTATTCATTTCAAAATAATAATATTTCTTTATATTAATCTTCTTGTAAATGAAATTATCGTAATCCCTAACTTTCAATGGATTAATCCAACTAAAAGCCCAAGTCCTCAATGTGAGTGTTAATTTTACCATTTCTTCCATGTTTATATAGTAATATTATAATTATATTTTTATCAGTAATATTTAAGGAAATATCTATTATTTTTATAAATAATTTGACTACCCTGAGTGAATAAATATTATCCACATTGAACAAATTTTTATAAGGAAAAAAATGGCATTCTTGCATGTGTGTGAACTATCGGTCCATGATAAACCATGTTTTGTTATGATTAAACAAATTCAAATGATAGTATTAATGTGAAATTTATTAAATTATTAAGATATTTAAATCATATTTAATATTCTAAAATGATAAAACATGTAATTAATTTCTCCCTAATTAGTGAGAGTGAAATCATTAATAATTATTTTATATGAACAACCGCTTGCAATGCTGATTAGTTTCCATTTTTCATCACATACTATCATGGGTGGCCGTGATAATTGGTTTAATGGATATATATTAATTTTATGACATTATAATGGCCCTGGAAAAATAAATTGGTTTCCCTATTTAAAATAAGATCAATAATCATTAAGGGTAAATTCAATTGTCTAAAAGAGAATTTTAAGATAATAATACAATTTATTCATACTACATAATTGCATAATCTATGTTCTATTATTATTATATTATTTAAAATAATTATATATCACATTAATATATATAAATATAATTAAATTAGTTCATTTTTTCTTATATAATAATTACATTACCAAAATGTCACTACCTAATCATTAGTAAATTATTGTATTTTCTTGACTGTACTAGTTTAACCCCAAAATATACTATAAATTTATAATACAGATGAATATTTTATTTAATTTATAGGTAATAATTTATATATATTAGTAATAACTATTTTACTTTATCTTTTTAATAGAAACATTAATATTAATATCATTTGTTAAGATCCCAATGTTTGTTCGTCCAAAATCATTGAAACAAGATCATCAAAGATTTTATCATTATGGATCATAAAAATCTACCTAGAATAAAATTATAAATGTATAAATAATAAAAAAACATAAATTTTAATAAATTTTGTAATATTGTAATAGTGCACTTCCAGATAATAGTGAATAACAATAACACTATTATAAAATAAATTCAAATTGATGAATATTACTCACACATGATACCAAAATTATACAGAAACTAACTTGTATTGATTTAAAGAATAATTTAAAGTGACGTTCATAAAATATTATAGAAACTAAATATTTTATTAAAAAATTATTAGGATAATTATTTTTTTATAGTAGGTTAGATCACATTTAGATAAATCATTAATTTATTTAAGAGTTTATGCTAATAGAATATTAATTCTATAAGTTATTTTTTCTACCTAATAAATAATAAAATTTTATTTCACCCTAATTTCCAAGGTTTCTAAAATTCTTCATGATAAAATCCCTTTCAAACAAATCTCACCTTATAAATCATCTTAATTTTAAGGATTTATTATCTTAATTACTAAACTATTATGAAATATGTTTTTATTATAAACCATTTCTTATGGAAGTGTTTTTCTACTTCCCAGTTAATATTATTTATCATGATACTATCATTATTCCTATTATTTAATTTTTAATTTTATATCCAATCCTTCAATGGATTTCGATTCGAATGTATCTCATATTGTAACGATTTATTGTCTCAAATTTCAATTCCTTAAGATATTATTATGTTATAAAAAATATATTATATTATATTAGGTACATACTTCCCCATTTATATTTTATATCATTATTAACTTAGTATTCATGGTATTAGATATTCCATTTGAAAATATATCTTCATGGTGTGTTGTCTCGAATCCTTGTAATTTGATAAGGTTTATTTTTTTCTATTTTCCAATTCCATGAGACATGTTTGATACAATGAACCATATTTTCCTTTATATAGTATATTCACTACATGACTACAACTATTTATAATAAATTTAATTAATTTTAGTGTAGTATTTTTATATGATATCCCTCTCATTCAATTTTTATTCATATGTTACCTTTAATGTAAGTGTATTAACATATAAATTTATCTTCCTTGAGATATGATTCATATTCACCACTCCCCCCCCCCATTTTAGGGTATATATTGGTCATGCATATCCTTCTAAATCCTATCATACTATTTTTTGGTGATATTAAACTCATGGAAATACATCACTAACTTTGTCATTCCAAACCAATGACTCTTAGAAAAATAATTTTTATTCCAACTATTTCCCTTGGTGAACACTATATATTTATTTTATTTTACTAAATAATATTCACATGAATGATATATATTGCTTAATTAGGGAAATTATTTACATAATCATTATAACTCCCTGACCCAAGAATCCCAGAGCCTATGTATTATTTTATTACATGTGTTAGATTATAGGAATCAAAACATAATGGACCGATCCGTTTTGTAGTCATGGAAATACATATTAAATACAAGAAACCCATAATACATTTTTAAATATAAAATAAAAACTAGATATATAACATAAATAAATAAATATCATTGTTGAAATATTATTCGAAGGATTCCTCTTCATAACCTTGGGAATGGAGACCTAATAAGAGTGAGCTCAAATGCTTAGTAATGGAATGCAAAGAGAAATAATAAATAAATAAATGGAAATATATCATCATGAAAAGGTAAATAATTGATAAAACATGTGTTTAAAATAACTAGATAAGAAAACACAATATGAAAATGTGAATAACCGAAACACATTACATTTAATCTACAAATTGAGAATGAAATGTATCCATAGATATGTGGATGCAAAATCTCATGGATGAAAAATAGCTGAAATATATATGAAATAAATGAAAGGATATTTGAATTAATGTATAAGTAACATGAAAAAATATAACATTAATACATTTCACAAGCTATTTTAAAAATGTAAATAGAAACACATTTAATTTGGATAACTTATTAATCTCATCAGAACCCATCGATGCATTGAAAGGATATATAATTTCTAGACCCCACTCCTTATTAAATAATAATTTGAAATTAAAGTAATATTATAATTATATTAATGAGATTCATGATATAACATGTAAATGATAATTATATACACCCAATAAATTTCAATTGGTTGATAATAAAAAATAAGTTTGAATGGAATGTAAATCGATATGAATTTATTTTACCTTAAAAAGTGTTTGTGTTGTGTGTTATTTATAATCATGTATGGTGGTTTAATATATGTTACTAACATATGACATAAAAATAATCATGTTTATAATATCATATATTAACTTCTTATAACATTTTATATCCCTTTTATTAACAATCTTTGATTATTTTACCTATTTTGGGTGTTACTTACCAAGTTTCCTCAACTACTTTTAGACTTTTGTTTTATTGTACTTACTAATTTCATCTTGATTTAATCTTATCAATAATGTGAACCATAACTTAAATATAAAATATATTCATTTCATATTTTTTTTATAATGATCTATAATGTTTTGAGATAAGAAATGAAATGTATCATTCCTGGAGATGATAGGTTGTATGTACACATGAGCACAACCTTCATTTATTTATTGTATTAAAAGGATAAAAGAAAATAGTACATAAATATTTTATAATTAAATTTTATATATCTATCTTATATATCTTACATATTTTTATTTAAATCATCCTTAAAAAATTCCATGTATGGGGTAAATGAGTCACATTGCTTTGAAGAGGCGGTAGTCCACACTTCCATAACGATATTTTTCTGTTTACAATAAATGGAAAGTATAAGGGTATTCTAATAAAAGAATTAATGAAACATAAATAAATAAATAACATCTTATATATCCTGTGTAAACATAGTTTCAATCATTATTCATTTCATGATATGCCTTAAAAATGAAAAAATGAACAATCATCATTTCGTGAGGCGGTAGTTCGACATAAACATAAAAAAATACGTTAGTTATACAGTAGCTGGAAGTGTGTATATTTTTAGGTTAAAATATTATAATAAAAACTTATTAGTATATTTTGTACAATATTATTTTTACTTAATAATATAATAAGGATAGTTAAAGGGTGTATAATGGAGATGAAACAAAAGAACATAAGAAAATAGGCTACATTTTAATCGGTAGCTTCTTTTTGTTTTTACCAAAAGGACTCCATGGATTCTTTATTCAAAATTTTAGGATTATAGGATTGGGATAGGGATTTTAAAGATATATTTGGGTAGATATCGATGGAGAAAAAGTGTAATCATAGGTTTGAGGATGTGGGAGGGGAGGAGACTTTTTTATAGTTGAGGAGGTGTGTGACTCTTGTAAATTTATAGAAAAGGAATTTCACCAAAATATTTTTCAATTGCACATGGATGAAATAATATAACAATTTATACCTAAGATATGATAGTGGAGAAAAATTTCTACTCAATAGATCATTTAAAATTTTCAAGGTCATTTGGGAAATTAATATTAAGGTCTAGTTCCTTATTAAGCTCAATTGTACCTTAATAGTTGTAATTAATTATAAATACATTCAATAATATTTTTAATTTCAAAATAATTTTAAAATAATAAAAATTTTAATTTTTTATTATTACATATAGGGAATAAATTTTTAAAATTTAAAATAGTATAGGTGGATGTAATTAATTTAAATTTAATCTCGCAGACGATAGGATGATTCATGGTTTTAAAGTAAAAACGTCCAAATGTTTGCAATATTTTATAGTTAATTTGATAGTTAATATTTTCCCAATTAAATAAATTGGTTTAATTGATAAAAATATGATATAATTAAACATTAAAACAAATTTTAAATGCGATTTAAAATTATAATGAAATTATATAAAAAATAATTTTTGAACTAAAATTCATTATTTTTCACAATTCATTAAAAAACGAAGCATCATAGAAAAAAATTACCCGAAAAAATTTCTTTAATTTTTATTCCAAATAAGAATTTTAACATATAATATATATATATATATATATTTAATTAATATCACTCAATAAAATTAATTAATATAATTTATGAGTAGATAACATCTTTGTTAGCATAATAGTAGTTTTCTATAAAAATATTCTTTTTATATTCAATTGTTTAGTATATTAATTTATAATTAATTTGAAACCAATAATTCATTTTAAATTTGTGTAAACAATATATTTTAATAATATTATTAATCCTATTCTTATCTATTAATTTAATGAGTAGGTCATATATTATTATATTATTTTTTGGTTAAACTTAGTCATGTATATTACACAATAAATTGAATGAACTCCTTTTTTGTGCGGTGTACGCCAATTTAGTATTGTACATTGAAAGATATAAAACATATTGAATTTACTCAAAATATTAAATATATTATTATTACTCAGGATATTATATTACCTTACTATATTGGTTATGTATGTCATACACGCTATCGAATACAATATTTTACATTATAATTTGGATGTGTTACCCTCTTCCCACATTAATTAAATTTCACCCTCACACTTTAAACATGATCTTTGTAACATTTTGTTTGATATTTACTATGTTGAAATTACGCTTCATCATAAGGTCTTGTAATAAATCCTATATAAAAGAGATAATGTGAATTGCAAAGATCACATTGACTAATATATAACATCATCTCTATGTAGGAGAACCTTAGTGGAATATATATATACATAATTTGAGGAAAAATATAAATATTTATATGGTGTGGTTGGGATCATTAATAAAAAACATGTGACTGATCAATGGAAATTATAGAGCCTCAATACCATAAATCATTGATTATATAAAATACTACAAATTCAATAAAACTCAATGTATTAAGACAACATTTTTTTTAAATCCCACTTTTTTATAGTTAATGAATTATTTCTCTATAGAAATATAAGTAAATATATGTTTTTATATACATAGTAATTTTCGTTGATTACACCGTTATCTATTTATACTTAATCTCTTATAACCAGATGAATTATACAATGAAGTAATAGATTGACCTCAAAAACCACATCAAATGATAAAAACAAAAAAATTTATAAATTGTTAACTTTTTTAACAGATTATGATCCAACACTTTTGAATGAAGGTCACTAAATTTATTATCATTGGCCTTTAATCAACATAAATCATCTCAAAAATTTCAATCTCTAATCATGTAAACAACATTGTCATGTGTTTACATTAAATATGGTAATAAATCGGATCACCATAAAACCTAATTGGATTCATAAATTTTTTATTATTTTTATCATAGAAATATATCATGGGATATATCCCTTAAATCCAAAAGTGTTGTAAACTATGTCAATGATATCATAGACCACTTGTCGACAAGTAATTAATTAATTTAAAGGTAGTGAACACTTATCCAAATTTATAATTTCTTCCCCATTATCTCAATATTAAGAATATATTAATGTTTTTATTTCCCTTGATAATGTGTTTTATGAAATTTTGAACTTTCTATTAAAAATTGTATATTCATACCATTCAATATATGATCTCAAATATTTATTTAAATTTTAATACAGTACAATCCTTATATATTTCACAAATAAATTTATGAGAACATCATATGTAAAATACATTTACAACATATTTCAAAGATCCGATTACAAAAACATTAAACATTCCACATCATTTGTACCAAAAACTTATTCTTAACCTTAATATGATATCTTATTATAAGATATAATTATATAACACTTAGGGAATTTTTTTTCCTAGTGTCTCATGTCATTAAAATATTATCTCTAGTGATCAATTATATTCTTATTCCTCTTTTATTGATGATCTCAGTCACACTTTTCTCTACACTAATAATAAACTCTAAATCCCTTTAAGAATTTACATGGGTGTTTCTTTCCTCACTTATCACATATAAGAAAAAACTAAATTCCCAAATTCTTCAATATCTTATTCCATTTTTCTGGGTGCCCAGATGGCCTCCCCTAGTTTTGGTTTCCCTTGAATTATTATATTGATTATAGAATATCATTTCCCTATCTTAGTGGCACATTAAACTATTTCTTCAAATTATAAAAAAATTTGGGAGACCGGTGCCCTTAGGATAAATATTGTAAGATTATTTAATAAATGATAAATCATTCACTCCTTGTTGCATATATAATCCATAGAATAATTAGATTACATTTTAAAGGTATCATTATAATAAAAAATAATCTCTTGTCATATTTTATTTATGCTACGAAACAATCATAATCATTATTTTCTTTGGGGAAATATTTACATTTATATCCTTCATTATCGTAGGTAAATAAAATGTGAATAATCCTAAGCATATCCCCAGGTAGTGTCAAACCAAGTTCATAGTAATTCCCATTCTCATGTAGCAGGTGAAACCAAGTCAGGCTTGGAATAACATTTAGGAGTTGTTAGTCATTGTTACATCTTTCTTATAACCATGCCCACTTATAATGTCCATAAATGTTTACACTACTAAAAATACCTAATTAATATCTACCTTAATAGATTTCAGGAAGTTATTATATATCTATCCTCAAATTATACCACAGGGTTATGTTCCATAATCAATTATTTCTAAATCTAGTTTCCATGGTTACTACTAAACATCCTATACTTCCAACAGTAATTCCTCGACCAGAGAAGCATGGAGCCAGTGAATTATTTAGTTACATTGGTATGTTTACATGGAATCAAATATCAAAGTACTGATAAATATACCATTATTCAATCATTAAATTACATACATGATACCCATAATACATTCGTAAATAGAAAATAAAAAAATTATACATAATAGAAACAATAAACAACATCCCTACAATCTTATTCAAAGGATTCATATACATAACTTAGGAAAAAAATAATAAGGGTGAGCTCAAATGATCGCTAAACGAATGTAAAATTGAATAATTAATGAATAAAATTAATTAAACAAACGTGGAATGATATATAAGTTATAACACATTCCATTAAATTAAAATTATTAGGCAAATTCAATATGTCAAGATGAATACGGAAAAATAAACCATTTAATGAATAAACTGATAATGAATCATATCAATAAGTATACTGATGAAAAATAAAATGGATAAGAAATAACTAAAATATATATTAATTACATGATTAATTATTGGAAATAGTGTCTAAGGTACATGAAGAACTATACTGCCAATTCCTTTCACGTGATTGGTTAAAAATATGGATATAAATCCATTTTATTTGTCAAATTATACATCTAACGAGAACTTATCGATGCATCGGCAGAAAATATAACACCTGGGCACCAACCATAATTACTATCACTAAGAATTACTCATATAAATTAATAAAAATAAAAAAAAAAAATTAGAAAATATAAATACTGAATAATGAATATGTAATTATCAATAATTCTCCAGTTAATAAAATAAAAATCAAAGTGAACACCATATATAAAAATGATATATTGTTTAAGAAATAACAAGATACATTGGAGTAGAATGTGTATATTCAAGTAAATTTAAATTTTTTTTAAAAAAAATAAATAAATTGTCTCAAAAAAATTATCAATTACAAAAGGAGGTGATCCTGCAAAGATAATCAATAAGAACATTATTTAGAAGAATAATCATTAAACATTCAAATGTGTCCCACAACACATTAAATCATTTAAATCATAATACCCACGAAATAATAATATTAAATTAACCATATACAATCATGGGAGTAAATATATTCTTGATATAAAATTTCAAAATAATTTATATACATCAAATAAAAGTGAATTGGTTTATAATAACAAAAAAATTTCAATGAAATGTAAATTTAGATGGATTTATATTACATTAACCATATTTTTTTGTGGCCTTTTTCCACCTTAATAGTGGTTTATGATATGTTTTTAACATATAACATAGCCATACTCAGGTTTATAAATAATATATTAAATTCTTATAATTTCTTATAACCTGTTTGTTAAAAGTCTTTCATTATTTTAACAATTTCTCGAGTTAATTGACTAGTTTTCAAAATTATGATTTTACTTGTGAGTTATTGTTAATATTAATCATATCATGATTCAATAATATATATAATATAATCAATTAATTATAATATAAATTAATTTAATATTTATTAATAATAATCTATACTTTTTTTAGATAAGAAACAAAATACACCGTTCATAGTGATGGTAGGGTGAACTTAAACATGAACACTACCTTAATTTATTTCTCTACTTAAAATATTAAAACTAAATGATACATAAAAATATTATAATTATTTTTTAATATATATGTTAAATATGTTACATTTTTCTATTTAAATAATTCTTGATACATTCTATGTTTTCCTTGAACAGGTCACAACCCTTTGAGGAGTAGATTTTCTACACTTCCGCAATGATGTTATTGTATTTACACAAAGTTGAAAGTATAAAGGTACATGTTATAAACTAATTATATAACAATAAATATAAAATAAATATCATATATATATATATATTATACATAGTTTACATCATAATTCCCTCCATGAGAAGCGGTAAATGAAGAAGGAACAATCATCATTTTGTGAGGTTGTAGTTCTTTGTACACGTAAACAATATGTTATTTATACATTAGACGGATGTCTATGTATTTTTCTGATGAAACCATAGAATATAAACATATCAGTACATATATGATACTATTTTATTATTTAATAATATAATAAGGTGATTTTATTGTGTGGATAATGGAAATGAAACTAACAATCTTGAGGAATAATGTTAGCACTTAATTAGGTAGCTTCTTTTGGTTTTTACCGAAAGGATTCCTTGAATGGATTTCAGAAAAAGGGAAATAATAAAGGATAATAAGAGTTATGTTTAGGATCTATTTGGGAATATAATTTTTTATCCAAGGTGTATTGAGAGGTGTGAGGATTTTTGAGGGGAGGGGTCCATTTTATAGTGGAGGAGGAGTGACAATCATGAAAATTATTGGGAAAGGGAATTTCACCCAAATTTTTCTAAATGAATGTGGATCAAATAATAGAAAAAAGAATATCAAATAGAGGATAGGGTCTATATATTTCCATTTAATGTATCTTGTAAAAGGTTTTAGGAAATTTGGTCCTATAAGATTAAGTTTCAGTCCTTTATTGAGCTTAATTTTACATTAATCATTGTAATTAATTTTAATTAGCTTCACTATTATTTTTGGTCCAAAAATATGTGGACCCTTTTAGATATTATAAAATATTTTGATTCCAATTATTGAATCCATTTTATCAATTTCAAATCACATAATTGGAAGAAATTAATTTAAATTCAATACTATAGACGAGACAACAATGCATGTTTTTTATGTAAAAACGTCCAAAAGTTTGCTATATTTTTATACTCAATTTCAATGCGAAATTGACTAAAATTACCTAAATTGGATTAATATATAAAAATATTAAATAATTAAATTTTAAAACACATTTAAAATATTATTTAACTTTATAAATAAATTAGGTGAAAAATCTGTTTTCAACTAAAATTTAGTATTTTTCACTATTCATTAAAAAAAATTAAAAATCAATGAAAAATACCAACAAAATTATCAAAAAATATGTTTTCTGATTCTATTTAAAATAAAATGTTTATTTATACATATTAAATTTATTAATTGGTAAAAAAGTGGATTTAAAATATGTTCTCCATTAAAATTCGGTAAAAGTCCCTTTATAGAAATATAGTATTTTATGTGTAATATTGGACTGGTTATTTTATTATGAAAATAAAATATTTTGGATGAATATAAAAATATTTTATTGAATAAATAATATGAATATTTATTTAATATCACTCACTAATAATAATTAATATAATTTATTAGGATAAAAGAATTTTGTGAGCATAAAAATTATTTTCTATAAAAATATTCTTCATTTATTCAATTGGTTCTTATATTCATTTATAATTTTTTGTAACCAGTAAATTAATTTTTCATTTTTGTAAACCTTATATTTTCACGAGTTTGTTAATCCAATTTATAATGACTAATTTAACAGATTGGTTATATCTTATTATATTGATGTTAGGTAAAACTCAACATTTCATGTAATGCATGTCGTTAAAGAAATTAGTTTTTCATGCCGCATACTCCAATTCGTCATCGTACATGTAATGATATAAAACACATTGAATTTATTTAAAATGTTAAATATATTATAATGTCTCGAGGTCTTATATCCACTTATAGACTTGGTGATGTGTATAATACATGTTATTGAATACAATGTTTTACTTTAGAATTTCAAGGTGTTACAACTAGATAACCCATTATATATATGATATTATTTTAAATGATTATATCATATAAATATAATCCATTTATTTATTTTTTCAATATTCAAAATTCTTTTACTCTTAATTCTACAGACAAATACTTATTGATTATCAAGTAATTTTGTTTATGTATTAATGAATCAATTGGATTTACTTAATGATGGTTTGTTCCTATGATACTGACACGACCCATCCCCCAAGGCCCGTATCATGACTACCCCAAGCTCGCCTTCCATAGGTCAGGGGTTGTCGACTTCACGACCCGTCCCCTAGGGCCCGTATCATGACTACCCCAAGCCCGCCTTCCATAGGCCAGGGGCTGGCGACTAGCACCAAAGGCGTGAATCCCTAAAATGGGAAGGAATTGCCTTTATAACTATAAAAAAACACAACATAGTACACAACTGCAAGCAAAACACTAAGTAAAACTGTATACAAAAGAAGTGCTGGAAAGTAAAAGGGGCTGGAAATACAAGCCCAATAAGAAAGTAAAAGTACAACTGAAACCAAGTACAACTGAAGAAAAGTAAAGCAGCTACTGGTTCATCCTCCGGGGTTCCTACCTGAAGGGTAGGTACATATGGCCTCCATAGATCTCTACATCCGTACGTATCCTCAGTGTACCGTCACACCGAGTGGTCCGCCTCCGGGTACTGTCTAGTCCTATTACTCTCTACCTCAGTCAGTGATGTTTATTGTCAGTAACCAACACAGTGAGGTGCGGGCATAGCCCGTGCAGGGGTGAGTTTTACGATACTCAGTAGGGACCCCAAGATCCTCATGGTCTCACAAAATCTAACAAGGATAAACCATAAAGTATGACACAACGGACAATCATTACTTAGATATATGCCCATACATATACCTAAGTTTTCAAGTGACGCATTTCAATCATGAGTAAAACACAAAAGTCATTGAATCAGCTCAAACTAGGATTTTCATTATCGAAACCACGGCTTCTAGAGAACTTCTCATCTTTTGAGTACAGTGGGCTTGTCGCGACACCAAGGCGCTTCTCATTAACGTTGGACTGTTGATGTACTCCTCCTGTCGAGTACCACAGGTCTGCTGCCAACTACCAGGCGCTCCTCTACTGTGGGTCTACTGCCAACTACCAGGTGCTCCTCCACCATGGGTATGCCTCCAACTATAGGGCGCTCCCCACTTGGATAGTTGAATCACTCCGAGTCAAATCGGTCAAGCAATCATCAGGTCTGCCAGCTAATAGTTCTCCACACTCTGTCTGCTTGTCACTGGAAGGATCTGATCCACGAGCTACTGGGAAATACTCCAATTGTCGCGAATTTGCACGAAGAATTATCTCAAAGTTCTGCCACGTCAGAGGGTCTCAACGCAACAGACGTCGCATCAATGAAACATTCGGCCTGTTAGTTATTAGCCTTTTAGTCCCGGGGGCCCGGTTGGATTCATGTATTATCCAACCAAACTGTAACTCAAAAATACCCTGAACTCCAGTGGGGTAGTCTCAAAGGGACATTCTCTCATTGAGATTAACAATGCCACTGACGGTTCGTAAAATAGACGCCCGGTGCCAAAGATATGGCCAAAGAAAGAAAAGGGTCGATAGTGAGATGAAGTCTGGTCAGACCCGGTCGGACCGACTCGGCCCAACCAAGTCTGGGCTGACCCAGTCTGGGTATGACCCGCCTGTTGGGCGGTTCATCCCGCTATGTTCAACCCGGTCCGCTAGGCTTGGCCCAGCGAACTGCGGGGGCGGTTTGGCTCGGGCTTGGGGCCAGTTCGTCCTGGAGCATTGCGAGGGCACATCCCGACACGACTCGGCCCGGAGGGCGCAGCTGGGCCGGTTCGACCAGGGTACCGTGAGGGGTTCGGGACACCAACTCAGCCGGGTGGCCGTGAGGGAGCTGAGACGCCGTGGTGGCACCGGGCAGTGCGCCGGGGGCGCCAGGAAGGCCACGACATGGCGCGGGGCAGGGCGCTGGGGGTGTCGGGCAGGGCACCAGTGGGGCCAGTCAGGCCTCTGGGGGCACGTGGGCAGTGCGCGGGGGTGTTGGGCAGGGTTCTGGTGGGTCTGGGAAGGTTGGGTGCTACTCGGGCTGGTGATGTCCGACCGGGAGCTTTGGTAAGACGCGAGGTTCACTGAGGCCGCAGGTAGCGCAGCCTTTGTTGTCGCCGCCTTCTTCAACTCGTCATAGTTACATCTCCATGCCAAAGGAACGTCACAAAAAGATCGATGGAGGGAGTCCGACCATATAAGTTGGCCTATACGCTCTGTGTTTAGGGGTGATAACAATTTTTCAACAAAGAGGATGGAAGTTAAACTTTAATAATTTAATACTTCACATCGATTATTTTCAACAAAGAGGAGAAAAGAAAAGGAAAGCACCAACTTGCAATAACCCACTACCTTGCTCGATGTTTTTCGACATTGGCGTGAGAAGACAGGCGTCGATCCATGGTAGACAAACACGTCCCATGTCGAAGGAGTCTGAGGAATAAGGTCGGAGGAGGTCGTTCTTTGTAGTCGAAGGCGTCCCTCGTCCGTGTTCTTCGTCGGGAGAGCATTTTTTGCTGGAAGAGTGCTCTTCATTGCAGAGCGTTCTTTGTTCTTCGTTGGGATCTTTTCTCCCAAGTTCCTCTTCTCAAGTTCCACCAAAATGAATATTCCAACAAAATAATAATTTTAAATATCTTATTAATTTTTTTGGCACAATAATCGATTTGGACTCATTAATTAGGTAGGCTCCCCTTAATTAATGTGGAGAATTGGAACAATTAATTAAAGGGGAGTTCGCTCCATAAAGGTGAAGAGGCTCTCCCTCATTAATGATGGAGAGTTGAGAGGTTATACTCTCCTCCCATTAATAGGGGTCGGGTGGTTCCCACCCTATTATTGAAATGAGAGGTTATGGTCTCGAGTGGTCCCCACATTGTAACCTCTCACGGGAGGTTATGTTCGAGTGGGCCCCATCACCATAACCTCTCTTGGGAGGTTAAGGTGTGGGGTCCCCACCTCCAATCTCCACTTGGATAATTTAGCCACCCAATCTCCACATGGTGGATAAAAATAAAATAAAGTGTTGGCTCACATTATTTTATAATGTTTTTATAAAAATCCAAAAACTAAATTTTATTCTCGACTAACTCTCATCAAGGTGAAAGTATTCTTAAGCGAATACTGGCACTGCGAGTTAAATGCTGCCCTCACATTTTAGTTCGTAGAACTGGTTAAAAAGTTATAAAAACCCACTCGTATGTAAACTGAACGTACCTGATCAAAACATAAAAAAAATGATCTCGGGCACACCGGTCCTCAGAATCATGCATTTTCAGTTTTCACAGACTCGTAAAATTCCTATGTATTTAAGAAAAAAATTCCACATAATTTCTAGGTCTTTACATTCTCCCCTCCTCATGGCTTTACGTCCCCATAAGCTACAACTCGAACTATGGGAACAAATGGGGGTACTGAGCACGCATATGAGCCTCCTGCTCCCATGTGCTATCTTGGAGGTTCCCATGCTGCCAGCGAACACGCACTAGAGGTATCGACCATCCACATAGGACCCTCTTCTATTGATCCTCAATCTCTATTATGACCTTCGTGAAGGTCGCCCCATTGTTGACGTCTAACTCTCCATGGTCGATGATGTTGGAAGGGTCGTGCACATATCTCCTCAGCTGAGATACGTGGAAGACATTGTGCACCCGGTGCAACTGAGGTGGAAGAGCTAACTGGTAAGCCACCTCGCCTACTCTGCTGAGGACCTGGAAAGGTCTGATGAACCTCGATGATAACTTTCCGCCTCAGCCAAATCTCTATAGACCTCTTCGTGGCATGACCTGTGGAAATATGTGGTCTCCATCCTCGAACTCAAGAGGTTTCCATCTTCTCTCAGCATACAACTTCTGTCTGCTCTGTGCAGTCTTCATCTGCTCCTAGATGATTTGCACCTTCTCTATGGTAGCTTGCACCATCTCTGGTCCCACTAGTGCTGACTCCCCAGGGTCAGTCCAGCACAAGGGTGATCTGCAAGGTTGCTTGTACAAGGCCTCAAAAGGTTACATCCCTATGGTGGAGTGATAGGTATTGTTGTACGCAAACTCCACCAATGGAAAGTGATCCTCCTAGCTACGAACGAAGTCGAGGGCACATGCACGTAGCATGTCCTCAAGGGTATGAATGGTCCGCTCAGTCTGATCATCTATCTGAGGACGGAAGGCGGTGCTCAGATATAGTTGCATTCCAAAATCTTCCTTCAACCCCTTATATATCTGGAAAGTAAACCCTGTTTCATGGTCGGAGGCAATAGAAGAAGGTACTCTATGAAAATTCACAATCTCTTGCACATAGAGGCATCTCAAGATCTCTACTGAACCCTTCTCTCTGATCAGTATGAAGTGGTCCAACATAGGGAGTCAGTAAATGTCACCCAAATCGAGTTGTGACCCCTGGATGTCCGTGGAAGACCCGTCACAAAGTCCATGGATATCCCATCCCACTTCCACTCTGGGACCTCTAAAGGCTGGACCAAGCCTGTTGGTACCTGGTTCTCTACCATCACTTGCTGAAAAGTGAGGCAACGTGAGACAAACCTCGCTACCACCTTCTTCATACCTGGCCACCAGTGATGTCGTCGAAGATCCTGATACATCTTCACCACTGCTGGATGTAATGTTAGAGGGGAGGTGTGAAACTCCCCCAACACTTCCTCCTGAGGTGACACTAGCACTGAAGTACATCCTCTGAAGAGGATGGTGTGCTCCCCACCTTCAGAAAATCCATCAGGTGCCTGCCCTATGGTTATCTGAGCAAGTTGTGTCTCACAGTCAGCATCCCCATGTTGTGCCTCCCTAACTCGCTGAATAAGTGGGGGAGTGACTATAAGAGAATGAAGAAAGTCTTCCCCATCTCTATCTATAAAGGATATCTGTAAAGAAGTGAGATAATGTTTCGCCTCTCATAGCATCTGTATACCTGATCTCTTGTTGAGAGCATCTGCTACAATGTTACCCTTCCTTGGAGTATAGACTATCTCGATGTCATATTCCAGGAGAAACTTGATCCATCGTCGTTGTCTCAGGTCCAGGTCCTTCTGAGAGAAGATATACTTGAGACTCTTATGATCATAGTGCACGGTAAAACATTCTCCCATTATATAGTGTTTCCACATCTTCAAGGCGAATACCACTACAGCTAACTCCAGGTCATGGGTAGCGTAGTTCTGCTCATGTTGTTTCAGCTACCATGAACCATATGTGATCACTACATTCTCCTGAATTAGGACACACCCGAGTCCGGTCCTTGATACGTCGCAGTAAATTACATACCCTATACCCTCCTCTAGAAGCCTCAAGATGGGGGCACTAGTCAGCCTCTACCTTAGCTCCTAAAATCTCATATGGAATCTCTCTGACCACATGAAGGGTTTCCCCTTCTTCTTCAAGGCTGATAGTGGTGCTGCAACTCTGGAGAAGTCTGGAACAAACCTTTGATAGTACCCATTCAAACCCAGGAAACTCCGTACCTCCGTCACACTCCTAGGTGGCTCCCAAGCAAGTACTGCCTCTATCTTCGCTGGATCCATAGAAACTCCAGCCTCCAAGATGACATGTCCCATGAATTAAACCTCTCGAATCCAAAATTGGCACTTTGAGAGCTTACCATAAAGATGGTTCTCTTGGACTGTGTCCAGTACTAGCCGAAAAAGGTAGGAATGTTCCTCCTCAGTAGTTGAGTAGATCAGAATGTCGTCGATGAAGACTACAACAAAGTGATTGAGGTAAGGCTAGAAGATCCTATTCATGAGTCCCATAAACACTGTTGGAGCATTGGTTACACTGAAAGGCATAACCAGGAACTCGTAGTGGCCATAACAACACCTTAAGTCTGTCTTCTGCACATCCTCGTCTTGAACATTGAACTGGTGATAGTCTGATCTGAGGTCTATCTTCGAGAACCATCGTGCTCCCTTCAGTTGATCAAAGAGGTCATCAATCCTCGGGAGTGGGTACTTGTTCTTCACGGTCACCTGGTTCAGGCGACGATAGTCAACACAGAACCTCAAGCTCCAATATGCCTTCTTGGCGAACAGAATAGGGATTTCCCAGGGGAAAACACTGGGCCAGATGAATCTTTTCCCATGCAAGTACTCCAGCTATACCCGCATCTCACGAAGCTCAGTGTGAGCCATATGATATGATGGTGTATATTTTTGTGTCATCCCAGGGTACATGCCAATTTAGAAATCCACCTCTCTATGAAGAGGTATTCCTGGAACATCATTAAGGAAAACATCTGCATACTGGTCCACCACTACAGGATAAGTTGGACTCTCCACATCAACTGCTCTGAGGGTGAGGAAAGCCAACTATTTAGTAATCGGTTTCACCCTCCTTCGAGTAAGTCTGTCCTATGCTGGAATGGTTCCCTTCTCGCCCGTGAAGGTAAACCTAGTCCCATCCATGGGAAAACATTTCTCTTTTTCCTAATACAGTTGATCTGAGCATGGACTATAGATAACCAATCCAAACCCAATATATCGTCGTAAGGCCTCGACGCTGCTACTAGGAGATCCCAGCCGAAGATCTCCCCTCCTAGTGTAAGCTGGCACTGTCATCACCAGTGCATAATCATCAAATCATCTCCCTTAGGAGTCTCTAGACATAAGGATCGAACTAACGGCTCCTTAGGAATCTACGAGCTCCGAACAAAGGATGTGGAAATAAAAGAGTGTCTGGCACCTATGTCTATAAGAACTGAATCTATGGTGGAATATACACAGATAGTACCTTGTATCATCTCTGGAGTGTCGTGATCATAAGCCTCAGCTATCTAGAGTTAAGTTATCCTCTGTCAACCTGCTCCCTGTGGTCGGGGTGGACCTCCTGGTGGTGTTTGTGGTAACACCTCGTAACATCATCCACCGCCAGGTGCACGTCCATCTCCTCTGCCACATCTGCCTCCTCCCTATGGACCGCCTCATTCGAACCTCTTCCTCTTCATAGGAGGTCCCTCAACTGTCATATGATCATCAGAACAGTGGGTCAGACAGTCACGAGCCATGTGACCCTAGCCGCCGCATGAGTAACACAGTTCGCTCCTGGCATGACTGGCTCTGTCTCCACTCCGGGTGCCCCACACAACTGATCCTGAGTCATGTGGTCATCCACCAGTAGGTCTGTTCCTCTTGGACCTCTGTGAAATCTGTCTACGGACATCTGTAGAAGAATCCATTGCGTGTCGGCTAGTTGTTGGTCTCACTACTAGATACTGCTCAGTAAGGAAGATCTCCACTATGAGGGATTTCTCTATCACCCCAGCCTACATCAGGATGCTGAGTGAGATCATCAATGCTCTAATCTCCTGTCTGAGCCCCTACTCGAAGGTCTAGTCCCTGAAGAATGGGTCTCGCACCATATCTGTGGAGTAGCACGAGAGGTCGGTGAACCTCGTTGAGTACTGTGCTATTGTGATGCTGCCCTACTGTATAGCACCCATGCCTGCATCAGGATGCTGAGTGATATCATTGATGCTCTAATATCCTGTCTGAGCCCCTACCTGAAGGACTGGGCCCTGAAAAATGGGTCTCGCACCATATATGTGGAGTAGCACGAGAGGTCGGTGAACCTTGCTGAGTACTATGCTACTATCACGTTGCCCTGCTACAGATGAAGTAGCTCCTCTATCCACACTGCATGAAGGGTGGCTGGTAGAAACTCCACCCTGAACAGGCTCTCGATGTATGCCCAGAGTAGGGTCACCTCTTCATGAACCTAGAGCATTATGCTCCACCATCTACCTACTGCCTCCTGAAGGAGACTGGCAGCAAGGATCACCATGAAGTCGGCTGGTGTCCCTACTAGTCTGAAGACTCTCACCATAGCCTCCATCCAATCCTGAGCCACCTGTGGGTCCATCTCTCCCCTATACCTGGGTGGTCTCTGGTGCTGGAACTTGTGCAATGCACTCATCCAGTATGCATCGTCTGCTGCTAGGGCTGGTGGAATTAGTGGCCCAATGGGAAGTAGTATCGTTGGTGCCTCCGCTGGAAACAGGACCTGCACCGAGGCCTCATTGTTTGGTGGGCTGTCAGTACGTATGACTCTCAGGGCTCTAACTGGTCGTCCACGGGGAGGCATCCTGAAAGAAAAATATGTGACACGGTCAAAAGACTATACCTGGTGAGCTGTCCTATTTGAGCTAACTTAAAGAAAACCTTTGAAAACACACATGCAATTAGTGTTTTCGTGCACTGAGTTGGAAATCATAAGTCAGGGTCTTAGTGTATGGATACATCGGCTGCCCGCACCAACATTGGACTCCCTAAACTGAAACCCACACTTAGTACCCTTTACACTATTGCTTCCTAGAAAATAAATATTAGAGTTCTATGTTATTTGGTAGAACCGACTGCTCTGATGCCAATTTTTCACGACCCGTCCCTCGGGGCCCGTATCATGACTACCCCAAGCCTGACTTCCATAGGCCAGGGGCTGGAGATTAGCACCAAAGGCATAAATCCCTAAACTAGGAAGGAAATTATTCTATAACTTTAAAAAAACACAACAGAGTACACAACTGGAAGCAAAACACTAAGTAAAATTGTATAAAAAAGAAGTGCTGGAAAGTAAAAGGGGCTGGAAATACAAGCCCAACAGGAAAATACAAGCACAACTGAAACCATGTACAACTGAAGAAAAGTAAAGCAGCTACTGGGTCATCCTCCATGGTTCCTACCTGAAGGGTAGGTATAGATGGCCTCCTCAGCTCTACACGTCCATCCGTCTCCTCCGTGTACCGTCACACTGAGTGGTCCACCTACAGGTACTGTGCAGTCCTGCTACTCTCTACCTCAGTCAGCGATGTCCGTCATCTGCAACCAACAGAATGATGTGCAGGCATAGCTCGTGCAGGGGTGAGTATAACGACACTCAGAAGAGACCCTGAGACCCTCAAGGTCTCATAAAATCCAATAAGGATAAACCACAAAGTATTAAAACAACTGAAAACCATTACTTAGGTATATTCCTATACATATACCTATGTTATCTAGTGACCCATCTCAATCATTAGAAAAACACAAAAGTTATTGACTCAGCTCAAACCAGTATTTTCATTATCAAAACCATGACTGATGGAGATCTCCTCCTCTGTCGAGTACAGTGGGCCTGTCGTGACACCATGGTGCTTATCACTAACCTTGCACTGCTGAGATACTCCGCATGTCGAGTACCACGGGTCTGCTGCCAACTACCAGGTGCTCCCCTGCTGTGTGTCTGCCGCCAACTACCAGGCGCTCCCCCTAATAGCCTACAGAGGTACTCCTCCTGTGGTGTACCACGGGTCTTCCGCCAACTACTAGGCGCTCCTACTCCGTGGGTCTACCACCTACTACCAGGCGCTCCCCACTGGGCAAGTTGAATCACTCCGAGTCGAATCGGTCAAACAGTCTTTAGGTCTGCCAGCTAGTAAGTCTCTGCACTATGTCTACTCATCAGTGGAAGGCTCTGCTACACGAGCTACTGGTCAATACTCAAATTGTAGAGAAGTTCCACGAAGAAGTATCTCAAAGGTCCGCCACATCATAGGGGTCTCAACGCAATAGACATCGCGTCAATCAGACGACCGGTATGTTAGTTATTAGTCCTTTAGTCTCAGGGGACCAGTTGGATTCGTGTACGATCCAACTAGAACGTAACTCAAAAATACCCTGAACTCTAGTGGGGGATTCTCAAAGGGACCATCTCTCATTGATTTTACCATCACTGTTGACGGTTCATCAAACAGACATCTGGTGCAAAATATATGGCCAAAGCAAGAAAAGGGTCGGTAGTGGGCCGGAGTCCGGTCCGAGCCGGTCGGACCGACTAGGCCCAGCCCCGTCTGGGCCGACCTGGTCTGGGTTAGCTCGCTATGTTCAACCTGGTCCATTGGGCCCGACCCAGCAGACTACGGGGGTGGTTCGGCCCGGGCTCGGGGCCAGTTTAGCACAGAGCGTTACGAGGGAACGACCCGGTACGGCTTGGAAAGGAGTGCACAGCTGGGCCGGTTCGTCCACATCACTACGAGGGGGCCGAGACACCGGCTTGGCCAGGTGGCCACGAAGGAGTCGGGACGCCGCGGGGGCGCCGGGCAGGGGGTGCCTGGCAAGGCACGGAAGGGCACCGGGGACGCCGGGCAGGGCGCCTTGGGTGCCGGGCAGGGCGCGGCAGGACACCGGGGGTGCCGGGCAGGCCACAGTAGGGTGTTAGGGGCACCAGGTAGGGTGCCATAGGGAACCGGTGGAGCTGGGCAGGGCACCGTCGGGGCCGGTTAGGCCACTAGTGGCGTGCAGGAAGCGTGCAGGGGCGCCAGCGGGGCCGGGCAGGCCGGGTGCCGCTCGGGCCGGCGATGTCCGGCCGGGTGCCACTCAGGCTGGTGATTTCAGGCCGAGAGCTTCAGTACTCCTTGGGTTTCGTGGAGGCCGCGGGGTTCGCGGAGGCCGCAGGGTCAACAGAGTCCGCGGGTAGTGTGGCCTTTGTCGTTGTCACCTTTGTTGCCTCGTCGTAGTTACATCTCAATGCCGAAGGAACGTCACAAAAAGGATCGGTGGAGGGAGTCAGGACATGTTAGCTGGCCCGCAGCCTCCGCGTTTAGGGGTGATAAAAATTGTTCAATAAAGAGGAAAGAAGTTTAACTTCAATCATTTAATACTTCGCATCGATTTTTTCAACGAAGAGGAGAAAAGAAGAGGAAATCGCCAACTTGCAATAACCCCTACCTTGCTCGATGTTTGTCGATGTAGGTGTGAGAATATGGTTGTCGATCTGTGGTAGAGAAACACATCCCATGACGAAGGAGTCTGTGGAAGAAGGTCGGAGGAGGTCGTTATTTTTAGGCGAAGGCGTCCCACATCGGCGTTCTTCGTCGGGAGAGAATTCTTCACCGGAAGAGCGTTCTTCGTTCGAGAGCGTTCTTTGTTCTTCGTTGGGAGCTTTTCTCCCATGTTTCTCTTCTCAAGTTCCACCAAAATAAATATTACAACAAAATAATAGATTGAAATATCGTATTAATTTTGTTGGCATAATATTCGAATTGAACTCCTTAATTTGGAAGGCTCCCCTTAATTAATGTGGATAATTGGTAAAATTAGTTAAAGGGGATTTGGATCTATAGAGGTGAAGAGGATCTCTCTCATTAATGAGGGAGAGTTGAGAGGTTATACTCTCCTCCCATTAATAGGGGTCGGGTGGTCCCCACCCCTATTATTGAAATGAGAGGTTGTGGTCTCGTGTGGTCCCCATGTCGTAACCTCTCGTGGGAGGTTATGCTCAGGTGGGCCCCATCACCATAACCTCTCATGGGAGGTTAAGGTGTGGTGGTCCCACCTCCAACCTTCACTTGGAGAATTTAACCACCCAATCTCCACATGGTGGATAAAAATAAAATAAAGTTTTAGCTCAATTTATATTATAATTGTTTTATAAAAAGACAAAAACTAACTTTTATTCCCGACCAACTACTGTCGAGGTGAAAGTCTTATAAAGAGAATATCGGTACTGCGAGTTCAACAGTGCCCTCAGATTTCAGTTACGAGCACTAGTTCAAAAGTTATAAAAACCCGCTCATACGTTTACTTAACGTACGAGAACAATACTTCAAAAAAAATGATTTCGGGCACACTGGGCCTCAGAATCATGCGTCGTCAGTTTTCACGGACTCGTAAAATTCCCATGTATTTATGAAAAACAATTCCACAGAATTTTTGGGTCATTACAAATACCCCCTCTATGAATCAACACTACTCATGAGGAAAACTAGATTAGTTATTTTGTATTATACCTTACTAGAATAGAATATTACATAAACATAGAGTTTTTCCTATAGGATCATGATGTATAATATCATGATACCATTGTTTAGGGAGTTGAATTATTTTTCTATAATTGTATATTTAATTGCAACAAAACCATTTACTGTTATCCATAAAATACTTTATTTATATGTAAATAATGATTACTTTATTCTCTCAATTTCATTTATATGTTGAATTATTTTGATTATATATTCCTAATATAATATTTATG
The DNA here is from genome assembly GCA_963277665.1 of Viscum album. Classification (NCBI taxonomy): domain Eukaryota; kingdom Viridiplantae; phylum Streptophyta; class Magnoliopsida; order Santalales; family Viscaceae; genus Viscum; species Viscum album. The sequence goes on along the minus strand of OY728152.1, from coordinate 1,450,086,573 downwards.
CTTCTTTAATGCTCTCTTTTGATCTTGGATTTGTATCACTTATGTAATAACTTACTAATTATTTTATTTCCTCTATTCCTATATATCCATTTCCCAAGGTTATAATGGAATTCATTAATACATATTTGTATCATAGAGTATAATATATGGATAATTTCATAATATATGTTGAAGATATATATTCGATTATATGGATTCTTATATGGTGGACCAAATTCCCAATCGCAGTGATATACATTAGATATTTATTTATTATTTGAATTGACTCTCAAAAACTAGAATCCTAAATGGACATTTAAATTTATGTGACTGAATATTAGATGGTGATTTTTCAATTATTTATGGTTAAATTACTTTTCTTCATTTCATTTGAAATCAGATATGTAAATAAGGTGTTTATTTACACATGATTCCAAGATTGAGGTCCCAGGGCATCAAAGTTAGTATCAAATTTGGGTTTATGTAAATGTAGAGTTTAGGATGTAACATGAGGATAAAATAGTGGTTGATAAGTTAATGATGATCATAATTTAACAGGTATAGATAACCCTTTAGGATTAGTTGAGGTATTATTGAATAGTTTATATTAGTTAAGGATTAGTATAGGTTATTAATAGTGAATGAACATGGGATAAATTTAAATGATAAGTCAATATATAATATAATATCATGAAATTTTAAAAAAATAGGTATTGTGTGGTCCTTATATGAATTTTTTTCTACATGGATATTATAAGTGGATGAAGGATCTGGAACAAGTGTGTAATTGATAATAACCCCAATAGGTTGGGTTGAGTATTATCTATCTTATCACCTTGTTCATGAGAAATATCCTAAATTCATTTTTATTTGATCCTATTGAGAGACACAATTTGGGTAATCACATTATATTTTCAAAAAAATTAAAAAAGATATATTAATTTTAGGGGTATCTTAATGAATATGTGAGATTTCATCCTAAAAACCCTACATTGAACCAAGATTGATTTTGGATGTATAGAAACAATATGTTATAATTTAAAAGTGTAAGATATTTTATAATTTATTTTTTATTATTTTTAACATATAATAACTCTATTTTTTTGTTTAAAACTAATGATTTTCTTCTTCTTTTTAGTAATGGTTTGACCTTGATTTAACCAAGTAAAAAATGTATTCAATAGATAATTTGGAGATTATACAAACAAGAAACATAATTAGACAAGTTCTTTTGTGAGAAATATTTTTATTCTGTAAACACATATATTACAAATTATTATTAACAATAATAGAAAAGAGAAATCCTAAAATAAACCAAAGAATAGAAAGGTTGATTCAAATGGTTATTTTCTTGATAATTCAAAAAAAGAAAAGAATATTGAATTTCCTATGTGTCAAGAATGTGTGAAGACACACCATAGAGATTTCATAAATGGAATAGGAATTCAGTTTATGTGTGGAAGTTATGGTCATAATTCAATAAAAATTAAATTAAAGAGATAAGGTATAAAAATTAATTACGTCAATTGAAATAAAATTTGGAAAAATGAAAATAAATGTACTAATACAACATCAAATATGGAAAATAATCAATAATAACTACCTAGTCTGTGGGAATAAGAAAAATCCTACATAAATTATACTATTTAAAAAGATATAAATCAGTCACTCTCTATATTTTATAATGTCTCATGACATGTATGTTTTCAACAACTATTGGATATTGATTTATAAATAAGAACACTTGGTGGTACGTTTATAATTAAAGCGTCTTCAAGGATTTTTTAAGTTACTTTAGATTGATCTAGTTTTTTTTCATTTCTTTGATATGGAATTAAAAATTAATGAGCTAAATTTAAAAATAGAAAATATGAATTTTTATATTTGGAAATATAAATATATATACTAAATAAAACCATAACCATCTATCAATTTTGAGTATGAACTTATAAGGAAATTTATTTCTTTATAGGTATTGATACCCAATATTTTGAATATGATTGTCTAAAATAGTAATTTTAATATAGAATTTATATTTAAAACATAGAATATGCATATTAAATAAAATCTTAACCTTATAGATAATGAATTTAAAATTATGAAGAAAAAATATAATTATCAGGGGTAAGTAGCAGCCTAGTATTAATGAATTTATATTTTATTTCTTATAGAACATAATTATTTTGATATATTGTGTTGTGTGAAACACAAAACCAAAAAAAACTATAGAACAATACACCACTCTTAAAATACAGTCAAAGAATTATTAGGTAAAAATATATATTAATTAATCATTAAATATATTCATAAATAAAAATTAATATCATTGTCAATTCTTTGTTATTGATAAATTAAATTAGTGTATCTAAATAAAAATATAGACTGATTTATATGTTAAAATGTATCCTTTCTTAAAATTTAATATTTATAACATTTTATAATAAATGATATACATTATAGATATAATATTTTTTTATAAGAGTAATATATTAACATCAATTTTATTATAAATTAATATGACAAAATAATAAGAAAAGAAAACATTGTTTAAAGAAATTATTTTCGTTTGAATAAATTTTTCAATATGTTTATAAATGTTTATTTAAAATATATATTTATTAAATATATAATTTTAATTTTTTGGAATAAAATAATTTATTATATACATCAACTAAATATTATTAGATGATGATTTTTTTGGAATTTTATAAAATAGAATAGTTTTAGATGATTAATGAAAAAACAATTTTCACAAAAACCATAACTTTTATTATATTATCAATATATAAGAACGATATAAAATTTTATAAAATAATTTAATTGATCAAATAGGTAATTAATTAGTAATACTATATATTTTTAAAAACCATTATTAATTTATAAAACTTATTTTTAATATTCTATAATAAATTTAATATTTCTAATAAAAGAAACTATTTTGTGTATTTTTATTTAGTCAGATATTATTTTTGAAAATTAGGGTTTTTCATAAAATAAAAGACACGTAATTATATTTATAATAAAAAATTTTGATTCAATAAAACCAAATGAATTTATAATTTTTTACTACTCATAAATTTTTTGTAAAATAATAATATATTTCTTGAAATTATATTTTCTGATTTCTTATTCTATTGTCATAATTAATTTATCATAAAAACTAAAATTTATATGAAAAAATTAATTTAACATTTGGAATAATTTGGACAAAATTATTTAATTTGGGAAATTTTATTTTAATTCATTAAATATAATTTAACAAGGTAAAAAAATATTTACCACGGTAAAATGAAAAATGCTAAAATAGAAAATTATAATAGTAAAGGAGTAAAAAATATATAAAAAACATGTATGAAAAGGTATTTTTAGGTATTATTGATCTTATATAATCATTAAATCAATTATTTTTTATTGTTGGAGCTAGTTAACATGTGAAATGTGTTTTACCATTATATATATTAGTTTTATTTATAAAAAATATCATTCTAACATCTTATAAAAATGGCCACTCACCTCCCCTTCAAAACAACTCAAAAATTCAATATTATATTTAAAATATTACCTTTTTTATTTACATAGAATCTTATTTCAACCAGTTATTTTTATTTAAATAATACACTATTATATTCCTTCTTTTTCCATAGAGTCTTATAAGGGAAATGCTAAGTCGTCAAAAAATTTCAAAATTTTCCTATTTTTTTTAGGAATTTGTCATCATATTATATTTTATACATTCCTATATAATTAAATTAATTTTTTTTATTTTTAAATTTAATATTATATTGAAATAACTATTAATCACCTTCATCTTTTCCTTTAAATAAAATAAAAACCACAATTGCTAATTTGTATAGACTACTACCTCCTTGAACTGTAATATTTATTTCCATAACCACATCGCATGGATGGTATTAATGTGAATTTAATATATAAGTATCATATATATAATATAACTTATATTATTATATTATAAATCATGATATATATTTATCTCATTCTATAGAAAATGAAATCATAATTCATGCATATGTTTGGACTACTGTCTACATAGAATGGTTAATTTATATTTTTTTATTTTCATAACCTCTAATGAATTTCATACAAATGAGTTTAATGGATAAATATGATGTTTATTATATTATTAAGGATATGTTTTGATAAATTTGAATATTTATTAACAATATTTCCAATAAACAATTGGGGTAAATTGAATTGTCCAAAACATTGTTCTTCGATATCAAATTCATTTCTCAGTACTAAGTAATAACACTACATAAATTATATTTTAATTTAATATAATAAAAATTATTATTTATCACATCATAAAACACTAAATAAGATAATTAAATAATTGTTATAGTGATATTAAAAATAAATACCCTCATAATCATCCATCAATTATGGTGTGTTCTTATCTGGTTTTCTTTACACATCTACTTAAAAAATTCATTACATTGATATAATGGATTACTATGGGAATATAATTTCTTTTAGTATATTATATAAGTGAGTAAATTATTATTTTAATTTATATTCTCAGCATTTTTGATATCAATGTTCGTTCATGGAAAATCATTGAAACATGCATGTCTTCGATTTCATCTTTAAGAATCCTAACTAAAACTATGATTAAAAGTAATTACAAAATTATAATTATTTATAAATATTAAATTCAATTACCCAATATGAAATTATCTATTTTTATATATGGGATACAAATGAATAAAAACATAACTAATATAAAACTTGTTCAAAAAGATCATCATTACCCACAATTGATATCAATAATAGATAATAAATTACTAATTTAAAAAATAGAATAATAATAAATTATATTCATAAATGGTTATTAATCATATAAGTATTATTAAATGGTTTATTTAGATAATTATTTTTTTATACAGGAGGTTAGATAGCATTTTATCCAAGAGTAAATTAATGTAAGGGTTTGTCCAAAATAAATTTCCTTCCATTATGTTATGTAAATCATTATTAAAACTATATTTGTTCAAGAATTACACACTATAAATAATAAAAACATGGTTTTATATTTTCTCCATATTTTATAGGGTTTTTAGTCTATTCTATATAATTTTATTATCAAATCATTCTTACCTCAATGATTATGTTACTTTTAAGGGTATATAATCTCATTTTTTAATAATTTGAGGCATATTTCTTATTATACACCATCTATTCTTTGTAATGGTTTATATAAATACCATTTAATATTTCCTATAAAATACTATTATTATTTATGTTTTTTAATGTTTCATTTTATATCAAATCCTTCATGGGTTTTGATTCTATTGCTTCAGATGTAATACAGATTCATTATCTTAAATTTCATTTCCATGAGATATGATTGTGTTATATACAATTTATTATATTGTATTGTGTAATTAATTCCCAATTTATATTTTATATCTTGATTTAATAATTATTCATGGTATCTATTGTTCAAATGTACATGAATGTTCTTAAAATCATAAGTTTTATATTTCTTTATTTTCTGTTCTAATTGACATGGTTGATAATGTGCAACGCCTATTATTTGATATGGTTTATCAACTACCATATTACTTTCATGTGTAAAAAATATATTTCATATCATTATATTGGAATTTCATGGTTTCTATGTCATGTCATTTTTATTATTATGTTTTTATTACTATAAGGTTTTTTATTTGAAATAGAATGAACCCTCCCTCTAAGATGAGGTGGTAAAACATGATTTATATATTTTTATAAATAATTAAATGATAAATAAATAAACTGAGAAATATATACAAATATAGATATAGATTTTTAGGAAAATATTACTAAATTTCATATTTTCAAAAAATTATATGAATAAATATATGGTTTTAATAAATCAATACCATTAATTATTGATCTTTTACTGACTAATCACATTTGAAAAAAAAAATTAATATAGTAGGTGAAATCTAAAACGAATTGGAAATGGAGTCTTAAAATTACAGATAATATCCTATTGTCATAAAATAAAAATAATTTATAAATAATATTTATGTTATATAAATGTATTAAAATTTTGATAAAATAAATAACTTTTTCCTCAATAAAAAGTAATGGTTTCCCATAAAAAATACAAAAAAGTTTTTATTCAAAACAATATAGGATATATTCATTGAAAATACATTCTAAATCAACAAATAATATCTTTTGAATTATACAAATACTTTTTCATTGTAAATTTAATATCATTATTTTGAAAATAATATACATTTATGATCTATAATAATTCATAGTGAAAATAAGTAAATCATGAGCCACAATATGTATTGAAAACGTCACTTTGAGGAAAAAGTCTCTTTTGTGGTTATAGGTTCAATAAATATTCGTCATCTTCAAAATCAATATAAATGTTCTGAATGTTTATAATATTTTTAAATCTTCCATTTACCATTTACAATCTATTAAAATAGCATTTCAAAAAACAACATAAATTATTTTCAAATTGGAAAATAATTTTTCATCACATAATCGTTAGTTGGTGATGCATTGTAAGAAAACACACTTCTTTTATAATGATCAAGAGAGACACATAATTTCTAAACAATAATAAAAAATGATAACAATAAAGGAAGGATTAAATACTTCAAATCCTTATTATAAAATTATTGATGGTCAATGATAACTATAGTGAATTTATATATATATAACCAAGAATAAAATTTTTTGAATTAGGAGAACATTCTATACATAAAATAATAAATGTTATTGATTTAAAATAAATATTTCATTTATAAAAAAATCCATTTTTTAAAATTATAATGGATTTTAAGGAATAGATAAATTAAAATACATATTAAAATATACTACCCTCCGTGGAGGTTTAAAAAATAATAATTTCCCTTATAACAATGGTTTTAAAATACTATAAAATATTATGTTTTAAAAAAAAGTTATCCTTATAATATAAGGGGTTTGATAAAAAACATCAATTACTTAGTTTTTTTTAAATAAAAAAATAGTTTTCAAAAATAAATAATAATTTTCACTTACAATATAGTTTTTTTTAATAATAAATTATTGAATTTTATATTATAAACTTAACTTATGTTAAACTTTTATTTTAAATAAACTTTTATAATTTTGAATCCATCAAACATGCTTTCTATTACTCTCTTGAAACTAGAAAATAAATAGTGAAAGAAAGAAGTGTATTGATTCTTTAATGGAAAATACTTTTTATATAGCTCTATCTATAATCTTCATTCATATATCAATAATAGAAATTTTAATTTTGTGTTACCTATAAATATAAAATTGGATATTTAAATAAATAAATTTATATTGATGATAAAATAAAATATAATTATTATGATTGAGTTAAATTTTATTCATTTTAAAAAATATAATGGTCAAATTTTAAATCATTATAGATTTCCAGTCTTTGTAGGGTTGTACTTAAAGCAGTGAATGTATATAAAAAAAATGTTTGATATAAATTTTTTTTGTTACACATTTTAAAATAGAAATAGTTCATAATTCTAAATATGGATATCTAAAGTAATTTTCCCCCATAATGGCTATACATATATTTATGAAGAATATATATGTATATATATACCTATATCATCATCGTGATGTGTGTAAAAATGAGATGAATATGGACCTGTAAAATCTAAATTGTATTATAATCATTATTGGGTTTTAAATTTGGCTTTTAAAACATTGTGTTTATATTTATTATTATGAATTATTATAATCAATTCCATCAATCATCCCTAATATTTTTTCATAGAGCAATATAATACCCTCATGTATTGTTTTGATGTTGCAATTGTAAAATTTATTTTTAATTAAAAGTAATCAATACACCAAGTCAAGGTTAATGGTGAAAGGGTTTTAACATTGTAAGATAATGGGAAATGAGTTAGTGAGATGTTGTTGTATATGAATAAATATTTTTAGGGTCTAATATATTTTATTGGTAGTTCAAGGGTAATATACATGTTTCTGAAGTAAAATAATTTTATAATATTATGTTACATAATTAATAATTGTCACATGAAGGGTTTTAAAAAGACTTCTGTGTCAGAGGGAGGAGGATAAGCTTCTTGTTCTCTATGTTTTTTTAGGTTGAGGATGATTGGTTAGGATTATAAGATGGCTCAAAAATTTTAGATCAAACTACCCCTATTATGTTTGTGTGTTTTTATGCTCATGTACAGTGTTCCATGTTTCCCGTCCCACGTGAAAGGTTCACTAAGTGTCCTTCCAACATATAATTTTTTAATTGTCTTCCACCAGTCAATATAGTTGTGGGTTTAAACACCCAAAACACTCACACACACTTCCTGAGGCATGAAGACCTGCTCATCCCCTAACATTCAACCGCACACAGATTATAGGCATTATGCACTCATTGTGAACCTTTATTCCCTTGTGTTAATACTATCTAATCCATTGGAACTAACATATTCTTAACTTTTCTTTCATGTTCAACCAACCTTCAATGTGCTTGACTAATTGTCCCTATGTCATTGATGTTATTCTTTTGTGGGAATATGGTCTGACAAAAAAATAAAATTAGTGCATTTAATATGACTATAAAAACTAAAATAAATATTTTTTAATTTAAATATTATTTTAAATATATTCTTTTCAATGATATAATAAATTATTTATATTCGATAAACATTATACATTTAATGTATTATAATTTGAAATCAAATAATAATATAACATACCTTTAATATTTATTTTATATAGAATATTATCTAGATTTTTTAGTTTCTATTATGAAGATAGATTTTAATTTATTTAATATATATATATATAAAATAAATTATATACCATCATAATTTTCATTTAATATCGTATTATAAGTAATTTAATATAATATCAAAATTAATTATCATACATCATAATTTCACTTTTATGATATTTTGGTTAAAATTTACAATAAGTTTTGTTATACAAATACTATCTAATATGTCATTATGAATAAAAACTATTAAATTATCAAAATGAACTATATTTTAAGTAAATTTTAAAAAATAAATTCATTATTATTTTTTTATTCACTTTTCTTATAATGTGGGATGTCACAATCTACTTTGTTAAATAACTTTAATCTACAAAATATTATGTATATATATATAATCAATTAAAATATATATTAATTAAAATACTCTAACAAAATGTTTCAATAAATTTTAAATTGATAAAAATTTCTTTAAAAAGAAACACCACAAACTCTATAATCTAGAAACAAATCCTATATAATTTTTCATGCTAATTTTTTTAAATTCATGTTTCTTCTAAAATAATGTTCGTCATATATATCCTACCAAAATAATTTAATATAATTATTCTCAAAATGGAATTCTGACATGCAAATTACCCACAAATGATATCATCCCAGTCAGTGAATTTTCCTCAACCTTTCATCTGATACCAAATGAATCATATTGAACCATCCATACCTGATCCCGTACTAAAAATATACTTTATATATTTTTATATAAAAATAATAGAAAAATATTAAAATTAATGACCATTTAGGTTGAGTGATTTAGAATATTATTAAAAAATTATTACATATAATAATAATATTAAATTCAATGAATAAATATTTGGCTTCACTAAATCTATAACATTCATCATTGATCCTTTACTCACCACTAACATGTGGAAATAAGTTTAAAATTTTTAGTGAATAAATAATATCACAGTAAGGGGGTTTTATGATCATGGGTAAAATCCATTTTTATAATATAAATATACATTAAATTTTGTTCATTGATATAAAAGTGTTAACAATTTGAAAATATTACGAGACATTCCCTAAATAAAATTTGATGTATTTTCATAAAAAATTCATAAATATTTCTTTTAAAAAAATACATGTTATATTCTATAAAAGTACATTTTAAATCAAAATATAATATCCTCTTTATTAAAGTCCATTTTTAGTGTAAAAATAAAAAATTTAAATTTAAAATAATAATATATATATATATATATTATAATGATATTGGGAAAATCTAAGAAACCTATTTTTCCACTACTAGTATTAAAAATATGACTTTAATGAAGAAATCATTTCTAAGGTCAGGGGTTCACTCCATATTCCTCATCATTTAAATAAATATGCATGTGTAGAATTTCTACTATAGATATTTTTTGTAAAGGTTTCATTTCCAATTTAGAAGATATTAAAATATCCTTTTGGAAAATAAATAAAATATTTTCAATGTGAAAAAATAAATTTTGATTTAAAAATATTTACCAGGAGAATCCTTAAATAACACACCATTCATTCATACTGAGGAAGAAAACACTACAATTTATGGACAATAATTGTAAATGTTTCATATAAAGGAATAAAAAAACATATCAAGATTACTTCACTAAAATTATGTAATGTCAATGTTTACTATAGTGAATGATCGTACATATAATAATTAATTACAATTATTATTATAAGAGAACATTTTATATATAAACTGATAAATTTAATAACAGTAAAAGGAATCATAAATTAAAAAAACCCCTTGTTTTATATTTGAATGGTTACTATATAAAAGATACGAATTATGATCCAAATAAATATATACTTCTCTACAAGGAGGGTTTATAAGAAAATAAATTTCCTTTATAAAAAGGGTTTTATAAATCTATAGTGTCAATAAATATTCATTATAATTTAAAGTTTTTGTTAAAATTATATTCTTTCCCTTATGGATTATAAAATAATAATAAAAGGTCTTCTTAACGAAATTATAATTCTCATATATATTTTTTGAAATATATTAAATTGGAATTAAAATAGTAAATTTCCTTTACCTTAATCATTTTAGGAAATATTCTTTTCAATTAATGAATAATAATAACTATATTTCTCATACCCTCTCCAAACTAGAAAATGACTAGGGATAATACATGTAAAATGGACTTCAAGTAGACCTATGGAAAAATTATTCTTATATTTCTCTTTTATTACTATTCATTCTTACTTAAATAATACTAATGTGAATGTGAATTTCCAAATCCATGTCAATGTTTAGAAAATAGGAAAATAATTTACATCAATGTTAACATAAAATATATTTTGTAATATTGAGATAATATTTTATTCATCTAAAAAATTATAAATATCCAAATTGTAAGCTTTAAAGAGGTCCCGCCTTTACTAGATTCCATAGGAGGTTATAAATGAAGCTAATCATAAAATTAATATTGATGTTAGTAATTATATATATATATATATAAATTGAAATCATTCCTACTATTAAATCAAGATATCTCAAGTCTATTTCCCTAATTAAGATTGTATACATATTTTTGGATGATATATATACATATATGAATATTATCATCATGACATGAATTATAAAAGTAGAATATGAAAAAATTATAAAATATAAACCATATTTTAGGTTATATTTGTTTTTAAATATGCTTGTTAGTTGTGTGATTTCATAATAATATATTTATGTGAATTATTTCAATCGGTTATATCAAGAATCCGATAAAAAATTATATGCATCATGATGACAACCACTGATTTTTTTGTTACAATTGTAAAAAATATTTTTTCCTGATAGAACAATTCCATGATGTAAAAATGAATGGTGCATGGGTTTTTAGTACAATCTAATTAGAATGTAGTAAGAAAATTCTCTTTTTAGAACAATATATTTTCATGGGGTCTAGTTTCATTTTTTGGTAATTAAAGGGTTAAAAACCTATAAATGAAATAAAATTATAGTGGTGGTATCGTGTTATGACATTTAAAGGTGATACATATAGAGTTTGTGAAAAATTCCTATGTATGGGATTCAATAAGAACAATTGGGGGCAATTATCTTAGCAAAAGGATGAATATGGTAATTTGGGAAGATTAAATGGGTAAAAAGGATTGTATCAGTTGAAACTTTTCATGTCGGTGTGTTATTATATGGATGTACAATGTCCCACTTTTTCATCTCCATTTAGAAACTTAAGTCAGTTCCATGCAGGAATGTATAGATTGTTGTGTCCTCCACCACTTGAGTTGAAAGTGAGTTTTAGTACATGAAACACTCAAACATTCTAAAAGGGGTAGGCGGAAATGCTCACCCCTTGTGTTCCACCATGCACACATTATTGGAATTGTGTGCTAACAATGAAACTATGTGCCTTTGTGTGCAACATATCATATCTATAGGCTCTCAATGGTATCATCATGATTATTCATAGTTTAAGTGACACTGATGTGGTTGAATATTTCTCCCATATGTGGTTGTGGTGGTTCCATTATAGGCATATTGTTGGAAACAAAACTTAATAAAAATGAATTATAAATGTCTAAAAACACTAAAATAAGTTGAATATTTTGATATTAGTTTTATTTTAAGTATATTATTTTCAACTATCTATGGATGGATTTATATTAAATAGACATTATATTCACCATGATATTATAATCATATTTCTTATAATAATATGTCTTTCCATTAATATTTATTTTTACAAACCCTTATAAAAATGTTATATTTAATTTTATAAATATAATTTTTTAATTTTTTAATATATATATAAAAATTTCATTTTAATATCAATTTTATAACATAATAATTATCAAATATTATCATACACCAAGTAATTTAATATAATTTAGAAATTGATTTTAATATTTCATAATTTCATAATTATGTTGTTTTGGTTACGAATTTTTATAAATGTTTTTAAAAAATATTCTTAATAATATCTTTATAAAAATTAACTAATTTATAAAAATAGACTAAAATTTTAGTAAATTTCTAGATAATTGAATTATAATTTATTTATTCACATTTATAAAAACTCCGAATGTTTTATTACATATCAATTTTTCATCATTGTGACATGATTCATGTTCCCAAATTTGTCCCCCTTTGTGGTGTACATATTTTTCATATATTACAATCTAAATCATCTAATATGATTTTTTTTGAATAAATTAAGATCATAGAAATCCATCACTACCGTTTTCTTGTAAAATATTCCTATATTAATCGCATAATTTAATTCGAATGAATTTCCAATATTAAACTCTATATTTACTCCCCTTTATTGAAGGGTGTTTTCCTAGATTTAAGGGATCAAATGATTGATAAATTTTTTGACATAACATGACCCCACCTTACCAATATAGTGTTAGTAATAGGGATGGTTATATGTAAAGTTATTAAATTAATCGTTTGGGAGAATATTGAAAAAATTTATACCTGTTAATCCAAATACAAAATATTTTTTGATTATTAAGGAATATTTTTTAGGTAATTTTGAATGAATTAGTTTTAATTAGTGATACTTGGGGCCTACAATATTACCCTTCTATATCAAAAATTATATTGAGACAAACTAGTATTGTTAAATTTGGTATATGACTACCCGTAACACAATATTTACTTAACATGGGGCATTTGTGGTAAGATCATGATTTATATGATCATGATGTCTTATCTTAGGGAATTAAATTAGATATACATAATTATGATTTTCATCTTCATGGAAAATATTTTTTTCATCCTTAAATATATTAATTTATAATAAAACCATGGATACGTTATTCATATAGTTTCTTTTAATTATAGGATTATTTTGATTATCTATTCATACTATATTATTTATTCTCATCATATTCTCTCTTAAAATATTTTATTTTTAACACTTAAATTTACCCTTATAAAGTGTTTGATCTAACCTCTTCTTATTTTTTAATTTCCCAAGGTTATAAAGAAAGGTATTACACATGATACATCTAACAGAATAAAATTTTAATAGCATTTTATAGGTGATACTATAGAAATATTATAGATTAAATAGTCTTTAATATAGTGGTAAAATGCATAGTTTAAGTGGTATACTTTTTATTTTTTAAGTTTCAAGTTTTTCCTAATTATCTAAAACTAGAAACCAAAAAATTCCATTTAATGTATTTAAAATAAGTATTTTATGGTATTTTTTTAATTATTTATGGTTAAAAATTTGTTTCTTCGGTTCATATCAATTCTCATATTTACATAATGGGTTTATTTAACCATATTTTGGGAGTACAGGTCTGTGGTATTTCACTATCAAAAACAATCATGGAATACATAAATTTTATAATATAATACATGCGTTATAATAGTTAAAGATAATATATAATCAATCATGATCCATTAGAGTATATCATAATAATGAGAAATAATTTTTTAGAATACGCATAAGTATAGATAAAAAGTTACATAATCATGAATCATTTTCAAGAATATAATAGTTGAAAAACTCCCATAGTGGATTAATTCCACTCCCTATTACTATTATTTACATATTCTAGGAACATTTCCTAGACATTCATAATGGATATATTCCCATTCTGATCTTTTTTCAATCCCTATTCCAATTTATATTTCTCAAAACGTATCATTAATTAATGAAATCATTTAAGATATATTTATTTTAAGGACCACACATCATATTAGTAAAATCAATCATAAGAGTATATAAATATCATAAAAATATTTATCAAAGAATAAATCATGGAAAGGTAATGGTTTTCCTAAATATTCCTTCATAACCTAATTAAATATTTAGAAAGTAATAAGTATCATAGAATTATACTTGAAAAATAAATATCATAAGACATCCAGATAATACAAATATTAAGGTGTCATAATATCACATCCCTATTTAAGAAATATAATAATTAATATATTTCTAAAAATATTGAAAAAATATTTCATAATTTAATTTTGAAAGTTTTGAAAAATAGTTGATAATATCCCTTTTCTAAAACTTTTAAAACAAGTTGTTTCCAGAAAATTGAAATCATATTTCTACTTGAAAACCCCTTAAAATTATAAATTATGATTCATGAATAAACAAATAAATGATGGTCAAAAAATACATTTATGTCGTATATATTAAAATAAAACATTCCTTTCGCACTTATGTATGAATTCAAAAGAAATTTATAAGAAAAAACTCCAATCTTATTATAGTTATGAATTTTTAAGGATTATAAATGATAGTAAAATATAAATTCACCAAATTTTATTTTTAAATAATAAATTTTTATAACACAATTTCAAGAAAAATGATATAAATGATTAATATTTCTGACCCAAAGGAAAAAATAAGTTCAGTCTTACTCAAACACATTTCTCGATAATTTTACACACCAAATAGATGAAAATACAATTTAATATTGAGATCCCTAGATATATGTATTGGAAAAAATTATATATTGTTTTGATGATATAAATATTATATAATTTCCCTCGTAATATATTTAACATAGACAATCCTAAATAGTAAGAAGATTCAAGTATAAATTCTTACCGCTTTGGTATCTTTTAAATCATAACACCCCTGAAATAATAAAACATAAAAACAAAATTTTATATACAATTAATATAAATTAAATTATTATATAACATATCAATGGTTTTTTTATATAAACCATATAAATTGAAATATTTATATAACATGAAACATTCCTCAATAAAACAATATATTAACGAAGAACAAATACCTTACATCCCATATTATTTTATAAGTATTTAAAACTCATTGATAATAAATTTTGATTTATTATAAATCAATTATAGAATAATATTCATATATATAATTCTACATATCATTAAAATTTATTTTACAATTTCATTTTTATTAAAAAATCATTAGTAACATCATTATTTTAAAAAAATTGTCTATTTTCCATACATGATTTGTTTTGAAGGTTTTTGTCCATGAACATTTTTCAGGAATTCATAATTTAAAAAAATTAAATCGTGTCAAAAATTAATATTTGTTTATTATATACCCATTTATAACCATCCATATAAGGTCTTGATGAAAAATTAATTGCATGTCTTCATCTAGATGATATTCTATACGTAAACAAGAGTGACGATTCAACATTTTTATAGATAGAATGAAGTAAAGGTAAAAATAAATTACATTTTATGATTCATAATTATGTCATACAAAATATATATCCATTAAATTTATCTATATATCCATCTTGTAGATATATTGACTAAAAATAAAATATATTGCATTTTTGAGATGGTACTCCGTAAAAAACATTAAAGATTAATTTCTTTTCTCATTAGAAAGAAAGAAGATAGACTATTGATATACTATAAACATAAATAAAATATGTAAATTAAATATATTTATTCCATCATATTAGTATGGAAATAAAATATTTTTATTATTTTTAATAAGGATGAATCATATGAGAGATTCAATAAGAACATATAACTTTTCATTGGGTATCAAATTTTTAAAAAGAACCGTTATGCTTCATGTATGGATATTTTGGGAATATCAACACATAATGGTCATGTATAAGATTATTGGTTGGATATTCATGTATATCTTGGACGTGTTTAAATACTTATGTGTTGTAGATAAGTGAGAAGATAAGGTTACCTTATATAAGTAATGTGGGTTGAAAACATGTAAATACATAAAATATTATTATATAATATATGTATTACTCATGTAAGGTGGCTCCAAATTATTATATTTTATTTGATAAAAATAGAATGGTAAAACTATTGTCATCCAATATTTTAAAAAAAAATTATGTGTTATTTTAAAATATATCCCTTTTTTGAATCCTTCTTTTATCCAATTTTTACCATTACAATGGAAACTTGATACTTAGTTACTATTGTTCAATAATGTCACTATAAAATAGAAAATGGTTCATAAGTGGAAAATGATTGAAATTATATAAAATATTTCATTCCCATGACTTAAGATAATATTTTGAAAAAAAATATTTAAATTAAATATTTTTAACAAAAAATATCATTAATGTTATTTTTAGGAATATTCACATAATTTGACTTTTAAAATAATATTAATATCATGGATTTTACATTTTAATATTTTAAACCTAAATTACCATTATTATTGATCCCTAAAAATATTTTAATTCTTTAACTTATAAAAACACATAAGTTAAAATATTTACCAGCTATTCAATTGATTATTTTCACCCATTTTCATGAGTGCTACATCAGTGATGCATAAATGTTTTACTTAATTATAACATAACAAAAAAATACACTAAAAAATAATTTAATCTTATTTTAATGAACCATTAAAAACCATTGACTCCGTATTTTTTCTCATGACCCAATATTATATATATTAAAATGAATAGACTGATATTTTAATCGTATTCTTTATATAAAATAACACAATAGTCATTTTATGTTGAAAATGGTGCCAAATATCAACATATTTGAAGATAGTATGTTGTTAGATGAAAAAAAATCAGAAAATGAAATAAAGTTATGTATATAATATTTTTTACCCCTTATCTCATAATTCAACCCCATATTACACATTATACTTGGTATAATAGTGAATATATTTTTCTGATATTATTTTTTGTTATAAAAAATTTTATATTGACATTATGAATAAAATTTAAAATTATGATTATAAATAAGATATGTATTTTATAATATTAAGTATATCTAATTGGAAAATTTTACATTTGACATATGTTATAAAAAATGAATACCCCCTCTTAAAAAAATTCATTTATTATATATATAAAAACATTTAATGTTGATACACATTGAATTAATTAGATTACATTAACTCAATGGTGAATTAATTAAATTTTAATGAAATCAAAAACTAAAAGGAACCTTTTAAAAACATGGTTAAAACAGAAGCAATGAATATATTATTTATTTGAATAAAAACTATATATATATTTTAAATATTTCATTAATAGATTTATATCTTCAAATATATATTTTTAAATGAAATATATTAATTTTTTATTTTTTATTTTTTCTATCAAAATGGATTCCTAAACAGTAAATTCATGAGAATGTCACAAAAATGAAATTATTGGAAAAATAGTATTTTAAATTATTTTCCTCAAAATCCAATATTTAAAATAAAATTAAAAAAATAACCAAATATAATTTTTATATGATGAAATAGAAAATTAAATCCTTTTAAAACAAATTAAATTTGTTTAATTATGAAAATTTATCTTTTAAATAAAATTAAATCATATATAGTAAAATTAAATTTACAAAAAAACCCTTTTAAAAGCTAATAGTTCTTAAACATATATGATTTCTTTTCGATCATTAAAAATTGACTACTTAAATCCAACAAATTAAAAAATATATTTGTATTAGGAAAAAGATTCTACATATTTCTCATAATATCGTTACACATATTCATACCTATTAAACCAATAGATAGGATATAATGGTAATATTAAATAATATTTTTTTTAATTATATTTATGTTTATTTTTAACAATGTTTAATGTGTCACAAAATAAAAATTACATAAATATTATTATAGATATTGTTAACCAAAAATTTGACCATATTAAATTCAATTACCTTAAATAATTTTTTTCCTCAAAATTTGTATCTTGTGTTCAATGGGTAAGGGTTGAGAACATCTAAATAATTAATTCTAAGGAGGTAAATATTAATATAAATGAGTGAAAATAAATAATATTTTATTCACTTCAATTTTATATCTATTTGAGTAGGAATAATGGAAAATTATAAAACTAATAAACTTTTCATTTTTTAAATATTTATAAGACATCTATTTATAGTTATGAGACCCAAACTAATGATTTAATTTTAATCATCATACCATGATTTATAATAGGTATTTTCCTTATAATATATGGTATATTTATCTTCATCTCAACTATAATTGAGGGATTATATTACCACTGAGATAGAGAATATTATAAAAAATACATACTTGATTTTTGTCTATAAATTAATCCTTCAGTTTTATTCTTAGTAGTTTTCCAAATATACCTCATTTAATATCATAATTTAAAAAAATGGTGTTTTCATGTCTAAAGTACTAAGATTAACATTTCATGTATCATAATATCCATAAATGGATAAAATGTTATTCATCGTGTCTCATTACATTTTTCAAAACAATAATGTTTATCCAAAGATAAGATAATATTAAAAAAATTCATATATAGGAATATTACATTAATATAATAACCTTAATAACAACTCCCAAAGATTAAATTTAATTAATAGTTAATAATTTTCCTAAAATCTCTTTAAAAATAGGTCAAACTATATTTCAAACCCAAAATAAATATTATTTTATCACATATTCTTCCATGATAAACATAACATTTATCCTTATATAACATTGACCACTCATAATGTTGCATACTAAAATTTTATATTCCTTAATCATAATCTTCCAAAAATATATTAATCTCAAAAAAGTTATGTATTACACCATAATACCATGGAAAAAAAATATCTGATACCAAAATATATCTAATCATTCATTCCTAAAATAGAATCCCATCATAGCCAATATTATTTTGTTTTACACAATCATATAATGTACCAAATGAAGTGAACATCTTCTTGATCAATTTAATTAAATGATCCAACAATCACTTTTCAATATCAAATTAATATAAATATATTTTACCAAAATGTAATGACTCTATTATTACTATTAATTGTAATTACCACATCATCAGTGAATGTTGTAACCTTAAAGGTTGGGGTTTTCTTTTAACTTATTTCCCCACAAAAAAATCATCCCAAAAAACATAACCATAATTATTATGTTATAAATAAGGGTTAAATATACCTCTATGATATATCTAAACCCAATATAAATTTCTCTAAATTTAATCATCCCCCTAAAAATAACCTAATATAAATAGTTTGAAGTATTTTTTTTTGAATTTAAAATTAAGGTCATCCTCAAACATATCAACCCATAATGGTATCCTTAACTCATAAACTATCCTTGTATCATGGAATCCATAATAAATCATTGTTTTAATGAATATATATTAAATTATTTTTTATGAAAATTAATTCAGTGGAAATAAACACACCATAGGATTGAAAATGTATTTTTAAATTGGAAACATGTAAACATAAATAGTTGGCTCATAGGTGAACAACACCATCTCCCACTATGTTCCACAAAAATAGCCCCCTTCTTAGTGAAATAAAAAATAATATATTTCTTTATATCATAGGGAAAATAAAAATAATAACAAGTGATATCATGTTTTTATTTATATCATTTATCCTCTTATTAATGATCAAAAATCTGGAGGCCTCATGTTAGCTTCTTTTGATAAGGATGTGAAAATTTGTCTCTTATCACCTGACATCAACAATTTTGTTAGTCCTGATTAGTTTTGAATAAATTCTCCATGTCCTATATAAATATTTTTTATAAATATCTTAATTTATTTTAAATCAATTATTAAATATTTCATTGTGGACTTATGGTCTTAACTCCAACTTCATCACTCTTATACACATGAAGGACAATTCCATCAATATAAGAGTCTTAAAAATAATAGAAATTGGGAAAACAATTCCTAAAATTATTAGAAAACTAAATATTTCCATAATGGAAAATTTTATTATAGATATCATCACATGTAATCAATTTTGATTTATACCTAGAAGAATGATTATAAATTTTCATTTTATAGCTTCAAAATTTGTCAAACTAATGATGATGGAAACAATGGTTTGGAAATTTTCTCCCAAAATTTACAATTCAATTTCTATATACACTATCAAATGGTGTTACATTTTTACTATCCTAATGAAATATGAATTATCTAATACCATCACTAAACTAATCAGAACCATAATTAATATTTCATGAAAGTCCATTCTCATTAATGTATCTCCCATGGGATTATTCCAATACTCTAGGGGTGTTATGATAGGTGAAAACCTCTTTAGACATCTTTATTCTAGGTATAAAAACTATATAAGTGTATGAATTAATGAACGTGTTAATATTGGTATTTTAAAAAAGATCAAGGTGGTCTAATATATGTTCACACCCTCTCTTCCCTTTAATACTGATGATATTCACCTCTTTGTAAGGGCCTCAAAAAACAATATCTTCATGCAAATCACTTTTTGGTCATTATGAGGATGTGTCCAGAAGAAAAATTAGCAACTATAAATATTGTATCATATTTGGAAACGGTGTATTAGTTACATGGGAATAAAAAATTGAAAGGAATCTTGGGGTGAAGAGGTGGGATCCTTATTTCAACTACCTTAGTGTATCCCTATTATGCGATAAGTATTAAAGTTCCTATCATGAGGAGATATCCTCTATAATTGTTTACTATCTCCCTAAGTTGAAAAGATATTTTTTCCCATACTGGGGGAATGTGTTTGATCAACTCAGCTATCACTTTCATTTTTCTCTATTTCTTTTGTAATTATAGATGTCCAAGATGTCTCATTATAAATCATTATAATGAAGTTTATATGTACTGTAAACATTCATGAAATTAATATTTTCACAATGGAATGTAATGATTATATGAAAATCATTAATATGGGGGGAATTGGAATAAAATATCTAAAAAAATTCAAGGATTCTTTAATTATTGATTTCACCTAGTTCATTTTGACCTCAAGAAACCTCTCTATTGAATTTTATTCATCATGGTCCAAAACAAAGTTGTTGAATGATTAATCATATTACCAGGATTTATAAATCTAGTTAGAAATCATGAATTACTTAAATGATCTTATGATCAATGATAAATGGAATGCTTTCATGGGTTTTGATCATAATTATATGCCCATTCCATGGATCAAAAAAAACTAGAATACAACATGGATGTTCCTCCTAAAAAGAACCACATTTCCATAAATGGACTTATTCATTGTAGTACCATATATGTTTCAATTTTCCCACCACATGTCTCCTATTAAATAAAAAGGTGTTCTTCCTTGGAAGTGAATAATCTTAAATATACTACAAGAATAGAAATTCAGAAATTCAATACAAGAGACTTCAACAAATTAAGATGCGAGGACACCATAAGAACTTCTGCTTGTATTCTTATCATTAGAGACTTGTTAATTCAACCCCCAAGGTTCACACTCATCTAGTAAATTTAGGGAGGTAGGTTTAAAAATCATGATTGGTTTCCAAGGGTGGGGGTACAAATTTCTTTATCTTGTAACTGTTGTATGAGGACATTGAAAACAAGAATCATATCATTATTAACTATGTAATTTTCCCAATTTGTTTGAGTAATTTCAGGTAATTTTTGGATAAGGCCTAAATATAGGGAAACATGTTGGGGCTATTCCCACCACTATGAAAATGGTTTCCCATAGTGGGTATGTTAGAAATATGATTCTCACCACTACTGTAACATTTTTAGAATTCACAGGGATATAAAGAAATTTTTTCATTTTTTTGAACTAGTCACCCTATACTCATGTTGGGATAATTTCTATTCACAAGAACATCTATGCTAACTCAAGTGTCTAAAAATGCTACATAAAACAATGAATTTATTATCCTAATGATTTATAGATTCATACAGTTAACAACAGAAAAATGAAGACCCATTGTAATTAAATAAATTCATTAGAATCCCACAAATAGTTTATCAATAAATGTGAATGTGGAAGGGGATACTTCTTTCATGTTTGGTCCCTCAGGGTGTAGTGTTGTATTATGCACCCAAAAAAGTATCATTAAGGTTTTATTCTCTAAATAAATCATCATTTTAATATCTTATAAATCATAACAAAATTATATCATTAAAACTATAAAAGTTGTCTTTAAACATGAATGGATCATTTATTGGTCTGAATATGAATCAATATTTACCTTTCAATCATTCAAGACCATAAATAGGAATGCACATTGGATAGTTCTAACTCATGGGATTGAGTTTCATTTCAATATTATACACCATAATTTATAAGTCTAACATTCTATTGGGAGGCCAATAAAATTTCAAATGCTTTTCCAAATAGAGTGTTTGTGGAGTTGAGGTCAATGTGGTCTTTCTAGACCCCAAATTTTTTTTCTACTATATTGATGAATATTTGTAATGTGTGACCCATAATTCCATTTTAAAACCCCCAATAATTCATAATATTCTGGATTAAATTTTTTTATTAAATAAATGGACTAAATACTTATATGCCCAAAACCTTTTTGATAAGGGAGATACATAAATATTACATGAGTAGAAGGGTATAATAACATGAACATAACATTTTTAAACCATACCCTTAACACTAAGGATCATAATAATGTGCCAATTTAAAATAGTTTTAGTTAATAAGACTTGAATCATAATGGAATCATATAACATGATCCATAAGAGAATAATAAATTCATAATACATCTAATTGTGGCATACACATAATCGTAGAAAATAATTTCTTTAATAGTTCATGTTACAATGCTATGAATATCATAGTGAAACTGGTTTGTCCCCCGAAACCACTGTAGTAGTAAAGGATATCTCTCAAGTCTACCATAGTTGAAAAATTCTCTTATGTAAATGGGTTCACAACCCATTCTAGTCCTTTTTATATAATTAAATATTAATCGTTACCCAATAAATTGGAGGGTAATATTGGTCCCACCCATCACATTAGGAAATTTATACTTATATATTCAATAGGATAATAAACATTTCCTCATATCAGAATATATGAAAAGAAATGGGCTTTATAACGTTTCTATTAGCATAACATGTGGAAATGAAATTGGTTTTATAATCATTTCATCACTTCATCAATGCATAACCAGTGAAAAAATAGGCATGTTTTTTTGGAATTTTATGGTGGTAAAACTAGTGTATGATTAATAGGTTTCAAAAAAAATTAATAATAAAAATAAACTTTAGAGAGAAATAATAATTATGGTATCATTGTATCATGTCCCATATAATGATTATGTAACATCAAAAGATATCATCTTATATTTAATTTTTTCAGAAAAATATCATTTGGAACATTTCACGAGAAAAATATAATTTAAATAAAAACACATTTTTAAATTTAAAAATAAATAATATTTTCAAGACCTCTTTTTCATTGATAATAAAAAGGATTAAATAAAATGTAATATTCAAAGAAAATAATACTCATTATTTTAGTAAATTTTGTTAATCTAGTACTCATTAAAACAAATATTCCTTTCATATATTTGCACAAAGACTAACATGCCTTGTTTTGAATTATGAATTGGATATTCAATTAAAAACTATTTTTAAAAACCAAAAAATAGATAAAATTTTGTATAATAATATTTTAAAATTTTTAATTAAATTGTCAAAAACATTTTTAGAAAACATGATTATTGAAATGAAATCGGTTTTGGATAGATGAAATAAATGAAAGTGATTTTAATAAAAAACATTATTTTTCTCTCTTGAGTTTTTAAAGAGAAGAAAATTAAGGGAAAATATTTATTCAATTAAAATACCTATAGTATAGGAAAATTCATGTTTTTATTTAGACAAGGATCATAATATTTCAACATCAAAATCATAATCATAAATAATACCGATAATCAATGATATTATGAAATGAAATATTAACCACATTGTCTTCATTAGAATCATATATTATTTAAATTTATCAAAAAATGAAAAATTACATTTCATTAAATTTCATATATTCATGAATTGACAAGTCAATGGGGATATAAATACACCTCATAAAAAAATATAGGTGCATAACATAAGATATGTCCCAAAGAAGGTAACTTGAGAAAAAACGTTCATACCCTAAGTCTCGACATCCTTAAAACATGTTGTATCCTCACATATAATAAATATAATTTTATTAAAAATCTATTTATGAACCATAATTATATTAATCATAGAAAATTAGATTTATATATGTCATTTTATTACCTATTTATTAATAATTCCATTTTAAGGTCTTGTTTCGGGCAATATCATTTTTTATGTATGTTTTTATTTTGAATATTTTGTACTCATAATATTATTATGGTTAAATAATCTATAAATATTTATATATTACATATATATCATACATTTTCATAATATATATATTTAATTTAATCCATAAATGTTAAAGAAATATAATGAAAGACATCTTTCATGGGGATGACTAGTTTTACGTACACCTGAATGTTGTTTCTATTTCCATGATAGAAGAAGTGAAATAATGGAAAATAATATGTTCAAATTTTAGAATAATATAAATTTCATATATTTTATTTATTTAATTTAAATTTATCCATTATGATCTTCTATATAAAATATATGTGAAAATGGATCACATCACTTCGTAAGAAGGTAGTCCACTGTAAACATGAATGACAGTTTTATATTCTAAATGGAATAGAATTTATTAATGTTATATATGATAATAAATTTATATAATTATATATTAGTAATAAAAATCATATATATTCATATATTTATCATAACCATCATCATAGCCAACCTTGATAAATGTTGATGTAAACCATGTCACATCGGTTGGTGAAACAGTAGTTCCTCGTACACAAGAGTGGTTTTATCATTTAATGTTTTATAGAATAAAATTTGGATGTTGGTAATGAACATAACATTAAAAATTAACATTATATTTATGTTTTTGAGGTTACTATGTCGTCTTATTTTCATAATAATCATTGGATTTGGAAGAACAAATAATATAAAAATAAACATTGAAAATGTTACATGTTCTTTGGTAACCTCATTGGGTTGGCACCAATACCTTACTAGGAAGGGGTTATGATAAATATAAGTATTCACGATTAAGAGAAGGTATTTATGAATTTTCTTTGTATAGTTAATGGCTGAACCAAAGTGTTTTGTATTAGTGGTGTGAAGAAGAGAGGGGTGGTCTTTTATTAGTGACCAGAGTGGAAAACTGGTGATTTTTTAAAAGAAAAAGACTTAACCTCATTATTCTATTTAAATAATGTTATAAAATGGACCATTATGTATCCAAGATGAAATAACTTCAAAAATTTTCCATATTATGGGGTATGGAAATGTTTTTCATCATTTTTTACACATATATGTCGTATTAAACTACGTGGTAATCCCTTATATATTCTAACCATGGTAAATAATTTTAATTTCACAGCCTCTTAATGATGTTTATTTTTTAAAATTAAATTTTTAAAAGATTTAAAAATTAATTTATTATTTTACACAAAAGGGAATAAAAAACGTTTTTTGGAAAATTTTATTTCCGGAACATATAATGAAATTACCAAATTTTTTTGTAAATTTTTTATCAATAACATTTATTTATATAAATCCATTATTATTAATATTTAAAATGACATTATACATATTTACCAAATAAATTGTAACAACTAGTTGATAATTATGGTTTATAAATAATAATATGTATACATTGTCATACATCATTAAAACTCTATATTAAAGTAACAAAATCTATCAATGAAATTTAATTTATTTGAAAATAATTATAAACACCATGTTTATTACATTATACCCCCCATTTAAATTAATTTTTCTCTTGAAATCACATCAATTTGGTGACAATACATCCACTTCATTACATCCTCTAATTACGATGTAGATTCCGTAAACAAATGGTTTCACCAAAAATAAAATTGACTAAGTGAGTGGTCTTGTATAGTATATATTTCTCTTTATGATAAAAAATATGAATTGGGTAATCCAAAAAATATTATTCATTCTCTATAAGTATGGCCTCTAATTTTGTTACTTGTGAAGGTTTGGGTATCTAATTCCTCATGAGATATATGTGGACACATCATAGACAAAATAGAGGTATAATGGAAGAACCAACTAATATGCAACCATCCGAATATGAAAATAAATTCATAGGGACTGATATACCTAGGGATTAGTTTCCCTTTGTTATCTAATATAATAACCTTAGACCATTGATAAATTCTTTGAAACAAATTTCCACCACATTTAAATTCCATATCCCACTGGTGATTATCATTATAACTTTTCTCTCGAAATTGTTTCAACCTATGTGTTGTTGAATGGTTCTAACATTCTCTTCCACTTATATAGACATCTCTACTAACAATAGCTTTCCTTTTCAAACATAATTCTCGGACATTTTACCTATACACATAATTCTCTCTATGGATTCAAAAAATGATATTTGAATAATCATGTGAAATATATTATTGTATGAAAACACAACTAGAACAAGGCTTTGATCCCAATAACCATTGAAATCTATATAACATGATCTCTACATATCATCTAGGTTTTGAATTGTAATTTTAGACTGAACATTTGACTGGGGATGATACATCATTTTGAAACTCAAATATATAACAATATCTTTTTGAATAAATGTCCATAAAAATGAGGTAATATCCAGATCCAGATCAGATATAATTTAATGCGGTATTTCCCAAGCTGACACAACTGAACCATGAGCTGTAACTACCCCAATACCACCTTTATAGGCTAGGTATGGTTACAGGTGTTGAAAGTCATATTCTAAATGGGATTCATCTTTTTAATGGTTGTGTACACATGCACATCTGACCATCTCAGTGTATGAGTGTAAATGACTAATTATATTCACCCTATAGAATGTAACCAATAATGAAAATCATATAGGATTCATCAGAGTAAAATAGTGAAAACTGATTTGTAGTGGGGGAACATACACACCCAAGTAGAAATGTGTCCCAAACTAAAAAATTGGAATGTAAAATCCCTAAAAATGATCATCTCTGGATCTATAAGATCTGACCACATTGCATGGTCAAATGAACCAGTTATCCCTAATATCTTATATAGTTACCACTGACCATTACATCATATACATAAGACACAATGGTTAAATGAAAATCCAAGGATATGGTGAGTATATTCATATCTAGTAGGATGAATCAAAACTGAATGGGGGAGTAGAAAGATATGGAAAATAATATATAGAAAAATAGTAATAACTCAACTCAATGAAAGTAACCACATCCAATAATATGGAGATAAACACATTGTGTAGGTGAAATACATGTTGAGTCTATTCACCCACAAAAAGAGAGTAAAAAACCAATAAAATGGATATATATACATATATATATATATACTCTAACAAATTATATGAAAATGAGAGAGAAAGGGGATATCCATATCATTAACCATGAATGAGTTCCATCGATTCCATTTGTCCATCAATGATTCCCAACATCTTTTTTGTCTACCAATTAATCATCCAATCCATTACACACCTCACAATTATACTTCATAGTCATGGGGAAACCATATCATTATAGTTGACCAATTCCCTGGTATAATTAGAGGGTGCTACCCAATAGTCACTAGTGGGCCCATGCCCTGCCCATCACGAGGGTTACACTAAATAATAAATGGTAGATGTCCCAGTCCATCCCATATCGAGGGTTCCACAATAAGTTTCAGTAGAGGATACATCCACTGTCCAACTGGAGGGTTCTACTATAGTAGACACAGACTCATGCCTAGGTACAATAGTAGGGTGCCACTTAGATAGAAGATTGAGGACCCATGTCCAACCAATATAGACGGTTCCTATAATGAACCAAACATTTATCAATGTAAATTTTCTTCTTATAATTATCTCATATAGTATAGACCACATAAAAGAACTTTAAGAAAACAATAAATTATTTATAAATGAAGAATGAATCAAATATAAGGTATTTCTAGAAAATAATGAATGAATACCGATATAATAGTAACATGAAAATTGGAATTGTAAAATGCCCATTATGAATAGTAATTAATCAAATTGAAAATAAATTTCATCTATGATATTATAAAGAAAACATATGAGTCTTATAAATTATAATATGATATAATTATATTATTGTATAAGTAAATAAATAAATATTAATTATTAAATAAGTGTTGGTATTCTTATGAAACATAAATATTTATTTATAATTTTATAATTAATATAATAATTAAATATAAAATTTAATTTCCCAAAATATATTAATAAATTAATGTTCTATTTTATTATTATTATATTATTAATTTTGTAAAAATTATTTGATTTTTCAAAATCTTATAAAATCATTTATAAATTTAAAATCGGTATTTTCCATGTAAATGATGATTTAAATTTAAAAATAAATTTATCATATTTATAAAATTAATTTCATAAAATTGAGTTATTTTTTAATTACACATTTGAAAAGAAAAAAAAATACAGTTAATGTTTGTGATTTTTTAAGATAGTTGAATTTTTTGTGAATTGTGAAAGACTTTAATTTACAATATATAATAGTTTATGTTAAAATCACTATTTTATTAGTCATGGATGTTTAAAGAAACAAAATCTAGAACCCCCATAATTTATTTTTTAAATTTAGTGATATGGTTCAACTATTCACAGTCTTGGTCCAAAATAATAAACTAATTACTAAAATAATCAAAAAAATACCCCTCTCCTCCAATATAAATACCACCTCTTACCACCCCTTTTAGTCACACCTCCAAAGCATTCAATAATTTACAATTTACTACAAAATCTTTTCCCAAGCCTCTACCCTACATCAATTTTCCTTTGGTCTCAATAAAATTCTGAAACAAATTTCCTTATGGAGGTCCTCAAGGAGAAAAATTCAAGAGGTAAATTCCTCTTTCATTTTCTTTTAATTCATTTTCAATTTATTATTTTTCTTATTATATCCTAAAGTTTAATTTTGAAAGAGTAATTATAACTTTATTATTATATATATAATAGAATATAATTTTTCTAATGGAATAATTCTTCATCAATCTGCTTCTCCACCGCCTTTTATTGTAAAAAATTTAAACCATAATTCGCCATGTGTCGATTTACCACCATCATGGATGATGAATTGTCATTTTCTATTATTGACTTGAAGGATGGTACTAAAAACATTATAATTATTCAAGAATGATATTAAAATTTATTTTATAAGATTTTTAATGCGATTTAAATAACTTATATACATAGTATTAAATAATAACAAAACGTTTTTGTTGGGATTGAGAACCTAAAAATCAATAAAAAATATTATAATTAACATTTTATCTAAACGATCATCATCATATCTGGAAAAATAAATATATAATACAAACTATAATAATTTAAGTTCATTAATATCACATAATATCAATTTTGGATAATTATCCCCATTTTATACAATCTTCCATACTTGTACACAATTGACATGATCATGAATACCGTGAAAACGAACAGTATAAAATGATAAAATTGAACTATATAAATAATAAAAATAAATATAAAAAACTTAATAAAATTATAATGAATAAAATACATTTATTAATTAATGAATTTAATTTTATTATCTAGGATATTAAAGTGATGCAAACATTCAGACTTTTGGTAGGGGATTCTTAAACCCAATTCTATTAATTGGGTTATTCACTCTTACAAGGTACGAATTTCCCTATTATGTTCTTAAAATTCCATTTCCCTTTTCTTTTTGAAGATATATATTTTCCTAATATTCTATATGAAAAAATAAAAAAATGTTCTAAAATAACATATCTTTCTAAAAAATACATGTTTTACTTCTCTTGATATTGATTCTTCTTTACTCAGGATTAGTGATTCTTCTACCATGTATGATCTTAACATTTTATTTGGGAACCCAAAATTTTATACATGATGGTACTCTCATGAAACCCATTCCTTTCCCTGGGTTATTTTATGTCAAATATTTATACATGTTTGAAGTGGATTTCATGATTATGTAAATGTTATGATGAGACTGGTGAACCTGGATTTATATAGTGCTCCAATGCATTTTTTAATGTTATGTGTCTCATTAGATAGTGTGAAATATGTCTAAATATGATGATACATTTTATCACAATGATGATGATGTTATGAACATGAACATATTGTATTGATGAACAAGATGTTAGATTTGTTCACAACTACATTTATTGTTTGACCACTAAGACATGATATTTTACTTTTGTATAATTTCAGATTCCATACCTTTATCTAATTTATCATATCATGATTATGATGATTGTTTCATGACTATATTATGATGATTATGACTATGCTCTCCCATGTTATACTCATTCATGTTTTTATCATTCCATATCCATGGCAATTATCTCACCTATTTGTTTGATGTATATCCTTAGGTTTCTATTTATAATAAATAGTACACGAGGGCCACTAAGAATCTATAAAAGAAGGAACCAAATAATATTTATGTTTTATTAGGTCAATTATTTGATTTGTCCTAATTTTCTTAAGATATTATTCCTTTGGTACTAATTTTATAACACAATTATGTTTTTTATCTTTAAAATAATGTAATAGTAATGTAAGGAAAATAAATTTGATTATAGTTGGTATTAGAGAATAATTTAATTAATTAATGAATTAGGATTATATAACATTAGTAAAAACCATTATGTACAAGGAAAATTATATGAAAGCACCCAAGAATACTTTTTTGAAAGATTATAAACATATGGATCCCACAATATATACCATTATATTTAATTAAAAAAGAAGTGAGTTTTTTATTCTTGACTTGTTGACGTATAAATTGTTAAAAAAATTCATATATTATAAAATTTTGGAAATAAAGAGAAATCAATCTAAAAACCCAAATGAGGTAGAGTGTAGCGATTTACCAGCGACATCCCCCGTGTTATGGAAGTGGAGTTTAAAATTTAATATTGTTGCTTACCCAAATATATCATGATATTAAAAGTTATGTGAATAATATGGAACATAACCATTCCCCTAAGAGGAAGAAACTTTCTATCATGTCTTTTATGCGACAACAATGAATGACATTTAGTGGATCTTTAGATCCACTTTTTGTGGAACAGTTGGTCCACTCAATGGAGAATATCTTTTCTATGGTCCGATGTTATGAGATGGAAAATGTCACTCTATCCATTTATTATTCTGAGGGGTAGAAAGATCAATTAATGGAATTTATTAAGAACACAATGGGAATAGATGGTATTGAATATATTTATTGGAAATAATTTATGAAAATATTACATAACAAGTATTTCCCTCGGACTCTTTATACAACGATGGATATATAATTCATTGAGATGATGAAAAATAATGGTGAATCATTCACGGATTAGAAATAAAATTTCACAAGTCTTGAAAGGTAAAACATGGGAGTTTTATCAACCGTTATATAAAAATATATATATTATTTAGTGGTTTAAAACCACACTTTTCAAAATGTTAAGAAATTCGATAATTTTGGTGTAATAAAGATGATGTTCGATAATCTATCAATGTGGTAATGGGGTTAGGATAATGTCCCCCTTGGCATGGGAATAAGAAATGAAGGATATGGTTTCAAGATAAAGGATATAATGAAAATGGTAGAATTAAAATGGAACCACTCACATGTCAAAAATGTCGAAGGAAAAACCCTTGGAATTTGCCTCAAATGGATGAGGAAAAGCTTCATGTGTGGGAGAGAAGACCTCTAATATCATTAATGTTTAAGAGACATGAAGATTATATAAAATGTGGTGGAGTAAAGAAGAAAATCATACATTGTCCAATGCTTAAACTATATGGATAAATGGCACTATTCAAGAAAGTACACTAAACCTAGAGTCCTCAAGGGTAATCAGCATCAGCTTCCACCAAAGGAAATGTAGCATGGGAAACCTTATGCCCTTACTACTATAGAGGTGGATCCCAAAAATGATGTGGTGACATGTATTCTAGTAATTCACTAAAGAATAATGAAAATACTATTTTATTATAGTTTTACACATTTATTAATATCTCGTTTGTTTAGTATAACTATACAAACAACACCTCCAAATATAAAGGTTGAGTTATTTTTGTGAACAAAAATTGGTGACATTATTTCATTCAAATTATATAACTCCAAAATATTTAATGTTTATGGAGTAATACTCCTAGAAAATATTATCTTAAATTCTATGTTGGATTTTATAGTTTATTGGGAATGTATTGTCAATAATAATAGAAAGATAACATTGACTGTAGAGAAAGGGATATCAGTATTCAAATCTAGAGGTTTCCTACAATAATGTATAATTTTAAAGATGAAGATGCATCTTCTTTATAATAATAATTTAACGTGTGGATATTATTACCTTATTAGAAAGCATTCCTAGATCAAATAATTGTGACAAAGGGGATAATCATGATCAAAAACATGCTAATTGTGAGAGACAACACTTATGCGTTCCCTAGATAATTACATGGTATTATTGAAAATGATAGGTTGAGTTATCAATTGAAATTATTCATATATCTATGCCTATATCAAAGTCTCCTTTGAGAGTAGAAACCATTGAGTTATAAGAATAGAAGTATAATTTACATGATAATATGGGCAATAGGTTTTTATGATAAAGTGTGTCACTATGGGGTGTTCTAGATCACTTCTTCAAGAATAAGGAAGTACCAATGCACCTAGGCATTTATTTTCGCGGGTTTATCAAAGTCAAGATAATGAACATGCATCCACATCCATGGTTAAATGATTTTTTAACCAATTATGTAGTGCTGAGTGTTTCTTTATAGAAGACCTTCAGTCAGGATATCACTAATTAATGTTGATGAAGGAAGATATTCCTAATATATCCTTTTGAATGTTGTATAGATACAATGATTTCATAGTAATTCCTTTCAGAATTACAAATGTTCCAACAATATTCAAGGACTTAATGAAATGTGTCCTTGAATATTTCTTTAACATATTTTTCGGTGTCTTTATAGATTATATTATAAAATAATTTATGAGAAAATTAGGAATATGAAAATCATTTGAATACTATGAAAAATTCGTTGCTTGGGGAGAAATGTTATTCAAATTATAGTAAATGTTATTTATGGATAGAGGAAGTATAATTGATAGGGAATTTTATTACTATAAAATGAATATCTATGAAAACTTACAATGAAAATGAAATTGAAGAGTTTTAAAAGCCAACATCAATAATAGAGATCCATAAGAACGGAGAAAAGTTTTTTTGGAACAATGAATGTCAAGACTCCATAAAACAGATGAAAAATATGCTTATCACTACACTAGTAATCACACTATTGAAAATTGGGGAACTCTTTTTAGTATAATTTGATTATTAGAAAAAGTTAATAGTATGTATACTAATGAAAAATGATAAAATGATATAATACGCCTCATTTTAGTTGAAAATTCATGAGAAAAACTCACCCAAACATTATCTAGAGTTGGATTTTTGGATCTTTACATTGAAAATATTACATTATTATCTTTATGGAGAGAAGTTTGAAACATATACTGATCAAAATATCCTTTAATATATATTCAAAAAGATGGAGCTCTATATATTAAAGAAAATATGGTTAGTGCTCATCAAGGATTATGAATTCTCAATCCACTACAATCCTAGTAAAGTGAATAAAGTGTAGTATACTCTATGTAAAATTGATCATGCAACATTATTAATGATGATAATTGAGAAGGATCCAATTATATTAAATTTGAAATGAATGGAAATTTAAATCATTAAGGAAGGAACATCATCAATGCTTGATCAAATTATTGATTATGCATTCAATAATGGGAAAATAAGGGATTCTCAAAGAAATTATGTGTAAATTCCGAAGAAAGTGGAAGCTCAAAAAAAGGGAAATAATTAGGGTTTAAAATTGACGAGAAATGAGGTGTAATATTTTATTCATGATTATGTGTACCATAAAATTTAGTGATAAATAAGGATCTTCTTAGTGATGCACATAACTCAACCTTCCCTATTCTCTTAGGGAGCACAATGATGTAACTATATCTCCATGTGTACAATTGGTGGGATAATATGAAGAATGATATCACAGAATATTGATAAACATTAAAAGTATTTCAGTAGAAGGATGAAAAAGAGAATATGTCTAATGATATGATGAAATCACTATCCATAATGACATGGAAATGAGAAACATTCACTATAGGCTTTTTCACCTATCTTCATAAGCCATCCAGAGGAATCAAATATATATGTGTTATTATGGATTATCTTAAAATGATATCTCACATTATCAGAATTCAAGAGTACATATCACAAGATCATCTTGCATGGATATATATTATATATAATGTATAGAAGCATGGATTATCAATATCAATTGTATCTGATCAAGATCTAAGATTCAAATCTATGTTATGGAAAAGTATCTAATATTTTATAAACCCTATGATAAACTATAGAATGGCTTATTATCCTAAAAATTATTGAAAATCAGTTCAAACTATTCATACACTAGAATAAATGTTGAGATCGTGTTCATTGGACTCAAACGATGGAAGGGACCAAGTTCTACCTCTGTCCAAGTTCTCTTATAAAAATATTTTCCAATAGTCCATTCAAATGGCACCAAATTAATCTCTTTATGGGATAATATGTAGAACACCTACGTGATAGGATGAGGTTGGTGAATGCAGGCTAAATAGTATTGAAAATATCTATGAAATGATGTAAAAGTTTAAAACCATTCAACTACAAATAATGGAATCCAAATGTTGATAGATATTCAATGTATAAAATCATTGTGAGACCCATTGTTTGATGTTAGAGACATTATATTTCTCCTCATATCTTTAGGGAATAGGATCATGAGATTTGAGATGAAAGGAAAGATAAGTCCCATGTTTGTTGTCACCTATTAGATTCATGATTGTGTTGAATTTTTGGCCTATCGACTGGCACTTACAGCTACCATATCTCAATTACATGATGTATTCTGCATATCAATTTTAAGTAAGTGCAATGTATAATCCTCACATGTAATGAATCTCAAGGTTGTATAGTTGTAAAATGATCTATCTTATGAGGAGCAGTGATTGATTGTCTCAGAACATAGTGATAAATTCATACTCAACAAGACTACTTACCTGGTTAATGTACTATAGAAGATCCATTGGAATGAATATTTAACATTAGAACCAGATGAAGGGATAAAAGATAATTACCCTTATTTATTTTACTATAGTATTTAAAATGAAATTTCAAGGGAGAAATTAGGGGTCAGAATGTAAAGAACTGAAATATTACCAATTGGAATTCACATATTATAATTATTCTATATATTATAACCCAGATAAAATAACTTTTATAAAACAAAAAAACATTATAAATAATGAATAAATGAAATAAGTGGTATTTATAGAAATTAAGATCTTATACCGTAGAAATATTAACTTGTCCTTTGTAATAGTAATGTTACCATTAAGAATAGTAATTCATCCAATAGAATACTAACCTTATATATGAAATTATAAATAAAATTAAGCCATATTATAAATGATATTTATAAAATAATTATATCATAGTAAAATTATATAATAGTTTTAAAATTATTAATTATGTGTTGCTATTTTTATAAATCATGAATGTTTATTCAAAACGTTATAATTAATATATTGATTCAATAAAAAATATATTTTCATAAAATAAATTGTTATTTTATTATTTTATTTTATTACTGTTATAATACAAATTTATGTGACCTTAATTTATTTTAGAAAATATTATAAATTTTATTTAATTTTAAAATCGATATTTTCCAAGAAAATGAAGTTTTTAATTTAAAATTAAATTTCTCATACATATAAAACTATTCTTATAAAATGGAACCCATTTTTGAATTCTTTTTTTTAACAAATGGTTTGGGTAAATTTTGGTGAGTTTTTTAAAATAGTTGAATTTTGGGTGAATAGTGAAATATATTAATTTACAGTATAAAACAGTATATTTTAAAATTTATATTTCTTAGGATATGGCCAATGTAGGCACCATAGTCTTGAATACTAATTCTATATATAATAAATTCAGTAAAATGAATAAAACTATTCATTGTATTGATCCAAAATGACAAAATAATGTATAAAATTACTAAAAAATACCCATCACCTCCCCAATAAATACCACCCCTCTCTGCCCATTCTTCTCACACATAAAATGGATTCAAGGTTGTAAATTTTTTTACAATACCCTTCCAAAGACACTATCCCACATCCATGATCCTTTTTTTCAATCTAATACAAAAAATAATTTCTCTATGTAGGTTTTCATGGAGAAGAGTTCAAGAGGTAAAATCCTATTACAATTTGTTTTAATTTCTTTCCAATTTCATCTCATTTCTTATTATCTCCCCACAATACCTTTTACAAGTGCAATATTAAATCTCATATCTTATATATTTTTTAGTTATATTATGTTATTGGAATAATTCATCACCAAACCTCTTCTCCTCTCCCTTTTATTCGAAAAATATTTAATCATTGTTTGTGATGCGTCGACTTACCGCCAACATGGACGATGCATTTTCAATTTCTATATACCACCTCCAAGGATGGTCATAAAACCATTATAGTAGTTTATAGAAATTTTAAAATTTATTTTATAACATTTTTGTTCTAGAACTATATTATATACATAACATTAAACAAAATAACAAATCGAGTTCGTTGTGATTGAAAATTGCCGAATTAATATAAACGATTACCATTGCCATTATATCTAATAAATAAACATAATATTTGGAAAAAATAACACATATGAGAAATTTAACATATGAATTTTCATTAATGAAACATAATATAATTTTTGGATAAATATTCCCATTTTACATGATCTTTCAAACAAGTATACAGTAGAACTGATCATGAAAACCAAGAAAAAGAACTATTTTGAATGGTGAAATTGAACTCGATAACTCTTAAAAGGGTCCATAAAAAATCATAATAAAATTATAATGAATAAAAAAATTATAATATGTTTTTTATTAATTAATTAATATAATTTTATTATACTAGATATTAATGTGATGAAATTATTCTAACTTAAGGTAAAGGGATTCTTAAACACAATTCTTTTCATAAAGTTATTCTCTCTTCCATGATATGAATTTTCATATTATGTTCTACAAAATTTAATTTAAATTTTTATCTTGAGTATATACATGATTCCGATCAGAATTTATGAAAAATGGAAATAAATTTCCATAATAAATCTTTTTTCTAAAAACACCTGTTTTACTTTTTAGGTCCAAAAGGGGCCTAGATACCCTAATAGGGGGGACGAATCAAGGTATGAGTATTATTTTCAAAATTCTTTTTTCCCCAAGGGATCTTGTCCTCTTTATTAAAAGGGTCACTTATTGTGCTCTCTAATTTTAATGTCATTTCCAATTTTATCGGATGATGATGCACTAAAAGTAAAGTAGTAAAGCATGCACAAGGACACATAGATTTTTACATAGTTTACCTTCACTAGGCTATGTCCAAGGAGCATAAAATAGCAATGTGCTGATGTACCAACTTCACTAAAGCTCGCTACCAATAATGAGTACAATGTTTCCACTAGATATTCTATTCCTAGGCTCACTACCTTTATAAGGTTTAGGGTCTTCTCACTTCATTCTCATGGGTAACTCCCTATACATCTTTCTCTGGGTCACTGCCGGTGGAAAGGGTCACCATCTTCGTCTTCCTTCATTCACTTCTCTTGGAAAGGAATCTATTAACATTTTATCAACCTGAAGATCAAACATAATTTATGGACTTGTAGGTCCCATCATTTTCATGAATTCCTATATCCTCAAATATAGATAGATTCTCTGTTGAATATTAGTTTTAACCAGTAGATTAAGTCCACATTCCTAGGTACTATTAGGTACTATAAAATACTTTTTCAAACTGATTTGATGAGTTTTAAAACTTCCATGAGAAAACTACATATCACTTTCCTCTCTCACATACTGAGTACCGGGTTTGGTAGGCACACCGCCAACTCCACGTACTTCATCCTCTTCTACGAACATCCTCTGTCTGCAGACTGCCTCTGCCTTTGCTATCGCATACCACTACAATGTACCGACTCTGTGAACCTCCTCTACAAAACACCCTTTGTCCACAATCTATTTTCTATTCATGGACTGCCTTCGCTTCCACGTACCAGAGCTCCCCCTCCATGTACCACTTTCGGAACTCACCCTCTCGCATACTAGAGATTCCTCCTCCACATATATATTCAACTCTTTCTGCATACTGGACTTCCTCCTCCACATACTATACATCAATTGGGGGTTAAGAAACCCCGAAAACACCTTCGATAGATTTTCTTCCTCGCGAACCACTTCAGCCTTTTCCAATCACATCATTATTCGTGAACTTCTTTTAGCCTTCGCAAACTTTCTTCAAAATTTTCCAAAATCCCAGAGCAAAATAATTTCTCTAATGAAGTTAAAAGACACCTGTAAATGGTGGGTTTAGAGATTATTATATAGTCAAAGATATCATCTTAATCCATTAAATAAATATCTACTAAATCTTCAACCCAAGCCTCCACCGCGTACCAATCTTTCACCCACCGTGAATCGCAAGCCTTCCATGAACCATTTTCCTATGCACTATGTGTACCATGTTTTCTCCTACACGGTCGATCTCTTCCACCAGTCAACAAGTCATCCACATACCACACCGTTACTCTTCCATAAACCATTTTTAGTTTCACAAACTGCTACCGGCTACCGTTTCTTCCGCTCCACGTACCATTCCTGAAACATGGTACACGACCCATGAATTATGGTACATGGTTCTCCACTTTTTCACATTTTATTCAGTGTTCTTCATAAAATTTACTCCTATGAATAAATCCTTCCTTTTCCAACCTCAAACTCTGGATTTTGAGGCCCGTAAATTTGGCAAACACTGGGAAACTGCTCCACCTTAAAAACCAGTCTTAGGAAAACACCAACCACTCTCATTCACGATTATCTGGATTTGTCAACATAAAAATTTACACCCAAAACATTCTGAGGGGATACCATTAGTGATTTTTTCCCCAACATATTTATCTTGAGATTATTTCATGTTCACTCAAGATTTAGGATTCTTATAAAAATTACATTATTACTTTTTAATTTGGAAAACCCAATGTATATTCTTGAATTAATTCTCACAAAACCCATTCCTTTACAAGGTTTATTTTAGGTATAATATTCATACATGTTCTATGTGTAATGCATGATTATTTAAATATTATGATGTAATAGTTGGGCCAAGAATTATGTTGGGATCCAATGCATTGGGTAATGTGATGTACCTCAAGAGTTAATATGATACATTCATGAAGATGATTAAAATTTTGTTCACAATGATGATGATGCTGTGATTATGAAAATATTTTATGCATGAACTAAGTGTTATATTTTTTCACAACTATGTTTCGTATTTGACCCTTAAGATATGATGTTCCATTTTAATAAAATAACACATTCCGTGAATTTATATAGTTCTTACTATAATAATAAATGTGAAGATCCAATTATTATGTTATAATAATGATTATTCTATTCACCCATTTTATAATGAATCATGTTTCAATCAATCCCCTACTAGGATTTTTTCTCACCCCATTCATTGATGTATATCCTCAGGTGACTACTTATACTAAAGAGTAAATGAGATAAAATAATAATCTTGAGAATATAGAAATAAATAGTTTTTATGTTTTATTATAGAATTATCATTTTTAGTATTAATTATCCCATGACACTAGACCTTTGGGTCATATTTTGGTAATGATTTTATGTTTTTTATCATTAAAATGTTGTAACATTAATATAAGAAAAAGTATGGTGACTATAGTGACACCATAATAGTTGAGGACCCATACCCTGATACTATAATAAGTATCCACTTGGTGTAAAAGTAGAGGACCCTTTCCCTTACCTTGTTGGAGGGATCTACTTTAAAATTTGATCAATTACCCATCACATACCCAGCAGGATAGATCAAATTATGCAGTTGATAGTGGAAACATTCGATGTACTGTATAAGGATGAGACTCTAAGATAGGTAGAGGAACCATGAGTCACCGAGTATGAGTGTGCCACTATAGAAGCCTCTTGTGGTACTTGTCGATCATTTCTACCATAGAGAATTTCCTAAATAAGTATCTTACCTAGAAAATCATGGATCATATCTAAAAACCCACTATAGAGGCCACAACCATGTTATAACTTAAAAGTACACATTATATGATACATGTGGGTCCATAGTTCGAGTCTAAATAAATGATATAAAATCGGTTTATGTTTTTAAAATAGGGAATAAGGGGTCCATGATATATGAGGGGACCCATATAGTGTGAGGTCCCACTTCATCTCCTAGATGTGTCTTTGATGGTACATGATTACTTCCCATGTGACCATACATGATTATTATATGGTCTACATGACATGTCAGATCCCCTCGTGGTCATACTAGTGCTCTATGGTAATGTTTATGTACATCTATACATAACACACACCTGGTCATGTCTATGTGCATTTGTACACATCATGCACATGGTCATGTATTCACAAACTTATTTTCTTCCCTGTTCTTCCCCACAGAACATTTCCACCCAAGGAGGGATATATGAAATTTTTGTAACTAAACACCATTCCACTCTTATAATTTTTCCAAACCCTATACACCATATCCTAGGGGTCAAAATTCATTTGTTCTTCTGAACTGTATGACATGTAGTTGGGATTTTAGTAGGAAATCATATCCAAACTCCATGCAAAAAATATTATCATTTATCATTAAAATACATCATCATATCCTATCACGATCAATGGATCTACCTATAAACATTAGATAAATTACATCATGTGGCTAGATTCATTCTCAGGTTTATATCAAACATGTCTTACACCTCGTACAACGCCTAACCATCATTTTCATTTTGGATTTGGATTTAAATACAAATATTTTCCACTCAAAACAAACAAAACACTTGGTTTAATATCTTATTATATGTTTCTATTGTCATAAATGATTTTTCTTCAAAATAAAAGGTCCAATTAGACTTGGTAACACCCAGAATCATCGAACTAAGGCCTCATAGGTTAATCTCCGAAGAATGAAAAGAATCAATGTATAA
The DNA here is from genome assembly GCA_963277665.1 of Viscum album. Lineage (NCBI taxonomy): Eukaryota > Viridiplantae > Streptophyta > Magnoliopsida > Santalales > Viscaceae > Viscum > Viscum album. Next base: position 1,450,044,845 of record OY728152.1, on the reverse strand, counting down.
AAGCACAAGAAAAAATGGTTTAACCATAATTGAATTATCATTATTTTCTAACAAAAATGAATGGGTATATCATGGAAGAGAGTTTATTAATAATAAAATTAAACAAATATATGAGAACATTCAATTTTTCAATAATTAGGATAGATCGATGAAAAATATTGATCTTTACCAAATATTTAATCAAATGATGAAGAATCTTGAAAATTGTGTCATATCAGGATATTGGATAATTTTATATTGAAAAACATTCTTACTAACGATTTATATGATTCAATTAATTCACAACACTTTGATATTATTTGATATAGAGATCTATCATCGTCTGATTTGTTCCACCAATGGAAGTAGATGAAGAACACCCTCAATTATTCAAGGGTTGAATCCGTTAATGCTAGAGAGTTGAAAAAACATTGTATTCATATGGATTAAAATAGGTTAATTTAATTCAAATAAATAAATGCAATAATTTATATTTACTAAAGGCACCCACTAATGTTTTTAATTTCCAAACACTCTCTGATAAACTATTATATATCATTCCTAAGGTAAAAATATTGTTTTTAACTCAACTGTGGTCTCAAATTTATCATATTAGATTTGTTTTAGGTGTTACCACTTATTAATTAAAAATATATTCATGTGAAATATAAAATATATTTAATATTTTTATAAAATTGATTTTTGGAATATATGGCCACATAATCTTAGGTCGTCTTAGCATTTAGCTTTGAATATACATATAGAAATATTTCAAAGTATTAAATGGAAAAAATGGGTCCCTCAATCATTACCGATTTCAATATTTTCATCCGAAAAACTTAAATCTAAACAAACATCTTAGTATACTGAGCCCACATATAGATCTACCTCTCATAAGATCTCTCATGTATACTCTTATACTAACAAAACTGAGGAATAAAGGGGTTGTTACATCCTCCTAGTTTCCTCTCTTTATGATCTTCAATCATCACTGGGAGTTCTATAAATGTGGCTCTATCTTGATTTCCAAATCACCCTAGTCAATAATATTATTATGATCATTCCCATATTTCATCAACTATGGAACATGGAAGATGTAATCCACCCTATCTAACTATCAGTGTAGGGAGATGTGGTAATAATCCCCACTAATAATTTGAAAGATATTTAATACCATGATGATCCTTTGTGATAGATTTCCTCCATGTTAGAAACACTACAACCCTCATTGTGGGGACTCTGAGCAATACATCCTCTCCCTTATCAAACCACATGGTCCTAAGATGTCGATGTGTATAATTTTGTGTCCTTCTCTTGGACATCATCATCTAATAATGAATGAAATGTACCTTCTTCATCATCGCCTCCACCAAATTTAGAGCCACATGAGAAGTCTCACCAGTCACCGTCCAGCCCAAGGATAATTTAAATGTTCTTTTTCATAGGTCCTCTAAAGGTTCCATACCGATATAAGAGTGGTATATATTGTTGTGCATAAAATCTATCAAGGGAAAGTGATCCTACCATCTCTAGATAAAGTCTAACATGAAATGTCATGACCCATCCCTCAGGTCTTGTATCGTGACTACCCAAAGACCGCCTTCTATTGGCTAGGGGCTGGCGACTAGCACCAAAAGAAGTATTCCCTAAAATTGGGAAGGCATTGCCTTTATAACCTGTAAACACAGACAGCCAATAACATAACAAGATATGATCAGAAGTAAACTGTATAGTGAAGAGAGTGTGTATAGAAAGTAAAAATGGGGCCAGAATACAAGCCCAACTGTAAAGTACAAGAAAAATGAAAAGTAAAAGTAAACTGGAACAGCTCCTATGAATACACTCCAAGGATCCTACCTGAAGGTTAGGTACAGCTCTCGAACGACCATCTCTGCAGTACACCTCATCTAATGTTCACCTCAGAGATACCTCTAGTCCTGGTACTCTCGTCCTCAATCAGCGATGTCTGTCATCCGCACCAATCACAACAAGGTGCGGGTGTAGCCCCTGTAGGGGTGAGTATAACGATACTCAGTAGATACCCCGAGACCCTTTAAGGTCTCAAAAAACCCAAAAAGGATAAACCACAAAGCATGAAAACATCAGACAACCCTACTTAGCTATATTCCCATACATATACATAAGTAATCAAGATTACCCATCTCATTCATGAGGAAACACAAGGCCCAACTCATTAGCTTAAAGCTCAACTGTTCCACGAAGGAAGGAATACCATAAATGTAACACCAAAAAGGTAAGTAAAACAAAGGTAACTCCACATAGAATAATACCACAAATGTATCAATACAAAGGAAAGTACTACACAGGTTCACCGCATAAAATAATACCACCATGGTATCACCACAAAGGATGGTACCACGCAGGTATGCCACATAGAAGAGTACCACAAAGGTATCACCACGAAGGTAAGCACCACACAGGTATGCCACACGGAAGAATACCACCAAGGTTCCACCATGAATAAAAGAACCACACAGGTACGCCACACAGAAGAATACCACAAAGGTATCACCATTAAGGAAAGTGCCACATAGGTATGCCACACAGATGAATACCACCAAGGTTTCACCATGAAGGTAAGTACCACACAGGTATGCCACATAGAAGAATACCAACAAGGTTTCACCATGAAGAAAATAACCAAATAGGTACGCCACATAGAATAATACCACAAGGTTATCACCACTAATGAAAGTACCACATAGTTACGCCGCATAGTAGAATACCACTAAGGTTTCACCACGATGGTAAGGACTCAGCTCACACCAGGTATAACTTAGGTATGGTAGTAATGATGATTACATGTATCTACTGAATCATCTTAATCTGTTAATAGGCAGACCCACAAAGGATCCTAAATCATCAGACCCTTGTAAGATCTTAAATCATCAGACCCACATAGGATCCTAGTACATCATCAGACCCATATTGGATCTTAGTATAGTAAAAACACAAAGGATTCTAGATTATTCCCACATAGATTCCTAGAGAGGATCCATGTGTGATCCTCAATCACAGACCCACGAAGGATCCCAAAGCACATACCCACATAGGATCCCTTTCTCATGTTACAGCCAGCTACAGGGTTCCCACACTAAGATCAATTTATTCCGAGAGGGTCCGCTCCTCAAGCCACATTTCGATACTCCGACTACCATGAAGTCCCATGAAGATGTATCTCAAAGGAAATTCAGGTAAAAGGGGTATTAATGAAATAGATGGTGTGTTAATCAGATGCTCGGCCTATAGGTTATTGGCCTTTTAATCCTGAGGGCCCGGTTGGATTCATGTTCATTCAAACCTGGTCGTACACCAACTTTACGCAAAACTCAATTGGGGTATACCAAAAGGACTATATCGCTCCATGTATTCTGGTGCCACTGACAGTCCATCAAACAGACACCTGTAGCTCAAGATATGGCCGAAAGATTGAAATGGGTCGAAGTTGGCCCGAGTTCGGTCCGACCCGGCATGCGCCGACCAGACCTGGTTCGGGTTGACCCAGCATGACCCGAGTCCGATCCTGGTTCTGGTCCAGCCTCCCAGTGGCCCAACTTCGGTGTCATATTGGGCGGCCCAAGGAGGCGGCCCGCGATACGGCTCGCGGTGTGGCCAGCAATGACGGCCCACGATAGCGGCCCGCAGCAGCGGCCCGCAACAGCGGCCCGTGGTGGTGGCCCGTGGTGCGGCAGACCGCGGTGGCGGCCTACAGTGTCGCGGCGGTCCGAACGAAAAGCCCCCTTTGTGTGGCATGGTCATGCGTCACGCCTCAACCAGTAGGTGGATCAGCCTTCCACCCTCCCTTCACTGTAGTGGCACAAGTCCACGACTCTTTCACTCCGTGAAGCATGGACGCGTGCTACCATCCACTTTGTGCGGCCATCCAGAGTGTCGGCCGCCACCCTTTCACTGTCGCGGCCCTTCTCCAATGGTGTAATTGTGTCGTTGCCATCTTTGCGGTCGGCCATGGTGCCGACTTCCACTCCCAAATCCCACTGGTGCCAATCGCCGGCACTAGTCGTCGTCCTCCTCTATTGTAAAGAACACATCAAAATCATCAAAGGTTGTGGAGGGGTCAGGCAATGTTCATTTGGCCCGCACCCTCCGCGTTAGATCGGTATCAAGTGGCTCATAATTTTTGAATCACAAAGAACATCAAGAACGGGTAAGGTGGTATTCAATCAACATACTATACCTTGTCGTTCATTGGAGGATGTCATGAGGAAGATTTCAAGGTCATTGAAGAACGTCGGTGTTCATTACCTTCACAACTCACTTCCTATGTCAGGATCAGAGTCAGTTCCTCATTCTTCATTGGAGAGTCATTCTTCGTTGGAGGACTGTTCTTCATTGGAGAAGAAGAGTTCCTCCCAAAAAGCTCTCCCCTATACTCATCTCCCTTTGCCAACAATTTCCCAACCATGAAGTGAGGATCCAATATTCATTAAAATAATTTTAACAATTAATTACAGTTGACACAATTAATTAGTTTTAGATGTATCCAATAATTTAATTGGGGAGTTGAGGGGTTTTCTCCCATTAAGAGGTGTTCAGGTGGTCCCCACCACCAAGAATTCAAATCATTTTTTTCCTCGCTCGGGTGTTCCCCACCTCCATAACTCATATAGAGGGGTTTCAAAAGAAAAATAAAATTGTGAAATAATTTTATTTTTCTTCTCCCATGAGAAAGTGAAAAACTAACATCCACCCTCGACCGACTGTAGTCGAGGTGAAGGTATCCTTAAGAGAATACCGGCTCTACGAGTTCAACGGTGTCCTTGGATTTTAATTCCGAGCACTGGTTCAAAAGATATAAAAACCCACTCACACGTTTACGGAACGTACCTGAAAAAAAGTTCAAAAATTAATTCCGGGCACCCCGGGCCTCAGAATCACGCGCCGTTAATTTTCACGAACTCATAAAATTTCCATATAATTAAAACAATTACATGGAATTTCTAGGTATTTACATTCTTCCCACCTCAGGACTTTGCATCCCTGTAATCCACAACTCAAACTAAGTGAACAAGTGGAGGTACTGAGCACGTTTCTGATCCTCCATCTCCCATGTCCTCTCCTAGAGGTTCTCATGCTTCCATCGCACATGCACCAAAGCTATCGATTGCCCATGAAGGAATCTCTCCTTTTAATCCTCTATCTCCACTGAAACCTTCGTAAATGCCACCCCATCATCGATGTCTAGCTCGCTGTGGTCGATGATGTGAGAAGGGTCATGCACGTATCTCCTTAGTTGGGATACGTGGAAAATGTCGTGCACCCGGTGAAACTGAGGGGGGAATTCTAGGCGATAAGCCACCTCTCCAACTCTACTTAGTACCTAGAAGGGTCCGATTAACCTTGGAGATAACTTGTTTCCCTTTCCAAATATCTGCAAACCTCGTCGAGGTGAGACCCGTAGAAAGACATGGTCGCCATCCTTGAACTCCAGAGGTCTCTGTCTCCTGTCTCCATAAGTTTTCTTCCTACTCTGTGCAGTCTTTATCCTCTCCTAGATGATCTGCACCTTCTCTGTCATATCCCATACCGTATTTGGTCCCATGATTGCTAACTCCACTAGGTTAGTCTAGCACAAATGTGATCTGTAAGGTCATTCGTATAATGCCTTGAAAGGTTCCATCCCAATGGTGGAGTGATAGATATTATTGCATGAAAACTCCACCAAGAGAAAGTAATCCTCCTAGCTATGACCGAAGTCAAGGATGCAAGCACATATCATATCCTTGAGGTTCTGAATGGTCTACTCAGTCTGGACATCCATCTGAGGATGGAAGGCGGTGCTCAAATGGAGCTGCATCCAGAAAGCCTCCTATAACCCCTTCCATAATCGGGAAGTGAAAAGTGAAGCTCGACTAAAGAAAATCGTCGAGGGTACTCCATGTAGCCGCACAATATCCTGCACATATAGGTATCCCAAGCTCTCTACTGACCCTACTCTCTGATCGGTAGGAAGTGGGCCGACATGGTGACTTGGTCGATAATCACCCAGATAGAATCATGACCCATGTATGTACGTGGAAGTCCTATCACGAATTCCATGGATATCCCATCCCACATCCACTCTGGGACCTCTAAAGGTTGAACTAAGCCTGATGGTACCTAATGCTCTGCCTTCACTTACTGACAAGTGTGGCACCAAGAGACAATCTCTGCCACTGCTTTCTTCATTCCCGGCCACCAATGTTGTCTTCGGAGATCCCGGTACATCTTTGGCACTCCTGGATTCACTGCTAGAGGGGATGTGTGAAACTCCCTCAACACTTACTCTCGAAGTGACACTGGTACCATTGTACATCCTCGGAAGAGGATGACGTGCTCCCCACTTTCATAAAATCCAAAAGGTTCTTTTTCTATGGATATTTGGGCACGTCGAGCATCGCATTCAGTGTCCCCACACTATGCATCCCTAAATCACTGAAGAAGTGGTGGAGAGACTCTAAGAGACTGAAGATAAATTGCGTTATCTCAATCAATGTAGAATATCTGTAAAGCGGCTAGCTGCTCTATTGCCTCACTCAGTAGCTACAGGCGATACCTCCTGCTGAGTGCATCTGTTACCATATTCCCTTTCCTAGGAGTATAGACTATATCAAAGTCATAGTACTAGAGGAACTATATCTAGTCTCGTTGGGAGCTGAAAACTCAAAAGTCCTACTTCCACGAGGGTAAGGCTGGTGTACTGAAGAGTGATCGGTTTCATCCTCCTATGCATGAGTTTATCTTGTGCTGCCTAGGTTTCCTTTTTCGCTGACTATGGAAAACCTCATCCCAATGTTATATATAAACCCAAACCTTTTTGTGTAATAAAGTCAATCTGAGTACGAATTGTGGATGTCCAGTCATACCGAAACTAACGTCGTAAGGCCTTGACACTGCCACCAAGATGTTCCATCCGAAACTCTCGCCTCAAGGTTCAGATCACACCGTCAGCATAAGTGTGATTATCAATTCTCTTCCCAAATTTATCTCTAGAAATGAGAGTCAATTCAATGGTTTAACTGGAAACTCAAGGTCTTGGACATGATTCATGGAAGAAAGGAATGATTGGTACCTATATCTATTGATATGGAGGCTAGTAATAGACACAGACCATACCTCGAATCATTCCTAGAGCCCTTGGGTCACACTGCTTGACCGCATGCAGCCACTCTCTTTCCCTTTCCTCCAGCTCCCTGAGCCTGGTGAGGACCATAATGGGGGGTGGTTGTAACATGTCGAAATGAAAACCACCTCATGTTTCTCCCCTTGCTCAACTTCAACTTCTGCATCCATGCAGATTCATTTGTCCATAATACTTCTTCTTCCTGAAACATTTTTACATGCCCATGTCTCTGAGACTGGCGCCAGTTTTCTGTTTTCCCACTACTAACATTCATTGGCTATATCCGCTCATCCGAAGAACATTCAACCACAAAGGTACTCTCTAGCACTCCAACATAAGTAGGAATTCATAGAGGAATAATGATGGCTCTGACATCCTTAAACACACTGCGCTAGAATGTATGATCCCTGAAGCACTGATTGTATCATATTCATTGAGTACCAGGAATGGTTAGAACGCCTCGATGAATACTCAGATACCGACATGTCATCCTAACGAAGTTTTAGAAGCTCTAAATAACTCTCATCCACCTCCACAAGCCAGCCCTCAGCCGCATGTGAGTCGGACTCCCCTTGGAACCTAAGGGGTATCTGACACTGAATCACGCGTAAGGCACTAAGCCTATATGTGTCATCTAACGGTACCACCAGTTGTAACTACTAACCAACGGGCATTGATCTAGCTGACACACTACCCAAAGGTACTATCTCAGGTAATGGTCCACTAACCAAAGCCTCATCACTATGCAGACCATCCTCAAGGTCGTTCACTAAAAAAGACTAGTAGATAAGATCACCATCTTCTCTACTTGCGTCTCAACTAGGAGGAAAACTCTAGAAACCGCCTCCAGCCAGCCCTCAACTACGTGGGAAAACTGTCTCACATCGTAACCTTGGAGGCCTCTACTATGGGAACTTGTGCAATGCACTCAATCAGTATGCATCATCCGCCAGTGTGGCTGGTGGTAACTGCTTCCCAATGAGTGGTGGTGGTGCTGGTACACCACCTGAAGGTTCTAACGTAGTAAGAGGTCCCAGCACCGGAGCATCATCGCACGGTGGGCCGTCATCGTGTACTCCTTCAAGAATCATAGATGGCTATCTATGTAGTGGCATCCCGATAAGGAACAGGTGCACCGTAGTCATTACGTTATACCTGGTGAGCTGACTTTATGAAATCAAAAAAGAAAATTTTTTAAAACACATGCAATTAGTGTTTTTGTGCACAGAGTCAAAAATCAGAATTCAGGGTCTTGGTGTTGGGATACATCGGCCACTGCACCAACACTGGATTCCCCAAACTGAAAACCACACTCATAACACTTAACACTATTTCCACATAGAAAAGATCAGATTCCTAGTTCTAGGGTAGAACCGACTCCTCTAATACCAATTTTTCATGACCCATCCCCCATGGCTCATGTCGTGACTACCCCAAGCCTGCCTTCCATAGGCCAGGGGCTGGCGACTAGCACCAAAAGGTGTATTCCCTAAAACTGGGAAGGGATTGCCTTTATAACCTGTAAACACACACAACCAAGCACATTAAAATATACGATCACAACTAAATTGTTTAGTGAATTGAGTGTGTACAAAAATTAAAATGGGGTCCAAAATACAAGCCCAACTGTAAAGTACAAGGAAACTAAAAAGTACAAGTAAACTAGAATAGCTCCTATGAACACCCACCAAGGATCCTACCTGAAGGGTAGGTACAGCTCTCGAACGGTCATCTCTGCGGTATGCCTCATCTAATATCCACCTCTGAGATACGTCTAGTCTTGGTACCTTTGTCCTCAATCCGCGTTGTCTGTCATCTGCACCAAACACAACATGGTGCGGGCATAGCCCATGTAGGCATGAGTATAATGATACTCAGTAGGGACCCTGAGACCCTATATAGTCCCACAAAATCCAAAAAGGATAAACCACAAAGAATGAAAACATAATAGAACCCTTCTTAGGTATATGACCATACATATATCTAAGTTATCAAGATTACCCATCTCATTCATGAGAAAACACAAGGACCAACTCATTAGCTCAAAGCTCAACTATTCCACGAATGAAAGAATACCACAAAGGTAACACCACAAAGGTAAGTACCCTAAAGGTAACACCACATAGAAGAATACCACAACGGTATCACCATGATGGAATGTACCACATAGGTTCACCACACAGAAGAATACCACGAAGGTATCACCACGAAGGAAAGTACCAAACAGGTACGCCACACAGAAGAATACCAAAAAGGTATCACCATGAAGGTAAGTACCACACAGGTACAACACATAGAAGAATACCCCCAAGTTCTCACCAAAAAGGAAAGCACCACACTGGTATGCCATACAGAATAATACCAAAAAGGTATCACCATGATGGAAAGTACCACACAGGTATGCCACACAGAAGAATACCACCAAGGTTTCACCACGAAGGTAAGTACCACACTAATACACCACACAGAAGAACACCACCATGTTTTCACCATAAAGGAAATCACCCCACAGGTATGCCACATAGAAGAATGCCACAATGGTATCACCATGAAGGAAAGTACCACACAGGTACGCCAAAGAGAAGAATGCCACCAAGGCTTCACCATGAACGTAAGGACTCAACTCACACCAGGTATAACATAGGTAAGATGATTAGATGTAACTACTGAATCATCTTACTCAGTTAAGAGGAAGAACCACGTAGGATCCTAAATCATCAGATCCACGTAGGATCCTAAATCATTATACCTACATAGAATCCTAGTACATCATCTGACCCACATAGGATCCTTGTATAGAAGACCCACAAAGGATCCTAGAGTAGTTCCGCATAGATTCATAGAGTTGATCCATGTGGGACACTCAATCACAGACCCACGAAGGATCCCAAATCATAGGCCCACATAGGATTCCTTTCTCATGTTACAGCCATCTATAGGGTTCTCGCACTAAGCTCGCTTGATTCCGAGAGGGTCTGCTCCTCAAGCCACAGTTAGATACTCTAAATTCCACAAAGTCCCATGAAGAAGTATCTCAAAGGACCGCAACATAAAATGGGTCCCAATGAAATAGACTATGTATCAATCAGACGCCTGGTCTGTAAGTTATTGGCCTTTTAGTCCCTAGGGCCATGTTGGATTCATGTTCATTCCAACCTGACTGTACCCAAACTTATCCAAAACTCAATTGAGGTATAAGAAAAGTTCCTTCTATATCCAAGGATTCTGGAACTACTGACGGTTCACAAAACAGACGCACGTAGCTCAACATATGGATGAAAGAGAAAAATGGGTCGAAGTTGGCCTGGGTTCGGTCTGACCTGGTCGGACTGACCCTGCCCGACTTGGCCTAGGCTGACCTGACCCGGTTTGGGTAAACTCGGCCTGAACTGGGTCCGATCCTAGGTCCGAAGTGACATAGTGGGCATACCAAGCTGGGTGGCCCATTGGGCGGACCGCGGTGGCACCCAGGGGGGCGGCCCGCGGTGGCGGCCTGCGGTGGCAGCCTGCGGTGCGTCGGTCTACAGCCACGGCCCACGGTGCAGGGGCCTACTGTGTCAGCCCATGGTGAGGTGGCCCACAGTGGTGTCTTCTAGTGCCACAGCTAGCCAAACAGCCAGCACCCTCCATGCAGCGCGGTCGCGCATCGCGCCTCCACCGGCGGCCGGCTCGGCCGGCTGCCCTCCCTTCGCAGTTGCAGCACAAGGTCGTGGCTCTTGCACACCGGCCAGTGCAGATGTGTGCCGCCATCCCCTTTCCATAGCTGACCTGAGTTTTGGCCACTGCCCTTGCTCCTCCATGGCTGATGGGCCGCGACCCTTCTCTGGGGGCGCGATTGTACCGCCACCATCTTCGCGGTCGGCCATGGTGTCGACCGCCGCTCCAGAATCCCACTAGTGCCAATCGTCGATACCGATCACCATCCTCCTCCATCACGTAGAACACATCAAAAATCTCAAAGGTTTTGGAGAGTTTGGTCCATATTATTTTGTCCCACACCCTCCACGTTAGAGAGGTAGCAAGCGACTCATAATTCTTGAATCACGAAGAACGCCAAGAATGGGTAAGGGGGTTTTCAAACAACAAACCGTACCATGTAGTTCATTGGAGGATGTCACAGGGAAGAATTTGAAGTCGTTGGAGAATGTTGGCATTCGTTTCCTCCACAACAGGATTCTGAAGTCAAGCTTAGGGTTGGTTTCTCGTTCTTCATTGGAGAGGCGTTCTTCTTTGGAGGAGTGTTCTACGTTGGAGAAGAGGAGTTCCTCCAAAAAAGCACTCCCCTAAACACGTCTCCCTTTGCCAACAATTTCCCAACCATGAAGTGAGGATCCAATATTCATTAAAATAAGGTTAACAATTAATTAATTTTGAAATGATTAATTAATTATAGATGAAACCATTAATTTAATTGGGGAGTTGAGGGGTTTTCTCCTATTAAGAGGGGTTCGGGTGGTCCCCACCACCAAGAATTCAAATCGGGAGTTTCCTAGATAAGGTGGTCCCCACCTCCATAACTCATATAGAGGGGTTTCAAAAGAAAAATAAAAATTTTAAATAATTTTATTTTTCTTCTCCCACAAAAAATTGAAAAACTAACTTCCACCCTCAACCTACTGCAGTCGAGGTGAAGGTTACCTTAAGTGAATACCGGCACTGCGATTTCAACGATGTCCTCGGATTTTAATTCCAAGAACCGGTTTAAAAGTTACAAAAACCCACTCACACTTTTACTGAACATACCCGAAAAAAAGGTCAGAAATTCATTACGGGCACCCCGGGCCTCGGAATCACGCACCATCAATTTTCAAGGAATCATAAAATTCCAATATAATTAAAAAAAAATTACATGGGATTTTTGGGTCTTTAAATGAAACCCCTCAACGCATATACCAACACATTGATAATACATCCATTATAGCCATACATTTTTGTGTAGAAACCTACCCACATTCTCATCTTGGTCCTGAATGCTTCATATCGGCCTCCCCACAATCATGATGTGAACCATGCATCACAGTTGAAGACAATAGTATACAATACTCCATGGAGGTGAACAATCACTAGTACACACATATGTCCAAAACACTCTTCCAAAATCACCCCCCAATTGAAAGGATGTGTGTAAAATACATGAGTCTATAAACAATCATCTAGATAGCATCTTTTTCATCAAAATTCCATCAAATACAAATCAAAAATTCTATGGATATGCCTTCTCATTTCCACTATAGGATCTCAAGGTGCTGCAACACACTAGCAAGAACATAGTGCTTTGGCATCACCTTCGCATAGGTGAGGAACCATGAGATAAAGTCATTCATTATCTATATCATATAATTATAATAAGACAACCACTAAAGGTCTTTGTACAACTTACCATCACTATGATTTACAGTAAAAGGATATGTGTGTGAATCTCGAATCATATGCTCTCACATAATGACTGGGATGACTATCTATCCCTAGATATGGATGATGTGATTACCTCTTTCATAAAATCCATCTTGTTAATATCTTTAGGATATCTGCTCATAATATGACATCACATTAGATGTCTCCCAACTGGGACTCTCTTAAACGGTCATGAATCTGAGGATTCAACACCATCGACTGAAGAAAAGCTTCATCATCCTTCTCTACCAAGGTTATCTGCAAGGATCCAACTACTCAGAGTCCCCATACACCTATAAATGTTGGTATTTTCTACTATTTTCACCTACATCTAGGTTTCCCTTCCCTAATGAATATATTATCTCTAAGTCATAGACTTGTATAAAATCCAACCAATGTTGTTATCTCATGTCTATGTATCTCTATGTGAATAGGTACCTAAGACTATAATGGTATATGTAAACCATAAAGATCACTCTTAGAAATAGTGCCTCCACATCCTACAGATGAACAATACCATTTAATGATATTGGTCACCATCCATCAAGTTCTTCTCATGGGGTCTTAACGTCCATGACCCAATTGTGATGTCTTACATCCAGTACATTAACACACAATCATGCCCATATGTCAAATAATTTCAATAAACTATGTACTCCATACCCTCAACTAGTAGCCTCAAAACATAAGCACTCATCAACCTCATACATAACTCCCTGAAGGTCCTCTGGGAATACTTATTCCATGTAAAGGGCTTCCCTTTCTACAAATGGGATGTCAAATGGGTTTCATTCCTAGAGAATATAAAAGTTAGAGTTATCATATTTATATAATTATTCTAATAAAATAAACCACATTATTGGAATCATAAATCCCAAAATAGGTTAAGGTGAATTAATGATAATTTTCTAATTTTTTTTGGAATAGTAAAAATAGAGTTTGAGTTTTTTTAGTATGTTGAATAACTTCATAACTAGTTATTAATGATGTAATAACTAATTAACTAAAATAAAAGATCTAAAATATATAATTTTATTAATATAATGTATTTTAAAATATTTTAACAAATTTAAAACAATATAATTTACTGTGTAAATTCTCAAATGGAAATTTTAACATTAAAAACATTATTTTTATTGAAACATTACCTTTAAATTCCAAAAAAAGTTATGTTAAATGATGATTGAGTATTTTGGATTACTATAACATTTAATATTACCCATTTGTTCAATATCATTTTAAATACAATGTTAAATCCTTTGTTTTTCCATCTCCAAAACCTAGCATTCCAAGGCCTATATTTAGAAATTAAAAGGACAAATTATACACTTTTTTAATAAATATCCCTCCACCTCTCTATTTACATTAACTATAAATCAATAAATCATTATTATATGGTACTTTTATCTCCCATGTAGTCTCCCAATGTGTCTCCAACCCCCCAATACTCCAATCCTCATGTTTAAGGAACAACTATTCAAGGGAAGGGAAATATACCCTTCTCTTTTATGTTCGTGTTCCATCTTTATGTGGTATAACTTATGATTTCCATAATAACTACTTTTTTCACATTATATATCCATTTAATATGATAATTGTATTTTATGATCGTTATTACTTTATTTCCACTTGTATTTATATTTTCTAAAACCATGTTTTATACCAATTATGCTACCAGAATTACTTCACAACATTTCTCTTTTCTCCTCAAGAAATTATTGTTTATTTTCATTTTTTAAATAAAATAACCTTTTTATTGTTTATATTTATTCACCTAGAAATAAATATTATTTATATTATTTTTTATTAACATTAATTAAACCATAATTTTTTTTGGTGGGTTTAAACTGACACAATAATCATGTTTTAAAGCACTTTTTGAAATGCCATGATTTTGATATGAAATCTGTTAAATTTATTATCCATGGTTAATTTTTGAAATTTTTTTTTATGATATATTTAGTACCACTTAAATTAAGAGATATTAAGGGTGCATCATGATAAGGCTCCATAATTATATTCCTAATTTTCTTATTGATATTCTTCAAGATCACTTCTGAACTATTTCCCTTACGTTCCCTTAAGGGGACTTATGCTCACCATTTCCTTGGATATATGTCTCCAGATTAAAAAATGTAGTAAATTCACTGAGTATAAATCCTTTATGAAGAATTTAATTTGGATTAAAATAATTTTTTAATGTTTTTGTCTATTTTTTTCTTATTTTACAATAAACCAAACTTTAAAAGATCCTTTATTTGTACATTGTATCTAAATTTAACGTAATAAAAAGGTTTGATTCTATAGTTTTTATAAATGGATTGTTTTTTTATTTGGTGAAATTAAGATTTGATATAATTAGGATGAAACTTAGATAAATTTAAAAATATAAGAAAATATCTTGGTGTCTCGGTGAAATATTAAGTAAGTGGTTTCTAATAAATGAAATTCATATCTAGATATGAAGAAGTGGGTGTGGCTGTGGAACAGATGTATCTAATGATGACAAAAAAAATTACACTTTGATCTTGAATTCAACAAGAATTGTTGCATGACAACGAGATTGGTTGCACTACTGGTTTGATGCTCCTGGGTGATATTTTTTTGTCAATGTCATGATTTTTGTGAACCATTGTGGGGATTAATAGGAAATATAATTATTGTTACATAACAAAATATTTAACAATGATGTTTTAAAACATAAAAGTTCCATTATAATTATATTATTATTAAAGAAACAAGTTTCCCACTATAGTTTTCTACTTTCATAAAATGGAGTAAACTTAGAGGAAACACGTAAATGGTGATAACAATGGACCATGCAATGAAACCCCTCTAATGGATGATGAAATGGAAAACTCAATGGGAATGATGAATCATCTAATTTGAGATATTATAAATAACATGAATCAATCCAATAGATATAATTTTACTCGAAGATAAAAACATTATGTTGAGTCTGGTATAAATCAATGACCACCATATTAGATTAGTCATACCTTACCATTTACTGATGAACAATTCATAAGATCTATAGAAAAGATCATTTATATACTCTATTTATTTAGAATAATAGAAAGTCACCATGGCTATGTACCTCGTAGAGGGAGAATCTAATAATTGGTGGAAACTGATTAAAAACAAAAATAGAACAAGAGAGATTGATTTTATGGATTGGTATGTGTTCATAGGAACCATTTAAAAAAATATTTCACCCATTCGATGTGAAATAAAATAGAGAATTAATTACTAGTGTTGAAGAAGAAGGGAAATGAATATGTGGGAATTTATGAGATAAGAATCACAAGTCATTCATGTAACTCTTCAATATTTGTCATGGATCCTCATAGAAAGCATGATAGATTCCTTTGGGTACAAACACAACATCTAAGGATGAGTTTATCCAATAAAAACTATGATAGCTATGAAGAGATACTGAGGAGTTCTATAAAGGCTGAACTAGAGTTTTGAGAGACACAATAGTATCATAGATTGATTGAAATGAATAGATCAATAAATCCAAGATTAAAAAGGAAATTCAATCCCATAGGATGATGAAATCATGTGAAACTTCCCACATTCAAAAAATTTGGGATGAAGAATTCATGGAACAACTTTCTTGGTAGTGGAAAATGTTACATGTGTGGAAGATATGTCCATACTTCTCAGAACTATCATTGTGAGGTGAATTCTCAACTTCTCAACACTAATGAAAAAGTCATTATGGTGAAGGCATAACCTAATGTAAAATGCTTCATGGGTGGATATCTTGGTAAATTTTTAGATCATTATCCAAATCAAAATAGAATTTAGTGGAATCAACATTAACCTCAACATAGGTCAAGGGGGAAAGGTTGGGATATTTCGATCACATTGGTAGAAGTTGAATCTCTAAATGATGTTATAGCAGGTACTCTCATTATTTATTCAATGATAGAAATTAATTTATTTAATTTAGATTCTACTCATCTCATTATTTCCACCATGTTTGAAATTAATATAGAATAAATCTTCAAACTATTGAAAGTAGAGTAATCAATCACAACCTCTACCGGGATTATTTGAGAATCAACATCATATAGGCCCTCTAGTATTCAATTTTGTGATCACAATCTCATCACAAATATAGTAGTCATTCCCATATTTTAATTCAACTATATACTATGGATGTATTATATCTCAATGTATAATTATTACAATAACTAAATAAATAAGGAAATCTCAATAGTATTGAATGCACAACATATAGTTGTTTTCAAAGGGGATACATCTTGATCTGAGATTTTTCTATAAGAACATCCCATATCCTTCTACATGAAAATTGTTGATGAAGATGGTGAAGGAAATTGGTGTATACAAATAGAAAATTCCCCCTTCATGGAGTAATTCATTAAAGTATTTTTTGAGGAGATATCTTTATGTCCCCTATAAATAGAGGAATAGTTCCCAATTGAACTAATTACAATATCAAATTCAAAATCAAAGAGCTCATATAGAATAGAAAATAGGGATCTAAAAGAATTAAATAAATATCTGAATTATATTTTTGATATGGGGTCTATCTGACCAATCATGTCTTCTTGGGGATCAAGTGTCTTCTTTTAGATGAATAAGGATGTATCAATTCATATATACACTAATTATATAGAACCTAATGGTAATATAATGAAGAACCTATATCCTATTTAAAATCATGATGATTTATTCCTCCATATTTGTTGGGATCAATTCTTCTCTAAGAATTATTTTTTATATGGTTAACAAAAATTGAGGATTATGAATGAAGATATTATGAATACATTCTTCTAATCAAGATATGGTCATTATGAGTTAGTTTTTATGCCTATAGTCTTGAATAATACCCATCCTATATTTATGGGTTTGATGAATAGAGACTTTAAGGAAATACTTTATACATTTGTTGTATTTTTAATTGATTATAGTATCATATATTCCAAATTTTTTGAGGAACATGAGGATCAATTATGGGTTATATTGAAAACTTTGAGGAAGGAAAGTCTATTTTGAATGTTCAAAAAATATTAATTTTTTCTAAAAAATGTTTCTTTCTTAGGGAAAATTGTAATAATGGAATGAATCTCAATTTATCATTCCAATACAAGGGTTTTGGTAGAGTTTACTCATCCTATAAAAGTTACTAAGATTCATAGTTTCCTTCGTTTAGCAGGATATTATAGGAGGTTTGTGAAAAACTATTCAATACATTCTAATGCACTAACCATGTTAACTCAAAAAGGGACCACATTCATCTAGATAAAGGAGTTTGAATAATTTTTCCTAGAGATGAATAAGATAATGTTTACTATACCTATGTTAACTCTACATATATTGTAGAAGGATTGGTTTTTTTAGATATGTATCTCTGAAAATTAGTCGGTGTTTTCTTATAAATCTTAATAATTGAAGTTTCATGAGAATAATTATCCTACGCATGATATGGGGATAACTATAGTTATTTTTTCTTAGATGATATAGAGACACTATTATTATTGGTAGAAATATAATATATACATAGAATTTAAATTTTTTAATTATATATTCACATAAAAGGAATTTCACACGAGACATAGGAGATAGTCGAGACTTCATAAAGACAATAAATGTTCAATTTATTATATACCTGGGAGATTAAACAAATTTTCTGATGCATTATGATAGAAATAACTTCTTGTTTTGTAAATGAAGAGATTCACGGAGACCCTTTAAACAAATATCAAGTAAAATTAGACATGAAAATCATAAGGGAAGGGACATCATCAACCCTATCCCAAATGATTTCTCAACCATCATTACTATAGAAGATTAAGAAATCATAAATGAAATATCATTTGTTACAGATAATATAGAGGCTATGGAGAATGGGAAATTTATTGACATCAATATTGATCAATGAGGTGTATTGGTATTTCATACAAGGCTATTTGATAAATCTAATCTATAAATAATGATTGATATGATCGATGAAGCTCGTAGATCTACATTATCAACACATCATGTAAGAACTATGATTTATAGGGACCTTCCTGATAATTATATGTGGGATAAAATGAAATGGTTTATTTATGTCTATAGTACAAAATTCATGATGTGTCAACAAGTGAAGGGAGATAAAAAACATACTCAGGAGTATTACAAAGACTACCCATACCAAAATGGATGTGGGAAAATATCACTATGGACTTTTTTTCTGATATTGTGAGGACATCTAAAGGAAACCATGTGATATGGGATATAGTGTATATTTTCACAAAGACTGCACATCTTATCACTATTCATGATGATTTCACTCCTAAAAAACTCACCAATACATACCTAAACTAAGTGGTGATGTTGCATGGGGTTCTAATTTTGAACATTTTTATCATGATAAAAGGTTCACATCAATATTGTGTATGAGTATTTAACATGTTCTAAATACTAAATTTAATTTTAATATGTCCTATCACCCCAAACTGATGGCCATTCTGAATGGAATACACATACACTTGAGGACTTGATGATATAATGATTAATTTAATTTAATGGTCAATGGGATAAAAATGTCCCCTTAGTTGAGTTCTCATACAACAATAACTTCTATTCATGAATTCAAATGGTAACCTATAAAGTTCAGTATGGCATGTTATATAGAAAAACATGTTGGGTTGAATTTGGTGGGAGAAAACTTCTTGGACATGATCTAATGAATGATATTATAAAAAATTATCATACATCCAACAACACATTATGTGTTCTCAGTGTCAATAGAAGATCTATGGTGAAAAAATATCAAAGGGACATTGAATTTTGTGTTGGTGAAAAATATTTCCTTCAAATGTCACCATGGAATAGAGTCATGTGGTTTGGAATGAAAGGGATGATTAGTCCTAGGTACACTATCCCCTATGAAATACATGATCATATAAGAGTATTTTTGTAACATCCCAGGTAAATAAATAATATTACATTCTATGTTTTATCAATATTTGTGAATAAATGTTAATATTACATTAAAGTAAATGTTATTCTCGATGGCGTACCCAATACGCAACAACGAGTTTCTTTGAAATGTTACGCCTAGCCGTTGTAATGGAGGGAATGAACAGAAATAACTAAAAAATTATTACATATGTTTGTTAAATACTTCTACATTTATCCAATAAATGTTAGAGGATTAAAATCCAAATGAATCCAATTTTAAGAATAAATACTCTAATATTTTTAAAAGATTGTGTTACCACCTTTTTGTGGAAAACCTTTATTAAATCTACATTTTGACAATTTTATAAGCTGTATTTTTCAAAATAAACATATTCTTTATGATTGGGACATTGAAATTTACATTAGATAATTTTTTGGTATTTTTCTGACAATGTTCATTTTTTAAATGAATAGTGAAAAATACTGCATTTTACATCAAAACTGCTTTTTCATATAACTTAATTATATGGTTATATTATCGTTATAATTGTTCTTAAAGTGTAATTTGAATATATTTTTACCATTTAATCCAATAGTGGTCATTAGGATTAATTTCACTCTATAATTGGGCATAAACTAATGCCAAAATTTTCATAGATATTGTTTCAAAAAAACCCGCTATTTGTTTTGACAACAGGAATTATTTTTAAATTAATTATTGCACTTTATGTGTTTGAAATTTGGTAAAATTTATTAAATATTTGGAATCAGAAGCCCCAAATTATTTAATCAAGACTCTATTGTTTTTTGACATTATGAATAGTAACGACGATAATTATCTTTAATTATCTTGATTAATTAGTAATCAGGTAGTTAAGGATAATAAAATAATATAATAATAAAAAAAAATGACCCCAATAAGTGTCCTAATACTACTGGTTGTGTCATGTCCGACCATGGGATTCCTTGTGACAAACTTGGGGACCCCATGGAATCACTTTTTTGTGATAATGACTTTTTATCTTTTTATTTTTTAAAGAAAGTTAAATATAACAAAGAATGTATCACCTGAGTAAAAAAATTTAATTTTGTCTAAATAAATGATCTATTATACTATAAATATTCATTGTAAAGATAAAAATATTTCATACATCATAGTTTTTTTTTGTAATTTTTAGACATTAAATAAATTAAATTATTTATGACATCATGATGATAAAACGATTACCTCATTAATAAAGGATTTAAATAAAATGAAAAGGTAATATTAAAACTATAACTTACACTTTTCAAAGACCTATTGTATTAGTATATTTCAAACCCTTACCACCTTATCCTCGAAATACATCAATGTGGGACCTTTAAAATCCAAAACTCATTTGAAAATAAAGTAACATTTTATACCTTTCCAAGAGTGCCCCTCCTCTCCTCTTATAAAATGCCCCCACCTCTACCACCTTACCCACACCTCTCAAGCCCTTAGCTCGTCCAACCCCTGATCATTTTGTCTCTCCAAATCCATATATTACTCCTAGAAGCCTCACTTTGGGCAGAAGTCTTCCCAAGGAAGCCTTTGAGCTCAAATCAAAGAGAGTTACCCGATTTTAAGGTAATGTCTTCACTTGTGTTCTTTTGTTTTATTTTTCTTCTCCAACCACCTAAACTATTTTTATTCATTTAATTTATAACAGATCCAGTATCTTAAATATACTAGTATTTTTTTATAATAAGTATTCGAGCTACACTTACACACACCTACATATAATGGTTAAAGAACATACTGTTTCTGTGGATGGTGAATTCCTGCCTCACGAAATGATGATTGTTCAATATTTTTTTAACACCTTCAAAGGTGGAAATTAAGATATCACTATATTTATATATGATATATAATATGTTTATGTTTTACTTAAGATTCTATATTTTTCATTTATGGCATACCTTTATGGTTTCCATTATGGTTAAACACGATATCTTCATTTTAGGAAGTGCGGACTACCGCCCCCTCAAAGTGATTTGATTCGTTAATACCATATGTGGTACGTTTAAAGGATATATTTAATGATATTATATATGATACCATACTGTAATTATAATAATATTATGTATCATTATGTTTTAATTCCATTAAATAAGAAATAGAAATGGAAGTAGCGTTCATGCGTACGTATGGCTTACCGTCTCCATGAACGATGTATTTCATTTATTACCTCTAAATGTTATGTAATATTATAATGTCATGTATATAATGGATATATATGATATATATGATATCTAAATAATGAATATAATTCTGGATATAATATATATTTTACCACATGAACAACTTGTAATTATAAAGAGTTTATTTTTGACTCAAGTAGCAATGATCTACAAAACGACCATTATTAACTTAAACAATTACATAGTGTTCATAGTATGGTAATAAGTGATATAAAAGGAATAATGAACTTGAAAAAGTTTCTTAAGAAAGTATAAATTAACTGAAGTTTATTATTCAGGAGGTTAAAGAATGATCGAGTCAAGTCGGACCCGAGGTAAGGGATCCTACCTCTCTCTTCCTTTTTAAGTACTCTCTTTTATGTCATTTCTTTTAAGATCATATTTCTTATGTTTGGGGATGTTATTTTATATTCCTCATTCTGTAATTTTTATGTTCATATTATGAGAGACCCTATTTGATCTCATAAATCCATTTTTGGATGTTTTGATTGGCACCGTTCGGCTGCTGAAATTTCGTAAGGGGCTCTTTATCTCACTTTGTGTTTTCGAGAGATTCATGCTACATTTTCCAATATTTCCTTTTGAGTGGTTTATGTACTGTCAATTATTCTACTATTTTTGTAACATACATTCTTCTATGAGTATTTACATCAATTTTGTATAGTCCTTCTTTCAGGGGGTGTACGTTTTGAAAGTTACCCAAATCGGTAAGGGAACCTTTCACCCTCCTCTTTTTAAAAGACTTCTTTTGTTATGTATTTTAATTTTCATATTATTATGTGGGGATATGTTCTTATATATCCTTATTTCCGTAAATTTTATGTCCAAGTGATGAGATACCCTTTATCTCTCTCATCAACACTTTTTCTGAAATTTTATGTGACGTCGTTAGGCTGTAAAGGGAACTTCTTAACCCAATTTCGATTTCTTTGGGTTCAACATGTAGTTATTAAATATGTCTTCCATTGAATTTGTGTGAATGACATTTGATTATTTTACACTTAATATCCACTTATATTGTGTGTATTTATATTTTTCACACATAATTATGAGATTGAATTATCCTTAATTTAATGATACCTTCTTAATAATGGATTTAATCTCATTTTACATTTCTGTTGAGAATTCATTGTTGTTATGCACCAGTTCACTCTTATACGGTGTGTATACTATCCTTTGGAATATTATATCATGAATACCTTGATTCTCATGATATTATAAAGTTTTTATTAAATGTTATTCCTCAATTATTGTATTCAAGTCTCTTTCATTTTTTTAAAAACCCTTTAACTAAAATATCGTTTTAAATGTTTTAATGATTTATTATTATAAATATTTCTCATTAATATCCATCTTTTCAAAATGGTTTTAAGGATTTATTTATATGGATATTAATGGTTTAAAATGTTAAAATCTTCAATGTGGTATGGGACACTTGTATTTAAAAATCTCTTTATTAAATGTTTTAAATGGTTTTGAAAATGGTTTTTAGAATGGATTCATTATTTCAATATCTTAAAATGTTATATTGTTATTGCAATGTGGGAATATTATCTTTCATTTTTGCTTAAGTTATGTTCAATGATTATGTTATGGTTCTTGGGAATTGTTATGAAGACGGGTGGTTCCGTGATAAACTAAGGGTGGGTGAGCCTGATATAGCTCTCCAATGCATTTGGTAACGCGAAGGAGTTAAACGTTAAGGTTTTTTCGAAAATATTTAGGGAATATATTGTGATGGGTATTCCAAACATAACCAAGAGGGTTACTCCCTACATAAGAATGTTATGAATGCCTCAAGTTACCTTTATGTCTTATGATTTCTATGATTTATTCATGATTTTATGAGGTATGTTAAAGTGTTTATGTTTTATGGGTAAAGTATTATTTAATTCTTATGTATATATGTACTCATGGTTCCTATCCATACTTTTTATAACCCTTACTGAGCTTTTTATGCTCATCCCATGTTTTTGGAATGTTTTTCACAGGTCAAGGGAATGGTACATAATATGATGATATTGTTAAGGAAGTGTCAAGAAAGAATCCATGTTTTATTTTAAATATGTATCTATTGATGGGAAAAATGAATACTATCTTTTATGTAACCACTTTGTTTAAATTTGGAATGTAATAAAATTTTATTATCTAATTATCTAAAACTCTAAACATGAAAATATCCTCAATGTGAACTCTTTTAATAACTCAAGATTAAGTAAGGTTTATGGTTGGGGCCTTATAAGTTTCATATCTTATTTCACTTCAACCAAAAATATCTCATGTTTAGGATGTATTCCATTTATCTCTCTTGAGAAAGTGAATACCTAATCCCTCACATTTACTCAATCTTATACTGGTAAAACATAAAATTTACATCTCTTATGAGGAGAAGCTGGTGGATATCTTGTACAATATATATAAGATTCTATGAAATAACACTAACTCACTCATCAATGTGATTTAGAGGAACCATATATATGAAGAAGCGGCATGGAAAATAAGGTAGAAAATGATACAAAAACACCAACACCTTTTTTCAACTGATAGAATGAGTTGAAATTTTGGGGATGAAAATTCTTATGGGGGGAATAATGTAATGACCTGAAATTTTTACATGATATTTGTTTCTTGAGAAATTTTGTGTTATATTGTGTCTTACACACCAAATTTTTTTTTCATATTAATGTAGTGAGTATAAATTGAAATGTGACCATTATTCTTTGATCATTTTTTGACCATTAATCAATATAAGTACTACAAACTATACACTTGATAAAAATGTTAATGTTATAATTTGTGAGTAAAAATGATAAATAATAAAAAATTCATAATGGAGAAACAATGGACTCAACGAGAAGAGTCATTCCATATGAGGCCCATTTTTCAAATATGGGGAGGAAAGTGACATCATTGTGGTTTTATCTTGACCACAACCATTACTAGATTAAATAATTTCTGTTAGAATGTAATCTCATACATGATATGTTTCTGTTAGTAGAAATTACCACTCTAGTGATATTAGTCGAGACTCACCAAAAATCTATCACCATCAAATATGTAACCCTTAGGTTGTATGTGGGTGTTATAATGGATTATGTGTCTAGAACCTAGTTACATAATTTTAAATTCTCATGTATAAATAATGTTTTTATTTTATAAATTCTATTTTAATAATAGTTTTTCTTAATAACAATGAGATGAAATTTGATAAATTGATTTTTCTGAATGAAAATGTACTTTCCCGAAAAAATATAGATATTTATCATAAACTAATATATAAATAATTATTATTATTTTAATGAAATAATAAGATAAAATCACTCATTTATAAATATAAAATATAAAAAAATTTAAGTGTGAAATTTTAGTATGCATTTTCAATGCGCAATTATTTTTAATAAATAAAATTTTAAAAAAAATTAAAAATTTCATATTTAAAAAATTATTTAGATAAAATAAATATGGTTTTTTAAATAATCAGCCAAAAATTAGGTTATGGTGAATTTATGAAAATTTTCTAAAATATCTTATTTTTCATGAACAATAATAATAATGATTGAGTTTTTATCAGTATGTTTAACGACATCCTAATTATGTAATAATGATGTAATAACTTATCATCCATAATAAAATACCTATATTTATATTATTTTACTAATATCATTTATTTTAGTACATTTAAAAAAATATAAATCAATAATTTACTTTTCAAATTATAAAATGGAATCTTTAACATTAAAAACATTATTTTTTGGGAAATGTTACTTTTCAATTCCAAAAAAAGTAAAATAAAATTATGGAATAGTATTTTACATTAAAAATAATATTTCAAATGATTCCACTACCTTTGGAAAATAAAATGGTCATTACTATGATTTTAAATTTTTCATAACATAGTTTTCCAAGGACAATATTTGGAAATTAATAAACAAATTCTCCACATTTTCTAAAAATACACGCCCATCTATCCATTTCCCATCACTATCAATCAATAATACATAATTTACTCATAGTTTTACTTCCAAATGAGTCCTCAAAATGTTTTCTCAAGGCTTTATGGTCCCAATAATAATTGTTTAAGAATATCTCTCCAAGGAAAGGGAAATATCCACTTCTCTTCACTATTCATGTTGCCTATTTGTGTGGTATGTATTATTATTTCAAAAATAACTTATTTTTACCACTTTATTTTTTATATGTTATATAATGATATTATTTTATAAATTTTAGAACATTGGTCCCTCACATTTTACCACTTTAAAACCATTTTTTATACTCATTATTCTTTCATATTTACATCTCAAATATTCTTTTTCCTCCTCATAAAATTATCTTATATTTTCATTTTTTTGAATACCGAAACACATTTATTTTCTATGTTTATTCAAATATGTGTAAAAATGAGATATTTTATGGTGGAATTAATATAAATAAATCATGAATTCCTTTTTCTTGGGTTGAAAATTATATAATATTCAGTTTTAATCACTTTTTAAATTCAATTATTTTGATATGAAACATATTAATTTTATTCAACCAGGTAATTTAAGAAACGTTTTTATGATATATCCCACTAAAATTAATTAATATATATGAATGTTGTGCCCCTATATAACACTAATACATTGAGTAAATAATTTAATCTCTATAGATGACATGTTTTATGACACTATGGTGAATAATCCTAGTAATGTTTATGACACCTTGGTGATAATCTTATGTGCTATTCATATCAATGTCTCAACGAAATGCTTTATAAAAAATTTCAAGTTTTAATTAACTAAATTTTTATTATGATATGACTCATGTTCCCTTTCACATTATATAAGGATATTCCTTATGTTCTTGTTATTATTCCTCAAAAACCATTATATATTACTTTCCCTTTATTTCCCTTACTGAGCCTTATTCTCACTCTTTCCTTTTATGTGTGTCCCCAAGTTATGAGATGTAGTAAATATACTTAGGAAGAATACATTATAAATCCATTCAAGTATACTATAATTATGTTTAAAATTATTATGTATTATGAAACTATTTTCCAAGAAAATGACCATTAAAAGAACATATATATTTACAATGTAATGAAATGATATATAATTAAATGTCATCATTCCATATATTTGGTCATATAGGTCTTCAATTCTCAAAAGGGGTAATTTTTTATTATTAAGGTATGGTTCATGAAATGATAATCTATGAAAATATTTAATCTTTGATCCATGTTTTTCATGAACAACACTACTAATTACTAGGGGCAAATTGGGTCTAATAAAACTCTTCTCTTAAACATCCTCTAGTTGCAAGCACTGCTCTTAGAGCTCAGTTGGTGCTATCTTATTATGAGGCAGAATATATAAATGTTTTTAGGTGTTAGAAGTCAACAGAAAACTCCATTTCCCACCTCAGAGGTAGTCCCATAATATCCTCAAGAAATATGTCTATAAAATCATCCATGGATGAAATAATCTAGATTTCTAAATATCATGATGCACCGAGGGTTATACTAACCAATTTATGTGTTATGTGATGTACCCCCTGGTTAATGAAGCCACTCGTGTTGATATTAGGTCTCTCTTTCCCACAAAGGATAATCTAATTACATTAGCATGTAGGAATATGGCTCATCTATAATGAAAATAAATTTGGTCTCAGACCATATACAAAAAATATATACCCAATATGAAATTATAGAGTTCCATCAGGAATAGAAAAGGGTTTCACATGAACATATATCCAAAAAGGGATTTCTCAAACATTAGGTAGATAAATGATATAGAATAATTCTTCCTCATATGAAGATGAAGATGGAGTTTCTTGGTTGAAACCACAACTGGTGCTCCATCTCTTGAACCAGGAGTAATGAGATGATAGAATGACTCAAAATTTTGTCTAATAATAATGAGGAAAAAGTATAACAAATACATATTGTACCTCCAGTAATCTCGTGTGTCACTAGGTTATAAGTGTCCATAGAATGGAGCAATTCACTACCCCAACCGGTAGCTCCATGAGCCTGCTGTGGTCATCCTGGTGGCGGAGGAGGAGGAATTTTCTCATAGAATCATCCACCACCCACAAGGTTCCTCCTCATAAAGTTACATTTTATCTTTTTCCATCTTCACAACAATGTGGGCCACCCTCCCCTTTCTTTCGTGATCTGTGATCACGGAACTGCCTCTGTCGTGGTAGCACATCTATTATCTTCTTTCACTCCTCAACAATCATGTTCAGACATTCAAGTTCCATATGAAAATGACCACCTCAAACATTTCACGTACCTTATTTGGGAATCCATGTATTTCTTTGCTACCACTGACTACATGAAAGATCCTAATCAGGGTAATATATCGCACACCAATATCATACTGATTGTTTTCTACAAGCTAATAATGATGACATGGCTACATGATTCTCATTTCCAGCTCCATCCACCTATCATCCCTCTAACCGAAAACACATTGTCAAAATTTTATAATTTTAAACCTTACCGTTGTTGTAAATTCACATGGTTGCCACACTGTAATAGATCTCTCTATGGAGTCCCTTCTCAAATATCCATTCTTAGACGTATCCATCCCAGATATTGTCAATGGAATACCATGTATGTTCTGTGAACCTCATTGCATACTCATCCGCAATCATCTCTCTCTTCCACAACTCTATAATTTAGCACAAGTGGAATGGGTAGTACTCCCCATGGATCAACTGCTGTATGTCGTTCCATGAGAGTGTTGACTCATCCTGCATCTTGGTAACATTACTCCACCAGTGCCAAGATACTACATGGAAAATTCTAGCTACCATCGCAACCACTAGACCTGTCACTATCTATATAAGACTTAAAACATGGAAAACAAACTCTATATTAGCCTTATAAACATAGGGATCAGGGTCAACGTGGAACGTCATCGGACTATAGTGTTTTAATTCATAGAGTGAACTATGCCTACATGCATACTCATAATTATCTTTGTTTGTGATATATTACTCAACTGGTGTGGGTGATACTATATATATATATAGAAAATTGATATCGGTGGATGGACCTAACAATGAAACCTCATCACTCAATAGATCTTCATTGTGATTCAGAACTGGTAACCTGAATGGTTTTCATCGTAGAGGCATCCTTAAAATTTAATCAGAATGTATGATGGTCAGATGAGAACATATATATGTATATATATAAAATGTAGATCATACTCATGAATGAAATTGAATGACTAAATCCTATATAATTATATGTACAATTTATCCTTATAACCAATATATCTTTTTTTTCAAGTTGGAAAGTTGTTATTGAAGGTCCTGTTGAAGGGATATGTCGGCTGACCATATCATCACTAGGTTCTCGGACCAGAACAACACACATTAGACACCTCAACATTTTTCCCTATATCCCAACCAAATACTCATTAGAGTAATAATACAAAAAAAATCATAAGGATCAAATTACCTCTGCTACCAATCTATTATGACCCGACCCAAACCAGGGCTTGACCCACAACTAACCCAAGACCACCTCCACAGGTTAGGGTTGGTGACAAGCACTAAAAGGAATATCTTAAATGGGATGCATTTGTATGATGTATTTCTAAACACACACATGATCCTCTAAATGTATAATTTAATAGGAAAAAGAATAAAAATACGAAATATCTACTATGTAATAAAGCATGAAAACTACTAGGATGTACTAGAGTACAATAGTGTAAATTGAAATGTAAAGGGGAAAAACACATACAACCCAAAAGAAATCCCAACATGATTAAAATGGAATGTAAAAGTGTTGAAATTCACACATATTTATATACATTCTCTGACCACTATACATAATCCAATGCACCAGGCATCCCTAAGCTCCACAACAGTCACCTCCAACCTATGTTCTATCTTCATAAGAAACATCACTAATTGGAAACACATCTTGTGTAGGTAAGTAAATACATAACAGGTAAGACACACCAAATTTCATATGGGTAAGAAATAAGATACACAAAAGAAATAGATTTTAATATAGTAAATATCTCACCCCAAAGCAAGGAAGAAACCACGTCTAACCATAGGGAGCTCAAAGCATTATGTAGGTGGAATAGTGTTCCAACTTTACCACCCATAATGAGATAGTAATAAAACATAACAACATGGATATATACATATAAATATATATTCTAAAACTAATGAAAACCAAATTAGAGAGAATGGTGATCTCCATATTATATCCCATTATAGATTGTCATCTTTTCTAGTAGTCCCTAAAAATTATTTTCATATCGCTCATCTGTCCAAAATAAAACATCCAAGTTATGTAACACCTATACACTATGACACATAGTATAGGTAAAACAATATATAGATATATGACCCATTACATGGTAAAATAGGAGGGTGACACTAAATAGTTGATAGAGGAACCATTCCCATCCCAACAAGAGGGTTCCACATAATTGTAAATGTTAGAGGACCCACGCCTAGCCCACCTTAAGGGTCCCACTCTATATATCAGTAGAGAACCCAGTACCATCCAAGTTGATTTATTCAAATATAGTAGTTATGGACCCATTCCAGGATACAATTACACAATTCCACATAGATAATAGATAGAGTCTCCATGAATATCCTTGATCGAGGTTTTCACTTTAGTTTTCTAGGAACCCTAACCTGATTCTGTAGGATAGTGCCACTTGGTGAATTATTAGAGGAATCGTGCCTTATCCTCGTAGAAGGGTGCCACTATAAAATACATTAAAGGACCCATAAAATACCCAATATGAGGGTTCCACTCAGAAAGTTTATATATGAAACATTTCATAACCCATATAAGGTTTCCATGGTACATTTTGTAGAGGACCCATGCCCTATCCAGCCAGAGGGTTCCACTATAAAAGCTGCCAATGAACCTAGAATATCACTACCAACATCGAGCACTACTTATATAAGAATACTTCTCAAAAAAATCTTGTATGATATCTAAAAATAAATTATAGTTTCCACCACCATTTTTTATGAGGAAATACAATATGTATAGGAAACTCTCAAGATGAAATTCGATTAAAAAAAGAGATACGAGAGGTTGCAGTTTCATAATAAGGAAGCAAGGGGTGCACGGTGTGTGTGGGGACCCACATAGATTTTCATCCCACTCCATTGTATTTCCATGTCTTACAAGGTACATAAATCACTTCTATGTGAACAGACGTATTTTGTAGAGGATCTATATAGTATGTTTGATCCACCTAGGGAAATACCCATTCTCTTTGTCCATGTCCATGTACTATGGAACATGATGTGTGATTGGAAGTTCCATTGAACTTCATTATATGGTGTGTGCCTAACCATTTCCTTTCATGTAGGGTATTTTCATTGTGATCCACCACACATCATGTCCACCTGGGGAGGGATACATGGTGTTTGGGTGGGTTACATGTCGTGTCATCCTTATCCCATTTCCAAAACCCAGCTGCTACAACCTATTGGTCAGATGTCATGTGTTCTTCCAAACTACATGTCATATAGTGGGGATTTTCCTATAAAATCATATCTGAACTCCAAAATATGAATCCAATAGTTTTTCAAATTATATGGCATCATCTTTCCCTAAGATTTATTTATGTACATCAGGATATAGATTTCTACCCCTTGGAGGGTCAGAATCTTACTCAGGTTCTTTTCGCAATCCTCTTACACATTGAACCACACCAAACCATCACCATCATTGTTGATTTGGATTATGATACTTAAATTGTGCACCTGAAACTCAAAAAAACCCTTAATTTGATCCATAATTCTATTTTACATTTATCATACACAATTCCATTGTGATCATATGGGTCTTATTCAACTAAATAACACTAGAAAATGTCAGTCAAGGGCCCTGTAAGTCAATCAGTAAAGAAGAAAAATTATCATGTGTGAAAAGTATACAAAACAAAGGGTTAATAATCATTTTCATAGGACTCGTGGCTTGTAAACATGAATAGATATATCCTGGGGATGAAAAAATTAATAATCAAATTAATATGGTACATGGGAACATAAAATTGTCCACAATTGATGAAAATCAACGAAAATGATTGATATTGGTAAAACAATTAATCCAATGAGGTAGAATCAAAAAATGATTAGCTCTACTAAGATATTGTATCTTCTTCTGTCATGGAACATGCTCACTATTATTTATATGAGTCTTTTAATTCTATTCACTTTGATATGCTTTAATCCAGATATATATTCTAATTATATGCAATTTTCCAATGGAAGGAGATGAAGAACACTCTAAATTTATCCTAGGGTTTATGCAGCTAACCCTGTTGAATTTCAATAATGGTGGATTTATAGTATTTATATTAGGTTTATTTTATTAAAATCATTAAATTTAATTATTTATATTAACTCAACTCACCAATCAATAGTTTTTATTTTAGAAAACATTGGGTTAACCTATTTTACGTCCTACAAAGGGTAAACACCGTGTTCAGTACTTAACCATGTTCTTAGTTTTTTGATCCATGATTTATTTTAATAGTCATCACATTTTATTTAAGAAACTAAAAATATGAATTATAAAATATATTTTATATTTTATTAAATTATTTATGAGAACACTGGGAATCAGAATCACATGTTGTTTCATTTCCTAGCTCCAAAAATTTATCAAAAAATATTTCAATGTATTATAAGGAAAACATTGGGTCTCTATAAAGGTACTACATGAAACCATACCACCTATTTAAGGCTTATAAAGTCAATATGATTGCAATATTAATATTATATGATCATGATAAAGTGTTCTAACATTTTAAAGTGATCGAATACAACCCATATATCATTATTCCCTATAGATTCTTCGGGGAGTCGGATGAGAAAATACATAGTGATGTTTTCCTATTTAAATGATGGTATAAGGAATGAATGTGACATACTCTTTTAATTTTTTCTCACAACATTAACATTATCACATACCATTCATCGACATACTAACTCAAAGAAATCTCTATTTATTCCCTACAATGATAAATAATCATTAAAATATCAATATATATTCATTCTTCCAAGATAAATAATTAAGGAATAACATTGAGATTTCTATAATAACTCTTTCATATATGGTGTTGATTTAACACATACATAGTTCTAGAACATTATCATTACACCATGATCAAGGTTATACATATGAACATTTATAACGTTCCTTTAGATCTCCACATCTTCCTTTTTTTCCTCATTAGTCTTCACAAGGATCAATGGTTGAAGTTTCAATTGATAAGGATTACATCTCTCCCATTTAATTATGATTTTCTAAGACATACATTTAAAATCTATAAATATTTTCTACTGTGTGGTCCTCATCATGGATATTCTAGCATAATCATTTCGACTCAAAGCATCGGCATCCTTGTTTGCCTTCCAAGGGTGGCAATGTATTGAGAAATCATAATATTTAATCACCTCTAACCATATTCTATAGAACATATCATCTCCTTCTACGTGAATATATACATTTTACTTTTTTGATCAGTATATGTGTCGCAAATTCCACTATAAATATAATGCATGTCTATATTTAATAAAAAATTACTATATATAACTCCAAATAATGAGTTGGGTAATTTTTACTGTAATCCTTCGAATTCCATCAGGGATAATATATATCCATACGATTTTTCATAATATCACATACCACTCCCTTATTATATGAATTAATGTAGATTAAGAGCCCTTTAACACTCTACGATAATATAAGCATGATTTTTCTGATTTTTGTTCTCTTTATTTCCTTGAAATTTTCCTCACACACATCTATCTAGAGGAACTTGGCTCCCTTCTGTGTCAACATGATCAGCGGATTAGATAGGAATGATAAATCTTCCAAAAATCACCAATAACATCCATATATAACATGAAGACTCTATATATTAGTCTCCATAGTTTCTTTATGCCAATGATCAATGGCCTTCATCTTTGAGGGATCCATAAATATACCCTCTAGAGATATTATATAACCAAAAAATTAATGAGTTTGATTCCAAAACTCATACATTGGAAATAATTATTTCAACATATATTTTATCAAGGTATATAGTACAACCCATATGTGATCTTCAAACATGCCCTTTATTTTTAGATATATAAGAATATCAAGTACAAAGACAACCATTTACAAATCAAAGTAATATCAAAATAATTGATTCATTAAATCATTGATTATGGACTACGAGTTAGTAATATTGAATGGAATCACTATTTATTTAAATTTTTTATACCTTGTGTGGAATAATACCTTGGTTATATCCTTGTTATTGACCCTTAATTGATGATATTAAAAATATTTTTCAAAATTATAAAAGTATTGTGCTTTCCACAGTTGTTCAAAAAGTCATAAATACGGGGTTGAAGATACTTGTTATTGATTGTGCTCTTATTCACCTATTGATAATAAATATAATGTATCATAAATATGTATTTCACTTGGAAAAATATAATGGGATCACCTCCAAGTGACATATTTCGGTGATTTAGTCCCTTTTCAATATTATCTTATAGTTTCTTACTTAATTATTTCAACTCAATCGAGGCCATTCTATAGAGAGTATTTGAAAAAGTCATGGGATCGTGGATGTTTTCTGTTGAGAAATAGAAATAAAAATTTGGTTGAAGGGTAGGAACTCTTCTAGAACATCATAAATAACCACCCTAAAATATTCATATCATTTATTTAATGTTTCTCCCCAAACATCTTGGATAATAACAAATATTTATTAGGAGTCAAAACCCATAAAATTGATGTGATTTCCATTAGACATTGATATTTATTATTTCACTTATGGAACAACATAGTTCAGTATATAATATTAAATGTGAATTCCCTTCCATGTAAATTTATGTGGTAATTATTTAGATAAATCCAATACATGCTAAAGATAACATCAAATTCTACCAGAGTAATACTGACATTATTTACAGGAAACATATACCCAAAAACATAAACATAGGGGAATTATATTTTTAAGATATATCCATAAACCCATTAGTGGTTTTCACAACTAATTATACATAAATTATTTTGGGTGGAATATTTAAAACCATAAAAGATTCATTAGATAATAATGAATTGGTATATCCACTATCAAATAATACATTAGTTATTCTGGAGTGAATGATATGTTTAACATTGACCACATTATTAATTATCCCATTGTCATAAAGAGTGATAACATGATATTTCCTCTTTTCCCTCAGTTTAAAAGGTTTCAAACATCAATAATAATATATAATATTTGGATATGGGAAATATTCATAATATTACACATACTCCTTTCATTTGAAACACATGAGTATTGGTGAATCATTCTGTGGATCATTCTCTCTATTCACATCATTATCTAAATTTTTCACATCATATCGATAGTCAATTTTCTGATGACCTTACTACCCACATAGAAACATTTTATGATTCCACTTAAGTTAATTTCCTCCATTTTACTTCCAATACTTTTATCATAAATGAAATATCATCTTATTCTCTCCATGGGGTTTAAAATTATATTCAATTATATATTTAAATTATAATAAAAACCATAATATTGATACACAACTCAATGCACTATTTCAACCATTATATCACACAGAATGATTTCTTCATAGCTACTAAATTCTCTTATGGATATCACCCATCAGAGACAAGGTTTTATTCCACTAATGAAATGATCAAACTTATATTTAGGTTGTATTAAAATAATATTAGTGTAAATCACCGGACATGTAAAATTTGACTCATTGGTACAAACAGATTCATTATCCTTTTTATTCATATCCACTAACTCCTTTTATATCCTTATATAATGAATAATAGGAATGTAATTAATCAAAAATATCATCCTAAACTCCTCATAATCCCTAGTGTCAATTTCATCTTGTTTTATTATATTATATATATGATTCCATGATTGATCTGATTTACCTTACATATTATAGATATTGAAAATGAATTTTGAATTCATATAACACTTGAGGTTAGAAGATATATTTTCTGTTGTTTTGATCAATTTATCCACAATAAGTGGATCATAATACATACTAAAATATGGTGGATGTTACCTCTTGATGGGGTCAATAGATTGTTTTTACCACTATTTCTCACTTCTAAGTCCATAACTATTCATAGACCGATAGATTTTTGTGAGTTTAGAAACAATATTTTTCATTCCAACTTCCATAAAATTCATTTTATTAGGAGGGAAATCATTTAATTAACCATCACATTCATTATTATCAATATTGTATCGGGATATATTCATTGACTAGAACCAAATAATCATAGTGTGTGAAACACTAATCATAATGGGAAAACACATAGTCCTCAAAAATCATTTAGGATATCTAAATCAGTTAAATTTATTTTATATCAATGAAACCTTAGGGATAACCTTTATCATCCATGATCATCATATATTTTAATAATTTATATTTTTTTGTAAATTAAATGTGACCTAACCAAATAATTTCTCTCTGGAGTGTCAACCCATGTGCGTTGTAAGGATCGTTATCATGTACTTGGTAATGCTCAATTTAATTCTAGCATTCCTTTTTCATAACTATTACTCCTAGGTGCATCTATTCTAAAAACTCATTCATGTTTATAAACCATTTAGGGATTTATTTCTATTTATAAAACAAAATATATTTCTTACCAAACATTTTGATGTTACCCAATAATTTGGAATATCCTAAGGTTTCTCACAAGATATTTCTCATCCACGTTTCCAAAAAATAATTAATCATTTCGTCTAATACCTACTATAATGAAATAAGGTATTTGTACAAATATATTAAACCATTTTTTATGAAAATTAACTACATTAAACAAACACACACCTAAGGATCAAAATTTTATAGTGCCTTTCGATCCATGGAAACATAAAAAATGGGTTCATAGGTTAACTAAATAATCCCCCAATAATGTCCTCATTAATAGTACCCTTCATAGACAAATAATATATTATAATTTTTCATCTTAACGCAATGAAAATAACTATCATAATGGTTGATATCAAATGATTAGTAAGGGTAATCCATAGTAATATGTAAACCTAACATGAATAGAAGGGTATGATAACATTAGCATAACATTTGAAAACCATACCGCATATATCAAAGATAATAAACATGGGAAATGTAATTTAGAGTTATGATTTATATGACATGAATAACAAGTGAATCAAATAAAATGTTATAAGAGTGGATAATAATGGAATAAGACTTTATATTTTGGAATACAAAAAGAATACATAATCATTTACCTAGTATTTAATGTCTCTTTGCTGATACTGTCATAGTTTAATGGGTTCACTCACCAAAAAATCATAGTTTAAAGGACCGCTCCCAAAACTATCATAATACATATAGTCCCTTTGTAAACTATGTCCACAACCCCATTCCATTCTTATTTAGAAATCGGGATTTCAATATTTAACCAATTTACAGAAGATAGATATAGGTCCCACCCATCACTTAATTAAATGCATAAAAATGTATACCACAAGATTATAAAGAATTCATCATATTAGAAACCATAAAAAGAGTTGGGTTTCATAAACATTCAGTATAACATAAACTATGTAAAATAATCATATTTTATAATCATTTCCTCGTTTCATCATAGCATAACCCGAAAAGAATCCAGTTTCATAATCATTTTCTCATTGTATAACTTGAGGAAGAGAAGTGGGTTTTATAAAAATATATCCTTCATAAAAATAAAATATATAGAGAAAGATTTCATATGGTATCACCAAAACATTTTCCAATAACTAATTAAGTAACTTCAAACGATTTAATCATAGATGGAAAACAATATTGAATGAAAAATATAGTGAAACATTTCTTGGGGGTATGATCTTTTCATTGTAAATCATTATTTTAAAATTAAAATTTCATAATAAAATGTTTGAAATAATTCTCACTTAAAATCACAATAAAAAATATAAAAAATTCTTCAAATAAAATAATGATCATGAAATCGGGAAATTATATTCCAATTATACATGCTAAAATAAATTTTAATTTAACATTTTCTATAAAACAAAAATAATCCTCATTTTAAATTATGAAATGAAGATTCATTTCATGATATTTTTTAAAAAGTATAAAATGGGTTAAATATTATTTAATAATTAAATTTTATAATTTTGAAAATATATTTGAAAAAATTTTATGATAAAATGGTTTTAGAGGACAAAAAATTATTTTCAATGAAGGAGAGGAAAAAATAATATTTTTCATAAAAATAGTATTTTGGTCTATTGAGTACATAAATAGAGGGAAATGAAGAGAAAAAATGTAGTCTCATGTTATAAAATAAGTGTAAGAAAGTTAAAAATATTCATGAGAGATGGATAGTAATATATTATCATCAGAATCATAATTATAAATAATCTAGATAATTGGTGAGATTATAACATAAAATATTTACTACTTTGGTATCTTTTTATTTTTATATACCATTAAAGATTAACATAAAATTAAACATAAAATATAATTAAAATTAAAATATTCAGGATTTGTCGTATAAATGTTTATTTATAAGCACATTATAAAATAAAATAGGTATATAACATAACATGTGTCTCAAACAATGAAAATAGAAAAAAAATCTCATAATAAAATTCTTAGCATCAATCATAGAAGTTAAAAAATCCTATATAATAAATATAATGTTATTATTAAAGTATTATAGAACTATAAATATATATAAAAAACAATATATTATTTACCTATTACCTTTTATTACCCATTTTTTTAATAATTGCATGTTAAATCCACATTTCTAGAGATAATTGCCTAGTTTTTCCTATAATTTTTTATTTTATTTTACTATTTAATTTATGATGGTTCTAAAATCACCTAAAATTTAACCATGATTTAAATAACAAATATATTATGTTTCTATTTTTTATAGTAATTTATAATTGTTTGTGATAGAAAATGAAATACATTATTCATAGAGATAGTATGTCATATGTATGCTTGGATGTTGTTTATATTTCCATGACAGTTGAAGAAAAATATATGTAAATAATATATTTATATTATATAAAAATAGATATTTTATATATAACTATATATTAAATAAATCATTCGATTTTTACCATCCATGTAAAACATATGTGAGAAACACATCACGTCAATTCTCGAGGTGGTAGTCCACCATACAGACGAATGACATTATCATATTATCAATGAAATAGAAATTAAAAAAATGAATGTATGGTAATATATTTAAAAAAGTATATTTATGTTTAAAAAATAATATATATATATATATAGAGAGAGAGTTTTCATACAAACCATTTTATACAACCATGATAGGTGTTGATGAAAAATAGGTAACATTAGTTCGTGAGCAGGTAGTCCTCTGTACACCTGACCAAACCATTCATTCCCCGATTGAGGGAAAAGGGGATATGAATATGTAATTCCATTAAAATTAAAAAATATCAGAATATTTAATGTACTAATTTTATTATATCATTAGGGAATTCTATAAATCAGAGTCCGTGGAGGAAGAAATTAAATTAAAAATAAAGTTGAATAATGTTACCTCTTCTTACAATAACCTCCTTGGGATTGAACCAAATAAATTCTAGGATGTATTTATAATAAAAATAAGTCTTATGTAATGATATTAGTTAATTAAGCATATTATTTTCTTATTAATTGGATTAATCAAAGGGTTTTGGAATTTTTAAAATGAGATGAAATGGGGTTGCCTCTTATAACTGAGGTTAGTGGAATATTTTTAATTCGTGAAAAGGAACAGGTGTTCCAACATTTTTTTCATTCAAAAATCATCCCAAATAGTCCATTAAATATTATATAATATATATGGTTTGATTATATATAGTTTATGGGAGTGGTAAAATTATTTGGTCATTTTTAACCTCAATGTTTTTTTGTTTATTCTCCCATGAACCCAATTTTTACCTTAACCAAAGTATATATTTTTTTCTATTTTACTACTCATAATGGTAATTAGACCATATATTATAATACTGATTATTTTTAATATATATATATATATATATATATCCAGTCCATATTTTTAAATTCTAATAAAAAAAGTGTAAATTTAAAATTTAAAATTAAACATACAGTTGTGATGAGAAAATGATTCTCCAAATAGAAAATTTTGGAATGATTAAAATGTTTTTATATAAAAAACATTAATATTATTAAAATCAAATAAATTATATTAATAGATATATAATTGAAATAATTTTTTATTTAAACCCATTTTAATACAAAATTTACCCTTATAAATTATTTATATTTATAATTAATGTTTAATAAATAATTATTTTCAATATTAATTAAAAATTAAATATTTTAAAAAATATCTAAAAATTCACTAGGGTGTAATTTTGATAAGATGACTTAAAAAATCTTGTTTTAATTTATTTTTATAACGGTTTCAAAGATTAATTTTTTATTTTTCATATAAATAAATGTAATTTTTAAGAAAATATTATTTTTGAAACAAAAAATGACATTACAAAAAATTATATATATTATTGTAAATATGATTAATTTTTATAATACCATTATAGATAAATTTTATAATTTTTTTATTCATATTTGTTAATCAAAATTTAATGGATTGTTAAGGATGATTGTTTTTAAATATTAATATTAATATAATGTCATTATTTGTTAAAACACAATGTTGCATGTAACACAAACTATCAAATAAATATAATTTATAAAAAAAATTATATTCATAAAAACAAAACATTGTAAAACTCTCTAAAATCTAAATTTATATTAACCATACCAAAATACCAACTATGAATACCTAAACCCAAACTCATAAATTAAATGCTAAAACATATTCTTTATATACTGGTCTTATTATTAACGAATGTTTACCAATTTAAAACATCTATAAATATAGTATCAATAAGAAAACATTTATCTAGTTATATATAAATGGTTTTAAAGAATATTAATCCTGAATCATACTATAAAATTGAGTCACAATAAAATAAACCAGCCATAAGAGTGTGAGAAAATATATAATCAATCATTTGACATAAGATCTTTTCATAATCATGATACAAAATTTCATGATAAACAAATTATCATGGATAATGATATTTTTGTTATTTATCACTAAAAATACTACAATGGATAATAGATACCCATGTTTTATTGGTTTCACTCTCCATTCCCATCATTTTGTTAGTTAATTTTCAGTTCTAATACTATCATAGTCAATATAGTAACTTATTAAACATGATTTACTTCAAACTCAATTTCGTATTATCTCGTGATTCATTGGAGGGATATATAATTTTAAAAGATCTTATCACATAATTTAAACCATACATAAGTTCCATATTTTATAATATAAACATTCATCATGAAATAATCAATGGAAAAGTAATAGTTCACAAAAATAATTTATCACCACTTAATTAACCCATAGAAAAATAATAGGTTTCTTTGAATCATTCTTAAATCATAATCATAATAAAAAATAAAAAATAAAAAATGTGGATGGTATAATAAGATCATATAACTAGTTAAGAATAAAAAATCCTTAAAGTATTGTGACATATATGAAAAATATCATTTATAAAATAATATGAAGTATACTTTGGAAATCAAGAGACAACATAAATTTTTATTTAGGTAACATTTAAAAAAAACTCGAAATTCATTGAAATGTTTTATTATGTTAAAAAATCATATAATATTACAATTTTGGGTTAATTAACAAGGAATTATATTATATTAGGAAAAGAAATTTGTGTTTTATTTGTTAAAATAGAACAATATTATAACACTTTTATAAAAATTCAAAAGTAAATGTTACAAAAAATGATTAAAAATATTAATATTAATAATTTGTAAATAAATTCAATGATATTAAATTAACCATCCTAAAAATATAATTACAGAATAAATTATATTCCATACATTATTTTTATGAACATGGAAAATGTAAAAAATGATTTTCATCCCAGAAAAAGACATAATGTCGGCTTGTCTGAAAACAAATTACTAGGAATTTTAATTTCTTAAGAGAGGAAACTATTATGAAAACATGAATAATATATAAATAATTAAATTAGAATAAAATATATGGTGTTAAAGAGATATGGATAATATAATTTCATTATTTTAAATTTAATATGGAAAATCATGAAAATTAATGAAATTAAAACGTACTATTACCACTTTAGTATGTTTAGAATAATTTCACCTTGAAAGAAAAAACATCACATAAAACATTTTATATCATGAATGTAAATATATTCCGGAAATAAGAAATAAAATTATCATTATATAAACCATATAAACGTAAATATGTTTATAAAATGAATCATCTCTCAATTAAATAATCTTGTAATGAAGTTCCCTTATCTTAAGTCATTTATTTCTTCAAATGAGTTCAAAAATTTTTTATAAAACATAATAATTTATTATAAATATATTATAAAAACATCTTAATATATATCTTATCATATATCATTCTATTATAATTTTTTATTACCCCTTTCTTAATAAATATTTTTTAAAATTGTTATTCAGTTGAAAATAAGTCCATTTTCACTGTGATGTTTGGTTCGATAGTTCCAATCCATGCACCTTAGTCAGGGTTTTATTCGTTAAATATTAGTTTTAATATAATAAAATTAATATTTATTGAAATTATATACATTTAAATTCATCCATGTATGGTTGTAATGAAATATTAATTACATCGTTTCATTGAGATGGTAGTTTGTACATATGTATGAGAGATGATTCCACTTTTCAATGGACTGAGTGAAAGAAATTCCAATAAATATTCAAATT
Source organism: Viscum album (assembly GCA_963277665.1). NCBI lineage: Eukaryota > Viridiplantae > Streptophyta > Magnoliopsida > Santalales > Viscaceae > Viscum > Viscum album. The sequence continues at coordinate 1,450,002,325 of OY728152.1, read as the reverse complement.
AAAAAAAATATTAATTATATTTTAGAAAATATATATTTCAATTAAAGTTAACTATTTTAATATTCCAATAGATAGAGTTATGTAAAATAAAATAGATTGCTTTGTGGAGACAATAGTCTGTATGTATGCAGAAATGTTTCTTTCATTTATTATTGGATGGAATAGAGATAAAATATTTCTATATAATTAACATATAAAGATATAAGTTTAGTAAAAATAATTATTTAATTATTTTAATATCATTATGGATGATTATGATGAGTTTAGAGGAGAATTAATTATGAAAAAGGTCGGTAAGAACATATATCTCTTCTTCGAGTATCCTCGTTTGAATAAAAGAGTAAGGATTGCATGATTGGTCTTTTATGATGACCATAAACTCAAGGATGTGTATAAGGGTGTTCGGAGTTTATTTATTTAGATATTTATTGATCTAAGGGGTTCATAAAGTGTGGTTAAGTGAGAAGAGGAAGTTCCATTATATAAATGAAGTGGGTGTAAACAAGGGAATACTTGAAAATTTATTATATAGTATATGTATTACTCATGAAAAGTGGATCAAAATTTTAATAGTTTTGAGTATAATAAGGGTAAGGTTATAATAAAATCAGTATATGAGATTTAAAAAATTGTAAAATTTTATTTCAAACCATATTTCTTAGTTTAAACCCTCATTTATCAATTTCTAACCATTGTTGTGGTAACAATATATTGAGTCATTATGGGTAAATAATTTCATTCTGAAATAGAATGTGGATAATAAGTGGAAAATGATTAATATTCTATACCATTACTAATTCATATAAAAAATCATAATATCTTTAATGTTTTAAATCAATTAATTAAATATTTTTTATCATAAAATATCCTTAAAGTCATTTTGAGGTCTATTCACATAATTTGACTTCAAAAATACCAAGATTACCATAGAGTACAAATTTGAGTATTTAAAACATTACATAACATTCAATTTGATCCTTAAAAATAATTCAATACATTAATATATCAATACACATAACTTTTAATATTTTAAAATAATTTTATTTTATTTTTTTCACCCGCTTGCACAAGTATTACATCAATAGTGCATAAGTATTTTAGGTCAATATATCATTAATATTTTTAATGAATTTACTGTCCCAAAAATAATTTATTGAAATTCAAAATAACCTTTTATAATAAAAAAAATTAATTCTAGTGAAATAATATCAGAGATATTAAAAGAAATAGAGTGAAATAATGTATATATTAATTATATAACAGAATACTAAGGTATGTGTTTTTGATATTTATTGGTCACCCACCATTATTTTACTTTATATAAACTATTTAACGTATTGTTGAGAGGACTAGATTTTATCATGATTGTTATTTTTTATGAATTGAAAATTAATTTATAAGTATAAATAAACTTGAACATCATAATTATAAATATGGAATCCATTTTATGAGAATATTTTTTATATTCGATAAAAATTACATTTTAATTAATGTATAATATCACAATAGAACCCAATTTTAGAAAATTTCTCATTTTCATCTTAAAAAAATTATACCAAAATAATTTATAATATTTATTCCCTTTGAATTAATTGGATTATATTAAATAAATTTATAATTATTTTAATTTAAAACTGAACCACAACTGATGTGAACCTTTTTAAAATTTGATTAAATTTTATATATTTAAAATAGTTTTTATTTGAATAAAAACATAAATTTTATTTCTAAAATGACAAAAATATATTTCGATGTACAAATTTATATTTTTAAAGGTATTTTTTACTTCTTAAATATATATTTGGTCTCTTAAAAAGGTTTTATAAAATTTCATATTTTAAAATTTTAATAAAAGAGACTTTTTTGTAAAATTTATTTTTTCTACAATTCACCCAAAAGTAAAAAAAATTAAAATACAAAAAAACCACCATTATATAATAATTAATTGATTAAATAAAAAATGAAATCTATTTTTTCAATTTTATTCTATAAAATTACAAATTTTACCTAATAAATGAAAATACAATATATATGGGAATACAAATTTTATATATAAATTCCCGTTTAATCATTAGAAATTATTAACCTTATCTAATTTAATTCATAACCTTAAATTTTTAGTAATAAATTACAATGAATTAATAAATCTATTTTTATAATGAAATATATTCTATATATTTTCCATAATTTGGTTATTATATTAATACACTCCAATTCAATTTATATGATATAATGGACATATGATAATTTTTCTATATGATATAACTATTGGTTTAAGGATGATGTTTCATTCGTAATGTTATATCAAACAATAAAAGATTATTAAAAGTCAATTCCTTCAAAAATATTTGGTTTTTGTATTAAATAAGAGAAAGATCTTATATATCTTTAAAATATAATTTTTTTGATAAAACCAATCTAGAATATTCCTCAGAAAAAATTAATAATGGTAGTGTATACAAGATTATCTCTATATACTCATATATTAAATAAAATTTAATTCACCTTTTGAATTAGTAATAAATTTTTTTATCTCTTTCCATCTTGATGTCTTCTAATATAATGCTCTGATGCTAGAAGCCCGAAGTTGGTGTATTAAATTATTAAATTGTCATGAATACAAGGAATCAAATTACAAAGGACAAATTAGTTTATTAGTTATTGAAAAACATATTACATACATTATACCCATATTACATTGGTAAAAAGTAAATAAAACACAATACATAACGATGAATAATAAATTACATCCTTGAAACTCATTTGAATAAATAATCATCATATAATGGGAAAATAAAAAAAATATTAGGGTGATCTAAAATGATTAGTAAGGGTATGTTCAACAAAATAAGAAATGAATCATTGAGAATAATCAATATGGAATGGTAAATAATCGATAATACATGCCATATATATAACTGGATAATGAAAAATCAATATAGAATGGTAAATAACTGACAGATGCCATTTTATCAATAAAAAGATAATTAAATGAATCTATGGATAATGTTAAAGAAAAAATAACTTGGATAATAATAAGAAGAATAATTTAATTCTAAATAAAAAAATGCTTAATTCTTGTACACTATGTTTCCTAGGTATATGGTACAATTATCATCAAAATAATTCACATAATGGTTTAAACCATAGTATGTACAAACCAATTGGGTTTATCTAACCTTAACTATAATATCAAAACCATTAAAAAGATAGTTTAAAACATACATGTTACAAACATGATCGGTATTTCTAATAGAATTGGTCCCATGAGACTGCTGATGCATCAAGGGGCATACTTTAAATGGTCCACAACACATGTCTTGCATGTCTAAAGGATTCCTCATACATCGAATAATCAACATAATTAATAAAAAAGATTCCCTATCATCAAATATCTATATTTAATAAATAATACATGTTTATAAATAATTAATAAGTATAATATAAGTAACAACAATGTTTTTTGACATTTTTGAGTTGAAATACCATTGAAGGAACATTAAAATTATTCATGAGTAACATAATCTTTTATCATTCCAATTTTTCCAATACCACTTTGAAACATTTAAATCATAATCCACATGATGGAATACCATAAAATATTATTTTAAATTAAATTATGATCAAATAATTGATGATATAATATATCAAAATGGTAAGTCTATACACCACACAAATTAATTATGTGGTGAAAATGGTTTATGTCTCACAGAATGAAAAGTGATACACAAATCCCTTATCTTGAGTCTAACATGTCATGAGTTCCATTATATTAATGAATAATAAAATTATGTTAATTATTAAAAATTCTTCAATAACATTTTCATGTTTATTATCAATTCTACTTCACTTATTACAATTTTGTATGTAACTACTTAAGCAATTAAATTTTCATTTGGTGTTTTAACCAAATTTAGTTCCAGTACTGAAAATGAATTTGGTATGTAAACAATGGTCAAAGGGGACATTATATGTACATATAATGATTAATTATCATGAAATAGTTATCATATTTATAAATAATTTATTCTTTTAAAACAAATCATGAATTATTGTTATGAGAAATGAATCAATTTTATAATCATGGAGACATAGTTTGTAAGTACACATGAGTAACGTTACCATTTTTCAATGATAGTAATGAAAAGAAGGTAAGTTACAAAATATAATTCCAAAATGATAATGATATCACAAATAAATTTTTATTTAATAAAATATATATACATATATATATATAATTATTGGTATGTAAAATAAATTGCATTACATCGATGAAGCAGTATTCTATGAATTGACTAATGATGTTATCACTTTTTTTATCATGTGAAGAGTGTTTTAAAGAAAATGATATATTATATTTCCAGTAAAATAATTATTTCTTTAATAAAATATATATTTAATTTATGTATCATTTGGTTAATTAAAACCATGCTTAGTACAGTACATATATTGTGTGAACGTATCACATCATTCTGAGGAACATGTAGTCTACATGTCCATAAAACAAAGTTATCAAATTTAAACCATATGAAAATCATAAAGGGATGAGTTATATAGAAAATAAAGAATAATAATGTAAAAATAAATATAATATATATCATATTAAAATATGTTTTCCATCATAATTTCCATCATGTATGTTGTAAATGAAAAATAGACAACCATCATTTCGTGAGGAGGTAGTTTGTCGTACATGAATAGTAAGTCTGTTAACCATTTGATGTAAGTGTGTAGGTTTAGGTTAAAAACATGACATAAAAACGATTAATTATATTTATTATGATGATATCATTATATAATATTTGAATATTATGAAATTAAATGGTGTAGAAACAAATAAATCAAAAATTTATATTGGAGAGTGTTACCTCCTTTTTAGGTGTCTCCTATCCATTAGCAAAAATTAGATTCCATTGTTTTCATTATTCCTAATTTGTGGATTATTATATTAGGGAAGGTATATTGGGAGATTATTGGATCGTATTTTTGTGATATATTGGTCTTTATAGGTGTGAATAATTAGGAGGGGTGAGTTCCTTTTTATAGTGGTGGAGGGGTGGAATTCTTTTTAAATTTTTGGAATGGGAATTCCACCTACGTTTTTACAATGTCAAGTGGTAAAAATAATGTTTAAAACAAATAAAAGGTAGTATAGGGTTTAAATATGTCTATAAAATGTATTTTGAAAAATTTTCTCGGTCCTTTTGGCCTTTAATTTTATGGTTTACTCCATTGGTAAGCTAAATTTTTTCTTAGTTGTTGTAATTGTTTTGAATATATTTTAGTAATATATTTGGTAAAAATTAATTTTTTATCATTATAAATTATATATTATTTTTATTCCAAATATATAATCCATTTATCCAGATACCTATCACATAATTGGTAGAAATTAATTTCAATTTAGTGTCATAAATGTGACATCAATGTGAGTTTTTAATATTAAAATGATCAAAAGATTGAAGTATTTTTTATATTCAGTTTATTTGAGAAATTGATTCCAAAAACATATAATGGATTAATTAAGATAAATTTTTTATAGATAAACATTAAAACTAATGAAAATATAATTTATCCCTATAAATAAATTATATGGTAAAGATGTTTTAAATTTAAATTCATTTTTTCACTACTCATAAATTATGATAATTTTGAAAAAAATATCACAAATTAAACATAAGATAATTAATTTTATGTTTTTCATTAAAAATTTAATTTAATTTATTCATATTAGATTTATAAATGTGTTATAATTCATATTTAAAATTATCGTACAATTAAATTGTACAAAAACTACTTTTATAAAAATATAGGTTTTTATGTGTAATATTCAGTTCATTGGAATCTTATGTATATTGAATATATTGATTAAATGTAAAAATATAGTGGTTGTAACATATAATATATATATATATATATTAAAAATTATCCCCTAATATTAATTAATTTAACTTATTAAGATAAACATCTATTACCACAAAAAAATATTTTTTTATAAGATCAGTCTTTTTATATTCATTTAGTTTCTATATTCATTTTTCATTATAAGGTAACAAATGAATTAATCTATATATTTTCATGATTTAGTTAATAATATTAATAAAATTAATTTAACATCTATGTTATATCTTATTAAATAAATTAATAATATTTTTAAAATTATACTATTGTGTGCTAAAACCCGGTCTTCCGGGATACGCAGGCCATCAAGGAAAGTCATTGTTGTATATAACCCAAGCTAACCACAGTGTTATCTTTAGAAAAATATAAACTTTCTGTTGCGTGTGAAATAATATTAACTTTTTGTTTTAAAAAATATAGCTAGGAACAAAATTAATTGTATTCTAAAAGAAAAATTTTATAATTTGTTGGGGTGTAACATTCTCCCCCACTTTAACTAAATTGATTCCTCTCATTTTAAAACTGATCTCAGTAATCTATGGTTTGATATCAAAAAATACTATTATTCAAAAAAGTCACATCATAAAGAATATTAATAACACATATTATTAACAATAGGGATAGATAAGTATGAATGTCACATAACCTAGGTCCCATGTTGGAGAACAGAGGTTTCAAAAAAACAAGAAATTGAAAAAACTCATAAATAACTATAGTAATTGGACACATGAATTATAGTAATCAACGGAACATTTGGGACATCAAAATCATAAATATGAGATGATCTAAAGGGTTATTTTATTCATCATATGTGAATGGAATAAGATATTTTTTTATTTCAAGAACATTTTTATAGAGTTTCGTATTCTTTCACCCTCAATGAATATAACTGTATATAAATTTCTAAAAACATATTTTTTTACTTTGATTATTCCATGAATAATTTATACTTGTTTTTATAGCACAATATTCTTTATATTGTGAATTAATATAATAATTTCTGAATCCTCATCTAAATATCAACTTAAAACATTTCATAAATTGTTAACCTTGTGACCCTTCCAAGTATTGTGATCTGAAACATTAGAATTAGTTATAAGAAAGTTATTAGTACCCAATTTTCTATATATAAAGCTATATTATATTTATCTGACAATAATTTCCTCCTCATGAGATACATATTATGGATTATCCTTCCCTCAAATTTTTTTTTTCAAAAATTATAATTTGGTTTAAATCACTATTATTGGATCTATTCAATATATGATCTCAAATATTTATTGAATTATTTTTGAAGTGAGATACTTACATATTTCATATTTCATATAACCAATACATTACTAATAATATACTTTTACAACATAACTCAATGATACAATTACATAGGATCATTAATCATTCCACTTCAGTAGTATCAATAACATAAGGTTGAATTTGATCACTATGCTTATTTTGAGGTATATTCCCTTGATTTTTAGGGAATTCATTTGTGTAGTAACCAATATCCTTATAGTGGAAGCATTTTACACTTTAATATTATTTTTTCCCTTACAAACCTAATTTTTGTGGCCTTTTTCTCTACACATATAATAAAATCCCATTCCCTTCAAAAAAAATTAATTAGATGTTTCTTTTTGCAATTATCAAATATTGAAAAATCCTTCATTCCCTTATTTCCCTTATCAATTGTTTAATATAACTTCCTCTTATTCTCTAAAATACATTAAAATACATAATACATACATAATTCTTATATATCATGATATCACATAAACCTATTTCATCATGTGATAAAAACATTTTGGATACCAGTTACTTTCAAAAAATTATCTTAGTCCATTTATAAAAGTGAACAATCTTGCACTCCACATTTCACATGTAATTTAGATCCTACTCGGAAACCATTGTAATGGTTGCTTCATATTCTTCAACACTTTTTCCATACTTTTTGATTAAGATAAGAAACTAAATCCTCATCTCATTTTGTTTCTTATAGGGGAAATATCTGTCGAATAATGTCTCTATAAAATAATTTTATTCCATGATATTTATTTCTTCATCCTCCATAGTATTCTATGTTAGAGACAAGAATTGATCAGCAACATCTTTGAAAAACTACACCGCAGTTATTACCTTTCTGTATTTTCCACATCCCAAATCCATAAATAACTTCTATGAAGAATTAATCCAGTACTCATCTACCATTAGATGTGAAGTACTACTAAATTATGTAGGTATCAATCACATAATGTTATCCTACATCATAGAGACTCACTGTGGAATAGGTTACTCCATCTAGGAAATCTTATGTGTCATAACCTAATTAATTTACACTATTATATCCATAAATTTCTCAGTTCCAATACTAGCTAAATTTTATTTCCTAGTAGGTAATCCCTTATATTAGCCACAAGTATTGATACATTTTTTCCTTCCAGTTTCCATTTGAAAATAGTTTCATATAATAGATTAGATCATAAAATTAATAACAGTTTAATGTTATAAAAAAGGAATATCGCCAAGATTAAATTGAAAAAAATCATATCTAATATCATTAACACGAAAATTGTTTCCTTGGGGATATCTTTACGTTTAAATCCTTAAAATTATTTTTGAATAAAATTTGAATTATCCTAAGAGTATCATAGGGGAGTGTCAAACAAGATGTGTTCTAAAAACTATTGTATTATACTAGGTTATGCACGAGTCATGCCTGATGATCCTTTTTTGATATTCTACCTCAATGTACATCTATTCAAAAACCATTCCCACTTGTAGTATACATATAGGTATGTATTTATAGGAAGTTTAAGATAATATATACCATACAAAAACATTATGATGTATCCATATAAATATCCTCAATGTCTAACATAAGTTGATATTCCCTAATGTATTTATTCCAATTATAATTTACATGGACACTATTATATTTATTTTGATACCAAATGTAATGACCCAACCATAAAATTCTATAACTGGTGTATTAATTTATAAATGTATCATGATTAGAAAGAATCAATTCCCTAGGGGGGAGATCAGTTTAGTAGTTTTTCCAAACTAGGATACATATACAGTACCCATATTTCAGTGGGAAATAGAAAATAAAACATAATACATAACAAGTGTTAATAATCTATTTCCTTTAAAATGATTCCATGAATTCATCACCATATCCTCTATACAAGGAAAAATATAAGGGATAGATCATATACTAATTAAGGGTATGAAAAGTATAAGTAGTAATGAATAAATGAGGATAATGAGAATATCATGGCAAAAAACAAATCATAGGTTCCATTAGTATAACCAGGTAAGTAAAATCAATATAGAAATGTAAATAATTGAAACACATCCAATTTAATTAATAAACTGGGAATAAAATGAATCCGAAAATAATTTGAAGAAAAAAATATCATGGAAATCAATATTAATAAAAAAATCAAAAAAGGAAAGGATTAATTATTGGAAGGAATGTTTCCTTGGTATATAAAACCCTTTACATAAAGACCATTCACTATATTGTTTAATACATATTTATTACAAACTAATTTTGTTTTTCCAAACCTAAATATACTCTTAATTCCATTCAAAAGATATTTTAAAATATACAAGATAAAAAAGTGAAAGGTTGGTCAAAATAGACTCTTCCCAATAGACTATTGGTGCATCCAGTGTTTGATATTAAATTGTTCTCAACCCATGTCTTGAATATCCAAATAATTGTTAATATATCAAATAATCAATAAAATTAAAAAAAAATACATATCATCAATTATCCTTTTTGAATAATTTATAATCATGTATCTATAATTATATAGTGTAGGATAATTAAAAACAAGTGTTTTCAATTTTGATGAATTTAAATATAATTATAATATCATTGAAATTGTTCATGTGGAAAATAATCTTTAAAAATTCCAATTTATCCCTTATTTCATTGAATCATGTAAATCATAATCCTTATTAAGAAATAAAATTAACTGTATTTTTTTAATATAATTAATATAATAAAATTCATTATATAATTTTTCAAAATGGGTAGTATATATGCATCACAAAATAATAAGTGGTGAAAATGGTGCATTCCTTATAGAAATAAATGTGTGAAAAGAATCCCTTTACATGAGTCTGAACTCTCATGTGTGTCTTTATAATCTTGAATAAAAATAATATGTAAATTATTTAATTTTATTATAACCTTTTTGAGGATTATTATTAATTTTATTAACTTATTTTTTTTATAAAACTACCTAAAAAATTAAATTTAGGGCTTGTGTTTTGAAAAAATTCGGTTCATCTGTTAAAAACAACATTAGTAGGTTAATGATGCTCAAATAATTTATTATATAAACATACTCAGAATAATAATCATGAAATATTTATCATATTTATACATAAGTTTTACTTTTAAAACCAATCATGAATGCTAATTCTGAATAATGAACAAATGTTACAGTAATAGAGATGGTAGGTTGTACGTATGCATGAGTAATGTTCTAATTTTTAAATGATCATTATGGAAAGAAGGTAAGTATCATTATATATTTAGAGAATTACCATAATATCAAAAATAAAATTTTATTTAATCATATATACTTATATAAAAAATCATTTCTTTGTAAAAGGAATCACAGTGCGTCAATGATGCGATAATCCACACATCTAAAAATGTTATTATCAATTTTTTGTGTGTGTGGAAGGGGTAATAAAGAAAACGATGCATTACACTTATAAAAAGGTAATTATTTCAATAATATAATACATATGTCATTTAATTCACTTATTATTAATTAAAAAAATTATTAATACATTCCATGTAATTTTTGAACATATCACATTGAGTTGGGGAGACAATAGCCCAGATTCCCATAAACAAATTTATCATGTTTACAATAAATTGAATACATAGTGGTATGTGTTTTATAAAAAATAACTTAATAATAAATAAAACATAAATATCATATAAAAATAGCGTTTTTATCTTAATTTTCACCATGAGAGGTGTTAAATAAAAAATGACCAATTATTGTTTCTTGAGGAGGAAGTTCGTAATACACGAATGGTAAGTTGGTTACACATTCGATGGAAGTGTTTCTAGGTGTATGTATAACCCTTGAAATAATGATGTTTATGTATATTAATTATAATTATTTTATTATATAATACCTTAATAATAATAAATTAATGGGTGGAGAAATAAATAATTCATATATGTATATTAAATATTGTTACCTCTTTTTTGGGAAACTCATTTTGGTTTACAACAAAGGGATTACATTGTTTTCATTATACCAAAGGTGAGGATACTAGGATGAGTATAAGGTTATTAGGGCCTTTATTTATCAAAGTTCTGGCAAGACAATGGAAATGAATGGTGTTAATAAAACGGAGGGGTGAGTTTCTTTTTATAGTGCAAGAGGGGAAGAATTATTGTAAATTTTTTGAATGGGAATTCCAACTGCGATTTTCCGATTTCACGTGGATAAAATTATGGTAAAAAATATATTGATGGTACTATAGGGTAGAAATATGTCAATAAAACTAATTTTTGTCATGTTTTTGTCTCATTATTTTCAATAGGTATAGGGTTTATTCCATTGTTAGACTAATTTTTTTGTTAATCGATGTAAACAATTATAATTACTTTCACTATTAGCTTTGGTAAAAAATTTAGTTGAACTTATTAGAAATAAGAAATTATTATTATTAAAATTATTTAATTCATTTTTTCATGTTCCAATCAAATGAGTGGATGAAATTATTTTAAATATAATACTTAAACGATAAAATAATACATGTTTTTAATTTAAAAAATATAAAAATCTAGAGATTTTATTAAATCAAATTTATTAGTTAAAATGATTCAAATATCATAAATTGAAATAATTGATATAAATATGTTCTGATTATCCATTAAAAAAATAATAATATAATTAATAATTATCAAAAATTAAATGAATAATAATATTTCAATTATCATTCAGTATTTTTCATTGTTTGTAAAAAATGAAACTTCTTAGAAAAATACTAAATATTAACCATAAAATATTTTTATCATTAAACAATTGTGTATATTATTTCATATTAGATTTATAAAAGTTTAAAATTTAATATTTTAAATAGGTTCCCAATTAAAAGGCGATAAAACTACATTTAAAAAAATCCTGGTTTTTATATGTAATATTGAGTTTGTTCTTATATTATGTTAATAAAATCTATTGGAAAAATGTTTAAAACTTTTTATTTAATAGATAATAGATAAATTTCATTAAAATCAATAATTAATATGACATATTATGATAAATCACTTTTTTCACATAGAAATAGTCTTTTATAAAACCACCCCCTTTATATTCAGTTGGTTTATATTTTCATTTCTTATTATTATGTATCCAACATGTTTAAAATAGTACTTTAATAATCTAGTAAATTATATTCATAAATTTATATTTAATTTATATGTTTTATCTTATTATTTTAAATAATTTATTTTTAAATAATATATTATTGTGTGGGAAAACTCACTCATGTGTATTACACAAGCCAAAAAGGAATGTCCTTGCTTCATGTAACACGAGTTGACCTTCGTGTTCTATGTAGTGAGAGTTAAAACATATACCATGTGTAACATAATAGTAACATTGTGTTTCATATAATAAAAATCTCTGAAAGAATTAATTTTTTTCTAAAATAAAATAACTGTAAATTCAAAGTGTCTTATATATTATTTGGTTCCACATATTTTTAGTGTAGCTTATTTTATTTTAAAATTACCTCCATTGTTTCAATCAAGGTTATCACATATTTAATTTTCAGTTTTTAATCACATAAATATTTTGTAAAATTTATTATAAAATTAAATTTGAATTGAATTTATTTCCTTCCAATCATTCTCTAGTATTCTTTTATCATTTAATGTCATTTTATCACATCATTCAATCAATTGAAACCATATTTAACAACTTAAAAAATACATGGACATATGATAAAAACAACGGAAGTGTTGTTTTATTTAAATAATAGTAGTGCATTCAATCTAAATTGTTTACACCTATGTTATTGACTAAATTTTTATTATTTATCTTGAATAATTCAAGTGTTTGGTTAGGGGAACCTATGAGCTATTATACTTATGGAAATACCAAAAGAACTTAAGCACCACAAAAAAGGGGAGTGTGGTGAATCCATAGTGGTTTTATTTTAAAATGTATTTTGATTTGAGATAAAAATTTACTATCGAATAGGAAAAAATACAATAATATATTTTACTCTGCTAAACCCACACATCTTGAAAAATAAGAAATGAATAAGGAACAAGACATTTTTATTGCTTCATACACAATGTGGGTTCCCACCCATTTTGAAGAATCAATGTCACTTATATGTAGATTTTTTTAGTAAATTCTTATAATCAAATAAAGGTCAAAATTCTATATATCATACTATATCCTAGTTTATCATGATCACTTATGTATTTACACATCATCACACTGATCATAAAATGATCAGAATGAGATGAGAAAGATCCCTTGGGAATCTAGTTTATTAAAATATATTAATGATATTCCCCATGAGTCTTTAATCATATATGGAATAATATAATTATTCAGTATAGATTAAGATGATCGTATACTATTGAAAACTCAAAATAATATTTTATTCCCTATAAATCTCAAGATCAATAGATGGTGATAATTTTTTTTGAACATAGGGATTCTGACACTCTTCATATTCTCTAAATTTCTGGTTTCTTTCTCTTTCACAAAATATTTTTAATTCTATCACTCTAATGAAAAAAACTACACATATAAATATTTTTTAAAAATAGTTGAATTTTGATAACTTTTGAGAAATAAATTCCATCATATAATTTTAGAATCTTCATTCAATATAATCCCACAACACTATCCTCTATGATTTTCTCATTTGGTTAATATAAAATGTTCATGCCCCATAATCTCAATATATTACCTATTTGATTAAATACATTCCTATAAAAAATTTCCTCATCTATACTACTTCTTAATTAAAATAAAAAAACTATTCAATATTCCTCATTACGTCTAACGATCTTAAATAATACACAATCAATATATTTTGGGATTCAATAATTACCCTCATTCATATCTAAATATTTTAGGTCGAACTCATCTTCATTATTCTTGGAGTATAAATAGATCTTCCACAAAATAGAATATAAAAACTCATAAAATTAAATACTCTAACTTGAATCCATAAATAATAATCACTATATTTACTTATTTAGGAGATTAATTAGACCGATTTATAGGTTATCATTATAACACATGATATTTTAGACTCTATATATTAATATTATTCAACAAAAACTTCATATTCAACAAATTTTCAAATTTTCATTTGAAAAATATTTTGAAACTAAAAATAAATATGTAAATTGACTAGCCTTATTGAAATTTAACATGTAATAGAATGAAGAAAATTTTAGATTAAATTTTTTAATCTATAAATATTTGTTCATGCATTGATGATTTTAATTTATATAGAGTAATTAAATTTTATAAATATAGTTTCTTATCCATTTAAACTTTGAAATTTTGAAAATTGTTGAGTAATTAAACTTGGGTACTTCAAAGGTATTTTATTACTATGACTTATGATATATTATCAAGGAATATTTAAATGCACGTACCAAATACTTATTCTCAAAGATAAATTCATATGTTTAATGAATCCTAACAAAGAAAACTCAATAGATAATGATTTATATTATATAATTACTCTTAGTGGTAAGTTCATATGTTCAGTCCTACAAATTCATATAGATAAATAATTTTTATGATAATGATTTTCATAGCCTTACAATAAAGACATTTTCAATCTCCTCGGATCATGAAACTTTACAACATCTTTAAACATTCTTCATTCACTCTAAAACACTTTACTAACACCTCTAAAAAACCTCAAGCACATTCATAGATTCTCAGTCATTATTGAATACAAATTCAAAATAATATAAACACAATAAAAACAACTATAGTACCTTATGTAATTTTATTTATGTTTTTCATATTGAATTATGTATTTTTACTATAACTGAGTTTATTGAGTGAAACTATATCATATTTTTTTATTCATTAATTATAATATTTTATTCTTCTACACTAAAATTCAATCTTCTTTGATATCCTTATTTAATTCAGTCATTATTTTTTTGAGATTCCAAAGGATGAAATATATTTTGATGTTCTTTTGAATAATTTCCCTTCTAAGAAATTATCTACTATTTGACTAGTCAAACTATATGTATTTTAATTTACAGTTAAATAATGGATTATTATGTGGAAAACGCATTCTATATTAATTTTTTTCTAATGAATTTCCGAAATATACATTTTTTTTAAAAAACCATAATAATTGGACACCCTATCAACATTATTGAAGAATGTATTCTACATTTAACTCCTAGATTTGGGTTCTAAAACAGTTAAAACACAAAAAGTATTTTCCTTATTCTTCCTTATTTATCATATTCTAAAAAAAATAACCATTAAATCATCCATTTATCCCACATTATTTTGTAGTTTAGTGAAAAATAAATAATCCCTAGAATAATCCCCACCATAACACAGGTTAAACCCTTATTTTAGTTATCTTTTAAGATTACTAATATATATATAAATATATATTCAATAGTTAAAATAATATGATATCAATTTTAATGTATGATATTGATGTATTTTGTACCATTAATACTTATCAATATGTTTATATGTATGTTCTTCTATATTCACTTTTAGGATTTGATGTTTGGGATGTTTCATTGGGCCCCACCATTTTTCCAATACAATGGGGGACAAGGTAGTTATGTCTAATATTTGATATGGTATTACCTATTTGTATTATGGTTTCATGAGGAAACTAACAAATATATCATAAATAGTTTTTAGATTATTTTATTCTTGATGAACCCATAAAATTTATTCATTCACCTATTGAACCCCATGTATCTTGAGGTGATATTTGATTATTTGAGTAATGGAAACCCAAGTGGGTAAATAATTGAATATTTCTATTAGTTATGGTAAAATTTTTATTTTTTATTGATTGGTATTATATTACATCCTTATAATATCATAATTTCCTTTTAGGGAGTTGATTTTGAGAAATGGGAATGGTATTTCATAATTATCTTGAAAGGATAGGTGGGTTTTGGAATGTTGGTTATAAGATTTGTTCAGGGGTGTGACCACTAATATTGGGTGTTCCTAGGGATTCGAAGGGATGAAATTGGAGTTATGGTTTCCTTTTAATATCATACATCTTGTGAGAGAAAAAAAAATTATATATCAAGAAATATGTTTGACATAAATCATTGTTTATAATGGATAATGTTGATAAACATTTTACCTATAAGTGGTTGGAGTGGTTGGTTATGGATGATATCTGTATATATTTTAAGATCAAGGTTGGATGGATAGTATAGTTATAAAATATGAATCTACATGGGGAAGTTTCCTTGGGTTTTATAAGCAATGTCTAGTCATGGGAATGTCCTTTTAGACTGATATGATATTCCCTTATAGTGGACCAGTCTAGATAATTAATCTAGACTCCTGTGGTAGGTAGAAAAGGGTGATTATATTGATAATATCCTAATATAATAGGTGTCATCATAGTATATGGATATATTTACAGCAATTTATAGATGTTAGATTTAGGTGATTTAAGTAAGGATTTTTGTGGCTTTTGATATCCTCTAGTGGAGAGCCTGGTATGATTTGGTTTCTCAATAAGAGATCATTTGTGTAGAAATATATTATATTCCTTTTTAATTTTCATAAATTTGTTGATGTAGAGTATTTATAGATATTATTACTGATGAAATGGTTTCTTGGTGGCCAGATATTTGGAGTCAGATGATATACCATCCAGATAACTGTTATAGTCTAATATATCCATGATACTCCTATCCAGGAAGGGTTTTTGTTGTTTCGTGATGGTCATATATGAGGAGCTGTAATTTTTTCACATTTCCGCAATTTGTTTTAGTTTATTGACTATGAAAATGTTATTATTTTCCCATTGTGTTTTCCTATAATCTAGTTTGGATATGTTATATCTTTCCTAAATAGAATTTTTATATCTAGGTCTTGCATTGTGATGCCTTCTGAAATGGGGTTTCTGTGCAAGGGTTTGGATATGTTATCCATCTCCTAGATCTGATTACAATAAAATGTAACTATATATAAGGTATATCATTTGTAGTTTCATATGGATTTATTATGTTCACTCTCTGAATGTGAACCTTAATAGGTATGGAGACCATATTTCCCTGATATATTTCATAGGTTATAATAGTTATTTGATTAGAGTACAGTATAGGAGTTATGAGATGATGTCATGATGATTCATAGGTTTAATAGAAATGTCTCCACCCATGTTTATATTTTTTTTATAACACCAGTGGGAAATTATCCTAAAATATATATGTGTGGAAATAATTGGACCTTTATTATTATATCATGTTATGATTTATGTATTTTATATGGTTAAATATTTGTTGAAATTACTATTTTTATACTCTGGTATTATATAATGAATCATGTATTCACATATTGTTTTATATTTTGATAAAAAAATTAAAGTCTCATCACATTTTTATTAGACTAATTCAACTATTTAGAATGCTATGTTTCTTATGGATGTTCACTTGATATCTTGTGACATCGCTTACTCAGTATTCATTTGGGTAAAGATGGTCAAGGAGTTTCATGAGGATTGAATAAAATTATATGTATCCATCACACTACTAATGATTTTGAACTTCATCTCATTCTCTATTTTTGAAATTTATAACTCAAATTTTATTTATTTAATGTACGCAACTATCTTTATTTATGAAATTTGGTCCTCTTATCTTTATCTAAAATTTAATCTATATTTTTATCAATTACCTTAGCATATTCTCCTATTTTCATATTAAAATATACCACTTCTACTAAATTTAATTATGCTACATTTTTATCCCAAATAAACTATTTCAGTATATTAATCTTATATTCATTCCCAATAACATACATAAATAATCCCTTCATGAGTACACAAATATTTCTATTATTTTTTCTCTATATGTCCTATTTATCATGTTTTCTATTATACTCAGCTTTAAGATCAGTAAAATATTCCATTTGGTCGACATATCTATTATGAAGTTGAACCTTATTATTTGTTTCCTTAATAATATATTCCGGATAGTATTTGAATATGGTTTCATTTATTTAATGGATATTTTCATTGTTTTCTTCCTTACATTTCATATAGTCCATTATTTTAAAATTTATTCAAAATTTATTACTAAATATAATTTTAAAATTTCATCATGCGGTGAAAATTTTTTGTCCACCTGATGAGAAAGAATTCTCATGTTATATTTTATAATTTCCTTTTAGACACATTTTTTCATTGATAAATAATTTTCCACATTTAATGAAAGACAATGAGAACTTTCGATCAAACATGTCATTCATTTTTTTATTTTATATCAATCAGTGACAAAATTATAACACAAAAATGTTCACTTTATTTTAGATAATTTATCTCAATATACATAATAAACATGAAATCCATATTCCAAGAAGAGTTAATTATCTTTCCATTTATATTTCCCCTCATTGTATATTCTTCCAAGATACAATATGAATCATGACATGTAGAGAGTAAAGATTTTATATTTAAGGAACTTATGTGGAATCCCTCCATTTCATAATGATTCTATAGAGGTGAAACCCCATAAGGCCTAGGGTGATGTCACAACCATGACTTATTTTAAAGGTATTGTTTCATTTAATTTAAATTATTACTTTTTTGTGGGTGTTTCACATACATTTTGGGAGGAAAGGGTGGGTTTGATGATTTGGGTTAAACCATGAGCCCATTTCATGATTTAAAAACAAATTTTGTTTATTTTATAACTATTTAATTTTCAACATTTTACACTCATTCCACTTTTACATTTTCTTCCCCTAGTATATTAAAACCATTATATACATTTGGATCTCCTAATAAACCATAATCATGATGTATTTGGGTTTTTTATTAAGGTATTGGGCTAGTCCGAAAGCCCATTTCCTACATCAAATTATTTTTTAATTACTTAATATCTCATTAAAATTTTAAGGTTTTTCATTGATTACAACTATCACACAATATCACATACACAAGGCACACCCCCCATGCTCTCCTGCCCCTATTTGGAGCTTTATTAATTGTGAATTTGGGGGAAATTTCTATGAATTTCTCAAATCACCCAGATTTGAAGAGGCAAATAGTTTCTTTCATAAATCTTAAATTTTTACAATTTTACTAATTACTATTCTTACATGACCTTCTTAGCCTTAATTTAACCTCATTTGAATTTTTGGAAATTTAGAAATTTAACTATTAGGTATTTGCATCATTTTATTCAAGATTTCTTCAAGTAAGTGTTGATCTCTTCATTTCTTTCATTCTACTTAGGGTTTCCTCCCACTTTCATGAAGTTATAAATTTTTAAGATGTTAGGGTTCATACCTAGGGCTTTATTTGGTGTCTTTTTTTCTAATATTGGGGTTTTAGGTTGGATTTCACTCTATTGTAGTGTGGTTGAAGTTTAGAACAAAAAATTGGTGTTTTGACACAAAAGGTAGGTGGTTCCATATGTAAGCATCCTAAGATGAGTTAGATTTTTTTTCATTCATATTTTAATCATTCTTTTAATACATTATTTTTGGTGTGGGAAGATGTTTTTGTTGTATTGATTAAGCCCTTAATTTCAAAGATTCATATTTTTTTTGAAAATATTTGTTTTCAATGTGTATCTTTTGTTCTATCATATGAGGTAATTTGATAACATTTGAAAATGGCTTAATAAATGTTTCTATGGATTAAAAATCTGTTTTATATTGGTATTGGGGTGATTTTGGCCATGAAATTGGGTTTAGAAATGGTTTTTTTTGTGAAAAAGAGGGTTATACCCCTTGGGATTGTTTTATGAAAATTGTAAGTAATTTATTGAGTTAAAAGAAGTGTGAATAGGATATACATGTACTTTCTTGGTGAGTGTGTTCACTTAATATGGGTTTTTGAAAGGTAAATTGGTGGTTTAAGGTGTCAAAAATTTTATAATGTTTTATAAATTTCTATAATGATTTATCAAATTGCAATAAAGGCATAGAACACGTTTGTGGGCTATTTTGTGTGAGTATGATGTGAAAAATGAATATTTTTTTGTGAAGGGAGTATTATGTGACATTTTTGTGTGATTTTTGGTGTGTGTGTGACTTTTAACTTTTATTTTCTAGTGAAAATTGTATTTAATGTCTTGTGGAACTTGTTGGAGTACAAAAGGGAAAACTCGTGTATCTAGGGAGGTGGAGGTGTACTTGTATGCTAGTGATTTCTGTGGGGTTTGGCCCCAGTTTCACATAGAAAGTATAATGATGAAAACATTAAATAAACTATTATTATGATTATGGGGATTTTAGGTGACCACTATATTATGTGTATGATCCCTACTAGTTGATCATGTACATGAGAAAAAATATTTGTATGGTTACTTTCAATGAGATACGAAGTACCTAGGACCCACAACGAGCTAATTACTAGGGGTTATTTCCCAATGCATGCGATCATTAGATACATTATTCCTACCGTAGGCATATGGTATGTACGGCTAAAAAATTCAGTAGCTTTGGCATTCTATATAAATGTATTGATTCTTAAAATTATCCCACTTGAAAAGAATTTTTATTTAAAGTTGGATCTCTTTAAAATTCTTATTAGCATTTCATGTTTACAAAACTTGAAAGCTTTTTTCTTGTAATGATTATCACATGGAATATTTTAGTGGTGGAATCCTATTGATATTTTTCTCAAACCCTACTTACAAACTTGGTTGTAAGTAGACATGGTTATTTTTTCACAGGTTTGGGTAAAGCTTTTAGTGCTAGTGGTTCGGGTTTCTAGAGGTCCTTCTTGACGTTGTGTCATGGAGTTGGATTGAGGGCAGTGTGACTTTCCATGTGGTGGTTCTAGGGCTATCCATTTTGGGTTTCAAAATTTATTATAGTTTTCTATAATTATTTTAAATTATGTAATTCAATTCTTAATTTTTGTAAAAGATGGTTTGTTTTGAAAAATCCAGATTTTTTATATTGGATTTGTTTGTTATTTTATGTTTATAAACTCAGGTAAATCATTCCAAAATTCCATTTTGTGATACCCAGGAACTTGTGACAGCCCATGGGGATCGAGAAATTCCTTTGGTACTTGACACGGGGTGGGTTAGGTGCCGATTTTGATGGAAACCAGATCATGTTCGTGACAAAATGGTATCAGAGGAGGTTTGCTCTATTGAGTCATGTTTTTGGGGAAGAGTAAGGATAGACAGGAGTTAGGATTGTCAGGGATTGATAGTCTAATTACGATTAGTGTTCCTGGACATCATACCTCATGACATGATTCAAGTATCCAAGGTAATTCCGGATTTATCTGAGTCCTTTGGTTTTCTTGGTTTGATGTTCATTAGGGGAAATGAAAAGAGAGTTGGGTTAATGGTCTCAGTGAGCTTGTATGGACTAGAAAGCCATGTAAAGCTGGGGATATTTCATTAGAACACTCTCAATGAGAATGAAGTTATCGGTTTATGGCTGCCAACTATATGTCCAAGTCACCCACTAAAACTATTTTCCTCTCACATTATCTCGTGTCTCTTTGTGTTGAAATCATAGAACATGGTTTTAAGTAAAAAAACACTTTTTTAAGAAATGTGAACTTTTATGAATCGATTTTTCAGTAAAGAAAAAGTGGCTAGACATCTAAAATGGTAGAACTAAAATTTTAGTATTGTTTCGAAATGGAAAATGGTGTGTTTACAATTCTTTTGAAAATAGGAAATTATGTTAATGTTGGTTTTGAAAAAGTGTTTCCAAGAGGGTTTTCTAAAATATTGAAAGGTGTTTTTATGGGATGGAATGTTTTGGAAGTCATGAGTGGAGTTTGGAAAGGTATTTTCATTTGGTAACCAGAGATAATTTGAAATGTTTTTTGAAATTTTTGAATCTTGTTTTGAAATGAGAGCAATTGAGTTCCAAATTTAATAGGGATTTATGATATAGAGTTTGTCATGAAATTATAAGTGTTTTGAAATGGGTTGAATTTTTTTGAAATTAATGTACATGAATTCAATGTGAAATTCTACTGAATTATTGGTGATCTTTTGAAAAGTTTTACGAATCATTAGAACACAGTTTTAAATAAGAATAGATGAGTTTTCAAAGTAATTGAGGTTGATGAAAGGGAGTTTTCATAAAACCATGACTATTTTGAAATGGAATCAGATGCTTTGAAATTAATGTGTATGACTTGAAATGGAGTTCTTATTTGAAATATTGGTCCTTTCATGAATTTTTTTTTGGTAATATTTAAATTAAGATTTTGATTTCATGGTTATTGGTCTTGAGATAAGAGTATATATTCATTGATTGTTTTGGTTTTGAAAAGTGGAATGAATTTTTTGTTCTAGACTTTGGTATTTCCCTGGGAGACAACATGTAAGGGGTTTCATGGGATGATTTATTGTTAATGGAATTATTGGATGAGTGACATGATGGATATAATGAGGGTGCCCGATGTGGTCCAAAAACATGAATGGGAGAGGCCCATGGGGTACCATTGGTGGATATGTTAACCGCTGAACATTTTATTTTCAAAGATATGATTTTAATGGAAAACATGATGTCTTGATGACTCGTTTGGGATGGTGTGTCTTATGTGTTTTTTGAAATGTTGACATTGTGGGATGTTTTGAGTCAATGAATCCCTCTTGTTTGAATGGTTTTTTGGTTTTGTTTTTGGTCAGTAATTTGGGATGATAGGCTGGTTAGTGGACTCTTTTGAGAAAAGATTAGGAAGCCTTTATTGTGGTTCCCCTAATCTGTTCGATTTTAGTTTGTGGAATGTTGGTACAATTAGACCAGCTTCTTTTGGTCCTTAGGTTCTCTCATTGGATAATGCACACCACATTAAGGGTTAGTGCACAATTAAATTGAAACCAGAATTGTTTCTCCATTGGAAGATCCTCCAATTTATCAAAATAATGAATCATTTTCTAGAAATTTAGAGATTGAGTCTACACAATTTTCTCTCTAAGGTTTTTTTGGTTCCTCTTGTAGTGGTAGAGTGGTCGCGGGAGTTTTAAATAGACCATAAATTCTTCTGTTTCTTGATTCATCAAAGGAGATAGTAGTCTGGGGTTTTTAGTGTGGATGGTGTCTAAGAGGGCCTCTGGGTCCTTCATAGTCTCTTCGAAGTAGGGGTTCATGTTAAACCACTAGTGTGGGAAATATGGTCATGAGGGGTTGTTATGGAAACATTTTGGAATCATGAGCTGTTTGGGACTCGACATAAGGTCTATCTCCATAAGTTTTTTTAATAGTTTCAATGTTCATGTTTGGTGACACCTTGTAATGTCGTGTGTTCGTTTGACTATAAAGTTGAAGGTTGTGCAATTTTATGAGAGTATCTATTTTTTGATGCATGTATCCTTTTAGGAAATTTCAAAATTCTTTGTTTAGAGTAAGGTGTTTCCATATACTCTTTCCTCTTTTCATTTCTCATCCTAAGAAACAAGGGGTGATTTGTGTTCATCTTCTAAGAACTTGTTTCAGTGCAATTCCAGGTTATGGTAAAGTGAGTTTCGAATGGGTTATGTCTTGGTGAATCCATATGGGATACGGGTATATTTTTCATGGCACCAAATGGATAAGTTATGTTTAGGGGGTTTCCAGAGCCTAACTACGAGGCCAAATATGCTTAAATCACTTGACCTCCAATCATAGGTCCCAGAGTAAAGATGGATCATAGTTAGGTGAAATCCTAGGGTTGTTCAAACCCTTGTACAATTTCATATCCTCAGTATGAATGATGGGAATAGTTTAAACCTCTGGTGTCGTCATCTTGTTCCAGTTGTTCCCATTCGGTGGTAAAGGTGGGAAGAGCTTGTTTAAATGTTATATCCTGATTTCATGTTATTACCTTGGGTTTATAATGAATTTTTAGAGAAAATGATGAAATTTGGGCTAGGCATATTGAAGGGAATGGTTTGTGCATGATTAGTAGTAACTGTGCTTCAACCTAGGAAATCATGTGATAAGAGATAGTATCTACCACAGGGTCTCTACACAACCGTGTGCCTCAGACCATGTAAATTTGTAGTGCTTCACCTTTTCATAGAATGATCTACATGATTAGCATAGGGTTTCCCAAACTGTGCATACAAACCATGTAACACCCCATGAATTCATAGTGTGTTATTTCTACAAAATAATTCAATAACTTGAACTACACGCAACACTGAGTTCAAGCGCACCATGACTTACCAAACAAGTCGTTCAAAAGAGTTTATGAATAGTATTAACTAAATTTTAAACTTTATATAATCCTTATAATTTTAGAATCCATATTATGATTTTCTTATACATAATGTAAGAACAAATTAATTTTTTTCAGATAAAAGAAGTATTTTAAAAAAAATGAAATTTTACCAAATTTTAATAGCGAAACCCTTTTTTTAATCCAATATTTTAAACATTTATATATTCAATTTGACTAAATGAATTTACTTTTTAGAATGGGGACATCAAAAATTTACAATGAAACATCCCAAGCTTCCACGGTACGCTTTCCTTTGAATAATACAGTAGTGTGTGTTGTACGCAACTTCGAGTTCTAACACACACTACAACCAATCAAACTAACCATCATGAATAGTAATACCTACTTTTTGAAATTTTATAAATTTTATCTCTCAAAATGGACTTCTTTTTTGGATTCAGAATATCAAATTTATCCTAGGGTGAAATTTTGGTACTTTTCGGATAACTTTAATATTTTGATGAATAGTGAAAATTACTAAATTTTAATTAAAAACAACTTTTTTAATCGAAATAATTTATATTGATAAATTATGAATTTGAGTGGTTTTATAGTATATTTAGAATATATTTTTACAATTTAATACAATTTTGGTTATTGTACATATTTTTACAATTAAACCAGACATAAACATGTGTCAATATTTTGATATTTATTATCTCATAAAAACATGCTTTTTGTTTTAACGACGAGAATTAATTTTAAATTAATTTATACCACTTCTGTGATTTGAATTTGGAAAAATGGATTCCATATTTGGAATCAGGATGTTCAAATTGTGTAAATAGGTAACTTTTATTTTTATACATTTTGAATAATTACTTCGGTAAATATTTTATTTACCATGGTTAAAGGGTAAATCCTGTAAATAAGGGTTAAAAAATAATTTTATAATAATAAAAAATTACCCTAAAATATGTCCTAACTTTATTGGTTGATACATTTCTGACCATGGGAATATTTGGGTCGATTTGTGGACCCCATGGAGCCACATGTAAGTGATAATGACACTTTATATTAATTAAGTTAAAATAAATACAAAAATTACATAAGCATATATCTTTTAGAAAAACATTTTTTACATAGGGTTATATATGTTGGATTTTCGATTATAAATATTAATTATAAAGCTAAAATTATTTAATACATATTTATATTTTATTTATAATTTTTAGAAAATAAATAATTTAATTTATTTATGACACAATGATGATGCAGTAATTACCATAATAGTGAAAAATTAAAATAATTGATATTATAAATACCCAAATAAATATAGTTTGAGAATTTTTATGAATTACACTAATTTTATAGGTTAATATTACATGTTAGGAATGATTTAATTAACTTTTTTCTAAGTAATAATTCTGTTATGATTTTCACAAAAATCAATTTTCCAAATAGTGTCAAAATTGACATGAAAGAGTTTTTAAAACAAATATTATATTATTAATTGATATTCAATTCCTAAAAATCTAAGGTTCGGGCAAGAGACTTATATCATGATAGTTGTATCATTAATGGACCACTTGTGGGTATCTTGGATGTATATAGTAAGTTTAATTACCATATAATATAAAAATACAAAGAGACATTGTAAAAGTCAAACTAATTAACTAAGAG
Source organism: Viscum album (assembly GCA_963277665.1). NCBI lineage: Eukaryota > Viridiplantae > Streptophyta > Magnoliopsida > Santalales > Viscaceae > Viscum > Viscum album. Next base: position 1,449,976,345 of record OY728152.1, on the reverse strand, counting down.
TTAAAACTAAAATATAAGGTTAATATAATGACCCAAACCTATCTAAATTCTATTGGTTGAGTGGTTTTCAACCCATCCCCAACTTAAACTTTAAATAATCCACATTGAAGCCATTATAAACTGAATATGAATTTGTTATAAAATAATATTTCTAGCTTTTCTAAAGGTTCCCATCACCCCTCTTATAAAAGGGCACTCCCCCTTCTCATTAATTCACACCTTCAAAGCCTTTTGGTTCAGCCAATATGACAACCCTGATTTTATTACAAACATAAACATGATTTATTACATAAAACATCACTTGATACAATAAGAATATCGAGGGTTATAGTGTCTTTGGGCTTAGGATCATTACATAAAAACATGAAACATGAAATACAACATCTTTATTGAAAACTTCCTTTACATGACCACTACATTCCCTCGTACTTAGCATTGCATGGGACAACCTGAGGACATGCATAAGAAAAGGGTGAGCTATAAAACCCAATAAGGGAGTACACATGGAATAACATGAGGAGTAATATACATGTTAGACAATAGGAATATCAATAGAGCATAAAAGAAACATGAACATAAAGGCATGATAAAGCATGATAATCATAACATGGAAATGTGGCAACAACACTTAACATGGAATTAGCATGAGCAATGGCTCATTGCACAAGGAGCAGGAGTAAATCCTCATTGCACATAAAGCATGAGTAAACCCCCGTTTCACTTCAATTAGAATGAGTCAACACTCATTTCACATGATGTATCATGATACTATACTTTACCCAATGCATTGGAGCGCTATAAGGTCACACCATTCTTAAACATTTCATTTCATGCATAAGTGTGCCACATGGATCATAAAACATTTATTCATAAAACATAATCATTTATTCCACGATAAAGGAATGTGGAATTCATACATGAAACTTTACAATCAATAATAAAATGTGCATAAAGGTGAATACCCTTGATGGAGAAATGGGCATGGTATTCACTACACAATGACATTGGCTTAGAAACTTGGTGCGATTTCGGCAGCGTAACGGCGTGAAATAAGAATTCATAAAAATGTTTGATGAGAGCTAAAGTGGTTCATCATAATATTTACATGTAATGGAATGTAAGAAGGTCATATAGATACATTTCCCATCAATTTTAATGGATTTTAGATTCATTATACAAAAGTATTACTTGAATGTAAAAGAGAAGAGAGAAGTTCCTTTCGGAATTTCGGCATAGTAACGGGTGTACATGGGAGGAATTTAATGAGAGAGAAAGTGCCTCCCATCATTAAAACATAAAGAGGGAAGTATGAGGGAGGTGAAAAACCATACCCCAACATTTATAATTGAAATTAAAAGGGCAAAACAACTTAACGAAAATTGGACAAAAATGAGAAAGGAAGAAAAAACCCTTACTTGGAAGTGTGCTTCCAAAGGGTAGAGAGAGGCTTTTAAGAGGATTCTTGGGAGGTTGGGGAACCATGGGAGGATTCTAGAGAGAGTATGGCAGAGGTTGGACGAACTCCAAGGGCTTTGAGTGAGGAGGAAGTGGGAGCTTGGGTGGGTTTATATAGGAAAGGCGAGGGAATTCTTTATTATTTAGGTTTGGGACCCCTTATATTAAATTAATCCAAACCACAATCCATACCATGGTTTTTGCCAATGGTTTTTGGAAAAGGGAAGAGAAAAACAATATTTTATAAGTCCAAATTCCGAACTTCTTAAAATATTATGGTTAATTATGTGGAGGTGAGTCACACTCCCATAGAAATTAATTTAAAAAGGCAAGGTGTTGAATAAGTCATGAGGGGTCCATTAATGCTTTGAAAAGTAAGTCAAACTGACCCAAAATCAAATTATTTTAATTTTAAAACATATATTGGATGTGCATAATGATTGTAGTATTTTATTACATCACTATTGGGTCATTATGATGTCATAAAACACATTATATATTTAAACGGTATTTAATTTTTACCCAATAATTTGACTGTCTCAGAAAATTATGAAAATTTCACCGTTAGATAATTTTGATGTTCTGATTCCAAAAATAAAATTTATTTTATATAAATAATTTTCAAAAAATGTGAATTTTTAATTTTAAAATAAAAACTGACATTTATCGAAAATTCACGGGTTTTGATAGAAATGGCTTTCAAACCTTAATAAAAATTTTAATTGCATTCATAAAATTATAAGATCATTTATATTTAATAAAAAATTATTTAATAATATTATTATTATTTTATTAAAATATTATTTAATTCAAAAATCCCTTAATTTAATTAAATATATTTCTTAATTAAATAATAACTAAAAACACCATTTGTACTTTAAAAACTATTTACAATGTAGGAAAAATGACTAGAAATTATATTCATTATTATATACAAAAATAATGTACATGAACATAGTACTACTTATTTGTTACATAACCCCTTAAAATAGCCACATAAGACCTAAGGGTAAGGTGTGTGATGGCGACAGACTCTTCGGGTGGCTCGGATAACATCGCTCAAGTGGTAATTTCAATCAACTTCCACTTTTCCCGTAGATGGTCACGTTCGAGCTTGACATGATGAAGCTCAGATTGGGCTTGGTCAAGGGCGAATCCCAAAGATGCCACCTCTTTTCCGAGCTCTGACAAATGGGCTTCGTATGGGGAAATTCTACTGGATGAGGTCATCGCTTCCTTTGTCTGAGTAAATTGGATTTGTTAAAGTCCTATATTTATACTAATCATGTGATAATTGTTCAATGGCTATATTAGCAACGGTCAAAATTCTTAACATAAAACCAAATAATTTGACATCTTATAAAAACATTTTTCATAAAGAGACATTTAACTTGATCAAGAGGGATTTTCCATTAATGAATCTTTGGGCCATTACAATATTCCCCCTTAAGAAATTTCTCCCTCGAAATTTTCCTTTTCCCACACTAAAACAAATGTGGGTAACTTAGCTTCATCATATCCTATGATTCCCAAGTCGCTTCATCAAACTTGGGGTTTCTCCACAACACCTTGAAGAGGGGCATTGTCTTATTTCGTAGAACTTTTTCTCTACGATCTAAGATCTTCACTGGTTGCTCCTCATAAGAAAGATCATCTTCCAATTGTACCACCTCAGAAGAGAGTACATGTGAAGGGTCTGGTATGTAATTCCTTAAGAGGTATACATGAAATACATCATGTACATTGGCTATAGTAGGTGGAAGTGCTAGTCGATAGGCCACAACCCCGACACGATCAATAATCTTGAAGGGGCCGATGTACCTTCGACTTAACTTCCATTTCTTTCCAAACCTCATGACCTTTTTCCAAGGAGATATGCATAGAAACACTATGTCTCCTACTTTAAACTCAAGGTCTCGTCGACGATTATCTGCATAACTCTTCTGTCGACTCTGGGCTACCTTGATATGCTGCGGAATGGTTTTCACCTTCTCCACCATTTCTTCGACCATTTCTGGTCCAAGAAGCTTAAGTTCACCGACCTAATCCCAACATGTTGGTGTTCTTCACCTTTTCCCATACAGGGCATCATATGGTGCCATTTGGATGCTCGAGTGGAAACTGTTATTATAAGAGAACTCAACTAGAGGAAGATGTTGATCCCATCCTCCTTTAAAGTCCATTGAGCACGCTCTCAACATATCCTCAAGTGTTTAGATAGTCTGCTCGGATTGGCCATCAGTTTGAGGATGATAGGTTGTACTAAAGTTCAATTAAGTATTCAGAGCATGTTGAAGACACTTCCAAATCATAGAGGTGAATCTTGGATCTCGGTCAGACACAATAGATAGTGGTACTCCAAGAAACCTTAACACTTCCCTGATATATATCTGTGCTAGTTGATCCAATGATAAATCCTCCCAAATATCAATGAAGTGTGCAGTCTTTGTAAGATGATCCACAACAACCCAGATTGCATTGTTGCCTTTGGATTTCCTTGGAAGTCGGGTGAAAAAGTCTATGGTGATGTTCTCCCATTTCCATTCTGGTATGGGCAATGGTTGCATCATCCCCTTAGACTTTTTCCTCTCTGCCTTCACTTGCTTACACACCAGGCACTTTGATGTATATTCAGTGATCTCCTTCTTCATATTATCCCACAAAAAGTTTTCTCGGAGATCTTGATACATCTTTGTGCTCCCTGGGTGAATAGAGAAATTTGAACTATGTGTATCATCTAAAATTTCCTTATTCAGCTCCGGACATGATGGAACACATAGTCTTTTCCCAAAACGCACAATTCCTTCTTCATTAACATTAAACTTCGAGGATTTCCCCTTTTTCATAGCTTCCACTTTTTCTTGAATTCCTGCACCATCCTTTTGAACATCCTTTAACCTTTCCAAAATAGATGGTTGAGAAATCATTTGTGAAAGGATTGATGATGTTCCCTTCTTTATGATTCCCACGTCCATCTTCATCAAGTCTAAGAAGATTGGATCCTTCTCAATTCTCATCATTGATAGAATTGATGGGTCCTTTCTAGTTAGGGCATCTGCCACCTTGTTCTCTTTCCCAGGTTGGTAATGTATTGAACAGTTATAATCCTTGATGAGCTCTATCCATCTTCTATGGCCCATATTAAGCTCTTTCTGTGTGAATATATATTTAAGACTCTTGTGGTCAGTATATATCTCACATTTCTCTCCATAGAGATAATGCCTCTAGATTTTCAAGGCAAAGATCACCACTGCCAACTCCAGATCATGCGTTGAATAGTTTCACTCATGGATTTTCAACTACCTTGAGGTATAGGATATAACTTTATCATTCTGCATCAGCACACAGCCTAAGCCCTTCTTTGAAGCATCACTGAATACCACAAAAAGTTCCCCACTTGTGGGTAAAGTGAGCACAGGTGTAGTGATAAACCTCATTTTCAACTCCTTGAAGCTTTCTTCGCATTCATCACTCCAAGAAAACTTCACTCCATTTCGAGTTATCTTGGTAATAGGGTTGGACAATCATGAGAAATTTCTCATAAATCGTCGATAATATCCAGCTAACCCCAAGAAGCTACGGATATCCATTATTGATGTTGGCCTCGGCCATCCCACAATTACATCTCTTTTGGAGGGGTCCACAGATATCCCATTTCTTATGATGATATGGCCCAAGAATGAGACCTCCTTCAACCAGAACTCACACTTGATGTACTTTTCATAGAGCTTCTCCTTACAAAAAGTCTCTAGTACAGTTTTTAAATTCTCCTCATGATCCTCCTTGGTTTTGGAGTATATTAGAATATCATCTATAAAGACAACAACAAATTTGTCAAGGTAATCTCTAAAGACTCTATTCATCAAGTCCATGAATATTGCTGGAGCATTGGTGAGTCCGAAAGGCATTACTATGAATTCATAGTGCCCATATCTTGTACGAAAAGCAGTCTTGGGACATCTTCCTTCTTCACCCTTACTTGATAATATCCCGACCACAAATCCACCTTGGAGAAGTATTGTGCTCCACGTAGCTGATCAAACAATTCATCAATTCTTGGGAGAGGATACTTGTTCTTTATCGTGATTTTGTTAAGTTCACGATAATCGATGAAAATCCGCATTGACCCATCCTTCTTCTTGACGAAGAGGACTGGTGCACCCCATGGTGAAGCACTTGGGCATATAAACCCATTATCCAGATTCCCCTATAGTTGTTTCTTCATCTCTTCAAGCTCAACAACATCAATTCTATATGGAGTCTTGGATATTGGTAGCACCGCTGGTATAAGTTCAATTAAGAACTCAGCATCTCTTCTAGGAGGAAGACCAGACAGTTCCTCGGGAAACACTTCTGCGAATTCCCTCACAATAGGCATTTCTTCAAGGATGATTTCTTATTTGGACTCAATCATCTGAGTCAGATACTTGTGCTCATAGGGCAGTAATATCCATGCTTGAGATGATGGAGCTAAAGGAGATTAATCTTCCTCCTGACACTTGTAAAGAATTGGGGGTCAATTCTCCATATGTAGTGTGATTTCCCTCTCCCTAAAATTTATGTTGGATCTATATAAGGAAAGCCAATCCATAACAAGAATTTCATCAAATTCCACTAGAGGGAGTATGAAGAGGTTCACGAGGAAATTCGATCCATATACTATAACAAGGGAGGACTTATATTCATGGGATGCAATGATTCCCCCATTTTCCGTACTCACTGACATCTTTACTTCCATGATTTGTGGTGGTGCAGGGATTGTTCTACTAAACTTTCTAGATATAAAAGAATGCGTAGAACCTGAATCAAAAAGTATGTTCGCTATTCTTGAATGAATAACAAGCATATCTATCACCACTCCGTTTTCCGGGTTAACTTCAGCAGAAGTGATGGAAAAATCTCTTCCTTTCTGTCTTAAAGGTTGTTGGTTGCCTCCGAAAACCCTTGGATTAGGGCAATAATTTGTAAAATGACCAGGTTCTTTTCATTTTTAGCATTGAAAAATGCGTTGAGGTTTGAACGGAGCATTCATATCCTCTGTCGTAGCCGCGGGTCCTTCTTTCCGATAGTTAATAGCTAGGTTCCCTTCTCTTCCACACCTGGAGCATTTTCTCGTCCCCTAAAGGAAATTTCCAGGGTACTTCTTTCCGCACTTTTGGCATGTGGGGTGCTGGATCTTCTTAGCACCGTTGGATTTATCCATCGGACCACCAGCATTGAATTCCACCTTACGCTTCTTGTCCCCATGATACCCCTGTGATTCCCCGGTCTCCATTTTGACCTTGAGGGCACATCATACAATTTCATCATAGCTGTCGAAGTCACGGATCGTTGATGCTTTCTGCAAGCTAGGCTTCATCCCACCAAATATGTGGTCAACCTTGCATTTGGGGGTAATGACAAATCCGGAAGCATATTGTGAAAGCCATGTGAAGTTTTCCTCGTACGCCCCAACAGATTCTTCATCTTTTTTCTTGAGGGAAATGATGTCCCTCTCCATCTTAAGATGGAGGGTGCATGGAAAATATTTATCGAAAAAAATCTTCTGGAAATCCTTCCATTCCAACACCTCGATCTCCTCCTCAGGCTTTGTATTTTTTATCAACATCCACCATTGATCAGCTTCACCCTCCATTCGATAAGCCGCTAGGAGAACTTTATCTTGTTCAGAACATTGGAGGATGGAGAATATATTTTCAATGGATTTGATCCATTGTTCAGCGATCATGGGATCAGATGATCCACTAAAAGTAGGAGGCCTTTGCCTCATGAAGCTCTCTATAGCGACTTGTTCTTTCTTAGGGGGGGTTGAACGTTCCTCTTGACCTGTGTTTCTATTCAAAACTTGAGTTATCTGAGAGAGAAGCGTGACAAAGTTCATGATTCCCAATCCCATTGGATTTGGTATCTCATTAGTACAGTCATCACACTGATCTTCACAACGGTTGTTAGCCCCAGTCCTCCTATTACCGGCCATTGGCTGGAATAAAAGGAAAGTTAGGGGTAACACATAAAGGGTAATCCAAAGATAAAAGTTTATGACTTATAAATAAACTTTCATTTCCTTAACTCATGAGTCTATAGGATTCAATCTAGGCTTTTCATGATCTACTTTCTAATATATATTTTTAGGGGCATTTTATTAATTCCCTTAATAAGGGTTCATACTAAGCTTGTGAATTTATCAAAACATATCCCCCAAGAGTGCAGCAAGGCCCATTGTCATGCACCAGTTACTGTTCGAGTCTAGCTCAAAGTGGTGTTTTCGGGTTCTACCCCTAGGATACATCTGTGCCAGAGCCGCCTCTACTTGCTCATATCCAGACAGGGATGTATTTGTTTGATAAACCACTTACTCAGTACTTACCAAAACATAGGGATGTTTTTATTATACTGAGTCTTGTATCTAAGGCTTTAATAGGGTTTCCTAATCCCAAACATAACTAAACCTATCCTCTAATACCAACTATGACAACCCTACTTTTATTACAAACTTAAACATGATTTATTACATAAAACATCACTTGATACAACAAGAAGATCGAGAGGTTTAGTGTCTTTGGGGATTAGGATCATTAAATAAAAACTTGAAACATGAAACACAACATCTTTATTGAAAACTTCATTTACATGACCACTACATTCCCTCCTACTTAGCATTGCATGGGAGAACCTGAGGACATGCATAAGAAAAGGGTGAGCTATAAAGCCCAATAAGGGAGTACACATGGAATAACATGAGAAGTACAATACATGTTAGAAAATAGAAATATCAATAGAGAATAAAAGAAACATGAACATAAAGGCATGATAAAGCATGATAATCATAACATGGAAATGTGGCAACAACACTTAACATGGAATTAGCATGAGCCAAGGCTCATTGCACATAGAGCATGAGTACATCATCATTGCACATAAAGCATGAGTAAACCCTCATTGCACTGGAATTAGCATGAGTCAACACTCATTTCACATGATGTATCATGATACTATAATTTACCCAATGCATTAGAGCGCTATAAGGGCGCACCCTTCTTAAATATTTCATTTCATGCATAAGTGTGCCACATGGATCATAAAACATGGATTCATAAAACAAAATCATTTATTCCAAGATAAAGGAATGTGGAATTAATACATGAAACTTTACAATCAATAATAAAATGTGCATAAATGTGAATACCCTTGATGGAGAAATGGGCATGGTATTCACTACACAATGACATTGGCTTAGAAAATCGGTGCGATTTCAGCAGCATAACGGCGTGACAGAAGAATTCATAAAAATGGTTGATGAGAGATAAAGGGGTTCCTCATCACATTTACATGTAATTTATAGTAAGGAGGTCATATAGATACATGTCCCAACAATTCTAATGGAATTTAGATTCATTATACAAAAGTATTCATTGAATGTAAAAGAGGAGAGAGAAGTTCCTTTCGGAATTTCAGCATAGTAACGGGTGTAAATGGGAGGAATTAAATGAGAGGTAAAGGGTCTACCATCATTAAAACATAAATAGGGCAGCATGAGGGAGGTTTGAAACCATACCCCATCATTTATAATTGAAATTAAAATGGTAAAACAACTTAAAGAAAATTGGACAAAAATGAGAAAGGAAGAAAAACCCTTACTTGGAAGTGTGCTTCCAAAGGCTAGAGAGAGGCTTGTGAGAGGCTTCTTGGGAGCCTGGGGCACCTTGGGAGGATTCTAGAGAGAGTAGAGCAGAGTTTGGATGAAATCCAAGGGATTTTAGTGAGGAGGAAGTGGGAGCTTGGGTGGGTTTATATAGGAAAGGTGAGTGAATTCTTTATTATTTAAGTTTGGGACCCCTTATATTAAATTAATCTAAAACAAAAACCATCCCATGGTTTTTTCCCATGGTTTTTGGAAAAGGGAATAGGAAAACAGTATTTTATAAGTCCAAAGTCCGAACTTCTTTAAATATTAGGGTTGCTTATGTGGAGTTGAGTCACACTCCCATGGAAATTAATTTAAAAAGGCGAGGTGTTGAATTAGTATTGAGGGGTCCATTAATGATTTGAAAAGTAAGTCAAATAAACCCAAAATCACATTATTTTAATGTTAAAACATATATTGGCCGAAAATGAAGATTATAGTATTTTATTACATCACTATTGGGTCATTATGATGTCATAAAACACGTTATATATTTAAACACTATTTAATTTTTACCCAAAAATTTGACTGTCTCAGAAAATTATGAAAAACTCACCATTAGATAATTTTGACGTCCTGATTCCAAAAATAACATTTAATTTATATAAATAATTTTCTAAATATGTGAATTTTCACTTTTCAAATAAAAACCGACATTTATCGAAAATTCACGGGTTTTCACATAAATGGCTTTCAAACCTTAATAAAAATTTTAATTGTATTCATAAAATTACAAGTTCATTTATATTTAATAAAAATTAATTTAATAATATTATTATTATTTTATTAAAATATTATTTCATTCAAAAATCCCTTAATTTAATAATATATATTTCCTAATTAAATAATAACTAAAAACCCCATTCGTACTTTAAAAACTATTTACAATGTATCAAAAATGACTAGAAATTATATTCATTATTATATTCAAAAATAATTTACATGAACATAGTACTACTTATTTGTTAAATAACCCATTAAAACAGCCGCATAAGACCTAAGGGTAAGGTGTGTGATGGTGACAGACTCTTGGGGTGGCTCGGATAACATCGATCGAGTTGTAATTTCAATCAACTTCCACTTTTCCCGTATACGGTCATGTTCAAGATTGACATAATGAAGCTCAGCTTGGGCTTGGTCAAGGTCAAAGCTCAAAGATTCCACCTCTTTTCCGAGCTCCGACAAATGGGCTTCGTATGGGGAAATTATACTAGATGAGGTCATCGCTTCCTTTGTCTGAGTAAATTGGATTTGTTAAAGTCCTATATTTATACTAATCATGTGATCATTGTTCAACGGCTATATTAGCAATGGTCAAAATTCTTAACATAAAACCAAAGAAGTTGACATCTTATAAAAACATTTTTCATAAATATACATTTAACTGGATCAAGAGGGATTTTCCATAAATGAAAATTTGGGTCGTTACAGCCGACCCTAGCCCAAATACTATCTCAACTTCCCTCACTTCATCCTGGAGGCCTTCCTTTAGTCAGAAAGCCAACCTAAGGAGCCCTTTTGATCAAATCAAAAGGAAGAACCCGAAGAAGAGGTAATGATTTCACCACCCTTTTTCAAGTTCCTTTCTTCTTCCACTTCTTCTTTCTTTGTTATTACCATTCTAAAATAATAACTCCTGTATATTATATATACTTTGATGTTATTATAAACATGGTACAACTATATTTCAGTGTTCTATCCATCCTTTGAATGACATGTCACCATACGTGCGTACGTACGGCTTACCATCTCCACGTCGTGGTGTAATTGTTATTCAAAATATTATTATTTGGGTGGGTATAATAATGATGTGTAGTTTATGTAAATAATAAATATAACATGATAATTATTCTGTATATATGATATACCATTCAATTATATATTATTATAATATCAAAAGAATGATATTGTCGCTCATGTGTACATACAGACTACTGTCTCCACGAACGTGATGAGATTCATTGTACATCGTATCCATTCAAGTATAATTATCTTTTGATGATTTAAAAAAATAATTTTGAAGGACTTGATATCATTCTGGATATGAATAAGATACAAACTATCAATGAAAAACATGTCTTACGTAACAAAACATATAAATGAAAACGAGTAAGTTAACACCCGAAACGACGATAGTACTAAGATATTATTAACAAAGCAATGTTAAAAGATCATATATGATATCATATTAATATATATTATTATTTTATAATTTAATAACAATTATTTCACCATTATATAGGAGGTTAACCTACCCCCAACCAAGGAAAAGTACAAGGTAAGGGGTTTTCATCTCACTCCTTATTTCCGTGAGATTTATGCCATATTTCCACTATTACCTTTGTGTGGTGCATGTACGGACCATAATTTTATTCTTTAGGTAATACACTTTAATTTATGTGTATTTACATATTAATTGTATGATACCTCTTTCGTGGGGTGTATGTTTCGTATGTTATCAAATTGGTAAGGGTTTATTTCACAATCTCTGCATTATCCAAGGTTGTTTATACGTAATAATCTACTATGATTTATTTATCATCCACATCCATGTTCCTTAAAAATGAATTTAAAAACTTTTTTACTAATTACTACACAATTGGTTAAAGTAATTTGTAACCTTATGTTTTTTGAAATGAATCTTTCCGTCATTTTCCAAACAAGGTACTTTTTAACCTTTTCGACAAATTTAATGTAATAATGTCTTTTTAAACTTATACGGTGGGTGTGGTTATTTTCTGCCTTTATAAAATCACTGAAGCTACCCTTACAAGCTTATAAAAATATTTTCAAATTAAATGTTTTATTTTATAATTATGTTACTTTTAAATGATTTCAAAATGAATGTTTAAAAATTTGTGAAAGGTACTCTTTATCAAGATCATAATTTTAAATGTTTTAAAGATTTATGTTTCTAAATCTTTTTAATTAATGTCCATGTTTTCAAAATGATTTTGAGGATATATTTATATGGACATGAATGTTATGAAATGATATTTCTTTTCAAAAGTTTCAAAGTGGTATGGGAAACTTTGATTCAAAAATATCTTTTAAATTACTTCCTTTATAAATGTGTGACTTTTCAATGATTTTGAGAAAAGAGATATTTCTCTCAAATAGTTTTGATTTCATCTATGTCAACATCCTTTGGTGGAATTTCAGCTTATTTGAAGTTGATTTATTATGATACAAAACTTTTGTATTGTATTGAAGGTTTTGTGAGACGTTTTACTGTGGATGTGTTATTTTTATACCATTCATGGTTTATGGAGAAAGTATTGACATTTCGTATGCTATGTTTAATACGAATTTTTATGTTATGTTTAAACCTTTTCATATGGGAATGAATTGGACTTAGTAAGTGACGGGTGGAGCCCGATATAGCTCTTCGAGGCATCGGTAGGTCTCATGAGACAAACTAGTGTCTTGGCATAAGGCCTTGAGAAAATCTTATTTTTAGTCTTGGCACGAGGCCTTGGCTATGTGGTTATGATAGTCTGGCATTATGCATTCCATCATTATGAAAGTGGTTATTGATATTGCATGTGATTATTTGATTAGTATAATATCCATGTGAATAAGTAAATGGAATTATTTCATTTTATTTTTTCCATACTATGTTTAAGTTCAAGTTTAAAAGGCTTTTGTTTTAGTTATACATTGCCTTAAATTTTTTTCTTTATTTATGAAAGTTTCTGCTATATTATTATCCTTACTGAGCATCTGAGCTCACCCCTTTCAATGTTTTATTTTTCCAAGGATGTGAAGAACTATTTTATGAATGACCTGCAAGGATAGTATGAGGGGATAAGAAGACAATATGTTGTTTTAGTTTTTCACTTATTGATGTAATGTAAAATTTATGAATATATCTAGTGTTTCCAAATAATACTAAACTAATCAATCTTTCGAGACTTGATCTTTCTTATGATCATGCCAATGTTATGTAATAATGCACCGACTCGGGGTATCTAGGGTCGGGGCATTACAGTTGGTATCATAGGGAGGTTTAGTACAGACCTTGGAATCTGGATTTAGATAAACTCTAATTAGAGCACATAGACCTAGGATGAACATTGAGGATTAGTTTAGAAGAACTTCCTAGAATTTTGGTATTGTAGAGATTTTGTGAGTTTTCCGAGCAATACATCCGTGTCTAGATACGAGAAGGTAGAGGCGGCTCTGGCACAGATGTACCTAGGGGTAAAACCTGAAAACACCGCTTTGAGCTAGACTCGAATGGGAACTGGTGCACGACAATGGGCCTTACTGCACTCTTGGTTACAACACTCCTGGGGGATATGCTTAGGATAATTCTCATTTTCTTTACAAACCATTATGAAGGGATTATAAGTATATAATTCTCAAAGAAAACATTTTTATGATTATGAATTATATCCATAAATAGTTCAATTTATGTTAAGTGTTTTACAAGTATGGAAATATGTATTTTGATTCATAAACTGATCTAGTTTATGACATTGTTTAGAAATGGTGCCAAATAGAAGGAATGATAACTCCAACAATATACATGATCCAAAGAGTAAGGAGGATCATATCTTTCATGGTTTTAATCCATAATTTATAAGGGAAATAGTGTCTTATGTATTATCATTATATGAAGAAATAGTATCATTTGTTGATAAGATAGGTAAAGAATTCTCGGAGTCCTATGGCTTTGAAGGGAAGCTAGAGAAGGAAAGGATGGTAGAGAGAAGGACAGATAAAAGGAAGAAGGTAAAGAAGGATTTTCCCATATGTGATAACTATGGAAAGAATCACCTTGGAAAATGCTTGAAGGGAATGGGAGTATGTTATAAATGTTGAGAAAAAGGACACAAAGTACGTGACTGCAAGGGTAAGAAAATGGTTTCAAAGTTACAATGCTTCATTTGCAAGGAGTTTGGACACTACGCGAACCTATGTCTCAGTCAACAGACTATGCCACAAATGATGATATTGGATAATAATCAAGTTATGATACTACCACAAATGAAGAGGAATGATTAGAGTTCTTATGTTGATTATGTCATTTGAGTGTTGTATCAACAATTTACTTGTTATAATAATTATGGAGTATATAAGGATTGTAATGCAGTACTGTTTAATTAAGGACTTGAGATTGTGTGGAACAAAGAAAAGTGACTCAATAGCAGGTTAAATTTTTGGAAAATATATGTTTGAGAGAATGATAAACCATAATATGGTTCTGATACCGAGGGAGTGATTTTAGAATAATACATGATTGATGTGGATAAATTATATGGTATATTCTTGAATACCTTGAAACTGATTAATGATTTGTATATTCCATCATTGTTGGGGTTTACAACATTTTTTGATTGAAGGAGTATATACATTATTCTTTAAGGAATAAGGGATCATGAATGCAATCAATAAGGTTTTATGGTAATTCAGGATGTTGTAGTGTTTTAAAAGAATACAAGATGAAGGTGTTCACATGTTATTACATGGAAAAATGATCTACATTTTTTTTACCTTCCTTATAAATTTTGGACTAAAGTATTTTGGATAGTTCTAGTTTGGATTATTTTTGGATTGCCATAAAAGGACATCCCGGAGGTCGGGCGGCAACCGGTCGTGTCCGGCAAGGCCGCGAGACTCGAACCCACAACCGAAGAGAGGAAAGGGTGTATCACCTACCACTGGCCCACGTGATGTTTTGGATTAAATAATGTAGTTTTTTTTAATGATCTGGTAGATGAATTATAAATTCATTTTTTTGTAACCCTATACGAATAGGATAAATAGAATATATTTTTACGTTCTATTATCTTTTAGAGTGAAAGATGAGTTTGTGGTAGAAATTAGATAAAGTGTAGAACTCTACTTGTCAAGAATATATTTTTCTTCTTCTATTATTTTATGAAGAAATTAATTCTTATAATTTATTTAAGGAATCCTAAAACCAAAAATGTGTTATCCTAATACCCTATGTTTTGTTGAACCGATGGTATTTCAAATCATCGTAGATTGATGAATTTAAGGACCTCAATTTTACACTTGTTTGTGATTGATGACCTCAATCACTACCTATAAATATTTACGTTTTTCCTCCAATTATATGTCTCTAAATTCCACCAATGTTCTCCGAATAGATATCATAATTTGGTGGTGACCCTTTCATTTCTCTTTTCCTCTTATTAAGACTAAATTTTATTAACCCAATTTCCGATATGGTTTTTCCCACAAAGATATTTTCTATATTCAACCTTTTGTTTTTGAAGAACAATTTCAAATTGCGAGGATGCAATTTATTGAAGGAGGGGAGAATTTAACACCCCAATATTTCATAGTGTGTTATTTCTTCAAAATAATTCAATAACTTCCACTACACACAACACCGAGTTCAAGCGCACCATGACTTACCAAACAAGTCGTTCAAAAGAGTTTATGAATACTATTAACTAAATTTTAAACTTTATATAATCATTATAATTTTATAATCCATATTATGAGTTTCTTAGACATAATTTAAGAAGAAATTCAATTTTTTCAGATAAAAGAAGTATTTTTCAAAAAATGAACTTTTACCAACTTTTAATAGTGAAACCCTTTTTTTAATCCAATATTTTAAACTTTTATATATTCAATTTGACTTAATAAATATACTTTTTATAATGGGGACATAAAAAATTTACAACGAAACGTCCCAAGCTTCCACGGTATGCATTCCTTTGAATAATACATTAGTGTGTGTTGTAAGCAACTTCGATTTCTAACACACACTACAACAAATCAAACTAGCCATCACAAATAGTAATACCTACTTTTTGAAATTTTATAAATTTTATCTCTCAAAATGGGCTTCATTTTTGGATTTGTAATAAAGAATTTATCCTAGGGTGAAATTTTGGTACTTTTTGGATGACTTTAATATTTTGATGAATAGTGAAAATTACTAAATTTTAATTAAAAACAACTTTTTTAATCGAAATAATTTTTATTGATAAATTATGCATTTGAGTGGTTTTAAAGTATATTTATAATATATTTTTACCATTTAATACAATTTTGGTCATTGTACATATGTTTACAATTAAACCAGACATAAACAAGTGCCAATTTTTTGATAGTTATTATCTCTTAAAAACACTCTTTTTGTTTTAAAAACGAGAATTAATTTTAAATTAATTTCTGCCACTTCTGTGTTTTGAATTTGAAAAAATGGCTTCCATAATTGGAATGAGGATGTTCAAATTATGTAAATAGGTAACTTTTATTTTTAGACATTTTGAATAATTACTTCGGTAAATATTTTATTTACCATGGTTAAAGGGTAAATCCGGTAAATAAGGGTTAACAAATAATTTTATAATAATAACAAATTAACCTAAAATGTGTCCTACCCTTATTGGTTGATACATGTCCTACAATGGGAATATTTGTGTCGATTTTTGGACCTCATGGAGTCACTTGTAAGTGATAATGACACTTTATATTAATTAAGTTAAAATAAATACAAAAATGACATAAGCATATATCTTTTAGAAAAACATTTTTTACATAGGTTTTTATATTTTGGATTTTCGAATATAAATATTCATTATAAAGCTAATAATATTTCTTACATAATTATATTTTATTTATAATTTTTAGAGAATAAATAATTTAATTTATTTATGACACAATATCGATGCAGTAATTACCACAATAGTGAAAAATTAAAATAATTGATATTATAAATACCCAAATAAATATAATTTGAGACTCTTTATGAATTAAACTAATTTTATAGCATAATATGACATGTTAGGAATGATTTAATTAACTTTTTTCGAAGTAATAATTACTTTACAATTTTCACAAAAAATCAATTTTCCAAATAGTGTCAAAATTGACATAAAAGTGTTTTTAAAAACAATATTATATTATTAATTGATATTCAATTCCTAAAAATATAAGGTTCGGCCACGAGACTTATATCATGATTGTTTTATCATTAATGGATCACTTGGGGGTCACTTGTATGTATATAGTATGTTTATTAACCATATAATATAAATATACAAAGAGACATTATAAAAGTCAAACTAATTAACTAAGAGTTTAAACTAAAAGATAAGGTTAATATAATGACCCAAACCTCTCAAAATTATATTTGATGAGTGGTTTTAGACCCATACCCACCTTAACATTTAAATAATACACTTTTTATCCATTAGAAACCGAATATGAATTTATTATAAAAAAATATTTCTAGCTTTTCCAAAGGTTCCCCTCAACCCTCTTATAAAAGGGCACTAACCCTTATCATTAATTCACACCTTAAAAAAATGTTGTTCACCCAAAACTGGCCAAATACTCTCTAAACTTTCCTCACTTCATCCTATATTCCTTACTTTAGTCAGAAAGCCAACCTAAGCAGCCCTTTTTATCAAATCAAAAGGAAGAACATGAAGAAGAGATAATGATTTCACCACCCTTTTTCAAGTTCCTTTCTTCTTCCACTTTTTCTTTGTTTGTTATTAACATTCTAAAATAATAACTCTAGAATATTATATATAATTTGATGTTATTATAAACATGGTAAAACCATATTTCAGTATTCTATCCATCCTTTGAATGACATGTCACCATACGTGCGTACGTACGTCTTACCGTCTCCACGTCGTGGTGTAATTGTTATTCAAAACATTATTATTTGGATGGGTATAATAATGATGTGTAATTCATGTAAATAATAAATATAACGTGATAATTATTATTTATATATGATATACCATCCAATTATATATTATTGTAATATCAAAAGAATGATATTGTCGCTCGTGCATACGTACGAACTACCGTCTCCACGAACGCGATGAGATTCATTCTCCATCGTATCCATTCAAGTATAATTATCATTTTATGATTTAAAAATAATGTTTAAGGACTTGATATAATTCTGGATATGAATAAGATACAACCTATCCATGACAAACATGGCTATCGTAACAACACATATAAAAGAAAACGAGTAAGTTAACACCCGAAACGACGATAATACTAAGATATTATTAACAAAGCAATGTTAAAAGATCATATATGATATAATATTAATATATATGATCCTTTTATAATTTAATAACAATTATTTCACAATTATAAATGAGTTTAACCTACCCCCAACCAAGGAAAGGTACAAGGTAAGGGGTTTTCATCTCACTCCTTATTCCCGTGAGATTTATGCCATATTTCCACTATTACCTTTTGTGTGGTGTATGTACTACCCATAATTGTATTCTTTATGTAATACACTTTAATTTATATGTATTTACATATTCATTGTATGATACCTCTTTCGTGGGGTGTATGTTTCGTAAGTTACCAAATTGGTAAGGGTTTATTTCGCAATCTCTTCATTATCTGAGGTTGTTTATACGTAATAATCTACTGGGATTTCTTTATCATCCACATCCATGATCCTCAAAAATGTATTCAAAAACATTTTTACTAATTACTAGACAATGGTTTAAAGTCATTTATACCCTTATGTGTTTTTATAGGAATCTTTCCGTCATTTTCCAAACAAGGTACTTTTTAACTTTTTAAACAAATTTAAGGTAAGAATGTGTTTTTAAACTTATACGGCGGGTGCGGTTATTTTACACCGTTATAAAATTGTTGAAGCTTCCCTTACAATATTATAATATTATTTTCAAAGTAAATTTTTTATTTTATAATTATGTGACTTTTAAATGAATTCAAAATGAATGTTTTAAATTTTTTTGAAAGGTACTCTTTATCAAGATCATAATTTTAAATGTCTAAAAGATTTATCATTCTAAATCTTTTTTAATAATATCCAAGTTTTTAAAATGATTTTAACTATTTATTTATATGGTCATTAATGTTTTGAAATGATATTTCTTTTCAAATTTTTCATAGTGGTATGGGACAATTTGATTCAAAAATCTCTTTTAAATTACTTCCTTTATAAATGTGTGACTTTTCAATGATTTCGAGAAAAGAGATATTTCACTCAAATAGTTTTTATTTAATCTATGTCAACATCCTTTGATGGATTTTAAGCTTATTTGAAGTTGATTTATTATGATACAAAACTTTTTTATTGTAACACCCCAAGATTTCATGATACGCTTTTCTTTCAATAATGAAACAGCTTGCATTGTATGCAAGTTCGAGATTCTAACACATCGCGACCAATCAAAATAGCAGTTATGAATAGTAATACCCACTTTTTGAAACTATATAAATTTTATATTTCAAAATGGAATTCATTTTTGTATTCGGAATATCGAAATTATCCTAAGTTGAATTTTTTCTAATTTTCTGAGAACTTCCAATTTTCTATGAATAGAGAAATTACTTAAAAACAACTTTTTTAATCAAAATACTTTATAGTGATCAATTATACTATTGTGTGTTTTTAAAGTATAAATAGAATATATTTTTACCATTTTATCCAATGGTGGTCATTATAATTAATTTTACTTTGAAATTGGACATAAACAATTGTCAATCTTTTGATACATATTGTTTTTTAAAAACACGCTATTTGTTGTGACAGTGGGAATTAATTATTAAAGTAATTATTTCAACTTATGTGTTTTGAATTTTGTAAAATAGAAATCTTTTTTGAATTCCGAATATCAATTATAGCTTAGGGTGAAATTTTGGCATTGTTCTGAAAAACATCAATTTTTGATGAATAGTGAAACCACTAAGTGGTAGTTAAAAAACTGTTTTTTCGTTTAAATGAAACATTACCACTTCTATGATTTGATTTTCAAAAATCAAAAATACATGGTTTTCATTAGGAAGTAAAATGTGGTTCAATGGGATTAAAATAATTTTTTGGTGAATAGTAACTTTTAAGTTTAATTAATCGCGATTAAAGGTAATTAGTGAAATTTAAGGTAAAAATGATATTATAAAAATATGAAAATACCCTTACACTTTTCCTAACCTTATTTTATGAGTCCTTTCCAACCAATAAAATCCATGGGTCAACTTGGGGACCCCATGGAACCACTTGGGTAAGAAAATTACATTAATAACTTTTTATTTGAAGTAAAAATAAAATTGACACAAACATGAGTTGTTTTAAAAAACAATTATTACATGGGGTTATATAAGTTTAATGTTTTACTATAAATATTCATTAGAAATATAATAATATTTACTACATCATGGTAATTTTTTTATAATTTTTAGATATTAAATAAATTAAATTTTTTATGACACAATGATGATGCAGCGATTACCTCATTAATTAACGATTTAAATAAAATGAAACGATATTGTAAAATCTAAGACATAAACTTGTCAAAAACCTATTGGATGAGAATATCTCGAACCCTTATCACATTATAGTCTAAATATATCATTTTGGGACCTTTATAATCTGAAAAGCATTTCATAATAATGTAACATTTGAATCTTTCCAAGAGTGCCCCTCCTCTCCACTTATAAAAGGCCCCCACCACTACCACCTTATTCACACCTTAAATCCATTTGGCTCGGCCAAACTCTGCCCAAATACTCTCCCAACTTCCCTCTCTTACTCCTAGAAGCGTCACATTGGGCATAAGTCTTTCCAAGGAAGTATTTGGCTCAAATCAAAAAGAGTTACCTGATTTTAAGGTAATGTCTTCTCTTGTGTTCTTTTGTTTTATTTTGCTTCTCCAACCCACTAAAATATTTTTATTACTTTATTTTGTAACAAAACCAGTATCTTTAATATACTAGGATGTTTTTATGAGAAGTATTTGATTTACACTTACACACACCTTCACCTAATGGTTAAAGAATATACTGTTTCTGTGGGTGGCGAATTACTGCCTCACGAAATGATGATTGTTCAAAATTCTTTTAACACCTATCATGGTGGCCATTATGATGAAAATATTTTTTATATATGATATATATTGTGTTTATGTTTTCCTTATTCTTCTGTATTTTTCATTTATGGAACACCTTTATGATTTCCATTATGGGTAAACGCGATAATTTCATTTTAGGAAGCGCGTACTACCGCCCCCTCAAAGTGATTTGAATCGTTAATGCCATATGTGGGATGTATAAAGGATGGAGTAAATGATATTATATAAGATATTATACTGGAATTATAATATAACTTTATATCATTATGATTTCATTCCATTAAATATGAAATAGAAATTAAAGTAGCGTTCATGCGTACGTACGACTTACCGTCTCCATGAACGGTGCATTTCATTTCTTACCTCTAAATGTTATGTAATATTATAAATTCATTTATATACTGGATATATAGGATATATATTATATCTACATCATGAATATAATTCTGGATATAATGGATATTTTACCACATGAACAACATGTAATTATAAGAAGTTTATTTTTGACTCAAGTACCTAAGATCGACAAAATGACCGTTATTAACTTAAATAATTACATAATGTTCATAACATGGTAATAAGTGATATAAAAGGAATAATGAACATGAAAAAGGTTCTTAAGAAAATAGAAATTAACTATAGTTTATTATTCATAAGATTAAATAATGATCGAGTCATGTCGGACATGAGGTAAGGGAACTTCTTAACCCAATTTCCATTCATTGGTTTAATCTCCTACTTTCAAATTATGTCATGATATTATTATGTACTATCTTGTATTTATACTTTATTTATGTGTACATATAGTGAATACACATAATAGATATATTTTATTTAAAAATTATCTTTTAAGGGACTTTGTCTCAATCTCCATTCATTGAGGAATATTTTGTTTTATACACAAATTTCTTTTATACAGTGTATAAACCCCTTTGACTTTTACATTTATTCAAAAGGAATATTTTTATATGAAGAATTTTACTAAATGAAAAGAGGAGTGTTTTTCTTGTCGTACGTATGCGGCGACAATGACTTCTCCACTGACGTGACCATTATTTGAGTTTTGGCTTCCCCTACAAGCCATAACTTTTTTTAACTGAAAAATAAAAACCAAGTTTTAACTTTCATTTATTTTGGTATCGAAAATGGTTTTGATAATGTTTTAATATATCAATGTGTTGTATTGATATCTTGTGATTGAAATGTGGAAATTTTATGTTTCTTTTATTCATGTTTTATGTGATACGATTATGTTATGGTTTATGATATGTTTAAACCTGTACATATGAGGAATGCATTGGACTTAATAAGTGACGGGTGGAGCCCACTATAGCTTCTCGATGCATCGGCAGATCTCATGAGACAAACTAGTGTCTTGGCACGAGGCCTTGAAAAAACATTATTTGTAGTCTTGGCATGAGGACTTAGCTACGTGGTTATGATAGTCCGACATTATGCATTCCATCATTATGAAAGTGGTTATTGATATTGAATGTGATTATTCGACCAGTAGAATATCCATGTGAATACGTAAATGGAATTATCTCATTTTACTTTTTCCATATTATGTTGAGGTTCAAGTTTAAAAGGATTTTTTTAGTTATACATTTCCTTAAATGTTTATGTTTATTTATGAAAGCTTCCTCTATATTTTTATCCTTACTGAGCATCTGAGCTCACCCATTTCAATGATTTAATTTTTCCAGGATGTGAAAAAGTACATTATGAATGACCTGCAGGGATAATATGAGGGGATATGAAGACAGGATGTTTTTTTAGTTTTTTTTACTTTATGATGTAATGTAAGACTTATGAATGTATCTAGTGTCTCCAAGACTACTAAACTAATCGGTCTTTCAAGACTTGATCTTTTGTGATCATGCCAATGTTACGCAATAATGCACCGACTCTGGGTAAATGGGGTCGAGGTGTTACATGTATCGTACTGAATGTTTTGTGATATGTTTTACTATGGATGTGTTATTTTTATACCATTCATGGTTTATAGAGAAAGTATTGACATTTATTGTACTATTTTTAATATGAATTTTTATGTTATGTTTAAACCTTTTCATATGGGAATACATTGTACTTATTAAGTGATTGGTGGAGCCCGCTATATATCCTCGATGCATCGGTAGGTATCATGAGACAAACTAGTTTCTTGGCACAAGACCTTGACAAAATCTTATTTGTAGTCTTGGCACGAGTCCTTGGATATGTGGTTATGATAGTCTGGCAATATGAATTCCATCATTATGAAAGTGGTTATTGATATTGCATGTGATTATTCGATTAGTATAATATCTATGTGAATAAGTAAATGGCATTATTTCATTTTATTTTTCCCATACTATGTTGAAGATCAAGTTTAAAAGGATTTTTTTAGTTATACATTTCCTTAAATGTTTATGTTTATTTATGAAAGTTTCCTCTATATTGTTATTCTTACTGAGCAACTGAGCTCACCACTTTAAATGTTTTATTTTTCCCAGGATGTGAAGAAGTATTTTATGAATGACTTGCAGGGATAGTATGAGGGGATATGAAGACAATATGTTGTTGTAGTTTTTTACTTATTGATGTAATGTAAACTTTATGAATATATCTAGTGTTTCCAAGTCTACTAAACTAATTGGTATTTAGAGACTTGATCTTTCTTATGATCATTCCAATGTTATATAATAATGCACCGACTCTGGGTATCTAGGGTCGAGGCATTACAAACCATGCGGTCATGCCAACTCTTTAAATTTTGGGGTCTTTTCTTATCGGCATGTGCTAGTCGGTTAAGATGGTTGGTTCTTATGGTGGTGAGACCCACTATGGGTCTCATGTAAGAACTTTTAGAAATGTATAATGAAATTATACGCCTTATGATGGGATTCCATTCGGGCCTCCCCCTATTAGTGTCCAGATTCTATCACAGAAAATTAAATTGTGTTTCCCCTTATAGTGGGGAGTCTATTTGTGTCTCCCCATATCAGTAACTTGGTTTTTTCCTTAGTTTGGGTCTATAAATAGGTTGTCTCATTTAGAGTTATTTAACCTCTAACTTCCTCCTTGAGTAAACGACAATACTGAAGTGTCCTAAACAATTTTGTTGATGTAGAACTATGGTTACCTCGTTAATTTCATTTTTCATTCAAGGTAAGTTGTGTGAGTCTTGTTTGGATAGTCTTTGAGGTATTTTTTTCAGGATGCATTTTTAATATGATTGATCATTTTAGGAAGTGGTTTATGTTTTGGTTTGTGAGAGTATTCCAAAATTTATTTATCAATTGGTGGTGTTTGGGGGGCGAACAAGGAAAATGAGTCAATTTCGGCCTTTCGGTTAGGTTTGGTTTTTGCCTTTGGCCTTGTTGTGGATTTTAGAGGGCATAAATATTAATGGTGGGGAGAATTTTCACATACATGAATTATTTTAAAGTTATTTTTTTCATTTAATTTCCATTATATCTTTGTTTTGGGGGTTCCCATACATTTTTGGATGAAAGGGTGAGTTTTCATGATTTGGGAAAAACCATTAGCCCATTTTCAAATTTAAAAACCACTTTTTTGTATATATAACTCTTTCATTTTTCAACATTTTACACCTATAAAACTTCTCAATTAGCATCCCCTCGTATATTAAAACCACCATATCCATTTTAATGTCATAGGAATCTATAATCATGATGGGTTTGGGTTTTTTATTAAGGTATTAGGCCAACCCGAAAGTTCGTTTCCTACTTTAATTTTTTTTAATTATTTAATATCTCATTAATGTTTTATGTTATATCAATGATTTAGACTATCACCCAAGACCACATACCAAAGGCACGCCCCATGCTCTCCTCCCCCTCTTTGGAGTACATATTCATCGCGAATTTGGGTGAAACGTCTCTAGGTTTCTCAAATCACCCAGATTTGAAGAGGTAAATCATTTCTTTCAAAACTCTTTCAACTTTTACACTTTTCCCCCATTCCAGTTCCTACATTACCTCCTTAGACTTATTATAACATAACATGAATTTTTGGATGTTTGGAAATTGACATACTGGTGTATTTGGGTCATTGTATTCAATATTTCTTCAAGTAAGTGTTTCTCTCCACATTTCCTTCTTTCTCCTTAGTGTTTCCTCCCTATTTCATGAAGTTCAAAAATTCCCCGAAGTTAGGGTTCATTACTAGGGTTTTATATGGTGTTTATTTACTCAAATACTTGGTTTTTAGGTTAGATTTCACTCCCTCGTGGTGTGACAGTGGTGCGGTTGATGTTTCACACAACAAATTGGTGTTTTAAAACAAAAGGTAGGTGGTTCCATGTGTAAGCATCCTAAGATGAGTTAGCATTTCTTCATTAATATTTTTATCATGATCCTATTACATTATTTTTGGTGTGGGAACCATTTTTTGTATTATTGATTAAGATTTTAGTTTCAAAGATGCATATTTATTTGAAAATGTGTGTTTTCCATGTGTATCTTTTTTATATCATATGAGGTAATTTGATAACATTTGAAAGTGGTTTAATAAATGTTTTTAGGGATTCCAACT
Organism: Viscum album; assembly: GCA_963277665.1. NCBI lineage: Eukaryota > Viridiplantae > Streptophyta > Magnoliopsida > Santalales > Viscaceae > Viscum > Viscum album. The sequence goes on along the minus strand of OY728152.1, from coordinate 1,449,950,815 downwards.
CTATTTTGTATTGATATTGGGGTGATTTTTACCTTGAAAGATAATTTTAAAATGGGTTTTTTGTGCAAAACATTGTTAAAACCCTTGAGATTGTTTTATGAAAATTGTAAGTGATTTATTGAGTTAAACAATGTGGGGAAAGGATTCACATGTACTATTTTGGTGAGTTTGTTCACATAAGATGGGTTTTTAAAAGGTAAAGTGGTGATTTAATATTTCAATGAATTTTTAAATGTTTTATAAATTTCTTAAATGATTTATCAAATTGAAATAAATATACAAAACACGTTTGTGGGCTGTTTTGTGTGAGTATGATGTGAAAAACTAATATTTGTTTGTGAAAGGGGTATTATGTGACATTTTAGTGGGTTTTTTTTCTGTTTTTGTGACTTGGAACTAGTATTTTCATGTGAAAATTTTATTTAATGGCTTATAGATCATGTTTTACCATAAGAGGAAAAACATAGGTATCTAAGTTGGTGGACATGTACTAGTATGCTAGTGATCCCATGGGGTTTGGCCCCAGTTTCACGTAGCAAGTTTGATGATGACAACACTAAATAAACTATGATTTTCTTGATGATGATGATGATGAGGTACCACTAGGTTATCATTATGATCCCTACTAGAGGCTCATGTTCACGAGAATAGATATTTGTATTGTTATTTTCACTGAGATACGAGGTACCTGGGACCCACAGTGAGCTAGTGCCCCTGGGTTATTTCCCATTACTTGTGCTCATTAGATACGTTATGATTACCATCGACTTATGATAGGTTTTCTAGAAAACTTTTGTAGATTTTGTATTCTATTTAAATGTTTTGAATCTTAAAATTAGCCCACTTGAAAAAAATTATTTAAAGTTGCATCACATTAAAATTATTATTATAATTTCATGTTTACAAAACAGATAAGATTTTGTATTATATTGATTATCACATGGTATATTTTTGTGGTGACATACTACTAGGATTTTCCTCACACCCAACTTACACCCTTATATGTAATTATAATTGGTAATTTTTTCGTAGGTTTGGGTAAATCTTTTAGTGCCAGTGCTTTGGGTTTCTTGCAGTCTTTCTGGGTGCAGTTTCATAGAGATGGCTTGATGGTGGTTCCCCTAGCCATAAAGAGGTTCTTGGGCTATCCATTTTTGGTTTCTTAATTTTTTATAGTCTTTGAGAATTGTTTTAAATTATTTAATTCAATTTCGAATTTTTTTAAAATATGGTCTGTTTTAAAAAATCTAAATTTTTTATTTTGGGTTTTTTATTTTTTTATTTTTATAAACTCAGGTAAATCATTCCAAAATACCATTTTGTGATACCTGGGAAAATTTTCCAACCTATTGGGATCAAGAACACCCTTCGATCCTTGCCATGGGCCTGGTCAGGTGCCGGTTTTGATGGCACCCAGATCTGGTTCATGATAGGTGAACTCCTCAATCACCAAGGGTTAACATAAATCATTGAATTTATCAAAATATCACATTGGTTTTAATTTTAAATCTAATGAATCATCTCATTCAAATATCAATACTAAAAAAATTAAACAATTAACTACATTATAATAGAAAAATAATATTTATTATAAATATTCAAAGTCAATCCAATATAGTGACGAACGCATGTTTTCGATTTAAAAAATTTTAAAAAGTTCAAAGTATATTTATAATAATATATAAATATGGGAATAACCATAAAGATTACATAAAAATCCCCACTAAAAAATTACAATCTTCTATAAAGAGGTCATCTCCACAATCTGGTCACATAATCCCATCTATATCATCCAATTTAATTTATAAAATATTTATTAATGGAATAAACATGTAGAGTAAATATGTACAAACAATGTGTGAGTATAAACAAAATTTCATGACACTACAAAATATTTAGCATCATTTATTATTTAAAATGATAATATGTGTAGGATATAATTCAATTTGATTAATTTAAAACATTAAAAAATAAATAAAAAAAATCATTTCAAATGACCATGTTTCCACCATGATACCATGAAATCTTCTTTTTATGTTTTGATCAATTCTATTTTATGTTATGAATTATATAGGATAAAATCATGGAAAAAGGCATCCACTAACATATAATTTAACCACATACATAAGTCATATGTCATCATATCTAAACTCAGGATTACCCAAATATATAGATTAATTCAAATTTAATATAAATTAATGGACTATGTTTCACATTAACCTAAGAAATTACCCAATGAAACATGTGGATTTAGAAAAATATAAATTTTAATATCATTGTATATTATAAAACTAAATTATTAAACTCAATATAACACACATTTATAAAATATTCAAACATTTGAAAACATGAACATTTTAATATTACTCCAATAGCATTACCTCACAATTTAATGACATAAATTAATGATGTTATAAATCACATATAACTTCTATTTATTTTAATAAATTATTCTCTATATTTATACAACATCTAATTTCATAGAATCACGGGAAAATTATCACTGTATAAGGGATCAATGCAATTTTCATCAGAAAAAATAATATTGGTAATCAAAAATCTTAATAAAAAAACAAGCATCATATTAGTAATTGAAATAATTTTATATATGTTATCAATCAAGGTTAATATATCCATGAAAAAACACCAATTTTTGAAACCCATGTCACAATTTTTTTAAATTATTTTCCTCTAAAACATGAGATCAATTCCCCAATTTATTAATAATAAATATAATATAATTATTTATCGAATCATCAGAAATTTTATAAATAAATAAAAATATATTTGTTATAAAATAAAAATATTATTTCATGAAAGAACTCCAAACATTAAATCTCATACATGTATGAATAATAATATTCAAAAAATTTTAAAGGTAACTATAATAATATATTTTTAAACATTATCTTTAAATAACTTCCACATAAATTTCATATCATTAAAAAATTTCAATTTAAATTATATTAATTTAAACCCATATAGTATTAAATCCAATATTTTTCAATCAGAATAATTAAAATCATGACATTTAACACAATATTTTAGTCATTTTTTGTGTTGGTAATAAAAAATAATATGAATTTTTTTACTAGAATTATTTAATGTGAAATTAATTCCTAATACTTATCATTTAATACTTTCAAAGTTAATGTTATTTTTAGTATTAATATAACGCACATTAAAAACTCAATTAAAATAATATAGAGATCAATGCCACCTATAAGACTATAAATCAAAATTCAATTAACAATTAAGTTTTGATTACTTTTTAGTATTTAGATATTTTAAATTATGCTAAAGTATAAGGTGAAATCAAAAATATTTCACAAAAAATAAACAAAAACTCGTGAAATACAAATGATATTACTATAAATACCTTATTTTATCACCATGCTTCAAACACAAATAAAATATCCACAAAATATTAAGAATTTAGTTGGTTAAAATAAATATAATTTGTGTGGTATTTAGAGTGAGGATGAGGGAGAGACATAGAGGAGCAATGTGAAGTATTTGATAGCCTATCTATTATCTACATCAAAACCCAATGTAGGGTTGAAATATTATCGATCCTCTATTTTTTATTTTTTATAAATATTTCAATGACTATATATCTTCTCCCATGATATATATATATATATATATATAAATTTTATTAATATATATTATGTATTAAATTGGTTATGAGATAGAGAAACAACTCATTAATTAGATCCCAAATTGGTCAGGTCACACCCCTAATCTAAAGATTTGGTCTGCACTATATAAGGGTTTTAAATGGTCATGTAACTGAGATATATTTAATAATTATAGTGGTATAATACCCAAATATTCACAATCAAGAAAACAAAATAGTCTACCTTCAAATAGTTATAGTATTTCAGCTACATTGCCAACTGTAGTATCCAATAATGTAGTTGCTATAATACCATCATAGTTAAGCTATAATAATTCTATATTATTTCCCTCCATGATTTAATCAATTACCTTGAACCTATTTACTAATGAATATATATATTACCACAAAAATAATGACTTATATAAAATAATAATTTTTTAAAACTAATAAATTTTTTATAAATTATAGTAATGATAATAATATATAAAATGACACTGATCACATATAATTTGATATTTATTAGGCATTCACCCATATATCAACATACCCAAATCTATAGGTGTGCATAATTGGTTTCTAATAGTTATGGATGAAAATATGAACCAACTTGTTATAAACTGATTATGTTATGAAAAATACCATAAATAATAACTAATCGACCCAAAACCATGCTAAATTTAATCATCAATCGTATATATAATAAATTTTTCATTATTCAAGTTTTATAAAATATTGGATAAATAATGATATCAGGATATGTCATTATGTAATTAAAATAAATATAATTTTCTTTCTAACATATACACCAATATAAGTAATATATTCCAAAAATATAAAAATTAAAAAAATTTGTGATCAAAAAATAAATTCATTTCGTGATCATAGAAAAATAATTGATAATAAAAAAAATTAAAATAAGTTCAACATATTAAGAAATAAAAATATATAAATTACATTATTCCTTATAAAATAATACAAAATATAAATAAAATAATATTTCTAAAATAACTAAATATAATTGAACATGATTTTTTATTATTCGATTTAAATTATGTCATTCCTTCAATTAAAATTAACATCAGTTCATCATGTCTCATTATAGTAAAAAAATACACAATTATTTTAATTTTTTTTAACATCAATCAAAATATTTATAATATTCAGTTACCTAAACTATCTTTTAGCAGTTTATATTGATTTAATTTTGCCATTTTTCTTAAATTGGTTTCCTCTAAAAACCCCAACTTCTCGAAATATTTGAACTTTTATTAAACCATGTTAAATTTTTATCACAAGTCGTATTATTCAATGATTCTCTTACCAGATGATCTTTTTCCATTTTATAAATTTTCAAAATTATATTATTAAATTTATAAAATCATTATCATATTAACCTTATCAATGAAACATTCAACAATTATATTAATGTATTCATTATAGAAAAACTAATTTCTTACCATTTTACTGTTATCATCATTTTTTCGTGATGGAATATTATATAATATCTATTCAAAATCATTATCAATGAAAATGATTCTATAATTTTATTTGTCGAACTAATTATTGATATATATGTAAAAATATGATGAACATATCATTTATAAATGAAAAAAGTATTTTAACCCATTTATGATTTACTAAATTGATTCCTAAATATTAAAAATGAATCTTTAACTTTTAAAACTTGTTCAAAAAAACATATATAACTGTAAATGTTTTACAAATAATTATATAGAACCTATGCACTATTAAACTATAAAATCAAATTTGGAAAATTAATAATACAATCATTGTTAAAATCAAGGAGAATGACTTTTATAAAAAGAAATATATACTTTAAAAATTAAATTCCAACCCAAGTATGAAATTAAGTACACAATAAAACATTTTCCTTATTTAAGGCTAATTTTCAATTAACTATGTCATTTAAAATTCATACACCTTTAGACATAATACAAAAACAAACCAAAAATATTCCGAAACAAATAAATAGTCATTGACATTGAATAACTAATTCAAACCACCATATAATCAATTATTGAGAATATTAAAACAACCCATTTTAATATAAATTTTATTAACAAATAAATTCAATTGGTTTTGAAAAGGCATTTATATATCCCCCATAAACATTATTTTAACCCGAACAAAACTATACTTAATCAAAAGAAAAACAAAATAAATAAATAATGATATAATTCGCTAGCCTTATTATTTCTATTTAACATAAATATCACTTATATTTCACAATAGAAAACATTAAAAGTTTCTTATCTCAATATATTTTTATAAACATTTATTTCTCTAATATATGAAAAAAAATATTACCAAACCAAAATAAAAAATATGTTCAGAAAATATAATATTCCACAATCATGAAAAAAAATCATTTCCACTCCAAAAACTTCTATAGCAGTCTATATTTTTGTTAATTATTAAACCAACTAGATCACTCAACATTCCATGTCACATCATATCACTTATCATAATTATGTTATCTATTTAAAATTAAAACTATATAATATACTTTATAAAACATACCATTTAAATTTTCATCCTAAAAACTCACAGTTCAAAAAAATTAATTTTAAAATCTATAATAAATATTAATATAATATTTTTTTGGATCAAATAATGGTCATTAATGTAGCTAAAGATATGAGAATACATAAACCAAAATCACCCATTTTTTGAGAAATAAAATAAGTGTAACATATAATGAATAACACATCATACATATAAGATCCATTAATCTCATATCATCAACCGAACACATGAAAAAAAACCAAAGTAATCCTTACTCCTAGGGTAACATAATATTTATTAATCAGCCAACACTTGGGATGGATCATTATTTTTACCATGCTAGGCTAGTTCAATTTTTGTATTGAATGAAAGAGGAGTAAAATTCAGATATATATAATCGGCAGGGATAAATGCACTATTCACATATCTTGAATCACATTATGTTTTCCTTGGGGATGATCTCTAAGATTTTATTAATTTACTCAAAAAAATTAATAGCATTTGAGTAATGTTTTAGTTACAAATTCATTCTAACCTTAGCTAATTCATTAATGAATTTATCATATAAATGGATTATTTAAATCTCTAATACATTCCCTTAATATATGATATACTATATATAAGAAAACCAAATGTTAACTTTTAATGTTAAACTAATTTATTGATCACGGTATATTATTGAAACCTCATTATACTACGTTGTGGTTGAATCATATACTATGACATTCTAAATATATGCGTGTGATATAACTATATCACACTCAACGATATACCTTACCAAGGAATGTGAAATACATTGGTTACATTTATATTGTAATATATTATATATCACATAACAAAAATATTATATAACTAAAATATATCATACATATTTATGTCATTAGGGAATATATTTATTAATAATTCAATTTAACTAAGGACTTATATGATTTGATCCAGTTCTCTATATATTATATCTTATAAAATAACATATAAAACCCTATACGACACACATTTTTTATATTAAAAAAATACATTAGGAAACCATTCATCAATTTTACCATTTATCATATCATATAAAATACATTTTTAATGCCCATCTAATGTTCATTTGAAATAAATAGTTAAAAACTTTTAAAGAACTCTCTAATTTTATGATAATAGAATTATCATTCATTTATCAACAATGTATTATACCACTAGATAGTATATCATCAAAATAAATTATGAATTCTATAATTATAAAATTTAATTAATGTGTAACCTCTAATAAAGCATCAGTGTTATTCAAGCCACAAAGACATGTATCTGAATATCCATTAAACACATGTATCACAATACATATTTCCTCCAACTATATATTATAAAACTATGAATATCCATATAATACCAAAGTATAAAAAATGATGTCACTACAAGAAAATATTTCTTTCAGTCATGTATATCTAGTCATATGTTAACAATTATCTATGTATAGACTGACCTAATTAATGGAGAAATCTAATGTCATTTCCCAGGACAGATGAGCACATCACATGCTTACCATATAATAGATAAGAATATACTAAGACACTTATATTGATATAATAATACACACCTTGAATATTTCTAATTTTAGATCCTAGATGGAACAACAATAATATGATGGAAAAATATAATGTTGATTAAAATAAACCCATAACATTATTGGAAACATACCAAACAAATCCCTGATTATCTCATCCTCAAGGGTAGTGTAAGAATTGTATCATTCAATAATGGTTCTTATGGCAGGTATATTTTTTAACCTTAAGAATGAGTATTCATAATGAACATGTATCCCCATAAAATGAAATACATAGTGTTTGACACTCCAAAACATATACTAAGTATTCAATTTGATAAAGAAAACTTTTTTCATGTCTCATGAGCATATTCAATATTTCAATATGACAAACTACCCATGATTAAAATATCAATTCATCACAAATTAAAATACTATACGATGAAAATTTTGTTAGGTAGAACTCAAAGTTAAACTTTTATAAGATAATTTACATTTTACTTCCTGATTACATACAAACAACATTAATGAATGTTAATTTAATGATAAATGTTATATAATATTATAAATTTTTTATTATTAAAATCCGATAATGACATAAAAAATATAGAATCAATCATCTAATTGTAGCATATATGATAGACTTCCATAGAATCCTTATGCGTTTATTACATTTATGTATTTATAAATTTAATTCAAACTATATATAATTCATATCACGACACTATGTTTTATCTAATAAAAACACATATTAAACTCTTTTATTGATTATTCTCTTCAGAAAATTATTTTTTGAATGGTAGTGAGACATAAAATAATGATACTAATTTTAATGTCTTTGAATATAAATTCAAACTTCTTTCCTTCACAACAACAATTTTAATGATTTTAATATATTTTTTTATCTACATAAATATTTTTATGAATTCATCACAATAATTTTATAACGTTTTAATTAAAAAAAATTAAGTTATTATTGCCAATAAATGAAACTCCTTTCATTAATCTCCCTTCCAAAACATTATAAAATATTTTAGAATATAAGATGACACTATCATTGAATTTTTATTAGTTTAATAATTATGTTTATTCCACTTTTAAATTTTTTTTTAAATTTTAAATATAACCTTACTAGACTTTTAGAGACTATATTGTCTCTAAAATATTATTCTATTGAAGAAAAAAAATTTGAAAATAACTTTTAATTTACTTAGTGGAAATATATTGAGATATAAAGTATTAAAATCATATCTTATATTATATAGTACTCTATGTGTTTGTAGATATATTTTGAATATAAAAATTTAATTTTTAAAATATTACACTATTATGTGATGCAATCATATTCCCCATATTTTAATAAATTATTGGGTAAAATATTTTATCTTTTTCAACAATTATATTGAGCATGGTCAATCATAACCATGTGTAGCCCTTCATCTCATTTATTTATACTGAGCATTTTTTTAAAAACTTTTCTATTATTATATGTGGAATGAAGGATAAGAATTCATAAAATTTATTTTGATCTTTTGGATATTTGATGTAATTCACCACATTAAAATCAATGATACAGTAAACCCTTGATCAATTATATGTGTGGATAATTTATGATCTTACTATCAACTCTTAATCAATTTGATACTCTTATGTATATTTATAATAATTTTTTAATGTCCATTTGGTATCTTATAGGCTCTGAAAACTAAGGATATGTTTATAAAATATTAATACCTAATATGGAATCTCTATAGCGTTTCTTTTACCACTTTATTTAATTTTATTTTTCCTACCCTAATGAACATGATTTCCATAATAGAAGCATTTAAACTCCTTCCTAAATATTTTTTTTGGTTTCAATGACTTTTTGTAGATATTCTAATACAAGGTGATGGAAATTGAGAAAACTTTTTCTTCTTTTATTCTATATTGATACCTTATTTTTCTATCAATAAGGCACATGTTCCAAGGAAAATCATGTATTTCTCCCCTATCCTCATCTTATTAAGGATATTTGGTAAATATTATTTTTATATAATTTATATTATAATATCTAATAAACTTGAAAATCGTTTTTTTAAATTTTATAAAATGAATTTAATATACTAATTAGTCATCAATGGATACCTTTATGTCATTAACATACCAAATCATATTGAATACATATGTATAGGCTTAAGATATATCAATTAATTTTCATATAAATATTTCTATTAAAACCAAATGCATAAAATTCTTATAATGTTCAATACTGATCCTCTTTTGGTTATATATTACATTCAATTCATCCATATTATCATATTTTACATCACTCAAGTTTTATGGACACAATAATTATATTATATGTATTCATTAAATACATTAAATTCATGTCATAAGAATTTAGATCCATTCTTGGAATGGATTCCCCTGTAATATACATTAAAGGGGTGAAATTAACATATAAATTTTTTCATCATGATTAATAGTGATTCTTATGATTCTATAATAATCTATGAAGCTGCTTAAATTACCTTATCATTTTAAGTTATTGATCCCAATGTCAGTTTTGATTTCTTGGATTCCATTTTTTCAATAATGAAATCATTTATTAAATATGCATCATGATTTCTATTCATTTAGCATGTACCTTTATTAAATTCTCTACCATTAAACTTATGGCTAGTTTTAAATTAACTCATATCCATTAGTTTTAGAAGATAATTATTTCACTAAAAATGTGACTATTTTATAATTATTCTCACCACATTGATATATAGGAGATAACCATGTCAATCTTATTATATATGAATCTTTAATTATTAAGTGGAATACTCTTTACCCAATACAACATATGGATTATATAAACTATATTACAATGTTATCCTAACTCTCAAGGTTTCCTAGGATTGTGTTACCCAAATATGAAAACATGATTTAGTTACATAACTCTTATTTTTACCTATTTTAACCATGAATTACACAATATAACTCAAAGGCACCATAATTTGGATAAACCAATGTTGTTGAGTTATCAATGTCTTGAAAATTGTAAAATTTTAAATGAATCATCCGCTCATTATATTTATGGATATTTAATATAAATCTATCTTCTCTAACATATTCCAATTATATACATGAATTATTCTCATGTTCTACTGAAAAAATATCTATTCCTTCCACCAAATCAATATTTTAAACCCATGTTGATGTGTAACTATTTACACAACTTATCTCTTATGTTACTAAATAAGATTAAAATTTCACTATATTTATCCATATCCAAATGAATCATATGGATGTGGATATGAAACTCTTCTGTGTCTTATAATTTGTTGAAATAAATGATCACCATGGGTGTAGGGACGGTGTGATAGATATCCCACCCCCACATTTTAGAATAATCCTAAACTCCCAGGTTAGTAATAAGTTCAATACAAAGTCCCACTATCAATGGTTTACTACTAAAGAGAGTTCTTGATTACATCAAAATTATAAAACCTAATATTTCTAAACATCAATTAACTCTTAATTAAATATCATTTCCCAAAAATAACCTACAGTAAATGTTAATGTAAACAAACTCAATTTTCATTCTAGAATGTAACAAATTAAATTAATATATATATATATATACTTAGAAAATAAGTTTAAACACATAAAAAATAAATTATAAATAATTATATAATATAAAATATTTATATCTTTAAATAAATCATGAAATATATCTCAATATATGAACATTTCATAAATATTAACATTAAATAATAATTTATGAACAATTTAGAAATAAAAAATTATAAACACATTATAACTGTATAACATCATTGCAATTAAATGAAAAAAATATATACACTAAATATTTATTTATAATCTATTCATTATAATATTAACATTATATAAGTGATTTATGTAAACATATTATATTTAATTGAAACAAAAACTTTTAATATTAAATAATATTTGATATTAAGTAAAAAGTTTATATTATCACAATTACATGTATTTAATATCATTTGAAATGTCATGATCTAATAATAAAACTCATTTTTATATAGATCAGAAAAAATTCAAATAAGGCCATGAATTTGAACATTTAAAATTAATAATTATGGCCTATTCATAATTTAATATAATTTCATTTATAGTTTAAATTATTTTTGTTAATTTATGAACACTTTATAAACTACCAAATTATTTTTATGTAAACCCATTATATAAAAATTATAAGTGGTTACATAGAGATTAGTGGTATTGATTATTAAAATGAATTATATTTTATTGTTTAATGTTTTAAAAACATTTAATAAGTAATTATGAATAGATTATAAATAATTAATTATTAAATAAATTATAATTTAAAAAAATATACAAAAAATAGTTACATTTTTTTGTACAAAATATAAAAATAATCTATTTAATTTCATATTTGAAAAAAAGAGAAAAAATATTTTTTTTGTATATCATATTTTTTGTTATGATTTATATTATAATTATCAATTGAGAGAATTTTATGTTTCATTATATGATTGATATTCGATAACCAATGAAATATGATCTAGGATATATCAATAATATTTTGAGATATACATTGTCAATCATGAACTATGATATATTGAAAATTATATATTGTATTTTTTTATAGGAATACCAATGTATGTGATAACACCCTTCCCTCACTAGATATCACAACATATAGTAGGCCATATATTACAATAATGATTGTAGGATTTACGTAAATAAATTAAAACTATGTAAAACGACACTATCAAATAATATTATTGGTATATATCACATGTTATGATTAATCAAAACTGAAGGATCTACACTAGATATTATTTTATGATATCACATATAATATGAAATTTTATAATCATAGCTTATGATATCACATTTTATAAAACATTAAAGAGTTCAAAATTTATATTTTATATTAATATACAGAATATTATTTCAATATTTCAAAGGAAAAATTTTACCAAATTCTATGATTTCATTAAAAACCCTTTTATTTTATTTTTTTTAAGGTGTGGGCTAAAGCCTCATTTTATTATTAAAGAAAAGACCTCTTTTGACTGGGTAGAGGGAGACCCATTACATTTCTCGAAGGACTAAGGCCAAGTGGACTGAATACTAGGATTGAAATCCCATTTTTTGACCAAAGGTCCCTTTAGTGAATAGTACTAATACAATATCCGAGCTGCTATAGTACCACTACTGCTACAGTACCTGATATAGTACCTCCACCGCTATAGTTTCAACACTACTACAGTCTACCACTTCTACAATACTACTACAATACCCTGCTATAGTACCCCGAAAATTCATCCCATCCCGGATTTGATCCTGAGTCTTTTGGATGCCAAACAGAAGCCTATACCACTTGGGTACAAGCTTGTTGGCACCTATTATTTAATATTTGATTTCAGAAATATTTTTAATAAATAAATATTATTGATACAATTTTAAGGTTTCATAGAATTGAATAATTATTATTCATTTTTTTGAAAGAAAATAGTAACCATAAAGTAAGACGATGTATGATTTGATACAAAAACCATATATAATATAAAATGAATAACATATTGTTTGATGAAGATATTTATATCCCTTTTTTCTACCACACACATAATAAATGTCACATAGAAGTAGAAATAGTGTTTTTCATTATAAGGTGTCCAAGGGTTAAGAAATAACACAATTTTGGGTAGGATCATACTTTTAACTATGGAATAATGGTACCATGAGTGTAAAAGATGAAGAAGAAGATATATTCAACTATAGAGAATCAATAGGGATCCAAACACAATTCTTTTAACACCCATGAATCAAATACCCAAACAATACATAATTCACATCATAATAACACCTAAAGAACTATTTCTGATCACAATAGGATAGTGTAAATGATATGTATTAATTGAATCATTCTTGAGAGATTTTTCCCCCTTATGGATGAAATAAATAGATCATGTTGTGTGTGTGTGTGTGTATATATACAACCTAACTAGTACATGAACTGATTACAAATAGAAGCAAATGAAAACATTAAAAAATTCTATAACATGATACAAATATGAATATCAATATATAATTTGAGTAAAACCAAACAAAAATTATTCAGAGAGTCAAAAAGATAATTATATATAAATATGTAGGGCATACCAATCATCGCGTAGGGGATAAAAATAGAAATCCCATATATTAAATATCACCTGATAATTATAGTGGAAACCCCCAATTTAATTACTATTATATCCTTTAAAAGCCCTAAAAATTCACCCATTATCTATGTTATGTGCATCCTAGATCCCATCATTGAGATCATGTACCCTACCTATAGCCCATATGAATACGTTTTCACAAATACAATATAAGCATAATAAAAATAATCAGTATGGAAATACCTTGTAGTAAGTCTCCACCCCAACCCTAATCACCAATAAATAACTTGAATATATTCAAAAAACAATACAAATATAGAGTAACTGATTGTATGATAATGTTTATTCTTTTTAAAAGTTCAAAAATAAAAATAAAAATAATCAACTCCTCATTTAGGAACATTTCTTACTGATACTACCTATCGTTATCCTCAATATGTGATTTTATATGGTGTTCTAATTCCATCCCCTCTGAAGGTTTCTTCAGTACCACTATTACGTCCCCTTTCTGAAAGACACTAAACTAATGTTCTGATCTGAGTCACCACATGACCTCAAGAACACCTCCCTATATGTCGTAGGTTTCATACTAGTGGTGATGGACATATAAGTCACATGGGGATATTGTGCCCTCTTTAAAAGATTGAGCCACAATATATAATATATGAAATAACCAAATAATAATAAAATAACCAAAGACATGAATTCCAAATAGCATCCAAAATCAAGTATAAATCTAAAAAAATTAGTTAATATTTCGTGTTATACTTATAATGATAAATGTAAAGGAAACCTTAAAATAAAGATCAAAAGATGAATCCCCAAATGGTTCTTTCTCCTAATCTAGATCATCATCCATGTACTTTCTATGCCCAAATCAACACCCTAGAATTTGGAATTTTCCCTTATCCTAACCAGAAACCATGAAATATACATGGCTACCCAATGGAGACTTGGGCAGGGTATGAGTAGAACTCATTAGGACACCCAAAATAGTGTCAACATGATATAAAATTTAAAAAGATAATTCATACAAGAACAAGGTAAATAACAATGTAAATAAGAAATCTCAGGTTATATTGGTTAATAATGTTTACTTTACCAATTTACCATGATTATTCCATGTTTCTCATTTAGTTCATCTTTATCACATAATTAATACCCATTTCATGTTCTATGGGTTAGGAATTTACATTATATTCACAATGACATATTCCAATAAATTATTGATCATAAGGCTATAAATCAAGGTCCCTTTCTCTCAAGGGATAAACATTTCATAATATTCACATCACACATACTATGGAGCCTTGTTCTAGGTCGTTTCATCAAACGAATCCATTAGAGTTATAGATCCTCAATCCCTTTATCTAACCCATGTATTATAGGGTAGAGTTTAGAGCCTTAGTCTAACATGAACCATGGTCATAGATCTTCATGTCCAATACCCCACAACTACCAAGACATGTGCACATGATTATTAATTCATTTACCACATATACCATATTATAATTCTAACTTAATAATTATAAGTTAAATGAACATTTCACATTTCATTTAACAGATAAATCAGCTTTATGCTTTGTCTTATAAACATGTTTATCATATACTTAGAATAGAACATTTATTCCACTTCCCTTGTCATGACTTGACCCATTTTCAATTTGAACACATGTGATATGATAACTAATTTCACATATTCAACAATTTTCCCAGATTAACATATTTCTCAAGTTCAACAGTCTCTATAGATTATCCCCTTAACATATTCATCAATCCCCTTATGTTATCCTATTTGATACATTTATTGATTTATAAGAATTTACACACTCAACACTTCCACCATTTCTTATGTATTAACCCACTTAATATCTTTACCCATTCACATTGAGGTCACTATAGAATTTCAAGAACAATTTATAAGTCTCTCAGTATAATCACTTTATTTCATCTAACCAATTTCATATTAGCCAAAAAACCTCTTATTGCATTAAAGAAATCTAGACACAACTATTAATAATCCTTTTCTAATCCAATTTAACATACCCACATGTTATTCATGGTCTCTACTATATCATATATTAATTATTGGATAAAAATTACCATTCCAATTCCCGAAAAAATTGGTGCACCCCATGGGTGACCTTAATTTGTTCTACTCAACCTCAAAACATCCCAAAGGGATAGTGAGCGGTTCGAATCCATATTTACACAACTATTTTAACTAAATATATCTAATGAAATTAATCTCACACAAGTTGGAAGATAAAAAAAATAAAAAATCTACAAAAGACTATGGGATATATATTTTTGACCACCTACCTTGAATCTGATGGTGAACAAACTCTTAATCATGGCATTAGATTTGGATTCAACTCCCCATGAATCCCCAAAAAAAATCCACTGTAAAAGATTTTTTTTGATATTTAAATAGAGAAGATAGAAACTAAAAACCCTGATCTAGATAATATAAGAAAGAGGACTGGTAGAGATATCTGGAGTTTTGATCTGAAACTAATGGTTCTTCACATGACCATGAATCGAACCAAAACCAACCCCATGAATATTTCGTAAATTTGGTTTGTACATTTGGATAAGAGGGGAGGATATGGGAGATAAATTAGTTTGGAATCTAAAATTCCTAGGGGGGAAATTAAATATTCACATTCTTATAAAGGGTGAACGATTTTCCAAACAATCCAATAACCATGTTCTTGTCTCTATCCAAGAGGATTTTATCAGCATATTTACTTGTGGTGGCCCATATAGTTTGAAAAACCACATGCTATCCATGCAGAATTAAACTGTCTCAAACCACAAAATTTGGCTCCTTCCTCACACAGTTTTTACTAACCTTTATCTAACTATGAAACATGCATATAATAGACCAATTATTATTACTTTCATCTCTAGAGAACCCAATAAACCCTCAAGGACCCTCATACCCATGGTAAAATTTTAATTAACCAAAATTTGTATACGTGAACAAGAATTAAAATAAGAACATACCTCGATGAAGTCTGGGATCATACAACCTCCCCACCATGTAACAAATCTTCCTCAAGCCAATCATCAGAATAATTACTTATCATATGAAAAAAGAAGATTGGGCCACTAAACCCACATATTTGACTCTCTCTCCAATATTTCATCTAGAAAATTTCCATGCTACTATAAAACATGAAGCAAAAGTATGGTATTTCACCATAATACTATCTTTCTATGATCTACAATATGAACTAGATTCTCTACAAAGGACTCATCGGTCTCAAGATCAACATCTTCTCTAGAAATCACATGAGATGGGTCAAGTTGATATTGTCAAATTTGAGATACATGAAAAAAATCATTGATACTGCAATAAAATAGTTGAATAACCAATTGGAATTCCAATAGTCTGATTGTCTCCATGATCTAAAATTTCCCCACAAACATGGGAACCAACTTAGCCCATTTCTAAATTCTATGATGACCAAACCATGGTGACACCTGAAAAAACATATGGTTAATCACGAAATACTCAAGAGGTCTTCGATATGGATCTTCATACAGCTTTTTTCTACTCTGATCCATTTCCATGCATTTAAAATTTAGATGCACCTTTTCTTATTACTGATGCATGAGTCATAGTCCAACCAGCTTGACTTCCCCATCTTCTAACAAACATAATGGAGTTCCACATAGTCTCTCATAGAGAGCCTCAAATAGTGAAAGTTAAATAGTATCTTATAATCTATATTTGTAGGAAAAATCACCAAGAGTCATGTTCTTTCTAAAATATCCACTGAGATCTAGGACACAATCCCTCAACATGTCCTCTAACACTTGAATCATATTCTCTGACTACCCATTCATCTACGGGTGAATATTCATACTCAAAAACATCGGGGTACTAAGTGCCTTATGTAATCCATTATTTAAGAATGATGAAAAACATATACCATAATGCAAAACTATAACCCATGGTACTCCATTAAATCACATGATCTCTTGAACATTCAACTCATCCAACTAGTCAATAGTGAATGTATCTTAGATTAGCATGAAATGAAGCACTATAGTTAACTGATCCAGAACCACCCATATTTTATCATGCATTAGAGGTTTCCTTGGAATACCCACTAAAAATTTAATCCTTACGTCATCTCTCTACCACTCTGAAAACTAAAATGGTGGTAACATAACACTTAGATGTTGATTCTTAGCCTTCAAATGCTGATAGGTGAGGCGTCACACCACAAAACCGTCAACTTATTTCTTAACCCTATCCACCAATAATTACTATGAAGATCATGATACATATTAGTAAAACATTATGAAAATCCCACCATGATGCATGACACTCCCACATCTTCTATTCCCACATGATAGTTGGCACCATGAAACGGCCCAAAAAACATGATCCCATTATCCTCAATAGTACAAACAAAAGTTGAATCTGCATCGTTAACACATTACCTCATTGAAAAATATTTTATAACATAAATATGACTCCCTTGACTAGGATCAAAAAGTAGAGACTCAACTACTATTGATGAAAGGGTCATCTACACCAACTATTCTTATACCTCTAGATGAATTTCAGGAAAAAGATGTCATCATCCTCCAATCAGAGCAAGATTCATGAACTACATGACTTTATGTTTTCTAATGAAAATTATCTCCATAATTATTCCTTTCTCACAATGTATAAACAAAACCCAAACTAAAGTATTGTTGGAACTCGACCCATATTCACTATCTAAGATTCAAATAAAATTACTAGAATATGAATTTATTACTTTTATGACCTGTATACACTGTAAACTATTCTCCCAACATGTAATGACACCAATATTTCAAGGTGTAAACAACTACATTCAACTCATATTTGTTCCTATGGTAATTTCATTCATGAGGTCTCAACTTTCGTGATTGATACACAACAACATACTCATCCTACATCACTATAAATCCATTTCCAACACCAAAAACATATGAAAACAATATATACCCTTTTCTTGACTCAAGGAATGTCGTAATCGGTGCGGTAGTTAACCAATTCTTCAATTACAAAAAAAATAATTCTCACATTCCTTTTCCCCACTCAAACATGGAACCCTTATTGGGGAAACTCGAATGTAGTTCTCCTAAATGAGAAAATTATTTTATGAGCATTAATTTAAAACCATCAAGTCCTAGAAAAAATGTACATCAGAAACATTATTTGGATGATCCTAAGACAGAACTTCCGGCACCTTCTCAGTATCCACAGAGAAACCTTCCTTTGAGATGATATTCCCAAAGAAATGTACCTTATCGATCCATAACCATGACATAGATATCTTGTAATATAGTCTATTCTCTCTCATTGTAATCTATATGATGTCAAAAAAATTTTATGATATTAATGAGTTTTGGATAAATCTAATTTGACATAAATAAACAATTCTGAACTTATCCAAATTAGGGTGAAATATTCAATTCATCAAATCCATAAACACTATCAGTTTATTGGTCAACCCAAACACCACCACATAATAATTTTACAACCTATATCTACACATGAGGTTAGTTAATTGTATATCAGAAGGTATCACCCTTAACTGATGATATCTCAATTTTAAATCAATATTTGGAAACACTAAAGAACCTCTTAGTTGGTCAAACATATTATCAATTTGAGGAAGTGGAAATCAGTTTTAAACCATTATCATATTCATCTTTATGTAATCAACATAAAACCCTAATGACCAATCATCATTCATTGCAAAAAGAACCAAAAATCACAAAGGTGACCTACTAGCGAGAATGAACCCCTTACTTTCCAACTACTCCATAAAATCATTAATCTCATGGAGTTCTATTAATTCCATTCTATATGTAAGAATATAAACTACTTGTACTCCCGATAGAATCTCTATTGTGAAATAAACATCCATATCAGGTGTAATCCTAGAGAAATCCTCAAGGAAAAAATATTGGAATTGATTCACAATAAGAGTAATGAGAAGATACTATTTTTCTGAGCAAAAGGAAAAGAAAACACTCTTAAAGGAATGGGAATGAAGAACCCATTAGAAACTAGCCCTTCATGGAAAACTCCAACATCCCACTCCCAACAATGGACATGGGTGTCTCCCTAAATACACTTGAATGTCACTCTATGATGTCAAAAAATTATATGGTCTTGGTGTAACACTAGCCAAACCTTTCCCAAAGTCAGGTCAAAATGTGACATCGTGAGGATCAACAAGTCCCAAGGAAAATAGTACCAACCAACCTTCTAAACACAACACTTACATTGTCTGATATCCTCATCTCACATGCCAAATAGAGTATCAATTAATTTAACCTCCTAGAAATGTTCCACCATAATGACCAATATAACTACAAACTGAGATGAAAAAAATAATGCAAGGTACTTGTATCAAATAATGAATTAGAAATCATGTAAGCCACAAGGGTCTTCCCTCAAACTATTGATGGCCCAGCCTCACCACCATCTAGAGTAGAATGAAATATGTAAATCATTCATTCTCCTCTGCCTTGGCCCCCTATGGGAGTGCCTAGTGCCGCAATGCCCTACTATTATGGATTATCTTAACCAGGAGTACCATATCCACCCTCTCTAACAGTACAACCAGTCCAACTCCAATCGCCAGCCAGATAACGGTGAACTAATCCCCTACCATCACTAAGAATCGACCATGATCCTCCAATTGTTCTCATCCGTCGAGGGTTACTATACAACCCCTACAAATTCCTCATATTTCCATATTCACAACACTCAACTGGTGGTTAGTGAAACTTACCACACATGTGGCCTTATGTACAACATTGTAATAATAACACCTATTCACCTCTCTAAGATGGTTTCCCTCTACTAGAACTTCTATATTCACTTCCACCATGATGAGAAATTTCTAAATGATGTGTTATTACCTTGAGATTATCACCCTTAGTCTGTGCGATAGGATCCATGAACCCATAGCCTAAAAACTCAATTAAGTTTGATTCAGAAATAAGTATCTAGTCCACAAACCCTACAATCTAATTAAAACAGAAAACATTTACCAGATAATTAACTTAATGTCATATCACATCGTGGAAATTTCTAGTCATAACAACCTCAAATCCTTCCAACAACATAATAAAACATTGAAAATCCTGGAAATGGCTTGTATAGTCCATCACTAACATTGGTCACTTGCCCAAACACATGAATATTTTATCTCACTCCTATCTCAATGGATCTGTATATATTTGTTCCAAAAACTTCTCATAGAAGCACTTATATGGATTATTATCTTCCATCTAGGTCTAAACCATTATATCCCAACAAAACTTCACTGGTCCCCGCAACATGTACGCTTCCAACTTAAACTTCTTCTCTACTAGAGTATCCATGTGATCCAAATTTTTTTGATGGAATCTATCAAGAACTTCACATCCTTAGTTCCACCCTTCCTAGAACATGTTAGAGGTTTTTTCAACTGAAATTCACTTTTCATATCAAACATGCTCGATACGACCCACCCAGGGTCCCCTTCCATCATCTCTATAAAATGAGAAAAATTATAATGGAATTTCCCATCTCCATGGCACCCCTAAACTACCAAAACATTATTTCCCACATCTATAGTAGAGTTCTCAAGAATGTATTCTTATCACCATACCATAACAAAACGATGTGGTGGAATATTTCTACAATTCCAAGAATGTGTCTTACAAAAATAACATAAAGAGTCTACATGTTATATAAAAGTAGGCCCTTCAATATCCACAATAATACATCTCACACGCTCTATGTGAAAAAACACTATCACACCTAGAACACTAACCTCAACCATTTCTATAGAGGGTTAAGGCTATCATGGGAAAAAAATATACCTAGACAAAAAATATTCATTACACACCTTCTTAAAACCATTCCCACACTTATAACAAAACCATTTTTCTTTATGAACATTTCTATGTTTAATATTTCTTAAAACTAACATTTTTAATTTATTCAAAACTCATTATAACCAACTTTTCATCTCATTTAAACCCCTTTATTTGCACAATTGCTTAACCATTCACTAACATTCTTTCTTTTTACTCATTTTCATCATCTTTATTAGACACATTTTTATACTAATACCAAATTATGTTAATTTCTTCCTTCCCTTCATATCACAATCACCGATTCCATGCATTCATATCGTGATGCATTCCACCTATATCCAATGGTTCTTATGATGATGCATAAATCTACATCCTCGTTTAATTCCAACTACAAGAAAAATAACATAAAACAATCACATCACAAAACATTTTCATCACCCACTGGGGAAATATCATTGAATCAATTAAAAAAACAACAAATCCACAATCCTGCCCTGGGTGACATGATATTTCAATCATAAATGCGTTAGATACACCAAATCATTATCTCATTTCTAAGGCTCAACACTTACTATCCTATTGTATACTATCCCAAATAATAATACCCTAGAAAAGAAACACTCTGATACCACTTTGTAACAACCCCAAACAAAAATCCATTAAGTCAATGCTTCGAGTTGAGTCACCACATAACCCCATGCACATCTACACAAATCCCATAGGATTCCAACTAGTAAAGAAGGTTTGATAAGTCTCATGGTGAGAATATACTCTCTTTTCTAGAGTTATCCACAATAGATAACATATTAAATAAGGAAATAATAATCCTGAAACCAAAAAAAATATATTCCAATGAGTTTCCAAATAAGATATAAGTCACAAAAAAATAGTAACTATGTCATACCATGCTAACAGTTCTATACATATATGGAATCCCAAAAATAATGGCCAATAACTGAATCCCCAAAATAGTCCTGAATCAAAATTTTGATCCTCATCCATGCACTCCCCAAGCCCAACTCAACTCTCTTGAATAGGTCCTTTTCCCTTGTCCTAACCTACAACCATGAAATAAGCTTGGGTACCCAACGATGGTCTGGGTATGGTGTGAATAAAACTCAGTAGGCCACCACTAACATTTTCTATAAAATATCATATCTCAATAGATAGTGTATGCATAAATTATTATAATAAAAAATTAAACAATGTAACTCGGGTTCAATTAGGAATCAATTTTTACATTACCCATTTACCACATTAGTTCCATGTTTCTCATTTGGTTCATATTCATTACTTAATTCATTTCCGTTACCGGTTCCATGGGTTAGGCTTTACATTATTTATAGAATTACATATTCCAAAAAATACTAATCATAAGGTAATAAATCTAGATCACTATCCCTATTGGGATAAAAAATTTATATGATTCACATCACAAAAACCATTGATCCTTGATCAAAGTAGTTTCATCAAATGCATATATTAGAGATCTAGATCCTAAATACCCTTCTCTAAACCCTGTATTATGGGGATGGGTTTAGATCCTACATGTAACCCAACCCATTTCTATATATCCTTAAGTCTAATAACCCACAAATACCAAGCCATATGAACAGTCTTATTTTTCCATCAACCACATGTACCATATCAATATCTGTAGACAATAAATACATATAACATAAACATTTTATATTCCATTTAACACATAAATCATCCTTATTCTTTAACACATTAAAACATTTGGCACTAACTTAGAATAACTCATTTAACACATTTCACATGTCATGCATTAACCTATTTTTCATATTCAATAGTTTTTATATATTCACTCAATTCACATATTCATTAATTTACACACATTAACCCATTTTCCATGTTCAAAAATTCCCTTTCATTAACCCATTTTATATTTTCAATAATCCCTATAAATTATTCCATTAACATATTCATCAATTTCATTATGTTATCCTATTTGAAAAAATTATGAATTCATAAGATTTTGACTACTCAACATGTCCACCAATTATTATTCATTAACACACTTAACATATTTATCATTTCCCGTGATTTATATCACTTAATAATTTCATTTACAATTTATAAGTCTATTTGAATAATCACTTTATTACCTCTAACCCATTTCATATTACCCAAAAAACTATTATTCCATTATTAAAGTCTAGAAAAAACTATTAAAAAGAACTTTTTAATACAATTAAACATACCAACATGTTTTTAATGGGATCAACTATATCCCATATCAATTTTGGGATCAATATTGCAATTTATTATGTCTATAAACATTGGTTCACACCATGGGTGGCTCTAAATTGGTCTAGTCAACTTCAAATAACATCACATGAATCATGAGAGGATTAAATCAGAATATAACAATTATTTTACCAAATATCACTAAAGACATTAAACAGACATGAGAGGGAAGAAAACACACAATCATGCATGCACAAATCAATATAAATACTATGGGATATAATGTTTAGAACAACTATATCTAATATGATGATGAACGCACCCTAAATCATATCCTTAGATTGGAATTAAACATCCCTTAAACACAAAACATATAATCCCATAGAAAAATACGTTTTTAGTGCTTTATAATTTTATGATTGGAACTATGATACCTAATCCATAAAAGTGAAGCAAGTAAAGAATTAGACATACCCAGAGCTACAATCTGCAACCAATTACCCTCCAATCAGCCAAGAATAAATGGGGAACCACATATAGAAAGTTAGGGTAGATTTTATATATCCCTATGGTTGATAGGTGAAAATTAGGAAGAAATCAAATGTGGATCTAAAAATAATGAGGGGGGAAAATAGAAAATTCCCATTTTTTATAGGGCGCAGGGTTTGGCTTCATGATTTTCCAAACTGTGCACCAACTTTGCGCCTAAATATATCCAAGAGGTTTTTAGACAAATAGTTACATAGGGATGGCCACACAGTTTCACAATCCATTTTCTATCCATGAATAATTCCACTATATCAAACCACATGGTTTGGTTCTACCCTTGCATAGTTTTCACTAACTATGCACAAACCATCGAACATACACATAATGTCGTTATTCATATTTCTTTCATGTCTCATGAACCTAGGACACGCTTCAGTAAATGTGGGATAATAACAATCATAGGGTAATTTAATATTATGATATTTTAGTTTGAAATGAACAAACTAGAATTTTAAAAATGGATTTTACAAATCATCTACCAGGTACTTGGTATAATTACATTGGGTATCTAGTGGCTCAAACCAAACAACATGTACCACCTTCACACCTTAGGGTATCCTATAATAAAAATCGAGTACCTAGATCATGTTACCTATCACCCCTACTCCATCATAAAATTCATTATTGAAACCATATATTTCACTCTCAAATTTAAAATAGACCATAAATTAAGTATAAATTGAAGATATTAAATAGAGTCCTTAACCATAATGATTGGTTCCATTAAATCCTCCCCATTATTAAGATTTATTTCCATGAAAAATATCATTCAAAATTTGGAGGGAATAGTTATAGCCATTAAATCTTCATTTTATCCTACCACTACCAAGAATAATTTTGGGCCTTTACATGCTTCTATTAGACCCCAAAAAATCCATTATCTTACCATATAATAATTTATAACAATAATTGATGATATATATTTTATCATCCATATATGAATCATTGTTATTTATTTTAGCATAATAATACTAAATGACATTCATAATGTTAAGAATATAATTACTCAATTAGTAAACATGGAATGTTCTATAAATGGAAACAATTTGTTTTGTTAGGGAATGATGAAAGGATATTTCTCCAAATAAAACCAAAAATTAAAAAGGACAAAAAAATATTTGATCATGATTTACCCATTAATCCATCAATAGATGAACTAACCTCAGTGAAACCTATAAAAATATATGGTCAGTAACATCAAATTAAAAGGGTATACTACCCTATTAGTCATTTTAATTTTGTCATATTTAAGTGGATATAATATTATTTTTAATATTAATACCATATTTAATCATATGTAAGATTAAGCTATGAATTATTAAATAATACTCACATATATCAGTCCCATAGTTAGTAGAATGAAATGGATCCTAGATAAGGATTTGAGTATAGCTATCTAAATCAATTCCTGTAATATTTTAATATAAGATAACTCCAAAAAATAGAGGGAACCATCCAATGTTCCACCAATCTAATGGACACATTCCTGGAGAATATACTGTAGAAAACTAATTGTTTACTCATAATAGTCAAGATTTTTGGGTTAAAATCATTAATAATATTGAACTGAGAACCTATATTCCATTATAGTATTTTTAAAAATAGAGAGGTTTACCTTAGGTATTTTTAAAAGATAATTATATTTTGTAAATATGATATATTATGATCACACTATAATATAATTTTTCAAATTCATCAACCAAATATTTATAATAAATTGGTAGAATCTGATTAATATTATTCATGTGGCCCATGATTAACCATACCATATATCACCCCTTTGAGAATACTAGAATGAATATTCATGAAATACATAGGGATCTAATCCCATTTTTCATTATAAAAATATGTAATTACATATTTACCACATACCTCTATTACTCCTCCATTACTAGTTGACACGTATGGAACCTTACAACGAACTCTACGATTTCATTATTCATGTTAGGAAACCAAAAAGATGATGTGTGTGACGATATATCTTCATTAATATTGGTTTATAATACATATTCAATAATTGGGTAATTTTATTAAAAAATTTCTTATACCATTTATGAGGATCAACCATTCATGGATATATAATATTGATGGGGTATTATGAAACCGTGCATCACATACCTACCCACCATATAGGGTCCCTAGAATGATGATACCATCTAGATCTTTTATCTATGAGACATTATAATACCACACAATAGGTGATATGAGTATGATATGGTATAAATATATCTCACTATGATCTTTACAAATATAAAATTCTAGTTTATCCATAAGAGACATGAATCGCTATCCATTCATGGCATCCTACACCCATAGAGGTTGAGATATCCCACTAAGAGAATGAGTAAATATGTTTTCATTACTGAAACAATATTATATATTTAAATCAAATTATTTAATATATTACAACTAATTAATTTGACTATGATTAAAGTATTATTGAGAAAATATATATTTCATACTCCTTCGGTATATGAATACCACAAAATATTAACTATATCAGTAATGCATCCATAACTTATAAGAATAAAAAATAACATAAAATTATTGTATAATGTATAGTTTTTTTTTTCTTTCATGTCGATATAGCTATTTGAAACCACATTTTTTCACCTTGTAATTCTTCATAATAAATAAACTGAGTATAACTATGGAATCCTTGAAATATGCCTCAAAACACTCACTTGGGAGAGGTATAATATAAATTATTGTTTTTCTAAATAGGTATATCATATCATGAAAAAAATTCGTAAGATTGTTCCGGAATAAATCACATCACAACTTGCTTTGGTAAATTAGTCATACGAGACATAATCTTGAAAAAATCCTAAAAATATATAATTTTGATGCCTCAGACCCATGCTCCCAAAATTTTAAGGTGAATAAACACATTACTTATATATCATTGTTGATATAAAAAATGTAACATAATGTTAACCATAAATATTTACAACATAATTAAAATAATTTACTTAAATATATTTGAATGGATAATTATGTTTAGTTTTTTTGAGTTAAAAAAATTAATAAAAAATACAATCTATTTCTCACCTAATTGAAGTTTTTACCACTATATAAGAAACTACTTATTATTTAAATGTATTCAATATAACCCAAAAAATTATCAAAAAATTATAATCTTTTGAAAAATTGATGTATAATATTTTTATCATAACCTAGTGCTATTAAAAGATAAGATTGATTAGATCAAATTTTATATAAGGTATGAATTATTTTAGAAGCTATCCTAGTAAGAATAATATGGAAGTAATAAACATGAATCAAATAATGTCATATAAAAACACATTATCTTGAAACAAATCAATGGATGGAAAAACATTTTAAAATATAACATAGAAATAAATAACATAACTATAAATATTAATATTTACTATTAGGACCTCCACCAATACATCATTATTGTCGTTATATTCAAAACCAAGACATC
The DNA here is from genome assembly GCA_963277665.1 of Viscum album. Lineage (NCBI taxonomy): Eukaryota > Viridiplantae > Streptophyta > Magnoliopsida > Santalales > Viscaceae > Viscum > Viscum album. The sequence goes on along the minus strand of OY728152.1, from coordinate 1,449,922,925 downwards.
ATTCTTATTGTTAGGGACACAACTAAAACATCATGCTTGCATTGGCTAGGCATAAAAAAATACCCAAAAATTTTGTATCATGATACCAATTAATGCATATAAGTGGTATATAATACAGAGCCCCACCAATAATTTATTTATTTCTAATGCATTCACTTTATGAAAGCTATGAAAATAAACATAATGCATGATCAACTTACCTTAGTAATCCAAAAACACCCATATTGAGAAACCAAAATAGTAAATTATAACAATTTTATAGTTAATTAATTTAAATAATCTATTATAAGAAATAATATGGATAATTATATAATAAATAATCAATTTTACTACCTAGTAGACAAATATATGTACCAGAATATATATTAAATCAATATTCAATATTTCACCAAATTATTTGTTGAATAGACTTCTCTGTATGAATCCAAAAACAAACACAATATCGAGTAATGGTATACAGTAATGTTAGTAATTTTTCCATTAAAACAATGTCTGTATTTCAAGGATAATTCCAGTCAATCAATGTAATAAAAAATATGGTATTCAAAGAGGAAGGTAATTAGGAAAAACAATAAAGCCTATAATAGGGGTGATTTGGAATGAAAAAGTTTGTAATGTATTTAAATGAGTTTAATCCCCTAAAGAAAAATAACATGAGAATATTTATAATTAAATATATGGACACTATATAAAGTAAAAAAGGAAATGGGTTGTGAATGTGATTCTCATCTCAATGAATCCAAATTGAGAGAAAAATTCCATTATGTTAATTGTAAGGTAAGAATCAAAATAACATGATAGTGATACCAAGAAATTAAAATATTTTTTGTAATTAATGGAAATATTTCAATGAATATAATATATAACTTAAAATATATTGCTTAATATCAGTGTTATATCTTGGAATTCAAAATAGATAAAAATAATAAATTCCCTTTTAGAATTTAAAAACACTACTAAGGGAAAAAATTAAAATAGAACATTAAAAACAATTAGAAATAAAAATTTCATGATATAAAAAATCAAAATTAAAATATTTACATTATAAAATGTAAAATATTGTTTATAATAAAAACAAATCTCATTGAATTGAAATTTGAGACAATGAACACTTTCAAATTTAGATGCCTTTGAATCAGACCCTCATAAATGATATAATGTCAAATGAAAATTTATATTCCGTGAATAATTTGAGGATCTTGATACATACTATTAGTAGGGGTTTTAGAAATATTTTAAAAATTAAATAATGGTTTATAAAAATAAATATGTTAATGTGAAGAAAATTGATACAAGATTCCCTTAAAACTTTCTATCATTGGAATAAAAACACACATAAATAAACCACCTCATGTCACTCTTAAAATCTCATGAAATACATGACTATAGTAAATTTAATAAATTAGTTACTTATTGAGTAGTATCATGATATAATTGTTTTTAGTTTCAAATATTTATAAAGATATTAAATTTGTTAAAAATAACACCTTACCATGTATTCCCACATACTCGAATATTCTTTAACCTCATTTAGAACATAAGGTTTCTCTTGGAAATATCCTTGGATATAGGGGAATAATATTATATAATTGAGAATAGTTTATTAACAAAATTGAGATAAAATTTTAGGATGAGAAAAAATGGAATATAATTGGGATAAAATTATAAGGAATATATGAATCATGAATTATTTTATGTTTCTTCCTTTTATAAGTGATTAGAAGGGTAATTTTAGAAGTACCCATTACATTATAGTAATAGAATGTCACTATTTAAGGTTAAACAGATCCAAAATTAGTTAATAATTGAATGTGGGATGAAATAAGGTAAATAAATAATATATAATAAATTTTGACATGTTGAAGACATGTCTCAATAATTTTACTCTTGTATTTGCAAAGTTTATCATTTTTTGTTTTTTATAGGGGTAATTAATTTGTATCGATGTAATTTACAATTAAATTTAATGCCTAAAAATAAAATTTCTAAAATTTTATAATTTTATAATAAAAATTATATGTCTGTTATGAATTTTATCAACCAATATTTATATCCGTGTGAAAAATTAATTTCATCATTAGAGCATTTTTCCCTTAAAAGTATGTTTTTGGAAAAAGTGTATTTTAACCATAAAATTTATGTTAAGGATAAAATTACCAATATATTATATTTTGATAACAAAAAATATATTATTATAAAACAATTATATTTTATTTGGATTTAAAATAAATCTGAAACAAAAAATTATAATAATAATATTTCACTAAAAGGAAAGACCAAAAATAGTTTCATTTAGTGTGAAATATAACTTATATTTTGAAATTATTACTCATAGATTTTGTAAAACATAATAGTTCCTCTAAATGTATTTTTTTACTCCTTAAATGCATGTATGATCATTGAAAATTTTTCAATAATTTTTTTATACTGGCATCTTGACATATCTATAAACACTAAGACTTGAGTAATGAACAATATTTTTTACTATTAAACAAAAAACAATTATTTCAGATAAATTAAAAAAAATATTCTTGGATAATATTTCTATTAAAAATATAAATTTAAATCAATTTTTTCAAATTACAATTCTAAAATTTTCATTTTCCAATTTTAATTAATAATATAATTAAATAATGAAAACTCATTTCAAATGAAAATAACTTTTAAATATAATAAATATTATTATTCTTATTTCTAGCCAAGTACTAAAATAATGATATATGATATTATTATTCATAAGAAATATATTTTAATCCAATATATTTATATATTATCATAAAATAATGATAATAATATACAATTCAATAAGTTCTACATTTTAAATCATAAATCTGTATTATTAGTTTGTTAGTTATATAAATATAATATTATTAATTTCAAATTATTAATAATGTCTTATATATTTATTTCTACTTATAATTATACTTAGATTACTATAGTTTTACCCACCTCCCCATTTTTTATGTTTATATTTTACTGGTGGTATATTGTTTTTTTTTGTGTTTCATTGTTTCTTTTGAAACAAGATATCAAAAGAAATAGGTTTTAATAAAAAATAATTTAAAATCTTATTTTTTCACATTTTCCTCCCTAAAAAAATTATTTCCTCGTAATATTTATTATAAATTACTAATAAATTTTTTATGGGTATCTAAAATTTAGGAAATAAGAAATTATAATTTAACTTGAGTTTCCTGCCTTAATATCATAGGTATGACTAAGAAATAAATCTTTTGGCCTCATCATATTTAATGAATAATTTATCTTTTCATTAAATTTTTTTTATCTATGTCACCCTATTACACACATAATGAATTTTCATGTTCATTTTACACATTCCCCAAGGTGATTATTAACACATTTGTAACACGAATAAAAAGGAATCATTGTTCCATTGTCAATATCATAACCGGAACGTTAATGAGACACCATCCTTCACTTATTTAGTTTGGTTAGAAACACAACTAGGATCGTGTTTTTAACAATAAATAATTTTTAATAATGAGGAATAATAAGAGAGTTTATCGTTTTATCTCTTATCTTATTAGGTTTCTCATTGGGATAATCTCTGCATTTCCCATGGAATCTATTTTTAACAAGGTTCCTTTGAGATTCATCCATTAATTAAAAAATGATTTAGTTGGGAGTGATGTTAAATTAACACCGTAACAGAAATAATGGACAAAAAATTAAAGAATATAATTCAATAATATTTTAAATTTTCACATTATATTTTAGTTCAACCTTAATCACCATCTTTTCAATCTTTATTTTCATTATGTTGAGTTCTATCATATTCATTAACCTTATTCCTTAACCAAATAATTACATCATAATGTATTTTATAGTGAATTTGATTAACAAAATCATTTCCACTAAAATTTCTAGTCAATTATGCAATCTTAGGCCCACTTATCTTTCACCTAAGTGAATATTGAATTTATTCATAGCCATATATTTTCAAGGTGATTAACCATAGGTTAATTTTTTCCACAAACATATCAGCTTTCTAGTATCTATAATTAGATTTAATTTATATGATAAGAATAAAAAATCAATGTTACCAAAACATCATTATGTTATCTTATACTTATAATTATATATTATACATAAGTATTTCTTTAGTAAATACTTCAAATCTTAATATCCAAACAACATTATATATCCAATATTACCACAAGTAACCTTATGGTTTTTCAATACTAATAAATTAGGGTAAAACATAATTCATCAAATCCTGAGGATATTTATAACTCTGAAATTATTTTCAACAGATAACATTCTAATAAAAAAGTTTTTCAAAACCCACATTTGATACCAATTGTGATACTATAGAATCACAATCCTAGAATACTATATGAATAAAAATATTATTTACATATCATACAACAAATTAAATGAAGAGTACAGATTTTAAAAACAAATAATATAGTGTCACTAAAAAAATATTGAGTAAATAATAATCAACACACATTTTATGTTTATAAATTTAGTGAATTAAGGGAAAAAGTAATTATCAAAGCTATTATATTTCTTATAAAATAGACACTTATTAACAATCTATAATAAAATACATAATATAAAATAATTCGTTAACTAGGTTTAATAATTCTTCACACCTTATAGTCTTATTTACATATCATGTGTGATAATATTCTTCATAACCTTGGGAATTTAAAAAATAATAAAGTTTATCACAAGCATAAATGATAGGGAAAATATTATAAACAAGATATTAATGTGTGAATAATATGGTAGGAATCAATAAGAATCAAATAATTCATTATAATTGAAGACATGTACACCAAATTAATCAATGGTTGATAAAAAATGTAAACAAGAACAAGGATAACAATAACTAAATTCATCATGTCTGATGTCTTGATCTTTACTATTGAGGACTCATCTAGGACATTATTATTGACATCAGGTCAACAAACAATGCTGCATATATATATAAAATATTACAATTATGACATAGTTCTTACATTGTGAATTCCTACACCAAATACCAAAAAAATAATCTCAGTTGATAAAAACACATTAATTGGATAATAATACCATGCCCCACCAATCACTTATTTAAATCAACTAAATTCATCATATGAATGATATGAATATCAACAAAATTCATGATCAAATTTCCTTAGTGTTCCATAAAAATCCAAATTCTAATACAAACATATAGAATTCCAATAATATTCTACTCAATAATTTAAAATAATCCACAAATATATTAAGGTGTATTGTTAAACAATATATAATAAACATTCTTTCGTAGTCAATAAACAATCATGCCAAAATTAGAAGTATATCAATTGTCATTATTTACCCAATAAACAAGTTGAATAGAATTATATCTAATAATCATAAAACTAATAATGTATAGAGTAATGGTATATTATTATGTCAATAATATTCTGATTAAATTTATTTTTTGATATCTATATGAATTATCTTCAAAAAAAAGTAATGCAAAATAGGGTATTCATAGAGGAAAGGAATTTGAAGAAAATTCATTCCTATAATAGAGGATCATTTATAAAGTAAAGGTATAAGATGGATTTTCTTGAGTTTGACTCCTAATTGTGAAATTATATGATATGATTTAGAATGTAATCCAAATACAATATATAAACCACAAAAATAAAAAAAAATTACAGAAAATCATATTTCAATGAAGAATGATTCGGATGCGAACACCTTTACGATAATGGAAATGTAAGAATACAAGGAACATGTGATTTATACAATGAAATTAAAATATTCATTATTATTTAATAAAATTATAAATTTAACAAACTATATAAAATACAATAAAGTATGAAATATTAAACATGTCTCATAAAATTGAGTATAGACAAAAATAACCCTTCTAGATTTAGAAACATTTGAATCGTAACCTATTGAAATATTGAATTTAAAATGAAAAATTAAATAACATTAATAATTACAGAATAATTATATAAAATTTAAATGGGTCCACATGTACATCGTAAAATAAAAATAATTGTGTATAACATAACTATATCTCATATAATTAATATTTCAGATTAGAACACTTACGGTTTTAAAATATTTTGAATCAATTATCCATGAAAGATATAATTTCAAAAGAAACATTAAATACCACAAATAATGATAGGATAATGATAAAAATATTATTGGGTTTATTAGATACACCATGAAAAATTAAAAATGTTGTATAATAATAAATTTTTTTCAAGGGTAAAAATTTGATACAAGGAATCCATAAAACATTTGTATCCTTTGCATAAAATTTTATTTAAATAAGTAATGTGATTTTTCACATCCAATCTCATGAATTACAAGAATATGGTAAAATATATAAATTATCAAATCACACCATATAAATAATATCATTGTTCATAATATGAAATATATATGTGTAAATTAATTTTTAGAGAAAGAAAACATTTCTTTATATTCCAAATTACTAGAAGGTACTCTAGCGTCATTGTGAAATTAAAATTTATCTTAGAAATTTACATAGAAATAGAGGCTTTAGGAAAAATTATTTTTATATGTAGCTTCATAACATGAGAAATAATTCTAGGAGATGAAAAATTTATGGGTTTCAAGATCAAATTAAAGGGGATATGTGTATAATGAATGGGTGGATGTTCCATGATTTTATGATTGAAGAAAAGGGTAATTTAAGAGGTACCAGTATAATTTAAATATTATTATGGAACTATTCAAGGATACAAAGCACACAATGTTGGAAATAATTGGATTTGGGATAATTTAAGGTAAATATGTCCCTTATAATTCATTTTGATAGGGTTTTTAATCTTATCTTAAGAATTTTATTCTTATATCTTTCATGTTTTTCATTTTTACCTTTTTATTATGGAAATTAATTTTTACCTATGTAATTTACTTTTAATTTATAAAAATAAAATGGGCCCTATTACAAAATTTAGACATAATGATTTTAAATATCATATCACTTATATCATATAAAAAATTTATTCATCAGAATTTTTTTAATATTCTCGCATCTTATATATTGAAACACTTTTAGAAATAGTTTGTTTTTAATATTAAACTTTACATGTGGAATACAATTATCAATATTATGAAATTCATAATGTATATTAGTTTATTATAAAAAATTAAATTTATACCTCTTTAAATATAATAAAACAATTAAAATTACCATAATTATAATACTTAAAGGAAATAAATAAAAACAGTTTCTATTATTGATAAATATTAATTATGTTCATGATATTTTAAATATAAGTGTTTTAATTCATAATATTATTTTAATATGTATAATTTTACTCCATAAATTTATATTTTTCTATAAAAAAAATTTATATGTATTTAAGTTAATCTTAAATCTTGATATGACCATAAAAACTATAGAATTAGAAAATAAACTATATTTTTAACTATTCAGATAAAAAGAACTTATTTATGAAAAATTTGGAAAATTTATTTTAATATAATTTTGTTATTACAATTCTAAAAAAATAGTTAAATTCAAATTATGTGATTTCATAATATAAATTTTCAATTAAAAACTTATGATAAAAATTTTCATAGAAAAATAACATTTCACAATACTAACTATTTGTATTAATATTTCCTATCAATAATAAAAGTTGTAGTTATCATATTTTTCAAATAAAAAATATCTTTTATTCATAATAAATTTAGTATCATTAAATAATTTATAAAAAATAAAAAAAAATAAAAAGGGTTACATTTTTAATCATAATTCTCTCATATTAGGTTCTTATCAACACTAATTGAATTTTATCAATAAATTAGTATTACTAATGACATTTTTTTATTTATACATATATTTCATAATTTGGATAAATTAAATTTTCCACCAATTTTACGACTACATATTTATGTTTTTATAGTGTACCATGGTTTATGATGGTTTTATGTTTTTTGGGAGGAAATTTGTTGAACAAATTATGTTTTAAGGGAAAACATAATATAAAATATTAGGGTGTTACAATATTACTAATATAAATGACCATCAAAACTATTAATGTAAAATAATTTCATTAGGACATTTTAAGTATTTACTAACTCTACTAAATAATGATCAATTTAGATTATATATTTATAGGGTATATAACTGATAATCTTGACTTCTCATGTCAAAAATTAATATTTTACAACATTTCGTACTGATAATGATAATGTTTGCTATCCAAAACAATAAGACAGTGTCAACCATGACTGAATAAAGACCTCTAATTGACTAGGATATCACCCATGAAGGACACTACAAAATAGTCTAATAATTAATGAAATTATAGGTTCATTATGTCTATAAAAATAGTTACTGTATTAGAAATAAGAAAAAGAATTACACTATATTCATAGTGACTGTACTAGCTTCAAAAATTAGTCTCTGTAATATTATCTAGTCTAAATAGAGGATGATGGTAACTATATCATGGTTAAACTTTATAAAACCATTTTTCATTATTTAATTGATAAAAAATATCATTATTTTTTGGTAAGATAAAATGATTCTTTATCATTACCAGATCCAGTATTTTATTGTATATACATAAACCTTTACAGACCTCATCTTTCTGGCCATAGTATACAAGATTACACCATGGAGAATAGATTTTTATAATAAACCATTTAACTTCTAGATCCAATAACAATGAAATTAATTCTACTAACTCTGTTGGAGTCATTAAATGTAGACGAATGAAAATCAAATCAGTTCTAAATAGAAGAAAAATGATTAATCCCACTCCCCACTTAAAGTTATGTATCCTAAAGTCATCAATGAACAAGTATATACATAAATCCTCAAATGGTTGTAAGAGTTATCATTTTTGTGATCAAATTCCTTGATTAATATACATTTCATATATATAGTGATTAGCCCTACATTTTATTAATCCAAACATGATTCACTGTCTTGTAACAACATATATTTCTATAAAGAGTGTATTGGATACCAACGAGAGGCAAGAATTATACTCTCCTATTATAGAAGAAAATTCATAATTATAACTGGGTTATATATTCTATTTCATAATTTAAATAAAATTAATCTAAGTTAAAAAAATAAAAAACAATGATATTATCTAAAACCAAATTAAATCTAGCAATTATAATTTTTTATAAGAAATATAGAAAATGAAATCCAATTAAAATTTTCAATGGGTTTTGAAGTGGAAAATCCTAATTGAATCCCCAAACATAATAAGAGTACATGATATGAAAAAAGATCTTATGGATGAATCAATAGTGAGTGGTTCAAAAATTCTTCCCATAAATGAATCTTTTTCTTATTATCATTCATTCCATGGGTATGATATTAGGGTATTTTGATTAAAAATTTTATTGTAGTAAATACGAGTATAGGCCACAATCTAGTGGTAATTTGAAGGTAGATAGATGTACTAAAAACAAATAATATGTCTATTTACACCTTTTAAGAGTGAATTTTTAAACCATTATATATATACTTTTTCATATTTAAGTAATTTTTCATCAATATTAATAAATTTGGTAAAGGGATATATATCTATTAAATATATAATTATATACCCTCTAATAGTTAAAGTCAAACATCCATAATACACGATACTCTATTTATAATATCCATTTATAAACTCTTCAACCCTAACATTTGATGGAACAAAGCTACCTAATTAATTGAAGTACTCATAGAATCATGATTTAGAATATGGGTTGTTAACCCTCTTACACACCAGTATGGTTTTCTATCAACACTCATGTATACATGTTGAGTTTCTCAATTTCACATTATCATTCAATACATGAACAATTGTGTACCTCCAATATTTTCCAATAATCTAATACTTAATATATGGTACACATATGAACTATGTAGGAGTTTCTAGTGTGATTTTAAAACCAATAAAAAATGAAGGACTATAAGGATGTGTATTTAGGATTAATGTCAATGTGGTTGGTGAGGAATTTTTTACAAAACATTCTACAAATTTTCACTCTAGGATGATATAGGTGATGAATTCTATTTTTGAAAAAACATAGAATTTCAATTTATAGATAGTTATGAAAAATCTATGTTGGTTGTCCCGTTCTATTGAGAGTGATATTTATTGAGGTCACCATACTAGAAAATTTATTTTCCATGTGATGCACTTATACAAGTAAAATATAGACTTATTGTCTTCTCTAAATGATTCATGATTGAGGTTTTAAAACTCTTTACTTTAGAATACATCATATGCTACATAGGTTACATTACAATGATTAACCTATTCATTTAGTTGGATTATTATAATATTTTGTTTTAATTTTCATCTATATATACCATAAGAAAGGTAATTAACGTGACTTCCATTTTTAGCATCCATATACAAACATGTATAACTCAGTAAAAATATACCATTCTATCATCGTTATCCTTTACAATGGATTTATCAAATCTTCCGATGATTGATTATAAATGATCGTGGAGAGTAAATATTTGGTTTGTGGGACTATTCTAAAGAAAATATAATTAGATAAACGCATTTTTTATTTCATAACTGTCAATGAAATATTTATATATATATAATTTTCCAAAAATGATAAACAATTATAAGGATACTAAATATTCATCCATAAGGGTGTATCATGTTTCTTATAAAAAGTTAAATATTATAATTTTAACTAAAATAGTGACACAAATGGAAAATAAATGAAGGAACACTACTACAATAAAGCCCTAGAGTGACAACCAAAAGCAAACACTAAATGTATTTAGTATCCACCTTGTGACCACTTTTGGAGGTGGCATTTGTTTCTTCTGTAAAAACCAACATCGACCGACATTGGCAATCTCTAAAGGTATTTTTAAAAATATCAGGTTTTATGTGTGTGGGACACTATTTGGGTGCGACGCCGGACACACGGGGTCAACCATTAAGCGCAAGGAGGGACCTGAAGCTCTAATCGTCGTCCATAGCGGATCTATAGTGGCCAGAGGGAGGGGTAGGTGCAACATCGAGGATTTAGGAAGATTGTTGAATATTCACTGACCGATGGGTTCAACGGTGAGTGAGGGAGGAGTGACAGGTGGTGATGAGATATGGAGATGGGGATAACTGAGGGTGGAAGGGTGGCGGTAGGGGGCGACAGGGCATCACTGGCATTTCAGCTGTGATTTTGAGGAAGACAGCGATGATGGGGTGGGAAAAATATGGCCCATTTATTTCAGCATTAGCGACCATCATTGGCGGTCGCTAATATTATCAATAGCAACTATCGATGGATTTATCTTGTTCAGAGAGGCCCAAAAACCATTTTTTATTGTAGTGGAACATGAATTAATTTTTTTCAAATAAAAAACATGATAATTTATAATATCAATGAATAACACCACTAATTTTATATTTCTATACATTAATGTTTGATATCAATTTTTCTATAGAATATATACGACTTTTTCCCATCATATTAAACTTAATGTATAATACCAATCTCAAAGTAAAGAACCATTTAAATTGGTTATAACTACCACATGTGCCAATAGGAAATGTTTTCATGGAAGGTTGTCAGTATCCATTGGTAGACTAGATATATGACTATAAATTGGATTTATGTGTTGGATAAGGATGTTTCAAAATATTTTATAACATCCCCGATTGGAATAACCTCTGAATATTTTCATATCAACAATAAGTTTGTCACTACTTATACTCAAAGTTATTATTAGTCGTTATATAATGTAGTTTCCAAAAATTATGACACTGTGTTAAACATTATCCAGGGAATGATGATGTAGTAATACCCCAACTCTTGAATCTTTAATTACAACTATTTATGATCAATTCCTCCCACAATAAAATCCAACCAAATAGTGGGCCACCCCCTTATAAATAATCTTTGGACCCATTACCATGAGGATGACTTTATTTTTCACACTTGATTTTCTTGAGAAGAAATAGATTATATCCTAGGATTTGATTGGATTCATAAATCCCATTTAAAAAAAACTCTTTAGAATCCACATCTGTACATAGAAAAGAAGTTATAAAAGTTGTATCTATAAACATGAATGAATATTTTATGAAATATATCATGCCTTGTTGATGGTTTATAAACTCATTATCCTTCACATTACATATATTCTTTTCAAAGAATTATAAGAATAAGGTATCTAAAAAAAATTCCATTTCTGTCCCAAATACTTCTTGACCTTGATAATCAAATCATACAAAAAACATGCACCACTTCAATAATGAAAGTGGATAACCAAAACAAGTTGAATTTCAGGGTTTTAATACTATTTAAAATATTATTTAGTAGATTCACCCTATCTATGTAATTACAAGAAATAATTATAAATATAAAAATTTAATGGATAATGGAACTAGAAAAAACTCATAATTTCATAAGTCAATGGATCCTTTAGAGGACTTTCATGTATAGATTTTTAGAGAAATTGGGAAAGACATTCCAAGACCCGAGGGTCAACTATATGTAGGAAGGAAAAGAATTATCCCCCCCCCTTCATGTTTAGTAGTAGGTGATCATTATGGATGATTATTCTATAATAATTAAAATATCAACTTAAAAACTCTCTTTAAAATGGGTTAAACCCAAACATAAAATATAATATCGGTTATGTTTAAATCAACTTATATACATCATGTTTATTTTCAAGCATTCAATTTTATTGTGTTTTTTTATCATGTTATTTATGATTGTCCATGTGAATTTAAATTCATGTAAAGAAATTTTATTAATAGAAAATAAATAAAACTACATATCATCATTGTATATAGAATTTATCACCCAAAATAAATAGTTTCTGGCCTATATTAACCTAAACATGAATCATATATATAATGCAAAATTGAATTTATTTATTTTTAATTTTTCACTTAATATGATTCAGCAACTAACCCAATTAATGACATACTATATAAAGATAACCGAGCATAAAAAATCATTTTATACCCTAATTATTAATACATATTCATTCCTAGTATGAGGAATGAGGCTCTATAATTTAATACTGGATCAACGAAAATGGAATGTAAAAAATAATGAACTACCCTTATTAATATAGGACTCCACCAAAAATTATGATGGCTAGGGGGATAGATATTAATTGTTTACGTATCGAGTTCCAAATATACTACTTCTAGGATACCACCATGTCCCATACCTAAGAGGAATTAATGTTTCTAATACTATTTTATAACATCTATGACATGAACAACCAAATGGTACTTAGGAATCTCCATCACATCACCAAAGAAACATATCATAAATCTCTAAATCCGAGTGAAAATGACAGGTGTTTTGATAATTAAATTTTTGAGATCTTTTTACACATTTACAGTTAAACTAAATCAATAAAAATTGATACATATATATGGAATGACCTTTACATGAAATAATTACAAACAAAATAGGGTGTAAACATTAAACAATATAACATGTATAACATGACATGAATATAAATCTACCAACATAATAGGTTCCAATAAATATAAAATAGGTACAATGTGTATGATAAAAATAATAAACTATATAAACAAAAGTGTTATAGGAAAAACATGCACAAAGGAACCAAAATTGTTCAACCATATATGAAACCTTAACAATGAAGTACAGTGAAAAACACTTCCATAAATGATTGGTATATCCATCAAAATCAAATAAATATATCACATATGATCTACACTTTATGTGTCCTAGGTCCCATGATTAAGGAACTTTCCTTTACCAGTGTAATTCATTAAAGCTTTTTCACATGTCCTATAGGAAAACATGTAGGTAATGAGTATGAATGAACCTAGTAGGTGTTCAGAACCCATCTTATATTAACCATTCATAAAATAGATATCAAACTGATGATAATAAAATCTATAACAATATTTATTACAATAATGTATATTAATTTTATAGAATCATACCAAAACATAAATAGTTTAATGTAAATCCACATTTTGGAAGGGTCCTTACCAATACTTCCAACATTGTGTCTTAGCTCAAAATTTGAGATAGTTTCCCAGTTTAATTTTTTATAATAGGATTTATGTATACATATAAATATCTCAAAAATATACATATATGAAACCACACAAATATATTGATGTGTACAAAATAATTTTGGGTCGTATAGTCCTTTCTCCCAGGATATAAATAGAATAAAATTGGATATAAGAATCTAGAAGACAATCATGGGTAAAATAAGAGTGGATATAATGATTCAGGTCATTGTAAACATATCCCAAACCAAACACTAATCCATAATCATGTGGGTACCTCCTAAGGTGTACATTCTATTATATGCATATATCAAAAATAATCCTTAATTAGTGAAAAACTAAGAAATTCCATGTATTAAGGAAAATAGGTAAATAGGATGAACACTTTATGAGTTTCCAATAAACATAATGGATAGTGGAATGAGTGAAAATATATTTCTTTTTAGGATTCACTCAGTTTCCAAAATAATAATAGTTATTATAAGTAATAATATAACAAAAAACACCAATAATCTGAAACATAACATAAAAATCATCAAAAAAACCAAGAGTAACTTAAAAACATATTGTTTAAATTTTCATTTTGATAATGATTTATTAAATTTTAACCCATGTTTTTCATTGGGACCACCAAGAGCAAAATTATTTATATGTTAAATCTCTCTGATTTTGAGTTGAATAAGGAATACACCTAACAAATAACCTTGAATTAATTTCTTTAAGGCCTCGAGAATATAACAGATGCCAATAAAAGGTCTAGGTGACCACATAACAAGAGAATAGAGAGAGTATAACAATGCATCCATTCAGGTTGAGAAGATTTGTTAATCAAAACATTGTTCATACCATAAATTCACTTGGGCTATAATACCTTTATAACTAGTCAAAAATTAATTCAATATAGTTAAAAAATACTAGGATCTATACATTATGATTTGGAGTGCTCATTATCACTACTAAAAATAAATTGAAGAATGAGTGTGGTATATAGAAGATGATAAACCAAAGATGATGAATCAATACTCCAAAAAAATATTGGAGTCACTTTGAACCAAGGATCAAAGAGGTTTTACATAAATTAGACGATGTAAGGTGGTATTGAGAGAGTTATCAAGGGGAGGAAATGTGGTCTAATTTTTGCATATGGTACTTTAAGGGTATACTATTTGGGATTGAAGTGAAAAAATGACCAATTTAAATATGATATTTTACCTATATGTCTACTGAGAACCCAAAATAATTCCACAACATACCTAGTGATTCAAATAGAAGCACTATACACCAACTACACCCCACTAAGTACTCACAATGTGACCTATTTTTTCTTTACCCCACCCCTCACCCATTTTCATCCAATGCATACCTAAAACCATCTAATTACCTAAATGATATAAAATACACCATAAATGGAATATAATTTCAAGTTATTAATTATAAATATCAATTATAAAGGTTACTAAATTTATAAATCTCTTATATTTATCCTCTTTATATTGGATATATGGATTCTTTCCAACCAGCCATTCATTTGTTGGAACATTTAATAACAGTCACGAAAACAAAAAATATTTTATCATAAAATTTTATTTAGAAATGTATGATGTCCCAAAATCTCAATCACGTGGTGTAGTTTATTTCAAAAGTTTCTAATTGACTAATTGTGGAAACCTAGCATACCTATGAATAAAAATATATGGTTTATGGAGGTTAAACCTTAAAAATATAATTGATAGAAAATTTTAGAGTAAAACCTATAATTTTTTTAAAAAATTAATTGTGCTTATAACTTCTAATAGGTCATGAAACTTTGAGATTCTTGAAAAAGGCAATGTTAAACCTAGAATATCGACTAATACATGATTCTGCCTCTATGAAAACATACCAATTTTCATGAAACTATAATGTTCTATGACCCTATGGTCTTTACATGATACCATGGCTTTTGTGGACTAAATACTTAAAAATATAACATGAATCCAAATATTTAGGTAATTTTGTTTGTATTAAAACTTCACATTCTTCATCCTGCATAAATTTGGGCTATATGAATCATGTATCCCGATGTTCCCAATGTTTTAAAAATTTACAACATGATATCCTTAAATAAATGGGCTTATACATGAGGAATTTTCATGAATCATTATCCAAGGAGAGCCCATTATAAAACAACATCTAAACATATTGGAATCCTTATTTACATAAAAATATATATATTTTGTGAATTAGTTCTTTCCAAATTAATGCTTTTATTTTATGAATCACACAAACAACTTTTTCATGAAATACAAAAATTGACTAAGATAGTTAAATATTAAAAAAAATAAAGGTAAATTTTGTGGGAATTAGCACACAGTTTTAAAAAATATTAGATTTTATAGATTTTGGAATGTTCTTCTATTCTATGTGGACTACACCCCACACCCCTACTTGATATCAGTGAATAGATTTGGACATAGTAATTTAGTCTACCCTCTACACTTTTTTCACCCATACTCCTGAAAAATCAATAATTAAACGGTGAATGTTTTGTCCTGGTTTATTGAAATTTTGGGTTGTGACATGTAAAACCACAAACTATATCCCAGATATTACCACAGGTCAAGGTACTCCTATTTTATCTCTAAAATAAATTGAATAATTTTATACCTCATAGTCAATCCAGTCTTCTAAAATTCAAGATATTCATATTGGTTTCCTCAATTTCATTTATTTTTAGCCATCCTAAGGGTATTTTTTAAATCCCCCCACATGAAGCATATTATAGGTTAAAATATGGGTTTTCATGAAATTCCCACAAACAACATTTTTAGGAATATTATTCCTAATTTTTTTAACTACATGAAATTAAAAAATAATATACCCAATTTTATGATAATATTTTTCTCTATTTGACACAAATTATATGCCTTCTCTGTTGAGTACAGGATGTCTCATGTCATGAGAATAAGATGACCCATGTAGTCCTTACTATGTGACCGTAAACTATATAGTACAAGGGTCCTTAATGAATTCATATAAAAGGAACTCCATATAGTCATTATTGTATAAACCTAAAAGTAATTAGTTTTTTCCTTGTCACTATTTGATAAAAGATATGTCATGTCCAGTTATGTGGAATCAAATGATGGGGGTTCTAATTCCTTATATAAGGATTAGAATGAATCCCCCTATATGATTCAGATCCTAGTTCTACAACACTAGTTCCACATTGTATGAAAATTTACTCCATATTAACTCTCCAAGGCACCCTCCTCTGGTGAAAGTCCAAATCATATTCATGGTTCCATTAGTTATGGGTGATTCCCTCATGACATGATATGAGGAAGAAAGAATGGGAAGTCATATCGCACAAGAACCAAATGTATCTATACCACAAAGAAAAAACCCTATAAGCCTCTTCCTTGGGTTTGATCTTAAATAAAATTTATTAGACCACCTACAGGCCAAGATTACCTAATGGTATAACAAAGGAAATAAATAATGGGCATCTTGATTCATTTTTTCACCCACACGACATCTTAGCTACATGATGTTAAACTATGAAGCATAATGTTCATGATGCATAAATTCAAACTATATATTAGCCTATGTTAAAATAATAATATCACTTGAATGAAATACAAAATATTTTCCATTTGGTAGACATGGGACTCCATGTATAATATGGTTCATGTGGAGATCATGATTTTTCCCAACCGTACATGGCAGCACACCCGCGTAATATGTACACATACCTTTAAAGATATATAGTAGCACATGGGAAGAATATTCATGTATAAATCATTTATATTATTATTATCCTAAGAATAACCCATGTAGAAAACTCACATAATCCCCACACATACCTTATATTCCTTTTATCTGTACCTGGGAATCACAATTAGTAATTCTTGAAAAAATCCCCGTATATCCGTAGCAGCACAAAAGAAGAAAAATCATATAAAGAATGAGATTCCTCATGTGATGTTAATTGGATGATCCACCCCCATTCATAATTAATATACTATGTACAATCCCCACACCATCCCTTTTTATTTCCCTATTCATTATTTAAGTATACTTACCACATGTCATTAAATTTTATTTTATAGTTCTTTCATATATACATAAATTGAACTATATAAATATGAAGTGATTTATCCATATATCCTAATAAGGTATTTATAAAACCTAGACATGGATAAATAATGGTACCCTAATAACCAATATCTCATTATTGTGTGGTGAGTCATAGGCGACTTCACTATCTCCAAAATAAGAATAGCAGTTCCATTTCTAATCCTTATAGGGAGTCGGGAAGTTTGTAGCCCTGTCGTATTTATAGATTATACCAAAAAACACACCATAAATCAATGTTTCCCATTAATTATGGTGTTTCCACTATGAAATAAACACTTTTAGTCCCAATTCATGAAGATTTTATAAGGGAATCCACTCTAAAGCAGACATTAAATCTGTGTTCAATAACATTGGAATTTTAACTATGAGTACCCTCACTCAATGTTGAATTTTTTCTTAGTCTAGTATGTTTTGAGAGTATTGAGATCATACAACCACTGGAATTTAAATATAAATGTTCCTTAACATGGTTATAAAACTATTTCCCAGTCTTGATACCTGAAAATCCCAACCTTAGTTCTTAATATGCGGTCTCTTTAGTTGACAATCCTGAAAAGAATATGTGATGGTCATATAATATCTTTTCCTTATAATTTTTGGATAAGCCTGTGATGATTCATCATCTGAAGATACTGGTATACCTTATTGACAAAAATCAGAATCCTTTGTGTTCAAAATATGATATATCCTTTGTTTCATTTTGCAGTGAGCCTATTTTCTTACCCGATATGAATACAACAGGATGCCCTTAGTGATGATCATTTGAAGCCCTATAAGATGATAATAAGTTTACCTAAATAAGAAGCAATAGATTCCTCACATAGAGGATGTGAGACACCTTTAATTAAGATAATATGATTCTTAATAAAGTTAACATTGGATTTTATATGTACTAATAATAATATCACTCGGGTCATTAAATAAATACATGAGTTTAGTACCTGAGAAGCATTACATTATTAGAATAAGTGTAACGAACCTGGTAATATAAATAATAATTTTTAAAGAAAAAATGTTTGTAATATATTATATAATATTATAGATATAAAAAATAGAGAAATAAAAACGTTTTATTTGATTAATAAATATCATTAAATTTGTCATATATGAAACCAATTAAAGCTAAAAACATAACAAAAGAAAAAAAATTAAAATTGATAACGTAGAATGGGAAAATATGGATAACCCTGGTCCACAAGAAAAATCACCCTGATAAACAATTATATATAAATGAAATATATATTAGTAAACCAATCAATAACTTCTGAAATGAAAATATAACATTGGAGAGAAATTTCAATGAAATTTTTTTGGACCAGAGAAGTGGTATTTATAGGGTATAAAGTGAAATGTGACTATAGGTATTTGACCTTTATATGACAGTTGGTCAAATATAACTATTGGACAATATTACAATTGGTTAATATGACCATTGGAAACTATTTTCATGTTTTATAATTTTACCAATATAATTAGTGTTTATAAATTTAATGACATTGTATAATTGATGTCCAAAGGAGAATCAATGACTACAAATAGTAGAGTTGTTCTGTTTGAATCCAATTTTTCAAAACATGGGAGGGAGGTAGCATCAATGGGGTTCACCAATGACCAAGTCAATGAAGAGATTATATAAGTGTATAAATAATGATATCCCATAATATAGAACTTCATGTTAGTGGAGATTACCACTCGGTCAATGTTAGCTAAGCCACCTCCTGAAACTATAATCACCACACACCTCAAACATAGAGAATATGTGGGAGTAAAAGGGGTTACATGTATTGGATTTATAATCGTAATTTTTAATTCTATTTTTATAGATAAAATGGGTTTTCCATTGATTCAATTTTAATAATTATTTTTCTTTATAAAATAAAAGTTTAATTGAGATGAATTTGATATACAAATTTTTTGATTCAAATAAAAAATAATTGTATTTTTCTATAAAATATAAAAAATAGTATAATATTATAAAGCATTATTAATAATTATTTTTAATAAAATAATCTTATAAAACACTATAACATAAATATAGATAATAAATAATTTTATAATTTGCAAATAAATTTTTTATTAGTGTTAAAAAATTTGATTGTTCCTTAAATACTACTATTTTTAAATACATAATTATTATTATATATAAAAGTAAAAGTTATCATATTTTGAGAATAAATTTGAAAAAATAAACATGATTTTTTAAATCATTAGGATTTAATTAGTTTAGGGTGCAATTATGATAATTTTATAAAATATTTTTTCATGTAAAGTAAAAAAATACAATTTTGGTGTTTTCATATATTTTATGACTTCATATTTTTTTAATTATCATATAATAATTAATTAAACATAGTTTATAACATAAAATAAATTAATTTTATAATATTAATTACTTTAATATTTTTAATCAATTTCTAAAAAAATAAATGTCTTTTCAAAGTTGAAAATGGAAAAATCGTTTTCTAAAAACATTACATTATGGAATCATTAATATACAATTCCATAAATTAGTATTAATAATGGTTTTAGGTTATTTTTGACTGAAATATCATCCAAATGTCCTAAATCTTGGTAATATACCACAAGTAAGCCAATTTTATTCGTTTTTCACATCCTAGATTTTTAAGCACTATATTTGAATATTATTAATCAATTCCTCCACATGTTTTATAAATGAAAACCCATTTCACCATTACCCTTAAATACCAATAAATCCTTAAAAAATTATAGTGATTATTCATCCCATTTAGTCCACCTATGGTTTCCATTGGCCCTATGTATTTTATTTTCATCTTATAGGAACAACTTGTTTTGTTAAGGGTAATATCCACTTCTCTTTTCCACACATGTTTCCTTTTCATGTGTTATATTATCTAATTAAAAAATATGATCATTTATCTAAATTATGTTGTCCCATTAATATAGTAATAGTCTTTTATGAATTGGATAGCCTTGTCCCCTATCATTTTACCCATTTCTAAAAACATGTTTTATACACTGAATTCTGCCAAATTTACATTTCAAATTTTCATCTTTTACATGAGATATCATCTTTTAATTTTTATTTGAATACCCAATACCATTTTATTTTCCATGGGTATTCAACTAGATTTAGAAATGAATTTATTTTTTTTTTATTTATATATATGAAACTGACATTTCATTTCACGGGTTAAAAATGATGTAATGATAATGTCTTTGTGCTCTATAGTTTGCCATGATTTTAATAAGAAACATATTATTTATTATAAAAATATTATCAAGGAAATAATTTAACATAATCTATGTGGATCACATGAAATTAATACATATGAAGGGTGCACCCTAATATCACTCTAATGCATTAGGTAAGGAATTTAATCTCTAAAGACGACATGTTTTATGATACCTTGGTGAATAAACATGGTTATTTTCATTTTTGACACCATGGTGATATGATTTTGAATCGGTCATTATAATTTTGGATCCAAACATCCATGTTATAATTAATTTTATTTTTATTGTTATATTCTCTTAGTTTATGCCTTAATATTATGCCTCATGTTCATACTAATAAGTCTAATGATCACACACTTTTTTTAAACCTTTCTTATTCCCTTATAGGGATTTATGGTCACCACATTAATTTGATGTATGTCCCTATAATATGAGATATAATAAATTTAAATTAGTTTTAATATGTTAATATTTTATACAAGTTTATTAAGATGAATGTATTTTTTCCATGTATTATGTACCTTATTTAAAAGAAAAAAACCTTAAAAGAACCTATATTTGTTCCATGTAATAAACCATTATGTAATAAAATGGATGGATTCTATAGTTGTTATCAAATGGCGATTTTCTTATTTGTGTAGATTTGAACATGAAAAAATTAAGAATAAACCTAGGGAAAATTCATAATTTAGGAAGGTAACCTAGTATTTTGGTATACAATAAGTAACTATCTTCTACAGAAAAAAACATCCATGTCTTCATAATACAAGTGTTTATGGATGATGTATAGATATACCTAGGGGAATAACCAAAAAAACTACAGTGATCAAGACTCCATCAGGAACTAGTGCATGAAAATGGTCCTTATTACTCACCTATTTTGACAATCCAGGGGATATTTATAGTAAATCAAATGTTTTTTATGAACCATTATGAAGGATATATAGAAAATTAAATTGTTATAATAGTAAATTAATAACATATTTAATAATTATGTTTTAATACATAAAATAACGTTAGAATATAACATTCAATAAAGTAAAATCATTGACAATAAGTTTTTATTCATTTAGAAAAAAATGAGGGTAAATAGGATGAACCATGTATATAATGAGTGAAATAGATGATTAACTGATGGTGTTCTATTGTAATATGTAAAGTAAAACATCATGAGGATGACAAATCAACTAAATTGAGTTATGAAAAATAACATGAATCAATTTGAGAGGTTCAATTATCTTAAAAGGAAAATAATTTGTTCATTTATCTAGTCATCAATAGAAACCTTATTATAGTGGATCTAATGACCCCTTGATTGTTGAACTATGGATACACAATATAGAAAAGATAATTTTATACTCTATTCTTCATATAATGATAATGTAATGTTGGTAATATTCTTTATAGAAGGATAATAGGATCAGTGGTGGACACAAAATAATAACAAAAACCCAAGAAGTTAGATCTATTATATGGAGTGGTTGGAAGAGTTCAGTGGAATATTTTTCAATGAATATTTTCGTTTTTCGATGTGAGTGAATATGGATAAGGAATTAATTGAACTAAATCAAATGGAAAATGAATCAGTGGGGTTCTATGAGATTAACATTACAATAATTTCTCGATACACCTCTATATATATTATTGAACATAAGGGAATGTTTGATATATTATTCGGTGGGATGAGATCCTATCTATAGAGGAATCAAGGAAATCAAGACAATGAAACATATGAGAAGATAGTGGGGAGTTAAATGAAAGTTGAATTCATGTTTTGAGATATGAATTGGTCACATTGATGGAATGAAAATAAGATAGAATTGGATCTAAACCTAGGAAAGAAATTTGATCATGGAAGATGAGGAATGAAATTTTTGTATCCATTGTTTAAAGATTGTTGGAAGAATCATTTGGGGAACAACTTTATTGGGAGTGGAAAGTACAAAAAATATATAATATTAATTAATAATGTTCATAAGTATGGTGGAGAAGTGAAGACTCAACTTCTCAACATTATCAAAAATGGGAAGATAGTGCATGCCCAATAGGAAGTTTGATGCATCATGTGCATACACCTTTTGAATTTTTTCTATAAATGTACAAATCTGAAGATTATGGAGGGGAATCAAGTAAAACATTTGCATAGTTCAATAGTGTACAGTTGTTAATTTTCTATCATGATAGCTGATGTAGATGCTCTAAATAATGTGGTTGTAGATACACTAATCGTTCTGTTAAATCTATAAATTACTGTGTCTGATTATGGTTCTATGATTTAATTTAATTTATCAATGTTTGAAAAGTATATAGAGTTAATCCATAAACTGCTATAAGTACAGTTATCAGTCAAGAATCTGTGAGGGTCTATCCTAGAATCAATAGTGTATAGAAAATATAGCATTAACATTTGATAATATTGATTCATCTCAAACATAATAGTAATTCCCATGGTGGAATTTGACATTGTACTAGGGATGGGCTGCCTCTCAAAGTATAATTCGATGATCAACTACAAAATCAAGGAAATTTTAGTAGTACTGAATGGAGAACCTATAGTTATTTTCAATAGAGAGGTATCCAAACATAATAATTGTGTAGAAGAACCTCCCATAGCATTCCTTATGGATATTATTGTTAAATAGTGAGAAGTAAATGATTTAATATAGATGTATAATATTCTCATAACTCAAGAAAACATTGACTAATTTCCTATAGATTTTCCTGGAACTACCCCAGAAAGAGAGATGTAATTTTCTATTAAAATAATACCAAGATCAAAGCCTATATCAAAGTCTGTATATTGAATGTAAAAAATGCATTTATATGAATTAAAGAAACAATATCAAGATATTTTGGAGAAAGGGTTTATCTAACCATGTAATATCTATGTGGGGAGAATCTATTATCTTTATTAATAACAAGGGTGGATCAATGCATATATGCATTGATTAATAGGGAACATAATGGTATCAAAGTTAAGAACATGAACCCTCTCCTAAATATTGATTATTAATATGATCAACTTTATGGGGCTCAATTATTATCAAATATTGAGCACTGATCATGGTATAGTTAATTGAGGGTGATGAAAGAATATATTCTAAATACTGCCTTCCAAACATGATATTGGAATTATGAGTTTGTTGGTATTCCCTTAATCTTGATAAATCCACAAACTACATTGATGGATTTTATGAATACTATTTTTCAGGACTACCTTGATACATTCATAGTAGTTTTTATGTATGATATTATGATATATTTAAAAATTCATGAGGACCGTGAGGATCACTTATGAGTTATATTAGGAACTCTGTAGAAAGAGATATTATTTGGAAAATTCATAAAATTGAATTATGATTACAAGAAGATTCATTATGGGGGAAAATTATAATCAATCAAGTAATCTCAATTTAACCTAGAAAGAAAACAGTTGTAGACTGGTGGCCTTTATATTAAACAGTGACTATGTTTTCTCTTTCCTTAGTTTAACTAGATATTATATGTGTTTTTTGAAAACAAAAATCATGAAATTCTCATCCAGAAACCTAGATAATTAAAAAATTATTATTAATATTGTTTCCAAGAACTGATGAATAGATTGGTTACTAAACCTGTGTCAAATCTACCATATATTGGAGAAGTAATAATTATTAATAGTGATGTATCATTGAACGTAAATGAGTGAATTCACATGAAAAATGAAATATTTTTTCTTATGCCTATCTAAATTTATTACCTCATGGGAAAAATTATCTTATGCATGAATTGAAGTATGTTTTAGTTATTTTTTATCTGAAAATATGGAGGAATTGTCCTTATGGGTAGAAATTTGATATACACATAGACCACAAAACATTGAAGCATATTTTCACTAAAAATAAACATAACATGATATAATGAAGATGGTTGGAAGTTCTTAATGACTATGGATCTTAAATTCATTATCACACAATATGTGAAAATAATGTGTATGATTCATTAAGTAGGAATGAAACTTTTGTGCTAGAAATTAAGAGGATTAATGGAGATCCTTTGATCGTGGTCCTTGAAAAATTAGACATGTGAATCCTAAGGGGAGTAAAATCATAAACCCCATAATAATGATTTATCAACCATCATTTCATGATAATATAAATAAATACAAATGAGAATATCCTTTATTATAGTATAATATGGTTGAATTGAAGAATGTGACATTTCTTGAGATCAATTTTGAAAAAGAAGGTGTATTGAATTATCATACAAGTCTATGTGTCCCATCTATACTGAAGATAATGAAGGATCTGATTGATGAATCTCATAGTTATACATTCATTTGACATCCATGAAGTACTAAAATGTATAGGGACCACCTAGATCATTATTTTTTAGATTATTGTTAAAGGGAGATTTATGACTACATTGTAAGTTTCTTAGTATGTCAACAATTGTAATCGTTGTAAAAAATTCATAAAGGGGTATTGAAACCATTTCCCATACTAACATAGAAGTCACTATAAAAATCATCCCAGGTAACCTAAGAATGTCCCATGTAAACAATGAATTATGGTTTATAGTGGATTGAATCTCTAAGAAATTCCATTTCATCACTATTATAGAATATTTTTCTCTTCAATAACATGAAATATATATGTTAATGAAGTGGTGATGTTTCATGGGGTGACATGGTCTCTCATTTATAACCATCTTCCATGTCTCCAATTTATATTATAGACATGTCTTCAACATTCTCTAAATACATAATTGAATTTCAGTATGTCCTATTACCCCAAAACTAGTTGCCAAAATGAAAGGCCTATCCTGACTCAAGAGGTAATTGTGAGAACATATTCAATGTAATTTAAAGGTCTAGGGGATCAATACTTTCCATTAGATAATTTTTCATAAAAATAGATTCGAATATAGTATTAAAATTGAACAAATAACTCTATATATGGTAATTGGTTTAGAGATGAAACATGTTGGGATGAAGTTGGTGATAGAAATAAACATGGCCCCGATCACGTGCAAGGGATGAGAAAAATTATTCATTCTATACAAAATATATAAAAAGTTCACTCAGATTCATGTGAACTACTATGATAAAAAACATTGAAGACACTAGGATTTTGATGTTAGAGATAATGTATTCCTTCATATATCACAATGGAATAAAGGCATGTAATTTGGAAATAAATGGAAGCTTAACCATAGGTATATTATCCCTCTGATATCCATGATCATGTAAGAGAACTAGAATATTGGTTAGAACATCCACTAAATCATTATAATATTAATGAAGTGTTCCACTATCTCTATTGAGGATATACATAATTGGTCCCTCAAATGTACTAAATCTGGAAGTTGTTAAATTGAAACATGACCTCTATTTTGAGAAACATCTAGTGAAGAACAATGAAGGTAGAAAAAATGTTATATGAAAAAATATTACTCCTATCGTAATTTTGTTATGGATGAACTATAATTATTAAGAAGATTCATCCAAACTAGTGGAGTAAATGTGATAGAATTACCATCACTTTCTCTTAACTGAGAGAATGAGTTGATTTTTTTTGGAAAAATTTTATTAAGTGGGTAGAATGTAATGACCAAGAATTGAGAAATGATATTTTTTCCTAATTAAAGGTTTTTTATATATTATATAATATTATACATGTATGAAACATATAAAATCTGAAGAATTGTTTTTCAATAATAATAATCATTACATTTTTTCGCTATGTAACTAATTAAAATGCCAAACATTACAACTACAAAAAAATATAAAATATAAAATATGAAAATATAAAAATATGGATTTCCCCAATCCACTGGAATCATCACACCCACTAAAAATTATATATATTTGGAATAAAATATTATTAAACCAATCAACATCGTAACAAATTGAAATATAAACTTATGGAGAAATTTTAGTGAACTTTGTATAAAAGAATGAAGTAATATTTATACGTTATAAAGGGAAATTTGACCATTGGGATTTTAAAATTATTTGATTTTTGGTCATATATGACCATTGATTATAATTACTATTGGAAACTAGACCCTTGGTTAATAATTGGACTATAATAATTAGTTTTCATAATTAGTAATGAAATGGAATAATTGACATAAAAAGTAGAATTGATGGAATCAACCTGTACAGTCATACCATTTGAAGCCCATTTTCCAAAACATTGGAGAGATGTAACATTACAAAAGTTATCCCATGACAATTCCCAAGATGAGATTCAATAATTCAATGTTGGATGAAATCACATATGGGATATGTTAAGGGTAGTATAGATTACCACTCGATAGATGTTAGTTGATCCACCCCATGAAACTAAGGAGAATCAAACACATCACCCAAATGGAGTAATCGATAGTAATAAGGGGTTATGTTTCTAGGTGCCAGTTTCATAAAGTATAATTTCCATTATATCAATAAAATTCGTATTCCCTCAATTCTATTTTAATAATAGTTTTCCTTAATCAAATATAGGACTAATTGAGATGAATTTGATAAATTGATTTCTGTATGCATATTAAACCAAATTTTTATCTATAAAATATCTATGATTTTATAAGAAAATAATGTATTTTTAATAATATTTCTTAATAAAATAATAATTTAAAATAGTCCCACCTAAATATAAATGATAAAAATAATTTTATAATGGCTAGTGAACATTTTTGTAACTATTAACAATTTTATTGTTCCATACTAACTGTTATTTTTAAATAAATAAACATTTCTAAAAAAAAGTTAATATTATCATATTTATAAAATTATTACAAAAAAAATTATAAATTAAAAAAAATTATTATGCATGGCAGAATATATGAATATTTTCTAAAATATTTTATTTTATCATGAATAGTAAATAAATTAATTTCAGGATTTAGGAATATTTTATGACTTCATATTTATTTATTAATTATGTGATAATTAAATAAACACAATC
This sequence comes from Viscum album, assembly GCA_963277665.1. NCBI lineage: Eukaryota > Viridiplantae > Streptophyta > Magnoliopsida > Santalales > Viscaceae > Viscum > Viscum album. Next base: position 1,449,894,646 of record OY728152.1, on the reverse strand, counting down.
CTAGAATTAATATATATTATTTTATTAATATAAATTATTTAAATAGACTATAATTAATTTGAAAAACAATAAGTGACATTCCAAAGTATAAATTGACAATTTTTCTTCTAAAAACATTACATTGTGGAATCATTAATTTTCCATGGAAAAAATGTGCTATAAAAAAATTAGTTCTTGTGGATTAAAATATCATAAAATGTTACCCAAATGACCAAAACAATGATAAAAAACCTTGGGTTAGACAAGACTTCGCATATTCCACAACCTATATTTTCATGACATATACTGGGAAATTATTAAACAATTCATCCACCTTTCCTATAAATACCCACCCATTTGTCCATTCCACATCAATACCAGTCCTTCATAAATATATTTATGTTTATTGATAATCCCATAGATTCCCCCAAAGCGTCTTTAATCCACCATGGTTCCATCGTCAAGTTGCAGGAACAACTCTTGAATATAAAGAATATATCGACTTCTCTTGTCCATTCATGTTATTTTTTCATGTGGTGTATCTTATAATTTTTTATATAAGTTTTTTTACACATTATATTATCCCAATAATAAGTGAACTATTTTTTTGAATGGAATAACCTTTTACCCCTCATTTTAAAAGTTTTTTAAAACCATGTTTTATACTCGTCATGTTGCTGAATATAATTTACAAATATCCTACTTTCATGTGAAAAATTATTATTTTTATTTTAATACACAATATACATTTATTTTTAATGGGTATTCATCTATATTTTATAATAATTCCATATTTGTGTATTTACATGTATGTACACCACAATTTTTGGGGTTATAAATGATGTAATGATCATGTCATTAAGCTCTTTCTTGCCAAAATCTTGATGACAAACCATTCATTTATTCTATATATGTTTTTAATGAAATGATTTATCATAATATATTTGGAACAAAAATAATTATGATATATGAAGAGTGTTCCATGATAGTTCTCCAATGAATTGGTTAAATAATTGTACCTCTATAGATTAAATGTTTTACGATACATTAGAGAAAAATGTTGGTAATTTCAATAAATAAAACCTTTGTGGTTTTTTAATGAATGTATTATTTAATTTTTTTATCCAAATTTTCATGTTATGATTAATGTTATGATTTTTATGGAATTTAATTTTTAATTCCATAATGATATGGGTTATAATCTTATTGATATGTCTCATGATCACATTCTTTTTTTCTCCCTTTATTATTCACATTCATGTCTTCATGCTCACCACTTTAATTTTATACTTGTCCGTAGTATATAAGATAAAATAAAAGTAATTCAGGGTGTAAACATAAATATGTATTTCATGTGAATTTAGAAGACTTATTTTCTAGTTTTATTTATCTTATTTCCATGAAACTACACATTAACAGATCCTCTATTTTTATGATTTAAAATCATTATTTAATAAAAGGTGTAATTCAATAATAAGATTACCTCAAAATCCAATATGAGGAATACTTTTACAAATTCCCAACATTCCCAACATCATAATAATCTCTAAATATAGGTATTCAACCTATAATGGCATAAAGGATCATAATTAACTCGTGGCCAAAATATTATGGTAGTGGGTACATATTCATGAACATGTCAATTTTTTGTAATCGATTCTAAAACTAGGTGATAAAATATAAGGAAAATTCCACATAAGGAATAGATGGTGTCATGTTATCTTGTTTCTGAATAAAGAGTAGACATCATCAACCATGGATGTGATGACCAACCATCTTCCAAAATTATAAATGTTGGATTGTGACTAGTCTGAGGATTCTATCTCATGTTTAAAAAACTATCCAGTGAAAGATTTGAAAATAATAGATTCTTTATAACCTCAATTTTTGAATTTATATAATTAATTTTTAAATTAATTTTTCAAATATCGATGATTTATTTCAATGAACTTCTATGGATGACTTATTAACATAACCAATCCAAATTATGGATTTTAAATAATTTTATGGTCATTATGTTTATATTACAAATCATCATGCATTAAAACACATATGATAACCTCATATTATTCGTGTATCACATTAATTATTAAATGATATGGTCATTATTTAGTCACATCATAACATTCCAATCAAATTCTATATTTTAATAATCAAATCAATATACCCCAATAATATTAATAATTTCAACCAAATTTTCATTTTCATATAATTCAAAAACTACTTATTTCTATCAACATGACCTTAAAATTTAATAAATAATTACTATAAACTAATTATCAGATTCCAAATCAAATATATTTTAAAAAATCATTTATATATTATTTCATAAACCAATACGTGTTTCAAAAAATACAATATTTTCAACTAAAAATATCAATAAAAATAATTTATTTTTAGGTCATAATTATTTTAATCAAATCCATTTCAAGTAATGTTTTAAAATTTATCCATACTCACAATAACCAATTTTTTAACATTCATTATTATTTACAAAAAATTATATTTTTACAATTAATTAGTCATTTATCATATAATCATCATTCACAAAAACATTATGCAATAAATTATTAGAGAAAATCATTTTGTAGATAAACTCATTTTTTCAATCACTAGGATAGAAATCAACGATAAAAATATCAATACATTCCACAATTTAAATTTAACGAAAATTTATATTCATGTACTTTTTATATTGGTGGAACTTATCCCAATCATATATCATGTTAATGATTAACCTATTAATTCATTAGAATTTTCTCAATTGTGATGAAAAACTAATCAATATTACCACGTTTCTAAATTTTCTTTTATCCAATGTGATTCATTCATCATTAATTCCTCATGTAATTTTTTATTAAACATAAATTAGTGAGTTATATCTATTTTGGAAAAAAATAATAAAATAAAACTAATCAAGATACTCCTCATAACATAATTAAAACAACAATAAACCATTTAATCTGTCGTTTTTATAAAAAATGAAGCCTTATAATCATGAATAATTAAATAGTTAATTATAATTATTTTAGAAATAAGGAACATTTATAAGTTCTTTATAACTAATTCAAACCCATCTTATATAGAAGTTCATGTTAACCCATATCAAATAACTTATTATACTAACATACAAACAAGAACTTGTCATACCATCCTATATTCCATATTTAATACATGAATGAACTGTATTTCACCCCATTTATGAGAAAAAATATATGATCTTAATTGTATTACAAATAAGTCCTTAACAATCAAATGATATACCACCTGATGAATTTCTGCTTCCAATATAGTTATGCTAGATAGTAATATTTATTTATTATTTCTCAATTCCAAAAACCCTTATATATTTTTTATGAATTATGATAAATATAAAAAATTAAATAAACTAAAAAATAGTTATGATATTATTTTGTAACATACCAAACTAAATCAATTATTCCAACAAGGGAAAATTTCACAAGGACCCAGGCAAACTTCTGTATCACTAAAGGGTAATGACTAGAACCATGTGTCTAAAAATATTAATTTGGGAGATATTTACCCTATAATAGATATCCATAGAAAACACCAATATTAAAAAAAATTAAAAAAACAAAGTTTAAATGATAACTAAATTCAATAAAATATATTCAATGATGACCCCATTAGATCTAATAATTATCATACATTCATAAAAATTAAAAATATGATATAGGTACATGTGTCAATATGTATGATTATTGAAATAACAAAAGATATAATGTAAAAATATCCAATATCAATAATTATATATCCTTATATAAGATCGTCTCCATGATATTAGTCATAAAAATCCATATATAACATTATATTTATCTTTTATTATCACGAAGAATAAATCCTTTATATAATATATATATATGACATGTGTATGTATTACGCATGACTATAAACTCAATAAAATTCTATTAGGAAATCACAATAATAATCTGTATTGTAACATTCTTATATGTGTAACATTATCATTTGTATTACAATTTTTAAACAATTAAACAAATAAAAAAATTAATTGAATGTTTTCTTAAAAAAACATCACCTGACATGACTACATTATTTGATCAAGGTCGAGGTATTCTCATTATTTCTATGAGATCACATCACTTCAAAATCAATCACCAACAATTTATTATAACTAAACACATTTCTAACCAAACTCATGGCTCATCACTCATCATATACATACTCATATCCTATCCAAATATTTTTATTATTTATATTAAAAGATAATTCTATTTTTTAAATCTTATATCATCCAAACTAATAACCCAACTAAACACATAGATTAGGGGAAAAAGTTTTCATTCCACAATATTAAATAATAAAAATAATAAATTCATCATATAATATAATAGTTTTTAACAATTTCAATAATTATAAATCATAAAAATCATAATATTACTCATATATTATTATTTCATAATTTGAAAACAAAATATAATAGACATGAAATATTAAACCTTTTATTTATTTTTAGTAAATCAATTTCCTTTATCTAAAATCATTTAATATCATAACATAATGAAGATAGACATATAAATAATCAAAATTATTTTTGAACAAAAAAAGATCTCACTAATTAAACATATTAACATGAAAATTCACCTCATATTTATATATAAAGTAATTATCAGAAAAAATCCAACCACTAAAAATTTATTAAATTTACCCTAATAATTTCTAAAAAACACATTAACTCATTTATTTACATCAATTTATAATTCATCACAACATAAAATCCTATTATAATTTTCAATAAAATCAAATTCCAATTTATAAAGCCCTATTGAACATCATAAATATCCAAACTCATCATTTAATAAATAAAATCAATAATTTATACTTGAAGCTATAATTATAAGCCTCATTTTTTTGGTTCATAAAAAAAATATTTACTTTTAAAAAGAATCATGAACCATAAAATTATCCAAACATTATATTTACAAAACATATAAATTAATTTCAGTTAATGAAAAAATATTTAAAATTTAATTCTATTTATTTAAAACCCAACATCCATATTTCATATATAATTCATTAAATATAATTACCATATGAACATTTAACCCACTATTTCATAATTTTGGTGTGTGTGGAACAAGCATTTTACACACAATAGTTCCCTGTAATAATTTTTATTCAAAATGAAACTATTTTTTTTATTCTCTCTATTGTAAATTTCACACACAAAAAATAACATAATAGATAGTAAATAACCAATTAAAATCAATAATAGTATCATGTTCACCTCTATTAGGATCAAATGGATTTTTACATAAAAATTTAAGGTTCTATTCTATATAGATAACTAAATTTTAATAGTCCACCTAAAATAGAAGATAAATTCTTATTTAGAAAAAAAATAACTAAAATATCATCAAGCACAAATAAAACCGTTATTGATATCTTTTTCCTGTCTTCAAATTTGAAATGGATCTACAAATATGAATATAAATCAATAATTTAGATATGTATATAGTAGATTATACATATGGGGTTTAGAGAGAGGGTTTGGAAAATTATTAGATGAATGAGGTTAACCAAGCGGTAAGCCACATTATGTTTTCAAAAAAAAATTAGAAAGAAAGGGGTGTTTTGATGTTCAATATTTTTTATGTAAATCCCACCATGACTTCAGAACTCAACCCCTACCATTCACACACATTGTCCGTCCTTAAAAAAATATGATATATAATAATATCAATAAAATAAATCAAAATTTTTTTTATGACGATAATTGTATTTAGTGAGAGATACCATAGGCATGGGAGGTTTCAATCAGGGTACAAAAAAAATTGTACATAACCAAATTCTCCTTAAACTCACACTTCCTGAAAAAATATTAACCTCATAAGTATTATGTTAACCCATTTTATCATATAAATATGGGGATCTGATTGTTACCATTCATTTATTTGTCTAGTTAAATAATTTTTTCAAATGATTTCTTAATTGTTCCTCACTAATTATTTCATGAAGAACACAATCATGAAAGCACACAAGATATAATGATTATACTTGGGTCATTAGTGTTGGTATACTCCAATGATAATTAAATCTACAATTTTTTGTACCAAAATCCTCAAAACTTGCTATTTGGTGGTTAGTTTAGTATAGGTCAGTCATATGTATAGATTATCCCCCCATATATGGTATATATATAGGTTACTACATCCTAAGGATCACTCCCCGTACTCCCCTCCTTTTTCTCACTACTATAGAATGGTAAATTAATTTTGAATAACATCCAATACAAATAAACGTTATCATTTTCACTTATTATAGATGGGTTCGATTGAAATACATGCTAAAATTTTATAAAATTGTTATGAACATAATTAAGTTTAAAACATCTCTTTTCCCTAAGTTTTTTATGAAAACACCACATTATTCTTTGTAATGACATTAATAGAGATTCAATTATTTTTTCTTTCTACTATAAAACATCAATTCCATTATCTCTCCTAGTTTTTGGATTACCACTATAATTTTTTTGAATATATCAATATTAATCTATCTAATTTCATAGTTGTAATCACTAATATTTATTGTGATATATAACTCTAAAATTCATAGATTTCATACATCTTTATCTCTAATTAAAGACAATTATATATGTTTCAGATCATGAATACAATCATATATTCATGAAAAGTTTGGGAAAATCAATCCACTAAAACATGTTAACGCTATGTAAAAACATCACATTAAACTCCTTCATTTTTTTCCCAAATGATATGATAATTAAAATATATAAATAAATGATATTATTTATTATTTTACTACCTCCATCAAGTTATTATTAACATGTATTATTAACACCTCAATTTCATGATCCTTCTTCCATGGGAACCCCCAGGATATGACAATTCCTTTTTTTGAATGTTACCGTATTTCCCATAAAATATCATATTGTGATTTCAGTCAATGTAATATGATTCATGATCAAACACCATATATATTTAACCTATAAAAGTCTAAAATTTTTGTGATAGGAATATCATGTAAGATATTTTCTATATTTTAAATGTTGAAAATCTACAAAATCAATAGTGTTTTTATCTACTCTCTCTATTCTATAATATTAAGAACTAAATTAATCTTATTGATAATTTGGAAACAACCATATCCATAATATTTATCAAAATACCATACATGAGTCAGTGAAATATCATTGTTTTAACTTCCCTAAATCATAGCCTGATCTTTTCCTTCATAGAATGAATAACCCATTATACATTTTTTACTATTTTCCAAACAAATTATAAATTATTATTAGTCTACACTTCATTAAAAATAAAATAGTGAATAATCATTATTACTCGCCTATATACTAATGTAATAAGTCATATATACTCCCTATATGTTATAAAAATAACCCAAATGTATTCCCTATATGTATTAAAAAATGAATATTGTGTATTCCCACTTATACATGAAAATGGATCTTATATATTCTCTCAAATATTGGAAATTAATCTTTCATATTTTGTTAATAACCAAAACAAATATAGAGAATCCTCACACATTTTTAATTTATCCAAATGTGTTGTATAATTTCTTGTAAGTATTGGTTTATAAACAATTATATATACAAGGTGTATCTTCTTAAGGATATTTTCATTTTTCCACATCTCTAAAAAGGATACTCTCATATAATTCTTGAATTTTCCAAATATCAGTGTGTGTCCAAGATGACTCTTTGAAATTGGAATGATGAACTATACATTTACAGGTGATATCTCTATAACTTAACCAATTTTTACACATAATTGAATATATTACTTCTAAACATGGGATTCAATTACTCATATATATTACATAACTTGGATTACATATATACATCTTCTCAACCAAAAAAATTATATAATTCCTCAGGAACTCATTCAAAATTCTTTTAGACTTATCTCAATGAATATAAATCCTTTCAAATACCATATAAACTATATAAAAAATCCATCAATTTATGTATAACTATTCATAATTATGTATTAAATCATTCTTTACTACCATACTTATTAGCTCTATGAAATTATAAATTATTTGTTACTCCAATTTTTTCAAAATCCACATATAGAAAAAGAATTACTAGTTTACAATAAATCCAACATTAAAAATCAAATTTGGTTTAAAAAAATAGAATACATATTTATTAATATGGATTCTAGTAAATCCAATAATTAAAATTCTCCATTGTAATTCTAATAATATCATCCTCTGGATTTTTTTTGAAATACTATAATAAATAAAATTCTGTGTAATCCCCCACTTTCCACTCCCCCAAGGATATTTGTATGATTTATGGACTAATTTTTCTTATTAATCACTATATAAAATTATGTATAAAGTAAAAAATCATCCTCCAATAATAGATGATATAGAATCTGCAGAATCCCTTTCATAGAGAAACAAGATTCTCAACATTCAACTCTATTACCAGTCATCCCTTATCTCCTTGATTTGAACAACATGAGATCCTCTTACATTGATACCTCTTATAATATTTTTGTATTTATCACTTATCCCTTTTCAAAATCAACACTTGATAACAATTATTATAATTATACATGAAATGCCACTTGTAAAAACAACTATTTCATGAAACTATTCTCCTTTACACGGATTATTAAATTATTATGGAGAAAAATAAATCTTCCCCACCTATATCCATAGTCATATCATCAAATTTGGGATAACATGATCCTTCTATTTAATTACACTATATGATTCCTATAATTTAATCTCCTTATTCACTTCTTCGACATGTTTTTAAATTTGAATAAAAATATTGAGATACTACTTCGATTATTCATACATGATAAACATATTTTCAATGATTGGAATTACAAATTATTAATGAGACATTATTTAGTCTATTAACCTTATTGAGTTAGAAATCAATTTATGTTACAAGTGATTAATCAAACAACATAAAAATTCTCATTGAATAGACTTAATTTCATAAGATATATATTGTCATAGATTTCATCTTCAAAAAATAAACCCTTATTGTAAACTTATACTCACATTCAAAAAAAATTAGTGAAGAAACATGAATTACACAATGTCTGAGTCATTCCATATTTCATCATTGAAAATCAGAATTGAGTACAATTTTAATATTAATTTTCAAAAAACAATCATCAATTTCTAACCCACATTTCATTCATTATTCACCATGTTTCTTTCCTCAGTTTATGGAAATACCGCCTTAGGATCAACATCTCTAAACACAGTAAATTATTCTTCTTCAAAACTGGTCATTCAAGTAATATTCATCATGAATTTCAACCACCTATGATAGGGATTTATATCCAAGAAATAATAAAATTATGTCACATGTTAGCATAAATAAATATTGAAACACCATTTTTGTTGTTATTGTTTCATAAACTTGTCTCATTCCTTATACAAGGAAAAATATAAACTGATTAATGTGTTTTATTGATAGTAACACTTCTATTTGACCTTGACTCTAATTTTGGTAACAATATTTCAGGATCTAATGGTTCATATAATTGTAGATTTAGATAGATAAAACCATAAATACCCCAATCATTTGTTATAACATTAAAAAAATTACATTTTTACTTTCAAATTCCAATGAAAATTTCCCATGGATCGTATCTCCCCCAAAACCTAATAAATTAAAACAATATTTAATATCTTATAAATACATGAGGAGAAGTGACATGCACTTTACACACGTTTAGAAATATGTTGAGTCAATGTGGACCACCAATTTACCTTAATACAAAAATTTATAGTCATACTTCATGTCAGAAATGGTTTTGATAGAATCCAAATTATCATTATTTTCCTTGGGATAAAAAATATAATTATGGGAAAGAAAAATATCTCTTAATCCATGGGTATCTTTGTCATCATTGATATATTGAAACATCCCATATTTAATTTTCGTATATCCTTATTATAGTGGTCATTTTAATTTCTTCTAGAATCATTAATCTTGTTTACAAAAACACTCTATTGGTATACACTATTCAAATAAGCATTATCAATTTCGTCATCATGAAAAATCCTTTATCATTTTCATAATTTATTCATGTCTTACTAGTACATGATTTTTTATAAATGGGTTAATAACTTATCTTCAAACATAAACCTATAAAATGATCTTCTTAGACCATCCCATTAAAACTATTTCTTAAAGGAATATAAATATCATTAAATGTGCAGAACTTTTATCCTTTCATTCCATCAAAAGTTCCCCTAAAATAATCACTATAGACATGGGTAACATGGTATAAATTATTGAAATAATATTCATACCTCTTCTACTAAGATTAGAAAATATTTTTTTAAAAACATCCTTCAACTTCCTATTCATTAATATATTATAATGACTCATATAAAAAAATGTAAATGTATCCATACAATCCACAAAAAAAGAACATGTATTCATACAATAATTTGGAACCCATTAATTTTTCCTGAATATTTTTAGGGGTATTATTTAGTGTGTTTATAGTACATACACTATTTTACCATTTCATGGTAATAATCAATGTTCCCTTCTTCTTACTATTTTTATGGTTTAGATCATGATAAATTCTAGTTTTTCTCTTGGAACATGGCCATTATGGAATAATATTTTTCTATGATTATCCTCCAACGTTGAATACATGTTCTTTATATACCTATGACCTTATAATGGATAATGAAATCATAAGTGTAAAAAATATTTTAAAATTACATTAACCATGATACATGATCATTCAACTCAATTCATGTATAAGAATAACTCCTCTTGCAATTGTGGGATATTTTTATTTTTTGTCTCTAATTGATAATTTTTATCTTCTTTGAGTATGTTATCATCAAAAATATCATCCTACAATTATTGGGAATGTTTATATACAATGAAACATTTTCCCTCCATAATAATGTTCATTTGATTAATGGAATATTTAAGGGATGACTTTTATTTGCATTAGCCTTTTTACCTTTTATTGATCCTTACTTGTGTGCAGTAAGTTCAAACTTAATAGCCTTTATGTTTTGAAATTATTTTGAGAAAAGGAACTTATATCTAGAACAATATATTAGTATATTAATTTTTCAGGATATATCATTCAACTATGTTCCCTATGAATCATTATTTTATTTTAGATTAATATCTACATAAACAAGTCTATTGTTAAATATTTTTTAGTTTTTCAACTTCAACTTTCTTCACATTATAAATGATACTTTAATAATTCTTAGACTCTATTTAATTTAGGTTTAATTAATTTATATGTTGATCTGAATTTTATGATTACTAGAAAATTCTTATCTATGGACATTGAAATTATCATTAACATCAATGTGGACACATGAGAGGGGGATAAATTAGATGTTTCATATTTTTATCAAATTCCATGATCTATTGAATTTTTTACCCCCTATGGAATTTATCCTCATTGGTCAATTTTTAATGGTTCATATATTTTATTTTAACATTGAAATCATTATCTAAATTCATGCAATTAAAGAATATCAAAAGAGGACATTATCTTTACATACTTCATCCAAAAATGATACTCTTTTACTTGATTGGTAGTTCTCTCCAATAAAAGATTATCCACTATAATAATTGTTTTAATACAATGATTAGCTCTTCCCATACCTAAAAAATATAAAAAACTAACTAAAAATCTTACATTCTTATATCAATTCCATAAAAAACATCACACAATAATCGCACCTTCACATTATTCTATCCTTGTGTACCATGATTCACACAACTTCCCACCATGTATACATATGTGTTTTTCATAAAATCATTCATTTAAATTATTAAATTGCTTAACATATGATATCTCTATATCTGAGAATAAACTGCTTCATCTAAGACATAGTATTTTAATTTCATATAATCCTTAGGAATAATACATATAAAATGGTATCTTTTCCGATTAACATTGTTTCTATTCCATGAAAACTACTCACTTAGATTTCTTAATTCCCAGTCACTAAACTCTTCGACACCAAATAATCAGAAATAAACATAATATTTTATTCCACAATTATCTCTTCTATAATGTTCTTATCATTAACTTGTATCACCAAAACTAAACTCAAAATGATGTTAGAATTTATCTTATTCCATTAGATTCAATACACGGTGACTTTCAATATTAGCTTAGTATCATATCCTTCTTGTTATTCTCAACTAATAAATATCATGGTCTTATTTTAATATTAAAATATCTATATTGTACTTAGAATCATCTCCTTCAAATTGATTTTTTTGTCATTAAATGTAAATCATTCTCCCGGTCCATGACCACCTCCACTCTCTCACTTATTTTCTTTTGAATATTTAGGACATAAGAAATTTATTATATATATTTTATTATATTGAAAATTCATTAACATTATTTATTATTATACTCATTGAATTTTTCTCTAACATTTTCTTATGTTTCTTTGTTCTATGATCTCAATTACTCTTTGTATCTTAACCATTAGTCTCCTAGTAATTTACAAGAGTATCCTTTTAACTAATTTTCTAATTTTTCTCAAACAAATGATACTATTATAGTAGGTTCTAGAATTTTGATGTTCTTCTCATATTTTTCTCCCACTTGAGATACCAATACCACCTTGATTACATGGTTTTCTGAACATTTCATACATATCATATCTTCCTTGAAATGATAATTAAGACGTCATGGTTCTCCTTAACATCCATTTTTTTAATACATCAATAAGAAACCCAAAATAAATTATTCCTAAAACATCCATAAAAAAGTTTCAAAAATAGTTTCAAATTAATTGTTGTATCTCCATACAATATGATCTTTATTTCACTGATTTAGATCATATCACACTTCAGATTCTTCCATGATATGAAATCAAAACCTAACGATAAGAATTATGATCTTTCAATTGATCATAATATTTGTATATGTGATGATTATATCAAGAGTATGTTTTGATTTAATTTCTAATTCATAATAATACATCATGAAATATCATTCTTCATTATATATATTTTCAAAATAATTCTGAGTCAGTTATCAAATACTACTCAAAAATATTTTACAAGTCTTTGAAATCTCATACGAGGCTCAAAAATAACTTATTGTATGGAAAATTATTTTTTTCAAATAAAATAATCTATGTTCAATATCATATGTGATTTCTTCATCTACATAGATCAAATCACTTCCATTATTCACAATTATCCTACATTTTGACCAACTCTCTTTGTCGATGAATTTCCATTTATATTTTTTTACAATATATTATAGGTATATCAAATAAATTATGTTTTAGAAAAATTATACACAAATATATAACTTTCAAAAAATTTATCACACATAAAATTTCGTACAGGCTATTAAAAATGCATTATGAGAAGATCACGTAGTTAAATTCTCCTCGGTGTTACATTTTGGTTTTTCTAAAATCTATCTATATAGATTAAATTTATTATATAAATTTCTATTATATTTTATGTTTATCAAATCTTCAATATATAGATCAAATATCATAGGAATATATAAACTTTCATTGCTATTAGTTATAAATGAAAATTCAATAAGGTGATTTTAAAATTCATCAAATCAAACATGAGGTTCATTAAATAAAAAATTTACCTTCCACATTATCTCAAATCACATCATAAAAATATAAATAATTATCAAAATTATTAAAATACATTCAAATATAATAAATTTTCTTCCAAAGTCATTCACAATAATTTATACTCAAAATATGTAATTCTCAATAACTCTTCCACTATCATTGTACTTCGAGCCGAATTTCATTCTCATTGACCATTCGTATAATAATTTTATAACAATTATTTATGTAGTTAATTATAGAATCAATCATGGATGGATTCTCATAATTCTTATCCAATTTTTCATAAATCACTAACATGTATTAATTCTACCATTACATCCATCTTCATTATAAACATTACCAAAATATTATATATTTCATTGGAACACTTCCATAAAATCAGTCCATTGATTCTCATAAAGAACATAAAATTCAATTAGTAATTTTTGGAAGTCACTTCAATCTATCTAGAAATTTGTTTCAATAATATTAACTCGATTTACATTAACAAATAATATGGTCAAATCTACTTTATGTATTAGGTGGATACATTAATCCATCTTCCATTATCGCCACAATCCAATGGACATGATTTTTTATAACTATTCCTAAAAAATACAACCAAACAAACCTTGGAACATTATAATTAATACTATATCATTATCATAATTCAATTAAACTTGTCTGGGAATATTAGGATCCTTAGTTAATCACTCTTCATTATTGAATAAATTAATATATTCACGACTAGAACCATAAATACATTTATTTTTATTATTGTTGGGATCTTCTAAACAGGTCACACACTTTCTAAAAACAATTTGATTATAATGAATTAAATTAGAGATATAATTCATATTCTAATTGTTCCCCATTTATATTGATCCAACAGAAAGTAATGGTATATTATAAAATAACTCCAATAAAATTGGATCGCATTAGCAAAAAATAAATCCAATAAGAAATAAATGTTTTCTCTAAGAAAACTTTATTGGCCCGCAAGTGTCTTTAGTGAGAGAAACCCTAACTGGTGGGTGAATTAGGGTGTGGAACATTTCGAACATAATCCCATTATCCTTAAACACTCACTACCCTAATATATATTGTTCTCATAATTAATAGTGTCACCTTTTTCTCATTATTAAATTATGATATGACATTTATATTTCAAGTACTCTACCATATATATATATTATTCAATTTTTTTATAACACATTATTACTCTTTGTTCCCAATAAAATTTCATCAAGCTATAACAGAAGACACTGAGATTTGAATTGGTTCATCCACATTAGATTAATCCAAGGAGCATGATGTTGAAAATGTATCGATTCAAAAGAATCCACTGACTAATTATTTAGTGGTGGTTTAGGACATTTCATAGACCACACTATTGAGGGAATCCTAGATAGAGTTAATCTGATTATAACACCCCAATCCCACCATAAATATGGTTGGAGATAGAGCCATTTTCTGAGTTGGAATATCACACGGTGGGAGGTTTTAACCTAAGGAACCAGTGAATTCAAAAACATCTCTAAACATCACTACAATTAAGAAAGAAATGATAAAATTGAAACTGAATTTAATTGAATATAGCATATCCCATATCTAATAAAAACACATTTACGCAAAATAGAAAGGGCCAAATACAATCCCACCAATGATAAAAAAATTCCAAACCATCAGTAATAATGAGACAATTGTCATGATGAAAAACCAAGAACAATATATGGTTAATCTAATTATTCTAAGATATGACTACTCCTATTACTCCTAGGACTCTATCAAAAGGCGTATAATCTATATAAGACAATTCTTGTGTAGGAAGATACCATGTATGGCTGAGTATCAACATAACTACTTTTAAATATCTGAAATCCACAAAAAAATAATCATGAGAAAAAACTCATTTTCAAAATTTTGAGGTAAAAAAATGTATAGATAAAAAAAATACAGATTTTCTTAGGAAAAACACCACGTATAATTGTTTGTTTATTCCCTTACATCCATATAAGGATTATAATTGAGGTTCCAAGGCAATGATTATCTTAAAATAATCACTCCACAAGCCCTAACACCACTGATGGAACTAATCTCAATGGAATTTCCCATTGGGCCTCACCATGATGAGGTATATGCTATAATTAAGAAGGTGTTCATACATGGATAAGGGATCACACCTAGTCTATATGGGGTATTCCTTAGTCTAAATGGGGTAATCCACTAAGATTGGGTCACACAACCAAAATGTTAGAAAAGGGATACCTAACCCAACCTAGGGAATAAGGGAAGAGAATAACACCCCATGAAACATGGGGGATACCTGAATATATCTATAAGTAACCCATAAAAGGGATAACTCATATTATTCATTAGTTTGGAAGAATCTTTGTAACCTTTCAAGGATGGAAAAAGGGAACATACCCTTTATGTACATGCATAGACTGAAGTGAAAATGGTCTCCTTCTTACCCTAGAAAGAGTACATGTAATTTATATGTAATAAATAGTGTTATCATCTAATTACAACCAAAATAGGTCCCTAGCCATGCATGGTCCTCCATCCCATGTTTGTGTAATATTTACATCTGTGTGTACATTGATCATTCCTTTATACACGTGTTGTGTCTATTATTGTTGTTTTTTATGTTCCCATGTTCCCATGGGGTGCATTCTAGGAAACCAATCATGGGTTTCACAACATGTGGAGAGTCACGAGACATGTGATATTTATTATAGAATGTAGATCGTAGTCCTTATGGAAAGGATCTAAAAAGTGTATTCTCCTCTGAACGACACGCCTTTTATGTTGGGTTTTCATAGAAATTATATTTCTATTCACATTTATCACACATGATAAACCCACATTTTATTCAACTATAGAATCTTCCAAAAATCATGGATCTATGGTGGAATACACCAGATCTAATGTCAGTGTTTAGATTTTATCCATGCAAATGCTCAAGATTCACCTCATGTCACACCACATCAACAAAATTAAAATATATGGAATGATACCTCTCTATCCAAAACTATATATTTTATAATCATAGTCATATAACCATGATCATTAATTATATATCAAATGTAAACTTATAGAAATGATCTATGGAACCAATTATTTGTAGAATAATGATAGGTTTACTGGTATTTTCAAACCCTTTGTCAAACAAAATACCAATTATTATCATTTGAAGAACAAGGGGAGAAAATATTGAATGAAAAACTATTTAAATAAACATAAACTATTTTTTGTGTTTTCCTTAGTCCATAAAGAGAGATAATGAAAAATATAGTGGAATAATTAAGGATCAACGAATCAATAAACCACATACAATTCTATAAATATTAACCACATATATATATATATATATATAAAATAATGGATCCATATATTAATATCATAAAAAGATCAATTAATAATCGATATGAAATAATAAAATAGGGTGATTAATACAATAAAAAACACCTTACCTCCAATATAGACATATCATTGTTAAAGAATGATTATGCGTCATTATCATTGGTTAGATCCATTGATGAAGACAAACTCATTGGATTTATTCCTTGATCCAAATAAAATTTTCATCCACCTAGTCTGTTAACCATGGTATTATCAAATATCTTGGGTTATGCAGTTAACCCTAGAATTTAGAAGTAAAACTATTTAAATATAAGTTGAATGAATTAATATGTATTTAATAAACAATAAATATATTTATTTATTTATTTATTTATTATTTCATTTTCAACTACTCATAAACAAAACACCTGATGTGTTCATGGATTTTTTCATTCCTATATTAAAAACATAATTTTATATTTTTTTGAGGTATTAGTTTTCTAAACTGAGACATCATTCGGGAGATATTCTATTACTTAGGAAAAACATTGTGTCACAAATGTTATATATTTAATATTTTTATTATATCAATATTTTGGATCCTCGGGCCTTGTAATCCCATGATTACATTGAACCTAACTCCAAAAATATTCTATAATATAATATTATGTTTTATAAGTAATAATATAGTTGTTTCTGTAGGTTTCGGGTGCAATGAAAGCATGTGATGGGTGGTGCCCAACTTTTCTTTTTGTTGTGAACAATCATCAATCAGATATCTGCATGATGATAAATATTTTGTTCAATGTAATTGAATGAATGAAGGCATACAACATGAATTACATAAAAACCATAGGGAGGGATCATCACATATTAATTTTAATTAATTCTTTTAATTAAGAACTACCTTGTTTAAATTTATTCTTCATTGATGGATCTGGTAACAGATATGTGATTAACTATCATTGTATTGTACGAATCAAGTGAATATTACCTATAGAGGTTATCCACATATGTTCCAAAAATCAATATATATCACCAATGGAATCTACATGTTATGTCATGGAAGATCCTTACACTTCTGTCGTATGACATTGATTTCCAAGAGAATTGCTTCAAAAGTGTTCTATTTGATTTATTGGAGGAATATTTCTCTTTATTCATATGATTGATCTTGGAGAAGAGCTATCTCAATGTTTTGAGAGAATTATCCAATTCCATTATGCACAAAATAAAAAAATAATTTGTAATATTGAGAAAATTTCATAACTCGAATTATATATTTCTTGGGTTAAAAATAAAATAATATCATAATAAACCTTAATTATTTATTTAATCATAGTTAAAACCACATGTCAAAAAATAATAATATTATTATTTCATGACATATTCATAACATGTGAATTAAAATTAAATATTTTTTAGCTAATTAATATTAAATATTTATTATTTTCTCTCCAAACCAAAAAACCTTTTCTTCTATTCCAAAAAAAATATTTATCACAGCTCGCATAATTTATTTTTATTTATTAAATAAATATCAATTCATTATTAACAAATAAATAAATAAATAATATATTAACTAAATAGAAAATAAATATTTATTAAATGTTCTCCTCGCATTATATTCTCTTGAATAATTTATCAAAGAATATATGCGATAAAGAAAAAATGAATAATTATTAAACCTCGTACATGAATAATATTTATTTAACTTGTGAAAAAATAACTAATTGTAGATTATTTAACTATTATTTTTGATACACTTAGTGTGTGACCCTCTAGGCCAATTTCTTGGTGAAATTAGGTGAAGCATCCTAAAGTCAATGGTTAGCATCTAGATACATGCCAAGGCACCCATAAAGAATTATTTTAATAAAGCAACGACATAACACCTCATACAGATTCAAAATGTGTAATGTAATCCCTTTATCACAATATCTCAAATCCTGTAGATTCCATGCGAGTGCTATCAACCTATTTTATTGATTTATTTTTCTTTTACTTTCCTGATATAGAACTAGCCAATAGAAGACTATGGAATTGGATTTATTTTGTATATATCATTTCCATCAAGTGGACTACGATATTAATTTATGTTCATGTTCATAAGGTATAAATCCTTTCTCTAATTATTCATTAGTGCAACATTACTCATAACGCACCCAGCATACCCAACCTCACCACAAACATATGTCATCACATTTTTCATCAATACATAAAATTATGTGACTCATAATACTCATTAATAATAAATTGTATGTCTACATTCCAAAACACACATCCATATATTAGATATTCCAATGACATATATAAATGTGGTTTATTCACTAGAAGGCCTCATTATCATAATAACCTACTAGATTTTAACAAGGGAGAACACCATTTTAAGGATCCTTAAAGTATTTTGAGTCTCCACCCCTAATACCATTTCTCATTTATGTCCCTAAAAGTCTATCATCTTGATATAGAACATATATTTTAGAATAGTGGAATAACACTTCAACATTCTCAGCATAGCGGGGTACAACTATGATATTTTAATGTGAAAACTACTATAGAGAAATTATCATGTAAAATTTTAGGTATAAGAAAAGTCATGATGTTATAAGAAGTTTATAAATATTCAAAACTATGAATACAAGTTGTCATAGAGTAAAAAGAATTTGGTTCTAGGTCACCAACTTCAACAGACCCCCACTGGAACTAGATCCAACTTCTAATAACCTTTTGTCTACTAGGATTCACATGAAACTCATGATTCTGATGCGATGTTCCATTATTCAAGGGATCCTCTATATTCTCTTCTTTGGGAATACTATTCACTACAACATCACCATTTTGATAAAAATCTATCAAGAGGTGATACTTTTGGTGTTTGAGTTTTGTCCTTTTGTGTGTGGTTTCTTCTATTTCAAGAGCTACCACCATACAATTGTCATAATTCAATGTGATAGGTGTTATATTTCTCTATAATACATCATGTTCTTGGAAAATGTTCTAAATCTAAATAGATCCCTTTGATGCATTAGAATCCTTTATATACTCGGAATCCATTATCGAATCCGCAACAACTGGCTTCCTTGAATTATTCTATTTAACAGTTCCCATGTTGAGTGATAAAACATATACTAACAATGACTTTTGATAATTCATGAATTTCCTAAAACTATAATCATTATATCCCATGATGACCAGTTCATCGTCTCCTCCACATACCAGAAACCTATCCTTAGTTCTTCTTGGATGTTTGAGGATAAATTTAACATCATTGCAATTATATTTTCATGGATCTTATTTATATCTTCTTACCATACTATAGAGTCCCAGTTCATCCTAATAATACATTGAAATATTTTCAAGTATTATTTCAGAACTAGAAGTTGAGGCGACGTGAAATTATGAGCCCCAGTGTGGCCGGAATTAATTTTATAAAATATTATGTATTTTATACTATGCATGTGTCGGAAATAGGATATCACTTAAAAGTTAGCTTGGATAATAAATCTGAGGCCACTGTTGGGTCCAGAACATGGTTTTTACCCTATGGGAAATATAAAATGAGTCATCACAGGACATTCAGACCCCTCACTCATTAGTGATGTGTAAAATAGATGAATTAAATTATTAAGTTATTCATTCATTAACTAAAACCCAATAACTCATGGAATGGGGATCAAATGAGGAATCTGAGACCATCTTTGAGTTCAGAACATATATTTTACCCTAGACAGGGTATAACCATTTTTGGAATCAGGAATTTGGTTTATGTTCCATCGTGGAATAATAATTAAATAATTGAGTATTTATATATTTTATTATTTGATTAATATGCTAAACCTAATCTGTGAGTATATATTCATATTTTAGAGTATTTCTCTTAAAATTTTGTTTTCACCAACAATGAAAAACCATCTTCCTACCCTCTCCTCCTTGTTAATGAACAATGAATAACGAATGATGAGACTTCAGATCTAGGTGGATCGAACCGCAACGAGTGCAATGAATCTCGGCCAACACGTTCTTCACCAACGATTGATCCAATAACCAGGTAGGAATTTTAATTGATGTTTTACACCTTTTATTAAATTTTTGAGCATATTGATGATTCTTTCATCGATCTATGCCCCTTGAACAGGCTGGAATGTTGAAATTAATTGTTTTATTAGTAGTTTATAACCCATATTTCACATTCCCGATCGGTTGGACAAGAATGCTTGTCCAGCAATCCAATACTTTTTTTATGGTGAATTTATCATTAGCTTTTTCAAATTCATTAGGGAGGAATCGATGCAAATCTCAGTTTGACAATTTCCAGGAAACTCGAGCTCGATCGGGCGCCCAGATTCGAGGTGGATCAACGATGAAATTGTGAGGGAAGAATGGCAATGAGTAGATCGTCACCCAAGGATTGTAGATATGTGATCACTGTTTTCATCTACATGGAACATGGGTTTAGTGGATCTAAGATGGTGTGGCATTTTGTGGTTCAGGAAAGGCTGGCATGGCAGAGCAGGATGGCAGTCTGACACGGCTTCTGGCAGTCCAGTGATGAGAAGGACAGTGACAAGATAGTGGTCCAATGAGGGAGTCAGGCAACATCAGTCTGACGTGGCGGTAGCAGTTTGTGGCACGATTGACCATGGAGACTAGTCAGAGGTGGAAACTTGAAGTTGTGTGGAAACCCAGCAGAGAGGCAGGCGGTGACTCCAGGCACCAGCGTGGGCAGGCGTGTCAACAGGGGCTGGGCACAAGGTAGCCTGAGGAGGCTGGCAGCGGTCGGGGCTGGTGGTGGCGGATCTGGATGACCTAGGGGCGGTCGTATGGAAAAAATGGGCGAAGGGGGATAAACCCTATGGGGAAACCTTGGGGAAAAAGGGGGATAATGAAGCTAAAAAGAATAAAATAAAAATAAAAATAAAAAAAATATAATTATTATTGTTTTGAAACCCCCATAACTCCAATTTGGGGAGCCCAATTCAAGCACTGTCTGCATCAGCGTGATCTCTATTGAAAGACGACCATTTTAAGAATATTTCATGATATTTTACCATCATAGGGCTTGGTCCCATTAAATTCCATGAAATAAAATATTTAATATTATTATTTAATCTTTGAACTGTGATAAGTCATGCATACAACGTCTGATGGGCATTCCATCTACAGAAACGTGAGAATGATTTCAAGAAGTTCTTTTCGAGGCCATATCTTGGAACCTACTTTAGGTTGAGGATTGGGTCCTCAAAATGACCAAATAATATTATTATTTTATTATTATTAAAAATTCGACCCGCCATAATTTATACATGCAACATCCAATTGATGTCCCGTTAGTGGAATTGTCATCCAGATATCAAGGCAGATCCTTTAACACCAATTTCAGATATTTATGTTGAGGTTGATGCATAGGACATAAGAGGCCCATTTTGTATGTGTTGTAATGAAACACATCTTTTTCACCAGGTAACCATTTTGGATGAATGAGTAGTCCATCACATGTGTTTTTTTGTGAGGATCACAATGGTTCAGTCCATATAATTTGTTTCGTGATTGTGGCATGGGCCCTATGAGATTATTCTCAAGTTTATTACAGTGACATATGACTTTTCCAATTGATGTTTATTTGGGGTGAATATGTAGTCGATATTGCATGTTTTTCGCAAGGATCACAATAGTGTGATCTGTTTGAATGTTTGGATCCTTGTTCAATATCTCACCAAAGGTAAAAACATGAAAGGAATATCTATGGAATATACTTTTGACATGTTTGAATAGAACCCATGGCTTGGGTCAGTTTAGACTCTCGTGGGAGTTCTGAAGATGTATGAAGAAATATGTTCAAATGTTTCGGGTGTAACGCCTATCTGGGGCGGTGCCCGATGACCGAAGTCAGGTTTTTCTAAAAGGTACCATCCAGTAGGGATGATTAGAGTTCCGCAATCCTTTTCTAGGAGGCACCTTCTAGTAGGGATAACCAGAGATGATTTGGGCATACCCTATAGTTGGTATGGGATGTTTTGTTCCACGACAAAAGTACTGAGATTACCCTCTAGCTAGATTGGGAAGTGTTGTTCCCAAACTATAGTATTGGGATTACCCTATAGCTAGGCTAGGTAGTGGTATTTCCAGACAATAGTACTAGGTTTACCCACCATCTGGGCTAGGCTTTTCATTCCTTGATGACAGTACCAGTCTTACCCTCAAACTGGGATGGGAAGAGGCATTCCCAAATGATCGTCCTGAGTTTACCCTCCAGCGGGGCTGGGAAGTGGTGTTCCTCGATGAATACTAGAGCTTGACCCTTTTTTGTGAGGAACAATGATGAGAAGTGGATTTTATTACCTAAGGACTCAGGAAAAATTGGGGCGCTTTCCCATTGAGACACATCCTTGTGATGTGACCCAAAACCATGCTGTAAAGTTAGGCCCTCCCAAAGAAGATAGTATCAAGGTGTGGTGAATTGAGCCCCTTTGACTTGTGCCTCTTAGGATGTTGCAATGAGATGTGGGACATCATATATGGTCTTTACCCTAGTACTGATGGATACTCACTTTCTTGGGTTGGGTTGTGAGATGGATATCCCCTTACTCCCTCGTTTGGGTTTCAATGAATGAGAATATCTATTGTTGGGTTGAGATGCACTCCTTTTACTGTACCTTGTTTCCACACTATATCATTCCAGTTGTATCCTTTATTGTATCCCCCTTCACCATTTCAGGGTGTTCTACTGGGTATGTATATACTCACACATGTATGGGCTTCGCCCAAAAATGTGTTGTGTCTATTACAGATGATGGACACGTCGATCGTGATTTCATATGAGCTTAGGGATCTGAACAGCATGGACCATGTACGATGGTAAAAGTTGGGATAGAAGAGAAGGTCTCACATGCCTGTTACTATTTTTCAGTTTCTTTTATGTTGGGACATTTTTCTGGTTTGGGAATTTATTTTTTCACTTTCACTTTTCAGTATACACTATCGTACCCTTTTTATTGTCTAGATGATCATGCATGTTCATTTTAGTTTTAGCAGTTGCATATTTTATTTATTTTCCCTCTGCACTTTTGCATTGAGTTGGTTGTGTGTGTTTGTACATGTATTTAGGTAATGGCCTCCCCGACTAATTATGTCTTCATTACTAGTCGCCAACCCCTGGCTTATAGTGGTGGGCTTGGGGTAGTTGTGGCTCGAGTCCATCTATGGTCAGGTCATAACAATGTGGTATCTGAGGTGGTTCATTCCTTGGGATGATTTTAAGAGGGTACCCCCTTAAAAGGGTTGGATGGTATTAATGCAATGATTTCAAAGTGTCTCGAGAGAAGCTCCCAAGCCAGGGAGTCCAGTGTTGGTGCGGCAGTCAACGTAACCATTCAACAGGACACTGATTACCCACTTGTCGACTCGATACCCATAGACATTTTTTGTAAGGGACAATGGTTCCTAAATCATATAGGATTTGATTCTTTGAAAGTCCTTGAGTCCGCTCCCCACTTCATTGGTGATATATATGCTCATCTATCTGCAGTACTCCATGATCATTTTCAAGATTCCTCCGCGACAACTGCCAGCAAGGATTCCTAATCCAATTCATGATGATGACTTTAAGTGTGAAAAGAAATCAATTTGTTCCCATCGTGTGACCCAATTCCTCTAGGTGGAAATGTAGAAGCGCCTCCCCCTGTCGATCACCTGTCGATACCCGCAGGACTGGATGAGAACATGTGTCGACTGATCGCACATTGAAAATTTCATTGATAGTGACCATTGTGCTTCTATGGTGAGATCGATTCCCAGGTGGCAGAGGACTGGATGGAGTCATTATTCCACGTGTTCAGATTGATGTGGACCCCAATGGATCAAAGAGTGGATTTGGTAGCTATACTCTTTCATGGCGCAATTGGCCACTAGTGGAGCGTAGTTACACAGATATGTGATGAGGTGATGCTCACGTGGGATGACATTCACCAACTCTTTCTCAAGGAGTAAATCCCCTCCTATTTTCACTCTGTATGGATCTAGGAGCTTCTAAAATTGTAGTAGGGTGGGATGGAGATGGCGGATTTTGTAGCAAACTTTACTGATCTTACTCGAAACTCCTTGGATATGGTCATAGATGGCTACTTATACACACGTAAACTACTGAAATGTGGGTTTTTCTCCACACTTACATACCAATGGTTTCATAAAACTGTTGGTAAAGGATGGTTTAGGGAAGATTTTACCAACAGTTCTAGTGAAATATTGGTATCGATGTGTTTAGGGGAGAATTACCAACGGTTCTCATTGAACCGTTGGTATAAGTGTTGTCAGGGGAGGTTTCTTCCAACGGTTCTAAAGAATAGTTGGTATAGGTGTGGTTGGGTGAGGTTTTTACCAACGGTTCAAAAGAATCATTGGTATATCTGTGGTTGGGGGAGGTTTTTTACAACAGTTCTAAAGAACCGTTGGTATAGGTGTGTCCTGAAGGTATATACCAACGGTTTTTAAAAACCGTTGTCACAACTTTCCCCCAAATTGCCAGCGGCCCGTCCTCTCCCCCATTCGCGATACAGAACCCTAAACGGGAGCAGCAGGCTATTTTGGAGCTCCTTCAGCCGGACCAGTTTGGGAATCTTCGAGCCCCTTCAGCTTCCTCTTCCTCCATCCCATCCAAGGTGTTGAATCTACTTCTGAATCTTATAAGACCCATCCTAAATTAGGTATTTTATTTACTAGAACCTTATTTTTATTGAAATTTATCTAATATTTCAGTTTTTAGATTTGATTTTGATGTGTTTATGTTTTTGTTTCTTTTTTTATTTAACCTATATGTTTTTGATTTAGACTCATCCTATATGTTTTTGTTTCCGTGTTTTTGATTTTGAAGTGTTTATGTTTTTGTTTTTGTTTTGATGTGTTTAAGGGTACCTTATTAACTGATACCTATTTTTTAGAGTGAAATGATTCATGGATTTTTGTTCTGGTCTTATCGAAGCCCACCCATATTTCCACCACATGGAAATAATTTATGATGCACTAAGAACATTTCCTAGGACACAACATTTGTCCATGTGTTCTAACATATGGATAAATTTAATGGTTGTATGTCCCCAATTGTTTGTTTTTATGTGTGTATTTTTGTTTGGGTTGATTTGAGGAAAAATAGAAAATATTACATTTTTGGAAGTATATGTTGTGTACTTTGAATTACACACCATGTACCTTGTATCTATATAAGGCCGCATCATGGTAATGTCCATACTGTGTAGATGTTGTGTAGATGTTTTGTGGATGATGTTGAGGGCCGCTTAATGTGGGCCCATTAAAGGAATATACAGGATGAGTAATCCTGATATACTTTATTTGTAGTTTTTTTAATAAATGGAAGAGGTAGAATCATAACTCATTTATGATTCTCCCTTTATATAATCCTTGATTGTCTGAGAGTAGCGGATTGAGATGGATCTTTAGTAGACCAACATGGCTCTATATGAGCTCTGATATGAACACTGACGGGTGTAATGGAATGACACCAGTGATCTATCTCTTTTTCTTCATCCCCATCAACCAATTATTCATCTTCTTACATCGATCTTGATATGAACATTGACGGGTTTCTATAGGTGTTGTTATAGTCAACCCTGCACATGATTTGCTCATACTTGTTTTTTCGGGTGGAAAACCCCTGCGGACAGCCCGCCCACCTGGACACCCCGACCCCCTAGACACACCACCCCCCCCCCCCCCCCGCCCCCCGACCCCCTGGACACTCCGACCCCCCGGATGGCCCCCACCACCCCCTATACACCCCGCACCCCCCTGGGCACCCCGCACCCCCCCTTGGACACCATGTAACCGCCCCCAGACAACTCGCTCACATCCTTGGACAGCCTGCCCACCCCCGGACAGCCCGCTCACCTCCTTGGACAGCCCACCCCCTGGACACCCTGTACCCCCCCCCCCCCCCCGGACAGCCCCACCCACCCGCTGGACACCCCGCTCACCTCCTTGGACAGCCCCGCCCACCCCCTTGGACACCATGCACCACCTTGGACACCCTGTACCCCCCCCCCCCCGGACAAACCCACTCACCTCCTTGGACAGCCCCCCCCCCCCCCCCCCCCTCCGAACAGCCCCAGCCACCCCCTGGACACCCTGCTCACCTCTTTGGACAGCCCTCCCACCCCCCTGGACTCCCCTACCCCATTGGACAGCCTGACCGCCCCTACGGACAGCCCGCCCACCCTGGACACCCCGACCCCCCTAGACACCCCCTGACCCCCTGGACCACCTCCGACCCCCCCGCACGGCCCCACCCCCCATAGACACCCCGCACCCCCTGGACACCCCGCACCCCCCTTGGACAGTCTCGCCACTCCCCTGATCCTTATCCTACTCCTCATCCTAATCTCCCTGAAGAAGTTAAAAGCATAAAACTCATGTACTCCCAACAAGATCCTTAATTATTATGTATTCCTTGATCCACATTCAATATCTTACTGGGCAATCCTTGAATATAGGCATTAGAAATTATGTATCTTATTTTCTTATATACACTGTATTTTGTTGTATTTCTTAATATGATTCTCATATAGAGTAATGTGTCAGTTATGCTTTTATATAAAGTAAACAATTTCCATTTACCTAAATAATTTTTTGATTAAACATCAATATTATTGAATTGCTTTAAAATGAATTACTGCAATTTTTTTACAGAATGGACAGAAGTTGGATGTATGAAACTGATCGGATTTCAGCCGAGTTTCAAAATAATTTGAACAGCTTTGTAGATTTTTCATTTGACAAGTCTTCAGATAGTGGTCGCATACATTACCCATGTTTTAATTGTGTTGGAAGACCTTGGTTGAGTCGTGACACAGTTAGCTATCATATAACCAAATATGGTTTCCAAAAAAACTATTATGTGTGGTATTACAATAGAGAGAAAATGGAATCTCAAATGTTGATGATCCAAATGATAAGACTAAATTGGAGAGTTTGATATATGATCGGTTTCCATTTATTCGGCATCATGAGAAGGAAAGGATGTCCATCAACAAGATTTTGATACAAGCACACATGATGCGTCCAATGAAAATGATGATGTTGATAGGGTGAAAAAATTGAATGATGTTGTGACGACTCCAGTATATTGGCAATGTGGTAAATGAAAAAGTTGGAATTTTTAATCCGATTGTTTCATGGGAAAACTATGTATGGGATTTAATTGATTACATTCTTACCTTCTTGAAGGAATCACTTCCAGATTATACAGATATTCCCTCAAACCACTATATAGCATGGAATTTAGTTGATGAACTTGGATTCTCAAAAAAAATCATGCTTGCTCGAATGATTGCAGCTTATTTTGGGAGGAAACTGCTGAAAGAAATGATTGTATCAAATGTGGAACCTCCTGATGGAAGCCAAAAGAACGATGGATCACCATCTCGTGTTTCACAAAAAGTAATGTGGAACTTTCCATTGATACCTAGATTAAAGAACATTTTCATGTCTGATGAAATATCCATAAAAATGCGATGGCATGACACCGAGAGAAAAAAGAATAATGAAGATTTGGTTCACCCTACAGATGGATTTGCATGGCAGTGATTTGATGCTCGATATCTTGAATTTGCAGCCGACGTGCGTAACGTGAGACTGGGTCTTTCATGTGACAGTTTTAATCCATTTGGGTAGATTCTTACTTCGCACAGCACATGCCCGATTTCATACACATTTATAACCGTCCCCCTTGGTTGTGTATGAAAAATCCTTACACTTTCTTGAGTATACTGATATCTGGCCCTTCTGATCCTAGCAATGATATAAATGTATACATGCAACCTTTAATAAATGAGTTTAAAATTCTTTTGGATGTGGGGTGTGCCCACATACGATGCATGTTCGAAAGACATATTTCAGATGCATTGCTGCACTTATGTGGAAGATCAATGATTTTCCTGCTTATGCAATGATGTCTGGATGGAGCACTAAAGGAAAATTTTCATTTCCTGTTTTTATGAAGAATACTTGATCGAGAAGACTGAAATATCGTCGTAGTTTTAGTTTTATGGGACATCGACGATTCTTTCCAATGAACCATCCATATAGAAACAATCGTCGAAGATTTGACAATACCATGGAGAATGAAGCTCCACCTCAGCGTTATGTCAGGAACTGATGTGCTTAATGAATTGAAAGGTTTTAGTTATTCATTTGGGAAGGGTGTAATGAAATCTAGAAAGAGGAAAAATGTTTCTAATGATACCTGTTGCAATTGGAAGAAGAAAAGTATATTCTTTGAGTTTCTGTATTGGTCAACCAACCTGTTACGTCATTTCTTAGACGTATTTCACATTGAAAAGAATATATGTGAAATGTTTCTTTCGATTCTTCTAAATATCAAGGGGAAGACAAAAGATGATTTACAATCTCGGCGTGACTTGGTAGATTGGGAGATCAGACCGGATTTTCATCCTGTCTGTATCAGTGAAAATAAATGGCAAGTTCCATGTGCTTCTTATTTGATGACACCTGCTGAAAAAAATCAATTTCTGGAAGTGCTAGAGACTATTAAATTCTCCTGATGGCTATTCAAGAAATATATCAAAACGGTTCAATAGAAAATAGTTGAAGCTGAAATCTTTGAAGACTCATGATTATCAAGTCCTTTTGCATGAGTTGATTCCAATAGCAATCTGTCATCTCTTGTCTAATAATGTTAGAGTCTCAGTTATTTGGTTGTGATATTTGTTTAAAGATCTTTCTGATAAGAGGCTATCCAAATCCTTCTTGTAAACACTGTTGGAAAAGACACCATTAATTTTGTGCGTGTTAGAGAAAATATTCCTCCATCATTTTTTACATGCATGTTGCATCTGACTGTCCATCTTCGACAGAAATACTTCTTGGAGGACCTGTTGCTTTCTGTTGGATGTATTCAACTGAAATAAACATGTTCACATTGAAATCATATGTTCGGAACAGGAATTATCCTGAAGGTTCTATTTTGAACGGTTACTTGGCTCAAGATGTATGGATTTCTATGCAATGTATTTGTCTGATCTTACTACGAGAATAAACATACCAATGAGAAATGAAGAATAACAGTATGGGAAAATTGAACCTAGTTTTCCATCACTTCCTCAGACAGGAGGAATTCTGGGATCATATAAATTGACGACATTAAGCCTTGAAGAGCGAGAGATGGCACATCACACAGTGTTGTTCAATTGTGATCTGTTCGATGAGTATATCAAGTAAGTTGATTGTACATGTATCTCTTATCTTATCTCTTGTAATTTTAAATATTTGTTAAACTATTATTTTTTTATCTACATAGAGCATAATGAATTGATATATAGAAAGCATTGTTCTTTATCTTTGAGAAGGAAAGAGACTTTTCATAGCAAAGGGTTTTCTGCTTGGTTGAAATTGAATGTAAAAATATTTCTGTAATAACTAAATAAAAATAATATTTAATTAAGTTTACTATTTGTTTATATTTCAGGTATCGAGTTTGCCTGCATGACTGTATTTCTGAGGAAACAAGAGCTTTGGCTTTTGGTCCTAATACCATGGTTCGTGCTTGTAAATCACTTGTGATCAATGGATACAAATATATTATCACTGAACGAGCAAGAAACATGAGAACACAGCATAACGGTGTTATGCTAACTGCCACAACAGACTATTACGCCAGTTCATCGGATACTAGACCTCGTTCTGAAAATGTTGCTTATTATGGAGTCGCGGAGAAAATAATAATTTTGGATTATTACTCACATGGTCGAGTCACGATGATGAAATGTCAATGGTTTGATTCAATGATGAGGCAAGTCACCTTTATTGATGATTGTAAATTTCGAGTTAATTGACATGACTCGCACTCTTTCCACCGATGAACATATGTATTAGCATTAATGGTGAAACAAGTTTTTTATGTCAAAGATCATCGTCATCCTAAATTCGGTCTAATTATTGAAGTAAATCCTAGACATGTTTTTGATGATGGTGATGATGAAGTTGACACTATCCCTACTGCAATTGGAAGCAATCCATTTATTACTTATGATGACGCCAATAGCTCAATTGTCAGAGTTGATTGTGAACCAGAAGTTGTGGTGGGAAATATATAGAATCATACAGTCGTGTTCTCACCTACAGGTTTCACCTACATCATTCAGAGTGTGTATCCTAGTACTTACCTTCAAACCACCATAAATATTCTTTTACTTTATGTTTTTTATCAGAATAGTTTTTCTATATTTTTTTTGGGTTACACATTAGTTATCTGTTTTTAATTACTTCCATATTTGTTTTCATTACAGGAAATGACACCATTGAAGAGAGGCGACGGAAAAAGATGACAGATAATAATCACCGCATGATACAGATGGGTGTTCCTCCACTCATCCCTGTTGTGAGGTATTTTATTTAAAATATAAATATTTCAATAACTTATAATATCATGTGTTTACTTATGTGTTAATCATTTTTTCAGGATCGACCCCCTAGATGAGAGATATCTAACAAGGAGCCTGATATTGCTCCCAGTAGAGTGGCTGGTGGTAGGAGGGTGGTGGTGTCAGAGATGGACGATCATCTAGTGGGCCCGGAACTGAGGCCGGTGGTACGAGGGCTCATGGGGTGAGAGTTAAATGATCCACTGCCACAGAAGTATCTTCTTCACCCCCATTTTGATCCTAGTGTGTCTCCATGGACACACGGGATATTTAGACCTCCGATGTTTACACTACCATTTGGCCAGACCTCTATGCCATCATCTTTTTCTTCTAGTTCATTAACTCCGAGCTATTATATTCCACCTTCTTCGACTCCGGATGCGACACAGTATGCAGCTGAGGAGTGTACACTGAGGGAAACTCCACCTGTATAGGATATTCCTTCAGCTTCTGCACATCCAGTAACGCCCATTGATCCGACTACAACAGGTATATTTATCTGACTCTATCAAATTTTTATACAAAAATTTATTTTATTATAACTTGTACTGATATTATTTTTCATTAATAACAGATTCATCTACAGATAGGAGGAGGAGGAGGGGGCGTACTCGCTTGCGTGCTGTATGGAACTGCCAGTCACATTTGATGATTGAATATAATGTTGATGGACAAATGATTGAGATATCTGGGCAGGAATGTCAGGGTTTTTTGGCGACGCTTGCCAAATACTCTGATATCATTCTGGTCAACCCTCTCTCTTGGAGAAAACTACCACACGAAGTCAAAGATAACGTGTGGGCACAATTATGGGTAAAAATCTATTGGATTTAATGTAGTATTTTTTTTGTTTTTATATGAACTAATCTATTGGGTTTCATCTTCGGTTTAACTTCCCTGGTGGCGAAGGTGCACGACCAGCACGTTTAAAAGAGTTGGGAGAGATTTGGAGAGCTTATAAGCATGACATGTATGTTGACTGGTGTGATAGGGTTGGAATGGATTTGAGACATTACCTATCATGGATGACTGCCCGATAGAGCAATATCACCAAATGATTACCCATTGAGAAACTGCCAAATTTAAGGTATTAATCTCATTTGAGGTATTTAAATCAGAGTTTTCATATTTTTCATTAATATAATCTTATTTATTATTAAATATTACTTAGTATCTTCTGAAAAAAAACAAAAAAAAACATTGATTCAAAGCAATACCTCCACACTTTGGGGCGCACAACTATGTCAGATCATGAGAGGCAGCTGGTACGATATAGTTGTTTATAATTTTTCTTTGGGACTTTCCCTTTTTATTATTCCTACTTAAAATATGTGATTTATTGAATATTGAATATATTATTATACTTTCACTTTATATTGTTTCAATGTCATTACAAAACAAAAATTGAATATTGAAGGACGTATCCCTCGAGCAAAATTGTTTTGCTCGAGTAGAAGAAAAAAAGATGGAACTGCGGTAAATGAATCAACCCAAGAATAAATTGTAAGTTTTAATTTGTTTATTTCAATGTTTAATATATATTTTGAAATTTATTAATCTATTAATATTTTTAATAGGATGTTTTAGAGGCTCTTGATGCCCAGGAGCCTGACAATTTTGGGCCACACGATCATTTATATCAGGTTTTGGGAGAGGAGCACTCTGGTCGAGTACGCTGCCGACCTGGTAAGAATATAGTCTCGACGAGGTATTGGTCCTCTCCAGGTATCCATTCTAGTATGACTGAGTTGGAACAGGTCAAGGAGGAAGCAAGACAATCTAATAAAAGGGTCCCAGAGTTGGAAGTACAAGTTCGAACGAGGGATAAAGAATTTATGAAACTGATGAAAGCTTTATCTTCATCACTTCCACCAGAGGATAGCACGGCTTGTCAGACATTTATGTCATCGATGGGTGAATTATCCAATGCACCAGGCGACAGCTCTAGTGGCGATCGAGATCATGATGTTCCTGGTGATGATGAGGATGTTGAGGAGAACGAGGGAAAGGATGAGTATGGGGACGAGGGTGAGGATGGGGCTGAGGGCGAGGATGGGGCCGAGG
Source organism: Viscum album (assembly GCA_963277665.1). NCBI lineage: Eukaryota > Viridiplantae > Streptophyta > Magnoliopsida > Santalales > Viscaceae > Viscum > Viscum album. The sequence continues at coordinate 1,449,861,212 of OY728152.1, read as the reverse complement.
GTGAGGATGGGGCTAAGGACGAGGATGAGGCCGACGATGAGCATGGGGACGATGACGAGGATGATGATGATGATAGAGATGGCGGCGAGGATGAGGCCGATGATGATAGTGGTGATGGTGATGGTGATCAGGGGCAGATTGATCCATTTCATTTTGTAATTCTGTATAACTCTTTATTTTTGAACCTGGTTTTCCACTCCAGGGTTTTCCTTTAATTCATAGGGATGTTGTTATTAGATCTCTTTTTTGCATTTGATTCTTATTGTATGATTATTCTAATACCTAGACCTTTAGTATTCCTCGGTACTGTGATTCCCTGTATGATATCTGGTTTCATAAGTTAATATGGTCATCTTAATATTCAAAAACAATCACTCGAAATTAGGGGTGTCCATGTGCTGGGTCGGGTCAGGTCGGGTCATGGGTGTTCTATGGCCTAAGGACATATGGTCATCCATTAGTGAGATTTAGGGCCTAAGGACATGACATGAAAAATTATGTGTTTTAGAACCATGGGTAATATTGGGGGTTCATTTTAAAAATAATAAAATGAGGGTTTTTGAGGTGGAAAATGATTTATTAGGTGATGAATTCCCTTGGTTAAAAAATATAAATAAGTGTGTGACTTTTTGATTTTGATAAATGGATTTTAATGATAATGAAATGTTGGTTAATTTCTTTGGTTAAAAATTTTATTTTTAACATTTTTATTCTCTATTTTATATATTTTCATTGATTGGGAATATAATTTACATTATATTGAGTAATTTTGAGAAATTTTTATATTGTATTATGTGAAAATTTTGCATATATAATATGAAAAATATGAAGAGTTTATATTTCACCCTTAATATCAATTATTGACAGCACTTTTAGTTTATGGTTGGTGGCATAGAGTGCACTAAAAATGGATTCGGATTCTATTGAAACATTAGGAAAATGATCCATGGGTCACTTGTGACATGTACGAGTCAACCCCGCCTCAATCTGAGGTGCGGTGTGGCCGACACCACTCAAAGTGTCTCACTTTTCTTTGAAATGGACAACAGTTTAAGTAAAAACAACAACTGACATATGAGAAACTGAACAAATACATTAGGATTCTATTGATACTTTAGGACAAGTATCCATGGGTCATTTGTGTCATGTACGAGTCAACCCTGCCTCAATCTGAGGCACGGTGTGGCCGGTACCACTCAAACTGTCTCACTTTTATTTGAAATGGACATGATTTTAAGTGAAAACAACAACCGGCATACGGAAAACTGACCAAACGGATTCAGATTCTGTTGAAACTTTTGTAAAACGATCCATGGGTCATTTTTGATGTGTACGAGTCAACCCCGCCTCAATCTGAGGGCCTTTGTGGCCGGTACCACTAAAAGTGTCTTTCTTGTGTTAAAAATGGATGCGCTTTTAGTTAAAATAAACGACATACGGAAATCCAACCAAACACATTCGTATTGTGTTGATGCCTTAGGAAAACTATCCATGGGTCATTTGTGACGTGTATGAGTCAACCCCACCTCAATTTGAGGCGCGGTGTGGCCAGCACCACTCAATGTGTCTCACTTTTCTTTGAAATGGACAACAGTTTCAGTAAAAACAACAACTGACATACGGGAAATAGACCAAACGCATTCGGATTCTGTTGATACTTTAGAAAAAGTATACATGGGTCATTTGGGTCGTGTAAGAGTCAACCCTGCCTCAATCTGAGGCATGGTGTGGCCGATACCAGTCAAACTGTCTCACTTTTATTTGAAATGGATAGGATTTTAAGTGAAAACAACTATCGTCATACGGAAAACTAACCAAACTCATTCGTATTCTGTTGAAACATTAGGAAAACGATCCATGGGTCATTTGTGACGTGTACGAGTCAACCCTGCCTCAATATGAGGGCCGGTATGGCCGGTACCACTAAAAGTGTCTTTCTTCTGTTTAAAATGGATGTGCTTTTAATTAAAATAAATGACATATGGAAAACCGACCAAACGCATTCGGATTGTGTTGATACTTTAGAAAAACTATCCATGTGTAATTTTTGACGTGTACGAGTCAACCCTGCCTCAATCCGAGGCGCGGTGTGGCCAGCACCACTCAAAGTGTCTCACTTTTCTTTGAAATGGACAACAGTTTAAGTAAAAACAACAACTGACATACAGGAAACGGACCAAACGCATTCAGATTCTGTTGATACTTTAGGAAAAGTATACATGGGTCATTTTTGTCGTGTACGAGTCAACCCCATATCAATTTGAGTCATGGTGTGGCCGATACCACTCAAACTGTCTCACTTTTATTTGAAATGGACAGGATTTTAAGTGGAAACAAATACATGCATACAGAACACTGACCAAACGCATTCAGATTCTATTGAAACTTTAGGAAAACGATCCATGGGTCATTTGTGATGTGTACGAGTCAACCCCGCCTCAATCCGAGAGCCGTTGTGGCTGGTACCACTAAAAGTGTCTTTCTTGTGTTAAAAATGGATGTGCTTTTAATTAAAATAAACGACATACGGAAAACCGACCAAACACATTCGGATTGTATTGATACTTCATGAAAACGATCCATGGGTCATTTGTGATGTGTAATAGTCAACCCCGCCTCAATTTGAGGCACGGTGTGGGCAACACTACTCAAAGTGTCTCACTTTTCTTTGAAATGGACAACAATTTAAGTTAAAACAACAACTGACATATGGGAAATGGACCAAACACATTCGGATTCTATTGATAGTTTAGGACAAGTATCCATGGGTCATTTTTGTCGTGTTCGAGTCAGCCTCACCTCAATCTGAGGCACGGTGTGGCCGGTACCACTCAAACTGTCTCACTTTTATTTGAAATGGACAGGATTTTAAGTGAAAACAACTACCAGCATAGGGAAAACTGACCAAATGCATTCGGATTCTGTTGAAACTTTAGGAAAAATATCCATGGGACATTTTTGACGTGGAAGAGTAAACCCCGCCTCAATCCGAGGGCTGGTGTGGCTGGAACCACTAAAAGTGTCTTTCTTCTGTTTAAAATGGATGCGCTTTTAATTAAAATAAGCGATATATGGAAAAGCGAACAAACACATTCGGATTGTGTTGATACTTTAGGAAAACGATCCATGGGTCATTTGTGACATGTACGAGTCAACCCCGCCTCAATCTGAGGCGCAGTGTGGCCGGCACCACTCAAAGTGTCTCACTTTTCTTTGAAATGGACAACAGTTTAATTAAAAACAACAACTGGCATATAGAAAACAGACCAAACGCATTCAGATTCTGTTTATACTTTAGGAAAAGAATCCATGGGTCATTTTTGTCGTGTACGAGTCAACCCCACCTCAATATGTGGCAAGTTGTGTCCGATACCACTCAAATTGTCTCACTTTTATTTGAAATGGGCAGGATTTTAAGTGAAAACAACTACCGGCATACGGAAAACCAACCAAACGCATTCGGATTCTGTTGAAACTTTAGGAAAACGATCCATGGGTCATTTGTGATGTGTACGAGTCAACCCTACCTCAATCCGAGGGACGGTGTGTCCGGTACCACTAAAAGTGTATTTCTTCTATTTAAAATGGATGCGCTTTTAATTAAAATAAACGACATACGGAAAACTGACCAAACGCATTCGGATTGTGTTGATACATTAGGAAAACGATCCATGAGTCATTTGTGACATGTATGAATCAACCCCGCCTCAATCCGAGGCGTGGTGTGGCCGGAACCACTCAAAGTGTCTCACTTTTCTTTGAAATGGACAATAGTTTAAGTAAAAACAACTACTGACATACGAAAAACGGATCAAACGCATTCGGATTCTATTGATATTTTAGGAAAAGTATCCATGGGTCATTTTTGTCGTGTAAGAGTCAACCCTGTAACACCCCGACCCCAGCTACCCAGAGTCGGTGCATTACTTCGTAACATTGGCATGATCACGAGAAAGATCAAATCTCGAAAGACCGATTGGTTTAGTAGCCTTGGAAACACTAGATATATTCATTAGTTTTACATTACAACATAAAATGAAAAACTACTACAACAACATAATGTCTGCATAATTCACACTCATATCCCCACATAATATCCCTGCAGGTCATTCATAATTTACTTCTTCACTTCCTGGGAAAAATAAAACATAGAAAAGGGGTGAGCTCAAATGCCCAGTAAGGATAACAATGTAGCGGAAACTTTCATAAATAAGAATAAACCTTTAAGGCAATGTATAACTAAAACAAAAGCCTTTCAAACATGAACATTTAACATAGTATGGCATAAATAAAATGAAATAATGCCATTTACTTACTCACATGGTTATTCTACTAATCGAATAATCACATGCAAAATCAATAACCACTTTCATAATGATGGAATGCATAATGCCAGACTATCATAACCACATAGCCAAGGCCTCGTGCCAAGACTACAAATAAGATTTTGTCAAGGCCTTGTGCCAAGACACTAGTTTGTCTCATGAGACCTACCGATGCATCGACGAGCTATAGCGGGCTCCACCCGTCACTTATTAAGTCCAATGCATTCCTCATATGAACATGTTTAAACATAAAATAAACATTCGTATTAAAACTAGCATACGAAATGTCAATACTTTAACCACAAACCATGAATGGTATAAAAATAGAACATCCACAGTCAAACATAACTCATTTGATACAATATGGAAGATTGTATTGTACCACATTAACCTCAATCATGAATAATGAAGGATGTTGACATAGATGAAAATAATCATCAAAACTATTTGAGAGAAATATCCCCCTTTTCTTGAAAACATTTAAAAGTCACACTATTTGTCAAGAAGCCATTTAAAAGTAGACTTTTGAATCAAAGTGTCCCATACCACTTTGAAACATTTAAAAGGAATTTTAATTTTAAAACTTTAATTTCCATATAAATAAATCCTTAAAACCATTTTTAAAACATGGACATTAATGAGCAAGATATAGAAGAATAAGTCTTTAAAACATTTTAAAATGGTATTTTGGTTAGAGGTTCTAACCAAAAGAGAGACACTTGAATACAAATAATTGAGGTAATAAAAATTTTGTAATATCTTGAGAATAAAGGGAATTCATGATATACTATGTCAAAGTACATTATATACACCACATAAAAGTGATTTGGTGTATATCAACAAAGAAGTCTCAATGGAATGTAAGTTGAGATGAAATCTCTCATAAAGGCCATATCCTTAGGTTAAGGATAAATCAACAACATAATTATGTGTGAAAAATATAAATACACTAAATATGATTGGATATTCAGTGTAAAACAATCAAAGTATATTCACACATATTCCTGTAAAAACAACACCAACGAATTGGATGTTTAACTCAACAAATGGTGAAAGAGTTAAAATTACTCTTATCAAATTCATATCAATGACTTGAGAATTTTCAATGGAGTGATTATGTGTATCAAAAGTATATCCACTTGAAGGGTAGTGGAAATTATGACATAATCAAATGAATAGTGATTCCACACATAATCATGGGGTAATATAATCAATGAAATATGCGTAAAGCCAAATGAGTGGAAATTGAAATCTCAAATTCCCTTATTGATTAGGTAACTTAAGAAACAAACACCCATGAAAGAAAGATCATACCATGATGATGTAAATACCCATAAAATAAAGTATATTACACAATGAATACAATCATGGGTAGTACACATACATCACATGCAATAATTAATTGGTGATCAATGATATTCTCACGGAATTAAAAGTGAGACAAGAAACCCCTTACCACGTTAATCAACTGAGTCGCATGGCCAAAAGTTAATAACCACCAAATGATTTACAGAATAACATTAATATAAAGTGAATCATGATAATATATATCAAATGGAAGTACACAATACACCACTTTCAATAATTTAGTAGCGAACAATGGAAATCTCACGGAATTGAAAGTGAGATAAGAGAATCCCTTACTTTGTAATTTTTCCTTGGTCGATGGAAGGTTTACCTCCTGTATAATGGTGAAATAATTGTTATTGAATAATACAAGAATCATTTACTTTAATATGATATCATATATGATCTTTTAACATTGATTTGTTAATAATATCTTAGAATTATCGTCATTTCGGGTGTTAACGGGTTCATTTTACTTTATATTCTTTGTTATGTGAGCCATATTCGTTATTAATGGGATGTATATTATTCATATCCAGAATGATATAAAGTCCTTAGATACTATTTTTAAATCATCAAATTATAATTATACTTGAATGGATATGATGGACAATGAATCTCATCGCGTTCGTGGAGACGGTAGTCCGCACGTACGCACGAACGCTACTTCCATTTAATTTTTCATTTTAAAAGAATTGAATCCAAATGATAAATAGGTATATTATTATTCCAGTATAATATAATATTTTATATATGTTACTTAAGTTCATTAACACCATCCTTTATACGTTCCATGTGTGGTATGAACGAGTCATATCATTTTAAGGGGGCGGTAGTCCGCACTTCCTCAAATGAAATTATCGTATGTATATACAACATGAAACGAATAAGGATATGAAATAAAATGGAATTACAGAAGCTTATATATACAATATATATCATTAATATCATATTTAATTACAGTTCCATCATAATGGCCACCATGAGAGGCGGTAAGATGTATTTGAACAATCATCGTTTCGTGAGGCGTTAGTTTGCCATCCACAGAAACATTATGTTCATCATCCATTAGATGGAGTTGTGTGTATGTGTAGTTTTAATCCTTCTTATAACAACATCCTAGTATATTGTGGACACTGGTGTTGTTACAAAAGAAAGGAAATAAAAAGAGTTTGGGGGTTGGAGAAGCAAAATAAATGAAAATAATTTAAGAGAAATCGTTACCTTTAATTTAGGTAACTCACTTTGGTTGGAACCAAAGGACTTCTTGAAATGCTTTCTGCCTAAGGGGAAGCTTCAAGGAGGAGGAGAGGGATGTGGGGAGCTTATTTGGGCAGGGTTTGGACGAGCCAAGTGTCTTGAGAGGTGTGAGGAATGAGTAGAAGTGGTCTCCTTTTATAAGGGAGAAGAGGGGCTCTTTAGGAAAGAGTGAAAGTATTACTTTATAATATAGTTATATTCGGTTTATAATGGTCCAAAAATCATTGAGGTCAAAGATAAGATGACTCATATTCTAAATAACATCAACCAATAAGAATTGGACAGGTTTTAGATAATATTTTAATCATTATAATCTTATTTATTTAAATGATTTATTAATGAGGTAAACATTGCATCATTATTGTGTCATTAATAATTTAAATTATTTGATGTCTAAAAATTATAAATAAAATATCATTATGTAGGAAATCTTTTTAGATTTCTAATGAATATTTATAATCTAAAATCAAACATGTATAACCCTATGTAAAAATTGTTTCTCTAAAAGATGTAAGCTTATGCCATTTTTATTTTTATTTTAACTTTATTAATATAAAGTGTCCCTACCACATACAAGTGGCTCCAAGGGGTCCCCAAATTGACCCAAGGATGCTCATGGTCGGGTATGTGTCCACCCATAAGGTTAGGACACGTTTTAGGGTAATTTTGTATTATTATAATATTATTTTTTAACCCTTATTTACCGGATTTACCCTTAACCATGGTAAATAAAATATTTACCACAGTAATTATTCAAAATGTCTAAAAATAAAAGTTACCTATTTACACAATTTGGAAATCCTGATTCCAAATATGGAATCCTTTTTTCTAAATTCAAAACACAGAAGTGGCAGAAATTAATTTAAAATTAATTCCCGCTGTCAAAACAAAAAGCGTGTTTTTAAGAGGTAATAACTATCAAAAGATTGACACTTGTTTATGTTCGGTTTAATTGTAAAATTATGTCCAATGACCAAAATTATATTAAATGGTAAAAATATATTCTAAATATACTTTAAAACCACTCAAATTCACAATTTATCGCTATTAATTATTTTGATTAAAAAAGTTGTTTTTAATTAAAATTTAGTAATTTTCACTATTCATCAAAAAATAAAAGTTATCCGAAAAGTACCAAAATTTCAGCCTAGGCTAATTTCAATATTCCAAATCCAAAAATGAAGTCCATTTTGAAATATAAAATATATATGATTTCAAAAAGTAGGTATTACTATCCACACCGGCTAGTTTAATTAGTTGTGGTGTGTGTTAGAACTCGAGGTTGCGTACAACACACGCTATCGCATTATTCGAAGGGAAACGTACCGTGGAAGCTTGGGGTGTTACATTCTCCCCTCCTTCAATAAATTGCATCCTCGCAATTTTTAAAATTTTGCTTGGGAATATAATGGAAAGTCCCACATCGGAAAAAGAGTCAATAAAACTATCACTTTAAAAGAAAGAAGAGAGGTATAAGGGTCATCCAAGATAACCCATACTAGGATTCCATGTAAGAAAACATGGATATGGATGATAAACTAAGTGTCAAGTTCTGATGGAGAGGGATAGAAATCATGATCAGGAGAAAGTTAACAATGAGAAAACCACAGACTTGTGTTGGGACAAACGACCATTAGTCTCCTAGTAAGAAAGTAAACGGACAACATTTTTTTTAAAGTTACATTACATAAGGAAGAGGAATTCATTTATGATATTGACTAAGAACATTATGAGATATACTTACATTTTAAGTAGATTTTCATTCTTTAATAAATTTCCACCACTAAATCAATTTTTTTTTAAACGATGAGTATTCAAGAAGACTTGGTCACACTGGAAGAGCTAGAATAAACTTCTATAGAATCACATGATCCATGCAGGATAAACCATATATTTACATTGTCTTTGAAGATTAATCAAAACCAAAATGGTTAGTGAATGATCTAATGATCCCCCAAAAGGATATTCATTGAGATAAATATGCACTAATCTTAATTTCTAAAATTAAACCAACAATACCCCAAAGTTAAATAGATACCATTCAATAACCAATTGTCCTTAAAATCCTTTAATATAATCCAAACTAATATTGAAACCCAAAACATAGAATAATTTGATTATGTAGTCTCCCATGTTACATTGTATCTCCAAATGACATCAAATAATCTTAAAGTAACATACTTAAAAGTAATTAACATTATCACATATTCTCTGTTATAGGTTAATCATTTCCATAAATAACCCAAATCACTATAAATAAACAATAAAAACGTAGATAAAAATCCACCATTACTCTACAAATGAAACCCCATTGTATTCTATTTTCCTTGGGCATATAGTGTTCCCAACAAAGCGAACATCTTCCAAAATAACATTTATCACTTAATCACCAAATCATTTTCCTATACCAAGGGTATTCATTTGATAAGACATAAGAACCCAAATCATCTTATTATTGATCAATAAAATAATTTAACAAAAAAAAATAGTCACACTAACCAGGGACTTCACGTAGTCCAGTGGTAGGCGATAAATCCCAATCGCACTTTGGTTGTGGGTTCGATTCCCACAACTTTGTCCGACGCGATGGGTTGTCACACGGTCTACGTGTTGTCCTTTTTCAAAAACTATATTTTATAATATTACCAAAATGAGAGAAATTCTTCAAAATAACATAATTTAACCATAAATGTTATATCATCCTTTTCATTTTCATCCAAAATTATAATAACTTATCATTTTCTCAAACCCCAATGATCATATAAAACCAAATGGTTATTTATACCTATATCCACAAGAGAAGAGACAATTCTTCCTCAAATATCATTCTCACATGGAAAACTGCGGGGTTACAAATACAAGAGAAAATTATTCCAAAGTAAACCCATCAACAAGTAGTGATAATTTTTCTCCAACCATTTATTTCCACATAGCTTCTTCTTTGACCAATAAAATATCCTATAGAATAGGACATTCACTCGGGTAATGGCCAGGTCCCCTACATTTACGGCAAATGACTGTAAATGGACTCTTGGGACCATTTTTATCTTCTTCCATAGTACTCTTCATTTTTCTTCGGCAATTCTTCACTTTATGTCCTTCCTTCCCGCACGTAAAACATTTCATTGTCCCATTGAGACACTTTTCTGGGTGTCTCTTTCCACATTTCTTGCATGATGAAAATTGAGGGTTCTTTTCTCCATGGTCTCCATTGCTGGAGCTCTTATCATTTATCACCTTTCTCTTCCTTGTTGAGTCTGGGAGTTGGTTAATATATATGTTGTTGATCATATTTTTGGAAAACTGATTTGGCATAAAGATGATATCTTTTACGCCTATCAACATTCCATTTTTTTTCTCATTGCCACCACCATTCCCACCTTGTACATCATTCTCAAAGTCACTATGACTTCCTTGGAATCCAGCCATTGACTAAAACCAGAAAGCATTGTGTGAGTAATAGTAGTCGTAAAATCATTTAGAGATTAAAATGTCACCATATTCTCAATTTGAAACATATTAGGATTAACCAAGGTCATTTACTCTCATCTTATGTATATATTACTTAAATTGGTTTGTAAAGAAAATGTAAATTATCCTAAGCATATCCCCCGGGAGTGTCGTAACCAAGAGTGCAACAAGGCCCGTTGTCGTGCACCAGTTCCCGTTCGAGTCTAGCTCAAAGCGGTGTTTTCGGGTTTTACCCCTAGGTACATCTGTGCCAGAGCCACCTCTACCTGCTCGTATCCAGACAAGGATGTATTGCTCGGAAAACTCACAAAATCTCTACAATACCAAAATTCTAGGAAGTTCTTTTATACTAATCCTCAAAGTTCATCTTAGGTCTACGTGCTCTAATCAGAGTTTATCTAAATCTAGCTTCCAAGGTTTGTACTAAACTTCCTCTGATACCAACTGTAACGCCCCGACCCCAGCTACCCAGAGTCGGTGCATTACTTCGTAACATTGGCATGATCACGAGAAAGATCAAATCTCGAAAGACCGATCGGTTTAGTAGCCTTGTAAACACTAGATATATTCATTAGTTTTACATTACAACATAAAATGAAAAACTACTACAACAACATAATGTCTGCATAATTCACACTCATATCCCCACATAATATCCCTACAGGTCATTCATAATTTACTTCTTCACTTCCTGGGAAAAATAAAACATAGAAAAGGGGTGAGCTCAAATGCCCAGTAAGGATAACAATGTAGAGGAAACTTTCATAAATAAGAATAAACCTTTAAGGCAATGTATAACTAAAACAAAAGCCTTTCAAACATGAACATTTAACATAGTATGGCATAAATAAAATGAAATAATGCCATTTACTTACTCACATGGTTATTCTACTAATCGAATAATCACATGCAAAATCAATAACCACTTTCATAATGATGGAATGCATAATGCCAGACTATCATAACCACATAGCCAAGGCCTCGTGCCAAGACTACAAATAAGATTTTGTCAAGGCCTTGTGCCAAGACACTAGTTTGTCTCATGAGACCTACCGATGCATCGAGGAGCTATAGCGGGCTCCACCCGTCACTTATTAAGTCCAATTCATTCCTCATATGAACATGTTTAAACATAAAATAAACATTCGTATTAAAACTAGCATACGAAATGTCAATACTTTAACCACAAACCATGAATGGTATAAAAATAGAACATCCACAGTCAAACATAACTCATTTGATACAATATGGAGGATTGTATTGTATCACATTAACCTCAATCATGAATAATGAAGGATGTTGACATAGATGAAAATAATCATCAAAACTATTTGAGAGAAATATCCCCCTTTTCTTGAAAACATTTAAAAGTCACACTATTTGTCAAGAAGCCATTTAAAAGTAGACTTTTGAATCAAAGTGTCCCATACCACTTTGAAACTTTTAAAAGGAATTTTAATTTTAAAACTTTAATTTCCATATAAATAAATCCTTAAAACCATTTTTAAAACATGGACATTAATGAGCAAGATATAGAAGAATAAGTCTTTAAAACATTTTAAAATGGTATTTTGGTTAGAGGTTCTAACCAAAAGAGAGACACTTGAATAAAAATAATTGAGGTAATAAAAATTTTGTAATGTCATGAGAATAAATGGAATTCATGATATACTATGTCAATGTACATTATATACACCACATAAAAGTGATTTGGTGTATATCAACAAAGAAGTCTCAATGGAATGTAAGTTGAGATGAAATCTCTCATAAAGGCCATATCCTTAGGTTAAGGATAAATCAACAACATAATTATGTGTGAAAAATATAAATACACTAAATATTATTGGATATTCAGTGTAAAACAATCAAAGTATATTCACACATATTCCTGTAAAAAAAACACCAACAAATTGGATGTTTAACTCAACAAATGGTGAAAGAGTTAAAATTACTCTTATCAAATTCATATCAATGACTTGAGAATTTTCAATGGAGTGATTATGTGTATCAAAAGTATATCCACTGGAAGGGGAGTGGAAATTATGACATAATCAAATGAATAGTGATTCCACACATAATCTTGGGGTAATATAATCAATGAAATATGCGTAAAGCCAAATGAGTGGAAATTGAAATCTCAAATTCCCTTATTGATTAGGTAAACTTAAGAAACAAACACCAATGAAAGAAAGATCATACCATGATGATGTAAATACCCATAAAATAAAGTATATTACACAATGAATACAATCATGGGTAGTACACATACACCACATGCAATAATTAATTGGTGATCAATGGAATTCTCACGGAATTAAAAGTGAGACAAGAAACCCCTTACCACGTTAATCAACTGAGTCGCATGGCCAAAAGTTAATAACCAACAAATGATTTACAGAATAACATGAATATAAAGTGAATCATGATAATATATATCAAATGGAAGTACACAATACACCACTTTCAATAATTTAGTAGCGAACAATGGAAATCTCACGGAAGTGAAAGTGAGATAAGAGAATCCCTTACTTTGTAATTTTTCCTTGGTCGATGGTAGTTTTACCTCCTGTATAATGGTGAAATAATTGTTATTGAATAATACAAGAATCATTTACTTTAATATGATATCATATATGATCTTTTAACATTGATTTGTTAATAATATCTTAGAATTATCGTCATTTCGGGTGTTAACGGGTTCATTTTACTTTATATTCTTTGTTATGTGAGCCATATTCGTTATTAATGGGATGTATATGATTCATATCCAGAATGATATAAAGTCCTTAGATACTATTTTTAAATCATCAAATTATAATTATACTTGAATGGATATGATGGACAATGAATCTCATCGCGTTCGTGGAGACGGTAGTCCGCACGTACGCACGAACGCTACTTCCATTTAATTTTTCATTTTAAAATAATTGAATCCAAATGATAAATAGGTATATTATTATTCCAGTATAATATAATATTTTATATATGTTACTTAAGTTCATTAACACCATCCTTTATACGTTCCATGTGTGGTATGAACGAGTCATATCATTTTAAGGGGGTGGTAGTCCGCACTTCCTCAAATGAAATTATCGTATGTATATACAACATGAAACGAATAAGGATATGAAATAAAATGGAATTACAGAAGCTTATATATACAATATATATCATTAATATCATATTTAATTACAGTGCCATCATAATGGCCACCATGAGAGGCGGTAAGATGTATTTGAACAATCATCGTTTCGTGAGGCGTTAGTTTGTCATCCACAGAAACATTATGTTCATCATCCATTAGATGGAGTTGTGTGTATGTGTAGTTTGAATCCTTCTTATAACAACATCCTAGTATATTGTGGATACTGGTGTTGTTACAAAAGAAAGGAAATAAAAAGAGTTTGGGGGATGGAGAAGCAAAATAAATGAAAATAATTTAAGAGAAATCGTTACCTTTAATTTAGGTAACTCACATTGGTTGGAACCAAAGGACTTCTTGAAATGCTTTCTGCCTAAGGGGAAGCTTCAAGGATGAGGAGAGGGATGTGGGGAGATTATTTGGGCAGGTTTTGGACGAGCCAAGTGGCTTGAGAGGTGTGAGGAATGAGTAGAAGTGGTCTCCTTTTATAAGGGAGAAGAGGGGCTCTTTAGGAAAGAGTGAAAGTATTACTTTATAATATAGTTATATTCGGTTTATAATGGTCCAAAAATCATTGAGGTCTAAGATAAGATGACTCATATTCTAAATAACATCAACCAATAATAATTGGACAGGTTTTAGATAATATTTTAATCATTATAATCTTATTTATTTAAATGATTTATTAATGAGGTAAACATTGCATCATTATTGTGTCATTAATAATTTAAATTATTTGATGTCTAAAAATTATAAATAAAATATAATTATGTAGGAAATCTTTTTAGCTTTCTAATGAATATTTATAATCGAAAATCAAACATGTATAACCCTATGTAAAAATTGTTCTTCTAAAAGATGTAAGCTTATGCCATTTTTATTTTTATTTTAACTTTATTAATATAAAGTGTCCCTACCACATACAAGTGGCTCCAAGGGGTCCCCAAATTGACCCAAGGATGCTCATGGTCGGGTATGTGTCCACCCATAAGGTTAGGACACGTTTTAGGGTAATTTTGTATTATTATAATATTATTTTTTAACCCTTATTTACCGGATTTACCCTTAACCATGGTAAATAAAATATTTACCACAGTAATTATTCAAAATGTCTAAAAATAAAAGTTAACTATTTACACAATTTGGAAATCCTGATTCCAAATATGGAATCCATTTTTCTAAATTCAAAACACAGAAGTGGCAGAAATTAATTTAAAATTAATTCCCGCTGTCAAAACAAAAAGCGTGTTTTTAAGAGGTAATAACTATCAAAAGATTGACACTTGTTTATGTTCGGTTTAATTGTAAAATTATGTCCAATGACCAAAATTATATTAAATGGTAAAAATATATTCTAAATATACTTTAAAACCACTCAAATTAACAATTTATCACTATTAATTATTTTGATTAAAAAAGTTGTTTTTAATTAAAATTTAGTAATTTTCACTATTCATCAAAAAATAAAAGTTATCCGAAAAGTACCAAAATTTCAGCCTAAGCTAATTTCAATATTCCAAATCCAAAAATGATGTCCATTTTGAAATATAAAATATATATGATTTCAAAAAGTAGGTATTACTATCCACACCGGCTAGTTTAATTAGTTGTGGTGTGTGTTAGAACTCGAGGTTGCGTACAACACACGCTATCGCATTATTCGAAGGGAAACGTACCGTGGAAGCTTGGGGTGTTACATTCTCCCCTCCTTCAATAAATTGCGTCCTCGCAATTTTTAAAATTTTTCTTGGGAATATAATGGAAAGTCCCACATCGGAAAAAGAGTCAATAAAACTATCACTTTAAAAGAAAGAAGAGAGGTATAAGGGTCATCCAAGATAACCCATACTAGGATTCCATGTAAGAAAACATGGATATGGATGATAAACTAAGTGTCAAGTTCTGATGGAGAGGGATAGAAATCATGATCAGGAGAAAGTTAACAATGAGAAAACCACAGACTTGTGTTGGGACAAACGACCATTAGTCTCCTAGTAAGAAAGTAAACGGACAACATTTTTTTTTAAAGTTACATTACATAAGGAAGAGGAATTCATTTATGATATTGACTAAGAACATTATGAGATATACTTACATTTTAAGTAGATTTTCATTCTTAAATAAATTTCCACCACTAAATCAATTTTTTTTAAACGATGAGTATTCAAGAAGACTTGGTCACACTGGAAGAGCTAGAATAAACTTCTATAGAATCACATGATCCATGCAGGATAAACCATATATTTACATTGTCTTTGAAGATTAATCAAAACCAAAATGGTTAGTGAATGATCTAATGATCCCCCAAAAGGATATTCATTGAGATAAATATGCACTAATCTTAATTTCTAAAATTAAACCAACAATACCCCAAAGTTAAATAGATACCATTCAAAAACCAATTGTCCTTAAAATCCTTTAATATAATCCAAACTAATATTGAAACCCAAAACATAGAATAATTTGATTATGTAGTCTCCCATGTTACATTGTATCTCCAAATGACATCAAATACTCTTAAAGTAACATACTTAAAAGTAATTAACATTATCACATATTCTCTGTTATAGGTTAATCATTTCCATAAATAACCCAAATCACTATAAATAAACAATAAAAACGTAGATAAAAATCCACCATTACTCTACAAATGAAACCCCATTGTATTCTATTTTCCTTGGGCATATAGTGTTCCCAACAAAGCGAACATCTTCCAAAATAACATTTATCACTTAATCACCAAATCATTTTCATATACCAAGGGTATTCATTTGATAAGACATAAGAACCCAAATCATCTTATTATTGATCAATAAAATAATTTAACAAAAAAAAATAGTCACACTAACCAGGGACTTCACGTAGTCCAGTGGTAGGCGATAAATCCCAATCGCACTTTGGTTGTGGGTTCGATTCCCACAACTTTGTCCGACGCGATGGGTTGTCACACGGTCTACGTGTTGTCCTTTTTCAAAAACTATATTTTATAATATTACCAAAATGAGAGAAATTCTTCAAAATAACATAATTTAACCATAAATGTTATATCATCCTTTTCATTTTCATCCCAAATTATAATAACTTATTATTTTCTCAAACCCCAATGATCATATAAAACCAAATGGTTATTTATACCTATATCCACAAGAGAAGAGACAATTCTTCCTCAAATATCATTCTCACATGGAAAACTGCGGGGTTACAAATACAAGAGAAAATTATTCCAAAGTAAACCCATCAACAAGTAGTGCTAATTTTTCTCCAACCATTTATTTCCACATAGCTTCTTCTTTGACCAAGAAAATATCCTATAGAATAGGACATTCACTCGGGTAATGGCCAGGTCCCCTACATTTACGGCAAATGACTGTAAATGGACTCTTGGGACCATTTTTATCTTCTTCCATAGTACTCTTCATTTTTCTTCGGCAATTCTTCACTTTATGTCCTTCCTTCCCGCACGTAAAACATTTCATTGTCCCATTGAGACACTTTTCTGGGTGTCTCTTTCCACATTTCTTGCATGATGAAAATTGAGGGTTCTTTTCTCCATGGTCTCCATTGCTGGAGCTCTTATCATTTATCACCTTTCTCTTCCTTGTTGAGTCTGGGAGTTGGTTAATATATATGTTGTTGATCATATTTTTGGAAAACTGATTTGGCATAAAGATGATATATTTTACGCCTATCAACATTCCATTTTTTTGCTCATTGCCACCACCATTCCCACCTTGTACATCATTCTCAAAGTCACTATGACTTCCTTGGAATCCAGCCATTGACTAAAACCAGAAAGCATTGTGTGAGTAATAGTAGTCGTAAAATCATTTAGAGATTAAAATGTCACCATATTCTCAATTTGAAACATATTAGGATTAACCAAGGTCATTTACTCTCATCTTATGTATATATTACTTAAATTGGTTTGTAAAGAAAATGTAAATTATCCTAAGCATATCCCCCGGGAGTGTCGTAACCAAGAGTGCAGCAAGGCCCGTTGTCGTGCACCAGTTCCCGTTCGAGTCTAGCTCAAAGCGGTGTTTTCGGGTTTTACCCCTAGGTACATCTGTGCCAGAGCCGCCTCTACCTGCTCGTATCCAGACAAGGATGTATTGCTCGGAAAACTCACAAAATCTCTACAATACCAAAATTCTAGGAAGTTCTTTTATACTAATCCTCAAAGTTCATCTCAGGTCTACGTGCTCTAATCAGAGTTTATCTAAATCTAGCTTCCAAGGTTTGTACTGAACTTCCTCTGATACCAACTGTAACGCCCCGACCCCAGCTACCCAGAGTCGGTGCATTACTTCGTAACATTGGCATGATCACGAGAAAGATCAAATCTCGAAAGACCGATTGGTTTAGTAGCCTTGTAAACACTAGATATATTCATTAGTTTTACATTACAACATAAAATGAAAAACTACTACAACAACATAATGTCTGCATAATTCACACTCATATCCCCACATAATATCCCTACAGGTCATTCATAATTTACTTCTTCACTTCCTGGGAAAAATAAAACATAGAAAAGGGGTGAGCTCAAATGCCCAGTAAGGATAACAATGTAGCGGAAACTTTCATAAATAAGAATAAACCTTTAAGGCAATGTATAACTAAAACAAAAGCCTTTCAAACTTGAACATTTAACATAGTATGGCATAAATAAAATGAAATAATGCCATTTACTTACTCACATGGTTATTCTACTAATCTAATAATCACATGCAAAATCAATAACCACTTTCATAATGATGGAATGCATAATGCCAGACTATCATAACCACATAGCCAAGGCCTCGTGCCAAGACTACAAATAAGATTTTGTCAAGGCCTTGTGCCAAGACACTAGTTTGTCTCATGAGACCTACCGATGCATCGAGGAGCTATAGCGGGCTCCACCCATCACTTATTAAGTCCAATTCATTCCTCATATGAACATGTTTAAACATAAAATAAACATTCGTATTAAAACTAGCATACGAAATGTCAATACTTTAACCACAAACCATGAATGGTATAAAAATAGAACATCCACAGTCAAACATAACTCATTTGATACAATA
The DNA here is from genome assembly GCA_963277665.1 of Viscum album. Classification (NCBI taxonomy): domain Eukaryota; kingdom Viridiplantae; phylum Streptophyta; class Magnoliopsida; order Santalales; family Viscaceae; genus Viscum; species Viscum album. The sequence goes on along the minus strand of OY728152.1, from coordinate 1,449,842,598 downwards.
TGGAGGATTGTATTGTATCACATTAACCTCAATCATGAATAATGAAGGATGTTGACATAGATGAAAATAATCATCAAAACTATTTGAGAGAAATATCCCCCTTTTCTTGAAAACATTTAAAAGTCACACTATTTGTCAAGAAGCCATTTAAAAGTAGACTTTTGAATCAAAGTGTCCCATACCACTTTGAAACTTTTAAAAGGAATTTTAATTTTAAAACTTTAATTTCCATATAAATAAATCCTTAAAACCATTTTTAAAACATGGACATTAATGAGCAAGATATAGAAGAATAAGTCTTTAAAACATTTTAAAATGGTATTTTGGTTAGAGGTTCTAACCAAAAGAGAGACACTTGAATACAAATAATTGAGGTAATAAAAATTTTGTAATGTCATGAGAATAAATGGAATTCATGATATACTATGTCAAATTACATTATATACACCACATAAAAGTGATTTGGTGTATATCAACAAAGAAGTCTCAATGGAATGTAAGTTGAGATGAAATCTCTCATAAAGGCCATATCCTTAGGTTAAGGATAAATCAACAACATAATTATGTGTGAAAAATATAAATACACTAAATATTATTGGATATTCAGTGTAAAACAATCAAAGTATATTCACACATATTCCTGTAAAAACAACACCAACAAATTGGATGTTTAACTCAACAAATGGTGAAAGAGTTAAAATTACTCTTATCAAATTCATATCAATGACTTGAGAATTTTCAATGGAGTGATTATGTGTATCAAAAGTATATCCACTGGAAGGGGAGTGGAAATTATGACATAATCAAATGAATAGTGATTCCACACATAATCTTGGGGTAATATAATCAATGAAATATGCGTAAAGCCAAATGAGTGGAAATTGAAATCTCAAATTCCCTTATTGATTAGGTAACTTAAGAAACAAACACCAATGAAAGAAAGATCATACCATGATGATGTAAATACCCATAAAATAAATTATATTACACAATGAATACAATCATGGGTAGTACACATACACCACATGCAATAATTAATTGGTGATCAATGGAATTCTCACGGAATTAAAAGTGAGACAAGAAACCCCTTACCACGTTAATCAACTGAGTCGCATGGCCAAAAGTTAATAACCAACAAATGATTTACAGAATAACATGAATATAAAGTGAATCATGATAATATATATCAAATGGAAGTACACAATACACCACTTTCAATAATTTAGTAGCGAATAATGGAAATCTCACGGAATTGAAAGTGAGATAAGAGAATCCCTTACTTTGTAATTTTTCCTTGGTCGATGGAAGTTTTACCTCCTGTATAATGGTTAAATAATTGTTATTCAATAATACAAGAATCATTTACTTTAATATGATATCATATATGATCTTTTAACATTGATTTGTTAATAATATCTTAGAATTATCGTCATTTCGGGTGTTAACGGGTTCATTTTACTTTATATTCTTTGTTATGTGAGCCATATTCGTTATTAATGGGATGTATATGATTCATATCCAGAATGATATAAAGTCCTTAGATACTATTTTTAAATCATCAAATTAAAATTATACTTGAATGGATATGATGGACAATGAATCTCATCGCGTTCGTGGAGACGGTAGTCCGCACGTACGCACGAACGCTACTTCCATTTAATTTTTCATTTTAAAAGAATTGAATCCAAATGATAAATAGGTATATTATTATTCCAGTATAATATAATATTTTATATATGTTACTTAAGTTCATTAACACCATCCTTTATACGTTCCATGTGTGGTATGAACGAGTCATATCATTTTAAGGGGGCGGTAGTCCGCACTTCCTCAAATGAAATTATCGTATGTATATACAACATGAAACGAATAAGGATATGAAATAAAATGGAATTACAGAAGCTTATATATACAATATATATCATTAATATCATATTTAATTACAGTGCCATCATAATGGCCACCATGAGAGGCGGTAAGATGTATTTGAACAATCATCGTTTCGTGAGGCGTTAGTTTGCCATCCACAGAAACATTATGTTCATCATCCATTAGATGGAGTTGTGTGTATGTGTAGTTTGAATCCTTCTTATAACAACATCCTAGTATATTTTGGATACTGGTGTTGTTACAAAAGAAAGGAAATAAAAAGAGTTTGGGGGTTGGAGAAGCAAAATAAATGAAAATAATTTAAGAGAAATCGTTACCTTTAATTTAGGTAACTCACTTTGGTTGGAACCAAAGGACTTCTTGAAATGCTTTCTGCCTAAGGGGAAGCTTCAAGGAGGAGGAGAGGGATGTGGGGAGCTTATTTGGGCAGGGTTTGGACGAGCCAAGTGGCTTGAGAGGTGTGAGGAATGAGTAGAAGTGGTCTCCTTTTATAAGGGAGAAGAGGGGCTCTTTAGGAAAGAGTGAAAGTATTACTTTATAATATAGTTATATTCGGTTTATAATGGTCCAAAAATCATTGAGGTCTACGATAAGATGACTCATATTCTAAATAACATCAACCAATAAGAATTGGACAGGTTTTAGATAATATTTTAATCATTATAATCTTATTTATTTAAATGATTTATTAATGAGGTAAACATTGCATCATTATTGTGTCATTAATAATTTAAATTATTTGATGTCTAAAAATTATAAATAAAATATCATTATGTAGGAAATCTTTTTAGCTTTCTAATGAATATTTATAATCTAAAATCCAACATGCATAACCCTATGTAAAAATTGTTCTTCTAAAAGATGTAAGCTTATGACATTTTTATTTTTATTTTATCTTTATTAATATAAAGTGTCCCTACCACATACAAGTGGCTCCAAGGGGTCCCCAAATTGACCCAAGGATGCTCATGGTCGGGTATGTGTCCACCAATAAGGTTAGGACACGTTTTAGGGTAATTTTTTATTATTATAATATTATTTTTTAACCCTTATTTACCGGATTTACCCTTAACCATGGTAAATAAAATATTTACCACAGTAATTATTCAAAATGTCTAAAAATAAAAGTTACCTATTTACACAATTTGGACATCCTGATTCCAAATATGGAATCCATTTTTCTAAATTCAAAACACAGAAGTGGCAGAAATTAATTTAAAATTAATTCCCGCTGTCAAAACAAAAAGCGTGTTTTTAAGAGGTAATAACTATCAAAAGATTGACACTTGTTTATGTTCGGTTTAATTGTAAAATTATGTCCAATGACCAAAATTATATTAAATGGTAAAAATATATTCTAAATATACTTTAAAACCACTCAAATTCACAATTTATCACTATTAATTATTTTGATTAAAAAAGTTGTTTTTAATTAAAATTTAGTAATTTTCACTATTCATCAAAAAATAAAAGTTATCCGAAAAGTACCAAAATTTCAGCCTAGGCTAATTTCAATATTCCGAATCCAAAAATGAAGTCCATTTTGAAATATAAAATATATATGATTTCAAAAAGTAGGTATTACTATCCACAACGGCTAGTTTTATTAGTTGTGGTGTGTGTTAGAACTCGAGGTTGCGTACAACACACGCTATCGCATTATTCGAAGGGAAACGTACCGTGGAAGCTTGGGGTGTTACAAACCCTGCCTCAATCTGAGGCACGGTGTGGCCGATACCACTCAAACTGTCTCACTTTTATTTGAAATGGACAGGATTTTAAGTGAAAACAACTACCAGTATACGGAAAACTGACCAAACGCATTCGGATTCTATTGAAACATTAGGAAAACGATCCATGGGTCATTTGCGATGTGTACAGGTCAACCCCGCCTCAATCCGAGGGCCGGTGTGGCCGGTACCACTAAAAATGTCTTTCTTTTGTTTGAAAAGGACATCATTTTAAGTGAATACAACTGAAATTTACACTTATCGACGATAGTCACAAACTATTTTTCATGAGTTGGGTATTTTCACTCATGGGTTCATAAGTGACGAGACTCCTAAGAAAATACCTTTTCACCATATATTATAAACAATACAAGTTCAATGCAAAATTCATCACAAATCATTACATACCCAAATCTAGGATTATAAAAAATATTGGATATGAGCCAATTTCAAACTCTTATTCAACTCTAATAGGTATTTCTCAAACTATTCTGCCTATTAGAATTTGATGGCGAGGTGGGGGCTATGCTGGTTGGGGGGTTGTTCAAGGGTGAGGTGAATTACTACTGGATGATTGTTGTCTTATGAAGATTGAAATAAGGAATTGTTGTACATGACATGGTTGGAAGAGTTTGATGATTTTATGTGTTTTTTTGTTCTATTTTAGGTGTTTTTTATACTGTTTCAAGTCTGTATGTGGTTTTTGTGATTTTATTTATGAAGGTGTACAGTAGAGGGGCTACTGGAGGGAGTGGGGCTGTTGGGCTGCAGTTCTGGAAAAACTCAATACCAACGGTTCAAACCCATTGGTATAAGGGTGCTGAAATTTTGGAAAAACATTATACCAACGGTTTTAAACCGTTGGTATAGGTGTTGTGGATTTTTGAAAAAACTTATACCAATGGTTTAAAACCGTTGGTATAGGTGTCTGGATTTCTGGAAAACCAATACCAACAGTTATAAACCGTTGGTATAGGTGTTGCTGAAAAATAAAATACCAACGATTCTAAACCATTGGTATAAGTTTTTCTGAAAACCACATTACCAACGGTTTAAAACCATTGGTATAATACTTCCTAAAATGCAGTACCAATGGTTTATAACCATTGGAATACATTGGGTGAAATTTATATAACCAATATACCAACTGTTTAGATCAAACCGTTAGTATAAGGCTTTCCTCACGGCTTACTAGCCAACGGTTTGGAAAACCATTGGTATAGGACATACCAACGGTTTTCAAGCCTATACCAAAGGTTTATAACTATTGGTATAACCTTCTCTTCCGGTAGTGGGAAGTTTGAGAGGGGGGTATGTAGAGAGATTTGAGCTGGAGTAGTATCCATGTGCATCCCTACCTATGATGGGGTATTGGAACAAAAACTTGTGACAGAGAGCTTCCTATAAGAGGGGTTCCAGGTATTAGGGACGGGCAGTTGGCATCATAGGGCTGAGTCTTTTTTAAAAATCTAGGCTCTAGATATCTTGGTAGAGGAGACCATTCAATGAGAAGACTTAGGGGGGGTGTTTGTGTGTGTCCAAGATAGTGAAGAGAACAAAAGAATATGGAGGAGGGACAATGTTATGGTTTTGATGGGTATGGTCCCATGGCCCAGGACTGCACGATAAGGCATACCGAGCATCCCAGGCAGGCAGTAGACGAATCACCAAGGGAGAGGTAGCAACGTGACCAGAGGTCTCCCGAGAGGGGACAAGGAGGTCCCTAGGGAGGCGAAGCCGACAAAGGGGTGTGAGGAGCTGCATGTTGGGGAAGCTGATATGATGTACTCCCACCACCACCACTAGGCGGCCCACATCAGGCTCAAGGAGCTAGCGTTTGGGGTCGCAGACAGCTGCAGGCTATGGACGTTCCTGATCTAGTGGCACATGGAATTATTTGAGGTATGATGTGTTTAATAAACTAATTCCTCAATACTAGTAGACACAGGTGCTAGCCACTCATTTATCACTCTACTCTTTTTTATGGAGCTATATCTCTCAGTAGAGACACTAACATAGCAGCTATGCCTTGAGGTTCTTATTGAGAATGCTTCCTTCAAATCCTCTATATGTTGATAGTGTGGGCTATCACAACTGAGGAGATACGTGTGTGTCCATACACATGTCGTCAACAGAAGAAACCCATATGAGGGTAGACCATCCCTTTGGACCATGTGCTTTTGTAGTATGGAAACATCCAGGAGTTTCCCTAGGAGTGGGACAGCATACTATATGCTCGGTATCCCACGTTATTTCCCTATATTTTCTTTTTGAGGACCAAAATCTTAAAAGAGGGAATGATTTAGAGACCAAGTTTTTTCCTAATAAGACATTGAAATATGTACAAGTATTATTTCAGAGCTAGGCGCTGAAATGATGTGAAATTATGAGGCCTGGTTTTCCCAGAATTAGTTTTAAAAAAATATTATGTGTTTTTATAATATGCATCTGTCGGAAAATGAGTATCTCTTAAAAGGTAGCTCGGATCAGAAAATTGTGGTCACATTTGGGTTCGGAACATGGTGTTTTCCCTATGTGCGACATAATATGAGTCAGCGTGGGACATTCAGACCTCTCCCTCGTTGAAGGTGTGTTAAATGGATGAATTAAATTATTAATTTATCCATTCAATTTCCCAAACCTGAATAAATCACGAACGGGGGATCATATTAGAAATCTGAGAAGAATGTTGTGTTCAGAACATAGGTTTTACCCTATGAATGGTATAACCTTTGTCGGCATCGAGAGTTCAGCTTATGTTCCATTGTAGATGAATAATTAAATAATTATTTAATTATTTAATTAATTATTTGATTAATATCATAAACCTAATTTGTGAGTATAAATTCATATTTTATTTTATTTCTCTTACAATTTTGTTTTCTCCAATGACGACAAACCATATTCCTCCCCTCTCCTCCGCGTTGACGAACAAAAAAAGACAAACGACTCAGATTCAGGCATATCGAAGCATGATGAGCACAACAGACCTTGACGAACACATTCTTCACCAACGATCGATCCAATAGCCATGTAGGACTCGTCATTGGTGTTTTAGGCATTTTATTAAATGATTGATCATATTGACCATTCTTTCATTGATCTGCACCCCCTTCACATGATGGAATGTTGAAATTAAATGTTTTATCAGTTGTTTCTAACCCAAATTTCACACTCTCCATCGGTTGGCCAAGAATGATCCCAGACATTTGTTCATGTTTAATTTATCACATTTTTCTTTGAATTCATCATCAAAAAATCCACATGGATCCCAGTTTGAAAATTACATGGAAAACCGACCATGATCGGGTGCCCGGATTCGAGTCGGATTGACGAAACGACGACGAAATCACGAGCGAAGTATGGAGATTCCTAGATCGTCACACGAGGATTGCAGATTTGTGATAATTGTTTTGCTTCTACTTGAAATAGGGATTCCCTGGCTCACTAAAGGTGTAGCAGTGTGCAGTTCAGGCGACGTTGGTGCGGCAGAGCAAGACGACAATCCGGCATGGCTCTAGGTCGTCCGACGACGAGTAGGATGGCGGCCAGACGGTGGTCCGGTGAGGGAGTCAGGCGGAAGCCGGTCAAGGTCACGGTAGCAGTCTCTGGTGCAGCGACCTGTGGAGACCAGGTAGGGGCGGCAGACCGTGATGGCGTGATGACCTGGCGGAGAGGTAGGTAGCGGCACTAGGAAGCGGTGCGGGCAGGCGGTGCAGCGAGGGCTAGGTGTGATGCGGTTTGGGAAGGACGGTTAGGGGCATGGCTAGAGGCGGCGGTAAACCTTACAGAAAAGGGGGATAATTAAATTAAAATGAAAAAAATGAAAAAATGAAAAAAATAATATTAATAATATAATAATTATTATTTTTAAAACCCCATAACACCAATTTGGGGAGCCGGATTCACATGCCATCAGCGGCAACATGACCCTGGTTGCAATATCATTATTTCAAGAATGTTTCGGGAAATTTTACGAACTTGGGACCTGGCTCCCTGAAATTCTAGGAAATAAAAGATGTAATATTATTATTAAATTTTCGACATACCATAACACATGCATACTATGTGCGATGGACGTGCCGTCTATGACAGCACAATTAAGTTTTCAATACAGTCTTTTCAAGACTGATATGGGTTCTTTCGTTGAGTTATGGATTGGGTCCCTAAAATGTCCACATAATAATAATATTTTGTTCTTATTAAAGCATTGACCCTCCATAATTTCAGCATGCTACGTCCAATCGATGTGCCATCATCGTTATTGTGATCCAGATATCAAAGGGAATACTTGGACACCAATTTTGAATATTTATGTTGAGGTCGAAGGATGGGCCCCATGAGGCTTGGTTGAGGCTTGGTTCACACTTGTTGTATTGAAACACATCTTTTTTCATAGGGTATCCGTTTAGGATGAATGAGAACTCCATCTCATGTGTTTTTTCATGAAGATCACAATGGCTCAATTCATATATTTTGTTTCATAACCGAGGCATGGGCCCCACAAGACGCCTCTTGAGTGTATTACGGTGACATACAACTTTTCCATTAGATGTATGTTTGGGATAAATATATAGTCAATATTGCATGTTTTTCTGCAGGGATCACAACAGTGTGATCCGTTTGAATGTGAAAAGCCTTATCCATGATATCATTCAAGGTGGCAACATGAAATAAATATAGATGGAAGATCCTTTTGACGTGTTTGAAGAGAACCCACAGCTTGGGTCAGTTTAGACCCTTGTGGGAGTGGATATGATGTATGAAGAGATATGTTCAAATGTTCTGGGTGTGATGCCTTTTCAGGGTGGTGCCCAATGACTACAGTGATTCCTTTCAGAGAGTTGCAATCATGCAGTGATGATCAGAGTTCCTCAATGATTTTCTGAGATGAACCTTCTAGTAAGGATAGCCAGAGCAGATCTGGGATTACCATCCAGCTAGTATTGGATGTGGCATTCCCCAACGAAAGTACGGGGGTTACCCTCTAGCCGGGCTGGGAAATTACGTTCCCCGATGACAGTACCATGTTTAGCCTCCATCTAGACTGGACAATGGAATTCCCTGATGATAGTACCATTCTCACCATCCAGCTGGGCTGGGTAGTGGCCTTCCACGACAAGAGTGCCAAGCTTACCCACTACCAGGGCTGGCAGTGGCCTTCCCTGACGATTGTGCTGAGTTCTAATACAGTGGGGCTAGGAAGTGGTGTCCCATGATGACTAACAAATCAAGACCCTTGACAATGCAACACAGTGATGAAGAGCAGTTTTTCTTCCCTATGTACTCATGAAAAATAGGGATGCATTCCCCTCTAAGAGGCATCCTTGTGATTTAACCCAAAACTATGTAGCTGAGCCAGTGCCTCCCAAAGTGGATAATATCGAGATGTGGTGACTTGAGCTCCTTTTAATTTTTCCTCAGGATAGTTGCAATGAGATGTGGTACATTGTAGATGGTTTTTACCTTGGTAGTAATGGCTACTTGCTTTCTTGGGATAAGCTGTGTGATGGAGATCCCCTTACTCCCTCATTTGGATTTCCTTGAATGAGCATATCTATTGTTGGGTGTAGCTACACAATTTTTTCTGTACCTTATTCCCACACTATTTATTTCCTATTGTATCTCTTTCTGTTTCCCCCTTCACCTTTTAGGCATGTCCTACAGGGTTTGTATATATTCTCTCCTTCATGGGCTTCGCCCAACACATGTCGTGTATTTTTCCGATGACGGCCATGTCGAATGTGATTTCAGTGGAGCATAGGTATACATACTATGTGGACTACATACGGTGGTCAGAGTTGGGATACATGGGTAGGGCTCTCTCACCTATTACACTTTCTCAGTTTCATTCAGGTTGGGACATGATTTCTGTTTCGTTGTATGTTTTCCCCTTTTACTTTTCAGTATACACTTTCGTACTCTTTTTATCGTCTAGAAGATCATTCATGTTTATTTTATTTAGGAATTTTCATCTTTTATTACTTTTCCATCTACAATTTTGCAATAATTTTGATGTCTTTGTTTTTACAGTAGTTTATGAAATGGCCTCCATGAGTTGTTATGCATTTGGCACAATTCTCCAACCTCTAGCCTATTGAGGTAGGCTCAGGGATATTGCCACTCGATCTCGGCTAGGGTTGGGTCATGAAACATTCTCACTATATAGGAAACATCATGTCTAGTACACATCTTGATAAAAACGATCAAACTTATCCCAGATGTGTATAGGAACTTACTTATTCTATCTTTCTCATGTTGTGTCTGGGGACACATTTCATGGAAATATGTAAACCATTTGACACTAGAACCAATCCCCGGTTAGATTTTTTCATACTAAATCTCTTTAATATATAGTCAATATATTTTCTTTTACTCAGTACGAGTAGACTCATGGATCTATCACCAATGTTCTTGATCCCTAGAATGTAGGCTACATCACATATGTCCTTAACAAAGAAACACTTGTTTAACCAGTCATTAAGGGATTATGACACTAGTATATTGTTTCCAACAAGTATTATGTAATCAATGTATACTACTAGGATAATGAAAAAATTACCACTAATCCTCTTGAAAATACATGGCTCACATTCAATCTTAATGAAGCAAAATTATTTTATGGATTCATCGATTCAAATGATCCATGGCCTAGATTCCATCATCAATCCATAACTTGATCTCTATAACATAAAAATCCATTTTTAATCACCTAGATACAAAAAACCTTCAATTTGTCTCATATAGACATTTTGATTAAGGTTCCCATTAAGTAATGATGTTTTCACGTCCATTTATCAAATATCTATGTTATGGTAAGCTGTTACTGAAAGTAGAACTCTAATGGATTTAAAAATGGGAACTAGTGAAAAGGATTAATAATAGTCAATTCCATTATTTTGTTCAAACACTTTAGACCCTATCCTTGATTTATTGGTATTTACTTTACCTTACACGTATAGTTTTCTCTTGAATAACAATTTTTATATAATAGGATTTGCATCAACTAGAACATCGACTAGGACCCTGAACTGGTTTTGATACATGGAATCCAATTTAGAATTGATTACTTATTACCATCATATAAATTATAAGATCCCTAATACCTCCTTGTAGGAGAGATTTTCATAATTGTTAATTAATAACAAGTCACCATCTTTGGTGAGTAGAAAACCTTATATATCTAGTTCTCTTATATCTCCTATTCTCCAATGTAGTACTTTTTTCAAAAAATACATCCTCATGGAGGCCTACGAAATCTATTCATGTACCAACTCTGGTGTGTCTTGAGAATAAACTTTATCATAGACAATCATTCTCCCTCTATACCTATTCAGTATGTTCTCCCTCTCAATAATGAAAACATGAATGGAAACAATCTCTTTATTTTATAAGGGGTTGTGTAGTTAATATCCATTTGTTTACTTGGAATACCCAATAAAGATAAACATTATACCCTAGTGTGGTAGTTTGTTTTCTGATAAGTTCCTAATAAAGGCATCACAATCTCATTCACATGTATGTGAAAAACATGTTTCCTTCCACTACATAACCGAATTTTAATTCCATTTGATGCTTTAGTTGGTACTCGTATTAATGTGTTTGATAAATTCTATAATGCATATCACCAAAAGGATAATTAAATATATGTATTACTCGTCATTGACCTTACCATGTATGAAAATGTATGGTTCCTACTTTCACTAACACAATTTTATTATGGTTTGTAAGTGGTGTGAGTTGATATAGAATCCTAAACTCCTATAAAGAGATGATGAACTACTGGTTAAGATATTCACCACCTCAATATGATTAAATCAAATTTATCTTATATGAACGTTTATTCTATTCTTCATTTTTTAATTCCTTGAAATTGTCAAACTACTCTAATTATACATCATCAAATAGATATATCCATATTCTCTCAAGTCATTAGTAAAAGTTATGGTGTAAGAATATCCAGCTTTATATTCTATTGGAAATGGTCCACACACATCAGTGTGTACCAATCCTAGAATCTCTATGGAACATTCACCATATCCACCAAATGGTTGCTTTATAATTTTTCCTTGTAAACAATAATGACATCTTTTAAGTGTTTTTATCACAAAAGAGTCTTAAAACCCATATTGACATAGCTTTTTTAAACACTTCTCATTTACATGACCAGGATAGTGCTTCCATATAAGACTGTTATATGATTCATGTGAACATAATTAATTATTGATTTCCTATAATATTTTTTCATAGTTTTTTTGCATTAATATGGTTATTTAAATGTTCTATAACACCTCATATGTTTTCCTCATAATAGAAAAAAACATTTATTTCCAAATTTGAAAATAAACCCATATGTATCTAGTGATGATATAGAAATTATGTTCCTAGTAACTCTGTACATAATAAAAATCTTTTAAAACTAATATCATTCATAATGGTAATAAAAGGTGGTATTCATTAATGGCTAGGAATCTAGCCTTGCTCCATTGGTTTCTATAAGATCCATCTCTCCTTTATAAATTGTTCGAAATATACATGGTTAATGAATTTGGATATAGATGTGATCAACACATGATGTATATAATACTGAATGTCTAGATAATGAAATATGAAACTCAATAATGAACACAACATTAGAATTTCCTTGTTGCTGGGAGTATTTCCTCTCCCAGTGGCCTGAATTTCCAAATGAAAAACATACTTCCTCATTTCATTTCTCTTCTTCTAGATCTTTCTCTACCCAGATGGATGGTTCCTAGAAGATTTAGATTTTCTACACATATTAGTACCATTTCCATGTTATTCCTTTTATTATTCACTATAATAAATATTATTTTATCATTCCCCATGTCCTTATATAATAGGACAATCAATATATAAGATTTGTTGAGATAATCTTCTCATTATTAGTGACATTGTAACTAATATAAAACTGTAGAAGGACTTGTTAGGTGATTAACGTGTGAGATATGTATGAAAATAATCTATTAATTTAATCCCTAAGATGTATAAAAAATAATTTTAGCTAATGATCTGGACTAAATGAGGCCCACCTGGTGATGATTCTCCAAGGTTTGGGGTGAAAAATTCATTGGAGCTCTCATATATCTATTGTATCCCCTTATCTTGATAGATATCTTTATCGTACGATATCATTCTATATATGTATCCATGTCCTAATATTGTTTCAAAAGTTAATTGGACATGGATTATAAAATGAATAAATGAACATATATCGCATCATTCAAATTTTTTTCATAGAGAGGTTGATATTCAGCACTTGCCTCATTTCTAGGTGTAACTTGAAAAGGTACTTCCAGTACATAAAATTTTATTTCATGGTGACATATAACACATAAGAAATTTTTACACTCATGGAAATTTTTACCAGTGAGAAGGATATCCTTCTCATGTATGGATCAGAGTGATAAGTGTGAAGTTATTTTAAATATATTTATGAATATAGTATTATCATAATTTTATTACTCTAACTAATAAAATTTATAAAATTAAATTTTTATATAAATTTAATAGTCTCCCACTATTTTTTAAAATCCAAATTTCCCTCACTATTGGCTTCAAAACATCCTTTTTCTTGTAAATACTAGTGGAAAGGATCTATATTCCCCTAATCATTACCCCAACATTTCTCGGTCATAAAACCTGAATGGTTTTTGGTAGGAAATCCAAATACCAACTGTATTAACTCATAGAACCTTGATCTGCTGAGTAGACTCCCCAATCCTAAAATCCTTAATTGGATTTCACCAAAAATTGCCTCTCAGTTACACTAATTGTTAATTCTATAATCAACCATTGATTTGAACTATATTATGTCAACCCAAATCATCAATTTTTAATTCCCCGATAATTGAAAGCACCCAAGCATTGGATTATCATGTACTTAGAACTATGGTTTCATTTTACCTAAAGTAGTGGAAGGATATACAGACATAATATATATAATTCAGTTATTTAATCCATTATGCATAAACTTCCAATTATTATCTTTATGACATACTTGTTAATATTATGTGTATTTACATAAGTTATTAAACATGTCTAATATAATATTTTCACATAAACTAATATATTTTTGTTATATCTTGAATTCTTCTTAATTCATTAATTATCTGATCACGATGAAATTATCCTTAATGAAATTACTATGAAACCTAGTATAAGGAAAATAATAATGTTATACGATCATGATCTGTACTAATGGTTAGTTTTTTCAGCTATTGAAAAACTAACCATTGAACTAGAGGAAGACCACCCTTAACCGACTAGGGTTCATGTTACAACATTCAAAATATATATCTATCTGTGTCCTTGTATTAGTTTCACCTCAACTCCGAATATGAATGGCCTCCACTAGATTGGGAGCTTCATCCATTATATCTGCTTTTACTCACAGGCTGGTAAGGGAAAAATGATTTACAAAAAAGAAACCATGGGAACAAAGTTCTTTATATTATATGAGAAGAGAAGCCATGAAAACCAAAAATATAATTTAATAATAAATTAAATGAAACCAATGACATAGAATGGTCTAGTATATTCTCATGATCCTCCACATGGATGAAACAAATTTCTCATTTAATAAAACTAGCATTCAATTCAATATCATTATTATATATTATAAATTTTTCTCAATTTAATTAACATCTATCTTCAATTAATAAAATAGTTTAATTAAATTAACATCCAAATTTTCTTACGATTCGCATCCATTATAATTTTAATCAATTTAAATAAAATTATTTGTATTTAATTGTGCACATAAATGTACCTTAGAGGAAACATGGTGGATACCCATCTGATTGAACCCAATAATTCTTATACTCATATAATATTTACTCTTATATCATATGGAGTAAAATAATTATCACATACTTTCATTGTAACACCCCATGCTTCCACGGTATGCTCTCTTTGAATATACAATAGCTTGTGTCGTACGCAACTTCAAGTTCAAACACACCACAACTAATCAAACTAGCCATTATGAATAGTAATACCCACTTTTTAAATATTGATAAATTTTATCTTTCAAAATGGACTTAATTTTTGGACTTGGAATATCGAAATTAGATTAGGGTGGATTTTTGGTAATTTTTGGAAAATGTTCAATTTTTGATGAATAGTGAAAAACATTGCGTTATTGTTTTAAACAGACGTTTTATTTAAATAATTATTTATTTTATTTAAATTTATTTTAGGTCAAAATAGATAAATAATACCTATATAATTTCAATGTAATTCATTGGAGTCATTTTATAATAAGTTTAGATATATAAGATTTTATTTAAGTTTTTATCGTCTTTTACTCACCTTTTAAGAGCATTTGCAAATTTGCGTAAAACATAATTTTACTGCTTCTATGAGTTGAATTTAAAAAATCTGGGAGACAAAATTGATATTAGTAAGTAAAATAGGGTTCAATAACATGAAAATAATTTTTTGTGAATAGTAACTTTTAACTTTTATTTACCACGGTTAAAAGTAAATAGGGTAATTAAAGGTAAAAATGATATTATAATTACCTGAAAACATGTCTTAATTCTTTTGGATAAGTTTAATTCGACCAAAAAAAACTTTATAAATAAAATATGATCCCTTTTGTTCCACTTGTGTTAGATTATGACATTTATTATTATTTTATTTAAAGAATAGTTAAAAGTGTTACATTCAAATTTTAATAACTAAACCATTTTTTATTTAGTGTTACAAACAATATAAAATAGTCTATAAATATTCATTAGAAAGATAAAATGATTTCCTACATAATTTTATTTTATTTCTAAATTTTAGACATTAAATAATTTAATTTATTTATGACACAATGATGATGCAGTAATTACCTTATTAATGAAATATTAAAATAATTGATATTATAAATATCCAAATAAAAGTAAATTGAGACATTTTGTGAATTACACTAATTTAATAGGTTAATATGACTTTTTATGGTTGTTTGAATAAATTTTCTTCAATGTGATAAAGTTTTTATAGCCTTTAAAAAAATAAAATACTAAATAGTGTCAAAATTGACATAATTCAGTTTTTAAAACAAATACAATATTATTAATTGATATAATATTCCAAAAAATATAATTTTTGTCCAAAGGACTTATATAAGGTTATATATATTAATAATTAACCACTTGGGGTTCTCTTGGTAGTTTATATTATGTTTATTAACCATATAATATAAAAATACAAATAGACATGGTAAATGTTAAACTATTTAACTAAGAGTTAAATCTAAAAGATAAGGTTAATATGGTGACCTAAACCTATCTAAAACATATGTTTTGAGAGGTTTTCGACCCATACCAAACTTAGTCTCTAAATAAATTATTTTGGAGATATTAGAAACCTAAAATGATTTTATTATAATATAATATTTCATGCTTTTCCTAAAGTGACCCTCACCCTCTTATAAAAGGGAACTTCCCCTTTTCTCAAAATCACACCTGCAAAGCCATTTGGCTCAGCCAAAACCTGCCAAAATATCCTCCCAACTACCCTCCCTTATACCTATAGGAATTACATTGATCACAAATCCAACCTAATGATCCCTTTTGATCAACTTCAAAGGAAACACCCAAAGAAGAGGTAATAATTTCACTACCCTCTTTCGAGTTCTTTTATGCTTCAACTTCTTCTTTCACTGTTGTTTCCATTATAAAATAATAAATCCAGTATATTCTACATACTGTGATATTATTATAAAATTTGAATAACCATATTCATTATTCTATCCATCATATGAATGACATAGTCACCATACGTGCGTACGTACGACTTACCATCTCCACATCGTGTTGTAGTTGTTATTCAATACATAATTATTTGGATGGGTATAATAATGATGTATAATTTATGTAAATAAAAAAATATTACACTTTAATGATTCTTTATACATAATATTCCATCTATTTACAAATGATTTTAAATCAAAATAATGATATTGTCGCTCGTGTTTACGTACAGATTACCATCTCTACGAACGCGATGATATTAATTTTCCCATTGTAACCATTCAAGAATAATTTTCATTAGATGATTAAAAATAATGTTTAAAGAACTTAATATCATTCCAGATATGAATCAAAAATATCTTATCCATAAAAAAACTTCTTACGTAACCAATCATATAAATGAAAATGAATCAGTTAACACCTAAAACGATGATACTACTAAAATATTATTAACAAAGAAATATCAGAGGATCATATATGATATCATATTTATGTTTATAATTCTTGTATAATTTAATAACAATTTTTTAACTATTATACAGGATGTTAACATACCATCAACTAAGGAAAAGTACAAGTTAATGGTTAATTTCACTATCTCTTTACTTATTTGAGGTTGTTTATATGTAAGTAATCTACTGGGACTTCTTTATCAACCACATCCATGTTTCTTAAAAATGAATTTCAAAACATCTTTACTATTTCATATAATATGGGTTAAAGTCATTTATACCCTTATTTTACCTTATAGGTTTTTAAAGGAATCGTTATGTCATTTTCCAAACAAGGTACTCCATGACCTTTTCGACAAAATTAAGGTAAGAATGTATTTTTTTTAAACTTATATGCCGGGTGCGGTTATTCTCTGATGTTATTACACCTTTGATGCTTCCCTTAAAAGATATAATAATATTTTAAAAATAAATGTTTTCTTTTATAATTATGTTACTTTTAAATGATTTCAAAAAGAAAGAGATTTTTCTCTCAAATAGTTTTGATTTCATCTATGTCAACATCCTTTGATGGATTTTAAACTTGTTTGAAGTTGATTCATTGTGATACAAATCTTCCATATTGTATTGAAGTTTTTGGGATATGTTTTACTGTGGATGTGTCATTTTTATACCATTCATGGTTTATGGATAAATTATTTACATTTCGTATGCTAGTTTTAATACTAATGTTTATGTTATGTTTAAACTTTTTCATATGAGGAATGCATTGAACTTAGTAAGTGACGGGTGGATCCCGCTATAGCTCCTCGATGCATTGGTAGGTCTCATGAGACAATCTAGTGTCTTCGAACAAGGCCTTGAGAAAATATTATTTGTTGTATTGGCACAAGGCCTTGACCATGTGGTCATGATGTCTGACATTATGCATTCTATCATTATGAAATTGGCTATTGAAATTGCATGTGATTATTCGTCTAGTAGAATATCCATATGAATAATTAAATGACATTATTTGATTTATCATTTCCATATTATGCTGATTTTTATGTTTAAAATGCTTATGTTTTAGTCTTATACATTGCCTTAAAATGTTTATACTTATTTATGAATTTTTCTGCTATATTGTTATCCTTACTGAGAATCTGAGCTCACCACTTTCTATGTATTATTTTTCCCAAGATGTGAAGAGTTATATTATGACTGACTTGAAGGGATATTATATGGGATATGATTGTGTTTAATTATTTTTTTTGTTTTTCATTATATAATTTAATTTCAAACTTATGAATGTATCTAGTACTTACATGGCTAATAAACTGATTGGTCTTTCTGGATTTGATCCCTTGTGATCATGAAAATGTTATTTAATAATGCACTGACTCTGGGTAACTGGGTTCGGGGCATTACAGTTGGTATCAGAGGAAGATTAGTACTAACCTTGGAAGCTAGATTAAAAAAATCTGATTAGAGAACATTACCCTAAGATAGACAATGAGGATTATTATAGAATAACTTCTTAGAATTTTGGTAATGTAGAGATTTTGTGCATTTTCCAAGAAATACATCCATGTCTATATACGAGGAGGTAGAGGTGGCTCAGTCATAGATTTACCTAGGAGTGAAAACATAGACAAAGAGTTTCGGGCTTGACCCAGGGTATCCTGGTACACGACAACGGGTCTTGCTGCACTCTTGGTTATGACACTCCTAAGAGATATGATTAGGATAATTCACATTTTATTTTCAAACCATTATAAAATATTTATGAGTATATACATTCTAAAAGAAAACGTGTTTATGATTATGGATTATATCCATAAACTCTTCAATTTATGTAAAGTGTTTTACAAGTTTGGAATTATTTATTGCGATTCATAAACTAATCGAGTGTATGACATTTTTTATAAATGGCACCTAGTGGAAGGAATGGAAACTATATCAACACACGTAATCCATGTTGGGATTTCCCTCCTACTCAAGATAATTATAGTGGAGGTGGTGATGCAACTGGTGCGGATCAGTTTATCACCATACTGGGACAAATCACTCATGTTATGAATAATAACCTTACCCATATAGAGCCCCTTGATCTACAACGTGGAGGGTCAATGTTAGACCGTTTCATGAATAAAAAACACCAACATTCAATGGGATTACAAATCCATTGGTAGCTAAGCAATGGATAAGTTTCTTAGAGAAAATATTTCATGATTTGGGGAGAAGAGAAAGGGAAAAATGTCGTGGTAGTTTATCACCTCATGGGAGATGCAGATCAATGGTGGTCATTAATCCAAAAAAAAGGAAGATGAAGAAGTATCAAACATGAAATATAGATAGTTTAAAGAAATTTTCTTAGAAAAATAATTTCCTCGTGACCATCGAGTAGATATGGAAAGACAATTTTTGAGTCTGAGGTAAAAGGAGGATGAGAATGTCGCAAAGTATGAGGATAACTTTACAAGGTTAGCAAGGCTTGCAACATATTATATATGTAACACAAGGAGTAATATTGATTGGTTATTTTAGGGGTTAAAAACATTTCTCTATCGACCATTAGCCTCATAATCCTTCTCATCGTATGAAGAAATTTTCTTATACGCTATCAAGATAGAAAAAGTATTCTCTATGTCTTACAACTTTAAAGTAAAGAAAGAGAAAAAGAGATCTTCTGACCACTCTGGAATTTGAAATAAAGGTAAGAAGGGAAAAGTTTAATATCCATCATGAGGTAAATGTGGGAAGAAGCACCCTAGTACTTTCCTGAAGGGAATGAGAGTCTGTTACAAGTGTGGTGAAAAAGGACACCATGCTCGTGATTGCAAGGGGATGAAAGAGGTTGTTAATGTTGAATGATAAAATTGTAGAGGAAAGGGTCATTATTCAAATGAATTTCCTATGATCCAAATAAACTTACCTCAGAAAAGGTCAAGGGAACAAGTCCATGCTTATGTGATCACTACTGTTGAGGTTGATGCTCCAAAAGACTTGGTGGAAGGTAATTTAATGGTTTCCTCATGTTTATCCAATGCTTTATTTGATTCTGGATCATCACATTGTTTCATATCTTCCCAATTTCCTAAGAAAAATAGATATTTCCAATTTTATTTAACAAGGGAGTTGTTAGTCAAAATCCCTAAGGGAAGTATCATTGCATTAAATTTTTGTGAATCAGTTTCCATTAAGGCATATCAACGTTATTTATCTATTTATCTCATCGTCATAACCATGATTGAATTTGATATAATCCTTAGTATGGATTTTCTTTCGGACCAAGATGCGAAAAATTATTGTAAGAAGAAGGAGGTTACAAATTTTAATGATGATGTTAAATAAAACCTTATATTTAAAGTAGCAAAGTCGCCATCTGATTCTTATCTAGACCCATCCCCAATAGCTCAACAAAATTCAATTATTAGGGAGGAAGAGAATGAAATAACCATGAGTGAGGAAAAGAATGTTCAAATAGAGGATGTACCTATTGTGGAAGAATATTTTGATGTTTTTCCAGAGTATTTACCTGAACATCCTCCTGAATGAGAAATTGGGTTTTCCAGTGATTTAATTACAGGTTCAAATCCCATATCAAATACCACATATAGAATGGCCACTGTGGAATTAGTGGAACTAAAAAAACAACTAGAATAATTGAGTAATAAGTGATTTATTCACCCTAGTGTTTCTCTATGGGGATCTCCTGTTCTTTTTGTTATGAAGAAAGATGGATCTATGAGATTTTGCATTGACTACAAGGAGATCAATGCTATAATAATAAAAAACATGTATCCCCTACCTTGAATTGATGATTTATTCGACAAAATTCATGGAGTGCAATATTTTTTAAATATTGACCTTCGATCTGGATATCATCAGTTGTGCGTGAAGAAGGAAGACATTCCAAAGACATCATTTTGAACCAGGTATGAGAATTATGAGTTTATAGTAATGCATTTTGGACTAACTAATGCTCCCTCTGTTTTCATGGATCTAATGAATAGAGTTTTCATGGAATATCATGATGACTTTGTAGTGGTATTTATTGATAATATTTTGGTATACTCCAAAATCTACGAAGATCATGAAAATAACATGCACCTTATTCTAAAGACTCTTAGAAGAAATGAATTATATGGAATGTTTATAAAGTGTGAATTTTGGATTTATGAGATTTCTTTTCTTGGCCATATTGTCTCTAATGATGGAATCTATGTTGATCCTTTTAAGAAAAGAGCAATACAAGAATGGCCACCATTGACGAGTATAACTGAGGTATGCGGTTTTATTAGTTTATCAGGTTATTATTAGCACTTCATCCAAAAAAATTTCTGATTGGAAAACCCATTAACCAAGATCACATGTAAAGTGGTTAAATTTGTTTGGATGAAATAGTGTGAAGAATGTTTTGAAGAATTGAAGGGAATATTAGTCAATGCTCCTATATTGAATCTACCATCAGGGAATGATGGGTTTTTTATTTATAGTGATTCTTAAATGAAATGAATTGGTTGGGTCCTTATGCAGAATGATAGATTTATTTTCTACAAAACACAACAACTAAAAATTCATGAACAAAACTATCCTATTAATGATCTTGAGTTAGAAACTGTAATCTTTTCTCTGAAAATATGGAGAAAATTTCTCTATGCTGAAAAATGTGAGATTTATATTGATCACAAGAGTTTGAAGTATATTTTCTCAGAGAAAGAACCCAACATGGGGAAAATACAATCGATTGAACTAATCAAATATTATTATTTCACTATACACTACCACCTAGGGAAGGAAAATAAGGTGGAAGATGATTTGAGTAGAAAGGATCATAATGCTTTGAACAAGATGAAAGTTTAAAGGGATCCTATATACATGGATCTAGTAAAGATGTATATGGGAATAACCATGGAAGGTTAAACATCAATGCTTTTTCAAATGGTCACTAAACCATCTTTACTAGAAAATAAAAAAAGTTCTCAAACTGATGATGAGAAATTTCAATAGAAGATTAATGCTATTAATGATGGGAGATTGAGTGACTTCATATATGAAGATGCAATTTTGAAATTTGGGAAGAGAAATTGTGTTTATAACATACCTGATCTAAAAAGGGAATTGTTAGATAATGCTCATAGCTCCAATTTTTCTATACACCTTGGGAGCACCAAGATGTATAGAGATTTGAATGAACATTTTTGGTGGGTCATCATGAAGAGAGAAATTGCTAATTTTGTGTTGAGATGAATGGTTTATCAATAAATGAATGTTGGAAGACAACATCATAGAGGAGTCATGAAACCTCTTCCCATACCCGAGTTTAAATTGGAAGATATTACGATGGAATTTTTCATCGTACTACCAATGAATTATAAAATAAATGATTCAATATGGGTCAATTTTTTATTATCTTACCAAGTCAGCGCATTTTCTTGCTATAAGATAAGATTTACCACTTGAACATTTAGCAAGACTATATATTAATGAAGTGGTAAGACTTCATGGAGTACCACTATCAATTGTTTCTGATCATGATCCCCATTTTACATCATGATTCTGGAAAAGTCTTCAGAATGCCCTGGATACTGATCTTCGTTTAAGCACTGCCTACCACTCTCAAACTAATGGACAATCAAAACGGATTATTCAAACCTTATAAGAAATTTTGAGATCTTTCTCACCTGACTTTCAAGGTATGTGGGATCAATATTTACCTCAGGTAGAATTTTCCTATAACAATAGCTTCAATTAAAGTATTCAGATGGCACCATATGAAGCGTTATATGGAAAGAGATGTCGCACACCAACTTGTAGGGATGATGTTGGTGAAAGAAAACTCGTAGGCTGAGAAATTGTTGAGGAAACGATGGAAAATGTGAAGGTTATCCAAACCCACATAAAAGCAGCTCAAATTAGAAAAAAGAGCTATGCCAATAACCAAATGTAGGATTTGGAATTTCAGGTATGAGATCATGTTTTCTTAAAGGTGTCTCCATGAAAGGGGGTTATAAAACTTGGTAAGAAGGGTAAATTAAGTCCCATGTACATCAGACCTTTCGAAATTATAGAACAAATTAGGGTTGTAGCTTACTGTTTGGCATTGCTGCCAAGTCTCTCCAAAGTTCATGATGTGTTCCATGTATCACTATTGAGAAAATACATTCCTTACCCAATGCATGTACTCACCTATGATGAAATAGAACTGTAACCTGATCTGTCTTATTGTGAAGAGCCTGTCAAGATTCTGTATACTAGAGAACATTTGTTGACAAACCAGACGACTCGTCTGGAAAAAGTTCTATGGAGAAACCATAAGATGGAAGAGGTGATGTGGGAACCTCAGGAACTTGTGACGAAGAACCACTTGAGTCTTTTTATGTGTGATATTCTAGAAATTTCAAGGACAAAATTATTGGAAAGATGGAATAATGTAACACCCCATGCTTCCATGGTATGCTTCTCTTTGAATAATACAATAGCATGTGTTGTATGCAACTTTGAGTTCAAACACACCACAACCAATCAAACTAACAGTTATGAATAGTAATACCAACTTTTTTAAATTTTTAAATTTTAACTTTCAAAATGGACTTCATTTTTGTATTCGGAATATCAAAATTAGTTTAGATTGAATTTTTGGTATTTTTTCTGAAAACTTTCAATTTTTGATGAAAAATGAATAACACTGCATTATTGTTTAAAACCAAATTTTTATTTAAATAACTATTTACTTTATTTAAATTTATTTTAGGTCAAAATAGATACATAATACCTATATAAGTTCAATGTAATTCATTGGAGTCATTTTATAATATGTTTAGATATATAAAATTTTATTGAACTTTTTATCGTCTTTTACCCACCTTCTAGGAGCATTTGAAAATTTACATAAAACATAATTTTACCACTTCAATGAGTTGACTTTCAAAAATCCAAGAGACACGATTTATATCAGTAAGTAAAATTTGGTTCAATAAGATGGTTTTTTTGGTGAATAGTAACATTTAAATTTTTTTAAGCACGATTAAAAGTAAATAGGATAATTAAAGGTAAAAATGATATTTTAATTACCCTAAAACATGTCCTAATTCTATTTGATAACTTTAATTAGACAAAAAAACTTATTAATAAAATATGATCCCCTTTGGTCAACTTGGATAAGATTAGGAAATTTATTATTATTTTATTTAAAGAAGAGTTAAAAGTGTAAAATTTAATGTTTAATAAATAAACCATTTTTAATATAGTGTTACACACAATATAAATTCGACTCTAAATATTCATTATAAAGGTAAACATATTTTCTACATAATGGTATTTTATTTATAAATTTTAGACATTACATAATTTAATTTATTTATGACACAATGATGATGCAGTAATTACCTTATTAATGAAATATTAAAATAATTGATATTATAAATATCCTAATAAATGTAAATTGAGACATCTGGTAAATTAAAATAATTTTAAAGGATTATATGACAAGTTAGGGTTTATTAAATAAATTTTATTCGAAGTGATAAAGTTTTTATGGATTTCAAAAAATTAAATACTTAATAGTGTCAAAATTCACATTATTGATTTTTTAAAACAAATACTATATTATTAATTGATATAATATTCCTAAAAATATAATGTTCGGACCAAGGACATATATAAGGTTATATATATTAATAATGAACCATTTGGGTTTCTCTTGGTAGTTAATAGTAAGTTTATTAACCATATAATATAAAAATACAAAGAGACATGGTAAATGTAAAACTATTTAAGTAAGAGTTAAATCTAAAAGATAAGGTTAATATGGTGACCTAAACCTATCTAGAACCCATTGGTTGAGATTTTTTCGACCCATCCCCACCTTAGACTCTAAATAAATCATTTTTGAGCCATTATGAACTGAAAATGATTTTATTATTAAATAATATTTCAAGTTTTTCATAAAGTGACTGTCACCCTCTAATAAAAGGGAATTTATCCTTCTCTCCAAATCACATCTCCAAAGCCATTTTTCTCGGCACACCCCTATAAAAATATACTCTAAAATACCCTCTCTTGTACCTAGAGGCCTTAAATGGATCAAAAAGCCATCCTAAAGATCCCTTTTGATCAACTCAAAAGGAAACACCTGAAGAAGAGGTAATAATTTCACCATCCTCTTTCAATTTATTTTTTATTCCACTTCCTATTTCTTTGTTGTTTACATTATAATATAATAACTCTAGTATTTTTTACATAATATTATGTTATTACAAAAATGGTAAAACCATATTCATTGTTCTATCCATCATATGAATGACCATGTCCCCATACGTGCGTATGTATGGCTTACCGTCTCTACATCGTGGTGTAATTGTTATTTAATACATTATTATTTGGATGGGTATAATAATGATGTATAATTGATGTAAATAATAAATATAACATGTTAATTATTCCTTATACATGATATACCATCTATTTACATTTGATTTTAAATCAAAAGAATGATATTGTCGGTCGTGTGTACGTAAAGATTACCATCTCCACAAACGCGATGAGATTCATTTCCCCATAGTAACCATTCAAGAATAATTTTCCTTTGATGATTAAAAACAGTGTTTAAATATCTTAATATCATTATGAATATGAATCAAAAACATTCTATCCATAAAAAACATGTCTTATGTAACCATATATATAAAGGAAAACGAATTAGTTGACAACCGAAACGATGATACTACTGAAATTTTATTAACAATGCCATATAAGAGGATCATATATGATATCATATTTATGTATATACATATTGTATAATTTAATAACAATGTTTTAAATATTATATATGAGGTTAAAATACCATCAACTAAGGAAAAGTAGAAGTTAAGGGTTAATTTCACAATCTCTTTACTTATTTGAGGTTGTGTATATGTAAGTAATATACTAGGACTTCTTTATCATCCACATGCATGTTTCTTAAAAATGAATTTCAAAAAAAATTTACTATTTCATATAATATGGTTTAAAGTCATTTATACCCTTATTTTACCATATATGTTTTGAAATGAATCTTTCTGTCGTTTTCCAAACAAAGTACTTCATGACCTTTTCAAAAAAATTAAGGTAAGAATGTCTTTTTTTAACTTATACGGTGGGTGCAGTTATTCTCCACCATTATTTCTCTGTTGAAGATTCACTAACAAGCTTATAAGAATATTTTCGAAATAATTTTTTTCTTTTATAATTATTTTAATTTAAAATATTTCAAAAATAAAGAGATATTTCTCTCAAATAGTTTTGACTTCATCTATATAAACATACATTGATGGATTTTAAACTTATTTGAAGTTGATTTATTATGATACAAATCTTCCATATTTTATTGAATGTTTTGGGATATGTTTGACTGTGGATGTGTTATTTTTATACCATTCATGGTCTATGGATAAAGTATTGATATTTTGTATGCTTGTTTTAATATGAATTTTTATGTTATGTTTAAACATTTTCATATGAGGAATGCATTGGACTTAGTAAGTGATGGGTGGAGCCCACTATAATTCCTCAATGTATCGGTAGGTTTCATGAGACAAATTAGTGTCTTGGAACAATGCCTTGACTATGTGGTTATGAAGTCTTGCATTATGCATTCCATCATTATGAAATTTGATATTGATATTGCATGTGATTATTCGACTAGTAGAATATACATGTGAATAAGGAAATGGAATTATATGATCTATCATTGCCATATCATACTGAAGTCTATGTTTAAAAGGATTATGTTTTAGTCTTATAGATTGCCTTAAAATGTTTATGCTTATTTATAAAAGTTTCCACTATATTTTTATCCTTATTGAGCACCTGAGCTCACCCCTTCTATGTTTTATTTTTCTCAGGATGTGAAGAGGTATATTATGACTGACTTGCAGGGATAGTTTATGGGATATGATTGTGGTTAATGAAGACAATGTTTTTGTTTTTTTTTTTGAATTTATAATGTAATGTAAAACTTATGAATGTATCTAGTACTTACAAGGTTACAAAACTGATCGGTATTTCAGGATTTGATCCCTTGTGATCATGCCAATTTTATGTAATAATGCACCGACTCTGGGTAACTAGGGTCAGGGAGTTACATTCATGATGTGTACTATCACCATAAATATTTTTTTTATTATCAAAAAAATTTATATAAATCCTAAGAAACCATAAGTTCAAGCCCAAAAGTAAATTACCAAGCCATTAAAGTAAAATGATCAGCCTACCAGTTTTAGTCCCCTATATAATTTCAAGAGATAATGTTTACCTAAGTGTTTGGTTCCTTCGTTAGAAGATCTTAGAACTAAAAATTTAGATTTTCCCAAGACATCATGTACTAATCTATGATAATTTTCTCATTATTGAATCTTCGTATTAGAATATTGTCCTAATTATTAATCCAGTTGCACTGCAGCTTATTGTTAGGAACCCTTATAACCCTTCCCATTATTCTGTCAACCTCTTTAGTAGGAGAATTAATGTTTAGAACAGATTCAGCCACAACCTCTTCTGATCTCATAAAAATTTCCAAATCATGTTCAATCATATCATCAGGCCTCTGATACTAGCCAGCCACCATGGAGAGGTTGGGGACATTTTCTATCTATTTGTCCTTCATCATCTTCGTAGACATGGTCTCTATAGGTAAATATAAATAAGGGTAGTCTTTTATTTCATTATGGTTTCACCTCATACTTTTATATCTTTGTGGGTTTGTATTCCTACTACCATGATCCTCATACTATATGTCACCTTCAAAGGGGATATAACATTCATCACTGGACCTATTCCCAGGAAACTCCTACTAATCCATGGACATTTAGACCTGACCTGTAGAAACCTGGACCAAATCATCATAGGACAGAAGCTCAAAATGGTTACCCATCACATGAACCTACACCTGACTTTTCCTGAACAAGGTCTCACCCCCTTCAACTTGTTCTAGGGAATTATAACTTGTATAAATGGGATTCGTATGAGTCTCTTCTTAGCCACAATCACTGATATCATTCCTTAAGAACACCACCTAATCATATGAATTACCTGAGGGAGTTTTAGGACCTCCCTCATCCACTTTTAAAAGTTACTCTTCTATGATATTCCCGTTAACCCTAGTGGATGCCACACGCGGTGGGTACAAAACACTCTCAATTATCTCTACCTCCAACCATGTTTGCACGAGTGATGTTTTAATAGGAAGCCAATGGTTAGCCATATCCCTTCTTAATCATCTGAAGATATCTACAACTAGTGGATTACCTTCGTATGATCCACCTTGAACAACCTTGGTCGAGTTCAAATTATACTCCATACCCACATTCCCCTGACCAGATGAGCCATCAACCATGATCTTCTCAAGATTTCCACCAACACCCATGCTCAAGACCATCAGTTTATCAGTCATTCAAGACCCATGCCTATAGTCCACCATCGAGTGACCCATTATCTTGCAGGAAGAAAAATATTGAAAACAAAATTAATAAAATAATTTCTGTCTACATCAGAATTCTTCACCTACTGTTTACCTAACGAAATCAGTAGTCACTTTTGAAGCATCAATCTCTACAAAACATGAGGATTAACCAGATGTCAGACTTATTTGGTTCAGCTATTAGAACAAAAGTATCTTCCCACTAGGTTCCCAAGAATTCTAATAATTAAAGGATATTGAAATGAGATAGTGAGATTAGGTATTCTCACCCAAATCGCTAATGGAGGTGAGTATCACTTCAAACAAAAGTCATAGGTCCATCTATAGTGGTATAAATATTATCTGTTTCTATTTCAGGGAGCACTAGACAATGGTTTAATTATGTCTTCCTCAAAGGTGAATAGAATCATAATGTTTTTTGAGTTGATAAATCCTATTGTTTCCCTCTTCTACAATTCCCAAGAGCCAAAAGCAATCATATCAAAGGAGTTGATTTTTGAGAAGTGATCTATCAATTTCATGATGAGGAGGTTCAAAGCCCTATTGAACTCTACATCCAAAATTGGGAGATTGGGGAATCCCTTGTATAGATCATCCATCCTAGGGCATAAAAAACTTCAGGGAAACTAGGGAAAATGTTTTGGGATGGAGAAGGGTGATAAGTATTCTTCTCCCTTGAAGGATGTCGGAGGTCCCTCTCCCATAGGGGGAGAAATCAGCTAGGAATCCACCACTGTCAAGGAACATGAGTTGAATCCACCACTATATTTATTTTCCCATATGATCTATACTATCAACTTAATAATTACCCAAATTACATGATTTTATGATGACATGTTATTCTTCAATTCACCTTGAGTAGCAACTGTTTTATGATTTATACATTATATCTAGATCTTAAAATTAAGTAGATATTAATTAAACACACACACACACACACACATATTGAAACCTATCACCTGAAATTTCCTTCCAACTTAATGTCCACTTGTAAGAACATGTCTAATGGTTTACATAGTAGGGTAAATAAATATTAAATTTTCATAGTTTCATAAAAGTGCACTGCATGTTCATGAGAGCTACATGATGTGTAGGTATCTCTCTGTCTATCTGAGGTACATGATTGGGTACTTGATGTGTAAATAGTACAATGGAAATTAGAGTACACGACAATGGAAATGAGCTACATTCCATGTGATTTCCACATTACACGGTCACTAGTTAGGTTGAATGTGTATTGAAATAAACAGCCCATCTTTGACTCAATGTGACTACATTCCATGTACGTGGGATACCTGACATTTAATATTAAGGACTATTCACTAATATGTTCTATTCAACATTTGGTTTGAAAAAATAACATCACTGTATGTCATCAATGCATAACACCAAAATTTATTCTGACATAATTCCGGATGCATTAAACGCAAGTACATGACGTGTAACTCTAGTTACACGATATGTACTTCTATTTTATCGGACCAGAATCCTTGGAACATCCTGATGAGATATTCAATTTAGTCAATTCATCAAATTAATAATATTGGTTAGATCTACAATAAATGATGGAGGGGTAAGAAGATTTCAAAATTTGGACTTATATAATGATTACTCATGAATTTGAAAACTAAATTATAATTTTTAAATCATAGATAATGTTTAAATTATTATAAATAATTATTTTAACCTTCTGATACAACTTATACATTTTGGGTGTAGTAGAAGCTTGAGATGGGTGGTGCATAACTATTTTTTTTGACATGTTCAATGATTAATCCCTAAACTACCTAATGATAAATTCTATGTTCAATGGAATTGAATCCAATAAGATAGAAAACATGAATCACACCAGATCAAGAGTGAAAGGGGATCATCATATATTATTTATAATTAATTTAAATAAATACTAATTTACTTTATCAAATTATCAATTCATTGATGTAATTTTTAACATATTTGTGATTCACCATCATTGTATTTTAGGAATCAAGTACAGATTACCTATAGTAGTGATCCACATATATTCCATGAATCAACAAACATTGTCGAAGTAATCTCCGGGTTCTAACACGAAATATCCTTGTGATTTCATCATATAGATTTGATCACTACAAAAAATTATTCCAAAGAGTTCCCATTGATCTAGTGGAGGAATATTTCTCTCCATTATTAAGAGAAATATTAGAGAATATATATCACAATGGCATGGGAGAATTCTTCATATCTATTATCCACAACACTAACAAATGAATTTTTCTTTTGAAAAAAATAACATAATAGGGTTTATATATCACTAGGGTTTGAAATAAAATTATTTCAAAAGTTAATTAATTAATTAATTAATCTTATTAGAAACCACATGTTATATAAAAATATTATTATTATTATTTATCAATATGTGATTAACTTGCAAATTAAAATTTAATATTATTTTATAAAATAATATTCAATAAGTATTATTTTATCATGGGACATAAAATATTTATCCATCATTCCCCCACAGTATTTATTGGACAGAGAATAATAACTATTTATCTATTAAATAATTATCACAGTATTATTTTCTAATAAATAAATATTATATTAACTTAAATTAAAGTAAATACTTATTAAATATTTTACTCACATTATATTCTCTCAAAAAACTTATTATGGAATAAATGAGATAAATAAAACAGTAATAATTATTAAATAACACGGTGGAATAATATTATTCAACTTGTTAAATAATAAATAAGAATATATTATTGAACAAATATTTTGGATAAACTTAGTGTCTAACACTCTTGGAATCTTTCTTAGTGTCATTAGTTGAAGAAACCTAATGTCAAAGGTTAGCATTAAGAAACATTCCAATGCACCCATAGAGAAATAAGTTACTACTTCATTGACATATTTTCTCATATAGACGATTATTCTGTAATGTAATTCCTTTATCACAATATCACAAATCAAATAGGTTGCATGTGTCACGATCCAGCCTGGGTACCCTGATAACCCAATAACCGAGCCGGCCCTGACATAGCCCGAAGGGTGTTCCCGATCCCCATGGGTCAGTGACTAGCACCTGACATCGTACAACATACAAGTGGGAATGATTTTTACCACAAGAATACATATGAAAAAGGAAACAAAGTAGTATGCATAACAAAAGAAACTCCATTAGGAGTGATGTACCAGAATACAACATGACATAGAAAGCCAAAAATACAACAACCCAAGTACTAAAATGGGGAAAACAACCCCAAGGTCCCTAAGGACACAACTCACCAAGGCAAAAACTCAACAGCTGGATCCACCTCCAAGAGATCCCTTCCCTTTGCTCAAACCTGGAAGAAGAAATTATACAAACACCAGAAGGTAAAAATAGGGTGTGAGCCTAAGCCTAGTAGGATTCCACTAAAGATTCCATAATAGATTCCAAATATAGATTATCCAAATAAAATCTTTAAATTTTAAAATAAACAGGTTTGGAAATTCAAAATCATATTTAAACAAAACATAATATACATTTTCAAATGATGGAAATAAATATTTTAAGCAATGATTTTACAAAATATGAAATATTTATAAAACAATGGATTAAATAAAACATCTATATAAAATAGTTTATATAAATTCAACAGGAATGTAAAGTAGTTCAAAAGCATTGACATAAATTTATATCTAAAATATAAATAAACAGGCGAGCAACATGGCCATCTACCAAAAGGTACGATAGTATTAACCAATTATAGGATTCCAAACTTTCTATGTGAAATCAGCAAAATGTGTATACACACGTCCCTATGACATTGGCCAAAGGAGACTCATCACCAACCCATCGAGGATGTGACTTGCCGCAAGTATGTTTTAAAATGTTGTTGTAGCGTATAGTGTATCCAAATAACACCTAAGTCTTGCATGCGCTCTTACATGATGGGAGAACTATTTTAAGAATGCTTAAAAATACGATCAATCTCATTCTTCCATTTCAAATGTTCCAATTTATTTCTATTTAAAACCAAAACAGGTTTTATCAAAAACATGCCTTTTTCACAAGATAAAACCATTGGGTTTCTCTAAAATAATTTTAATCCATTTTCATGAGTTTGAAATCCATTCAAAACCAATTCCATCATTAAAAAATTTATTTCCACAATTAAATTCAACAATTTATTTGAAATTATTTCCATCCAATCCACAATTTAAATTTAACAATTTAAATCACCCAATTTCCATAAATACACCCAATTCAATAGAATTAGGGGTTTTCCAAATTTCCATGCCAAAACCATTTCAAATATCTTGATTTACTGGAATCAGGGTTTTATCAATTTAATTGAATGAAAATTTGAGAAATTGAATTTAAATCAGAAATTGAAATAAATCAAGAAATACAAGGATAATCAATTTGGATAATCAGAATGGATCCACCTACCTCAAGGTCATCGATAACAGCATCAATGATAATATACACAGTGAGGTTCAACACACCTCTATACAACCCTATTATCGTAAGCATCGACACAGCAAAGTTCGTGTTCATCAAGGTGTCCTAGAACCAAAAAACATCTATTTTATTTAACAGGGAAGTAAAATATTGCATCTGATTACATTTTCCTCTCTCCAAGATAATCTCTTGATTATCGAATTATGTTAACACATGCAATCATAATAAAAATCCATAAGAATAATTATAAACCTCATTCGATAATTAAATCCCTATATTTTATTTCACAAGGAAATAAAATATTTCATGGGAAAATATTTTCTCTCTCTTGGATAATTTTTAGATTATCATTTAAATTATTGCATGTGATGATAATTTATCTCACAAAGATAAGTTTCAAATTATCATTTAAAATATTACATGAGATAATGTTTTCTCTCTCCTCGATAATCTATGGATTATCATTTTATGTAAATACATGTGTTTGAAATTATCCTTCAATAGTTCATGCAATTAAACATTGATAATTTTATATTTAATAAAATTATCCTTAACTTCCAAAGTAATTATCAAAAATATATATTTAACTTTATATATATATATTGACAATTAATTATCTTTTGATTATCCAAATAATTATTTTTTGATAATTTAAATAGATTTTCCAAGATAAATTCAAGGTTTTATCCTTAGATAAATTATTTTAATGATTATCATTTGGAAATATCACGATTATTCATTAAAATTATTATTTGATAATTATTAATAATTAACCTTTAAAAAAAGGAAATTATCATTTGGTGATTCTTCAAAATTATTATTTGATAATTGACATAATTATCTTTTTATAATACATGTAATTATTTATTTAAAATAACCCATATAAAAGTCGAAAAACTAGATTAATCAAAACCTTGCTGCCTTGGAAACAAAATATTATTTTGATTATGCTTGTCGAGACTAATTCAACGGTACTGACAACACGTAATTCTGACCAATAACGAAGAAGTTATTGAATTTAAAAAATTTGAAGTATAAAAAAACAAATAAAAAGGAACACCTCATATGCTCCACGCAGAGGAGGTCTCCCACCTTTGGTCGCCCAAGGAGGAGATCAAATGTCATTCAAGGCCTCGTGATTGCATCCAAGGAGATTTGGGCTGCATAAACTCTACATGATCGATCCAAAGAGAATTCTAAGGCTTTTAAGGATTATAAGAACTCCAAAAACACAGGCTTGACAACATCATTTAAAACATCTATTTTAACCCATTATTTAATTGAAAATTTAATGTGGAGTCATTAATTTACCCTCATGAAGGCATTGCAAGTGAAATGGATTAAATGGTGATGATTTGGAAGCTTTTGAGTGAAGCATCGGTTGAAAATGGAGTTTAGGTGCATGGAGAAGTTGATGCGGGGTGATAGGAGATTGTACGGTGAAAACAGTTTCTCTTTAATAATTAAATTAAATTAATTATTTAAAAAAAATAAAATAATCTCAAACATCCGTTAACCATAAATGTTATGCCCCACCTAGGGTAAACACCCCGTTCCAGACTCAACGACGGTCTCATATTTCTCAAACAATGAACTGTTTATGATATATTAATGAATTTTTAATGAAAACTTGTATTAATTAATTAATTAATATAAAAAGTGTTATTTTTGTGAGAGAGACATCCAAACACCTGATGCGAACTAATGTTATATCTTTTCTAGGGTAAAAACCACGTTCCAGACCCATTGGTGGTCTCAGATTTATCATAAGGTGCACCATTTAAAAGAAATTAATGATTTATTAATTAAAAATTGGAATAAATATTTAATTAAAATAAAAGTGTTATTTTTGCGAGCGAGGTGTCCAAATGCCCGATGCGAACAAATGTTATACCTTGTATAGGGTAAACACCACATTCCAGACCCATCAGTTCTCTCAGATTTTCTATACGACGCACCATTTGAGAGATATTTAATAATTTTTAATAAATAATATATTATGTATTATTTAATAACGTTATCCCACGAGCGATACATTCAAATGTCCGCTGCCATCAAATGTTATACCCATTCTAGTGTAAAGACCATATTTCGGACATAACTGTGGTCTCAAATTTCCCATATGATGGAATGTTTTAGAGTTATTCAATTATTTTGAATAAATTTTCTGAGCTTAAAATAATTCATTTAATTGAATATTCCATAGTATTAATTGAGCGTTTTACCATTCTGCGATGTGTTAATCAAAAATGAAACTTTTCACTGATAAACCATTTTTCCATTTAACATAATAATTATTTAACAGAATAAGTTTTAGGAAAACATAAAACAGTAACGGGATGTTACAAACTCCCCACCATAGGAACATTCTTTCCCCAGAAAGCCTACAAAGAACCATGTTAAAAAGATAATGCCACTGTTCTCTCATCAGTGTCTCCCTCTCTTACATATCATGATAATTACAATTATGATTCCATATCATACAGACATGAGGTATCGTCCTCCCATGAAGTACCTTGGTCTCAGAATAAACAACCATGATTGATCGTTCAATCCCAGATAAAACAGGTTCCACTTCAAGATTACACTAACTCAGAAATGAGATGGGTCAGATAAATTCTCTTGAAGCTGAGATATATGAAACACATTATGTATCGACATTAGTTGCGGTGGTAGTGCTAAACGGTAAACAATTTTCTCCACTTAATCAACAACCTCAAAAGATCCCCCAAAACAAAGAGCAAGCTTCCCTTTCCTCCCAAGCTGTTGATGACCCAACGGGGGTGAAACCTTTAAGAAAACATGGTCACCAAAACTGCTACTTCAAGTTGTAGAATGTCTTAGTGGTTCCTAGGTGCACAACCCATTGGAAATAATGGAAATCCCTTATTATAGCCTTCTTTGTCGCTAATAGTGCAACATAAAAGTTCCAATAATATAGAACACCCTCTTTGGAGAAGGACCACTGGGCATCAATCTCCCCACCATAAAGAGAGTCTCTAATGCTTACAAAATTCACCAACAAGATTATGTTCCTAAAGAATAATCTCGAGAAGATAAGATGTTAGAGAACTATTAGGTTTCATGGTGGAGAGAACCGAAGCCGCCCAAAATGACACACTTGGGTGAATAAAGGATTTCTCAAGAAGATCATCCAACTAGGACATTAATTCTTTCAGTTTAACTAGAGCCATTTGGTAAGAGGGAAAAGAAACTGGTTGAGTACCAAACATTAATTCAAAAGAAAACTCAACCTCCCTTGTTGGTAGAAAACTAGAGAAGTTATAAGGAAACACGTCAAGAAACTCACTGATGGCTGGAGGGAGATCACCACCCAAAGAATCTCACTCGAGATCAAAAGTAAACAATGATATCACTTTCCCCAACTCCAGATAAGAATGTCCAACTCTGCTCGACCATAGTTCTCATTCTCCTTAAAAGACAAGAGGCACACCATTGGGTGTATTAAGGTAGACCCATTGAAGATAACAATCAATATGGGCTTTATTGTCAATAATTCAATCCATCCCAAATGTGACGTCATGAGGTTCCATGTAGAGTATGAGAAAACTCCCAGAAAATTTGACATATGATAGAGAGAAGACACAATAGGGATTATGGAGACCCTGCCCTCTCTTTATACCAATGGGTATAATAATATCAATTGCACAAGTTAAAATCTCCATAGGAAAATTAAATATATTAACAATACCATTTGAAATAAACAAGTGAGATGCATCTATATCAAATAGGGTAGTCATTAAAGATGAAGTTATATTACTGATAACTAGATCACAATCGTTGGACCTATATCAGCTTCCTCTGGAGACTCTTTCACTGCGTGAAGAATCTTTATTCTGGATGCCTATGGCTTGAACCCTTTATACGTGAAGCATTTGATTAACCCGTAGTTTTTGGAGGTGATGATGATCATGTTCCACTACGTGGAGTAGAGAAGTGATGGTAGAATCTGTGTAAGTGCCCTAAACATCCGCATGAGCTACAGTTCTTGGGTGCCTCAGTGAAAACCCTCTTAAAATTTCTGGCTTTCCACACTGATAGCAAGTCAAAGAAGACCCTCTTGGTGCTACCGGAGGTCTGGAATGACTCGGTTGTCGAGAACTACCATAAGAAACGTTGAGCTTCCGTTTTACTTTAAAGGAACCAACATTTCCACTAGGAGGAAAAAGAACTCCCTTCAACCCTGACTTTCCTGCCAGGTCCATCTCAACCATCATCACCTTATCCAGCACATCAACATATGTGGGCAGCTTCAACAAGAAAACCTGATAATGGATATATGATCGATGCCCCAACTCGAATCGTCGAGCCTTCATCTTCTCATTATATATAATCTCAGGTGAAAATTGTACCAACTCAGCAAAGTGATTTGATTACTCAGTCACAGTTTTGTTGTCCTTCTCAAGCTTGAAAAACTCCACAGACTTAACCAGCACCATTGATTCTGGATAGAACTGGTTAGTGAAAATAACCCTAAATTCATTCCACTCCAAACCCTCATTTTTACCAGCAGTAACCATCATTTACCACCATCTCCTGCTTGGTCCCTTCAGAACGAAGTTGGCACACTTCACCTTGATCACATCAGGTGTCTCCAATAACCCAAACAGACGTTCAATCTTACTCAACCATTCCTCAGCTTGTTGAGGGTCAGTGGATCCTTTGAAAACTGATGGCTTCTGGCGAAATAACTCTTGAGAAAAATTTTGAAGGGCATCCCCCCCAGGTTCCATAGCTAGAGACTAAATAGGGACTAGAGGCAGTGCCTATCCCAGATCTTGGACAGTGCACACAATCACCTCAACTAAGATGGGTTCCATTGGAGGATTCGATCATGGAGGTTTAGTAGTATCCCCTTGCCGGATCTGATTCACACATCTTATCAGAGGCATGATGTTACAAAACATCAGCACACAGTAAGAAAGACATTAGATAAAGCTCATACATAGCAAGGAGGGAAACTTGATCCCAACCTGTAGAAGATACATGATTTGTATTTCACTCTATCCAAATCAAAATAAGGAAAACACTAGAACAAATCCACAAGTACCCTTTCCCTAACCACCCATGGTGACTTAAGGTTCATTGCGGTGAGAGATGGACACACACTCAATCACAACTACCTCCTAAGTCCCGACATGAATACTCAAATACATAATGTCTTCAAGGAAAGATACTTAACCTCCCTCTGATACCACTTTCCATGAAACAGCCTGGGTACCCTGGTAACTCGATAACCGAGTCAATTCTGACGTAGCCCGAAGGGTGTTCCCGATCCCCACAGGTCAGATACTAGCACCTAGAATCGTACAAAATACAAGTGGGAATTATTTTTTCCACAAGAATGCGGAATAAAAAGGAAACAAAGTAGTATGCATAACAAAATAAACTCCATTAGGAGTGATTTACCAGAATACAACATGGAATAGAAAGCCCAAATTACTACAACCCAATACTAAAATGGGAAAAACAACACCAAGGTCCCTAAGGACACAACTCACCAAGACAAAAACTCAACAGCTGGATCCACCTCCAAGAGATCTTTTCCCTTTGCTCGAACCTGTAAGAAGAAAGTCTATAAACACCCAAATGAAAATGTAGGGTGTGAGCCTATGCCCAATAGGATACCACCAAAGATTCCATAATAGATGCCAAATATAGATTATCCAAATAAAATCTTTAAATTATAAAGTAAACAGGTTTGGAAATTCAAAATCATATTTAAACAAAACATGATATACATTTTCAAATGATGTAAATAAATATTTTAAGAAATGATTTTACAAATGATGGAATATTTCTAAAATAATGGCTTAAATAAAACAATTATATAAAACAATTTATATAAATTCAGAAGGTATGTCAAGTAGTTCAAAAGCATTGACATACATTTATATATAAAATATAAATAAACAAGCGAGTAACATGGTCATCTGACAAAAGGTACGATAGTTTTAACCAGTTATAGGATTCCACACTCTCTATGTGAACTCAGCAAAATGTGTATACACACGTTGCTATGACACTATCCAAAGGATACTCGTCACCAACCCGCCGGGGATGTGACTCACTGCAAGTATGTTTTAGAACATTGTCGTAGCATAGAGTGTATCCATATAACTCACTAACTACCTAATTCTTGCATGCTCTCTTACATGATGGGGGAACTGTTTTAAGAATGCTTAAAAATATGATCAATCCCATTCTTCCATTTCAAATTTTCCAATTTCATTCCATTTAAAACCAAAACATGTTTTATTCAAAAACATTCCTTTTTCACAAGATAAAACCAATGAGTTTCTATCAAATCATTTTAAGCCATTTTCATGAGTTTTAAATCCATTCAAAACCAATTCCATCATTACAAAATTTATTTCCACAATTAAATTCAACAATTTATTTGAAATCATTTCCATCAAATCAACAATTTAAATCACCCAATTTCCATAAACACACCCAATACAATAGAATTGGGGGTTTTTATAAATTTCCATACCAAAACCATTTAAAATATATTGATTCACTAGAATCAGGGTTTTATCAATTTAATTGAAAGAAAATTTGAGCAATTGAATTTAAATCAGCAATTGAAATAAATTAAGCAATACAAGGATAATCAATTTGGATAATCAGAACAAAACCACCTACCTCAAGATCGTCGATAACAACAACAATGATAATATACCCCATGAGGTTCAACACACCTCTACATGGCCCTATTATCATAAGCATCGACACACCAATGTTCGTGTTCATAAAGGGGTCCTAGAACCAAAAACATCTATTTTATTTCATAGGGAAGTAAAATATTACATCTCATTAAATTTTCCTCTCTCCAAGATAATCTTTGGACTATCGAATTATGTCAACACATGAAATCACAATAAAAATCCATAAGAATAAGTATAAACTTCATTCGATAATTAAATCCCTCAATTTTATTTCGCAAGGAAATAAAATATTACATAGGAAAATACTTTCTCTCTCTTGGATAATTTTTAGATTATCATTTAAATTATCGCATGTGATGATAATTTATCTCACCAGGATAAGTTTCAAATTATCATTTAAAATATTACATGCGATAATGTTTTCTCTCTCCTGGATAATCTATGGATTATCATTTTATGTAAACTCATGTGTTTGAAATTATACTTCAATAGTTCATGCAATTACACATTGATAATTGTATATTTAATAAAATTATCCTTAACTTCCAAAGTAATTATCAAAAATATATATTTAACATTACACACATATATATATATTGACAATTCATTATATGTTGATAATCCAAATAATTATTGTTTGATAATTTAAATAGATTTCCCAAGATAAATTCAAGGTTTTATCCTTAGATAAATTCTTTTAATAATTATCATTTGGAAATCTCACGATTATTTATTATAATAATTATTTGATAATTATTTATAATTAACCTTTAAAAAAAGGAAATTATCATTCGGTGATTCTTCATAATTATTATTCGGTAATTGACATAATTATCTTTTGATAATACATATTATTATATATTTAAAATAACCAATATAAAAAGTGAAAAAACAAATTAATCAAAACCTTTCTACCGTTGAAACAAAGGTATTATTTTGATTCTACTGGTCGAGATGAATTCAATGGTACCAACAATACGTAATTCTGACCAATAACGAAGAAGATATTGAATTTAAAAGATTTGAAGAATAAAAAAAATAAAAATAAAAAGGAACACCTCATATGCTCCACATTGAAAAGGTCACCCACCTTTGGTCACCCAAGGAGGAGATCAAATGTCATTCAAGGCCTCATTATTGCATCCAAGGAAGATTTGGGCTACATAAACTCTACGTGATCGAGCCAAAGAGAATGCCAAGGCGTTTGAGGATTATAAGAACCCCAAAAACACAGGCATGACAAAATCATTTAAAACATCCATTTTAACCCATTATTTAACTGAAAATTTAATGTGGAGTCATTAATTTACCCTCATGAAGGAGTTGCAAGTGAAATGGATTAAAAAGGTGATGATTTGGAAGCTTTTCAGTGAAGCATCGGTTGAAAATGGTGTTTAGGAGCGTGGAGAAGTTGATGCGGCACGATAGGATATTGAACAGTGAAAACAGTTTCTCTTTAATAATTAAATTAAATTAATTAATAAAAAAATTCTCTCAAACGTTCATTAACCACAAATGTTATGCCCTACCTAGGGTAAACACCCTGTTCCAAACCCAACGATGGTCTCATATTTCTCAAACAAGGATCCGTTTAAGAGATATTAATAAATTTTTAATGAATACTTGGAATAATTAATTAATTAACATAAAAAGTTTTATTTTTGTGAGCGAGACATCCAAACACCTGATGCGAACTAATGTTATAGCTTGTCTAGTGTAAACACCATGTTATAGACCCATCGGTGGTCTCATATTTTCCATACAATGCACCATTTAAATGATATTAATGATTTATTAATTAAAAATTGGAATAAATATTTAATTAAAATAAAAAGTGTTATTTTTGCATGTGAGGTGTCCAAACGCCCGATGCGAACAAATTTTATACCCTGTCTAGGGTAAAAAACACATTACGGACCCATCAATGGTCTCAGATTTACTATAAGATACACCGTTTGAGAGATATTTAATTATTTTTAATAAATAATATATTAAATATTATTTAATAACTTTATACCATGAGCAAGATATTAAAATTTCCTTTTTCATCGAATGTTATACCCCATAGGGTAAACATCATATTTCGGACATAACCGTGGTCTCAAATTTCTCATATGATGGACCGTTTTGGAATTATTAAATTATTTTAAATAAATTCTCTGAGCTTAAAAAAAAATATTTAATTGAATATTCCAGAGTATTAATTGAACGTTTTACCATTCCGCAACATGTTGAAAAAAATGCAAATTTTCACTGATAAACCATTTTTTTCCATTTAATGTAATAATTATTTAACATAAGAAGTTTTAGGAAATCCTAAAACAGTAATAGGATGTTACAGCATGTCAGGGCCACCAACATATGTGATCAATGTCTCTTTCTTTGACATTATGGAAATAAAACTTTCCTATAGAACACCATATTCATGGATTTATTTATGCCACATTATTTTTATAAAAGGGACTTTGATATTAAATTTCATTGAAGAATGTAAGAGATAAATCCATTATCGCATTTTTCATTAATGCATTATTACTTGTGACACAACGAACATATCATGCATATCTGAGAACATCTATCGTCATCATTTTCATTTATAAATAAATATACTTGACTAATAATACTAATTAATTATAATCATAAAGTATAAGGACCACTATACATGTCGGTAGAGAGTAAAATCCATTGACACATATAAATGTGAATTTCTTACTTGTGGTTCCCATTATGTGAATATCCTACTAGATATTACAAAGTGGGTAAATAATGAGAATGTACCTATATGTCCTATGATTATCTACCCCTAATATAATTTATCATATAGGTCCATGAAATTCAA
Source organism: Viscum album (assembly GCA_963277665.1). Lineage (NCBI taxonomy): Eukaryota > Viridiplantae > Streptophyta > Magnoliopsida > Santalales > Viscaceae > Viscum > Viscum album. The sequence goes on along the minus strand of OY728152.1, from coordinate 1,449,800,353 downwards.
TCATATGGAAAGAAAACATTTATTTAAGAATATTTTCATAGAACTTATTGGTTATCCTCATCGTGGGTAGCTATTATAACCTTTTAGTGCGACATCTACTCTAGTGACATTACCACATACTATGTTACCATAAAAATATACATGATGTGAGGATAATTTTATTAATATTAAAAACTATGAATAAATGTTATCATTTAGTATAGATAATTTGGTTCTAGGGAACCAACTCCAACAGTTTCATCCTTTACACTATATTTATTTTCTTCATGAAATGAAAACAGCCTACTAAAATGATGATGGTATTGAACTTTCATGTTGTTCTCCCACTGTTAATATATATCAGTGAGGTTACAATTATTCCATATAACGCACACCAAGATAATTTCACTCCTAGGATGTATCATCTCCAGCTGATCCTCAATTTTTGTTGGGTACTCTATAATGGTAGGACTGTCCTAGATATCCATCTCACCCTAGTTGATAACATATGATAGGTCTGGAATATACCTCCTTAGCAGTGACACAAGGAAGACGTCGTGTACCTAGTCAAACTATGGATGTAGGGTTAAGCATTACACTAATTGTCCAACCATAAATAGTATCTATAAATGTCCATTTAATCTTGAAGATGACATGTTACCCAGATAAAACCTCTATAATAACTGTAGAGGCAAGACCTTCAGGAAAACATTACCTCTATCATAAAAAATTAAATGCATCACTCATTTGTCTGAAAAAATACATATTATTGGTTTGGGAAGTCCTCATCCACTTCTAGATGGATTAAAAATTTTCTATTATCTATGACACCATCACTGAGCCAGTGAGCATTGATTCCCTTGGATCATCCAACCATAAAGTTTACTGGAAAATAATCCCATTAAAATCCTCATTTAATGATATACCTATGGTGTAGTGGTATATTTGGTTTTCTAAAAAATACACCAAGGGTAGGTGACCCTACATACTAAAACCAATGTTTATCAAACATGTCTGAGGCATGTATTCCAAATCATGATAGGTAAACTCTATCTATCCTTTCATATGGGGGTGAAACATAATTCAAAAACATAATAGAGTCCCAAAGGCCTCTTCAAATCCTCTTCATAATATTGGTTTGAAGAAACTATCATGTTCTAATATGATCATCTAGATAACTCAATGAAATTTTATTATCACATTGATGTAATTGTGTCCCATGTTTTCCACTGATCTATACCCTCACATGGCTTGCACGTTGGGGGAATTGGTGCGTTGGTCTAGGATCACTTAGATAACACAGTGTAAACTTTTTAATTATGGAAGTGCCATCCTAAATTATAGATTTTTATCTTTCCACTTCCCCTCTATCACCTAAAGTTGTGGATACATACCTATTAGAACTGAGTGGTAGTCTTTAAACTATTGAAAAGTTAGATAATGAGAGATAAACTTATCTACACGCCTCTTTATTTATAGATAAGAGAACTTCCATTGAAGGAATTGTTACATCATTCCACTCATGTATATACTTCTATGAGGGATATTTGAATCCCCCTAGGTACCTCCTCTCATAGTAGGATGGGTACCATCATACACCTTTGTAATATGATGATGTGTTCCATAATATCATTAAATCCACCAGGAGAATGTCCAATGGATATCTTGACACATAAGGTCTCACAATTGATATCTCCAAACTGAACCTCCCTAATAGACTGATGAAGATGGATTGATAAAAATTTAATAGAGGTATGAATAACCATCCTCATACACAATGTAAAATGACCATGAGGCTTACTATAATGAAACCTTTCTCAATAAATGTAGAAAAGGTCCCCTACTAAGATCATATTCTACCGTGTTCCCATTTCCAATAGTACATACTATCACAAATTCATAATCTAACTTTATCTCTAGACATCAAAAATATCTAAAGTAAAGATTTTTTTTTGTAAAAATAAATGTTTGATACTCTTATGGTAATAATAAACAAGAAATGACCATCATATAATGTTGTTTCTCCATATCATTAGGGGAAGGGACCCTACTGCTAGATTGAGATCATGGGCCATGCAGTTATTCTCATGGGATCATAGATGTCAATACCCATAAGTGAACACCACATACCTCTTCATCATCACACATACAAGACCAATTCTACATGAATCATGGAACACCACACAATAAACACTCTCCTTTTGGAAACTCTCTATAAAAAGAAGTGGAGGGAATTTTTGAGTAAATTTAAGAACATATGATGAAAATTTTTAGAAATAGGGATAAAATCCTGGATAGTATCCTAAAAACAAAAGGAATCACTACTCCTCAGTCACATTCACAAGAGGTTCCCATGATAAAACTCCATTCACCTTTACAGAGTCCACTACTACTCCCTTTTTGAGAGGACATGACTGATGAATTTGAATTATAAAATAATGAACTAACACTTAGAGATATTACCATAAATCTAGTTCTCCTAGAGTATGTCAACAAAAATCCTAAAATGTCATGTGTTATCATCTATTGACATTGAACACAAGAGGATTTCTATGATGAAAACTTCCATGAACCAGTCTAAAATGGAATTAATGATCTATTTAATGAGTCCTATAAACACCATTTGTGTGTTATTCATAACAAATGGACCCTAGAAATAATAGTAGTGACCATAGAGACTTTGAAATTTCAACTTTGGTATATCTATTCCATGAACATATCTATTATATATCTTGACAGAATGTCAATATTTTAGATCGACCACTCTCTTTTCTACTGGTTGAATAGGTCATTGATTTTTAGAAGTCGATACTTATTTTTTATGGTCACTTTATTCAGGTGGAAAAAATCCACACATAACACCAATATCTAATCATAATTCATGGTGAATAATAATATGGCTATTGATGGGGAAACACAAGGTCTAACAAAGACCTTCCACTGTAAATCTTCTAGTGAAAAATTTTCCACTCGAATCTCTACAAGATCCATTTTATTTTTAGGTATAAATATTGGGGAAATCCATATACATTATTCAATGTACATATTTATCTATTGTTATGGAGGTAATCCCCAAAAATCATCAAAAATGCATCCTCATACTCTTTAACAACTGCAAGAAGTTAATTCCAACAACTAATGTTTCATTATGGGTAATAATAATCCACATGTTGAGAAATAAGATTTATACTTCCGAATATGACAAGGCTCCTCTCTTGGAATCCCTTTCCACAAATGAAGGAAAGCTTTATCCCATCAACAAAGATGAACTGAATCATCCTCCTAAAACAATCATTTTTATATGAACCAAGATGATCTATTGAACACATAGGATTTGATTGTAAGGCCTCATTACTTCAAATAAAAAACGACACAAGAATATCTATCCTACAATAATTAATACAAACCATACATAAATGTGGGTGATAATAGAATCTCTAATGGATTGATTCACTAATCACGATGTTCATGATAAAGGATCCACTAGAATCTATAGATAGTGAACATGGGAGGTGGAATGGAAAGAGTGGCTCATGCCTGGGACTATTAATAATACAACATTATTCAGAAGAAACAGGTAATACATTGAATCATCATTATATAATCTAGGTAAAAAGACTCAATTCTTAACTTTTTCCCACATAAATTAATACCAAATCATTAATCCTAGCATATTCCAACTAGAGGTGGTGGTGTAGGTATATCAAAATGTTGAAAACCTCCCACTACTCTCCCATTTCCCTTAACATGTTCGCTATCATGCATACCTCTATACTCTTTCGACTACCTATTACTAGGTGGTTCATTCACCATTTCCTTGTCAGCTGTATAATGGGCTGGTCAATGCAAGAAATATATTCTCTTCCATCATATGAGTAACATCAACTATCCCACATTTTACTGAAACCATACTGAGATATCTGAAATGAAGACCTGCTATCTTGGTAATATCTCAATAAATGCATCATGTACCTAGATCTTATATTCTTCTATCGAACACCATCTACCTAAGATGTGGAAATAGGAAGGACAAATTGAGAACAAATTGTCATCGTCTTCTCAGATTAATGTGTCACGTTAAAAAAGGAACCCTACAACAATACAAAATTTCTTGGGATATATATATATATATACAATAATAATAATAATATTTCAATGATGACCAATCTCAAATATTTATGATCAAATGTATGAATAAAAAACCATTTACATATATTACCATGGGAGGATAGTGATCATCGACATAAACTTTGTTCCTAACATGTGGACCTTCTAGTTCTCAATAAGATCCTGGATATGTACTCACCAAAACATTGATGGGTGAAACTTCTTACTGAATATGTGCTCGAACTCTTTCCAAGAAAAAGTCACCTGGATATCTGTCTACATCATAGGTCTACACAATTTACCTATGATTTCATGGATAAGGCCACCAACATTCCTATAATTTTATTGACAAAGTAAAAACAATATGGAAATCACTCTCGAATAACACAAGCTAGTCCAATTGAGCATTGTGGTATGGCTCACCCTGAAACCTAAGGTTTCATTTTTTTATAACTCATTATGTGTTCGATGAAATACACATCATTTATTGGTATTTCCAAAATAACTAGTCACATGATAGTGGCATAAATAAAAGATAAAAAATTAATATAAAACAATCTTATGACATTTTTTTAAATGTTCATTGACACTTTATAAATGGATAACCCTTAGTGATTTGTGGGTGATATCCGCAATCACATGGATTTTCACTTATATTAATTAAAATAAAAAATATTAATAATATATTCATAAACACCATTGAATATAGAAATAATAATCAATAATTAATGCAAGAAAGAATGAATGAAGAAATTATCATCCTAAAGTGCATATGTCCCACAAATTATGTTCAAAAAAATTCATCAATTAAAAAAGTAAATCCCCCCCCAAAATTATCACTATATTATTTGTTGGATATATTTCTAGTTTCTATAATTTATTCATTTATTTTATATTGTGTCTGATAATCCATGGTTTGGGGACCATTGACACAACATGTTTTCACCTATGAAAAAAAGACATAAAAACATGGATATAGATTTATTATTGAATAAAATATTCATTACATCATTAATGTATTTGATTTTATTATAAAAATGATGTTGTTTACACTAGAAGATTACTTTATAATTTTTCAAATATTTTATTAGCATTCTGCAATCACATTGACTCAATGATATGACATTATCGATATATCGGTGATGTAGTTTCTTCATCTGGTGAAAATTTACTTAAAAAATATTCACTAAAAACTAAATTAATCCAATTTATCTAACCATAATAATTTTTACAATAAAATGAAATTCCTTCATAAATCAACAATAGGGTTTCCTCTTTGTGGTCACCAGTCAATGAAACACTTCATCCCAAAATAATATGGTTAGCACCATGACAATTTTTTAGTCATACTCAAAATCCATTTTTTCTATTTCCTAAACCAAGTCATGTTTTAAAACCCACTTTAATAGGGTTTTCTAATAATTGATATTTCATAACTTTTCCTATTAAAATATTGAGGAATTATGTACCACTCCATGACATAGTTTCATCTCTCCATAATATTATCCATTCTATTAAATCTTATTCACCTTCTATTAAATTCAATTTAATCCTTGATTGTATTAGGAAATGAATGAAACCTAGATAAATTCATTGCTCTTAAGTAAATATCATAATAATGTTTTCACAGTCATCTCCCAATGTGAGAGTAATCAAAACACTACATTACCAAATAGAGCAATTTTTATGAGAGGAATCAAACTATTAGTGTAATGAACACTATAATATTGACCAAGTCTCATTGTGGGTCTTTCAATATTATATATAAATCATCAAATATTTTCAAGGGATCTTCAGTATCCCCCTTTTTATTTATTAGTGACCTGTAATTATGTTAAAAAAAGAAAACTAAAAAACAAATCCTCATATCTCCCCTTAATAAAATCCCCCCAAAACCATTTATCCAATAACATCATCTCAATAAATGACTACAAATTATAATATTTTAGAAGAAAAAATTCTTATATTTTATCAAAAATATACAATGGAATGAATAATAGAAAATATGAACCATGTATTCAAAAAAATTTGTGATAGAATGAACATTAAACATTACTCTCTTGTACATTAAGGTGTTTTTTATCAAGATCTTCATCAAGATATCCATCAATTTTTCCATTATTAAAATATACTCCAAATTGAGCTCACAATGTGTAAAATTATCCTTAATGAATTTTTATTTTATATCTTTATATTTTATACTAAAATATAACACTGGATTCATTGATATTTTTATTTCACTTTAGTCATCACACCCAATAGTCAATAATTGTGTGACTTCAACTCTCATATCATAAATAATTTATTTCAACTAAATAATATTACATTAAAATTTTGATCCCTATATATATTCCATTTATTTTGTGTTATGTGTGATTAATTCTTGTAATTGGATTGTTATGAAAAACATCTTCATTTGATAAGGAATTCTATTCATATGGTATACTTTTGGTGTCTAACATTACATTCCCAATGATCATTTAAAAAATAATAGAGGTAAATATATTTATATTTACCATACCTTAGGATACAATGAATAGTTCCTTTAACATAATTTAGGATCTTATTTGTGTCAAGAAGACGTGACTACATATGGTTACATTATAAATAAGTATGAACTAAAAAATATATCCAATATATATATTGATTACATAAAGAATATTAAAATTAGATTAATCTTTTAATGTCTTATTGTATCAAATATATATTTTATATAATGAATAAATATAGATGATTAATGTTCTTGAATTTATAAATTTTAAAACCTTCTAAAAAACCTATATTTAAATAATCCTTTAAATATGTTAGTTATTTTTATGTTGACTTATAGATATATTATCCCACCATAATATAACACTATTTGGTGACTGGATTGGTAGATTATATTTTATCTCAGATTCACCTACCCATAAGCTTGAGGCATTCAACCACTAGTAGGGGTATCAGGTTATACCATGGGGAGACTATACCTTTTGCATTAAATAGAATAATAATATAAAAAAAAATTCAAACATGTAGAAACAATAACTATCTATGTACGCATATAAATAAAAATTATTCAAAAATAATATATGGTTCAATGACATTCGTGGATTCCTTAAAAAATTATTTCCCATTATATTTATCAAATAATAAATATTAAAAAGTGATATAAAAATAAATCAGAGGATCCATTACATCATTGGCCAAAACATCATACCCAGATCCATATATAGGCTAGTGCTATCCCACTCGATTCCACCCACCCTCATCCTAACTTGTTACTATAACCATGTGAGAGTCTACTCAGATAACCATGTGTAATTGATTCTTGAGTTTGGTGTAATTAAAAGAATTAGTAGGTGACAACTGAATTTCTCTTATATATACCAACAGTTATTAATATGTGTTTGTCACATGGTTTAAATAAATAAATACATTATAGGAAATAAATAATCTACAATAAACCATTGATGATTTTTTGTTATGAGATAGTTATTGATAACACCTTCTTCGACTAGAGCTGGAGTGTCCCTAAGAATTTCACATTTAACATTATAAAAATCATAATAACATAAGGATCATTATCCCATGTACATAGTGATCACAACTGAGGGGGAAACTCACCTTGATATAATGTGCGACAACAAGGGAAATTCTTCATCCCGGTAACACATATCAGGGATTTCAACATCCTAGTATGTAGTGGTTCTTGAATTTGAACCCCATATGAGCGGGAGACTAAACCATGAATTAGAAATATCAAAAAATCCTTAATATAACATGTGTGTCATGGCCTATCTTCTTTCCATAACTAATGAATAATTGGTCCAAATCATAGGCCACCCAACTAGAAGTATCCCAAATCACCACTATGGGTATTTTATCATACAATAACATAGACCTATTAAGAGGTAGTTTTCTTTAGAGTCATGAAAGAACTCCCCTCAAGGAGTTTTCAATAGTCCTCACCAATATGCCTAATGGGAGGTTTCTTTATAGTATTACAGACTACACTAATGGGTGTTTTCAATTCAACATGAACAAATACCGGCCCATTGGATTTTTCTATTTCAAAATAATATCGCCTCAAGGGCCATATACCATAATAAATAAAAAAGAAAACAAGGGTTTTCCAAACACCCAATCCCACCATCACTTCCCATAAAAAAGAACACCCTCTTCCTAGGGACAATATCACTATGTCGCTGACTGAGTTCCCTAGGTTAGAAAAAAAGCGATTGAACCCCATTGGGTTCTGTATACTTCATCACTTCCAGAGTAAGAAATCATCACATAAAGGATTTCACAACCATTGACAGATTCATAAACATATTATCGTGTCATGGTCCTCATGGATTAATCCCTATTTGAAATTTAATAATGATAAGAATCATGGACTATATCTTATTTCCCACACCCAAAAATGTCACTCAATTAACCCAACAAAATTACATTATTTCTATGGTCTATCAACAATGTCAAAAAAAATCCCAAGGGTGTTCATGGGGCCTAATAGGTCTACCATACTCATGTTATCCCACACTCCTTACATGGTTGTGTACTATGATTCCTAGGAAATGATCACAAGGTCATAGCCATTTTATTTTTTACATTAGAAAACCCATCAATGGGTCTAAGAATAATTTGGAGAAAAATTGGATCACATCATCAAACATCGGTGGATGAGGCCAAAAAGCTACCAGAGAAAGCCCCATGTGTCCTTGTTATATTGATCATTTCAAATATGAAATTCTATTTATTTTAAAGTAAATAAATAAATTTATTAATCAATCAATAGTCAAGACCATTAGTGGTTCTACAGTACATCTGTTTCATAAAAAAAATGAATTACAATACAAGTAAATTCTATGAACCACCTCAATTTGTGAAATAAATTAAATTTTAATCAGTAATATAGAATATTCTTATAAGGATCACCAGGTCTTTCCCAATACCATCCACATTCCACCATCTTTTAGAAAGTCATCCATGGTCCTAACATAGGGTAAACAATCCAAATAAAATATTATTAAAATTTATACATAATTAACCAACTTAAAAACAAATATTAAATTTCTATTAACTCACTTAAAAACTAATGCTTTCCAAATCCTTGAGAAACATGGTGTCGAACACCCATGATATACCACTAAACTTACCCGAAGGTAGGTCTCCAACACATGATTCCATTTACATTAAATTAATTAATTAATGAGAAAATAAATATAAAAATAATTGGTTTGATGTAACTTCAATGAATCAATACGTCATGGTGTGTTCATGAAAACATGATACATCCTCTTCCTATTTAGAATGATATACCAAACCAACTTGTATAATTACACTATGCTATGATGTAATTAGAATCAAATCCAAAAATTAGTGAGCTAATAATTAAAAAATATTTAATGTGAATATATAAATAGGTTAATGAAGGTTGATAAATAACTTTAATAACCAAAAATAATCATCAAAATCACCCCAAATCCCATGGTGAATAAGATGAATAAGTGGAGGAGAGGGGTTTTCTATAAATTTAAACATATAAGGAAGGCATGATTCCCCATTCAAAAAAAATCCTCGGGTTGATTTGGTAATTTCCCACCATAAAATCCTCCACTATCCATCCAATGACAAAAAATTTGCAGAATTACACTGCCTAATCGACATGTTATTTAGGGCCATGAAATATTCTAGACGATGGCTACAAGTTGTTATAATCTAGAAGTTTAGTTATATTTTTCTTCCTTCAATGCTCAACTACTACTCCTGGCCATCATTTGATTTCCATTATATGTATAAAATTCCCATTTTAATAGGTTACAACATTAGGAATTATAATACAATCATAATTTTTAAATCTGATCCTTTCACTAATTCAAAAATTAAAATTCATGTTGAATTTAAAAAACTCATATGAACAAAGGGTCTTATTATAGAGAAATTGAGTAAAGAAAAGGAAGGGAAAAAATAAATATTTATAGTGGTTTAGTATTTATCTGAAACATCCCCAACTCTATTCCACTAATACACATTGTATGTATGGTTAATATATTCCAGTAATTTTGTTAGGGATATCTTAGTTCAGTATAATTAGTTGGTATTTAGTCTTTACATATTATAAGTTCAAGTAATAAATCCATCACTCTCATTCAACATGTCATTTCATTGGTCTCACACGACACTTACTATAAAAATTTTATACCCAACAAAATTATAGTGAAGGTAAATATTTTGAATTGTAGTAGAATACATGTATGTTTGATTCTAGAACCTATAGAGGATGAATATTCTATGGAGAAAATAATATCTCTAATGTGTATCTTTGAAAATATCCACAACCATATATGAAATATTCTAGAACATATAAAAGAAACAATACGTTCTTAATATTTTTCTTTATTCCATTTAGTCATGTAGTATAATGATTACGAATGTATCAATTATTAGAAAAAGATTGTAAACCATAGTAGCAGTAGTATGACTGGTTCTTTCAAAGTGCATATATCCAATATAAGTCATATAAGTTCATGTATATGCGTGTGTATACATGTTTTTTATAATTTTTTCATGATAAAGTGTCATATATTTGAATTATAAGTAAGTCAAATATTTCTCAAATATTCTACTTGAATATAGAAAAGTCATTACACTATATTTGGTCTTTAAAAGAGTAGAAAGAATCCTAACTCAGTAAAACCATTCCAAATCATGGATTTATTAACAAAACAATTCAAAATTGTGAAAATCCTTATCATTTAAATTATTAACTAAAAATATATATGAAAATATCCTCAATTATAAACTAATTATGAATTAATATATTTTTTTTTATTTTTTTATGTTAAATATCTAAATAGATATGTTATGTAAGAATAAATTCTGTATATTTATGTTTAGATATGAATAAATAGACTTACGATATCATGTATGAATAAATAATCACTTTTATAAGAATAAAATTTGAATATAAATATCTATATAATAATCACTAATGTCTAAATAAGAAATAATAGTATGTAAACATTCAATTATGTAATAATAATCAATGAGTTCCAGATCCTATTTAAGTGTAACTAGAATTTATATATACTCTCGTACATTGAAAAAATAAACATGTAAGAATAAATTTTCAAATATGAAATCTACATAAATGTTACTCATAACTATATACGATATTTGAATTTATAAAATCCATCACATATGATTAAAATTTGACAAAATTTGATTACGTAAGAATAAGACAAATTTCTTGTTATGCTGTATACTTTTAAAAACTAATCAAAAAACATCATGAAATATAATAAAACCATAATTTATAATATGTTAAATTATTATAAAATTAGTAAATAACTAACAAGTCACTAAAATTAGATTCATTAGTAACAAAAATATGGGGTTTATATGAATTAAAACTATAGAATGTTAGAATATATTAATGAAAAAATGTACAAAACATTTTTTCCACAACCATCCTTCCACCACCCTGGTAAAGTTTAGTCTTAATTGATATGGGATTAGATATAAATCATGATTCTTCTATTATAATATTATTTAACTAATCACATGTATATTTTTTGTGGGATTGAAATATATGATCTGATGTTTTCAATATATATAAACCTATGACAAATGTTTTTAAAATAATTATCATGATTATAATTAGTTTATTAATTTTTTTTGATAATGTATTTACAATAAATCACATTGTTTAAAAAAATAAATAATTTCATCAATATAAAATATCATTATGAGTGTATTAGTATTGTTTTTTTCACATAACTATTGTTACTTACATTGTTCATTTTTAATTTCATGAAATTCATGTGTTAATCTAGTTTTGATTACCATGCATGATGAAATTTATTTATAATACATAGTTCCTTATTAATATTAAATTCTTATTAATAATGAATATGAAGAAAAGATATCTCTTAGGGTTCAATGTACACCTCCTCATTATGTTATCCATTAAAAAATATCTTCTTAACATCTATTAAGAAAACCTTTTAATTCCATGGAGAAAAAATTATGTGAATGTTTTTTATCATAAACATTTTTACTAGAGAAATATTATTATAAAAATATATAATATCCATTTGATAATATTATTTGTAAATTAGGTGGTAATTTTTATGAATCGGTTCACATTTATTATTAATATTATTCTAAGAAACATAATTTCCTGTCACATTATTCTCCTTTTTAAATTATTATAAAATTCATAAATAATTTGTATCAATGTTATTTAACTACTATTTCATCATAATAACCTAGAACTTGTGTTCTAAATCCTATACAACACTTTTCATTTCAATTTGTGAAATTATTTTTTATGATTTTAATTACTTGATTTTATTTATTTCTTTTTATCATTAAAAATATTATATAATGATATTTTTCTACTACACATGTTTTTTAGTCTTTATAAAATATTTACCAATTTTTAGTCCTTCTTTATCACTTTATAAATATAAAAAATATATTAAAAACATAAAAAAATATTTAATATACTAAAATAATTCCCCATTGGTTCATTTCCTTAATGACCCTCATAAATATCATCATTTAATGTAAATGATGTTCATAAAGAAAAACAATCCTCTAAAAATAATAATGATTTTTTAATAATATTCTTCATATTATTGTGAAATCTTATAACTTATTAAACATTTTATATAACCTATAAAAATCCCTTCAATCCCTTAGTCATCAAATGTACCCAAAATATTGTACATTTATCATAATGAAACATGGGATACCAAACATGATTAAAATCAGCATGTTTACATTTTTAATAAATAACAAATTATTTATGTAATTACTAAATTTAATCAAATAAAACACTAATTTTGAATATAGTATTCAACTATTTTAGTATTCTTCAAGGAATAATATGATGTTCAATGCTCTAATAAATTTTTTCTTACCATATCAATCACATAACAATTATTCCACTCTATAAGTCTACTTTTTTTATTCCTCCATATAGATATAAATCCATGAATTATTTCATACATATTGAGAGATGTTTCAAACTCTCTATTTTTGTGCCTGAATCCATTATAAGATTGGAATTATTTTATAAAAAATCCTTATTTAATTTAAAAATATAACATATAAATTTTAAATATCTTAATATAAAATTATTTATAGGAAATAATTGGAACACTAGACATACGATTAATCACATTAATAAATGATATGAAATTATATTCACTCTTAATTGATTTAAAACTCTTCGAGCAACATATATTAATATTTTTGAGCTTTAGTTTCTAATTGAATTTGATCACTATTGGTTTATTAATTTTCAACATTGTATTCGGTTAATGAAAAAATTCACAAGAGCTGATAAATTTTCATGTGATATTTTAATATTTCTCAAATAATCATGATGTAAAAATCTTATTATGTTATTTTTTATCAAATGTACTGGTATTTGATTAAATAATTTTTTCTACTATTTCATAATCAAGTTGAAATAATTATTATAATTTATAATTTGAAAAATATTTCCAATTTTTTAAACTATTTCATGATAATATTTCTGGCCATAAATAAATTAATTACATGATTATACTACAAAAAAATTACACCATTTCAATTATCACTTAATTTCAATAAAAAAAATCATGACTCAACCCACCAATAAAAATAATATCCTTTAAAATTCCATCATTATAATTAATTTAGATACTTAAATTTCTATTAAAATTTTAAAAGCTTCCATTAACAAATATCACCACACTTAAATCATATTTTTGAAACTTTTTCTATATATATTTTATTTTTACTCATGTATGATAAGAAACCACTATCTTAAATCAATGATCTATAAACTTTCAATTATTTTAATGGGACCTAAATACCTATATATTATTCTTGTTCACTTATATTCTTGTGAAATTTGGTGCTGACATTATTCTTCCACTACTATAATATAATTTTGAGACCATAATTACTGGTGGGTCCTAATTGACTATACGTACCATGATTCCCCACAATTGAATAAAATCTATTTTACAATTTTACATTTAATTTAGAATATTTTATTGGTTTATTAGTTTTATTTTATGATTTTAATCCCCTCAATCATACCATGTATTTAATAAAGATGAAGAATTTTTATAGAAATATATGTTTTCCTTATTTATATATACTTCATATCACTAACATATTTCTTCAAGTTTCAATATCATCATAGGATATAAAGTGTATTTTATAAAAATCTTATTATTTCCATTTAATTAATTATATACTCCTAAAATTATTATTATCATTCTCATGCTAGGTTGAAATTTCCTTTATAATTCACATTACCATTTTCTTTTTCTCCAATACTTATTCATCCATATATTTTAGTTATGTTTTCTAACAAAAACATATGAAATATCAATGTATGTATCATAATTTTAATATAATTATTTTACATTATTCTCATTCCCTTTATCATTGAAGATTATTTCAATTAATCCTTATGTGTTTAACGTAAGTGTTCACTAATTATTATGATAATCATTGAGTTGTGTGGTGGCATTTAAAACGTTCATCTATTATTTTAATAATTGAAAAAATACATTGACTATGTTTATTAATTCAAAATGCATGCCATTAAAATATATCTTAACTTACAAAAATATTAATTCAAGTGAATTGACCACCTTTTCATTTAGAATAATGAAGATATCATGTAATCAAGAATATTTTATCTCCCCACATGAATGGAATTTAGGTCAATAATATTCCATTCACCATCCTTTTTCAAGTTATTATTTATATAAGGCATGACAATTTTTTTCTCTAATAATTTATTCTACCTCATTAGTTTTTTTGTAATTGTTTTATGAATATTATGAACTATATTCTAAGATTTTACTTATTTTTAATTTATTCTTTTTTTATTCACTTCACAATATTATTATTTATTATAGGATCCATTAGTGACCATGGTTTGTCTGATGAAATCTTTAGCAAAACCATCATTAAATTATTCCTAAAAATATGAAACATCATTACTATATTGAAAATTATTCTTTTCTGATGAGTTTTCCTTCACATTTTATATAGATAATTTCCCCTAACTATGATTTGTATATACATAATTATTCATCTAAAATTTTATTTTTGGTAGATCATACTTGTTATGATTTATCACAAGTAAATTATCTAGAGAAATTCAATCCTTTCATAATTAAGATGATTAAATATAAGTCTAACATTTCATATACAAATCCCATTTTAAATACATTTGATTAAATTGAAAGAAACTCATTTAACATCATTACATCCTCATAAATGTCATATGTTTTATCATTAGGCATACATAGTTCACTGATCATCAATAATTTACATCGTATAAAAGAAAATTCCATATCTAATCACCCTTTATTATTTAATAAAGGGCATCTTCTTAAATAAAAATAAAAAAATTCTTGTATGTTAAAAATAAAAAAATCAATATCAAAATTTTCAAGTATGATTCTCATTAACTTCTCCACAATGGATAAATATTTATTTGTTTTAATATTTACTTGAAAATATCTATCAAACGTGTTCATATATATATAACATGTATATATTTATTGTCATTACCAAATATTTTCTTAAATAATTCAATATTTTGGAGACCATAACCCTAGTATGTTAAATCCATGAGAGAGAAGAAATATACAAATTATGATATCTAACATCGTCTACCATAATCTCATGATCCATTATGTTTGAGTCTCTCATTCATTATATATAACAAAAACATTCTTAGTGATATTAAGAATGGAAAATCCAAATAAATGATGTTATGAAATCACCTACATATTAAATAGTTGAAAATATTTTTCAAAAAAAAACCCTTTGTTGATATTTTTAATAATATTTTTGAAACTTTATTCATAATAATTGATATATATAATTTAAAATAAGATAATGATATTTAATAGTGTGCCTCAAATTTATTACTAATTGATGTATCTATGTTTGAGAATGAAAAAATAATTAATAGGGGGAGAGGTGAATGTATGATCCCATAAACATTTCATATAATAATAAATTTATGATCATTCTCTTTTGTGAATAATATTAATCAATCACATGATGGTGAAATATTAAAAATCATGATCATGAATAATGCATGAACACATGCTATTTTTATAATGTTCATATACTCTTTATGAGTGGCTAATCCTTGCTAATCAAAAAATAAGATCCCACATTACGAAAAATATATCATATATGAAATAAAAAGTAAAATATTAATGAAAATAGTCTTGGAATAATATAAAAAAAATGAATAACAAAAATGAGCATGATAAAGGATAAAAAATGATCTTCCATCGTTATCATGTTCTTCTGATCAAAGACGACACATTCATATTGTCCTTTTTAAAACACAACCATTCCCCCAAGAATTATCTATAGAATCATTGGGTGTTTATATCTATATCCCACACATGATACTATATTTTTATATTGTCTTTGAAAAGATAAAACCTGGTGGTTGTAACAACAACATGGTTTCATCAAGTATACTAAATATATAGAAATTATAAATAAAAATATTGATCTATTTATAAATTAAAAAGTCATTTACTTATTTCTTATATTGTATTTGAATAAAACCATGACATGGTTTAATTTATATAATAACATAGTCATAAATTCTAGCTATACGATCAAGAAAAAAAGTTTTTTACCTCTAAACTATGACTTGGTTCATAAAATTGTGACACTATTTCACTGAATTATGTATAAAAAAATTAAAAAAACACTCATATATACCATATAAAAAGATATTAAAAAACATGTTACTAACTCTATTGTGTTGTTTTTTAACCATAATGTGGTTTTTATTCCTATGGATACTAGTTAGGGAATCTCTTCATATTCATGAACTATAGTAAAAACCATAGATGTTTTCGAATTATTAATAATTTTTTTCCCACATTCAAGAAAAAAATGTTTTAAAACCCAAAGACCCATATTATTAAAATAATTGTGATATAATAATTATGATCATCAGAACCACGATGCGGTACGTACTTAAACAATATATAGTTTTTTCAAACCTTAAAAAAATTCATTCCTTTTTATCATATCTATATCCAATAAAAACCTAACATATCTATGATAATGTTTAAAATAAATACTTCGTTAAAATACATTAATAGAAATTGAATTGAAAACATATGACATTTCTTATAAAATATAATCAATTTTAGTGTCATATAGACCCCATGTTTTTAAATGGAGTAATGTTCATGGTTCCACCCAAACTCACGTATATAAAAAACTACATTGTTTTCAATGTCACATTTATTATCCCTAAATATACCACATGAATCATTTAATCATATTAAATTCTCTTCACATTGGAGATATTATTTATCATAATACATAATGTGTTTTAGGAAATATAATAGATAGTCTATGTGAAGAATTAATGTTATAGAAATAAATTTGTCTACATTAATGTTTATAAGATACTAAAAATATATTATAAAATTTATTAAAATATATATGTGAGTTAAAATTTAGGTGATATTGATGGAAAAAAGAAAAAGTTGATTTATAAGGATAAAGTAAGAGTTATTACTTCAAAAGAAGAAACATTATGTTTTCATTTTAGAAGAAAAAAGATAAAATTGTGGTATTTTTTCAGACTATCTTGAACAAAAATAGTAGTAAATTATATATAATGAATAATATTTTTGTAATGAAACAAAATTTCTATGAAAAAATAAGGTTCATTTTCTTATCAAATATATGCCACATTTTTATAATGAAGGTAAATATATAAGTGAAAGTATTCATTTTTACTGAGATTAAAATGAAATAGTTTCTCTAAATAATAAAATAATAAAATTTTATTATTTTTGGTTTATTTCACTATGTATAAATTACATGTAATGTTATACATGACATGTTTTTAATTTTTTTTTGTATCCAAATAAATATAATAATATAAAAAAGGATTTAATTATATAAAATGTTTTTGTGAATTATAAATAATATATTTGAGATATATATTTTTTAACAAACTAGTAGGAGTTTATATTCTTCTTAAATTAATTAAAAATTTAAATAAAAAAAGAAATAATAAAAAACGAAATTTGTTGAAAAAAGTTTAATCCAAAATAAAGGATATTAAATAAAATAAATTATTCAAAAAATGGAATTTTTATAATATCAAATGGTGAACTAAAATCTTAATTTGAGGCGTTATATTATTTATTAATTTTAATTTCATAAAATAATGGATTCATCTTATATATGTCCAAGGTGTTAAAAGTATTTTATAATAACTATTAAATATATCACAATATTGAATATTATGAGGTAAATTTATTATGATAGAATATTCATACGTTGAACATACGGCTAAAGAATCCTAATCTCACTACTATCTAAATATAGTTTATTCATAGATGTTATATCACTGAAAGATTTTAAGGTGAGAGTTTATTAATATAATATCGACATGGTGATGTAGAAGGTGTAACATATTACAATTACTGGTTTTATAAGGATACATAACAAATTTTGATAAAACCAATAAAATCACTAAAATTATTAAACTCTCTATCGATTTGGATTTAGTGGGACAAACACTGATTAATATATTTTTGTCCATATTTTTTAAATATTTTAAATATTTAATAAATGGATCATTTTATAAAATTGTATTTATAACTTATAATTCATTATTGTGTATTATATATATCATAATATCTGAATCATAATCAACGCCAATGATTTTTTTTATTATGATGAGTTTTTATGAATAAAATAGACGGAGCTCACATGGAGACACAATGTTCACTCATAAGATATAAGGGTTATATTAATTATATATTAACCCACTACATATACACAAATAATATTATAAATTTATTGATTAGTATATTTAGGGATTAGGTTTCATTGAAATATCTATTATATGATGTTTACAAGTTACCTCATATGTGAACCATCATTTTTTGAAATTATTAGAATGCCAATAATAATGATAATAAAAACATAGGGTAGTTTGGTATGTTTCCAATCATGTGGAATTTTTTAACCATTATTATGTTTTTAATTTTATATGAAATGTTTGACTTGTGGCCTCTCATTGAGAATAACTAAATTTGTATCCTCATATACCTATATGAGAGAAACATTATTAACAAATACATTTAGCTAAATAAAATTTGATTTATTAGTTAAGTTAAATGACATGATATATTGTTAAAACTCCTCTAGGTCAAAGAAAAATAGTATTAGAGTATCTAATAATAATAAATAAGGTTGAGGGAGATATATACATTTCCATAGGGGAAGTGAGTTATGGTTGTCCTTGTTAAATATTCATGGCACATTATGGAGCTTCTTTATTTTTTATTTTGAATTAAAGGAAATGACTTAGAATATATGGTGTAGTTAAAAAAGATATTTTTATATATCATACCCTTCTCATGATAGAAGGAATTTTTTTAGTGGTGTTTATTATTATTGGAACTTAATATAGTAAGTATCTATTTTTTGAAAGAGAAAAAAAAATTACATTGTGTTCAATTACACTACACCATAGTGAATGGATTAGAATAATGAAAATAAGAATATTAATGTATGTCCATTAAAAATATTAAATATGAATTTTATTTATTAAAGACCCAAATCACACAGCAAGTCATCATAGTACCTAAATGACATCAAGAACCCTATTTGAAATAGATTATATAAAAAATTAACTACTCTTCAATGTTATAATATAACATTGTAGAGTAATTTTGAATTTATAAAATAGATTGATATGATAAAAATCACACGGTGAAAGGTCTAATATAGTGTACATTCAATATAGGAAAAAACAGTCTTCATGGTGGGTTTGAGGTACAGTTTTAAAATATGATGGTAAATATAATTTCAGGAAGAATTTCGCAACAATATTTTAAACCCCAGATAATGTTTTTTAAAAATTTCATATAATTTTAATTTTAATATAAAAACGATCAATTTTAATGGAGGTTGTTTTAGAAATGTCCATAAAATAGATTTGGTTTTATTAAACCACCACTAAATTAAATGAAAAATATAACATATAAAATAATTAATTAGGATTTATTTTTTATTATTTTATATCATATATTATTAATTATTAATATTTTATGTAATTAAAATGTGTAACTTAATAAATATTTAGTTGTATTAGTTACAAAATTTTGAAAAAAAAATTAATTCTACGATTAGTTAAAAATCATACATTAGCATCAAATAACCATAAGATTTGATCTACGTGTCAGTTTTAGATCTATAACTCTAAAGATTGAAGCATATGAAATTGGATTAAATAATCTTAGATTATAATTATATAATAATAAAAAGGAAAAAATTATTCGTTTTTTAAGAATTTAGGGAAATATAAAATCAACATCATACGTCCATACAATCCTGATCTTGGTGTTTTTTTGGGCCCCACCACATATGAAATCGAACCATGTGATGATCTCTATGGAATATTTTTTAGGGGACCGAAGTCAATAATTTTTCAATGTCAAAAGGGGCATAGAAGGCCTATAAAACATGGGGTTTTTTCTTCTTCAAATTTCATGATTTTTGACCATTCAATGAGATTTCATCTTCATTTAAGAGTGTCTTCATATGCATTATTGTCGTTTATTATTTTATTCTATTGATTTACATTCACATTTGATTTGATGGTGTCGTACTTATTGTTTTCCCCTCTTTCGATGATTTATTATCTAATATATATATATATATATCTGCTTATATGTATTTATGAATATTTTCATATATATAAATTTTTTTAATTATTTATATATGATTTTATATATATATATTTTTATATAATATTTGTGTAAATATATGTAGATATATTAATATATAACTGTGTTCATATATATATTTATATTAATCTACAACTATGTACCTATGGGTGTTTATATTTATTAATTTAAGATAAATGTGTGTTTATATATAGTTATATAAATTCTATTATATGAATTTATATTTATCAATATCTATATTATTTTATTACTTATTATTTATTCGCTTGATATTTATTATTTATTATTATAGTATTTATTTATTACTAAATTTTTTGTTACCGATTTATTTTATTATTAAATTATTATGAAGATATTACATAATATTTAATATTTTTTATTTATTTCTACATATTAATTAGTTATTTATTATTATTATTTTTTAATAGACATATTTGGTATTATATGTTTAGTAATTATATATTTGTTATTATTTATTCATTTATTCATTTATTATCTACTATATATTAATTATTTATTTATTTATTTATTATTTATTATTAATATTTTTTTTATTTATTTGTTTTTCATTATTATTTTATTATTGGTATACTATTTATTTATTTAATTTCTATTTATACATTATTTGTCAATTTATTTTTAAATTATTATTATTTTATTATTACCATTTTATTAATTATTTCTTTATTTATGATAATTAGTTTATTATAAAATTCTTAATTATATTTTATAATTCATTTATTATTCACTTATTATTTATTATAAATTTTTAATTGGCATATAATTTATTATTTATTAGTTAAAAGTAAATTTTTATTATTATTTTTATTGTTCATTATTCATTATTTTTTATTTATTATGTATTATATATTATATATTATTTATTTATAATTTATTAATTATTAATTATTATTTTTTACATAAATTTTATATATTTATTTATAATTTATTATTAACTTATTATTAATTATGTAATTATTTATTTTTAATATTATTATATTAATAATTTATTATTTATTTTATCATTATTTATTTTTAATCAAATTATTATTTAGAAATTAATTATTAATTCATTTTTAATTTATTTTTATTTTGTTAATAATTTATTATTAATACCATCCTTATTATTTATTTATTTTTCATTGTTATTCAATCATATATTTCTCATTTATTTAATCATTATTTATTTATTATTGATTTATTATTTATACTTCAATTATAAATTTATTATTAATTTATTATTATTATTTTTATAAATTTATAATTAATATTTTATTTATTATATATTTATTATATATTTTTTGATTATAAATTATATATTTAATATGTATTTATTTATAATTTATAATTCATTATTTATTATGTTATTTGTTTTTATCATATTTTAAATTTTTTTAATTGATTTATTAATTATTCATTAGTTACTTATTATTTATTTATATACTTACTAATTATTAAGGATAATTTATTGTATATTTTTTTATTTGTTACTTCATATTTCATATTTAATGTTTATTATTTACTATTTATTACCATATTATTTATTTATTTACTTGTTATTCAATTATTTTATATTTTTAAATAAATATTTTTTAATTATTATATATTAATAATTAGTAATTAATTTCTATTCATCAATTATTTTTTCATCTATTTCTTTATGTGTTATTTTTTCTATCGAGATATATGTAAATATATTGAATTCTATTTACTCACCACTTAAAGCTCCTGCTGGAGTTATAAAGTCTTTGGAGAATAATCATGATGTAAGGGGTTCAAATCTCACCCAATGAATAATTTCTACATGACATAAATGGAAGACACATACATGAAAGGCATGTTCATGTGCATCTTCATGATAATAAATAAAAAAAATTAATTTTTTTTAATAAAAATAATAAAACATAATTAATAAAATTAAAATTAAAATTAAAATTGTTAAAAAATACAACATTGTGACATGATTTAGTGGTTGCTTAAACTATATACCATTCTCCAAATTATAAAACCCCGCCTCGAAATCATTCATCATCGGTGTTGAAAAACCAACATCAAATGATTGATGAAACACATTTTAGTGATGGTTTTTCAAAACCATCGTATAAAGATTTAGCAATAGTTTAAACCGCCACTAATTTATTACATTGGTGTAGTGAATCCATGTGTGAAATAGACAAATAATAAGAAAAATATAATGATTACATTAGGGTTTAAGGGTTGACATTTTTTTGGGAATCTAATATTACTGTTAACACAAACCATGAAATTGTGGTAACGAAAAACATAATCTAATAAGATATGGGAAAAATAATTTTTAGAGTAAAATATTTTCATTCCATGGATATTTGAGTTTATATATTGACTATAGAAAACACCATAATCGATAATGAAAAAAATGTGGTCTAATGGTTTTTTATAAAATCTAAAAATTTATAAGCTCATTAGTTTTGGAAGCAATGGAGAATATATTAGGTTCTTTTAATTGTCCATTATAGGCTATATTAATGACCCTTTTGGGTATCACATTAGGAAAACATTATAGAGAATATCTATGAGAATATCTAATCCAATATGGGATAGATTTAGTGGATAATAAAAGAAATATTAGGAATTAACAATAATGGATGAAGTGTGAGAAGAATATTAGAGAGAAAAATAATAAGTTCTATTTATATAAATATACATGAAATATTTTTGAAAAATAAATCTCTATAAGACCCTGAGGAGATGAGTATGATCTACATAGAGTTGAAGAAAAAAAATTATTTTCAAGTGGTGTATTGATTTTAGTATGATTTATTCATTATAATAGATCATAATTGTATGATCTCATGCCCATTTGGTTTGAAATTTCAGGAAGCAATTTAAAATTTTCAATTTACTAGGTCGGTCATATTTTTATCAGTGATTTAGAATTGAATTATGATTGTTGTAATGATTTAAATTGATATTTTAGCCTTGAATGTAGGATCGAGAGACCTTCTAATGGCCTAGTGGAGCCATGGGAGTGGTCGTTTGGCTTCTACAACCAAAACAATAATAGAGGCATTGGATAGCCACTAGTGTCTATAAGTAGCAATGGCTACAACTAGTGGTCATATGGTGTCCACCATTAGATAGCTGGAGGTTTTTAAGGGGAGTTTTATTAACCCCTCCATTTATAATAGGGAACAACCCACTTTTTTTCCTTTTCCTTCTCTTGCACTACCAGAATGGTGAACCCCCCTCTTCCCATATCCATGCCCCATTAAGGATATTTTCAAGGAATTTTATAATAATTCCTGGTAGGAATATCCCTTCATTTTTCTCTTCTACTATAATTCATTCGAATTTTCGAATTCTGAGTTATATGGCTTATGTATTTGTTGGAGCTTCCACCAAAACGTGGTTGAACCCAAATTTTTCATGGGGGGATATATATATCCTAGGAAGAATATTTCTCATGAATCCATCTCTACCGGATTGCTTAGTGATTCAATAATTTCCATCACTACTTTCATTTTTCTTAGGTTTTAACTTTCTAAATTAAATTTGTAATTAATTTGGTTTTGATTGTTGGGGTAATCACCTAGCATTGGGTAGATAATTTTTGGAATTCCATTTTGTTACCTTTGGATATTGTTTTTCAAATACGTGGAAACAATATGATATTTTACTAAATATACCGAATTATAAACTATATAATTAATTATATTTAATATCATTAATTGTACAGAGCTTATTCACATAAATTAGGGGATCATGTGGTGACATGATTTTTTTGGACATGGAACGTCCTCAAGGGTCCTTGGAAGAGCATCTAACCATTGGAAACAAATTGGAAAATAACCAAATAAATTCGATGGTCCCATATACAAAGCCTATGGTTTATTATTTTAACCATATGAACTACAATATTTGGCCTCTCCCCCATAATTTTATCAACATTTTAATATTGGAATTTTTTAATTAGTAATCTAATTTATAAATTTTGTTAATTTTTTAATATTAAATAGATGAGTTCAACTTGGGAAGACTGCACATTGGTCCAAATAATCTACAAGCCCTTGGAATCCTATGGGTTTCCTCAACCAATGATGGATAAATGATTTAAATATTAATCAATGATTCCATACGATAAATAGATCTGTTGTAATTTAATTAGTCTTTGTGGGTCCACCAAAGTATTTTAATGACTGTTTGGGGAGTGGTTGAACATTGCAAGACATTTAAGACCGAGATGGGCCATGTAGAATCTCTAGGGTGTTTCTAATGTAAGAAATCTTGAAAACCTGACATGGTTTCACTTTCATGGTGATGATATCAGGGGATGTAGTATTCATAGTGCATCAAGAGTTATGTTTAATTTTTTTTATTCCAAAAAAAACTTTTGAGGAAAAGTGTAAACCCAAAACATATAATTAAAATGAGTTAAATTCAATATGAGGTGACAAAATAATTGAAAACAAGGATGATTATGTTAGATTCTCTTACCTTGTAAGGCTTCTAGAAAAGGGATTTCGCCTTCAAGTGGTTATCCAACTTAGCCCATGTGTGAAATTACTCCTCTACATTAATATTCCCTTCATTGAAACCTTATGCCGTGATTTTATCTTGTTTACTGATCCAAGCCTCTTTTTCTTCATTATATTCCACCCATGGGATACTTTTTTAGACTATTCCCTTCTATTCCTTTTTTTCCTTAATCTAGATTTAATCTATGGGAAATTTTTATTTGGAATGTAAAATAAGATTTGGGTGTTTACCTTCCCCATTTCCCTCACCTAACTCTTTTGTCCCTTACACCTTATCCCCTATATTATCTTTATCTTATTTATCTTATTTATTTTTGCCATTTTAATGGTCCTGAATTTCCATTATTACACCTTTATTGTCCGACCATGTTTCTAACTGCTTGGGAATGTGTGAATTGTCTTCGCAACACATTGACATCCCCCCTTAGACGCAATGCATCCACCCGAGTCTTGATTTCCCCTTTTCCCTTTCACCCTTCTTGGGATGTGGAGGCCTTTCTCTTACATTCCCTCTAAACATTCCACTAAGATTTGGATACAATTTCCACTACCTAATTATGCCTCATATTGAACGAGAACTAGTTCTTGGACATCCAAACCGTCAAAGTGGTTTCCTAAGATTATATCTAAGGCTTCTATGATGATGCTGAGCCTACTCAGTGACTTCACCCTTATCACATTAACCTCATAGGTAGCCTTCATGGATTTTACACAAATCATATGATAAGTTTTAAATGCCAATATCCATCTTTCCTCATATTTTGAAATGTCTCTAGTCTAAAAAACCACCTATTAGGATGGCGTCTTCGAGATGATAGTGTTTTGGGACATAAAACCCAAAACACTCAAACCAATAGGCTCCCTATTCCTTGTCGCAATTTTGGTAGGGGAAAATAAAACTTAGAACAAGAAGTTAACTTCAATCATTTTTCATTAGTGTTTGGTTGAACTACCTCACCCAGAAAATTCCCCTCCATTGGGATTTAATCATTTTTTGCCAGATCATTCTCCAAGATAGTATCAACAATGAGTAGTACATATTGGGGTATACTTTCATGAAGGGAATGTGTCATGACCTGTCCCCCAGGGCCCGTATTGTGACTAACCCAAGCCCACCTTCCATAGGCCAGGGGATGACGACTAGAACAAAAGGCGTAATTCCCTAAAACTGGGAAGGCATTGCCTTTATAAATCGTAGACACACACAACCAGAGTACAAGAGGAATCAAACACTAAGTAAAATCTATATAACACGTGTACTGAAAGTAATGGGGGGCTAGAATACAAGCCCAACTGTAAAGTACAAATACAACTGAAAGAAAGTACAACTGAAAAGGGACAAAAACTGAAAGGTTAAAGAATCTCCTAGATCATCCTCTGGGGTTCCTACCTGATGGGTAAGTACAGATGGCCTCCAAAACACTCCACATCCGTCAGACTCCACCATGTACCGATATGTCGTAAGGTCCTCCTCCGGGTACTGTCCAGTCCTGACACTCTCGGCCTTTGTCAATGTTGTCCGTCGTCTGCATCCAATACAACGAGGTTCGGGCATAGCCCGCGCAAGGGTGAGTATAATGATACTCAGTAAAGATTCAGAGACCCTCAAGGTCTCACAAAAACGAACAAGGATAATCTACAAAGTATTATTTCAATGGATAACCATTACTTAGGTATATGCCCATATATATACCAATGTTATCAAGTAACCCATCTCAATCATGAGGAAAACACAAAAGTCATTGACTCAGCTCAAACCAGGATTTTCATTATCGAAACCATGACTACTGGAGAACTCCTCCACTGTCGAGTACAGTGGGTCTGTCACAACACCGAGGCATTTCTCAATAACCCTGGACTTCTGAGGTACTCCTTTTGTCGAGTACCGTGGGTCTGCTACCAACTGCCAGGTGCCCCGTCTGCTGTGGGTCTGCCTCCAAATACCGGGTGATCCCCCTAATAGCCTATAGAGGTACTTTTCCTATCAGGTACCGTGGTTATACTTCCAACTACTAGACATTCCTTCTGCCATGGGTTTTCCGCCAAATACCATGTGCTCCCCACTAGGCTAGTCGAATCACTCTGAGTTGAATCGGTCAAGCAGTCGTCAGGTCTGTCAGCTACTAGGTCTCCACACTCTGTCTGCTCATCTCTAGGAGGATCTGTTCCATGAGCTACTGGTTGATACTCCAAGTGTCATTAAGTCTCACATGGAAGTATCTCAATGGATCACCACGTCATAGGGGTCTCAATGAAATAGACGGCGTGTCAATCGGACGCCAGGTCTATGAGTTATTAGCCTTTTAGTCCCGAGGGTCCGATTGGTTTCATGTACGAACCAACCTGACCACATCTCAACTATACCCAGAACTCCCGTGGGGTATTCTCAAAGGGGATTACTTCGTTCCAAGAATAACGGTTCTGTTGACGGTTCATAAAATGGACACATGTAACACGAGTTATGAGCGATTAGGTGTAAACGGGTCTGACGGGTTCGGGTCCAATCTGACCCAGTTAGACCGACCCGAACCGGTCCATGAATCTGACACAGCCCGAAGGGGAGGATCAGCCCGAAGGGGTGTCCCGGCCTGAAGGTATGGCATGACCTGTTGGGGCGGCCTGACATGAAGGGTGGCCCGACCCGAATAGGCGCCCTGGCCCGACGGCCCGCGTGGCCAGGTGGCGGCCCGCGTGGCCTGGCTGGCCGGCCCACATGGCCTTGCTGAACACACGTGGGAGGGGGTGTCGTGCCCCCCTTTGGCCAAAACGGCCGGTGCGAGGCACCGACCCCTAGTAACTGCGGGACCAGTCCCGCCTGTAGCGCGCACCGGTGGCCGGCTCAGCCGGCCTCCCTCTTCTGTCCATCGTGGCCTAAGGCCATAGTTCTACACCACCGGCGCAGTGCGACGACGCCGTGCCCCTCCGCTGCGGCCCGGCTTGGTCGCGACCTCTTACTGGTCTCCACGTGACATGACGACGCCATTCTCCTTGTCTGACCGCCATGGCCCTCCTGGACGCAACCCTTCTTTCCGGCACGGTGCGATGACACCACACTCTTCTTGCACCACCGCGGCCCGCTTGGCCGCGGCACGATTATTTGCGCGGCACGACAGTGATGCGCCCTTGTGGTGACTCGGTGGCCTTGCGCCGCCAGCTTCTTCGCGGCCGGCTCACTGCCGGTCATCACGTGTACCACCTTCTTCGTCAACGAACAATAACAAACAAAAGTGGAGGGTCGGGCTGTGTTAATACAGTCCGAACCCTCCTCGTTACGGTGATATCATTTGATTCTCATACCAAAAATTCGTACGACAAAGAATGAGTACAAAACAATTCAAACCCCCTACCTCACTTGTCGGCGATCATTGTCGAAGTTGCTGAGTAAGGCGGCATTGATTCGTTGACGTCGGGAAGTGTCCGGGGTAGCAGACCAAGGAAGAAGCATCATTTCCGTTCTTCATGGTCGGATCCTTCTCCTTAGGTTCGTTCGAAGAAGGAAGAAGAATTTTGTCGACGTTATTCGCATTCTTTGCATTCTTTGTTGGACGAATGGTTCTCCGTTGAGATCTTTTTCCAAAAATATCATAGGAAGAGAAATGCCAACCCCAAATAAAATAATATTCTGCCTATTATTTTCAGTGTTGGCACATAATTCAAAAGGGTGAATTAATAACCCGGCTCCACCCAATTAAATTTCCAACCAACATAATGGGCTAAGCCAACCCATTATTTAATTATTGGAAAAAGAATTCAAAAATATTTGAATTAAATGAAACCATTCACTTAATTAATGGGTGGAGTGTTGGAAATTAAATGGTGGGGAAGTTCAAGGGTTTTACACTTAGTTGGGGGTTCCAAGGGTTTCATCTCCCGGGTGGTCCCCACCTAAGGACATCCTCCCAATAGAGGTTATGTGCAGGTGGACCCCACCACTAACCTCCTCTTGAAGGTTTTAACCGCCTTAGAATAAAAATAATGTTTAACAATTATTTTTATTCAATTTAACTAAAACCTCAAAATCTAACTTCTATTCTCATTAGAACGCAACTGTGGTGAAGGTATTACTAAGCAATCATAGAATTTGCACGCTCAACGGTGCCATCATATTTCAATTCCGAGCATCGGTTCAAAAGTTATAAAATTCCGAACATACGTTTACTGAACGTACCTGAACAAAACTTCAAAAATTGATTTCGGGCACACCGGGCCTCGAAATCAAGAGCTGTTAGAAACCACGAACTCGTAAAATTTCCATGTATTTAAGGAAAAAAATTTCCACGGAAATTTTGGGTCTTTACATTCTCCCCACCTCAGGGATTTATGTCCCTATAAGATATAACTCGAACTAAGGGAACAAATGGGGGTACTGAGCACGCATATGAGCCTCCCACTCCCATGTTCTCTCCTAGAGGTTCATGTGCTGCCGACTAATGTGCACCATAGGTATCGACCGTCCATGTAGTACCTACTCCTGTCGATCCTCAATCTCCACTAGAACCTATGTGAAAGTCTCCCCATCATCGATGTCCAACTCTACATGGTCGATGATGTGGGAAGGGTCATGCACGTATCTCCTCAGCTGAGATATGTGGAAGACGTCATGCACCCGGTGCAACTGAGGTGAAAGAGCTAAGTGGTAAGACACCCCACCTACTCTACTAAGTTCATTTAAAGCTCCAATGAATCACGTGATAACTTGCCGCCTCGTCCAAATCTCCACAGACCTCATAGAGGTGAGACCCATAGAAAGACGTGGTCGCTATCCTATAACTCCAGAGGTCTCTGTCTTCTGTCAGCATAAAAATTTTGTCTACTTTGTGCAGTATTCATCCCCTCTTGGATGATCTACACCTTCTCTATGGTAGCCTGTACCATCTCTGGTCCCACTAGTGTTGACTCCCCTGGGTCTGTCTAGCACATTGGTGATCTACAAGGTTGGCCATACAAGGCCTCAAAAGGTGCCTTACTGATGGTGGAGTGATAACTGTTGTTGTAGGAAAACATCACCGAAGGAAAGTGGTCCTCCCAACTACGACTGAAGTTGAGGACACAAGCACAAAGCATGTGCTCAAGCCTCTGAATGGTCCTCTAGGTCTGACCATTCGTCTGAGGATGGAAGGCGGTGCTCAAGCGAAGCTGTGTCCTAAAAGATTACTACAACCCCTTCCATAGCCAGGAAGTAAATCGTGCATCACGTTCGGAGATAATAGAAGAAGGTACTCCATGAAAACACACAATCTCCTGTACATAGATGCATCTCATGATCTCTACTGATCCCTTCTCTCTGATCGGTAGGAAGTGGGCCGACATGGTGAGTCAGTCGTTGATCACCCATAACGAATCATGACCCTTAGATGTACGTGGAAGACCCATCATGAATTCCATGGATATCCCATACCACTTCCACTCTGGGACCTCTAAGGGTTGTACCAAGCATGCTGGTACCTGGTGCTCTGCCTTCACTTGTTGACAAGGGAGGCATCGTGAGACAAACTTTGCTACCACCTTCTTCATACCTGGACACCAATGCTGTCATGGAAGGTCCTGGTACATCTTCGCCACACATGGATGTACTGCTAGAGGGGAAGTGTGGAACTCCATCAACACCTCCTCCTGAAGTGCAACTGGTACTATGGTACATCCTCTGAAGAAGATGACATGCTCCCCACCTTCAGAAAATACATCAGGTGCCTGCCCTGTGGATATCTGAGCACGTCGCGTCTCGCAGTCAGTTTCCCCATGTTGTGCCTCCCTAACTCGCTAAAGAAGTGGGGGAGTGACTGTGAGAGACTGTAGATAGGTTGATCCATCCCTATCCACAAAGGATATCTGTAAGGCAGCTAGATGCTCTATCGCCTCTCCTAGAAGCTGAATACCAGTCCTCCTGCTGAGCGCATCTGCTACTACGTTCCCCATCCCAAGATTATATACTATCTCTAAGTCATAGTCCTAGAGGAATGGAAGCCAACGTCGTTGTCTCAAGTTCAGGTCCTTATGAGAGAAGATATATCGAAGAATCATGTGATCAGAGTACATGGTAAAGCTTTCGCCCATTAGATTGTGCCGCCACATCTTCAAGGTGAAGACCACTGCTACTAACTCCAAGTCATGGGTAGCATAGTTCAGCTCATGCTGTCTCAGCTGCCGAGAACCATACAAGATCACAACTCTCTCCTGCATCAGGACACACCCATGTCCGGTCCGTGATGCGTCACAGTAAACTACGTAATCTATGCCTTCCTCTAGATGCCTCAATATGGGGGCACTAGTCAGCCTCTACCTCATCTCCCAAAAGCTCTGCTGGCATCTCTCTGACCACACGAAGGGATTCCCCTTCTTCTTCAAGGATGATAGTGGTGTTGTAACTCTGGATAAGTCTGGGATGAATCTCCGATAGTATCTATCCAAGACCAGGAAATTCCGTACCTCTGTCACACTATGGGGTGGCTCCCAAGCAAGTGCCGCCTCAATCATCACTGGATCTACTGCAAATCTAGACTTCGAGATGACGTTTCCCAAGAAGTGAACCTCTCAAATCCAAAACTGGAACTTCAAGAGCTTACCATAAAGCTGGTGCTCTCGGAGTGTGTCCAGTAATACCCGTAAATGGTAGGCATGATCCTCCTCAGTAGTCGAGTAGATCAAAATTTCGTCGATGAAGACCACAATAAAGAGATCGAGGTAAGGCTAGAAGATCCTATTCAAGAGACAAATGAACACTGCTGGAGCATTGATTCTACTGAAGGGCATAACCAAGAACTCCTAGTGTCCATACCGACACCTAGTGGAAAACTTTTTCACATCCTTGTCTCAAACTCTGAGATGGTAATATCCTAATCTAAGGTCTATATTCGAGAACCATTGTGTTACCTTGAGCTGATAAAAGAGGTCATCAATTCTCAGAAGCGGGTACTTGTTCTTCACGGTCACCTGATTCAGGTGCCGGTAGTCAATACAGAGCCTCAAGCTCCCGTCTGCCTTCTTGGTGAACAGAATTAGGGCTTCCTAGGGAAAAACACTGGGCCAGATGAATCCATTTCCCTACAAGTCCTCTAGCTGTACCCTCATCTCGCAAAGCTCAGCGGGAGCCATCCGATATGCTGGAGTAGATATCGGTACCGTCCCGTGGTATAGGTCAATGTAGAAGTCCACCTCTCTGCGAGGAGGTAGTCCTGGAACATCGTCAGGGAAAACATCCGCATACTGGTCCACCACTACACACTACTGGAAAACGGGCCTATACCCACATTTTTGCAAAAAACCATGGGTATAGGGTACCCCTATACCCAAGGTTTTTGGAAACTGTGGGTATAGGGATAATATGGGGACCTATACCCGCGGGTTTAGAAAACCATGGGTATAGGTCAACTATACCCATGGTTTTACCCATAACCATGGGTATAGGTCACCTATACCCACGGGTTTTCCCATAACCATGGGTATAGATTATTTTTAAAGACATATACCAATGGTTATGAAAAACTGTGGGTATAGGTGTTTTTTTGAGGACGAATACCCACTGTTTTGTCTAAACCATGGATATAGAGTTTTTTCGGAATACATATACCCACGGTTTTTAAAAACCGTTGGTATTTGGGTATTTTTTTTGAAGACCTATACCCACGGTTTTGGGTACTATACCCATGGTTTTGAACTGTGGGTATAGGTCACTTTTCTAGTAGTTACAGGATAAGTCAGACTCTCTACATCTACTACTCCAAGGGTAAGGTAAGCCAACTGATGAGTGATCGGCTGCACCCTCCTCTGAGTAAGTATGTCCTGCACTGCAAAGGTTCCCTTCTCACCAGTGAAGGTGAACCTGGTCCCATCCATACGAACACACCACACTTTTTGGCTAATACAATCGATCAGAGCATGGACTATAGATAACCAGTCCATACCCAAGATGACGTCGTAAGGCCTCAACACCGCTATGAGGAGATCCTAGCCAAAGCTCTCGCCTCCTAGAGTAATCTCACACTGCCAGAACTAGTGCGTAATCATCGAGTCTGCTCCCGTAGGTGTCTCTAGCCGTAAGGATCGAGCCAAAAACTCTGTTAGAATCATCGAGCTCGGAACGAGGGAAATGTCAATGAAAGAGTGACTAGAACCTGTGTCTATAAGAACTGAATCTATGGTGGAATAGACACAGATCGTACCTCGTATCATCTCTAGAGTTCCATGGTCGTAGGCCTCAGCTGCTGGAAGCTGATCTCTCCCTTATCCACCCACTCCCTGCTTTCGGGGTAGACCTCTTGGTGGTGGTGGCAGTAGCACCTCGTATCATCGACCGTCACCAAATGTTCGAACAACCCCTCTTCCACGTCCACCTGCTCCCTGAGGACCGCCTCGATCGAACCTATTCCTATGCCTGGGAGGTCCCTAAAATGTCTTCTGATCATCAGAACAGCAGGTCAGATAGTCACAAGTCATGTAACCAAGCCCACCGTAGGAGTAACACAGTCCGCTCCTGGCATGACTGGCTCTGTCTCCACTCTGGGTGCCCTGCACAACTGATCCTGAGTCGTGTGGTTGAACACCTGTGGGTCTTGTCCTCTTAGACCTCTGCGTCATCTGTCTACTGCCAGTTACAGAATTCTCTGATGCAAGTCGACTAGTGTTGGGTCTCACTACTGGAGACTGATCAGAAAGGAAACTCTCCACTAGGAGGGCTCAATCCAACACTCCCGCCTGTGTTGGGATGCTGTGAGAGATAACTGAAGCTCTGATCTCTCACCTGAGTCCTTGCTCAAAGGTCCATGAATGGAATAATGGGTCCTAAACTATATCAGTGGAGTAGTATGATAGGTTGGTGAAACTCATTGAGTATTGAGCTACACTCATGCTACCCTGCTGCAGATGAATTATATCATGTATCTGCACCGCTCAAAGGGTGGATAGTACCAACTCCGACCTGAATAGGCCCTCGAAGTCTTCCGATAGAAGTGTCACCTCATCATGAATCTGTAGCATCATGATCAACCATCTACCTGCTGCTTCTTGAAGGAGGATGGCAGCAAGGATCACCTTGAGGTCGGATGGAATCCATACTAGCCTGAAAACTCTCACCATAGCCTCCAGCCAATCCTCAGCCACCTGTGGGTCTGTCTCTCCACAAAACATGAGTGGCCTATGGGGATGTAAATCATGCAGCACGCTGAAGTAGTGTTCAATATTTTCATCTGGGTCTGGTGGTATCAGTGGCCCAATGGAAAGTAGTACCGTTGGTGCCTCCTCTGGTGCCTTAATTGGAAGAGGGCCCTATACTGAGGCTTTGTCGCTCGACGGGATGTCAGTACGTACAACTCTCGAGGATCTAACTGGTCGTCTGTGGGGAGACATCCTAAAATAATAGACACGACATGGTCAAAAGACTATACCTGGTGAGATGTCCTGGTTTGAGATGACTTACAGAAAACTTTTGAAAACACACACTCAATTAGTGTTTTCGTGTAATAAGTCGTAAATCAGTAGTCAGGGTCTTGGTGTACGGATACGTTGGCCACTGCACCAACACTAGACTCCCTGCACTAAAAACCACACTCGGTACCCTTAACACTATTACTTCACAAAAAACAATGATCAGAGTCCTGAGTTATGTAGTAGAACTGACTCCTCTGATACCAATTTGTCACGACCTGTCCCCCGGGGGCCGTATCGTGACTACCCCAAGTCTGTCTTCCGTATGCGAGGGGCTGGAGACTAGCACCAAAGGCATAATTCCATAAAAATGGGAAGTAATTACCTTTATAAATCGTAGACACAGACAACCAGAGCACAAGTAGAAAAAAACACTAAGTAAAAGCTGTATAACAAGTGTACTAAAAGTAATGGGGGCCAGAATACAATCCCAACTGTAAAGTACAAATACAACTGAAAGAAAGTAAAACTGAAAAAGGACAATAACTGAAAGGTGGAAGGAACTCCTAGATCATCCTCCGGGGTTCCTACCTGAAGGGTAGGTACAGATGGCATCTACAACACTCCATTTCCTTCAGACTCCACCATGTACCGATACATAGTAAGGTCCTCCTCTGGGTACCGTCTAGTCTTGGTGCTCTCGGCCTCCGTTAGCATTTTCCATCGTCTGCATCCAACACAATGAGGTGTGGGCATAGCCCGTGCAGGGGTGAGTATAACGATAATCAGTAGGGAACCCGAGACCCTCAAGGTCTCACAAAAACCAACAAGGATAATCCAAAAAGTATGATTTCAACAGATAACCATTACTTAGGTATATGACCATACATATACCTAAGTTATCAAGTAACCCATCTCAATCATGAGGAAAAAAAATCATTGAATCAGCTCAAACCAGGATTTTCATTATCGAAACCATGGATGTAGGAGAACTCCTCCTATGTAGAGTACAGTGGGTCTGTCGCGACACTGAGGTGCTTATTAGTAACCTTGGACTACTGAGGTACTACTCCTGTCAAGTACCGTGGGTCTGCTACCAACTACCAGGCGCTCCGTCTGCTGTGGGTCTACTACCAAATACTGGGCGCTCCCCCTAATAGCCTACAGAGGTACTCCTCCTGTCGAGTACTGTGGGACTTCATCCTACTACTAGGTGATCCATCTTCCATGGGTATGACACCAAATACCGGGCGCTCCCCACTAGGATAGTCAAATCACTCCGAGTCGAATCGGTCAAGCAGTCGTCAGGTCTGCCAGCTACTAGGCCTCTGCACTCTGTCTGCTCGTCTCCAGGAGGATCTCCTCCACGAGCTAGTGGTCTATACTCAAAGTGTCACAAATTCTCACGTGGAAGTATCTTGAGGTACCGCCATGTCATATAGGTCTCAACGCAACAGACGACGCGTCAATCAGACGCCTGGTCTGTGAGTTATTATTCTTTTAGTCCCGGGGGCCCGACTGGTTTTGTGTACGAACAAACATGAACGTATCTCAACTATACCCCGAACTCCCAAGGGGTATTCTCAAAGGGGACGTCTTCATTCCAAGAATAACGACGCCACTGACAGTTCGTCAAATGGATTCCCGTACCCCGAGTTATGGGTGATTAGGTGTAAATGGGTTTGACGTGTTCGGGTCCAGTCCGACCTAGTTAGACTGACCAGAACCGGTCCGCGAATCTTACCAGACCTGAAGGGGAGGCACGAACCTAAGGTATGGCCCAGCCCGTGGGGGTGGGCCGACCTGAATGCGGCCCGTACCGAAGGGAGGCTAGGCCCGAAAGGACGAGCCAAATCGAAGGGGTGGCCTGACCCGACGACCTGTGTGGCCTAGCCGGCCGGCCCGCATGGCCTGGCTGGCCATGCGTGGGAGGGGGTGTCATGCCCCCTTTGTCCAAAATGGCCAACGCGAGGCACCGAACCCTGGTAACCGTGGGACCAAAAGGGTACTGCCTGTAGCGCACAATGGTGGGTGGCTCAGCCGGACACCCTCTTCTATCCGCCTCGGGCTAAGGCCGTGGTCCTGTACCACCGGCGCGGCGCGATGATGTCGCGCCCCTCCACCACGGCCCGACCTGGCCGCGGCATTCTGCTGGTCTCCGCGTGGCGTGACGGCACCACGCTCCTCATCCGACCGTCGTTGTCCTCCTAGACGTGGCCCTTTTTTCTAGCACAGTGCGATGGCACCGTGCCCCTCTGACACCATTGTGGCCTGCCTGGCTGTAGCTCGGTTCATTGTGCGGCACGGAGGTGCCGCGCCCTTGTGGGGACCTGACGGCCTTGCACCTTCAGCTTCTTCATGACCAGCTCGTTTCCGATCGCCACGTGTACATCCTCTATCGTCAACGAACAAGAAAAAACAAAAGGGGAAGGTTAGGCCCTGTTCGTTTGGTCTAAACCCTCCTCATTACGGTGATATCATTCGGTTATCATACCAGAAATTTGTACGAAGAAGAACGAGTACAAAAAAATTAAAACCCCCTACCTTGCTTGTCGATGATCATTTTCGAAGTTGTGGGATAAGGAGGCATTGATTCATTGACGTCAGGAAGCGTCCATGGTAGGATACCGAGGAAGAAGCATCGTTGGCATTCTTCGCAGTCGGCTCCTTCTTCTTAGGTTCGGTCGAAGAATGAAGAAGAAGTTCATCGATGTTCTTCACATTCTTCATTGAGGTCTTTTTCCAACAATCTCACAGGAAGAGAAATGACAACCCCATATAAAATAATAGTCGGCCTATTATTTTAAGTGTTGTAACGTAATTCAAAATGGTGAATTAATAACCCAGCTCCACCCAATTAAATTTCCAACCAACATATTGGGTTAAGCCAACCCATTATTTAATTTTTGGAAAAATAATTCAAAAATATTTGAATTAAATGAAACCTTTCACTTAATTAATGTGAGGAGAGTTGGCAATTAAATGCTAGGGAAGTTCAATGGTTTCACACTTAATTGGGGGGTCCAAGGGTTTCATCTCCCGGGTGGTCCCCACTAAAG
The DNA here is from genome assembly GCA_963277665.1 of Viscum album. Classification (NCBI taxonomy): domain Eukaryota; kingdom Viridiplantae; phylum Streptophyta; class Magnoliopsida; order Santalales; family Viscaceae; genus Viscum; species Viscum album. The sequence goes on along the minus strand of OY728152.1, from coordinate 1,449,762,568 downwards.
GACATCCTCCCAAGGGAGGTTATGTGTGGGTGGGCCCCACCACCATAAGCTCTCATGGGAGGTTATGGTGTGGTGGCCCCCTACCACTAACATCCTCTTGTAGGTTTTAACCTCCATAGAATAAAAAAAATTAACACTTATTTTTATTCAATTTAACTAAAACCTCAAAATCTAACTTCTATTCTCATTAGAAAGCAACTGCGGTGAAGGTCTTACTAAGCAATCACCGACGTTGCGAGCTCAACAGTGCCCTCAGATTTCGATTCCGAGCAATGATTCAAAAGTTATAAAATTCCATATGTATGTTTACTGAACGTACCCAAACAAAACTTCAGAAATTGATTCCGGGCACACCAGGCTTCAGAATCAAGCACCGTCAGAAACTGTAGGCTCGTAAATTTTCCATGTATTTAAGAAAAAAATATTTCCATGGAAATTCCGGGTCTTTACAGAATTACTCCTCAATTTTTGGGAATGAATAAATTTTCACAATATGTTGTGGTTTATCCAGGTCATTCCTCAGATGATAAAAAATATCCACCACCAACAGTTCATATTTCATGGGTCTATCTGTCTAGAAAGGTTTATCAACCATAGGGACACTATTAACATCCATTCTCTAAGTTAGGCCTAATGATATCTCTATACAATTTAGTTGATCTATATTAATAGTTACTGGTATAATGGTATTTAACCTCAATTTTAAATGGGGTACCCTTCACAAAATAGGTCCCTTGGATTCCTTGCCATTCTAGGATAGAGTTGTGTAGTATTGGGTATTTTTTAATTATGATCATCATTATTTTTATCGGTTTCATAGGTCATAACTATGATCTATCCAATAAATCTAGATTAAATTACTTATATAAGAATGGGATTCTCGTGATGAATGGTATCCATAGATTGGTATTTCTGATTTGGGGGATGATGTAGATCCAATGACAACATGAGTTTCCCACGAATCATCCATGATACATTAATTATGAATATTTTTTAGAGATATTTCCAAAATAATAGGTATTTATCAATGGATCCAATCATGATGAGAGGTTTTTTGATTGTGTGTGATTTTTTGGATACCTAGGTTATGACCTAGGATCAAAAATTTATTTGGTCAGATTAATATCATTATTTTCATATAGATACCCCAACACTTTCTGGTGTAGGTTTTGTCGATTGGGTTTATGTGACAAAGGTTAAACAATGTTATAGTTGGTACATTGGTTGTCCAGGTCCATGTGAATTGCTTAGATATATTTTAGCATTGGTCCAAACTGGGTATTATACGTTTATTTTTTTTTTTTTATTGAATATTTCACTTGGAAATATCATGACATATGTAAGTATGTATGAGACTTTTTTAGTTGTTCTATAGGGATTCATGTACTCACACCTATCATAGGAATCCATTTCACATGGCTACACAATCATATTTCAAATGGATATTACAAGAATAGGTGTTATAAGATGATTAAGACAACAGGGTTGAGTTGATGACCTAGATGAGGTTGGAGATCGGGATGATGTGAAGCTTTATGTAGTCCTAGATCAAACATTTATCATTTATTTTTAACTAGTATGTATATGATAGTATCCTAGTGGGTGGTTATATATTATTTATATGGAATTTTTATTTGGACCTTTATTGAATTTTATTTATTACATATCATGAGTTTATTTATTTGGTCTTCTTTCCAACAATCACAAATTTTGATATTTGGTTATTTTATATTCTCTTGTGCACTATGAAACAGAGGGAATACCCTCTATACAATACCTTATTTAGAATCCCAATGCTAGTCACCAACCTATCTTATTTAGGGAAGTATACATGAGGTCTTATAGTGAATCTTTTAATGGAACTAGTCAAGTGTCCTTTAGAATTGGATGGTACCATACTATAGACTCATCATTACATTATCTCAAAGATGTTTATGGAAATGTGAGAAAAGGGGCTGATCCAATGAATTCGTAGTGTACCGTGATTAATATTTTGTAATATTTTTTTTCTTTAATAGTGATTGTTATATTATAATATCATCATGTGTATTATATTGAGGCATATCTTATTTGGATAAACCAAGTATAATATTTAATAATATTATTATTTAAATAAATTACATGGATGGTTTGAACTCTTTTTATTGAATAAAAACTCCACAAGTTCTTATTAACATGGGAACATAATCCATTCAATGAAAAAGAATATCACCATAAATCAACATCCTATTATGGATATGGGGACCACTACGGTTAGGGTGTCTGGTATCAATTCTAAAATATTATTATTTGGAAGACATGGAATAAAGAGTCCATGACCTGAATAATTATTTCAATGTAAAAATAGTACCTATATAATATGAAAAAAACTATCAAATATAAAAAGATTTTATGAAATATCACATGAAAACATTAAAATTAGGTGTATGATCCAGAAAAATTCATGAAACCCACCTAAAAAACCCAGTAGCTATTTCATTGAATTAATTAAACAAATATTTTATAAATATTGATTTAATTTTATTAAATATATTATTTATATCACATACAAAATACATTTTTATGAAGGTGATGAGTTTCACCTAATATAATGTAATATGATAAAAATTTTCTAATATTTATGAAGGTTATAAAATGTATAGAAGGATAATATTAATGTTTTACATAATTGTTTTGAATACATGATGATGTATTCCAGTTAAGTCATAAAATGATTTTTCAATATAATAATTAATGTAGTTGGATCTATATGAGGACCTAGAGAGGATATTAAGTACGATTAAAAAAGTAAAATGGATCGATAAAGAGACTCCAAACTTTGTATAATGAAAATATATCTATTTAAAAAAAATTAGACAATTATTATTTATATTAATCATTCTTCAAATAGGAAAACTAAAAATAAATAAAAATATTAATGAATATTATGAATGAAATAATATGTTAACTACTTCTGTTTATTTATTTAAAATTAGTTAATTAAATTACTATTCATGAATTTATGTGATTATTATTACTATTGTGGTTATGATTATTAATTTTGGTATCATTGGATTATTTTTTTGATAAATTATGAGAGTTGATGTAATTTTTATTTAATAAAGATCATTGTTATTATGGTAATATAGAAATATATTTACATTCATGTAAAAAAATACAAATATATTTTTAGAATCACAATGGTGACATTGATGTTTTGGAATTATTTTAATATTAATTAATGAATCTATTATGGATTTATTGTCAATCAATAGTTTTTATTTATATTATATTTATTACTGATAAAAACATTTTATTATTTTTGTAAATTTAGTAAAAGATATTAGTGAAAATTCATTGATAGTTTTTTGGAACTATTTGGTATGGTATCATTGAAATATGAGTATATATGAACATGAAGAATTTCATGTGAAGTGTTGGATTATTTTTACGTGGAGAATATGTCCTTGGAGAATATTAAAATGAATATTGAGAATGATGGATGATTTTTCAAAACATATCGGATGAATTTTTGAATCTTTTAGTGTTGAGTAAATATCTATAAATTTTTTCATGTGTAGGAATACATATAGGTTACTAAATCCCATGCATAAAAGAATGTTTTTAGAGGAAGGGGTATAATTAGTTATTCCTTAAAGAAGTTCCCTATATATATATATAACTCATTAGATCAATAGGTAAGAGTCATCAATGATACACTCTAATATTCTATAAAAGCAATGAATATGTGAGATAAACTTCTATAAAAGTGTTGAAAAGTAAAATAGTCATAAAGAATATTTATTTTTCTATACATAATTCTCACCAAACCAATTTGTAAAACTAATTAGGCCATAATATCTAAAAACGAGCAGTCCTTGTGGTCTCTATAGATATATAAGGATCTTCAAAATGATATGAAAAAGTCATTCCCAATAAAATGAGTAATATATAAGAGTAATAATCACAGCCTATAGGGAATACATATGATTAATTTTTATAACATGGATGTAATACATAACAGTCATTATAGGATAACTAAGTTGATGTGTATGGTTCATTACCTTTATAATTTTAAAGTGAAGGGATAACTAAAATTATTTTAAAATATTATTTATTAATTATAAAATAAAATTGATTTCTCTATTATTCCATATTGGAAATGGTCAATCCATTATTAATGGATCTTCATTCAATGATATTTCAGTAATTCAAATATAATATTTGTAGGAGGATCATGGATTTGGTTATTTATATATTAATAATTAGATTTATTCAGTTTTTAATATTTTCAATTATATATAGTTATCGAAAAAGAAATCATCATATTTTGTAATGTATCTATAAAAAACTAAAATAAAATATCTCATGTTATATTATATTATCATATATATAATATTTGTGTCACACCCACCATCATTGGATTAATTATTTTATTAATTTTCTTTGTGTCGGGTTGTTTGGGTTGAAACCCGACTTAAGATTTCGAGTTCTTTTTTTTAAACGCGTGTTTTGGCCCTGACTCCATCCAACGCATCATGGTTGAAGCCATGAGACCTCGCCTGGGTCACTGCGCAACCTCTCCCGGTTCACCGCATGCCATGCCCGATGTTTAAGGAAGATAAAGGCAATACAATGAATAATAAAATGTAGATAAAATAAAAACAAGTGTGGTAAAATTTAAAATATTATTTTAATGATGTTAAAAATAATATTATTTGAGAATATTATTATTGTTATTATTGATAGCACTGGGAATATAAAATTTATTAAGTTATTAATATTATCATTACCATTTTTACTATTGTTATTACTATTGTTATTATTACTTGTGTTATGATATTAATATAATTATTCATATTATTATTATTATTATTAAGAACATAATTATTATTTTTAAGATTCTCATTATAATTAGTATTTTTACAATTAACTATTATTATTATTATTTTTAATATTATGTAAGGTTGTTACCACTTTTATTAATATCATAAATGTCATTATTATTACTATCACCATAAGTTATTATCATCATCATCCTTAATTATTCTCATTAAAATTGTTAACATTTTAATCAACGATATCATTTTATGGATATAACTTTTATTATGCTATTATTTTTATTGTAATTCTTATTCTTATTCTTTTTTTTAAGGTTTAGTTTATGAATAATAATATTATTAAGGTTAATAATATTATTACTTTTGTTTTTGTTTTATTTATTTATTTTTTATCATTTTATTTCTTTGTTTAGGGTTTCACCCTTTTGTTTTCGACAACCCCTACCCAGCCTAGCAAGCCCCTCCCCCCTTCTTCTCTTTTACACGAACCAACACACCACAGCTTTCCCCTCGCACCATTGCACAAACCCCACTAGCGCAACCCTCGGCTTGCTACGCCACCCCCCTTTGTGTCGTCACGCCGTCACGCCAAGCCCCCCATCCCGGCCTCTCGTCGCCGCCTCCCTCTTCCGGCACTGCTAACCGCCACCCCCCTCTAGTTTCTCCTTTAGAAAACCCTCGGCTGACCCCTTCGGAGATTGCAACACCCCCGGCTGACCACCTCACACCCCCCCATGGTTCCCTGCCAGTTCCTGAAAGATAACCCATAGCACCGCACCTAGGTCCAACCACCAGACCTCCCCTGCTCCCCCTTCAGATAAGTATCTCCCCTTAGTATTTGAGTTTTTCTTAGTAGGTATGAGTTCATATTTTAGGGTTCTAAAATGAAGTTCTTGATCCAAATTCATGTTTTTGAGTTCGTGCGAGGTTCCTTGCGGTGAAAACGGCGCACGATTGATGTTTCATGCTAGAATTTGAAGATTTCACATAAATTTTCAGGGTTCAACGTCGAGGTAGGTGGTTCCATGTCTAAGTTATTATTTGATGAATTTATTTGCAAGATTAATTTGTTTAACATATTATTTAATTACTTTGTGTAGTGCGAATTGGGTTTTCATTGAAGTTTGTTTTGTGTTGAAATTGTTTGGTACCATGTTTATGTTACGTATGAGTTTTCTGTTGTGAAATTTTATCTAGTTAGTTGTTAGTGATTTCTAAATTATGCGGTTAGCTTGTTAGTTTGTGTAGGTGGTGAACATTGTATTTTTGGCATGACTTCAGGCGTGTTTAGTCATAAAAGAGGATTTTGTGTGGGTTTAGTGGTTAACACCAAGCTATTTATTTTCAATTGTTTTATAAGATTTTACTTTTCGACTATTTATTATTGTTTTTTAAATTGTGCAGTGAGAGAATTAGGGAGTGAAAATGATGCGGTTTATATTTTGGCATGTTTCAGAATATGTTTTATTTTGGAAAGGGGTTTTGAATGACTGTTTTCCCTTTTAGAGTTTGGAGACATATTTGAAAACTTTTTACTACGTTCTCTTAGGGGTTTTCTTAATTATCAAAGAATTTTTGTTAAACTATGCATCTAGTTTAATTTAATGTGTAGGTATTGAAGATTAATTTTTAAAAAGATTTTGGTGTGCGTATGGTTTTAAAAGAAGGACTGGGTGTGCAAATTGTGTTTTTGCATGTGTAAGCACCCTGTTTGGATTTTATGGATTATTATGACAGGTGACTTGAACATGAAACTTGATTGAGCACAAACCGGGAAGCCCAGGTAGCTAGGAGGGTGGACTAGACTAGTGTGCTAGTGTTCCAGAGGTGACTCGACCCAGTTTCACTGGCAGGACTGATGATTGCAACCCTAATTAAACATATTCTTTTCTAAGGGTTATGGCCTTCTAAGACACATTTTCAAATGGTTGTGGCCTTCAAATCCACATCTTCTGTGGGTCGTGGCCTTCTATGCCACGTATCATCAAGACACGAAGTTCCAGGGACCCAAGCTAGCTAACACCCATGTAGCCTCTCTCATGTTAGTTCTCATTGGTTACTTTACACTCATTGGTGTGACACTTAGGTTATTTTAAAAAAGTAAGGGGGTGTGTGTTTTAGTTTAAGTTGTTCCATTAGAAATTGTTTTCCTTAATCCCATTTTCTTTAAAACTTTTCCATCATTTACTTCTTTTCTTTAATTAACATTTCAAAGGTATTTGTCATTTAATAGTTATACATGGAACCTTTTTATTTGGTGACGTCCTACTGGGCTCTTGGATCACACCCTACATACACCTTTGGGTGTATGTAGACCTTGTTCTCTATGTATTCCAGGTTGAGGCTTCGTGCTCAGTGATGGTGGTTCGAGTTGTCGATGGTTTTACCATGAAGGTCTGACAAAGGTGGTTTGAGGAGATGGATCCTTCTGTTTCATGAAGGTGTGAGTTAATGTGTTAGTTTTCTTTCCATTGCAGTCTCCTTAGAGTTTTGGGTTGAATTGTAAACATTTTGTTTGATCCAAAGTTAAGGGTCTGTTTGGTTGTAAGTTTCCAATTTTAGTTTAACTATCTTGTTGGTTTTTTTGAGTTTACTATTTTGGTTAAATCGTTCCCATGTATTGTTTTGATACCCGGGCACTTGTTCCAGCCCATGGGGATCAGGAATGCCCTTCGGGCCTTGGTGTGGACCGGGTCGGGCGCCGGGTCGGATGGCGACCCGGCCTGGTTCGTGACAAAATGGTATCAGAGGAGGTTTTCTCTCTTGGGTCATGTTCTTTTGGGATAGAGTCATGGTAGAATAGAGTTAAGGTTGTCGGGACTCGATGTCCTGGCAACGAGTAAGGTTCATGGCCATCACCCCTCATGGCGGGACTCGAGTTACCAAAGTATGTTGAGGTTTGTTTAATTTTTTGTTCTGTGTGGTTAGTCTTGTTTAGGGGAAATGAAAAGGGAGTAGGGTCAGTGGTCCTAATGAGCTCGTAGGGTCTGGAAAACCATTTGTAGTCGGGGATGTTGTCCCAGAATACTCTTTGTGGAAGTGGCGTGATTGGCGTATGGCCTCCAACCATATGTACCAGTCACCCACTAACACTAGTTTCTTCTTTCATTACCCCTCATCTATTTGTTTTGAAATTGTGGAAATTTGGTTTTTAAGTAAAAATTTTTTAGTCTTTGAAAATGTTTTCAAATGAAGTGCTTTAAAAATGAAATGATGTGTAAGGTTTGAAAAGTGTGGGTTGAATTTTTTGTTTTGAAAAATGGAAAAAGGTCTGGTTTTGATCCTTGGTGTCCTCATGGGCAACCACATGCATGGGTGTATATAGAAAGAGAAGTGGTCAATGGCATGAGTGGATGAATTCCTGGATGGATATGAGCTGGGTGTCGGTGAGGCACTGGAACATGCATCTACAAGGCCCATGGGACAACATTGGTGTTTGTGCAACTCACTAGATTTGCTTATTTTTCAAAATGTTTTGTAAACGGAAAATTTATTGTTTTTAAATAACCGGTGATTGTGTGGTGTTTCATTGTGTTTTGGAAATGTCAGATGTGAGGAGTTTTGAGCTGAGGGCCATTTCTGACTGATTTGTGTCTTGAGTTTGAATTTTTATTTGTAAGTTAGTATGGAAGTGTGTGGTTAGTGATTCTTTTGAAAAGTTCATCGGTAAGCCCTTGCAGTGGTTCCCCCTGCATGTCTAGTGTTTTCTTGTGGTATGTCTTGACCATTGGAAAAATTTGTTTTGGTCTATAGTTTTCTTGACTAGTGTACTCCCTATAAATAATTAACATGCAATTGATTTGAGGCCATGGGAAATTCACTGTTGGGTGGCCCTCCATTTGATTAAAGTAAGGACTCTCCTTTTTTAGTGATATTTCTAAGTTTGTCCCTCATCATTTTCGGTCAAGAAGATCCTCCTGCAATAGGAGGGTGACGTGCGAAGGGTTGAATGAAACTTGGGTTTCTTTTAGTTATTTGATAGTCAAGGGTAAATATTGACATCCTTCAGTTTAAAGTCTTGTTTGGAAATGGTGAAGGAGATTCCAGAGGGGAAATGTGGAAGCAACCTGGAGTTGTCGGTGTGGGCTTCTTTCTAAATGGCCTTTGTCGCTTCATTGGTTTCATTCAAGAAAGGGTCTATGTTAGGCCACTAGTGTGGCAGACCCAGTCACATGGGGATGCTATGGTCGATTATAGGAATCAAGTGTCGTTTATGACTCAGTTTGGAGTCTTTCATTGTATAATGTTTCTCTCAATAGAAATGGTCATGTTTAGTGATGTTTTTTGGTGTTGTGACCTCATTCAGTGTGACAAAGGGTGATGGACATGCACCATTTTAGCTCTTGTATTAGTAAATTTTCCATGTGGGAACAATTGGATGTCGTGATGTGTTGTGTTTGTTGGTATTGTCTCGGTTGCGGTGTGGTTTCATGTGACATAAAAAGGAGAAGCTCCATTCGGGAGTCTTCTATACTTGACTGTGAGGCAGAAGATGCTTCAAACATTAGGGCTCTAGCCATAGGCCTCAGAGTGAAGTTGGCGCATGGTCAGGAACCCTGAGAGTGTATGGGACCCAAAATTTATTTTTGTTACTGGTAAGTAAAGGCAGTTTAAATTGTTTTCTATGATTGTTCCATTCTGAACAAACCGTTTGGCTATGTAAGGTTTCTGTGACTATGTGGAGGCGTGTTCCTCTTGTTACCTTCAAGTCCCAGTGGTTGCGTCCCACCGAATATAATTTCTTTTAGTGATCCGTACGAGGGTCTATTGGGTAAATCAGTCTCAAAGTTGAACGATGTTCATCCATGGATTTTGAGATGTTGGTTGGTCTTCGGCTATAGTTTTGATGCCTGATGGTTAGGCCCCGCCCTCCCCTCCCTTTTGGTGGAGTGTTGGGTCAGTACTGGGAAGCCTCTAAGTTTGTGTGTTTTCATTGGTTCCAACGGTTGTGAGACCCATTGGGGGCCTCGCCAAAATTCCCCATAAATAAAAAAATATTACAATATTCTTATGGTGGGGAGTCCGCCCAGGCCTCCCTGTGTCGGTTTTCCAATCTCTTCTCGGAAGTCAGAAGGTTTCTAATGGTGGGGAGCCCTTAGGGCTTTCCCATGATGGCCTTTTAAGTTCTGTTCCTAGTAATGAATTTGTGGTAGGTGATAAGGGTGTTCCTTGGATATGGTTTGATCTTGTTTTTTCTTTCTAGAAAAACAATGGGGTTTTCGTTCTATGATACTTGAGGTATTTCGATTTGTGAAGTTGGTTCTCGCGAGTGAGAGAGTTCCTATCCTTAACCAATCAATTGGAGGTGTTCTATCTCTTTGGGGCGGGCGACACATATCAGAAAGTCTTTTTACGAGTTTCTTGAAGATGTGTTTGAGTCACTTTCTTTGATCATGATGCTTTTTCTTTTTCACATGATGATTGTGGGGATACTCTTGAATCCTTAGTGTGGCATTAGTTTCTTCTTTGAGTCTCAACCTTAGTTGCGGATTTATGGGGATGGAAAGATATTTGGTGGGGAGAATTGTCACACCCACCATCTTTGAATTAATTATTTTATTAATTTTATTTACGTCGGGTGGTCCGGGTTGAAACCCGACTTAAGATTTAGAGTTCTTTTTTTAAACTCATGTTTTGGCCCTGACTACATTCAGCACACCACAGTCGAAGCCACACAGCCTCGCCCAGGTCACCACGTGACCTCGCCCGGTTCACTAAACACTCTGACTGCTGTTTGAGGAAGATAAAGGCGATGCAATGAATAATAAAATGTATATAAAATAAAAACAATTGTGGTAAAATTTAACAAATTATTTTAATGATGTTAAAAATAATATTATTTTAGAATATTATTATTGTTATTATTTATAGAGTTGGGAATATAAATTATATTAAGTTATTAATATTATCATTACCATTTTAAATATTGTTATTACTATTATTATTATTATTACTTGTGTTATGATATTAATATAATTATTAATATTAATAATCTTATTATTATTATTAAGAACATAATTATTATTTTTAAGCTTCTCATTAAAATTAATATTATTACAATTAACAATGATTATTATTATTGTTAATATTATGTTAGGTTGTTACCACTTTTATTAATATCATAAATTTCATTATTATTACTATCACCATAAATTATTATTATCATCATCCTTAATTATTCTCATTAAAATTGTTAACATTTTAATTAACGATATCATTTTAAGGATATAACTTTTATTACACTATTATTGTTATTGTTATTATTATTCATATTCTTCTTTTTAAGGTTCAGTTTAAGAATAATATTATTATTAATGTTAGCAACATTATTAGTTTTGGTTTTGTTTTATTTTATTTTATTTTTTATTTTTTTATTTATCATTTTGCTTTCTTTTTTTATGGTTTCACCCTTTTGTTTTCGGCACCCCCTACCCAGCCCGACAAGACCCTTCCCCTTTTTCTCTTTCCCATGAACAACCGCTCCCTTGATTTCCCCTCACGCTGTCACACAAACCCCACCGGTGCAACCCTGAACTTGCTACGCCGCCCCCACGTGTCGTCGTGCCGTCACGCCAAGCCCCCCCATCCTTGCCTCTCGTCGCCGCCTCCCTCTTTCGGTGCTGCAACCCCCTCCCCCTCCAGTTTCTCCTCCTAAAAAACCTCGTCTGACCCCTTCAGTGACTGAAACACCCCTGACCGACCACCTCACACCCCCCATGGTTCCCTACCTGTTTCCGAAAGACAACCTGCAGCACCACACCTAGGTACAGCCACCGGACCACCCCTACTCCCCCTTTGGATAAGTATCTCCCCTTAGTATTTGAGTTTTTTTTCAGCAGGAATGTGTTCATATTTTAGGGTTCTAACATGAAGTTTTTGACCCTAATTCATGTTTTTGAGTTCATGCGAGGTTCATTGCAGTGCAAAAGGTGCGTGATTGATGTTTCGCGCTAGAATTTGAAGATTTCACATCAATTTTCAGGGTTCGACGTCGAGGTAGGTGGTTCCACATCTTTGTTATTATTTGATGAATTTATTTGAAATCTTAATTTGTTTAAAATATTATTTAATTACTTTGTGTAGTGGAAAGTGGGTTTTCATTGAAGTTTGTTTTGTGTTGAAATAGTTTTGTACCATGTTTATGTTACATATGTGTTTTCTATTGCAAACTTTTATCTAGTTAGTTGTTAGGGATTTCTAAATTATGCGGTTAACTTATTAGTTTGTGCAGGTGGTGAACATTGTATTTTTGGAATGACGTCGGGTGTGTTTAGTCATAAAAGCGGGGTTTTTGTGGGTTTAGTGGTTAACACCAAGAGATTTATTTTCAATTGTTTTATAAGCTTTTACTTTTGGAGTGCGGATGATGCAATTTATATTTTGGCATGTGTCAGAATATGTTTTATTTTGGAAAGGGGTTTTGAATGAATTTTTTCCCTTTAAGAGTTTGGAGACATGTTTAAAAACCGTTTACTAAGTTCTATTAGCGGTTTTTGTTAATTATTAAAGAATGTTTGTTAAACTATGCATCTAGTATAATTTAATGTGTAGGTAGTGCAGATTTTGTTTTAAAAAGATTTTGCTGTGCGTATGGTTTTAAAAGCGGGTTTGGGTGTGAAATTTTTTTTTCATATGTAAGCATCCTATTTTTCTTTTATGCATAATTGTGACAGGTGACGTGAACTTAAAACTTGATTGAGCACATTCTGGGAAGCCCGGGTAGCTTGGAGGGTAGACTAGACTAGTGGGCTAGTGTCCCAGAGGTAACTCTACCCGGTTTCACTAGCACGACTGATGATTTCAACATTAACTAAGCATATGCTTCTCTGAGGGTCGTGGCCTTCTAAGTCACGTTTTTTTAGGGTCGTGGCCTTCTAAGACACATTTTCTGAGGGTCGTGGCCTTATAAGACACGTTTCATTGAGACATGAAAATCTAGGTACCCAAGCTATCTAAAACCCATGTGACCTCTCCCATGTTAGTGCTCATTGGTTACTTTACACTCGTTGGTGTGACACTTTGGTTATTTTAAAAAAGTATGGGTGTGTGTGTTTTAGTTTAAGTTGTTCCATTTGAAACTGTATTCCATAATAACGTTTTCTTTAAAACTATTCCAGTATTTACTTATTTTCTTTAATTAACATTACAAATGTATTTTTCATTTAATAGTTATGCGTGGAACCTTTTTATTTGGTGACGTCCTCCTAGGCTCTTGGCTCACACCCTACATACACCTCTGGGTGTATGTAGACCTTGTTCTCTGTGTATTCCAAGTTGAGGCATCATGCTCAGTGATGGTGGTTCGAGTTGTCGATGGTTTTCCCATGCAGGTATGATAATGGTGGTTTCAGGAGATGGCTCCTTGTGTTGCATGAAGGTGCAAGTTGATGTGTTAGTTTTCATTCCATTGCAGTCTCATTAGAGTTTTGGGTTGAATTGTAATCTTTAATTTTGGTCCAAAGTTAAGGGTCTGTTTGGTTGTCAGTTTCCAATTTTAGTTTATCTATCTTGTTAGTTATTTGTGTTTACTATTTTGAGTAAATCGTTACCATGTATTGTTTTTATACCTGGGCACTTGTGCCAGCCCGTGGGGATCGGGAATGCCCTTTTGGCTTTGGCGTGGACCAGGTCAGGCGTCGGGTCGGATGGCGACCCGACCTAGTTAGTGACAATTTGTGTGGGTTTAATATATATTTTATTTTACAGTGAATCCCACTGAATTTCATAGAGTAACATCGTGATCTACTATAGGAAATATGGAAACACACCATAATGATACTATTCAAACATTTGAGGTTTCCATGATGGAATGATATTTGTTTTAAGGTCTCAAAAATATATGAGCATCATACCATGATTATGTTATCCAGAATGTGAAGAATATGAGTAAGCTGTTTTCTTATGTTAAACATATTATATTTCAGGAATAAAATATGATTGTTTAATAGTCTATTTTGGATTAGTTTTATAGGTGAAAAATGGATAAATTTGTGTATCATACTCATTATGACTTTGGGATCTACATGATGTGAAACATTGATAGTCACTATTGAGTTAAATAGAAGGATTTCAATAAATTGGGATTATTAGAGAAATATAAGTCCAAAATTATTAAATATTTGTAATATGAAATTAGATTGAGGAATATTTCCCTATCAAGAACAATGAGAATGATATTCTAGAAATATGAAAGGAAGATATAATTTTTGTTTTATGCTATGATGAAAATTTTTCATTTGTTACACTTTTTAATAAATTATATAATATTTATAGAGTTAAGGATAAATATATCATATTATTCTTGTGTAATTTTCCTAGAATAATGACATAACACTTGAATGGTTTCGTTAATGGTAAAACAAAAACTAAAATTAAATTCAGAATTAAAGTTTCACCCTAGTTGAAACATTATCCTTATACACATCAGGTTTTTTTGTATAAGATCGCCCATGAGTAGAATAATAAAATTATAAATTAATTTATAAATTTATCAATAATTAAATTGATGTGATCTAATTTTAATCTATTTGAAAATAGTTACGGAAAAATCTAATAGTTTATCACATTATCATAGTGATTTTTTAGGACCATGGTGGGGAGCCTTTGATGATGGAAATGAGATCATGGATCAGTGATCGGTACTGAGGAGTTATTGATCACCAAATATGTGCATGGATTCATTGATAAAAATCACACAAAATTATTATTTGTAATTTATTGATCTATTTTTTATGTATGTGTTATATTTTTGTTGGATTAATCCTCATATTTCATTATATGATATAGAAGAAGATATAATCCATTTTGGATATTTATTTGTGGATAAATTATTGTTTTATGGATGATGATTTTTATTCTAAGAATTTGAATATGTTTAGTGATTTGTTGATCCTTTATTATTACAATATATTTTACTTTCTATCAATATAAAGATTGAGGATAACATAAAAAATGGACAATGACAGTTACATCAATTTACTATTTTCTTATTTTACCACTAGTTCTTTTAACATCCATCATTTGTAATTTATTTGACCGAATTTTCGATAATTCCTTGATATTGATTTTTTTAGTCGATATTTATAAAAATAGATCATTAACATGGATTCATGTAATAGATAGAATAAAAAATTATGGTGTTAGGTTAATAATGGAAGATTGTGTTTTTTATCAAGAGTTCTCATTTGGAAGATTTGTGTATTGGTGATGTGGCATGATAGGTGGAAATTTATGAGTGGATGGAATCCATCCATCAATGATGGTTCAAGTGGGGTATACCCAATATCATTGATCAAATGAGGTTTCTATATCATAATCAAATGTTGTAGTTGAATGGGTGATACATGAGAAAATAATTCTGCTTTCTATAAAAACCTGAAATACACAGTGTGTAGTTTGGGATAACACACATCATGATAAACCCATCTATAGAAGCCATGGACAATAAATTAGAATAAATATCTAACATGATGTGACCTTTTAAACATTTTTGACCATTAACCATTGATTCTTCATGAACCCTAGTGGCATATTGTCATAGACATGATCAACATGGAAAAACAAAACTAGTGTAAATAGGAATCACCATTGTACAAGGTCACTACACTAGTACACATACACAAGACGTAGGATGTTATCCCAAGAATCAACCCTAGATGTTCTGGGTATATAATTTCATTAATTAAGTATAAAATCCATTTAATCATTATTATGTAGGTTGGATCCCCCATTTCCATTCATCCTACCAACTACCAGTAGGGTACATTTATTTGGTCCATCCCTATGACTTTATAGTGAGGCATCACATCCCGATAATATTATGAGTAATCCCCATTATGGGTTAATTATGGATTGGGCCTGGTATCCCCCAATTTGTGATGGGGTGTGACAACCTATAATTTATCCATTTCTTTATTTAGGCCTCACATCCGTATATTATGGCTTCTAATCCCAATCCATGTTCATTACCTCGAGTTATGTTAGGTATCCCCCATAGGGTATGAGTGTGATCCACTTCCTATATATCAACACCTTATAATTTCTAGTGTTTACATCATCATAGTGAACCCAATTATCATGACCTCTGGTATGAGTTCATTAAGAATTCGTATGACCCAAGGAATGAGTTCTCTCAAATGAGCATTATCATAGATCCTCAATTGGAATACTAAGCTAGAAGTAATGAATGGAATTTACCTTAATACATGTTATCTATATTTATTATATATAGGTTTTTTCTTTTATCCCTCTCTATTTTAATAAAAATTTTGATAATGATGTATTTCTCTTAATTATATCTATTTTTTGTTTTTAGGGTTTCCTTGAAGGTATGTACATAATCACCACATCAAGGGATCTTCCCACACAAGTCATGTCTAGTGCAGATGACATGCCATTCGATGGAATCCATGGAGGATCCATATCTTATGGATCATTGTAACACCATATGGAAGACATAATGATCCATTTTTTTTCACAAAAACATGTCCTTCTTACTAAAAGGTTGGACTCTTATTATATTTTTCATTTTCTTTTGTTTTGAACTTTTTCATTCACATACTTATTTCATATTCTAACATGGGATTATTTTTTTCCATCAATTTTGGATTCATTTATATCATTCCTTTCCACAATTTAGTTACATTTGGAGATGTGTGTGTTCACAAATATACCTTAGGATAAGGAAACCCATGTGAGTGATATACCTACCCAATACTACTCTGTATCCTCGAGCCTATTAGAAGAAGTAATGGGGTTTCATAGTCAACTTATTAACAGATAGGTGGGGGTTGATGGGTCATGTCATTAAAGAATTGTATGAAATGGTATGTTGTCCTTGGAATATATTTTATAGATAATATTAGTATGAGGATTGATTTTGGGAGATAGGATGTTTATGTTAATGTGTATTAAAATTGGATCTCAGACCTAGGAACACAATGTTGGTTTGGGCGCCGACGTATACATTCACTAGGACTTTGAAAAACTTGTTGTTGACATAATATATATAGGCAATGATTATAGAAAAATATTCATTACATATATCATGTAGGAATGATTTTTTTCTACCATGTCTTTAGTGAGTCATCTCCTTAAAAGGAATAAGAAACAAATTGTGTATTTTTGAGAACCCATTGAAAAGAAAACCAATAAATAAATGTTAGAAAAAAATATGCAATAGCCATGAGAAATAAGGAAGATTATGTATTCATAAGGAAGAAGAAGATAAAAAAGTGGAGAATGGGATTAAAGATGACAAACTATGAATATCTAATAGTATTTTATGAGGATCCACCATGTATAACCAAGGGAAAAGGAAGGATAAGAGGGAATGATTCCTCACGGAAGGATGATCAAATTATAAGGGAATATTAGAACCACACATAATATGAATGATGAAAAATGAAAGGTAAAATAATATACAATATTGATTGGTTTAGTGAAACAGTAGGTTTAACCATGTGTTAACCATGCATGAGGCATTAGAACTAAATTTTAGGACTCACATTAATCTATCTCAAAGTTATTATAAGAAGGATATCTCAAACTATGATATTGTTATCATGCATGAAAACAATACAATTTTTTAGGGATCTTCCTTCCACAAATTTAAAACTATCAACAAGGATAAAAAATAAATGGTAAAATAATAATATATAATATATATTCATAAAATTGATATCATGGTTATTATAATTCTCCATTACTATAATGTTCTAGAATATTTCTAAGAAATTATTTTTCTTTCTTGTGTATATCATTGTTTTTTTGAGTATAAAGAGAGAATAGAAATTTTAAAAGAGGTTTTAAAATGACATTTATAAATTTATTAATGATTTTATAGTTAAAAGGGATCTAGAAAATTTTCCAAATAAATTTAAATAGAATTAATTTATTTGAATGAAATTTTGAAATAAATATGATAATTACTAATCCTATAATTTCAAATTTATTAGATTTATTAATTAAAGATATTATATTTTCAAAATATAGATATTATTATTTAAGAAACAATACTTTCATAAAGTTATATATATTTACCATTAAGAAATGGATAATTTTCATGTCTATAAAAAGGTATATATATTTTCTTATGGGTTTGGTAATATTAACTTACTATTTATATCAGTTACATTAATGTAAATCAGGTTTTTAAGGGATGTTTAAGGGTAATCATTAGTTTTCATAATGAGTATAAATTTAATCAAGATTGTATTAGATCATATAAGGGTAATGTAAAAATACTTATTATCATGTAATAAAAAATCGTGATTTGGTTTCATATATAGAGGTATGTCTTACATCACATAACAGTGATTATGAGTTTCCTTATGGCTATGTAAATCAAGCTCACTATTTTCCTTTTCCATGTAATGGTACCATGAGTCTCTATTTTGGGAAACCACTTAAAACTAAATCTCAAATATAGTTCAACACATTTCCATTAATCAAATGTAGGGGTATTCTTCTATTATGTGTAAAATCATGTTACCCTTTCCCGATGCTTGGGTGTGGGGTATAAGTAGCATTTTTGGATTAAAATTCTAGTTATTGTTCTTCCCATGTCTTAAAAAATTTGTTTTTAATGGATATTAACGAAAATAAATATGTAAAATGTTGTTATGAATCTGTTATGAAGAAGTAAATTCAGATCATGAGTCCCATGATTTCAGGAGTTATAGTTGAGTCCACCTAATGAATTAAAAAAAATTAAATGTCCTTTCTATAGATGATAAATAGAATTTTTCAAATAGTTCAAGGGTGATATATTTTACAAAAATGATACATCCTTAACCCCATTTATCATTTATTTCCTCCTCATGAATCTTGGTGGATCAAAACTGTACTACCTATGTTTTGTAATCCTTTTCAAAAATGTTGGTAATGACTAGATACATAAGGGTCGTCTTATATAAGCAATGTCAAGTCGTCACAATACTAAGCCCGAATCTAGTAAGCCCGAGGATAATGAAGAGACATGAAAGAATAAATGGAATGAGATTACTTTTCCTAATATACCTGTATGAACACACCTGATTGTCTCAATGAAATAATGAGGATGAAAAATAAAAATATTGGAACATCTATAGTGAAACAATGAATGCAATAAACAATAAGTAAAGATCAGTTTATGATAAAATAAAACAATATTATAAAGGAAAAAACTACATGCCCAAACATAAATTATGTTTTAACCTATCAAAAATAGGTAATAAATATTCTAAGAGATCCTGACTCCAAATCTCCAATATCGACCACAATACATAGTCAATGCACCTAGGTAACACTATGCTTCACCAAAAGAACCATTGATCAATCTGTCATCTACATAAGACATGACGCGTATGAGAAGATTCCATTTAGGGTAATGTATATATATACACATTAGGATTCCATGAAAAATTAAATGGAGTGATAGAAAGATGAAAATTTAATTGGATCAACCCAAAGAATAATGGAAATTAAACTCAATCGATACACATATATATTCTCATGAAGAAACCCAAATGAGAGAAAAAATGGATCTCTATATCACAACTCATCCAAAGTCGATGAGTAATCCTAAAAATATAAAATTAAATCATTGATTCTTATCATCAAATGAAACCATGCCAAAATATGCATGTAAGGGCATGCTTATTACTATTAGGCTCCATTTCCATGGGAACCAAAACACAAAGGATGACCTGAAAATAAATGCAGCTCAAAGACAGAGGATTACTTCATAGTAGAAAGTGGATCAAATCTAGTTTCAGGGGAGTACCATTTCCATTTTTATGTAGAATATGGGGAACCATAAAATTGTTTGACATGGAAGTAATGACCCCAACATCTATTTGATGATCCTACCATGATCACTGCCTTAATCAAGCATCATAAAAAAGATGTTTTATTCTTGGGAAAAGTTTCATTATAACTATCATTAAACAATGAAGTCCCCTGTCACATTCTAAGTCAAAAAATATTCAGTATAGGCAACTCACTAGCCAAAATCCAAGTCCATATGAAAGAGATACTAGAGGATGAAGTCCAAGGAGACAATACCTATCATGGGTGGGAGTACAAAAGACATGTGACCCCTCCAAATTTCATGTTTGTGTTATCCTATATGAACAAATTAGAATAAATTTCATAATTCTTGGATTTTTTGGATCATACATGCTAAGTATCATCCACTTAGGGCCTACCCATTTCCTCTTGTCTGTATACCTGATCATGCCCATTTAAAATCCCATGCTTGTGTACTCATAGAGTACATTGTGTGTCTTACTATATCGGTTCATAAACATGTTCCATGTTGATAAATTTCAAGATGAAGGTGTGTGATCACATGACATATGGGTCAAGACACATGTCATGTGATAATTAACTTCTCTCATAACCCTAGAATTGCATCCAAGTGGGGATACATGTCATGTTTCCTTTCAGGATACATGACTTATTATCGGGATTTGTGATGAAACATCTAATTAATAAAACCATTTATTGATCAATCCTCACTCATAAATATATATAACTTATTATATACATGAAATTTAAGGGAAAATACTTCATCCATCATTTCAAATCCTCCAATTCCTAGAAAAAAATATCTGGCTACCCACTCGATTTTTTACATGTGTCTAGTGGGAATCACGCTACCCATATCCATTCTTGAATCCAAAAACCATGATGTATCACCCAAAATCAAAATGTTCAATAAAAAATGGATATGGTCACCATTTTTTAAACAACCTTGAATCTATGTGTCCATTCGTACTTAAACATGACCTAGTAATTTTGAACTGTGACCTTATTGGAAAAAAATGACGAAAGGAAAGAATCGGTGCATTAAAGTCACATG
This sequence comes from Viscum album, assembly GCA_963277665.1. Classification (NCBI taxonomy): domain Eukaryota; kingdom Viridiplantae; phylum Streptophyta; class Magnoliopsida; order Santalales; family Viscaceae; genus Viscum; species Viscum album. The sequence goes on along the minus strand of OY728152.1, from coordinate 1,449,741,904 downwards.
AAAAAAGGTGAAAGAATCATTCGTCATGATTTCTTGGAAATTTTTATAGATACAGGAAACTAGGGTGAGAACCATGAATAATCCATAAGAAAATTTAATAAATAATTTAACTCATCTATTGGAGGCTTGTGAAAAACGTGTTATCGTATATCAAAAGTCAAAAAACGTTCATCATTTTAATAAAAATTGTAGAAATCCCCAATTAAATATATCAAACTCAATTTAGGATTTATCATTTTTAAACAAACATTAAATTGTGATTTTGATTTCCCGCTATGTACGTTGTTACTTTGTCCACCATGATCTGATCAACTATTATCCTTTGAACTTATTCCACCAAAAAGTACATCAAAGGATCCTCTCTATCTACCAGGGTTATAAAAAAATATGTGGATAATTTACAAAATATTCTATTTATAGATGAAAATATGTTTTTGAAAATTAAATTAATGAAATTAATTTATTAATCCACATAATGTACCTGATAAATGCTGCCACATCCAAACGGGCATCGCTGAACAACATTAATTCACACATAGGTTAAACCCCACATTTCACATTCACTCATTGTCTTAGATTTCTAATATTATTATCCATTTAAATGATAATGAATTATTTCTAATAAACAATGAAAATATGAAAAAAATACCATTAATATTTTTAAAATATTAGTGCGTAGAACACCATTGCTCAATATATTAAACCCACATAGCACTTTGATCCACAAATATTTATTAAAAATTTTCAAATTCAAAAATTGAAATTCATAGTTAGATCATCCTCCCACCCATTTGGGGTTTTCACAAAAAAAAAGTATAATATAATGAAAATGATGGGCATGCTGAGTCTGCATCTGGATCTCCCTCTCTATAATGAACTTCTGGATGCTCCCATGTTTTCAAAACACACGAATCAAGGTACTGGTATTTCTTTATAAGATCATCTTACAAACCCAAATAACCCTAGGTTACTCTATGAATGTGGATCAACCATTTATTTCAATCTCTCTCCCAGTCAATAATGGGCATATAATCATGAATTCATATCATCAAATTTAATACATAGAAGATATCATGTACCCACTCCAAATACGGGGGTATTTCTTAGGGAATGAATCACCTCCAACCCTACAAAAGATATTTAACAACCTTAAGGATCATAAGTGTTATATTTCATCCCCAACCAATCCTATGAAATCCTCATCATGAAGATACTTTTAAGAAAACATGATATAAATGATTGAACTCAAAGATCCTATAATGTCAATCTATGTAAAGTATTTATCATATCTGAGATATTTGCATCCATTAATGGATCACTGAAACCATCTACTTTCATTGACTTCACCATCTCTATCTCAATAATATATTTCATTCAAATCATAGTATCACACACTTTTGACCAATAAGGTCTTATGTACAAGGCCTTGAATGGTTTAATGTAAACAGTAGAGTGATCATTGTTACTATATGAAAACTCCACCAATGAGAAGTGATCCTCCATGATCTAACCGTAGTCTTACATATAGGCCCACAGTATATACTCTAACAACATCATGGTCTGAATGTTCTGACCATCCATATATTGGTTAAATAGTGTACTCATCCCATATTAGGTCCCAAACACCGCCCAGATGCATCTCTATAACTATGGAATAATCTACACATTATAGTTATATATAATATATAAGGTTACCAAATGAAGTTGAATGACCTCCCGTAAACACAACTACCCCAAACACTCTACCTAACTCTAGTTTCTAATAGTAGGTAAGTGAACTGACATAGTAAGTCATTAAAAAATCACAAAGATGAAATCATGGATTCTCTATATCTACATATTTCCTATCACAAATTAAATGTATGTTCTATAAGATTTCCACTTTATTATCTCAAGACACTATTTCAAAACTACCTAGACCTATTCTCTAACTTCTCATACTAACATGTGAGACACATAGAGATATATTCAACTATGATCCATCTCAGGCCTACCCACCAAAATTGCTGATTGATTCCATTTAAAATATTTTACAAAATGATACATACAAAAAAATGATGTATGAAACTCTCTCATCACCTCCAATCGCATTATGACCATAACAATCATCCATCCTCATAAAAGGATGGCATACTCCCCTTCTTAAAATATTGTCAATGTTTCATCCCCTATGGATATCTGGTCACTGAGAAACTCACAGTCAATATCTCTCAACTTGGAATCCCTCACATGCTAGATTATAAAAGGTGTCAAAACCATCAATTGAATATAATATACTTCACACACCTCCCCCAGGTTCATCTAAAATTATTAGACTACTCAAAAACCACCTCCAACATTTCTGCGTGGGACATCCTACTAAGGGAGTCATTTTCTATTTTTCCCTTTATAAGAGTATAAAATATCTCTATGTAATACTACTACTTGAACTCTATATATCTCATATTTATTAGGATTATATCTCTCTATGGGAATATGTACATGAGAAAATTATTGTCTGAGTAAACAACAATGAACTCTCCTAGAAGATATTTCCTTTACATCAACTGTGGAAATACTACCAATTCCAGATCTAGGTCATGTTTAGAATAGTTTTGGTTTTGGGGTCTCAACATCCATGGCCAATATTCGATCACCTAATTCTTCTATATCAACACACTATTGATCATAGATCTAGAGGAATAATAATACACTAAATACTACAACCCAACCTCAAAAAATCTTAACATAGGAGCACCGGTCAACCTCAACCTAAACAACTAGTAGGCTCCCTTACAATACACGATCCGGAAAAACAGCTGTAATTTATCTATTAAGGATTTTAAGTGGGACGATAATATATAATATTTTTGGTTGAAACTCATACATTACCCAAAAAATTCAAGAAAACTGGAAAATTTTGACACACTGTTAGGGGATCCTAAGAAAGGAATGCATGAATACTTATAGTTTCTATTGAAAATAGAAATCAAAAATGAAAAAACCAAGAAAGTGATCCTAACACATCTAAATATAGAACAGTGAGATCATACACTAAATCTGGTCCTCTTAGAGTATGTATAGAACCATCTTTAAATACTCTATATGTTCTTCCTATATTGGTGATTAAATGGGTATTTCATCAATAAAGACAACAAAATACTGGTCCACATGTGGCTGGATAATGTTGTACATCATTTCTATAAACATGGTGGGGGAATTCATCACACCAAAAGGCATCACTATGAACTCATAGTGTCTGTTGCAACATAAGATCGTTGTCTTCAAAAAAAATTCCCAATGAAACCTCATTTGATTTTTTTCAGATCTAAGATCAATCTTCATGAACAAACTCACATCTAATAACTGATCAATGAGATCATAAATCCTTGGTAATTCATATTAGTTATTTTTTAATACCAAATTCAAGTTATTATTATAAAAAAATCCTCAATATCCCATCCACCTTTTTGAAAAAAAAAACTGGAGCTACCCAAAGGGACACACTGGGTATGATGAAACCCTTCCTTCAACGGTCATTTAACATCACCATCATATCTCAGAGATCCAAAAGAACATTTTATATACCTCAAAAATAATTTTTTTGATAATAGGGTGAATGTTGATGTAGAATTATATCTACCAACATTGAGGAATTCCAGGAACATCCTCAGGGAATATGTTCATATAGTAATCCAATAATATTTGAATCCAATTTTATTAACAAGCTATTCCACCAAGTGATATACTGACTATCTGATGGGTGATGAGTTATAACCGCATTATAACAAGTCCCACTCACATATCCATGTGATATTTGTCACTAAAAAATGTGAATCTATTCTCATCAGTTTGATGACATATAAATCACCTCGGATGACATTAAATCTCCTCTAAATACATTGACATGATGTCCATAACCAAAATAGGAACATAATATCTCATTTTGATGAACAGGAGGTCACAAATGAATTTTCCTTGTCCAAGCAATACCACAGACTATTAGAACATAAGAAATATCAAAGAATACATCACTGTAGAACCTACAACCATATCTACCTGTAAAAATATTCAACTACAAGTTCCATCCCTAGAACCATGAATAACGAGTTGAAGGAAAGACTCCAAATTGTGTCTCATAGTAATTTATTTGAACTATAATTTACACAAATCAATCCTACCATTATTTAATGTGTAGCACTATTATATCCATCCATTTCCTACAACTATCCATGGCCCTAATATCCATCTCCCTATGAAAAAAAAGGGCCACCTAGTGGTGGTGGTGTTTGGATTTCATAATGTCATAATCCTAAAATTGATCCTATATCAAGATATTCTCCCACACATCTACTTGAATTACCTCTCTTTAGGTTTCCAGATCCATGTCGAGAAGATCATTGATTATAGTGTTGCTTCTTCCTAGATGGTTTTTACACTATTTATCTATCATTATTGGCATGATGGTTCATGAAATCATTATCCAAGTGACCACGCTAAACACAATCATAAAATCCTATATATATAGGTTGATTAGATCCTCTACATGTTTCCTGAGATAAAGGTACAAAAATGTGATTCCATGAAAGATAATTCCTCCTCTCATAGGATCTCAACATATGATACTTACTACCTACTTCATACGACTCGACCATATAATTCAATCCTCCCGCACTAACATCCCAACATCCCTCTTCTTGGATTCTCTCAGTTAATAAAGGCCGCTATAGAGATCCATAAAATGTGGGTAGGAAAAAGTAAACCAAAAAGACCGAAATTTCTCTATGGAGACCCTTTTTGAACTTCCTCACTCAAAAGAAGTTGTCTCATAGCATATTAAAGAAGTACCAAATTTGGTTAGTGAACTCCATGTCATTTTTGGCCACTGAAAGAACACCCCATTGATACTTATGAATATCTTAAATATATATTGATAAAAAATCAAATTGTTAAAAATCCACACAAAAGAGATTCTTAACATCAGGCCGTGAGAGGATCAACTTAACATGGGTAAATTTAACTAATCTACACCTACACCTAACTGCTCTATGAAACAGAATGGTTTCTTTTGAGACTGTATGATCCGTTGGGGTTATAACTAGTGTGATGACCCAACCCACTGGATCATGAGAATCCTCCTCTTCCAGGGGAACTTTATCGCTCTGAATCCTCCACAGTCTTTAATTCTAGAACTCAAAATGTTGAATAATCTCATAGGCGTCATCATCTTAAACATATAGTACTATATATTGATCAAAAGGTGGTGGTTCTACACCCTAACCTCCTAGATGAAAAACCAAATGGTATTTCCCCTAAATTAAACCATCATCACTCATCAGATCATCATAATGATCCTAAATTGATAACCTAGATTACTATCTTACTGAAGGTTTCCTGATAATGATCTATATGTACCATGGTCAGATGAGTGCACACACACACACACACATATATTTATATGTGGGTATATTAACCATGAATATTAGTAAAAGGACTTAATCTTATATGATTCATGTATTTTTTACCATAAAACCATTATCTTAATATGTCAAGTAGATAAGTAGGTAGTCATAGTTTTGGTGTATGTGTATGTCGACTTATTCACCAAAACTCGGTTATCTCACATGATTTCCATACTATAGACACTTTGACACAATTTCCCAAAGTTCCATAAAATCCTTAAAAGTGAAAAAATACAAACACCATTCAAGGAAGTGAATTCCTCTTGTACCACATTATAATAACCCATACCACTGAGGCCCTCATGTCCTACCCAAGGCCATGCCATCAGAAAACCAATCCCAGTTATAATAGGTTATGGGATGGTAATAGGAATTGTGAATTCAAAAATGGAATGGGGGGATTTTTTTCTAGTGCACATATTTTAACGCACCTAACCACCTCTATGAAATAATGCAGAACAATAATAAAAAGATGGGATCAATTTGAGTGAAAACATTAATGGGATAAACTATAACAAAAACATTTAATTTAAATAAAACAAACCATTGTATAAATGTAAAAATATATGACCAACCAGAAATTCAGTCCCATGATGAAAATAACTGAAAATAAAGAATGGTAAAAGAGCATGTCTCTAGGCCACCAATTTTAACAACCATACACGGTCAATGAACCTATGTATCACTATTTTCCAAAAAATTAATTACTGATATGTTTAATATTTTCATAAGACATGAAATATTCAGGAAAATAGCATATGTGGGTGAGTAGATAAATACCAAATAGGTTTCCCCAAATAATAAAATCGGGTGATAGAAATTTAAAACATTAGTCCAATAACACAAATGTATGAGGAAAATGAAACCCAACATACACACACAAATATATATATATATATATATATTCTCTTAATGAAACCTATATGATAAAGAAAGGGGTTCTAATTCTCACAACCCATTCCATGTTGATGAGTAAGCCTACCGATCCAAACTTCCATCATTGATGACCAATATCAAATGTAACATCACAAAAATATGTGTGGAGGGTCATGCTTCCCATTACTATTCTCCAAAGATGAGGGGCAACAACACCCATGGAGAGACTACTCCCCATAAGGGCTTGAATACAAATGGGGTAACTCTCTATATATAGAGGAGCCACACCAAATCTGGTGTAGTACCATTTCAATATTCAAAAATAATATATGGAACCAATAAATAGGTGTGATATAAGAGTATTAACCCCAAAATCATTGAAATTATCCTTCCTTAATCACCACCATCAACAAGAATTGCCTAAAAATAATCAACAATATAACATATAAAATTGTCTCTCACATAATACAATGAAGGGTAGTATCACATTATACATGAAAAAAATACTCAATATATCCTACTCACGGGTGAAAATCTGAGATGAAACGATGGATATATGAGGGGAGTATGTCTAAGGATAACATTTATGGCATGTTTGGTGGTCCAAACGGCATGTCACCTCACATAATTTCATATCCATGTTATTTTATAATCATGTACTCGAATCCAATTCATCAGACACGATGTGTATATCTCATTAACTTGGTGTCTTAGCCAGTGGGGTCCTATACATGTTCTCCTAGTCCTCTACCTAGACATTCCCAGATGTGAGACCAAGTCTATGTAATCTTGAAGTACAATGTGATTCTGACTACAGAAGTTCATGAATACTTGCAAGATTGATCATGACCTAGATACATGGCCAGGGTAACACATAATGTGGTTCAGGACTCAAAATGTGTTATCCTAAACTTATAAAGAATCCCTTGCACCATATCTGGGGAGCCTATCCACCATGTGTCCCTTATGCATACATGGTGTGTAGTCAGGATTTTAACATAATCCTCTAATTATTCATGAATTATCAAGATCTGTAATCTCTGTCATTGATCTCAAATTTTTATCATCTGAAACGTAATGGGATATCCTTCTTCTATTATTTCACTACCATTAATAGCTGAAAAAATTGAATCTGGTGATCTGATTAAAATTATGCATATTTCCTGTGTGTTTTCATTCACCTTTCACCATTCATGGTTCCTGAAACGATGATATATCCCCCAAAATACATCCCAATATACTTTAAAAACACCTATATGTTGATAATTCACTAAACCTCCATGAATCAGAGGGTTCAATCATGCTTGAACTCACCCTTTCAATATTGAACCAACACCCCATGTATCAACAACAAAGAATAGTTTGGGGATGGGGACAAGAAAAAGGGTCAAAACATCATTAGACAAGATTTTTTGGACAATGCTCGTAGATCATGCAAACCATTTTTATAACTTGTAATCTTTATGAAAAAAATAAATAATTTAACTCATCTTCATGGATCATGAAAAAAAACCTACGATCACAAATTCAATGTTAGAAAATTAAAAAATGCACAATATTTTAATAAAAATGGATTATATAAAAAATTGACGAGTCCTACCTCTATTTGGGTTATATTATTTTGGATTAAAAAATTATACAACAAAGGAAATGTCAGGTTGTGTTCAATGCCTCTTGATTAACCTCGACCAGATCAACCGTTATCCTTAAATCATGGTCTGCCAATGAAGAACATCATAGGATCATCTCCAATATCTTTGGTTTATGATGATATCCTAATATAATATAAATAAAATAATATTAAAATAGTTAAATAAAATAATTTTATTAAATTAATTAATTAATAAACAAAACTTACTTACCAATGGTTGGATCTTCTGAATGTCTGGTACCAATCTCCATAATATTAAAACTATTGAAAACACCACATTCTAGATTAAACCATTGTCTTGGAATTTATATATAATTATCCATTCATGAGATACACCATTATTTATAAAAAAACCATGAATGAATGATAATAATATATTATATATTTTTATATCATAAATTTCAAGTTCACTGGGTCTCAGAATCTCACACCGTCTCAGTTCATGGATCCAAAAATATCGATTAATATTTTTCAAATTATTATAAGGAAAAAATAGGGTCAATAAATCATTCCATCCCCTTTTTATATACTCCATCGCATGAGGATTATCATCTCTCTCCTCCCTTATTTATATATCATGTAATTCTTCTCTTATACATGTTTGTAATTTTTAAATCACTCTATTTTTTTTGTAAGTATGATTGAATCATGATTTAATTTCATTTATCTAGATATGTATAATTAACCATAATATTATAATAATAGCTAAATCACATTAATTAATAATGCACAATATAAAAATATTCAATGAAAAATAATTATTTTATTGCATACTGCATAAGTTTTTCTCAATTAATATTAACATTCTATATTATCTCCATAATGTTTCAAGATTCATAAATTAAATAATTTTTTATAAGATGATAAATTATCACATATATATATATATATATATATTTGATAAATATATTAACCAACTATAGTGGTGGTTACCACATTAATATTCTTAAATATTTTCATAATAATGAAAATGAAGATTTTTCGTTAAATTAATTAATGGAATTTCATAAATTGATAATACTTTTAAAATAATGAATTTTATGAAAAAAAATATTAATGTTGTTAAATTATAATCCATTAACTTCTTGGGGTATAATAGGAATATTGTGAAGTTATTTTTATTTAATAAATTGGAATAAAATAATTAATGTGTTATTATTATTTCATTAAATTAAATATAATATTACTGTATATAGATTAAGATTTAAATTTTATTCTTATTGTTTCTTTAATTTAATTATAAATAACATATAATGTTTTGGATAATTATTATTATCTTGGAATCATTAAAATATAAGTTTAAATATGTATTTCATATTACTGATAATAATTTCAATAATTGAATTTAAAGATTTATCAAATGAAGAAGATAATAGTACTTAATAATATGTATGATTATCAAATGAAGGGGAAAATAAATAATTTCATTTTATAGAATAATTTTTATTATTCAATAAATTATACAAGAGAGATAAATAAGTAATTTCATGCGATCATATAATTATTATTTGTTAACAACAAAATATTTTCATGCTTTATATTTAAACATCTTAATGATTTATATTAAGTATTATCTTATAGTGGTATTTTTAGAAACATTAAAAGGGGATTCATATTCTTTATTTGTTTTATGAATCTTTGAGGTTATTATTCCTTTTCAATCCATTTGGTCTGTTTTATGAACTACCCTGAAAAATAATAACAAACCGACCTAATATATTTGAAAGGGAATAGTGTGATGTACCATGGATACTAATTTTCTTGATGTCTGTGATGATGTCTTATTATATATAAATTTTTTGGATTATACCTTGTAGCGAAGTGTTGATATTAGGAATTTCCATTAAATGCTTAAATAATTAATTTCAATAAATCAAAGGAATAGAGTGGATTTTATTTTTTTACTTATTTGTATTTTTTTCATCTTAGATGCCTTTTTGGTGTGAGAAATATTGGCCATGGTGGTTTTTTTCTTAGCGGTCTTAGTTGTGGTGAAGCGGTTCGATGTGGTGCTTAATTGATAGATTTTTGGTAGAAATGGAATAATATTTACATATATAAATGTGTTTATTGAAAAAGAATTTATTTCTATGAATTAAAAATTAAAACTAAATTTATGTATTTGGGCGAATTATTTGATAAAAAAAATTTAAAAATAACACATGATTAACACATTTTACAATGTTTATTTTTGGTTATTCTATATTAAACATAATTATTTGTGGCATGATGTAAATACTCAACTAAAGGTGGTTTTAGTGGTGTTTCTTGCGTAAGCTATTTAGTGTGGGTTTTTAGAGGTCTATTATAAACTTTTATTCTTTAATGATTCTTTTATGATACCCTCATGAGTTAGGTAACCTAAATGTTTCCCATAGATCATAGGGGTGTTTTCCCTACCTTAATGAATAAAATTTATACAGATAGATGACTTCTGTCAAACCATTATTATTCCTTCAGTAGTATGTTTGGGAGATAAGAGTGGTGGATGAAAAGATATGTGGTTGGGGTCATGTGTGGTAAGAGGATAACATGATGTTGATATCCTATTCTTTAATGGTACCCTGCTACAACTATTACCAAATACATGATCAGATTTTGGTTCTTCATGGCTATATATATAGATGATTACATAACACTTGATAGGTAGTGGGGTCCATGTAACATGATATTTGGTTGGTTTTTTTATTGATGGATAAGGAAGGGGTGATATAAAATTACATATGTCATTGAGAATGATGGGAAAAGTTCTGGGGATGTGGTTTTGGGGGACCATTATCTACATATATATGATACATATTTACCACTCCAAGATGCATAATTTAGTGAGTGAGAGATAATTTGGATGAAAAAAATATTATACCTATTTAGGTAATGAGTTTTTAGCATTTTTTATTCACAAGTCTTAGTATTCTTCATTGAATTTTTTCAAAATAGGATTCAGGGAGAATCCTACTAAGTATTCATGTTATACTCACCCTATGAACATATAATATTGTTTCTTGTAAATATGATATTTATGGTGATTGATCTAGACATCAATTATTTCGACTTATACATTTCACACATAGATATTACATATTATTAGAATAATATTGATTATATAACATAATGATACTTGAATGAATTTTAGAGTTCTAGTGCCTTTTGAGAATTGGATACATAAGAAACCTCATCATATAATATCTATATCATATTCTAGATAATTATTCAGAACACATTCTATCACTATATAGAAATTACATAAGAACATCCTTTATATCTTGGTTAAGAAATATATGACACGGTGGAGCTCAGATTCATTGTAAGGGTAACTAAGGGAGGTATCAACAGCCACATAATAATTTCATGAGAATAATGGGTTGATAACATGATATTAACATTTTAAATCAATACTTTTTATATCATTTATTATAATCCTAATTTAGGGAATAAATCCCATATGTTCATAAGACATGAATCATAAACAAATCAATGAACCTGATCAATGAGAGAATAACATTGGAATAAAATATACATCTCTGGAATACACATAAGCAAAAAAAATAATTTCTATTGTAAAAAGGATCACTCAAAATACTTTCATAGTATATTGGGTTTACTCCACATTCGATTTTATTACTCATGGTTATCTCCAATGTCTATCATAGTGGACAGAGTCCCTTACTGAACTCGGTTCATTCCTATTTCTAGTCATATTTATGTCATGAGATATCCATTATTACCCAATGAATTAGGTGGTATATAATTCTAGTTCCACACATCATATAATAAGAATCATATATAATTGTTTTAAAAGATAATAAAACATTCATCATATCATAACCCATGAATATGAAATAGGTTTCACAGAAAAATACATCATGACATAACCCATGAAAAAGAAATAGGATTCCATGACTTTTTTTTCAATTCATTATATCTTAACTTTTGGAAATGTACTGGATTCATACTAACCTTTTCATAAAAATAATAAAAATATTCATATATTGAATATGGATTGTATCATTTGATCAAATACTTCATAAAGGATAGGTAACATTAAAGGATGTCATCTTCAATGAAAATCCATGTAAGTTGTCACTTAAAACATTACATAATAAAAATAGCATTTTAATTTTTTATTAACTTAGTTTGAGATTGAGTATTTACAAAATATTAAAGATTTTTTTATTTTAAGTCAACATTGTATACTTTTGTGAATGAAGCTTCAAATATTTTATGGGTCATGACAGTGGAAAATTGCATCCATTCTATATTTGTTAAATAAATTATTCCTTTCATTCATTAAAAAAAAGACAAAGAGTAATGTGTTTAAAAAATGAGTAGATTCTTTTGAAAAAATATTTTAAAAACTATATCATAGGTAATAATTATTTTAAATCATATTTAGATAATACTAATAACATTCATGAATACATTTTTAGTAAACATAGAAATGAAAGAAAAATGATTTTCGACTAAGTGGCAAAATAATGTATGTATTCCTTAAAAATATTATTTTGGTATATAGAGTAGATAAAGAAAAGGAAATTATGTAAAAACATTAAATATATATAAATAAACATGTTATAATAAAATTCATGAGTTTATTGAGAGTTATTTTATAGGATTTCTTCATTGATAAATGAATCACAAACAATCCCAATATATAAATGGACTTTAACATAGAACCCTTAACTCACATATCTACGTTATTATTAAGAGTATTAAGATCTTATATAATAAATATATATTTAGTATACAAGTATCATAAAACCATAATCATATATATTATACCATATATTATTTTCATAAAAAATATTATCAACTTTTTATTAATAACCCATTATTAAAAAGATTCTTCAAGGTGATAATTGCATCATTTTTTCATTCATGGTTCAGGTAAACCATCTTGAGATTTATACATTGATATTGCTTACATCATCTAATGAATGATATCCATTGTATTAATATAATATATATTAATTAGTTATATATTTATAGTTTTCTATAAAAAGTTAGATATTGAAAACAAGTTACACCATTCATTGGGATAGTAGGTCCAATGTACACATGAAGATTGTTTCCATTTTTGATTGATGGAAATAAAGAAAGATAAAATAAAATTACCCTTTATAGATTAATAATAATATCATAAATAAAATAAATATTAATTTAAACTCTCATTATAATTATCCATGAACAATAGTGATGAAAAAATGAATTACACCTATATGTGGAGATGCTAAAATGTACATACACACGAGTGATGTTTTCACTTTCCATAGTATGGAAGGAATGTTGATAATGGTTATTCCATATTTATTTCCATAAAATATTATATTGATAATATTGAAGTTATTATTTTGGAATGGGAACTAAAAATTTATAAGAGGTAAAAGTATAATCGTAGAAACAATGTTTTTCCTTGTAAAACATTGAGAAATTTGTACATATATTTTCGAAGCTAGGCACTGAAATAGTGTGTCACTCCGAGCCTCAGTGTGAGCACATTTAATTTTATAAAAATATTAAAAATATTTTATATCAAATTCTCATAGTTTCATAATGAAAAATGTATAACTCATAAATGGAATCTCTAATTTGAAGTACAACGTGACTAGGGATGAGTCTACTACTGACAACTAGAGTGGAACCCTCTAGGTAGGTTGGGTATGGTTCCTCTACTAACTAATAGATTTTAACACCCTAGCTAGGCAGTTCATGGGTCCTTTATCGACAACTATCATTATACCCTCCATCTAGGATGGCCATTGGTCCTCTACCATCTACTAGAGTGGAATCCTCCAGTTGGGCTAGGTATAGATCATCTACCAACCACTAGATTGGAACTCTCTAGATAGGATGGGCATGTGTCCTCTATCATTTACCATATCGGAACCCTCTTTTTCTTATATATAATGTAAACTATACCTTTTATACTATTTCACCATGATTGTGTGACACAATTATAAGGTGTGGTGTGATGTGAATGTTTTTATCTGGGAAGACGTACGAGATACTGGGAATCATTTATGGACTCTTGAAAATAATAAAACTCTTTCCTATGTTGGTATGGGATATGAAGTCACTCTTACATCTCGTTTCAATTTATTTTGATTCATAACATATATATATATATATCCATGTTGATTTTATTTTGTCATTATATTTATATGGGTGGTATTTACATGATGTTTAGTCCACATACATGGCATGTTGAGAACCCTATGGTTTGATGAGGATATATTCATTCATTGGGCTGAAAATTTTACTATCTATTTCTACCATGTATCTTACTTATCACCTTCCATTCATCAAGGAATCCTACAAGATATTTATATACTTAGCCCTGTATCAGAGTATCCCTCACAATTCATGTCCTATGCATGTAATGGACATGCTGAAGGTGACTATCAAGGAGATTAATGATCCATGGTGAATTGGAATGTTTATATTGTTCATTTCATAGAGATCCTGATCTAGAAACTTATGATATTTTTACATTCTATTTTGGTATGTTTGGCACATCTTTCTAGTATGGTGTATATTTTTTCCTTTTACATTTTTTTCACTAGAGTACTCTTGTACAACCACAAGGTTTTTTATGCTTTTTTTATGTTATAGTTGTTATATATTTTTATAATTATTTCTCTCAATTTATTAATTATGATGGTCAGGAGTTTGTATATAGGTACCAATATGAGAAAATAGTGTTTTAGCGGCGGGTTTTTATTGGTTCTTTTAAAAACCACCACTAATTTTTTTTCGATAAAAAATTTAACGACAGTTTTTAAAACCGCCGTGAAAAAACCGCCACGAAAAAACTGCCGCTAATTTTTTTAAAAAAATATTTTTAATTTTTTTTAAAAAATAACTTCTAAATTTTTTTTAATAGAGGTTTTTTTTAAAAAACCGCCGAGAAATAGTTGTGTTTTTTTGACAATCGCGGAAAAATTTTAGATTTCTTATCAAAAAAATTTAAATTTTTTTATTTATTTATTATTTATTGATTTTTTATTATTATTTACAATTAAATATAGTTTATTATTTATAATTTTATATATTTATAATGTTTCAATTAATTAATATTTATAATTATTAGTTAATACTATTTTAAAATGGAATGAAAATATTAAATAAGTAGATGAACGGACATCAATATCAATTGACCATAACTTCTAATCTGAGAGTCCTTTTCAGCTCCACAACCAATCAAATCGAAGTTTATCAAATGAGAAAAAACCAAGTGAGATTTAAATCACGTGATAGTTAATGAAAAATTATAAATTCAAAATTCAAAAGTGGAAAATCAAACTCGAACTTCAAACGACCATAACTTTTAATCCGGGTGTCCATTTGGTCTCTAGTACATATCAAATTGAAGCCTGTGATGAGCTCTACACTGATTATGTCTGGAACCAACTTTTTGAGTATTGTACCCCTTTTTATTCCACTAGAAAGGCCTATAAGGCCTCCAAAATAGTGGTTTTAGTGGCAGACACCGATTTCTTAAAATTCAAACGATTATAACTTTCGATCCATGTGGCCATTTGGCCTGTACCACATATCATATCGAAGCTCATTTCATGATCTTTGATTTGACTGGTTGCGACACTTGAAAATGAGTATCAGATTATATTTTATGCCCATTTTAGTGTTTTTAGGGTTTATAGAGGTTCTTAATGTTTTATGATTTAATTAATTAATTGTTTATTTATTTATTTAATATTAATTTTTTAATTAATAATTAATAATTAATTATTTAAATATTATTTACTATTATGTATTTATTCATTCATTTATTTATTTATTATTTAGTTATTATGTACAATATTAATTATTAAAATATTTTTAATTTATTTATTAATTAATTATTTATTATTTATTATTTATTATTAGTTTATTTTTAATTTTTTTTATTTATTTATTATTTATTTATTTATTATTTATTAATTAATTATAAATTATTTATTAATTAATTAATATTGATTAATGATTAATTATTGATTATTAGTTATTATTTATTATTAATTGTAAATTATTAATTATTAATTATTAATTAATTATTTATCTATTTATTTAGTTATGTATTTACTTCTTTATTATTTATTATTTATTTTGTATTCTTTATTTTGTATTTTTTTTCTTTATTCTTTATAATTTATTTTTTATTTACTAAATATTAATTTATAATTTGTTTATTATTCATTTATTAATTATTAATTATTTATTGATTATTGATTATTAATTAGTTATTATTAATTAATTGCTAATTAATTATTAAATATTGAATATTGAATATTTCATATTAAATATTAAAATTATAATATTAATTATTAATTAAGAATTAGTTATTTTATAAATATAAGTTTTTAATTATTAGTTATTATTAATTATTAATTATTTATGTATTTATTTATGTATTTATTTATGTATTTATTTATTTATTTATGTATTTATTATTTATTATTTATTAATTATTTATTTATTAAATATTAATTAAATATTAATTAAATATTAATTATTTATTAAATAATAAATATTTCATATTTCATATTAAATATTAAAATTAAAATATTAATTATTCATTAATAATTATTCATTTTATAATTATCAATTATCAATTATTATTTATTAGTTGTTATTAATTATTGATTAATTACTCATTAATTATCTATTTATTTATGTATTTATTTATTTATTTATTATTTATTAATTTATTTTTAATTTATTAAAAATTAATTTATTATTAGATGATTATTCATTATTTATTTATTTATTCATTATTCTATATTAATTAATTAATTAATATTTATTTATTAATAATTTATTAATAATTTATAATTTATTTATAATTTTTTAAATTTAAATTATTAATTACTAATTATTAATTCTTAATGATCAATTATTAATTATTAGTTATTAGTTATTATTAATTATTAATTATTTTCTATTAATTATTAATTATTAATTATTAATTATTAATTATTAATTATTAATTATTAATTATTAATTATTAATTATTAATTATTAATTATTAATTATTAATTATTAATTATTAATTATTAATTATTATTTATTTATTTATTATTTATTTACTAAATTATTATTCATTATTATTTATTTATTATATATTAAATTATTTTTTAAATAATTTATTATTTATACATTACTTATATATATATATATTATGCTATATATTATATATTACATATTACATATTATATATTTTATATTATATATTATATATTATCTATTATATATTATCGATTATATATTATGTGTTATATATTATCTATTATATAATACATAATACATTATATAAAATATAAAATATAAATCATATAATATATAATATATAATACATTATATATTATATATTAAATATTAGATATTATATATTATATATTATATATTTTGTATTATGTATTATGTGTTGAATATTATATGTTATATATTATATGTTATATATTATATGGTATATATTATATATTATATATTATATATTATATGTTATATATTATATGTTATATGTTATATATTATATATTATATATTATATATTATATATTATATATTATATATTATATATTATATATTATATATTATATATTATATATTATATATTATATATTATATATGATTAAATATTAAATATTGATTATTGATTAATAATTATTGATTAATAATTATTTAGTTTGTATGTATTTGTTATGCATTACTTGTTTTTCCAATTAATATATATATATGTATGAGGATATTAAATTCGATTTATTGACCACATGAAGAGCCTGCTGGAGTGGTAAAGTCTTTGGAGAATAAGTAAGAGGTAAGGGGTTCAAATCTCACCCAACATAGAATTTATATATATGGCATAGGCATGTCCATGGGCATGTGTATGGACATAGAATTATGCATGGAGATAGATGAGCATGTGCATGGTAATAATAAATAAATAACAAAAATAAATAAATAAATAAATTACTCATATAAAACAAATAAATAAATAAAAAATTAAAAAAATTAAAAAAAATAAAAAAATTAAAAAAAAAAATTAAAAACGATTTAGTGATGGTTTAAACCGCCACTGAAAAACCACAGATAATTAAAACCGCTGCTAAATGAAAATTTTGGCATAGTGTACATTAGTAAATGGAATCCCCATGTCAGATATACCTTTCATCTCTTTTTCCCATCCCCTGAACTATAGAGGGGGGTTTTAGGTAGTTGTGGCCTATGACCCACTAGGTTGGGTTGTAAAAAATTTATAACAAATGTGGATAAATATTAAGACTATATTTTTAAACACCATATGTAATGATTTGTTTGGGATTTAGGGAAACAACTTGAAATCTTTTTGAGTGTGGATTTTAGGAAAGGGAGTCTAATTTTGGTTCAGTGATCGTCACATCCATTCTATATGAACCTAACTACCAAATTTTTGACTCGCCATACTAATACATTTGTTGTATGGATCATTGGTACATATATGATATATGAATGAGTATTTATCTTTCCCTCTTGATTAATTTACCTATATATATATATAAACTCTAATATGACCTTGTTAAATCTTGATTAAATTTTTATGATTCCTCTATGACAAAAGCCATAATGGTTTGCAGTTCAAGATCATGATGATGATCTGTTGATTGATGAGGCCTCAATTTAGGGTGAAGCATGAGATATCAATCCTCTATATGGAAAGGTAGTAGTACCCCACCTATTAAATAGAATTTCATATCAATAGAGCATTATTAGGATGCACACAAGCTTAGATCATTCCATGATGTCTAGTACTAGAGGATATTGAAGTTCCACAATGAGCCAGATCACCAGGATGCATAGGATTTGCAAGAGTGGGTGGTCCATGTATTAAGGATTATATATTCACCAATGGATCTGGGGTTTTAATAGGATGATATCCTTTTCCATGGAGAATCTAGGGGCTTGTAGAGTCTTGTTACCAAGATACCCAATGAGTCATCACCATCATGGCCTGACTTCTAGAAGTTGTTTCATGAGTTGTACTACCCCACCTTCTCTTGATCATTTTGCATTTAGTGTCTAATGGATCTATAAGAGGGAGGTGTGTTAGTGGATACAAATTTTTTCACATTCACCATTCTTATGTGGTAATACCATTGTATGATATGTGATGTATATATTTAAGCACAGATATCTAAGAAGGGACTCCGTAGAGAGATCTATTTTTGTAGGGTGACTTTTTTCATTTCCACCTATACTCCAGTGTTGTAGTGGGATCTGGTGGTGGATAATTTTTATTTATAGGGGTTCCATGCCTATAGAGATATAACTATATGTAATATATATGAGTCATATGTAGCATCTAGAGGACGTTTCCAAATAGAATCATGGCACATGAGATCTTTATAGGACCAGAATCGGGCACATGGTTAGGGGTAGAAAAGATAACCTAAAAATATTGGCCATGGATGGTTCTATTATTGTGACGGGATAATTCTCATAGAATGTTAATTTATAACCTGGAATTTTGAGTTGCATATGTAGATTGCAGTTGGAATGCCGCGGTAGGGGAAACACCATGATCAGGGATCTCCTAGATGAGGGCAGGTAGCCTCCATGGACACAGATCTAGAAAAGGACAACATGTTTCTCCATGAGGAGGTTATATGGGTGGAAAACTGTTCTATGATATACATCCACCACTACCATAAGTATGACCATGTTAAACTGAGGGACCTGGTTTTTAGGGCTAGAGATAGATAGAGGCTACAAATCTTATGTACCAGTGGCATATAAGATGATTAGAGGTAAGATATGTGTTTTTTCTAATCATGAATCAGTAATAATAGAAATATGTGTGAGTCAGTACTTAATCTCAATACTCATGGTGTGAGATCAGGATCTCCTAGAAGATGATTTATCCTAGTAGCTTCATCATTAGAATCCAATAGGGAAAACAACTTCTATCTATTTTATCTATTGGCTTTGAAAGCTATTGCTTTCCATAGAGAGTTTCCCATGTTATATTTTGGTGGTCACAATGGAACCCTATTAAATAATCTTGGGTATGGAGTGGTTTTCCATGGTTTGAGTGTAGATTGATTATCATAGTAAATGAGTCTGATGAATTTTTACTAGTGGGATGAGATTCTCATTTTTTGATGAGAGAGATATCATGGAAGGGATAGTGGGTTCTTTTAAAATAAGGCTATAACCCTTCACCAATCATTTTGTGAGTATATCCGAAGTTTTATTAAGCTCTTCGGCATTAGGTTTTCTTCATTTGTGGAGGATTTCATGGATGTCTTCCCTATGGATATTTCAAGAAAGCCTTTGAGTTCGAATATGGTGCTTTGTACAAAATTACATCATGTGACTTCTCTGATATCATATTCAATATATCATATGGGCCTAAATGAGCTTTGGGATCAATGGATATAGTTATATGACCTTTAGGGGAAGGGTTTTATCATGCATAGTGTGTCCCCCTAGAGTTCTCCAGTTTTGTACATGAAAATTATGATGAGATAATGTAGCTTTTTGTTTATTATCATCAATTTAACCTAGCCATGATAATGAAAAATTACCCATTTATGAGTATTTATGACCTCTTTGACTGGCTATGAGGTGTGAGATAGTTTTTGAAGATTAATAATTTGTCTCACTATAGCCTATTTATAGTTATAAAGGAAAATATTCTAAATCTATAATTCCGATGTAACTATATAAGCTATGAGTTATTATAGATTCCTTTGGGTGTGATGAATTCCCCCTAATTTTTTTGGATTTGATGAAATTGGTTTTCCATATGTTCAGGGATCACTCCATGGTTTTCTTCACTAATGATATACTTATCAACATTATGACATAGTATAAGCTTGTAGGGGACTGAGTATGATCATAACTTTTGTTTGGGAGAATGATTATTGTGCTAAGATATTAATGATTCAATTCTGGATTCATGAGGTTCACATTTTTGGGAATTTCCTTTATGAGAATTGTTTATATATGGTTTTAGAGAATATTGAAATAGTTCTTTCTTAAGATCCACCCAAGAGAATGTGATAGGGCTAGAGTTTTCATGGATTGGAGGGGTACCGCTAGAGATTTTTGGAAGAAATCTCCCCGATTACATTCCATTTGACAACCCAAGCATAGAAATGGAAACCAATTACCTATACTAAGACATTATGGAAGGAATTCAAGAATTTTATATCAAGTATAAATAGCTATCTTGTTTTGAGACTACTGGAGGAGTGTGTGTAGTGTATTGTGATACCTCGAGAGTTAGGTTCAGCTATTTTTTGGATTCAATGGAAGGATGTTATCTCATATGGGATGAGGGAGTCAAGACCCCATGACAAGAACTATGTGACTCATCACCTAGATCTAGCTTCGGTAGTCTTTACCATGAGGGTATGAAGCCACAATATTTTGTGAGAGAGCACTGTGGTTTATTCAGACCATCAGTGTCATAGGTGTGTCATCATAGAGAGAGACTTGAACATGAGATAATGACATTAGTTGGTGTTTCTAAAAGACTAAGAAAATGATAGAGTATATTTTTTAGGCAGGGAAATATGTAATCATATGAAATTAGTAGGAATTTCTAATATCTTTTGGAATATGATGATTCTGAGAAGTAGGATTCCATACAGCTGATCCTGGTGCAGTAGGATGGTGTAGTTTTTCTTTAGTAGATGGTGTTGAATCCTTATCTCTTTTAGTGACTGAGATAATCCTAGATGGGAGAAATTGACTATGATTTATTAAATGAAAAGATATCCTTAGTAATTTTACCCTATGATTTTTTGGAGGGGATACCATCACACTTTTCTAGGTATGAATTGTGGTTCCATACATGATGTAGGAAGAGGTGATGTGAGTGTTCTACATTACTAACAAGGTTTTATATCTGGGTTTGGGAAGATGTATGGATACCATCAATTAATGTTTTTGTGGGACATCATAAAATGTAGAATGGATGAGTTTGGCTCTCAATGCATTTCTTATTAGTAGGTAATAGATGAAAAATAGGTTCCAAATTTTTTTTGTCTCCTCTTGAGATATCTGAGTAGATGTGGGATGAAATAACCATGTTCTCCATAATACAGATTTCACAAGGAGTGAAGGGCCACAAAACCATGTGGTTTATAGTAGATAGAATCATGAAGTCAATCCACTTCCTTTCTAATAGGGGGAATAGTTTGTTGGATATTTTGGTGGAAGATGTATGTATGTGATGTTGTTCACCTTCATGGGGTTGCCTTAAAAATTTTCTTCGTTTGATATGGGTGGTATATAGCATAGTTGTGGAGAAGCATTCATGACCCAAAAAAGGACGAGTATAGTTTCCCAACCGCATATATTTGGGATAACTGAGCACAATATCCATTTTTGGGAGGATATGATTAGGGATGGTGTGTTAAAAATTGGTTTTATCTAGGAAGATCATTTGATTTTGGTAGAGTTTGAATAAAAAATTAGCTACAACTATACTATTAGTATGACACCATTCATGTACATGTATGGGAGACCCTAATGGTCACTCATCTGTTTAACATTGATCTATGAGGCATCTCTCATGTGTCTAGATTTGGGGCAGGTGAAAAAGGATATATTCTAGGTTATCTGTAAAAAGATGATGATAGGTAATAAAAGGAATACATCTTATGTAGATCGATGTCATAGGGCCTAGAGATTACATTTGGAGACATTGTTTTCTTGAGATTCTACCCATTATGAGAATGATGGAGTCTTGTGTGGTGACTGAAGCAATACTCAAGGTTCATCGAGCATTTTGATATTTTGTTGGCAGTTGTCTAATTTTCATACTACCTCACCATACCCACATAGTTGGAGTTGTGTCATAACATCTTCCACATGTCCCAGCTGAGGAGATATATACATGACACCATACAAGTTATTTTACAAGGTGTGCTGGACATTTAAGATATAGCCAATTTTTCAGATAAATCCTTGTTGATCGAGGATTGGAATGAGAAAATCATGTGTGGATAGACCAATAAATTTCATGTTGTGTTGTGGAAGCACATGAGTGTATAGGAGAGCTCATGGGACTGGGAGATCTAGATACTAGTTCATATCTCAATATTTTTGCTTATTTTTTATTTTTGTAAAAGAAAATATTCACGGAATAAATGATTTGGACACCTTATTTTTTCATTAAAATTCATTGAAATATTATTCATATATTTTTGGAGATAGGAAATCAGACTACTTGTTATTTTATGGAATAGTGTTCAAAGAATATTTTTTATAAAAATATTAAATATATTTTATATCATGAGCACAAAGTTTTTTAATGAAAATTTTATAGCTGTAAAAAGAAACCTCAAATGATAAATTAATGATCATTTTTGAGTATAGAATGTGATTTTTACCCTAGTTCTGACCTAATATTGGTTAACGTGGGGAGTTAGAATAAAATTTTCACTGGTTTAACATTAAACAGATTAATTATTTCATTAAATTAATTAATTAATCTATATAAAATAATAGATTTTTCTATAAATAAATCATTATTTAAATATTTATTGGTGTTTACATATAATCTTTGGAAATTTAGAAAACCTTTCTTCTTACTTCCCTTGGTGAATAATATTAAGATGACGAAAAACCTCTAGATCAAAGCATATTCAAGTACATCAAATATAATGACTCCTTCCAATCATTTTAGAGAAACTACAATATTTAAAATTGATTCAATATATATATATATATATGACCTTTAAAATCATGTTTTATACCCCAACTGATTATATTTAGTGGGGGGAAATCATCCTTTTCTTGATATGCACCAATTTTGGACAATTGTATATGCCAGCCTATAAAAATTATGTGGATTATTATTTTGTTTTTTAACTTGGATAATCCTAGATGTTTCTATCATCCATGAATTATTTTAAAATGAATGTTAAACCCTTTATCTTATTCATTCCTCTAAAATTTTATTTTTTTCTTAACCATTGGGATGTGAGGCCATGGATAGACATTTCTAGGTGGTAAGAAGCCCTGTTGAACACCCAGATTCATAGTAAAATCATGTATGGTCAAAAAAACATTAATTGAAAAATGGAAATAGATACTTGGCAGAGTTTGGGTGATATATTTGTCTAATTGGAATGACAATTGAAGGGTGTGGGCTGTGGAATGCATTCCAAGTGTGCGGGATGCATACATATCTATGCGGGAAGAACCAAATACCGATTTTCAATCCACTGGATGGCTAGAAATCACCGGCCATAGATAAATCCACTAAATATTTGGGTATCGGGGAGATATCCAATGAAATGTTTTTTGATCATATTTTTAGAGAGTAGATGTATATTTATGTAAAACTTAATGCTACATGTCATATAGTTCAAAGAACACATGGAATGTTGTGCCTTGGATGTCGCAACTATGGTATCAATGAGTTATAAGTATCAAATTCCATGTGAGACCCAAAAATTATTTGTGACATCATGATGGAGTCCAGAAATGTACTTAGAGGGTACATGTTAATGAGAATATCCAATAACATTCCATGTTTTGAGATAAATTTTATTGGCCCAAGACATGGGTGGAAAGCCTTTTGGAGAGACATGCCATGTACCGAAGTTCATAGACATGTACTCGATACATGGACATAAATAGGGAGCTTGTGTATGACATTAAGTGTCTCAAACATGCCATGTAGACCATATACATGTCATATATCTCTACATGGTTATAGATCTGTGTACCCAAAAGGATGAAAATAGATGATAGAGTGGGGCCACACATTGTGTGGGTCCCCTTACACACCATGTACTCATTTTCCCATCTAAAGAATCTTATACCTATCGTATATCTTAACTTTGGGCTCAGAATTTGGCTCATTAGTAGCCAATAGTTCGTCTTTTTCCACATAAAATGATATGGTGACCACATTGGTGGCTTTTGAGATATGATGTGAATTTTTCCATGTGGGGTGCTTATCTAGGCGATGCTCAACAATGGTAGTGATCAAGCTGAATAACCAGAAGATTTGGAGTGTCACTATCTAAATGGTATATGGATGTTCCCCCAACATAAATATTGGGTAGAACCATCCTATAGATTATGGTATGGTTCCACTTTCTACTTTTAGATTGGAACCCTCCTACTATGATACAGAATTGTTCCTCTACCTATCCACTGAGTGGAACCCTCTTATGGAGGTAGGGTATGGTTCCTTCACTATGATAGTGGAACCCTTTATTTGGTTAGGAATGGGTACTACATCTTATATACAAGTGTAAGCCTCATATAATATCATTTTATTGGTACTCAATTAATAGATTGGAACACTTCATTTGGGCTAGGCATGGGACCTCTATTGACTATTAAAGTGGCACCATCTAGCTGGGTTACACATGGGTCCTCATTAGACTACTAGAGTTGAACCCTACGGATGGGATGTGCATGTGTCCTATACTGAAAATGAAAGTGGTATTCTCCAAAATGTGTAGGAATGGTGTTATACTAACCACTAGAGTGTCACCCCCAACTGGGATGGGCATGGGTCCTCTACTATCTACTAGAGTGAGGCCATTTTTCTTGAGCTGGGCATGGGTCCTCTATAAACCACTAGTGTGGAACCCTCATGCTGGTGTAGGCATGGGTTCTTTATCATTTACCAGAGTTGCACTGTTATGATGTATTAAGGTATGAGTCCTATATATATAGATTATTTCCCCTCCACTGTGTGTTACATTTGTGGGGTGTGGCATGACATGGATATTTTCTTCTAGGAAGACACAAAATATGTTTGGAATCAATTGTGGACTCTTGGAACTGATGGAACTATGTCATGGGAAAGGTGGTGAGATATATATACCCTTATCTATTATTTTGGATTCTTTGGTTTTATAGTATATATATACTTATATATGTATACATGTTGATTGTATTATTTTACTCTCTTGCTATGGGTGGTGGAGACGTGACGTGTAGTCCATCTGAACAATACGTTGAGATCACTATGGTTTTATGAGGTTACATTTTTTACTTTAGGCCATGTTTTTTACTATCTATTAATATCATGTGTGTTACTGTTCCACTCCGTATTTCATGGGTTTCCTATTGGTTATTTATATACTCACCCATATATGATATTTTCCTACATATTTCATATCTTATGCAGGTGACAAATAGGTTGGTAGTGATTGAATACGAGCCTCAGGATATTTGGTGCATTCAATCGCGTACAGTGGTATGATCATACAGATCTAGATATGAGGTCTCTATTGACATTTAATATCTAATTTGGTCATGGTGAAAATTCATTCTATTTTGAAATGTAATTTTTACTCATTACATTCAATTTTAATTATAGTTCTCATATACACCCTAATGGGATTTCATGTATTGTTTATATTCAATATGTTTCATCTTTTTATAATTATTCCACTGCAGTTATGTTTTGAGATGGTCTGGTGTATTTGATGAAGAACATTAGGTAAAGTACTCCTTACATTATATATTCATTTAGGATCCTTTTTCCACCCCTATCCTATGGAGGCAGGCTTCTGGTAGTTATGGAACGTGCCATGTTGGGTCGATTCATGATAGAAATAAAATTCAAATTTCTCATTTAAGAGTTATACCTATTGATTGAGAAACTTCTTTTTTATTGCACAATAAAGATTTAAGGTATGGTCCTTGGGAAATAAATATATCTATTTTATCATGATGGAAAATTGTAATGGATTATTCTAGGTATATTACAAGAAAAAGGCTCTAAATGTGTGACTAATAGAGGATAAGAGGTGCACTTTTTTAAATGATTGAAGGGAAACTCATTGATTGTCAAAAAAGATTAAAATATAATTGAATTTTCTCATGAAAAATGATTCCTAATAGACATATATTTTATTAAAAAAGTAGATAAGATCTAAATATTATCAACTAATTTTTTTTTGGAGAGGTTTTAGTGTCATTTTAAACTCTATATTTTTTATTAAATCCTTGGATAAACTATATAATCATTAATCCCAAAAAAGACATTTTAAACAGTAATGGAATATAATTTTTTAAATAAGGTGGAAATTGACGCATACATGGCCATGGTATTAAATGTTTTAATATAAATTTACACCATTTATTATTTAAATATTTTTTTGATTTTGAAATAATTTTATAAGATATTAATTTCATAAAATAACATTAATGTCATTTTTGACACTATTCATTTAAATTTCAATTTGAAAAAAAAAATACTGAAATAGAATAAAAATATAGACCATTAATGAAACAATATTATGTTATATTAATATATAAAATTCATAGAACACAATATTTCACCCAAATTTTATAACATTTAATATTTTTAAAATCATTTATTTCATTTTTCTATAATTTTAATAAATATTGTGTATTTGTTGTAGAATATTTTAATGTCATTTTTTAGTTACTATATATGAAAAATAAATTAACACAATAAAAAACAATTACATATTTCAAATAAACATTTATATCCTAACTTATACTCTTATAATTTGTAGAAAAATCTTAAGTATTATATTCAGTAGTGTAACATTTTTTTTCTCTTCATAATACAATTTAAAGTTAAAAACTAATCAAAAACTGTACTGAGTAGATATATAGTTGGGAAATGGAAAAAAATGGCACAAATGCGCACATCCAGTTGGATAAAGGAAAGGGTTGGATAAATTTTATATCCTTATCCAAAAAATTTAAACCCTATTTTACATGTTTTACCCTTACTGGTGTGATAAAAATATATTATTGTTACAATTATTATTAAGCAAAAATAAAAGGAAAATATTTTAAAAAATTTATCCTATTGATATAAAAAATATAGAACATTTTTAAATATTTAATTTTTATAAGTTGAATAAATTCATTTTAAAATAAGTGTAAAAAATGATCAAAAAAATTCTTTGGGAAAATTAATTTTTAAGCATAAAAAATGTTATATATTCTTATATCATCCCTAAAAAAAATTAAAGGAATTTTGAAACATTATATTAAATTTATAATATATAAATTTAATTAAAATAATTCATAACTAGTGATTAATTAAATTTATTAATATAAAAAGGCGTTAGACCGATAGAAACATATTTTTCGAAAAACAAATCATTTAATTTATAATATTTTCATTTTTATTTATAATCAATTGATAACTAATGAATGTATTCTAAATCATAGAATTTTCATAATTTTTATAGTCTTATTCATAGCCCCAAATTTAACAACTACGTTATAATTATATATTATATTAATTTTATGTTATATTTGGGGTTTTTTGTATCTCAAGATATCGATTATCTTTAATTTAAAGATAAATATGTCATAGAATATAAGGGTTGTTCATTATTACCCCAACTAAATTAAATTAAATTCTATGTTAATTTTTTAATCCCTATGATACAATAAAATATGAGTATTTCTCCTTTTCATCACATCAGAAGCTTTTGATGTAGAATCTTAAATTATTTGATTCCTTATGAGATCATTAACTAGGTGAATAGTCTTGTATTGTATCACATTATCTCTATAATAAAAGATTTATAATGTTTGGTACTCATAAGAAATATCAAGATCTAGTGGTACAACTCTTTATTTCAATACATGTGAAGGAAAAGTTGTGTACTCCCTCAAGAGATATATATAAAAAACATCATTAACTTGAGAGAGGTTTGGTGAAAGAGACAAGTGTTATTCCACAATTCTTAATCGACCAATAATATTGATGTGTCCAACATAACTAGGTATTTGATTTCAATTCCTTAATAATTTCATTAAGTCCTTCCATGGATAAATTTGTCAAAATAAAATTTCTCCAACTTATAATTCCATATTTCATTGATTATTTTCACCATAATGTTTCTATAAAATCTATGCTTACGTGATGTGATACTAAATTTTTATAAATTTATTTATCAGTTACCCATCTATCTCAATTCACAGTATCTTTGTTTCTTCGATATTATCTTATCATGTTAGTGTAATACATTTCTATAAATAGTGGGAATCATATCTAACTATCAAAAATCTCGAGAGAAATCTATTGTTGTATGAAAAATTGACTAGAGGAAGGTGTTAATCCCAAAGAACATTGAAATACATAGAAGACCTAAGCATATCCTCTTTGATTTTATTGAGTATTTTATATTTACCTTTTATTATATGATTATAAGTTGTAATGAAACTCAAATTTGTATCCATATCCATCTAAATACATCATAAGAACATTATGGAAAACCAAGAATCCAAAATCATATATAATCGAATATTATACTCCATGAAACCTTAGTAGATAAATTATATATATATATATATATACTGGACATATTATCAAGTGATAAATATTATCAAATAGTAATGAATTTTACTATTATTTTAAGGTGATTGACTACAACTCAAATATCATTATATCCTTAAGAGAGATTAAGGAGTTTGATGAAAAAACAAATGGTCATATTTTCCCATTCACATTCTGGTATAGGTAATAGTTGTTAAATACCCATGGAATTCTTCATCCCATCATTAAAATACAAACATATGATTCCATGAGATTTATATTCTGTAATATATCTTTATATATTGGCACATTAGAAATGATCTTCCAGATCTCTATTTATCTTCATACATCCAGGGAAAAAAGAATGGTGAACTATGATATGCATCCAATATCTCCTTAGTAATGTTTTTTATTGATAATAAACATAAAAAATTCCTAAAATTTATTAATCCATCATTAAAAGTGTTAATCTTGGAAACATTTCTCACCTTTTTCTATTCCTCCCCATCTTCTATATGTGCTTTCTTAATCTTCATTTGGATAAATGTTTGAGCAGACATTTGAGATGTGTAATATTTCTCACATTGGTTGAATATATCTAGATACATCCATGTAAAATACATAAATATTGATTCTTTTTTGATCCTTATAGTAGATAATAAAGAATGATACATTTGACTCAATGAATCTTCGACATTTTTCTCTTTCCCTAGGTTGTATTAAATTGGGCCTTTATAATATGTTATCAAATCCAACAAATTTATATGGAATATAATAAACTCTTTATAATATAATATATACAATATGATTATTTGATTATTATATATATCACACCTTTTTCAATAAATATAGTGTATGAATATATTTAGTGAAAAATTTATAGTAGTTAACTACAAATAAATAGTTTTGAAATTTTTTTCATGAACATTCAATTATGATAAGGAATAATCTATAATCATATTAACATGCATGGGAATGAATCCCAAAAACTTCTTTGATGCATTACTATTGATTAAAAACCCTTCTCCATTCTACGAATATGTAAGAAGATGCTCACTACCTACCATTATCATTACATACATGAAATTTTCATCACATTCCTATATCCAATGAAACATGACTCCCTAATGAGTAAGAATAGTGAGGTTATTAGATATCCATGTGTAATTCTCCACTAATTTTTGATAATATCAAACCAAACCTTGAAATCCCTATATCTTAGTCAGAGTGGTTGGTTTGGGATAATGTTCAATAACCTCCATATTTCATTGTTCTACCTATATACCTTAACATGATAGTATTTGAATAAAAAATGATGTTATTTGTATCAAAAATTCTCACTTTGTATATTTTTCATATAGTTTTCTTTTAACATCTCGTATCCAGATGTGATTGATAAGGTTCCTTGAGCCTGGTGGGTAAATTTTCCACAAGCACATCTTCACAAATGAAAGAGTCTTCAGACTATTAGTGAGTGGTTGGGTGAGTCTATAGGGAATATATTCCCTAATTAAAAGAGTGTATAACATAGGAATATCAATTACAAATACATATAGTGAAATCTGTAAACCATACAATTTAAGTAAAAAATGAAATACTGATAATATAATCAATACAGAAGTCATATAATATAAAATATTAATATATATATTACATGTTTCTAATAAAACAACCAAATCAGGAACCCAAGGATGATGCACAATCCATATATAAAAAGTAAAAAAAGGCCAAATGAATCTGAGTAGCATCATAAGTCTTAGCTTGGTCCCATTCAATCCATCTTTTAATCAGCATATCATATACCTATAGGAGGGTGATTTCTCTTCTCATTACCTACAATCATATAATACTTTTGGTATAAAACATGTCTCAAATAGTCTGTGAGACTAAATAAATTTAGGAAATCTCCCAATGCTTATTCCAATAAATCAGTGAATATATATAGCAGGAAGTGTACAATAAGAAGAACATAAAGCAAGGAAGAACTGAAAGTAAACATCCTACATTAACAGGTTTTAATTTCATATCCATTTTACATTTAAATAACATGGAATTTATAAGTATAAATATCTATAGGAATCCCAAAATACCATATATTACTCATAGCACAACAGATTCCTCAAAATGTAATCTAAATAAGTACACGTGAACACCTTGTCTTAACATGTGCATTGGCTTGGCAGACACATCATATGTCATTCCATTTATAATTTAATTTAGAACCCAATACCCTCATTAAAATTCCTATGTTTGAATTCATGTACCACACAAGGTGCATTATCAACCAAAATTCTACAAGACCATCCTTGGAAAACTTCTCAGGAACCTAGTATCACTCTAGGTGAGGTATAAAATCACTTCCAATCGAGTCTATACTCAGAGCTCCTCAATCTAAAATTGAGTATCACACAGGGAATAATATTAAAACTACCCTTGATTCCATCCATGATATTCTCATAAGATTCTATATATCACTCAACATATAAATCTATCCTCAATCAGTCCATCTATGGTATCCCCAATCTGGATCCATGTAACACTCATGAATATATAATATAAACCACAAAGTCTGTCCTTGAAATCCTAAATTGGATCCTTTTTTCACCCAATGTATTAAGATCAATAGTCACATGACTCCATTCATTACATTATAAAATGAACCAATGTATCACCAATGTATATTTATAATTTAATAAATTCAATTCAATTTACACATCTCATTAGACATGATAATGTACAAACCTATAACATCTACTATCAAACTCACCTCCAAGTGTATCAAGCCATGTCCAACCTCAGGGGTATTTACCTTTCGTTTACTCACATGATAATAGTTTTTATTACTTGGTTCAAAGGAATAAAAAGCTACTTCATGGCTTGTTTATCCCATAACTCACATGGGAAAACCATTAAACGATGCAATTCATTTCTATTAATGCATTAAAAAAACAAGTCCAAACTCAAAGGGCATTCCTTCAAATACTCACAAGGTAATTTTTATCGTAACAAGACTAACGATCGTATCATTATATCACAAGGATTAATAATCATATATATCATTTGGAAAAATAGAATTTTTAGAAATTCAATCTAATTTCATAAATTTAATTCACATCCTACACATAATCATATGGGAAAGGAACACATGTTTTAAAAAATAACGAAAACATGGGTCATGGAAAAATCATTCTTCCCATATCCTTAATTAGTTAATTACAATCTATGAACATTTTAATTTAATTAAAAGTCCATTTCATATTTTGAAATCCCATAAAATGGGGTAGAAGGTATACCTCTTGGGCATCCAAGGGAAAAATCTATAAATGGGCATTAAAGGAAACACACCCATGGGGTGATCCTTATTCAAGGTATAAAACCTATAATCTGCATAAAAATGCCAATTCAATTAGATAAAATTTGATTTGGAATAACAAGGTTCAATTTTAATTTAAGGTGATGCCAAAAAATGTGTGTGCAATACCCCAACATCTATAAACATTCGATATTCATCAAAAGGCACGATACCTTAGGCTCATGCATGATAGTTCATCCAATATAAGTCATGAACTCATCCTTTTTTGGATTAAATTTTAATAATGGATGATGAATTATAAATTAGGTCATATGAGATTAAATCAAAATAGTGAATTTGATATCTTGAAGAATCGAGATAGGATAAAAAGGAATTAAGGCCCTACCATTTTAGATCCAAAAAGATGAACTGCGTTTCAATTAGAGATCAGATGGTGAGTAGATCAGAAATTGAATAATAGTTTATCTTGAGATATTTTCCAATGGGGATGTTACTTTCCTTTCGATGAAACCCAAAATATAGATAAAATAATGATTTTACTTTAAATTTAAAATATTTAAATTCCAACACAGCATGGATCACTGTTTTATCCACACATTTAGTCATGTTGTGAGGAAACATTTCATGATTTCTTCTATCAACGTATGCTAAAAATATAGAACTTTCACACGGTCATGCTTCTATTATTACATGGTTTACCCAAACTATGTACCTTGTAAGACCCCACTATCCATACTTTCACAATTTCTTCATATCATGTGTCCTATCCTAGATGGTTTTTACTAATCGTGAACTAGGAATAAAACACTCCAATGTTGGGATTTGGGATCTGAACCAGCCCCAATCACCCCCAAAGCCTCTTTTACCCCAATAAGAATCAACCTTAGGCCATATTTAATTAATTAAAATGAGAAAAGATGGAAAAAATGATCTACACCATATAGAATAAACTTGTTCTTACAAACTTCCCCCCTTAAAGAAATTCATCCTTGAATTTCCCCTCCAAGGGTGGTGAAGAAATATCTGATAACTCTAGACAATGTTATCATATATTTTCCTCACTCTCCATAGTCTCATCTTTTTACCAAACATCATTCTAAAGAACCTATAATAATGGAATGAAGTTTTATCATAGAACATTCGTTCTATGATCCACAATTCATATAGTATGCTCCTCAAAGGATGCATCTTTATGAAGGTCAAACTCCTCGGGCTGAAAAGAATGAGATGCGTCTGAATAGTAACATCGTAGCTAAGAAACATGGATGATGTTGTACATAGATTGGTACCTTTGAGGAAACATCAACTAAAATGCTACTGGACTGAATCTCTCTAGAATAATGAACGGACCAATGTATCTCATTGAAATCATACCCTATCTCCTTATCCTCCTGGGTCCCACCCTCAGGTAAACATATAGAAAATCCGAATCCCCAACCTCAAACTATAGTGGTCATCTACGACAATCAGTGAATTATTTATGAGGATACTGCCTAGTAGTCATTCTATTCTCAATCAAGTGAACCTGTTTTATGGTCTCTGGGACAAGAGAAGGTCATTTCATAGCTACATCTCCTTCCATCATCCAACATAGGGGTGATTGGCATGACCTACCCTAAAAATACTCCTATGGAACCATATAACTAGAATATTGAAATATATTATTTTAGGCATAATCATAAATGTATATATTCCTCTCCCAACAGCCCATGATATCTAGGACACATGCCTGTAGATTGTCTTCAGGCACCTAAATTGTGCATTCTGACTAGCCATCTGTCTGGGGGTGGTATGTTTTTCTCAGAAGAACATGTGTACCCAACACCCTCTATATCTATTTCTATAAATGAGATGTTAAATGGGAATCCATCTCTAAAAATATATAATTGGGACACCATGTAGTTATATAATGTCACAAATGTATAATCTCCCAAGATCATCAACACTAATGGTTTCCTTGATCCGTATGAAATGAAAAGCCTTCATGAGCCTATCAAAAACAACCAACACAACATCATTAACTTGAAGTGACCTCAGTAGAACTATAATGAAATACATTGAAAATTCATTCAATTTTGACTTGATAATGGATAACACCTATAAAATTATGTCTGGTCACCAGTGTTCTACCATCACACACTGATAGGAGGA
Source organism: Viscum album (assembly GCA_963277665.1). Taxonomy (NCBI): domain Eukaryota; kingdom Viridiplantae; phylum Streptophyta; class Magnoliopsida; order Santalales; family Viscaceae; genus Viscum; species Viscum album. Next base: position 1,449,707,205 of record OY728152.1, on the reverse strand, counting down.
ACATGTCATGAAAAAACGAGCTACATCTCTTATTATTCTATACCAGCAATAATGATGATGTAATTCCTAATACATCATGGTACATCAGGATGAAATACCCAAGCTAAAACATGAAAAACCTATAATATCTCCATACACAAGTCTGAAGATACCCACATGAAACCATGCACCTATATTACCTCATCCTCACATACAGTCCATCAAAGAGGTGGGTCCTCACCTGCCACACTATCCCATAGAGTTAGGCCTTTAGAGTCTGAAAGCTGCCTCATCCATAATCTATTTAGTAGGGTCGATGAAATAGCTAAGGATAATATAATAATCTTCCCCTGACTATCATGAACCTCTAGGTACATCTCAAAGAACAATTCCATAAGTTTCCACTCGCTACTATTCAACTGCACTGCCACCTACTCAAAGCATCAGTGATAGAATTTCCTTTACCATGCATGTAGGAAATCTCTTAATCAAAATATTTTTGGTACTGAAACCACCTACACTCTCTCAAGATTAGATCACACTTTGTAATTTTTTTCATGAGGCTTTTCAGGTCCGTGTACACCACAAAACGCTCTCCAAGTAAGTAATGTATTTTATAACACAATGTGTGAACAACAATAGCTAAATCATGATCATGTGTCATGGAATTCCTATCATGTGGCCTCAATTATATAGACTTGTATGCAATGAATCAATACCATTTAATAAGAACTACTCCCATACCAATACATGAAACATCATAGTACATATTGTAACTCCAGCATGGCTCTGGAAGAATCAATATCGGCGATGATTTCAATATCCCTTTAAACTCTAAAAATGAATTCTCACAAAAACCTAACCACATGTACAATACAACTTTATTAGTAAAGACAGTGAATGGGGCCACTAATCCTGAGAATTACATTATGAAACGTATGTAGTAACCAACATATCCTAATAAACTCCAATGACATACTTGCGATTATCCCAGGTAAACACATCTCTAACCTTCTCCTGGTTTACTGACACCCTTATCTTTGAGATAAAATGACCCATGAATTGAATTTGATTAATCCAGAAGAGGAACATTGTGAGCATAGCAAAAAAATTATTGTCTTTCATTTTATTTAAAATTATATCATGATATTTTGCATGGTCATGTTGATTTTCAGAACATTCCAAAATATCATCCACAAATACCAGAACAAACAAATCAAGGAAAGGATGGGATGCTTAGTTCATCAATTCCATGAAGACCATCAGGGAATTATTGAGTTTCAATGGCATAACCAAATACTAATATAGACCATACCTACTCTTAAATGTTGTGCAAGTTATGTCTAATTGTATAACATGAACATGATGATAAAGGAATCTCAAATCAATCTTTGAGAAGACCTGAACTCCTTGGAGTTGGACGAAGGGATATTCTAATTGTGAAAGAGGATTTAGGTTCTTAATCGCCAACAGGTTCATTTTTTGGTAATCAACACATATCCTAAGGGTATCATTAGATTTTTTTTAAAATAATGATCAGGGAAACCCATGGAGATGTATTCAGTCGGGTGATAACAATTTCCTATAAATCATCCCTATCCCTCCTGATCTTTTTGAAGATTATCGTAGTAATAATATAAGGAGGAATGAATGCCGATGTATTTCCCAGAAATATATCGATTGAAAACTCTACCTCTATCACCATAGGTAATTCTGAGAAATCATATTGGAAGACATATGTGAATTGATAAACCACTAGGGGGAAATCGATATGATGCAACCCATAATCATAAAGATATAATATTGAAATATGAGATGTCATCCCCCTATCCATGATGATCGAAACCATCTCAGATCGCCTATACATCCCATTAACCCTTGTGAATAAACTCCCCATCCTATGGTGATGTATAACTCAACCTACAATGATAGAAATCTATTAAATCTTGAAAAGGATCCAACCAATCCATCCAGATAATGACATAGAATCTGGTCATCATGAGGACGTAAAGGTCACATATGCACATACAACCTCAAACATCAAGGGGGAACTCCCTGAACTGATGCACCCTTCCTTCTTGATCACAAATAAATATTATAGAATCATCATGCCAGTAGAAGTATAGAAACAGATCCCAAAGTTCTTCATAATGGAAAAAACAGAAATCTATGTGAGTACCCTATATAAAAAAGAATAGAAGATGAAACAATGAATATTATAATAGTACCTATAACAGTAGAAGGTCCATAATACTACTATTATTTGTTATGTCACACTACATATTCTTAGACTATACCACATACCTATGAAACTCTCTGGCTATACTGATCTGATTAACCCTACTAATATTGTGAACCTGGAGTCTGGCACCCACAACAACGACCACCACCTTGGACAGATAGGCCTATCATACACCAACTCCCTATATGGTGAGAATATGTTGACCCTTAACCACAATGTGGAGTAGGTGAGACACTCTCTCACTGACTTCTGGTGGAAATGTATTGAAAATACACTATAAATGGACCATATTTTTGCAATATATTCACTCGAATGGGTCCTTTGTACACCGCAGAATCATATTTTCTAGACTACCACACTGGTAGCACCACACATGGCTACCTAAATGGATGTTATGACTACTACAATCACCCCGTGGATTCTCTAGACGAATCATCCTATTACATGTCGATTTTGTACCAGACATATGTGTGGAACAACACTTTTCTACACATTTAGATTCCTTCAGATTGAATTCTGTGATCAGTGATGGATTCACTATCCATGAAATAATAGTCACGTGGAAGGCATTCACCTTTGATAGGAAGTAGTATATAATAAAATCCTCAAATTCCATGGCTTTCGATAACATGTCACCCATAAAATTAGGTGTGAAGCCCTGAATCTCAGTAAAATAGGCCGAACAGTACATGAATTATAGTGCACCCTGCTCCAGATGTATGAACTCCAAGGCTCTATTTTCTTTTAATGTATCAGGGAAAAAATAATCATACAAGGCTGTATGAAACTCCATCCAGGACATCTTTCGATGATGATCAGTTTGAGTTATAACATCCCACATTCTCTTGGAGGAATCATATGACATGTATGTAGTGAGATTTACCCTCCTCTCAGGAGGTGTCTATAGGTTCTCAATGATAGAGTGTATAGCCTTGACCCATGATTCTATATCTTGTGGTCCTCTATCCCCTTAAAACATGGGTGGATTCTACTACTGAAACTCACGCGTCAACTCTTCCATAGTCAGGGTAGGTTGTGGTGCTTTCTAAATGGTCTTCATGAACCATATTAATACTTCAAGAAACATTGCTTCATTACTGGTGTCCAATATAAAAGCTGGTCCCATAGCTGACACAACTAGATAATCTTCTAGTTTCCAATGGCCTACCACCTAAAGAGTATGACCATCTCCCCACTCCTGGTGTATAGATAGAGGTCTTCATGGTGGCATGTCTCTAGAATTACAATAAAATCACCAGTTTACATTATTTAATGTGTTCACATATGAAAATAGAAAAACAAAAAAGTGTAGGTAAAAACTATTCTCTATTAGAACTTTCCCCTTCCTGCCACATGGTTTAGGTCTTAGTGTCAGACAAGCAAGAAGAACTACCAAAATCCACCTAATAAGGTCTGTTATGGTCATGTTTTCTATTGTAAACCATTTTAGTTTTAATTTCATGAACATTAATTTTATTTCAAATAGATTTCACATTCACATTCACTGAATTGATACCCATTTCAAGTTTATCACATCCCTTTATAGTGGTAAAAAAATGGTATGCCAAATTCTGATCCAAGGGGGCTTATACTCCCTAGGAACCAAAGCGTTGCACCCAAGTATGCAACATTATAAAAGAATCCAATTTAAAGATGAATCATGATATGCCAAATTATGATCCAAGAGGTCTCATACACCTCAAGGACCAAAACACGGGGTTCCTCCTTTTTACACCATAACATACTATAATATACCTAACACAAAAATATTCATATGTATCAAATCACCTATCATGACATCACAAAAATGGTAATGCATCTTGAATTTCATGGAATAATGAATTTCCAGTGAAATCTATGAGGATAATATTTGATGAATGAGATGGAATAACCTCATCTATGTAGGATAAAACACAATAAACCTGAAATCATAACAACATAAACAACAGAAATCATGCGCATCAACCAAATATGGATACAAATTAAATATAATTGTAAAAATCTAGAAAAAAGAATAAAATTCTAGGAAATATATCTTTTTCTTATACACGGTTTAGCTATGTCCTGGTAGAAGTTAGTACCAAATCCCAATTGCTACCTATCCCTTTATTTTATATCTATTTTGAAAAGAAATGTAGAAATGAATTCTCCAATACCACATTGTAACATCCCAACCCCGGATTCCACTGAAAGGTGCCCTGAGCCCAGTGGGTCACGTGGCCTCAAGTGCTTATCCCAAAATAGCAGAGGTTTTTGACTAGTAGTGAGGGTTTGGGTGAGTCCATGGGGAGACTATTCCCTCATTACCATAGTGCAGAATATGATAATATCAATAGAAAATACAAATAGTGGAATCAGTAATCCATACAATAGGAGAAAACAACAGAAGACTGATAGTATAATCATGCTAGAAGATATATAATATACAAAGTGATGATATATGTCACATATTTCTAATAAAACATATTGAATAGTAATAAAAATAATATTTAAAATCTATGTAAATTTTTTGGAAAATTCCAAATTAATACTAGTAGTATAAGAAGTCTATGGTTGGTCTCATGCACTCCTGCTCCTAATTATCATATTAAGTACCATTATGAGGGTGCATTCCCTTCTCATTTCCTACAATCCAATAATCTGTTCAGGCCAAATCATGACCCAAATATGATGTGAGACTAAATCCCAGTAGGGAACCACCCAATTTCTATGAAAATCAGTCAGTCAATATATCTTGCAGGCAGGATGCAATAAGAAAAATAGTAAGAAATTAATAATTCAAAGTAAACATCCTATATGCTCTTGTTTTCACTTCATATACCTATAACATTTCAAATACATAGAATATATAAATACTGAGATCTAGATTATGCCCTACATCCCTTGTAAAACTTGTAGCACAACAGATGCCTTAGAAGGTCGTACAACAAGTAAAAGTGAAGAAAAAAATCCATGATTGAACATTGTCTTGGAAGAAAAGTCATAAGAAATTCATTTTATAATTTAATTCAAAACCTGATCCCATTCTTGAAAGTCGTATGTATTAATTAATGTATCAACCTAGGAGAATTTTCAACCAAAACCAAATAAGATCATCCCTATCGAACCTCTCAGGAACCCGGTATCGCTCTAGGTGCGGTATAACATCCCAGACATTCAAGTCTGTCCTCAGAGCTCCTAAACATATGCTCATGTATCACACAAGACATAATAGTCAAATTCTCTTTGATTATATCCCTGAAATTATTATAAGATTACATTTATAACATATCATATATGTCTATACTTAATGAGTCCATCTACAGAATCACTCATTTGGATCCATGTATCACTCATGACAATATAATATTAACCATTGAGTCTGTTTATAGCATCCAAAAGTGGATCCATGAGTCACCCCTGGTATAAAGGTCAATAATCACATGATTTCATCCATGTAAATATAAATTTATTCCATTTATCGCTGAAGTATATTTATCATTTAACCAATTAAATTCCATTTAAACAATTATTTCGAAAAACCAAGGACAAACACAAGATAATGTAGTATCAAAGAACCTCTAAGTGCCTAGAGAATTGGTAAACATCAAAGGGATTGGTCTTTAATTTAATCACATGGTTGTATTTTTTATAACATAGTACATAGTCATACCATTCTACTGTTTCCGACGCTTTCGCAGGGGCACGCGCATCCGTCCGCTTGGGCGCGATAGGCGCAACTTTTTTGTTACCTTCCATTCCTGCTTTCTAAAGGTGGGCGACATTCGTTCCTTATTCAGGGACGTCTGCTCCTTGATTGAAACCGAGATGATGGGATGCCAATTCTTCCTTCCATGGATTCCTCCTCGGAACTCGTCACCTAGTCTGGGTCTCCCTCATAGATTTAATACATTGTTCATGAAACTCTTCCCAGTTCCATGTTTCCATGGACTCTAGTTAATTACGCTGATTTTTTCAGGACATTACAAGGGGTCCATTCAGGGTAGTAAGATTCAGTTGGGGGAGTAGTCACGTTGAGACATCACTGGCGTGTCTGGACTCTAGGGAAATGTCGTGTCTATCATTTTTCCCTTATTATAGGGCTTCTCCAGGGCACGTAAGACCAATGAATCCCACATCAAGAATGGGGAATCATATGACATTGGCATGTATCTGAGGTTTTCCTCAGCTTCCTGTGTTTAACACGGGGTATGCCGCAAGTTTAACATCCAACGGAGATGGATCAGACTGATCAGAACACTAGATGGAGTGGATCAGATTGAGGAACCCTTTGAGGGATCACCGATATTGGGGCCAGCACATGGGTGGATTCCCAAATGCTATGGAGGGGGGAATAAGGTGGCTTGATCTCACCGGGATGTGGCGGCTCGGGTAAGAATCTGGATGAGTGATGGGAAGTTACACGAAGTGGAGGGGGAATGAAATGGGACCGTCATGGAGATGACGGTAGAGATGGGCTTGAGCCTTGAAGAGACTTCCTACATATCCCCGTGGTAGGTAATCAAAGTCCTCATAGTTCGGTTGATGAGAACCGATGTGAAGGGGGTCAGAGCAACTAATGGGTGGTGGGATTGAACCTCAGGGAGGCTTCCTACGTACCACGCCTTTACATGGATCAACGACCCCATAGTTCATAATAGATTCCGGTGAACCGACTTGAAGAAGGACCTTGGTCCAATGGGTGTTGGGCTTGAACCCCATGAGGTTTCCTACGTACCATGCCTTGGCATGAATCGAATTCCTCGTAGTTTGGGTTGAAAAGGGGCTGTTGAAATGACATGAATGGGTGTCAGAACAACTGGATGGCGGGGTCACAACAGCTTACCGCTGTATTGGAATACAGTTTAATGTCATGCAAGATGAGGGTGTGTCGGAGAACTGACGTGAATAAGGACCTTGGTCCAGGTGGATAGTGGTCTTGAACCTCAGGGAGGCTTCCTACGTACCTCGCCTTATAAAGGATCAAAGTCCATGTAGTTCAGGTTGGGGTGTGTCGGCGAACCGACATGAAGGTGAACCCAGGGGTCCACTGGTGGTGGGTGATGGTGGGGGCTTGGTGCACCGACACAAAGATGGTCGGGGCCATTGGTTGTTGGGCTTGAACCTCGTGGAGGCTTCCTATGTACCATGCCTTAACATGGATCAAAGTCTCCATAGTTCGGGTGTGCAGTTTAATGTCATGCGGGATGGGGGTAGAGCCTGACTTGAATAAATAGTCGGGCGGTGGGCTTGAACCTTGTGAAGGCTTACTACATACCATGCTTTGACGTGGATCAAAGTCCTCGTAGTTTAGGAAGGGTTTCGTCAGTGAACCGACATGAAGGTGAACCCGGGGGTCCATTGGGGGTGGGCTTGAACCTTGTGGAGGCTTCCTACATACCATTCCTTGACATGGATCAAAGTCCTTGAAGTTCGGGTGTGCAGTTTAATGTCATGCGGGACGAGGGTTTTGGGGATTACACTCCGAAGCGGCCCAGGGCGTGTCATGGTCGGTGCTCACTCTAAGACCATGGGATTCATGATCGGTGTGAGAAACAAGAGGTTGTAGAGACCTGACGATCATGTCGCGAAGGGTACATCCATGTGAAGCGAAGAGGGGATTACGCATTAGGCGGCCCATGGTGCTAGGACTTACTCCAGGATGGAGACCCATATGCAACAAAGCGCAGAGGGAGAGGGGAAGTACGGAGGTGCATGGGTGCTACCTTCCGTAAGAGGGGCTAGGGGCTTACACCAAGATGGCCGCCCTTCCCTGCGGACAAACGCCACTCCAAGAAGGAGGATATCATCCCATGTGGGGGGTGATCCCATCCCCATGGAGATGAGCGGCGTAAAGAATGTCCGAGTCGGGGGTACCCCTCGTGAGAGGCACGATGCGATGTCATAGTTTAACAACATGTGTTGAGGATGAGGGTTCTTGGAAGTTTAACGTTCTTCAGCTCAGACTACGTGGGTTTACTCCGCACCCCTAGGACTTACATAACCGGTAACCTCTACTCCTTGTGGGAGGGAATATACCGACAATTCCATAGTGAAGGGGGGTCATAGAGCAAACCATCGAGGGGTCCATGTTAGCGTGGATATGAGAAGAAGAAATAGCTGTTAGCATGCCTATGTGAAGAAGAATTAGGCAAAGCAACGCCACGTGTGGTATCGTCCAGGGGACTTTGAAGTCACATCTTGCAAACATGGAGGGTCGCACAGGAAAAAGAATTTCTAAGTAGAGGGGTCTATAGGAAGAGGCCTTGTAGAGATCAGTTGCTTTGTGTGGTTAAGGGGTGTGCTTCACGAAGTGGGGTGACTTAGCCTTAGCATGGGGCGGAGGTGCAAGTGGGAGGTGCTTCGCGAAGTGGAAGGGTGTTCGTGGAGCACTGCCTCACGGAGCATAGGTGCCTCGCGAAGCAAAGTTCCGCGAAGCATTGTGCTTTACAAATTACAGTGACCCTACCTTGGCATGTGGATCATGTGTACAGGAGGGGTGTTTTGCGAAGTATAAATGATCCACAACAACCCGAGTCCCCTTGGGGATCCCCTTCCTTCGCGAAAGCCCTTGGGCTTCGCGAAAGGAATCCCTCCCGAAAGAGGGGATAAAAACGAGACAATACATAGGCACCTCACGAAGCAAAAAATACCACGCATAGCTCATGATTCGTAGAGAAATGGGTGCTTCGCGATTTAGTAGCTAGGAATGAGAAGGGTCATATTGTCCATCCGGGAGGCTCAGGGGGAGCCTGATATTTATAGGCAAGGGGCGCCGCGAAGTAGAGCTCACACGACGCGAAGGGGGATTCAGTCACTTCGCGACGGGTCACGAACGCCAACCGAGTTCGCGGAGGGGTACCACCTATGTTGCTTCATGGTGGGTTCGTGAACGTCAGGGGAGTTCGCGGGGCATCCCGCCTTTCTTGCTTCATGGAAGTCATGTTGCTTGGGGGGACTCTGTGTTGTAGCTTCGCGAGGCAAGCCTCATGGCCTTCTTTTCTTCATTCTTTGCATCCAATACTTTGGCGCCAACAAATTCCCCCCCTCAAACATGGAGCCGTGGAGGGATTAAAGGTCGAAGTCTGAGGGAAATCACCAAAATCATCGACCATTTGTGGTGCTGACTCACAAAGAGGGTGCGCGAGGTAGACAGGGGCCGTGTGGGCCGGACGCGCCGCGAAGCTCCGCACGGGCCGAACGAGCCACGAAGATCCGAGGGCTGCCTCCTATAAATATGGGGGGTGGGGAAATATCTCTTTTATCCTTTAATTTCTCCACGACATTTTCCTTTTGCGCTCTCGATTCGTGAAGCTCTGTGTACTCTGTGTCTGCTCTCCGCGAATCAGGCTTCGTGGCGAACCGTGAGTCTTTGACTCCGTGACTACCCCAAGAAAACGTGTGATTGCCGGACGAGGCCAGGATCTTCGATTCTACTTCAAGAAGGAGCTCCATGAACTGGCTTTGTGACCCGTGATATAAAATTTCCAAATCCTTTAAAAACAAATGGCCCATCAAGAAGCTGCCCAGGGGGTACTTGCGGACACCGCCCGGAGGGATGAGATGGACAACATTCTGGGCCTAGGGGAGCTAGTCTGAAGCCACTCGAACCATAATTCTTTGACAAAACTCTTATCAGAGATCCAAAAGAACTATATGCTATGCAAGAGGCTGACCTTGTATGGATTCAGGTTGAGGGATGACGTCTTAATTCCTGAGGCGAGTAGGGATGAACCAGCTTGCTGGTTCAGAAGCACGCCATGCCAGCGTCAATGGTTCAGGGTGGCTGACGGTCATGCATAATAGGAATTCACACCTGTCACCACCGACTGTCCGTACAACCATCTGAACAACATTTATGGGAATCCATTGTAGCCAGAGACATCCCCTCCCATTTACTGCACAATACTGAAGGCAACCTTGGGGGATTTGATGAAAGGGTGGTCCAAAGAGTGGGACCTACGCCATGGCGACAACTTCACCAATTATTGGGCATGGGCCTACTGGGTAGACGCCTCATGCGAGGAGTTTGGAGCCAAGATGAGGGATTGGGATTGTATGAGGTGGCATGGGCCTCCCAATTCTACATTTATCAAATGAAACAGCTGATGCAGAAGTTGTTGAGTAGATGGTCATCTAGGACCAACACTTTTCACCAGCACCATGGGGAGGTTGGCATCAGTCTGTGGGATGTCCATCAGATTTCGGGGGTCCAGATCTTGGGGGCTATATATGATGAGTTCCTCCCCATCATAAGTTCATGGGAGGACCTGGAGTAGATTCCGCGTCTAGTGCTGGCATTGATGGGACTGGTCCCTGGAGAAGATAAAGAAGCGGTGATGGATGTCCACTTCAAGAAGTGGTTCAAGTAGGTCTTGAACTTCCCAGAGAACCAAGAGTTTCCCTTGAGGCCTAGAAATTTTCCGAAGGGGGATCAATGGGGAAAGGAGAACTTGTATTGGCAGCTCTTGGAGTATAGCTAATGGAAGACCTGGGGTTTCAGTGTCATCACTGAATAGCAGTCGATAGTCAGACTGGCAGTGTTTATTGTGGACATTATCTGCAGTTGGATCCTACTAGTGAGGGATACCAACATGGGGGTGTGGACCATCTCATTTATCATGGAATCCATGCTAGCCACAGGAAAGCGGGTCAATCTGGGGATTCTGATGCTCTCCTGATTGTATAAGATGCTACGACATGTTAGTGAGGTCAAGAAGCCTCCGAGGATATGCGGGCCCTTCCAAATTCTGCATGGGTGGATCACGGTGTACATCGGGGGGGGGGGGGGGGTTACAAATATCTGAACCCCATCTCGCCTCTGGGGTTAAACTTCTGCCCATCCATTCTGAATGTTTCCAGGATCTTTCCCACCAAATTAACCGTTCTGTTGGTGCTGAATTGGGTGTGGAAGGTGGAAAAGTATAATTTCCACCTGTTTCCATTACTGACAGGGGTACTTACCGATGATGGTAGGGGGACATAGGAGAATTGGGCCTATCTCCTGTCTTTCCGAGGTGGAGTTTTGGTGGCACGGGTGGACCAAAAGCCTCTTTGCGAGTCATACACCCCACACCTGTTTGCAAGGCAATTCCAGTTCCTCCAGTGGCTGACCCCGCAGGTCTACTGGGAGGTGCGCCATGAGGAGCATCCGTGTGTGATGAGGAAACTGTGGCTCATGTTCACATGGGAAGATGAAGAAATTTAAAATTCATTGCCTCCACCTACTACTGCCTTTGGACTATTGAAGGAGTATGCCATAAGCTGGGAGGAAGCTTATCTGGGGAAAATGCTGAAGAAGCCAACCATTCGAGCTGGTGATGGTGGGCCTCCTCTTTCCCGAGGTCGGGGTTAGAGGGAAGCAATGTCTTCTTGCTGTGGTGGGGCTGCTGTGGTGGTGAGACCTGCACCGGCTGAGGGTGAGGTAGTGGTGGTAGATCCAGTAGCGGCAGCGGATCCAATGGTCCCGGAAGAGAAAATCCATCTGGAGGGGCGGCCACCAAGGGGATTTTGAAAAATATCCACTTAGGCTCCGAGGAAGCAACTGCGCAATATCGACATGCCATAGAATGCTATTTTCACAGAGTCCTGAGACATTTGGGACGTCAAACGACAACACCTCGGTCCATCCAAGATGTGGGAACACCTGAATCACCTCAGAATGGATTTACCGGGTATAGTCCCTATCCGGTCCGGTTTCACAGTGTCTCTGGAGGAGGCGGAGAAATATCTAGATGAGCTAGTGGAATACGTACATTCTAGTGTTTCCCCGCATCTAATGGTAGACCGGGTGAGGGTGTTGCTGGATTAGACGGTTCCCCCACAACTGTCAGCCATCGAGTTGAGGGAGCGCTTCCCCTATCGGAAGATTCAGAAAAATACTCTCGGGGTGATGAGGCTGGTGGAGAGAGCCTGTTGGAGGAAGGTGAAGTCGGCGATCAAGACTCGTATCTCAACGATTTTGTGGAGGCTCTTGAGGTAACATTCCAAGTTTCTTACCTCGGGGTCTACTTTTAGGTCATTATGGACCTCTTACCAACATCTGAACCATACAGGAGGACTTGGTACACAGATCTCACTCTCGCCCCTTAGTGGGTGTGGATGCAGGACCCTCGGAACCCGCACCTGTGGCCGCATCCAGTTCTATGTCTGGCGGGGCTAGGGCACCTATGGTGGCTCCTCCAGAATCTCCGGACCTTCCGAAAATATATGGAGGGAAACACTCTGGGGTCCTGTCAGCATCAACTCAGGAGCAGTACCAGGAGTTAAATCTCTGTAATTCCTCTCCACTAAATTCATCGCTGCCATATGTTGATTGTGCTAACTGACATCCATGCCCTTCTCTGTTATGTACAGTTCTTTGACTGGCATGGGCTGCTGCGGTGAGGCTAGTTGGGATTTCTGGTGGTGCCCCTCCTAGAGGCATGCCAGTAATCCTGGAGATAGTTACCCCACCCATCCGAGCTACAGTTTCCCCCATCATTGGTGGGACCACCAGCGGGGTCGTGCCAGAGGACATTGAGGTGGGGTCCGACGATGAAGATCTTCCGGTCAACCCAAGTCTCGCTTCATCTTATCCAATGCCAGATGCCACGCCTGATCCCATTCCAGATGCATATCTCGCTGAAGACTTCTTGAGGGTGTACCCTGCATACAAGCCTACCAACCGTGCAGATTGGGATGGGACGACCTTTGACGAAGAGGACAGTGACATAGTCTTCTACTGATCATGGAAGATGATCATGCGCTTTATCGAAAAGACCCCCCCAGACATTATGGCTGGATGAGATGGATAGGCTTTTCTTGTGGCTGCACAACCTTTGTGCTGGGGGGAGTGGATGCCCAACTTCCTCACATGATCATCCAAGATATTATGGAAGAGAAGATCTGGGAGTATGGTCGCGACCTCAGTGTGGGCTGGCAGTAGAGAAAGGCGATGAACATAAAGAAGCTCCAGGAGGCTGAAGATGAGATCCAACGGCTTTGGATCTGGGAAGATGAGAACTCAGCCTCTCTTAATGCACAATCAAAGATGATCTTGCAATTGAAGGCCTGGCTGGAAGAGTCCAAAGAGAATCTGAGGAAAGCTTCTGAAGAAATAGCCGTCATTCAGGCTAAAATAGAATGGTCCCAAACTGAGGCTCATGAATTGTGCCCTCTCGCTGCTGAGGAGGAGAGGGAGATGATTCAACTGAAGAAACTCATATATGCCACAAGTTGGAGGGTGGCTGAGGTGCAACGCTCTTTTGACGGGGTCAACCCATCCATGGGAGAAATAAACATTCGAGTGCTGTAAGGATCACAAACTCTCAGGCATACTTTCATGTTTTGATTTTTGAATACATGAGTTTTTTTTCGAGGTTGGCTCCACATGCGTCTGTTTTATTTGTGAAATGTCTAGTGGTCAGTACCTAAGCTCACGCGGGCTGAACCCAATGTGATTAACAAGGGGTGATCACCATGTTATTCCATCCGAACATAATGTGACGACTATGTTCCAGGTATCCGAGGTTTAGGTAACAAATTGGGATCTTTCAAGAAGACATGGGAGAGGCCCGATCGGAGGATTAAGACCTCATAACAATCAACAAGTCATTATTATGATGTTCTCTTGTGCACGAGCGGGATAACATCAGGGCGTTGGGATTAGTCCAAACATAGGGAAGTGGGAGGTGTGAATTGCAATACCTAAAATTCAGAATGCTATGGGGGTGGTGTGAAAATAGGGGACAGATGTTGACCATGGAGGAAACACGGTATCCATACTGTACTAGCCTGAGATGGGGACAAAAAATGAGGGCCGACCACTGACCATGTTCGCAACACGGGGCCTAACTCAAGTATCGTCGATCAGTATTTTGGGATGTTGGCCCAGGACAGCAGGCGGACCATAGGTTGAGCATCCATACTATTAGGGGGTCCTTCTAAACATGACCAATCTTCCAGAATGTTGGCCCAGGATAGCAGGAAGACCATAGGTCGAGCATCCATACTATTAAGGGGTTCCTCTAGACATGAAAGAGGGAGAGAGTCTGAATAAGGTTGCACGCAAAGCGTGGAATGTGGAGTGAGGGTTTGTTCGAGCAAAATCCAACACTCTTGAAATTACGCCACTGTGGAGGGAGCACACTGAATGGGCGCATCAGTTTGATCATGGATCATTCCTTCTTTCAGATAGGACCTCTCTGGTGAGGGAGCCATTTCTTCCCAATGTCATCATGGGGCATCCTGAACTTGTTTAGGGCAGAGTTATAGTTATATAGTTCCGTACGAGGGGTAAGTCCAAGGAGACGGATATGGGGGAAGCATAGGATTTATGACTCCTGGGGGTTGGACCCTAGGTAAAATACAAGGGTGTCTCTACATATCCCATGAAGATGGGAATCAATCCATATGTAGTTCTTGAAGCACAATTTAAAGTCACGTGGCACGAGGAGAAGCCTGGTTGTGCCAGTACACATCCTACCAAAACTAATAAGCCCACGTGAGTTGTGCTCAGTGTGGGAAACAAGAAGTAATGGTGGGACTTTACCAACATAGGAAGGGGCATGGTAGGACGAAGGGACACTCCGTGAATACCGGCCCAATGATGCTATCTCGTCCATGAGGCACACCTAGACGTGCAAAGAGATAGAGTCGAGTATGTACGAATTCCACTTGAACATGAGGGAGTGGAAATGTGTGAATCATGACGCTCAAAATTTGGATCACAATGATAGTGACATGACGATAGAGGATAACTGTTGACTGTGGAGGAAACGCAGTATCCATATCTCATTAGCTTGGAATGAGGACAGACAAATGAGGGTCGACCGTTGACCATGTTCGAAACATGGGATCGGGTATCAAATGTTGTTAGAGATCTGTAGGGACCTTGGACTGAAATGATTGGAGAGCCCTTAGGCCCAACATCCATGGAGATCACATAAGCCTATCATTCATGTCATCCGAGGGTCCATTTGGATGTGGAAGAGTATGAGGATCCAAATAGTGAGCTCACAAAGCCTGGACATGGAATGGGAGGAATGTCTCCAGGAAGATTCCACACTTAGGGCTCTATGTCGAAACGAATTTGAATACGTTAATGAGATGTATTAGATAGAGGGAGTCTAGTCCCTTCCCATAGGGAGATCTTAGTTTAGGGTCATAGAGTTTGGACCATGGATGTGAGGAAACACAGGAGGCACATGGTGGGGTAACTAAAATACCTGACGTGAATGGGAACCAGGGGTTCAGACCACCACGTCATTCTTGGAAATTTTTAGGTCGAGGGACTGAAAAAGAGAGTTGAGCTAGGCCTAAAGCAAAATTCAAAGGTGTTCTTACGTACCCCATGAGGATGGGGATCAAGCTACACGTAGTTATTGAGAGGGTCTTAGTTTAAGGTCTTAGAACTCAGACCATGAATGGGTAAGGAGAGCAGAAGACACATGGTAATATGGTTAAAAAATCCAATGATGAGGGAATAAGCCCTACTTACCATGTGTTCTCTGGTGAAGTGCTCAAGTCGAGGGACCAAACATGAAAGTTGGGATGGGCCCATGGGGAAGTGCCCAGGCGCTCTTACATATCTCATAAGGATTATAATCAACCCATACATAGTTCTAGAAAATGAAAGGGGCGCGCGGGTCTAGCCTTCGCACACAGAGAAGTAGTATTTGATAAATCTTGTTTTTCCTTTAAGGTGAGTGGTTTTTTTTTTTGTGAAGCGACATGCCTAGGGTAGCAATCCCTGGTGTCACCGCAAGAATCAAGCTGTAGTAGGCATTGAAAAATGGCATGGAGTATGACCAATACCAAACGTGAGGTCCTCTATGACGATGTCATCAAAATGCATTTCCATTTCTCTTCGTGCGGCCAGGATGATAATATCACAATTTAGGGTCGTGTTATAGGACCAAGCATGCATTTTAACGTCATGCAGCACAGACGTAGCCGAGACGATGCTAGGCGGGGAGTGTGTATGGTGACATGAAACATAACCAATGTGGATGGGGAAATGATACCTCATCACACCATACGTAATTCCTAGATAGGAACCTCGGGCCAAGGGTCCCAAATAGGGGTGAGAGTGAAAGGGGCATGAGGAACTAGCTCCCAGCTGAGCTGGACTCGGAGACAAGACTTCTAGGTGACCCATCTCATCCCATGGGGATGATTATTGAGCTGCACATATCCCTTAATGAAAATCTTAGTTTATGGTCTTAGAGCTCAGACTGTGGGAGCCCCGAAGGACGCCGTATTGTAGCTTTGTCCCCTTGACGTGTAGAGGTGCACTGAGGGATATCGCCAAGAGTGTCGAGATTCCACCTGGACATGGTGGGGTGGAACATAATGTGAATCATGCAACCAATATTCAAGGTATGAAAGGGCTGGTGTGATGATGGAGGATTACTGCTGACCATGTTCGCAACACAACATCCTATCGCGTTAGCCTGAAATGGGGACAAAAAAAATGAGCATCGACCGCTGACCATGTTCGTAACGCGGGATTTGTATCAAATTGTTGTCTGAAACCCTCGGGGGCATTGGACCGTAATGGTAGGAGATCCCTTAAGCGTAGTATCCAGGCTCTTCATGGGGGTCCCTTTAGGTGTGAAAGATGATGGAAGCCCGAATGAAGGGGAACACGAAGCTTGAAAAGTGGAAGGAACTTGCCTATGTTGAATCTGACACTCTTGGTCCTAGACCAGAGCATTCTTAACACATGGGAGAACCACTACAAGGGGTCAAGGGACTCGACTTGAGGGCAGTCAAGAGATGACAGATTGTTGGAAAAAATGGGGCATGGTTCCAAGAACCTTGTACCACACCTATATATCCCCCTCGTGGAGAGGGACATGACAAGGGGCCTTGGTGACTAGGAGATCGGGAGATCTCAAAGAGTTAGGGCTGGACCCGAAGTCTAGAATTTTGGGTGCTCCTACGTATCCCATAAGGATGCGAATCAGGCCACATGTAGTTTTAGAAAGGATCCTTTTAATGTCGTGTGGGATAGGAAATAGGGGGGATAATTTTTAGAACGGGGTGCGCGTGGTGAGACTATTGCAAACTCGATGTGAATGATGATATAATCCCGCACCACGCCATGTGGTCCCATAGCCAAAGTCCAGAAGGCAGGATATGGAATAAAAATTATCATAACTCAATCTGAACGTAGTTTTGAGATGATCTTAGTTTAGGGTCTTAGAGCTCGGACCTTGAAGGGATGGGAGCCTTCCATGTAAGTGCAGACCTCGACCTGATCCCTAAGCCCACGTGAGTCAAACTCGGTGTGGGAAACAAGGGTGGAAGGTATTTATTGTAAAACTTGGAACTTCCATCAAAGGGAAATCGATGTAGAGCCCCGAAGGACACCCTTACCATGGATTTGTTCCCATGACATGCATATGCACACTGAGGAATAACATAAAGAGTGTCAAAGATCTACTTGGACATGAGAAGGTGGAGAAGGATGTGAATTGTGTAACTGACATTTTGGGCTTAATGGTTTTGGCGTGGCGATGGAGGATAAATGTAAACCGTGGTGGAAAAACAATATCTATATCACGTTATCCTAAAGTGGGAACAACAAATGAGAATTGACCGCTGACCATATTTGCAACGCAGGATTTGTATCAATTGGTTGTCCAAAACCCTCAAGGACGTTGGCCCGTAATGGTAAGAGAGAACTTAAGCATAGTATCCATGTCATTCTTGGGGGTCCCTCCAAGTGTGAAAGGTGATGAAATCCCTGATTAAGGGGAACACAAATCCTGAATAGCAGGTGAAAACAAGTCCGAGTAGAACCCAGCATTCCAGGTACTAAACCAGAGTACGCTTATGCACATTGGTGAACTGCCGTAAGGGGTCGACGAAGTGGCTCAGGAGGGGTAGGCCAAGGGGCCAAGGTGGGATGGAGATCTCCAGGGGATGGGGATAGACCTGAAGCCTAGACATTCGGGTGGTCCTACTTTTCCCATAAGGATGGGAATCAAGCCACACATAGTTCTTAAATACACCTAGGGGGAAGGATACCTTAACGAGGACATGTATGGTGTGTTGAGTAACCCAACATGAATGAGGACATAATCCCATACCACGCCACAGAGTCCTATAAGAGAGAACTAGGGCCAGGGCCCCGAAAAGGCCAAGGGTCTTGATAGTTAGGTTTTGGTCAGGAAGGCCTGGCCTACTCTCAGTTTAACGTCTTGCAGTGAGGATGAGGGTCGGGGAATAGGATTCCCTGGACATGGGAGGTGTACGGAACGACGAGTAACCCGACGTAAATGAGGATGCAATCCCACACCACACCATACACTCTGGGTATGAACTTGGTCTAAGGGGCCTGAGAAGGACAAGGGGACTGAGGTTGGGCCTCGGTAAGGAAGGCCATACCAGCTTGCAGTTTATCATCATGTAGTGAGGAAGAGGGCTGGGGGCCCAGAAAGGCCAAGGGGCCAAAGGCAGGGCCTCGATCAGGAAGGCCAGACCAGCTTATAGTTTATCATCATGCAGTGAGGATGATGGTCGGGGAATAAGATTCCCTGGACAAGGGAGGTGTACGACAAGATGAGTAACACGACGTGAATGAGGATGTAACCCCACACAACACCGTACACTCTGGGTATGAACATGGGCTAAGGGGCCCGAGAAGTCCATGGGACCTGAGGCTGGGCCTTAGTCAGGAAGGCCTGGCCAGCTTTCAGTTTATCGTCATGTAGTGAGGATGAGGTCCAGGGGCCTGGAAAGGCCAAGGGGTCTGAGGCTGGGCCTCGGTCATGAAGGCCTGACCAACTTGCAGTTTATCATCATGCAGTGAGGATGAGGGTTGGATAAGGTGTCTCTTCCAGGGATGTGTATGGTATGGAAAGTAACCCGATGTGAATGAGGATGTAATACCACACCACACTGCACAATCCCATCATAGAGAACCTGGGCCAGGGGCCCGACAGTTGGCCCTACCCGAAAAGAGTTCGTCGCTTTGGGACGGGGCATAACGAATCACTAAACTCAATGTTTGGGATATCTTGGGGTGGACTCAAAGATCCAGGGTGACTATTGACCATGTTTTAAACAAAACGTCCCTATGGTGACCTGATATGGGAGCAACAAATGAGCATCGACCGCTGACCACATTTGAAACGCAGGACTTGTATCGACTTGTTGCTCAACACCCCCGAGGGAGTTGGCATGAAATGGTAAGAGGGACCTTAGGCCTAGTATCCATAACATTCAGGGGCCCTTCTGGATGAGGAAGGTGATGGAATCCCAGTCAAGGAGTGGGTGAAGCATAGCTATACCCATCTATGAAAGAGGAGAACATCTCCAGGGAGGGGGACGTATAGCTGGATCGAGGCTATCTTGACGTGAATTGGGGAAAAATTATTCACCCTTCCATATGTCTTGACCTGAGGGTATGATTCTGGCTTTCGGTCTAGGCCAATGGAAAAAGTGTCTAAGCGTTCCTACGTATCTCATGAGGATGATAATCAAGCCATACGTAGTTCTTGAAGGCCATGCAGTTTAACGTCGTGCAATGAAGATGGGGTAGGATAGAAGAACAGGAGTGGGCACATGGTGTGACCATTATAATCCTTGTATGAGTGGGGCAAAGGAAGCCTACTCTTCATCATGCGAGGACCCTCTGAGGAAGCTATACCTAGGGGGGATAGTCAAAGAGAAGAGTTTGGGGCTGGGCTAAAAATGAAGCGTCTAAGCGTTCCTACGTATCCCATGAGGATGGGAATCAATCCATACATAGTACTTGAAGCACGGTTTAACATCATGTAGGACGATAGGATGAATATCATATGGGGATGTGTACGGTAAGAAGAGTAACCCGATGTGAATGAGGGAATAATCCCATACCACACCATACAATCCCACAAGAGAGCCTGGATTGGGGAAAGGCCATGGGGCCTGAGGCTGGGCCTCAATCAAGAAGGCCTGACCAGCTTGCAGTTTAACGTCATGCAGTGAGGAAGAGGGATATCTTAGTTTAAGTTCATAGAGATTGGACCATTTGGCAGTTTATTGTCATGCGGGATGATAATGAGTAGTTTAACGTCATGACGGATGATGATATAGTTTAACGTCGTGCAGGACGATGTTGTAGTTTAAATTCATGTAGGACTGGATAGTTTAAGGTCATGTTGGACCATCGTGCAGTTTAGGGTCATGCGGGACCATCCAGTTTAAGGTCAAGTAGGACCATACAGTTTAAGGTCGTGCGGTACCATCCAGTTTAGGGTCATGTAGGACCATACGGTAAAAGTTCGTGCGGGATCGGGGTGTAGTTTAGGGTCATGCGGGACCCCGAGGCTCAGGAAAAGTATTTCTTAAGGAACTTGTAATTGGTGGGAGGAGTTATGCACTCACCATCCATGGTTACCAAGGAGTATACTCCATTGGGATAGAACTTATGAATGATGTAAGGTTCTTCCCATTTGGGCTCCAGCTTGGGTGGTTTCCTACCTGGGATCATTGGCGCTCGGAGGGCCAACACCAGGTCACCTTGCAGAAAAGAGAGAAGGCGAACCTTCTTGTTTAAGGCTATGGCTATTTTGTTCTGATGCCTTTCCAGATTGTGCAGGGCATGAAGCCTGTTCTCAACCAGTGCTTCCAATTCAGCCAGATGGATTTCAGCCATCTTATATAGCGCCTGCTGGTCATAGACTGCAGTGTGTAACAATGTAAGTTGGATCTCGATGGACAGGACAGCTTCATCCCCATACACCAGGGAATATGGAGTCACCTGGGTGGAATTGCGCGTCGTCGTCCGAAACGCCCAGAGGGCATTGGGGAGCTTGTCTGGCCAAATTTTCTTGTTCTGAACAACCATTTTCTGTAAAATGTTAGAAAGTGTTTTTTTGAATGCCTCGATCTTTCCATTTTCTTGTGCGTGATAGCGAGAGGTATGGTTCGAACGAATATTGTACTTGGCATAAAATTTCTTTAGCTCGGATGCTCGGAAGTTGGTGCTGTTATCAGTGAGGACAGTGTGAGGGACTCCAAACAGGTGGATGATATTGGAGCTCATGAAGTCAACGATGGAACAGGCCTTGACCTCTTTGAGTGGAACTGCCTCTTACCACTTGGAGAAGAAATCTGTAGTGGTCAGGATGAACCTACACTGGCGAGCTTTCACCGGTGGATATGGTCCCACGACATCAAGTCCCCACACCGTAAATGGCCAAGATTACTTGGTGGAGTAGAGAGGCTCTGGCGGCCGATGCAGGAAGTTAGCATGAACTTGGAATGCATGGCATCTCTTAGTAAACACAATAAAATCATGGATCATAGAGGGTCAGAAGTACCCCAGTCTCCAAATCTGATGGGACAGCTTTGGCCCAGCCTGTTGGGCACTACAGGAACTGGCATGAACCTCTTGCATGACCTGAGAAATCATGACTCCTTTAATGTAATGGAGGAGAACACCATCGAAGCCCCACTTATGGAGGATCTACTAAAAACGGGGACCACTCTCGAGGGTAAACTATAGTGCGCGGCATCAGATTTGTTCACGCTCAGCCTGATCATCCGAAAGGCAACCATTCTGGAGATACTCGAAAAAAGGTGCCCTCTTGTCAGGAGTGGCCTCAACCACTACATCTGAAGAACATGGGGCTCCTGTCATGGAGGATCTGGTGTTAAGATGGATTACCCGTAGGCCGTCGTCATCCTCTGGGGTGACGGGGGTGATGAATCTCTGGTGTGCCACATGTATAATCAGATCATCCTGCTTGGGTTCTGCAAGTGACACAGCTAGGTCGGCCAAAGCGTCCGCTCGACCATTCTGGGACTGAGAGACATAGGTAACCTCTGGTCGAGAAGAGAATTAGGCCATTAGACTGAGGGTGCACTCCAATAATGGCATGAGCTCTGGATTTCAGACAACATAGTCACCATTTACATTGTTGTTTACTAGTTCGGAATCCCCTTTCATGTGAAGATAGGGTACATCGACCTCAAGGGATAGCTTGAGGCCAGTGATGAGAGCCTGATACTCTACCTCGTTGTTGGTGCAGCCTTTTGGCAACAGGAATGAGTATAGCAGAATGGCTTGTGTCAGGGTGATGAATATGATACCTAGGCCCACTCTGTTGAGTTTAGGATCATTGAACCTCCTACTGGTGGGGCTTCGGGAGGCACCATAGAAGTGCATTTTCCAACATGAGACGACATGATCGACTGAGAGGATTGCCTCATCAAGAAAATCCCAGTCGAGGGATTGATCTGTTGAGGTTGGATGGGAAGCTAGGAATTCTGCCAATGCTTTCCCCTTGATAGCCTTCTGGGGCACAAACCTGATATCTAACTGCTGGAGGATCACCGCTCACCGCGCTAGTCGGCCAGTCAACATGGGGTGGTTCAGAGTGTACTTCAGTGGGTCTACCCGAGAGACCAACTGTACCTCATGGTGCTAAAGATAATGTCACAATTTCTATACAACAAACACAAGTTCAAGGCAGCTCTTTTCGATGGGGGAGTATCTAGTATCCGTATCGAGGAGCATGTGACTGAGGTAATAGAGGTTGTTCTCTGTCCCCTAATTTTTCTTCTGGGTGAGAAGGGTGCCAAGAGACCGTTCCAGTTTAGTCACATAAAGTAATAGTGGATTTCTGGTGATGGGTGGCATTAGGACTGGAGGCTGGAGCAGATACATTTTGATTTCCTTGAAGGCGGCCTAACACTCTTCATCCCATTCATAAGCGGAGCCTTTCTTCTTGAGTTTGGAAAAGGGATTACAATTGCCAGCCAAATTTGCAATGAATCGGCATATGTAGGCTAAGTGGCCTTGGAGACCTTGAAGCTCCCGAATATTACTTAGGGGAGGAATCTGGTTGATGGATTTTATCTTTTCTGGGTCGATCTCAATACCTCGATATCTGAAAACAAATCCAAGAAAATTCCCAGAGGTGACCCCAAAGGCACACATCAATGGGTTCATCTTCAGGTGGCGGGAGCGGAGGAAACAAAACACTTTCTCAAGGTCCTTGAGTTGGTCCTAGTGCTGGCAGGATTTGACCACCAGATCGTCTACATAGTATTCCTCCAATATTCCCAGAATTGGAATGAATATGCGATGCATGGCCCGCTTATAGGTGGAACCTACATTTTTAAGGTCGAAGGGCATAACCTGGTGATACAAAGTACCTTGGGGGCCCCTGAAAGCAGTGGTCTCCTCGTCTTCGGGGGCCATCCAAATCTGGTTGTACCCAGAATACCCATCCATGTAGGAGAGGGCTTGGAACCTGGCCATGGCATCAATCAACAACCCTGTAACTGGAAGGGGAATATCATCCTTCGGGTAGTGGCAGTTGAGATCGCAGAAGTCGATAAAGACTCTGATATGCCTGTTTTTCTCCCTGACTGGCACAATGTTGTCTAGCCACTTGGGGTACTAGACTTACTTGGCGAAGTTGTCTTTGATAAGCTTTTCAACTTCGACCTCAACCATGGAACTGTGAGAAGGGTGAATCTTTCTGGGAGGCTGCTTGAACCCGTGATGGTTTGTCAGGAGACCAAGGCGATGCACTGCTACATGGGGATCTAGTCCTGGCATCTCACCTTAACTCTAGGATAACACATCTCGATGATGCTTAAGGAAGTTCACGTACAGCTGCTGCTCTTAGAGGGACATGGCGGCACTGATCAATGGGGGTCTCGGATCTGCCTCACTACCAAGGTTCACCTGTACCATTTCATCGACTGTGATAGAGACACCTTATTCAAAGGTGGGGGGAGCCTCCTATAGGTCCTCTTCTCCACTTATGGAGGGATCATCCACAGGGGGAGTCACTTCCGAGCTATTAGACTCTGATGGGAGGCTGGGACCGGCTTGAGCAGCAGTGTTCATCATGTCAGGAGATTCATGCGCCACTAAGACCATAGAAATGAAGGCAGTCGATCCAATCCCATCTGGTCTTCTTCCCATGGGGCCGCACTTGATAACATAAAAGCAGTAGTGGTGCATCAACTTGAGCTGGTGAATTCCAGCCCGGCAAAATAGACACGTATGATGTACTGCCATTGCCATGTGCCTGACATCCCGATACCGTACAGGGGTAGGAGGTTACGGGATCACCCGATCCTGGTTGTTGTAGGAGTACGAGGTGATTTTCCACCATCGCTTGGACCTGGGAATATTCCTTCCTCTTGTACTTGAAATGACAAATAATTTCCCCATTTCGGGTGTCGTGGCCTCCATTCGATGGATTGGGAAGACATAGGCATCATCTAGACCTACCTAGGGATCACTTGTGACCAGGGTGGGTTCAAATTCACTTTCCAGAATCTTCATATCCTTTCTCTTGTAATAGTCAGGGTCCAGATAACAAGATTCACAAGAGGTGAAAGGAGACGCATCTCCTTGGAGCACGCCTACTCGACCATTGAGGGAGTACTTGAGGCATTTGTGGTACGATGAAGGGACTGCTTCATGTAGGTGGATCCATGGACTACCCATCAATGCGTTGTACAAGGTGACCTGGAAGACAACCATGAATTCGGTACTGAAAATTAGGCCACTGAACCGGGTCTTCAAACGGATCTTGCCGACCGGGGTCTGCTCGGTCCTGTCATATCCCTAGATTCTGAGGACGGAGGGAGTTAGATCATCCTCAGAAAACCCTAACTTCCACAATGTCCAGGTCAGGATTAGGTTGATCCCAGAACCCGTGTCAACAAGATAGCAGTGGACCTCCACGCCATTGAACTAGCCAGTGATGTATAGTGGATGAATGTTCCCCTGTATTGGAGGGTCTTTGTCTTCACCAGAGAATGAGATAACTACCTAGCATTCGGCGTTCTCAATTGCCTTGGCGTGGAAGGATTCTACAGCTGCTACCTTAATCTCAAACTGGAGGGGGATCCTTAGGGCCTCGGCAAGCAGCTCACACATTTCAGACGACATGTGAAGTGCCTCAAGGATAGAAAGCTATAGGTTTCGGGCGTAGCGGAAGCGCATTGGTGGGTTTGACCAACTATAATTTTAACATTAAGAAATGTTCAATCCGAGATCTGTCATGATTTAAAATGCTGAATCTTCGGAATAGAATGAAGAACGAAAAAATTAAGAGGGAATCCCAGAACCATATAGATAGAATCATCATATGTTGGTTATAATTAATTTAATTAATTCAAAAGAATTACCTTGGTGGAATTATTTTTTCGTTGATGTCTCCTTTCACAATCATGTGATTCTTCATTGAGTCGTAGAATCCAAGTACAGGACTCCTCTAGCGGTGATCCACACGTGTGCCATGTATCTCTGGACATCACCGAAGGGATCTCCGGGTGCTAGCACGGAAGAACCTTCGCTTGCGATGTCTGCCATCAACCGCCTTGATCCGGTGGAGGATCTCACTCTCATAACTTGAGGGAGTTCTTGGTGGAAAGGGAATTATCTCTTGGATTGAGAGTATTTCCAAATCCATTGTGCACAAAACAAATGTCTTAGGAAAAGTGTTCGGGTTGTGAGGATATTTATAATCGGGTTTGAGGTTAATAGAGTTATGAAAATAAATAAATGCGTTAGAAATTTTATTTATTTCATTAACTCTTATTGAAACCCTATGTCAAATTATTAATTCCTTGAAATGCGCCCACACTGATTATAATTAATATCATTTAATAAAACAATATTACATCCTCAAAATCCCAACTGGAAAACTACACGGCGTGTAATAATTAATACACGGTGTGTACTTGTTTTCCATAAAACTACATGGTGTGTATATTTAATATATACGGTGTGTACTTTTATTTTCTATTTTTCTCCACCATATTTATTATAACTTGAGTAATGGCTATTTATTTCTTAAATAAATGTAACTGCATTACTCGCTAATAAATATATTATTTCGCCGACAATATATTCTCTCGAATAACTAGTGTCGAAATAAATGCGATCAGGCATCCTTAAATAATTATTAAAACACAGTCAGGAATAATATTTATTTAACTTGTTAAATTAATATTTAACTGAGATACATGGACACACTTAGTGTGTGACCCTCTAGGCCTCTTTCTCTATGGCATTAGGTGGAGCCTGCCTAAAGTCCAAGGTTAGCATCTAGCAACACGCCAAGACACCCATAAAGAAAGAAGTTAATGCCACAATGACGTGTCACCTCCTACGAATGCTTACTGTGTAATATAATCCCTTTGTCTCGATATCTCTAATCAAGCGGGTTGCATGCTAGTGCCATCAAACCATGTGCTCGATTATTCTTTCTTTGACTTCCCAGAATTGAACTCGCCCATACCTTACCATAGCCATGGATTTATTTAGGCTATATCAATTCCAACAAAGGGCATGAGATATCTACTTCCATTATAGAACAGAAGGG
The DNA here is from genome assembly GCA_963277665.1 of Viscum album. NCBI lineage: Eukaryota > Viridiplantae > Streptophyta > Magnoliopsida > Santalales > Viscaceae > Viscum > Viscum album. Next base: position 1,449,680,670 of record OY728152.1, on the reverse strand, counting down.
ACAAATCCTTTCTCGCATTATCTATTAATGAAGTATTACTCGTGATGCACCCAACATATCCTACCACGCTGCGAACAGCGTGTCATCACAGTTTTCGTCAATACATCTAAGTGTGTGAGTTGTAATACCCATTAATAATAATCTTAAAGACTAAGGACCAACACACACATCTGCAGATAGGAACATCCAATGACACTATGAAATGTGGATTTCCTACTGGTGGGTCTCGTTCTCATAATATGCTCCAGGATATTACCAAGGGTGCACACCATGAGAAGGTGCCTCAATGTTTTATGAGTCCTTACCCCTAATGTCCTGTATTATTTGTGCCCCTCAAATAACATCATCTGGCCATAGAACATATATTCAAGAACAGTGTTATGGCACTTCCGGGTTCTCATCATAGCAGGGATCTGCTATGACCCTTTAATGAAATAGTTTTCCATAAGATATTATCACATGCATTGTCACGCATAATAACAAAAAAGATGTGTTAAGGCTTTTATTAATGAATAAAGTACAAAGTATTTGGTTCTAGGCCACCAAATCCAATAGACTCCTACTTGGACTAGAGCCAACTGCTAACAACCTTTAACCCACTAGCTCTCACATGATATTCATGCTTCTACTGAGATATGCCTTTAGGCATGGGGTCTGCCACGTTCTCTTCTGTGGACACTCTGATCACTACAACTTCACCCCTTTGATAGAAATCCCTCAAGAGGTGATACTTTCGGAGTATGTGCTTTTTCCATTGATGTGACCTTGGTTCTTTTTCAAGAGCCACCGCTGTAGTATTATCACAATACAGTGTAATGGGATCTTTACTGCTAGGCACCACATCATGCTCCTGGACAAATTTCTGAATCCAGATGGCTTCCTTGGATGCATCAGAAGCCACTATATACTCAGACTCTACTGTAGAATCGGCGACAACTGGCTTCTTTGAACTCTTCCAGCTCACAGCTCCTCCATTGAGTCAGAAAACATATCCAGATTGCGACTTTAGATCATTCTAATCTGTCTGAAAACCAGCATCAGCATACCCTCTGATGACAAGCTCCTCATCTCCTCCATACACGAGGAACATATCCTTAGTTCTTCTCTGATACTTAAGGATAGTCTTAACAGCAATCCAACGCTGTTCTCCTGGATCTTCTTGATATCTTCCTACCATGCTCAGTGCATAGTCAACATCAAGTCTGGTACATAACATGGCATACATGATAGATCCTATAGCTGAAGCATATGGGATCTTACTCATTCTATCTTTCTCTTGTTGTGTTTGAGGAAACATTTTCTTAGAAAGATGTAAGACATGTGACACTGGAACCAATCTACTCTTGGATTGTTCCATACTAAATCTATTTAGTATCAGGTCAATGTATGTACCCTGACTTAGCCCAAGCAGCCTCTTGGATCTATCATGAATGATATTGATCCCTAGAATGTAGGCTGCTTCTCCCAATTCCTTCATAGAGAAACACTTGTTCAAAAAGTCCTTAACTTAATGTAATACTGGTACATAGTTTCCAATATGTAATATGTCATCAACATATAATACTAGGATAACGATCGCATTCCCATTAAACCGCTTATAAACACATGGCTCACATTCGTTCTTAATGAAACCAAATTTTTTTTATGGATTCATCAAATTGAATTTTCCATAACCTGGATGCTTTCTTTAATCCATAAATGGATTTTTGCAACTTGAAAACCCGTTTGGCTTCACCTGGTGTCACAAAACCTTCTGGTTGTGTCATATAGACATCTTCCTAAAGGTTCCTGTTAAGGAATGATGTTTTGACATCCATCTTCCAAATCTCAAAGTCATGGTAAGATTCTATGGAAAGTACGATTCTTATGGATTTAAACATGGAAACTGGTGAGAAGGCTTCATCATAGGCAATTCCTAGATGCTGTTTGAATCCTTTAGCCACTATCATTGCTTTATATGAGCTAACATAACCTTCCATGTCCAGATTTCTCTTAAATACCAATTTGCATCCAATAGGCTTTACATCAACTAGCTCATCGACCAGAACCCAAAACTGGTTCTGATACATGGAATCCATCTCAGAATTCATAGCTTCTAGCCATATTAGAGCTTCTGAGCTTTCTACTGCTTCCTTATAGGATAGAGGTTCATCATTGTCCAAAAATAATGATTCACCATCCTTGGTGACTAGGAAACCAAATCTCTCTAGTTCCCTTATCTCTCTTGAGATCCTACGCAGTACTTGTGTTTCTGGAACCTCTTCCACGGGGTCCTGTGGAACTTGTTCCTATACCAACTCTTGTGTATATTGAGCATCAACTTCGTCGAAGTAAATCTTTCTCCTACTATCCTTCTTGAGGATGTTCTCCCTCTGAAGAAATACGGCTTGTCTGGCGACAATCACTTTCTTGTCTTGAGGGTTATATAGGTAATATCCTTTCGTTTCCTTGGGATATCCTATAAAGATACACTTAGTGCCCCGGGGTTCTAGTTTGTTTCTTGAGAAGGCCTTAACAAATGCCTTGCATCCCCATACACAAGTATGCGACAAAATGGTTTTTTTTCCACTCTATAACTCAGAGGAAATTCCATTTGCTGCCTTAGTTGGTACTCGGTTTAATTTTTATGCTGCAGTTTGTAATGCATATCCCCAAAAGGATAAGGGAAGATTCACATGAATCATCATCGACCTGACCATGTCCAACAAGGTGCGATTCCTCCTTTTACTAACACCATTACACTGTGATGTATAAGGAGGAGTGAGCCGAGATATAATATCAGACTCCCGTAGAAGATCGATGAACTCTTGGTTCAGATATTCTCCACCTTGATCCGATCAAAGCTTATTTGTCTTCTTACCAAGCTGATTCTCTACTTCATTCTTGAATTCCTTAAATTTATCTAAGGACTCTGAATTATACCTCATTAAGTAGACATATCCATATCTACTCAAATCATCAGTAAAAGTAATGAAGTAAGAATATCCACCACCAGCTTCTACTGGAAATGGTCCACACAAATCCATGTATACCAATCCTAGAAGCTCTGTGGCCCTTTCACCTTGTCCACCAAAAGGTGGTTTGGTCATTTTTCCTTGTAAACAATCATGACATCTATCAAGTTGTTTTAGCTCAGTAGAGTCTAAATAGCCATCTTGGAAGAGCTTTGTCAAGCGCTTCTCGTTCACATGACCAAGGCGGTGATGCCATAACTGGGTGATGTATGAGTCATGTGAGTTTGTTTCGTTATCGATTTCCAACACTTGGTTTTCGTAATTTAATACATACAAACCATTATTCAAATGTTCCATACCATAACATACATTGTTCTTATAAAAGAGACAACACTTATTTCCAAACTTGAAAACAAATCCATCCATATCCAAACAAGATATAGAAATTATGTTCTTGGTAACACTAGGCACAAAATAATAGTTATGTAAAACCAAAATCATCCCAGTCGACAATGAGAGGTGGTAGTCACCAATAAACAATGTAACCAGCCTTGTGCCATTGGTAGCTTGAAGATCCACCTCTCCTCTGGCGATCTTTCTAAATCTACTTGGTTCCTGCATTTGAATACAGATGTGAGCCCCACAAGCTGTATCTAAAACCCAATGTGTAGAAATAGAAAGATTTCACTCGATAACGAACGCACCTTTAACATCCCCACACTTCTGGGTGTAGTTCCTCTTCTATTGGACCTGCTTTCCACATGAAAAACAAACTGCCTCCCATTCCTTGCCCTTCCTCTGGATCTTCCCCTTCTTGGAGGGACGTTGCTCGGGGGCTTCAGACCGTTTATATGTCTTTTTCCCCTTTTCCTTGTCCTTCCTTTTCTTGTTCACCATAAGGATCGCAAGTTTGTCATACCCAATGTCCTTATCTACCTGGATAATCAAGGATAGACACTCCAGTAGACTGTTCTCATTGCCGCTCAAAATATAGTTAACATTGAATCTAGAGAAGTTCTTAGGCAGTGATGATAGGATGAGATCTGTACGCAACTCATCTGGGAATTTAATCCCTAAGATGTCCAGGCGTTCAATGTAGCCAATAATCTTGACTACATGAGGCCCAAATAGCACAGACTCTCCAAGAATAGTTTTAAAAAAATCATTGGATATCTCACACCTCTCCTGTCTCGCCTTCTCTTGGTAGAGATCCATAAGGTGAGACATCATGTTATACACGTCCATATTTTCTTGTTGCTTCAAGATCTCATTAGACATGGCCGATAGCATGAAACACTGGACATCTATGGAACCATCCATGTGTTTCATATAGAGATATAATTCCTCATCCCTGGCTTCTTTCCTAGGCGCAACTGGAATAAGATCTCCTAGCACATACAATTTCCTTTTGTGGCGAAGGATGACACGTAAACGCCTCTGCCACTCTTGGAAATTGGTGCCGGTGAGAAGGTTTTCCTTCTCGATTATGGTTCTCAATGATATGTTTGAAGTCATTTTCTTGTTGTTTCTTCATATTAAGATGTGAAATGCTTTAGTACTTTATTACAATAATTGAGACAAATAAATAAATTAATACTTTTTAGTCTCCCACTATTTTATCGAAATTCAACAGCCCTCATCATTGATTTTGGAATATTTTATTGCCTGGATATTCTAGTGGCAAGGATCCATATTGCCCTTCGTGTTACCCCAACTAGGGTTGGTCAAGCAACTTGAAGGGTTTTTAGGTAGGCATTCCAAATTCCAACTGTATTAACTTGTAACTCCTTGATCCACTGAGTGGACTCCCCAATCCTGAAATCCTTTTATTTTGGATTTCCTCAACCTTTGCCTCTTGGTCACACCAAGTCCTATTATGGATGTCAACCCTTGATGCGAACCGAGTCAATTCAACCCAAAAACTAGAATTAGAATTCCCCGATAATTGAAATCACCCCAACTAGGGTTGGTCAAGCACTTAGAACTATAGTTCGATTCTAACCAAGATTATGGAAGGATATGCCGACTTAATATTTCTTTTGACGAATTTTATCCTTATACGTAAATTTCCATTTTATTATCTTTTATTACATGCTTTTTAATATTATGTGGGATATACTTAAGTGATTAACCATGTCTAAGATAATATTTACGTATAAGCTGGTTTTATTTTAGTTCCATCTTGCATGCTCGTTTAATTCATTAATTGTGTGATCGTGACGACACACCCACAATAAATAAACCAAGAAACTGACAGAAATAAAATAAATGGTATGATCATGATATTTTTCTATTGGTTAGTTTATCTAGTGGTTGATAAATTAACCCAAGACCTAGGGGAGAAACACCTTGAACCTTTCGGGTTCATGTTTACAGCTTTCCACCTGTCCACCTTTGTATCTCCTTGGATTGGTTTCACCTTGGCTCCTGACATGAGACACCTCCACTATATAAGGAGCTCCATCCATTACTTATGCATTATCTCACACGCAGGTGAGGGGTAAAAAGGGGTTTTTACAAAAAAGAATCCTTGGGCGCTCAGACCCTACATATTAATGAGGAGATGGCTCGCAGGCCAAAAAATTTAATTTCAATAAATAAATTAAAAGAAAACATTCAAATAGAAAGGTCTCGGTCTAGCTCATGATCATCCATACATGCAATGATATTTACGCATAAATAAAACTAGCATTCAATTCTTTAATCATTCTTGTTTAAGATAAATCATGCTCAAATTAATTAATTATCTTTAATTAATAAATCCTTTTATCTTAAAACATTTTTTCTAAATTTCATTGAGATTCTCATCCATCATAATTTTAAACAAATAAATTCATTTAAAATTATCCTTGTACGTAACTTGTACCTTGGAGGAAACCCAGTGAATTCCCCTTCATTACGCAGATGTTTAAATTAAACACACATATATATATATCACCTATCACATGTTGTGCCCCAGCTTTACGCCTGCACAATGATACATGTCTCAAGGTTTTGTATAATATAATAATGAATTTTAATAAATCTGCATAATTTGGGTGAGTACAAGGCATGTAGTTCCGAATACACGGCGTGTACTTTTCTTCACCGTCCATCCTAAGTACACGCTCGGGGACATGGCGTGTTAATGTACATCGGAAATTTTTGTAGTACACGGCGTGTACAGTGGGACACATGCCGTGTAGTTTCCGCGTTAAAGGGTTTCCATCCGGGCAGGCTATGTACGGGGTACATGGTCCAACCCTAACCTGAAGGGACTACACGCCGTGTTTTGTTGGACCACACGGCGTGTAATCCGGAAACCATGTGCCACCTGTTCCTGGTCAACACAAGGTGTCATAAATTACTTAGATAGGATCAATACACGACCTGATTTGGCAGACCAGTCTGATGCATGAACCTAGAATACACGACCTGTACTTCCGAATACACGCCGTGTATTCTGGGGTTGTATGGCCAGAAACGTTTGGTTCCTCCGAATGAGTTCCTCTATTTTATTTTAATCAAAATTAAAAGAAAAATTCGTTTTTGTTGGGTGAACGATAAATGAGGGAGGAGGAACAGATATCGAGATTCATATTTCCAGAACGATTAAACTCAAATTGAAACAACTAAATTATTAAATGCGTAAAACATCAATGAAAAACTAAATAATTATAATCAAAGATATGACCTCTCTGATACCACTTGTAGGTTCCGGGAATAGCGGAAGCGTGTTGGTGGGTTTTCCCAACTTTTGTTTTAACGTTAAGCAACATTCAATCCGAGATTCGTCACGATTTAAAATGCCGAATCTTCAGAATAGAATGATGAATGAAAAACTTAAGAGGGAATCCCAGAACCCTATAGATAGGATCATCATATTTTGGTTATAATTAATTTAATTAATTCAAAAGAATTACCTTGGTGGAATTCTTTCTTTGTTGATGTCTCCTGTCACGATCCTGTGATCCGTCGTTGCATCATAGAATCCAAGTGTAGGATTCCTCTAGCGGTGATCCACACATGTTCCATGTATCTCTGGATGTCGCTGAAGGGAACTCCAAGTGCTAGCATAGAAGAGCCTTTGCTTGTGATGTCCGCCTTCAATCTCCTTGATCCGGTGGAGGATCTCGCTCTTGTAACTTGAGGGCGTTCTTGGTGGAAAGGGAATTCTCTCTTGGATTGAGAATATTTCCAAACCCGTTGTGAAAAAAATGGCTCAGGAAAAGTGTTGGGGTTGTGAGGATATTTATAATCGGGTTTGAGGTTAATAGAGTTATGATAATAAATAAACGCGTTACGCGTTTTATTTATTTCATTAACTCTTATTGAAACCCCATGTTGAATTATTAATTCCTTGACATGCGCCCACGCTGATTATAATTAATATAATTTAATAAAACAATATTACATCCTCAAAATCCCGACTGGAAAACTACACGGCGTGTAATAATTAATACACGACATGTACTTGTTTTCCATAAAACTACATGGTGTGTATATTTAATATACACGATGTGTACTTTTATTTTACATTTTTCTCCACCATATTTATTGGACCTTCAGTAATGACTATTTATTTCTTAAATAAATGTAATTGCATTACTCGCTAATAAATATATTATTTCCCCAAAAATATATTCTCTCGAATAAATAGTGTTGAAATAGATGCGATCAGGCATCCTTAAATAATTATTAAACCACAGTCAGGATTAATATTTATTTAATTTGTTAAATTAATATGTAACTAATATACATAGACACACTTAGTGTGTGACCCTCTTGGCCTCTTTCTTAGTGGCATTAGGCAGAGCCTGCCTAATGTCCAAGGTTAGTGTCTAGCAAAACGCCAAGGCACCCATAGAAAAAGAAGTTAACGCCGAAATGACGTGTCACCTCCTATGAATTCTTACTGTGTAATATAATCCCTTTGTCTCTATATCTCTAATCAAGCGGGTTGTATGCTAGTTCCATCAGCCCTTGTGCTTGATTATTCTTTCTTTGACATCCCGAAATTGAACTTTCCCATACCTTACCATGGACATGGATTTATTTAGGCTATATCAATTCCATCAAAGGGCCTGAGATATCTACTTCCGTTATGGAACAGAAGGGAAAAATATTTTCTCACATTATCTATTAATGCAGTATTACTCGTGACGCACCCAACGTATCCTACCTCGCTGCGAACAATGTGTCATCACAGTTTTTGTCAATACATCTAAGTGCGCGAGTTGTAATACCCATTAATAATAATTTGAAAGTCGAAGAACCAATACACGCATCCATAGATAGGAACATCCAATGACACTATGAAATGTGGATTTCCTACTGGCTGGTCTCATTCTCATAATATCCTCCTGGATATTACCAAGGGCGCACACCAGGATAAGGTGACTCAAATTTTTATGAGTCCTCACCCCTAATGGACTGTATTATTTGTGTCCCTCAAATAAAATCATCCGGCCATAAAACATATATTCAAGAACAGTGTTATGGAACTTCTGGGTTCTCATCATAGCATGGATCCGCTATGACCCTTTAATGCAACAACTGTCCTTAGTACATTATCACATGCATTGTCACGTAGTAGAACAAAAAAGATGTGATAAGTCTTTTATTAATGAATAAAGTACAAAGTAGTTGGTTATAGGCCACCAACTCCGAGAAAAGCCTCGTTGTAATTCCAGCAAAGTGCTTCAGAACATCATACTTCTGGGCCAGACGCGAGCCTCTTCTTACAGGAGGCCGCTCTGCAATTGGAGGCACGGAGGGCCCTGCCGGATAGACCGGTGGCTGGCTAGTGCTAGGTACGCCCCGTTGCTCACTGGTCGAGGCCTGAAGAGTAGCTTCCGGATGCGTGTTGGGCAACTGAGATTGGACTGTAGTAGGGAGAGATTGGCTGCAGTATGGACGAGGCAGCTCTACCTGATCTAGTAGCACAAACGGCGGTGGAGGTATATCTGATGGCAGCCGATGAGGAGGTTGCGCGTGCTGTGCTCTATGCTGGGCCTGCTATCTGGTCTTAGTGGCGTGCACAGCCTGGCTAGAGGTGCCAACTAATGCACCCCAAAGACCCATGTAGTCATGTCTCCTCTGATGTTGACGTCGACCGGGGACATTGGGGAGTTTCTCCTGGCGTTCCCCCTCATCGGGAGTCATATAGGGATTTACCAACTCCACGTTATTAACCACAGTGCACCCCTAACCGTCGCTTGAGGAGTCATCCACCACTGGGCAGATTTTGGGATGGATCCCCATCACATGGGGCATAAAGTCACCGAGAGTGCGGGATGACGATGACAATGGTGGAGTGCGTTTCTTCTTCTTGCGCCGCCACTGCTTTCCCTTTTGGGAAGAGGCCAACTGAGATGATGGCGTAGAGGTACTGGTCGCATCTTCTGAAGGCTCCATCTGATTCTGACGTGCCTGAATAATACCATGGACGCGGGTGACTATTTTACGAGCCATCCAGTCATCGTACTTCTGGGATCAGTGGCTGGGAACCTGTTACCACTCGCCTTCGTCGTCGCTACCACTTTCTGACTTCAGAAAGACACCCGCCACTTATGTCGCGGCCGGGCACAACCTGACTATGTTGTTATTGACCTGGTCTTGGAGCCAGTCTTTAAACACATTTAATTACTTGAGGGTGTGCCCTAGGATTTGATTATAGGGGAAATTATTGGGGAGATCGGTGAGATTCGCCTCTTCTAGACTTCTACACTCCAGTAAGCGCACAATCCCCTGCTCTAAGGAACTACGGTAGTAACCAGGGACTTGATTCTCATTGAACGAGTATGTCTGGTGCCTTCTTTTTGAATAGGGGGATCTGGGAGCCTGGCCCTGACGAGGGGCTGGAGGGGCCTGCTGATGAGGTGGAGCCTGATTATCTCGCCTAGGTGACGGTGGGAAATTGCACGGGGGAACCTTCCAATTCTAAGGCGGTCACTGCTGGGCAGGAGGCTGTGCCTGAGGTGGAGGTCCTCTATGAGGTTGCAGAGCCGGTGCCAATGGAATCAATTCTAGCTACCTGGGGGCCTCTATTTGGGCCATCATGGTGGGCTGGACTCTAGCAGCCCTCCTTTCTGGGATCACAGGGGGCAGCAGAAACGCCTGAATTTTTTTTGTAGAGCTTCCTCGAGTTGCTGAGCCTTATCTAAGAAATATCAGAACCCTATAGGGTAGTTTTGAGTAATCAGGGAAGGAACCAGTTCTTCTTTGACATTCCCTATGCACATCGTCAGTAATTTCTTCTGAGTTAGTGGAATATCGAGGGAGTATGTGAGCCCCTTCCACCGGGCAATGAAGTCCGCAACTCTCTTATCAGGCCTTTGTTTTCACTTGAAGAGGTATGCGATACTGGTCTTTCGTGTGGTGGAGCTGAACTAATATAGGAATTTCCATGGAAGATCATCCCAGCCGGTCATCGATCTAATAGGGAGCTAGCTATACTAGACGAACATAGGGACCTCCAATGTCTGCACAAATCATAGGAGCTTGGAAGCTTCCTATTGTGCTGGGGTCCCCAACATGGGGCCAAACTTGGAGGAAAAATGGGGCAGGTGCTACGGTGGGTCCCATGTCCCATTAAAGGGCGATAAAGTGAGATTTCCAAAACTCGGAGGTGCAGACATATCCTCCACCCACACGGGATATTTCTTTCCATCTGGTGGGACTGCTACCTTCCGCATTTCCAATGCCTCAAGGTGGGAGATGAGTGCCGTTATAGGATCATCTGGGTGGGGGTCCCTATCTTGGCGGGGATCCCTAACCACGAGAACATTTCTAGGCTCTTTGACATGGTAGACAGCTTCAACGGCTCGTGGAGCGACTGGCGGAGCGGCTTGCGGGGCGACCGGAGGAACTCAGGCCGAATTCTTCATATTTTCGCACCATTCGAGAGGGTTTGGTGAGACGTATCACACCCTCTTACCATGCATTCTGGGTTCATCCCTGTTCGCGGGAGTGGAATGATTAGGGTTTCCCAGAGGTATCTCGCCCGGGGGGGGGGGGGAGTTGTTCCTGCCCCTGCTGCCCCGACCAAGGATCACCATAGTTGGGTTGCCTCTCAATGGCATGCTCGTCTAGGAGTTCTTCGACCAACATATTCTACTCGGCAAGTTGCTGGTGCAATGCAGCCTTCTTGGGTTCTTCCTCCATCTTCTGCACTGAGGCGGACGGGTCGGAGTGCTTGACAACTCCGACATGCTCTTTACCCTTACCGGCATTCCGGCTAAGCACCAACGTCTCAGTGGGTGCAGGGAGACCTAGGAGGTTCCTCTACTAATGTGTAATCCTCCTTGATGGGACTAAAAATGGTGGAACATCCTCAGGGGGTAAGTCTCCATCAATAAACTCCATCTCGTCCTCCTTGTCCACTATGTTAGCCATGTGGACCGCAACCCTTCTTGGGGGCATGTCCTCAATGTCGCATAACGAGTCGGGCTGCTGCTGGATAGGACTAAAGAGGAGGGCGGCATACTGTCCCCATCCAAAGACTTGCACGTGGGGGGTATCCTCCCTGATGATTTTACGGAGTACCTTAAAACTCTGAACACATTTTTGTTGGAGGGTCGCCTGGAGACCTGGTGACTCAGGGCGCTACGCCACGAGGAGTGTGGCCAAATCAACCAGACGACATTGCTCGCTGATTTCCTCAAAGTGCAGTTGGATCCTGTGGTATGTCACCCGATAATAGCGAAGACAAAAGTGTGTCGCCCATAGGGTTTGAAGGAAGAACTTGACTTCCTCTGGTGTGAGGGATTCTGGTGCGTGAATGTTCTATACTGCCGCCCGCCAGAACTTCTCTGGGAAGTGATCCGCCGTGAGAATGTTCCAGAAGCTCTTGGGCTTAGATTCAGGGTCTAGCCTCATATTGCACCACTCATCTACCGGAGGTGGATGAGGAACTAGTAGCGGTACTGAGGAGGACCACTGAGACAGTAGACTGGGCGGTGGAGAATACGGCGAACGAGCCGACTGGCCACTGAATTCTGGGACATCCTCTGAAGAGTGTGGTGACCTGACCACAATGTCATGATACAACGGGTTGAAAGCCACAACTTCTAGTGTAGGGATCATGGTTACCAGTGATGGGTCACACTGTTGCTAAACCACCATCGGTCCCCAAAATAGCTCTCTGTGATCTCTAGTCGAGGTAGAGGGCGCTTCTGGTGACGACGATGGTGACTTCACGGTCAGAACCTTTGGGACTCCCAAAATTTCCTCCTCCTGTATGTACCTACGAAGAGAGGCAAGAATCCTGTGGACTTCATATTCTGGAAGGATGAGGCTAACATGCCCTGTTCCTGCCCCGGTCCTTGACACGGAGGACCAAGGGGAGGGTTCCACTGCCGAGTCGTATTCTACTACAGAATCCAAGAAGTGGGCCGATTTGATCTCTATCTAGGCCTTCCGAGGATTCTTCTTCTGGTGGCAAAGACCCACCCTCCTGCCCCTAGGTAGCTCTATAGGACAAGGCTGATTCCCGACATGTAGGCTTGGGGCCGCGCTGGTGTCAGGGAAGAGAGGAATTCCACTTGAGACAGCTAAGGTGCGAGGAGCACCAGGAAAAATGTCAAAGGGGACATGGGGAGGACCTCCATGAACAGCACCTGAGTGGGGGAAACCTCCGTCGGAATCGGCGGGAGCATGGGGAGGACCTCCATGCTTGGTGCTGGTGGAGCGAGGCTAACCTTCACCCCTTTGGTTGCCAGGGCGAGGAGGACCTTCGCCAGCTACGGATATATCGTAGGGAGTATTACCATGTTAGAGACAGACCAGATGGGCAATTAATTCACATCAATTGTCAGGGGAAGGATGCATGATTTCATACCCGGTGTGGTGGGCAAGGGAGAGGCTTCCGCACCGAGTGTCACTGTCGCGGGGTAGGCCTTAATTCGGGTTGGGGGTAGCACGAGGCATACCTCCACGAAAAGCTTTGGAGCGGGGAAGTCCCACACTTTGTGGAATAGTGGCACGGGGAGGACCTCTGTATGGGGTGACATCACCATGGGTTGGCTCACGACGATCACCACTCATGCCTACGACCCGGGGAGTCGACCCTGCCAGCCCGTGGGGCGGTTGGGGCTTCAATACTGGTTGGGAATAGGAGCACCCTTTCTTAGTGTGGGTAGGGAATTTATGATATGCGTCAGCAGTGGCTCGGGCCAGAGTAGCTACCGATGTTAACTCCCCTTGGCGGGTGTCCTCAGCTCGGGCCCAATGCTGGCGTCGGGTCAGGCGAGTCGGTGCGGGTAGTGCAGACGCATAGCCTACCTGCTCCACTGGAAAGGCCGGGCAGTGGCACTAATGCAGCCAGGTGGGGCCCCTTTCTTGGAGCCCTTGAATTGGGACTCTGAATGGGCCAATTCGGACATCACCCACCTCATCAGTGTAAGGTAGGGAGTCATGATGGCATTTTGGGGACAGGCTCCCAAAACGATTGAATGTTGGGGTGGGGAATATGGGCTCCCTACACAGCCCTTTAGGGAAATGTTGATGGCGAGGCCTGGTCGCCTCCAGGTCCAGGTAGGCCATATCCTAGGTTGGGATTATTCCCTCCTCCTCATAACGACGTACGGGGTCATTAATCACCCTGTGTTGGTTGACTTCTGATGGCGAGATGGGGTGTGGGTGCCCCACGTTCATCGATGCAGACGCCGTTGTGGCAGTAGTGGAGCCATGCAGAGTGGCTGTGCTAGTGTTGAACCTACCCCTACGTAGGTGGGTGGGTAGTGATCGTGTCCCTCTAGAAACAACCTGATTCCTGGGAAGCAGGGAGATTAACTCATCATCACTGCGAGGAAAAGAAATCGACAACCAGTGCCCCATCGCCATCCCGTCTTCCGTGGCTGGTAAGAGGGATCCACGCCAACAATGTTTCATAATGGAATACCCAATGTTCTACTGCCCCAACTTCTAGTGAGTTTCATGCCAGGCCCGCTATTTTCTTGGCGGGACTCGGCGCCAGATAGCTGGATCTGGTGACACGTCAATCTGCTGATGTCTTGAGCGCTAATAATCACCATATTGAGGAGAAGAACTTCACATCGGGTCCACCATTTTTGTTTCCGACACTTTCGCCGAGGCGCGCACGCCCATACTCTTGGGTGCGACCGGCGCAGATTTTTTGTTACCTCGCATTCCCGCTTTCCAAAGGCGATCGACATTTGTTCCTTATTTTGGGACGTCTACTCCTTGATCGAAACCGGGATGATGGGATTTCAGTTCTTCCTTCCATGGATTCCTCCGTGGAACTTATCACCTACTCTGGGTCTCCCTCATATATTTAATACGTAGTTTGTGAAACTATTCCCAGTGCCATGTATCTATGGATGCCGGTTAATTACGTTGCTTCTGTTAGAACATTCCAAGGGGTCCAGTCAGGGCATCAACCTTAAGTTGGGGGAGTAGTCACGTTGAGACATCATGGGCATGTCTGGATGCTGGGGAATTGTCGTGTCTGTCTTTTGTACCTTATTATAGGGCTTCTCGAGTGCACGGAAGCCCGAGGCATCCCACATCGAGCGTGGGGAATCATATTCCATTGGCACGTATCTGAGGTTTTCCTCAGCTTCCTGTGTTTAACACGGGGTATACCGCATGTTTAACGTCCAACGAAGATAGATCAGACTGATCAAAACACTAGATGGAGTGGATCCGATTGAGGAACCCTTTGAGGGATCACCAATATTGGGGCCAACACATGGGTGGCTTCCCGAATGCTGTGGAGGGGGGAATGAGTTGGCATGATCTCACCGGGATGTGGAAACTAGGGTAATAATTCGGATGAGTGATGGGAAGTTACACAGATTGGAGGGGGAATGAAATGGTACCGTCGTATAGATGATGGTAGATATGGGCTTGAGCCTCGAAGAGACCTCCTACGTATCCTCATTGTAGGGAATCAAAGTCCGCATAGTTTGGTTGATGAGAAACGATGTGAAGGGGGATCAGAGTGAAAAATGGGTGGTGGGCTTGAACCTCAGGGAGGCTTCCCACGTACCATGCCTTAACATGGATCAAAGACCCCACATTTCATAACGGACGCCGGTGAACCGATGTGAAGAAGGACCTTGGTCCAATGGGTGTTGGGATTGAACCTCGTGAGGTTTCCTATGTACCATGCCTTGACATGGATCAAAGTCCTCATAGTTTGGGTTGAAAAGGGGCTGTTGAATTGACATGAATGGGTGTCAGAATAACTGGATGGCGGGGTAACAATGGTTTACCACTAGATTGGGATGCAGTTTAACGTCATGCAAGACGAGGGCGTATCGGAGAACCGACGTGAATAAGGACCTTGGTCTAGGTGGATGGTGGGATTAAACCTCAAGGAGGCTTCCTACGTACCTCACCTTAGAAAGGATCAAAGTCCATGTAGTTCAGGTTGGGGTGTGTCAGCAAACCTACGTGAAAGTGATCCCGGGGGTCCACTAGTGGTGGGTGATGGTGGGGGATTGGTGCACCGACACCGAGATGGTCGGGGCCAATGATTGTTTGGCTTGAACCTCATGGAGGCTTCCTACGTACCATGCCTTGACATGGATCAAAGTCCCCATAGTTCTGGTGTGCAGTTTAACATCATGTGGGACGAGGGTAGAACCTGACGTGAATAAATCGTCGGGAGATGGGGTTGAAACTCATGGAGGCTTCCTATGTACCATGCCTTGGCATGGATCAAAGTCCTCATAGTTCGGGAAGGGTTTTGTCAGTGAAACGATGTGAAGGGGAACCTGAGGGTCCACTGGTGGTGGGTTTGAACCTCGTGGAGGCTTCCTATATTCCATGCGTTGACATGGATCAAAATCCTCGTAGTTAGGGTGTGTAGTTTAACATCATGTGGGATGGGGGGTTTAGGGCTTACACTCTGAGGCATCCCAGGGTGTGTCATGTTCGGTGCTCACTCTAAGCCCATGGGAGTCATGCTCGGTGTTAGAAACAAGAGGTTGCGGGGACCTGAGGATCACGTCGGGAAGGGTGCGTCCGTGGGAAGCGAAGAGGGGATTATGCATTAGCCGGCTCATGGTGCTGGGACTTACTCCAGGATGGAGGCCCATATGAGAAAAAGCGCAGAGGGAGAGGGGAAGTATGGAGGTGTATGGGTGCTACCTTCCGCAAGAGGGGCTAGGGGATTGCACCAAGATGGATGCCCTTCCCCGTGGACAAACTCCACTCTGAGAAGGAGGATATCATCCCATGTGGGGGGTGATCCCATCCCCATGGAGATGAGAGACATAAATAATGTTTGAGCTGGGGGGACCCCTTGTGAGAGGCACGAGGTGATGTCACAGTTTAACGCCATGTGTTGAGGATGAGGGTGCTTAGCAGTTTAACGTCTTTCAGCTCGGACGAGGTGGGTTTACTCCACACCCATAGGACTTACATAATTGGTACCCTCTACTCCTTGTGGGAGGGAAGGTACCGTCAATGCCGTAGTGAAGGGGGTCATAGAGAAAACCATTGAGGGTTCCACATTAGCGTGGCTCTGAAAAGAAGCAATAGCTGTTAGCATGCCTATGCGAAGAAGCATTAGGTGAAGCAACTCCATGGGCCGTATCATCCAGGGGACTTTGAAGTCACATAGTGCAAACCTGGCGGGTCGCACGAGAAAAGGAATTGCCAAGAAGAGGGGTCCATAGTCAGAGGCCTTGTGGAGTTCGGTTGCTCTGTGTGGTGAAGGGCACTTGCGAAGGGGTGTGCTTTGTGATGTGGGGTGCCTTAGACTTAGCATGGGGCGGAGGTGAAAGTGGGAGGAGCTTCACGAAGTGGAAGGGTGTTCGCGGAGCACTGCCTCACGGTGCATAAGTGCCTCACGAAGCAAAGTACCACGAAACAGTGTGCTTCACGAAGTACAGTGACCCTACCTTGGCATTTGGATCACGTGTACAGGAGGGTTATTTCGGGAAGCATAAACACTCCACAACTGTAACACCCCGAGATTTTATGAAAAATATTCTTTTCATTAACATCTTGTGTTATACGCTACACCAAAAGGAGCTTTCACAACATGCATCCTTGACTTGCCTTTCATTACACGAAATTGCGACTTTCCACAATAGCGTGTGTAGTACGCAATACCGAGTTTCACTAAACAACGATATGCTATTAAAATATTATTAAAACTAGCCGTTATGAATAGTAATAACCACTTTTTTGAAATTTTGTAAATTTTATTTTTCAAAATGGACTTCATTTTTGGATTCAGAATATCAAAATTAGCTTAGGCTGAAATTTTGGTACTTTTCGGATAACTTTCATATTCTGATGAATAGTGAAAATTACTAAATTTTAATTGAAAACAAATTTTTTAATAGAAATAATTAACAGTGATAAATTATTAATTTGAGTGGTTTTAAAGTATATTTAGAATATATTTTTACAATTTAATACAATGTTGGTCATTGGATGTAATTTCACATTTAAACCAGTTATAAACAAGTGTCAATCTTTTGATAGTTATTATCTCTTAAAAACACGCTATTTGTTTTGACGACGGGAATTAATTTTTAAATTAGTTAATGTAACTGATATGTTTTGAATTTGATAAAATAGATATCAATTTTGAATTCATAATATCAAATATAGATTAGGCCTAATTTTTGGTATTTTTCTGGAAACATTCATTTTTTGATGAATAGTGAAACCACTAAGTGGTAGTTAAAAAAACTGAATTTTTCATAAAACTTAATTTTACCGCTTCTGTGAGAGGAATTTAGAAAATCCGAGAGACACGGTTAATATCAAGGACTAAAATGTGGTTCAATGAGATGAAAATAATTTTTGGTGAATAGTAAGTTTTTACTTTTTTTACCACGGTTAAAAGTAAATAGGGTAATTAAGGGTAAAAATGATATTATTATTACCCTAACACATGTCCTAATTCTATTGGATAGGTGTAATTCGACCAAAAACAACCTTAGGAATATAATATGACCATTTAAGCCCACTTAGATTAGATTAGGACATTTATTATTAATTTATTTAAAGAAGGGTTAAAATTGTTAAAATCAAAGTTTAATAAGTAAATAATTTTTAATATAGGGTTATACATAAGATAAATTCGACTATAAATATTCATTATAAAGCTAAAAAGATTTCATACATAATGATACTTTATTTGTAATTTTTAGACATTAAATAATTTAATTTATTTTTGACACAACTATGATGCAGTAATTATCTTATTAATGAAATATTGACATAATTGATGATATAAATACCCAAATAAATGTAATTTGAGACTTTTTATGAATTAAAATAATTTTATAGGTTAATATGACATGTTAGTGTTGATTTAAGACACTTTTTTCTAACTAATCATTTTGTTATGATTTTAACAAAAATCAATTACTAAATAGTGTCAAAATTGACATAAAATAGTTTTTAAAACAAATATTATATTATTAATTGTTATTTTATTTCTAAAAATCTAAGGTTCGGCTAAATGACTTAGATAAGGATATATATATTAATAATAAACAAATTGGGGTTCGTTTGTCTTGATATATTAAGTTTATTAACCTTATAGTGTAAGAACACAAGAAGACACGGTAAAAGTAAAATAATTTAACTTAATGTTAAAACAAAATGATAAGGTTAAAATAGAAACCTAAACTTGTCTAAATTCTATTGAATGATAGGATTTCGACCCATCCCCACCTTAGCTTCGAAATAAATCAATTTGGAGCTATTTAAAACCGAATTTGGCTTTATAATAAAATAATATTTTAAGTTTTCCAAAGGTGCCCCTCTCCTCCCTTATAAAAGGGCACCTCCTCCCCCTCTTCCTCACACCAATTTGAGCCTTCAAGCTCGGCCAAACCCTACCAATTTCTTCTCTCCACTTCCCTAGAGACATCTTAGAGGTCCTGGTCTTCTTCAAAGACCAATTTTAGTGCCCCAAAAGGTGGTCTCAAAGAAGCGCTTCAAAGAAGAGGAGGTTTGGACACTTACAAAGCAAATCAGACCTAAGGTAAGGGAAATATCACAATCTCATTTTTATCCGAGATTGTTTATACTTTGATATTTACTGGGGTGTATTTTATCATCTACATCCATGTTTCCTCAATATGTAATATTATTTCCATCCACCTACAATTATTTAAAACCAATTTTACCCTTCGGTGAGTTTTTAGTAAAATATATGAATGTAATCTTTTGTCGTTTTTCGTACGAGGTACTTTTTGACTTTTCTGAAAAAAGTATGAGAAGAATGTTTCTTTAACTTATACGACATGAATGTATTTTTAAAACATTATTTCCAAGAATCTTCCTTTAAAAGTTTTCAAGTTTATTTTTAATCAACTTCTTTTAGTTTAAAATTGTATGACATGTTAAGAAAGGAAAATGTTTTTGAAGTAGAAAGGATATTTTCCTCAAGAATGGAGTTCAAGTGTTTTATCAATATTATTTTCCATCTAAGATAATATAGGGTTCTGTTTCTATCCCTATTATTACATTGATTTGATTATGTTGTGATAGAATTATTTTTATGAATTCCTTTATCTTATATGAATTGTTTTATGATGTCATGATGTTTAAGATTCCCATTTTTATTACATGGGTTATGCTATGATGTATGGTTTATGATTTTGTGGCACACATAAGAATGGTATCATTATGATATGGGTGAAACCTATATCTCCCTCCAATTCATTGGGTATAGATTTTATATCTCATGAGATAGACATGGTTGGAACGGTAGGTTATACCGGTTCAGTGAAACAGGACTGAAACGAGAAGTGAACTCGGTTTAGGAATAGACTTTGTCCACTAAGATAGTCTTGGCAATGAGTCTTGACTAATAAGAAATGATTCTCTATGATTATGTGTGTGTGCCACAATGTTTCATGTTTTATGTTATGTGTATTGGGATTACATTTCACTACTATGATTTATCCCATGTTATGAAATTATGATCTCTTTTGCAGGTTAAGATTTCCAAAAGTTATGTTCTTATGAATATGATGTGATTGATATTTCTTTTTATTACCCTTAATGAGCATTTGAGCTCACCCTTTTATGTTATATTTTCCCCAGAATATAAAGAAAGGTTTTAGGTAAAAAAAGGAAGATCTTTATGGGAGATGTTGAAGATCTTTCACCACGATTAGAAGATTATATTCTGAGTTTCCAAAGACACTAAACTATTACGGTCCTTGTGTGTGGGTGTTTTTGTAATGTACTAAGAATTCCGCAAAAGTAATGTAATGTCTATGTATATCAGGCTTCGGGTCTGTACAGTTGGTATCAGAGGAAAGGTTTAGTCAACCTTTGGAAACTAGGATGCGAGAACTTTAGTGAGATCCCTAGAGATATTTCTAAGGTATGTCTAGGGATGTCCCTAAGGTTAAGTATACTTATAGGTTATAGTCCTAAAATTACGCTAACGATCATATAATTAAACCTAAGATGTTAGATATTAAAGGTACTCCCCCTTTATTATGTTGTTTTCCCTATCAGGATTTTTGCCTCTCACACTATTCTTTTTGGGTTTTAGACGATGGCTGGAACCCGAAGGAACCGTGTTGATCAATGCAATGGACAATGCAATGATTGTCCTATTGAACAAACAAATGGTATGGGAGATGGAGGGAGAAATCTTATTTCTATACTTACACAAGCTATGAATCATTCTGGACTTCCAAATGAGTAGAGAAGGGAACAATATTCTATTGAGTCCTTCATGAGGCAACGTCCACCTTCTTTCAATGGGTCTTCTGATCCACTTGTTGCTGAACAATGGATCAGTACCACTGAAAAGATATTTTCAGTTCTTCAATGTTCTGAACATGATAAAGTCATCTTAGCAGTATATCGTTTGGAAGGTGAAGCTAATCAATGGTGGAATCTTATCAAGAATACGAGGCAAAGAGATGAAATTGAGTCCATGGAATGGGATGAGTTCAAGAACTTATTTTTCAATAAGTACTTCCCTCGTATTCATCGAACAATGATGGAGAAGGAGTTTCTTGAACTAAAGAAAAATGATGATGAATCTGTTGGTATGTACGGAGCGAATTTTACAAGGCTTGCAAGGTATGCATCTGGATTTATCATCCAACCTGAAAGTAAAGTTGATCGATTCTTCAGTGGCTTAAAACCAAATCTTCGAAGGGCATTAGCTATAAGAGACTTCAATAGCTATGAAGAAATTGTGCGTTGTGCTATCAAGGTAGAAATGGAAGTTGGTATTACTTATCCATCTCATAGTTTTGACAAGAAACGAAAGATGGAGTTCAATGAGAAATCTCAGAATAATGGTGAAAAGAAGATGAATGTTTCCTTATGCTCAAAGTGTGGAAAGAAGCATGGTGGTGATTGTCTTAAAGGGACAAGTAAATGTTTCAAATGTGGAAAGGAAGGTCATCAGACATTTGAATGCCACAATGATGGGAAGAAGATTTCTAATGATGCAAACAATGGAAGGGATACACAGAATGAACCTACTATACTTCAATGCTTCAAGTGCAAGGAAATAGGGCATTATGCTAATAAATTCCCTAATCCAAAGGTTAGTGATGATCGACATGAGCAACCACTTAAGGCAAAAGACAAAAGTAAGTCACATGCGATCACCATTGGCGATGTTGAATATGACAACGATGTGGTGGAATGATTAAGTGTTTATGTAATGGGATTCCAAAATAATGTTGACTATTGGAATATTTATATATTGGTCTATTGTGGTCTTGAATAATTTTATGGTACCGGTAACCATGGAAAGTGATTGAGATATTTTTGGAAAAAAGCTGATATGTGCATAATGAAGGGAAAACGAGAAAATGACATATTAGACAGTATTCATGAGCTCATGATTGATATAAGGACTAAGTGATATCATGGTTTGAGTATATAGAATTTTGAGGATTTTGGTATGTGGAAAGTGTTAACTTTTAACTGCATTCATGTTTTCACTAAGGTTCAATGGGTATTCAAGAGAACACATGATTGAGGACTTTAAATGTTTGGAATGTGGCCAACAATACATATCTTATGATATATGGGGATCAATGATGGTATTAAATCTCTGGTAATCGTTTTCACTATATTATGAGAGTGGACTGCAGTATTATGGATAAGCCTAAAGATTGGAATGGACTATGTTGGACATAAGTTAGTATTGTTTAAGCATAAAAGTTTTTTTTGATATTATTGATGGGATGTTATAGTAATATAGTTTTAGAAAAAGGACAAACTGCAGGACGGGAGACAGCCCATCGCATCAGACAAGGCTGTGGGAATCGAACCCACAACCGAAGTGCGACTGGCCTTTATCGCGTACCACTGGCCTACAGGAAGTCCCTGTTTATCAGAAAATAGTTTTATTATATTAAGTAGTATGATATATGAAGTATAAGTCCATTTTAGGAACCATATATGATTAATCTCACTATAGATGGACTTATGTATTTTTTGATAACTTTTCTAACCTTTTGTTTGAGACAGATGGAATGACCCATCATTCAATCACATGATCTGCTATCACATCACGAATGACAAATTCAACCTCATTTATTTAAGAGATGAAGTGGAAATTGTCCAAAGAATGACCGACGGTGAGACTATACCGAAATCACAAAAGTATTTCTTCTAATTCCAATTTCATCAACTTTAGGGAAACGGTCTTGAAAACCAAAAATGTTGTCCTAGTGCTCTTATATCTGATGAATCAGATGGTACCTTAGATCGTCACAAATTTATGGCTTTGTGATTGCTGGCTTTTCCATAGCCATGTTCTCTACCACCCTCCATCAGAACATGATGGTTAGATTTCTCTTCCATATCCATATTTTCACATATGTGGAAACCCAATGATTAATTTATTTGGGTAACCGTTACGTTTCATATTTTTGTTCTTAAATATTTGTTTTGGTATTACTTTTTACGATGTGGGTTTCTATCAAAGAAACTTTCTAATAGTAAACCATTTATAACCCCGACGAATTTCGAGGGCGAAATTCATTTTAATGGGGGTAGAATGTAACACCCCGAGATTTTATGAAAATTATTCTTTTCATTAATGTCTTGTGTTGTACGCTACAACAAAAGGAGCTTGCACAACAAACATCCTTGAATTTCCTTGCATTACACGCAATCACGACTTTCCTCGATAGCGTGTGTAGTACGCAATACCGAGTTTCACTAAACAACGATATGCTATTAAAATATTATTAAAAATAGCCGTTATGAATAGTAATAACCAATTTTTGAAATTTTGTAAATTTTATTTTTCAAAATGGACTTCATTTTTGGATTTGAAATATCGAAATTATCTTAGGGTGAAATTTTGGTACATTTCGGATAACTTTCATATTCTGATGAATAGTGAAAATTACTAAATTTTAATTAAAAACAAATTTTTTAATAGAAATAATTAACAGTGATAAATTATTAATTTTAGTGGTTTTAAAGTATATTTAGAATATATTTTTACAATTTAATACAATGTTGGTCATTGGATGTCATTTCACATTTAAATCAGTTATAAACAACTGTCAATCTTTTGATAGTTATTATCTCTTAAAAACATGCTATTTGTTTTGACGACGGGAATTAATTTTTAAATTAGTTAATGTAACTGATATGTTTTGAATTTGATAAAATAGATATCATTTTTGAATTCATAATATCAAATATAGCTTAGGCCTAATTTTTGGTATTTTTCTGGAAACTTTCATTATTTGATGAATAGTGAAACCACTAAGTGGTAGTTAAAAAAACTGAATTTTTCATAAAACATAATTTTACCGCTTCTGTGAGTGGAATTTCAAAAATCCGAGAGGCACGGTTAATATCAAGGACTAAAATGTGGTTCAATGAGATGAAAATAATTTTTGGTGAATAGTAACTTTTTACTTTTTTTTACCACGGTTAAAAGTAAATAGGGTAATTAAGGGTAAAAATGATATTATTATTACCCTAACACATGACCTAATTCTATTGGATAAGTGTAATTCGACCAAAAACAACCTTAGGAATAAAATATGACCATTTAATCCCACTTGGATTAGATTAGGACATTTATTATTAATTTATTTAAAGAAGGGTTAAAATAGTTAAAATCAATGTTTAATAAGTAAATCATTTTTAATATAGGGATATAAATAAGATAAATTAGACTATAAATATTCATTATAAATATAAAAAGATTTCCTACATAGTGGTATTTTATTTGTAATTTTTAGACATTAAATAATTTAATTTATTTATGACACAACGATGATGCAGTAATTATCTTATTAATGAAATATTGACATAATTGATGTTATAAATACCCAAATAAATGTAATTTGAGACTTTTTATGAATTAAAATAATTTTCTAGGTAAATATGACATGTTAGTGTTGATTTAAGAAACTTGGTTCGAACTAATCATTCTGTCATGATTTTCACAAAAATCAATTACTAAATAGTGTCAAAATTGACATAAAATAGTTTTTAAAACAAATATTATATTATTAATTGTTTTTTTATTCCTAAAAATATAAGGTTCAGCCAAATGACATAGATAAGGTTATATATATTAATAATAAACAAATTTTGGTTCTTTTGGCTTGATATAGTATGTTTATTAACCTTATAGTGTAAGAACACAAGAAGACACGGTAAAAGTAAAATTATTTAACTTAATGTTAAAACTAAATGATAAGGTTAAAATAGGAACCTAAACTTGTCTAACATATATTGGATGATAGGCTTTAGACCCATCCCCACCTTAGCTTCAAAATAAATCAATTTGGAGCTATTTAAAACCAAATTTGGCGTTATAATAAAATAATATTTTTAGTTTTCAAAAGGTGCCCCTCTCCTCCCTAATAAAAGGGCCCCTCCTCCCCCTCTTCCTCACACCAATTTGAGCCTTCAAGCTCGGCCAAACCCTATCAATTTATTATCTCCACTTCCCTAGAGACATCTTAGAGGTCCTGGTCTTCTTCAAAGACCAATTTTAGTGCCCCAAAAGGAGGTCTCAAAGAAGCGCTTCAAAGAAGAGGAGGTTCGGACACTTACGAAGCAAATCGGACCTATGGTAAGGGAAATATCACAATCTCATTTTTATCCGAGATTGTTTATACTTTGATATTTACTGGGGTGTATTTTATCATCCACATACATGTTTCCTCAATATTTAATATTATTTCCATCCACCTACAATTGTTTAAAACCAATTTTACCATTCGGTGAGTTTTTAGTAAAATATATGAAAGGAATCTTTTGTCGTTTTTCGTACGAGGTACTTTTTGACTCTTCTGACAAAAGTACGAGAAGAATGTTTTTTTAACTTATACGGAATGAATGTATTTTTAAAACATTATTTCCAAGAATCTTCCTTTAAAAGTTTTCACTTTTATTTTAAATCAACTTCTTTTAGTTTAAAATTGTATGACATGTTAAGAAAGGAAAATGTTTTTGAAGTAGAAAGGATATTTTCCTCAAGAATGGAGTTCAAGTGTTTTATCAAAATTATTTTCCATCTAAAATAATATAGGGTTCTGTTTCTATCCCTATTATTACATTGATTTGATTATGTTGTGATGGAATTATTTTTATGAATTCCTTTATCTTATATGAATTGTTTTATGATGTCATGATGTTTAAGATTACCATTTTTATTACATGGGTTATGCTATGATGTATGGTTTATGATTTTGTGGCACACATAAGAATGGTATCATTATGAGATGGGTGGGACCTATATATCCCTCCAAAGCATTGGGTAAAGATTTTATATCTCATGAGATAGACATGGCTGGAACGATAGGTTATACAGGTTCAGTGAAACAGGACTGAAATGAGAAGTAAACTCGGTTCAGAAATGGACATTGTCCACTAAGATAGTCTTGGCAATGAGTCTTGACTAATAATAAATGATTATCTATGATTATGTGTGTATTCCACAAAGTTTCATGTTTTATGTTATGAGTATTGGGATTACATTTCACTACTATGATTTATCCCATGCTATGAAATTATGATCTCTTTTACAGGTTAAGATTTCCAAAAGTTATGTTCTTATGAATATGATATGATTGATGTTTATTTTGTTTACCCTTACTAAGCATTTGAGCTCACCCTTTTATGTTTTCTTTTCCCCAGGATATAAAGAAAGGTTTTGGGTAAAAAAAAGAAAAAAAGGAAGATCTTTATGGGAGATGTTGAAGATCTTTCACCACGATTAGAAGATTATATTCTGAGTTTCCAAAGACACTAAACTATTACGGTCCTTGTGTGTGTGTGTTTTTGTAATTTACTAAGAATTCCGCAAAAGTAATTTAATGTCCATGTATGTCAGGCTTTGGGTCTCTACAACAACAACCTGGGTCCCCTTGGGGATCCCCTTCCTTTGCGAAAGACCTTGGGCTTCGTGAAAGGTATCCCTCTCAGAAGAGGGGATCAAAATGGGACAATGCATAGGCACCTCGCGAAGAAAAAATACCTCGCATAGCTCATGATTCGCAAAGTAATGGGTTCTTTGCGATTCAGGATCTAGGAAGGCGAAAGGCTGGATTGTCCATCCGGGAGGCTCAGGGGGAGCTCGGTATTTATAGGCAAGTTGTGCCGCGAAGTAGAGCTCACGCCGTGCGAAAGGGGATTCTGTCGCTTCGTGGTGGGTCGCAAATGTCAACCGAGTTCACAGAGGGGTACCACCTTTGTTTCTTCGTGGCGGTTTGGCGAACGTCAGGGGTGTTCATGGGGAGTCCCACCTCTCTTACTTCACGATGACCATTTTGCTTGGAGAGACTCCTCGCCGTAGCATCGCGAGGCAGGCTGCATGGCCTTCTTTTCTTCATTCTTTTCATCCTATATTTTTGCGCCAACATCTACTACATGGCTTGGATATCCTATATATCACATTCGAAAAGCACTAAAAGATGAAATACATTCTTATAAAGGATATTAAAAAATGAGGCCATGATCAAAGGGTTTTCCTTCAAATACTCACATGGGAATATTCTCAATAAAATTACTATAATTCCTGTAAATATATCACATAGATTAATTATAATATATCACACATGGAAAATTAATCAAATTGTGAAATTCTATCTAATTTCATCATTTCAACTCATAAACTATACATACTCGCATGGGCAAAGAAACAATATTTTAAACAATAAAGGAAACATGGTTCAAGGTGAAATCATCCATCCCATATCATTAATTAGTTCAATTACAATCCATCAATAATGAAATTTAATTCATAGGACAATTTATATTATGACATCCTATGACATGGGGTAAAAGGCATGCCTCTTGGGCATCCAAGGTCAAAAGCCACAAATGGTCATTCAAGTGAACTCACCAATGGGGTGGTCCTTATCTATGGTCTACAACCAATAACATGCATTAACCATTATTTCAATTACCTATAATAGGATAAGTAATAAAAGGTTTCCATTTCAATTTAAAGTGACTCCCCATAAATGGGTGCACGATACCCCGACATATATTAATAGACCGACATTCAGTGGACGGAATGAGACCCCCAAACTTTGGCACATTCTTGATAGGTTATTCACTATGAAGTACCAATTTTTCATTGATTTGATGAAATTTGAAGTGTAGATGAAGAAGTATAAATTTGGTAATATGAGCCTAAATCTAAATAGCAGAACTAATATCTTGAAGAATTTAGAGTGGCTAAAAAGAAATTAAGACCTTAATAGTACAGATCCAAGGAGACAAATTGTGTTTAAATCAGATATCATATGATGAGTAGAATTGAAATTTATGAATATCCAAGCTTAAGAGATTTTGAATTTGTTAAACTTTAATCCCTTTAAAGAAAAAACAAAATAAGGTGAAAACAATGTTTTTTATTTTAAATTTAAAATATTAAAAATCCAACAAAGTATGGATCTCATGGTTTATCCACACTGTTTTTAAAAACATTTTGAAATAATTCTTAGTTTCCTGTAGGTTTGGGGTACAATGCATGGTTACCCCTCATGGTTTATAAACCATGTGCAAACCATGATAAAAGACTATGTAAAAATCCACAAAAAATGCAGAACTTCCACACATCATTACTGCTCCTCTCGTAGGTTTTACCCAAAATGTGTGTCCTGTAATCCCCCACTATCCTAGCTAGCATGGTTTAGTTAAATCGATGTAGTATACCCCAAACAACATTTAATAACCATGTCCCATGCCAAAAAACATCCCACAGTTTGGTTTCAGGATCCCAACCAGCCTTAGAAACCCACTATTCCTTTTTGACCCCAAAAGACATTATTATTATGCCATTTTTAAGCAATTTAAAAAACAATTTATGAAATACACAAGATTAGTACATCAATGAAGAATATGGTTATCACATTCATGTTCCGTTACATCATTAGAACAATCCTGAAATGATATCCATACTCTTCCTTACACATTGAATATATAATAATATCATCTATTAAGACTACCCTAAACTAATCAACATATTCTATAAAGAAACTATTCATTAAATCCATGAGAATAATGGTTGATTTTGTTATACAAAATGGAATAACTACAAATTTGTTGTGTCTATTATTCATACGAAAGTATGTATTGGGTATGTATTTACTTTTGACCCCCAACTAATACTATCCAAATTAATTATCAATCGTGGAATTGTATAAATTCATCATAATAGATTGAACAAATCATAATTATAGGGAATATGAATCTTATTATTTATTGTAATCCTTGTTAGTTCCAAAAAATCCATAAAGAGTCACATTGAACCGCATTTGTTTTTAACAAAAAAAATAAGTAAATGCCAAGGTGAAACACTTGAATGAGTAAATCCATTATCAATATTATATTGGATTTTTTTCAATCTTTTCAACTCAGTCAAAGACATTCTATAAGGAGTATTTTAAATTAGTGTATCACCATGTCTGATTTCTATTGAAAACAAAACCTCAATTTATAGTTAAAGATGAGAAAAATTATCTATAAAAACATTAAAATCTCTAGTACTATTATAATATCTTAAATATTTATTTTTCCCCAACCATATATGATAAGAAAGTTTTTCAAATAAAAATCATAAAGTGTTCAATAGATTCAATTTTCATTGAAAAATTATGTGAATCATCACACCAATATATGATCATTGTTTTCCTTATAATATCAAATTTAATATCCCTTCCTCTATAAATAATGTTGTTTTTAGTTAAATAATGTCAATCAATTCCCAAAATAACAACAAAGTCATATAGGTGGATAATGAAATAATTTTAAGGAAGAAAATTCCCATAATCTACAATCATAGAAGTATCATTGATAGGAGATCTGATCATTGCACCATTAGAGAGTTTCACTAATAATTCAACATCAAATAATTGAGGATATGAATGAATATAAATATAGAATTTTCCTCATATACATGAATTCATATAAATACTATAAAAAAGGTACTTCTATATTCTAGTATACCTATTATCACATAAAATTGATTATTATATCACCAATACCATAATAAAATAAAATTTAATTGTGTATCCATCAAGTATAATTAATCAGAATGATTAATCATGAAAAAAACATTCATAAGATATATAAATCATGAAACCTTATTTTTAATATGTAATACCTTATGTTTAACCTATTTATATCCATGATAATCATCTATTATAATCATTCTTTAATGGTTCCTAAATAGAATATCAATTAACCTAATAATATCCCAAAGGAGTGGTATACTATGTCTGTAGTAAGGGCATAATCACCACACATATGAATAATGGGTGAGGTAAAATTTACCAAATCTTTTTAGGGTTATTACCCCTTTATGCATCTATTAAAAAACCAATTCCACTATTTGTACCTAATATTGTAAATTATGTTGAAAAATCACACCCTTTATTTTAAAATTACTCGTGAAATCATCCTACAATTATGATATACTAAGGGAATTAACAATAGTTTTCTAGTCATAATTTGCAAAGGTTCACTAAAAATTATCTGAAATTAACTATAGTGACATATACTTTTCATATATATATATAACATCTTAATATATTATTATTCATTACCAAAAATAATTATCCCTATTATATTTGTATAGTTATTGTTCATTTCGATACTTGTATACATAAAAAAATTATTTATATAAGATATATATTTTCTCCTACTTATTTCATCACAAATATCATCCATATTATAAATATAATTATTAAAAAATCTCTTCATATCATATATGAGGTAAACATAAGAACAAGCGAGATCAGATGCTCAAAAAGTGTAAACAAGGGTGATATAAATGATTATATAATATCAACATGAGCATAATCATATGATAAATTGAGCATATTATTTCTAAAACCTAACATTCATATCATAGATCATAATCACGAGTCAGGGAATAAATCTTAGTATTTCATAATATATGAATCATAAAGGAAATAATGAACATGATCCATGAGAGAATAATGTTTCTATAAGACATAGATTTTTGGAATACATATAATCAAAGAAAAAAATTTCATTTATAGTAAAGGTTCATTTCAAATACTGTCATGAAAGATTAGGTTCACTACCCATTCCATTATATTAGTTAGTGTTCACTCCCAAGACTTTGATAGTGGGAGAAATATCTTATTGAATGGGATTCACTCCTTATTCCAATTAAATCTATCTCATGACATATCATTCTTTACCCAATTCATTGGAGGGGTATAAAATTATGCTCTACCAATCACATAATGAGAATCATAAAGTTGTGTTTTAAAAGATCATAAATCATCCATCTTATCATAACCTATAAATAAGAAATGAGATTCATAAATATTTCATAATTGAATATCATGTGGAAAAGAAATGGGCTTCATAAATATTTCATCAATTCATTATATAATAACCTGTGAAAAAGAACGAATTTCATAAACATATTGTCATTATAATTATAAAAAATCCATAAAAAGAATATGGATGGTATAATTATATCAAATACCCAAAAAATATTAGTAAACATTAGTGGACATAATCTTATATGAAAAAATCCTTCGAAATATAAATTAGAACATTTCATGAAAAGTATCATTTTCACAATGAAATAAGTTATTTAAATTAAAAAAATCACCATAATAATATAGAATTTTTTTATTAGAAATTAAAATTCTAAAATTCTTAAGGATGCGTAAAATATATTATTTGTAATGACAATGTTTAATTCTATTCATGTATTATAAGTTAAAAGAACACATATATTTCATAGTTTTGTATGAAAAGTCAAGAAGTTTCCTGTCTAAAAAATGGAAAGAATATTACATTTTAAAAAAATTAAAAATTATATCATCGATAAGAATTAATTTAAAATATTAAATTATAATAATGAAATTATTCTTGGAAATATTTTTTGAAAAAATGGATATGGACGAAAATTTATTTCAGAACAATGAGAGAAATAATATCATCTTCCTTGAAAATATTTTCACAGAATCATAGGTATTTAATGTCAGGAAAATGAAATTAATCATTGAAATATATAGAAATAAAATATTATAATAAAATTTGATGAGATTATTTAGAGTTATAAGATAATATTTCACATTGAGAAACATAGTCACAAATAATCTAGATAAACAAAGAGATTATAACATAAAATTCTTACCTCAAATCTAATATTTCATTGTATTAATTCAAACCACATATAATTTAAATATATATTTATTATAAATTTATTCCATAACCATACTCATGTTTATAATAAGATATTTTATTTTTTTTATAAATTCTTATCACTTGTTTATAAACAAGTATTTTAAAAAACACTATTTCATGTGATAACTGGTTCATTTTTTTCATGTCTGTTTCGGTTCTGTAGATTTGATCATTATAATTTGATCATGGTTACATATTATACAGAATTATAATCATGATATTAATATAATATATATTAATTATATATATTTTTATTCATCAATAAAATATAGTAAATGAAAAATAAATTACAAAATTTATTGGGATGATAGATCTATGTACACATGAAAGATACATCCATTTTTCGATGGTTGGAATAAAAAAAAGGAAAATAAAGATTCAATATTCTAGAATCATTAAAATATTATAAATAAAAATTTATTTTATAAAATCCATAATAATAACCATCTATAAAAATATATAATGAAAAAGTAATTTCACTACTATGTGGATATGGTAAGTTATACATACGCTCAAGAAACCCATTCCCTTTCTATTGGAATGAATGAAGTTGAAAAAATGAGTTTTCCATCATAATAATTAAAATTGATATATATCATATAATTAATTAATTTATTTTATAATGGATATCATTGATTTATAAGAGGTTTAAGAGGTAGTAAAATTAAAATTTCTTTGTTAAGGGTTATGAATCTTCGTTGAGAACCCTCTTTTGGAATATACATTAATCCTTGAAGGGATAGTCTTTGACAAGACTGGAAGCTCTAGGATGTGTTTAAGTAATATATATGGTACTTTGATAGGTCTTGGATATGATAAAATGATCTAAATGAATGAGTAATAGATTATAAGAGTACCCATTTTATATGTCAAGGGAGGGGAACTCTTGAAATTATAAAAAACGATAGAAATATAATTGTGTAATTATATAGAAAAATGAATCCATATTGACTTAACTTTAATGAAAAATGTTTTATTGCTTCACTATAATAAAAAATTGAAATATATATTGGTTTTCACATTATTTTAAACCTAATCATTATAATTTATCAGTTGGTTAACCAATTTAAACCCTAACCATGGTAATTTCATTTTCAATATTAAATGATTAAAATATTGATTAAATAGGGAAAATTTTCTCTTAAATGTAAAAGGGATGAGTTTTTTGACCATATATTAACCAAAATTTCATATTTCAATATTTTTAGGATTTATAAATATATAAGATAACAATAATATCATAAAATTACATTAAAATCATTTTGGGCATTATTATTTTAATATGGCTTTGTTGATAACAATAAAGAAATTTAATTTGAATATATACCTTTCAAATAAATCTAAAATGTTATTCGGATCTATAAAATCTATGGAACACAATAATTCACTCAAATTTTATTTCTAAATTTTTTTAGTATCATTTGGTTTATTTTTCTATTAATTGAATAAATATTGTGTCGGCATTCTATAGGCATATAATTTTTTTAAAGGGAAAAGCCCAAGATTATTATTAAGAAAAAAAGTTCAAAGAAGTACAAAAAGGGGAATGTAAACAGACAAACTTATCTCTCTTTATCATAGACGCCATGTTTTTTCCTCAGCATTTCCCCTATGATACGTTCTTTTTCTCTCATCTCGTTCCAATGTTGGATGTTAATACGACCTCTTGTCCTGCCTCCGCCTCTTCCTCCACTAAAAGCTTCTTGAATCTCATTGGCTTGTTGAAGAAGCGATTCTACATCTTCATCAGAACTGACTTCTTGAGCCTCTTCCCTCCTCTTCATTTGGTCTTTCTTTTCTTTCTTCTTTTGACTTCGGGTTTCAGCATATTTTCATTCATCTTCCATTCCTTTCTTCTTCTGATCTTCATTACCTGAAACTTCCTGCACACAAATAGTTTCCTGTAAAAAAGGAACTCTTCCCTGCTTACTTACCTCAGGGTTTTTCCTCAAAGTTTCTGGAGTTCTAGCCATGATAGGTGCCACTAGCTGAGTGTCCATAGAAGGAAGAACATTCTGTCCAGCCTCCCCATGGAGAGATTCAGAAGCAGCAGTGCAGTTCTTTGTGAAAACATTCAAAACAGGGGCAGCCACCGAAGAGGGTCTATTCTGTATTGAGTGCAGAACAGTCTCCTTGGGAGACTGATCTGGTAAAAGAGAGGCCTAGGCTTTTTCAGCCAATTCTGAGATTGTCAAAACAGGATCAAAACTCCTTGTAGAAGAAAGTTCAAAAAAAGGAGTATACATAATATCAGGATTGATTTTTTGTGGCTGTTCTACATTGAGAGGACATGGAGGTTGCAAATCTGTGAGCACATATTTCCCTTCTTCTACCATGTCAGCCCAAGATTTATTGGGAGGTAACATTGTGGAACATCCTTGAATATTCAGATAAGAAGAATCGTCCCTTTTCTGATTATGAAGCATGTCATTCAGTTTGGGGCATGATTTAATATCATGCCCCCTCATAGAACAGTTTGAACAATATAGATTCCGCCTACAGCTAGAGGAATCATGCCCTAATACTTTGCAATCGAAACAGAATCTAGGTAAGCTTTCATACTCAATTCTCAAACTAATTTCTTCCTCATCAGTAGATAAACAAATTTTGTCAATTAAAGTAGATGAAAGATCCACTTCAACTAGACATGTGGAAAAATGCCCATATCTGTCCAATTCAGTTTCTTTATCCATTCTAATGGGCACCCCAATAGCTAGCGAATTGTTATAAAGAATCCTAGGGTGCCATAGGATCCAGTTTAAACCAATGATTCTAATCCAGACATGAACCACAGAGCTACCCATCTCCAAAGGGTTAAAATATTTGTCCCACTCACGGATGTGCAAAGCCCCAGGCTTGAATGAAATGGAGCCAAACCCCCAGGATCTCAGTTTATGATTCTCAGAAGGAAATAGCAAATAATAGAAACCCTTACCGAGTGAGACCCAGTTCCAGGTATCAAATCCCCAGATATCAACTAAACGTGACTTGAGATATTCTAACCTCCAGGGTTGCGAGCCCTTCGGCAAGATCATCCTGGCTATGATAGAATAATCTCCCAATTTCAATCTCTCAGCCACCGCATCAGCATCAGCTTTGACATGCGCCACCGAACCTTTCTTCCTAATCCCCAAATGAGAAACCCTGAAATTAGAAAATGAAGGATTAGCATGACCAACCTCAAACAATTGCCGCATGTGAGGATCTTTCTCTGGTTCTTTAACCACATCCTCAAAGGAGATTCTCTTTGAAGTCCCCTCGGTCTCCAGATTCAGTTGCGGAGAATTAGAAACGTTTTTAAGGACCCGCTCCTGTCCTACAGGTTCAGCCTCCCAAGCTGGGTCAAATCCTGCCATAACTGAAGATCAAAGCGGAAATCACCAAGGAGATCACAATCTAGGGTTTGAAAGTCACCGAGAGCGCGAGAGTTCTCTTTGTAGGCATAGAGGGAGACACCAAAAGGTCATATAGGCATATAATGTAATTATTATATTACTAAAAATTAAAAACAGATTATGATAATAAAAAAAAATTAATTCCTTCATCAAATGAAACATTATAATCCATATTATCATCTTTTTATCCATATGTAACAATTATATATTTATCAATGTCAATAGAGTGGAATTTTTTTTATTAAAATAATATAAGTGAAATAATAAGATTAAAATGGAACCATTTATAATTTTATTTGAAAAAATGGAAGGAAATAGAAAAATATAATCATATAATAGAAAAAAAATAAAATTTTAGATATATTTTAAATCTTTTTCAAAATATTTTAAATCTATTCAACAAGTTTTACCCTCAGTAGGGTGACAAGAATTATTTATTATTACTATTCGTATTAAAAAACAGAAGAGACCCGTTTTCCAAATTTGATCATTCAGATTCAAAAAATGGATTATGTTTTAGAGAATATTTTTCTATGGGTGGTTGAAATTAGGTTAGAAATAAGTTCATAAAACGTGATGGTATGTTTTTTTAGAAAAATATATTTTTTTTGCATACATATTGATATATATTCTTATCACATTCCAATAAAAACATTATATTAATTTTAAAACATTTTATTAAATATAAAATATAAAAATATCATTAAATCATTAACCAGTTTTAATTTTTATAATTTTTTAATAAAAAACTCATTGAATGAATAATGAAATTTTTAGAGAAAAAACTCTTCTAATTTCAAATAATTGTACTTTTATTACTAATAAATTTATTACTATTGAATTAGTTATAAACCATAAATTTTTACTGAATTAGTAATATCTATGAATAACATCGATTTTATGGATATTTTATAAGTGTATACAATATTATTGTTTATTTGATTTAGAGATAGGTTAATCATATGTTATCAAAGAAATATTATTTTATGTGAAATATATCACAAAATATAAGGATGTCTAATTAAAAGTTAAAGGAGTTGTATAGGATATATTGGATTTTTTTATTTTCAAACAAGTAGTTATCACTTTTTTATTTTCATTTCAATTGAATATAGTTATGTTGATATCACAACATGTATTGGGAATGCTACAATATTTATTATGAGGAGTTTTTTAGAGTTCTTACTCATATTATATAGTACGTTCCAATATTTTTAGGGTAATTCCTCTTTTGTGTTCCATTATATACCCTCGATGTTAATCGACAACCCATTTACTATTAGAAAATATCTTCATATGTCATAATATCTCTCTATCCACTACTATCCCATGAGAGGGAAAAAAATAGAAAAATGATGTCGGGTTTTCATAAAAACATTTTCTATAATCTATGAGTACCAAAGAGTGAAAAAATGGTACTCTTCATTGTAAAAAGAAAAAAAATAACTAGATAAGAATTTAACTATTATTTTTATTATAAAATGTTCAAATAATTTCATCATATGTAAATTTAGTGTAAACAATCACGAATAAATTGAGATTGTGTAGTAAACCTTTGAAAAGAACATAATGATGATTTGAGAAAAAATAGATAAATATATTACGTGTGTAAAATTTAAATAAAAATAAAAAATAGGAAATAATAAAATTGATCAAAAAAAGTTTTTAAACACATAATAATATAATATTAATGGCAAAGAGGATGTAATATAACCCAAATAAATAAATTAGGTTATAAATATCTTTTAACTTGGAAACATTTAATTCAAATCCCAATAGAATAAATAATTAAAATTAACACTCAAAATAACATTAAGAAAAAATAGTTCATTATATTATATATCAAATGGGGTAGTAAATACACCACACATAATAAGTATGTGTGGAAAATGACATATTCCACATGGAAAGAAAAAGTTAGAAAAGAATCCCTTACCTTGCATTTTCTTTTTAGGGGAATATCCTTTAAATTATAGTATAATGTTTTTAAACATGTTGATAACATTTTATAGAACCATATTAATATTTTTATATCATATATTAACTTATAATAAAATCCTTTTACCATTTTGTTAACAATTTATCATTATCTTCACTATTTCGTGTGTTATCTGTCTTGTTTTTTGAGTACGTTATGACTAATTACGTGTTGTTCCCATTACATAGAAATTGATTTAATCACCTAAAAAATGTAAAAATGACTTAATTATAATGTATTTGTAGTATATATATATATTAAAAATTATCCTTAATATTTGGTGATAATAGATTAGGTTCACTATTCATGGAGATGGTAGGTCGTACACACACACAAACACTACTATCATTTCATTTTCAAGTTGATAGAATAAAAATTAAATGATATATATATATATATATATATTATAATACAAGTATTTTATTTATTTGATATATATAACATAATTTTAATTAAACCATCTTTTATATGTTCCACAAGTAATTTGAATGAATCACATTCCTTTGAGGGGATAGTAGTCCACACATTCACAAAAAATGTTATCGTATTTAAAAAAATGGAAAGCATAAGTGTATGTGATATAAAAAAATTAAAGTGGAATAAATAAATTATAAATAATATTTATATCACATATAAACATTGTATTAATTATAATTACTAACTTTGAGAGGTGGTAGAGGTAAAAAGAATAACATCATTTTGTGAGGCAGTAGTTTTCCATACACAAAAACAGTATGTTTGTTAACCATTTTGTGAATGTGTGTGTAAGTGAAAGTCATACACTTATAATTTAAAAATATAAGTATATTTGGGGAAATTTTTATTATAATATAATCATGTTATTAGAGGATATTAGGATGTGGATGAATAAAATAAGTTAAAAGATCTTGAAGAAGGATATTACCTTTTGTTTAGGTAACTTCTTTTGGTTTTCACCAAAGGGGTTCCATATATTTATTTACTCCCAAGGTTAGTCTTATAGTTTTAGTGGAGATATGTTTAGAATATATTTTGTAAGATCTTGGTCAATCCAATTATTCTTGTGTGGTGTGAGGAAATGAGAGGTTAAGTGCCTTTTTTATTGTAGAGTATTGGTATTCCTGAATATTTTTTGAAAGAGAATTCCACCCACCTTTTTCCTATATCACATAGATCCAATGATTAAAAATTTTAAATAATTAATGATAGGGTTTAAATAGTTCCTTCCAATATATTTTGGACATGTTTCAAGGTAATTGTTTCATTTGTGATTGTTGTTTAGTCCCTTGTTAAACAATTATTTCTCTTAATAATTATAAATAATTTTAATTATTTAAACTATTTTTTTGTCAAAAATATGTTCACCTTATTATAAATACCAAGTTAATATGATTAAAAATTTGGAAATAATTTATCTTAATTCTAATAACCGAAGTGGCCGAAATTAATTGACATTTAATCCTCCATAAGGAATGACAAAGTGAGTTTAAAGATAAACCCGTCAAAAGATTGATATGTTATTATATCCATTTTCTGAGTGGAATTGATTCCATATAATTAAATTAAATTATTTGATTTAAATTTAATCTAATTAAACTAAAAAAATTAAATATATAGTTTATCTATAAAAATAAATTTGATAAAAAATAATTTTTGAATTAAAATTCTTTTTCCACTATTTATGAAACATGTAACTTTATAGAAAATAAAAAATAACCTTAAACTACTTTTTTTGATCTATGTTCAAATATGTTGTTTATTTTTACAAATTTATCCTAAATGTGTGTTAAAAAGCATATTTTAAATAGATTCACAATTAAAAGATGGTTAAAGTCCTTTTATATTAATATATGATTTTATGAATAAAAGTTGGTTCATTCTCATATTATCCCAATAAAATATATTGGATTCATGTAAAGAATATATTATTATATATAAAATATATTTATTCTCATAAGGTAGTTCAAACTATTTATAATCTCTAATTTTAACTTCTAGCTTAAATCTTATTATATTTAATTATAAAATTTTAAAATATAATATTATTGGATAAAACTCAATTTTTTGTTTAAGGCATGAAATAAAAGAAGTTATTTGTTTCATATAACAAAATATAACTCAACATTGAGTTCATTTAAATATACATATTGAATTATTATAAAATAGTAAGTTTATTAAAAAGTCATGGGATATTAGATTTCATTATGCCCTTGTTGTTACGTTTCACACAAATTATCAAATACAATGTTGTTACATTAGAATTTAAGGGTGATAAATAATACATATTATATTTCTAAAAAATATAGGGTATCATTTTTAGGAATAAAAAACATGGATATTGAATAATAACCCATTAAAATAAATGATATTTATTCTTATGAAAAATTCATTTTAATAAATACAAAAAATCATTAAGGAAGAATAATTTGATCTGAAAAATGATTTTCCATATAAAAATATGGCATGTATAAAAATTTAAATCATCATAGTTTATAATAGAACAATCATTAAATATTGCAGTGAATGATGATTAATTATATAATGAGGAAAATATTTGAGTCAAGAAAACCCATTACGACATTTATAAATATTGTGTCAATATCCTATGATATGTATAACATTAGATAGAGAATTTAATATCATGAAATATAATATAATAATCATGAAAAATAAAAATAAGTATGTTTTTACACCATTAAAAATGAAACATGGTGTATAGATTAAACAAATCTCAATGGTTTTGATTATGGTACAATGAAACTCATAACATGTTTACTTGATTATTTTGACACACTCTATGTTCCTATATAAAGAAAATATGTATATATATATATTAAAATAATATTTCATAATCTTACACAGTATTATAACCCTTTTATGATCCTCATTATAATAATTTATCATCATTATATCATTTAGTTATGGAATATTATGAATATCGGGTGTTTATAACATTAGTTGTTTTTCATAAGTTTAATAATTTTTATATAATTTACCATTATTTGAAACCATGTTCAATATTGATATAACATCTAACAATACTTATTTAATAACTATTATTTATTTATAATTTTCTAATTTTATTCGAGATGGGACTTCGTTATGTAATGTGAAATCAGAATTGATAATGAATAATTTTACTAGTTTTAATAGCTAAATATGATTTATTAATAACTAGTTATGTAAATTATATAAATTTTATTTGACCCGGAAATTATTATTATTTTCTTATTAGAATATAATAATTTCAGTATCTAGTTTATAATAGTCATTCTAGATCATATTTGAATACATCATTCACGTAGGATGTTAAATCAACCCAAACATGACATGCATTAACTCAATTGGTGATTATTGTTAAGGAAGTGTTTATTTTAACATAATTTAATTATAATAGAATCATAATGATATTTTTTATTTTTTATGATGTTAAATTTGGTTGAATATGTTTCAATACATAATGAAAAACTATAAGAAAAATAAAAAACAAATCTTTGTATAGGTAGTAGTTTACATGCACACATAATTGACTATTATTTGTTTTTATTTTTTTTTAAAATGAATAAAATTGTTGTACCATTAATAAGAAATCATAAAACTATAATAATTTTTCTGATTTAATAATATTATAATGTTATATTTCATTTTTAAGTGTTTGATTAAGAAGAAAAAATAATATGTAGATAAAAATTACATTAGTGACATGATTGTTCATATAATTGATCAACAAAATTGAAGGGATTAGGATAAATTACTATGACAAGGATATTAGGTTAATTTAATAGGGTTATAGGGATATAAAAATTTCAAATTTGCATTAATTTATGTAATTTATGTCTATCTTTTACCAGTGAAAGGGGTATGTTTTTCTAAGTTTTAGTAATATTATTTTTGGAAAACAATTCAAAATTTTCAATAATGAATTATCATATTCAATGTAAAAATGATCTAAAAAGATAAATATTATATTTTACATGTGTATTGGTAGATAAAAATCTCAAAAATTTAATTAATGTAACATATTAAATTTTCTTACGAATTTTTGACAAGAATAAACTCGGTTTACCGCTTTTTCATTTGTATGGATATTTAGTTATTAACATTAGTATTTTATTTTAATGAAAAAAATTAAAATTTGACTTATTAAATAATTTTAATAATATTAATTTATTTTAATTTTTTTTATTAAATAATGTTTCAATATGTATGAGAAGTAAATTTTAAAAATAAAAACACTAAAATGAATTTTTTTAAACTAACATTATTATGCATTAAAATTTGTGTATATAATAAAATAATCAAGGATAGATATTTAAAATCCATATATTTATTTATAATTTATTGAATAAAAACTATTAGTAATCTATGGAAAGCCAAAATTTGTCCTAAAATTTAAAATACTGAATTTAATAATAAGAAAAACCCCCCATTTTTATATTAATTTAACATTTTATTATAGTTCAAAAAGTTTTTGGAATTAGTATTCTATGTAAAATATAATATTTTCAAATTCATTATAAAAATAATGAATTTAATTTTTTATTACTCTAATTTTTTTAAACCTTATAGGTTTTACTTACATAGTGATTAAATCGTGGAAGTTATTTATTTATAAAACTTTCTTTCTTCGAAAAAAAACCCTTTTCAAAAATGATGAAAAATTAATAATAAGTTAATTTTTATATTCTGAATTCCAAAATTATTTATCGATATATTTAAAATAATAAATTTATAAATTTATTCTTTAATATAAAAATGAAAAATATAAATAAAACTATAGTTATATAGAATACCCCTATTCAAAATTAACTCATATTAACTATTTATCTTTTAACAGTAATTATTTTAATTGAATTCCATATTTGGTTAATTAATAAGGTTATTATAATTTGTTATGTATCCTTTATTTATGGATTTTAGTGACATACACGTTATCTAAAATTGAATTAT
The DNA here is from genome assembly GCA_963277665.1 of Viscum album. Taxonomy (NCBI): domain Eukaryota; kingdom Viridiplantae; phylum Streptophyta; class Magnoliopsida; order Santalales; family Viscaceae; genus Viscum; species Viscum album. Next base: position 1,449,638,785 of record OY728152.1, on the reverse strand, counting down.
TTTTTACAGGATCTTAAATCTCAGGTCCTAACATCCCCTATAAATTAATTATGTCCTTTAAATTTTAATTATCATTTGGTTTAGGAAGATTCTAAGGGATCCAAAAGAAACGCATGATACATATTTTATTAATATATCCACCAAACATATACTGGGTAAATGTTAGTAGTTAATTATTAAAAATAATATTCTTATGAGTGTTGGGGTTATACCTTTCAAACCTTCATTTTCATGATCATGTTTCCAACTAAATACAACAACCATAAGATATTGATAAAATAAATACAAACAGTCAAATATATATATATATATATAAAACCAATCCAATGTTTTATTCTCCAATGATACCTTCATTAAAACCAATAATTCTTTAATTTATATTATGTTATATTTGGTTCATCCTATATAAATTTTATTTCAAGCTTGGTTCATTTAGGTTGGGTTATCTTATAAATCTCAATATAATCTCTCCATGTAACTAGGAAATCAATCCTTCATAATGGTTCAAAATATAATTTTATAACCCATTTAATATCTCCCCAGAGTGTCAAACAAGGTTTAAATTTTGGTCTCTTGGTCATGCATCATGTGGTGATTGAGTTGATATTCAACACACTATCTTCAGAGTTATTACCCCTAGGTACAACTGTTAAAAGAATAAATCCACCTATAGTATATATATATATAAATGTAATTATAGGGAATACCTTCTACCCATTACTTAACTTTTATTTTAGGATATTATCCTATACATAGACACATATTTAGAATTTTTAATATGGTTCTCTAACCCTAACATTAAAGGTATCTAAACTAAATTACAGAAAACATTTAAACCACCCAATTATACCAACTACAGAAAAAATTCTAATGATATCTTAAATAATTCATTAATATCTTTATTTAAAAAATACATATCACAAAAATATTCACAAAAAAATACTAAAAGGATTAGTTTCATAGCGATTAGATATATAGACATTTTATTTTATAAAATATACTATAATTTCTATAAAGTTGTGATCTTATATACCTCTTCCAAATATCACAAATGATATAATAATATTCATAACTATGGTATTTGATTCATATTAATGGGGTAATGTTGGAATCATAGTAAGGGAAAAACATATCATAACATGAAGGAAAACACGAGTGTAAAATATATATCATAATAAAAGATCAAAATAAAATAGAAGAAAACCATAAAATATATTAGAGAAACCTAGATCATAAAATGATCATAAAGAAACCATAAATGATATGACATGGATAAAAATAAATATCAATAATCACATAACTTTGGATCATTACATAAAAGTGTGGAATAAATTAATTTTTTTATTAATCCGGAAAACATGTAATTTCATGGAAAATAAATACATCTTGAAATTTAGAAATAGCTTGATGAACAACATTTAATTTTTGAAAAACCATAAAAATAGGAATACATATGTGATAAAATGCATTATATATATGATTATGTGAAAAAAAACTAATTATGTATATGCTTAAAAATGTAAAGAGACCCATCATCCATGAATGTGTGAAAAAATCATATTTTCAATGATTGAACAAATAATTAGATATATATTTAAACTAATGCATTATAGGTAGATATAGAACCCTGATCATCATCCCTAAAACCTACGTGTTCCACTTTAAATCATTTATAATCATATATTAATGAGGCCATGAAAAAAGAATGGGATTTATAATGACATGAAGTTATGTAATCATGGATATTGAAATCATAATTTTCAAAAGTAATCATAACATAAGAACATATAATTTACGATCAAAACATCACTTCATGAGATACAACACTTGTATTAAATACAAAATATATAAAAATGTTATTCCAATTTATTAAACATTATTATAAAAGGTGAAGTTTAAATTTCTTTTAATTTTTTTTGAGAAGGTTAGGACAATAATTTTGGAAAACCTTATTATAAATAGTCAAAAATTAAATAAACCTGAATATACAAAAATGGTGTTGAAATAAATTGGATTGGATGATAAAACATTATATTTCTCAATATGATGGAATACCCTTTTTTTTCTTTTGAAATATTTTGTTTGATAACCCACATCATCAAGAAAAGTGTCAAATATTAATTATCAATATTGGTTAAGATAATTATGAGAATAAAATAAAATAATCCATTTTATCTTTCCCAAAAAATAGTGGATAACATTTGTGGGTAAGAAGAACATAGATACAAGATAAAAATTCATTATAAGAAATGGAAATTATAATTAAAAAATTTAATATTTAAAAATAAATATAATCATAAAATAAGAATGATTTTTTTTTAAATATTTTAACTATAAATATTTTTATAAAAAAATACACATCATCATAGTTTATAATAGATCATTCATTAAAGATAATAGTCAATGAAGAGGAATAATGACTGTGGATAAATATTTGAGTAACAAAAAACTCCTACAACACTTATAATATTAGAATTGAAACACCATAAGAGGTATAAAAATGAATATAAGATTGAGTATTATTAAATATATGAGGATCAAGATTAAAATTGTAACGTCCCGGCCCGACTTACCATCGAACAGGTGACCGGACCGGTCGCCACATGGCTTTAAGCACGTCTCCCTGTTTGCCAGAGGCTGCCGACTAGCAGCGAGGGTCTCGGGAGGTGATAGTGGGGAGACTATACCCTCTTATCAGAGTTTCAAAATGGAATTATCAGAGTGAAACCCAAAAGTAGTGGAAGCAGTAATAGATAAACAATGAACAAACATCAGCGGAAGATAAATAGTGATCATTTTTATCAAAGGTGACTAAAGCCAGTTTACACGATACAGGGATGATGAATTATACAATGTGAAAATAGGAAACAATACAACATGATTACAATACAATGTAAAAGAATAAAGAAAAGACAGCAAGGCCCTACGGGCGTTCTCTTGAGCATCCCGATCTCCCGCTCGGTCCTTTTCTCCTATCCACAGGTACAAGCAACACAACAACCAACCTAGGTCCAACAAATAAGAAAGGTCTACTCGGGTACCCCAATGCAATGGCGGCCCGAGTAGGGTCTGAGATATAAATCTCAGTAGGCCGGTACCACCAGTTTCTAACCCAAACCAGATAGTGTAATATTAATTAAAGTAGCAAACAGGTATAACATGATTCAATAAGAAGAACAACATAGAATAACAACACCCATCCTGGTTTCCCAAAGGAAACCTGATGGCTATACCAGCTTCAGATCTTTTTCGGGATATCAGTATGTTCATTCCACTATAGTTACATATGTAAAAATTTATAAAAGATGGCGCGGGGTAAGAATGCCTCCCACCCATCATCTGAAGATAGCAGGCACGAGGTAATAATGCCTCTTGTCCCTAAAAGATACTGGAAAGGGGTAAGAATGCCTCCCTTCCATCATGTTCATTCAACCATCATGGGGTATAGCTGCCTCCCATCTGTCACATTCATATACTAGCATGGGGTATAACTGCCTCCCACCCAAACACGTAATCATCATCAGAGGTCCACTGACAAGGGGTAAGAATTCCACCCTTCCATACACATATATAGATCACATCTGGCGTGGGGTAGACATGCCTCCCACCCATACTCAAAATAAGCTGGCATGGGGTATGCATGCCTCCTATCGATAATCATTCAAAGTAGATGGCATGGGGTATTAATGCCTCCCATCCATAATCAGTCATAATAATTATCACAGTTGAATTAGAATGCATAAGGTAGTCACTCTTATGCATTTCAAACAGAAATACCACATTCATAATCTGCACATTCATCATCAGTTTTATATCACATTGCATAAAGCAGTACATCCTATGTATTTCAAACAACACATAAGGCATTACATCTTATGTGATCAAATTAACCATATCAAATTCATGACCCAACCCATTCAACTATGTCATTCAGCACATGTTCCCTATTCAAATTTATTTTATCCAATTTGCCTAAACATGGAAAATCGGGCACGGGTTTCACATAAGGGTCATTCTATCTAGTTTCCTAAACATGGAAGGATGATTAGTAATACAAGAGTCATAGTTCTTTCACTTAGTTTCCACCATCTCATTTAATACATTCTAATAAAATTCATTTAACCCCCTTATCTTAAGGTCAATTACAATTACACGTGATGACGAACTAGTTAGGTGCTTAGGGAAACACGTGTCAAATCACTAAGGGAAAGCCATTTAAAAACATTTTTGAAGGCCATATTAAGAAAAGATACACACCAAACATGATGTCAAGGTATGAGCATGAAACCAAGACAAATAGAGTAGTCAATCATGTAAGTCTACTTCCTAATTTTTGTCTTGAAGACAGTGCACCTTTGATCGAGGGGTTTTATTATTAAATCGTTATTTTAGTAACCAGGAATCCATTTTAATATTGTCCCTGCAATTCACACTCTTTGAACAAAAAAATTTAATTGGAACTAAACTTTCATAATTAAAGTACTAAAGCAATGCAGTATTAAACTCTTTAAAGAATTCACTATAAATTAAATGGCTAGGAGAGGGACCATACCTCAAGGTGGATCCATCTGTCCACTCTGGCTCTTGACACTTTCTAACTAAGAGTCGCTGTGTAGTGACCCAAAGATTGACGTACATGGACATTACATTACTTTTTCATAATAATTAAGACATCACAATAACCAATACTCAAGAACCGTAATAGTTTAGTGTCTTTGGAAATTTGGAACACAATCTTCTACTCGTGGTGAAAGATCTTCAACATCTCCCATAATGATCTTCCCCTTTTTGTTTTCTTACCTAAAACCTTTCTTTAAATCCTTGGGAAAAGAAAACATATAAAATGGGTGATCTCAAATGCTCAGTAAGGGTAAGCATGGATAAAATAAAACAAATCATATACATTTGAACTTAAATACATGAACATAATGTTTAAACATCAAGATCTTGAGCAATGACATAAAACATGGAAGTATGTAAGGTATAGATCATAAAGAAACATTAATCCCGATAATATAGCATGAGAATAAAACATGTAATTGTGGAAACCATTAAGCACATGTTATGATTTCCATAGTAGCCAAGGCATTGCTTCCAAGACCATCTTAGTGGACAAAGTCCCTTTCTGAATGGAGTTCACTCCTCGTTTCAGTCCTGTAACACTGAACCGGATTAACTTACCATTCCAGCCATGTCTATCTCATTAGATATAAATCTTTACCCAATGCATTGGAGGGATATATAGGTTCCACCCATCTCATAATGAAATCATTCTTACTTGTGCCACAACATAAACATAAATCATTCATCATAACCCAAAAAATCAAATGGGTTTCATAAACATCATCCCATCATAACATAATCCATATAAAAAAATGGATATCATTTCATCATAAGAAAAGTGAAACCATGTAAATCATATAGACATTATACTTGAAACATACAAATATGAAATAATGTCATCTTATATGGAAATTGGTTTTGATAAAACACTTGAAATGAATTCTTGAGGAAAATATCCTTTCTTTTCAAAATAATTTTCTTTTCACAAAATTCCAATTAATTTTAAAAGAAAAGTATTTTTTTGAAAATATTAATTAAATATTGTAGAGTAAGCTTCATGAAAATGAGGCATTATGAAACTGTAAAAATCTGTTCACACTGTATAAGTTAAAAATAACATTCTTCTCGTACTTTTGTCGGAAAAGTCAAAAAGTTCCCCGTGTGCTAAAAAAAGTAATATTCCTTTCATAACATGTGGTAAATTTTAAAAATGGATAAAAAGTACTTCAAATATTCATGAAAACATTTTTAGAAAACAATGGCATGGATGATAACAATAACCCCAGTAAATACTTACGAATAAAATCTCGGATAAGAACGAGATTGGAATAGTTATCCCTTACCTTATGTCTGATATGCTTCTTATGTATCCAAACCTCCTGTATAATGATTTAAATAATGTCATTGACTTATTAAAGAATCATATTAAATGTTATGATATCATATATGGTTTAATTATTACTTTATATTACCCGTTCTTTTGTAAATTCCATGTAAAAGCAGCAATTTTAGTAAAATCGTTTCATTTATTGTACGTGTTTCGACTTGTTATTCTTATATCATGGTTTACTTAATTATAGAATATAAAAAATTATTTAAATATAATATATATTCATCATATACATATATATATGATAGATCGATAAATGGAATGAAATACAACGTTCATGGAGACGGTAGGCCGTACGTACGCATGAACACTATTTTCGTTTCCTTATTGAATTCAATGGAATTAAGTAGATGACATACATATATATATATATACATAAATCCAGTATCATTATTATGTCATATTTTTCATTATTATTCATTATATATACTTTATAATCATTCATGAATGGTTAACATGGAGAATGAATCTCATCACGTCGTGGAGACGGTAGTCCGTACGTACGCATGAGTGATGATATCATTAACATGATCGTGGAATTGTATTGAAGTGTATGTATAATATTTCAGAATCAATATAAATTTAAAATAATCATATATAGTTATTCTTTGCACCATTATAACTATCCAAGTAAGGTGGTGGTGGAAAACAGATTACACCACAGCGTGGAGACGGTATTCCGTACGTACGCACGCGTGGTGATTTCTTTTTTCGTAGGATGGATAGAAGATGAAATTGGGTTGTTTAATATTTATAATAACATATAATATTATGAGTGACACTGATGTTATTAATTTATGATGAAACAAATAAATAAGAAGAAGTAGAAAAAGAAATAAATTGGGAAGAATCGGTAAAGGATATTACCTCTTCTTTGATGCGCCTCTTCTTAACCACCTCTTAAGGCACTAGGGTTGGTCTTTTGAGGAGACCAGAACCTCTATAATGTTTCTAGGGAAGATGATAAGTGAAATGGGTAGTGTTTGTATGATCTTAAAGGCTCAAAAGGGTGTGAAGAGAAGAAGGAAGGGGTGCCCTTTTTATAAGGGAGGGGAGGAGCACTTTAGGAAAAACTTAAAATATTATTTTATAATAAATTCATATTCGGCTTATAATAGCTCCAAATTGATTTACTTAGAAGATAAAGTGGGTATGGGTCTAAATACTCTCAACCAATAGGTTTTAGACAAGTTTAGGTTACTTTTTTATCCTTATCATTTAGATTTAACTCAGAGTTAAATAATTTAACTTTTACTATGTCTTTTTGTTTTCTTACACTATATGGTTAATAAACTAACTATAACATGCCAAAAGAACCCCAAGTGGTTCATTATTAATATATATATACTTATATAAGTCATTTTTCCGAACCTTAGATTTTTAGGAATAAAATAAAAATTAATATTATAATATTTGTTTTAAAAACTATTTTATGTCAATTTTGACACTATTTGGTACTTGATTTTTGTGAAAATCATAACAGAATGATTAGTTCAAAAAAATTTAATTAAATCAATAATAAAATGTCATATTAACCTATTAAATTATTATAATTCATAAAAAGTCTCAAATTACATTTATTTGGGTATTTATAATATCAATTATGTTAACATTTCATTAATAAGGTAGTTACTGCATCATCATTGTGTAATAAATAAATTAACATATTTAATGTCTAAAAATTATAAATAAAATACAATTATGTAGGAAATATTTTTATATTTATAATGAATATTTATAGTCGAATTTATCTTATTTATAACCCTATATTAAAAATGTTTTAGTTATTAAACTTTGATTTTAACTATTTTAACTCTTCTTTAAATAAAATAATATTAAATGTCCTAATCTAATCCAAGTGGACCTAAATGGTCATATTTTATTCCTAAGGTTGTTTTTTGTTGAATTAAACTTATCCAATAGAATTAGGACATGTGTTAGGGTAATAATAATACAATTTTTACTCTTAATTACCCTATTTACTTTTAACCATGGTAAATAAAAGTAAAAAGTTACTATTCACCAAAATTATTTTTATCTCATTGAACCAAATTTTGTTCCTTGATATTAAATGTGTCTCTCGAATTTTCAAAATTCCACTCACAGAAGCGTTAAAATTATGTTTTATGTAAGTTTGCAAAAAGCTCTTAGGAGGTATGTAAAAGACAGTGAAAAGTTCAATAAATTTTTTATATATCTAAAATTATTATAAAAAGACTTCAATGAATTAAATTGATATTATATAGGTATTATGTATCAATTTTTTAACTAAAATAATTTTAAATAAAATAAATAATTATTTAAATAAAAATTATGTTTTTAAATAGTAACCCAGTGTTTTCACTATTCATCAAAAATTGAAAGTTTTCAAAAAAATACCAAAAATTTACCCTAGGATAATTTCGATATTCCGAATCCAAAAATGAAGTCCATTTTGAAAGATAAAATTTATAAAATTTCAAAAAGTGGGTATTACTATTCATAATGGCTAGTTTATATAATATTTTAATAACATATCGTTGTTTAGTAAAACTCGATATTGCGTACAACACAGGCTATCGTGGAAGGTTGCGATTGCGTGTAATGAAAGAAAAGTTAGGGATGCATGTAGTGCAGGATCCTTTTGGTGTAGCGTACAACCCAAGACATCAATGAAATTAAAAAGAATATGTTTCATAAAATCTCGGGGTGTTACACACTGCGGCTCCCCCACGAGGCATATGTGATTTCACATACATATATGGACACCTAGCCTCTATGCACATGCTCCGAATGGCTAGGAGTGTGTGAAAGAGGATCCTTACACATATGCTTATACACATAAGCCTGTCTCCACTCACCTGCACATGAACTTTTATATACGCAATGGGGATAACTAGCCCTGTACTTGTATATTCGCAGCCATGAATGAATATACGCATACCCGGGGAACCCACATACATATAAATACGTACCTATGCATGTGCATTCGAGAATCCTAAGATCTTTCTAGGAGAATCCAAATCCAAAGGTCCAACGCACTATAGAAAAAAAGACCAGGAACCTCTAAAACAACCTAAGACACTAAAAGGAAGCTACGAAAACCAACAACGGGTAAAACCATTACCTCGGAAACAAACCAGCGAATCGAAACATGGCGAATCACTTCGACTTCGGCGGTGATCACCGGAGTACACCCAAACATGACCTGAGAAGCCTTCCGCATAACCTAGAACCAAAAGAAAACTGAAAATCAGACCAAACCCAAAGCCCTAGGGTTTGGCCGAACCGTACGGGTCGATGGAGAGGCCAAAATCCGGCCGAAAAACAAGAGGAGAGGAGGGAGATGGATTACTTTGATGATGCGGAGAGAAATCGGGAGGGAATCGGTGGGAGAAAATGAAAGAGGAGGAGGCCGTAGGGAGGAGCTCGTCGCGCGAAGGGGGAAGCCCTATCAGGTGCTGGGTCACGCGACTCGGGCGAGTGAGGGTGAGGGAGTGAATAGATTAGGTTTTAAATATTTTTATTTTATTTTCTCTTATTTTAATTTTAATCAAAATCTTTAAACAGACCGGCCCACACGATTTGATCTGCATGGTTTTCCAAACCGTGCACAAACCGTGCGACACCCTCTACCTACGAGAGATCCCTTACACGGGCTAGGCGCACGGTTTGGGAAACCGTGCACAACCCGTGCGCAAGACACCACATATTTAAATAAGGCCACACGGTTTGGGCCGCACGGTTTGGTCAACCTGTGCACCAACCTTACGCCCTCTACAGCTCTTTACAAACTTGGGTCCGGCACTTCTGAAACCTCTTGGGCCACCCAAAAAACTCAACAGGCCTTTTCCCATGTCCAAAAACATTAAAAATAAGGGTCCAAACCTTCGGAACCTTGTTCCAAAGCCCGATTCTAAAAACGACCGGATTAGTAATTGAAAAAGTTCAATTTCCCCCACTTTATAACCCGGTTCAAAACATGGGTCGTTACAACCTTCCCACCTTAGAAATTCTCATCCCTAAGAAGCCATCTAGAAAAACACACACCTCACTCGACCTACAAGGGTATTGAAGCTTCATTCAATGATCACATTATGGTTCCAAACGTTCATCGCCTCACAATCATCCACTTAAGCACACAACACTTAAGTCGTCAGCACCCGAGCCAATGCTCATTTTTCTACAGAACCAACACGAAACCTCTTATCCAATCCCATTATATAAGAGACATGATCACATCGTTGTCTCATCAAGCAACCAAACAAAGGTACTTCCCACCTTATATTTTTCACATTAAATGGCCAAGACTCAAACCACAGCTCCACCACCTTTTGAACTGTCTTTCAAAAGAAAACTCTAAGTATTCTAAAGATGCACCTAGCATGATTTTGAAATGATAAAATGGTCGATTTCCCCATCGACCTCTAAACCCAAGTCAAAAAGAGTCAAGCAACTCCAGCTGACTATTCAAGAAGACGCCCAGCTTAAACGGTCGACGCTTTATAAGCTGAACCACGATGCCTTCTCCCAAGGAATCCCGCATTCACCACTAGGACGTTCACAAAAAATCTCATATCCGACTCCCTGTGATGCCTCTAAGATCAAACCATACAAGAAACTACACATCCCACGGGCAACACCGAAAGAGAACCAACCAAATAAGCCCAACGACTTTGAAACATTAACACGGATAAGACCGACACTCTCTTAGAGCATCCAGTGCAAGGATAAGATAGGGGACATGTTCGTCACGTAGCAGAGTACACCAAGAGGATTAAAACGGATTCCAGTTAGTAGTGCCCAAAAACTATAAAGGAGAATAGTCAAACCACCCCTAGTTGACTCTAAAGAAGAAACTCGGCTTCGCCTGCCGACACATTAAGATTTCCACACCGATCGCAATGCTTTTTTCCCCATAAGGCATTTTGTGATCATTCACGATTTACCACTGAAGTCCTCCATGACCAACAATGTTTCCAAAAAGGGGTTTCATACACCGCCAACCAGATCAACGTCGTGCTGCCAAGCAAGAATCGACACATAACGACACCTACAAGCCTCAAAGGCATTCAAACAAACCCAACCATTCCCAAATGGTCCTTCTTGGCGTGTTCCTTCTACCAATAAGGGCATGATTTACTCAAATGGAATGACTATTCACATCTTATAAGGGTCTGTGTCATCGAAAGGAGAAAGAAAAGATTCTTATAAGCATACTTTTTCATAATTAACTGAATGGATGTGCGTCACTCCTTCGAGCCACAATCACCACATTAAACGTACAAGGAATCCAAAGAAACAAGACCAGCGTGTCAACCATCAGAGTCTCCAGAATATCACCCTGAACATTGGGACAACATGATTTCTAAAATGCCCAGGTCACACTACCATGGAGATGACCCAAGACCATACACACCAGCACAAGAGATTTAATCGAATGTCATATCACCTTATACGACCGTTCACATGGACAACAAATTACCAATCGTCCATTACCCAAGGAGTCAAACAACCAACAAGCAACCAACCATGCCCGAGGCATGTCTAACCAACTGATACAGAGCATTACCCGATGCTAAATCCCTTAACAATATCAAAAGAAGCATGACCACCCGTCCGAACAATGGTTTCATTAGAAATGGAAGTCCTACACGGGACAACGGTACACAAACAGTAAAAAACTTAAGAAAGTTCATCGAACATGCCAAGCACATAAACTCTAAGGGCGCTACCTACCACGGGCTAGCCCCTCACGAAAAACAAGCATCGACCCAAGAACTTGGTCACACCCAACAAAAGTCATCAGGCTCAAAGCCTAACATTTACATCATTTCTAAAAGAAAACAGCCTACAGAAGACGCGTAAGGTTCTGTTCCAAGGCACTCACAAGGACTTAACCTACCCACACATGGGGTCTCAACAGAGGACACCACTATAGGTTAATTTTTCCAAGCCCTTTATATTGATTCACATTTATCATTTAATCACTTTAAAAGATTAAATTCAACAAATCAAGTACCATTTTTAAAAAAAATCACTAGGCACTTGATCAATTTATCAAATAGCTCAAAGAATAGCAGGAAAGTTTCAACCAACTTCCTTTTAACCACTAGGAGACCTACGAGGGTCCCAGCAAGACAAAACATTTTGTATCAAAATCAAACAGCTTTTACACATATAAACGTCACACAAAGCGTCCTGCCATTACATTCCTTATGGGTTGCTGTTTCCCAACCCATGAAGCGCCCATAAACTCCATAAATTGAAAATTGGCTCCCATTAAACAAAATAGGCCACATTTCAGAAATTAACATGCTCAAATAAAATGATCCAATCATAAGGGTGGCCACCTACCAATCTGCAAAGCCCCCATACACCTTACAGTTTGGAATTTGGCTCCCTTTAATCAAAACCAATTTCATTTTACTATTAAAACATTATCATCACTTTTTTCGGAAATCCGATTACACAGGTTACCCTTTCCCAGCTATAAGGCGCTCGTACACCTTACAACCGAAAATTGGATCCTGTCATAATCAGAATCACTTAATTTAGAAAAAGCAACCTATTTCATTTTTGATCAAAAACTACATGTTATCGTAAGCAGTAACACAGAACATGCTACATCACAGAATTATAGAATAACTACCACAGTACCTATCACAACAGCAGGCATTACTAATGCATCCTAGATGGAATGGGATGTGATTTCTAACAATGTGCCTATATGATGCATGATATGGCATACCCTCATATCATCGTGTTTCAATATAAATAGAACCCAACATTTCATCAATAGTATCAACAGAAACATGCGTGTCACCCAACGGTGAAATCAAATCAACCGTAATAATCAGAATCATTAAAATAACAATTTCATTTGAGGTAATTTGGATTTTCCCTGTACACGGGTTAGCTACTCTCGAGCAGAACTTATTACCAAATTCCATCTCCTTCCTATCCCTGTCTACTATCACTAAATAGTAAAACAAACCAAAAAAAGAAACCCTTTGATACCAATTTGTAACATCCCGGCCTAGTTTACCATCTAACTGGTGGCCGGACTAGTTGCCACATGGCCTCAAGCACGTCTCCTCGTACGCCAGAGGCTACTGACTAGCAGCGAGAGTATCAGGAGGTGATAGTGGGGAGACTATACCCTTTTATCAGAGTTGCACAATGGTTTTATAAGAGTGAAAAAAAGTAGTGGAAGCAGTAATAGATAAACAATGAACAAACAGCAGAAGAAGACAAATAGTGATCATTTTTATCAAAGGTGGCCAATGCCAGTTTACACGATACAGGGATGATGAATGATACAATGTGAAAACAAGAAAAAATATAGCAGGCTTACAATACAATGTAAAAGAACAATGAAAAGATAGCAAGGCCCCATGGGCGTTCTCCTGAGCATCCCGAGCTCCCTCTCAGTCCTTTGCTCCTATCCCCAGGTACAAGCAACACAACAACCAACCTATGTCCTGCAAACAAGAAAGGTCTACTCGGGTACCCCAGTGCAATGACAGCCCGAGTAGGGTGTGAGAAATAAATATCAATAGGACAGCACCACCGGTGTCTAACCCAAACCAGACAATGTAATATTAATTAAAGCAGTAAATAGGTATAACATGATTTAATAAGAAGAACAACATAGAATAGCAACACCCATCCAGGTTTCCCAAAGGAAACCTGAAGGCTATACCTGCTTCGGCTCGTTGTTGGGATATCAGTCTGTTCATGCCACTATAGTTACATATGTAAATATTTATAATAGATGGCGTGGGGTAAGCATGCCTCCCACCCATCATCTGAAGATAGCGGGCATGTGGTAAGAATGCCTCTCATCCCTAAAAGATACTGGAAAGGGGTAATAATGCCTCCCTTCCATCACGTTCATTCAACCGTCATGGGGTATAACTGCATCCCATATGTCACATTCATATACTGGCATGGGGTATAACTGCCTCCCAACCAAACACGTAATCATCATCATAAGTCAACTCGAAAGGGGTAAGAATGCCTCCCTTCCATACACGTATATAGATCACATCTGGCATGGAGTAGACATGCCTCCCACCCATACTCAAAATAAGATGGCATGGGGTATGCATGCCTCCCATCCATAATCATTCAATTTAGATGGCATGGGGTATGAATGAATCCCATCCATAATCAATCATAGTCATTATCACAGTTGTATTATAATGAATATGGTAGTACCTCTTATAAATTTCAAACAGAAATACAACATTCATAATCTACACAATCATCATCAGTTTTATATCATAGTGCATAAGGCCGTACATCCTATGCATTTCAAAAAACACATAATGAATTACATATTGTGCGCTCCAATTAACCATATGAAATTCACGACCCAACCCATTCAACTATGTCATTCAGTGCATGTTCCTTATTAAAATTCATTTTATCCAATTTCCCTAAACATGGAAAATCGGGAAAGTGTTCCACATAAGGGTCATTCCATCTAGTTGCCTAAACCCGACAGGATGATTAGTAATACAAGAGTCATAGTCATTTCACTTAGTTTCCACCATCTCATTTATTCCATTCTAATAAAATTCATTTAACCCCCTCATCTTAAGGGTAATTACAATTACACGTGATGCCGAACTAGTTAGGTGCTTAGGGGAACACATGTCAAATCACTAAGAGAAATCCATTTAGGAACATTTCTGAAGGCCATATCAAGAAAAGCTACGAACCAAACATGATGTCAAAGTATGAGCATGGAACAAAGACAAACAGAGAAAGAAAGCATGTAAGTCTAATTCCTACTTTTTGTCTTGAAGATAGGACACCTATGATCGAGGGGTTTTATTATTAAATCGTTAGTTTAGTAACCAAACAACCATTTTAATCTTGTCATTATAATTCACACCCATTGCACAAAAGCATTTAATTGTAACTAAACTTGGATAATTAACGTACTAAATCAATGAAGTATTAAACACTTTAAAGGATTTAATTTAAATTAAAGGGCTAGGAGAGGGATCCTACCTCATGGTGGATCCATCCGTCCACTCCGGCTATTGACGCTTTCTAACTAAGATCTGCTGGTGCTCCCCCACGAGGCATATGTGATTTCACATATGTATAAGGACACCTAGCCTCTGTGCACACGCTCTATATGGCAATGAGTGTGTACAATAGGATCCTTACACATATTCTTATACACATAAGCCTGTCTCCGCTCACCTGCACATTCACTTTTATATATGAAATGGGGACAACTAGCCCCGAACGTGTATATTCGCTGCCATGCAAGAATATACGAATACTGGGGGAACCCACATACATATAAATATGTACCTATTCCTATGCAAGCGAGTAACCTAAGCTCTGTCAAGGAGAATCCAACTCCAAAGGTCCAACGCACTAAGAAAAACAACCAGGAGCCTCTAAAACAACCTAAGACACTAAAATGAAGCTATAAAAACTAACAACGAGTAAAACCCTTACCGCGGAAACAAACCGGCAGATCGAAACGTGGTGAATCACTTCGCCTTCAGCGGTGATCGCCAGAGTACACCCAAACATGACCCAAGAAGCCTTCCGCATAACCTAGAACCAAAAGAAAACTGAAAATCGGACCATCCCCAAAGCCCTAGGGTTTTTCCGAACCGTACGGGTTGACGGAGAGGCAAAAATCAGGCTGCAAAACAAGAGGAGAGGAGGGATAGGGATTACTTTGATGATTTGGGGATAAATCGGGAGGAAATCGGTGGGAGAAAATGAAAGAGGAGGAGGCTGTTGGGAGGAGCTCGTCGCATGAAGGGGGAATCCCTATCGGGTGCTGGGTCGTGTGACTCAGGTGAGTGAGGGTGAGGTAGTGATTAGATTATTTTTTAAATATTTTTATTTTGCTTTTTCTTATTTTAATTTTTATCAAAATTTTTAAACAGAACGGCCCAGACAGTTTGATCCGCATGGTTTGTGAAACCATGCGCAAACTGTGTGACACCCTCTGCCTAAGAGAGATCCCTCACACGAGCTAGGCACACGGTTTGGGAAACCGTGCGCAGCCCGTGTGCAATCCACTGCCTCTTTAAATAAGGCCGCATAGTTTGGGCCACACTGTTTGGTCAACCGGTGCGCCAACCATTCGCCATCTGCAGCTATCTATAAACTTCGGTCCGGAGCTTCCAAAACCTCTCAGGCCACCCAAGAAACATAGCGGGCCTTCGCCCACATCCAAAAACATTAAAAAGAAGGGTTCAAACCTTTGAAACCTCGTTCCGAAGCCCAATTCTAAAAACAATCGGTTCAATAATTGAAAAAGTTCAATTTCCCCCACTTTTTAACCTAGTTCAAAACAGAAGTCATTAAAAAAATTCCAAATAGGTAATTATTTAAACCATTAAAAAGGAAACATGTTGTATAGATTAACCCAGATTCAATGGATTTAAATTTCAGATAATGAAACTGTTATATTGTTTCCCCACTTAGTTGGATACAATATAAGCTCCAGTATAACAAAAAAAGATAATGTAATATCATATTTATGAAACTTTATCACAATTATTAAGTTTATATTATCCTTGTTTTAATTTTTTATAACGATTATATTGATTATTTATAATTTATTATGTCTATCAGGTGTTAATAACTTTAAATATTTTGTATATGTTTAATAATTTTGATATCATTTCCCATAATTTAATACCATGTTAATTATTAATATATAATTTAGGGTTATTTAATATATAAATTATATTTATTTAAAATTTTCTCATTTCATTCCATATTTATTTTGGATATGTTATGTGTACAAAAATTGATAACAGTTTATTTCAGTAAAGTTGGTGGTGGAGGATAATATATTAATAAAAATATATATATTGTATTTAAATTTTAAAAACACATATAATGATAATTATTTTTATATTGACATATAATAATATTAATAATCATTTCCTTATTTTCATCCATCATTTGATTTTAATTTATCTTTCCTGTAGGAGGTTAACCCGACCCAAACACGAAGACGCTTTAACACTATGGGTGAGTATAGTGAAGGAGCTGTTTATTTTTAGAATATTTTATTATTGAAGAATAAAAATGATATTATTTTTATTTTTATTATATTAAACCATAATTTTATATATTCTAATAAAAATTTAAAAACTAGAATACAAACAAAAAATGCATCCTCATTCAGATGGTAGTCTCCATACATTCATCATAGATATTCATATGTTTTTCCAAGTCCTTGGAAATGAATAAATAAGCGATGTACCATTAATATAATAACATATAATTATAATAGTTAAAATTACTTAATATAATTATCATCATTATATGATATTATTATATTAAAGATGAAGAATGAAATTTAATAAGGAGATAATATATATGTTGTAGACTAGATCATTCATTGGATAAATCCTTGGAATTGATAGGCTTTAGCTTGATTAGTGTGACCAGGGGATTATTTCATGGTACAATGTTCTTGGGAGAGTAAAATGGAATATTTTTATGTTTTAGATTTAATTTAATGTCTATCTTTGATGGGTTTAAGTGGTATATTTTTAAATATTAAAGTACATGCACTTTTTGAAACACAACTACATTTTTTTCAATGTAGCAATGTATTATTCAACGTACCAATGCTCTAAAAAGGAAATAAATTTATTGGAATCATTTATCTATATATATAAATCTCAAAATATCAATTCAAGTTTCAATATAGTTATTAAACTTTTACACAATGTTAAACTCTATTTACCTATTTTACTTTCACCGTAATATTTATTTTCTAACCATATTGATTAATTTTAAATAAAAAAACATAAATTGACCTTATAAATTAATTTTAATCTTATTTTCTCAGTTTTAAAAATCATTAAAAAATTATAATATTATTAAAATCTATTATCAAGGTTCAATCACTCAATCATGTAAACCAAGTTTTTATGAAAAAATATTGTAGTATGCTTTTAAAATTATAAACAACATAAAATAAGTACACTTAATGTTTTAAAATAAATTAATTTATTTATTATGAATTGAATAATAATAAGGTGTCATACACATAATTAAAAAATAGAACAACACCTTAATAACTATTGATTCGTAGTGAATAAAAAAATAATTTTAATATTAAAGTAACCTTTTTCTTTAATTCCAAAAAAACTTTTCTTATAGTATATATATATAATGTTTTTAAAAATGCATTATTTTA
This sequence comes from Viscum album, assembly GCA_963277665.1. NCBI lineage: Eukaryota > Viridiplantae > Streptophyta > Magnoliopsida > Santalales > Viscaceae > Viscum > Viscum album. The sequence continues at coordinate 1,449,620,645 of OY728152.1, read as the reverse complement.
TAAGATATTTTAATATTTTACTAATTTAATGGATTTTAATATTCTATTTTATTCTCAAAAAATTAGTAAAACATAGAAATTTAATGTTTCATAAATCCTACATTTTTCTATTAAAAATCAATATCTATAGAAAGTTATAAAAAATTCATAACATGTTATATTTGATATAATAGATTAAAATATGATTTTTATTTTACCAATTTAAAATTATAATATTTTAAAAATAATATTTTCACGAAAAAATGAAAAATATAAAGAAAAGCAATTTTATGGAAAATACCATTTTTTAACATTAACTCGTATACATTATTTTTCTTATAATGTTAATGATTTATAATTTATTGAAATATTTGTTTAATTAATAAAGTTATTCAAATACTATCCTTCCCATTTATTTAATTTATTGTCAGAATAAAATTTTATTGAATATTACCGTGTTTTTTTATAGAATCTGAATTTTTTTGATGTTAAATAGATATGGTAAGGATGAAATTTCCAAGATAAATCTTTAGTTATCAACAATTCATATTTGTTACTCATTATCCATTTTTATTAATATTTATCTTTATAAAATCTTATAGTCTCACTAATATAAAGTTAATAATATTATAAATATATTTTTAATTTTATTCTATTAATGTAGAACCATTATTTAATTCACTGTATCCACTATGAAAAAAATTGCATCGATCATGTGTACATGAGGATTATAAACTCAATGAAATGATGTGGCTTGTTTCCCATCACTACATAACATGATTAGTTACCAGGACATATTTTATAGATTTATATGTTTTCTATGTAATAATTTCAATTCTATGATGATAATTTATAACATAGCTTTATTCCATTCCATTTTTGAGAAATTTAATTGTTAATCATGCATATATGAAGACTACTATTACAAAAAATGATGAATTTATGTATCCAAAATGAGCCTTCATTGATGGTTATAATAATGAGTTTATTAATGAAAAATGATATTTATGGTATATTTATTATTTTATAAAATTTTTGTTAAAAATATATAAAACAAAATTTTTCCTCGTTAAATCAATATTACAAACTATTTTTTGGGTTGGTATTACCAACTATGAGAATGATGAAATAATATTAATTTAATTATTTATAAGGTAATAATATATTTTGATAATATAATTTAATAATAATTAATTTAGCATGTTTTAATGATTCTATAAAATTGTCATTTATATTTAATATATTTATTAATATTTCATCTTTTTATCATTGGACATGTTGAAACTAGTTTTTCAAAATTTCCTTTTTCACAAACCATACCTCTGTCATTCACTGAATGAAATTTTTCTATGAGTTATCGTTGAAAAAATATTATTTTAGTATCATTTTCATCATGTAATAATGAACTTTTAATGAATAAATAAGAATCAACACTCTCAATGCGGTACATGTATGATATAAATAATTAAAATTTCAAAAAATGTGATGAATGAAATAAACTAAAACTGACTAACAAATTTGTAATTTACAATTATAAAATAAGTTTATATATGGTAAAAGATATTAATAAATTATTTAAATAGAATATTGAGATGTTTTTTATATTTGAGATTCAATCTTTGTATTCAATGTCTGGAATTAAGATAATGAATTTCATCTCAATTTTCACCCCATGAAAAATGTTTTTTTCATACACCATGTTTTATTTTTTATAGTGTATAATCTGACCATTTAATATTTTTTTTCAACATCCACTCATTATTTATGGTATTTATTGTTTAATTGGAAATTATATCATTCAAATCTTTATGATTTGAATATTTCTAATGTTATAAGTGTCATTTGTCTTTTCCTTCGATTCCATGATACATGTTTAATATTACACACCATATTTGATTTTATGTATTTTATTCCCTACCCTATTACCTTCAAGTAAAATAAATATCTTTCATTTTATTATATTATAATTTCATGGTATGTTTTTTTATTCTAATGTTACTATTATCAGAAGGGTTTTTGTATCTCATATTTTTATCATTGAAAATTTATTTATATTCCCCATAAATTTCCTTTTTTATAGTATATAATTGAATTTTATTACACTATAAATATTCTCATAATATTTTACTTTATGTGATTAAACTTATGCAAAATCATCACTATCCTTGTATTACTAATTCATCATATGTTATAGGAATTATTTTTCTTCTAATTCCCTTCTTATGTGATGATACACAATGTGTTATTCTTATGAAGGTGATTTTTGTCTATATCAACATATGATGAAATTTGATATATTCCACCTGGGATATTTATTATTTGAACATACAAAATATTTCTCTAGATTTCATATAATTATATATTGGATGTCAAAATAATTGATATCCCACATATTTTTATTCGAATACTGATGATTATGGATTACTAAGGAAATATAATTATGAATTTTTTATCAATTCAACACCTATATCTTACTGTATTGTGTCAATATTATCCCATTTATTAAATAAAAATAAATAGATGTTTTATATTTTGTATTTTAGCATAGATTTTTATTAATTATAATGGAATGTTTATTATGAAATGTATTGATATTTTTTTATTTTATATAGTTAATGCATTATATTTAAAGAATCTAAATGTTGGGACTTACACTGTATATACCCTAGATGCATTGGTTCGTATCGTGAGACAAAAGGTTTTGGAATTTGGTTTATTCTTACACAATGAAATCATGATGTCTATTGTTTCAACCTTGGTGGAAATAATGATGACTTGGTGTCATCATTTATAGAAATAATAATATATTTTTTAAGGCCATGAAGGAAATGATCATGATGTCCAACATTATTCATTCAATCAGCATATATTCAGTTTTTTCATGTGTTTATTTATATTATAATTCATGAATTGTTTTCAAGGTTGTGTTCTTAGTTATATGGATTTATTTGATTATAATTTATATAATTCTATGTCATTATTTCTATGTTTATGACTTTATACCTTTTAATATATGTTTTACCTTAATAATAATTTGATCTTACCCTCATTATTTATATATTTCCCGAGGTTATTAGGAAATGTATTACACGTGATATTTCTAGAATAGTATCATGTGTAATGAATTTTCTAAGAGATAGTGAGGTCCAATATTGCAACAAGTAGTATCTTATATAGTAAAATAAATATATATTTTATAATAAATACATTTCCTTGGTATGTTAAACCTTTTATCAAAAGGATTTAAAACATTAAACCTAATTGTAACATTAAATGTAAAAAACCAGTATTTGATTGGGAGATTCTAATTATAGATGGTTAAAATTGGGTTTCTATAGTTTATTTTAAATATCATATGTAAAAAAATGTTTTTATTCACACTAGATTATAGGATCACGGGTCTGAGGGGTCACAGTTGGTATCAAGTGAGGGTTTAGACAATTTTATTGATTAGGATGTCATATGTTAAATATAAATTTTGAGCAATGAATTTCATGAAGGATTGATAATTATTGTTCATCATAATTTCAATGTTTTAGATGTACATTTAATATTTTTGAGTGATTATTGAATAATTTATGTTATTTTAGCATAATGATTTGATAATTTTATAGAAATCCTTAGTGAACTGTCTTTATAATGTAAATCATCCTAATTTTTTCAGTATATAGAGTTTTAATTATTTTAGAAATTAAATCCATGTATGAATACAAGAAAGTGGATGTGGATGTGGTTAAAAATCAACTTTGGGAAATCAACATAAAATGGTTGAAGGATATTTGAATCAATTATCCATTTGTTTATGATAAGGCCCCCCCATAATTTTCACTTGGATAGACATTCCCAAGGGATACTCTTTGGATGATACACATACATCTTATGAACCATTAGACAGGGTTTTAATATAATAGTTAAAAATCATAATAGAATAATGACCATCGATTCTAAATATTTAAATGTACATATTGATAGGATAAAGATTATATTTGGTGTTATATGATTTTTTATAGTGGGAAAGATATTTCTTTTAGCATAGAATAAAATTAATTTTATGTTTAGAAAATTGTATGAAAGTTCATCATAATTTTGGATAGTTACAATGTTTTATTAATTATATTAAATAACCAAACAAAAATCAATATAGGTTTAACCATGACTAATATATCTAAATTAAATGAAGTTTAATCTAATGTTTTAGTTTCATAGGATAGAAAAAAACATGTTTTTTAATTTTTTTATAATCATCTAATAATGAGAAAATTTCACCTCTCATGTAAATTCTTTCAGTTTTAGTAATAGTTGAATCCAAATGGAATCATGTCGATGATGGGTGTCATAGACATTGTAGAGATTATCCTAGTAAAAAACCTAATGGGATTTGAGTTGGAGTGAGAAATATTTTAATTATGAAATAACATCTATTAGAGGATTGTGATAAAAATGAGAACATATTTTAACTTCCAAATTAACTAAATATGGTAAGGATTATATTTCACATAAGTTAAAGTGATAATGTTGATAATGTAAAAAATATTCAATTTCTTATGTGTTAAAAATATGGGAATAAACCCCATGGGGAATATCTCAATATAATTGAAATATGCCTCCTATGTGTAAAAGAATGTATAGATCAAAAAATTTAAATGGAAAGATAGGGTAATCAATTAATACAATATTGGAAACATATGATTTTTCTAGGATTATGTTATATATTTTGGTAGGAACGACATTTGGTTTTCAATCATGATTTTTACCGATCTATTAGTTGACCATAACTAATTTATCAGTAAGTTTAAATTAAAAATTAAAGGATGAAATTTATTTAAGTTATCAGAATATAGAACCCTAATATCATTAATTATGTTTCATTTGAAATTTAAAATGTCCAATAACATGGTTCATATACAAAACTAAACAACAAAGATCCATGAGACATTATAAAATGTTAAAATATATCTAAAATATATATGGGTAAAAAATAGCTAAAATAATTAGGAATTATAATTATAAATTAAATCAAATTTCAATATTAATACTATGTCATTGATAAATATAAATTAGTGTATCTAAATAAATAATATGGTTGGTTTATGTTTAATAATTTAACCCTTCTAAAATTATATTTTATAAATATTAATTTTATTTAAAAAAATATATTATGGATGAATGATATTTTTTATATTAATAATATATTTATCCATAAAGTGATTAGTGATTTATTGGAAACAATTATAATAATAGTTAGTATTTTAAAAAATTATTTCTTTATGAAAAAAATAACATTTCATATAATTATATTAATTTAAAATTTACATTATAAAACTTTAGTATTATAATTTGAAGAAATTAAAAGAATTTATGAATTTATAACAAAAATATTTTATTAAGATTATTTTTTGGGTTTTTTATAAAATAATTTAATTTTATTTGAAGAGTGAAAAGTACATTTTATTAACTAAAGTCATAGAGTTAATGGATAAAAAAAATTTATTATAACTTAAATACTTATAAAATATTGTCCATGAATAAAAATATATTAAATGAAAGCAAATATAAATTTTTTAATAGAATTGTTATATATAAATCAATATTTTAGAATTTCAAAAACAAAAATATTATTTTCTAATAAAAAAAATGTTTTGGAATTTTTAATTAAATAATAATATTGTAAAATTTTGTTTTTAAATGATCTGAAAAAACATAACCAATATTTAATTTTTAATATATAATTTTATACTATAAAAAACAAACACATTTGTAACATTATCCTACAAATACATTTTAATTTTAAAAATTCCCTTTTCTATAAATGTGTTTTTACACATGAAATATTGTAATGGTAAAAAAAATTTATATCACACAAGGGAATTTTTTTAATAAAATTTATCACATAATCAGAATAAATTTTTTTAAAATTTGTTTATATATTCTCTTTTAGTTTAATTTATACAATGTATATTGAATTGGTAAAATATAACTACCATGTCTGGGAGAAAAATAGTAAAAGTGACAAATATTTGAGTAAAAGGGTTGATTCACATTTAAATCATGTGAAAAAAATTAAAGGTAGAGGATTTATTAATCTTATCTCAACCAAAAAAATCATAATTTCTATCTTTTGGAAATTTTTTCCTTGAACAGTCACATAATATCATTAATATGTAATCAGTACCCTCGAATTTACCATTCTATTCACATTTAAAAGGGGGACACTTCCACCCCTTCATACCACCATTATTACTTTTAAATTCTTAATTAAAATATAAAATTTTTATCCACTTAGTATCTTATCACTTTTTTATAAAACAATATTTTTAATCATATATATCAAGGCCTCTATTCCATAGTTGATTTCCATTAAAATTTATATGTCTTAAGCATGATTATTTCTTACTCTGAAGCATTTTCATCATAATATTAATCATCCAAACTTATTATAGACCTCCTAATATAATTATAAAATTATTTTTAATATACTGTAATTTTATTATACTAATGTAGAAACCAATATTAAATCCTTTCAATTCATTAATTAAAATAAAAAAAGTAATCGTTTATTGGGTTGGATTGCTCCATCCAAGAAATAATTTGGGTTTTCTCTCATTACTGCATGTTAGGGATGGATAAAAAATAGATTTCATAATATAATATGTTTTTTATTTCAAAAATATGACTCTAAAATTATAATTTATAATATATGTCACACCCTAACTATTATTTTTCCCTATTATTTTATTTATTTCTTGGTTGATAATACTATAATTTATTTCCCATTGTATTCAAAGTGATATTTCAAAATTTAGTGATTTTTTTCATCTATTGGATATTTAAATTGTTAGTTCATATTTTAGTGTACAATGTTTTCGAAAAACAATGTGGAAACCTTAGAAAGGGGGTGTTTTTAGATATTTTTTATTCTTTTACAGTTTAACCCACATAGTTTGTGCATGGTTTAGTCCAAACCAATCACGTTTTAGGTGAATCCATTCCATAATGTATGAAAATTTAATGTATTTGTTTTTAATGGATATATAATTGTTTCCAACTAATTTTAGGGTGGTTTTACATTCATTTTTGGTTTCATGTATAGTGAAACACTTGGAAAATTGTGTTACCTAACAACATAACGTTCCCAAAATCCAAAAAATAATAATAATTTAATAGGATAAAATAAAAAATAATAATATAAATCAGGCCTCCAAGTCCCCCATTCATCATTGTTACATGAAAGTATCCTCAAACCCCTATAAATTTTATTCTCCTTTTTTTTGATACTCCTCCATCGATTCTGGGTATGTTAACTTGGTTTTTGGATTCTTATTCTATCTTATTTTATTACTCTCATGTTTTATTCTTATTATTATTTGGATTGGTTCATCATTGGTAAAAACATAATGTGATTTCTGGATAATGTGACAATTTTTCTTTTGGTATTAGGTTGTTCAGTTGGTCTCTTTAACCATAATAATTCATTTTTGAAGGTTTTTTTTCATTCTAACACCAAATAGGATGTTGTATTCATCCTTTTATTTTCAAGAATATCCCACTTGATTGTTGATAATTTATAAATACAATTTAGTTGAGTTATTCATGTTGATATTTTTAAATTGAATTATCATTTATTGTCATGTTGGTGGTTTGATTATTATTTTGGTTTCTAAGGAGTTCAATATTTATACTTTTGTGCTAAATTATATTCATACTAGTTGTTAGTTAAAACTTTTATGTGGAAATTTCATATGATTTTTGAGTGTTGTGATGATTATTTTTCTCCACTAAAATTATGTATGGTATTTTTTAGGTTGAATATAATTTTTTTGGGGATGATTTCATTTTATGTGTCTTTAGTTGTTCAATCTAAAACCTCATATTCCATGATATGTCTTTTATTTGTGTTAATTCATTAAACCCATTGACATTAAAATTTATTTTCATATATATATATATATATATTTGTGTGTGTGTGTGTGTGTTTGATATAGACTTATTTATATATGCATGGAGGTTCACATATATATGTGAACATGTATATAAATATAAATTCCATGGACTTCCTTCCTTAAAAAATTTGATTTCTAAAATGGATTCTTGGTTCCAAAACATTTTAAAAATAGTATTTTTTTTGTGATTTTTCCTAAACCGTACATTAAAGGAAAAATTTAAAAATTCAAAAAAATTTATTTTCAACTTTCATTCTGTTGTATTTTTTTAAATAACATTTTTTAATAAAATTATATTGAATTTCAATTTAAAAGTCACATTTGGTACTTTGAAAATGATTCCTAATGAATGTGAACAACTCCATAGAAGCTCTTCAATCTATGGAGGGTCATTACATGGATAGTGTCAAGAGGATGGATGTTCATGTATATTATCTTATAAACAACCATGATTATGTTTTTAAGTTCATTGGCTGCATCATATCCCATTTAATACTATTATGGGATCCTAGGTATCATTTTTCAGAGAAAAGATTTTCTTAACTAATATATATGTGATTGAATAGATTACATATGGTGTTAGAGAACCTAGGGGGGTTGTTCCACTAGTAACAGTAGTGGTGGGGGATCTGGTATAGCTATAGAAATTAGAACATAATCGTTGGTTCAATATATCGTTTCAAACTGAGTTTGTAGAGGGTATACTCTCATGAATTTCATGAATTTCCCATGACGACATAGTATATATTTTTCACTTTTTTATGGGAAATTACATCCATGTTATACTTCACTTATATTTTAGTATACATTCTTATCCCATTTTTATTGTCTTATTTAGATATATGATTTTATTAGTATCTAGTTTTAGACTCCCCTAATGATGCATTGACTTCGGTTATGCACATTACATTCGGTTATTTTTCAAATATATATTTAAAAGTAGAATTTATTATTATAATTTTTTCAAATGGTTTAGAAATTAGATTCTTAGAATAGTTGTGTTGGTTCTGTATGATTATAAAAACCTATTTTTTATTCATATTTGTAAACCAGTGTTGATGGACTGTTTTGGTAAACAAAATTGAATGTATTAAATAGTGAATCCCTAAAGAGTTCCATGATCACACCCAAATTATTCAGGTCAATGTGATTATACAAGAGTTACATTTTAGTTTTTGGATTAATTTATGATCCACTCATGGAGTGTGTTGGTCATTAGGACAGATGGTGACTATGAGGTAAAAAATTATTTTTTTTTGGTATTTTGGTTATGTTTGGTATCATGGAATTATCATCCTAGTAGGCTTCCAAACATATAAATTTTTTATAATATATTTATGAGTACTTGGTTGTTTTTTTGGTTATCTCATATTTTCAATGTTTTATTTTTTTCCTCTTCATACTTTTATTCATGGACTCTGATAAACATATTAACTATTTTCGGATTTATACTTGATCCCATATTTTTTATTATATTAATTAGTATAGATAACACCTAATGATTAAATATGATTCCTTAAAATATTGAAATCAGTCTGGGGGGATCGGTAACACCACATGGAGACAATATAAAAATGTTTGGGATCCTTGTTCAAGGGATACCCAAGGATGGTACATGAAAACATGGAATCAAAGCACCTATGGTTATTAACTTTATCATGATGACTAGAAATTAGTATTTTTGGAACATGGGATGTTGGTGAGGGGAGATTATCTTGAAATATCACTTTCATGTATCCTCATTTTAATAGTATTTATTGGGTTTTTGAATATTTATTTTTTATTTTGGATTTATTCAATTAGTGACCAAATTTTCAAGATGGTATCTCTGGTTTTCATTGATGATAATGGCGGTGAACTGGAATCATGTGGTGATCACACATGGACTATAAAATTCAATATAGATCTAATTATTGGTTCAATATAGATCCCAATGGATGATTCATAATATTACATCCCATACCAGGAGAAACTGAAAATGGTTTCACGAGTTGGTTAGTCACATGGACTCAAGTGTGCATGCCCATATGCTTGAGGTTGCAGACTATCCTTGATGGTGTAATGGTACTATGGTGGGGAAACTATAAATTCATTTTCAGAGTATAATGATAGTAAAATATATAATCAAAAAGTATAATTTGTAATAATTGAAGGATAAACAGTAGAAAATAAAAACTAATAAATTGGGAAAATTGTAAATATAAAACCTTTCAAATCGACATGATACTTCAAAAAAATAATATGAAAAGAATATAGTAGGAAATACATAAAAAATGAAAAAAATACCCAAATGATATATCCATTATTTTCTTGATCTCTGGCTCATTTCTATGCTCTTAAGCATCCATTTACAGGAGTAACATAAAAAAGCATAACATCAGGCCAGCCCAATCAAATATCCTCATCCAAAAATCATGATGTCTATTAGAGTGAAAAATAGTGGTTTGAAAAGGGTGTGAGATATAATAAGTAATAAATAAAAAATAATTTATAACTCAACACTATTTTTGAGAACAAAATAGAATTGTATAGGTAGAATTAATACACAGTAAATAATAATCGTAATTAATTCACGATCAGGATCCCCAAAGGACACCTAGATGACAATACCTATTTCATCTTAATCACGAATTACTCTAGATACATGTATCCATGTATATAGGTATACATATATGTGGAGGTATTTATATGTATGTAATAAAATTCAAATAATTATTATATAAATATATATGTGTACATGAGGTAATATCCATGATTCAATAAATAACTGAGGAAACCATGTGTAGTTCCCATCATACATAACACAATGAGAAACCAATGAATCCCTATATGTATGTGATTATAAATATCAAAACATTTCTCAAAACAGTAATTATATATCAGACATGGGGAAACAATTTAGCACTCAATCATAAATTAATACCATATAAACTTTGAGACCATCTATGGAAGTTCACAATGGGAGTCAAAGTGTCATTAAAGGTGTATATCACATTATTTTTCATATGAGTCCATACAATTTTTTTCATATCATGTTACATGCATCGCTCCAAGAATTTCATAATTCATATAACTAGAAATCTCATTCCATGCATTTTCTATTATGAACCTGGGTGTCGGTCATGGTACATGTAATATCTATCAACATATGATACCATACAAGGAATTATATGTTAGTAACATATATATAGATAAAGGAATATGTAATTCATCTGAACTATGAGACCTTCCAATAGATTCTATTGAAGTAAGATAAGTTGAAATCATGTCGTAATACAATTAATATAACTGATGAACTCATAAATGGAATTCCTACGTTGGATTCCATGGTTCACTCAATGTGCGATATTATACATCTAACCATTTAAAATTTATTTAATATTGCAGGTCATAACATTAAGAATTCCATATCACAATTAAAGTATGAATAATAAAGAGGGCATGTACATAATAATTTCACATATCATTTCAATTATTTGATATGGGTCAATCCATTTATAAGTAATTAAAAAGGCCACAAGACATCCATGCCATTCCCATTTCGAATGATGAATCTTAATTGACCCATTTTGTAATGTACCTCCCCAGGATCCATTTAACTAGTTTCTTGAGAATATGAATCATATGGAATTAATAATGCCTTTCTATATTCTAGAGTGTACAGAATAGAAATGAGTGAATAAGGTGGTAGAGTGGGGAGGCTATACCGTCATATCACAGTGGAACGATGGGTATAATAAATAAACATACAATCAAAGAATGATATACTAAAATAATAGGACACGTTACCCACTATAGAATAAAAATATATAAATGGATATAATAAAAAACTGTGGATGCATATATTACTATAAACTGTAATAATAATAAAAATAATGAAGGTTGGGTCATATAAAATAATTTCAAGGAATGCCTATATACAAAAAGAAGGAAAATGGGACCTATATATAAAACATGATAAAAAAATAAAAAATAAAAAATACTAATCCTCTATCATCATGATCATATTCTTGGTACACTTCTCTAATTCTACATACTATAATAAAAAATAAATCTAAATACTATATTAGGGAGATTTTCCTTATCCATACCTGTAGACAAGTAATCTATTCTACTACCAATGGGGCCCCGAATGGGGTGTGAGATAAAATCAATGAATTCCACCACTAACAATTTATGTAAATAAATCATCCATTGTACATAGATAGAGATGTTTGTAGTTATAATACTAAAAATAAACACTTAATAAATAAATATTATCCATCTTAGGTTTCTGCATGACAACTGGAGGCTCCACCTACTTTGGAATAGGCTGGATTAAGAGTTTAATCAGTAACCATAATTATATAGTATAATATAAATATAGTATTTATATATTCTTTATACACATATATAATCTATGTATGTGATTAATTAAGTAGAAATATACCTAGATAATAGGTGATAGAGGGACCCGGGGTGTAACTCAAGTGTCCATAACTAGTTTAATGACATATAGTCCATAACAAGGGTATGTTCCATAAATCTCATAATGAATGTGAAACATCATGATAATCAATCTAGATAGGTAGGGCTAGAATTAATGAACAACACCCAAATTATTAGAATATGGAACATCATTCCTATTATCCAGATAACAGTATAAAAGTGATAGACATCACGCCCAACTACTGATGTAAGGGACAATGAAAATTCATTTTCAAAAAGTATATTAACCATCATTACACAACCAATGTCAATGGAATAGTAATTATAAATATAATAACAACATATAGGTAACCTCTGTAGAATCTTGATCATCAATATCATTAATATCATTGAATCGCATATCAAAAAACTCACAGTTAATAATTACATAATAAGAGGTGTGGCATAGAAACCAATTTCACTCCCTTTAATATATCTAATAAATAAATAAAGGAATGTAAAATTATAATAAATTTCATTAAGAATACCTAAATAGTGTTCAATTCCTTTGAAAATTTATTTAATTGTGAGAATATTCATTTCCAAGACAAGCTGAACACTTATGTGGTGTTTGGATATTCTAACAGTTTTATATAAAGAGGAATTTCAATTAAACACAACAAATGGGATAGATATGGTTGAGGTCGACATCATATACTAACATAGAAAGAGTCCATGAGAGTAAAAAATCATGTGTGTATTTATTTATGAATTAATAACAAAATTTTGAGGAAATACATAAAAATAGTTGGAATAAAACATTGTAGGGACACAACATATCTTCGAATGGACACAACTTAATATCCTACCTTATGAACAAAGATGAATTCTCATTCATTATCAACTACATATATGAATTAAATTGGAATAATAAGTAATAATGGTTCAAAAACCATAAATATTACATATAATATTTCACCTAAATAGAATAAAAGATAGGAAAAGAAACTAAAATAGGAAGGAGGAGGATTGTAGAACATACCAATGTGGATCTTGTGATTCTAATGATATTTGATTCATAGTATGTATTTTAAAACTATATCAAATAATATCCATGTGAGAGGGATATCTTATGGATGTAAGAAATGTGTATTATATACTGGAATGAGAATAAATAAAGGGTTGGGTGAGTTATTAAAATCATTATATAAAAAATTGGGAAATAACACATCCAAAAAAGGTGTCATGGATTGGCTACACAGTTTTTCAAATCATGTACCAACATTTTTCCACACCACTTCCCAAGAAGGATCTCGCATGGTGTAGGTAAATAGATTTCCTAACCATGTGTAGCACATGATAATTTCCTCTCAATTTTTTCTCAGACAAAACGTACGACTGTGCACCCAATCATGTATGATTTCTGAAAACTGTGTGGCCTCTTGAAGTACACTGAGATCCCAACAAGGTTACACCGCACAATTTAAAATATCCATACATTAACCACATAGACTACCATTTTTATCCAATTACTAGTTCTCTAGGATCATAATTAGACCTAGATGCTATCAATAACTTTCTAGGTCATAGGAAACATTCAATAATTGAAAAAATGATTCAATGTAAAAATATATCCATACCTACAAGATATTCCAAGTAATTAAATCAATCCCTCATTAATTTAAAAAATTCTAGAGTTGAACTATTATTCTTAAATCAGTATTTTTTTAGAAATATTTTGGACTCTGGGATCATATATCTACCACAAACTTATGGTTATTATCAAAAAATAGAACTAAATTACATAGAAACCATACTAATGTAACTTATTTACATCATAGTGTCATCACGATCTAATCGAGAACACACACCAGATACTCCTCAAAAGAAGTTCCCATATCTAACTCAACCTCATATGGTTGGAATAGATGTGATGGTTCTAGATAATAATGTAAATTCTATGAAATGTGAATATAGTCATACATAAAATAATATCTCTAAGGATGTTATATCTTGTAATCAACTAGTCTGATTCGCTTTATAGACTAAAAGGGTTTAATGAATCAAGGTGAAAGATCATCGTACCTTTTAATAAATCGACAAACCAAACTAAGAAAAACATGAAATAAAACATAATCTATGACATCAAAATCGAGAGGAAATATCAATATATTTGAATATGATTACTATTTGTACTAAGCTATTAACATGTGATTTCTGGTCAATTGGACCTTCTCTGTTTTCTCATGGATGGTATGTGGCCCATGAAAAGATTCCTCCTTCGCCACTAACCAGCACAGAGGTGATTAGAAATGCCTTAAAGATAAGGCTTTATATGGATCCATCTCGATGGTATCCAAAATGATATTATTATAAGAAATATCAAATGGGGTAAGTGTTTCTCGCAAATAGACATGATGTTAAGGACTTATGCACATATCATGTCCACTAACACAAGAATTTTATGCTTTATCTTTCCAACGTTATGAGGGTGATAAGCCAATTTAAAAGCACTTGTATAACCAAGGCCCCATATACCCCTACTAGAACTGAGACATTAATCGATCGTCCCTACAATATATGATATATTGATGAGATCCATGAATATGTATAACCTTCATGACGTAAGTCTCCATAGATCATCTACAAAAAATGTCTCTTACAAATGTTAGAAATATGCATCCATTAGCAAATGATCAAATACTATCCAAATTTTATTGTTTCCATGATGTGTGCTAGGTAATGTAGTCCCAATTTACATATAAACATCTTCTTATTTATATATAGGGATTTATAATGGATGTAAAAGTCTTTCCAATCGTTGATGATCTTCCTTCACTTACAAACAGGTGGAACACTAAGTAATAAATCAAGGAATCTAGCATTTCATACCAGGACACCAATATTGGTGATGTAAATCATGAAAAATCATGGTGACACCATAATTTACTTCCCAAAATGAGAAATGAAATTCCTAATCCTCTTCTCTATGATCTTTTATGGGACCCAAATACACCCATTAAAGAATAAATAGTCATCCTTATCCATAGTACATACAAAATATAAATTTTCATCTATGATAATTTACCATTGGACTATCCCTTTAGGATATGAAATTTTCATCATTCCCACCAATTATATTCTGATATATGTATCTTATAATGTTGAGAGTATATTTTTCCCATTTTCCTCCTCAACTGAAACATTCATTTTTGAAAACTATTCCATAATCTACAACTTGCCACTGTCCTCCTAAAATTCATGTTTTTACGTCCTCTAGATAATAGAATCAGATATAGAATTTCCATTACCATGTGTAAATGTAATATCAAAATAAATGGACTAAATATAATAAAAACATATACATTTCTTTCTATTTATAACAAACTGTGTAAATATGTACTTGAGGATTTTATGATCCTTGAATACCAAAAAATTATCTCCAATTAAATAGTATTTCCAATAGTATAGAGATTGAAATTAAATTACTCGATAGAGGTTATGTGTTTTGTAACTAAAATAATGAGTCCTCAAGTGTTGAGAACCATAATATATGACTTAACCATCTAACATCATATCAACTCCAATCCTGATACCCAATGTGTAATAGTAAACATTATAGATCCTTCCTGGATTTGATATAATCAAGATCGATGCTGATGTAAATTGTGCCATCAACACCTAAAATTAAAATTCATAGGATTATATTTATATTAATATCACAAAACTATTATTTAGATCCATAAGTGGTGATTCTAGGAATGAGAAAGCTTTAATGAAACATCTCTAATAGCCAGTTGGGCCCTAAAAATTTCTATATATCAAATACCTTCTTGGGATGATCCCAGGTAACTAAAGTTCTCAAATGTTTGTGGCTACTGATAATATTTTCTATGAGATGATATGACCTAGGAAGTGCTGTTTTTAGATCATGAAGTGGAATTTTCAAATCATATGATAAATATGACCCTCTCTTAGTGTATTCAACATGATCTGAAGATGGTTAGAAAGTTCATGTATTGAAAATTAATGCACTATGTTGTCCTCCAAAAAGACTACCACAGATGAATCTAGATATTGGTAGAAAACCTAATTCATTAGATCTAAAAAGTCTACAGGTATGTTTGTGATAGTGAAAGACATAACAAGGTACTCATAAAGACCAGAACTTATCCACAAATCTGTGTGAGGTATTTGTGGAGACCAAAAACACACATAGTGATAGGATGATCACAAATAATTCATTTAAAACACTCCCACTCATTATATTTTATCAAATAGGTAGTCTATTGAAGTATTTTGATACTAGTTCATTACCTTATGATAGTTCAACAATCTTTAATCCATGCAAATAATTAGAGTGTCATCCACCTACTTGTAAAAAAAGTACCAATGAACCTGATGGATAGGTGATGGGGAATATAAAAACATTATCCTTTAGATCCTCCAACAATTTTTGAGATTCAAAACCTCCATCCATGATATCCTATAAGGATGAATGGAAACAAGTGTGACTCCTCATAGTAGGTCAATTGTAAACTCAACCACTCTCACTAGAGGTATCCTAGAATAGTCATCAGGGAAGATGTCTCAGAAATGATCCACTACATGAGGGAAATGTAAGATCCCAACATTTTTCTAGAGATGTCTCGAGATCGTATAAGGTACTATTTTTTTCCAGTTATAATTATATATTGATTCATTTTTACCTTGGTAAGTTTTTGGAGAAATTCAATATTTTCATAAGGAAGTGGTGTAAGCATGGTTGGAAAATGGTTTTCCAAAACCGTACACCCTTACAAGGTAACTATGTGAACCTAAACAGAGGGGGTTTTCAGGGATAGTTCCCAAGTTTTCAAATTGTGTTCCATCATAGTACTAATAATGTGACACCCCAAGGTGAGGTTGAAAGTTAGCGGAAACCATGAATATCATTCAAAAAACACTTCTCACTAAAAATTAAACCCCTAAAAAATTGATTAAAAATTCTAAAACACCCTTATTACACCCTTAAAAACCCTATCACAAACCTAATCCAATTACACTCTTTTCTTAAGGCTTCTAGATATATTCCAAGGGATTTTCCCATCTATTCATGATGAATAGAATATTTGTTGATGGATATTATCCTCTACAAGTTTCTGAATTTTTTCAAAATTTTATTTATCTCTCTCTTTTCTATCTTTATATATATTATGTGGATAAAGTTTCTCCACAGGTGATGTAACACTAGGATATTTTTATGAAATATTATCTTTAAATAATATTTGTTCAATATCTTTCATTACACATAATCACGAGTTTAAACAAACTGTGAGATACCATTAGTATAAAATAATAATTATAACCTATTCTTTTGATTATTGGGAATAAATATAACTAAATTAGAAAAATTTATAGTAAAATTGTGGGCTACCAATTATTTATAAAAAATATAAATAAATTATATTTTTTTATTTTTTTATTAATATATTATGTGAATTAAAATTAGTAAATGAAATTAATGAAACATATATGCTAAATATTAAATAAAATAGTTTTTATATTCATCCTATCGATATTTTAGTCATAGGGTATGAATAACCGTTCTTTATTATATAAAAAGCCCTGTAATTTTCAAAATGGTTATTTTAACATCTTTTAATGGAGAACACATTTTGAACTAATATTTTGACACATTAATAATTTTTATATAGAAAAATAAACATCCTCTTTAGAAGCGGGATATAAAAATTTACGTTGATTTATCTATTGGTAATTTTCTGACATATTTCATATTTTCATGAATAGTGAAAAATACTACATTTTAATTCAAAACGTCTTTTTCTAATAATTTTTTTATATTGTTTGATTGTATTTTTTAATTATTTTTAATGTAATAATATATTATTATTTTATCATTCAATCCATTTTTTGACATTGAAATCAATTTCACATTGAAAAAGGACATACACCGATGACAGCGATTTGATGGTTTTTAATTTTCAAAAAATCTTTTTTATTATTCCCACAACATGATTAATTATAATTTAATTAATGAAATTTTGGTATTTTAAATTTATAAAAATGTATTAAATATTTGAAATTAGTTTTTCCAAATAATGTTATTAGGTTAATTTTATTTTTTGGATATTATGAATAGTAAATATGTTATTTTTATTTCATGCTGTTAAAAATAAATCATGTAATTGAAGTAAGAAAATAATATAATAAAGACAATTAAATTATCCTAACACCATCCAAAATCCTATTGGATAATTAAAAATATAGCCTTAACACCTAAGGATCCAAATTAACTATTTAATGGGCTCTTTTCCATTAAAATGATATATATATTATTAAAATAAAATAATGTGACATGAAAGTAACAAAATGTCAACCTCTTATTTCATATAAGTATAATAATTTTAATTTAGTAATAAATATGATATAACATTGATAATAAATAGTTTTAAAAAACATAATGATATTATATACATCATGGGAATTTATTTATAATTTTTATAGATTAAATTATTACCACAAACACTAACACAATAATTATGAAATAATTATTTTATGAATAAAAATATCAAAAATGGGACATTAAAAAAATTAAAATATACATAATATGAATTAATTATGGTTCACTACCAAAATTATAGTTGACTATGTCCTATTATAAATCTATTAAATGGGTTTTTCAATGTGAACTCTCTTTTTGGATTTTATTTAAATTCAATGAAATGAATAGTGTCATAATTGACAGTGTTAATACTTTATAAAAATATTATTCTATTAAAATTTTTTAAAATAATAAATATATTTATAAATTACAAACTAACAATTATAAGGTCTCCAAGTTCATAAATTTTCTATTTATGGGAAATTTACTCCATATAAGTTAAATTTATAGCCTCTTAATATTTTAAATGTTGTTACCATAATTAAAAATTAAATTGTTTAATTAAGGGTTAAATGAAAAGATAATGTTTAAAATAAAATCAATCGATGTTTAAAATTTATTTTATGAGTTTTGTTGAACCAAACTCTTATTATCTTCTACAAAAAAATCGGAGTCATTTTGAGTGAACAATTAATTTATATTGAATAAATCATTTTGAAATTTCATATGTTCTCTTGACCTCAATTATAAAATGGCACATCTTGAAACACTTATTAACATAATTTTGAATCTTAAATTTAGTCCATATCTTGTATATTTCCCTTTTAAACATCCCTAGTCACATTATTTAGGTTTTGGTAGTCTCCAAAGACCAACCCTAGTGCTTGAAGAGGTGATCTAGAAGAGAGCTCGTTGAAGAAGAGGTAATCTCCTCAAACATTTCATTCAAACTTATTTCTTCTTCTACATACAATTCATGAGTTATTTATTTATAAATTAATAACTCTAGTAACAAATATAAACTTTTATTTTATTATGATTAGGTAAAATATACATTCCACCTTTTATCCGCCCTATGAAAAATGAAATCACCATGCATGTGTATGTAAGACGTACCATCTCCACACCATGGTGTAATCTTTTTTTCATCACCACTTTACATGGATGGGTATAATGATGGAAATAATAACTATATATTATTAATATAATATTATATATATTCTAGAATTAAATATCTCCCATCCACTTCCATACCAATTCATAATTAATGGAATGATATTGTTGCTCGTGCGTACATACGACCTACCATATCCACAATGCAATTCAATTAATTCTACATGATATCCATTAAATCCTGATTATATAAATTTTTATAATGAATAAATATGTTATATGTTATTTTAATATCATTCTGGAATGATATAACTATGAATAAATATGTGTTTTCGACGCTTTCGTAGGGGCGCACATCCATCTATTGAGGACGCACTGACTGTTGCCCCGCATACCTAGTTTCCAATGGTGGGCAACATCCATTTCTTATTCAGGGACATTTTCTCCTTGATCAAAATGAGATGATGGGATGTCAGTCTTTCCTTATGAGGATTCCTCCTCAGATCTCGTTACCTAGTTCTGGTCCCCTTTAAATATTAAGACATTGTTTGTGAATCTCATTCTCAGGGCCATATCTCTATGGACACTGGTTAATTACACTGCTTCCATCAGGAAATTCCAAGAGGTCTTGATAGGGAAACAACCTTTGGTCGGAGTAGATGGTAACAACAGGCATGTCAGGGAATTTCTAGATGTGTATACATTGGGTAACCGGTATTCTTCCTCATAAGAGGGAATCTCAATGATGAAAAACATGAGGCATCCCACATCGGTCGCAAGGTATCTTATGTCGGAGGCTTGTATCTGAGGGTTTCCTCAACTTTCCATGCACAACATGGGGAATTCCCTAAGTTTAACATCGTGGGGAGATGTTTATGCCAAAGTCATGTCTTCTTAGGTTTTCATCCGGCATCTTAAGTTTAAGATGAGGTATGTCGTGAGTTTAATATCCTATGAAGACAAAATAAGAGTGATCAAAACATATAATAGGGACGGATGAGATTATTACATCCCTAGGAGGGATCACCTGGAGTGTTTACCTGGTGGATGGATTATAACGCCCAATGAGGAGATACCTGGGGTGGTGTGTCCCATATAAGGAAGATATATCACTGTGATGTTTGATCTGGATGCCACTGATGGAGAATCAGTGAGTGTTCACCCAAAAACAATGAGAATCATATTGGTGGGTCAAAATCCCCAATGAGAGAATACCTAGGGTGGTGTGTCCCCTAAAGGGAAGATGTCACACCATGAAGGCTGATATAATAACCACTAAGGGCGGATCGGGGAGAGTGCACCCCAGAATAGGTAACAACAAGGTTTACCATTGGCTAAGATTAAACATCTTGGAGGTTTTCTACATACCCTATGTAGTCGACAGGGATCAAAACCTACGCATTTTGAAGGTAGAGACATAGAATCAGATGTACAAAAAGGATAATGACCCGAAGACATATTAGGGATTACACATGGTTAGAGGCCTGAGTACTTCTGGGAGCAGTGATGAGGTGGATTACATGATCCCACCAGGATATGGTGGCCCGGGTAGGAATCAGGATGGCTGATGGATGGTTGGGGGATGAGGATAAAGAATGAGATGGAACTGATGTAAGGACAATGGTGATGTTGGTCTTGAGCCTCGAAGAAACTTCCTATGTATCCCCATGGGAGAGAATTAATGTCTGTGTAGTTCGGTGGGATGATGGGACACCTAAGGAGGAGGCCTATGAGAATGGACGTGTGGATGGGACCCTGTGGAAGTGGAACCTTCAGGTTAGGGAGTTAACTTAAAATAAAACAGAGGCTCAAGGGAGAGACCGGGTTGAGACATGGATAATGGGCTTGATCCTCAGGGAGGCTTCCTATGTATCCTCGTGGCAGGGAATCAAAGTCCATGTAGTTCAAGATGGGGGCATGGAATCAGGTTGTGTGCAGAGGACAGTGAGCTACCGATATACTGGGGCTTACGCGTGGTTAGAAAACTGGGTTGGTCCGACGCCATGGGGGAAGACCAGAGATATGGGTCCCAAAAAAGGGGAGTACACCCTCTTACCATCGATTGCGGACTACAACGGCTTACCGCTGGTTAGGGATCAAAATGGCTTACTGATGGTTGGGGTACATAATGAGTTACCGTTGGTTGGGAAACATAATGGATTACCATCAATTAGGGTGAACAATGGCTTACCGTCGAATGGGGTGCACAACAGATTACAGTAGAATGGGGTGCACAACGGATTACCATCGATTGGGGTCCACAATGGCTTACCATCAATTGGGGTTGGATTTTAGGGATGCTTCCAACATACCTTTCATATGAGTCAAGGATCAAATCCCACCTAGTTCAAATGGTTGTAGTTAAATGTCTTACAAGATGATAGGGTGGCATATAGTTTAATATCATGCAGGACGAGGATGAACCGACGTGAAGTTGTCAGGACCAATGGGTGTTGGGCTTGAACCTCAAGAGAGGCTTCCTACGTACCTTGCCTATGAGACAAGGATAAAAGTATACATTTGTTCAGAAGGGAGATACAATTTATTTTCATGTAGAATGAAGGAGAACTGAAGTGAATATGACTGGGAGAAGAAGGTGTTGGGATAGAACCTCAGGGAGGATTTTTAAACACCTTTCCTTGAATGGGGAAAGGGTCAAATTCCACGTAGTTTGGAATGGAGGATCAGGGCTTACATAATAAGACGGCCCATAAAAATGCCATGATCACTATTTACTATAAGCTCACATGAGTCGTGCTCGGTGTGAGATATAAGAGGCAACAACAGACCTGATATGGGATGAGGATTACATATGGAAGTTGCCCATGTGTTGCTAAGAAGCGGCAATGGTGGATGGGGCTTATGCATGGAAGCTACCTGGGTGCCGTGAAAGAGAAGCATCAGTGGATGGAGCTTATGAATGGAAGCTTCCTGGGTGCCTTTCTCATGTCTGTCCAGGATAGAATCCCAACTCAATGGTAGGTTGAGGAATTTAATTAGATCCTACACCTATGTGCTAGTGAACATGCGATATAATGCTGAGGGTGTTGGATTCAGTCCGAACGAAGAGGAAGGGAAAGTGTGAATCACATGCCAGACATTGGGAACACGCTTAGGGTGGCATGATGATAGAGGATAACTATTGACCATATTCAAAACACAAAATCCAGATCATGTTATCCTGAAAGGGGCACAAGAAAAAGAGGGTCCACTACTGACCATGTTTGAAACACAGAACCTAACTTGAAGTGTCGTCTAATGTCTTATAGGGCATTGGACCAAGATTATAGGTAAGCCAAGGCGGCAAGGGACCAGGACATTAGGGGGTCTTTTAAGACATGAAAGATGATAAATATCCCAATAGAGGACATGTAGAGTGTGAGGTGGAGTGATGGAATGCTCAAACAGTTCCCAACACTCTTTAAGTTATGCCACTGTAATCATGGCATGAGGTATCTTATTCTTGTCACATAATCCATCTGTTATTGGGAACAAGAGCCATCTTATTATTGAAGGATAGGGAATGTTGCAGTTTAAAGTAATTTAGTGATGACTATTGGCATCTTCTTCTTGGCGCATAAGGAATATCCTTTTTAGAGGTAAAGGCATCATATATTTGTCATATAGGGTATGCTACAATTTATAGTCATGAAGTGATGACTATTGGAATATTATTCTTGGAACATATGGTATATATTTTTTAGAGAAAGAGGCTTCCTATATTTTTCATATAGATTTTACTACAGTTTAGGGTCTTGTAGAGAAGACTATTGGAATCTTCTGCTTGGCGCAAAAGGCATATATTATTTGAAGCAAGAGGAATCCTATGTTTTTCACATAGGGAGTACTACAGTTTATAGTCATGTAGAGAGGACTATTAAGAATAAGGTTCCTATAAATGGCTAGTATTGAGACTTACTCAAGAATATCCCTTTTTGGTTCAACCTGGTATAGAACTAGGTGATGGGGTTAGGATGAGTTGTTTGAGGAATAGTTCGACTGAAGGTACTCGGAGAATTGATTATGAGAATATCAAATCACGACATGTGAAATGGAGAAATAGGAATATGTCGACTCAAGTTATTTGATGGTGATTGGAGGATTATCTCAAATCATTGTATTCCATATATGGAAAGTGAATGCCTATAAGGGCGCAATGGAAAATGACGAAGTCCCAGCCCGAAAAGTTTGCAGTGTGAGTATCTATTTTTCATGGGGGTCAATGAAGGAAGTGATGGTTCCAGCCTGAAGGGCCAGGACCGTAGCCCAACACTGATCTCGAGTAGGGGTGTGGGGGCGCAACCCCCATGGTATGGACAAATGGGTGGAGGCCTGGATACTGTTTCGTGTAAGAGGTGATACATCTAGGATAGGATACGGGCAAGAATGAAGGATTACGTGCAATAAAGAAGGCTTGCACGTAGTAGGGAAGACGTGCATGAAATATTTGAGATTTCTGCAAAATAGGGGAGTTGTTCACACAATAGGGAAGAAATTTCATGCAATAGGGTAGAATTACATTAAATAAAGGATATTTGTGTGCAATAGGGAAGGTGTGCACACAATTGCAGAGGTGTAGCCTTAGTGCATGCAAAATTGGGTATAGTGGCGTTGTTGCGCGTAAAGATGATGTTTTTCATGAGAAATTGGGCATGTTGGTGCATTTGTATTTAAACGTCATGTTTTAAATTCAAGAAGGTGGTTTCATGTGAAATCATAGAAAATGAGAACTTAAACGTATTAGAGCATCGACCGACCTCTAGGGGTCCTTCCAGAAGAAGGGGGAGCACTTGTATTTATAGGCGAAACCTTGAACGGCTGTGCGTGTAAAATTACCTTCCACTTTTACTCCTAAATACATTTCCACAAAATATTCCTTTTTTTCATGCATGATTCCTTTTCTATGCACAAATCCATACTTTTCCCCAAAACCATCAGGGATGTCCATTTCTAGGAGTCTGACTTCGAATGACCATAACTTCTAATTTGTAACTCCATTTGGGCTCCACTTCTAGTCAAATCAAAGCTTTCAAAACGAGCTAAAATCTGATATCATATCTGTAAGAATTGGGTGAAATACATGGATACATTTTCTGGTGCCAACAATAAGGATAAGTGGAACTTTTTCGACAATACATGCATACGTAAATGAAGATATTAATACCCAAAAAATGAGTAATAATGACATGTTGCTATCAAACAAATGACAATATGATAATATATGATATCATAAAAATGACTATGATTATGGAATAAGCCAATGAAATTATTTAAATCATTATACAAGATGTTCTGATAAATTTTAAGGATATCAGACCTAAGGTAATAGATTATTTCACAATCTCAATTTTATCTGAGATTGTTTAAACATAAGTATTCAATGTGATATATTTATCATCCATGTACATGATTTATACATATGTGTTATAAAATATTATTTATATTATT
Source organism: Viscum album (assembly GCA_963277665.1). Taxonomy (NCBI): domain Eukaryota; kingdom Viridiplantae; phylum Streptophyta; class Magnoliopsida; order Santalales; family Viscaceae; genus Viscum; species Viscum album. Next base: position 1,449,595,373 of record OY728152.1, on the reverse strand, counting down.
CTACTATTTTTAATATAATATTTACCCATTGGTGAATTTTAATGAAAATGTATGAAAGGAATCTTTTTTTATTTTCGATACGAGGTACTTTTTGACTTTCTAATAAAAGTACAAGAAGAATGTTTTATTTTATCTTATACTGCATGAACATATTTTTACAATTTCATAACACCTTATTTACATGAATCATACTTTACTATATTTCCAATACATTTTCAAATAAAGTATTTTATTTTAAATTTTTTCTACATTTTGGGAAAATAAAACTTTTATGAAGAAGAAATGATATTTTCCTCAAGAATTAATTTCAAGTGTTCTATCATAATTATATTCCATAAAAGATTACATTCTATAATAGGGTTATGTTTTATGTATAATATCCCTATTATTCCTATTGTTTGATTATGAATTTTATGTAATGTTATTTATTAATCTCATTTTTTTAAATAGATCATGTCATGATGGAATCATGTTTACGAAACCCATTTTTTTCATTATGTTATGATATAATTAATGATTTATGTTTTTTTGTAACAAATAAGAATGATTTAAAAATGGTATAGTTGGGGAATATATCTCCTCCAATGTATTGGGTAATGATTTATATCTCATTAGATAGATAGGGGTGGAAGATGAAATGATCTCCAATCAGTAATACATCGCTAGAACGAGGAGTTAACTTGGATTTGTAATGAAATTTGTCTTCTATTATTGTCATGGAAATGATCTTAGACTAATATGAAAATGTTTTTTGAGCTAATGTGTATTTCAAAAAATTTCATGTCTTATGTTATGAATTTTGGGATTATGTTCATTGATTCATTTGAACTTATATTATTTATCCCACGAAAGGATATCATGATTATTCATATACAGGATTAATTTTTCAATTGTTATGTTCTTATGTATTATGATTATTTTATGATTGATATATCACTTGTTTACCCTTAATAAGAATCTAAGCTCACCCTTCCCAATGATTATTATTTCTAGGTCTTGAAGAATGGTATTAAGTAACATATTTCCAAAAGGGTCTAGTTATTTAGAAAAAAGTGAGGGACAATATAGGTGTTTTATGAACCAGTTATTTTAGTTTCCTATTTTATAATGACACTAATAATATACGGTCCTTGCATGGTTTTTTAAATGAATATTATCTAATTTTTATGTAATATCTATGTATGTAATGTATGGGTAATTATAGTTGGTATTAGGGAAAAGGTATATTTTACTATTGGAATCTAGGATGAGAAAACAGTAGTAAAAACTCTAAGATTATAGGATACAATAATAAAGTCTTAGAAATGATCATGAATATCCTAGGATAAAACCTAAATTGTCCTAAATTTAAATGTTATTATTTATTATCTGGTGTTCCCATTATGATTAATGTTTTTGACACATTGCTTATTGGTTTCATGTAAGGGATGGAACCCAAAGGAACCACGTTAAGGATTTTTATGAGAGGAGATGAAATGATTGTACTCTTGAGAAACTGTATGTTTTTTGAGTTGGAATGGAAAAGCTTATAGCTATGATCACTTGAATTCCTCAATCTATGAATCATGAAAGACTTCCAAATGAGGAAATGTGAGAACAAATTTTTTTTGACACCTTCATAAGGGATTGTCCACCATATTTCATTGGGTATTCTAATACATTAGTGGATAAGAAATAGATCAGTAAAATAAAAACATATTTTTGTTTCTCCATGGTTCAGAACCTAACTTAGTCATCATAGTAGTCTATCATTTTGAATTTTAAGTTGGTAAATGGTTGAACCATATCATAAATATGAGGCAAAGTGATTGAATTGAATCCATGGAATGGGATGGGTTCAAGAACTTATTTTTCAACTAGTACATTACTCATATTATTAAAACAAAGAAGGACAAGGAGTTATTTGAAGTTAATAAAAAAATGATGAATCTATTTTTACCTACAAAGAAAAAATTAAAATACTAGCAAGGAATGCTTCTAGAATTATTATCCAACCAAAGATTAAAATTGATCAATTCTTTAGTGGAATTAAACTATCTCAAAATGGAATTTTCCATAAAGAACTTCAATAGCTAGGAGGATATCATTCGATGTTCTCTCAAGGTTGAGATAGAGATTTGAATAACCATTCATTCCATTGGGTTTGATAAGAAGAGAAAAATTCAATTCATGTTCAAATATATACACCACACTGAAAAGAATATGAGTTTTCCCTTATACTCAATGTGTGGAATGATACATGGGGGAAATTGTCTTAAAGTGACTAGAAAATGTTTTATGTGTGGGATAGAAAGTCATTCGGTAGTTGAATGTCGATGTAAAGAGATAAATATTTCTAATGATGCAAATATAGAAAAAGATACATAGAATGATCATCCTACACTTCAATTCTACAAGTGCATGGAAATGGTGCATTATGCCAACCAATTGTATAATCCATGGGTTATCGATGGTGTTTTATGATAGAAAACTCTTATGTGCAAAGAAAAGGGAAATCCACCTGTGATCACTATCATCGATGGGGAGAACAATAATAAAGTGTTTAAGGTATATTATCCATCCATTATAATGTACAAATGTTTCTTATGATTCTGGATCCACCGCCTCTTTTATTTCTAAATAATTTTCTATACATTACATCATATTTACTTTATAATAGATGTTGAGTTAGCTATGACAACTTGTAATTCCAAACAGTTACAAAAAACAGTTTATAATTTGTCTCTAATTTATGTTCTTGGGAATGTGATTCATGGAAATATTGTTATCCTTTCTTTAGTGGAAGTTGATGTGGTTATTTTTTTTGATTTCTATTCACTATATCAAGATCATATCAATTTTCAAGGAAGGTAAGTAAAAATTCATATTCTAGATCATTCAATGATCATATATTGATGCAAGGTTGAGTATGACCATCCATTAGAAGGTTCATCAACCTTATGAGTCTTGATTCCTATAAATAAAGGGTTCCTCTCTCCAATGGTTGGGGAGAAATTCACCATAAAGAATACATATATTTTATGGGAGTTCTAAGATTTCTTTATAGAATAATTTCAGGTCATCCTCCAAATCGTGAAGTTGTGTTATTTATAGAAATCATACCGGGTGTTATGCCTATTTCAAAGACACCTTATAGAATGACCCCACTTATATTGTAGCAATTCAAGAATAAACTCCATAATAATCTTGAAATAAAATTCATACACCCGAGTGCATCACCTTGGTGTACATTTGTTCTATTTGTTAATAAGATATATTAATCAATTAGACTATGCATTGACTATCATGAACATAATAAGATCACTATCAATAACTAATATCTTCATCACCACATTGATCACTTATTAGAAAAACTATGTAGAGCTCAATACAATTAAAATATCGATCTTAATTTATGATATTATCAATTAATGTTCAATAAGGAGTATATACCGAATATGGCATTCCATATATTGTATGATCACTATAAATTTATAGTTATTTACTTGGTCTTACTAATTCTCCTGCTATCTTCATGGATTTAATGAATAATGTCTTTAGTGACTATCTTGTTCAGTTTGTGGTAGTATTTATAGATCATATTCTTGTATATTTGATGATCAATAAAAAACATGAATATCAATTGATAATTGTTCTAAATACATTGATAAATGAGAAGCTTTATGTTAAAATTATAATGTCTTAATTTTTTATTTAGAATGTTTTGTTTTTGGGTCATATAATATCAAGGGAGGGGATATCTATGGATCCAGATAAAAACAAGTTATCAAATGATGGCCTAAATAGACAATATTAACTGAGATCTAAATTTTTTTGGTTTTTCTAGACATTATTGACATTTTTTCATAGATTTTTCATGACTATATTATACAGTCACCATGTTGACTCAAAAAAGAATTTAATTCATGTGGATGGAGAAATGTGAAGATAATTTCAAAGATCTAAAAAGATGTTTTTCCAATGCATATATTATCACACTACCTTGTAGGGTAGAAAGCTTAGTGATCTATAGTTATTCATCCTAAATTGGACTAGGATGCATTCTCATGAAAAATGATATGGTGGTAGCTTCTACCTCACGAAAACTGAAAATCCATGAGAAAAATCAAAAAACTCTTGATTTGGGGTCAGTTATGAAAATAATTTTATTAATGATATGGAGGAATTATCATTATGGTGAATGGTGTGATATTTATACTCCTCATAAAATTTTAATGTACATTTTCACATAAAATGAGTTGAATATGTTCCAAAGAAGATGTTTGGAGTTCATTAAAGATTATAAATTCTCGATACATTACCACACTAAGAAGGCAAACAAGGAGGAAGATTACTTGAGTAAAAAAGACCATGCTAGATTATCAATAATTAGGATAAACAAATATCCAATAATAATGGATTTGTGAGGAATGAATCTTTAAATTGTAAATGGGAAAAATATTAACTTTCTCAAATTAATGTTCAACCATCTATACATGTAAATATTATAGATATAAAGAAAAAATATGCAGTGATAGAAAAGAGGGTGATAAATGTTCATGAATTAAACCATTATTATGATAGAATAATAAGGATTATGAACTGGGTTTGTATTCCTCCCATACAATAATTAAAGGATCTATTGGATGAGGCTAAAATTTCTTCATTCTCTATTCATCATGGAAGCACAAAGATATACAAGGACCATAAAGATTATTTCTTGTGAGATGGAATGAAAAAATATGTTACTGAATATGTCTCTCTATTCTTGGTTTTTCAGCAAGTTAAGGTTGAGGGATAGAAGCATAAGGGGATGTTAAAACCACTACTTATACCAAAATAAAAATGGGTAAACATCACTATGGAATTTTTTTTTGGACTTCCCAAAAAAAATATAGGCTAAAATTCAATATGGGTTATAGTTGATCGCCTTATGATGTTAACATACTTCATTGTAATTAGAGAGGGTTTCTCCCTTGATCAGTTTTTTAAGATATATATAAAATAAGGGGTAAGATTGCATATAGTACAACTTTCCATTATATTAGATCGGGATATAAGGATGGACTTATTGTTATGGTGAATTATTCAGAAGGATTTGGATATAGATTTATGTTTCAACACTAATTATCAACCTTATATAGAGGGTTTATCTAAGATGAAAATTCTAACTCTAGAATAAATGTTAACATATTTCTATATGTATTTCAAAGTTAGTTAGTATCAACCCCTACCTGTGGTATATTTTTTTTACAAAAATAGGTTTCAATACTGTATTAATATGGATCCTTATGAATCCTTCTATTGAAAGAAGTGATTATATCAAAATTGTTGGGATGATGATGGGGAAAAACATATTAGGACAAGTTATTGTTGTTCAAGTGGCAGGAAAAGTCAGAACTATTGAAAACTCCTAAGAGAACTCAGAGTCAACAAATATGTTATGTTGAAAATCCATGAAAATTACAATAGTTCTAAGTGGGTTAAAAGGTGTTTCTAAGAACATATACCTAGAATTGATTAATGTGATTTGGATATAAGTTAAAGCTAATCCCTAGTTATATCATTCCTTTTGAAATATGAGATCATTTTGGGAAGGTATCTTATTAATTGGTGCTTCCACTGAATCTATCTCGTGTTTATGATGTGTTCTGTGTATCTCTCATGATAAAGTATATACATGATCCTTCATATGTACTAAACACATAATTCATAAAACGAGATCAAGAACCTTTTTATGAAGAACATCTTATAGAGATTCTAGATCATAACCAAAAAGTTCTTCAAAAAAATATATGTCACTTGGTTAAAATATTATGGCAGAACCACCACTTCGTGCAAGCTACATGGTAACTTCTTAATGTGATGAGTTAGATGTATCCACATCTGTTTAAATCCAAGTGATGAATTTTGATGGGGAAAATCATTTTATGGGGGCTATAATGCTACACCAAAACGATTTTTATGAAATATTTTCAGTAAATAATTTTTATTTAATATCATTCATTGCATGAAATTGTGAGTTAAAAAAACTGTGAGGAAAAATTTGTATAATGTTATCATTATAATCTAGATATTAGGTTATCAGAAATAAATATAACTAACTTATGAGAATTCATGGTAAATTCATTGGCTAACATATATTTATGAAAACTATAAATCAATTATATATTTTTATATTTGTATTAAAAAAATATGTGAATTACAATTAGTAAATAAAATTAATGAAATATATATGTAATATATTAAATGAAATATTTTTTATATTCATCCAATATATATTTTAGTCAGATGATATGAATAAACCATGTTTAATGTAAAAAAATACCTATATTTATCAAAAAAGTAAAATTTCCTCCTTTTAATGGAGAACACATTTTAAATAAAATATTTTACTCATTAATAAATATTATATAAAAAATAAACATCTTATTTTGAAATGTGGCATAAAAATATACTTTTATTTATTTTTTGGTATTTTCCCGACACATTTCATATTTTAATGAATAGTGAAAAATAATACATAGTAATTCAAAATAGCTTTTTTCATCTAAATTATGTGTCTTTTCAGAATATCCTATTAATTAGTTTTAAAGTAAAATTATATTATTTTCTTACCGTTTAATCAAATTTAGTTATTTTAATTCAATTTCACTTTGAAATTGTATATATACACATGAAAATATTTTTTGGGTTTTTACTTTTCAAAACACCCATTTTATCATTCCCACAATAGGATTAATTTTAATTTAATTATTGAAAAATATGTGTTTTAAATTATGAAAAATGGATTCCATATTTAGAATAAGTGGTTCCAATTTTTTTTAATTGGTTTGTTTTAATTTTTGAATATTATGAATAGTAACTACACTAATTTTTATTTAACATGGTTAAAAGTAAATTAGGTAATTTAGGTAAAAAAATAATATGATTAGAACAATACAATTACCTAAACACCTGAAAAAATCCTATTCAATGAGTAACCATTTACCCTTAAAACCTAAGGATCTGTATTTTCTTATTTAATGGACTCCTATCCATGCTAATGATATGATATTATTAAAATTAAGAAAACTTACATGAAAGTGACAAAATGTCACCCTCTTATTTAATAAAATTATAATAATTTAAATATAGTGATAAATATAATATAAATACAATAATAAATAGGATCTAAAAATATCAAGGAATTATCTATATCATGGGAATTTATTTAGAATTTTTAGATATTAAATAATTTCCATTAATACTAAAATAATAGTGATACAATACTTATTTTATTAATACAAATATAACATAAATGATAGAAATTTTTTAAAATAAATTTTATTTGAATTAATAAATATAATCCAAAAATTTTTTAGGTTACTATGACATATTAGGGATATATTTAATGTTTTTTATGTCATCTATCTATTTGGATTTTATTTGAATTCAATGAAATGAATAGTGTCAAAATTAACACTATTGTTATTTTCTGAAAATAATATTTTATTATGTTATTTAAAAATCCTAAATATATTTAAAAAATAAAATGTGACTATTATAAGGTCTAAATTTTAATAAAGTTTCTATTTGTGTGAAATTGGTTCCATATAAGTAAAACATATAGCCTCTTAATATTTAAAATGTTGTTACAACAATTAAAAATGAAATAGATTAATTACGGGTGAAATGAAAAGATAAATTTTAAAATAAAATATATACATATCTAAAAATTATTATATGAGAGGATTTTAAACCCCCCCCCCCCAACATTATTTTCTATATAACACAATTTTGAGTCTTTTTTAGTTAAACATAATTTATATTAATGTAATTGTTTTGGAGATTCCATAAGTGTTTCTCACGAAAATTATAAAAGGGAACCAACTACCTCACTTATTAACTTCATTCTAAACATTCAAGATTGGTAACCCCCTTCTCATTTTCCATATAAACATACTGAGTAATATTGTATAGGTTTTGGTCTTCTCTGAAGACCAACCCTAGTGCATTAAAATGTGATCTAGAGGGAGCTCTTCAAAGAAGAGGTAATATCCTCTATCAATTATTTCAAACATATTTATTATTATAATTCCTCTCTATGAGTCATTTCATTAAAAAGTGACAAATGATGTATCGATTTTATAATAATATGATATTATTATTATTATGTAACAACCACATTACACATTCTATTTATCCTACAAAAAAATAATAATCTTGTGTGTATATGTACGACTTACCATCTCCACGTCTGTAATCTATTTTTCACCACCACCATATTTGGATCAGTATAATGAAAGAAATAATAAATATAAGTGATTATTTAACATTTTATGCATTATGGAGCAAATAATATACCGTCTAGCTCCATATCATTTCACAATTATGGGAAGGATATTGTCTTTCATGAGTATGTACGGCCTACCATATCCACAATGAAATGCAATTATTCAACATGATATCAAATAAAAGTTGATTATATAAATGTATAGAATGAATAAATATGGTATATATTATATTAATAATTTTTTAATGATATAACTATGACCTAATAAGGAGAAACTTGACTTATTCGAAAAACATGTATAAGAAAATGAATCCATTTATACCTGAATGATAAGTAATAATTACATGTTTCTAACAAACAGGTGATAATATATTCATATATGAGGTCCTAAAAATGACTATTATTCTGGTATAATTCAGTGAAATTACTTAAATCATTATACATGAGTTTTAAATACATATAATTGATATTGGACCCAAGATAATATATCATTTCTCAATCTCATTTTTATCTGATATTGTCGATATGTATGTATTCACTAGGGTATATTTATCATCCATGTGAATGTTTTATACATAATTATTATGAAAAATTCTACATACTATTCTTCTATTGTTTTATTTCAATTTTACACATTGGAAATATTTTATAAAATGGTCTGAAAGGAATCATTTGTCTTTTTCAATAAGAGTTACATTTTGATTTTTTGAAAAATTTATGATAATAATGTTTTAGTTTAACTTATAGGAAATGAATGGATTTTAATTTTTTCATACACCTTATTTTAATGAACATTCCATTATTATATTTCATGTTTCTTTTCAGATAAATTATTTTATTTTAAGTGTATGGAATTTTGGTAAAAGAAAATTCTTATGAATTAGAAAGATAATTTTCCTCAAGAATTAATTTCAAGTGTTCTATCAAAATAATTTTCCATCTAAGTTCACATTCTTTAATATGATTAAATTTTAAGTTTACAATATTTATTATTCATATGGATCGATTTTTTATGGTATTATATTTATGAAATTATTTTGTTTTACCAGAATTATGTTGTGATAGAATTTTGTTTAAGAAAACCATTTTATTCCTTGGGTTATGCAATGATGAATGATTTATATTTTTGTGGGATACATAATACTGATTTCATTATCATATGGGTGGGACCCATATCTCCTTCCAAATAATTGTGCAAATATTTATATCTCATGATACAGACATTGAATGAATAGGAAATGATCTTTGTTCATTAATACATGGCTAGAATGAGGTACGAACTCGGTTCAGTAATAGACCTTGTCTGATATGATGGTCTTGGAAATGATCCTTGACTAATATGAAATTATTTTCTATGTTTTTGTGTATGAAAAAACATTTCATGTATTATGTTAAGAAATTTGGGATTATTTTCATTGATTCTTATAAAATTTTATGGTTTATCCAATGACATTATATCATGATCTTTCATATATAGGATAAGATTTACAAATTTTATATTCTTATGTAAGATGATTATGATATGAATGAAATCTTCCTTATTTACCCTTACTGATCTTCTAAGATCACCCTTTATAATATTTTTAAAAAAGTCATGAATAATTGTCTTTAGTAAGATATGTCAAAAAGGGATTTACTTATAAAACAATAAGCGGTAGACAATTTTGATGACTTATAAACCATTTGTTTATGTTTTTGAGTTTGAAAAGACACTGATCCTTTACGGTCTTGGGGTAGTTTTGTTAATTAATATTCTATAATTTTTAGGTAATGTCTATTTATATAAATTATAGACCGTTATAGGTTATTGGTTTAAATAATGGTTTGTTGGATCTTCATCCTTTTAATATTTGATCTAGGTTTTGATTCATGACCTCTTTCTTTATCACGATCTTGATTGTTATGATTCTATTGTGGATTTCTTTTAGTGAGCATTCAAAATCAATTTTGAGGTTGGTGGCCTAAATTTCAATTCACATTGTCTTGATTTAATCATGTTCTTGTAGTTCTGAATTTTCAATTTCAATGTTTGGGAAATTCAATTATAGAATTAATTAAATAATTTAATTTCCTTGTGATAAGGAATTTTGTTAAAATTGGAGAAATAGAAATTAGTGGGATTGGATTAATTAATTGGTTATTTAATTAATGAAATACTATGATTGGGTAACTTATGGGATATTGAGATCATGTAATTGGTCAATTAATATGATTATGGATTAATTGACAATGATTATTATTAGATGGTTAGCTTAACCTTATTGGGTTAATGGGATATATGGGAAAATGATGTAATATTTTTCAATAGTGAATTATTAATATTATTAAAGGTGATTAAATTGAATTAAAATGTTTGTTATAAAAATTTATAATGGTATACCATGAGGTGTAATGTTGATAAAAAATGGTTGATTTTGATTACCCATGAATGATTTGATATATGTGATATTTTTTTATTAACTGATATATAAGTGTGGTACATACACTAATTCTCAAAATACCCATTTGGGACTGACCAAAAAACAGGGCATGAGACTGGTAAAAATGCTTCAAATAATCATGGGGTGATAGATATGGTGTTCTAGTCACAATATGATGGAAATAGACTATAGTTTTAAATGAACATAAAATGAAATGAATTGAAATGATGATTCATAAGCATGGTATTATGATTTGTGGTATCCCTTGGGGATATTTTAGAATCCGAGATGAGATAAAGAATGAATTGATAGTTTGGGTGTCACTGTGAACCCACTGATTTCTGTTGTTAATTAATGAATAATTGAAAATATTATAACTCTTTACTTATTCATTATACAATATTCTCTATAAAGTTTCATTAAATTTTATTGAATAGATACTATTTTATACACCATTTTTTATGACCTATATTTTTTTAATCACACCATACTCGGGATACCTAATTGATACTCAAATAAACATCAATTTTGCAGTACAATATAAGGGAAAGAGACCTATATTAGATGGATTAGTTGGGATGGAGCATGGATGAGGGAACCAAACATGGTTTCAAGAACCTATTTGAGTAGTAAGTGCATTTTATATATTTTTTAATTTCACATTAGACACTTGAAGGTTATTATGGAATTTATTATGTTTATTTTTGTTTTGGATATTGTATCCTCATTTTGGTCAGTATGTGATATTGGTCTGTCTTAGTTATGATATTCATTTTGGTTATTCAGTTGGATATTGTTTATATATTTCAATTACTGTGATAATTTGATAAAGAGGTTATAGTATCCCCATGATTGATAGTATACCCTTACTACTAAAATATTGCCTCTCAAATATTGGAGGGTGCACCAGAGGTCATGTGGCCAACCGGCTCAGGGCACCGATGTGTGGCAGCTAGGTCAGCATGTCATAAGGTAGTATTTAAAAGTTTTTTACTATGTTTCAATGGTATATATTATAATTTAATTATAGTGAGCGTGGTTAATGTATCATTATTGCGAGTAGATAAACAATGCTTGAGGTTAAAATCCACGTACCAAGGGTGAATTGATTTTATTGATGTGTGTTGTAACAATTTGATGTTATTTCACCTTGACTGATGCACATTTTTTTTTTCTATTTTTGATTTAAGATATTTTTTGACATTTGACTAATGGCCTAGTATTCCATGAGTGTTTAGTATGAATTCATCATTCTAGGATCTCTAGATTTATTGTGACGTGCATCATTTTTAGGCACACATGGGAAAAGTCGGTTTTAGGATGAGTTGATTATATAAAAGTGAATTTATTTTATTATATTTTTTTAATTGAAAAAAGTACATAATATGTATTTGAAAACCTATGAAATGATGAAATATGTGGAAATGGGTTTCTAATGATAAATGTGATTAATAAAAATGTTTTTTCCATTTTTATCCTAGACCTGGATGAATAATGGTTATGGGTAGTGATAATGCCTCTTTTTTGACCATGTGGTGGGGTTTGGGGGAAACATTATTGTAGATTATTTAGAATCCCACCTATGTTGTCCTGTTACTAATATAGAATTTTTTTATTGATTTATTTTTATAATTTTATAGATTCCTCCATGATGATTTATTTTGATAGGTTAATAGGAGGTTATGGAAGGAGATGATCCACCACCAGTGGATCCTGAGGCACCAATATTGCTGGTTAAGGAAGTTAGAGAGTAGTTCCCTGAAATAATTCACTGGTTCATGGATTTTATGGAGATATACCAAGGAAGTGTTGTGAAGAGAATATCAGACCTGGAATAGGGTTTTAAGTTGTAACACCCTCTGATGGTTTCTATAGAGTGTAGAACTAAGGAAGTGGAGTTATGGATTGATTCTATCCATATGATACATGAAAACTTGTATAATCTTATTTATAAGAGAGCCATGTTAGATACATAAATTTTATGTGGTCTTGAAAATCATTTATAGGATATGAAGACTCTATCAGTAAATGAAGTCAATGTGGAGATGGACTTTTAGTGGATATTAGTAAATCAATTTTACTCTGTGATGCTCAAGCACGAGAGAGAATCTGAGTATATGAGGATGACTAAAGGGAGTATGTTTGTGATGTAATATGATGGTTTTATTATAGATTTTCAGTTCACTATTCTAGATTTTTTTGTGGATCTATATTATTAAAAAATCACTTTTAGGATAGGCTTAAATATGATATTTTGTCCTAGGAAAATATCTTTAGGTAGAGAAAGTATTCCTAATTAATGAATTAGGCACTCATTATCAAGGGGATCCTGAAGAAGGATTCTGGAGTATGATAGATGGTTTCTGGTGAATTTTACAAATCTAATACTTCTAATAGCATGAGTTTTAATTAGGATAATGTTGATCAATGTAGTGAGAATTAGAGTGTAAAGGGGGAAGGATCACTTAAATAGGATCTTACTTGAGTGATATGTCACCAGTGTTATAGGTCTGGTCACATTCATAGAATGTGCCCTAGACCACTAGAAGATTGAAAAGCTACTGCTGGATGGGTAATCTACATTGGTTTTGAAAGAAACCATGGAATATGGGTAACGATGTAGGACCTTGGTAGATTCATAGTTTTGGGAGGTGTTCTTCAACCCCATATCCTCATGGAGTCAGAGTTCAACTAGCCATTGTGGTTGATGATGTGGAAGAGGTGATTTTTGGAATGTAAACCCATATCATCAGTGTGGTGAAACCTAGGGGACTCAATCTCCATCATAGAAAAAATCAGAAATATTCTTTCATGTAGTTCGTCTTACACTTGTGGATAGTGATTCTAGACCATCGACTATTATAGGTACTATTCTTGGAGATTCTATGAAATATTGTTCCAGATTTGAAAAAGTTCCTCTCATTCTTTCATATCTGCACTAATTTTGAATTTTTTAATCCCGGTAGTGGAGTTCAGGATTCAGGTTTGGACTATAGATACACATTTTTTAGTATGGTTGAGGGACATCTATTTGTGAAAAGGGTTTTTTTTTGGCGTCAAAATATATGTGGGGGGGGAAATACGCAAAGGACAAAATAGTTTCAAAAGGGGATGCTTCATGAATCACATTCCCAATTTTCTTTTGCACTAGGGATGGTTCCAAGATGAGGCCTCCTTGGAACCTGCTATAGAGGAAGGAGATGATTAAATATTTGGTTATTAAAAAATTGACAAAAGTATTTGTGATGTGGAGGGAAGACGGTCACCTCTGCGTTTCATTTGAAATTGACGGAAGCCTTTGTGACCCCCATGAAGGGAATAAACTAAGCCTCTGCACTGTAGAGGGGATGACAGTTATCTTTTTGGTTACAATGAACATAACGCATTCCAACGTCGTTGGAAAAGCACATGTGTCTATTCAACTCTCCATCAGATCTTCATGACTCTCTAATGGCTATAAATACCCTTCGACCCGCAATCCAAAAAGATCGACACCATGGACTTTCTCCTTCCATGATCTCAAGTCACATTTCATCCTATGCACTAAAAACCATCATAAAAATGATTCTTTTGAGGTACATGAGCATTGTGAAATACCTTTCCCTTCACTCATGTTTACCCCCACTTCAAATTTGGATGCCATTTGTGAAGAAAACGAGCCATCTCCATGGAAGGGGAACCTCCTAGGTAGTCAGGACATCATGAAGAACCAATGATTCATGAATCACCCTCAAAAAACATATGTACTCAATGTTGAGGCTGGGATGCTATGCTTTAAAAAGTAATCCTATTTGCAAAGTCATATCCTCTATGAACCATTGTTCTATACAAATCCATGTGCTCTGTGATATCAAGTGTTTTATGTGCCCTTATTCTTTGTGAGCCCATGAACTCTATGAATCCCTATGATTTGTGAAGCCCTATACCTTTCAAAACATTTAGTATTGTGAGGACCCTTTCTATGAAGCATTTTTATTAACAAAACTTTTCCTATGGAGCCTTCTTGGATTGTACGAAGTGATTTCAAGGTCCCTTTGGTAAAGCTTAATGTTTCATTACTTTGACTCATTTCTATTCACATAGGCATGCTAACAGATATTGCTTCTTCCCATATCCACAATAATGTGATCCCTTCAATGGATCACACAAAAAACTTGTCTCTACATAGAATTGATGGTTCCTTCCATTCATGAATAGTTAATGTGCACTGGTTATATAAATCTGAGGGGTGAAGAGTGAATCTCCATTGTCCAAGCTGTAGTACATCAAACTGCAAAGCATCATCGTCCCCCATACACAAAGCTAAACTGTAGCCTATCCTCATGTGATGTACACAAGGTGCCCCTCCTAAGACAATCTCAATGCCCACTCATCTCTATGTTAGTGAGATCAACCTCATATTTAATTAGATCCTCCTTCCATGGAACAAAATCTTCCCATGGGTAAGGGAAACTATCATTGTGTAAGACCCTATCCATTCTTGCATGAGGTAGAACCCTTTCACCCCCTCAACTCTTCTGAGCGCAAATACCATAGGGGAGATAGGCAAAATGGAGTCTCAATACCACATCCCCCTCCCTTTGTGCTTTATATCCATCAGGCCTCCATCATGGAGTATGTCCCAATCTAAATCTCCTTAAACTTATAACCACACATAAACCCTGCTCCATTCCTTGTGGACGCACCTTTCACAACGTAATAAGTAGGTCCTTGTTGCCTATTTTTTCTCACACCGAGCACAACTCACGTGGGCATAGTTTAAGAATCGACCATGAAAACCCTTTTTGTGACTCATTAGTGAGTAATACCAACCCCCATATATCCAAACTATATGGAAGTTGATCTTTTACCATGCTAAGAAATGTACGTCAGAATCCTCCCTGAAGTTCAAGCCCATCACTCATCGGTCCCGAACCCTTTAAATCCATTCATCCTTACCCCACATGATGTTAAACTATATCCCCCTTTTCATCTATAATGACATTAAAATATATGCTTATGAACCACTTGGTATTTTATCCCTTTATCATAGACAGGTTTGTAGGAAGCCTCCCTGATGATCAACCCCAAACAATGGTAAAAATTGGTGTCCCATTTGTTGGGACCCACATCCATGGTTCGTCCCATAGTGGCATTAGACCAGCTCTGGGGAAGCTAACTAGGCATAAGCCCCACACTCAATTCACAGTCCTCCAAATAAGAGTGCCCCACTATCGATGGACTTCTAACCATGCATAATCCCCAACATGCCCATTGGTTTCTGTACTTTTTGTACTGACCAATTTTATGCGCTATCCCGAACTATGTGAACATTGATTCCTTGAAATAATGATTTTTAGGAATCATCCATAAGGTTCAAGACCATCAAACATGTCTAATACTAGTCTCTCCATTGAACATTTATGTTTGGGGAAGGTTATTCCCCAACCTGAAGGTTTTACTTCCATCAGGTCTCATCAATGAATCCATTCTCACAAGCCACTCCCTCAAGTGTCCCATCACCCCACTGAACAACATATACTTTAGTTCCCATCCATGCAAATATGTTGGAATCCTCCTTGAAGTTCAATCCCTACATTACTATCATCTTCATGTAGGTTTCATCTCATTTATCTCATTCATGCAATCAAATAATCCATCAGTCATCCGAGTTTCACATGGGCCTCCATATCCCAATAAAATTATACCTTCCACTTAGGCAGCTGACCATGCATAAGCCCCGCACAATCCATAACCATCCAAACAAGAGTGTCCCTATTGTTATGGGACAATATCCTTACACAAGCCCCCACATTTCTTCAGTTCATTTTCCCACATGTACAACCTCGATTCATCACTCATTTGAACTTCATGGGTTTTGATCCCTTTCATCTAAACATGGTACATATGAGGCCTCCACGAGTCTTAATATCATCCAATGGTAAACAATGGTGTCTGCTTAGAAGGGAACAAATAATCCTCAAATGTTTCCTCATCATATTTTTTGATCCACCCATCCAGTAAACCCCTTATGTTCTCCCACCTAGGGATATTCCCATATGATCCACTCCCATCGGTGTTTTGATCAGTCCAAGCCATCTCTTCTAGACTTTAAACATGTAGAATACAACGTGTTAGACATAGGAAGCTATGAAAACCCTCAGGGAAATGCCTAGGGAATATATTACCCCACCCACAATGTGGTATGCCTCCGTTTTCCACACCCTTGATAAGCCCAACAATAAGCGAATAAAATCAATATGTACTAGTGTTTCAGCTTCAATACATGGAAGAGATATCCAACGTGACTAATACTCACACAAAAGGTTAGTACCCTAAATTGAGCCCTTAGAATGTACTGATAGAGGAAGCGTAATCAACTGGTGTCTGTATTGATGTGGAACTGAAAAGTGTTTCACGAACAACATCTAAATCTATGTGGGAGACCCAGACTGGGAAATGAATTTCGATGAGGAATTCACAGAAGGGGCGATAGAAATCCCATCATCCCATATAGTTCAATGATTAAATGTCCCCGAATTAGCAAAGGATGATGCCTGTCTTTGGAAAGTGAGAATGTGGGGTGATAACCAGTGCACCCCCACAAATGGATGTGTGCCCCAAAGAAAGATTCAGAAAGTGAAATGGTGAACTTGATGTGAATATTATCCTCAATATAAGTATTTTTGGCATTTGAGACATCAATAGATAATCATGTCATCAGATCCAGCTATCCCATACCAGGTCCCACCATGAAAATATTAGTCCTAGAATGAAGCTTACCTATGTTTGGGGAAGTTGAGAATTGGACATCCCGGTCTGTGATGTTGTCAATGTGTATATTTCACTCTAGGCATTGAAGATTAGACGTCCCAAGGAATAAGGCATTGGTTTCCTATTTTCTGTACTGAACGATGAATTCTCCAGATTTGTAGAACAAATGATCAAGCTATAGGAAATAGATCATCTCCCTACCATGCACGCAGGGGTAGGGGTGAATGAATGAGACAATTCCACACAGATTCATCTCCTCTAGGATGGATCATATGCCTATAGATATGAGGCACCCACACCCCCTCTCACCCTCTGAATTTATTCATTGGATGGTGATTGAGACTCTAGTTCTCTAATTTGTATGAGGAGGGGTCATCCTGACGAGGAACATGGCCTACCAAGAAATGGAGGTCTCCATGCCCCTTTAGCTCCACCAACCCCAATGGTCATGCATGGAGCCACTCTTCCCCCACATCGAACTCCAATAGCATTGGGATCCTATCCCTGGCGATCTCATATGGCTCAATAACTTATGATGATGATTTAAGGGATGTTCGAGTCCACCTGGCTAGGACATCAGCTAGGGATCTGCCAAGGAGGGCTCCCACCTAGTCGCATCAGCATATCCAGCCAGTCCTACGAACTAAAGAGACAACAGTCCATTCCCAATCATTACAGACTCTAGGTTAGCTGACCCGACATCAACACTATGTGTGAACTATGGAGTATGCTTTCCATGGGTCACCATCATCCTTGGCTTCAATGGCCCATGCCACCACCAACACAGGCTATGAACCCACTATCATCATGGGGGAGGGGATCCTCCCAAGTAAAGGGCAGGGAAATTTCTGAGAATGGACAATGTTGAATCACTAGCCACTATGTGAGGAGGTTGAACCACCTCTCCCAGTTGTTGGGGCATGTAGCAGCCATCATAGGCTGACCCAAAATGATGAAATCTAGTATAGAACTCATACCTATACAAGTATCAAACAGTGGATAGGTCCTCCTCACTCATCAATTCTATATGGAGGTCCTCCTCATGCCACCACCATCAACTCTGGCGGAGGCCTTCCCTGCTTCATCAATACTCAAGTCGGAGGATCCCCCCCCCCCCCCCCGTGCTCCTGGTCTTTGGTATGGGGATTTCCCATGCCTACTAGTTTATCAATGAAATAGTATTCCTTTCCCAATCACCTTATAGTTTTTGGGCTCTCCCCATGTTGTCGTAAATTTTGGTGGAGGTCCCCCTCCCACCCCCGTCATGCCAACAATCACCAAAATGAAGGCCCTTATTACACCCTAACAATGGGAATGAATTCCCTTCCCCTATCTATTATAAACTATATTATGTTCATCTTCATACCACTTCTATCAGGGATGAGTGATGTGAAGTCCTTTCCCTCTTTACAGATGACCACTATGGAGGTCTTCCCCTTGTGTTTACTAGATCCAGCAGAGTCCCTCCCCACTCCAGCACTATCAAACAAGAATTTACACCCCATGTTACCTTTGAAATTTTTTCATTGTTCCATACGCACCCTAGATCAACGGAGTAGAGGTACTCCCCATGTCATTCATGGTCAATATGAAGACCCTCCTCATACCCCATCCAGTGCGGGTAGAGGTCCTCCCCACTCAAGCACCCATATTCACGGAGGACCTCCCCCATGTTAATGACTTACCATGTCTTGGAGAACTATCATGGGCTCGGAGGGCGGGTCACCACAACAAAACAAAGAATTCAGGGAAGTTATAAACTTCGATTAAAAACATATACTTTTCATATTTTGAGGCAGAGTGCAATTCAGGGATGGAACCCTCACCCCAATCTTTGGTGTCTGGGGTTAGGTTAGGAACAATTCATATAATCATTATCCTTTCCTATGGTGAGGTCCAATGGATCCATTCATCCCTATGAAGATACATGTATGAAGAGGAAGATTTAGACCCTTTTTAAGGATTTGATATGAAATCATCCCAATGATCAAAAATATCATTATCTAATTCAACTTGAGATCATGGAGAGTTGTTCTGAGGACCCACAGAGGATGTCCAATAGCATAAATCACTACTAACGACCATAACCCCAGTCTGGGAAGTAGTGGTCATTATTCCCTCTTATATGTATGCGGTGGTAAAATAAGTGCATTCCCCGGAAGATAGACCAAGATGTTTCTGCTTTTCAGCTCGTGCATTGTACTCTCCACTAGCCAGTCTACTATCACAATGCTCTGCTTTAGTGTTGTTACTAGTCCCTCAACTTCTCCAAGTAGATGAATTCAGTGACCAAGTTTTGGATCTCGAGTCTGAGCCAAGGATACTATGGGACATACATGGAGTGGACCAGTTCCCAATGATGTTCTCACCCATTACAGCAAAAAGGTTTCAGTATTTATAAATCTCTCACCTTGGGGGAGGTCATGTGATTTCGAAAAACTCACAGGGAAACACACTACAATCTCCATCATCGATGGTTATCTTACCCCAATATCTAGGACCAGTTTGAAAACATCATTCATCAATGTTGTATTGTCATCCTGGATGCACTCTATATGGATCATCGCCCGAAGTTTCCACGTCATAATCAGACCCTCCAGCAATGATGCATATAAATTATTACAGTACTACTCATAATTATTCAGGAGACTTACCCCATCTCTAGATCTATTGTTGGGGGAAGTACGTTTGCCTTAATTTCCATCCTATTCAATGCCATCCCAGAATGCGAGGTGAAATTGAGGATATGCCACCGAATACAGTCACAGTTAACATTGAAAACCTATCTGTAGAATAGACCATGGTAGTAATCATTGAAGAGAAATTAACCATCGGGGAAGTTTCACACTTTTTTGATACTTTGGGAATGGTTACTCATAGTCAAATAAACCTACTTGTCCTTCCTGCACCTTCTCAGTCATTGTCCTTCTTTCGGGACGCCAAATAAGGGTAAAGAAGACACTGTGATGGTCAAACCTCCTAACCCATCTGGCTCAGTACAAAAGATGGAATATGACCCCGAAAAGGATCTGTTACAACAACATTTCACATAAAATTAAAATATAGGTGATGAAATTCTCACTAAATGTTATCCGGAATAGGGAAAAGATTATGGTAATCCTCTATCAGGGCAATTGGGGTAGAAGCAGCCCCCCCCCCCCCAGCGAGTTGCCTCCTGGTGACCTTGACCATCCTACCCATATAAGCAGAGTATATTCCAAGGTTAATGGAAAGAGGGAATGATATGAATCACCCAATCCACACATTTTTTTTGATAACCCTCGTCGGGACCCAAATGAAGTTCCCCCAGCTTATCAACATGTCATTCCCCCAGCAATATAACAAATCATCCCACCATTCACTCTAGGATCCAATAGGCCTGTTTATCATATTGAAGAACCTACCAATGCACTGATTGTCAAATTTCCACATCAAGACAGAAATTACCAACAAGATGATCTAATGTAGGCTCTCATTACCCGCCTCAATGCCCTAGAAACTCGACAGGTGGAAAGCACGATAGATAGAAATCCATATCAGTCAGGGGTCGTTGATATGCCAGTGCCCCCGAGTTTTGTAAATCCTACCTCATCTTCTTTTAATAGAATTGCCGACCAACTAAAACATTTGGACCATTTTATTTCACAATGTGGACCCATGTTGGGAACTCCATCATAGTAGGAGGCCACCACACTCCGATGTTTTTTGGAAACATTGGACGACCCCATGATGTTCCAGTACAACTAATTACCCATTGAGTCATTAGCTAATTGGGAGGTCCTTAATAGGAATTTTCTCTACTAGTTTTGTTCCACCACCTAGAATACAATCATTGATAAGCTCTTCAAGTGCAAGAAGTGGCCTTACGAGCGCGTATCCTTCTTTTACTCCAGGTGGAAGGGCTCACATATTCCATAGATATTCTATTAACCTAGGACCAACTACTGACGATGTGAATAGGGAATGTGAAGACCAAACTGTTCCCCTATCTCCTCACCCATAACTACTTTGGGGGATTTGGGATTTCTCTAACAAAGCCCACCATCTAGAGTAATACTTACAGTAAGCTATGCAGGCATGCACATTGCAACCTTGGCTCCCCACATGAAGAACTTCTAAGGCTAAGATATCTGTGGTATCACAAATAGAGGCCCTTGGGTAGCTGTAATTGTTACTAGAATAGCCACTTACATAGATTCATTGAGGCCCACCACATAAGACACAACCTCTGGCTCAACTGCACCTGCATCAAAATCAGAAGGTGCCCCCACGTAATGTACCACTACCACCTAGAAAGAATAATCAGGTTCCATATCCTTGATAGGATCTTATATCCTGTCATAAATACTGGGCTCCCAAAGATCCCTTACCAGATTGGAGAATCTGGACCAAATAATTTAATAAGGCTCTGGTCCTCGGTTATTTCTGAATCACTTTAGACTAGGGAATAATACGATTGTCGAGGTGCATGAATCCTTAAGAGGAAGAACTCATTGATCGTCCCTACTACAACCCCTATCATCGGTTCCTTCATCACACCATTAAAAAGTTCTATGTGTTTAAACACTAGATTCATGACCAGTTTGATAGCAATATAGCCAGGTTAGGTCTAACTCTGAAACATGTAGCATGTGGGTTCATAGAGCCTGAAAGGGACACCGACAACAAAGGAGAATGGAAATAGGTTTCTTACCATGGGTCTCAAAAATATGAAGACTGGATGGCTCATAGGGAGGTCTCCCTTTCCCCTGGTATTATCCATGCATGTTTGAATCAACCCTATCCTTCAGAAGACACCACATTAACAGCAAACACTACTTCTACATCGATATATCGTCATTTTTCATCCCCGAAGGGGAAGCATCAATGGCACAAGGGAATGTAACTTCCCCCACTGATGGAATCGACATCCTATACTCTAGGTGATTTCATGTCCCATGAGATGGTGATTTCTGTTAGAATCTTCCTATAGATGGATTATTCTTCATGTGGTGAACTATGGTGCACTTTGGTCAATATCATGGAGCTGGTGAACCCCTAAATGGTTCCTGATGACGAAGTGTGAAATATAGATCCTCCCAACTTTCCAAAAATATGCTAACATCAACAAATCAGAGGTCGTGTGAATCATTGTAATGCATTGGTCAGTGCTTCTGGTCAATAATTTTATGCCACCATGCTAGGAAGCAAGACTAGCACATAGCTCAGCACATGCATCCTTCTCATCTGGTTTCATCAGAGCTGCCTGCATCATTGTATGTACTACATGACAAAGATGATTCACCACTATCATGATATGATCATCCACGTTCTATTTTGGATCGACCTCCTTCATCTGACCCTCAAATAGTAGTCATCCATGCGGTTTGACTAATGAGAAATGGGAAATCCTAGAACTTGTCAGAATACACAGGTTCAACCTACACGAACCATCATACCTAATTCCACAGAGTGACATCTTTTATACAGAAGTTCATGCCTAGCATAGAAGTAAAATATTATCAATAATCATTCCACTATTCATGAAAATCTCTCTATCCTCCTTGATCTTCGCATGTATACTGATATGAATGAATCCCTTGTTGTGGCTTTAAGAAGCCCCCTTTAGTTTGAGATGGTGGTAGTATCCATGGAATCATTTCATTATGAGACATTCAAGAATATAGAATGTTTGGCCATCATCTCTTTGTCAAGAAAAGATTAAGGATCTCTTATATAGGGGCACATTTCCCCACTATACATCACTATCCATTTCAACAGCATGGAGGTTCACCATTGTCTTGTCGAAAAAGGCTATGGGATAAACACTATCCTGACCTAGAAACTTCAAAATATGGGACTATTTAGGGAAGATATGAGTCCCTTTAACCTGAAAATTCAAGGTTATGACATGAAGAAGCAGACACCAGTTGGCATGATTCTTCTAAAGACCTAGTTTGGTGGCCTCATTTCTAGCACTGAAATCATGGTTTTTTCACCAGACACTACATATGATGTATTAATGGGATGAACATGGATTCACCTGCATGTCGAAGTCCCTTTCTCATATCATTAATTCTTTAAATACTCCCTTTATGTTAAAGTAGGTGTACTCTAATATGATGTGTATCCCTTCACTATTTTTGGAGCCCACTACGTGGATAAAGACTATTATTGGATCAAGGAAAAGAATATTTTGGCTAACAAAGTTGATCATGATACAACTAAAACCAACCCGTGGATTTACCTGGATGATGCCTGTGTTTTCATGATTCACGGATTCGAGGCCACAACCCAAGACATGGGGAAATTCTTTGTTGTCTCCGGAATGAAAGGGAAGTGTGTTCCGAAATTCAAGGAACACTGGAAGATAACATATTATTCATACAAAAATCACACTTATCTGATCCCAGACCCCCTAATTCAATAAGGTATCGAGATGTCCACCCTATGGCAACAACAATATGTCATTCTTTCTTATTTCTTCTGACTGGGATAAAATGACTCAAGTTGATGCGCCACTATTGCTTTGATATCATCAAATGTGGCCCCTTGTATCAAATACTAGATATGATTAGGTTGAAGACTATTGTCACTATGGTTTTAGTAGTGCAGGAGCCCCTCGATGATGTGTCCATCCCTGCTCAGGCTGGCGCTAGTGTCCCATAAGGTTCTGTCAAATTAGAAGATTTGCCTATAACCAATGATCCTATCATTGTTGATGACAAATAGGATTTGGAAGATTCCCCTCCCACATTTGAAGAGGGTGTCTCCACTACAGTCAATAAATTGGTAAAGGTGAACCTCAGAACTGAGACAGATCTAAAACCGATACTGATAAATGCTGCTATGCATGTTGAAGAGAAACAATGATATGTGGAATTTTGAAAGTAGCATTATGATTCATTAAATTTGAGTTATGACGATATGTTAGGTCTATATCCTCAAGTTTTCATCCGTCTTCTTGGTATTCCATCAAATCATCGTGGGTTCAAACAGACTCCCAGAAATATGCACCCCTCTAACAGTGTCATGTTCGAGGCTGATGTTGATAAGATCATAAAGACAACTTCATCAAGGAAGTCCAATACCCTAGATGGTTATCTAAAATTGTACCCAATATAAAGAATAATGGATAGATCAGAGTCTTCATCGACTTCTAGAATCTCAACTGTCACTATCTGAAAGATGAATTTCCACTACCTATGATAGAACTATTGATTGATGCCATTGTTGGGTTCCAAGATCTCACCTTCATGGATGAGTATTCTTGATATAATTAAATCAGAATGGCCCCTGAGGATGAATATTCTACCACATTCACGGAAAAACAAAGTACTTTCTATATCCAAGTAATTTACTTCGGTCTAAATAATGTAGGTGCCGCCTGTCAACATGCCTTGCACTGCATATTCAAGACGATCCTCGAAAAATTGGTGGAATTCTACATGGACGAACTTGTGGTAATATCTCACCATCATTAGGACCATCTCATAGATCTTGAGAAAGTTTTCAACTTCTTCTGTTCCCACTATTTTATGATAAACTCCTTGAAGTGTTCCTTCGAGTACAACTTTGGAAAGTTTCATAGATTCATTATTAGATATTGAGGCAATGAGGTCATCCTAGAAATGATCATGGCCATAATTGAGACGTATCCTCTGAGAAACAATTAGGATTTCCAAGGCTTCCAAGACCACTTAGCCTACATACGCTAATTCATTCCAAATCTGGATGGAATGTGTGATCCCTTTTCCCGGGTCATGAAGAAAGGTGTTGATTGTCAGTGGAATTAGGAGTGTCAGAATGCTTTTGAGGAAATCAATAAGTAACTACTATAGAATTCAGTTTTGATGTGACCCATTTACAAAAATTTTCTGGTCATCTATGTTACTGATCTGGAAGAGTCTCTTGGTGACTTTGTCACCCAGAAGAACAAAGAGAGAATAGTGTCCAATTTATACTATCTGAGCCACATTCTCCTTGATAATGAGACCAAATATTCCTCTACAGTGAAGATATGACTTTCACTGGTATTTGCAATATAGAAATTGCGACATTACTTTCAGCCCCATGAGATACAACTTTTGCCTTGAATGTATCCTCTAAATTACATTCTAAACTACCCCATATTGATAGGTCATCTAGTTCAGTGGGTAGTGATCCTTCAATAGTTTGAAATATTGTTTTTCCCGCATAAGGCTATCAAGGGATAGGCACTGACATATTTTCTTACTTCCCATCTATCTCCCACAAAGTAGTCTCTATATCATGGCATTCCATATGAGGAAAACTTCTGAGTGGATCAAGCCGGTCTGTGTTGGAAAATTCACTTTGATGGAACTTCCCAAATCTCTACCGGTAGGAGACTCGAGGATCCCATTCTCAACAGAGTAGGTCTGAGTATCTTCTTCATTAATCCTACACAAACTATCATGTCATAATTGTTCTTGTTGTCAAAAGGATTTACCAACAACAAGTTAGAGTACTAGGATATGATCACTGATCTCAAGCTGGTCCAATAGAATAATGTTTCCCACCTGTAGGTGAAATGGAATCCGAACTATTCATTAAGAATATCAACGTTGACTATATTTTCATGTATCCAGAGATCATACCAGAGTTAAAGCATACACACCAGCTAATGGGATGGTTACCTTTTCTGTAGAAGTTACACATGTCCCTTATTCACAGAATAGTCAAGAAGATTCCCTGACCAGCCTTTTCGCATCTCTTGAAGAGCCTAACCATGAATATTGAATTATCCATGTGGCACATCGAAGAGTCATCAACCTCTTCACTTTGTATGATGGTGATAACCAAAAAGTAAGCCACCATACCACTGATACCTCCACATCACGATCTAATGGAATCCATTCTAGGTTTTTGGATGGGACCCTTGACTAGACAGCTCCATTTTCAAGTATCTCCATCATAGTAATCTCCGGAGAAACCGGACCGAACATGAGCGAGTCCATCGGTGTGCAGTGCAGTTCACCTTAAAGAGTGGTACCGGTCTTGAGTAGATCCTCTATAGACATGGGTTTAAGGGTATTCTCCTCCATTTCATTCAAAGAGGTAATATTTTTAAGGTCATGCAAGATGTTCTTGCCGGTTCATGCGAGGATTATCATATAGAGCCTAAAATATCTCATCATATCCAATGATTAGGGTATTTTTGGACCACCATTATTATTGAATGTATCGAGTTTTCCAAGAGGTTCCATGATTACCAAACCCATGAGAATTTTGTTCATCATCCTCCAAAACCTTTCCACACTACCATGTTCTCTTGGCCCTTTGCGGTCTATGGTCTTGATGTCCTAGGACCATATCCACTTGAGATAGCTCACCAGTACAGGATCATATTGACTTATATAGATTTATTTTCCAAGTGGGTAGAGGAAATCCCACTAAAGGACGTCAAGGCCAATTCTATCATTGAGTTTTGATCTCCAACATCATCTACCTATTCAAAATCCATCAAGCTGTCCTTACTGATAACGAAACAAACTTCTGAGCAGTTGATCTTAAGATATTGAATTCCAAGTACAATATGTATTCTAATAATAACTCTCACTATCATGCGCAAGTTAATGGAAAAATTGAGTCATTCAGCAAAACCCTATCTAATATCTTGAAGAAGATGGTTGGTCATAATAAGAAGGGTTGGATGAACAAACTCCCCAGTGCACATTGGGCTAAGCATATGACAGCTCGTAATTTCAATTAGGTGAATCCATATTCCAATCAGTCCTACCCAATGAGATTCAGTGACCCTCATTACACACATCCATCTACAATCCTTAATCACTGGAAAAAGTAGCTGAAATCGGTCTGGATAAACTAGGAACTCATGACAAGAATATGCATTGTTCCCTGAACAATTTACAGAGGAATCTGAACAAAACAAACAGGGATTTCAGGAATAAAGTTCACCTCCATACCTTCTTACATGTTGAAATGGTATTAGCCCTGATCAGGATAATGATACCTGGTAGAAAGCAACCAAATATGGGGCCAAAATGGGAAATACATTGTATCATTCACAAGGTGTAACCCAATGGAACATACTCTATAGTCACCATGGATGGGGAGCATATTACTCACCCCAAAATTCTAAATTTCTCAAGGAGTATTTCCTTAAGATTAATTATCCCATGTTCACCACACAATGTTAAACTATGTGACTCGTATGGGATGAAGGATGAAAAACTACCCAACACTCACCCCGCATGATGTTAAACTATATTTCTATTTAGGTGACTGTTAAAATACTCATCATCATCCTACAAGATATTAAACTTTAAAGAGTCTCAGCTATATTACCTTACCCTAGGATCTCCCTCTCCCTTACTACAAGACGATAAACTGCACGGGTACCACCACGCTTTACACATTCTTTCATTTGGGTATCCATCATTTTTCACATTCAAAATGACCCCATTTAATGGTATAGTCTGATGCACCTTGACCCACCTAACATTTTGGGCCAATGTCTCAGAGGTTCATGAAAAAAATTTTAACATAAGTTCTGAGTTGCGAATATGGTTAGCGTTCATTGCTAAATTTCTTGATCCAATTACAGCTCACATGATATGGATATTTTTATGAGAACACAGTCAGAAGTTATTCCCAATAGTTATTTTTGTAATCATGATATCTCAAATGAAGGGTGAGATGATTTACCTTTATCATACCTTCTATACCAAGAACTCGACATTAAACTAGGCATATATGGTTCACACTCTAGAACCATAAAATAAGATCTCTTATGTCCCTGTCGTATGAAATTAAACTGCACATCATTTTTAGAGAAATTTATGGCATGATTCCCTTTCTTATGGGATACGTAGGACTTCCCAATCCAGTCATCTATGGCCATGCCTTGCTTCCCTTAACCTTTCTGGCCTCTTTGCGCATGTTCTCTCTTAGGATTGTGTGATTGGTATAGACTCTTTTTCCTCATTCACATTGGGTTATTTTTTTCACACAACACATATCCTTATGAGACATTCCTCTTTTTTAGCCTTGTCCTTAAAGCATGACATTAAACTGCATGACATTCTTAAGAATATTGTATGTCTTGATTCCCTTCCTAATGGGATACGTAGAAACTCCCAGAGATTTCGTTGTTGGGTCCATTCCATCAAATATATCCCCTAAAAATGTTTATTTCTATTAGAGGGATTTCATATGGTGTGGTAAGGGGACTTCTTTGGTCACCAATCACATCAGGTTTATAATAGCTGCATCATGTGCCCCTCCTTCCAGAGCATCCTTGACCCCTTAAGTTTTTACCGCGTGACATTAAACACTACATAATTTCTATAAATATGTAAATATTGATTCCCATCCTAATGGGATACATATAAACAACCAAAAATTTCTTTTTTGGGTTTATCCCTAGGTCATTTATCCTTTCTCTCGACCACTTGGCCCGAGTTCTCTTCTAGAATTATGAATGGTGTGGTGTATGTGGGCTTATATCCTCATTCACATCAACTAATTTTCCACACCATACACATTACTCATTTAGATACCCATTTTTACCTCATCCTTACCACATTATGTTAAATTGCATGAATTTCAGAACTATGTGTGGCTTGATTCCCATCGTAATGGGATATGTAATAATTCCAATACATTTATCCTTCAAGGATAACCCTATTTTTAGTAGCCTTATCTTTTTTTTGGCCCCTTTTCCTATGTTCTCCAGGGGTATGTGGTGCTTTGTGGGATTATGTATTCATTCTCTTCAGGATTGTAATAGCCACGCAATGAACCTCTCTCTTGAGAGATCTCCATTCCCATTTACTCTTCTAATATCCTTTAGTCATCTACTCCTAATTGGCCCACTAGACCCTTTTTGGTTCCTTAACAAAGTGCTCAGAATTACTATGATTTTGGACCAAGAGTAATATATTTTTATTGGATGTGCTTTCATTCAATCACCACACTTTACGTCTTCTTAAATTTGGTGTTCTCATAATATTTCACATCTGAATGGACCCCCGAGTGTTTTGAATTCTAGGACTCAGTTCTCTCTTACCATCTTGGACCAACGTTTTGGAGGATCTTGAGCCATATTTTGACACCTGTCCTATGTGTAAAATATTGGAAGGGGTTGATGCTCGTTTTTTTCCCATTTCGTGTCACACTGTGCAGATACTGTGTTTTGAACATGGTAAATGGTAATCCTCCATCATCATGTCGTCCCCCTTATGCTCCAAATATTGGACACGTAATTCACATCTCTTTTCACATCATCACATCCAAGTAGAATTCAGAGACACTTGGTGTTATCCCCCTATGAACGTATGCATGTTAAGAGGATGAATCAATGCCATGGTGTCATCCATAGCTACATTCCATTTTTTTCTTTTGTGTATTCCATGCGATGTGAAGATATTCTCTGTCCGTTTGTCCCATATTAAGCGTAGATCGCGTGGGATTAGGGACATAGTCAAGGTTTATGTCCACTTGTAGGAAGCATATTTATTTATATCCGAGATCCATGACATTAATCTAAGACATCTTATCATCCTTACCACATGATTTTAGACAACATGAATTTTGAGAACTACATCTTGATTGATTCCCATAATCATGGGATACGTAGAAACTCTTGGACATTTTTTCTTCGATTCTAGTTTAGGATCCACTAATTTTCTTCTCCAATCAGTCTCATGGCCTTGATTCTTGAGGGATTTTGTGTTGTGTTGTATGCACAAATATGTTCTCATTCAATTCGGGTCTATAATATCATCACCACATACTTCCCATTAGGGTATAGTCCCCCTTGTCCTTAGTGAAGGTTGATAAGCTACATGAATTTCGAGAACTACATCTGGCTTTACTCCCATCCTCATGATATACATAGTAATTCTCATACATTTCATCTTTGGGTCCAGCGCTAGGTCCATTCATCTTTTTGGCCACTTTTCTTGAGGTTTCTCCCCTAGGGTTGCATATGTTGTGGTGTTGGTTGATGTCCTCATTCACGCCGGGTATCATTTATCATGCCATGTCCATTACCTTTTGAACCTTGTTCTTCTGTGGGAGTCCAAGACATATGATGTTAAACTATTCAGATGAGTCCCACATGACATTAAACTATGGCATAAATTTTGCAAGACATTAATTATCATGGACATGTACAACCATATGACCCTCAACAGGGACACTATCTTCCTCACCAGAAGATGAAAAATGAAACTTCATTGTGGTATCTCACTTTAGGGGATGTCATTTTTTTGTATCAGTCATCCATAAAGCCATTTTTCGAGGCCTACATGTGTATTGATTCCGGCGGTGATGCCTAGATTCTTCTTTATAGGTTTTTTTCTTCAAAAAATAGACATCTATACTAAAGAAGAAACAAGATCCATCAAATGACACATCTTTTTCTGTATCGGCCAAACCATCACAATCATATTACCCCTAGAATTGGTACCCTACCATGTCATTTTCCAGAACAATGTGTGGATTTATTCCCATATTCTTTTTATACGTTGGAATGATCGAACATTTTCCATCATGTCCAACCCTAGTTACCTCAAATCCTACCTTCTTTCTTCCCCCTTGCCCAGAATTTTGTCAGAAGAATGCATTGTGGTGAGGAAATCATGGATCATCATTCATGTCAGGTTTATGATATCCATTCCATGTACTTTCCATTTATGATCTTCCTTCCATTCTCCTACATCCTTGTCACATGAAGATAAACTGCATGAAATCTTCAAGAACTATTTATGGCTTGATTCTGAACCACATGGGATACGTACGAACCCCCAATCATTTGAACATGGTTCCAACACCAAGTTAATCAACCCATTTACCCCATTATATATAGACTTATAGACCTCTATTATGCCTCACCAACATTCCTAGATGCAATTTGGTTTCGGAACTACAGTGTTGTATTCTACATGGACATGTTTACATTTGTTTCATGGCTTCACATATCCATTTATTTGAGTTTATATCATCTTTCACATCTGAAAGGAAACCAAAAACAACATGGATGGTAGGAATCAGTGATCTCCTACAATCCTGGGCCAACATCCCTGCGAATTTTGAACCTAAATTTGACACATGTCCCAGATTGCGATTATGGTCATTAGTCAAATATAATATTTGTTCCCATTTCAGGTCACACGATATGGAAGTTGTTTTTCTAATCTTGTAAACAGTTATACTATATGATTACCCCACCCCCATTAATCCTTAAATATTTGTCTCTTAATTCACATATATTTCCACTCCATCAAGTTCATGTGGAATTTCAACACCATTGGTGTTATGGATTTTTGTACCTATTCACATTAAAGAGTGTGAATCAGAATCATTAGGGTCATCTTTGACTACACACCATCTCCCCCAACTACATTTTCCATCTTTTGCGATGATATCCTCAGAACTTATTTCCCACATCGAGCATATATCACGAACGATTATCGATATGGGTATGGTTTTTGCATACATGGAAAAGTTTCAGCCCTCATGGTTTGAACTCTATGACCATAAACTAGGAGTTTCAATCCTTTAGTCTGGGAATCACAATATTAATTTGTGGGTCTTCTCATAGAAATTTGTGGTGTGGTGCGTACTATTTTGTCCCCATTCACATCAGGTCACCTTGTGGCACCACATCACATATTTCTGCATCAGTAATATTCCAATATTTTTTTTCCAATCTCTATTACAATAAAATAATTTCTCTTATGTATTTATCATGTGGCACTAAACTACATGTGTTGCGCCCAAGCTGTGTAATGATAAATTACCTTTCCATTCAATTTCCTCGATCGAGAAGACATTTGCCCTTTTGGTATTGGATTCCTATCATACCACCTTCAAGAACTATGGTGTATTGATTCCCATCTGTATGGGATACCTAGTGACACCCATAATTTTTTCTATGGTTCAACCACATCATAATGAACCCTCTTATGACATTTCATCCTGAGTCCTCAGAAGTATGTGGTGTGGTGGTGACTTATGTTCTCATTCCTGTCGGTCTTATAGTATCCACTCCATTTAACTCTCTCGATAGTTATCCATTTATCTGTTCTTACCGTATGACAATAAACTGAACGGGTGTGTCCCACTCACATGACATTAAACTGGGCACTTTATAGTTTGAGTTCTATAACCCTAATATAAAATTCTCACTATATATATTTTCATGATGTTAAAATTTATATCAATTACAGTATTAACCTTTAAAACAAGACATTGTCCGGTTACAAATAATTTCACCACCTCGACCCCTTTTGTCCCAGGCTCTCTCAAAGGTACATGGTGTGCTACGGAACTCTTCGTTCCTCTTCTTTATTCGTCCTACATGACGCTTAAACCGCATGAGTAATGTTCGCGATTTTCACATTTTTACATTTGGGTTTTCATTATCTTTTACATTAAAAGGGACCCCCTATCGATATGGATGCTCAACCTTATGGCTCGCTTATCACTTAGGGTCAACTTTCTAGAAATATTTGAATGAAATTATAGGGACAAGTTCCACGGTCTGAATATAGTTAGTGGTCAACTGCCATTTGTTAGTTCTATTCTAGGCTAACACGAAATGGATGTTTTTTTAAAACTTGTTCAATAGTCATTCTTCATCATCTTTCCACTCCTATTGCATCCCAAATATTGTATGTTGTGAATCTCAATTTATTTCCCCTTTTCGTTTTACAGGTCCTCAACACCACTGTTGTTGTAACGCTGTACATTCTCATGTTTCATGTAGTAAAGATGGTTCTTCTGGGATTTTCCCCACCATACCTTTCGTTTTACTATTTCATTCCCTTGTTGGATGATGAAGGTCTAACAATGCTCTCTGTTTCCTACACAAACCTTATCACATGTAAGATTAGGGGGTTTTGTAAGGTAGAAGCCATATACGAGACAATTTCATCCCTAAGTCATTCCATATGACCTTAAACTATGACGCTATTGTCCTCACCACTTGACATAAAATTGTTGATCATCCTATTTAATCTCCAAAAGAGTCCCCTCATAGAAGTATGAATGGTCTCTATTCAGACCGATACGCTCACCCCGCGATCTTTCTTCATGGTGGGGTAATTTCATGTGTGATAAACATCATCCAACAATTATATCATTCTATCACCACATTTTGAGTGACCTTTATTTTTTATCCCCATTCCCATTAAAGTCTTAAGGAACCCCCTAATTGTTAGGACTCTCTGCCTTAAGGGTAACCTACCATTCTAGGCTAACGTTCCAAAAAACATCGGACAAAACATAGAGATCAACCCCATTTTCTGAATGCGGTCAGTAGCCGACCCTTATTTTTTTTCCCTATTTTTGGCTAATATGGTATGGATTATGTGTTTAAAATTTCATCAAAATCAATCCTCTTTCGTCATGTCATCCACACTACATATTGAATTTGGGGTAAAATAATTCACATTCTCCATTCCACTTTGTTTGGATTTATTCCCACACGCCTGTAATTGTCCCACTCGTGCACTAGAACATGTTTAGAGGGAGAAATTTGACTATTTTGAGAATACCTTTCTCTGACCATGACACCCTTTATCATCTCAAAATCTTGGAGTGGACGTTCAAAACATAGATTCCCAGATATTTGTTGGAACTCTTGTATTCAAATGGACTAACATTGTGGGCATCCCTTTTTTTTCACACATCAGGCATGAACCACATGAGATTTGGGATTGATCTCTATATATTTCATAGGTATAATGGAAATGTTGAAATAAAAATAAATAATTCAACTCATGTATGAAACAAAAATAAACAAGAAATAATGAAAATGTGTTTATGAGTTCACACTAATTACAACCCAAAGGAATTGGATCCTCTAATAGATGGATTAACCACTTCAATGGAGTGTCCCAAATCCACCACTCTTTGGCTTGTATCATTTAGGATCTGTTGTTTCCTATTATTCTCTTGATCCTCTTTGATAGTGATGGGGAACATCCCATCATCCCTAACCTGGGCCTGATCCTCATCATATCGTATAGTGTCCATCACATTGGATGCTCGTATGACTTGATCCTTAACCAATATCCATTGCGATTTCAGTTGAAATATGAGTCTGGATTGTGTATATAAAAATGTAGAGTGTTCATTCACCCTCACCCTCAAGATTTATATCTCTTGCTCATCCTTATGATGCTTCCTACTATTGACATACATCCTTCGTTTCCAAACCACATAGAGGCTGCAGTCATCTTACCCTATTCTTTCTACCATGTAATCTCGAATAAGAATGTGGTCATGTTGGGAATCCACTCCTCTAGTGCATATTCCATGTAAACAGGAACTATGACTCCAAATCTGGCATATCCACTATAGTTGTGGGGTCAGCTTTATGAAGTAGTAGATCAGTTTCCATGATCAGCGGTAGATAGCCTTGTTATCATCTTCGTCCGAAGAAGTCTCATCCCAGTCCTCAGGGTTGATGGGTTCGTATGCCGGGAGCACCTCCATAAATTCATCGGCATGATCCTCCTCTGGTGTCCAGTTGGGTAGGCTAGGTCCCATGTCATTTTATTGGTTCTCTTCATTGGACTGCACCAAAATGATATCTGGTTCTGTCATGAAAATGGTCCTACTTGTAATCGTGAGCACTGTGGTTTGGTCAGTATGGGTGTCTGCTTCCATGACCATTGGTGTTCCCCAGGGACCGACAGCACTAGTGGCCCCAACCATCCTCTCCAATGTGGATCATGCCATTTCATGAACTATTCATATAAAAATACATAGATGTCAGTTGTCTTGGTTCAATGTAAAAGTGTTATAGATTCTGTGAAGAAGAGGACATACAAGAAACAAATAATTGGTCTCTCCCTTGAGCTTCTACCACTGGAGCCCTGAGGCACTGCTCCCATATATATGGTTAGGATATCCGAAGAATCCAGGAGAACCACCCTGGGTTTCATAGACCTGCTAGATTTGGTAATCACCATTGTAATAGGTGGATACCCCAAAGACACATCTACTGTCTTCCGAGAACAAGTTTTACGTATGAGAATCTCCTGTATAGGGAAAATGTTAGTTGAGAAATCCTATGTGATGTGAAAAAGGATGACATAAAAATAGTTTAGAGTTTAGTTCAAGAGCCTAAAAAAACTCTTCTATCTCATATTTTTCAACCTCACCCTCCATCAAGGGTCTCCCTCTACTAGCCTCTTTCCCAAGGAGGAATCTTCTATTTTTTTTGTATGGTAAGAGCTCCCTCAATTCAGTAACAGACAACTATGTAGGTACTTTTTGATTGAGAATAACTTTCACACGGTCTTTCATCAGACGTGGACCACCTTGAGTGTGTACAATGTCCTCTAGATCCTTGATTTACTTCTCCCCTTCTTCATGGGACACCATAAAGTCATCTTTGGCATGGCCGATCTCTGAAAAATAAATCCTGAGATAGTTTACATGGTTCCACATATCGGTGGGATTGAGAGATGGTTTGTTAACCTTCCAAATGTCCCTATCCTTCAGTTTAACGATATCCTAAGGAATGTTTATATAGTGTATCCACATCCCTAGATCATGAGTGGTTATCCTATAGAACCCCCAGGGTGCACTACAATCATGCTGACTTTTATCCTCTAGAACCATTGGGTCCACTGATACAATTGGCCTCTAGATCAATGCATGTCCTGGGATTATTTACTCATTTCTACTAAAAAATATCCACCACATCATGTTATTTCTACTTTCCAAACTTTACCTCGAGGTGGAGGACGGACCCCATCACTAGGAAAGAAGGTCTGTCGCTTCAACATCTCCCCAGGGTGGACTTCCTCCCAACAGTTGGCATACTCTTTTATCAGCCCATAGATATATGTGGGTAGAGGAAGATAATTTTTAATATTCCCACCCTTCTGTGTGAACCTGATCCTCATCATCCTCATCACATATGGATGGTCCTCATGGCTTACTCCCATGTAGACCTGTGGGGTCAGCTTCTACATGAAGTGAAACTGCATCATGAAGTGGTGTAGGGTGTACAACTCATAGAGTGTCTTGTGATCAACCTATGAAACTAGAAATATACTATGAATTTCCATTATATAAGACAAATTATCCTGAGTTCCACGTTCATCATCGTCAAATACACTTAGGGGAAATGGAAACTGATAGAAGTTGAATTCATCTACCTTCTGGATTTGATTTAGCACCAGCGGTAGAGTCATCTTTACCAAAAATCTCCCCACTGCTTTCCGGATAGCTGGTCAAATATTTGACCCATTAGGGGAAATAGGGTTCGGATATTCATAATAACCCATGTTCACCACTACCCATCCTCACAAAATATGGAGTGGTCCGCACACCCTATGTGGCTTTTTCACCTCAATGATGTGCCATAATACATTGTACATCTTGGTCAACACTGGGATCCCCAAGTTTACATGCTCCCCCATTTCCAACCCAGATACCATGTTGAATGTTCTTGGCTGCACACCTGTATTTGTTTCCTGGACTAATAAAATCCGAACACAGAAGTGTGCGACGATAAGCCCCGTGAGCCTAACCACCAGCTGCTACTTGGTATTGACGTTCTATCCCCAAAAATTCTATTGGATATCCACAAGGGCTCTCTAATTTAAATTCTATTTATTACGATGGTAACCCATTGGAAAGGTGGAAGGCATGACTATTAGGTTCCTGGGTGATTCCCCCCTTCAACAGAAATCCTTGACGAGAAGTTTTTGAAGCACTGAAACAACAATATGAAGTGGACATGCATCAAATAATGTTTTTCCTTACTTGGAAAAAAATCCATCAATTCTTATTCCCATTGCATAATCTTCTCTAGATCCTCCCATATATTCTTAGTAGGGAGGAACTCGTCATACATCACCCCTAAAATCAGGGTCCCAAAAATCTTTTGAAGGTCCTAAAGTGTGATGCCAACCTCCCCATGGTGATGTGGAAAAGTATTGGTCCTCGAAAACCACCTTCTAAGAAATTATGGAATTAGGTGTTTTAGCTAATAAATATGGAATTGGGATTCCCACACAACTTGATACATCCCTAATCGGTTCAGCACTACCTCAATTTCCTTATAGGATGCAAAGAAGCAATAATCCCAAGCCCAATCCTCTATGAAATTAACGCCCTAGTGCAAGTCCCAATAATCAATCAACCCCTTTCCAGAATCCCAAATGTCGCCTTGAGAATGAAGTGGAATAGTGGGGGAGATCCACTTTCTCCAATGCCTTCCCATCAACATTTTTGACATGATTGTAAAGGCAATTACTGTTGATGGGTGTGAGATAATTTCATGTATGACCGTCAGAATCCCTAAACCACATGCACCGGCATGATGTACTATTGAACCAATCAGATGGTTCATCCCTACATACTTCAGGGATGAAAACAAAATCCCTAATACAAAATCCAAATAGACGCAATATTTTTCATATATTATTGTTTTTCTGGATTTCTGACAAGAGATCAACTTGGGATTCATGGTCTGAATTTCTCCACACACATTCCCCAATGCCCAAATGATTCTCCATCTCTCCCCTTCTGGAAGCATCTACAAGGACCCCTTTTTAATCATCTTTTTTGGCCATTCCATCCACAAACATTGATTTTTTTTATTCTGAATCATAATGATCGATCACAAAGATTGATCGCATAGCTCTATCGGAGATACCAGCTGTATAGTTTTACCAAAGACCTCATAGACACAAATCGTGAAGTGTATAAT
Organism: Viscum album; assembly: GCA_963277665.1. NCBI lineage: Eukaryota > Viridiplantae > Streptophyta > Magnoliopsida > Santalales > Viscaceae > Viscum > Viscum album. Next base: position 1,449,557,242 of record OY728152.1, on the reverse strand, counting down.
CATAGAGTCTAATGACTCAATGGGTGGAACAAAGAAAAATAGAGCCAGGTTCTCAATAAGCGACTGTAGAACATGCAGATCTATGAAAATTTAGAGCTCAAGAACAAAATATATGGATATAGGTATGAATAAAGTAGGGGTCTTCCTGCACTATTTGTAGGCAACAACCCTCGATCATTATGGCGTCTGAGTCCACGATGATCTTCATGGAGTTCTCAACCCACACATTATATATCCACATAGAGACATTTCTTCTCAATATCACTTCATGATCTACATTAAATTTCAATGATCTAACCTTAGAACTAGACCCTCATTTTCTCTTCGGCTCTAATTCTTAGTGGGGAATTTTTTGGAGCCAAAATGAGTGTGCCTAGAAAATACAAAACGGACCCAATAGTTCTAAAAGGAGATGCTTTTAAAATCACCCTCACAAAGAACATTTACAACACATCTGGGGAAAATCCAAGGAATACTATGTTCCCACTACAGTGGAATGGGATGGTCAACTCCATGGTTATTATGAAATTGATGGAAGGCTTCACGCCGTAGAGGGAAGACGACCGCCTCTACATTTCATTTGCAATTGACAGAAGCATCTACGACTGCCATGGAGGGAATGAAGGAAGCCTTGACAACATGGATGGGATGAATATTGACTTTGCAGTTACTGGCACAATCCTCCATCAATGGCGGTGTGAAAGCGGCTATGCAACGCGCCGATAGAGATTTTCTCTTTTCTAACACCTATAAATACCCTGCAACCCATACTACAAAGGGATCGAAACCTTGACCATTCTCTATCCAAGATCCGAAATTAGAAAGAACCCCATTTTATGAACACCATTGAAAAGATGAATCATATGAGGTAATTGAACATTGAGAAATCCATTTCCCATTATTCAAGTTTACCCCTTATTCAAAGAGGGATTCCCTTCGTGATGCCTATGGGCCATCACCAAGAAAGGAGACCATATTGTGAACTTGGGACTTCATGAATCACCCAAGCTTTAGGAAGAACCCTCCAAAATCATGTGTACTCCATGTTAAGTCCAAGATTCTATGCTTTGAAATGTACTCCTTTTGAAAAGTCATATCCTCTGTAAACCTTTATGCTCTGCGAATCCCTCTACTCTACAAAGTCAAGTTCACTTTTAGGCCTTTTTCTTTAAGAGTCCATGCGTTTTGTGATTCTATGAGCTCTGGGGAGATCTGTTCTCTATGAACCATTGAGCTTTGCGAGGCCCCTTTCATCAAAGACTCTTGCTTCACAAACCATTTTCTTGTGCGGCCCTCTATTATTGTATGAAGTGATTTCAAGGTCCCTTGTGTAGTGCTTCATGTTATGTTTCTTTTCTAAAAGCCTCTTCAAATAGGCACACTAATGAATATTTCTTCTTTTCATTTCCACGCTAATGTGAGCCCTTCAATGGATCACTCTATAACCCCATATCTACACAACATTACTGGTTCCTTCCCTTAACTAATGGATAATTTGAACAAGTTATGTATTTCCTAAGGGTGGGGAGAGAATCCCCATTGTCTAAGCTATAATATGTTAAATTGCCAAGCATTTTCATCCCTAGAACATGACGTTAAAATATATCCTAGACTCATGAAAAGTACACAGGGTTCCCCAACTCAAAATTTTTTCATGACCACTCATATCCACGAGAGTGTGATCATCATTAAATGGAATCAGATCCTCCTTGAATGGAACAAATTCTTCCAGAGGGGAAGGGAAACCATCATGGTTTAAGCCTCAAGCCTTTATTGTATGAGGTAGCATCCTTTATACTCCTCACCTCTTTTGAGCTGAAAGACCATAGGAGAGATAGGCATAGGGGAGTCTCAATACCCCAACCCTCTCCCTTTGGGATTTATCGCCATTGAGAATCCATCCTAGATTAAATATGAATATCTATCTCCCTAGGATGTAAACCATTCGTAATACCCTACCCATTCCTCGGGGATGCAACGTTCACGAGATGATTGTCAGGTCCTTACTGACTCTTTTTTTCACACTGACCACGAGTTGCTTGGGAATAGAGTATGTATCGAACATGAAACCCCTTTTTGGGATTCCTTAGTGTGTACACCCCTTACCGCATTAATACAAACTACATGGACATTAATCTTTTCCATTCCAGGCATAGTACATATAAATCTTCCCTGATATTGATTCCCATCACCCATTGGTCTCGACCACTTCAAGTTAGTTCACCCCCACCTAGCACATTGTTAAACTGTATCCCCATTTTTGTACCACATGACGTTATACTATATTCTTACAAACTATGTGTGTTTTAATCCCTTTCCCCTAAAAAGGGTATATTGAAATCCTCCCAGAGGATCAACCTCAAACACCGGTAAACTTTGGTGTCCCCTTTTTTGGGACCCACATCCTTGGTCTGTTCTTTAGTGGCGTCAGACCAGCTCCTGGGTAGCAAACTAGGCCTAAGAAAAACACTCAATTTAGACTCCTACAACCAAGTTTGCCCCTCTTTCCATGGGATTCTAACCATGTGTAATACCCATCACATCTCAGGGTCAGTGTACTTTGTGAACACCCTGATTTCATACCCCTTCATAAACTATGTGTACTTTGATTCCTTTAAATTGGGATATGTTGGACGCCTCCCTAAGGTTCAATACCATCACCCCATGTCCCATCATATCCACTCTCTTAATCCATTTTGTTTCTGGAGGGTTGTTCTCCAACTGGAAGTTTCTATTTCCTTTAGTTCTAATCCATGCATCCATTCTCACAGGCCACTCCCTCATGTGTCCCATCACCCCACCAAACTAAATGGACTTTGATTCCCATATATGAGGATACGTATAAAGCCTACTTGATGTTCATTCCCAACATTACCATCATATTCGCGTCAGTTCCATCTCATTTATCTCATTTAAATCATCGAATCATCCATCATTCATCCTGGTTTTACATGGGCTGCCACATCCAGGTGAATTAATTCCATCCACTTGGGAAGATAACCCAAAAAAAGTTCCACACAATCCAAAACCATTCAACCAAGAGTTTTCCTATTGTGATGGGATGCTATCCATGCATAAGATCCCACATATCTTTGGGTGTTTTTCCCTCATGTACACCCCCTGATTCATCACCCATTTGAATTATGTGGGTTTTGAACCCTTTCTTCTAAACAAGGTATGTAAGAGGCATCCAGGAAACATAATCCTAGCCAATGGTAAACCTTGGTGTCCCCTTTTTCGGGACCCAAGAATCCTTGAATTCATCCTCATCATACGTTTTGATCCACCCATCCAATAAACCCCTGAGGTGCTCCCGCATAGGGATGTACCCATATAATCCACTCCCATCAGTGTTACGAACGGTCTGATACGTTTCTTCTAGATGTTAAAATCACGACATGACCTATTTTAAACATGGGAAGATGAGGAAACCCTTAGGGACATTCCTAGGGAATATAATTCCCCACCTTTGATGTGGGATGCCTGTAGCTTCCGTGCCCTCTAGAAGCCCTATCACAAGGGGAAGAAATATAGGTACACCAGTGTTTCAGCATCCAGACATGCCTATGATGTACAACATGACTACTCCCCTATCCAAAGGTTGCTTCCCTGACATGACCCCTTGGAATGTTTTGACCAAAGTAGTGTAATTGACCAATTTCTGCAATGTTGTTGCACCAAGGAGAGTCTCACGAACAATATCTAAATCTATGAGGGAGACCCAGACTAGGAAATTATTTCATGGGAGGAATCCATGGACCGAGAGATTGAAATCCCATCATCCTATTTCAATCATAGTGAAAATGTCCCCGAATAAGTGACAGATTCTTCTCACCTTTGGAAAGTGGTCATGTAGGGCGACATCCAGTGTGTCCCCACGAATAGATGCGCACCCCAATGAAAGTGTCAGAAACAATTTTCTCTAATGGTTGGAGAGTATCATTTTTTGTTTGGATCATTACATCCTTGAGATATCAGTAATTGACTTAATGATGGGTTTGGAATGGTTACTACCATAATAATACAACATTGATTGTTATGAAAGGTTAGTGACCTTTACATCTCCTAAGGGTAAGATTTATATACACCATGGAGTGGGATATCAAAGAATGATGTGAAAGGCTAGTTCATTAGCAATCTCGTGGAGATCACCTCTTATATTTCTAGTCTACTAATACATTAAGGATGTGTAAGGAAGTATTTATTTTCACCTATTATCCAATAATTTTTGAATGTGTTTCCAAGGTTCTTCTCAAGGTTACCACCCGATAGATATGTAGAATTTAAAATTGATCCTATGACTTGGACCGATCCAGATTCTATTCCACCATATAGAATGGAACCAAAAGAGGTTCAATATCATAAGACTCGATATGATGAGTTTATGGATAAGGGGTTTATCCTTCAAATTCTGATTCTCGAATATTCTCTAGTTATTTTTGCATATAATGTTTATGTGTCATTTCCCTTGTGTGTTGATTACCATATTTTGAAGTAGATGATTGTGAAGAACTGGTATCCTCTTCTGTATATCAATGAAATATCTGATCAGTTGAGGGGATATTGTGTTTTATCCAGTATTGAATTAATATTAGGGTATCATTAGTTGATATTTCAACAATATAATATATTAAAGACTAATTCAGATGTAGGTATAGAATTACAGATTTTGTTAGGATGTTTTTTGGGTTAATGAACACACCAGAGGTGTTTATGGACTTATAAAAAGAATATTACATTTGTACCTTGATCAGTTTGTGGTATTGTTTGTTACTGAAATCATGGGGTACTCTAAGACTCATGATGACCATTACCATTATCTAAAAATAATCTTATGTACACTGAGTGAGCATAATATATACACCATGCAATAAATGGGTCAATTATTTATTGATTAGGTGAACTTCATGGGATACATCATGTTTAACAAAAAATAATAACTGGACCTAGATAATTATTAAGTAATGGATTCTTGGGATCACTCTAATAATTTTTCTTTATATATATCTATTTCTAGGGTTAACATGTTCTTATCAAAGATTCATCTAGGACATTTACTATTTAAAAGAACCACATATGGGCTTTACCAAGAATTTTGATAATGATTAAATTTTCAGAAACATGTGACAATACATTAATTTATTTGAAGAAGAACATGAAAATGGAACGAATATTGATCCTACTCAAGCTAGGTGAAAATTATATGGTGTTTTGTGATGATTCCTGGATTGGGCATGGTGTATTTCTACTACATGGAGATAGAGTTGTGGTGAGTGGGTCATGGAATTTGAGTACACATGGATGAAATTAACCTACGTACATCCTAAATTTGGCTAGGGTGTTTCACGTATTCAATTATTCATGGAATTATTTATTGGTTGAGAAGTTTACTATGAATACAAATCATAATAGATTAAGGACTATATTTTCCCAATGGTATTTGAATCCATAGAAGTTGATGTGGTCGGAGTATATGATGTCATTAGATTTTGAGTGTGTATATATTCCTAGGAAGGGAAATAGTGTTACAAGAATTTTGAGTTGGAAAACTCATACTTAGGAAGGTCATGATTATAGCTCTGATTGGATGATGATTACATCTTTTTCTAGAGATACATGTTGTCGTTCAGAAGATCTAGGAGAAGATGACTATTATATCAGTTTTTGTGGATTCTATAATTTTGATATGTATTATAGATAAATAGTTTGAGGATCCAAAATTTTTGGCCCTAAGGGAAAGCTTTGATATTGGGAGTCACCTTGAGATTGTAAAATAAACAAATATGATGTCATCTATATCATGAATTATATTATTGTTCTTACGAGTTTATATAACGAGTTGATGTGTGAATTTCATGACTTAGAGTAATAATTTCATCAAGGTGTGAAGAGAATATATCATAACCTACATAAAAAATATTGGTGGCCAGGAATAAAAAAAATAGATAGTTAGGTTCATGAAAATGTTCTACACCAATCATTATGAGAATACTAATCATTGACAAGCCGATAGTTTACTATAGACATTTCCCATTCTAGAATGAAAGTCAAATTTTCTTACCATAGACATTATAGTTGGTCTCCAATGGACGCCTCAACTAAATGATGCTAACTGGATGGTTGTGGAACAACTACAAAAATTAGAAACCTATTTCATATATGTGAAACTTTCTCATTGAATCAGTGGGGAGATATGAAAATTAATGAGATAGTTTATCTATCTAGGTTTCTATAGAGCATAATTTTAGAGTATAACTCACATTTTACCTCATGATTCTAGAAGGGCATTTATAAGGTGCTTGGTACAAAGGTATTATTGATTATTTAATTCCACCATAGAAATATGGGTATTTTGGGTGGACTATTCAGTCGGATGAGGATATACTATGAGTATGTTTTCTTGACATCATGTGTCTTAGGAGAATCACATACTTCTCATTGAGTTTTGTTGAAATAATATTTGTTAGTAAGATAAATATATGGGACCATATGAGGCTCTTTATTTTTTCCATATAGATCACATATATACAAGATAGAGGCTGTTGAGTATGATTTGTTGGGATCAAGCCTCATGTTGGGGAATTTAGAGGAGGTTTAGCTGATTTAGAAGCATACAGATGTGGCATAGAGTAGGAATAAATTGAATGGAGATTGATGTTAATGATCTCTTGAGTTTATAGTTTGTGATAGTGTTTTCTTTATGGTGTTTTCCAGATTGGGACAACATTGGATTTAGAGGTAGGGAAAGTTAGAAATCAAGTTTTTTGGATCCTATGAGATTGTGGATAGAATTGTTCCTATAGTGTACTTATTTTAACTTTTACAATGGTTGAGTTCTATGCATGATTATTTTTCATGTGCCACAAATTCAGCAGTATCCACTTGACCCTTATAATGTGATCGATTAGAAATATTTTTTATCATGAAACAAATTCTTCATTTTATGAGAATCTGATTTGTTTGTTAGACTATAGTCAAAAAGTGTTATGGGGGAATATTGTGATGATTTTTCATGTATTGTTCCAACACGAGTTTGTTCAGGGGGAATCATGGGAGGGGTAAGAAGATATTCATTCTTAGTGGTGAAATCTATTTTCCTCAGAATCTAATAGATGCTTGGGAGTACATCTCAGGTATGATATCTAATAATGTGGGGAGAGTGTGTAATCTAGTACTTTTTGTGGATATATATAAATCGCATTTCAAGTACTGTTATTAAATATTTTATTGTATCATGTTTGGGTTTTACCTTGGTGAATTTTTTTTGTGAAATTGTAGAATTTATGAAGGATGTGGGGTAGTGAATGATTGGAACATAGTTTTCCAAAACATTGCGCCTAAGCCAGCAAACTGTGAAAACCACAACATTAGGGTTTCACATACCCAAAACAAAGTATTTCAAATTATGCCACATCTTAGTACTAATGGTGTGATACTCCTTGATAATGTTCACTATTAGGAACACAGTTTGGGTAAATAGTGATCCTTATCTAGGAAACCATGAACAAAAATAGTTTGACGCCAAAAAAATTAGATTAAAAATTACAGAACCCCTATATTATATACCTAATAAACCAATCTCGACCCAAAACCAAGTTATAATATTTTTTCAGGATTTAGGATGGATTCCAATGCCTTAGGAAATCTGTTACTATTTAATAAAAGATATGTTGATGTACAATAACCTGTCATATTATGTGATCTTTTTATCAAATAGATTTATTTATCTCATGTACCTCCTTCCAAATAAAAATGTGATGGATTTCCTCCATAAGATATGGGACGAGAACTATGTTTTGTGGATCTGGATTACTTTTTTCTTGGATATAGGTTTTGATTCTTGATTATGTTCTTCATCGTGACCATTGTTGTTCTGCATCAGTCAAGGATTTTCATTAGAGAGAGTTCATCATCAATTTTGAGGTGGTTCATCTAAATTGAGAATCCCATAATCTTGATTTAATTACATGTTTTTAATTATGAGTTTTTAATATCCATTTTTTATATGTTTTATTGAATATTGAAATGAATTAATTTAAATTCCCTATAGAAATGAATTAGGTTGAAATAGGGATAAATATAATTGGTGGAATTGGATTAATTAATTAATAAAATATACTACTTAGGGAATTTATTGTATATTGGTATTGTGTAATTAGTAATGATGTTATGAATTAATTGATAATGAGCCTTATGAGATGGCTGGGCTATCCATAATGGTTTAAAGTGTAATATGGTAAAATGGTTGAAAATGGTCTAATAGTTAATTTTTCTTATTATTCAATTTGATTAAATTGAGGAACCGTGTTTTTTTTTTGATAAATTTTAATGGTATACCATGATGTGAAATGTGGATAAAAAGAGTTAATATTGATAAAAAGTGAATGATGTGATATATATGATATTTATGTGATTCATTGATATAAAAGTGATATATATTGTCTAATTATCTAGATACCCATATGTGAATATATATTAAACAAAGTATAAGATAGGGGTTGATGCTCCAAAAACTCACAGGGTGCTTGACATTGAGACCTAGGCCCAAAATATTTGCATTCGACTATGGTTCTGATTGGAAATAATATTAAATTAAATGAAATAATGATTGATAGCCATGGTATTATTATATGTGATATCCCTAGGGGTAGATGATGATTTGGCATATGCCAAAGATGGTATTGATCGTATGGGTGTCATTGTGATGCTAATGATTTATTTTGTTAATTAATTAATACTTGAATGTATGACCGATATGAATTTATTCATTATACATTTATTATTTATATGACATCATGCATTGTTATTGACCGAATAATATTTTACACGCTGTTGGTGGGGGCCAACTGGGTTGTAATCACACAAAATTGGGTCTACTCGATCAGTACATGAAAAGAAATAATGTTTTTAGGTATGGATAATGGAAAGATCCCTATATTAGATGGATAAGATTCGATGGAGCATTGATGATAAAACCAGACATGGTTTTAGGACGCTCTTGGAGTAGTCAATGTCTTCATTTTTTTCTTTTCCAATTGAAAATTGTAACTGCCTATATAATAACATATCTTTTTCTTTGGTTTGGATATTATATTCTTATTGTGGTTAGCATGTGATATTGGTCTGTTTATGTTATATTACTCAGTGTTTTTATTTAGTTGGATATTGTTAATCTATTTACATTATTATGTTTCTTTGATAATGTTGGTGTAGTCTCCCCATGATCTATAGTAGACCCTTGCTACTATTTGGAAACCTCTGATGTATGGGGAGGTGCAGATGAGGTCATATGGAAAACTAGATTGGGGAACAATTTTTGGAACCTGGGCGAGGATATCATAAGAAATTAGAATGTCGTAACCCCTGATCATCTATTAAAGAACTGGAAATATGTGTTATCACTCTATAAAACCTCTAATTATCAGTTCCTAATCAAGTCTCATAGGTATCCAACTATCTATTATGCACATTCCCACCACCCTTTGGTGATGTAAATGGAACCCTCAAATAATAGAATTAAATATGGGATTGATAATCTATTAACCAGTCTATCACGATGACTACATGAAACCCTATCATGTATTGGATGTAAATATTCCATGTGAGGACATGTATTCCTTTCTCAAGGGTATAATTCTTACAATGGTGAATGTTCTCTAATCGGAGATGAAATAGGGTATTGCGAATCATCATGTCACATATGTGTTCAACATTGAGGCCTAGAATCTCCATGATTTACTTACATATAAAAGATATTGGAGTTCCCATGTTAAATAATGTAGACACCAAAGTGGAGGCTATTATAATAGTATCTCAAATAGTATAAGGTTCACCAATATTATCCACCATAAAAGGATATAATTTATTTAAATGGCATGTAATGTGGCCCCAAGTCATAGCTTCATATCCCAATGCAAGCATACTCTACTGGCACTGAGAATCCTAAATCTTACTACCCCAACCTTGACTACCACCTCAACTAGAGTGGAAGGTGGTATTTCAGATTCTTTCATGATGAGAAAGTATTGGACTCACTCTGGAACATGGAGTAGTGTTAGATACCCTCTTTCTAGGTTCTTAGGTAATGGTCCTACATATGTAATGGATATTCCCCATCATACAACATATTTTCTATTCCACTAGATACTATAAACAATGGGGTTTCGTATGTCCTAGATTCCCACAATGATGATATATCAAGTTAATTTTTTATAGAAGAGTCTTACTGCTGTTACAATAATGAAAAACCATAAGATGACACCTTCATTGACTAGAATATCTGCATGCATGTTTTCCTCCTCATACTCCATGGCTTACACCAAATTCTTCCCTATGGGTCCTCTCATTAATGAGGGCCTAGTTGACTATCTCAGAAATAGTAGTCCACTTGAAAACATTAAACTTTACAAATATTGTGCATACCAACCCATCCTCAAGTCACCTCGTGTTCATAAGATCATCACCCACAAGAGTCAGTGAGTGACATTGAATCTCAGTAAAATTGTAAAATATTATATAATATACATATCTCCATCCATGAGTTTTCAAATAATCTCTATCCTGATCATTCCTCAGAGTTTGCGCATATAATTAATTGTAGAAGGTAATCTAGAAGTATGTCCCATTAATATGACGATGTTGGAATGCATTGGTATAACATACCTTCAATGCATTGTAGAATCACATAGCATATAAGCAGTGAGATTGAACCTCTACTCTATAGGAATCTACCGATTATCAAAGATAGAAACCATAAACTCCCTCCTTGACTCGGTATCATCCGGTATGTCATCCCCTAAAAAGGAGTGAGCATGATTCTTCTAGAACACCTGAGTCAACTCAACCATAGTTAGGTTAGGTTAAGAGACAACTTATGTAGACTGAAACATATGAATGAATACTTCCCCAAACTAAGAATTGGTTCCCATATTTTGAACAAATAGTGGTCCCATTGGTGGACCTACAAAATGAATCATTTGTCTCTTAGGAACCACCACCTTTAGTGCGTGGTCCACCTTGACATCATGGAGTATGTCTTGATGATTTCATGGAGGCATGACTGTATAATCCCAAACACTCACCTCAAAAAGAGATGAAAACAGTTGAAAGATCACACATACAGAAATAGGACATGTACATGACTTCCTATAGAAATATTTCACACATCGCTTCCTACTCCAAAAGTCATATTGAGGCTATAATAAAATACCATGACATGCTAAATGAAGATAATAGACACCCTATACTACCCAATACTAATGATGAGTTTGGGTATAGGTCTTATATCAGATAGTTGGGGTTCTGATATATGGAGTCTTAATTGAATGGTATAGTGGAATTCCCTTTACATTACAATTATCATCCCATTCATTGGTAATTTTTTTGATGTTAAATTTAATTTATGTTGGTAGACATATATATAAGAATGAAATAAACAAACCCACCATATATATATATATATATTACATTCATAATATATTAGGTCTCGAACCCACAATATGTTATAATTGACTAATTATGGTGTCATAACCAATGAATATGATGAAACACCATTTATATTTATGTATGAAATTTAACTATCCCAATAATATTCTCCCTATAATAAATTTCAAAATATTTCAATATATACAATACCAGGAAATAACTATATGGAACTAAAAGATGCATACACAAAGTAAATCTGGAAGGGAAAAATTCATAGCATATTAGTCATAATGTTCCTATAATGATACATGAAATTAAATTCCCTTTATAGTGAACATATCATTTTACAAAAGGTATTACATAAGTTTAATTATAATTTACCATCACATACCAACCAACGATCATAAATTCAAGTGTCTTTGGAAGATTAGGTACATAAATGGAATCAATGAAAGAAAAATAAAGACATATTTTATTTAAACTACAAAATTCTCTTTTAACTTAATTTAATCTCATACATATTAATTGGATAACCTATGGAATACATGATCCAAGTGATGATATAAAAACCCAGTAAGAGAATAAACATAGGTATAAATCTAATGACATCGGTTAGAAGGAATAAAATGATGACATAACAAAGCACGAAACATAAATGAACTTGTGGAATAAAAAAAAACATTGGATCATGTAATCATAGATATATTGGAATGTGTAAGGAAAATAAAACATGAAATAAACATGATTAAAGTCTAACATACATGGATATATAACATGGTGGACAATGTAACATGAAATAATTACATTTACTACCTATCAAAAGATTACTTAACATGAGACTAAACATTACCCAATCCATTGGAGCACTATCCAGTTCACCCATCATAACATGTTCATTCATATGTGTTCCACATTAAGAATCAAGCATAATTAGTAAACATAAGGTTTACCACGGGAATGAAATGGGTAACAAAATCATGTTATAATTAATATGTTAATATCATAATGGTGTCCATGAGAAAATGGATTTAAATCATACATTTACATTAATAAGGGAAAATAGGAATATATATTGATAAATGATGTACAAATGGAGTTAAAAAAGGTAAAAAATAGTTCTTATGAAACAATAGACATGATTCACTTTAGTTCAAACTTAGGGAAAATATTAAAAATACATTAAAGAGGGAAAATGAATATTTTTTTTTATAAAAATAAAAATTAACTAAGATAGTTTTTCATGATGAAATGAACTATTTTAGAAGATTATTTTTTGGAATCAAATATAATAATGTATTTACATGAAAATGGGTAATAATTTTGGATGTTGAATTTAATTGGGATTTCGTATCATAAGGACTTGATAAAGGGACCTTTTAAAATAATGGATTTACAATTCAAGAAGTATGAATTGATATGGATACATACATTTTTAACATGTCAATATAATTTATTAGAAGTAAATAAATAAATTAATAATTAAGTTATGTTAAAGATAGAGAATGTGTGACCCAACGGTAAATTTTGAGGTTCGGATAGATCTCTTACCTTATATAAGATTTTTTATGAAATTTTACTTAATCTAATTAATAATATAATAATATTCATTAATATGTTAATTCATAAAATATTCAACATATTTTTTTTATTATAATTTTATGATGTTCATTATTGGAAATTTTAATGTGTTATAGTTTAATTTCATTGTTTTGGGAGCATTCATTTAATTATTTCATGATCAGTATGCTTGTGTGTACTTATAAAAGTTCACTTAAAGTTGTAATAATTCAATAGAAGTGAAATTATTTTTTATTAATTATATTCATAAAATTTAAATGATCACATATATCATTTTATTTTTTCACATGAAGGAGATTCATTAGATAAAATGTTAATGAAAAATGATTACTATATTTTGGTGGGTTCTTTACGACCATCAGAATCTAGTATCATTTTATTTAATATTATTTTTATATACCAATAATATATCCTTAAATAAGTTTTAATAAATGTAGTATAATCTATCTTAATAATAAAAATTGTATTATGACCATTTTTGAAGGATGAAATGAAAAAAATGAAAGTTATTGTCCATAATGGTAGTGAATCAACATCCCAAGAACAATGTTTTAATTTTTAGAACAATAGTATAGTATAATAGATTCGAAGATTAATATTCCATTAACATAATAAAATTTAAATACACAAATGAAAATATTGTTATCATGTAACATTGGATAACGTAGGGGAGGGGTGGATAAGAAAAAAAAGACAAATAAGGTGGATTTTATCTCTTGAATATTCAATCCTAGAGAACCACATCAAAGAACATGGAAATGGTATTTTGGTGAGACTAGTATTAATATTACATGGTAAAGAGGGTTGGAACTGTAATTTGGAATAATATTAACAATATTCTACACTTATATGGTGTAAAGAGAAGATTTGGTGAGGGTAGAATTTATGGGGGAGAGGGGTGTTTTTATTTATTTTATTTATTTATTTACTATGTTTTCTCAAGAGAATCAATACTATTGATTCATTTGACTAATAAAATTAACTAGTGAATATGAGTTCTATATAATGGTCTATTACATCATCCATCACCCAAAAATATTTTTATTTATAGATATTGTTAAATACCATTAATTACCGTTTTTCACTTTTCAGCAAAAACCACTTTGTTGTCAAAATACCAAAAAAATTTCATAACCATTATTCAATATGATGATTTCAAAAATAAACTCCATTTTATGAAAATAAATTTCTACATATGAAATTTTTTAATTTTTAATAAAAATATTCATTTATTTGAAAAATTCTAATTTGAATATTATAACTCATTTTATGAGATTTTGAAATATTAATGAAGGTCTCATAAAATTATATTATAATAAAAATTAAACAAAATATTAATTTATGAATCTATTTTATGAAAATATATATTATTTTAAATAAATATATAAATTATAAAATATTATATAAACATTTATGTTTTACAAAAAATACACATAATTAATATATCATTTCAAAAAAATTATTCAATTATTCTATGATATAAATATAGAATATTTTCATTTATAAGATAAATAAATTTTTTTTATAATATCATATATGAAGTTGATATTCTATTTTCAAGATTACTATTCCTAATGGTCATGTTATTATTCCAATAGTCAGGTTACTATTTCATCGATATAGGTTCCTTAATTTCTATGAATACCACTTAAATTATTTTTAATGTATGAGAATAATTTTTTAATATGTTCTATATGTGATTTATGTGTTTTATAATATATTAAATAATTATAAAAAAGTAAATTCCATTGATAAAAATTTGGGTAATTAATTCCATCCCTCTTTTTAAATTTCACTCTTAAAATATTGTTTTTACACAGTCAGGTAAATAATGGAGAGGGTAATTATCCTTCATATCTTCTCCTAATTCCATTGATGAATAATCATACCTATAATTCCTCCACAAAAATTTAAAAATATGATCCATATTGTTGCATTGTAATTTGTATCTTTGGTCCAAGATCTTCATTGGATTCTCTTTATATGAGCTGTTGATCTACAGTTGTTCGAAATGTAGATTTAGTATATGTGAGGGTAAAGGTATGTACATCGTCATTAGAGATAAATAAAATATGTCATGAACATTAGCCATATTTGGTGTAATTTATATATGATAAGACACTTATCCTATGTGATCAAGGATCTCAATGGGGAAAATTTACCTTCGGTTAAGCTTCCATTTTTTTCAAACCACATTGCTTTCATCGATGGTGATATTGGAAGGAAGACACTATCTTCAAAACCGATAATTAAATCCCATTAACTATTTTTAGAAAATTTCTTTTTCATAATCTAAGAAGCTTTTATATGTTGTTGGATCATCTATGAAATCTCTAACATAACATGTACATGACCAGGTCTAGTATCTTTTGTTCACTAACTTCATCCTAAAAAGTTACATTTCAAAATCACTTCCCATACCATCACTTCATATGGAGCCAAATGAATACTATAGTGGATCCTATAATTGTGTGAGAACACAAATAATAGGATATGCCTATACCATCCACCATTAAATTACATATACTATTCTATCAATATGTCCTCAAGAATATAAATATTTCTTTCCGACTGGCCATCAGTTTGGGGGTAATAGGTTATGCAAAAAACCAATTTAATTCTCAAACCATGTCCAAGAATTCACTGAAATATTTAGGTGATCATTGGATCATGATCTATTATGATCAAAAGTGGTACCACATACAACATCACCACTTCCTTAACATATAACTTGAGAAATTTTTCAATCAAGAAACCATAATGAATAATAATGAAGTGGAAAGTCTAGGGGAGTCAATCCACCCCAAAACACATTACATTGTTTCCATTATGTTCTTTTGAGAGGCTAGTGAAAAATTTTATATTCGAATTCTACCATATCCCACATAGAAATAAAAAATGGTTGTTTCATCCATTTGGACTTCTATTTATATGCTTTAAATTGTTGACATTGCAAACAACATGAGATATAATCTGCAACAATTTTTTTTTATTGTCCCATGAGAAGTGTTCTCGAATATTATGGTACATCATAGTAATTTTAGTATAGATTGATAATAAAGAGATATGTGATGTATCTAGTATATCCTTTATTATATTTGGCGAAGAAGGCACACAATGCCTAGTTAAAAACTGGATCAGACAATTATCATCGATGTGTAACTAATTTAGCCTCCCTTCCATTACCACTTTCAAATTATTTATTAGATCAATATCATCCATTTGTGCCTCCTTGATTTTATTATATATATGTGGTTAGGAAATTGTTTTTGTACAGTTAAGATATATTCCCTAATGTTATGATTTAAGGAACATTCATTTGTATTTGCATGAATATATGGTATTTCTAAATCCACAAATTGGATATAGTATCATGTTCTTTTTTTCCAATAACATCATATATCTTGTTTTTTAGATGGTATTTAGAAGATAAATCATAATCCATGGTTCAATATAACTATATTTCATAATTCATGTTAACTTCCTTTTGTGTGAAAATATACTTATGATTATTGTGATCAGTATATATGTCACACTTCTGACAAAATAGGAAGTGCATAAAACTTTCAATGCAAAAATCATAGCCACTTGATCAAGATAATGGGTATGGTAGTTCTTATCATGGTTCTATTACATCCCAATGTTAGACTACATCACTTTATCATTATTCATGATTAAAAAATCAAAGACATTTTTAAGCATTATTGTATATAAAAAAACCTTCTCCGCTTGTTTTTATTATGATAATAGGTTCAATGATTTTACATTTATGGATGTCTTTACACTCTTCCTCACATTATTCCATCCAAGTATACATTATCACTTTACATGTTAACACCGTTTAATGTATAATTACTCATGTTAAATTCATCAAAAAACACTATTTGTACCTTGATATGTAAATAAAACTGTGGATCTCTATCACAGATGTTGGTATGGGCCACTCCTCAATTTTCTTTTTTTAATAAGGGTTCAAATATATCATTTTTTTGTGATAACATACCCATATAATGACACATATTTTTTTTCTAGAACTCACATCTACTATATATTTCATATAGTTTTTCCCTTTTTAATGTCTTTTTATTAGTATTCAAAATATCCTCATGTACCTCCTTTATCAGGAAGTATATTTGAATGTAATCTACAATGAAAACCAAAAATTTGTTGAGAAAATATATAAACAATATTTTCAATATGTCTATGAATATTTATGTACATTAGTGAGTCATATGGGTATCACTATAAAATCATACATTCCACACCTTGTTTAAAAGGATTTCCTGGTAATATCTACCTTCTTCTCATTTAATAGGTGATATCCTAACCGAATGTACACATTTGAGAATTACTTGTCCCATCATAGTTAATAAAATGAGTTTTCTATCCATGGAAGGGATAAATATTATATATAACAATTATTTGTTCTCATGGTTATAAATATATAGGTACATTGATCAACACTTCTTTTTGACAATGAGAACTGGTACACCCCCAGTGCATCACTTGGGCATATGAAACCCTTGTCCAGATTCCCATGGAACTGCTTCTTTAGTTATTCCAATCAAATATTGGTTATTTTTTAAGGAATCTATGATATATTACATGATCAATTAAGAGTTTCAATTTATAAATAAAACTATTGGTAAATAGGAATACCATGAAATTCATTAGGGAACACATTAGGGTAGTCCCTTAAAGTGGGCATGTCTTTGAGAATGATTCCCTCCTTTGCCTCAATCATTTGATATAGATATGATTAATGATAAGATAATAATATACATAATATAAATGATTAAATTTAATTTTATTCATCTCTATCTTGACACTCATACTGAATTGTATGATACCTCATGATATGAAGAGTGATCACCATATCCTGACAATTGATGTTGGATTTTATAGAGACAAACAATACATTACCAATATAGTATCAAACTTCACTAAAGGATGTGGGACAATATTTTATATAAGGTTTATACCATTAACATTAACCATTTATATGTTGTACAATATGGATTCAACAATTTCCCCATTTTCTATTCTCATAGAAAAATCAACCTCCATATATTCAGCAGGTTTTTGAATAGTTCTACTAAAATTGCAAGATTCGAATAAATCTGTAGAACTAGAATCAAATTGTATGTTCACTATTCAATAATGAATAACTAGATTACCTATGGCCATATCATTTCTGTGATCCACCTCAGAAATAGTGATATTATATTCACACCCTTATCAACATAGAGGTTTTTGTTGTTGATTGCCTCTGAAAACCATTGGCTTGGTGAATTGGATCACATAATAAACATGTTCCTTATAGTCAAATCACAACGTTATATGCTGAGTGTTTGTCAGAACCTTCCATTCGTCTTCAAAATTATTTTTGTTATTTAAATCAATTCATAAAAAAATAAATTGTTGACCCTCTCTACCACATTTAATGAATCTCCTAGTTCCAATTAATAATTTACAAGATGATTTTACTTCACTTTTGACACAAGGGATGTTGGTTTATCATTATTTCATGTGATTTATCTATTTATAATACCATATTAAACTTAATATTTATCATTTTATCTTTGGTACCATGATACCAATAAGAGTATCTGATCTCAATTTCAACCATAAGAGAATAATGGAAAATATCCTCATAGTTGTTAAAGTCTCGGATCAAAAAATTATTTTCATATACTTGAATTAATTCCACTAAATAAGAAAAAAAATTTGTTTTCTTGTTCATGAAAAATCAATTGGCTTATTGTGAACTCCTTGTATTTTTTTTCTCGTATTCCTCGATAGAACCATATTCATTTTTCTTTATTCAGATAAAGTACATTTCTAAATTAAGACAGAGTGTTTGGGGTAAATATTTGATGAAAAATATATTCATCAATTCTTATCACTCAATTGAATCAATTATCTACCTATACTTTGTGTTATTAATCAATTTACACTAATAATCAGCATCCCCAACAAAATGATAGTTTTCCAATACAACATTCTCTTGTTTTGAGAACTAGAGAAAAAATAATATATTCTTATTGGAGTTAATAAATTGTTCTAATATTTTGTGATAAGAAGATCTACTAAATATATAATCACTTTTAAATATAAAGTATTCGACTATAAATTTCACCCTCATAGAATAAGGAGGGCATTCCAAACGAATGATGTTATAATTCATAACTAGATCTAGCATAGAAAGTACTATCATAAAGTTTTGGTTTCCCATTCCTATTATATTTTTGATTTAATTATGGAAACTTTAAGATCACCTTTAACATTGATTATTATTATGGGTTCTCCTATTTCCCTCCATTAACCGAAAAAATACAATTATATGGGCTTTAATACTTTGATTACAATCTTAATAAATGAAAAAATTTAACAATGAAGGATTACATTGTAATTGAAATGTTTTTTCCAACAAGTGATTATATAAGTTTCAATCAAGGTAATCCATGGTGAAAAATTTATCCCTAGTATTATTAAAACATTTATATAGTCATAATATACAAAATAACTTGATCATTCAGTGATACCAAATATAGTATCAAAATCCTTTTATATGTATTATTATGTGATTTTAAGAATATTTAGACATCATATTCAATCCATGGATTGTAATTTCTACTATATTATGAATAATATATATATAATTAAATAAAATGAGAAAATAATTAATAAATAATTTACATTTACTCCCTAATGAGATCATAAATTTCTTTTAGCTCTTACACATGTAAAGGATAACCTACGAAACACATAAACAAAGGGATGACTTAAAATACTATTATGTGAATAAACAAAGGAGTTAACCATATCGCATGGGATAGAAGGTATAATGTGATGGAATAAAAATCCCTAGAATATAATCAAGAATAGGGAACATTAACATATGGAACATGGTATAATGTGATCATATATATATTATCTTGTGGTAGCAACATATAACATGATATAAACAAGAATAAAGGAAAAGTTTTCAGACTATATCACATGGTTGACGTAGTCCCAAAAAGGAATTAGGTTTACTCCCAATCCCAAAATGACGTATCATGAGACTAATCATTAACCAATGCATTGGAGTGCTATGTGGGCGCACCCATTATAACATGTTCATGAATATCTATTCCACATGAGGAATAAAAAATAAGTAATAAATATAAGGGTTACCCATGTAATGAAATGGGTATATAAATAATTTTAGACAGCCTAAAGGAATAGATTAATAGTGACCATGAAAGAAGGAATTTAAATAACGATAATACATTCATAAAGTAAAATATCCACAGATCACAATAAATGTTGTCTAACTAGAGTTAATACATTTAAAAAGAGTATTTTAGAAACTCTAGAAATGTGTCACTTTAGTACGGATTAAAGTAAAATATTAATGAGACATTAAAGAGGATAAAAGAATAACATTAGTGTAAAACTAGAAATTAACTAAATGATTTTTTCATGATAAAATTAGGTAGATTATAAAAATATTTTTGGAATAAAATATCTTAAGGGATGTTCATGATAATGGGTACTAAATGGGGAAGTTCCCATTAATAAGTCTAGTTTATCGAGAATAATTAGGAAGGGAATATTTTTTAAAACCATAAATTCCCATAAAAAATGAATAATTTATTAGGATACATAAAGTTGGAACATATAAAAAGAATTTACATGAATTATATAAAAATAATAAAAAATATAATGGGGTAAAGAGAGAGAAATTGTGACCCAATGATAAATTTGAAGGTTTAGAGAGATCCATCACCTTATGTTTGAATATTTTCATCCCTTGTACATAATGTCCTGGATAATAAAATTATATTAATATATAATTTTATTAATAACCTACTAAAAATATATTCTATTTATTATAATTTTATTAAGTTCATTTAAGGTAATTTTTATGAGTTATAGACTTTATTTTCGTTGTTCTAGGAGCATCCTCTTTATGGTTTCATGATCGGTTCACTTGTGTATAGTTATGAAAGTTAATGGGAAATTGGATAAATTTTGTAGAAGTGAAATTATATGGTATTAATTTTCTTCCAAAATATTTAATGTTTCCCATATATAATTTTTTTATGAGGATTATTCCTCTGATAAAACATTATTGAAAAATGATTAAATTATTCTCGTTGTTTTTTATGAAAATCATGAATTAGTATAATATAATATAATATTATTCTAATATAATTGTAATATAACATTAAATAATTTTAAATAAAAATATTAAAATCCAATTTAACCATTCAAATTGTATTATTACCATCCATGAATCTGGTAACGATAAATGAAAACTTTTCATCCATGAAGTTGGTGAATCGATACCCCACTAATGATGATTTCATTTAAAAAAAAGTAGTGGGGATGATATTTGATGATAGACATTCCTTTAGAAAAAAATAATTATATTATATAGAATATACTAGAGTTTTAATGACACTTTGGATAGGGGAGGTGAGGTGAGGATAATAAAACAAAAAATATACAATTTAAAGAATATGCGATTTACCCCTTGGATATCGTCTCCTTGAGAACATCCTTAAGGTACTTAGAAATGGTCTCACGGTGAGACCAGAAAGACTATAATGTGGGGAAGTTGTTTGGAAAATTAATTTTAATTTTTTTTATCAATATTAAAGTCTTATAAGGTGTGAGGATAAGAGGTAGTGAGTGTAGAATTTATAGGGGATACTGGTGTTTTTTATTATTTTATTTATTTGTATATTAGTTTGGATGATGTATTTTTATAGTGTTGATTATTGTTAATATGTATAATAAATAGTGCATTTAAATTCAAAATATTGTGTTCTTACATCATCCATGTCTCAGAAATTCATTCATTTACATAAAATATTAAATACCATAAATTATCGTATTTCACTATTCAAAAAAAATTAAACAATTTTAAAAAAATACCAAAAAATATCCCTAACCAGTTTTTCAAATGTATATTTTAAAAGTGGTATCCATTTTTTATAATTAATATTAAAAATATTATAAATTAAATTTCTTAATTAAAATGATTATTTATTTAAAAAATACCGATTTTTATAATGTAACTAATTTTATGAAACATTGGAAAATTAAATATGGCCTCATAAATTTTACATATAATCATATTAAAACAAAATATTAATTAATTATTCATTTTTATGGAAAAATATTTTATTTGAAACGAATATATTAGTTATATAATTGTAAATAAACATTTATGTTTTATAGAAATACCAAAAATTAATTTATCATTTTAAAAACATTTATTCACTTATTTAGTGATAGAAATATGTCATGTTTTCATTTATACGAGACATAAATTTGAGTTAGACGTTCATAGTTGCAGTTACTATCCTAGTTGTAGGATCACTATTCATAATGGTCATATTACTATTCTAATGGCCAGGTAACTATTCCACCAGTATAAGTTCTATAATTTATTTGAATACCAATTATTTAATTATTAATTTATGAGAATATTGTTTTTATTAGATTCTATATGCGGTATTTCAGTTTTATAATATATGACATATATATAAGAAGAGAAATTCCATTGACAATATTTTGGGTCCTAACACACATGATTCATCATCAATCGTAAAAGAAATCTCATTGTAATAAACCCAATAATTATAATATCATAATAAATTTTAATAACAAAATAGTGAAGTCGTATCTATAGTAATAGGAATATAAATAACATCATCATTTCATCCCTTGTAATTTGGGTTTTCCAAGTACATGGGATACATATTCCCATGCAAAGTCTCATTACCAAATTCCATTAACTTCTAGTCTTCCGTCTAATTTCAATATAGCAAGACAAATGAAAAAAGTGATTGGATACCAAATTTTAATTTTCTTATGCTGAGATCCACTTGACTAGTTTCCCAAGCTGGTGGATCACATGGCCACTATATCGGATTATTACACTCAAGAGGTTACTGAATAGAAAGTAATGTCTAAGGTGGTATAGTGGGGAGACTATACACTCATATCAGAGTGGAAAACCAGTATAAAAAAATAAACATAAAACATTGAAATAATATATTAAATCAATTGGACCAAGAAACCTCTATTGTTTAAGAATATATAAAGAGAGAAAATAAACAACCACAGTTACGTAAATAACTAGAAACTATTATAATAATAGAAATCCTAAAGGATGATTCATATAAAATTTTGTCATGGAATGATGGTATATGAAAAGAAGAAATAAGGGACATGTATATACATCATTCCATACATAATACAAAACCATCGAAATACGGGTCCCCTATAATCATGAGTATATTCTCTTTCCACTACTCCAATGCTTTATACTATAAGAAAAAAATAATTATACATTTATTGTAGGAAGCATACCCTTTTCTAAACCTATAGAAAAGTAATCTAATCATGTTCCAAATAGGATTGAGTAGGGTGTAAGATAAAATACATGTAGGCAACTTACAATGTCATTTTGAAATAATACATCCTATGTAAATATAAACACTAGTGCGAAGGTACAAGAATGATAAGTAGCATAGAATAAATAAATACTAGCTGAATCAGGTTCCTACATGAATCCTGGCCACAATACCTTCATTGTAAAATATTATAATCAGATTCTGATCAGTAACTATATATATATTGTATAATATATATATAGTTATATACTATATCCACCTATATAGTTTATGTATGCGAGGACGTAAGTAGGCATACACTTGGCTACTAGGTGCTAGCTGGACCTAGGGCATAACCCCAACATCGGTAACTAGTTTAATGAGTTATATGCTCCAAAAAGGGTACATTCCATGTATCTCATTATTAATATTAGATGCCATGATCATCACTTGAGATACTTAGGGTGAGACTCCATTCCAAAAAAATGAAGCATGGTAATGTGTAATTTCATTCCCATCGTTCATAAAATAATATAACATTGATATTCTTTTTGATCAACACCCGATATAATGGAGAGTGAAATTCCATGCTCAACAAGTTCCTTAACAATCATTCCACAAATAATATAAATAAAATAATAATAATAATAATAATAATAATGATTATGATGATGATGATGATGATGATGATGATGATGACAGGTAACCTCTCTGGTATGATGATAACATTCCCATTTTAACCAGGGGAATCAAATATCATTCAATTCATTTTAAATAATTATAAAAAATATAGGCATGATATTGCCACCAATATTATTCACTTTATACAACATATATAATTAACCTATTGAAGGTAAGTGTTATTAATTCATAATATCAACACTTAAAAGTTATTCAGATGAATTGAAAATTTATATAAAAGTGGTAAATTCATTTTACATGTCATCATAAACACTTAAGTGGTGTTCAACGATTTAAATAATTTAATATAAAGAGACATTTCATGATAGAACACCAAAAGGGATGTCTATGGTTGAGGTCTACATCCTCCAACAACTTATAATGGCTCCCTAGGAATAAAACATCATGCATATTTAAATATATTAATGAGGAACACATTTTATTGAAACATGATTAAATAGAAAAAATGTGGCATGACAAAGAAGCTATGAAAAGAACTAGAATTTTATGGAAAACGAATACACCACCTAGATTATGTCTGTAAATGACTCCTCATCCAATATAGACTTCATATTTAAAGTATATCCAAATAAAAAGGAATAATGGTCAAATTTTCAAGAAAATAAGATACATAATCTTTCACCAAAATTGTTCATGTGATAGGAAGAGAAAGTAAAAGAGGATACAAGAGGATTAAATATATAACCGATGATGATCTAATTCCTCAAACTATGTTTTTATTTGTTGTCTAGATGAGAAAATAAAATAAAAGCCCAACCATAAGAGATGGAGAGATTACAAGAGAAATAAAATAGTGTTCTCCACTAGAATTAGAGGATGAAAGAGTGGGGTAAGGTATTAAAATCATTATAAAAAATTGTAAAAAAATATCCTAATAGGGTCTCACGGTTTGGCCACACAATTGGACAAATAATATGCCAAACATTTACCTCCCAACACCCAATGGACGAACTCACATTAGCTAAGTGAAATTATTTCCTAACCATGTATATTGAATTAAAGGTTCCTCTAAAGATTGTCTGAGACAAATCACACGGGTGTGTGCCTAGGCCCGCACATTTTTAGACAACCGTGTGGCCTCTTACAGGATTCTAGGATCACTTTATAGCTACTCCACTTGATTATTACTAACTTTGAGTTAACCATGTGTCCTACCATATTTTTCAAATTCTCAGATCTTCATAATAAGAACAAGACATATATGCCCCTAGAACATTACTTAGGCTATATAGAACATTCACTAAGAGAAAACAACGCAATAAAGATTAATTTTTTTTCAACATCTTCAAGAAAAGAAGGTTTATGACACAATCCAAAAAAAATCAATTTATTTATTTCATCACACGAATTTTTAGTGAAGAATCAAGAACTCCATTTAATAATTCATTCATGGATATGTGTGAATTCATTCCTTAATCATTACATATAATTAAAATTTTACATTTATTTTATCATAGATAGCCCCATAAAATTATAAATAATGATCTTAATATATGTTAATTTTTCCATGATTTATAATTCATTTAATTTAATTTAATTTTGTTTAACCACTTCATTTGGATAAAATAATGTTATCATGCTACTGACAATAATTTTATGTTTCGAGACAGAGCATAATCGATATTTTATAAAAGTGACACACCTCAATGGGGTGGGATGATTTGGGTTGAACAACCTCCAACAATGTAAATAAAATGATAGAATCAATTCAATTACAAGAATTATGTTCTAAATATTTTATATCCATTTCAATAGGGTGATGCGAGAAATGTTCATTGTTTAAAAAATGAATGATTTTTTACATGAATGAAACCATACGGAAAATACCCATAACTCCTTCCATATACCAAGGATGATTTACCAAATAAATATATGGCTTCGATCTGAGAATAAATGAGAGAAATCAAAATAATAGTCAAATGGCTTGGAAATAGGGAATATTATATTGAATGGAAATAAAATTCAATATGAAATGATAATTATTTACATGAGGTAGGAGAAATAGGAGACTAAATATGGGGGTTATTATGGGATATATGACAAGTGATTCTGAGCTCAGACAAAGGATATATCCCTATTCCTATGGGGAGAGTAGAATAACTCCAATCCTGGGGATATTATATGTGTGTGTGAGAAGAATATATGGGGCGAGTTTAAAATTAATTAATATTGGGAGGGTTATACAATCCAATTTAATGTGATATAGGGTCTTTTTAAATGTCTTGGACAATCCATGCACCAAAAGTGCACTCCCATTGGTTAAGTGAAAGTACCCATGCAGGTTAGGATCATAGTTTGTCTACCTGGTGCATCCCAAACGATTTGGATCTGAGATTTTATATTGAATACTAACATGATAATGTCACCTATAGTGAATGGTTTGATAATCCATGTCAATTATTATATGACCCACCTAGTTTAGGGGAACCGTTAGCACTAACTGTGTTCTAACACTATACCTCCATTTAGTTATCCAAAAACTAGAATTTCAAATCCTGACACTCCCAAAAAACAATTGGGGCTCCTATTAAATCTCTCAGGACATAAAATATCTCAAAAAAGAAAACAAACTGTTTTTGTATTAAAATGCGTGTAATTACTGTTCAATGCTTGGTTTCAAATCTTTTCAGTCAATAAAATTAGAATTACATGATTCTATTAGAAGTGTAACGGTTCAAAAACACCTGACCCTATAATATCCCCATCCATAGAACTTTTTACCCCCCATGAAGCCATAATGAAAAATTAAATGTCAACCAAAAAACATGGGTCAGGGAAATTCACATTTAAATGGACACATTTTTCAAAAAATTATAGACACACATATAATCATTCATATAATGTACATGAAACATAAGATGTGATATTTGAGTCAAAACACCAATTAAAAGGGGAGCCATCAAAATGAATCTTACATGAGAATTTATAACAGAGTACATTATCACATAATTATCTATATTACCAAACAACCATTATGTTCCACACTATATGATCCAACCTTTATTTTTCAATTCTAGTTCAAGGCATTTCCATGGTGGAATTTCCTATTTACATATTCCCTTAGCATTCCGACGACACTCCCTGAAATTTTCTCAATTTTATCAGATGGATGATTCCCAATTAAGCCCAATTAACCCAATCATGATATTTTTTTTATGAAAATACATTTGTGATTTTTTTCTACACATGCATCACCCTGAACAATGTTCTTGTTTTAGTTTATCACTAACTATGTGAAACTAAACAAGAGAATGAAAGTCTAACCACTATCAGTCGACTATCTCCAAAAAATTTATTCTTTAGTCAATGATACATGTGAAACCTAATCCTAACTCATTTAATTTGAGGTTCACTTTGAGATCACTTCGAATGCACTCACATAACCCTTTAACCATCCCCTGGTAAATTTTCTAACAAAAAAGTACATTTCTATCATCATGCCACAAAATGTACAAAGGTGTATACCTTATCCACCACCCTTGGATCATCACACTCAAAAAATATAATCCATGTACAACCATTAGTTTGATTATTACTTTGGAATCAACTACTAATGTCCAATGATCTCATACAATGAAGTCAATAAACAATAGTTCATAAGTGATACATTAGTACATTAAAAAAATGCCCCCATATGAATAACACTAACTGAGCCCAACATCCATATAACACCTGGAGATTGAGTCAAATAATTATTTTCCTTCCATGTGTCAATACAAGGCCTTCCTACATGGGAATCCATGTATATCTTAATAACTTCCATTAAACATCATGTAACCACACTCCATGAGTGAAACATCAAAAGTGTATACTTATTGTTCTAACAAGGAATTAAATTATTCCTTTAGATCATTTTATAATCAATTCTATCATATTTTATAGTGGAAAACATCAAGGTAGGGAACATTATTATCCCTCATATATTAATATAGAAAAATTGTATGTTGGTCACTCACAAGACATGGGAAACTCACGTATTGTCAATGATGATGCTCCCAACATTATTTTAAACCCACCATATACAACTATGCATTGGAACTAATAGTCAAACATCCTCTAGATGACATCCTTTTAGTAGCTCATCTACACCTACTGAAACATCATCCTTAACGGAATATGGTTCCCTGACTACTAAGGCATTCCATTATTTTTTAAAATACCACTCTATATTGAAACATTGAATGATTATATCCTCATATGTTTCATAGAAGTCCACTAATTTTATCATCATTGTTCCATGAAAGAACTAACATATCTCAAAAGTGTTGGATTCCCTATGTCACTCATGCACCCTGTGTATAACTCTAGTGTGAAAAAACTATCAAAACCCATAACCTATATTAATTTTTGGAATCATCTGAATGAAATGATAAACCAAACTACTATCCTCAATGATCTCATAATATATACTGACCATATGCAATTTCACTTTTTTTCTTATGCACCCTCTAAATTGAAGGAAACACTAATACATGTTCTATGTGATGATCCCCACCTTAGGAGTGTCCTAATCATCATATATTAACACTAGATACTCTTATAATAATATATGATCCATCACCACCACCATAAACAGATTACGAATGTGGAAAAAATTATTCTTCAAAAATATGTTAACACATTGTAACATATCTACCAAATATCCAAATCAAACGATACCATTAATCGGTCAATCACATGGCATCAAGCATGCCACCAAGACACAAGCCGATGCAGATTAGATTTAATGGTCAAAATTTTGTATGATAGAGATACGATACCCTTAAGATCAGTGCATGAAAATGGTATAATTCATAATAAATAGTAGAATAAATAATATTTGTATAAGTATAGTAATACAATAAAAACTAAGAACCATGGATAATAATAAATATAAAACCATTCATTTCCATGTAATAATATAAAATAAATGAAATGAACATACAACATGAATCTATATAAAAAATGAGAAAGCCTAAAATTCTATCTCTTTTAGAATATTTATATTTGCATAATTATTATGTTCCTAATCCCCCATGTACAAGGGTAGTAGAAAAAATACTATCATCAAGAAATCCAAATCCAGAATCCTGATTGTACAATCATGTGGTATGAATGGGTAATAAATAGTGGAAAAATTGATGATGATATATACTCATTGGAGATCACTAATAGAGTCCAATGAAATCTAGTTCGTTAGTATACAATAATTTTCTTTTATATAAAATTAATACTATGTATTAATAAATGTAATCAATTCCTGTTCATATTCCATAAATGAAACTTGGTCACCTATACCTACATCGGTTTAAGATAAAATTATTCTGGCTAAATTTCACCATGTATATAAGTATACGTATATTTATAGGTTTGTATATATATGTGATATATATAATAAAATATATATTGATATTTAAATATACACGGTGTTCTAGCTGGGATCTGAGGTGTAACTCAGGCACCCACGTGTAATAATAGTCATTGATGACCCAAAGAGAACCCAAATAATTCCTATATATAGGTGATCATAAATGTATCAACATGTTTCATAACATTAATGGGTCAACATCCATGGTTAATTTAATTATAATTCCTGAATAATGTAATACCATATAAACTGCGATCTCATTCTTGTAATTTCACAACATGAGTACAAGTATCACTCTAGGCATATATCACATTATGCATTCTATAAGTACATCCTAGGAATCATGTATCAGGGAATCTGTATCACTCTTCTCCTATCATAAATCATTTATGCAATGATCACAGCAAATAATTTCTATATAAGGAACCCAAGAGTCAGTCATGATACATGTAATCTCTAGCAGCCTATGAGCCCTCCCAGTAAATTCTTTACAAGGAAACTCAATATTTCTCAAGTCAAACATAATTAATTATACCTATGAGCATGTACAAGTAATTTCATATAAGTAACCCAAGCATCCTTGAAGGTTTAATTTATATCATCTAACCGTTGATCCCTTTTATGGAATTCGTCAATAGGAAACTAATGATTTTTCAAGGAGTGATATAATAAATATATCTATTTAAAATTGATTTAATAAAAAATTACATGTTATTAGTATTTACATATCACAATTAATCTATTAAAAATAATTTTTCCATGTAAAAAATCAATCCACATATAATTTCATGTTTTCAATCGGGACCATTCCAATTATAATAACTCAAGAAGGCCAGGGGATGCTCACATCATTCCCATTTAAAATGAGGTATCTCACAAGAACCTACCCAAAAAGAATAAATTATAAAAATTTATCACATAAATTATTAGACAAGGATTCAAGTGTTCCATTTAATTATTTCATCCTGTCAAATGGTGAATATTTCATTAAGCATAACACATTATACGAATTACGTATTTTTTTATGGATTACAGACCTAGATTATAATAAATAATAATTAAATTTTAAGTGATTCAGGCATACAAATTATAATTAATTTTATTCGGTTAAACATATTAATTTAGAGAAAATAATTTTAACATTATTTTATGGTACATTTTAAGACCAAATACAATTCATAAGGGTTATGGAATAAAATTGATACACTCTTAGGGGGTGGATCATGTTTAGGTGAGCAACCTCCAATGGTACAATTAAATAAACAAGGACTATTAAATTAATAGAATTAGGTTTGACATATTTAATTTCAAATTTATAAGGTTGATTCAAGGAATGTTTTGTTAAAGACACAACATAGTATTTTATAATTCCAAAAAATTATGGGATAATATGTTGACTAGGATCCTTATGGTAATGATTCTTCACTCATCCAATATCAAGATTTTATATTATAAAAATATGGAAAATTAAATGAATAAGAAACAAAATTAAAATATCGCATATTAGATCACATTGATATAGATTTCAATATAGCTGAAAAAATAGATAAATGAAGAATGAGAGATCATAGATTCATTGAGGGTATCCAAGGAAATAGAAAATGAGTGATTCTTAACTCAAACGGAGGAGATATCTCCATTCCAAATAGGGGAGGAGGAGTATTCCATGTATGGGGAGATGTTATGTATGAGTGAGGAGAAGAAATGGAGGATTAAGTTTAAAATAAACTAGGGTAACAAGGGTAATTTAAACTATTTTAATGAGGCACATAGTTTTTCCAAATGATTTTTTCAAACCATCTTCCAACCACATGCACCCACTGGTTAAGTGGAATTACCCATATGGGCTAGGAATATAGTTTCTCTATCCATGCATAGCCCATGAGGATTGGCTATGGAATTCTCTACAGAATCTTGGCATGGTTGTTCATCATCTGGTGAATGAATTAAAAAATCAAGTAACACCATCCAATACTTTCATTATTGAGGTGCATGATTTTAAATGACCATGTTTTACGAATTTTACTCCTTTTATCATTCATAAAATGGTTCTCTTGAAGCCAAAATATTTAGAAACTTAAGGGAATAGTTGACACACGTCTTGGGACTTAAAAAATATCTATCAAAACACTTTTAAGTGTTCCAATTTAATAATCTACAATCTAAATTTTAGTTTATAAAGATTTCAATCTACTGAATTAAATGTTAATTATTCATTTATAAATTTTAGAGTTAAAAAAATGCACATACACATGGTTGGGACATGTTAAACTAAACCATGTTGATAAGTCACGCCTAACCACTAGTCACCAATTTCAGTGGCCTTATTTTATTTTATTTTATTTGTTTTATTTTTGTTTTCATTAATGTGCTTTGAAGAAAAAAATATTTAGAATCATAAAAAAGTAATTTTTTTATTTTGTGTTAATATTTTTTATATTAATTTAAAAGATAATTTTTTGTTTTGGAAATGGACATTCATGAATTAAATATGGTTTTTATACATGATATATTTTTTTAAGTGAAATTATTTTTCATCAAAATGGAAAAGATGAGGATCTTGATTCCAATTTTAATAACGTATTTTTTTGTGACATTTTTATTTTAAATTATAGTGCAATAATTGTTGAGTTATCTTTATATTTGTTTTGATATTGATTTTGTTTTTTATCTTTATGTTATTTTGATTATTCATATAGGAATGTTTATAATGTATTCTAGGAAGTATATTTCAGTTGTTGAGTCATCTCAGTCTCAAAATAGAGTAGTGGATCCAATATATTCTAAAAAAATTATGTTATTATTTTTTGATAATTTCCTAATAAACACTGTATGAGATAGAGTAAATTGAATTGATCTATATGTAATTTGGAACTAATGATACCTTGATGATGATAATTGTTTTGAGGTTGTTTGAGGTATCGAGTTTGGAATAGGGTAAGTTAATAGATCCATCCTAAATAAAAGGTGGTATGGCATGTGAGTCCTTTAATGTCCACATTCATCAAATTTTTAATTCTTTATGGGGAGATGGACTGGAATATATTATTGAATATTATTCATGAACCGAAAATTCATGTGTAAGTGCATTGTTTTATTACATTGGCATGATTACAAGGACTAAAACCCAGAAGGACCTATAAATTTAGCAGTATTGAAAAACCGTATTATGTTAATGATACCCATAGTAAATTTTTAAAATTGGTAACACAAACATGATAAATAATAAAAAGAAATAAAATATTTCCTTGAAATCTTATTCAAATATTTCTTCTTCATAACATGGGGAAAGACAACACAATATGGGGGAGATAAAATTCCCAGTAAGGGTAAGTAAGGATGAAATATAAATGAATAAATAGAAATAAATTAACATGACATGGAAAATAACTGATAATTAATTCCATTCAAATAAGTAGATAAGTATTAATAAATATGGCAAGGTAAGAAACTAAAACACATTCAACTTAATCAATAAAATGAAAAATAAATACAACTACAGATATGTTGAAAGAAACTATCATGGAAACATAATAATTAAAATATCTATGAAGGAAATGCTAATTATTCGATGTCATGTATGAGGTAAATGAATGTATACACCATTAAGACCTTTCATAAGACAATTATCACAAGGGATAGAAACCCATTTAATTTGGAAATCTTATTTTGCACATGAGAACCTATTGATTCATCAAGGGGATATATAAGGTCTATGACATAGCCTTCATTACCATTTCTAATAATTATTCATATCAATTAATCGAAATACATAGTATTCCTTATAAAATAATCGTATTGAATAATCAATATGGATTTATCAATAATTCACTACTTAATTAAATAACTGTCAAAGTCAACATCATATGTAAATATGATACACTATTTTTTCAATATTGATATTTATTATAGAATAATATAGATATTAAATTAAATTTACATAGAAAAATGATTAAAATAATGTTATTTTTTTCATAGAAATATAATAATCCCAAAAGGATGTGATATTGAAAATATAATCATTAAGAACATTCTTTTGGAGAATAATCTCTATACATTCCAAAGTGGCTCATGCCATATAAAATCATTTAAATCATAATTACCATGATAGAATAATATTAAATTAATAATTTAATACCATGAGAGTATGTATATTCAGGAATTAAAATGTACAATGATAATATATTCAACAAATAAAAGTAAATCGGTGCATAATCAAAAATAAGTCCTAATGAAATGTAAATCGAAATGAACATCCCATAACATAAACTTTATATTATTGTGTGGTTTTGATAATCATGTATAATATTTTATATTATGTTACTAACTTATACAAGTTTCATACTAATTTTCATAATATCATATATTATCTAATCATAATATCATAACACCCATTTGTTAACAATCTTTCATTATAATAAATATTTTAGCTGTTAATTTACTATTTTTCTCAAGTATGTTTTGACTCGTTACATGTTAACACTAACACATATATCATAATTTAATCTATTAAATAATTTAATATATTTTGTAATTATCATATTTATTTAGTATATTTTTTCAATAATATATATAGTTTGGAAATAATAAATTAAATGCACCATTCATGGAGATGATATGCATTATGTATGCATAGACACGACTTTCATTTCTTTTTCATATTAAATGAGTGAAAAATAATTTATAAATATTTCTATTATAATTCAAGTATCATATCTATGATAAATAGGTTTTTTGAAAAATATAATTTATAAATTCCATGTGTGGAGATAATGAGTCGCATCTCTTTGAAGAAGTGATGGTCCTCACTTCCATAAACAATGTTATCGTATGTACACAAAATGGAATGTACCTGATATGTGTTATAAAATAATTAAATAATAATAAGATCATTATAAATATAATATATAGATATATATTATATAAATATAGTTTCCATCATAATGACCACTATGTGAGGCTGTACAGGAAGAATGAACAATCAATGTTTTGTGCGGTGGTAGTTCTCCATTCACATAAATAATATGTATGTTAACCATTAAATGGGGGTGTGTTTAAGTGTTGGTAAAAACCTTACCATAAAAACAAAAATAATTATAGGATAATTTTTTTATATAATTATTAAATAATAAGAGTTTATGGAGTAGATAACGTAAATAAAACTAAAAATACTAAGGAAGTCTGTTATCTAATATTTTGGTAACATAATTTGGTTTGACCAAAAAGATTATTTTTATTTCTTAGTTCCCAAGGGGAATGATCAATTATTATGGTAGGGATGTTTAAGAGCTATTTTGGTAGGGATTGGTCAAGTAATATTGGATTTATAGGTATGGTAAAGTTGGAGGAGTGGAGGAATTTTATAGTAGAGGGAAAGTGTCTTGCTTGTAAAATTTTGAAAAAGGAATTTCATACTTGTTTTCAGATAAAACATGGATCCCATAATGGCCCATGTTCTATAAAAGTGGTTATAGGGTGGAAATAGTTCAATAAAATAGATATTGGAAAAAAAATTAGGTCATTTGGGCCCTTATGATTATGTTTGTATCCCATATTATTCTTAATCTTACCTTATTCGTTGTAATTAATTTTAATTACATTCATTAACAATGTTTTTAAAAAAATAATTTTTCGTTTTCAGAAATTATTCATTATTATAATTAAAAAAATGGAATCCATTTTTCCATATTATAATCATAAATGTGGTAGAAATTAATTTGAATTTAATCCTACAAACAGGATGAAAAAGCATGGTTTCAAATTAAAAACATCTATATTTATGCATTAGTTTTTGTCAATTCCATATTTAAATTTTTCCAATGAACTAAATTTGATTAATTTTTAATAATATTGTAAAGACCCGCAAATTTCAAGGAAATTTTTTTCTTAATTTTCTTTGGAATTTTACAAGAGCGCAGCTTCAGACGGCACCTGATTCCGAGGCCCGGTGTGCCCGGAATCAATTTCCGAAGTTTGGCTCGGGTACGTTCAGTGAACGGACGAGCGGGTTTTTCTATCTTTTGAACCGGTGCCCGGAATCGAATTCTGAGGGCACCGATGAAATCGCAGCGCCGGTATTTGCTTAGAAACGCCTCTTCCGGAGTTGCGTTTGCTCAGACGTGGTTTTTAAATTTTACGGCTTTAAGTCAGAAATAAAATAAAGTTTGTGCGACAACTTTATTTTATTTCACTTAAGCTGCTTGGAAGCCACTTGAAGTCACTTAAAGACGGCTTGAACTGAGTTGAACTGGATAGGATGCTATCCAGAAATATCCTACCCCTTGGTAGGATATTTGTGCGGTGGGACCCGCACGAGCCACGCCATTTCTTTCGCTAAGTAACGCACCCGCGAAAACCCGTCAAAGTAACTGAAAAGTCAACCGACGCGTTTTCTTTAATTCTTAACAGACCATTTAATTGGGCGGTTTATTTCGTGAATTAAATGGACTGTTTCTTCGTGAATTAAATGGGTCGTTTCTTTCGTTGAATTAATTCAACGAATTGATGGATCGTTTCTTAACCGGTTTCGTGTTGGCATGTTTATAAAATAAGACCAACATAAAAATCCTTGGAAAGGATTTGAGAGAATCTTCGTTCCTCCACCCTCTCCGCGAAGAACGCGAAGAACGCGAAGAACGCGAAGAACGCGAAGAACGCGAAGAACGCCGGCGACCGGAATTCGACGACGCACACCAAGATCTGCGACGTCGACGAGATCTACCCGCGACGTTCTTCGGCGACGCCTCTTCTTCCGCGGCCGACCCTCGTTCGGCAACAAAGGTGAGAATCAGATCTTTTCTTCTCCCTTTTTAATTTCAATATCAACGGATTTAAACTAATTAAATCCGTTGATCTTGATCCGGAGATTGGCGACGCGACGAGCGATTCCGCGACGACGCGGCGATCTCCATCTTCCGCGACGAGCAATTCCGCGACGACCCCTCATCCGACGACGACGATAAAGTAAGGGTTGATTGGAATATTTTCCTTCCCGTGATTTATTTCTTTTAAAGTAAAGAAGCATGATCTTCGAACAATTTTAACATTTAAAATTGTTGTTGATTGTTTTATTGTTCCTCCCGTGGATTATGACTAACGCGGAGGGTGCGGGTCTAACGAACAAGACCCGGCAACCCTCCGCCGATCTCCTCTTTTTGCGCGGATTTGGCGGACGACGACGAACCGTGCGGCAAGGGCAATTTGTTGGCTCCGCAGTGAAGATCGTCCCCCGGGAGGAGCATCGGCGCAGACGGGAAAGAAATCGGGCCACCGGAGCATCTCCGGCGGCCCGCGGAAGGAGGCGGCGGCGCGGGTCGCCGGCGCGGCGGCGCCGGCGACCGGAGGCGGCGGCGCCAGGCGCGCCGCCGTGGAAATCTCCCGCCGCGGCTGAAGCCGCGGCGGCGGCGGCAGCCGGTTCCGCGGCCGCGCGGAACCGGGACGGACGCGGCGGCCCGGCCGCGTCCGCGTGACAGGCGGCCCCCCGCGGGGCCGCGGTTTCTCTCAAGCCGCGGGTTCAACCCCGCGGCGGCGGCAGTTCGGCCGCTCGGCCGAGGCCGAGCCGGCCGGTCCGGTCGGCCGGGCCGCGCCCAGGCCGGACCGGACCCGGCCGAGCCGGTTCGGGCCGGGTCGGGCCGACCCGGTTCGGGCCGACCCGGTTCGGCCGACCCCAGGGGGCGGTTCGGGCCGGGTCGCCCCGGGCCCAGTACCCCCGTTTCGGGCCCTCTACGGTCTTTCGCCCATATCTTGGGCCTGGGACCTCCGATTGACGAACCGTCAGCGGCTACGCGATCCTTGGATCGAGACGGTCGTTTCGGTATATTATACTCAAGGTTTCGGAAGACTTTGGGTTCGGCCGGGTTGGTTCGTACACGAAGCCAACCGGGCCCTCGGAGCGGAAACGCTCATAACTTGAGCTACGGACGTCCGAACGACGTACCGTCAGCTGTGGTAGTTTCCTCTAAGTGAGACGGAACTTTTGGCATACTCCGCCCGAGGATCGGATACAGGCGGAGTACGGTCGGGTTGGTTTTGCCCTAAAAACCAACCGGGCCCCTGGGACGAAAATGCCAATAACTCTCAGACCGGGCGTCCGATTGACGCGCCGTCTGTCGCGTTGAGATCCTGTTGTCGATACGGAACTTTTGGATACATCAACTTCGGACTACGTGTCAGTTGATGTATCAGCCCCTCGGCTCGTGGAGCGGACCCTCCTAAACGAGCTCGCTACGTGCGGGAACCCTAGCGCTGGCTGTGACCTCGACGACAGAGCAGAGATCCTCCGTGGACTGCGACGACGGCAGAGCAGAGATCCTCCGTGGACTGCGACGACGGCAGAGCAGAGATCCTTCGTGGACTGCGGCGACGACTGTGCAGAGATCCTCAGTGGACTGCGTCGACTACTGCACTCAGTGATCCTACGCGGATCAGTGCCCGATCCTATGTGGGTCCTACTACCGGTTCTGTGTGAGCCACTGCCTACCGGTTCTGTGTGAGCCACTGCCTACAGGTTCTGTGTGAGCCCGATCCTGTGTGGGTCTACTGCGGGGGTTAGTACCTATCGATCCTTCGTGGGTCCGACGACTTAGATGGATCAGTGATCATCTTTGACGTCATCTGAAAAAGTATACCTGGTTGAGCTGAATCTTATGTTACTCTCCTTTGTGGATTGTGTTGAACCATCCTTTGTGGATTTACTGTTTACTCTCCTTTGTGGATTTGGGTCTTGCTTTCCTTTGTGGATTGAGTTGTTCTTGAGCTCGTGAGCAGAGCTAGAATTGGGGACTTAGGTATATGTATGGGCATATACCTAAGTCGAGTCGGATGTTATTTCGTGATTGCATCTTTCTTTTGTGCTATATCCTTTGTGGATTTCGGGAGACCTTCGGGGGTCTCGGGGTCCTTACTGAGTAGTTGTACTCACCCCTGCACGGGCTATGCCCGCACCTTGTTGTGTTGGTTGCAGACGACGGACAGCGCTGATCACGGTTGGGGCGTGGAGCAGGACGGTACCTGGAGGTGGACCACTGGACGGAACGTACTCGGAGCGGACGTGGGACCCGAGGAGCCTGGAGGCTATCTGTACCCACCCTTCAGGTGGGGTTGCCAGTGGACGACACGAGGCCGCCGTCTTTTCTTCAGTTGCTGTTTTTCTTTTCAGTTGTACTTTACAGTTGGGCTTGTATTGCCGGCCCCCTTTACTTTCTGCACTTTACTTTCCGCTTGCTGACTCTGTGTGGTTGTTACTTATAAAGGCAATGCCTTCCCTGTTTACTGGGATTTTACGCCTTGGTGCTAGTCGCCAGCCCCTGGCCTATGGAAGGCGGGCTTGGGGTAGTCACGGCACGGGCCCCGAGGACGGGTCGTGACAAATTGGTATCAGAGGCGGTCGGTTCTACCGCAGACTCTGATCGTCCTTTCTTTCTATGTGAAGCAATAGTGTTTAGTGTATTGAGTGTGGTTATCAGTTCAGGGAGCCCAGTGTTGGTGCGGCGGCCGACGTATCCGTACACCAGGACCCTGACTCCTGATTTCCGACTTAATGCATGAAAACATTGATTGCGTGTGTGTTTCAAGTTTTCTTTGTGATTACTTATGTCAGCTCACCGGGTATACTGATCTGCTTTATGAAAGTCTCAAGTTTTCCTTGTGATTACTTGTGCCAGCTCACCAGGTATACTGTTCTGACTGTGGTGCTCTTGTTCTCCTTTTCAGGATGGCCCCGCGACGACTGCCAGCTAGGGTTCCGAGTGTAGGGCGCGACGGCAGCCCACCGAGCGACGAGGCCTCGGTGCAGGGCCCTTTGCCAGCAGTGGCACCGGCGGTAGCCTTACCCGCCGAGCCACCGATGCTTCCAGTACCAGACGCCGACGATGCACGTCGCCTCAGGGCACTGCACGAGTTTCAGAGCCAGCGACCGCCCAGGTTTCGCGGTGAGGCGGACCCCCAGGCCTCCGAGGACTGGCTAGAGGCGGTGGTACGGATCTTCAGGCTAGTGAGGACACCAGCGGATCTCATGGTGATCCTCGCAGCGAGCCTCCTGCAGGCGGCGGCAGGACGATGGTGGAGCCAGATGCTCCAGGTTCACGATGAGGCATCCCTGCTCTGGACGGACTTCGAGAGCCTCTTCCGCTCTGAGTTCGTCCCGGCCACCCTCCGAGCGGTGCGCATCCAGGAGCTTCTCCAGCTGCGCCAGGGCAGCATGACGGTCGCTCAGTATGCGGCGAGGTTCACGGACCTATCTCGCTACTCGACCGACATGGTACGGGACCCCTTCTTCCGGGCCGGGACCTTCGAGCAGGGCTTGCGACAGGAGATTCGTGCGTCGCTGATCTCCCTCAGCATTCCGACCCAGGCAGGAGTGCTGGAGCGAGCCCTCCTGATCGAGAGCTTCCTGGCAGAGCCTTCTTCAGCGGCGAGACCTAGCGCAGGGCGGCAGGTAGCTGAGTCATCGGCAGCAGGCAGCCGACGGATGACTCACGGGTCCAGGCAGACCAGACCCCCTCGCAGACGGCCTCAGGACACCGGCTCAGCGGTGCGGGGCACACAGCGGAGTGCCAGCCTTTCGAGAGGCAGGCTGTGCTACTCTTGCGGCGGGCAGGGTCACATGGCTCGTGACTGCCCGACTCGCCGACCAGAGGCGCAGCAGACGGTGGAGGGGCCACCCAGGCAGAGGCAGAGGGTCGACCGTGGCGGTCCGCAGGGAGGAGGCGGACGAGGCAGAGGAGCTGGCCGAGCAGCGGGTGGTGGGCGACGCTTCCAGGCTCTACCCCCACCACCACCAGGAGGGCCACCTCGACCACAGGGAGCCGGCGGGCAGGGACAGGCCCAGCTCCAGGCAGTGGAGGCCTACGACCCCGACATGCCAGAGATGATTCGAGGTACGATCTGTGTCTATTCCACCCTTGCTGCAGTACTTATAGACACAGGAGCGAGTCACTCTTTCATAGCCTCTGCCCTTGTTCGGAGCTCGGAGATTCCGACTGAGCCGTTGGCTCGATCCTTACGGCTAGAGACTCCTACGGGAGCAGACTCGACGATTACGCACTGGTGCCGGCAGTGTGAGCTTACTCTAGGAGGCGAGAGCTTCGGCTGGGATCTCCTTGTAGCGGCGTCGAGGCCTTACGACGTCATCTTGGGCATGGATTGGCTATCCACGGTTCATGCCCAGATCGACTGTTTTAGGCGCAAGGTGCGATGTGTTCGTACCGACGGGAGCAGGTTTACCTTCACCGGCGAGAAGGGAACCTTTGCAGCACAGGATGGACTTCCGCGGAGGAGAGTGCAGCCCATCTCACATCAGTTGGCTAGCCTCATCCTCGGAGCAGTGGACGTGCGGAGTCCGGCTTTTCCTGCAGTGGTGGACCAGTACGTGGACGTCTTTCCCGACGACGTTCCAGGGCTACCTCCTCGTAGAGAGGTAGACTTTTACATCGACTTGTACCCCGGGACAGCCCCGATATCTACTCCAGCATATCGGATGGCCCCCGCCGAGCTTCGAGAGCTGCGGGTACAGTTGGAGGACTTGCAGAGCAAGGGGTTTATCCGACCCAGTGTTTCACCCTGGGCTTCCCCGATTTTGTTCGCCAAGAAGGCGGACGGGAGCTTGCGACTTTGTGTCGACTATCGTCGCCTGAACCAGGTGACAGTGAGGAACAAGTATCCGCTGCCACGGATTGATGACCTCTTCGATCAGCTCAAGGGAGCGCGGTGGTTCTCGAAGATAGACCTCCGGTCAGGCTATCATCAGCTCAGAGTTCGAGACGAGGACGTGCAGAAGACGGCCTTCAGGTGTCGGTATGGCCATTATGAGTTCTTGGTTATGCCGTTCGGCGTAACCAATGCTCCAGCGGTGTTCATGAGCCTCATGAACAGGATCTTCCAGCCATACCTCGACCGATTTGTCGTTGTCTTCATTGACGACATTTTGGTATACTCGACGACTGAGGAGGAGCATGCCTACCACCTGCGAGTTGTGCTAGACACACTCCGAGAGCACCAGCTTTATGGCAAGCTCTCAAAATGCCAGTTCTGGTTACGTGAGGTCCATTTCTTGGGGCACGTCATTTCTGAGGCGGGAGTTGCAGTGGATCCCGCGAAGATCGAGGCAGTGCTAGCTTGGGAGCCACCCAAGAGCGTGACAGAGGTGCGGAGCTTCTTGGGCCTAGCGGGATACTATCGGAGATTCGTGCCAGACTTCTCCAGAGTTGCAGCACCACTCTCAGCCTTGACGAAG
The DNA here is from genome assembly GCA_963277665.1 of Viscum album. NCBI lineage: Eukaryota > Viridiplantae > Streptophyta > Magnoliopsida > Santalales > Viscaceae > Viscum > Viscum album. The sequence continues at coordinate 1,449,515,565 of OY728152.1, read as the reverse complement.
AAGGGGAAACCCTTCGTGTGGTCAGACAGATGTCAGCAGAGCTTCCAGGAGCTGAGACAGAGATTGACCAGCGCACCTATCTTGAGGTTGCCTGAGGAGGGAGTTGGGTACGTAGTTTACTGCGACGCATCAGGGACTGGACTCGGGTGCGTCCTGATGCAGGAGCGGGCCGTGATCGCCTACGGATCACGTCAGTTGAGGCCGCATGAGCAGAACTACGCCACTCATGACCTGGAGTTAGCAGCAGTGGTCTTCGCTCTGAAGACTTGGCGGCACTATCTGATGGGCGAGCGCTTCACAGTCTTTTCTGACCACCAGAGTCTCAGGTATATCTTCTCTCAGAAGGACCTGAACCTGAGACAGCGGAGATGGCTTGAGTTCCTCCAGGACTATGACTTTGAGATAGTCTATACTCCTGGGAAGGGGAACGTGGTAGCCGATGCCCTCAGCAGGAGGACGGGCATTCAGCTGCTTGAGGAGGCGACGGAGCAGCTAGCCTCCTTGCAGATATCCTTCGTGGATAGAGACGGAACAGTCTTTCTTCAGTCTCTCACAGTCTCTCCTCCACTTCTACAGCGGGTCAGAGAGGCTCAGCGTGGGGACGCTGACTGTGAGACCCGGCGTGCACTGATATCCTCAGGTCAGGCGCCTGATGGTTTCTCCCTTGGAGCAGAGCACGACATCCTTTTCAGAGGACGTACCTTCGTACCAGTCGCTTTACGAGAGGAGGTGCTGAGAGAGTTTCACACTTCTCCCTTGGCGGTACATCCCGGAGTGGCGAAGATGTACCAGGATCTCAGGCGACAGCACTGGTGGCCGGGTATGAAGAAAGCTGTGGCAGAGTTCGTTTCACGATGCCTCACCTGCCAGCAGGTGAAGGCAGAGCACCAGGTACCAGCAGGTTTGGTACAGCCCTTGGAGGTCCCGGAGTGGAAGTGGGACGGCATATCTATGGACTTCGTGACTGGACTTCCACGCACTTCCAGAGGTCACGACTCCATTTGGGTGATTGTCGACCGACTCACCAAGTCGGCACACTTCTTACCCATCAGAGAGCAGGGCTCAGTAGAGAGCTTGGGACGTCTTTACGTCCAGGAGATCGTACGGCTTCACGGTGTGCCATCGTCTATCGTCTCCGATCGAGATGCTCGTTTCACTTCCAGGCTTTGGAAGGGGTTGCAGGAGGCGTTCGGGACGCGGCTCCATCTGAGCACAGCCTTCCACCCTCAGACGGATGGACAGACGGAGAGGACCATACAGACACTCGAGGACATGCTCCGTGCATGTGTTCTCGACTTTGGTCGCAGCTGGGAGGACCACCTACCCTTGGTGGAGTTCGCGTACAACAACAGCTACCACTCCACCATCGGGATGGCACCATACGAGGCGTTGTACGGCAGACCCTGCAGATCACCGTTGTGCTGGACAGACCCTGGGGAGTCAGCACTCGTGGGACCAGAGATGGTCCGAGCCACGACAGAGAAGGTCCAGATCATCCAGGAGAGGATGAGGACAGCTCAGAGACGGCAGAAGTCATATGCTGACAGGAGGCGGAGGCCACTGGAGTTCAAGGATGGCGACCACGTCTTTTTGCGTGTCTCACCTCGACGTGGTTTACGGAGATTTGGCCGAGGCGGCAAGTTGTCTCCACGCTTCATCGGGCCCTTCCAGGTCCTCAGCAGGATAGGAGAGGTGGCTTATCGCCTGGCTCTACCACCTCAGTTGCACCGGGTGCACGACGTCTTCCACGTGTCTCAGCTGAGGAGATACGTGCACGACCCGACGCACATCATCGACTTTGGGGAGCTGGACGTGGACGATGGGGCGACTTTTGCGGAGGTTCCAGTGGAGATCGAGGATCGACAGGAGCGGGTCCTACGTGGGCGGTCGATTCCTCTTGTGCGCGTCAGATGGCAGCACGGGAACCTCCAGGAGAGCACTTGGGAGCGGGAGGCTCAGATGCGTGCTCAGTACCCCCATTTGTTCCCCTAGTTTTGATGTATCTTTACGGGGACGTAAAGCCCTGAGGTGGGAGTAATGTAAAGACCCGCAAATTTCAAGGAAATTTTTTTCTTAATTTTCTTTGGAATTTTACAAGAGCGCAGCTTCAGACGGCACCTGATTCCGAGGCCCGGTGTGCCCGGAATCAATTTCCGAAGTTTGGCTCGGGTACGTTCAGTGAACGGACGAGCGGGTTTTTCTATCTTTTGAACCGGTGCCCGGAATCGAATTCTGAGGGCACCGATGAAATCGCAGCGCCGGTATTTGCTTAGAAACGCCTCTTCCGGAGTTGCGTTTGCTCAGACGTGGTTTTTAAATTTTACGGCTTTAAGTCAGAAATAAAATAAAGTTTGTGCGACAACTTTATTTTATTTCACTTAAGCTGCTTGGAAGCCACTTGAAGTCACTTAAAGACGGCTTGAACTGAGTTGAACTGGATAGGATGCTATCCAGAAATATCCTACCCCTTGGTAGGATATTTGTGCGGTGGGACCCGCACGAGCCCCGCCGTTTCTTTCGCTAAGTAACGCACCCGCGAAAACCCGTCAAAGTAACTGAAAAGTCAACCGACGCGTTTTCTTTAATTCTTAACAGACCATTTAATTGGGCTGTTTATTTCGTGAATTAAATGGACTGTTTCTTCGTGAATTAAATGGGTCGTTTCTTTCGTTGAATTAATTCAACGAATTGATGGATCGTTTCTTAACCGGTTTCGTGTTGGCATGTTTATAAAATAAGACCAACATAAAAATCCTTGGAAAGGATTTGAGAGAATCTTCGTTCCTCCACCCTCTCCGCGAAGAACGCGAAGAACGCGAAGAACGCGAAGAACGCGAAGAACGCGAAGAACGCCGGCGACCGGAATTCGACGATGCACACCAAGATCTGCGACGTCGACGAGATCTACCCGCGACGTTCTTCGGCGACGCCTCTTCTTCCGCGGCCGACCCTCGTTCGGCAACAAAGGTGAGAATCAGATCTTTTCTTCTCCCTTTTTAATTTCAATATCAACGGATTTAAACTAATTAAATCTGTTGATCTTGATCCGGAGATTGGCGACGCGACGAGCGATTCCGCGACGACGCGGCGATCTCCATCTTCCGCGACGAGCAATTCCGCGACGACCCCTCATCCGACGACGACGATAAAGTAAGGGTTGATTGGAATATTTTCCTTCCCGTGATTTATTTCTTTTAAAGTAAAGAAGCATGATCTTCGAACAATTTTAACATTTAAAATTGTTGTTGATTGTTTTATTGTTCCTCCCGTGGATTATGACTAACGCGGAGGGTGCGGGTCTAACGAACAAGACCCGGCAACCCTCCGCCGATCTCCTCTTTTTGCGCGGATTTGGCGGACGACGACGAACCGTGCGGCAAGGGCAATTTGTTGGCTCCGCAGTGAAGATCGTCCCCCGGGAGGAGCATCGGCGCAGACGGGAAAGAAATCGGGCCACCGGAGCATCTCCGGCGGCCCGCGGAAGGAGGCGGCGGCGCGGGTCGCCGGCGCGGCGGCGCCGGCGACCGGAGGCGGCGGCGCCAGGCGCGCCGCCGTGGAAATCTCCCGCCGCGGCGGCGGCGGCAGCCGGTTCCGCGGCCGCGCGGAACCGGGACGGACGCGGCGGCCCGGCCGCGTCCGCGTGACAGGCGGCCCCCCGCGGGGCCGCGGTTTCTCTCAAGCCGCGGGTTCAACCCCGCGGCGGCGGCAGTTCGGCCGCGCGGCCGAGGCCGAGCCGGCCGGTCCGGTCGGCCGGGCCGCGCCCAGGCCGGACCGGACCCGGCCGAGCCGGTTCGGGCCGGGTCGGGCCGACCCGGTTCGGGCCGACCCGGTTCGGCCGACCCCAGGGGGCGGTTCGGGCCGGGTCGCCCCGGGCCCAGTACCCCCGTTTCGGGCCCTCTACGGTCTTTCGCACATATCTTGGGCCTGGGACCTCCGATTGACGAACCGTCAGCGGCTACGCGATCCTTGGATCGAGACGGTCGTTTCGGTATATTATACTCAAGGTTTCGGAAGACTTTGGGTTCGGCCGGGTTGGTTCGTACACGAAGCCAACCGGGCCCTCGGAGCGGAAACGCTCATAACTTGAGCTACGGACGTCCGAACGACGTACCGTCAGCTGTGGTAGTTTCCTCTAAGTGAGACGGAACTTTTGGCATACTCCGCCCGAGGATCGGATACAGGCGGAGTACGGTCGGGTTGGTTTTGCCCTAAAAACCAACCGGGCCCCTGGGACGAAAATGCCAATAACTCTCAGACCGGGCGTCCGATTGACGCGCCGTCTGTCGCGTTGAGATCCTGTTGTCGATACGGAACTTTTGGATACATCAACTTCGGACTACGTGTCAGTTGATGTATCAGCCCCTCGGCTCGTGGAGCGGACCCTCCTAAACGAGCTCGCTACGTGCGGGAACCCTAGCGCTGGATGTGACCTCGACGACAGAGCAGAGATCCTCCGTGGACTGCGACGACGGCAGAGCAGAGATCCTCCGTGGACTGCGACGACGGCAGAGCAGAGATCCTCCGTGGACTGCGACGACGGCAGAGCAGAGATCCTTCGTGGACTGCGGCGACGACTGTGCAGAGATCCTCAGTGGACTGCGTCGACTACTGCACTCAGTGATCCTACGCGGATCAGTGCCCGATCCTATGTGGGTCCTACTACCGGTTCTGTGTGAGCCACTGCCTACCGGTTCTGTGTGAGCCACTGCCTACAGGTTCTGTGTGAGCCCGATCCTGTGTGGGTCTACTGCGGGGGTTAGTACCTATCGATCCTTCGTGGGTCCGACGACTTAGATGGATCAGTGATCATCTTTGACGTCATCTGAAAAAGTATACCTGGTTGAGCTGAATCTTATGTTACTCTCCTTTGTGGATTGTGTTGAACCATCCTTTGTGGATTTACTGTTTACTCTCCTTTGTGGATTTGGGTCTTGCTTTCCTTTGTGGATTGAGTTGTTCTTGAGCTCGTGAGCAGAGCTAGAATTGGGGACTTAGGTATATGTATGGGCATATACCTAAGTCGAGTCGGATGTTATTTCGTGATTGCATCTTTCTTTTGTGCTATATCCTTTGTGGATTTCGGGAGACCTTCGGGGGTCTCGGGGTCCTTACTGAGTAGTTGTACTCACCCCTGCACGGGCTATGCCCGCACCTTGTTGTGTTGGTTGCAGACGACGGACAGCGCTGATCACGGTTGGGGCGTGGAGCAGGACGGTACCTGGAGGTGGACCACTGGACGGAACGTACTCGGAGCGGACGTGGGACCCGAGGAGCCTGGAGGCTATCTGTACCCACCCTTCAGGTGGGGTTGCCAGTGGACGACACGAGGCCGCCGTCTTTTCTTCAGTTGCTGTTTTTCTTTTCAGTTGCACTTTACAGTTGGGCTTGTATTTCCGGCCCCCTTTACTTTCTGCACTTTACTTTCCGCTTGCTGACTCTGTGTGGTTGTTACTTATAAAGGCAATGCCTTCCCTGTTTACTGGGATTTTACGCCTTGGTGCTAGTCGCCAGCCCCTGGCCTATGGAAGGCGGGCTTGGGGTAGTCACGGCACGGGCCCCGAGGACGGGTCGTGACAAATATTATATAATTAATCTTGAAAAAAATTTAAAATATAATTTAATTGAATAATTAATTATATGAAAAATAATTTTTCAAATAAACTTCACTAATTTTTAATATTCATTAAAAAATGAATCTTCACAAAAAATACCAAAAATTTCATAATAACTTAATATTTATGTTCTTATTTAGAATTTGATGCCTTTTTAATTTTTTTATTTTTAAAAGTATCATAAAATGGATTTAAAATAGGTTTTCCATTAAACGGTGTTTAAAATGCCTTAATACAAATATTATATTTTATGTTTAACATTTTGTTTGTTCTTATATGATGTCTATAAAATATGTTGGATAAATTTCAATATTATTTTAAATCATATATAATATATTTATTTTAATAATATCACTGATTAATTTTTTATATTTCAATTTATTTGGATAAAATATCTCTGTGTGAATAAGAATAGTTTTCTATAAAAATATTCTTTTTATATTCAATTGGTTCTTGTATTCATTTATAATTAATTTGTAACCAATTAATTAATTTTATATTATTATAAAACATATATTTTCATAAGTTATTTTAATAATATTTTTACCCTCTAATTTAATGGCTAGGATATATATCATTATTAAAATATTTTATGTAAATATTATTTTTCGGTGAAACTAAATCTTTCATGTATAAAAAACTATCAAAGAAACTCACTATTGTGTGTAACATATGCTAACTCATTGTTTCATATATTCATGGGTAGAAAATATAATTAATTTATTTTAAATAGTAATTATATTATAAATTCTATGGATATTTAATTCCCTTACATGTGTGGTGTTGCGTGTCATACATACTATCGAATACAATATTCTTACTCTATGATTTTGGGGTGTTACGTTATTTACACATTAATTAAATGGTGTCCTAAAAAATTAAACTCAATATTTTTTATTAGATTGTTTGATATTTCTTATGTTGATATCCAGTAACATGAGGTGGGTTTGTAAAAGATCATCTAGAAAAGAGAGGGTGAAAAGTTAAAAGTTCACATGGAGTAAAATATAAATAGGTATCTTAGTAGGATAACATTAGTGACATGTAGAAATATATTCATAGAGGAAAACATAAATATTTATATGGAGGGATTTGGGTCACCAAACAAAAAAATAGAATTATGAATGGATTTTTGAGGGTCTCAATAACATAAATCTATGATGATTTAGAAGACCATCAATACAACAAAAATTAAAATATTTGTACAACATTGTTTTTTCAAAACCCTTTTCCTAAAGGTTATGAATCATTAAAACTAAAAGAATATAACGTAAATATATTATTCTATAAACATAATTTTTTCCTTTGTTTACACCTTCAACTATTTTTAATTCATTTTGTAGCACATGATGTATTATTTTTCGAAGTAATAAACTAATCTCTAATATAAAATTCAATGATCAACATAAACCATTTTATAAAAGGTTAAATTTTACAGAAGATTATGATCCAATACTTTGAAAGGAAAGTCACTTAATTTAATAAATTAATAGATCATTATCCTTTAGTAAATATTAAGAAACTATTTAGTCATCACATACCAGATATGTGAGTACCTTAATCATGTATTCCCATGAAATATGGTAATGAACCAAATCACTATAAAACATTATTGGAAGCATGCATTCTTCCTTATTCCTTAAGTAAGAAACATGTTTTTGGATATATTCCTTAAATCAAAAATTTTTGTAACCTACATCAATTATATCATATAACACTTCTCAAAAATTCAGTAATCATTTCCATGGTATTCAGTGCTTATACAAGTCAATAATTTCTTGATCATTATCTCAACAACAGAAACATATTAATTACTATTCTTCTGTCAATCATGTTTTTTTCAAATAATTTAACTTTATACTAAATAATGTTTCTTGGTACCATTCAACATATGATCTCAAATACATAACGAAAGAGTATCGTAATATATTATTTATATATTTAATAAATGTTATTATGAAAAAATATTAAACAAAATATATTTACATCATATTTCTTAAACCTAAATATGGATGTCCATTAATCATTCCACTTCAGTTGGGTTAGTAACATATTCTTGACTATGACATCTTATCTTCATTAGAGGAATATTCCCTTGATGATGGGGAATTAATCTATATAGATCCCCTCTCGATGAAATTATTGCATAGAATATTAGTGTTTTCCTTATTCTCTATTAATTCTTTTCCATTGAGGCATTTCTCTCCACACTTATAACATAATCCCAGTCCATTCAATCATTTACAAGGGCAATTCATTCCACAATTTTCACATGTGGTAAAATCCTTCGTTCCATTCATATGTTAAGAATCATTCCTTTTTCTATGGTTCTTAGATATCCTATTATTGTATTGGTTTCCCTTGAATATGTATGTTTATGAAAATTCTTTCACTGCTTGGATCACACATAAAAAATATATTCATATGATGAGAAAGTCTGAGAAACCAGCACCCTTTTGTTGATTTTTATAAAGGCCATAAAATATATGGTCAATAATTCACTCCACTTTACGTATGTAATCTATATCATATTTTTATATAATAGTAATGGTAGATTCATAATCTATAACACTATCTTCTTTCTATTTATTTAAGATAATGGACATTCCCTTCATCTTAATTTATTGATCATGAGGGAAGTATTTATAAAACAGTGTAACCATAAATTTTCTCCATTCTATGAGTTCTATTTTTTCTTCCTCCCATGTATTCTAGATCGTGGACCACCATTTGTTAGAATCACCATGGACAAAATATACTACAAATGGATTTTATTCATTTTCACTAGATTCCAATATAGTAAATATCTTCCTAAAATACTTCATTCATTCCTAAACAACATTAATATTAGTATTCCCACTGAAGGATGGGGGTTTCTGTCACATATAAAACTATTGTATAGGAGATTCTCTCTATGGAACATGTTTCTCTATCTAGGAATAGTTATGTGTCACAACCTAATTATAATTCCCTAATATATACATAATATGCTCAGTTCCAATAGTAGCTTCATTGAATTTCACAATAGGGAAACCTCTACATTGACCAGGAGTATTGAAACACATAATAATTGTACGCTCCATTTCTATATATTGGTGTATACTATATTACCTCCTAATTTAATAAACATTTTGTAATTCGAAAATAGTATAACACTTAACACAAATTGAAAAACTTATGAATATCTAATTTCAGAATCCTAAATTTCATTTCTATGTGTATATCATTAAATCCTTCATAATGGTTTTTAAAGAAAACATAAATAATACTATTTGTATCCATATATAGTGTCAATCCTAGTAAATATTAAGGCCTTTAAAATGAACCATGTTAGACTGAGTTAGGCTCGACACACCTGGATAGAGTTGTTACTCATAGGTATATCTATGCTTATAGTACCCAAATAGGGATGTATTTATTCGAGTACCCACATAACATCTACCTTACCAAAATTATAGGATGTCATTATATTCTCATCCATGATTTCTATTTAGGGTTTTTATCCTTAATATATATTTTCTAAATATATATTCATTGTTTCCTTCTAAACTTCTTCCGATACCAACTATAATGCATTAACCTTAGAAGCTTGGTGCATGTTCATTATTTTATTAAAGAGGCTTAATTATAAGGAATAAAATCCTGAATATCTAATTAGTTTAGTAGTATTGGAATATAGATTACATAAAAAATTCCCATAATACAATTGGATATATATAATAAAAACATAATAGATAATAAAAAAATCAACAGTTTCCTTGAAATCTTATTCAAATATTTTTTCCTCACAACACGAGGAAAAACATAATAAGGGTTAGAAAAAATGTTCAATAAGGGTAAGTAAAGAGGATGTAATAATGAATAAATATGAATAGATTAACATAGAAAGGTAAATAACTGATAACACATTCAATTCAAATAAATATATAATGCATAATCAGTATGGAAATGTGTGAAACAGAAACACATGACACTTTATCAATAAACTGAGAACAGAATACATCAAAAAAAAATATTATCTTATAAATATAACGGATAAATAATAACTAAAATATCTATAAAGGTAATTATAAATTATTTGATGACATGTCTAATATTAAGAAAAACAATACCATCAATCCTTTCAGAAGATTGTCAAAACTACGGATAAAATCCCATTTAATTTGGCCAAATTATTTGTCTCATGAGAACCTATCGATACATCATGGGGATATATAAAATATGGAACCCACCCATAATTACCAGTCATAATAATTAATCATATAAATTAATTAAAATAAATAATATTACTAATAAAATATCCATATTTATTAATGAATACATATTTAAAAGTAATTCTCATGTTAATCTAATAACTGTCAAAGTGAACACCATATATTAAAAATAATATAAGGTTTAGGAAATACTAATAAACATTGTAAGATTATATTTATATTTCAGTAAAATTCTAATGAAAACTGATTAAAATTAATTAATTGTTTCAATATAATTTTAACAATCATTAAATGACTTGATATTGCAAATATAATCATTACGACCACTCCTTAAGAGAATAATCATTTATCATTTCAAAGTATATCATACCACTTTGAAACATTTAATTAATAATCCCCCTGAAAGAATAATAATAAATTAAATATATAATATAATTAGAGTAATAATATTCATGATATAACATGTAAAAAGGTAGTATATATAATAATGAAAAATCAACTGGTGCCTAATAACAAATAAGTGTTAATGGAATGTAAATTGAGATGAAATTGAATTACATTAAACTTCCTATTTTCGTTTGGTATTTATCCACCAAGATAGATGTTTAAAATATGTCACTAAATTTTAAAAGTACCATTTTAATGGATATAATATCATATTATATCTCTTTATAGTAACTTACTACCCAATTTTTAACAATCTTTTATAATTTTAAAAATTTCAGGTGTTAATTCCCAAGTTTTATGAAGTATGTTTTGACTTTTTATTTGTTAATAATATTACCTATATAATTATTTCATTATAAAAATAATGTAAAAAGTGATTTTATATTAATATATATTTATTTAAAATGTATATATAATAATATATAATGTATAGATATAGTAAATTAAATGCACTGTTAATGGATATGGTAGGTCGTACGTACACATGCATGTTATCTTCATTTATTTTTTGTATTTAAAGAATTAAATGTAATTGATAATTATTTGTATTATAATTAAATTAAAATATTTAGGTTATATATGTTACATAGGTTTGTTAGACACATCCTTTATTCATTCCATGTATGGAATGAATGAGTCAGATCATTTTGAGGAGGCTGTAGTCCACACTTCCAGAAACGATGTTATCGTATTTCCACAAAATAGAATGTATAGATGTATGGGTTATAAAATAATTATATAAGTATAAATATATTATTAATAAAATATCTATCATGTATTGATATATTTTACATCATAATGACAACCATGATAGGAAAAAAAGGAAGAACAAACAATCAGTGTTTCGTGAGGCGGCAGTTCACCGCCCACATAAACAGTTTTTGGTTACAAATTTTATATGGGTGTGGGAAATTTTAGGCATATACCATAATATATAAAAGAAATATAATATTCATTATAAATATTTTGGTATATAATAATTTAATAATTATAGTTTAGGGATTCTATAATGGGAATAAAACAAATAATATTGAGGATGTATGTTAAGTCATATTCCGGTAACTTATTTTGGTTTGTTCCAAAAAGCATATTTGGATTGTTTAGATCCAAATGTGAGGCTTCTATGAAGAGGTTAGGTATGTTCATGAGATATTTTAGTAGGTCTTTGTTGAGAAAATGTATCATTATAGGCGTGAGTATGTGGGAGAGAGGAGGACATTTTATAGTGGAGGAGGAGTTGCACTCTTGTAATATTTTAAAAAATGGATTCTATACACGTTTTTCACATTCAAATTCTCTCCCATAATGGTAAAATTTATATCCATGTGAGGATATGGTAAAAATTTATCCATACAATGTCTCTTGTATATGTTTCTAGGCAATATTGTCCCTTTTGATTAAGCATTTTTCCGTTATTAATATTAATTTAACCTTATTCATTGTAATTAATTTCAATTACATTCACAAATATTTTTGGTAAAAAACTAAAAAGAACACAGTAGAAATTATATGTTATTATTATTTAAAATATGGAATCAAATATTCTAAATTAAAATTATAGAAATAGAAGAAATTAATTTCAATTTAATCCCATGAACGAGAAAACAATGTCAGTTTATATTGTAAAAACATCAAAACATTTACTATGATTTTATAGTAAATTTCAATTTGAAATTGATCTCAATGACCTATATTGATTTAATTTATAAAAATAAGATTAAATTAAATTTTAAATTAAATTTAAAATATAGTTTAACCCTATACATTAATTTTATGAAAAAACATTCATAATTAAATTTCAATAGTTTTCACTAATCATTAAAAATTGACACTTCACAGAAAAAAAATATTGATCCATAAAAAATTTAGATTTTTGTATTCCAAATTTGATGTTTATTTTGACATATTTAATTTATAAATGTTTCAAAAAAATTATTTAAAATAGGTTCACCATTAGAAGGATGTAAAAATTATGTAATAAAATTATAGTATTTTATGTGCAATATTAGCTCTCTTATTATCTTGTTTAAATAAATTATATTTTATAAATATAAAAAAATTATTTTCTATATATAATATATAGTAACATAATATATATTACTAATTTTAATTATTCTAATTTATTAGTATATATTATCTTCGATATAATTAGAATAGTTTTCTATAAAAATATTCCCCTTATATTCAATTGGTTCTCATATTAATTTATAATTATTATATAACTAATAAATGCATTTAATATTTCTGTAAACAATAGATTTTATTAAGATAGTAAATATGACTCATAAAATCTAATCTAATAGCTAGGTTATATCTTATTTTAATAATATTATAAATATATATTATTGTTCGGTTAATCTCAGTCCAACATATGATACAAACTATTCGAGAAACTCATTATTGTGTGTATCATAAGATAACTAACTGTTGTGTACATTGAATTGTATAAAATATAAGATATTTATTTAAAAGTGTAAATATATTTTGAATTATTAGGATATTATATTCCCTTACATTCTTTTTGTTGTGTGTTATATATGCTATCAAATAAAAAATTCATGCTCTAGAATTTCAGGGTGTTATAATGATTATAGGTATTTAGAAACCCATTGTCTAGTGAAGTATGTTGAAAAATTCAAGAAGCCTATTTTCATTTAATTGTAAATTTTATAAAAAAAATTATTAAAAGTACATTTTTTGAAGGTTCATCATCCATATATTTGTAATCAAGAACATTATTTCTATCATGACTAGTTGAAGAGATTGTGGATAGTATATTTCTATACTATTCTTTTCTATAGGGTATCCCAATCTCCCATACTAGTAGTGGGGGATTCCAATTTTTTTGAGGGATGTATATTAGAGGATCCTCTTTTAGAATAATATCTTTTATATTATTGTAACTTATATTTTTAAAGATTTCTTTCCTATATTCATCTAGTGTGGTGACTTTGAGAATTTTAAGACATCATGCCTTAATACTTATAATGCTTTCCACTGGTGTGGTTTATTGGGAAAAAATTATAATTTGTGTGTTTTTTCACATTAGAAAATAAAAAATAATCCCAATTAAACAACAGAATAATAGTTTTTTCTCATTTAAAAATTTTAGGTGAATGTTTTTTGGTTTTTATTATCTCAGGATTCGTCTTTCGTGTCATGAATTTATTTTATATTCATATGTCATTGAGTGAGTTGGTATATCATGCCTTTTTAGAGATTAATATATCTTATAGAATTATGAATTTTAGTTTAGTATAGTGATCTATTTGAGTTACTTTAGTTGAATCCATATAGTGTTTTGTGATATTCCCATTAAGTTATTTATTACTTTTTGAACCACTTTGCTATTTATTTTTTAAGTAGTGGAGAGATCTACTATAGATCGCTTAGTTTATCTATCGTAAAATAGTTGAGTTTGACTTATAAAATTAATGGTTCAATCCAGAGTAAGCAGTTCTATTTTTTTGGGTTTGGTTCAGTGATTTTATTCTAGAAGATATTTTTTAGCCAAAGGGTCCCACTATTCACTCACATGTTAAACTATATAAATTTCTAAGGAAATAAAATTTTATTGTTTAGATAATTATTACACAAATATATTTATTTTTAATAATTATTTTTAATTCGTTTTTAATTAATATTTTTTATGTTTTTGGGTTTACTTTTTCGGAAAATTCCTATTTTGGAGTTTTTTGTTATTTTATACTTTGTTTTCATGGTTAGTTCACATAATTTATGATAAATTTCACAGATACCTTAAATATGTATTGTTTTCAACTATTTTTTTTCTTGAATGTCTAAGATCCATTGGTAAGGACATGATTGCGTCTAATATATGTGAGTATTATTGGAAAATATGCAGAAGTTTATGCAACTTCAACATACACATTTCACACTTTTGTTATATGGTTTTCAAACTAGGTAGAATACCCATATGAGTTTGGTCATCCTTCTAGATGAGAGAACACTTTTGGAAAACGACATGGTAATTAATGAAACCAAAAGATTTTAAATTACAAGAGTTCCTAAAAAAATAATTTCATGAAAAACAAACCTAAAAATAATGCTTCATCTGAGCCTCCCTCTCCACTATTTAGTTTATGTTCACTAAACTATCCTAAAAACCATCTCTATTTTCCCCTCTATAATGTTATAAATATCTTCCATTTATTCTTGAAATTTTTTATTTGTTTTTGTCTTCCCTCTCTCTATTATATTATTATTTAATTTTTCCACTTATTACATGCATTGGTTTCTCCTTAGAAAAACTGTAAGATTAGGTTTGGATAATTGGATCTGTTTCTTTTGAATTTTTGGTATGCAGTTGGACTCTTGGACCATTTATTTCCATTTCTAATTGTTTCACCGCATCCAAACACGATTTAGGCAGGTGTCTGTATCATATTTCTATCTGAGAAAATTACATTTTATGTTTGGTATTTTATAACTCAATGTTAATTTTGTTTTCCATGTTCTTTTATTTATATATTGAATTATAAAATTTTACCATATTGGTGAGATGATTGAAAAAGTGATTTTCTAAGTATTTCTATATTTAGGAATTTTTTTTCAAGTATAAACATACTCATTTTTTAAGATGTTCCAGTGTCCCTTGTAAATGATTTTAGGATGTTTTTTTATTTTGGTTGGACTTTATTAAAATTTTGTAATTTGATTTTTGGGTGGAATTGTTATTTTATTGGTCTATTTACATTTTTAGGATATTATATTGTTTTATACAAAAACTGATATACAATAATATGAATTCTATTTATGTTCTTTCATTTTAAAATTTTAAATTCTTATGGTGGGTTGTATATGTATTTATATAATTTTGATATGGAAATATTTATATGTGTGTGTTGGTGTACATATAAATATGTATATATATAAGAATTTAAATTCCATTGAATGGATTCCCTAAATATATGGCCCCATCAAATGTGTTTTTGGATTCTAAATATAATACAACTAATTTTTTAGAGTTTTTCTCCCTAAAACATGATTTAAAGGCCCATTTTGAATCATAAAAAAGTGTTTTGATGATCACCCTTGATTTGAAAATAGTTTTTTAAAAGACTAAGGTTTTCCAAGGAAATGATTATGAATTTAAATTATAAGGGACCAGTTAGTACTTTTAATATGATCCCTATTTAATATTCACATCTCCATGGAATCTCCCAATTCATAATAAGGATTTTTCATGGTTATCATCAGTAGATGGACATACCGTGTATAATTTTATGATGGTTTTTTATTGTGATTATATTAGTGTATTTCACACATGACCTCCCCTTTGTTATTATCATGTGATTTTAGGTGTCATAGTGTAGGTCAAGAGACATTTCTATATATTCTCGATGATATGAAATAAATACTATATTTTGTTAGAGAACATAAGGGGTTATGGACCCTATAAAACTAGATAAGGGTTATATGAATTGTTATTGGCATCAGAACATTATTTATATGTAGGCATATTGTTTCAAACTGAGTATGTCTAGGGTCATTTTAAAACATTTTTAGGAATTACCCATTACTATATACATGATATTTCATATTATTTCATGTAAGATTATTTTACTATTATTCCTCTCTAATATTTTAGTATTGATTGTTGTCTCTCTTTTATTATTTCGTATTGATAAATTCTACTTCTTTCATCTCATTTTGGAATCTATTTCTTATGAATTCACCTAGGGTATGATTTTTCCAATGGGTTGGTTTTAAAATATGGATTTTAATCTATAATTTTTTATAGTAATTTTTTAAAATCAGGATTAAAGATGATTTATTAAATAGCTTTATTGGTTTTATAAAATGACAAGAACAAATTTTCTATACATATTTTTAAACTAGAGTTGATGAAATGTTTTGGTAAAAGAATTGAATGGATTCTATGAATCTTACCTAATACGTATTTTATAAAAAAACCCAAATTGTTCTAATAATATTCAATTGAGCCAGTCTATGCTGAAGGATCATTTTTTATCTTATTATTCACTCATTGAGAGAATTGGTCAATATAGATGGATGGTGTCCTGGAGGGCACATCGAGAACTTTTTGATAATTTTGGTTTTGTTTGGTATAACAGTTTTATAATCCTAGTCATCTTACATATATCTAGATCTTGTTTATATTTTTTAAAGTGTAGTTCAGTATTTATTTTTTTATTCGATCGTTTCTAGGTTATTGATTCCATTCATGGTTATACTTCAGTATATGGAATTTGATATACTAGTTTACCATGAAAATATTCACAGGGGATGTAACTCCATGGGTTTTAAGAATGAACATTTTTTTAAGTAAACTAAATATCATTGATATCTTTTTTTACATGAAGCATATTGATAATCTTATGACACATGTAACACTGGGTTTACCATGTGTTACACAGTACACTGAATTTTAATAAAACCATGACATATTATTACTATTATTGAAACGTGATTGTTATAAACTATAAATTAAACATAATGATAGGAATAATAATAAATAATTTTGAACTATTAATATTAATATAATTATAAGAAGAAATAATTTTCTTAAAATATTACTTAATTTTTATATAATGTCATTATATATTCTAAAAACACTATTTTATCATAAAAATTATTTTTTTGAAAAATAATAAAAATAATTTTTTACACATTAAGAAATTTTATTTGATAAAATTAAATTATTTTTCTAAATAATAATATCATAATTATTTTACGATTATTTTTTGCGAATTTTTTTAATTTTATAATGAATAGTGAAAAATACTAAGTTTTAATTGAAAACTTCATTATTTTAAATTATTAATAAAATTAAATTATAAATTAAATTAGTTCTAAATTAAAATTAGAATAAAAAAATATCAATTAATTCTATTTTTGTCCTTTTAAATATACAAATATTTAATTTTGATATAAAATCCTTATATACTATAGAATATTTTATCTTTGAAAACCCGATTTCTCACCACGTCTGCAATATTAATTTTAAATTAAAATTTTACAATTTTTGGAATTAATTTAGTAAAAGATAATTATATATATGAGGTAATAGTAATATATATTATATAATATTGTAAAATTAATTTTTGACCAAAAATAATTGTGAAAATATTAAATATCAATAACCGCAGTTAAGAAAAAATGGGAAACTATGGGTTAATCAAAATTAATATGGAATAAAATTAACTAAAAACCTTTTTAATATATATTTTATGATAATATATAGACTATATGATGTTTAATAATCAAATAATTTCAAATTTTTATTCATTTTGATCCTTTTGGAATGATCAAAATGAGGGTACACCTTTTTTAAAAAAAATTATATTTATGACAATCACCTCACTTATAAAAATTCACCCACTGTCCTATATTCTTTACAACATAAAAACCATTTAATTCTCCCAAAAAATACATAAAACACTCTCAAAATTTCTTTCTATCATCCTATACTAAAATTTTGTTGTAATAAATAAAATCTTGGTAGGCTTTTTGTGCAATCCTACGGAGGTTACCCGAGGAAGGGGTAAAATTCTTCATCGAGTGTCTTTATTTTATTACTTCATAAAAATCATTTAAATATTATTAAAACACTATTGTTTATTTTCAATTTTATATTTATTATAATTAGGTGTATTTATACTATTTTCATGACCTAAAACATTCTCTATTCCTATAAAATTTGTTATGAAATTATCATTCGTGTGTATCGTGGGCTACCACCTCATAAACCGATGTCATTTGTTTTTCCATTACCATACCTCAAGGATGGTTATAATGATTGATTAAATCATAATATATGATATTTATGATATTATTATACTTATGTAATTATTATATCAAGAATACCTTTGCACTTTCTATTCGTGGGGGAATACGATAACGTCACTCATGTGTAAGGACAACTACAGTCTCACAAAGTGATGCGATTCAGTCATGCTTTACATTAAAGGTAATAAATATGGGATTAATAAAAAATATTTGATATATATGACATTAAAATTATTTTTTAATGAAATCATTTAATTTTCCTTAATTTATTTTAATTCTTCAAGAGAATTTAAATGGAATTTTTGCATACGTATGGCATGTCGACTCCATTAATGGTGTATTTCATTTTATATGCCTAAAATTTTGGTGTTTAGGTAAATAAATATATACTAAGTATATATTATATTTATATAATGAATACCATTCTGGATATTATGGAATTATGATCAATTTAAAATGGTTAAAATTATCTAATCCAAACATACATGATAAAAACAAAGCAGTTTTTTCTAAAACGTGACTTAAACATGGAATTACTAATAAAAAAGTGATTCAAT
Source organism: Viscum album (assembly GCA_963277665.1). NCBI lineage: Eukaryota > Viridiplantae > Streptophyta > Magnoliopsida > Santalales > Viscaceae > Viscum > Viscum album. Next base: position 1,449,496,962 of record OY728152.1, on the reverse strand, counting down.
GTATTAAGAATTTAACATATGGTATGATATATATGTGTATGGATATTTAATATGTTTATAAAACATATATATTATTTTTACATGTGGCTCAAAAATTAATGAAGAAATTCGAGACTTAAGGTATAATATTATTTTCTCAACTGTCATTTCCTGAGACATTAATTATGGTTTTCACCAATCATATTTTTCGAGGTGTATACACACATACATTGATAGTAAATATCATCAATTTATATAACATCCTAATATGTTTTTTTTATTTTTATTTTATTACTTTATTGGACATATAATTCAAAGTTATCTATGTAGGATACATTTTATATTACAATCTCATCATTAATCAAGATTGTTTATGATTATGCTTCTCATGATGGAATATTATGATAAATTTATCAAAACAATTCTATAATATTATTATACTATGATTATTTCATGAGAATTAATATTTTATCATCATTTTCCTATCTTTTTTATACCCATAAATTCAAAAAACATGTTAGAAAAAAGTCAACTTTATTTACCTATTCTTTTGAATATAATTTTTTTCTTCAAAAACATGTTTTCTAAAAATATTTTCAAAAATATATCTATCATTTTTCTAATGTTTTATTAAAAACATGTTAACAGATGTTTGAATGATTCTAAATACAATTGAAACCAATCATCATGTCATTTTCCCAATAATGCTCATTTTCCTTTTAAATAAGATACAAAAATAATTTTTTCAATACATTTAAAATATGAATATAATTTTCTATCAGGGTTAACATTATATTATTTGAAGAATAATTTATATGGTTTAAATTTTATATTAAAATTAAAGTATTTTCAAATTTGTTTATGAATTTTCAGTTTCAAAAATACATTTTTAAAGAAATGTTATCTTCCTCAAGAAATGTTAAAAGTGATTTATCTTTAAAAATAATCCCCCATATAATATGGAATCCCTTGATATAATATATTCTTTTTGGGGGGGTATGATACAAGTATACAATTTTTTTTATTTATATAATTGTTTTATTTTGAGAAGATTTTTATGAAACCCATTTCTCTTCCATAGCATATACCATGATTGAATTATTATAAAACCCATTTCTTTCAGAACATGTTATAAAATGATGAAATGAAGAAATGATTACAAAGTATATATATATTCTACACGTTATGATATGTTGAAATGCTTATAAAAACCATTTTATTTCATGGGTTATGAAATGATGAATGTTTTATGATCTTGTGGAAAACATTTTTGTGATTCTAATTATGTAATATATGGGACCTATATCTCCCTCAAATGAATTATATAAAAATTTATATCTCCGAAAATATATAATATTGGAATTGGGTGTGATCCCATTTTATCAAATGGATGTTTCTATTTTGATGGTCTTAGTAGTGAAAAATGACTACATTGATGGTTTTGGGATTCAATCCATTCAACTATGGTAGCCTTGAATGTGATCCTTGAATACTATAGTAATGACATTATATTATTATGTCTATGAAACAAATATTTTTATTATGTTAATATTATTCTCTCATGGATCATGTTCTATGAATATATTATGATTCATGTCTTATGGACATCTAATATTTATACCATTTCTCAATTTTATGATATTTTATATATATAAATGTTAGGATCATATACTCATACCCTTATGTTGATGTTATATTTATATATCTCCATTTTTTCCATACTTTGATTCTGATCTAACCCTTTATTATGTTTACATTCCCCATGCTACAACGAAATTCATTGAATAAGATATGTCAAACAAGGGATCTTGTTATGAATAAAATTGTTGGAGATTATTTAGTTTACCTTTAAATATGTTTTGGGGTTTCCCTATTTCGAAAGGCATTTTATATTTAAGATCCCCAGCTGTGTGATGGATGAAATTTAATAAATGTTCATAAAAATGATGTAATATCTATATATGATAAGAATGTGTTTCTATTGTCTTAATTTTAGTATAGGTTTAGTTAACCTTTGTAAACTAGGATGATAAATCTTTATTGTGATCCCTAAGTACATGTATAAGGATAAGTATTTGGATGATTCTATGTATAAGAAAATATCATAGATTTTTGGTAAAGGATAGAGTGAGTAGATTCCAAGAAATTACATTATGATCTAGATATTTAAAGTGGATTTGTCTCTAGTATTGAGGTACCATGAAGTAATTACTTTAAAAATAGAACATGGAAATGAACTAGATCACAATATGGTGCACAAAAATGGTTCTTGTTACATGCGTATTTTGAAACTCATGGGGGATACTGTTTTAAAACTGAATAACTAAGTACAAACCATCCTAAGGGACTGGGATAATGACCAAGAATGACATAGGATGAGACTAATGTGGAAATTGAAACTCCATTTTTTACATGGGTATGAATATATTAAGTTGAAAACCCCACATGTATTTAAGGAGATAAGGTGGTCATGTAACTCTCACAGGCCATCTTGTGCGCACCACACTTGTACACCAAGAAGATTGTGTAGGCCCTTCTTGTGTGGTCGAGCAGGATAAGCCAATTCCTGCATGACATACCCTCACTAGGGACCTTCATGAGTCACCTCGTTCACCCAGGATCATGATATTTCATATAACTATTAACCATGGGCTCCACATTTGATTGGAAAAAATTGATAATAGACCGCTTGAAGCTCTATTCTCTCAGGTCTCACGCCTAGGTCCTCCAACCCTTTAGGTAGTGATGTAATTGAACAAAAGAAAGTGAAATTTGTAGCGATCAATGGGTTATGGTATCTAAAGGATTATAATACAAAAACATATAGACGAAACACACCTCTAGTTATAACTATTTGGGATAAGGACCCATCTATAGAATGAGTCATTATTGTCTGTTATCTAAGGAAACTTTAGGGGACCCTTAACAACAAGATCTACACCTATACCAAGTGTTGTTTCTAAGGTTGTCCATTTACAAAAATAATAATCCTCTAATAGAGGTATAACCTACATGAGACCTATTCAGATCTCATAAGTCTAACCTATATGAGATCTCATCAACTCTCATTGGACACACCTTTATGAAGGACCATCATCTCACCATGACCTCACATGTGTGAGAAACCTTCTTCTTGCTCAGGCCTCACCCATGTGATTCATCCTTTTATCACATCCCCTAGAGAAAAAATTATAGTGTACCTATTTATATTGATCCATTATGTGAGAGTTATTATTCCATTTTCTATCTCAAACCCTCTATATAGATATTATTAGAGCAAATTTCAAATCAATGTTCCCTACTGACAATACATTTTCTGGGAAATAGGGGTCCAAAATTTATCATATCTAATAGTTGTGATGCTTGGAGTGTTCTTCATTTTAAATTTCAATGTAAATAGGGATATAAACATTAAGGATATCATTAGACCCTAGGGTTGAAAAAAGTGTTATATGGGCACATCAATGCCCTTTTTCTCTCCCTAACTACCTTGAAGGACCACATCCCCGCCTACCAGCTGAAGGGGAGTACATGTCACCATATGGAATTGTTCATGGATTACGGACCTAGTCAATATTAAGGAATATATACCAATCTTCAACTACTTTTGGGTTAAGAATAATTTTTGGTTTTCTAGGTCATCTACTTCCTGTTATTTATATTATAGTTCATAGATCATATGAGCTTAGAGGATTGTGAGGATCTTGAAATCCACATTATCCAACACTTGTATCACAAGAAGAATATATTTTCATATCTTAAAATAACAATCCCTAGGGATTCACACAAGGTGGAATCACAAACACACTATCCCCACATCATGAATACATATTCTCAATGTGGAAACCCCTTGGACCTCTATATTGCCACTCCTCCATGATTTTGTTTACACCATTCCCCTCCCAGAGGCACATAGGTATTGAAAAAATAATCTCTAAGGTGGAATAAACATGGGGAATTACTTAGCCTTAGTAGAAGTGTTTTGTTTTTGGAATATTCCTATAACATTGACTTAGAACTCCCCCATAGTTATAAGACAAAATATTATAAACTATGTGGGAATTAATTCCATTAGAAATAGGATATATAGTAATCATATTTAAGGTTCAAACCCAACACCAAAACTCAACTAAGGTATATATGGAAGTCTTTGTAAATGAAGACCCTCTGATAGATACAATTTATTTAAAATACCATAAAATCATCCAACTGATTATTAATATAATGGTGAAAATATTATATTTGATATATAATAAATAATTTGTGTACATGTCTTAAATCTATAATATAGTACTAGAGTAGGAAATAATCCCCCTAAAAAGGTGAAATGTGAATGAACCCCCATCCCCCCAACCAATATGAGTCCTTAAACATTGTTAGAATCATATCCCAATGACCACTAGCCTCTGGAAACAGGTTCATGAAAAATATCAAATAAGGGAGTTGTTTAGTGTTTCTGGCACCATAAATAGTACCCATTTTTATGCAATAAAAAATTGCATAGAAATATTGGTTAGATGTGAAGGTTCATCCCAAAACCACAAAAAAAACCATTCCAACCCCATGTTGTTTCCAGGGGAAGATAAAAGGATGTGAATACTCAAACAAAGTGACTATACCACCCATACGTCAAATCCCTATCACACTCACACAATGTGAATGTGGGACAAACATATTTATAAATCAATATATGAAACGACCACCTCCAAAAATACGATTTTTTTATTAATCCCAAGCAACCCCATGCATAACACCAAAAACAGCAAAACAAAAACAAAGACAGAAACAAACTCGGACCCCCCTACGGAGGGCGAAAATAATGTAGTCCTAGTGCATCTCCCCTAATCAGATTGACCCCCTCAGGTCTAATTGGAAACGCGTTATCCGCCCAAACTGAAATATCCCTCGGAGCTACAATAGAAGCAAAGTAGTCCGCAACCTTGTTCCCTTCCCGCCAGGTATGAGTAACCCGTATGTCGTTCCCCATAATCGCCCTGCACTGTCTGATAGTATAAGAAATCCTCCACGACATCGTACCCTGTCCATGTAACGCATCATGTATAATTTTCGAGTCAGTCTCTATTTGCTCCACCATCAGGCCTTTGTTCAGACACACAGATATCCCTAAAAGGACCGCTAGGGCCTCTGCCTGCACCGAGCTCCCCCTCCCGTAGTGCACAGCGAAAGCCAGCAACACACTACCACTATCGTCTCGAAGCACCCCTCCACCACGCATATTCCCTCCCGCGCATGCCCCATCGACGTTCAGCTTCAGACCGCCCATTGGAGGAATCCATCGAACCCACGACTCCATGCACCGTATCCGCCATCCCTTCAGACCGCCCGCGAGGCATCCCACATTTGTCCCTCTTATTGTTAATCACCACCGACTCAAAGATTCTCCGTGACTCCGCATCCAGCACCGCGCTGAAAAATATAGGGTGACGCTTTGCCTCCCTAAACGAGATCATCGGGGCCGGGCACCCCGGGAACGCATGTACCCTCCCTGACCAGTTGCAGTCCCAGAATCTGACCCTCCCCTCCCCGATGATCCACTGAGCATGATCCCTCATCACTGGGACGATATTACACACCTTTGCCCACATGGAGAACCCTCTCACTGGGATGTCGGCGGAACTATCCTCGTACCTGCCCCGCATACACCTGCCCCACAACGTCTCTCCCTCTGTAATTTCCCAGGCAAGCTTCGCACGTACTCCATGCACTGTATCCGCCATGCAACGAACCTCGATCCCTCCTTCTGTGACCGGTCTCGCCATCTTCCTCCAAGAGACCCATTGTCTCCTCCCCTCCCGCGAGGCATCCCAGATGAAACGTGAGAGCACCCTATCTATGGACTTAATGACCCCCTTGGGTACGTTAACCGCCACAAGTGCATGCACCGGTATTGATGCCAGTACACTGTTAACTAAGGAGATCCGACCCCCGAAGGATAGGAAGTGATTTTTCCAATCCGTAATCCGGGCCAATAACCTGGACACCACCCTGTCAAAATCCCTATTCCGCAACCGACCAGTAGACACTGGCGCTCCCAGATACTCCATCGGTAAGGACCCTCTCCCCATGCCCAACTTCGTTCTCACCGCATCCAACCTGTCGTCTCCACACGAAGCCGCCAGATAGAAACAGCTCTTCTCCCGGTTCACCAGTTGTCTGCTCTACTTATAGTAATCCCTCAGAAATTCATTAAACTTCCTTATAGACCTCATTCCGGCATTCAAAAACACAATAGTATCATCCGCATACATGAGGTGAGATACCGAGATACGCCCCTATTTCCTACAGAAAGGAATTATCTCCCCCTGCCAATTCCCTTGTTGATAAGTTTACTTAAAGAATCCGGCATCAGTATAAACAAACTAGGGGATAGAGGTTCCCCTTGTCGCAGGCCACGAACAGGTTTGAAAAAGCCATGTGATCTCCCTAGGAAGGATACAGCCATCCATGGTGAGCTAACGCATCTGAATAAAATATCAAAAGCCCCGGTCGAGAACCCCATCCTTCGCAGGACTCCATTCATGAAACCCCACTCCATTCTATAGTATGCTTTACTCATATCCAGCTTTACCACCATATTTTCACCTCAGACCTTCATGTTTAAATCCCTCATCAGCTCCTATGCTAGCGCCATAACACCCTGTATCGACCTCCCTTTGACAAAACCATGCTGCTCCGACGACACCAACCTCGGTAGAAAATTAGACAGCCTGCTATTGATCACTGCTGCTAGGACTTTGTACGGGAAATTACACAGACTAACTGGCCTGTAGTGACTGAGTGAGGTTGGGTCTTTGCACTTAGGTATCAGGACCAAGGTAGTCGCCACCGCTACCCGAGGAAGAAATCCCCCTCGGAAAAAATCCTAGATGGCCAGCACCAGATCATTCTTCACACAGGCCCAGCACCCTCTGTAAAAACACCTCGGAAAGCCGTCCGGCCCCGCAGCACTATCTGGGTTCAATTGCCACACTGCCGCCTGCACCTCCCTTTCATCAGGAATGGCCTCAAACTGTTCATTCTCCATCCTTGACACCACCTCCGGTATCGCTTCCCATAACCTACAATCGCCAGATGGAAACCCCTCACGCCCATTCAATATAGAAATATGTTTCAGTCATTGCAAAGGAGGTATCCTTATCAAAGTAATTTGAAAAATTTTGGGTAGGAGGGAATAAAAACATGAATCCACTAACACTTCAATGGTATTTTGGTAGAATTCGAAGAATGTATTTGGTGATTCCCAATAATAAATATAGAAGAAGAACCATATATACAACCCCACACATAAATACTGATGACATATAATAATATGAAATGAATGATTGGTGAAAGACCACACCCTATATACAAAAAATGGGACAAAACATATATCCTCATTATGAAAATTGATCTCACTCTGCATATTCTAAAATTGATTAAATTGAAGTTGAAATTTTATTCACTCATTCTAAAAATATTCCATGATATAATAATTATAGAAGATGTGGTTGAATTTCAAACACACAACTCCATCTCGACAATTCAGTTGAATCATAAGCATGATATGAAGTCCACTTTAGAGTAGGTTGATATCTCTCCTCTTATCTAGGTGGGTCATGGAAAAAATGCCATGATAAATAGACAATCAAATCTTTCCCATACCTCCATTTCAAAAGGATTTCATTGGTCCATTATAGTTACCACTTAGGGGAAGACAAAATTATATTCTAATACCAAATAAATCTATCATAAGATTCATGAAACAACACACAATCTACTCAAACATCCTCTAATATATAAAATCCCCTATCCACAACAAGTATCCTAAGTCACCCGTAAGAGAGAATCTAAAAAGTAGGAACACCAATCGTTATTGGGATGTAAAGATCATGTATATGATCCCTCTATAATCAATTTCTATGTTCTTGAAGTCTTCATAAATTTATCTACAATGAATTCACATCCTACTCATTATTTACCAAATTATGGAAATAATAGCTACATTTGTGATGGTTGTTGCTAAATATTTTTTCTAGAGATTCCAAAGATCCTCTAAGGACATATTTCCTTGAAGCCTTAGTTAATTCCAAAAATCTGATTGATCATGAGTTCCTATATTCCTATACACACCACAACCCTCCTCATGTATATAAGATCAAAAAACAATGCCCTCTCATTATTATCATCTTCTATAAGGGCCCTCCTTAGGATATACAATACAAGAATTCCCCACGCAGTCAATCGTCAATCCATGATAGTAGTCATCCCCATGGCAGAATTCACTAAAATAGAACTCCCTGATGTGATTTTTCTTCATCAAGGTGGTTCTCTAGTTTTCAAATATATTTTATGAAAGAGAAAAAATTATAAGGCACTATGGAAAATGAAGTTATTCATGCTTGATGCCTCATTATCAAAAAGGGAATCTATTTCTCATCTAGAAGACATCTTAATGAAATAATAATTATTCAAACAACCCTTGGGTCGCATTCCCAAAAATATTCTAGGGGAAATCCATTTTGACCCTACTTTTTAAAATAATATAATGTGGAAGTGTAAACATTCATTAGATCCGGTTGAAGAACCTTTTATAATTGATTATTATGATATATTTCAAATGAGGAGATAGTTGGATAAATATAAAATAACACTCATGTTTTACCCATCATCCATTCAACAATATAGTGCTCTAGAGGTCTTCTAATAAGATTATGTGCATTAAATTATCCAAAATTTAAGGACTAATCTTCATTAACTTGAAATATCTTTCCTTATGATTATTATACATGTCACATTAATTTAGTAAAAGGGATACATCGTCAAAATCTCCTTGGTGTCCCACCTAGCTTGATGAATCCCAAAATCGAAAAAAAAACATAATGGATCCCTTTATTGTTCACATCATGATGCATTAAATGAGTTGTGATAGTTAATCTTTAACCCTTAATATATTGGTCATATCATTGGATGGAGTGATCATGTGTTAACTTATTTTTCCTCTCTCCTCAATCATCATATACCGCTAAAGCATACATCATGTAATGTAATAACCTCAAGACCACATTGAGAAATGAGTTATGATCTCAAGAGATTTTATTATTAGCAAAAAGCAATCTTGAATAACTCTCAATAAAGTCAGTCTACACGGGAGTTATAAATTAAAATAATCGTTCATCATGATTCAAAACATATTGAACAATCCTTCAACTTAAAGGAATCCAACCATCGGATGATGAAAATATCTTTTAATTAGATTGGATCAAGTTAGATTCTTTCAATACGACAAGAAAATGTTATAAAAATCTCTATAAAATCATGAGATCATCCATAAAAATCATTGAGAAACCCAAGACTGAAGGTATATGTCATTTTTTAATAGAAAATTTATTTATTATTGACTAATATGGAATGGTTTTGAAAATTGAATGGTTTTGTAACCATCCCTTAAGTATTTGGTTGTCTTTAAATCATCATCTTTATCAAGAGATGTCATCCTTTTATCATTTAGGTGGTGTGCGACAAAATGGATCATCTAAACACTTTGAATCCCAACACCATGATTTCTTCACTTGAAACAAATATAAAACAGTTAACGTGTGATTCCCTTTGAATTTACATTAGGAAAATGTCTCAAAGAGGAATGGAGAAGAATAGAATGAGTCCCCATGATAGGATAAAAATAAAACATCTCAAGTCGATTATTTCACTTTGTGATGAAAGTTCATTCGGAAGATATTATTGAGGAAACTAACCTTGTTATCATTCAGAGTATGATAAAACACCACTAATTTGTTTCTTATTTGTGAATTCCATCATCACCACCCCCTAAATATTCTTCATAACATGATTCTAGAAAATTAGAATATGAGGAGTGGGTTTATATTCGTAATAAATTTTATAAATAAATAATTAAAGATGGTGTTCATACACCAATTTATTAGAATTATATGAATTTTTTTATTTCATTGAATACTACACCACTACCTACTTATTGAGAATCTCCCATAGAAAATCATAATGGTCCTAGAATGTCTAACCCACCAATCTAATATGTTTAAATAATCACAAATGGAGAAATATTTAGTATAAATGAGTAATAAAAATAGGGTTTTGAAAATCAATGCCGAATTACTGCAACAAAACAACCATACTGGATATGTTCTATATGAGAAACAATACCCCGTAATCCTAGATAACAATTCATATAAAAGTGGGTTTGTTATAGTAACTTAAATGGATCCATAATAACCAATCAATGTGGGGTCATGAAAAGTAGTATATTTTTTACTCCACAATAGTTTGGTATCAGGACTTCCCTCAGTTGGGTGAAAAATGAAATATTGGTAAGACACATCCTCATATACCAGTCCCTATAGGTTACACACTGCAAATATAGTTCAAAAACCCATAACAATCCCAATCTGATATCCCCCTTGCTGAGGCCCATACCATGTTGGCCATTCAGTCCTAGAACATTGATACAATCAAAATACTAAAATAATTATTATATTATGTGGAGGGATTCTGTGATATTGTACAATTAGAGATTATTCCTTACACTGAATAAATGGATTCAACTATTCCCTAGAAAATGTTTTGGAATTCTATGATACAAACATTCAATGGTTCTAGAGATATAAAATAGTATATGATGCACTTTGTGTCTTAGTTTTTTCAAAATAATGGGGACCCTCAAGAAATAATAAGTGGCTAACTCATCTATTTTTTATATAAATTAGTAGGGCCATCCAACACTATGAACACAATTGTACCTGCAATATCATTCAATGTTTGAGAATATATTTTCTAAAAAATTCATTAAATAATTAATCTCTAAATTGTAGATGAAAATAGTCATTGATCTCTCTACATGTAAAAAACAAGAATATGAGAGGTTCCTAGATTTTATTTCTAGGTGGAAGAGCGTAAATTATTCACTAAATATGTAGTTCCTTTAAGAATATTTTATCGGTCTTTTCATTTATAATATTAATTAAAAAATTTGTACATCACCAATTCAAGTAAATTATCCAGGTAAATTTTGGTATATTTCCATAGTATCCAATAGTTTAGGATTATTATATTTTGAGTAAAAAGGATAACACCTATCCTCTATTGGAATATCATGTGAAGAGGCTAGGAAAAGTGAAAACTATAATGGTTACCATAAACCTATCCCCTACACCATCTCTAACTATAAACACCATAGCCCCTCATGTGTCTCTAACTCTAGAAAAGTAAAAACAACGGCCAAACCCTCATCGAGATGAATGTATAGAAATTAAATACTCTAGTATAGATACTATAAGAACAATGTATAATCTTTTCAGGATGATAAGGCTCCATGATACTTATTACAAACCATGGAAAACAACCAATGAACCCTTTAAAAACCCAAAATTACTTACCATTTCTACCTTTTTGATCACTCAAATTATTTATGCGTTCATCAAAAATATGGTACACTATCCAGTAATACTTTTTTTCAAAAACACCTAGTGCAAGTGTTATGCGGTTTTTTCTACCACTGTAGAATAAGAAAGTTATGGAATTACGTTTCAAGGAATTGTGCATAGATGTTCAATGATTGTATTTACAAGAAGATAATAAATCGAACCTATGCTATCATGCTCATTTATTTTAATCTACAAATTATTCCCATATTAACTCTCTCTATGTCATATACAACTCCATTAGCATTGCATCCCTCATAAGGTTACTATTCTAAAAAATGACATGAACGTAATAGAAAAAAACCAACATAGGATGGTGAAACTATTCCAAGACCAAGGTTATCTTTGACTCTATCAGACATAATTTATTAATTAGAAAATGTATGGGTATCATCCCACCTAATGGTATAATAAGATTTGATCTATGAGATGGAGTCCTCATACAATAATAGATAAATCTTCGATTCCATTAATATAATTCAATAAATGGATTCCTTCTCTGATGATGAATATTGTCTTCATCCTTGTTTCATTATATCCAATTGGGGAACCTGAGATAGATTCCAATGTAGCCAAGTATATAAGGGAAGATGAGGCTAGGACCGAACTCAATATCTCTTCCCTGCCCAGCTTTTACATTCTATACTGCTAATCCAAATGAAAAATCCTTCCAGTGTGCCCATTTGGTGTAGGGAAATTCCCCCCACATATTTAAGGGTTTTCACTAACTCAATCATCCTATAGGATCGATTAGAGGGGGTAAAACATTCCGATCAACTTCAAAAAGTATGATGACCTATTCAGCCTAACACACCATTGATATGAGAAACATTATCTCATATTCTAGGGGATGATCTTCCTAAATCTTGTACTTAATATCTTAGAGTTATTGTGGAAGATATGTTCCATACTAGGAGGCATATACCTTTAACCCATAATTATGACATTCTAAAGAATTTTTCTCTATTGAAAAAAAATTGGTTTATCCTAGACACTTTTATCTTAACAAAATAAAAAAAATAGGAACTCAAAGAGACATATTTTTGACCATAGTTGTTTTAAGATGATGTTTCCACTAATTAAATATATCCTAAATATATCAATCCTGTAAAATTCAACTCAATATTCTCTTTCACAGAATAAGAAAATGGTGTTATTATACAATGACACATCAGACCCTTGTATGTGTTTTGAAGGATAAATGATGTTGATATATGATTTCATTTCATTGATAAAGGACTATGATTCAACCTTATTCCTATCCAAGAACTTCATCGAATGGACTATAATGGGGCCCACATGTCCCCTTTCGATCTAACACTATAGGGTTATGAAAAGAGGGAGAAAAACCACATTTGTAGAATCAATCACATGGATCATTTTAGATCCATTGTATCCAACTGAAAATTTATAGTTGATCTAAAAGATATATAATTTAGTGTTACTCTAGTATGTACTTTTTTAAATCAACACATTATTGTATGATCATCATGCCACCAATGTCTCTAATATTTCATTAATGGTCAAATTGGGATGCATCATCATTATGAATCCCCATTTGAATATAATGAAAGAAAATATTGATGTAGTATTCTAACCAAGCGAAAGTAAACAACACATGAATAATGGTGTCACCTGGTTCACTTCCTCGAATGGACTATAAATAATCCCTCCCAATCCATTTGAATATATCTGTGAAGAATACATTTTTCCCATCAATCAGATAAAATGTATGAGCCACAATTTAGTCATATATTTAAAAACATGCATGATATAATTATTGATGACTAAGATTGATAAAGCTAAATAGGTTATAAAACCATAAAAAGTGGTAAAATATCATGTGATAATTCCCTCACTCCATCACCTAATCATCAATGTAACCCCACATAATTTGATTGGTCAGAGGATGTTTCTTTACCTTTTAGATGAAAAATGTTGAATCATATCCTACCTATTAAAAATATCTTTCATCACGTATATGCTATTAGAGTGAGTAGGTTTTGGAATATGAAAGGGAAGATGTAGAGGTTGAAAAGTATAGGGGCACCTCAAGGATGACACTCCAGCATTCATGGAAGTAGTCTCCAAAACTATTGATGTTGTCAGAAAAATAAATCTTTGTATAGGGAAGAACCCATGGACAATATTGATTAGTATATCCATGATTTCCCATGAAAAATATCAATATTCTTCATTTATAAAGAGGTATTATGATGTTTTTTCCAATAATTACTTGGAAATTATCAGTCTCAATCATGAGATGGCCAACCACAACTTGGGATTTTAATTTTTTTTACAAACAAATATCTAGAATGACACACCTAAATCACACAAACAAAATTGATGCTAATGTTGAGAAGATTATAAATTTAAATTTCAATGTGAATTATATAAATTTTAAATAGATATACAATATAGTCCTAGTAAAGGAGATAAATGGGAAAATAAGGGTCAACATTGACATCAAGGATCTTAACTGATGTTGATTCAAATATGATTTCCCAATTCAGATCACATAATTATTAATTGATTCAATAGACGAGTATCATTCCCTATCCTTCATGGATAGACATTAAGGTGACCACCAAATAAAGATGTCCCATGATGATGAGGAAGCCACCACATTCTGATCAGTCTAATGTCTGTATTTCTATCATGTAATTCATTATGGTTTTAATAATGTTAGCGCTATGTAGCAATGTGTTATAAATCGAATCAAAAAAAACTTTTTTGGGATTGTCTGTCAGATGCTACATTGATGATGTGGTGGCTAAATCATGGTAATTTTTTTACACCTTGAAAAATATGAGGCCATATTCAATGTATTTCGTATAATACCCTAAAAATGGCCCCCTTAATAATCTATTTCTGAATTACGTAAGGAAATATTCATTTTTTCATGGTATTCCATCATGTAATTGAAGTCTATAGTGAGAAGTCAAGGGATATCCTTGATTTATTTCCTCCAAAAAAACCCTAATGAGTTTATGGTATTATAAGGATTCCTTTCATATATTCTTTTTTTATATAAAACATGATAGGAAAACGTTTACCCTCCACCATGAAAATTAATAGGGGGTCTCATATTAGTGGAATGATGACTGTAAAAAAATATATAGTCTAAAGAATAGTATTTTGAGTCCACACAAGCTAATTATGGTTATTGAGGGGAATATTATAATTTTTTATGTTATATCCCTAAAATTATCATTGGGTTATTTCCTCACACAAAATAATGGAGTTGGTAATGAAAATATCCTCTATTATCTCATTCAATCTATGATCGATACTGAGATACATTATTAGTATATTGATAAGATCTTTCTGTTTCCATTCTTTATGTTTCGAAATATGATCTAATACCTATAACATCACGAGGTCAATTTGGTCTCTTATTAAAAACCCAGTCAAACAAATCCCTGGTCATCCTATAATGACAAGATGATTAGATTGATGGGAATTCATCTAGAAATAGTATGACATTTAGTTCATTCCCTGAAAATAAATAAATTGGAATGATTGTTTGACATCCTCACAGAACATGCATATGTTGAAACAACGGGGTTATGTACACAATTTTATGATTAATATATAATCTCTATTAAATACGGCCTCAATATGTGGCATATATTTCTTGATGGTGTTTTTATAATTTCAGTTGGAAAGGGATAGGAAGACCCTATGATCAACAATTTTAGGTTAAAAATCATGCTCATCACTCCAGGAAAGGTTGTCTTATCTTACTCCTTCCTATTTTTAAAAGGGTTCATATATAATGAGGTAGAGTATTATGCACTAATAATAGTTATAAAACTAGATCATAAAATTATTGGAGAAAAAATGAAGTTAAAATTCAATTTATGTTTGGTAATCATGAAGACCAACTTTGATTATTGAATTGTAAATTAATAGATAAACCCCCACTTGAATATGTCTAAGGACTAATGGAATAATTTCTCTCATAGATGAAATTGGATTTTATCCCAAGATCATATAATGCATATGAATATGCATTAGAAAATTAAAATATAACTTCATGAGATCTAGACCTAGATGAAACTATCATCTACATTGTGCATCAAAAAATAGTTTCACCCATTGTTCATGATGATATAGTGGAAACATTCTTTTAATTCCATCCCTAAAGCAGAAAGACACATAAATTTTCTTATGGACCACATTGTATATAAAAATTAAAATGGATTTTTCCCATCATACAAATATGAATAAGATAAAACTTGATGATGAGTGACTAGTATTACTATTTAAGGATAACCAAATAACCCAAAAGTCTTCTAAAAATGGGGCTTCGATGAAGACCTTTTCTGGAGCACTTATAGATAAGAGACTATTTATATTAGGAAGGAAGTACTAAATGGTTCATATGGTGCCCACAATTAAGGGTCCATACTTTCCAAAGAAATCCCAAGTTGTGGATACTTATGGCTTTTAATGACATGAGATTTCACCAAATTCACTAAAAAGTGTTATTCCTTCCAAGTGCATGAAAACTTCATCCGACATCCTCAAAGATTCTACACACACCTAAATAGTCTTCGATATTTTCTATATGGGGAATTGATACTATACCTTAGTATCCTCCAACTATAGACAAGAAATTGAAATACATTCTCAATGGTATCGACCTCTTCTCTAAATTGGATGATGAAATACCCTTCAACATTGTAAAGAACAACAACATTTCTAGAATCATGGATGATAATTTCATTTGTAGATTTGGTTCCCCTTATATGATACTAATTTAAAATTGAACCAAGTACTTTTTCTAAGTTTTAGAAGCTATATTAGGAGTACAATATAAAATCCAACCATTTGTCTTACTATCATGTAGTGTCTAATGGAATGATAAAGGCCTTTAATAAGACCCTATCCAAAATAAAATAGGAGATGGTGGATAAAGATAACAATTATTATCCTAAAAGGATCTCATGTCCCTTTTGTTGTTCCCATGATACAACCTACACCACCACACAGAAGACCCCATAGTAATTGGTATATGGGAGAGGATATTACTACCTATTGAAGTTTTATTTACTTCACTTCACATTTCCATAAATAACCATCTATCTATGGATGATAAATCTTGGTGTTGGAAATACGATTAAGAGTCAAATGATGAGAAAATACTGCATTTTTTATCACATGGGGGTCCATAAAAAATGGGCAGCATGGAATTTTTTCAAAATATTTCTTTCACCTATTCCTATAAGAAAAATGGTGTTGTCCCATAAGACTTTATAATACAATGGAAGAAACCTCCAAACCATAAATGAATTTTGGATGAACCTTATTCAATACAACATTTCTACCCTAACAGAGCTTATTCATTAATCTCATGGGATAGAGAGACTATTTATTCTAATATCAATGCAAGGGTTATCTAGAAATATTTTTTGTAATAATATATATTTTTTTAATTTCCATACAAGGCATGAATTTTGGTCCTAGTTATACAAGATAAAACTATAAGACACCATAGTTTGTGATATTGAACTATAAGATACATAGTGTAATGTCCAATTCACAAGATGTTAAAATGTAAAAAATACCTTATCATGTTAATTAAAACTACATGGTTATCATTCATTTTTCACATTTAAAAAATGTAGAAAATTTAGATCCATGCATGAGAATTTCACAATCCTTAGCGATGGTCTCCCAGAACTCCTCCATTCCAAACCTACATGTTTCTTGATTCTCATTACAATGGGAAATGTACTGAAACACAAACCTTCCATCCTTTTCCTAAAAATTATCTAAAAACAATCCCCATATCCTGTATATAAACATTATAGAGGAGAATAAAAAATGGTTTAGTTCACATATAGGTCCACAATAAATATTTATACTAATATGTGGATAGTTTATTTCCCATACATGATGCATAATGATTCCAAAGTTCCAAAATCATGGCCCAACTGCAATTAAAAACAAATATCACTATCCCCATTCCACCAACATTTGACTCTTTTCTAATAAAGATATATTAATTTAGGTCCAGTCATTTAGGATCCTATCACAAAAACAAAAGTATATCTTCCCATACATATGAACAATGATCTACATTGGGGAATTCTCAATAAACAAACAATTCTCATCTATATTCTTCCCTTATGATCAACATATTCCTTCTACATATTATAATACATGTACTGGGTAGTTTTGGATCTCTATAATATTTCTACATCCATCGGTAATATAATGTATGATTCTGGAGGACACATTTGTTTTGAATATATATTGATATTCCCCAGTATATCTTTTCACAATTAACCATTCAAAGTCCTATAATCTAAATGCACTTTCATTCTTATTAGAAAACTCTTATATATCGTTATTCCTTAACAACATAATGATTCAAATTCCCCTTAAAAATGATCAATTATTACCCCCTGTGTATGATTCACATGTTAGTCCTCCCAACCCAATAACCCCTAATATGGTGGTTTAAAATTTCCATCTTCACATCCATTGTGTTTAAAACATCCTTAGAACAATAATCCCTATGTTACGCATTACATCAATTTTTTATGGTCATAGTCATATAACCAACAACTATAACAATCCATTATCCTTTAACACACAACAATAAACTAGGTGGTATAAGTACCTTTAATTATACATTAAGATTCTCCAACAACTACATATTAACTAGTTATCACCCTTCTGTGATACATAGAGACGTCCTGATTAGAAATCCTAGTCAAGTCACCACGGGATTCAAATTCCCCTGGTATTTTTTTAATCACCACTATTTTTTAAGGAAGTATTTCCACTCTATGATTCTCACACCATAAATTTATGATGTGGTATTAGATGTTTTTGTAAGGTATTCTATGCATGATCATGATGAATTAATTCATGTATGTGTTATCATAGCCATGGATTAAAGAACATAAAAGAAATACCAAGAATTATTCCCACATGATGTTAAACTACATGGTTGGATCCACTTTCATGTTGTAAAATTTTGAAATTATATGGCCCTAACCCAAGAGGAACACTATCATTGGTGTTGGTATCCCACCACCATTCCATATAATAACTATTTGAGAACTAAATTTCACATTTATGAGGCATGAAAAGACACCATGATCTTTTACCCTGGTCCTTATATGATATATAAATTTCCCCACAATCTTATGTATGGACCATGTCATCATAGGGGGGTCTAGTATGAGTTCTCACCCCAATCGTGAAAACATATTAAAAAACCCCCCTCTTCACACAAGAATCTGATCTATGGTGGTAATATACTATAGAAATATGTATGTATTAATTATCTCTATAATGAAACATTTGGTAATGCTCAGATCCTATGTATTGGTCCCATTAACAATTTATAAAAAATATCCCTCCATGTGTATGGTTCAGACATATGTAAGAATATTTTTTCCTATTATTGGGTTATTTTAACATGAAATGGTAATTCAATCTCATGAACATTCCCCCAAAAGAACTGACACTATTTATAGGGAGATATGAATCTATATATGCTTTCTCTGTCCATCACTAATAGAATTTATGATTTTAAAGTACAACTCCTCTTGAATATTATTTTGTACACCCCAGTCTTAAAATATATAATCTCCTTCTAAAGGTCTTTCAACAAGATAGAAATTCATCCTCATGATAAACATCAACTATCATCATAATACCCAAAAAATTTATGTTGTAAATTGATTTTTTAATATGTTCTATGAATATTACTTTCGTACATACCACAAGTAACTTTTTGGACCTAAAACCCCCCATATTAAAGATTTAAACCTTCCCTCTTCATTCCTAACAGATGATGGAACATTATTGTTTAGATTAAAATTAAATGAAAAATCACAAATATTTATGAAGAAGCTAAATCACCGCAAATATTATCCTTAAAATACCTTGATGTAAGATTTTAAACTACATGGTCTACATCATAGTCACACGACATTAAATTATATGATACAGTTAAATTCACAGGGAATGATGCATTTCTCCTAGTGTCAGTCATCCATTGCATTACCCTAAAAACTATATAAGGATTGATACTTATTCGATGAAGATACATATTAATTAATGTATCCTTTATTCTATGTCAAACTACTACATCAACAAAAATATTTGTCCTCCACCATTCTCAGGTACCTTCCATTCAGAAACCACCCATTTGGTCTTTATCAATGAAGATCCTCATGATCTTCCAAATCATAAGTATTAAAAGGTAAAATTATAATGAATACCTCTTCTTGATTATGCATTGATACACCCCAGACTAAATTTTCATAAGTCTCCCTCAAAAGTCATTTAAATTAAATATACCTTCTTTATCAGGTAAATATCTTCTTTCTCCATAATCCCTAAAAAATCATGCTAGAAACCACTTTTCAAACATTATTCATAGTCATTATCTGTTTAATTTTCCCATATCAGGTCTCAAATATAGAAATCCCAAAATAATGACATAAAATTCTCCTTTCTATTCCTCTAGACTATTAGAAAATTATCGTCCAATAAGTACTAGTTGGATCATCATCCAATAACTCATGGTCAAAGCTATTCAACCTAAAACACTAGTATCATTGGTCTGGAATGAAAGAATCTAAAAATTTAATGGAAAGAGACACAATACATACGAGGATGAAACCCAAAAAAGACACCCTAGGTAATAGATAGGATTTAGCTCACTAGATGTTCACTCTTCAAAACATATGATAAAATTTAGAAATAGGAATTAAAATCAAAGAGGCATCAAACATGTTAGTTGAAAACCCCACAATGGGAACCCAATGAAAAATCCATGTCTCACTCAATAATTATTCATTATATTTTAATTGGAAAATAATTAGAGAGGTGATGAAAAGTATTAAAATGTTCATAAGATCCATTACGTGATTCTAGAAATAGTCTAACTATGCATTCTAGGTCCAAATTCCCTAAAACAAATTAGGAATCCCTCTCATTCCAATCACTGTATTTATAAAAAATTAATACAATTTCATTATGTCAAATGAGTATATTTTAGTGTTATGTTATACGAACAATGAGGAAAGAAATAAAAAAACTTGATTATAGAGCTGAAATATTTTCTACTCATGTATTAAAATGAGAAGGATCTTCGAAATGTTGGATTCTATAAGAAAAATGTTATACGTTTTCATCAACATAATCTACAATTTGTTAGAGTGTGTACTAATCCTTATATATTTATTTTCTAAACAAATCCCATTATTGGATAATGTAATCTTCAACATGATGAATTTTCTACTTCTACGTATCACCAAAATATCTTCCTTATGCCAATAAACTCATCCAAGATCAGTTTATTTAGATATTATATTCCTTTATGATATCTAATAATTCATGAATTCATTATATATATAGATATTTCTCATCAATTTTCTCACTAATCACCTCTACATCCTTGGAATCGCTAAGACCCTATTGGGATAATTTGACTCCAATCTCTTCAAACTAACCCAATAGTTAAGGATCAACATGCTATGATATTTTTTATTCTTCACATCATCGTAAGATTGGTTTTTTGATATAGTGGACCAAGATGTAATCAAATATTCCTTACCAAAAAATGTAAAACATGTAAAGAAGTTATAAAAGTTATGATGGTAGATCATCAAGAGACAACACCAATATTTACATCCAAAGGTCTCACCAAAAAATGGTGTGAGGTGAGAAAGTAATTCCCTTACTACAAGTATAAATCATAGAAACATTAATTGGGATATATATTCTATGGTATTAGTGCACTAAATGAGTCACTGTGATCCAGTCACTCTGATGTAGTATCATCTGCACCTTCGACTTTTGGATGAATTGGAAGGGTGTATTCTATATTAGGCTTGGATACTGATGTTGATGGTACTGGATAACAAATGAGAATCAACATTATAATTGGTGTATAATATATACAAAATTTAGGGATACAATTATAGAAGTTAATTTCTTCACCCATTGAGGGATCAGATGCTAGAATTGATGACTTCTATCTCCCCTAATCTTAATATTTTTATTGAATATGTCATTGTGAGGAACCTATTATTGATTTCTATCAGAAACATGGATATAAGGCTCTTAAGGTTCCAACACATCCATACCATTGAAAATGTTTCTCTTAGTAATGGGTGAAGGAATGAATTTGATGCATTGGTCACCAATCTCCATGGAGATGGTTTCTGGAGACAATGTCGGAGTAGTCAATCATTATTTTATGACATCAAAGTTAAGGATGTGAAATGTGCTTGAAAATTTAAAAGAAGAAAAATTAAATTTCTCTAATTATTTTCTAAATTCATAAAACACATATATAGAGTAATTAAAATCAATATCATGTGAAATATCTTCAATTTTCATTAATTCATAATTTTAAGCTTCATGTCTTTTAGCATCCTTGCCATTAGGAATATCTAAGAAATTTGGTTTTGAACCCAAATTGGATCCTCTATTAATTATGTTATCCTTCATTTCTATATGAATAACACATTATTTCCCCACTAAATCAATACTAACATAGTCACCTTCCTTGGATGGAGTAGGTTCCATTTTATCTCTTTTTTCAGATGGTCATAGGACAACCTTATGTGGTCGTAGGGACCTCTTATGTATGTTTCATATGTAAAATATCATAATAATTAGAATTCATATATTAGTATATGATACCCTATAATGTGCATACACAATTACCAAAATCTTACTAATTATGTAATGTAATATTAACTAAAGAGGATTTGTGTCTTGGAACATCTCCATTCAAAGGGATAGATTTATCCAGTTTGAGAATATTCCTCCTTTTTAATGTCTCCCTCAGTGCATTAAGGATTTGTCCTTGAATCCATGAGGATGGAATGTGAAATATATCATGGAAGGGTATATCATGATCTAATAGGTAGTCTAGGTGGGTTAAAGGAATAATGACATTATTAAAACATACCATGGCATATACGCTTGAGCAATGATATTTCTTGTTTCTATTTCTTCATCTGAGATAGTGAGGTTCCATTTTGTGTCTCTTAAAAATTTGGTACTTGTGCTGGAAAGGGCCCCTCTATCCTTTTACATTATTCTTTGACCTAGTGATAATTCATCAGGCTCATGGGTTGATCCAACACTCCCAATTGGGGTTCCTGTTGATCTGTATCTTGGGATGTATGGGTCTAGTGGAACCACCTTTCGTAAGTCAAAGTGGCTCCTTATAAGTAGTTCATCAACATAAAAATTATTTTTTTATCATAAAAATTTGAAATAAGAATACATCACCATCCTCAATGAAATCCTCCATTCTTCATCAAATTGGACATATTTTCCCTCATAGGAACCTTTATCCAGTATATTGCATACCTATATGGTGGTTATGATCCTATAATTGGTTGTATATACTAACATCTCTAGTACTTAAATATATTTTCTTACCTGGAAAAATTGTCATCATAGTGAAGATCATAGGGTTCTAGAATGTCCCCAAGATGCGAGATGCATATTCCATAATGTATAGATACCCATAAATATCTGATGTAATGAGTTTTTCCTTTAAAAATGTGGATTCCCATTGGCCACATATTATGCGATGTGGATGGAGGATACTATAAGGGAAACCAATTTATTTTTACATTAATGTCTTTTACGTACACTCTACGTTAATGTGAGTATAGGAAAATGGAGATGGGGTATCCCCTGGTGATGATGAATGGGAAACCATGGCTTGAAATATGTGGTCTTCTCATCTATGGACTAATTTTTGGACCATGTATGATATCATTTATAATTTCTTGGAGCATGAGTGTCGTCAACCCGAGGGTGAGTCTTCTTAATGTGGTTACCACTCCCTGCAGTTTTTATTTACTAAAATCAAGGGACACTTATTAATTCCCATTGAGGGTAGGAAGAAATATATGTAATGGAATACCCATAGATTATCCTAATGAATTCAACTGATAGAGGTATGTTAACCGATTATTTGGAAACCACAAGGGCCTTGAATATCCATATTTTTTTGGATACCATATAGTGATTCAAAAACCAAAAATGTGGGGGGTGGTGAGATTCCACTATTGTAGACACATGAATTGGCATGTAAATTTTTTTGTAGAATATGATTCACATATGATCTCACTGTGAATATTGGATTCTAGCACACTTTATGTGAATTCAATCATGAATGTTCTCATACCATCCTAACCTTTGTCATATTTAACAAAATTTCTAGTAGTCGGATCACCATATGGGAATATGTTAAAAATATCCCAGTACATTCAAAATCATGAGTGACTAAACACATTTTTGAGGTAGGGTATGAAAAAAGATATAGAATGAATGAATGGATAAACCCATCCATTATTAATTTCAACTCCAAGCTCTAATGTGGGCTGCAAGCCATACAACATAAATATGAAATGGACCTGAAATTTATAAAAGATAATTCCCTACATATAAGTGCAATAAAAAATAGTCAATATTTTCTAGTATCTGGGAATAAATCCTTATGTACTACCCTTCCACAAGTTTTTCCTCTATAAAAAATGTCTTCGGACTCATAGAACCATTGTACTCATAGTCCAATAATAGATAGGTTCTCAACCACATTACCAGGAATCTGAAAATGGGTTACTCATTGGGATATTGAACGTGACTGCATGTCCCCACTGGTCACACTAGAATTAATCCAACGCAGGCTATAATTTTATACGAATTCCTTGATTCTCTAGTGGAGGGTATCCTGTTGATCATCGACAACTATGACCCTCTCTTTACAACACAAGTTAAGTCTTCATACAACTCTTGAATCGAGTGTATTACCTTGGTTGAGATTCCTTTTTAAAACCTTCCCAGTCAATTTTAATGACACGTATTATAAATATGGAATCCCTTCAAAGTCACACCATGTTTCTTACAGTGGGATGAATTCATCAAAAATGTATCAAATAATGAGAATTCCTGGTATGTAGTAGATTCAATGTAAAATGATTCTGAATTATTCGTGTTTTAAATGATAAGTATTATCATAAGGTTTCTATTTGGCGAACAACTCATTTATATTGTCTATATTGTTTTAAATTTATATTTGGGGAACCCATATAACTTCATAGATTCTAACCATTGGAATATCAGACTAAAATTATTCTAATGTTTGTAACACCTAGTATCCAACATCAACGTGGGCTTGACTCCCCCTCCATAATTGATGTACCAATCCCTTATCAATCAATTTGATTGATCAATTTTTATGTTTTCAATGTTGAGTGATAGAAGTGTGGTTATGATTATAGGGTTTATGGTTCAGTCCGATGGTGTATTATCTATGATGCTTTACACATATAGAGGATACTATTCCATTATTGATAAATATGACCCTCGAGGAGATGTTGGAAGTGGGAAAATTGGTGTAATGGACAAACCATGACCTCAAGAAATAACTACGTAGATTATCCATGAATGTGTATCGTAGAAGACCATGGTCATACATTTACATTGGACCACATCGTCGGTACACATGTTAGTACTTCGCCAACTATTTTTTATGTACTGAAGTGTAGATTCACGCATGATGTAATAATTTTTCTTGAAGGTTATTATTATTTATTTAACATGGGAAACATCAATTTCATCATAATCCCTTCGAGTTTCCATTGGAAATCTATAGAGAAGAAACAAGGATGTTCACTATTATTAAGTTTTTATTTTTGAGTTTTCATTAAAGGGAGTGAGAAATCATCAATGGAGTTGGCTTCAATAGGCCACTCACTCATGTGGATTCAAATAGGTCACTCTATCAAGTTATTTATTTTGGTTACTAGGTCATGTAATTTCATGCAAGTAACTTTATCATAAGTTTAGTGTACATACCAATGGAATGTAAGAATATAATAATGAACAAGGAATATGAGAGAATCTACTCTATGTACTTCTGACAAAAGAGAAAAATTAGTGGGTAGTAGGAGTTATACATATAGGTATACCAATTTATAGATGATTGGTAACCTATGTGGGTGACATACATATTTAAGTTATGATAATGACCTGTGTGTCCTACATACCTGACTAATATGATTGGTGAACATATAAAATACACCATTCTTCTATATATTTTGTGCTAGAATTATCTATGTTAGAATTGAACCTCAGGGTATTTAAATACATGTGGATACCATTGAATGATTGATTCATCAATATAAAAATTACAATAAATCTTGATCACACCATATTATTCCAATAAGATCCAATCGATGGGGGGGGTGTTGATGGAAATACATATTTATATGTGTATTAAAGGATTATGTTGAAAATACTTCATGTAGTAAAGGTCAAAAGGGGGTTAAGGAACTAACATAGCCAACCTTCATGCAACCCAACTATACAGCAATAGGCCACGCCTATAGAGGCAAGCATGTGCAGCCAATGTCTACACATAAGACCTATATTAGAAACCTACATGATGGACCAGTGCGAGTGGACCTATTCTCCTAGTGTCCTTGGTTGTCCAAAAAATTAGGACCCTTGGGAAACTCATTTGACATGAATGAATGAAAAAGTTATATCAAAATGATCTTCTTTCCCAGTTCTATTTACCAAGTCATCCAAGACCTATGGTCGTTATCTAATCCTAACAAATAATGGGAAATTACAAGTGAAAAATTATTTTATGTCCATAAATTTTTATAATACTATGAATCCTAAGAGGAATCAACCCTAATAAAATATATAGGGGAAGGACCCTTCCATAGCATGAAACTCGAGCATCAATCATCCAAAGACACATGTGGAGACCATCAAATCCTAGAGCAAGGACCCACAAATTTGTTATTTCCCAGGTTATCCATTTTCCATATGGATTTTCATCTCAATTTGGTCTACCCAGTGGGATAGCTCTTCAGTGAACCCAGGTATACCATGTGTGAGACCTCTTCAGCTCGAGTAGGACTCACCATTGAATATGACCTTTTACTCGCCTAGGTTTCACCAACATGATCGACCTTCTATGTTCCTAGGCCTCACGTACATGATCCATCAACTTATCTCACCATTTATACCACTCATGGTCTAGTACCTTTTTCCTTAGAACCCTCATCTATGGGGGAAAGAGAATGACTCTCCCATGTGACTCTAGATATGTATGATCAGAGAATATATAATTTCTACATGCCATATCGGTTATACATTCCCATGTTAATACTATTACTACATTTATCCATTCATAATAGGTGGG
The DNA here is from genome assembly GCA_963277665.1 of Viscum album. Lineage (NCBI taxonomy): Eukaryota > Viridiplantae > Streptophyta > Magnoliopsida > Santalales > Viscaceae > Viscum > Viscum album. Next base: position 1,449,470,307 of record OY728152.1, on the reverse strand, counting down.
ATCCCCAATGTGTTCGCAATTTAATATTCCTGTGGTAATGAGGATATTAACATTACAGATAATTATAGGACCCCTATGTTAAAAACAATATAGGATAAGGGAATATAAATGCCCTTACTCTATCCCTGACTCCCCCTATTGACTCCAACCTCATATAAAAAAATAAATATTTGCTTTTATCCTATGGTATCCCAATCTTGATCCGTCCCATTTGGGTCTAAACCATGACTATCCAATGACCACCTTGAAAAGGAAAGTGGTTGGAGACCGGTACTAAGTTGGAATATCCCACAAATGGGAGGTATTAGCTACATGTACACGTACGCATGAAATCATCTCTAGGGGTATACAACTCTAAAATATAAAAAATCCTCAAACCAATTCATGCATGCATCTATGATCCCAAAAAAATATTACATTAATATACATGAAGAAAAAAATGGCCTAATAAAAGACCTTCCAAAAACATTAGGCATTCCGACATACTCTAAGGGAATGAGCTATGATCAAATGTAATCACCAAAAAACACCTCAATCCTTCAAAGAAAATCAATCCTCCAAATTCTCCATGTCAACCAAGGAAACCGTCAAATGTGTTGGAATCTACATAGAACCCAATAGGTTGAGGAAGAGTCCATGTAGGGATGAGTATAACAATAGCTTCTTGAAACCACCAAAAATAATAAAAGAAAAGCATCAATACTATTCAGATCATAACAATGATATCGTAATAAATTAATTAAGAGATAAAGCTAGATAAACATCCAAAGGAAACTACACCACTAGTCTATCACAACCAACTTCAACCCATATGATTTTCTCAAATCAGTTATCATTTAAGAAGAATCAACTCAAAGATACATGACATCAACATAGAATTTTATTCAAGTTATAAATATTAATGGTCTCCTTATAATAAAATTATATGGTCTTAGAAGACATTGATACTTAGAATCAGGGTCATTCCTAGGGTTTCTATAGGAAAACATGAACCTAGTCAAGATAAACATGAAATGTAGGGGATTGTATTCAAAAAATATTTTGAACCCTACCGATAAGGCTGGATTGATGGGGGATCAAAGCCCAACAGAGAGAGGTAATTTCAATTCCACAAACCCCAAATAGGGTAAAAGGAAATTAGTGGATTACAATCTAGTAACATGGAGGGAAATCATGAACTCTATTTGAGAGTCATCTAGTAGATGGGATCATAATACTGAGATGTGGATGTAATACCACATTGTACCCTCTAGGGGAAGAACCAAGGTAAGAAATTTATCCATCACTGGTCTAGAATGAATAAATTATGGTCTAAAAACACCTTAAATGTTTTTACATTATGAGTACTAGTGGTACATGGTGTGACCATCTTTCCCATGACATATTCATATGGTGATTCCTAACGTGGCATGAATATATCCACACATACACAATATGTTGGAATAGTATATTATGAATAGAGATAATTGTCACCTTCCCGATGTGATATTTTCATGAACATGTACCATAGGACTATGGATTAAATTAGCTCATGTACACCTAGTGATACTTGTGTATACATGGCTGTGTCTGTGACCACATACACCTAGTTTTGTAATCCTTCAATTTCCATCTACCTGGCATGATGGTTCCCATGTATCCTATGAGATACACATTGAGCCTCTAAGAATGTGTCACATTTTGTGTGACACGTTCCATGGTGTGTCATAGGGTGGAATGTGATGTTTGACTCACCACAGAAACCCCAATGCCACATATGGGTGTCCCACACTATGTGTAACATCAGATTACTTGATGTGTAAGATTGGATTATCTAGATCTACAGGTTCTTCCTCAAATTCACCAAACACATCACCAGAGCCACAATATCAGTGGATAATCATAGATCTTTGGTCGTCTGACCCTTACCATTATTGGTTTTTAGAATCTGCGTTACATTCTACCCTGAAAACATCATCATGAAGCTATTTATCACCACCAAAAATAAAAATTTTGAACAATAGAACCTATGTCCTATTTCGCTCTCATTCCTCCCCAAATCACCAATCCTTATTGGGGATCCAAAAATCATAACCTCCATTAGATATTCTACCAGTGGTATTGTTTTTTTTACCAAAGCTCAATCACACAATGATCAAATAATATTTAATAGTCAATCCAAAGTACACATGAATTTTCTGTGACGAATTCATGAGGAAATGGTGTGGGGGGGAATCTAGAAGATGATAGAAATTAACATCATCTTTTTTCATTTTTCCGGTCCATTTTCATTGCATTGATGAAAAATTTGGGATAGATAAACAATGAACAATAAATTACTCCATCAAATTAAATCTACCATCGATACAAAAATCAATTTAGGTTCATGTTATTTATCCTCTTTTGAATAAGAATAAATAATGGTATGGAAATCAAAAATAGATATCCTCCATGGAGTTTGTATTAATCATGGATGATGAATGGTCCAACATAACTATCCTTGTATTGATGCACACATTTCATTGGCACACTAGTCCCCAATCCTAATCTGATCTGGCATAGTCTTTTTAGAATGCTCTCGAACAATATCTCAATGTATATAAGGATTTGTTGCCAACCCTGAGACATTTTTATTACAATTATATTTTTAAAGGAGATTAGTCCGTATGTTTAAAATCAATGTAATGAATAAATTTATTTATTTATTTTATTCAATTTTCACTCCTGAGAGATTTTTCACAAACACCACACACCAAAAAACATTATGTCACACCTAGGGTAAAACATATACTCTAAACTCAACATTTCCCTATAATTACTGATATGGGACCATGTTCAATAGTTATTCCTTGTTTTCAAGAAAACTATAGTCACCTAATATTAAAATATTTAATATATATCAATTATTTATTCTAGTATCACCATTCCCCAGAATCACATACTACCTCAGTACATGGTCCTGAAAATATTTCACATAATTTCCAAACATAAAACCCCCAAAATTGTCTCATTATAGTCTCTATAAATTCATGTTGATCAAAATTAAAATATAGAATCCTATTAAAAAAATTAAGGATTCTAGGATCGCATCTGGGAATCCCACTCCAAGGTGTCTCCTGAATATTCCCATACAACCACAGGAGAAACACTAGGGGAACCTATTACCCAAAATGATCCTCTCATTTCAATCATTAATCTCCATCAGGTACTCAAGAAAATTATTCTTGATAATGGATTTCCCACAATCCCTAGTTGATAACAAGTGTTGTCTCTTGAAAACTCACCATTACCTATGAAACATGGAATAATTTTTTGTAACCGGTCAAATTTGATGGTTGAGATAAGTGGTATGCCACCTCACCAACTCTACACATTATATGGAAAGGTATAATGAATCTTGTTGAAAATATTCCACTTTGGCCAAATCACATCAATGAAAATATAGGTGATACCATTATAAATGCATTCACCCCATCACCAAAATCTTGAAGTCTTCTTCATCAGGACACATAAGACTTTTGGTAGCTTGGTGAAATCCTCATCCACTCAAATATGATCAGAAACTTCTCTATAGTAGCTCTCAAAAACTCTTTTCTGACGAGTGTTGAATCACATGGATCATTCTAACAATGTGGTAATGTATAGGTTCACCTATACAAGGCCTTTAATTTAAGATTTTCATCAATGAAATGATATATTTTTATATTAAAACAACAATAAGGGTTGATGATACCACACAAATTTGGATAAAATACAACAGGAAAGATCGTTATATGTTCTACAAGTCCTACATGGTCTTCCTAGTATAGAAACAAGTTTGGGGGTGACGGTACATAATCAAGTGCAACTGAGTGCCAAATTATTCCTAAAATCCACATCGTAATAATGTTTTGAAAGGAGAATCATGTTCCAAAAAAATCGTTCAGGTAAATCAATGGGTTCATATTATCAAACTCAAGATGAGGAATAACATTCTCTCTACCGATCTCTTTTTTAAAGTGGATAATAAGGGGGAAAACGTTGTGAGTTTTTCGAAGATCATATTGATGGAATCGTGTCTCATAGATGGTTTTGGTAACCCTGTTATGATGAACAAGGATATCTCATTAAACATTAAATATAGAAAATCAATGTGTTTAGTTAATCTTGTATGAACCTAATACTCAACACTCACTTACTGACAAGTGATTCATTTAGAGACAAACTGTACATCAAAATACATCATAATTGGCCACCAAAACTAACATTGAAGGTCATGGAAGAAATTTTCCACACCCTAATATGTCTCTAAATGGGATGTGTAAATGTCCATCATCAGATCCCCCCATAATTTAAATGGGACAATCATCCATCATCACAAAAGGATAAAATGTTATACTCTTTCAGAATATCGATCAGGAGCATGTATAGTGGATATATAAGTATGTATGGTGTCACTATCAATATCTCCACACTGAGAACCACTGGGATGATGTAAAAGTATACAGTTGAAAACTATCAACTATAGATATAAAAAATCATCATTGTCCACTAAGTACATCTTCAATGATGTTATCTTATTTGATTCCTCAAACAACATCTGAAAAAATATTTCCTTTTGAGAGAATCTTTCACCACATTCCCATTCCCTGGAGTAGAGTCAATCCGAAATTAATAGTCCTAGAAGAACTATATCCATAACTCCATCTCATGTTCGGATAATTTTGAGAGAATACATGGGAATCTTTCAGTCAGAGTAGATGATAAACCTCTCTCACATTAGGTAGTGTCACCACATATTCAATTAAAATACTACTACTTCATGTATACGATTGTTAGTAATTTAGTTCTTATAATCTAGTATCATCATACATTAACTATAGTTCACGAGTTTCTGTCTCTAAATAATAAAACAACAATTCCCAATCCATGGTATATCACAGAAAACTATGTACCAGACACCATCCTCTAGAAAACTCTTGATGGTAATGCTCATCAACAACTGTCTCAACTTCAAAAAATACTAATATAAGGTTTCTATCCACAAGAAATGATTCCCCCTTCAATTCAACGATGTATAGGGTTATTCCACTCTTGATAAATTAGGAATAAATAAGTGATAATAATATTTCATCCCATGGAAACATTTCACTTCTGTAACACTCTTGGGTGGATCCCAAGCTAGAACTGACTCAACCTTCATTGATTCTACCACAACTCCAACATATTATATGATGTGTCCTTGGAAGTGGACCTCACTAATACAAAACTAAAACTTTGTGATCATTATATAAATATGGATTTCTATGACTATTTCATGTACCATTCACAAGTGTCTCGCATTCTCTTTCTCCAATGTTGAGTACACGGATACCATAGAATAATAGAACTATGAACCGGTCTAAGAAGAGTTGTATGATTAAGTTTATCATTCCAATGTACACTTAAAAGGAATTTTTCTTGACAAAGGGAATAACTAATAACTTATAGTGACTGTTGAAACATCTAAATTTCATCATAATTATATACTCATCCCATACCTAGAGATGGAGATAGCCTGATCTAGGGTCAATATTTGAGAACCATCACACCCCTCTCAACTAATTGAAGTGGTATTTGATCCTTGGTTGTAGATAATTTTTCGTCATGGTAACTTTTGTTCAAGTACCTTTATTTAGAAAATATCCTCAATATCATGTCAAAATTCATGTAAAATTACATAGGGGATGCCTGTGGGGAAATACTGAGTCTCATAAGGCCCTTCTCCTTCAAGTCCTCTAATGAAACCGTCATCTCATGATGTCCAATGTGATACATTCGATATACTAGTATAGATATTAGGGTCATCCCTTTCTGTAATTCAACATAGAATTCTATCTCCCTATGGGGTGGAAATCATACTATTTCCGTAGAAAAGACGTCCACGTACTCTACCACCATAGTACAAAACTTTTATCCAAAAAAAATTACTTCACAAAATATCATTCTAGTAATATTTGCAGAAATTGTTTACAAACTCTTATGAATGATCCATTCCAACCCCACAAAGATTTCCTTTTTCACCAATAAATGAAAACATCATCACATAACTCTAAAAACACCATATTATCTTCCTAATGTAGTTAATATGGGGATGAACCGTGGATTACCATTACATACATATGATTACATTATAAGGTCTCATTACTACTATTAAAGGATACCATACCAAACACTCACCTCCAGAAGTCAGATCTCACTGTTGGTAGATGTGTACAATCACTGAGTAACCACATGTTGGAGACTCCAAACAAAAGGGTCGAGGCAAAGGCTCTACTATAATTTCTATATAGAAAACTGTATAAGTTGAATGAAATAAATGGATCAAACACGTGTCTATCAATATATTAGATAAAGTAGAAAAGACACATATCATACATCATGTCATTTATATATCCTTAGGGTCATAAGAAACCATATACTATGACTATCCTCCTCCCTGATCAAAGTTTCCTTGAGTCTGACATCAACCAACTAGGGTGGTGGTGCTAGTAGGTCAATCCTTTGACCATCTCCTACAACACTACTAGCCACTCTTCATTATCTATCACACTATGAACTACCCTTCACATAATATTTCCTCTACATAAAATATCCCTCGACCAACTATTTATCATTTGGATGATGATTTAGAAATTATTGAGCCAGATACCCCAACCATAACCAAAGAAATATTGACTCTCCCTTGGCTAATTTGATCCATCTAGAGATCCTGGAACTACTGATCTGGTGTCTTGGAATCACCTCAGGAAGTGTTTCACCATCTTGGTTCCTTGTTACTATTTCAGATAACTTATGTGGAGTTCTCATATACTTGGTTCCCACTAACAACACCCACTATCAACATCTACACATCAATGAATCTCTCCATCACCAAACCCCACACAAGAACTCCATCATAGGTTAGAATAAAGTGGGATATAATTAAAGAACTAATATATCAGAAATAATAACTATTAAAATTTATTTTCACTAAAAAATGGATCCCAAAACATTTCCATGGAGTATCATGAGAGATTAGTAAACCATGCGAATTACTCTTCTATAGTTGAAATGACCAACTATAGATGCAAATGCTCCTCGATCCACACTGATCACAATGTTGATGGATAAAAATCTTCCATGAAGTGGTGTTCAAAAATTGAGTAGGAGTGATTTGTCTCATATTGGCACTGAGTCTCTAATGACCAATATCTCCCAGTAGAGACATAAAGAATACTCATCACAAGGACAACCATGTAGTATGCATGCATCCTAAAAAGGTAGAAAACTCTAGTGAGAATCTCTAACATGTCTTCAACCACCTTGGGATCTAGCTCTTTAAAAAACCAATGAGTTAACTGGATCTAAATATGATGTAGTACACTCATTTCAAATGCATTATCAACTTGTACTTATAGTGCTAGATTATTCTCAACAAGTGGTGCGATGGATGGAAACCCACAATGAAACCAAAACACATTACAATATGATACAGGTTCCAATGTTTTACCTGATACCAATGAATATATATACCATGTTGAAAGGCATGCAGTCAGAGTCCTGGAGTATTGATAAAATCGATACCTCCCCAACTCATGAGCTCATAGCCTAAAAACTAACTTTATACACTTGTCACTTTTTCCCCAAAATAATACCATAGACTCTGATCTTATTATATAATTTTCTTATTTGTTACTACTCTATCACAACCCAACCCACCCAGGTTTGATCTGCGACTACCCAAAAATTGCATCCAATAGGCGTGGGGCTATTGACCAACACCGAGTAGGAATATCCCACTATTGGGAGGCATTAGAATAATTTACATGTATGGATTCACATGTATCCAAGACCATAAAATGATAAAATGTAAACAAACTAAAACCAATAAATTCATGTATCTATGTTCCCACAAACATAGTTTTACTAAAAAGTACTAAAAATGAAAAATCATCCAAATATAAACCCGTATACAAATTTTATAGTTCATCCAACTCCACTGGGGAGTACTATGATCAAATGAAATAACCCAACAACACCTCAGACTGTCAAGATCATGGTATTATCCACCTAATACCTATCCTCATATAACTCCATAAAATGGGTTATCTTTTATATGATACATGAAATGTGTAGGATGATCCCATGAAAGGGTGAGTAAAACAACAACGAGTAGGATTCCCTGAAAAAAATAAACACGAAGTATCAATAATAGTAGTCTCATATGAAGGATATAAAAATAATTTACTAACAATATTAACCCATAATACTCTGGATAGAAAGCTCGCCACGCGATGGTCATAAAAAAAATCCAGCAACATGATTCTTTTGAATGATGTTCTCATTTAGAGAGGACCCACTCCATGATTCATGCTGTCACGAAATAATTTCTTCCAGGAAGTAAATATCATTAAGACCCTCCCATGAAATCTATCTGGTCTTAGAGGACCTTGATACTCAGATATGGGGACACTCTTATCTTCTATTGGGGCACCACAAACCCAATCTGGATCAAATAAATACAATGGGGATCAAATGAAAATACTACGATGAACATTGTTAAGATGTCCAGATAGATATATGATTTATGACCAACTAAAGGAGGAAACAATGATTCTAGAAAGCTCACTGATGGTAAATATTTGAGAGAGTATCACACTATAGTGTCATAGAGAGACCCCAAAAAACTCTAACTGAGACTTAACCTATAGAGGGGATCACAATAATCATATTTGAATGAAATACCACATTGTACCCTCACTGAAAATAACCAAGTGAAAACAACCAACCATGATTGGTACAAACTAAAGAAATGAATGACTACAAACACCCTTATGGGGGGGGGGGGGGTACGTGACATATATTGGGGGTACACCATGTGTTCATACAACCCCTATCCTTCTTGTGTGGTGCTACCCCACATGGAATGTGAAAACCCACATTAAATAAAATTATTAATAGTACATGGATTGTATATATTTTTAAGAACCTTCATTATGAATTCTTCCCATGATCGTGTAACACTGAACATGCATGTGTACCAACCCCTGAATACACAACCATGCTTATGAAAACTTACCATCTATATGCCAATGTACACCTAGATGTCTACTCTATCTATTTTCGTGTACATATATTGAATTTCTCCATGTATCCACCAAGATACACAAAGATTATTTTAGAATGTGTCACAAAACATGTCATATTTAACTCACCATGAAGTCTTTTGAACTTCAAGGGGTCCAAAATTTCATGTAATACCAGATTATATAACATCTAACATGGGATTTTCCAAATCCAAAGGTTCTTCATATACATCCACCACCATTTTTCAAGAGCTAAAATCTCTCCATATAATCATATTGTGGGGGTTTTTTGAAACTTTTTATCCTTTATCATCAGAATTCGGGATTAGATCTACTCTAAAAACACCATTGCTAGCCCATATTTCAACATAAAAATTCAAAATTCGGAATAACAGAACGTGAAGGCCAATACGGTCTCTTTCCCCTTCAAATCACCCACCATTTTGTTTGAGCCTCAAATCAAAACATACTTTGCAATTTTTACCCATGGTATTGATATGTTATGATGAAGAATGTTCACACAATGATAAGGTACCATATAATGATCAAACCATGGTCCAAAGGAAATACCAACAATGAATCCATGATGAAACATGGGAGAAAGAAATAAGCCACAAATGTGAGGAATACTAATTATTCATTTTTCATTCATTATTGATTCATGGTCTTGTAATTAAAAAATATTGAGGGATATATAAAAAATGATCAATAAATAAATCCAACAATTTAATCCTACCATCAATGAAAAAATTAATTCTTATTCATGGAATTAATCCATGTTCGACTATGATTAAAGAATGTGATCGAAATCACAAATAGACATACTACATGAATTTTTTATCTATAATTGATGAAGAACGGTCCTACATTGATGTCAATGGGTAGATCCACATGTTTAGTTTCCAAAAAGGTTTTTAATCCAGATTTGACATGGAATCATCTTCAATGAACACTCTATAACAATCTATCTAGGTCTCTATGTTTTAGTGACAAAACCTGAGAAATTTTTATAATGATTTATATATTTATGAACTCGACCACATTATGAAAAATAAAAAAAACTGAATTTATTTATTTAGTTATTTTATTCATTTTCACCCAATAATTATTTTAAAAAAACACCCCACACTGATATATGTTATGTGTCTTCTAGGGTAAAACACAGGTTCTAAACTCTACAGTGCCATAATATTTTAGATTCTGATCATTGTTTTGGAGTTACTACAATGTTGTAGAAAACATATCTTTGCATGATATTAATATATTTAATATATATCAAAAAATTATTTTTGGATCATTATGCCTATAAATCCCATGTCATTTCAGAACCTGGTCCTAAAAATATTTTATATAATATCAAAAAATAATACATAGAAAGTCCATATCATTAAAATACCTCATATATTAATCCCATAGTATTTTTTATGGGATGTAACCCCACCCTCTATTAACAGAGGGTGAAGGGTATTGTTTTGTTTTTTATATCTCCCACATCCTCTTTTTTAATACACTGAAACTGACTCACATGAACATAATCATTATTGATGATCATGAAATCTTCATGGTCAATAACTTGACGCAGAAGAGAAATTGTTTTCTAGCTATTATTAGGAGTACTCCAACAGCCTCAAAGTAGGTTAATTCCCTAAAACTATGTCACCAACTCAAATGAAAATATTCCCAATGAATAATCCCCATGAATTTATTGATTTTTAGTCTTTCATTGTAGTTTTTACCCCTTCCGCACCAAGAGGTGCATTGGTAGTGAACATGTAATCCCAATTGTTGGAATTATTAAATACAAAAACTTACCCATCTCAGGAGAAAATCATTTTCTATATCTTCCTCTAATCTTGAGTTGGGACTCCACGATAGGGTTAAGGCCCATCTTCCTAGACTAGGTGGTATTTGATTCCACATTATACAAGTCATTTAATAATCCTCTATAAGGTCAAATAATAAAACTCATTACTCACCCAATTATTTTATCCACCATATTCATAGGTGGATCATATCAAACATAGAGTATATATCTCATCTATGTCCCAAGGGTCACATAAACATATGTCTCTCACCAACCCTGACTAGAAACCATTATCATAGAGTTACATGTTAGATAAATTTAAACTATATAATTTGGTCCTTGTCACTTGACCTTAAATTGTAGTATGTATTCTATTATGTGGCACCGAACTATGCTATTTATGATTCCATTCATAAGGATAAAAATAAATTTCATCTCATGGGCCTAATCCTGACGTCAAAACAACTCTCATCCTGTAAGATGATAATAAATTCAAAAGTTCACCAATGTGTGGATTAAAACCAGCATCATTCAAATAAATGAATTAAAAATATATAATATATACATGAAAGGGGTACCATCGATGGAGAAACTTGGATAAATACTGATTTCTCTGTTGATATAGATCTATAAATACATATTCATAATTCTAAAGTCAACACAAGATAATGTTGAATTTTTAATATAAGTGTGCCCTATTTAATATATGATATTTAATAAAAAGATTAATGAACATTCCTCAGATCTATAATAGATTCCAAAAGTAGTAAATAATTACCCTCAATATGGTGATATGATAATGATATATCATCCTATCAACCATTGTGAGTTCGTAAGAATTTTTGACACTATTTAACAATTACAACCTTCCTTTGGAAAGAAATATTATGAAACATCTCGAATAGGGGAACCATTGAATGTTTTTGGAAATATAAATAAAACCCATTTGAAACCACCTGGAAAATGGTTTGGTATATTTCTCTAGTAGGAATGGTCTTTTTACGACTAAAAAAAATCCCATTCCACCCCCATGTGGTCTTTGAGTACAAATCAGTTTCATAGTGGTGAATGATTTAGAAATTCTCTATGTAAAATTCTATGATAATGTGGTTCCCTGATACGATTATTGTTTCTTATAGTATTATTTTTGGTTTCAGTCAATGGATGGAAAAATAAAGATCCATCTTAATTAATATTTTGATATAAAAAAAATGGTTTTCCTCCTAAGAATATAAATATTGCGGGAGCTAGAATGATAAATCTTATTGTTATGCTAATAACACTTTCTAAAGATATGAATCATGTTGGATATACAACAAAATTAAGGGAACACCATTATATTGAATCCTGGATGAGGTAATGTCCACATTCATTGAGTGTTTATTCTGAACTCTTATTCTCAGAACAATAAATCAACACCACATAAAAGGTATTCTCTCTTGTCTAGGATAGAACATTCAAAATAAATTTTTGATGTCTACATTTTTGAAGGTGAATTAGATCAATGAGGACTCTAATCAAGAATATGAATAAATAAGATGAAATTTAATCCATGTATTGGGATGTATTCAGGAGCCTAATTTTCATCAAGTACATTCCTTGTACTGATCATACATATTATAGATAATGGGTTCCTCTAGATAAATAAAAATGGAGGTAAATATATTGGTACATACAAGGATAGTTTTACTAGATTTGAAATGTAATGTTATTGTATTATCATCCAACTTAAATTTAATTATTATCAATTAAAAAATATATTAAAACCAAGCCTCCTAGGGTCATTAGGCATAAGGAAATTTTGTAGATATTGATTTTTAGATGTGAAATCAAGGTGGAAATAATGTTTGGAGTAATATATCAATATTATGGTTTTGTTAAGAAGAGAAATATGGAATTTAATGGGAAATATAACAACCCTAGAGAGAAATATATGATCTTTATTTTATGCCCAATATGAGGTAGAGACATAGAGGATATTATCTTAAGGGTACTAGTAAATTATTTGACTTTATAAGATAAGATCATTGATCATTGGATTATTGAATTTATGGAAAGAAGATATTTAATAATTTTAATAGGGAGAAAGATTCATAGAAATCACTACACACAATCTAGTGTTTCAAATGTAATTATTATGGTCACAATGCTAACCAGTTCCCAAATTTGATGGTTAATAAAAATGATGGATATAAAAAACCTCTAAAGCTAAGAGACAAAGGGAAATATCATTTAATAACTATTTCTAACAAGGGGAGTGATAATTAAATAGTGAAATTTTCATTTTCCATTCCCTCAACAACTGTTAATGACTTAAATGACTCTAAATATTACCATTACATCAAATATTAATATCTTTCTAAGGGTATTAAGATTACAACCTCACAATTTGGATCATAATTAGTAGTAAAACCCCTTTAAGGTATGATCATTCCATCTCAATTATGTGATTCATCTTTTTATGAAGATGGTGGGAATATGAATCATGAAAATACTTTCAATCATAGTCTAGTTCTATTTTATGTTATCTTAGGAGTGGAATGGATTTCATTAAATAAACCCCAAATCAATTTCTGATTAAGGTATGTCACATTTTATATTTCAAGCCACCCATTTATTAGATATCAATGCAATAATAAGTGATTTTTTTATTGAAATAAAATCCATTGAATGGGTTTTTATTCCCATTCAAGATGGGTGTTTTTCTCAGATGGTTGGGTAGAAATTAAGAATTGATGATGCCCCTATTGCGAATGTGTTTTTTTTTTGAATTTTCATAATTTTTTCATAGCCTTCCACCAAAATGTTATGTTAGGTTCTCTATGGAACTAATATCTGGTACAACATCAATTTCAAATACTCCCTACTGAATGTCTCTTATTGGGTTCCTAGAATTAGAGAAGAATCACTATGTAAACCATGATAAGGGATCCATTTGTCCATGTGTGTCACCTAACGATGCTCTTTTTAATTTTTTTTAAAGATAAATATGGATTGATGTGAATTTTCATTGATTACCAAGAGATAAACATGATCATGATCAAGAACAAGTACCCTCTACCCCACACTGATGACATTTTTGATCAAATGTGTGAATATCAATACTTATACAAGATTAAAAATCATTCTAGATATCATATTTTGATTTTAATGAATGGTGATATATCCTATACTATATTACATTCAAGGTATGGTCACAATGAATATATAGTGAAACCATTATTTATTCAAATTCCAATGTTATATTCGTGGATTTAATGAATAGAGTCTATATAGATTACCTTGATCAATTTTTTCAGTATTTATAGATAATATTGTTATCTATTAAATTTCCATGTAAGATAATTATGTTCAGTTGAAATTTTTTTAAGACCCTAAGGATGGGAAAAATACCTGTATAAATTACAAAATGTTATTTTTGGATACAAAAGGATTCATTTTTGGGTTATGTAATTTCTAGACAGGGTTTATCTATAGATCCATCAATGATAGAGGGAAATGAATGACGGACTATACCAACAACAAAGGATGTGATATATATTATTATTGGTTTAAAAAGATATTGTAGATTATTTATATTGAATTTATTTTGATTATCTAGTCTTCACACCATGTTAATATTTATTGGTTCGAGGTTCCTCAGAACAGATGTCACCTATGTCATCAACATAGGGAGGATATCAGCCATTTTATTTTTGTCTTGTGATATATCCGCTTCTATTTGGAATTTTGTTACTGACATTTTTGATTTCAGATGGTTACTTGCTGACTCTATTTACTCTTTACTCAAGTGTTGTGTGGAGCTGGAGTATTCACCTCAGATTAGAAATCTCTTTTTATCCGTTGTTGTAGAGCTCCTCCACATTATCTGGTATGATAGGAATGCTATTATACGCAATAGTGCCTCACTCAATCTTATTGCAGGATGGGAGTGAATTATTATTGCTACCAGAAATGTGTCTACTCTCCAGAAAACCTCCTGTGTGAACTCAGTTGGTGACTTTTTCATCCATCGTCGGCTTCGAATCAACGAGATCTAAAATCAACCTAAGAGCTTCTTTGAAGTGCTCTGGGAAGCCCTGATTCCTTTATGGATAAAAATCAATGTTGATGGTGCTTCTAAAGGAATTCCAGGTCCCACAGGATGGGGGGACATCTTCAAGGATTCTATTGGGCATTCTCATGGATGATTTTTAGTGGCTGTGGAACTACCTCCACCCTGGAGGCTGAGATGAGGGTGGTGATTCATGCGGTCAACTTTGTTAAGATAAAAGGTTAGAATAATATTTATATTGAAAGTGATTCAACAACCATTATCCAAGCTATTTGGAATGGAGTGGTTCACCTTTCTTGGTCTCTTACAACGCGTTGGAATAATTGGCTTAACTCACTCCAAGAGATCAGACACATTACCACCCATACCTACCAAGAAGAAAACATGGTGGATGATGGTCTTTCCAACAAGGGTATCAACCAAGAAATTATTTGGAATGATGAATTACTGGTTGATCTCCTTCCTTTTTATGAAAAATATTATAATAACATTTCCTCTTTTAGACTCTTGTAATTTTTCCTTCTTTTTTAATAATACTTTGTGTCTTGGTCATTGACCAAGACATTGCCTTAAAAAAACAGATAAATGTGAGAAACAAATTAGGGAAAAAATGGAATATTAGAGAGCACACAAATTCATGAATTATTATGTAGTGAAGAAGGTTTTTTAATAATTTTTTACTATTCTAGGAATGTATTAGGATTTTTTATTAGGTTGAATGATATTATTATATCTTATACCTCATGAAAATTAATGGTTCATTAGAAAAATTACACAACATAGTATTTAGATTTAGTTGAGGTAATTTTTATATTATATATATGAATGAATTATATTTATAGAGAGTTTTTATATATATATACTAATCACATAATTTTTGAGAATATATTCACATAGAAAGAGTTCAAAATTCACTAGATAAGATGGTTAGAGTTGATTAATTTTTAATTTGTTGAATAAATTATAACCATAAGAATGAAAATAAGGTGGCTAATACCATTATTGAAAATGATAATTATAGATTAACCATGATTAATATAATCAAAGATATAATATTTATATAATTGAAAATTATGAATTTGGAAATCTTTAATGAAGGGGGGATAACTTATATTCTCATTTCAATGTTTGAACCATCTATAAAGGTGAAGATTAAATAGGCACAATAATATGATTTTGAACTGGAATAGAAGGTTTTAAACATTCCTAAGTAAAACCATGATCCTAAAGGAATGATAAATTTTTGGACCCAAGAATGCTTTCCTTACATACC
This sequence comes from Viscum album, assembly GCA_963277665.1. Taxonomy (NCBI): domain Eukaryota; kingdom Viridiplantae; phylum Streptophyta; class Magnoliopsida; order Santalales; family Viscaceae; genus Viscum; species Viscum album. Next base: position 1,449,454,111 of record OY728152.1, on the reverse strand, counting down.
ATACTTCAAGAAGGGGTTGCTAGAGGAATATTTTATTTATTCATTATATATTCATCCTATAAGTCTGAAGATGTATAGTGATTGGAATGAATCCTTACAGTGGAATGGAATGAAGAGAGATAACATATATATTTTATCCCAATACGTTGTATTTCAACAGCTTAGGTCTGGGAGAAAAGTGTCTATGGGGATGTTACATCCATTAACCATACCTAAATAGAAATAGTAAAACATCACCTTGTATTTTTCATTGGACTAGAAAAAAATAAAAAGGGAATAATTTGATATGGGTTGTCGTCAAATTCCTTAAAAATAAAACACAATACAACACTATAGAGAATTCATCCATCTAGTATATATTTCAATGATACACAAAATATATGATGTAAGGTTGCATGGAGTACCACATTATACTGTGTTAGATTGAGAACAAATATTTAACTCAATGTTTTGGTGATGTCTGTAGTAATATATTGATACAAAGTTGAGTTTCAACACAATATGTCATCCTCATATAGATGGTTAGTCTAAGATAACAATTAAATCACTAGACGATATTTTGATATCATGTTCTTTAGACATTAAATGTGTTTTGTATCAACACCTTCCTGTAGTGATATTTTCATAGAGAAATATCTTCCAATCAGTAATTAAAATGTATCCTTATGAATCCCTATACACAAAGAAATTTATATCTCCAATGTACTGATAATATGTTAGATAAATAAATCTATTGGGAATTGGGATAGCTGAAGAAATGGAAGAAAATTTTAGATCCATTCAGCAACACATCAATGAAACTTAGGTTCATTATACTATTTATGCTGACAATCACAAGTATGAATTATAATATGATGTTATTGAAAATCTATATATATGAATTTTTCAAAGGAATAAGGTAATGAGACTCAGGAAAAAATGAAACCGAATTCCAAGTTATATCGACCCTTTTGAAATTCTTGATCATATCTGGATGAGGGAATTTCAGTTGGAACTTCCACCAATACTCTCTTTAGTCAACGATGTGATCCATGAATCTCTCCTAATTTATAAAATACGTAACCCTTAACATTTTTCTAAAAATATACTCATATCACAAGAGAAATATATTTTTATGAGTAAAACCCATTGTAGAATCGGTATTATAAAGACAATGCTCTAAGACAAAAAACATTCACTTGGTAAATGATTTATGGAGAAAACACCAGTTTGAGAAAGCTATGTGAGAACCTGATGAAATGATGAGGTAGAAGTATCCTCATTAATTTTTATTGAGTGAGGTATTTTGAGGTAAAATTTAATTTCATTGGGGTTATAATGTGGCGACATGCGTATTTATGAATTATTTTTTATAATAAATTAAATTTATTTGATATATTTCATTACATTAAAAACAAATTTAGGATTTTGTTATGAAAAACATTGGGTTTATTTTTAGTTACACATGACAATGGGTTTAAAAAACCATGATATATTATCAATATTATTCAAACTCACCCTTTATAACCTTTTCATTAAACATTCTAATATAAATTAAAATAATTAATATTTAAATATTAACTATAAAGGTTTTATTGAAAAAAATACATTGATAAAAAATAATTAATTTTTAAAAAATATTTTTTTTGTAGAAACCCATAATACTATAATAAAAATGGGGGTTCAAAACTCATTGGTTTCTGGAAACTATAGAAGTACTATTTCAGAGGTCAAACTGTTGACCAGTGACATTAGAGTAGTGGCAAGAACTTTAGTAAGCACTCTAGTGGTGGAAAAACTTTAGAATAGACTATATATGCCTAGGGATTGTAGTCTCACTATTCCCCGGATGGCCTTTGTGTAAAAAATGTGGGTCATCCTGGCAATGTATGGGGCTTTCATGCCCACTGGGCCTATGGGACATGTAGTGAGCCTCATGCCTCATGGGCCTATAGTCCATGTATTTAACATATAATGTTTGATTTGTGGGATATCCCTTGGAAGGGATATGGCATGCCTTTCTGACATATGTGTGAGGTGTGTGTGTGTTTGTGTGTGTGCTTAAATGTAATTTTACCCCCAATCACCTAATATGTATTTCTATGTTTTTAAAATATAGTTTTTCTAAAACAATCTTATTAATTATTTTTGTGAAAAATTATAAAAATTATTTATTCACAATTTTAAAAAAATTATCTGAAAAATTAATTTTCTTTAAAATCATAATATCTAATTATTTTTTTGTAAAATTTTAAATAATTATATGATAATGTAATTTTTTTAAGGATATTGAAAAATACTTCACTATAATTGAAAATTTACTTTTAGTAAAAAAAATTAGAAATGAAAATTATAATTTATTTTTTTTTAAATGAACATTTGTCACATTATAAATCATATTATTCTAAAATAAGTCATTATAATTATTTTTATATTTAATTTTTATTGAATCCACTTTTAAACTTTTAAATTTTTTTGTTTTGAAAACCAACTTTCTCATTGCGTCTAGGGTATTAATTTTAAATGTAATTTGGCCAAATATATTAATCAAATTTGCATAAATAGATTAAATATTTCAAACCAAAATGATATATATTATCAATTATTTTCAACATAATTTTTAAAGAAAATGTATAATGATAAAATAAAAAATTAAATTCTAGGTTTAAGGAATAATTAGTTTATCGGAGGTAAACTAAAATGATCATAGTTAAAATGACCTAACAACAGAAATAAATTTATTTTTATGGCCAAATTTTAACTCAATAATGTCTCAGTATAGATAATACGTCATTTTGGATAATAGATTCATATAATAATTTTGAGTACACCATTTTCTTTTAAAATAATTACAATTGTTCCACTCACCTCATGAATAAAAGGACACCCTGTATCCTCTCTCATTCAAATATGTAAACAATTTTTTTATGTGATACCTCATAAAATAAGTTACCAAAAACCATCATCTCATTATATATTCCTTATTTTATTCATAAATCCATCATAGGATGGATTTTTTAGTAATCCTTTAGAGGATACCCTAGGAAGAGGTAATTCTCTTCATCTAGCATTTTTTTCATTTCTTCCTCCACCACCTTAAATAATTGTTAAAAAATATCTGATATAATATCCTCAGTATCGTCCATATAAATAAATATTTATATGTTATGGTGATAATTAACAACCATATTGTAACACCGTAGACTTTTATAAGAAATATTTTGTTTTTACTTTTTATAAATCATCAAAGGAATCTTTCATTACACACAACACTAGCTTGGCTTACTTTACACGCAATCGTGACCTTCCTTGATAGCTTGTGTCGTACGTAATACCGAGTTTCACTAAACAATGATATGCTATTAAAATATTATTAAAACTAGCCATTATGAATAGTAATAACCACTTTTTGAAATTTTTTAAATTTTATTTTTCAAAATGGACTTCATTTTTGGATTCAGAATATCGAAATTAGCCTAGGGTGAAATTTTGGTATTTTTCTGGAAACTTTCAATTTTTGATGAATAGTGAAAAAACTGGGTTACTATTTAAAAACCGAGTTTTTATTTAAATAATTATTTATTTTATTTAAATTTATTTTAGGTAAAAATTGATACATAATACCTATATAAGTTAAATGTAATTCATTTGAGTAATTTTATAATAATTTTAGATATATGAAAATTTTATTGAACTTTTCACGGTCTTTTACCCACCTCCTAGGAGAATCTGAAAATTTACATAAAACTAAATTTTACCGCTTCTGTGAGTGGAATTTCAAAAATTCGAGAGACACGGTTGATTTCAGTAAGTAAAATGTGGTTCAATGAGATGAAAATAAATTTTGGTGAATAGTAACTTTTTACTTTTAATTACCACGGTTAAAAGTAAATAGGGTAATTAAGGGTAAAAATGATATTATTATTACCCTAACACATGTTCTAATTCTATTGGATAAGTGTAATTCGACCAAAAAAAACCTTAGGAATAAAATATGACCATTTAGGCCCACTTAGATCAGATTAGGACATTAAATAGTAATTTATTTAAAGAAGGGTTAAAATAGTTAAAATCAAAGTTTAATATGTAAAAAAATTTAATATAGGGTTATACATAAGATAAATTCGACTATAAATATTCATTATAAAGATAAAAATATTTCCTACATAATTGTATTTTATTTGTAATTTTTAGACATTAAATAATTTAATTTATTTATGACACAATGATGATGCAGTAATTATCTTATCAATGAAATATCGACATAATTGATGTTATAAATACCCAAATAATTGTAATTTGAGACTTTTTATGAATTACACTATTTTTCTAGGTTAATATGACATGTTAGTATTGTTTTAATTAACTTTTTTCTAACTAAACATTCTTTTATGAGTTTCACAAAAATCAAGTACTAAATAGTGTCAAAATTGACATAAAATAGTTTTTAAAAGGACACCTCCTCCGTCTCTTCCTCACACCACTTTGAGCCTTCAAGCTCGACCAAACCATGAAAATTTCTCCTCTCCACTTCCCTAGAAAAATCCAAGAGGTCCTGGTCTTCTTCGAAGACCAATTTCAGTGCCCTAAAAGGAGGTCTCAAAGAGGTGCTTCAAAGAAGAGGTAATGTCCGTTACCGATTCTTTCAACATTATTTTTTCTTCCACTTATTCTTCTTTAGTTGTTTCATTATGAAGTAATAACATCAGCATCACTAATATAATTTTATGTTATTATAAGTATGAAACAACCCTATCTCACCATCTATCCATCTTACAGAAAACGAAATCACCGCGCGTGCGTACGTACGGAATACTGTCTCCACGCCGTGGTGTAATCTATTTTCTAGCACCACCATACTTGGATGGGTATAATGGTGTAAATAATGAATATATATGATTATTGTAAAGTGATATTTATTCTGAAATAGTATACATGCACTCCAATACAATTCCACGATCATGGGAATGATATCATCGCTCATGCGTACGTACGGAATACCGTCTCTACGATGTGATACGACTCGTTCTACATGATTTTCATTGAATAATGATTACATAAATGAATTAAGTGAATAAATATGATATATATTACACTAGTAACATTCTGTAAATGAGGTATCTATAACCTAAAAAAAAGAATAAGAATTTATTCGACAAAACACGCATAAGAACAAAAAGTAATAAACACCCGAATAACATGTATCAATGAAATATTACTAATAATAAGCTAAGAATATGACCATATATGATATCATAACAATGATTATGATTCTTGAATAAGTCAATGACATTATTTAAATCATTATATAGGTGGTTCGGACACTTATGAAGCAAATCAGACCTAAGGTAATGGAAATATCACAATCTCATTTTTATCCGAGATTGTTTATACTTTGGAATTTACTAGGGTGTATTTTATCATCCACATCCATGTTTCCTAAATATGTAATATTATTTCCATCCACCTACAATTTTTTAAATCCAATTTTACCCTTCGGTGAGTTTTTACTAAAAGATATGAAAGAAATATTTTTTTGTTTTTCGTACGAGGTACTTTTTGACTTTTCTGACAAAAGTACGGGAAGAATGTTTTTTTAACTTATACGGAATGAATGGATTTTTAAAACATTATTTCCAAGAAGCTTTATTTACAAGTTTTCATGTTTATTTTTAATCAACTTCTTTTAGTTTAGAATTTTATGACATGTTAAGAAAGGAAAAGTGTTTTTGAAGTAGAAAGGATATTTTCCTCAAGAATGGAGTTCAAGTGTTTTATCAAAATTATATTCCATATAAAATTATAAAGGGTTATGTTTATATCCCTATTATTACATTGATTTTATTATGTTGTGACGAAATTATTTTTATGAATTCCTTTATCTTATATGAATTGTTTTATGATATCACGATGTTTAAGAATCCCATTTTTATTATATGGGTCATGCTATGATGTATGGTTTATGATTTTGTGGCACACATAAGAATGGTATCATTATGAGATGAGTGGGACCTATATCTCCCTCCAATTAATTGGGTAAAGATTTTATATCTCATGAGATAGACATGGCTAGAACGGCAGGTTAAACCAGTTCAGTGAAATAAGACTGAAACGAGGAATGAACTCGATTCAGAAATGGACTTTGTCCACTAAGATAGTCTTGGCAATGAGTCTTGACTAATAAGAAATGATTCTCATTGATTATGTGTGTATTCCACAAAGATTCATGTTTTATGTTATGATTATTGGGATTACATTTCACTACCATGATTTATCCCATGTTATGAAATTATGATCTCTTTTGCAGGGTAAGATTTCCAAAATGTTATGTTCTTATGAATTTGATGTGATTGATATTTCATTTGATTACCCTTACTGGGCATTTGAGCTCACCCTTTTATATGTTTTCTTTCCCCAGGTTATGAAGAAGGTTATTAAGTAGGATATTCCAAAAAGGGGACTCTAGATATGATGAAATAAATAGGATACAATGTAGATGATTTATAAACCAGTTGTTTATGTTTCCCAGTTTCTAAAGACACTATACCTATATGGTCCATTCATGGTTTTGTTATATATTGTAATAAGTGTACATCAATTTTGATATACTAACAATGTATGTAATGTATGGGTGTTTATAGTTGGTATCAGAGGAAAGGTATAGTCAACCATTGTAAACTAGGATGTGAAAGCCTTAGTAAGAACCCTAAGGATAAGTCTAAGCATAGAACACAATCTTAGTGTTTTAGAAATGGCCACGAATAACCTAGGATAAGACCTTAAGTGTGAAATTTTATTCTTGATTGTGTGGTTTTCCTATCATAATTAGTGTTTCTCATACTATTGTTCTTGGTTTTAGTCAATGGCTAGAACTCAAAGGAACCGTGTTAATGCGGAATGTGACAGGCAATGCAATGATTGTCCCCCTGAGCAACCAAAAGTTATGGGAGCTGGAATGAAAAATATTATAGCCATGCTCACACAACTTCCTCAGGCTATGAATCTTACAGGACGTCCAAACGAGCAAAGGAAGGAGAAACATTTTGTTGAATCCTTCATGAGACAGCGTCCACCTTCATTCAGCGGGTCTACTGATCCATTAGTTGCTGAACAATGGATCAGTACTACTAAAAAGATATTTTCAGTTCTTCAATGTTCTGAACATGATAAATTCATCTTAGTAGTGTATCGTTTGGAAGGTGATGCTGATCAATGGTGGAATCTTATCAAGAATACGAGGCCAATAGATGAAATTGAGTCCATGAAATGGGATGAGTTCAAGAACTTATTTTTCAATATGTACTTCCCTCGTATTCTCTGACCAAATATAGAGAAAGTGTTTCTCGAACTAAAGAAAAAGTATGATGAATCTATTGGTACCTATGAAGCAAATTTTACAAGACTTGAAAGGTATGCTTATAGAATTATTATCCAACCTGAGAGTAAGATAGATCGATTCTTTAGTGTCTTAAAACTAAGTCTTCGAAGGGAATTATCCATAAGGGACTTCAATAGCTATGAGTAAATCGTTCGATGTTCTCACAAAGTTGATATGGAGATTGGAGTAACCCATCATTCATATGGGTTTGATAAGAAGAGGAAAATGGAATTCAAAGGAAAATCTAAAGAGCACACTGAAAAGAAGACGAGTTTTCCCTTATGCTCAAAGTGTGGAAAGAAACATGGAGGGAGTTGTCTTAAAGGGACAAGTAAATGTTTCAAATGTGGAAAGGAAGGTCATTGGGCGTTTGAATGCCGCAATGATGGTAAGAAGATGTCTAGTGATGATAACAATGAAAAGGCTACACAGAGTGCACCTCCTACACTTCGATGTTTCAAGTGCAAGGAGATGGGGAATTATGCCAATCAATGACCAAATCCAAGGGTTGATGATGATGATCGACGTCAAAAAACTCTTAAGACCAAATACAAAGGAAAGTCACATGAAATTACTATCGGTGATGTGGAGTACGACAACGAATTGGTGAGAGGTACACTTACCATCCACTCTAAAGTAGAAAATGTTTTATTTGATTCTGGATCCACCCACTCTTTTATTTTTGAAGAATTTTCTAAGGGTATCTCCGTATTACCTCAACAATTAGATGTTGAGTTGGCTGTGACAACTCTTAATGGCACAACAGTCGCATTAAAAGTTTACAATTCTTCTCCGATTTATGTTTGTGGGAAAGTGCTTCCTACAAATCTTTTGATCCTTCCTATAGTGGAATTTGATGTGATTCGTGGCATGGATTGGATTTATTTATATGGAGTTCATATCAATTACCAAAGAAGGGAAGTCACATTTCATATTCTAGATTAATCTTTGATCGTCTATCGATGCAAGGATGAACATAACCTTCCAGTGGAAATTTCTTCTATCTTATGGGTCTTGATTCCACTAAATGAAGGTTATTTATCTCAAATGGTTGGAGAAAAAACTCATGATTAATAATATGCCAATTGTACGGGAATTTGATGATGTCTTTCCGGAGGAATTTCCAGGTCTTCCACCAAATCGTGAAGTTGAGTTTTCAATAGAACTTGTACCAGGTGATTTTCCAATTTCAAAGACACCTTATAGAATGGCACCAATTAAGTTACATGAATTGAAGAAGAAACTCCAAGAGAATCTTGATAAGGGGTTCATACACCCTAGTGCGTCACCTTGGGGAGAACCTGTTCTGTTTTTTAAGAATAATGATGGCTCAATGAGACTCTATATTGATTATCGAGAACATAACAAGATGACTATCAAGAACAAATATCCTCTCTCGCGCATTGATGACCTATTTTACCAACTACGCAGAGCTCAATACTTTTCCAAGATTAATCTTTGTTCAGGGTATCATCAATTAAGGGTCAAAGGGAGGATATACCAAAGACGACTTTCCGTACAAGGTATGGAAACTATGAATTTATAATGATGCCATTTGGTCTTACTAATGCCCCTGCTATCTTCATGGATCTGATGAATAGAGTCTTTAGAGGCTATCTTGATTAGTTTGTGGTAGTCTTTATAGATGATATTCTTGTATATTCGAAGAGAAAGTAAGAACATGAAGATCACTTGGGAATTATATTGAAGACCCTAAGAAAGGATAAGGTTTATCCCAAATTTATTAAATGTGACTTTTGGCTTCAAAAAGTTTCATTTTTGGGTCACATAATCTCAAAAGAGGGGATATCTATGGTTCCAGAAAAATAGAGGTTATTGAAAGATGGCTGAGACCAACAACAGTAACCAAGATCTGATGTTTTCTTGGTTTGGCTGGATATTATCAACGTTTTGTGAATGATTTTTCACGATTATCTAATCCACTCACCAGGTTGACTCGGAAAGGAGTTAAGTTTGTTTGGACGGAGGAATGTGAAGAGAATTTCAAGGAGTTGAAAAGAATGTTATCCAGTGCACCTGTGCTCACACTGCCTTGTAGTGGAGAAAGGTTTGTGATCTACAGTGATGCATCCAAGAAGGGATTGGGGTGTCTTCTTATGAAAAATGATATGGTGATCACTTATGCCTCATGACAGTTGAAAATCCATGAGAAAAATTACCCAACTCATGATTTGGAGTTAGCTGTGGTAATCTTTGCATTAAAGATTTGGAGGAATTATCTTTATGGAGAAAGGTGTGACATTTATATTGATCATTAATGTTTAAAGTATATTTTCACACAAAAGGAGCTGAATATGCGCCAAAGAAGATGGTTGGAGCTGATTAAGGATTACGACTGCTCAATTCATTACAACCCTGGGAAAGAAAACAAGGTGGCAGATGCATTAAGTCGAAAAGACCATGCCAGTTTATCCATGATGAGGATCAAAAAAGATCCAATATTCATGGATTTACAAAGGATGGATCTTGGAATTATAATGAAAGGGGAAAAATCGTATCTTTTTCAAATTAATGTTCAAACATCTATACATGTTAAGATTAAAGAGGCACATAAAGAAGATGTAGAGTTACCAAAGAAGGTGAGAAATGTTCCTGAATTCAACCTTGATTGTGATGGGATAATAATGTTCAGGAATCAGGTTTGTGTTCCTCCCATCCCCGAATTAAAGAAGGAGTTGCTGGATGAGGCTCATAGTACTTCATTATCTATTCATCCTAGAAGCACGAAGATGTATAGGGACAGGAAAGAGTACTTCTGGTGGGATGGCATGAAAAGAGATTTTGCAGAATATGTCTCTCGATGCTTGGTTTGTCAGCAAGTTAATGCTGAGAGACAGAAGTCTAAGGGGATGTTACAACCATTACCCATACCGGAATGGAAATAGGAAAACATCACTATGGAATTTGTCACAGGACTTCCTAAAACATCCAAAGGCAATAATGCTATCTGGGTCATAGTTGATCATCTTACAAAGTATGCACACTTCATTACTATTAGAGAGGATTTATCTCTAGATTAGCTTGCCAGGATATATGTAAAGGAAGTGGTAAGATTGTATGGAGTACTACATTCTATTATATCTGTTTGGGATCCGAGGTTTAACTCAATGTTCTGGAAAAGTCTTCAGCATACTCGGGATACAGAGTTTAGTTTCAGCACTGCTTATCATCCTCAGACAGATGTTCAGTCTGAGAGGACAATTCAAACTCTAGAAGACATGTTGATAGCTTACTCTATGGATTTAAATGGTGGTTGGGATCAACACCTACCTTTGGTGGACTTTTCTTATAATAATATCTTTCACTCCAGTATTCAGATGGCTCCTTATGAAGCTCTCTATGGAAAGAAATGGAGGACTCCAACTTGCTGGGATGAAGTTGGGGAAAGAAAGCTATTAGGACCTGATCTTGTTGACGAGATGGCAGAAAAGGTCCGATCTATTCAACAACACATTTTATCAGCTCAGAGTCGACAACAAAGTTTTTCTAACAACCAAAGAAAAGACTTAGAGTTTGAAGTGGGTGATAATGTGTTTTTACGAATATCTCCTTGGAAGAGAGTAATGAGATTTGGAAAGAAAGGAAAGTTAAGTCCTAGATATATTGGTCCTTTTGAAATTATGGATCATGTTGGGAAGGTAGCTTACCGATTGAAGGTTCTACCGAATATCTCTCAAGTTCACGATGTGTTCCATGTATCTCTCCTGAGAAAGTACATACCTGATCCTTCACGTGTACTCAGTTCAGAAGTTGTACTGCTGGAACAAGATCTTTCTTATGAAGAACATCTGATAGAGATTATTGATCGTAGTGAAATAGTCCTATGAAACAAGGACACTCGTTTGGTGAATGTTTTATGTAGGAACCACCAATTAGAAGAAGCTACATGGGAGCTTGAGGATATGATGAGGGAGAGGTATACTCATCTGTTTGTTACAAGTGATGAATTTCGAGGGAGAAATTCATTTTAAGGGGGGTAGAATGTAACACCTGAGACTTTTATAAGAACTATTTTGTTTTTATTTTATATAAATCGTCAAAGGAATCTTTCACTACACACAACACTATCTTGGCTTTCTTTACACGCAATCACGACCTTCCTTGATAGCATGCATCGTACGTAATATCGAGTTTCACTAAACAACGATATGCTATTAAAATATTATTAAAACTAGGCGTTATGAATAGTAATAACCACTTTTTGAATTTTTTTAAATTTTATTTTTCAAAATGGACTTTGTGTTTGGATTCAGAATATCGAAATTAGCGTAGGGTGATATTTTGGTATTTTTCTGGAAACATTCAATTTTTGATGAATAGTGAAAACACTTGGTTACTATTTAAAAACTGACTTTTTATTTAAATAATTATTTATTTTATTTAAATTTATTTTAGGTAAAAATTGATACGTAATACCTATATAAGTTCAATGTAATTCCTTGGATTAATTTTATAATAATTTTAGATATATGAAAATTTTATTGAACTTTTCACCGTCTTTTACCCACCTTCTAGGAGGATTTGAAAATTTACATAAAACATAATTTTACCTCTTCTGTGAGTGGAATTTCAAAAATCCGAGAGACATGGTTGATGTCAGTAAGTAAAATGTGGCTCAATGAGATGAAAATAATTTTTGGTGAATAGTAACTTTTTCTTTTATTTACCACGGTTAAAAGTAAATAGGGTAATTAATGGTAAAAATGATATTATTATTACCCTAACACATGTAATAATTCTATTGGATAAGTGTAATTAGACCAAAAACAACCTTAGAATAAAATATTACCATTTAGGCCCACTTGGATGAGATTATGACATTTAATATTAATTTATTTAAAGAAGGGTTTAAATAGGTAAAATCAAAGTTTAATAAGTAAATAATTTTTACTATAGTGTTATACATAAGATAAATTCGACTATAAATATTCATTAGAAATATAAAAATATTTCCTAAATAATGGTTATTTATTTGTAATTTTTAGACTTTAAATAATTTAATTTATTTATGACACAATGATGATGCAGTAATTATCTTATCAATGAAATATTGACATAATTGATATTATAAATACCCAAATAAATGTAATTTCAGACTTTTTATGAATTCCACTAATTTAATAGGTTAATATGACATGTTATTATTAATTTAATTAACTTTTTTCGAACTAACCATTCTATTATGAGTTTCTGAAAAATCAATTACTAAATAGTGTCATAATTGACATAAAATAGTTTTTAAAAGAAATATTATATTATTAATTGTTATTTTATTTCTAAAAATATATGGTTCGTCCAAATGACTTATATAAGGTTATATATATTAATAATAAACAACTTGGGGTTCTTTTGGCTTGTTATAGTAAGTTTATTAACCTTATAGTGTAAGAACACAAAAAGACACGGTAAAAGTAAAATTATCTAACTTAAAGTTAAATCTAAATTATAAGGTTAAAATATAAACTAAACTTGTCAAAATTCAATTGGATTAGATTATTTAGACCCATCCCAACCTTATCTTAGAAATAAACCAATTTGGAGCCATTTAAAACAGAATATGGCTTTATAATAAAATAATATTTTTAGTTTTTCCAAAGGTGCATCTCTCCTCCCTTATAAAAGGGAACCTCCTTCCTCTCTTCCTCACACCACTTTGAGCCTTCAATATCATCCAACCCCTACCAATTTCTCCTCTCCACTTCACTAGAAACATCCTATAGGTCCTGGTCTTCTTCAAAGACCAATTTCTGTGCCTTAAAAGGAGTTCTCAAAGAGGTGCTTCAAAGAAGAGGTAATGTATGTTACCGATTCTATCAACTTTATTTCTTCTTCCACATCTTCTTCTTTAGTTGTTTCATTATGAAGTAATAACATCAGAATCACTGATATACTGATCTGTTATTATAAGTATGAAACAACCCTATCTCACAATCTATCCATCCTACGGAAAATGAAATCACCGCGCGTGCGTACGTACGGAATACCGTCTCCACGCCGTGGTGTAATCTATTTTCCACCACCACCTTACTTGGATGGGTATAATGGTGTAAATAATGAATATATATGATTATTGTAAAGTGATATTGATTATGAAATAGTATACATACACTCCAATACAACTCCACGATCATGGGAACGATATCATCGCTCGTGCGTACATACGGAATACCGTCTCCACGATGTGATGCGACTCGTTCTACATGATCTTAATTGCATAATGATTACATAAATGAATTGAGTGAATAAATATGATATATATTACACTAATCCCATTCTAGAAATTTTGTATCTATAACCTAAAAATAAGAATAATAATTTATCCGACAAAATAGGCATAAGAATAAAAAGTAATAAACACCCGAATAACAAGTAGCAATGAAATATTACTAATAATAAGCTAAGAATATGACCATATATGATATCATAACAATGCGTATGATTCTGGAATAAGTCAATGACATTATTTAAATCATTATACAGGAGGTTCAGACACTTACGAAGCAAATCAGACCTAAGGTAAGGGAAATATCACAATCTCATTTTTATCCTAGATTGTTTATACTTTGGAATTTACTAGGGTGTATTTTATCATCCACATCCATATTTCCTCAATATCTGATTTTATTTCCATCCACCTAAAATTTTTTAAATCCAATTTTACCCTTCGGTGAGTTTTTAGTAAATGATATGAATGGAATGTTTTGTCATTTTTTGTACGAGGTACTTTTTGACTTTTCTGACAAAAGTACGAGAAGAATGTTTTTTAACTTATACGACATGAATGGATTTTTAAAACATTATTTCCAATTAGCTTACATTACAAGTTTTCAAGTTTATTTTTAATCAAATTCTTTTATTTTAGAATTTTATGACATGTTAAGAAAGGAAAAGTGTTTTTGAAGTAGAAAGGATATTTTCTTCAAGATTGGAGTTCAAGTGTTTTATCAAAATTATTTTCCATCTAAGATAATAAAGGGTTATGTTTCTATCGCTATAATTACATTGATTTGATTATGTTTTGATGGAATTATTTTTATGAATTACTTTATCTTCTATGAATTGTTTTATGATGTCATGATGTTGAAGAATCCCATTTTTATTACATGGGTCATACTATGATGTCAGGTTTATGATTTTGTGGCACACATAAGAATGGTATCATTATGAGATGGGAGGGACATATATCTCCCTCCAATGCATTGTGTAATGATTTTATATCTCATGAGATAGACATGGCTGGAACGATAGGTTAAACCGGTTCAGTGAAACAGGACTGAAACGAGGAATGAAGTCGGTTCAGAAATGGACTTTGTCCACTAAGATATTCATGGAAATGAGTCTTGACTAATAAGAAATGATTCTATATGATTATGTGTGTATGACACAAAGCTTCATGTTTTAAGTTATGATTATTGGGATTACATTTCACTACCATGATTTATCCCATGTTATGAAATTATGATCTCTTTTGCAGGGTAAGATTTCTAAAATGTTATGTTCTTCTGAATTTGATGTGATTGATATTTTTTTTACCCTTACTGAGCATTTGAGCTCACCCTTTTGTACGTTTTCTTTCCCCAGGTTAGGAAGAAGGTTATTAAGTAGGATATTCCAAAAAGGGGACTCTAGATATGATGAAATAAATGGGAGACAACGTAGATGATTTATGAACCGGTTGTTTATGTTTCCCAGTTTCTAAAGAAACTATACCTATACGGTCCATTCATGGTTTTGTTATATGTCGTAATAAGTGTAATTCAATTTTGAAGTATTAAAAATGTATGTAAAGTATGGGTCTTTATACATATACCCTCCTATAAAATGGGATTTAAAATAATCATTTGTTTGTATGCCAGAATACTGCCTTGTGAACAGATATCATGATTTTTTCCATTACCACAAATTACATATGGTTATAATGATGTATTTAATGTTTATATATTATATATATGGTATTTATATACTTATTTAATTATTATATCAAACAAACCTTTTTTTACTTTCTATTCATTGGGAATATGATGACATCACTATTGGGTACACCAGACTATCACCTAACAAAATGATGTGATTAATTAGCTAAAGGTAATAAGGACGAGTTTTATATAAATATGTGATATAAATAAAATAAAAATTATTCTTAAATTTTAATATATTATTTAAATTTATATCTTTCAATTTGTTGATAAAATGGAAATAGCGTTCATGTATATGTACAGACTAATGTCTCCATGAACATTAGGTTTTATTTTATATATTTGTATTTTATTTATTAAAATAGATTCATATATCCTGAATTTATTTTATATTTATAAAATTTATATAATTAATTATAATATATTACCATGCAAATATTTGGATGACCGAAGATGAAAAATCCAAGAATACACAAAATGAAAAGCTGTTATTTCCTGAAATGGGACTTTAACATGAAATTGATTAGAAAATAATATGAAAATAAATATTAAATTAATATATGGTATGTTATATAAGGTTATGGATTTATAATATATTACTAATAAAATTATTTTTATTATAATGTAGTTTCAAATGTGTATGAAGGAAATCAATACTTAAGGTAATGAATTTTTCTCTTAATTTTCATTAATTGACACATATGTTATGTTATTTACATAACTTCTTTTAGGAGGTGTATATATTTAACTTTTTAAAAATTAATATCATGAATTTATTTATTTTCATGATATTTTATGTATAATTTAATTTTATTCCATCATGGTTCTTAAAATTTAATTTTACAAAAAGGTAATGATTTTATGATAGGATCTTATCATTTTTTATGACAGTTACTGATTATATTTCCAATGATGTAATATTATGATCAATTTATCAAGAACCTCATGGAAATTATTATCATATAATTGATTAATTAAAATATATGTTTTCCGTTAATTTTCTCTCTTTATTTAATCATGAAATTATAATTAAGTTTTTAAGGAAGGATCATTAATATATATCTCTTCAATCAAAAACCCATTTATCTTACAAAAACATGATTTCTAAAAATGTTTTAATTTTTTTAAAAAAATTTATTCACATGAATTATTGATAATATTTTACCCATTTTTCACTCATTAAAAAAATGAATTGAATATCCATGTCATTATCCAAACAATGCTCAAAGAAATTCTATATATTGTGTGAAAATAATATTTGTATTAGCTTTTATAGAAGGAATGGAATTTTTTCCTGTATTTATCCTTGTTTCAATTTAATATTATATTACATATTTTAAAATTTATATTCAAATAATGAAATTTTCAAAATGTTTTATGAATTTTTATTCTTAATAAGTAATTTTCAGTGAAAAATTAACTTCCTCAAGAATTATTACAAGTGATTTATCATTCAAAATAATTATCCATATTAAATGACATATATTGATATAATTTATTCATTGATGATGATATAAAACAATGTTAAAATTATTATTCATTATTTTAATTTTTTAGAATGAAAACATGTTTTAGAAACCTATTTATCTTCCCCAGGTTATATAGTGATAAAATTATTATGAAACCCTCCTATTTATCCATGGGTTATGAAATGATGAAATGGTAAAATTATTATGAAGCCTGTATATTTTAGATTAGTTATGATATGATGAATTTTTTATGAATCCCATTTCATTTCATGTGTTATTATATAATGATTTATATTAAGATATTTTGGCACATATATCTAGGATTTTATTTATGTAATGGGTGGGACCTATAACTCAGTTTAATGACTTGGGTAAATATATATATACATATTATGAGATAGATAGGTTTTTAATGGGTTGTAAACCCAATAAAATAATTGAATATATCAGTTATGAAAGTATATGGAGTGAACATTGAATTCTATGATGGTTTGGGGAGTAAACCCCTTCCAATATGACATCCTTGTTAGTGATCATTGACTACAATGGAAATGATTTTCTATGTTCATGTGTGTACCAAAAATCAATGTATTATTCCAATTTTATTCCCTCGGGACTCATTTTATGTGATTATTTTATGATTAATGTCTTATGGACATAAAATATTTATTACATATCAAAAAATTATGATCTTTTATATGTTGGGAATGGTTTTCAAATGTTATTATCATGTTTTCATACATTTATGTTTGTGTTATACTTATGTATCTCCCATTTTACCCTTACTATGAATCGTAACTCACCATTTCTTATGATTCCTTTCCACATGTTATTAAGAATTATATTATATATGATATGTCGAATAATGATTCTAGTTATGAAGAATGTACTAAGAGATGATGTAGTTTTCCAATGAACCAATTTTTTGTTTACCATGTTTCCTAAAGAACTATAATTTATTGATACTTAGACATGTTTTTTTAATTTTATTTTTTTGACAAAAACATTTATTTTATATATGTAAGATAATCATTGGACACTATAGTGGAAAAGAATTTTATTTATTTATTTTTTTAGAGTAAATCATGAAAAACAATTACTCAATATTCCTAAGATGATTAACTTCATATTGAGGGGATCAGAGACTCCCATTGTGTATGTTGTGGTCCAGTATCGGTTCCCATTTTAAGGAATATCATTGACTTTTCATGAAACTATACTTAAATTAATTATCATTTATTTGGAAAATTAATCATTAATCATGTTTATGTGTGGATTACTACCTCTACAAATTATGAATTTCATTTTTAATAACCACCATTCATTGATGGTTATAATATTGAATTTAAAAAAGTGAAATTATATTTATTAAAAATTTATTATTATATAGGTTTTATATTGATATTATAAAAAAACATGTCCACATTCATTAAATCATTAAAACATGCTCTTATTTGGCTCAGTTTTAGCACCAATAAGAATGATGTCATAATATTTGATTCACGAATAATAAATTAATATTATACAGTTATAATATAAATAAATAATAATGTGTCTTAATATATTTTAATTACTCTTTAAAGGTGTTATTTCTATTTAATATATGTATTAATAGTTCACCTTTCGATTGTTTAGCACATAAAAACTAGATCTACATCGTTCCATTTTTATAAATCATACTTCTATCATTAAAAACATGAAATTGGGATATGTTGAATCATTAGAATTAAATTATTCTTGTACCATTTATTTTTTATTAATGTCAAAATTTCAACCAAAAATAGATAATTCACCCCATTACCAAACTACTTGTATGAAAAATAGTCGAAATTTTCTAAAACATAGTGATGGAAATAACTTATATCAAATAAATATATTTGAAATACATGTCCAAAAAAATATTTTTATAAAATAATATATATATATATATATATGTAAACAAATTTATGAGATATGTTATTAAGATTGTTATTTTCTATATATAAGAAAATTAAGTGCTTTAGTATAATTCCAAATCTATGGTAAGTATTTCTTACCTCATTCTTCACACCTTGAGACATATTTATTATTATTAACCATGATTTATTTTATATAGAGTATAAAATATCCATTTAATAATTTACTATCATTATTCATAGTATTGAATGTTTCATTTGATATTATATTTGTAAAGGGGTTTTAATTAGAATGTTTCTAAATTTTAAAATGTTATTTGTCTCAAATACCAATTCCATGAAACATGTTTGATATTGAAAAAAATTATTGATTTTATATGTATTATTCACTACCATATTACCTTAAATTATAATCAATATATTTTATTTAGTTATATTTTAATTTCATGGTATTTTTTTATTTTTACATTGACATTCCTATAGTGGTTTTTAATTCACAATTTTTCTTAATTGAGATATGATTCATAATTACAATCTATTTCATTTTTGAGGTGTAAATATTTTCCATGAATTACCTAATTAATCATATCATACTATTTTTATATGGGTGATTAACCTCTTGGAAATCAATCACTACCATATTCTTTCATAATTATCCACTATTATAGGCATGATTTAACATCAAATCAATTAAATACGTTACTTCATTCAACTTGTTATTATTTTTATGGTGATGTTCATCCATGTCAAAATATTTTGACATTACTAATGATTAATTATGTATATATATATTTTAATGATTCAAATTATTTCTCTATAATTATTATTTATTTCTTGGGTATTTGTTTTTCATCCCATATAATTGTTTCATGATATGGTGGATAATTGGTTAATATAGAAAATTGAATATATATATTTTTTTCTTCTTCTATATATATGTTGATCGATTATATCTATTTTATCATAGTCATTGACTAATAAATTATTGATGTTGTAAAAGCTTCCATATTAATAAATATATAAATTTATTTTTAATATAAGTTGATTATCAATTGTATTTATATTCATATGTTTTGTGTGGGGAATTAATTAGATATAATTATTTAACAGTTAGGTCCTTATATCATATTTCCCATCGATGAATCAGTTGGTCTCATTTTGAAAACGGTACTGGTAATTTGGTGTATATCTACCTAAAGAAACCAATATATATTGGTTGAAACCTCTAAAACAAGATTTTTTTTTCTTGTTTGAGGCATTAATTGAAAGAATAATGACTTGGTTTTGGCTTTGATGGTAAAGACCAATATGTTTGACATTATGCATTCCATCACTAGGACTTAATAAATTAGTGTTCATGTGTTTAATTATAATATTATCTATGTATTTGTTTCATGATACTTTGAGTAATTATATAGTATCATATTATAATCATTTTCTCATTTCAAAAATAATATTCCATGTTTATTCTTGGATAGATTAATATTTAAGATTTCTATTATTGGGTGTTCGATCTATTCCCTCTAATGATTCGATTTCCCCATGTTATGAAGAATTATTAAACGAAAAATTTATAGAAAAGTATAAAGATTAAATAATATAATTGGAGATGTTGAAGACATACCATCTATTAATATATTATAATAAAGTGTTAAAAATATCAATTTGATGATAAATAAATCGGATATGTCAATTAATTATTTTTCTAACTCTCTAGAACTCAAAAACTAGAAGGTCCTTAAAATTTTAGTGATTCAATATGTTTTTTACTGATATTTTTATTACTAATGGCTAATAATGGGTTTCTCTAATTAATTTCAATTTTGGTATGTTGAAGAATGTGTTTATTCTCACAAGATTCAGAGTGTGTAAGTAAGTGGAATAATATTTACAACACCCAATAAAATAAAATTTATTTTTAAATTCATTCTAAAATAATGTTATGAAATAACAAAAGAAATTAAAAATAAAAAGAAAATAAAAAAATAAAATATTTAAAATATTTGAATGAGTGAATTGTTTGGCCAAACTATTACAAAACTTTTGTTCCAACATTATAGATGAAACATGTAGTTTTACAGAAATAGTCAACTAGTATGCTTATAGATTTATAAATTTTGCATGTTAATTATGCACACTTTATTTATCCTCTATTTCTATTTGATAACATTGAGGTTATCAAAGTAACTCTAAAAAAATTCTAAATCAAACCTAATTAAAATAATAATATAATAATATCTCATGAAAATCAAGAACAAGGTTGGAATTTCCTATCCACACAACCTAACTACCTAGAGTGACTCAAGGATCAATATGAATTTTTTTCTTATACACTAACTCATATAATATTCTTATGATTTACTTGTATTATATTATTTCTATCCTAACCTCCCAAATATGAATAAAAACCAATATCTAATTCTATTATATAATTATCTAACCTAGGATATCCATATTTGCTTCCCAAGCTAACACACTATAAATAACAATGAACATTTCCAAATCACCATGGTAGGTAACTAGTTTTGAGGAATTAGACCATACATATGTGGAAATTATTTCTCTTCTAAAAACATTATTAGGGAAAATGAACCCTAAATATTTTCATGATCAATCCTTATGTTGAAGGATCATTCAAATTAAATAAGTTCTTTTTTATTAATAATAATATCATTTGAGGCATTATAATATAATTACCAAAACCAACTATGTGAACAAAATATGAAAAATAAAAAAAAAATTGAATAATAGAATAACCAATCATTTATATAAGACTAACATGTATGAAATATAATGAATAAATAGAAATGATACACAAACTCAAACTAATAATTGTTTGTTATATCAATGTGATTAATTACCTAAATCTACATCACTAGTATTTAAGGAAACCATATTTACCTACCACCTATATAACACATGATCCACAATCTTATTATAGTCCACTATGTCTAAGTATTACCTTATATGAAAATGAATAAAATATATCATAGATACATACAAACTGGGGGGTGTATTTAGAATTTTGGAAATAATTATTTGTTTATATTCTTATTGTTCTCCATGCATAACCTTTAATAATAAATCAATGGTATGTCTATTTAAAATATTGGTATAAAATAATTTCTTTTATTTTATAGTATTAAATAATGTAACCAAAGATAATTAGGTGAAATCATTCATTTTTAGGAATTAATAAATTTATTCACATGAAAACAAATTGAAATATATATTTTTATAATAAAATATTTAATACAAATTATAAAATAAGTATGCCCTAAAATTCTACATTGAAAAAACCAAAGGGTCACTCATTTTTTAAGGATTTCTGATTTTAGTTAATTAAAATATATAATAAAATATTGTCAAGACATTAATTAAAATAAAACTTGATGATATAATTTAAAATGTTAATTAATATTGTTAAACTTGAATGTTTCAATCTCTAGTTACAAATAATCATTCCATTTTAAAAAAATCTGAGTTACATTTATAGATTTTTCAAAGAAAATATTTTCATAAAAATTGATTTTAAAAATAAAAGTATAATTACTATGATCAACACAACAAAAATAAGATTAATCATAATAAAGCCTAATGGGAACACCTAGGATCCCGAATGATAAAATAACAATACACATTAGTGGGATCCAATTAATTGTTATTCCTAATGAAATATAACTATAGAAACACCTGGTTCAGTAATAATTTCTAGACTGAGGGTAACATACCCTAAGGATGTCATAATACAAACATAGGGTCACTATCCCGAGTAGAACATACACTAGTGTAAAACTAGTCAGGATATCCCTCCTAGCTTCCAAAGGATTACTTCAACAAATATATATTTATGAACAATATATTTATAAAATATTAATTTTAAAATAATAAATAACAACTCTAGAAAACATTCACCATTAAAAATTATCTTTATAACTAACAACATTCATAGAAATAGTAATTATATGATAGAGAAAATTAAAATTAGTCAAAATTTAATTTCACATATCAATTCCACCATCACATAAACGATTTAAAAGAGATAACATAATGGGTTTTCAAAAATAAAAAATATATAAATACATGGTAAAGGGTAGTATATTCTAGGAAACATGAGTAATGTTACCAAATATTAATATTTTAATACAACCAAAACCATTTATGAAATAATAATCCAATGTTACTCAAGTGTCATTTTCTGTTGTAAATACCCTTTTATAAATTGACATAAATCGAATAAACATTTAAAACATTATTGTAATAATATAAAAATTTAATATGACTCATAAAAATAAATTTATAAAATTTATTTTAATATACTCATGTAAAAAATAGGTTTCCATTTAATCGAACCTCTATTGTGCATATTATCCATAAAAATATTGAACAAACATTGTGTGGAGAAAACCCACATTAAAGACGTGGGAATGATTAATGATGAACATGAGATTCATTTTAAATCATTAAAGAAATATATACAATATATATCAAAATGAAAATATATATTATAAATTAAAAACCTCATGGCACAATAATTAATATAAACTAGATGGGTTAAGTCACCGTAAGATGTTGACAACATTGATAATAGTTCTCCTTCTACTCAATATGGAAAAATAAAACCTCAGAAGTTTATTACAATCCTAAAACAACGATACCCTCAAAGGAATTTATGTAAAAAATAAAAAATAAAATCTATATCTATGGTGAGGATGAACATTATGAAATAATGAGGTTGGTGAAATGAAAATAAGAAAGGAGGGGATAAGAGGTGACCAGCTATAAGGATCCAACTATATTTGATGGTGATCCACCATACAAAACCAAGGGAATAGGGAAGTAAAGAATTTATTATTTCTAAGAGGAGGTCAGTTTAGTGTGATTTGAATTATAGCATCACAAGTTAGAATAAAACAATTGAAAAAAAAATTAATGTTGGTCATAGTTTGGTCACATGATTGGTATAAAAATTTTCCAAGTACACATCATGTTATGAAACCATATTTTAAAACCAATGTCATTTTATTGTATAGTTTTATAAAAATAAATGAACCCTTCATCATATACTAGAATCCTGGGTCTAAGATATATGATTAACATGCATTTTTGGGGAACTATTCACATTGTTTTATCAAAAAATTGGATAAAATATTCAACCCTAACATTAAAATAAATGAGAAAAATTTTAATATAAAATTAATACATGATAATATAATAATGGGTGCTAGAATTATCCCAAACATATAACATTAAAAACACATAAATTCCCAATTTAATTTTTTAATCAAATAATATATATTTTTTAAGCTTCATTTTCAATGGTGTGACCCAAAACCTATAAGGAATTAATTTAAGATGAATAAATTTAGAAGAAAATGTTATGAATATATAGTTGAGAAGATAATAAAATTCCCTTTATGGAATTTTGTAGTTTTGGAATATAATTCCATGGCGGTCCATTTGGAACTCCAAAAAGAACATTTGTGATCACAAAAAGAAATTGGATATCTTATTACAAGTATATTAGTGGAGTTCATAGTAGAAAACAGAACTATTTTATATATGCATGTTTTTAAAAGGATGTAGACCCAAATACCCAAGATAGTTTGAATATAATGTATTATTTATCCATCTTTGAGTTGGGATGAGTCCTAAAAGAAAAAACTATACTTACCGAAATGAAAATAGAGAAATTATAATTTACCATGGAGTCCTCACCTCAAACAATATGTACTTATATTCAATAAATAGTACATTCATTATCACATGAATGGATTTATTATAGATAAAAATGATATTATTACCAACCATATATTTCCAAAACTAATAATAATATTTAATGACTCTATATACAGAAGATATTATAACAAAAAGGTAACAATCGTTGATATTCTCCTCGTCAATCATAATTCCTTCTGTTCACTGAACCTTTAAGTTGAGTAGATACTATAAATATATAAATATAAGTGAAATAGATTATATTATTGTTTTTATACCACTATTTATATTTCCATTAACACACAATATCATATATTATGATGGCTATACTCTAAAAATATAGACAAAAGGAGTATACTAACTGTCCCTACTACCTTTTTGGCACTTTCATCACCTATTTAGGTGATCTCTATAAAGGAATGGTCTATGAAAGTGTTTAATAAAACATGTTCTAGTCATTTTTGTGTTATGGTTAACATTATAGGATTAATGAAATTTAAATGTTATATATTCTTAAAAAAATTTAACCTTAGGGGTCAATTTTCATTTCAGTAATTGGGGATGATTTTGGATGTTTGATGATGAAATGTTATAATTTCGAATAAATTTTGGAGGTTTTCTGGAATTTTGGGAGTTTATTACAGATGGGAAGGGGTTTCACCAGTGAATTATATTACATAAATAACCATGTACTCTGTAGGTATCCATAGGGTTCCCATTGGAAAAAGTATAGGCATAGGTGGCCAGGGAGTTCCCTTTAAACTTGGTGGTACCAAAATCTAACCTAGTAGCCTATCCAATTATTTAATTTGTGTATTTTTTTGTCATTTCACAATTTAAACCAATGTATCACTTTCATTCTTTAAATATTTTACTATTTTTTGCTAATTGATTAAAATACCAATGATATTTGAGTTTGTATCCATTCCCATATTTCCCGTATAATCTGATGGTCTCTAATAGGGATTCCCTCCACTAATTCAAGGTATAGATTTCACCCTCTTCACATTTTATCCCTATTTATTTATAATCATTATTTTCCAAACCAAAATTAGGAATTTCTTTATATAAGTTCACCAATTCATTCTAAAATCCCCTCTTGTTTAATGGTTTCTAGTCGTCATGTTTCAAGGAATCCTTTATGGGTTGTCTTTTTTTATTCATCACGATTTTAATAGAAGACTATCTTTTTATGGATTACATTAGGATTAAATTGTATTATGGTTGTTATTTCAAAATAATTATGCGATTTACTGATGGATTTTAATTTCTATTATATTAAATTAATTTTTTATATTATCTTCCTGCGGTTCCTTTAGGTTTAAAGGTTCTTTAATTTTAGTGATCATGTTATTTGTGTCTATGCTTATTAAATTATGTTTTAATGGGTTTTGGGAGATTCATTGGATTGTTTTATAACATTAAAATCTCTCTAATGGTATAGGTAGTGTATATCAACACTCTAAGTGAATATAGATGCATGAATGTGACATTACAACTTTATGTTTTCAAAAAAAATTATATATTTTGAGAATTTTTTTAATAAAAAATAGGTAGTTTCTAATTTGTATTATTATAAAAATATAATTATAACTGATGTTATTTTATAAGAAATTATTAAGAGGATAAAATTTATCAACAGTGGTTTAAATGAACTTGAAATAATAAATTATAAAAAAATGGTCTTTTCAATGTTCATGTCATTCATATTAATTTTCATTACAAATGGGTATAGGTGAGACTCTTTATTTATGTTTCATAATGATTTTATATTATACAGTAATTATATAAGGATTATTGTGTTCCCGAAACATACTCTTGAGATAAACATTCATGGAATTATAGTACAATACATAATAAATATTCCCTTTAACCTTACTCAAGGGTTACATAGTGGTATCACTTACTCCCACATAACCATAATGATTAATATATTAAATAAATATACTTATACTCTAGTTAAGTAGTTTATTTGATGGAAATATAATGGTTGGTATTGTTAGGGGAATAATGATATTGTTACTTGATCATATAAGATTTCAGAATTCAATATATGTTACCATACTATATTTTGATATGTTTTAAAAAACCAGGATTTCAACCCATATAGTTTTACAGAATGATTCTATGTTTTAAGGATTAATTTATATAATCCGACTATAAATATTTTATTATTTAATTAATATAAAAAACATAGGTTTTATTATTTTCCAAATTAATTTGACATAACACTATATCTATGAGAATTTGTTCTCAAATAAAGGGTTACAGTATTTGTTTATAAATAATTAAGTAATGAAATATATTTCCTTTACAAAGACTAATTTTTATTTGTGAAGCCCAAAATTTACATTAATTTAAAAAGGTATGGGTTAATTTTTTCCTTTATTTCGTGTTATTTATTAATGAATCGACATAAAAACTCAAACCTAATTTCATGAAAATTTTAAATCCCACATCTATTGAATAAACAAGTTTTGACAAAGTTTAATGTGTAGAATGAAAATAAAATAAAGCTTACTAAGATATGAATAAATAAATATTAAATCATTCAAGATGAAAAATTAGGGTAATTGAAAATTAAAAATAAATGAGGACCATAAATTATTATGTTTTTTGGTGACTAGATACATAATCAAATTATTTCTTAATAAATCTTAAACATATCCCATAAATATCTTAAAATTATTACCCTAATAAAAATTTCATATATAGAACCTTCCATGAAATCTAAAGGAAATAAAACAAAAGAAAGGCTGGTATCATATTTTTAGAGTGGCCAAACATGGGAGATATCAATAAAAGATCATGAGATGATTATGAAGATAAAATAACATAAAAACATCATGTTCTAAATAAAAAATATTTATCCCAAAATAATCATAGATAATAAACTCCAAAATCATGTAGTATCCATAAACATGTTTACAAAAGGTGTCAAATTAGAAATTATGATTTAAGATTCCTAATATTGGCATGTGGAATAATATGAATAATAAATTATAATATAGTAAACCAATTTATTATCAATGATATCCTTAAATTAGATATTGGGAATATCCATAAGAAATTGTACGTATACATGAAAATGTAAATATGACTATATTAAATCATGTCCATACATATTCATAAGAAAATATCATGATGAAATTACAATCAAACATAAAAAACAAAAAATATATATTTTTAACAATTTCCAATTGTATCATAATGTTATCATCTAATATCTATATCACATTACTGAACTCATGGTGGGATATAAAAGTCCAAAAAAAACATAATTATAATATATTCCTTCCTATTCAATAAAATAATGAAAATATTTGTTATTTTTTCATAGTTTAACCAATAGAAAAGAAAATTGTTTTCATTAAGATTCCACTGTCACAATAAATAAAAATATAGAGAAAATATAAGGATTCTATAATTGGATCATATACATAGGGAAGAATAATTAACCTCAATATTTTCTATAATATATGAAAATGAAATTAAAATATCATTGGAACATTTTTGGGAAAATCCACTTAATTTTAAAGCCAATTATTTACAATCTAAAAAATCTATAATTTAAAAATGAAAATTTTCTTCCTAAATAACTTTTGAAAATTTTAATTTAATCTTAAATAAAATGAGTAGCGATGATGGTCAAAAATTTCATTTCTGTGGTATATGTTACAACACAAATTCTATTCAAACCATTATAAAAAGATACATTTTTCAAAGGGCAACAAAAATATTATTTTCAAATCTTGTTATTGAATGTATTATACTGTTAAAAATTAACATAATAAATATTTTTACAATATTTTAAAAATTCTAGAAATCAATTTAAAGAATATATAGACATGGAATAAAATGATTCCCAGAAAAAAAGGAAATTAATTCATTTTTTCATAAAAAAATCTCATTTTTATTATTAACCAAAGATAGGATAATGAATGGAGAAAATTATAACCCAAAAAATTAAACATAATAAAAGAAAACATATTGGGTATAAAAGATAATATCCATATAATTTCCCCCAATAGAAATTTTGATTAGTCAATACTAAAAGGAAATGATATTGAAACAAAAATCACCCATCACATTGGTAATATCTGAATTAAAACATAATGTGGGATAAATATATATATATTTATATATAAAAATAATTAGTTTAATAATAATCTTAAAAATATACTTATGGGTAGTACATATACATCATAAAAGAAAAACTGTTGAATATATGATATGTCTTATAGAAATTAAAGTGAGACAAGAAACCCTTACATCAAGTCTCATTATAATTCATACACATTCCGACCTCGTGTATAATAAATAAATATATTTATACATATATTAAGTACCATTATATTTATTTAAAATAACATGAAACATCACATTATAATTCCTAACTAAATTTTTATTAATAATCCCTCTTTAAAATTAATTTTTTGGAGATAACAAATCAATTTTCCATGCATGTTTCAGATTAACGGTTCTAGTATTTTCACATTGGTAATCATTTTGTCATATATATAATATAAATAATGAAATAATAATTATATTTATCAATTATATATAATATTTTACTAATTCATATAAAACATTGAGTGAAATAAATTACCTCACATTGTGGAGACGATACTCTATATATATGCACATCTGATGTTTTCCATTTTTGGTGGATGGAATGAATGAAAGAACAATTTTAATTATCCTTTGTATAATAAATATTGTATAATATATATCATATATATTAATCAAACCTATTATTATCATGTAACACCATGACATTTTGTGAAATATGTTTTTTAAATTAATTTGATCATTTTGATATTTTTCATTTCACCCGACAGTAAAAATATTTTATATATTATTTAAGACCTATGTTTGAAATAGGTTATACCCAAAACCATTGTAATCATACACTACATGAAACATAATGTTTTCATTTCCCTATATGTAATCTTATATATAGCTTATGTTACATGATATAATCACTTTCTCTAATGGCTTGTCTAACACACAAGACCGAGTTTTAACCGAACAATAATATGTTTTTAAAAATGTTATCAGTTAATAAGATATAACATAGTCATGAATATAAATATTATGAGTATAAAAAAAGGAAAATAAATTCTTGAATTCATTGGTTACAAATTAATTACAAAATAATATAAGAACAAATTGAATATAAAACAAATGTTTTTATAAATTCTAATTTTATCCTCAAAAATGAATTTTATCTTCATAAATTCATTTTATTACAATTGTTGAATGATATTAATGAAATATATATTTTATAAATTCAATAAAATAATTTTTTAGATTTATAGAATATATTTAGGTTTAATATGATAGGAACAATGCCAATATTACATATAGAAACGTATAATTTTTTACAAAAGGAGTGTTACAACATTTTAATTGAGAACATATTGGAGATAAAAATTTCAGAAATTGTAACAATTAATTATGTCAAAATAAAATTCATTTTAAAAATTAATAAATTAAAATTAGGTAAGGGTGAATTTTGTTATTTTTTTGTGAATTTCTATTTTTATATCAATAGTGAAAAATACAGTATTTTAAATGAAAACTAATGTTTCATCTAATTTATTTATAATGGTAAATTATTTTTATAGTTGTTTTTAAAGTAAAATTATATCAATTCAACATAAATAATACAATTTATGTCATTGGGAACAATTTAATTTCGAAATTAGATATAAAAAAATAGCAACTAATTTAATATTTTTAAATTAAAAACATACATTGTCGCCTTTTCGGCAGGATTAATATTAACTTCAGTTAAACCAATTCTGTGATATAAATTGGGAATAATGGATTACATATTTGTAATTAAATTAAAATAAATTTCAAATAAGGATAACTTAGTTTTTGACCAAAATTTTAGGTAATGTAATTAAAAATAATTACAATGATGAAGATGAAAATTAGTTTAACGTGGGACTAAAGCATAGAAGTAAGGGCCAAAATGACCTAGAAACATGTCCAAAATATATTAGATTCTTATATTTAGACCCTATATTCCCTTAGATAAAGTTGGTCCACTATTAAAACCACATTACAAGGAATGAATGTTGGTGTAATTCCCTTTCCCAAAATATACATTAATGTAACTCCTCCTCCACTATAAAAAGGATCCCACCTCTCCACCTTATTCACACATATCTAGCCATTTGGATCACTCAAACTCTACACATATTATCTCAAAAAATATCAAACACTATCCTAGAATCCTTACATTATGAATAAATCTATCCAAGTAATTCCTTTTGGTGAAGACAAAAATGATTTACCCAAATAAGATTAAGTTAGAACATGTATAAATAAATTCAAGACATAAGGTAAGGGTTTTAATATATCACATTTTATATCTGTGAGACATATTCCTTGTTAACAAATAATTTATTTTTTGTGGTTTATATAATTCTTGTTAATGTATTATATGATAGTTATAATTAAATTTATAGTTATTTATATGTCAATTTTATTATCTTTCTTTAATTTTGTTTATTTTTAAAATGTTAGGAAATCGATTAAGTTATTTTGTCTCAATCTAGCTTCTTTGAGATACATTCTATGATATGCACCTATATGTTTCTATGGGGTCTAAATAATACTATTTTACAAGATATATCATGAATAAACATCTTTTAATTAATTTTTATATAACATGTAATATTATTCATTCATGGGGATTGTGATACAATGTAACCAAACATGTAATAATTTATTAATAAAATCTCATCATTTATTAAGATTTCTTATGATCAAACTTAAGTTGATGAAATTTTATGATCCATATCGAAATATACATCATGAATTTTATTCTACTGAAAATATTGATGAAATATGAATCTTTTAGTTTTATTTTTTCACTCATTAGTATTTAATGAATTTGGAAAATGTTTTCCTGAAAATCCATCTTTATTTTTTATTTTCATCTCTAATCTATGTTATTTCAAAAATATTGTATAAAAAATGTTTTATTATTATCCTATGATGATTAATACAGTTATTTACCCATGTATTACCTATTTAAAAAGTTATTTTATAAGTAATATTATGTTATCTTCCAATCAAGGAAATTTTCTAAACATTTTAGGTTAAAAAAGAGTGTACAGAAGGTACAAACATACAACCTACAACTTCCATGATGATTCAATTGCATTATTACAATGAAATTTTTAAGCAAAATGTTTTTTAAATATTTAGGTAATTTGTGGAATTTAACGTGGTTTCAAGGAAAATGGGTTTAGTAAAAAAAATTAAAAAGTTTTTTGAATGATTTTTAAGCATAAATTAAATGATTAAAATTAGTTATTTTCCCAGAAAATGATTTCAATTAATTAAAAATTTCTATATTTTTTTCAAATGCATTCTATATGACAGAGTCATAAACTTATTTCAAGCCTTATATTTTGGTTTTCAAATTATTATCAAAGCAATGGGTTTTTAAATGATTTCAGGGATAATTTTTAGGGTTTCAAAATATTTTCAATGAAATTGGTTTTAAAGTTACTTCAGGCCTTCTATTTTAGGTTTTGAAAGATTTTTCCAGGAAATGGGTTTTATAATTATTTTTGAGCTTAAATTTTAGGTCTAATTTTTTTTAAATGATTTTTTTTCATAATCTTTTCATACACTATTTAAGACTTTTTTATAGTTTTTTAAAAGATAACTATTTTCAAAATTCTTTATGTTTTGAAATGAAATTTAAATGGGGAATATATATTTTTTTCAAGAATGGTTTCAAAAAAATTCAAGAATTATTTATAAGAAATGTTTTTTTTGAATTTTTTATGAAATTAATTTTCAAAGAAAGGATATTTTCCATAAGAAATGTCCAATGTGATATTTAAAAATCCTTTTCCATCTAATAAAACATACATTGTTATAGTTTTTTAATACCATTAATATTCTTTATTGAGTAGTTTATAATTTTATGGAATGATATTTATGATACCCGTTTCTGTTTAACATGTTATATGTTTTAAAACATGCTTATTATTATGGGTAATGATTTGATCAAATGATCATGAAACCTATCCCTTTTCAAAAAATTTATCATATTATGAATATTTAATGATGAAAATTTAATTTCATGGATGAAAATATTATATATAATTTTTTATTTTGGGAACATGAATGTTTGATTTAAGTATGTGACAGGAGGGACCTATATCTCCCACAAATGAAATTATTAATGATAAAGTATTTAGGATATAATGATGGTACATGGGAGAGATTCCTTTACATGAAACAACGAGCCATCTTAAGCTATAAATAAGTGGTTACACGGGAGGTAATTGCAAGCCTAATACAACAGGGTACATGGTAAGTCATCCCATGCCCAAAACAAGAGGGTACATAAGACAGAATCCCAATCCAGAAATAAGAGGGTGCATTGTTGGGAATCCCAATCCTGAACCAAGTACACTAGTGATTAATCTAATCCTAACATGTAATGGAGGTCTTTCTATGTAGACATGACATGGGATTTTCTATGCTTATTTTCATCCATAATTCTATGTGCTACTACTTTGTTGAGATTATATGTCTTATGTTCTTGATTCCCTTTAGATTCAAGTCTCATTAAATGCCTATATTTATTCCATGATTCACATTTTTATGAGATTTCATATGAATGGTGTTATATTCAAATGTTTTGATAATATTATCAAATCCTTATGCTCATGTTAATATTACATATCTCGATTGTTTACCATTATTGGGCATCAATGGACACCCCTTTCTTATAACTCATTTTAAAATGTTATAAAGAATGATTTTATGTAGGATTGGTAAAAGGTGAGGATCTTTAAGGGAGATATTAAATATTTTTCACTATGTTAGATGATTATGTATCCATGTTTTGAAAGACATCAAACTATTATGGTCCACCAATATGAATTTATTTAATGTGATAAATAATCATATAAAGTGATGTATTACCCATCTATGTTGACCATGGTTAGATATAGTTTGTATCAAAAGAAATGTTTAGAAATCCTTTGGAAACTAGGATCATAAAACATTGGGGATATCCTTAGGTATATTTCTAAATATAAATATGTAGATTTCTCTAAGGATAAGACTTGGAATGAGTTAATGTTTTGGAAAAGGCTCATGAATTTCGTTAAAGGATTAAGAAACTATTTTATAACAAATACATCACTTTATGGATACTACAAATGGATTTTTCTATAGAATATATGTAAATAGGGGTAATAACCTAGAAAACACAATATTGAGAAATAATCTATTAGAAAGGTTGAACAAAAACCAGACTTTGTACACAAAAGGGTTGATAAATTAAAGGGAGATGCTTTGGGAGCTCAAAAACACTTTTCAAACAATCATGAATGTTATTGATAAATAAATACATTGATTGAGCTAGGGTAAACCAAAGGTTTCAAGTATAAAATTTTAGGCATCATGATTTAGACATCCACTAAGTGATTTTTCATGATTATCTGGGTTTAAACTATAATAATTGTTTATCATTCTATGATTCTTGGCTTGAGAGAATGGATAGATCTTAATAGTAAAATGTTAATTGATATTTAGTGGAAAATTCAATGATGTTTATCTATAAATACTTAATTTTATAGATTATATAGTGAAAATCCTCATTACTACGACCACACAGACTTATCAAGATATGAATCATGCTAAGATTCCAAAAGACCAATTTAGGGAACAATATTTTCTTAACTCCATAAAAAAACAACCACTATATTTTAGTGAAACTATATATCCACTTGTTTCTTAGAAATGGATATTTATAATTGAAAGTAAAGTTTTCATTCTCTATTTTTCATAAAATATATATTTTATGATGGGGACTTATCGCTTGGAAGGTGAAGAAAATAAGTGGTGAAAAATTATCAAGAATATGAGAAAAATATTTAAATTTTTCTCTGGATTCATAAGACTTTAAGTCATTATTTTTTAGTATTTTACTTCCTAATATTATTCTTACAAAAATCGATATTTATATATCCCATAATTATCAAGGTTATGATAAGAAAATAATAAAATATTTCAATGTAATATATAAAAAATATAGAGAGAGTTAGATTATATTTACATTATGCTCATTGTGTGGAAGAAAACATTGAAGAAATACACTATTACCTTTTTTGTTGCATTACAAAAAAATAAAAAATCATTCCCTAATTTATAGTATTTCATGAATATGGTATCATACTAAATATATCTATAGCTTCATGAAATTTTCTACACAATTATTTCCCCAAAGGAATTTTATCACATCTGAGTAAACATAGTGAGTGTATTAGAAATTCACCAGAAAATATCCAAAAAGAATAAATAATATACAAACAATCCATGAAAAACATCTATATCAATGGAAATGGTTTGTATGGGTTTTTTTCAAAAATATTCTACATTGATGGATACACTGATATACCCACTCTTATGATTATATGTCCCAAAAATGACACTTTTGGTATCCAAAATTGAAATTTATTAAATTTTTCATCCAAAATATATTTTATAGGTTTTTTTAGTTAAATACAAAATTGATATTTATGGTCTTACTTAACCATGGAATATATAATAATTTCATATATGAACACTATCAAAAACAGATCAAGTTAATCTCTAAAATCTATATACACTAAATTAATGAATATAGTGGGGGAACTAATAAGAACAAATTACATAACTATAAATTATCTATCTATATACTAAAAAATATATTGCGTATGTCTTATCTTTTTATCATCAATTTATAGTATTTATATTGATGAAGAATCTTTGAATTTTTTTGATCTTATGATAATTTATAGAAAAAATCATCAATATGAGTTAGATTATTTTTAATCTTGATTATGATATTATTCATTGACTGATAATCAATGCATAGGTGGATCGATCCATCTTTCACCATAATTATAAGAATATGTGAACTCGACTATGAAAACATAACCGAGTGAATCTATTATCACGATTCTCTAGGAGTTTATTCATCAATTTAAGAAAAACAATTAGGTTCCTTGTCTAAGGATTTTAGAAGCAGGTTTAACACAACATATGATTTATATTAAAAACTAAACATCATCATTTGGATGAATACATGAAAACTCATCAAAAAATACATAAATGAAATATCAATAATAGACATATATTTAAGGATGAGTACCTTTTAAAACTTTTGAGATTAAAATCCACTATAAATAAGAATAAAGATCGATACAACGAATTCAATTTCCATAGGAGGTTCATATTTTTTATTTCACCAAAAGATAATAATGGGTTGTTTTAGAATATCAAATATTTATCCCCTTCCTTGGAAATTTATATAGGATTTCTATATTTAAATTCAATTCATGACCAAAATAATATTGACATCAAAGAGAGAGATAATAATAATATTTACAACAACCACATTCTCACAAACATCAATCAGATAACAATCATTGAGTTGATATCAGATCACAGTAACATGAAGGGATTTCCCCAAAAATTCAACATCTAATATTTGCATACATGAATTGACATTCCATGATAATTTTAATGATACAAAATATTTAATATAACTATTAATAAATAGTGTACCTTAATAATCATGAAATGTAATAACTACCTGAACATTATCATTTTGTCTTCAATTTCATAGTAAAACCAAAATAGTTTCCATAACCATAAATAGTTTCTATGACCGTAAATCATTATAAATAATAGTGACTAATCAAGAAAAAACATTCATGTTATCTCTAAATATTGACACATTCATTTTTTCTACGGAATATTAAATTTTACCCAAGGTCATCCATGACCAAAATCATTCCAAATACTTCATAATGGATTATAAGTAAAACATGATACATCCCATTAATATATCATGGGAGTGTAAACCCTAGTGTGCCACAAGGGCACACCACCATGCACCAAAAAATGGTATTTATATACTCAACCAAAACTTTTTCATGTTACTCTCCTTATATTAATTTTCTATGAAATCACATCCATTTATATTATATAGAATGAGATTTATTTTGTGGAAAATCAAAAGAATCTCTACATTTCTAAAACATTTTGATGTTGTCTTAAACATATACTTATATTCAGGGTTGTTAGTAAATTTATCCAACAATAGTCTCAGTAAATTGAATAAACACTTTGATTATAACATAAATCGTTTCCAATACATTTTATTAACATATATTTTATGTTAATTGATGGATATTTAATATATTTTAGAAGTTCGCACCTGAGGACTATAAATGTTTTTTGTATTTGGAGACCAGATAAACAATATTATATTTTTTGAATAATATTCAACAGATTAGGCAAAATTATTCCCATGTAGTCATTTCCTAAACATACCCAACATAAAACCATTCTTGATAACATGGGTAGTGTTAATTTATGAATGGGTGAGCTCAGATCCTTTGTACGTGAAAAAATTGAGATATCAATCATCCCAGAAAAATAAATTTTGTACATTGTTGTTAGAACATGAGCATAAAAATTTCAACACCATACCCATTAGATCATATATTCTAGTCATGAATCATGTCATAAAACATTCTAGTTCATAAGACATAAATTATAAAGGATTCAATGAGAATGAGTCACTAGAGTGTTACATTATCATAATGCATAAGGTTTTGGTATACACATATGCATAGAAAATAATTTCATTTTTCATGTATCACTTCCAATACTATCATATTGGAATGGGTCTACTCTTCATTCCACCATATCCCTAGTCAAGGTCTACCCCAGGACTATCAATGTTCACATAGTTCCTTACTAAATTGGGTTCACTCTCAATTATAGTACTTATAATCTAATGAGATATAGATATTTAAAATTTTCATTAATGGGATATATAATTTCAATATAACCCATCAAATAATAATAATACATTTATATGTCGTACATGAGATAATTAAAAATTCATCACATGTCATAACTCATGGAAAATAAATTAGTTTTCTAAATATTTAAACAATTAATCATAGAATTAACCAAGTAAAATAAATGTGTTTAATAAATATATCATAATTAATAAAAATCCATAAAATAAATAAGTATAGTATCCCCTGATATTATTCAAATTAAATTAAAATTAATATTAAATGATTTTATCCTAACTGAAAAAAAATTTGGAATATCACTCATAATGTTTCAAGAGGAAACTTCCCTAGTCATTTTGGAATCACATTATAGAAATATAAATATTTAAAAATATTATGGAAAAAATCTATAGAAACACATAAATGAAAAATAAATTTTTTGATTTCTCATGGTGGTGGGAGATTCTTTTCATATATTTAATATTAAGACAAATAATACTTTCACATTTTTGGTAATATGTTAATAATACCTCATTCAAAAAACAACATGAAGATTAATTTTTAAAAAATCCAAATTCATAAATATGTAATAATTACTTTAAATAATTATATTTTAATATAAAAAACATTATTGAAAATATTTTATAGAATACATGGTAATGAATGAAAATTATTCCCAACCATATCAGAAAAAATGTATATTTTTATAAAAAAATATTCTAAAACATTTAAATACTAGATATATTGAAATGTTAATATTAATTTAAATTTCCATGATTATATAGAGGATAAAAAACATGAATTAATTTGGACTTTGATCTTAAAATTTCATGAAAAAAACATGATCATAATCAATCCTTATAAATAACTCAAACCTCAAGTTATACATTCTTTAAATGTATTATAACATCATATATAATATATCAAAATATTTTATAATTCTATAAAATATTCATATAAAACATATAATATCAAATATGATCCACTTATATCATTTCAAAACACATTTATCAATAATTCCATAATAATATCACAATTTATAAGTTTCAAATGTTTCATTTTTTCAAAGGATTTTGGTTCGGTTGTTCTGGAATATCATTTTGATCATGGATTCATCATATCCAAAATATTAACCATTATATATATATATAAAATATTTATTATATAAATAGTAAAATCATCCATAAAATGTTGAGATAGAAAAATAATGTATACAATTAATGCAGAAGGTAGGTTGAAAATCACATGAACACTGATTTAACGTATCGACAGATTGAGTGAAATAAAGGTAAATAATAAATAACCATGTAAAAAGTAATTTTTAAATCATATATAAATATAATACATTCATTAAATATATTTTTATTACCATAAAAGTATTGTGGAAATTTAAAAATGAATCACATCACTTCGTGGACATGTTAGTCAATTAGTGTGCATGAGTAACATTAATGTTATCGAACAGATGGGAAGGTTAGAAGTGTGATATGATATTATAATTATTGAAAAATAATTAAATAATTAATATTATATATTAATAATAAATCTATTATAAGAAAGTACAAAAAATATGATAATGGAAAATGAACTATATCACTATGTGAAACTTGTAGTCCACACATACACACTTGGGATACATTCAAATCCAATTTGATAAAAAAGAGGGAAAATAATGATGATTTCACAATAATAATAAAATTCTATAGTATTTAATATACATAAATTTTTATTTAATGATTAATAATACATATTTATTTGAATTTGAAAAATAAATAATTTGAAAGGGATCGATTATGAAGATTATTATTCATTTGGTTAGCCTCCATTATATCATTTTTTAATGACCCTTGGAATGGTATTTTATGAAAACCTACAACAATAATTATTGTATAGGGATGTTTATATCATAATTTTGTAGGGTTTTTTCTATCTATACTGATTAATTTTTTGTAAATAAGATAATGTATCTGTGTATTTTTATAAGTGGTAGATATGAAAGAATTTGTCTTCTTTAAAATATTAAAATATATTAATGTAATAATCATTCCAAATCATTCCAAATGGGTAGATATTTGATTATGGAATATTATGAGGTCAAAATAATTCTAAAAAAGTTATTTATAATGTAAAAATAGAAAATAAAACCTTATCTCATGGATTAAACACCTGGTAATCTTGTTTTAACCCTAACCATAGTGTTTTTTTAATTTTTTACCAGGCTGTATGGGAAATATTTAATGTTCCCTCCTTAAAATTTTTGTAAATAATTAATCCAAACATTAAATCCATTTTATCACATTCAATTCATAAAAGGGTAAATATTAATTTATAAACAAACAGATAAAATGTGCCAAAAATGATTTTTTTCTATAAAATTGTTTTCTTATGTATAAAAAATATTAATACAAAAATCCAACATAAAAATAATTATAATGAAATTAATTTAATTATTAATAATATATATTAAACAATTTAACATTTAAAACCATTTTAATTTTTTTACATTTTAATTTCATTACGTTATTTGAATGTTTTTAATAAAAATAAACATATTTCTCTATTCAACGAAAACAATTATTTTTCAAAAAATACTATAAAAATTTCCCAAAGATTATTAGGGAATTATAATTTCCAAGAATAATTTAAATTTTAACAATAAATTTTTTAATAGTGATTGAAATTTATTATATTATAATCTCTTAAAAAGAAAAAAAAATCCATTGAGGAAAATAATTAATTATTCAATCATAAAATGACTTTTATAAAAAATTAGTATTTATTTATTAAATTATTTATGTATCAAAAAAATTTATACTATTTTTTTAAAATAAATTAGTTATTACTATTCAAATTCCGACTTAAAGACTTGGTTAAAATGGAATACTATATTTTAGTTTATTTAGAATTAGGGATCAATGTACCAAAAGAGGTCAAAGAAAATAATATTATTTTATAATAAATATATCATAAAATCTCTATATGTTATAATATATAATTTTATAAACATTAATATAAAATAAAGATGAAAAATAAATAACATCACTTCCCGGATATGGTACTGTGTACATATGAAATGGTGATGATTTCAATTTTTTATTGAGGGAAGGAAAGAAAGGTAAATTGTAATTTGCCTTTATAGAGTCATTATTATATCATAAATATCATATATATTCATTCAATATATCCTTATTACTATTCATGTAATGGAAAAAATGAAAAATGATTCACATTGCTTCACGATAGTGGTAGATTACACGTATGCCAGAGAAACATTATTATTTTCCAATGGATGTAAAGGCTTGATGGAAGATAATATTTTATAATCCCAAATGAATAACAACATTATAAATAAAATATATAGATACTAAATTCATCATAATAATGAACCATTAAATATTTTTATGTAAAAATAATCATGCCGCTACATAGAGGTGTTATCCCACACATACACATGTGTGATATGTTCATTTCCTATTTGACATAATGTTGATGGAAAATGATTTTCACATTATCATAATAATATATCTGTATTTTTTGATATTTTTTCATTTTTTAATTTATACAATAGATTTATATGTTGAATAAGTATAATTAATCTTAAATTTGATTAATAGGAACATATACCTCTTCTCGGAAAAAATCCTTAGCATTATACCTAATGAATTATATGGACGTAATTCTCCCAAAACCAGTGCATCTCTAAAATGGGGAGGGACATTAGTAAAGTATTTTAGTAGGTATTTTCTAATCGAGGAGGCAGTTAATGTGTGGTGAAGAGGGGATATCTGGTTCCCTTTTATTAGTGAGAGAGCCGAAATACCAGTATTCTTTTAGATTAAATATACTAATGTATTACTGAAGTAAATTTTCTACAAAAATATTCATCTTCAAACTACAGATGATATGGCAACTAATATGACCAGAAAATAGTAATTATAAAATTTTAATTTTAATTTAGTAATTTTATTTTTATTTTAACACCTTGTTAACCCATTTTAACATTTCATATTGTAATGAATATTCAACTCATTTACTATTAAAAATGAAAAAAAATTAGGTTGAAATTATTATGTAATATTAATTTTTTTATTCTATATATGGAATCAATTTTATCAAATTAAATCTCTACATGTGGTAGAAAATAATTTTAAATGGATGTTCTTAAAACATAACAAAACTATATTTTAAAAAAAATTAAGCATACAACTAAATTTACCATCATACCATTCCATGTAAAAATTAGTAGAAGAAAGTTAATATATTTTATTTAATATATTGTATAAAATTTCATTAAAATAATTCATAGGCAAATATCAATTAAAATTAATAATAAGAAATCATTTTTCCTATTTAATAAGTTTTTCTTTTAAAAAAACCAGTCTTTAATCATAAAATGAATTTTTAAATTTTTTTTCCAATTCAAATCCAATGAATTAATTTTATGACTATTTAAAAAATTCATTGTTTATTAAATCATATTCATACTCTCCTGTCAAAGAAATAGATTATTACTATCACATTAAATAATAATAATTCCAATGTATATTACAGTTTCTCTAAACATTGTGTTGTGTGGAAAGAAAGTTATCAAAGGAGTAAAATTTATTTAAAGTTAAATTTATCATAAAATATCAGTTTTTCTAAATAAATACACTTATATATTATTATATAATTACCTATAATGTGTCTTGTTATGTTATATGTCCAAATAGTGTGTAGGAAAAACATATGTTGGATGAGTGACATGTGAAGCCTATTCGAGTAATTTGTATTTCACAAGGTGTCTTGGATAATTTAAAAACATATAATGTTATGAAAAAAGGAAGTTATTCCTTGATTGATTGGTCATTCCTCTTGTTCTAAACTTTTTTTACTTTTGTATTTCTATTCATACAATTACACTTATATATCAAATGGGTTTCTATTCCTTTACTACAACCTTATTCTCTTGATTTTGTTATATTATAGGTAAAACATGACTCCATTTGTGACATGTTTAGACTGAGGATAGTATGTTCATTTTTGATATCAATTATATGTACTATTGATAAATATCATGTTTATTTTTAATTTAAATATTTTCTATTACAGATAAAGTGTATGTTTGATATTGATGTGAAGCTTGTTTATTATTGATATAATAAATTTTTTCTATTGATAAAAAACCTCAAACTGTTGATATAGAATGTTATTACTATTGATATAATTCACATATATCATTTTATTAAAAAATAATTATGAATACAAGTTATTTTATAACATTAATATTTATACAATATCTAAAGATTTTATTTATATATATGTAACCTTTTTTGAATCTATATTTCATACATTGGTATTGAACCTTGTTTTTTGGGATCCAGCTCAAGGATTTTGTACCAGTTACAGATGGGGATTTTGATTATACTTATTTAAACTACCACACCTAGAGAAGAATTTTTTATATGTGTTTGATTAGGATATATATATTATTTCCATTTATAAGATGGTTCATATAAAGTGATATAGATAGATATATTTTTTACATGGGATAATTATTACATATACATACATACATATATATATATGTATATATATATGTCTATGTATGCTTCCTCTTATAGAGGATGAAATTGTAAATTCATTAAAATGGACAAGTTTCCTCTTGAGTTAATGTGGGTTATATATAATTCATCCCTCTGATGATTATTACCAATACATACAAACATACACACATACTAATTGATGCATGTATAGTCACACACGCATACAAATTTCCTTCTATAGGGGATGGTTTCTCAAAAACAACCCTAATGGTTGGGTCCCTTATGATGGATAGGTATGTTACATGGATTCCATGTAATTACATTAAATATGAGTAATAAAATTATGTAGGTTTTTCTGATGCTACTATTTTTTTAAAAAGAATTATATAGGGTGATTTTTATATTAAATATTTAAATAAATTTATTTATACCTCTTCCAGCTCTTTGTTTTAATTGTTTTCCACCACTATAATTAATACGAAATTTTGTGAATATTTTTTTGGAATAATGTGACCATTGGTTTTCTAGGCCATAGAAAAAATAATTTCAAATGAAATTTTCTTATTACCGATACACCAATTATTCTTTGGGAGTGCATTTATTTAGAGTATTAGAAGATAGGATAATCTCCAAATTTAGGGGGGGAATTATTACCCACACATTGAATCTCTTAAATATTTTAGGCATATTCATGAATCTTACCAAAATCCTTGTATGTGACTGGATACAACTATAATAGTGATCTAATCAAAACCACAAGTCAATGGGAGCATATTTATATATAAGTGGATCTCTATCTATAGAACCATATGTATATATCTGAGTTTCTTTATTAATATGTTCATATGTATATATCATTGATTTTTTATATTTATTTTGTTAGATGATTATGTGATATTGAAGGACTCATATCATGGTACTCCGGAATTTATATCTACCATTGTAGGTGGTAGGTGTTGTGAAATTGGGGTTAAATCTATAATATTTACATATAATATATTCTTATAAAGAAAATTTCAACCATGCAGTTCACCACCACATAATGGGAAATTTCTTTCCTTTTAATATCATGTGACTATGAATAGTGTGGTCCTTTCATGTTCATCTTATATGTTGGTAATGATATAGGTGAGGTGAGGATTAAATTCAATTGAATATTTCCCTAGTGATAATAAATTAGGTATCTCATTGAGAATATATCCTAATGTGGAATTAGTGTACGAATCCAATGAAATATTATATGGCCAAGTTGTGGTTTAACTCTGAATCTAGAATAGTGAACATATGGAATGTGATGTTGGGTTTAAACCAAGAAGATACTCCCTACATATCCAGGTAAACATGAATCAAATCCCACATAATTCGAATCACAACATTTATGGTTTTGCAGTGGGAAAATACATTTAAATTTAAAATCATTTAGAATGTTAATTTTCATGTAGTTTTATTATTTTAAAAGTCATTTTTATATAATTAATGGTGAGACAATATTTTATTGAGTGTGGATTATGTGTTGGTGTCCCATGAATATATATTATCACACCCCAACATTATTATATATATTATTCAAATATTTTCATAATGTGGGTAATTTTGGTAGATAATCATGTTGAGTTATCAAGATGATTTTTTTCTAGAGTTTCTTGGTGGCATTTTATCTTATGCATGGTTTGAGTGAATGATTTAAGGGATAATTGTGAAGTTTGTTAAGGAAGAAGGTTCTTTTAGT
The DNA here is from genome assembly GCA_963277665.1 of Viscum album. NCBI lineage: Eukaryota > Viridiplantae > Streptophyta > Magnoliopsida > Santalales > Viscaceae > Viscum > Viscum album. The sequence goes on along the minus strand of OY728152.1, from coordinate 1,449,409,636 downwards.
CCATTTTCATCTTATATGATTTGGCTTTCATGGCTTGAGAATGTTTTGGAAAAACCATGTGAGGCCAAGAAGAAACCCTATATTTTGCGGGTTTCTATCTGGGGAACTATATATAGATTATTCATGGTTAGAGGAAACCATTATGAAAGAATGTAGGGAGGGAATTCAATTTGATATAACCATTTTTCATGACTGTTAAATTATTTTACAAACCATTCAGTCAAACTATGAGTGGTTCCCCTTCTCTCATGTATTGAACTCATGATTAGAGAATGCTTTTGCGAACTGTTTAAAAAAAATTCATGTTTCTTATATTTTGTTGAAAGAAGAGATTATAAGTTTTTCCTCTAATTTTATATCCCTATTTTAGGTTTTTCTCCCCATAGCCCCCCTTTTTCATAAAAAATGGCTCCCAATATACCATCCATTTATCATTATCCTATTGTTATTGCTTCTCCATCATATATAAGGTGATTTCTTGTGATTTATGGACATTTTTATCTTCTTCCCCTATTACTATCTTGGAATCATGGTAATTTCATAATGGGTTATCTCTGATTAAAAACCTATAATCAATTTTTGCTATGTCTATTGGGGTTTCTTTAGTTTTTGGTGTATGGATTGTACCTTGGTGTGTTTTCTTCCCCCTTCTAGAGTTTTGTCGCATATTCACACTATTGAGGAATTCCTTTTGATTCATTTCCTTTATGAGACATTTTATTTGTTGCCTGTCTGTTTCTAAATAATTAATAAATGTGTTTCTCACGCTTGTTATCTATTTGGTCAGTTTATTATGGTGTTTCAATATTAGGTAAATTTGAAATAAATCAGTTTTCAAGGGTTTATTAACTATGATTATGTATAAATGCACAAAAGATGATTGTCATAATTATTTTTTTTATAAAGATGAATTGGATGTTCAGATTTTGACTTGGTGACTCTTATGGGTTTAAACATATTTGTGGGTTATTGTGTTTTGTGGTAAAGTAAGTTGTGTTTATTTAAAATCGATTTTGTGTGCCTACATGGTTAAACATGATTCATAAGTAATTTTATTAGATTATGGAATATGCCTATGTTCATGAGGATCACAAGTGAAAGGGAACACAATTGATAATTATATTTAAAGAAATATTCATCTTGGAAACATGTTTATAAATGACCCTTTATTCTCATTCTCTTCTTTAAATTCATCTATTTCAACTTGATCTTCCAAAATCCTGATGGATTACTTACTGGTTCCTTGAATTTCAAAATATTTCAAATCATGTTTGTATATACTGGTATTAAATCATGGACTAATAGGAACTTTAATGTTTGTTTTGACAACAAAATGTTGTAAAGTATCATTTGAAACATTTCATATTTTTATAAGTTTTATCCTTGATTTGGGAATGTTTTTGTGAAGTGGACTTGGATTTGAAATTTTAAAGGCCTAGATGGTACATTGTGATGTATTGGAAAATTTTGTTTTGATTTGATGTGATGTGACGTCCCAGATGGTATTTTATAATTGTTTAGAAAATGGATATAAAGTTATGTTATGTAATGACATGGTTGGAACATATGTGTGACATGATGTGAGAATGGAACCTCTATGTTGGATCCACTAAGGTGAGACTCATCACATAGTTGGTGTTTCTATTTCAGCTGGGAAAACATAGTGGATGCCTTTTTAATTTTGATCCTCATATGTGAGTACCTCCCCATTCTATTTGTATTACTATCTTGGGATTATTTGGAGTCGTATTGAGGGTCGAGTGATGGTTCTTTTTTGACCCCTATTAGATGGGTTGATTCCCCTAGATTAGATGAGTATAGGATGTATGTGCCACACGATTGTATAGTTTAATATAGCTAGTTGGTAATTGACTATGGAGATGCACCATACACTGATAGGTGTGTTGAAACTGAGTATGTCTAGGGATTACATATATATATGTTTTAGAACTACCAATTATTATTTATATGTTTCCTATGTTTAAATTTTGTGCACTTGGTTTCTTATGTTACTGGTATCATTTAGAAGTACCTCAATCTTTCCAATTATATGTAGATATCCTTTGGATATTTTTTTTAGATTTATCATCACGGTTTTTGTGTGTGATACTGGAATGTTTAATTTAAAATTAGTCTTAAAAAGAAAATATATTTGGTATTTTTAGAGATACAAAGCTATGTATGGTTCCATAAAATAATGAAACCATAATTTTATATATATTTTTTAAACTAGTAATGTGGAATGTTTTCAAGGAGGGAAATTCATGTACTCTATCATGATTACCTGATGATACATTCGTGATCACACCCTATGTGTGCCACTCAGTGTTAATAAACCTGAGCTATATTGAAGTTTAAGGCTTCTGATCCAATTTTTCATATCAAGTAGGTTTGAATTTTGGTTGGTGGTGACCAGGAGGTCATATAGAGATCGTGGTAGCATAATTTTATTTGAGTGTTTTATTTAGTATCTATTTTCATCCATAGGTGTTGTATCAAGATTAGTTTGTATATTTATTTATGTGTAGTTTTTGATTTGATGCATTCTCAATTCGTTACTTGATAAAATACTTTTTCATAATTTGTTCCCATTTGGATCATCTTTGATGACTGACACTAGTCTCCAAACAGAGAGTTTTATGAATGCCTCTTAGGCTAGGTCTCTAAATGGGTTGGGTGTCATGATGGATGGAAAACTATATTGGTTTATGAAAAAATGTAATTAGAGGATGTTTTTATTATTTTCATCATTATGTAAATTAGAGATTAGGACTATTGGGATACAAAAGGTATCCATGGGAAGGATGTCAATAAACCCTTTCCCATTATTATCCTCATGTTTTCTAATGTTTTTTGGGATTTTATTATTTTTATTTTTTTAGATTTATATAATGGGATATGAAAATGGAGGTGAGCAGAAGTCATACTGGTACCTCACATGGAGTAGTGACCTATGCAATGTCTGATAGTGCAGTTCAGTATCCTAATAGGAGTGGTGTATACATAGGGAATGGCCCACTAACAATGTCACAGAGTAATTCATGTCCACTATTTTCTCAACCCATGAGTTTATCGTGGGTTATGTCTGGTTTTGGTTTTGATTTAATTAAGTTGACTTTTTAAATGAAAATGGGTTTGGGAAAAATATATTTCAAACAGGGAAAATGATTTTGGGAATGGGTTTTGATAGTAAATAGTAATTTTATGTAAGATTTTTATTGGAAAATGGATATTTTAATTTGGAAAATTGACTTGGAATAAGGTGGTTTTGGGAAATTGGATAAAAATTGTGTTTTTGAAAAGTAAATTATAGTTCTGTTTGGATTAGAAGCTAATAGTTTGGGTTGAAATGGAATTTTAGATGAGTTTTTATTAGATATTTATTTTTGTTTTTTTGTTAGGATATTGTTTATAATATTTCACATAGTAAGATCCCCAATATTTATAGTGGGTCTCATCGTATTTTTTGGTTCATCCTATTTGTTGATTTTTTTCCACAATGATTGAGGATAGTTGGAGGAAGTAGAATGGATTGAGAAATTTAGGAGTGTCTTCAGATCACTTGAAACTCCTAAATATGTAAGCTTCTGTTATATTTAGATCTCTTTTGAAGGTCCATATTTGGACCATTGAAAGGTGATTGTCTCGACCTCTTTACAATGTTGGATGCATTGGGATGTTTTTAAGAACACTTTTTTATGACTGTTTATAATAAAAAAGATAAATTTAAAAAAAGTGATAGAGTTGTTAGGTATTCAAGATAGTGGACCGAGGAGTCCTATGATAATAATCTCACAGAGTTGTTTTATTTACCAATAGAGGTATAATTAGAGGAATAGATTAAATCCCCCCTCTTTATTTAGGATATTTGTCTAGGGAACAAAGGGAAAACCTCTTCATATGGAGATTTCCTTTTTGAGAAGTTGGTGGATGTGGAATTTTAGGTTATTTAGTTTCCGTTGTATAGTCGGTGGTGTTTAAAAGTTGTGATGGTTCCCCACCTAGAGATAGGTTTGTTCTGGAGGAACTTATATATAAGAATCCTATTTTTTTGGTTCTAGCATCCCACTCATCATACTATTCTCTAGCGTGATATCGATGAAGGCTTTTTATAAATTCAAATATATATTTTCACAGTCCTTTAAAGGTGTAACATTGTTGTAGTAATTTGGGTAATATGTAAATATTTTTATGAAGAGTATCATGACTAATAGTCCTAGATCAGAAGGTCTTAGCTCTTAACTATGGGAAAGAAGATGATTCAAGACATCAGGGCCTCAGTCGTAGGCCCCATGTTTAATATTTTCACATAGTTAGGAATCTCCAGGGGTGTGGGGAAAATAACCCAACTTTTTTCTACAATTTTTGAGTGGACACAGCTACTATTTATCTATTAAATTTATCAACACTAATCTATGTTCTTTTATTTGTTGTGAAATGTTTTTTTTTCTGATTCTCCACTTGGGATTCTAATAATTATGTACTATGGATGAATGTCTTTAAATAGTTGTTTTAACTTATGTGTTAATATCCTGTTTATAGAATCATATTGGTTTTGTATTCAGATTATTTGATAGATATTTAATTCTTTTTGAAATGATATATCATGGGTCATTTCATTAATCAGTTTGAGTTATTTTTGAGGCCCCCCTTGTGTTGAAAGATTTTGGTTTGGGAAGAGTGTCACCGTGTTAGTATCATCACGATGGTTGTTTCAATATTGGTGATGTTAATTGGGTAATTATGTTGGGGTGAACCCTCCTATTTTACTTATAGTTCTTCTCATTAGGGTTTCCTGTAGATTTTGTTTTGTGTGACATATAGAGTGAATGTTCCCCCTAAGGTTCTTGGTTTCAGTCAAATGGGTGAATTTCAAGTGGAAAAAGTCATTGATATGTCTAGAATTTTGACACCCTAACATTATTTGTGGTTTTTTCTTCATTTCTAGATGTCAGTTCTATTGGGTGGGGTTAAAGTTTAGTTCTCAGTTATAATTTTTTAGCCTTAAAGTTTTTTTTTGTATTTTTTATCCTTTTCATGATTTGAGTGCATGACATAATGTTTAAACATGCATACTCTTAATGAAGAAGGGTTTTAGTTCATTTTCATCTTTCATGGTTTAGCTAAGATTTCTTGAGAACATATTTGGTAAAATAATTAGATTCTAATGTGAAACCCTGAATATTGAGGATTTGTGTCTTAGGAATATGGTGTTTATTGTGCGTAGTTAGAGGAAACCATGCAACAATAATGTAGGGGTGGCTATTAAATTTTATAAAATCATAATGTAAAGTTGGTCCACAATTTTACTAACCATTATGGATACCCATGTGGGGTGCACCTTCACTCTAGTAGGGTGCACATGGTTGGAGAACAATTTTTCCACTCATGTAGCATAACCATGTTAGTAGTCCATGTTTTTTAAAAACATGAAATTTAATGTATTCTGTCTATTGTTTTAACAGTATTTCAGGTTATCATCCAACATGGATAATTTTTGGAACACGATGGGGCTCTTAAAGTTCCTTCGCTTGCACTATCTCCCATCATTGGTACTTCTCCCTTAGATTTAAGGTGAGTTAAATTTATTTTGTCAATTTTTCTCTTCTTCCTCTTCTCCACTATTTTTATATATGTATTTCATTAGTGGGTTTTATCTAGGATGAAACCTACATACTATGGTTGATATGTTTAGTGGTGATTATTTAGTTTTAGGGTGCATGGAATATCCCTTAGGGTGTGTTATTACTCCTTCTATAGTTTCATCACATACTATTTTCATTGAGGGAGGTTTTTCTATTCATTAACATTATAGAACATTATAGTTGACTATTTTATATTTATAAATAAATTTTAAACAAATTTAATTCATTTATGAAGTGTTATTTAGTTTACTATTTTTTTCATGTTGGAGTAATTTGGTAGAAATGGTTTTCAAATTATCTATATAATTATTCATATTTATAAATGAAGAATTGGTGTTTTTTAAAATTCCAATTTGTTTTTGAAAAATGAACTGGGTTTTGAATGTTGGAATTGGTGACTCTTATGGTTAGGTGCTTATGTATGGATTTTTTGTGTTTGGTGGTAGTGAAAATGGTGTTTCTAAAAAATGTTTTTTGGTTGATTTCATGGTTTAAAATGTTTATTGATAAGTTCTATGGGATGTTGTCATATCCATTTATTCATGGGAATCACATTTCAATGGTCATAGAAGTGATAATACATTTGGTAAAAGTTACTATATTGAAAACAAATTTCAAAATTACATTTCCCCCTTCACATCATTAACTTCGTTTATTTCATGTGGATCTTCTAAAATACCCAACGATTCCTCAATGGTTCCTTGAATTTCAAATGATATCAAACGTGGTTTCAAAGTTTGGATTCTCATGCTTGTAATGTTTGGAACACTGATGATTGTTTAAGAAAACCAATAGTGTAGATTCACTTTTGGTATTTTTCATGTTTTTTTACATTTTCATAATTGTTTGGAAATGATTTTTGAAAGTTTAATTGGATTTAAAATGTTAAAATTATATTTTTTACTTTCTAATTTATTGGAAAGTTTGGTTTCATGTGATGTGATGTGACGGAACAATTAGTATATGATCAAAGGAGTATATGATCGAAGGGGGGAATGATGATTTTCATGGCCCAATCATACACCATATGAAGCCTTGGATGATGCCTGGCTAGAATGAGATTTTTGGGGATTTTTTCATGAATTATGAAATATAATATGATATACTTTGATGATCTCATCATATGTAGTGGGCATGGGCGGGTGTAATGATGAATCATAATCCCAATAAACAATAATATGAATACTTCACAATGTTTTTACCCTTAGGTTTTATTCATTACACTCACAAGATATTGAATGGAGACAAAAAAATAATTTATAAATCCTCATTTACACATAGAATTTGGCATTATAAATTAATGAACATAAACTGACATCTACATATTCTTATTTCTGAAAAAATATTCATAAACAAACCTAAAAAACTATGTCTATAGGATTTAACCATGATGTATCCTTTTAAGAATACATTAAATAAGGGTCATTATGGAATGCTTTAGAGAAATTTTTCCAAAAGAAGTTTTTCCATTTTTCTTTTTGTGCGGTTTCTCTAAAATATGATTCATATTCTCACTCAATGAGGGGTTTATGGTGTATTTTATTATTCCATCACTAGATTTTTCCAAGAAATTTATTTTCGTATTTCATCATAAGAAATGTGGTACCCAATTGGATGCAATTCTCTTGCACTAATATAAAAATAAATCCCCCTAAATAGGAATGTTTTTTTATTTATTGGTATATTTTAGTAAATGTTTTCCAAAAATAGATGGTCATATATAATACACATGTCTACTTACTTTATCATGGGTGGGTATAAGACCTTTTCCATTAAGCAACAATGCATACATGAAGAGTTGAATTATTTATTCAATGGTGATCCTTATTCTTCCATGGAAGTATTGTGCAGGAATCGTCCAAACTAGTTATCCATTCATAAACTCAACATTCTAAGGAAGCATTTATGTATAAAGGGATCACATTATTCCTCTATGAGATCCTTTTTCTACCATAGTATTATATTTTTCTGAATGAACCACACTAGTACTCTATAAATGTAATTGATCTAAAATGGATGTATGTGAATGAAATGTTCTTATAAAACCATGAAAGAGTATAACACTTTATGATGAAATTTACCTTTACATGTTTTCCTTTGATATTAAATTTTCATAATTCAAATTTATGGTTGATATATTCTTGGTTTTAAAGAATTACCCCTCAGGGAACCATGTTTTTTCAATATGAATAATCGTTAATTATGAGGGAATAAAGTTACCAATGTTAATGACTCCTGGTTTAAACATATCCCACATTTTAAATAGCATGATCATTCCCATTTAAAAAGATCATTAGGTACTTTATTCACTTTCACCAGTATAAATATGAACCTCACTTATGAATGATGTGTTGTGAAATTTTTTTTGTGAACTACTACTCATGAATGAATACATTTGAATGAAAACTAGAATACCATTACTGATTTTTGACTTCTGATAAACCACCCAAAACATGAAATATTTAAGTAGCCTGTATACTTCATGTGATGAATTAAAAGCCTGATATTTTTTATATATGTTCCCCATTCACATGAACTAATTTTGATCACAGAAATTCTAAATGTTCACATAATTACTACATGATCAAGTATGAAAAACATGATCACATCATTCTTATATGAAAAATTGGACATTATATATATATATTTTATTATTTAACCATGATTTCTTTTCTCTATCATTAATATTGATCAAGAATATTTTTAGCATTCCAAAAATCATTACCACATGGATAAATAAAATTATTGAGAGTTTCTAGGCTTGGCTTAGACAACATATCTAATTAGAGCATCAATTTATTTTTTTAAATCATAGTATATGGACTGTAAGACTACTTATAATCATATTGGTTGATCATATATAGGTTCGGAATATTTATTGAAACACTCATCCATAATCCATGACCAAGTTATATGTAGATTATTTTTAGAACTCACCTTCATGAATTGGATTGGGATAATATTTTTTCAATTAGGTGTTTCATCAGAGAGGACAACTCCCTATCAGGATATGTTATATGATATACCCTCTAGACAACAAAGGATATATAGGGAATATATATACAGTAATAAGTAAATAATTAATAAATAAACAATGAAATAAATTCTAGTATGAGCCTCAATGTTGGATCATCACTTCATAGGGAATTTTGGAATGGACTAGGGTAGGAGAATTTTGGTGTCAGAGTGCTTCATAGAATTTGAACATGAGCTAAATGTAGTGGGGATTTATGAGGGGATATTGGTCTAAGAAAACAACTATCATCGCAATAACTAAATCATTAGAAACATGTTTAAAAGGTGGATATTGGATTTAAATATCATCTATATGGTGTATGGAGAGGCCTTATAAAACCTATAGTACATACAATTGATTAACATAACTTCAGTCTTAGGGGGAATGCTTGATGATTTCATTCCAGAAACCCCAGAATTGGGTAATTCATGGAGGAATCCCCTAATAAAAAGGGATATACATCCTATGAAATGTAAATATATAATATTAGATTCCCCCTTGAATTAACATCCTATTCTATATATGGGCTGAGATTTTATTATGCTCAATGAGAAAGAGTCACCGACATGGAGTCCCTAAACCATCCTAACCCACAAGATCAACTATATTCGTGGGGAATACTAGCTAAAATAGGTATGAGGTCACTAAAATGATTGGGGTTTGAAGGTAACTCAAAATATTTATGTGTTTGTCTACCTAGTATCCTTCAAAGTGATTTCTCATAGTGGAGACCTCCTCCCAAAGAGACAATCATACAATATAGTGGATACCTCCTCCCAAAGAGACAATCATACTATAGATTTAGGGAACATACATTAAATATATAATTATAGCTATAAATATAATGATGAATTATTAATGTACATACAAATTACATATATTCTGTGGAATACTTAAAACATTAAACAACCAGATGCCCTAACATTGTATTGGTTTAGTGCCTTTGGAAACACTGAATTGTAAAAAAATTTACATAATCAAGCTTCATTATCTCCCTCAAAGTTCTTCCAGACTATAAACCTTCATGGGTATATAAAAAATAGTACACATCTTCATGACCTATGGAAGGAAAGGTGGAAGGGGTGAGATCAGATTTTCAGTAAGGGTAAAATAGGGAGACATGTAAGCATAATAATGATCATAGGGGTTTGATAACATGATCATGAAAATTAAATATCACACCCTATATATCATAGATCATATACTTTAATCATGTACTAATGACTGGTAGTTCATAATACATCAGTAATGAGGAAATAAATAACATAATACATGAAAGAATATCATACAAATATGCTAGTAAATTCTATCACACATAAACATGTGACTTCATTCCATAGAAGTAAATACGCATAGCTAGAACTCATAAGGGAACGTTAGGGGAACTACAACTACTAAGTGGGACACACCACCATAACTTGTCTTAATTCATTCCTTTTAAGGGATTAGGTTACACCATTATACCATAATGAACTGGGTTTACCCATGTTCCATCTTAATGCTAACTACACCCACTGAGCAGAACACTCCAACATCCCCAGCCATAATCCTTTCCTTATAAGGGCTAAAGTTTCCCCATATTCCCATAGTTGATCTAGCTCATTGACTTGATTCCCATCATTACATCCCTAGAAATTAATCTTTAACCAATGCATTTGATGGGGATATATCTCCAAACCATCTCAAAATAAAATAATTCATGCATGTTCCACAGTATAATGAAATATTTGTTATATCGTGAACCATAAATATAAATGGTTTTCTTAAACATCTTATAATATTTTGAATAAATAAAATGAAATGTGTTTCAAAAAATAAGATTATATCTTAACCAATGAAAAAAATAAAATTTTCACAATCATTTATTAAATTACTAACCCATGAAAAAATGGGTTTCACATGCATAAAAATCACGGAAGAGGAAACTAGTATCATATGATCCATTCCATAAAATCTAAATCCATTCATTAATGAATATGAATTGATCCCTTGGATCATTTAATATAAGGGAATGATTAACATAAAAAAATGTCATATTAGATGGATTTGTTTTTGAAATATCTTTTAAAAAAATTTCATTAGGAGGATATAATTAAATATTTGAAAAATTATCCTTAAAATGTAAAACCTTTTTAAATCCATTTTCATATAAAATACCATGGAAAAATATAATGAATTATTTATAAAATTTTGAAATCCATTTAAATTTAAAAATTATAAAATAAGTTTCAAGACATTTTCAATCCCATTTTCATTGAAAACACATTAAAAACTTATAAAAAATGTTGAAAACATTTTGAAAATAATTTCATTGAAAATATTTAACAAAATTTGTATAAATTTTAAAAAATATTTATTTTTAAATAATTTAAAAACATATAAACAAACAATGGAAAAAATTTAAAAAACGTTTTAAAAAACAAGGATTCAGAAGAACATTTTCTTCCGACCAAAGAGTTAATGTCCAAATTTTATTAAAACAATTTCATAAATATATTATGTACCATAAAAAGGAAAAATGGTACATGGATAACCAGAGTGTAATAAAATTCAAGAGTTTTCTTAAAATTTGGATCAAAATATTTCATCATTGGAATCATAATCATAAAGAAATTTCTAAAATCAACAATATTTTTCAAATTAAATCGTACCACAAGGTAAATTTAAACCATATTCCCACTCTAAGAAACTGAAATTAAATTATGTTTAAAAAGTTAGGAAAATAAGGAAATTCTAGAAATATCATTTAAATTTCAGTATATAAACCTCATATGAAAAGTATAGGTGCATAACATGGCACATGTCTTAAAGAAAAAAATTGGAGAAAAAAATACATCATTGATTTCATATATTTTTAATCATAAAAACCAAGATAAAATATCATGAAATGTGTATTTAAATTCATATAAATATATGTACATGAATAAAATAATTCATACATGGGTAGTAACACACCACATAAAAGTAATTGGTTGTGAATAAATCAAGTTCCTTGTAAAAAAAATAGAGTGATATGAAATTCTATTACCTTTTGTATTTAATCTCTTAGAACTCAGAAAAAAAATTTATTATAAATTAAATTTAATTATAAATATTTTATAGAACCATATTATTATATATAATTCTATATAATGTTTGAATATTACGTTATATTAACCGGTTTTCAACTGTCCTATGTCAATGTTTCTCTTCGGGTAATATTCGCTTTGTTTTTATCTTCTGTAATAAATATCATGACATAAATAATGTAGTCCATGATATAAATATCATTCATACTAATTATATTAGTTTTAAAATAATCTATACAATACAAAAGTGTGAAATAAAATACATCGTTCTTGGAGACGGTAGGTCGTAAGTGTGCATGAACAGCACTGCCATTTTACTTTTTTATAAGAATAAAGTTAGTAAATTACATAAATGTGAAGGTATATATGTATATAGTATCATTAAATTATTATTTTTATTATAAATATATCAAAGAGTTTTACTAAACATATCCTTAATATATTCTATGTTGTGTGTGAATTACTCCCATCGATTCGAGTGTGGGGTAGTCCACCCATCCTCAAACAAAATTATCATATTTACAAAATATGGAATGAATGAGGTTATGATCCAACTAAAAATTTATGAATATTAAAGAAATTAAAAATATCATATATTTCATATATATAAATATATTTTGAATCATAATTTCCACCATGATAAGCAATAAAAGAAAAATTAACAATCGTCATTTTGTGATGTGGTAGTTCACCACACGCGTAAACAATATGTTCTTTACCCATTAGATGGAAGTGTGTTTAACTGTAGGTAAAAATATTAGATTAATAAATCCCAGAATATTTAGGATACTAGTGTTTTTATAAATTCATTGAATAATAATATTCTATGGTATAATGAATGAAAATAAAAGAAATGAATTTGAGGGAGGGTGTTACATCTTATTCAAGTAATGCATTTTTGATTACACCAAAGGGATTCAATTGAAGTATTTTAGCCAAAAGGAGGGTTCAATAATTAAGTTAGGGTTGTTTTTAATTTTATTGGAAGATATTTCTTTAATCATATGAGGTTTTTTAGGTGTGAGGAAGCGGGAAAATTGTTGGCCTTTTATAATTATGGGAAAGGATAGAGATGGCATTTTTGAAAACAAATTAGTTTACCAATGTTTTCCCTAAAAAAGTTATCCAAAACCAAAATAAATATATAATATAAGGTTTATAGAATAATAATGGCCACCAAACGGGTTTTTGAAAGTGGTAATATCTTTTGTGACCTTATGTTTATGGTATATTTCCTTGAGAAGCATAAATTTTCCCTAAAGTTTTGTAAATAATTTTAATTACATTCCCATATACTTCTAGAAACAAATTTGGACATATTAGACATTATCAATTATAATAATTCCAAATATGAAATAATTTTTTTCAACATCCAATAACATAATTCATATTAATTAATTTAAATTTAATCTCGAAGACGGGATGACAATGTGTGTTTTCAAAGTAAAAAATGATCAAATATGTTCTATGTTTTTATAATAAATTTCTATGTGAAATTATTTCAAATGACCTCAATTTGAATATTTGATAAAAATTTAATATAATTAAGCTTTAAATTAAATTTAAAATTAAATTTAACAATATAAATAAATTATATTAAAATGACATTTTTTATTAAAATTTGATATTATTAATAATTCATTGAAAATAAAAACCTTATAGAAAAATGACACAAATACATCGTAACATATTTTTTATATTTAATGTTATAATATAATGTTTTATTTGACATGATAAGTATATAAAGGCTCTAAATATTGGATTTAAAATGGGTTCTGCATTAAAAGAAGGTAAAAGTGCTTTAATAAAATTATAGTTTTTTATATAAGAAAGTGTGGGTGTTCTTATCTTATGCTTATAAAATCTATTTGATGAATATAAAAAATATTTTATTACATATATTATATATATATTAAATTACTATTAACCACTAATTATTATTAATTTTAATTGTTATGTTAAAATATATTTGTGAATATAAAAATAATTTTCTATAAAAACATTACTATTGTATTCAATTGGTTCATATATTCTTTTATAAATTATTTGAAACTAACGAGTTAAACAATTTATTATCATAATTTAGTTATTTCTATTGAGAAATATCAAATTAACGTCTAGGTTATATATTATTACATTAAATAATAATTTTTTATAATAATATATTTTAGTTTGGTAACACTCGGTCTTGTTTGTTAGGAAATCCATCGAGAAAAGTCAATCATTAGTGAAATTTATGTTGACCTCAGTGTTATATATAAATAATGTTAAACATTATGTTGCATGTAGTGCATGATGAAATTGTTTTGATTGTATTTCAGGCCAAGAAAATTTATTAAATATAAAATAGTCTATTTTCATTATTGTGTGAAATGCATAATCTCAAAAAGATTAAATTAATATGATAAAAATAATTCTTAAAATATCAATATGATACATTATAACCATTTCAAATAAATGTCACCCTTGAAATTCTACTGGGTTATCAATGACTTAGTACTTTCATGTTCCTTTAAAAGAAACCAAAATTCTAAAAATGAACATGAAATATTAAATAAAAAGTATGTGGGAACCATATCAGTTATCGAGAGTAACACATGGTGGGATTCCACATAGGAGAACATATGTGAAAATTGAAAACATATGCATTGAATATAACTATAAATATCATTTTCTAGAGTAGAGTGATAGGGAAAATGGTCTGGAAAATGTTAATAAATACAATTACATAAATCAATTATAATCTAAGGGACCATATCATTCATTAGAAATGAAGGTACTAGGATAACCTTTTTGGTTTCATGATCCTTTCACTTAGGTTAAAAAATTTCATGAGATGTTATACTTACACGATTTCATTCCATTTCATAAGTAAAATCCCACACTTTTTCCATGTCTTGACCAATTTCTACTATAACTCTATATCCAAAAAGGAAGGTAAATATTTCATTCCATAAGAACTAAAATATCCTGATATATATGATAAGTCATCCCATAAATCTTCTCTGTTGATTAACAAAACAATTGTTAAATAATGTTATCCATTATGTATAAATACGCATGTAGTAAAATAATACATTAATTTCAGAAACATTATCAAATTTTTAACTAAAACATACCATAATTGTTTAACCATTAAAACCTTTTAAAAGATGAAAATATACATTTTTATAAATAAGGTATTCAAAATAGCTTAACATTGATCTGAAATATATTGGAATGTATGTTTTGGTTGTCAAATTCAAACCCTGTGAATACATTCTATGTAAGTACTCTTGAAAAATGATAATAACATAAATTAGCATAAATCATTTTTAGAAACAAACATGAATAATTATTCCAAATGTTAATAGATATATTCCTTAAATAGAAGATGTTTTAAACATCATCCAATATGATATAAACAACATTTTCAATAAATCAATAATATGATCTATGTTAATCGTTGATATACTATTTAATTTTTCCAAATCAATCATCTCTTTATACATAATAAACACAATTTTATCAACATATTCAAGAAATTTAGGGTTACCATTCATTATTTAAAAATATTACATTTCCATTAAATTTAATTGTTACTCAATTAAAACCATTAAGAATATTCTTGTAAATCCGTACCAAAAAACATCAATAGAACAATTATTATATAATACACCATTCATAATTATGGAATCTAGATACATAAATAATTCAATACATAAACTATAATTCTCATCATGAAATATTTCCTTCTTTGTTTTAGAATTAAATTCTTAGTTGAGTTAATTGAGTTGTATAATGCTTATGTTCTCCATAGAAACGACAGTGAACACCATGAAAATTCAAAACATTATAACACTTTTTCGAACACATATAACATCTGATTCTCCATATCGGGTATTCTGCATGGGTATTATTCACTTATTATTGATATGAAGAAAGTGGAACATTAATTACTATATATTCTTTATCATTTTAACATTTATAAAATTCCATCACGCTCTTATTCGATGTGTTAGGAAAATCACCAAAGATAACATTCAATGTTAACATTGTTACTTCTGGTTCTATCCATTGATTAAAACCAGAAAGAATAGTTTGAGGAAAACTTATCATAGTGTAAATCCACAACACCACATAATCATGAAAATGAATTAATTATATGATTTCTAAATCATGAAGCCTAATTATTTAATCTGGTAAACCTTATGATTAAATTATGATATTTATTGTCATATTCTATTCAAATATTTTATTATGATTCCTGAATAGTTTGTGAATTTCCAAAGCAATTCCCCCAGGAGTGTTAATCCAGGTGTGGAGAAATGCCCATGGTCGTGTACCAGATTACCCCAAGTGTGGCTCGTGACATCTTGTTAAAGTTTTTACCCCTAGATACATCTACTCTAGATCCACATCCACTTTTATAATCTATTTTGCGATTTATTTCTGGGAAACAACCCCAACTACCCATTACCAAATTCCAAGATAGTTTCCAAAATGTTTACTCATACTTATACAAATACTTAGAGAAATCCCTAGATATATTTTTAGAAATATTCCCACATATCTAAATACATTTTTATCAACCTTCTTCCAACAGTTTACTAAACCATCACTTGATACTAACTATAATGAACTATTATTAACGCACATAGACATTACATAACGTTTTCAGAATACTTGAAACATAATACAATCATACGCCCAAAGAGAATACTAGTTTAGTGCCTTTGGAAACATGGAAACATAAAAAATGGTACATAAGCATGCTACATTGTCTCCCACTAGTTTCTTCTTGACTAGTAACCTTCCTAGTTAGATAAAAAATAGTTTATATCTTCATAAACTAGGGTAGGAAACATAAAATAGGGTGATATTAGATACACAGTAAGGCTAAAAAATGGATACCTGTAATCATAATGAAGAGCATAGGGGTAAGAGAACATGATAATAAAAATAGAAGATCATACCCTACATATTAATATCACATACATGAATCATTGAATACATCCAAGATATTTTAAATACATGAGTATGAAAAAATTAAATAACAAAATTAGTGAATGAATATCACTGTAATAAGACATTAAATTTTCAGATACATAAAAATGTTATATCATTCCTTATAAGTAAATATGCATAGCTAGAACTTATCCCATCACTTCTTGCAAACTTCACCTTTTGGAAGGGACACACAACCAACCTTGGTCGTATATATTTCATTTTAAGTGATCGGGTTTCCCCATATACCTATAATGGATACCATTTCTTTATCTTCTATCTTTATGGGGACTACACCTACTGGGTAGAATACACCAACATCCTTAGTCGTAGTCCATTATTTTTAAGGGATCGGGTTTCCCCACATTCCCTTAGTGGATCAAACTCGTCAAATAGATGCTAATAATTATCTCATGAGATATAAATATTTAATTGAAGAATTAGAGGTTGATAAAGGACCCAAAAATATCATAACAAAATCATACATACATGTTCCACATGATAATTAACATGTCGTCATATCACGAACCATAAAAATATATGGGTTTTATGAACATTCTATCATAATCCCACGAAATGAAATGGGTGTCATAACATGTAATTATATATTAAAATGTGTTAAAATAAAGGTTTCATAATCCTTTAATTAATTCCTAAACCATTAAAATATGTAGGTCTCATAAGAATAAAACCTATGGAAAAGGAAATGAGTGTTATAAAAATCATTCCATCAAAGAAAAAACAATTCATTAAATAATATTAATGGAACCACTAGATTATTTCTTAGGAAGGAATGATCAACATCAACAGAATTCATATTATATAAAAAATTATTTTGAAAAATATTTTAAAAATAATTCATTTGGATAATATGTTTTATTCATCTAAATATTATATTTAAAACATAAACCAATTTAACACTATTTTAATACAAAATACATTGAAAACATAGAAGGAAATAATAAAATCATTTTGTGAACCATTTTCTTTGAACCCTTATAATATAAGCTGAAAAACATTTTAAAAATATTTTTATTTGAAAACAATTTGAAAACATAAAAAATATTGAAAATGTTTTTGAATCCATTTCATTAAAAAAAAATTCAAATTTATAAATAATTCATGATAAAATTTTGAAAACATTTTTAGAAAAAATGTCTTTGGTGGAACATAGTAAAAAAATTGATGATGTAAAATCAGAATTTCTTAAAAACACCTTATTAACTAAATTATATAATAAAAAGTGGAAAATGTGCACCAATAAATGAAGATATCATTAGTAACTAGAGGATAATAAAATTTATTATATTTCTTAATATAAAAGTCATAATATTTCATAAATGGAATCATAATCATGAAAAATCTAAAGAATAATGGTATTGTGTCAATAAACTCTTTCCACTTGGAAACATTAAAACATACTCACCATTTAATAAAATGAAATTAAATGAAGTTTATTAAATCAATGAAATAATAATATACATTTTATAACATTTCAATATATGTATATAAACCTCATGAAAAAATATAGTTCCATAATAAGGCATGTGTCTAAAAAAGTTAACTGGAGAGAAAAATATATTACATATTTAGAAACATTCGAAACGTAATTAACATGAATGAAATAACATAAAATGTATATTTAAATATCCATATATATACATGTATAAGAATAATATAATTCATACATGGGTAGGGACACACTATATAAAAGGAATGTGTGGTGACTAAGGCTTGAATCTCATAGAAATAAAAGGTGAGATAAAATTCCCATACGTTTTGTCTTGAATATCTTCGTATATAATCAATATTAATGGATAAAAAATGTATGTTTATTATACATATTTTACAGAATCATATTATTATATTTAATACCATATATGTTTTTATTTGGACTTTATATTACCCTTTTTTTAATAAACCTATGTTAAGGTTTTTCTTCAGGTTATTTTTTCTTTGTTTTTATATTATCACTCAATTTATTATATCATTGATCCTTATATTTATTTAAAAAATTAGATAATTAAAAATTGATATTAATATTCTTAGTATTTATTATATGTGAATAATAATAATATATTAAATATATTATTATGAAATTGAATACACCATTCATTAAGATGGTATGTCGAAAGTATGCATGAACGATGCTTCCATTATATGGATGTACTAAAAGAAAAAACATTAAATAACATATATTTAAATGTATATTCGTATATAATATCATTATATTATCATTATTGTTTAATATTTATCATATATTTTAACTAATAATACCCTTATTACATTTCATGTAGTTTGTGAATGAATCACATATCTTTGAGTGGGCTGTAGTCCACACATCCTCAAACTAAATTATCATATTTACACTATATAGAATGAATAATGTTATATCATAAAGATAAAATAAATTATATAAATTCAATATAAATATCCCGTATATCATATATAAATATATTTTCTATCATAATTTACACCATGATAGGCGGTAAAGGAAAAATGAACAATCATAATTACGCAAGGAAGTAGTTCATTATAGACATATTCATTATATTTGTTTCCATTAGATGGATGTGTGTGTATGTGTAGGTAGCAAATTTGGAATAAAAATCCTATTATATTTATCATACTGGGTTTTTATACATGAATGGAATAAAAATATTTTATGGAGTGGATAATGAATATAAAAAAAGGATCTTGAGGAATTTTGTTAGCTATAAATATTGTAACTCATTTTGGTTTGCACCGAAAGGATTACTTGGAAGCAATTATTCATAAAACATAAGATTAAATGATTCATTTATATTTTTTGGTAATATTATTGGGAATATTATGTCTTCACCTAATTGGGTTTAGAGGTGTGAGTAAGTGGGAGAGGTTATTTCCTTTATAAGTAAGGGAAAGGACACAATCAACATTTTTGAAAACTAGTTTGTCGTAACCTCATTTCTACAAAAATATTTTACCCAAAACATATCAAACTCAATTATTTTTGTTTAATAGCTGAATAATTTCCATAAAATTTTTATTTTACAAGTGGAAAAGTCATTTGGGACCTTAAGTATAATGTTTATTCCCTTGGTTAAGCTATATTTTTTCTTAATCACTGTAAATAATTTTAAATACATTCAGTAATATTTCAGGTAAAAAATATTTTCAAATTATTATACACTATAAATTATTCATTTTAGAAATATGGAATACATTTTTCTACATTCCAATGACAAAATTGGAAAAAAATAATTTAAATTTAATCCAGTTGACGAGATGATAATGTGGGTTTTTAAATTAGAAACCTTCAAAATTTTGCTATATTTTTATATTCAATTTCAATGTAAAATTTATTAAAATTAAATAAATATAATATATGAAAAAAATATTAATATAATAGTTCTTAAAAACCAAATTAAAATAAAAAATTATCCATAAAAATATATTATATTCAAAACTATTCTTGAATAAAAATTTTTAAAATTTAACTATTCATAAAAAAGGAAAACATTAATAAAAATTACAAAAATAAATCATGACATAATAATTATATTAATTTTTTGAATAAAAATATTATTTTGACATATTATGCATACAAAAGTTGTAAAATTTTTATTTAATATGGGTTCTTTAGAAAATGGTTGTAAAAGTGCATTAACAAAATTATATGTTTTTATATGTGAAATTTAGTTTCTTATAATGTTGTGTTTATAAAATATATTGGATTAATACTAGATATAATATATATATATATATATATATTAAATTAATATAACTCAATAATTTAAATTAAGTTAATATATTAGGAAAAAAATATTTGTGCGTATAAAAAGTATTTTCTATAAAAACATTACGTTTATATTCAATTGGTTCTTATATTCTTTTCTAAAAAATTTCAAACTCTTGAAATAAACCATGTATTATTAAAAGTTAGTTATTATTATTAATGGAAATAAAATTAGAGACTAGTTTAAATATTATTAAATTTAATAATAATATTTTTAAAAATATATTATATTTTGGTAAACTCGGTCTTAGGGGTTACACAAGCCATCGAGGGAAGTCAATATTTAGAATAATATATTGAAACATGGGTTTTCCATGTAGTGAATGCTAAATATTATGTTGTGTGTAGTGATATATAAATTGGTTTTGTGTATTATTTCTTCCAGATATAGTGATTTGATATTAAATAATACATTTTCTGTGTTGTGAGAGATGAAAATATCAAAAAAATCAAATTAATTAAAAAAATAATTCCCAAAATCTTAGCATGTTATAATAAATTTGTATAAGGATCAACTTTGTTTCTCCAATCATGGAAACATTATAACTTTATATTAGGAATACCCATAATGGGAAAGCCCAATTTAAACATGATAATTTCATCAGTGTGTTGTGGGTTTGGATCACAACCTATATGGGGTTCTATGAATTCTCAAATGACCACTTAATCCCAAGGGACCATTTTTAAACCTACCACTAATTAATTTTAATTTATGGGATATTCTCTTTATTTTATTTACTGTTATGTTACATTTTAGGTGATCAATTTTTTTTCATATTGACATGGTATGGTTCCCCAACTACAACCATCATTATTAACAATACCATAATCCTCAAAAAAATTATATATGTAATATATTTTAGAGATTCTGTACTAGAGGATAAAATTAAT
Organism: Viscum album; assembly: GCA_963277665.1. Taxonomy (NCBI): domain Eukaryota; kingdom Viridiplantae; phylum Streptophyta; class Magnoliopsida; order Santalales; family Viscaceae; genus Viscum; species Viscum album. The sequence goes on along the minus strand of OY728152.1, from coordinate 1,449,388,252 downwards.
TGGGATATAATCTATGATGGATATGTATCTTTTAGATTTGGGTAAAAATATATATGTGTATTGAAGAAGTAAATTCTCTCTACCTAGGGCATTTGAGTTGAGATAAACCCACTAATTTTATGATAGTTTTGAATAATGTAATTATGTAAGAGATATGTATCAAATTTAATCTACCATAAATAAAAAATATTATCCATATCATAATAAAAAATATTAATTTCTAGATATATTTATATCAAAATGGAAAATTAGATGATTTTTTTTTCTATGTTCGATGGTCGAACATACACTAGGGGTGAAGATGAGTAAAAAAAAAGTGGAGGAACGAGAATTGGGTAAGATAATTGATTCAAGAAATAATTCATCATATCAAATGATAAAGAAATGGATAATGTGTTTAGATACTCCACACATGATGAGAGTTATGTCTACCTTACTTCTGGACACTACCTATTTTATGTATCTAGAGGTTCGGAGGGAGTTGGTCTCATGTAATGGAACCTCATCATCTAAGGAAATCTAGAATTCACTCCTACCATTGAAGATTACACTGATTATAATTTTCTATGTGAATAAACCAATAAAAATTTCCTAATAGGATCTTATGAATGAAGTTAAATATTACATCTGAGACCTATAAGTAGCAACCCTCACACATAAAGTTTCATACATTCACTTAGGAAAAATATCTATGATTTTAAAGATTGATCCACGTAGTGGAGAGGATCATAGTGATCAAATATAATTTATTTAAGCGGTAATATATGATCACATTTATAACAATAATACAATTTTTTCTACTATTATTAACTCATTGAAATTTATAAGAGCCAAAGGAGGATCAATAACCCACTATATCTCGAGAGTATACAACTGAAGGAATAATGGTTTCCCTAAGTGATCTAATGGATTCCAGGGTTGAGAAGAATGTATATTAGAACTAATATAATATTATAGAAGTGCGCATTCCATGTTTCATGGAATTATTTCCATTGTTATCAATAACAATATTTCCTCACAAATATTCATGATCCAAGGGAATCAGTAGGTAACGATGGGAGATATCACTAAAAGTCCATATCAACCCAATATCTAAAGGTAAAACTAAAATTAACATTATATGATTTTAAGATTCTCATATAATTTTATTTTAATTATTTTCAATTTTAAGCATTTTATGGAGTTTATATAGAATGGATGCACTATCTTTGGAGAATAACAAAGCCCCTCCACTCTCTGAAGGGGCTTCAATTGGAATAGCGATTGGTGAATCCCATGAGAGATCCCAATCACCACATATTCCAGATGTGTTGGAACACATCCTAGTATTTTGTAGGCTATTAGATTACCTTATGGAGGTTTTAGACCATGATAAATATTTCTTCATTTTATATCACTATGATTAGGGAATACCTACAGGAATGTATGTTATCCTCATGTTTAAAACTTCTTTCATGGTTGTGCTTACCATTATTGTATCATAGTTGAATTGTTATTTTGTAAATATATATTAATTAGTGGGTTATTTATTACCTCTGTTAATGAAAAAAAAATTAATGGTGTAATTAATTTTCATGTGGGAGAAACATTATGAAGTCATATGTGTGAGTTTCTACATGAAGACCCAATTGTTTCACCCTTAGAGGGTGAGGAAATAGTTGAAGAGTTTGAAAACCAAGATAATGAGGGTGAGTATACACACCTATTTTTTAATTGTATATTCTAATATTTGGTGGAAATTATATAATAAGTGATAATTTTAAAAAACCAATCATAATTTGTAGAAACACAAGATATTATCACTATGGTGTCTTGATCCGTAACAGTTGTGGGAACATGTAAAAATATTGTGTCAACTCGCCCTAGAGGAAATGAGACCAGACTCTCCTTTAGTGATTCGGTATAGGGTTATAATAATATATCTATGATTCATTCTTATTTAAACTCATAGTATTCCTTAAAACAACAATAAATTTAATAGTGGATTTGGAGTAAAATTTTCATACCGGTCTTCATGAATCCTCTGGTTGATCTTAGTGGTTTTCTATATCACCTCCCCAAAAAGTTCTTTACTCTTGGACTTAATGGTTATGATTAACATTTTATCCATGATAGAATTAATGAAGTAAATTATTCAAAGAAGATAACGAGAACACTATATTGAAATCTTTTACCCATTAAATCATCAACCCAATCACATTATCTTCTAGTCACAACAATTCATAATGCATATAAACATATAGGGGTGGATGTTTGGTTGGATAATAACATCACATAACAGAGGGAAATTGTGGATCAAATTAACCTATAACATTATGGAAATTATCAAGAGGTTAGATTAATAAATAAAGAAACAAAGGATCATTAATGACTAGTTGAGGAGAGAAAAATAAATGGATTCATGCTAATGAACCGGTAATGGCGTTATGTCCCAATAAAGAGGTCAAATCCATAATACTAGAAAAATAACAACAAGTGGTTATTCACTTAGAGTAGGAGATGATTCACCTTAAATAATCAACTATGTGTGCTCTATAATAGTATCAACATCTAAAATTATATTAATATTAATAGGTGAGTCTCTAAAATTTTGATGATAATATCTTATTTTTATCAATAAATAATTAATTATTACCTTTAAAAAATATAAATTTACTAAAATTTTTCCCACCATGATTAAAAATTCATGATAACTAGTGAAAAACATGAAGAGTAATATAATTATAACTGAATCCATCAAAATATTTAATGGTTGGGGATATAGTCAATAATAATTTTCAAATTGTTGAATCAAGTAAGAAACATGATTAAAAAACTTATTATCTAAAAATATACACTTTTATTGATATAGGTGGGATGAATATGGGTGTTCATGTACCATCATTGTATGTATGATTAACTCTATGAGAAAAATAATTATAGGGATAGGTGTCCTCTATAGCATGTGTTCATGGATGCCTATAATCAGTTTGGATATAGTGGTATTGAACCATCACCATAAGACAAGTTTAGATCATGTGGGAAGAAAATATGGGTTCCCCTAGATGTGTTCTCCCAGATGAGTACAGGTAATCCTAATAAGAATTCATGTGTTCCCTAATCAGACACTTGAGTTAGTCTATTTAGATGTGAAATATGTATACTAAATAATATTAAAATCATGAAGTCAACACTATATAAAGGAGACTTCAATGATCAATATGGATATGAAATGACTCAAATTCATATCACACAAATCACATGAACCAATATGTGAGGAATAAAGGGATGGTCAAATTTTTTTCATATGTCTAGGGACCTTGAAAGAACAAATTTACTTTTTCTTTGGATATTTGGTTAAAAAAAGCATTACACATCCATTCTTTTTTAACTAAATTGTTCCTATGTATTTAGTGGGGGGCATAGTAAAAAGGAACATGGATGTTTCTCATGCTTCCCATTGTGAGTTATCATCCTAAAATGTTGTTCACTGTTTTTTTAAATATATAGTTTCCTAGGTTATGTTTGGTTAATGCCACTGAGTAGAGACTTTTTTTCTACCTAGGATTCCCTTTTTAGGATTTCTAACATGTGATTATTTTGTGTCTATCCCTAATAATTTTATGTTCTTGAATGTTGAAAAAATGTAGATGTAGTTTAAGGTCATTCAAATTTGACCAAATGTATAGGTAGTCTATTGATTAAAATGGGAAATTAAAACCCCTACAAGAATGGATATCCAAATGTTACTAATTAATATATAATCATGGATTGGTACATGCATTTTAGGTTAAATATTCATTGATGATCATGTTATATAGTTTAGGATCCCTGGATGAGGACCAATAAAATTTCAATAATGGGATATCATATTCTTCCATTGAAAATGAGTATAAGTAATGAATGTGTAACACTGATGATATTTAGATTCATTTGATTATCCAGGTTATGGAATCTGTAAATCATAACGCATGATATTTGAAACGGTTAATGATGAAATTAAACACGTATAATGAGGATTATCACATGACAATATTAGAATAATGGATTCCACTATGATTGTTATTGGGGTGTACAAATAATAAAAGAAACTAACCTTACTAAATATACAAGATTATTGGTTCTGAGTTCACTAATTATTAATTTCCATGAATTATTTTCAATGAATCAAAAACTTTTGTAATAATGTATATTTATGGAGTAAAAGACACACAAAAAGGGTTTAATCACCCCAAATTTTATACCGCTATATGGTGATAACATTATTTATGGGAAAGAATATAATTTTTAATTTTTTGAGTGCATATAGATGGTATAAGGTAAAAAATATACAGAAAATATTTTATAAAATATTTGTTCCATTGATTATGACATAAATTTTTTTATAGGTTCATATGGTGTTCGCAAACATCTATGTGCTTTGTTTTTATTACACAATAACATTTTTCTAAGACGTTAAAAAGGTTAAATTAGTGAGTGAAGTATAAATTTTTTTTAGGTATCACATAATGAGGTGTTCACCTAAAAAACCTCATGTATCAATTATTTTATACTTTAATTTCATCTCAGTTAGGCTAATAAGGAATGATTTTATGATCTGATAACATTTTTCAATATATGCGGTAGTATAACTAGTTGTATGGGATATGAAAATTTCATTATGAATGAATAAACTTGTATTATTATTGACATATACCAAGGGTGGCATACTGAGTATAATTTTATAATAATTTAACCAAATGATAAAAGAATTTAATATCATACAACATTTATGAAAGGGTTAGATAATTTATATAGATATGAAAAAGAGAAATTAACCTGAATGAAATACCCATCATTATATAAATAATCTTGAATAGTTGTGTTTCCTGTTTAAGGATGTGGTGTTCAAATTCATAATGACATGGTTATAAAGGCACACTTATTTGACAAAATAATGAGATAATATACCTATATGGGGAATGAAAAATCCCAACATAAATGAATATGAGTCCAATGATTGTATGTCCCATCTCCTATATTATATCATGTAGTTTTTTTCAAGGTTATCAGATTGATGATAGAGGAATGATGTGATAACTTGGAAGGGGAATGAGATGGCAGATGACCCAACACTTTTTGAATAAGAAATTGTCATTATATAAAACATGAATTTAGGTATTTGGATTTGGAACTGATATGGAGGGACAAGTATATTAATGATGATATCTGATGAAAATTATAATTACGGGTCCCATAATGATGTTTTTAGGAAACATGAGGTTATATGACCTTCTCCTCATGAAGAAAACATGCCAATTTTTGGAAGGGATGCTTATGAAGGTAGCAATGCCATTAGTAATTTGAGATGTAATTTTAGGATGAAATCACACATTAAAATTATACATTGATTTTTTTGGGGATTCAAAACACTCAATATGTGATGTGTGGTTTATGGGAAAGGGATATTTAGAATCTTGTGATACTTTCCATCATGGATATAATTCTGGTTAGTCCATAACAATCTTTTGTAAATGATATTAAATGGATAAATTTTTTGGAAGGGTGGAATATAAATTTTTATTAAATCACTATATATCAATAAAATTAATCAGGACATTTGTACTTATTAATGGGTCTCTTCATAGATCTCGATCATGTGATATAAGATAAAATTTATTTTTTAATTTAATTTGAACTAAAAAATGTTTTAAAAATATTACCAAATACAATTTCCAGGTTCATAATAAAAGTAGAAAACTATATACAAATAAGAATCCCAAACACTAGGAATTAATAATTTAGAACAATGGGAATTTTATTCTAACACAAGGGCATGTAAAGGAACTATACTATAAGAACCCTTAAATGTATTTTTATCCCATGAAGTGACATTGGGTTTAAATGGGAAAGATTATTCTTATAAGATTAGGTTTATATATGTTGGGCTATATTTTATATAGTTTAATGTTAATAATAATGTCCTTCTATATTTTTTATTTTATGTTAATATGAAAATGAAAATTATATTTGAGTTCTTTCATAGCTCTTGATCATGTGAAAAATGATATAACATTATATTTTTTCCAAATAGGGAGAGAAGAACTGATGTGAGTAAATAATTCTGTAGGGAATGGGTTGAGGTGAGTTTTGAATAAAATTTATTGTTGTAATATGAAAATAGGTATATGAATCACTTAATATCATGAAATAAAAAGAATAAATAAAAACATATATAATAGATAGTGATTTCTCTATATTTATTTGGATCATGTAAATGAGTGCAAGGGGTAATCTGTGGGTGACCATGTGAAACAAAGATGAAAAATCAAGATGAATAATGTAACACATCATCAACCAAAAAAAACTAGTATAGAAATGATATCAATATCTAGTATTTAAAATATATAACTTTGAATAACTATTTATCATGACATAATAAGAATCAAGACACACATGTTTCTTATAAAGTAGAGGATTTTTATTTGTAGTGAAAATAAACTAACATTTAAGAACTTGAACTATACACTTATAAATGGTTCTAGCTCTAATTTAAGGAAAAAAGGTCAACCCAACTCACTATACCAATTAGTTTTGGACATAATGTATGGTAGAACACATGACAGGATGTTTTATGTCATGTTACATGGACCCATATTTCTTATAGTTTTAAGGGTTTCTGATGGGGATAAAGTGAATTTAGTTTTGAATAATGCAGAATAAATTATATGTTATATAGTTTAACATCATTTTTATATGAAATAACTTGTCATAATTTAAATTTAAGTAGGTAGTGACTTTATCGTAATGTGAAGTTATGTGATATACTTATCTAGAAATGCTACATTAAAGGATAAGGTGATATTTTGTATCTAACATGATCATGGAGTAAACTCCATTGGAATATACCTTCTTTATAGTTTAAGGTCCATCCCATTTGGATCAAATAATTAGAGTATTATTCCTAGATAACATGGTATTTCTTAATAATATTTTCAATTATACTTTAGTGAATTGTAATAGAAATAACATCATATATATTTCTTACACAACTAAATTATGATGAATCTATATTATAAATTGTGTGTAACCTATTTTGATCAACTAAATTTAATTCATCCTCTATAAATTGAGACTAATAATCTTCATAGAAATGATTGAAAAAGAAAATGAGAAGGTATTTGGACAAAAATGTGTAATAATTCCTATATCCCATTCATAAGTGAATATGGGGTTTCTTACATGGTAGTGTGGGTTGTGTTGAAATAATCCCAAATTGTACTCGGAATATAATCACACATAGAATTATGGTTCTCATCCAATATATTATATGTTATATTAAATAAATACTTATTCAAATACAATGACTATACATTAATTACTTCATGGTAGCAGGATAAAAGGATAAAAAAAGTTGTATTATTTTTCTTCGATTTAGAAGAGAAAAACCTGGCATCGTATTACATAAATATTTTGTGAGGGATATTAAATTTCAGGATGATTCTATACTTATTTAAATTGATGATATCATTTTTTTCAAATTCATTAAGGGATATTGATTTTGGATTCCTAAAGAAGAGGTTTGTGGTAGTAGAAAACTACTTGAACTACATAGATGTAGTAGGGGGATAAAACTCCATGTAATTGATTACCCATATATAAAATGGACAAGAGAACATTGAGATATGAAAATTTTTAATGGGATGTTGAATGATGTTACCGTGTATCACAAAATTTGGTCACATCCTAGTTGAAATCAAATAGTATTCTATCATTGATTGTGAGACGTATTCAATCATCTCATTTGATATAAAATATGGTATTATAAAATATTTTCATTGAAGGATTTGGAATGTAATTTAAACATTATAATGATGATATCTCCTCATTAAATTAACATGAGGAGGAATCCCCCAAATCCATTCAAGATGATGACTTTCTTTAAATGTGGGTAATCATAGAGGGTAACTTTTTTTTCCAACCACCATATATTTTATTTTATTTCTCAAACCAATTAATGAATTTCACCTCATAGGATGTTTATTATTGGATTAGTCCATCCAATAATTGTATCTTTCAAGGAAGATCATTTTTATCCTTGATAAGCAGTTGTGTTTTTCTCATTGATCTTCTCCATATTATTATTGATGAATTTATAGACCACCCTACAATGGGTAATTTGAATAATTTCACTCTCCTAGAATGGAAAATATTGGTCAATTGATATATTATCTAATTCATTGTCATGATATTAATGTGAATACAATATATTAGATATTATTTTCTTAAAGGGGACTTCATCCATAAACCCTTATATACAATCAATAACGGGGATCAATTATTACTTATTAATTACAAATTCAATATTGATCTTCTTCATTGCTAACTATAAATAACATATGATGTTCAACTAGTCCCTTGATATATGTAGGTGAAATTATAATAGATTTATAATGGCATGGTATTTTTCATTTTGGTTAGTCATACCCTACCTCAGGTATATATATTATGGAATAACTACTTTGGATGGGGAGTAGAGAAAAATAATTAATGTAAATTGGTTAATATTTATATATTCCATTTGTGTTCTTCTTTGGTTACTATAATAATCATTGAATTTATATCCCATATCTTCGGAGTTTCATTAATGTATAAATCATATCCATTATGAATCCCAATTTTTATCGGTCACATTCTAGAGTAGGGTGTTCTCAGGGAAAATTTATTAATGTCTATAGTTTGACTACCTTTTGAGATGTGAATTAGATATCAAATATTAACTTAATGAACACCCACCATTCCATAAATCTATTTAACATTATTCAACTAAGAATGTAATTGAGTAAAAACATGTAAATTCCTAGTTTAAGAACAAAATACTATATATAATGATGTAGTTTCTTCACTGAAAACATCAATTACTATTAGTTACTTTCAATATTTGTGTATTAACTATTAATATACAACCTAGTTCATTTAGGATAATAAAATATTTTTTCATTTCTTATCTAATTTTTCCAATGAAGGAGTTGACTAGGTGATCACTCTAGGATTTCCACATAAATGGAAAGGGTATTAGCCTCCACTAGTAGAATAAAAAATATTGGTTGTAGAGGATACTACTCTAAATCATCAAATCCCTTTTGGAAATCATCATCCCACTAATAGGTTACTCCCTTATTCAAAATCATTATTATGTGAATTCATTTTAAGGAATGGCTATCTATGTGATTCAACTCTATAGTCTTATTATCTCTTTTATATTATGAAGGGGATTCACATCTAGTATCATAATAGCCTTCTTTATGATGACATTAATATAACAATATAATATTATGAAGATATGAAATTTTATTGATGTTACCTTAAATTAAAAATTAAATGGTATCAAATCTCTGTCGTGTTTCATTGATGTTTTTTAAACCATATATTGGTTTGTAAGAGGTTAATAATTTTATTATTATTTTAAAAATAGATCATTTAAATAACATTCATCAATATTCCCTAAATTGGATTTAAAGATATGGTGCATGTACTCTTCATATGTGGAATAATTATTATGTAAACCAAAATGGAATTAAATTATATAATTAGGCCCCATTGGTACCTTAAAAATAGAATAATCATCATCACCACGAGAATTTAAGTTATTGTAATATTCTAAATACCCATCCATAAAAATGATTTCTTGGAAACCCATCATCACATCAATTAGTAGATCTTAGATTAGTACATTGAAATTGTCTTTTTAAAAGTTCCATTTGAGTGTGTGATGTTATATGAAGTCTCATGTAATAAAAATATTTTTATTTATGGGGAAAATGTTTTTGAACCATATTAGGTATTAGACTTTTTTATAAATGCTCACTTCAATGAACATGACAACATCAGATTTTGACTTTTTTTCATGTGTCAGATGAATTTTTTTAGCCCCCTTCTTATAGAAATATCTGTCTTCTAGAAAATAAAAATAATTATTCTTCACAACTATATTCAATTTTTGTATCTCAGTAATATATCTTGGTTCAATTTTATAATGTAAAATGTCATTGTCTTTATATTTTGGAAAAAAGGAATAGTGGTCTATGGATCTTGTTTTATACCCATTTTCACCTTTTGGATATCATTTCTAATGGTCAATAAATCCTCTTGGAATGTCAGAGGTAAATCATAGATATTTTCTCCTAGTTAACCACTCTCACCATGGGGTAAATATTAATTGATATCATGATATTTATGAGGTCATATGGGGATATTTTTAATTTTAATATATAATTATAAGGCATATTTAGATCCTTAGTATGATGATATAGTGTAATAATTCTTAGGGGAATCAACATATTCCCTAATATCACATCACTTTTCAATATGGTATTGTTTACATAACACAACGAATATAATGAGGATGGGAGGAAATGTTCCCAAGCCCATTCTATTCCATATTATTTTGGTATTCATAGCCACTTAGAAAAAAATTTTGGTGATATTGAATGTGATAGGATATTTTTCATCCCTTAAAAATGGAAATATGATTTCCTGGTTGATTCATAAGGGCTGCATAATGGTATTTTCTTCCTCAACAATATTTCCTCCATGGTGAAATTCTCACTCCCATCATACGAAATGAACATGATTGGATTCCTTATCCTCAAAAATTTAAATCACAAGAATCAATGAATTCCAATATCAAAATTATTTTCTTCGATTATATTAGTAAAAAAGCAGTATTACATGATTTTACTTAATGAATAAATGGGGTTAGTTCATGAATATTGGGTTATCTACCACCAAAGTGTTTCCCTAACTCTTATATAATCATTTTTCTATATATTTAGACCCACTAAATTGAAATATACAATTATCACCATATTATACATTGATTTTACCATTATAAGAGTAAAAAATGAACAAATGGTATGATGAGAATATTGTTGCATTCATATGGAGCCATGATGTTCATAGTAAGATATTGAAATATTTTTACTCGTATATCACCATGAAATTTTAATTATAAATTCTCACTCTATGTTCGACCCCTATCAGTATTATGCTACATAGTTTCTACTCACACATTCCATATCAATTTTCTTTAGAAAAAATAAAGAATTTAAAACCGTATTGTATTGAAACAATAAAACGGTTCATATTGGTTTGAGGATGATCCTAGAAACCATAAATGTTAATTCCTAGTGGGTACAAATATTTTCCAACATTTGATATGTGTAAATGGTGTTGATGTGTCCTTATACCAAAGCTTCCTGATAAGCTTCTTTGAAGGAGACTAATGTGTGTCAATCAATGGAACCATTCTACATGAAATGTTTGTCTAATATAATTATTTTAAAATAAATCCATTTATTCCATAACGGGCCTTATTGAGATAATCATTGTGTTCGATAAAGAAGTATTGTGTATCATGATTTTTGAGTTTGGATAGGATAACAACCAAAAATTTTCACGATCTCATCCATCTAGACGAACAATCTACACTTCATGTGATGCAACTTTTCTGTAGACTAAAAATAGTATTTTAGTTTTATTATGATAAATAATAATTCTACTAATGTGAATCTCAAGAAATTCATATCATTTGTTGGTTTGGTCAATCTAAATATCCTACATTTTGATTTTGGATAAAATAATATAAATCTTCTAGTTGGTCCTCCAATATGATTGGATACGAATATATATTAGAAGATTTAATTATAGATTTGTGTTCTTATTGGGCTATTTGGAGTACCTAGATATGGGATTATGTAGAATTTGTGTCCATAACATACTAATTACATGAATGTTAGTGTCCATCATGACCTTTTCATTCATGAATTATTTTTCCCATGAGATAACATATTTTATTGTGGATGTGGATATCATGTTTATATGTCTCTTCTTAATTAATTAATGGGTCTTGTAAGTCTCTAACATTGATATAGGCAGATTTTGGATCTTTATATGATTTTTTGGTGCATTAGATCACCTCATTAAAATAATGGAGGTAGGATGTTAGAGAGTTTCTGGACAAGTGTATGTACTGTTAATAATTTACCCTCATGTAACTTCTTCTATAGATGATGATTGTCTCAACTCAAGGAATATTATAACGATGAAGATTTATTTTTTAAATTCATAGGTGTAGTTAGGGTTATGATTGTATTTTTTAGTTCTTCCATAATTATAATGTGTTCTAGACTGACCAATTTTCTTATTCTTCAGTCATTGAACTTCTATGAATGTTTTTTGGGATTATCTTATTGATGTCCTCGACCTAGATTCCAGTTAATTGGTGCCCCGATCCCATTGTGCCCCATGGACTCAAGCACATCTTCTCAAATTCTAGAGGCTACTGACTAACAATGAGGGAAGATGGTCTGTCCACAGCGAGATAATTTCATTATTACCAGAGTGTACCATTGTAGATAAATAAAAAGGTAAATAACAAAAGAAATATAAGTAATTAGATGGAATAATAAAAATAAAAATGGGTAAAAATAATTGTAATTAATACATAAACATACAACAAATGATGATTATATTTCATTTATATTGTATTCTTGAAAACATGTATAAAAAGTTTCAAGGATATATGGAAACCCAATGTTGAAAAATGAAATTCATAAACTACCCCAAGCATCTCATACATCATATCAGCCATCTCCCACCTGCTCCATTGTAGAACAACAAGATATCATGTTTTTAAAGCCTTACACTTCCCTATATCAACACCTACGTACATGTAATATACCCAGGGTATGAAAAAGTGCCCAGAGGGGGTTTAAGATAAATCTAAATTGGCCACCACCAATGGTGTCTAAAACATCTAGCCAATGTAACTAAAATATAACAGCGTGCATGCATGCATATTTAAAGAAAACATGTACAATGTGACTACATACCCATGTACTTGATGTATCCCTCGACTGGTGTCTGAACATATAACTAGTTAATTATTTTATTTTCAACAGTTTATAAATAATTCACAGGTTAGAAATATTAATTGTTCCATGATGTAATTAGGAAAACTATAATGATATTTAATAGTGATGTTCCAAGGTAATAACTATGTAAATATAGACATAAAGGGTTTCCAACTCTGTAATAATTATAGCCTCACAATCTAAAATACTATAATAAAAACATCATACTCTAATTCATTCCACAATAAGATTCCAACCGAGTCATAGGAGTTCATCCAAAGTAATATTGGGTTATGCAATGACTGGGCTTGATGGGATTTGACCATAGAACCTACTTGTCAATGATGTATCCAAGGAGTGTATCCAAGTCATCATTTTTTACTATATTAGGGATTCTAATGTTCATAAAAAACATCCATAGTTATAAAAAATTGGGTTCTAGGTTGGTGTTAACTGAAGAATGTTTTATCATTGAATTCAGAAGGGGGTCCTCGAGTGATCAAGGAAATCCTCCCGGAATCTAAGGTGAGATTGAGTTAAGAGACTCGTATTTGGATAATGAATTCATATATAATTCATAAGATTCATGATGTTACCTTTAATTAGTGTGACAAGTATAATTGAGAATAAAACTATTTAATCAATTCATAATTAATCAATAATCTAATTTGGTTCAAGCCTGGCCTTGCATTAGTGTGATAAAGCGAATTTACATGAAACAATTCAATTAATATATTTAATACCTTTTAATAAATCAAGGATCACTATTCTACCTTCCATTAACATTGTTAGGGGTTCTATGTACATGCAACTGATTATTCAATTAAATTTACAATGTTCAACTCATATACATAGTAAAATTTCTAATTTCCATTTTACATTTTGTTATAAATTGATGAACATACCTTATGTGAGTCAAGTGGTGAGCATACATGGTACATACCATTATGAAATTCAAAATTTTAATCAAACCATTTTATATTGAAAAGCTTACCATTATAATTTTCAACACAAGGCACACCCGAATGACAAATCAAACATGTCAAAACACTATAAAGAAAATTATGGAAGAACATCCAATACGGGATGGGTGATGTTTTGGGTTTAACCACTAAAAACTAATCATACATTTGGAAATATCGTATCCATATAGTTCTAATAATTATATGAATGGAATATAAATTCAATAAATGAAACACGATGAAATTGGTCGGCCCTATACATCAATTCCAAAATAAACAAACTTGGGGGATGAGTTACATCCCACCCACCTTAGGCATATAAAACTTTCCACCTCCAGTATTAGCCTCTACTTTATCATGGAATGTATTAGATCTAAGTAAAGGGTAGAAAAACTCACACATAAATTACTAATATAAGAGAAAGAAAGATGAAGAAGAACTCTAAAAGGACTCAGGGACTTATCATTGTGCATCCAACATCATGAACAAAAGATCGAACAAATCCTGGATAAAGGAGGTCTTCTGATCCCTAGGATAAGCCATAGAAAAGAACCAAAATGTGTAAAATTAAGGTTAATCTCCCTAGGGATCATATTGGGTATGATGTGGGGTCTTAATTTTGAAATTAAGGGTAGAAATTTAAAATTTTCCAAAAAAATAGAATGTGCCCTGTTTGGCCACATGGTTTTTCCAACTCTGCAAAAATCATGCATAGGTATATAGAGAAGATGGGAACTCAAAGAGATAGGCTTCATGGTTAATGAAACCCTATGCCCACCATGTAATATGGATCTTCCCAAAGATTCAAACCATCCTCATGGATTTATCTAACCATTTGGCATACCTGCATAGTTCCCTTGAACCTTGAGACATTCCCTCATTTCTCCAAAAGATGGGTTCTAAGATCTAAAAAAGTCTGAAACACCCTTAAGACATTCGATAACCCATTATTCATATATATTATCTAAAAAATAAAAAATCATACAAAAATATAAATTATCCATTCCTGAGAGAAACCCCTAGTTCTTACTGTCTTTTCCCCTTAAAATAACTCTTCCCTAAGTTAACCCTCCAATGGTGGTGAAACACTATCTGAGAGAAACTCTTGCCATTGGGCATGTACGTTGGCAACCCACTCCCAATACTAGTCATGTAAGTGGTCATGAAACAATATCACTAGTACTAGAGGGATGTATCGGTCTCCGAGAGCCTTCATTCTCCATTCAATGATGTGTACTAGATACTCCTGAAAGGTAGAATCAAAATATAACTCATCTTCCATTGAATCAAATATATTAATTGTGTTAACATTATATTGGTGAATCTATGAAACATTAAAGATGCCTTTCATGGCATGGTACCTCAATGGTAATAAAAACTGATAGGTTGTTGGACCAAGTCTCTCTATAATCTTTAATGACCCCACATAACAAGGTGAAATCTTCCCTTACATTCTTATCATTTTATTCCATATCTTGGGAAATACCCAAAAGGAAACACAATCATTGACCTAGAAATCTAGAGGTATTCGATGATGATTAGCACAATATTTTTTCTTAAACTTAAAATTATTCATACAATTCCTCATCAGATGAATTTACTTCAAATTATCAATTATTAGATGAGGACCTAGTATGTTTTCTTTACCTACCTCTACCAAGTACAGGGGTGAATAAATGACCTACCATGTAAGACCTCAATAAGAGATATCTGAATAGTCATATGGAAGCTATTATTATATACAAAATCAATTAATGGGGTATAATTTCCCCCCAAACCACCAAATTCAATGACACATTCTTTGATCACGTAAACTATAAATTATATCATTCGTTTTAACTATCCACTAGTCTTTGGGTGAAAATTTGTTCTTAAAAGCTCACTTGTTTCAAAAGCCTTATGGAATCCTTTCCAGAACTGTGATGTGAAATGAGTTTCCCTATCTGTAATGATAGTATGTGGGACCCCATATAGACGTATAATCTCATGGATATATAGTCTTCCTATCTCAATAACTAAGAAAGACTCCTTAATAGGAATAATCTAGACTCCATTCGTTAGATGGTCAACAACTACCTATACAAAAACTCTTCCCCTTGATGATCTATATAAACTTACCACGAAATACATAGAAATATTTTGTAGTTTTTATTTTGGGACATGAAGTATAAATATCAAGCCTACAGGTCTTTGTTGCTCCACCTTCACCTGTTGACAAGTGTAACACCTATTGATAAATCATTCTATCTGATATTTCATCACATTACACCAATAGTGGTGTGGAATATCTTGATACATTTTGAAGATTCGTGGATGAAAATACAACTTAGAGTCCGGGCAGTGGCTTATCAAATCTTCTCTCATATATATGAGAACCTAGACACACCCATGAATTCATAGGATGGCGTCTCTTTTCCTTGAAAAATACAAAGGTGGGTTATATCCTAATATACCATAAAATATAAACAATCCATCAAACTATATAAATTTATTACCCTTCACCTTCTCAAGGAAGGAAGATATTACTATTAATAGTTGGAGGTAAGACTAATCATGACAATCATGAAACTCTAGATGCATTTAGATAAGATAGGAATTAACTTACATTCATAATTATATTCCTATATAGTATGTGTATATGATTTTTGACATAGTGAATATTCAACCACATTACCCTTACCAGAAATATTTTCATGATTGAAATCGATGGACTATAGTTATTCAAACCATCTCCACTATATGAGGTTCAATTCACACTATGAAAAAATATTTTTCAAGCTTTGGTGGTCCTTATACACCACAAAGCACTCACCAAAAATTATATGTCTCCAAAAATGTATGTAATGGAACGCTGCTTCTAGGTCAATGTATTATATTTTTTAATTTCCCTCTAGAGTCCTCTTCTATAGAAATATGGATATAATGACTCTATCCTTCTACATCAGCAATACACTTAGGTCGATGCCTGATGCCTCACAATAGACAATATATCTTCTTCCTGGCTTTTTAAGAGCCCTAATAGGTGCCGAGAAAAGACTCCATTTTATGTCTTGAAAATATTTCTCTCACACTTATGACCATATGAACATAACAACCTTCTTCTTAAGGACAATATGATGTGAATAAATGAAGTAAAAGTTAGGTATGAAAGTCCAATAATACCCATCCATCCCAATAGAACTCTATATGTAAAATATGTTCTTTAGCACATCCTATGAAATTAAATCACTAACCTTATCTAGGTTGATAGATAATCCTACTTTTTATATAATATAACCCAATAATCAAACAATTTCAATCTAGAAATGGCACCTAGAATTCTTTGAATAATGTCGATGGTCTCTCAGTGTACTTAGAATGATCTCAATGTAATTTTCATGGTCACTATGAGTGTGACAATAAACCAATATTTCATCCACAATGGACATGAAAAATGAATCTGGATAGCATTGGAATACCCTAATCATTAGATCCATTTAAATAGTTGGTGCATTTGTAAGACCAAATAGAATAACAAGGTACTCATACAGACTATAACTAGTATGGAAGGATGTACGAGTTATGTATGATGTCCATACTCCAACATGGTGATATCGTGACATTAGGCCCATCTTATAGATGCAACAATATCCTTGAATCTAGTAGAATAAAAAATCTATTGGAGGTATTAGATACTGGTTTATCACTGTAATATGGTACAACCATCTGTAATCCACACATAGATGTAAGGTTCCATCTTCTTTCTTGAAAAAAATCACAGGTGAATCCAAAAAGGATGTATTGGGATGTATAAAACCATGGGCCTATGAATCCTATAACTTCCATTTTTATCATGAATATTTTTTAGGTTCCATCCTATTCTAAGGAATGGACATTGGATCTTCTTCTAAAAAAAGATTGATCATAATATCTACCACTGTCTGGGAAGGTAATCTAGAAAAATCATTAGAAAAAAATCGCTAAAAAATATACTAATGAATGAAATTTATCCTGGACTAGGCCATGTTCCTATATTAAGAGATTTAAAATATGGGTGGGCACTCTACCTATCCCAGGATTCTATAGTTATTCTCTACCATATTGTACATCCCATTAAATATAATGTAGATTACTTCAACCCTCTAGTGATGTAAACAACATCCTATAGTGATAATAATATAATAATGAAGGATAATAAACCAAACAATCCATCCTTAGAATGAACATTAATCAAATCATCTTCAGAATGAAGAGGTTGTATAAGAAAGGCCAGCTGGATTCTATAATGGGGTATTCCTTACATTGGCATATGACCTCTGAACTCACTCCTAATTGTGTATATAGGTTCATTATACCACATTAATATTTTATATCTAGAATGAGACATTCCATATCAAATAAAGTAGATATTATAATGGATTAAACTATAATAGTACCTCATAATATGGATGGTCCCATAGCTTGATCCTCAGGTATCACCTGTAAAGCATGAATTTGGATTGATACACAACCCTGTGAAACAATGAGGATACCCCGATCAAATTTTCTTTCTGGAATTTCTAGTTATCAGGGGTCTAGATACCATATCCATGACCTCTTCCTTGGCCAGTACTTCTAGTGCTATTCTAACTACCCAACTAATGTGGTGAAAAAGAGAACACTTAGGAAGGTGGAGCTATAACAGATTCATTTTAAGCCAAAGCTAGGGGAAACATCCAGTAGAATGTATGAATATTCCCCATACAAATGAAATCCTAACACTTAATTGTTTCTCAATAATAATGAGTCTTTGGGTTCCCCCATTTTTAAAAACTATGACACACCATCTAGTTATAAAAATAGGTACATTGGATGTCAATTACCTTATGAGAAACGTCAAAGGAACATTTCCTACCACCTGGAAACTAATGACCTTCCACAACAATGATCCGATATACCCGGTTCTATTTGGGTCCTTCAAGGTTCCCAATGTGATAGGATCCTGATTTACTATATAAAAAAATAGGTAGCTGATAGGAATTCACCTTCATACAGACAGCATAAAGAAGACCATCTTCGATGTGTATAGCACATAATTCTCATCATCATCAAGAAGTAGTGAAAAAGAACTACAACTCCGTGAACCACATTGAATACTCCATAACTGACATATAACACTACCCAAGATGCATGAACTCTTTTTCTATGTCATATCTCAGTGTTTAAGGAATGAATAGATCATAGAAGGAAATCTAGAAATCAACCCATAACATTCCAGGACGACGACCATACTAGGTAATCACATTCAACAAATTCTTTCCCAAATCCAAAACATTGTATATGGAAAGCTTGAAACTATTCTATGGTATAATTTATAGATTATAAAAGTTAGATTGTGTGCCCTCCAGGAAACACTCAGTTATCTGAAGGACACCATTCCCCGAAAAGGTGGAATATTGATGCAGCTATAACTCATTTGTCAAATTAGCCATCATGGGCATAGCTCATGAAGCACCATTCATGGACTGCATTAGACGAAGGAAACTATCACAGGATTGGGAATTAGTACACTAATCAATAATTGTAGGAGGTTCCACATGTGGAACTCTTAGTGGTAATAGATGAGGCTCAAGGCCCACCATGTCTGGAGCATGGTCATGTACAACTTCCTTTTGTACGATATGATGAAGTCATGGTAGAATCGATCTAAAAATTCCAACAACACACCTAAGAAAAAATGTATAAGAATATTGATACCATAAATATAAGAATATAAATGTTAGGAAACTCACTACACAAGGCATAATACCCCTAAAACCTATATAAAAATATAGATATCGGTAATTTCTAAATTATAAGTGTCAGGAGTTCCAATAGATGAAGTTATAATAGTACCCTGCCTCATCATTTACTATCAATTGTTTCATTCAGTTTAACATCTAATTACCAGGTACACAAATTTACCTTTCATAATCATGAAAAGGTGGGTTAAGGAAGTGAAACCATTCCAATTTTAGGTTTTCAATTTCTTATAACATATATAAATGTTCCTTTAAAATAGACTTTATTTCCCAGTGAATCAAGGCCCATTATAATTATAACTAAAAAACCATTTAGAATTATAATTAAAGGGTTGATTCACTAAATCACTCATTAAATCCCATGAAGTCCCATAAAATATCTTGAATTGAAACAGTAAATACCTCCATCAATGCCCAAAATAACCATAAGAATATATATTGAAAAGGCTCACCAGATAATCACAGACATATCAAGCAATGCAAGTTGTGAAATTATTATACATTGAATGGAAATTTTCATGACATGTAAATTCATGGTTCCCATAATGATTCATGTAACAATGATACTTTCCCTCATATAATCAAGACATGGATAAACTATAATTTCAATCAGAATAATAATCAAAACACCACACTACATGTACATGACTCAATAGTGAAATGATATCAACTATAACAGAAAAAATAAAACAAAAAAATACACTCAAGGAAACTCATCCATTACCCAGAAAATGGGTTCGCAATGCCCAAGCCTGGCCAATGATTAATTTCCTAGCATTCCTATTATTTTGACTTTTGTCTAAAAATAATAGAGAAAGAAGGAAACTCTTATGATACCACTCTATGACGTTCTCGACTTCGATGACACTTAATAGGTTCCCAAAACCCTGTGGGCCACATGGACTCAAACGTATCTCCCCAAATTCTAGCAGCTTCTAACTAGTATTGAGGAACTAGGGTGTGTACTTAGGGAGAAAATACACTGATTACTAGATTCAATCACAATGGATAAATAAAAAAATAGTTGAAGAAATATACATAAATATAAGGCACGATAGAAATAGAAAAGAATAATAATAACAAAAAAACAAGGGAAACACACAATAATAGATGATGATATGTCATGTATCTAGTAATCTAGAAAACATAGATACAAATTATCAATAATACATCAAATAACCAATGTAAAAAATTGAAACACTAAAACTACCCCAAGAATATGAATTCTCATCTCATTCATATGCTACCAAAACCATCATAGAATAGAAAGTACTCAGGTGTCTAAAGAATGAAGTTTACCTTTTTTCAACATACGCATACTTCTATTCTACCCCAAGGAATAACCAATGCCTAGAGAGGATCTGACATAAATATCATGGGCCACCACCAACTATTTCTATACCATCAATCCCATGTAATGAGAATGTAGTAGTGTGGAAAAATGAATATATATTGTAAACCAGTATAATGTTACAAAATACCCACATACCTATGTTATTCCTCAATTTGTTTCTGAACATATCACCAATTATATTATTTTTACTATATTAAATATAATTCACATGTTAATAATAGTAATTTTTTAAAGTTGTTACTAGTAAACCTATAATTACATATAATAGTGATGTTCCAAGAAGTCATATATTGTTTCTCACTTTTTCCTCAAAAGTGTTCGAATAATAAAAATTTAGTTTTTAGTTAGTCAGTAATAGTGATGTTCCATGGTTATTAACAAAGAAACATATACCTAAAGGGTCACCAAATCAGTAATAAATGTAGCATGTCCAAGGGTAAGGAATTATTAGAAAGAGAAATGTCTGAGGAATTCCAAAATAAGAGGTCTACTGATTCCATGGATTTCATCCAAGGTAAAAAGGGGCTATTTGATGGTTGGGCCTGATGGTCATTAACCATGGAACCTATTTCAAAATTATATATTTAAGGAGTGTATCCAAGGAATAATGTAGTACTACATGAGGGATATTATGGTGTCATACCCAGCATCAAGAGTTATAAAAATATTGGGTTCTAGTTGGGTCTCATCCTAAGAAAACCATATTCATGAATTTGGAATGCGTTCCTCAAGTGATAAAAGCACTACGTCAGGAATCCAAGATGAGATCATGACATTTGACTCCAATTTTGATATATAATTCATATATAATTCATAAGGTTTAAGATAATACTTTTCATTAGTGTGAAATGGCTGTTTGGGAATGGAACCAATTAATCATGTCATGATTAATCAATAAGTACATTTAGTTCAAGCCTTTCCTTTCATTATTTTGATAATCCCAAGTACCATGAAACCATTCATTTAATATATTTATGGTATTTTCATAAATCAAGGATCACTATAATACCACCAATTAAATGTGTAAGGGGTTCTATAGATATGAAACCAATTATTCAATTACATTTAAAAATGCCAAGTCATATACTTAGTATACTTTCCAATTTCCATTTCAAATTTTATTATAAAATTGATGCACTATGCTTAGGAATGACTATTGGTGAGAAAACATGGTACTTGAGATTATGAAATTTGCAATTTAAAAAAATGTATTAAATATATAAATTCTTTCTATTAGAAATTTCATTCCCAGAAACACCTAAACGACTGCTAAAACGTTTCAAAAAACTAAAATGAAAATTATGGAAAAACATACTACATAGAATGGATGGAGATATGGGTGTAACCAGTAACAAATAATCACCTATGTGAAAATATCAGAACAATATATCTCTAATTATTTTAATCATGTCATATAAATTTCATAAACAACATCAGATGACATCGGTGGGACCCACATGCCAATTCCAAAATCTACGAACATGAGAGATGAGTTATAGACCACCCACCATAGGCTTGTACAACCCTCCTTATCTAGAATTATCCTCTAATTTAGATTAGAATTGAGTATATCTGAGAAAAAGTTAAAAACAATCAAACCTCGATAACTTGGTCGAGAGTAAGAGAGAAGAAGAGTGGATCAAAAGGAATTGATTACATACAATTGTGCATCCAACATGATTAAAAAAATCTCTAATGGATCCCAAATTAATGATATCTCTTGATCCCTAGGTTATTCCATCTAAAATCTATAGAATGAGAGAAATGGAGGTTTATATAGCTTAGTATTAGATTAGGAAAGAATGAGGGACTTAATTAAATCATTAAGGGTAAAAATGTAAAATTTTCTAAATATTGAAAGTGCACAGTTTGGCCACATGGTTTTCCAAACCCTAAATAAACAATACCCGGTTACCTAGATAAGAGGAGAACATACACATTTATGCCACACTGTTAGGGAAAAATTACAACAACCATGTGAGATGGCTCTTCCTGGTGATGCAAACCATCCACATTGTATGATCTAAAAATTACACATGCCCACTTTTCCCCAAAAGATTGGTTATGAGCTGTGAACAAGCCTCATACACCCTTAAGACAATAAAAAATAGATATGGAATCAATATTTGGTCCAAAATAATTAGTTAGACTGAAAATTAAATGATCAATACCTGAGTGAAGAACTGGGTTCTTACATTCTTCCATTATTATTCTCTATATTTGTGACGGTATTGGTATAAGTCATCTATTTTGAGGGTTTATTAATATTTACATGGTCATAAAAAACATTTTATTGAAGGATGTACCTAAATATAATTAAATATTGTATGTTGTGACCCATATATTGATGTTATGTGTAATTATATGGTTGTTCATTGCGATCTACTTCATTAGGAATCCAAGTATCCAATAATTTGATAAAAAATGTTAATGTATAAATTACTTATCATAGAACATGACCACCTTATAAATAATAGGCCATACTATTTTAATCCATAAACATCAAAAGTTATTTATATCTCATACTATAATGATTATTATTTTGTTCATGAAACGTCCATTCAAGGGGAGGCTAACTATGATACTGTCTTGTCTTTGGTTCTAGAGATATTATTTTTTCGAGTGATATTTTTTTTGTTTCCTTCTCTACTCTCCAAGGTTTCTTTTCATGGTATGATTGTTTCAATCAGGACATGGCCTTGGACTATCATATGGAATTTTTAAGGAGATGTTTCACTACTGAACAGTCTTGAAATCCACCATGTTATATAAAATAGGTTAGAAATGTATTAAACTCAACATAGAGATTTAATATAACAATAGTTAATAGTTCCACTTAAAGAATATATACGTTCATAGAATATTTGTTTATTTATATCAAGATATGAAATATGAGAATGTCTTGTTTCCCCACTATTTTCAGTTTGAGAGGTTGAAGAATGATTTCCTATATAAAATTTATATAAACTATTAAAGGTGTTTTCTTCATATATCATCCCAAATAATGAAACATAGTACGAAATATTGATAGAATAAACTAATATAGGACCTTCTAGAGTTCGAATAAATAATTTGATCTTTTTTTATTTTTATTTCCCTAGCATCCCCATCAAAGGGCCACATTATGATGTGGTGTGCATGAAATACCAATATGGGTAAATAGTTACATTGAATATAATGAAGGAGAGATTCCAAAATATGAGAGGAGTAGAATCCCTCCAATAGGATTACAACATTCTATATTGTTGTAATAGTGTACACCAACCCTCAATAGATCCCATTCATGAGGCCACAAATTTAATGAAATCATGGGGTTATAGATATATTGTCTCCTAAGTTGATTCCCTATTTGAATGATCAAGTGAAAGCTAATATGACCGGAAAACCATTACTAGTTTTTGATATCCTATTTGAGAAATTCATGGTCAACTCTCCAAAAATACTGATAGTTATTTCCATTATAGTTGACATTACTGATGACATTTTTTCATCTAGTTCTAAAAAAATAGTGGTGTAGACATAGATACAAAATATTGATTGGTATATGATCTTTTTGGTCAATTAGATCCTTCATATTGGGAATATACTGAGATGATATATTGGCATCTACTAGAGGATTATACCCTGTATGAATACATTCATTAATATTTTTAGCACTAATTCACATCACCTTACCAAACTTATCTTACAACCAGGTGATCCTTTCTATAACAGAGAGTGATCCTTTCCATAACCGAGACTGATCCAAATTCATTGGGCTTCAGGTGGGTTGTTGATGTATCTACAACATTCCCCTTTCCATTATTTAATGATGTATATAAAAATAATAGTTAATTACTTTATGAAATTCCCAAATTCTGGGTCAACCTATGATTTTGAGTAGACACGCGTTATTCATGGATTTTGGCTTCAAACATGTTACAAATACATATTTCCTCAAAAAATTATTTTGAATTAATATCATGATTTAATATAAACATGGTTCATTCTCAAAAGACATTTTTGGATGAAGAGTACAAAACATGAATCCTAGGTGTATTTTTTTCCTTTCAAACATTCCCCCTGAGAAAAATCAATATCCTTTTTGATTTTATCCTTCTTTATTTCTCTGGAATTCTTATTACCACATATAAACCACTTCATTTCTTCTTGGTATTCCAAATAATAATTATTATTATAGTGTGATCCATAGGGATTATTATTATTATTCACTATTTTCATATTTAATGATAAATATGGATTCAATTTCGAATGAATTATGATGGATTTTCCTGTGAAGTCGAACCCAAAATATAGAAGACTAGATTCCATGGAGATATATGAGTCATAGTGCACCAATACTTATGGGTTGGGGTTACCATGGCTCATCCACTATCACCTATTTGACGTGATGGGGCTCTAATGATCCCATAGGTAGTGGTATATGTAAAAATTATCCCATATCGATGGGATAGAGATTATCCTATAATTATATTGAGGTAGATATTATCAAAAATGTAACACCCCACCATAGGAGCCATTAGAATGGTGATGTAGGATGCTTTGGCAGATTGTCTCAAGTGTGTCTCCTCATATGCAAGAGGATTCTGACTAAGATCATGGATTTGGGGTGGTATAGTTTGGAGAAAATAACAACATATCATAGTATAGAATCATAGGAAACAATACCAAGAATATACAACACCATGATAAGTAATAAACATAATGATATCCAATAATGTTCAGATGAATAAACAAATAACCTATTCATTAATGACAAGAACCATGAACTATATTAGTGAAATATACATAAATATACCTTATATAAAGTCTAAAAAAATAATTTGAGATAAAATAATGGAAAATACACTACAAAGTACATGATTCTAAACCCAGTACCGAACTCCATGCTCCACCCTATAAGTTATGTATTCATTAAATTACATGCTTTCCTAGACCAGAACATACAATTCAAAAAATAATTTTTTTCAAGTAACCATGTGATATGATAACCCACATAACTAAGAAGTATAAAATAGTATACATAGAACAATGGGATCTTGAAAATTACTAGACAGTAATAAAGATCACAAGGAGTGAACTAATTGAACCACTTATAATATTATAATTCATTATTATTAGTTAAATATTTTAAATAAAGTTTACCATTTCTCTATTATGACACTCGATATTGGTCTATAGATGCTTCATTCATAACTTATTAATCACTGATCTTGGAAGACATCAATTCTCAAATGGTTCCAAGTTACATAACCATGGAATCCATGATAATAAAAATCGATGAGAAGTTACATGAATCAAATGAAAATTATAAATCAGTAAAACTCATCTGGAATCCAAGGAAGGGAGAACCATAAAATTCCATAAAATCTAGCATTCTAGTAGAATATAAGTGGACCATACAACACATACAATGTCATGGCTTGATTTTAATCTATGAATTATTCCCATGAAATTATATCGAACACGAGAAATATAAATATGGGTATCTCATCCCATGATATTCAACTAAAGGTACCCATAAATAATATAAGTAATTGATCTAAGAAATTTGAAAAATCATATGTTACCCAAATACAAAGGGTATCCACCAAATATAAATATTTATAGTTATCTATAGGGGATCAAATGGATTTCTCAAGGTAAAAAATAGAATTATGCATCAATGAATTTGAGGATGTCATGACATCTCAACATTCATTTGATTCTCATATCTAGTTATTATGATTTTATTATATTATTCCCCAATAATCAAGTCCATATGAAATCCTTGGAATCCTTCCAAGGAATTTCAAACAACATGAATTAGATTTAAATGAAATAAGATCCATTTCAACATTGATTTCCCTCTTTAAATTTTATATAAGGGCCACATTAATTCACAACCATTCATATACAATTTTTAATTCATTAGAATACCAAATCCCTTAGTTTTAATTTTATAACTCAATATCATGTCCAATTACCATTAAACAAATTTCACCAACTACTTTTAATCCCAAGGGTCACATTTAATCATTCCATATTAAATCAAAATTTCCACATTTCAAATTCTTTGACATATATATTATTATTTAAAATATATAATTGATAATTTATTATAGGTTACTTACTAGAACTCTATTTAACCAAAAACATTGTTTAATGATGAAATTTATTTATTTTTTCTTATTAATCCCTACATGTACCATTTTAAAAGTAATTTAAATTAAACTAATACCAATAAATCATTTAACAAAGGAATTCCCATTTTTTAAAATATGAAAAGGTATGATAAAATATCTTAGGTCCATTACATATAGATTTGTGGTTCAATTAAGAAAAGGATAAGGTCAAATGATTAAGAGAGGTTTTATTTTAACCTTAATAAATAAAGGGAATCTATTAAAATTTTAATTGGGATTTAATAAGGAAAAATAAACAATAGAATAATCTAATTAATTCCCAAGTCCATCACTCAGGAAGTGGATGTGACTGCACAACTGATTCACATTGGAACGATAAAAATTGACAGTGTGTCAATTAGAGGTACCAAAAACCTGAAGTGAATATTTAGCTTCTTATTCCTTCACCCAAAAAGTCCCCACCCATGATCATCTTGGATTAGTGATCCACACTCAATCACTATGGCCCAAACCCATATAAAAAAACAAGATGAAGTAATTAAGAACGAATTATAATTAATGAACTAAATCCAACAATTATTCAACTTAAAACACTTAGTAATAAATATATATTCATTAATTTAGTCATTCCATGACAAAAATTCAATTACTAATGATCTTATAATGTATCATGTAATGTTTTTAATACAGACCCAACCCAAATACCTATAATTAGTAACCTAAAACTTGAGTGTCTATATTTAATCTAACTCTAATTCCTATAAAAATGTTACATCATTTTACAACCAATAAAATGACTAGATAAAGAATGAAGGAGTTGTCTTGATACATATTTATGTGAAGCCTCATGAAATCCAAAATATATCATGATGATTAAACCATCCCCAAGCGGGATTTTATCTCAAATCCCTAATAATATAAACTAATAAAATAAAATGGTGACATGGAGAAGAAGAAATAAGATCACTATGTGGATACTCTTAGGAATAATCACAATGAAACAATACCCATGATAATATTTCCTAAAGGTGGGAGCAGGGAAGAAATAATAGGGACCTCATATGTTCATTCAGGTCAAGTCGAAGAAAAAAAATAAAATTTACCCCATCACATACAAAGGGGGAATAATTTTGATGATACAATATAAAGCCTATCTAGCCAGTTGGAGGATTTGGATCATCGTTTAGGAAACTTCCAACCTCCACTGACTATCTATTGGACAACTATTTTCTAGAAATCCCCATCGCCAGGTTGGTGTCATATAAATGGATATCAAATGGACTATTAGTAACAGGATTATGGAATATGTCTATATCCCCAACCACCAAAACTATATAATGTTCTTTCCTGCTACCATCGATGATATCCTAACCCCAAAAACTCATCCAAAAAATACTTTAGTGTGATCCAACCTTTTGTATATTATTTTGAACATCGATTCCTAAAACGACCCACTATAATATTAAAAAATCTAAAACTTATCATATAAATTCAAATTGTTTTGTACACACATGGTATCATAAACTTCTCAACATAAAAAATATCCACCCTAATAATATTTTATGTTTATAAAAATAGATCCTCCAACCTATATAATTCACCTAATTTGGTTAACGAACACATTTTAATACCAAATTTTCAAAATTTATATAGTGGGAACCTTGATTTTCAATGATTCATCTATGGAACAAAAACCACTGCATGGATTATTCACTCAATTACTATTATTGTGCTAAATAATTCATATATACTATTGGTCACTACTGATTCCTTCACCATTTTTCTCACCTAGAATATGGTATTTACCATAATTATACATATATGATGGAAAAATTTCCATTAGATTGAACCATCTATTTAAATAATTTATTATCAGAACATGATTTAGGCATCATAATGATGCATCATAATGATCTTCCAAATACACCGTGACTAAAACCTAAAAAACCATCATACTACAAATAGTATCTCTTATCTTTCATGAGCTACAAATCAATAATACAAACTTACATATTATAAAACTAATTCAAAAAGTGGGCATTTTCCCTTAGAGGCCCCAAAAAACATCAGATTATATATTTCATATCCAATATGAAACGCCAAATGTTTTTTTCAACTCAATGCATCCAAATTCATGTAATATTGCATGTTAGACCACCCCTGGCCGTATTTTCCCCAAAAAAAACACTTAGTTCCAGCTCATTAAAAGTCAATAATTCACCCAATAATGTGGTTGTAAACCCCAAATGGATCCCAAGGTCATCTCTAAATACCTATATAAATTTGTCTCTAAATTTTCGTGATATTCATTAGTTGAAATATCAATTTTCCATTTCCATCATCATGTTATTCCACAAGAACTATTGTACCACCAACTCGGCCAAGTTTAGATTACCTCAAACCATTTTTAGACTAAGACTGATGCTCTTACTCCAACCAAATAAAAGATATAGTATACTCCTACCATTCACTGAGGAATATATTGAATTCATCCTCATTAATCCAATGTAATTCTAAAAATGTAACAAATTACCTATTATCAATCTCACACACCCTTAATCCCCTTGACTTTAGGGTTTCATCACCAAAGATAATGTCCCACTCTCGACTAGAGGATCATCCATGTCATCACATCACAAAGCCGTTTTCAAGTCTCCACACCCTGCTCTCCTTTTACCACCAAACATGATGGTTATATGGGGCCAATATTTCTCATTCCTGTTAATTATTCGTGAAGGTAATTTGCTAATAGTTCCCAACTCCAAGAAACATCATCCGTAAAATCTAAAAAAAACATTCAAAAATAGATGTTTATACCCATTAATGAATTATAGTGTAATCCACATTATCTAACTCACATTTTTTCACTAATAGAGTGTTAAACCATGATGGTATCATTCAAACAACACAGATTTCACTCTTCTAAATATACATTTCCCTATTCATTATTCCTAAAATTATATCTCACAACAAGGTTCTACCAAGATCACTCATAATAGCACATATGATTCTTCCACATTCCCATCTATACCTCTGTAACGTCACTATACTCACCTAGAATCCCTAGGATACCATTCCCTTAAAATTCTCCTCATTCCCACACTATCCCTTATCCCAATTAGGAATACATGTCACTTGCACATCATGGGTGCACACTCTCATATGACCAAAACCCTAAGAAAAAGATAACAAAAAAATCATTAATACGTTATTTCATCCAAAAATTTCATTAATTCCCAATGGTTTCATATTACTATACAAATAAATATATAAGTAACAAAATCACATTCCTACAATACACGTTTCCCCAAAAAAATGGATCTCATGCCTGATACACTGGCCATTACTATACAACAAGTTAGTATCACTAATCACAGAGTACCCACAGTGCTTCTCAAAAACGAGAATATCCTATTACAATGAACCATTTACATGACCAATATAAATTTGATCATCATAGTTGAGTTCCATTGGGACTCACTTACACAATATCATTGTATTCATAAAGGTTCATCCTGAGTTGAAAAAGTCAGATATCTAATCAATTATTCCATCAATATTGTCATGTGATATCTAAGCACTATATCATGGAGTTATTTGTAACTATAAATAACTAATAATTAAAAATGTATAACAATAGATACTACCAAGTTAATTCCATATTTTTAGTTACTATCTCTCACAACAAATCAAAACCACCAAGCCCATCCCTCATGCATTATTGTCTATAAGTAATATTACCTACCTAATAATTCAATAGATTCAATTGGTTAAGGAACCCAAACTATCCTCTCAGATTTGAAACTAGTTACAAAAGTGAATCTATTATCACATATCTGTTTTCACTTTAATTTTGAAAGGTAACTATTCGCCAACACCACATATACTCGGCTACACCTATAATGCACCAATTTTATAAACATAATTATCACCTATGCCTTTTGTTTGTAAATGTTCTCACAAAAAAATATTTACCCAACTCATTTAATTCAATAAAAGGAAAAAAGGAACCCACTCCATAACCTATAGTCATTCCAGATAAATTCAGTAGTCACTCCCACATATCCTACACACCAAACATAAAATTGGACACAACTCCAAGATGAAACCCACACCATTTATAATGTATCAATGTATCAAACATCTCAAATAATACTATAGTATCACATAAAATATGTTGTATTATATACCATCCTTCTAATTCCCAGTATAGGTACAATAATAAGGTAGGATACAGCCAAGACACATCACGTGTCCCAAGGTCAATGTGATATCGTATAAATTAAAAAATCTCACAACTCCAAACACCCATGCATAAGGTCCACATCAACAACCCAAGAGGTTTTAAATACAAATATAATGTTAAAAAAATTATTCTTATCCATATTACATTAACCAGAAACACCTTATAATAAAGGACCTGAAAAATGAAATTCCAAATACATCTTATAGGGGAAATACTTTTTAATTTATACAGGGAATTTTGTTTGTCTAATGTTGTGTAAAATACTAACCAAGTTAGTATATTATTAACTTTTACCCAGTTACTTATCCATATTATTTACGTCTGAGGATCTGTTAAAAAAGATGAAAAGTATATGTTATAAAGTGAAACACTATGTAATTTGTAATTTGAATTAAAATTAACTTTCTCCACATAATAATAAAGTAAAAAATAATTACAAAATTGGATTTTTATTTATTTAAAGAATCAGTTTGGTAAGAGTCCAAAATACATTTATATAGAAAGAGTATATAAATGATTGAATTATCTTTAAAACAATGACATAGGATAGAGTCCAGGTAATCAATTAACTAATATTTTTTAATTGGTAATATGATTTTTGAATATTACATTCTAGAAATGATTCACGAAGACACCATATTTTATAATACAAGTTCCAGAGATAAAATCCCTCAAATCAATAAAATCAAAATCATGTGCATCACTGGTGGTGGAATAAAATATATTATAAAAAATAAAATCATGAAAATAAATAAAATCCATGAAAATTTAGAATTTCCTCATATATGTTTGGTTATTCCCATGAAAAAAATCCAAAACATATCCCAAAACACTCTTATTATCCTCTATACCATCACCAAATAGTAAGTAAAAAAATACACCTCTGATTACATTTAGTAATGCCACACCCTAAGACCCATTGAACATTTTAATCATGCTATTGTGCCAAATTACCTCAATCACATCTCCCTGTAATCTAGAGTCCACTATCCAACAGATTGAGTCTATGTTTTTATATTAGGGAGACTATACCAACATAGAAAAGTAACCAAACATTAGAAATAACACCCAAAAAATACAATTCATTAACTTTTATTAAATAGAATAATGTCCATGGACGTTTTGATAAGTAAAAAATGATCGATGTTATAATTAAATGAACCTTGTACTATATTAGTAAAACATATAAAAATATACTATATATATGATCCTAGAAAACCATGATATGGAACACATGACAGTTCTATGAAATGTTCATTATTCCTAACAAGATGTAAAACAATATTTTTTTTCTATAAATAATAAAGTCACATGAGTAGTATCTATCCTATAAATAAACCTAAAATGTATAAATAAAGGTTTCTTAGGGTACCAAGTTCCTTGGTGGAACAATAATGGTTCTGTTATAACATATTTATCCACTAAAAAAGTAATCCCTAAATAAATAGTCAATAGTAAAGTCCATTTATGATTTTAATAAATGAAAACAACTATTTATCAGATTACGTATTTTAAGTTTATCATTTCAAATAAAAGGCATTAAAACACCTATTGAATCTAAATTTATTCAGTGAAACCCAGAATTAGTCTATACCTTCTTTGGACATAAGTTGTGAATATAAAATATACGTATACATCACTAATCAAATACTTCTATGTTATGTAATTGAAAACAGTACTGGAATAATAATCTAAAAGAACCCATGTGGCTCAGTCAAGCATCCTCCTTCAGTAACACAAATATGAAATCCAAGTGGCGACATATTGTAATTTGATAAATTCTATAAACCAAGAAGAACACAAAGAACCATACAAGAAATTTAGAAGCCTTAGGTTATTGTAATCTATAGATTT
Source organism: Viscum album (assembly GCA_963277665.1). Classification (NCBI taxonomy): domain Eukaryota; kingdom Viridiplantae; phylum Streptophyta; class Magnoliopsida; order Santalales; family Viscaceae; genus Viscum; species Viscum album. Next base: position 1,449,355,080 of record OY728152.1, on the reverse strand, counting down.
TTCCTGGATGCATTCCACCCAATGAGATAAAATTGAATATTTTGAGCTCATCTTAAGGTATTAATCTAGGGAAGCCCACAATAATCCATGAAATTAATCCACAAAATTAGATGAAAAAGAATTTACTCAAATCCTACGAATCCTTTCTTGGAATTCATGGAAAAACTAATATCATAATCATTTGGATACATAAAGGAATACCATAAAATATTCCTTTAAATGAATATGAGGATGTCATCTCATCCCCTTACTCATCAATATCCCCTATCGTAATTCTAGGCATGCTCATCATATTCAACATTGGACACGTACGGATATAATCTAGGTAATGTCTACAAGTAATTATAAAAAATTAGTAATAAATACTAAATAAACATAACCCTTTTAAATATTTAATTTATTCATTACATTACACATAATAATCTCCATAATTTAAAACTATTCATTTAAAAACATTAATTAATTTGGAAACCAAATCTCTGAGTTCCCATTTATGAACTTAAAATCATGAACAATTACCATTTCCAAACATTTCACCCTCTCATTATCTTTAAAATGATTATATTTAATCATTCTAGATTTAATCATGATTCCCACAGTTCCAAGCATTGGTTAAATAGAATGTAATTCACAATATATAAGAGAAATTAAATTATTAGTTGACTAATAGAACTATGTTTCACAAAAGCCACTATTTAATGATTCAATTTTAGACATGATACTTATGTCCCTTTCAAGGACCACTCCAATCAACAATTTAAATCAGTACAACACCAACACTTCATTGAAATATGGCTTACCCATTTTATAAAACAAGAAAACAAAGGGTATAGTCTCACATAACGATTCCTTATTGTAATGATTTTTCATTCGGCCAAAAAATGGTAAATTTATAAATAGATGTTCCATTAGGTCCTTCTTATATAAAGGGTATCTATACCGCTTTTTCAAGAACCCGTGTTTCTCCGGAAAATCATTTTGAGAAGAAATTTGAATTTTTTCTGTTGGATGCTCGTGAGGGGTAAAACGGTCATTTTCTTCTACCAGATGATGTCAGATAACTTTTCAGATAGTTCTGTTGGTCCCAAAATAGGGAGTTTACCCTAGGATATGAGTTTGTATGAAATATGAGCAGTTCAAATTTTGGCGGAATATTTAATATTTAATATTATTAAATTAAATATTAAATTATTTGCGTAGGTTCGTTTGGAAATAACATTTAAATGGAGTGTTGGATTGAGTTTTTATCTGCACCATTGAGACCAAAATGGGGATTTTATCCTAGGGAAGGCATAAACTCATGTCGGGCGATGAGGCCATCCTGGGCCCCTTTTTCTTTTCTTTTCTTCATTCCTTTTCTTTTCTTCTCTCTTTATTCCACCTCCTCCTTGCGCACGTCTCCTACGCCACTCCGCCTTTGGCCATGACCTATGGGAGATATTGACTTTGGGGAATAGGGAGAGTTGGAAGCCAAGAAGGGTACCGATTCGAAGCTCTCGATGCGTTGAGTCGGCCTGCGGCAACCAGGAGCTGCGAAATCAACCGAAGCTTCGGCAGTTTCCGCATGATTGTAGGGCCATTTATGCTTTCTCTATAGATCCCCATTAAAAATGTTTATTTAAGTATTTTATGCCTTATATTGATTTCTTATGTCCTCTTAAGTCTGGATCTAATGTTTCGAGGGCGAAAATGGGTGTTTCTGGTGTTTTCAGGGTTTTCCCATCGGAAAACCCAAAATACATGGCATGTATTCTTGGGGTACACGCCGTGTGTTCTTCCTGTTCGGGGAAGACATAGTTTTATTAAGTACTATCCATGTACATTGAGTACACGCCGTGTAGTGGGTGGCCATGTGGCTGGCCATGTGGAGTAGAACACAGAAATAGTGGGTTTTAAGGACTACACGTCGTGTACTTTAAGTACACGCCGTGTAGTGGTACATGGGCATGTGTTCGGGTGAAAACAGACACGGTGTAAATTTTTGTGAATAGTACACGCCATGTACAGTAATGTACATGCTGTGTATTGTTACATAGGCAGGCCCATTGTGCTCTGGCCATGTACTCTGGCCATGTACTACTTCTGTTTAGTAATTTTGAGATATCTTGTGCTCTGGAAGTCAGAATTGGGCGTGTGTGTAGTCAATTCTGATATTTTTTCCACGTAGATCACAATGGTGGAATAATTTTTACATTTAGAGGTAATATTAAGGGAGTTTTGTGGGTTTCCATCTAAATGGAGGGGGTTTTCCTCCACTTATCGAGTTCAGTTGTCACCGGAGAGTGAGACTTAGGGTGGATGATAGGTTGGGTGTTCATACCAATATAGTTGAGATCTTTAATAGGAGATGATATATGAGCTATCTTCTATAACCCATGCTTTAGAGGATTTTTACCTTTCAAGACGTTCCCTTCTAGCATATGAGGCTTTGAGACCATGTGCTTATAAGGATTCCCTGAGGGACGCCTTTGCTTGTGTGCTGACCTAGGGAGTACCTTGTAGGATCTCTCACTTATTCTTCCTTGATAGGAACCATGTTACGGAATGCCTATGTTGTCATTCCTTTGAGGATACCATGTAGTATTCCTCCCTTACTCTTTTCTACGGATCCCATGTAGTATGCCTTCACTCGTGTTTACCTGGAGAATTCCAAGTATGATGCTTCCTTAGTGTTGGACTTGAGGGACGCAGTTGGTGCTTGTTGTTTGAATGACCCAGAGTTGTTATGTTGGGTTTGGGTAGAGATGGTGATTGGGTGTCACCTAGAACCCATGCCAAACTGGTGATCCATTTCAGCTTTTGATGTATTTTTGGGCTGGGTATTCAGCCCTCCCACATTGTTTGTTTATATCTGACTTGGTTGCTGATGCTGTAGTGTTTACCAGAGGTGCTTTCTGGTTGGTGGCTGGTGAGCGTAATGCGATACATATTTCTTGGTTGTTGTTTTTCCTGCCTTGCTTGTATGCTTATTTAGTGGTAATTTCATCATGTTTGAGGATAATTGTTGTGCTTGGATGTTTCTCCCATTCCTTGTTCCGTTTACGACATTTGGGTCTTGTTAGCTTTTGGGTATTATGCATGTTTTCCATGCCTTGTGACTGTAGGATGGAATGATATTCTTGACATGCTTGTGGCTCTGTAGACCATTTAGCCAAGTATCCCTATAGGTGTACATTGTCCTTATAGAATTATTATACACTGACTGGAATGGGGCTGAGAGAACCTGGTGCTATAGACTATAAGGTATAGACTGAGTGAGCTTCCCGGAGAGTCATAGATATTATAGACTACATGGGATGGACCGAGTGAGCTCCCAGTGATTCTTGGATTTTATAGACTAGAAGAGGGTAGACCAAGTGAGCTTCCTCAGAGAGTCTTACCTTGATTGAATCTCTTTAAGAACCTTCCCAGACTAGAGGACGAATTGACCAAGTGAGATTTTTCAAAGAGTCTGTGGTATACCTGAGCCTATAGGAGGAATTGACTGAGATATCTTCCTCAGAGAGTCTCTAGAACTATGGGCTAAGAGGTTTAGACCACGTGATCTTCCTCAGAGAGTCCCTGACTACCCTTGACTATGAGGGTAATTGACCAAGTGTTCTTCCCCAGAGAGTCTTATCATTTTGTATGACCAAACTAGAGGGGTTAGGCTGAGTGCACTGCCCAAAGGTTTGTTGGTACTTCTTGGATAGGACCCGAGGGGTTGGCTGCGAGTACTTCCCAGAGGGTTACCTTTTGTGTTATCTGCTTGCTTGTGTTTGGTTGGTTGAACAAGAGGATAGATTGTCTTTGTTTAGCTTGTTCAGAGGAATATCTCTGGTGTTGGCCGAATCAGGTACATGTCGATGGGATTACAGACACAGAGATTGACTTATTGAATATACGGCATGAGTGGCACTACGTCCATCTCAATGTCCTTGAATGGGATTTCCAAGAGATCTGGATTATGGTTCTGAGGATCGATTGCTGATTTTGTTTCTTGTAATTCGAATCACTTCATCATGAATAATCATATTTATGTATATGTGTATAGGTATGGGACTATACATGTGTATATATATAGATATGGACATCCATGGTGGCACTTTCCTAGTTGACAGGGATTACATGCCCTGAGTACAACTGTGGTTGCACATTTGGTTTACTTACCTTTGTTGTGCTCTAGCTAGGCTGAGCACTTTGTTGTTGCATACACTTTTAGTAGCACAGTTGTAGGTTTCTTGTCGGGGTGCCCTATTGAGATTATATCTCACCCCTGAACGTTCACCTCAGTGTATGTGTAGACCTTCTGTCTTCTTTTCTGGTTGAGCAGAGGTTGCATGGTGGATAGTGCTGAGGCCTAATGTTTAATGACCGAGCGGAGCTGCTTGAGTGGTTCTACTGATCAGGCTGCTGCAGTTCAACAATGTCTGGAGATCGGGTATGTGGTTTGGCTCAGAGTTAGTAGAAGAACCCTATACTTTTACTTTCAGTTTCTTTTGTACTTGTATTTGTATGGTTGGCCCAATGGGTGACCAGTGTTGTATTGTTTTGCATAGCTTTTCGAGATTTTACAGCATTTTACTTTTATATCTTGTTCTATTTCAGTTGTTTACTGTTTTTGCACTCTATTTACTTTCCGTTGTGTATAATACTATGTTATTTCCACTGGTTTCTTACTCTGGTATGATGTCATAGTATCCCCACTATCACACCCCAGGCCCTCACTGCTAGTCGGCAGCCTCTAGCGTATGGGGAGGCGCGCTTGAGGCCTTGTGGCGAACCGGATTGGTGCACCAGTTTAGTGGCTTCTGGGTCGAGATGTTACAGCTTAAAATGTTGGTTTGACAAGATATTTTTTTAACAAAAGTGTCCACATAATTTACAAGGTCATCAAATTGGAATTTGGTGATACCACACAACTGATGCACTTAAAAAAATCAAAATAAATATTCTTAAATTATTGGGACACACTACCTTAAATAAATTTTTATGTTTTTATTACTTATACTTGAATCCATTCTCCCCAACTCATATATTATCAATGATCAATGATCTACCTAAATGAGCCTAATCATGGATAATGTAATACCCACGATGGACCATTTAGATCTTATTTTTTTTTGTGATTGGGGTTTGTAACAACCCATAATTTACATACATTGTTATTACCTCATAATTTAAGTAAATATAATAAAACATATAACAAAACTATGACATGATCATATAGCAATAGTGTCTTTAGAAACTGAGAAACATGAACAACTGGTTCAAAAAGGTTTACACTGTCCCCTGATTATTTTATCATAACTAGTATCCTTTTTGGAATAACTTATATAATTCCATTCTTCTTAGACTAAGGAAAAGATGAATTCAAAAGTGTGAGAACAAATGCTCAATAAAGGTAAAAAATAAATATCAATCACATCATAATCATAAGAACATAACATTGGAAAATATTATCCTACATAAGATATCATAATATCATGTCACTTGATAAATCATTGATGTGTAGTGTAATCCTAATAATCCTAACACAATACATGAAACATTGTGTCATACACACATAATCATAGAAAATAATTTCATATTAGTCATGATTCATTTCTAAGGCCATCATAGTGGACAATGTCCATTGCGGAACCGAGTTCACTCCTCGTTCCAGTCCTGTATCATAGAACCAGATTATGTTTCCATTCTAACCGTGTATTTCCCATGATATATAAATATTTACCCAATGAATTATAGGATGATATAGGTCCGACCCATATCATAATGAATCCATTTTTATGTGTTCCACAAAAACATAAATCATACATCATTGCATAGCCCATGTAATAAAATTGGATTACAAAACACCATGTCATCATAACATAATCCATATAAGATTAAAGGACTTTCTAAAAGTAATTACTTCATAAAAAAATAAAATAAAAGTAATAATAGGGATCTAAACATAACCCTTTATCATTTTATATGGAAAATAGTTTTTATAAAACACTTGAACATAGTTCATGAAGAAAATATCTTTTCTTCTTCAAAAATATTTTCTTTTCTCAAAATGTCGTGAAATTTTAAAAGAAAAGAACCTAAATATAAAATAAACATGAAAACATTTAAAATAATTTTCATTTAAATAATTCTCTACGAAATAAAAAAAATCCATTCATTACATATAATTTAAAAAAAAAATTCTCCACGCACTTTTGCGGGAAATGTCAAAAAGTACATCGTATGATAAACAAAAGAAAGATTCCTTCAATACCCTTTGTTAAAAGTGAAAAAGGGTAAACATAACATAAAAAATATATGGAATAATAGTTAGAAAACAAGGACATGAATGATAAATATAACCCAAGTAAATACTTACGAATAATCAATCTCGGATAAAAACGAGATTGGAAAAGTTATCCCTTACCTTAGGTCCTATTTCTTCTGTATGTGTTCTAAAATCACATATATTGGGTTTAAACATATTATCAACAATTAATATAACCATAATAATATATATGATATCATATATGATTCAATTATGACATTATATTACCTGTTTATTTGTCAATTCCATGTTAAAACAACATTTTGGGTAATAATCATTTCAATTATCATACGTGTTTGGTCTTGTTATTCTTCATATGATTACTTATATCATAGTGTACCTACAAATAAAATCTAAAGAAAGATATATATATATATCATATATATTTTGTTTATATATATATAATCGATTGATAAATGGAATGTAATTCACCATTCATGGAGACGGTAAGTCGTACATACGCATGAACAATGTTTTCGTTTCCTTATTAAATTGATTGGAAGAATGTAAATAAAATATATACATATATACATATATACAAATATACATATATATAATAGAATTATTATTTTATATATTTCATTATTATTTATTATATAAACTTCATAATTGTTCTTGAATGGTTGACATGCAGAGTGAATCTCTATCGTGTTGTGGAGACGGTAATCCGTACGTACGCACGAACGATGATATCATTCCCATAGTTATTGAATGGTATTGAATTAGATGGTGTATAAAATATCATTATTAGTATAATGTTATAATAATCGTATATAGTTATTATTTACACCATTATACCAATATATGTAAGGTGGTGGGGAAAAAAATATTACACCATAGCGTGAAGATGGTAATCTGTATTTACACATGTGCAGTGATTTTGTATTTCATAGGATGGATAGAACGTGAAATAGGATTGTTTTATATTTATTATAAAATTTCAGTATATTATTGAAAATTATTTTATAACTTTATATTTGAAGAAAAAATAACAAGGAAGTATAAGAAGAAATAAATTTGAAACAATCGGTAGAAGAGATTACCTCTTCCTCGACATTCCTCCTTTAAAATTCCTCTTAGGCAACTAGAGTTGGTCTTTTGAGAAGAACAGAACCTCTAAAATTTTAATATGGAATTTTAAAAGAGAGATTGTTAGGGGTTGGAGGAGCATAAAGGCTCAAAATGGAATGAAGAGGATAGGGAGGAGGTTACCTTTTATAATATATGAGAGGGGAACTTTAGGAAACTCTAAATATATTAATTTATTATAAAATAAATTTATACTTAAATTGGCCCAAAAATATTTAATTACATGATATGATGATGTGGGTTTGAATACCCATAATACAATTATTTTTTTACAACTTTGTAATATTTTTTGTATTCTTCTATTTTTGGTTTTACACTTATTTTACCCTTTTTTAATCTTACCATGATATCATGTTATTTACACATTGTTGGTTAATGTAATTATTATATCATGTTAAAAGAAAACCAAAAAGATATATATGAAATATTTGGACTTATATTAACCATTATGCCTAATATAAGATTTTTAGGAATTTAATATCATTTAATAAACTATTTTATGTTTTAAGTTATTAATTATGTCAATTTTGGACAACATTCATATTTGAATTTTTAAAAAACCTCATAAAAAACTGATTCATTCAAACCAAATTCCTAACCTTATCTACAGTATTTCAATGTCATCCAGAAAATTCTTGTATATCATCGAAATTTTCAAATTAAATTTATTTTAATAATTATAAATTCATTTATTTGAATCTTTCCTTAATGAGGTAATCACTACAACATAATTGTGTCATAAATAAATATATTTACAAAATGTAAAAAAATTATAAATAAAATACCATGATGTATGAACTCTTTTTATATTTATAATTACTATCTATAGACATATATATCGGTTATATAATCCTATATTAAAATCGATTTGTTAAAAGATATATGTTTATGTTATAATCATCTTTACTTTAGATTAATTCTTATAAAATGTCATTTTTACATCTAAGTGAATTAATGGGGTCCCATAGTCGAACCAAGGGTTCCCATGGTCTGAAATATCTTATTCAATAGGATTAGGACATGTGTTTTGGTTTTTTTAAAAAGATTACAATATTAGTTTTTACCCTTATATAGCAGATTTACCCTTTAACCTCAGTAATTAAAATAATTTCTGGAGTTACTATTAATAATGTATAAAAATAAAAGGTAACTGTGTACAAAATTTGTACATCCTTATTCCAAATATGGAATCCATTTATCCTAATTGAAGACATAGAAGTTTTAGAAATTAATTTAAAATTAATTTTCATTGTTGAAAAAATGAGTTTTAAAAGTTATAACATTGCAAAATATTGAGTTGATTTTACCTATGAATTCAATGTAAAATTAATTATAGTGGAATTAATTATATTAAATGGTAAAAATATATTCTATTTATATTATAAAAAAAATCAATATTGTAATTTAACTATATAAATTATCTCGATGAAAAAAGTTGTTTATAATTAAAATGTAGCATGTTTTTACTATTCCTCAAAATATAAAAGTTATCAAAAAATAACAAAAATTTATCCAAAGTAATTTTTTATATCCTGATTTTAACTATGATGATTAATTTTTCATATTAAATTTATAAAGAATTCAAAAACTAGAATTAAAATGGGAGTTCCAACAAAACGTGGTAAAACTGCATTTTTAAAAAAATACTCCTTTTATTTGAAAAATTGATTTTTTTTCTCTTATTGTGTTCTAAAAAATGTGTAGGATGAATGCCAGAGATATAAAATTCAAAATTTTGTTAATACTATTCAGAATGTCTTGTTTATGTTGGATTGGGTTATACCAAATATACACAAAAGGGGTGGGGGTGAATTGTGTCTTTCACAATTTCTTCACATAATCGTGATCTATATTTTTACTTTTAAATAAAATATTTATTAGTGTAAAATAAATAGAACAGGACACATGATGTATAGATGATCAGGGAACAGAAGGCTCTTGGTCCACTCCACTAATGCTCTACTCCACGAGCTTGGTGATTTTCATTATCTGGTCTTCTTATCAATAGAACGTTCCACAACTGAGTACAGGCAGTTGTCACCTATACAATCGAAGGAAAAACAGATCCTTCTAGTTCAATTGTAGAACCTATACAGCTTATTACAAGAATCCGGTCACTCAAGATAAAAATAAGTATTTTTTCATTGAAGATACATTCCTAGCTGTTCTTCACAATTGCAACAGAATTCAATTGACAGTATATGGATCGTCATCTTTAGAAATAATGATCTTCATGTAAGATTCATTCTGAGTCGATCCAGTTATAGTAGATATAGAAATATAATTAGCATCTTCAAAAGTAATATATTCACAATATATCTTTGATGTCGAATGGGTGAATCTTTTTTCCTATTTATTCTTCTTCAATAAACATAGCTTTGTCGCTCTTCGTAACATAAAATCTATAAATATTGATTTGTATCTATTTATCTCTTATGTATCAATGTTTTTGTGTAGAAAATCTTGTATATCATTAGAGTATCTGCTATCGTGTTCTTGTTTTTTACCTTTTACGTTTTGTGTATTGAATTTCAAAATAGCACAAACATATCAAGCGCTTTCTCTACAAAGTTGGATCCACAAAAGTCTCTTTATGACTCGCGATATTCATACATATGAATTAACAAAGCAATCCCAACTCCCCTAAAAATTTGGCATGAAAAGATCCTTTTAAATAGATCCTTTGAATAATAGATAAACAGCTTTGAATCAGTCAAAGATGCGATTTAAAATCAGCTCTTAATCCGGCTTGAAATTAGTCTGATAATTCCTTTGTAGACCATTGCATAATAATATCATCTCTAATTCATTGATTCCAAATGTAAGGTTGAACTCTATAACATGCATATTCTAAATCATAGGTAGATCAGAAACAAGAGGTTGATGACACATCCTTCAAACATAAGGTTGAATAAAAACGTAAGATAAATGATCCATACTATTATAAGCTTCCAAACGTAAGGTACATGATCTATACTTTTTGATGAATCGTAATGTTTTTCAAAAAAGTAAGGTTGATGAACCATAATTTTGAGAAAAAAATGAAACATTTAAAACTTAAATATGGTTCTTCTTCCATAATTTTCAATATCCCAAACGTAGGGTTCCTTCCTAACGTTGGTTTCTTCTTCCATACTTTTTCGATAACGTATGGTTGATTAACCATACTTTTTTTATATCTCTTTAGAGTATACACAACATTCCATCCTTACACTATACTTCTCCACGTAGTGTATGAACAGAGTTTACAGAACACGCTTAAGTAATTTCTGAATATGTAGAACATGAACAGTGTTTCTAGAACAAGCTAATGTGAATACTTTAGAAATTAATTCTCATTGTTCAAGAACCTAAATATTTCTTCCAATAATAAAATTATAATGAATAATAAATTCCTGAAATACACTTAAAATAAAATTAGTAGAATAAAAAATAAGGGTATTTGTGATCATCAAAATCATCATTAAGAAATAGAGTATTGTCCTAAACAATCACCTTCTTATTTGTAACAAAATCATTTATTGTTGATAACAACACTTGCTCAACTATCTCCCCCTTTTTGATGATCACAAAACCCATAAAATAATAAATGAAATTAACTTCAAGAAATAATTACATATAGTTTCGAATTTTGATTAGATAAAACAATATTTAATTTTAACAATATTTTAAAAAAAAATTTATTATCTATAATTGTAAAAATAAATTTCTCTACATTTTTCTTAAAGTGAAAAATAAAAATAATATTTTAAAATAAAAAAATGTTTATCTAAATTTATCCTCTAATAAAAAGAGTTTAAAAAAATTCTCTAATAAATTTATAATAAATATTTAGAAAAAATAATTTATAATGTGAAATAGTTAAAATAAAATGTTGTGTTTATCCAAATTTCCCCCCCTTTTCGTGATATAAATAAGAATGACAGAAGATGGAATTGAATATATTTTAATGTAGAAATGAACTTAAGTAAATGAGATTAATAACTGTTTTTCAATAAGTGAATCTAGATTACTAGAATATCTAAAAAAAGAATATAAAACTAATAAAAACAAACAAATATAGAATGAAACAAAATTTCATTGAGAATATGTAATAGTGAAAATCATAATGAACACATGAATCATGGTCTGGTAAGGGTATGGGATAGGGTCTATATCCTTTGAACTACTGCCTTGATTTTTGTCAACTACTCCCTCAGCCTTCTGATCATGCCATCTCCCAGCTTGATAATAAGATATCTATTCTCCTAGGTCATATATATATATCTACCAAATTTACTCTGAAAAACTCATGGAGCATTTATTCATTCTACATAAACAGAGTCAAATTCCATGCGAATTGAGTCAGTACAGTTCTAATACTTGGTTCATGTGAAGTTAGCTGATCAACTAGGAACATCTAATTATCTAACAGCACAGAAAAAGGGGCACTATTGCATTAATGGTCCAGCAATCAGTCATTCATATTTCTCATTGCTGCTGTGATATCTTGAAATATTTGGATTAAATCAGGTGATATACCTGATGTACTGACCTCACTTGGTCTAACAGATTCAAATTGTTGCTCCATGAAGGATTTGAATTCCATCAAATATGTCTTCATTACTATATCTGATTTCAACTTTGCAACTTCATTCAACATATATCTCTTAAATATGTCAACTTCCTTATTTGAAATTGAACTAGCCTGTAGCCTATGAAATTTTAAATGTTCTTTATCTATGGCTCCCCTCAGAGCATCATTTTCAGATTCCAAACTTAACAGCTTCCTATACACCTCTTATACTTCCTTATTCCCTGAATTAGAGGCACCGTGTTCTATATTATAATCCTCAGCTTGTACTTGATGCAGTATCACAATAGATAATTACTCTGCATCAGATTTCTCCTTATCTTCCTCTTGAGGAGGTTTCTCCATAGGCTTTTCCTTAGAGACATTACCAGACTCTTCCATAGGAAAATCCTCATTAAATAGATCTGTATATACTTCGGAAACATTTTCATCTTGAATTTCAATATTTAATGGAGGTTACTTCTCATGAGAATAATCTGCAACCATTTTCTCCATTGGTTTTTCTAAAAAAAATTCCTCTTGAATTATATGAGGACTCGGCACTTCAACTTCACTAGGAAGGACCTCCTTTTCTTTTTCATCTTCAGTTTCTACTACATCCTCTTCCATTGTTTCAACATTAGCTACAACTATTACTTCTTCCGGAGCCTCTGCTCCTTTGTCAATATGAGTATTCATCTGAATCTAAGAAGCTATTGGTTGAGGATTGTCTTGTACTACAGAGTCTCTAATGAACTTGTAGCTCAGAATAGGTTCAGTTTCATCTGGGAGTGCTTGAGTTGGATTTTCAACAGCTTGAGTCACTCGATGTCTTGAACTCTGAAGTTCATTTTGACATTCCTCATTAGATGGTGGATCAACAGCTTCATATCATATCCTCCGTGATACTGCACTAGTTCTAGATTCAGCTACTTCTTCTTTTGATTTTGCTGGTTGGGCCTGAGAACTTTCTTCATCCTCTTCAGCACCAACAGACATCATTTTTTCTTTGATAGTGCTCCAGAAATATCTAATTTTTCTCAATGTACTAACATTGAATATATTAATATGGTAGCATCTCACCCAATCATCCACCAATCTTATCATATCTGTCTTAAAAAAATTATTTGAGATAAACCGTCTAAAAGGGTAGAAACTCATTCTGGCCTCTGGTTAGAATCAGAAACTCAGATACCTGAACATGTATCTCAGAAAGTTCAATTTAATATCACTCATCAAAAAAAAATTTAATACATATCCAGATAAATTTTTTTCCATTTCTTACATCCTTGGTGCAATCCCAGTTTGCACAAAATTAATCAATATTTTCTGATCCGGTTCCAAGTCCTTAACAAACATTTTCCTGATATTTTTTTGATCTAAATAGAAAGAAAATAATATCATTAGATTTATTTACACTATCCCTAATATTTTTCAAATCAAAATGATAAACTCCCTCATTAGTGAAGTTTATAATCTGAGAAATTTCTACAGATGAGATTGAAAAATCTCTGTATTCTATTTTCTCGATCATAGAATCTTTATCTTCCCCCAGACTAAACTGAATAGATTTGAAGAAATAAAAAAGCTCTACCTCATATAAAAACTCATTTTCTCACCATTAAAATTCTTTTTGAGGTTTTGAAAAGAAAGATCCTGCTTCAGTAACATGCCCGTCTGATATAACCATTCCATATCTATGACCTTTCCTTGAAAAATAATCCTTTCTGCCAAGTGCTGCCTCTTTGTAGTGTTGTCCTCAACCTCATCAGTTATCATGGTTTTGGCCACTATATCCATAAATCTTTGAAGGTTTTAAAAAGTAATAGGGTTTCGAAGGTTTAGGTTCGAATTGAAAAAGAGAGATAATGCTTCGAGGGTTTTAAAGGATTTTTGGTAGAAATGAAAAAAAATTTAATTTGAAAGGCCTCTGACAGCCTTGATTCCCATTTCATCCATAATCCTTACATAAATTTTTTAAAAAAATAAAATTGTACACGCACATAAGAAAATCTAATAAAAATAAAAATTATTCTTTTTGAAAAAAACATAACTAAATTATTTTAAACAGTAATAAAAAATAAAATAGAAATATCATAATCAAATGAATAAAATAAAACTTTATTTAAAAATAAATAAACCTAGCTCCCCGTTAAGAAAATCAAACCTTGATATGGGAAGCAGTTTTGTAAAAATGTCATCTAATTGAATTTTAGAACTTACAAATTCTAAGAATATATCTTTTTTAAGAACATGGTCTCTTAGAAAATGTTGTATGATATCAATATGATTATTCCTAGAATGATTAATAATATTTTTTAAATATTTACAGCACTAGTATTATCACATAAAATAGGTGTATTATAAAAATTTAGTCCAAAATCCATAAGAGTGTTTTTCATCCACAAGACTTGTGCAAAAAAAACTGATAGCAGATATATATTCTGCCTCGGCTATTGACAGGGAAACTGAAAGTTTTTTCTTACTAGACCATGATACTAAATAGTTTGGTAAAAATTGACTAGTACCCAAAGTTCTTTTTGTATCTAATATACAACTCTAAAAGTCTAAATTTGAATATGAAATTTAATTAAAATTAGACATTTTTGGATAGATAAGAGATTGAAAAACAGTTCCTTTCAAAAATCTAAAAATTCTTTTAACAGTTGTTAAATGAGATTCTTTATGATTTTATTGAAATGTTGAAAAATAAATACTAAATACATTATATCTGTCCTAAAAATAGTAAGATATAATAAACTACCAATCATACCCTTATATAACATTTTGTCAACTGCTTTCCCAGTTTCATCCAAATCATGTTATATATTAGCACACATAGGATTTTTATATGTCTTACCGTTTTCAAATCAAAATTTCTTTAGTAAACCAGTAATGTATTTTCATTGATTCAAAACATTTTTAATATCTTTTTGAAAAACGTGAATACATAAAAAGAAATTTATTTCTTCCATCATACCCATTTCAAATTATTTTTGAAATAGATTTGAAAACTAATGACAAAGAGATTTATTAGTTGATCCAAAAATTACATCATCAACATAAATTTGAACTAATAAAATATTAGAGTTTACAATTTTCTTAAATATTGTTGGATCTTCCATTCCAATAGTAAAATCATTTTTCAGATGAAAAGAGATTAATCTTTCACACCAAGCTCTAGGTGCTTGTTTAAGGCTATAAAAATCTTTAGTATGTTTAAAAACAGAATCTGTTTTTTTTTTGAATTTTCAAAACTAAGAGGTTGCTCAACATAAACTTCCTCCATTGAATAACCATTCAAAAAGGCAGATGTAACATCCATCTGAAATAATTTAAAATTCATATGAGACACACATGATAATATAATTCTAATGGATTCTAATGTAGCTATAGGTGTAAAGGTATCATCATAATCTATACCTTATTATTGATTATATCCTTCAGCTACTGTTCTTTCTTTATTCATAGTTATTATCCCTTGATCATCTTGTTTATTTCTAAAGACTGATTTTGTTCCTATAACTTGATAGTTATTAGATCTTTTAACTATGTTCCAAACATCATTTCTATTGAACTGGTTTAATTCTTCTTGTGTTTATATCATCAAACATTCATCAACTAAGGATTCTTCTATAGTATTAGGTTCTAATTGGGATAGAAAGGTAGAAAACTCAACAGTATTTCCTATGATCCTTCTAATTTTTATTCTCGTGTCTAAGTCTCCTTTTATAGTTTCTAAAGTGTGATTGTTTATGGTTCTTTACTGTCTAGGTAGTACACTTATAGGTTCTTCAGTGTCATGTTCTTCTGGACTGGACTGAATTTTATTTATATCTATTTCAAAAACATCTTTCCGGTTCTCAAGACTCATGTTATCATTATAACCAAGTTCATCTAGTTGATATGTCCTTTCCTCAAAGGGATTAGATTCATCAAATTTTATATGAACTGATTCTTCAACAATCCTTGACAATTTATTAAAAACTCTATAAGCTTTGGAAGTAGCAGAATATCATAAGAGAATGCCTTCATCAGATTTTGGATCAAACTTACTAAGATTGTACTTGGTGTTTAATGTGTAAACCTTACATCCAAAAACATTTAAGTAATTTACATTATATTTTCTGTTATTTTATAGTTCATAGGGTGTCCTTTTTCAAAATTGGTCTTATTATAACTATATTCATTATATAGGAGGCTGTACTTATAGATTCTGCCCAAAAATAGGTAGGAATATTGTATTCATTTAGCATAGTCTTAGCCATTTTTCGAATAGTCCTATTTCTTCTTTCAACAATTCTATTTTGGTGAGGTGTTATTGGTGCAGAGAATGTTTTTTTAATACTTACATTTGAGAAAGAGGAATTGAATTATAAATGCTCAAATTCTCCACCATGATCAATTCCTAATGAAATTATTTTAAAACCTTTTTCATTTTGAACATCTTTGCAAAAACATTCAAATAATGTTAAAGCTTCATTTTTAAAATTAAAAAAAAAATCCATGTAAATCTTGAATAGTCATCAACTAAAATGTATAAATATAATTTACAATCCAAGATTTTCTACC
The DNA here is from genome assembly GCA_963277665.1 of Viscum album. Lineage (NCBI taxonomy): Eukaryota > Viridiplantae > Streptophyta > Magnoliopsida > Santalales > Viscaceae > Viscum > Viscum album. The sequence goes on along the minus strand of OY728152.1, from coordinate 1,449,338,569 downwards.
CTTGAAGGTCCAAAAAAATCCATATGGATAAGTTTTAGAGGTTTAGATGTAGTAAATTTGTTAACAGATTTGAAAGATGATTTTTACTACTTTCCAAGTTGACATGCAACACAAAATCTATCACTTTCAAACTTTAGACTAGGAAAATCAGAAACTAGCTATTTTATAGATAAATTATTTAAAACATATATATTGCAATTTCCAAGTCTTATATGCAAGATCTAGGATTCATTTACCTTATCAGTTAAGCAGTTTACTTTTTGTTTACACATGGAATTTAAATCTAGGGTGTATAAATTATCAGTTCTAGGTGCTCTAAATTTAAGAAATTTATTTTTGAAAATAGAAAAACAATTTTTAGAAATATGAACAGCATAAACATCATCACAAAGATGATACATACTTATCAGGTTGTGTTTCAATGCTTTTACATAGATTACTTTATTGATTGAGACAGATTCTGGATCTCCAACTATTCAAATGCCAATTATATTTCCTTTGGAATTTTCAAAAAAAGTGACTAGTCCACCATCATTTTTAGTTAGTTTAGTGAAATTCGATGAGCTTCCACTCATATACCTTGAGTATCCACTTTACATATACCATATAGAATTTTTTTCTTTTGTGACCTACTTCCTGCAAAGGCATTTAAACAGATTGTTTTGGTACCCATATTCTGTTGGGTCCAAGAGTGTTATCCTGCAATGATCTGGGAATCCAGTCTTGCTTAGATTTTCTAAATTCAGTAGAATCAATTAAATTATTTGATACAAAATCTTTCTTAATGCTCCATATTTGAGGTTATCTTAAGAAACATTTTTTAGAAATATGTCCTCTTGTCCCATGGTAACTAAAATTTAATCTTTTTTTGCTTGGAACAAAATAACTCTTGTACAACTTAGGTTTTTCACCTTTACTACAAATTCTAAATATTTCTTTCTTAATGATAGTTTTCCAAATATTTTCATTCAAAGAGTTTTCTCCTTTGGTAAAAACAAGGGATGAAGTTTTATAGGTTTCTACTTCATTCTTTAGTGTTTTTACCTTTGATTTATAATCTGTATAGTTAGTGTTAATTGAATTATACTTATCAGTTAACTCCTTAAGTTGTTTCAGTTTTGTATCTCTTTTATCTGAAACAAAATTTTTAATTTTCTTTAAAGACTTCTGCTTCTTAAAAAGTGAATCATATTTTTCCTCAAGCATGTTATATTAGGAACATGTTTTTAATTAGAATATCTTGTTTTAGAACTAGATTCTACATTAGAATTAGAAGAGTAGTATAATTTTACCTCATCTATTTCTTCCATAAAGCACATGTTGGCATTCAAATTTACTTTTTCCTTCTCTGAGTCTGATTCTGAAGAGCTTCTAGAGTCTTCAGACACACTCCATGTAGTTTTCATTTATTTCTTATCTTTTTTATCATAATCATTCCTTTTTGAAGAACTTATTCTTCTTGTATTATTTTAACTAAGGATAGTTAGGTATGATGTGCCCCATTTTATTACAATCATAAAATCTGAATTCCCTTTCATCCTTTTTGAATGTTTTTCTGAAGCCTTTCTTCTTTATGTAGAATTTACTAAACTTTCTGGCTAGCTGATCCAGTTCTACATCAGAATATGATGAATCATAACTTTCTAATTTCACCTTTACCTCCTTTTTATTTATCTTTATGCTTTTACTTTGTGATGACACTTTTAAGGTAGTGTCATATTTATTGATTGCTTCATATTTCATCTCAGCTTCACACATCATACGTGTTCTAATCAGCTCTCTCATGGTTATGTATTTGATTGGTTTTGAACGTCTCATTGATGTAGAGATTCCATTCCATTTAGAAGGTAGTACTATCTGTACTTTTAAAGCTTGATCCGCTTGTTTGATTGGTTCTCCCAAATCAGTTATATTGTTGGCAGTTTCTGTCAATATTCCATTAATTTGAGTAATGCTTTCACCTTCAAGCTTTCTGAATGTATCAAATTTAGGCTTAGCAATGACATATCTCATTGGCCTGAAATTTTCAGTTCCTTCATAAGAAACAACATTATTTTTCCACATATCATATATTTTTGGGCACTATGATACTCTTTTGAATTCATCAGGTCATATACCACATATAATTTCATTAATTACCTTATAGTTCATATCATATTCTACTTCAGTAGCTATACTCCATGTCTCATAATTTTTAGATATTTTATATTCAGTCATAATCATATAATATACTCTGTATCAAAGAGTTTTCAGATAAATTATCATTCTTGACTTCCAGAATTCATAATTTTGTCCATTGAAGTATGGTTCTCAGACTATAGACATTCCATCACTAGTATCAGTCTTCTTGCTCAATGTATAATCCTATAAAACATTTATCTTATTATAGATTTTAAAAAAATCTATTCATCTAATACCAATTATTGGATTGGGTTATACCAAATAAAAACATGAGGGGGTGAATTTTGTCTTTTATAATTTCTTTGTATAGTTGTGATATGTCTTTTTTACCTTTAAATCAATGATTTAGTAGCGAAAAATAAATAGCACATGACACACGATGTATAGTGGTTCGGGGAACAGAAGACCCCTAGTCCACTTCACCAACGCTCTACTCCATAGGATTGGTGATTTTCACTAACTTGTCCTCTTATCAATAGAACATTCCACAACTAAGTACAGGAAGTTGACACCTTTACAATCTAAGGTAAAAAAAATCCTTCTGGTTCAATCTCAGAACCTACACAGCTTAGTATGAGAAGCCGGTCACTCCAGATAAAAAAGAAGTATTATTTCTTTTAAAATACTTTCCTGGTTGTTCTTCACAATTTCAACAGAATGCAATTGATGGTAGATGGGTTGTCATCTTAAAAAATAATTAACTTCAAGTAATATTTGTTCTGTGTCGATCTAGTGGCAGTATATATAGAAATATAATTAGAAACTTCATCAGCAGTAGATTCACAATAGATCTTCGATGTCAAATGGGTGAATCTTCTGTTGTGTTTCTTCTTTTTCAATAAACACAGCTTTTTCACTCTTCATAACAGAAAATCTGTAAATATTGATTTGTATAGACTTACCTATTATGTATCAATGTTGTTTTGTAGCAGATCTTCTATATCATAAGAGTATCTGCTCTTGTGTTCTTGTTTTTGACCTTGTACGTTGTGTGTATTGAATTTAAAAATAGCACAAATATATAAAACGCTTTCTCTGCAATGTAAGATCCACAAAAGTCGCCTTCTAACTCGTGATATTCAAACATTTGAATTAACAGATTAGCCGTAACTCCATAGAAAATTCAGCATGAAAATATCCTTTTAAATTGATTCTTTAAATCATAGATAAACGGATTTGAATCAGTCAAAGATGTGCATTAAAATCATCTTTTAATCCGGCTTGAAATAAGCCTAATAATTCACTTGTAGACTATTGCATAATAATATCATCTTTAATTATTCGACGCCAAATGTAAGGTTGAACTATATAGGATGCATATTCTGAACATATGGTAGATCACAAACGTAAAGTTGATGACGCATCCTTCAAAAGTAAGGATGAATAAAAATGTAAGATAAATGATCCATAATTTTATAAGATTCAAAATGTAAGGTACATGATCCATACTTTTTAATGAAACATAAGGTTGTTCACAAAAGTAAGGTTGATGAACCATACTTTTGAGAAACAAATTTAACATTTAAAACATACGTATGGTTTTTCTTCTATACTTTTCCAATATCCCAAAAGTAGGGTTCCTTGTTAACGTAGGGTTCTTCTTCCATACTTTTATGATAATGTATAGTTGATTAACCATACCTTTCTGATATGTCTTTAGAGTATGCACCACATTCAATCTTTACACTACACTTCTCCACGTAGGGTATGAACAGTGTTTCCAGAACATGCTTATGTAATTTCCGAATATGTAGAACATGAACAGTGTTTCAAGAACAATCTAATGCAGATACTTTAGCAATTAATTCTCATTGTTCAAGAACATAAATATTTCTTTTAGTAATAAAAATATAATGAATAATAAATTCTTTAAGTACCCTTAAAATAATATCATTAGAGTAACAAATAAGGGTATTTGTGAGCATCGAAATCATCGTAAAGAAATATATTATTGTTCTTAACAATATCCCCCTTATTAATAATAAAATCATGTATTGTTGAAAACAACACTTTCTCACCAGTTTTTATACAATTAAATAATAAGATATTGTTGTTTAGTGAAATTTGTTATCACATAAAATACAAGCTATCGAGGAAGGTCTCTCTTAGTGTAACTCAAGCCAAGTCAGGGTTTCATGTAGTGCATGATTTATTTGCTTTAGTATATAAAATAATCCTATCTTAGTTCATTTTTACCTTGAAAAATTTCTATACTCAGTGTTGAATTATATCAAAAGAACTTGAAATTGTGTTTAAAACATGTAATAAAATAAATTAAAAAGAATCTACCTCATAAAATCATGGGCTATTACATTCTACCCCCCTTAAATTGAATTTCGCCCTCAAAATTCATTAGGGTTATAAATCATTTACTACATTAAAGATTCTTTCATGGAAAACCAACATTTTATAAAAGAATACTAAAACATCATTTTAAAAATGAACTTTAGAAATATAACGGTTACCCAATGTAAATCATAGAAAAATATTGGTGTGTAGTGAAAACATGGATATGGAAGAGAAATATAACCATCATGTTCTGATGGGGAGAGGTAGAGAACAAGGATAAGAAATAGTCAATAATCAAAAATCCATAAATTTTTGATGATCTAAGGTACCATCTGATTAATTGGATATGATGGTACACAAATAACATTTTTGGTTTTCAATATCATTTCACTAAATATGACGAACATGAGAGGAAATACTCACTTGTTTTTAGTTCAATATCACCATTTGTCGTGCCTTGAACAATTTCTACATCATATTTAATTTAAAAAAATTAAATTGAATTTTTCATTTGTGATGTTTTAAAATATATTGTGATAGAATGATAGGTAATTCGATCTATCTCAATAAAAAGGGTAGAACAAGATATCAAATATACATAAATCCATATATGGTGAGATTAATCGTATATATTTCCAAAAGTGGACTTGTACGTCATTTATCATACCGCTTAAATAAAATAAATCTAATTTATACTAACTAGGGACTCCCTGTAGGCTAGTGATAGGTGATAAAGGCCTATCACACTTTGGTAGTGGGTTCGATTCCCACATCGTTGTCTGACGCGAAGGGTTTTCACCCATCCTAAAGGTTGTGCTTTTTCTTAATTCATACTATTATAACCTTCCAGAAATAATATAAAAAAAGTTGTTTCCTTAAACAATACTATCTGATGTCCAACTTAATTCATTCCATCATTTAGGCTTATCCAAAATACTTCTGTCCAATATCATAGTACATTGAAAACAATTAAAAGAAATGTCATATAACAAAAAAGTGAAGACCATCATTTATCCCCTATATATCATAAGATATATCTTATGGGTTAAATTCCAATATTGTGAATACCTTAATCAATTATTCTCTTGAAACTTTAATTTCTATAGAACCTTAATGAAAACATGAATTCTATCAAAGGTTAACTCTTTCCACACACCAAAAATACCAAAAAAAATCTATATTCTCAAACCATGATATCACTTTGTCCATTTATGAGCTTGTTAATATTATCAAACCTCTCATTATATATTTATCCCTTTATTATATGAATATAATTATCTTTCCAAAAAAACATCAATCACATTTCATTATTGTTGGTACCATATAAATATGGAAAACCATAATAGACCAATACATTGATATTCCAATATTCCATAATACTATAAATGAGATTCCACAACACTATTTTAAAACCCCATTACATAAACACTTAATCATTCCAATACTTCATTTTCATACTCAACATCTCTAATAATGATCACATGTGACTTTGATTTGTCTTTTTCCTTAAGAGGTTGTGGATGTTGATCATAATTAACCTTTTGATTATAACATTGGTTCGCATAATTCCCTATTTCATTGGACATATAGAATTAAAGTGTTGGTTGTGAATTCTATGTATTATTTTCTCAATTCACTTCATTAGTAGATTTTTTCCATCATATTGGCACTGAACTGCTCAATAACCATCTTTTACACACCTGGAACTTTTTTTAGTCGCTTTAAGAAAATATCCGCCATGATTCTTTCAACACATTTATCATAATTAAACATTTATCTTCTTTTCCTCATTGTTTTGAGATTTCCCTTGAACTCCATCGTTAATTTCTTATCAAAACCTTGACATGGATACATGACACTAACTTCTAGTTCTAACATGATATCACAATGCACAATCTTTTCATAGCCACTGAAGTCTATTATAGATAATTCCCTTTGAAGACGTGGTTTTAAGACACTAAATAAATGGTAAACATTGCTTTCAGATGGGATGATAAGGTCAGAATCATACCTTGCATGTCTTGTAAAATTCTCCTCGTATGTACCAACAAATTTGGTATCATTTTTCTTAAGCTCAAGGAACTCATTTTCCATAGTTTTTCAAAGAATACAAGAGAAAAACTTATTAAAAAATAAGTACTTGAACTCTTCCCATTCCATGGATTCAATTTCATCTTGCGGACTTGTATTGTTAATTAGAGTCCACCACTGGTCTGCTTCACCATCTAATCAATAAACAGCTAAAATGAATTTTTCATTTTTGGAACAACAAAGTATGAAAAATATATTTTCAATGGTACTGATCCATTTTTCCACCACAAGTTGATTAGACGAACCACTGGAAGAAGGTGGATGTTTCCTCATAAAAGACTCAATAGAATGTTGTTCCCCTCTCTACTCATTTGGGAGTCTAGAATGATTTATATCTTGTGTATGAATAACAATAATATTTTTAATAAATCTCCCATAACATTTGACTATTAAGGAATAAAATCATTGCATTTCTTAGTGCATTGATCATTAAAATTATTCCTTCGACTTCCAGTCATTTTCTAAAACCCAAAAAGAATTGTGTGAGAGAAAACAATCATAATAAGAAAACAACATAATCAAGGGGGGTTAATTTTAATCTATAACATATTTGGTTTCATCCTAGGTTATTCACGATCGTAATCATAATTCTAGGACACTAACATATACTTATACTTAACCATAGGGACATCCCTATACATATTATATAAATGTCTATAGGGATCTCACAAATGTTATCGCATCCTAGTTTCCAAAGGTTAGCTATAACTTCCATCTAATACCAACAATAATAGAACCAAACATTATAGAAATTGTTATTAATTAATAATTGAACTATATTTATTACAACATATAAAAACCCCTGATAGGACAGTATAGGTATATTGTCTATTGAAACTGGGAAACATAAACATCTTGTTCATAAAACATCTACATTATCTCTCATTTTATTCGTCATAACTCCTCTCCTTTTTGGAATATCATATATAATACCCTTATTCTTGACATGAGGAAAATAAACATACAAAAGGGTGAGCTCAAATTCTCAGTAAGGGTAAAAAGAGGAAATATCAATCATATCATATTTATAGGAACATAACATTTGAAAAATATTATCCTGTATAAGAAGTCATAATATCATGTCATGGGATAAATCATAGAAGTGTAGTATAATACCAAATATCATAACATAATACGTGAATCATTATGGAATACACATATAAGGATATAAATTCATTTCATATTATTAATGTTTCATTGTCAAGACCATCATAGCAGACAAAGTCCATTACTGTACATAGTTCCTTCCTCGTTTTAGCCTTGTATCACTAAACTAGATTAACTTGTTGTTCCATACATGTATATACCGTGATATATGAATCTGTACCCCATGAATTAAAGGAATATATAGGTCCCAATCATCTCACAATTATACCATTCTTATGTGTTCCACAAAAACATAAATCATAAATCATAGCATAACCCATGTAATAAAATGGGATTCTTAAACATAATACCATAATAACACAATACATATAAGATTAAAATTCTTCATAAAAGTAATAATAAATATAGAAACATAACCCTTTGTCATCTTAGATTTCAAATAATTTTGATAAAACACTTGAACTTAGTTCTTGAAGAAAATATCATTTCCTCCTAAAAAACATTTTCTTTTCTCAATATGTCGTGAAATATTAAAATAAAAGAAGATAATTGAAAATAAACATGAAAACATGTAAATTAATATTCATGGAAATAATTCTCTATGAATGTGTAAGAATCTGTTCAAGCCATATAAGTTAAAAAAACATTCTCTTTGTACATTTGCTGGAAAAGTCAAAAAGCACCTCGTATGCTAAAAAAAATAAAGATTCCATCCATACAATGTGGTGAAATTAAAAAAAAGAGTAAAAATGACTTTAAAAATACATGGAATAATTATAAACATTTTATGAAAATATTTAGAAAAACATTGACATGGATGATAAATATATCCCCCAGTAACTTTTTACAAATAAAACATCTCATATAAAAACATGATTGGAAAAGTTATCCCTTAACTTAGGTCTGATTTCTTCAGTATGTTTCAGAAACTCCTGTATAGTGGGTTTAAAAATATTATTAACTAGTAACAAAACAATAATAATATTTATGATATCATATATGATTCACTTACAACTTTATATTACAAATTAATTTTTCAATTACATGTTAAATAAACATTTTGGGTAATAATCGTTTTATTTATCGTACGTGTTTGGACTTTTTATTATTCATATGGTTACTTAGATCATGATATAATTACATAAAAAAATGTAAAAAAAGATTTATATATCATATATATTTATTATTTAAATATATATAATAGATCTATAAATCGAATGAAATACACCGTTCATGGAGACGATATGTCGTACGTATGCATGAACGTTGTTTTCGTTTCCATATTGACTTGAATTGAATTATGTAAATGACATATATATATCCAGTAGGATAATTATGTCATATATTTCATGATTTTTTATTATATATACTTTATAATCATTTTTTAATGGTTAACATGGAAAATGAATCTCATCACATCATGGAGACGGTAAGTCGTACGTACGCACGAGCGATGATATAAATCTCATAGTTGTTGAATGGTACAGAATTAGATGGAGTATAATATATCATAATTAGAATCATGTCATAATAATAATATATAGTTATTATTTCCACCATTATACTCATCCATGTAAGGTTATGGTGGAAAATAGTTTACACCACAACGTGGAGATGGTAATTCGTACGTACGAACGCGTGATGATTTTGTTTTCCATAGGATGGATAAAAGGTGAAATAGGGATGTTTAATATTTATAATAACATATCAGTATGTTATTGATATTGATGTTATTACATTATAATAAAACAACAAATAAGAATAAGTATTATAGGAATTAAATCGAAAGAATCGGTAAAAGAGATTATATCTTCCTCGACGTGCCTCCTTTAAACTTCCACTTAAGGCACTAGAGTTATTTTTTTTAAGATTACCAAAACCTCTAGAATGTTAATATGGAATTTGAGAAGATAAATGGTCTGGTTTTGTCTGATCTTGAAGGCTCAAAATAGAGTGAAGTGGAGAGGGATGAGGTGCCCTTATATAAGAGAGGATAGGGGCACTTTAGGAAACTCTTTATATAAATTTATTATAAATTCAATTTTGACGTAAAATGGTCCAAAACATATTAATTATAATATCAGATGACCTGGGTTGCAATACCCACCATCAAATAATTTTTTGAAATGTTTTTAATATTTTTTGTACCCTTATAGTTTTTGTTTTACCCTTATTTTACCCTTTTTCGTCTTATTGTGATATCATGTTATTTACAAATTGTGGGTTAATGTAATTATCATATCATGTCAAAATACCCACCAAAATTTATTTATGACATATTTGGAATTATATTAACCATTTTTTATAATATTATATTTTTAGTAATTTAATATCATTTAAAAAACTATTTTATGTTTTAAGTTATGAATTATAGAAATTTTGGACACTATTCATGTTTTACTTTTTTTAAAAATTTCATAAGAAACTAATTCCATAGAAAATAAAGATTAAAATCATCCCTAGTATTTCAATTTCATTCCTAAAATTCCTCAGTGGAATAAAAATGTTCAAATTAAATTAAAATTAATATTTATGAATTCATTTATATGAATCCTTCATTAATGAGGTAACCACTACATCATAATTGTGTCATTAATAAATATATTTACCTAATGTATAAATATTTTAAATAAAATACCATGATTTAGGATAATTTTTATCTTTATAATGAATATCTATAGACATATATATCAGTTATATAACCCTATATTAAAATCAATTAAGTAAAAGATATATGTTTAGGTTATAATTATCTTTACATTAGATTAATTATTATAAAATATCATTTTCACATCTAAGTGAATCCATGGGGTCCCAAAATTGACCCAAATGGGGCCCATGGTCCGAAATATATTATCCAATAGTAGTATGATATTTGTTAGGGTATTTTAGTAATATTATAATATTAGTGTTTACCCTTATTTACTAGATCTACCCTTTAACCGCGGTAAATAAAATAATTACCGGAGATAGTTTTGATAATAACTAAAAATAAAATGTTCCAATTTACAAAATTTGGACCTACTAATTCCAAATATGGAAACTTTTTTTTATAATTTAAAACATAGATGTTTTAGTAATTAATTTAAAATTAATTTCCGTTGTTGAGAAAATGCGTTTTAAAAGTTAAAACATTGCCAAAAATTGAAACGATTTTACCTATGAATTAAATTTAAAAATAATTATAATATTATAAATTAAATTAAATGGGTAAAATATATTCTATTTATACATTAAATAAAATCAATATTATAATTTATCCATATAAGTTATCTTGATAAAAAACTGGTTTTTAATTAAAATTTATCGTATTTTTACTATTCATTGAAATATGAATGTTATCAGAAAAATAAAACAAATTTATCCAAGGTAAATTTTTATATCCTGATTCCAAATAATAAGTTTAATTTTTCATATTTAACTTATAAACATTTTAAAACTAGATTTAAAATTTGTGCGCCAATACAAGGTGGTTAAACTGTATTTTTTAAAAAAAATACTCCTTTTATAAAATAATTGATTTTTTCCATATTGTGTTCTAGAAAATGTGTATGATGAATTAAAATGATATTAAATTAAAATTTTGATTAATATTGTTCATAAAGGCTAGTTAATATCCCATTAAATTATAATATATTGTTGTTTAGTGAAACTCAATATCATATACAACACAAGCTATCGAGGAAGGCCGCTCTTGTGTGTAACGCAAGCCATGTCAGTGTTGCGTGTAGTAAAAGATTTCTTTGGTGTAGCATATAACATAATCCAATCTTATTTAATTTTTTACATTGAAATAAATTTATACTTTGTGTTGAATTCTTTTAAAATAACCTGAAATTTTGTGTAACAAATGACATCAATGAAATTAAAAAGAATCTATCTCATAAAATCTATGGGTGTTATAGGGTTTCAAACATGATCATTATAGGAGACACATAGAAAATATAAGAACCTTAATTTAATGGAACCGTTCTAGGAGACCATCTTTATATCCATGAAATATTTTAATGAATTCCTTTAATTTTTTTAGACTATGATAGCGGGGATCTAAAAGAACCATACGGTATAGGTATATGATCCAACATCTAATTCACAATCATCTTAATAATATGTATATATTATTCTAATATGAGGATAATAATTTGAGACTTCTCTTAAATGGGTTCCATTAGAATACTCCAGTGATCATCATCTACATGGGAATGTGTATGATCCTGATTCAATTTTATTGTCAAATTATGTTTTTTAACTCCTTTGGATGTTGCATTGATATAAAATTTATCAATAAATATTTTTAGTGTGTCAATGATATAATTTGGTAATGGAAGGGTCAGGATCCTCCCCTAAAAAGACTACCGAGATATGATAGATAAATCCAATAGAAATGGTGATATATTGTTATACCAATATTCATTCCACACAAGAATATTCCAATGATCCACCTAATTGAGAGAGAATATATGTCCATACTCATGGGTAGTAACTATTTTATAGAAAAAATTTCCTTTAATATTGGTAGGAGTGGATATATGATTATTTCACCATTTTAATTCCAGAATATTCCCAAATGGCCCTTTTGATTATTCTTCAGTTTGGTGGAATGGTTGTTTTGTGTAAGTAGTAATATGTGCCAACTATTTATTTTCAAAAAATATTTTACAGTGGAATTATTCGGTATGAACAATTATATAGAAATTTTCTTTCCATTTAGTGGTTTTATTCCCTCAGAGAGACTATATCATGTGTTCCCATGTCTTGTTAATTGGGGTCAGTTTTTCTATGGTGGACTACTCATCATGTTTTTTAGGTGTAGGGGTCGTATAAAGTTTGTGTCCTTATAATTTAATTAGATCCCTTGTAACTGGATTCAAGTATATGGTGAATACACAATTCTTTACCTTCTCCATCTCCCAATGATACGGTAGGTAAATGTTTTTGTTATTTGGGATTATGATCCCAATGTTGTTGGAGGTGAGAAAAAGATACAATAAATTATAACTGAATCTTTATAGGAAGTATGATCTATGAGAATTAATTATATTAAGGACATATCATGTTATATCCATTATTATAATAGATTTATTGAGGTAATACTCCCATAATAGTGTGTCAACCACCAGGTAGTATAAGTGTTATTTAAGTGTCACTCTCTTCTTTATTGATGAGTCCATAACCTCTTCATCATGTGATTAATTCGTATGATGTTTCGATTGTTGTATTTATATTGGAGGACTATAATAGATACCAATATCCACTAGTTTTATATGGTTAAATTATTAGTTATATGATTCCATTCTATTGGATTTAAGGGTCTATTTTTGGTTTTGGGAATGATACATTTCAGGATTAAAAAACATAAACAAAAGACTCATTAACACAAAATCACCAGAATTTAAGAGAATGATGGGTTAGTTTATTTTATTGGAAAATCATTAATTTCAGGTTAAACATTGTTTTTATGATACATAACAATAACCATTCTCATATTGGGTTATGGGGGATATTTTTTAAAGGATGGTGATAACTAGAGATTTACTAATGATGATTGATATGAATAATTATCTGGAAAGATAAGAGGATAGAGACATTGAAAACATCAAGAGGGAATTATTTACTACATATTGAATCTATTAAATATTTAATACATATTCAAGAGACCTTCCCAAATACTCTGATGGTACTTTTTTTCAATGTGCTACTAATTTTATAGAAACACTACATCTATGTGAATATCTGTATATATCATATTTTGTCGCTAAAACCATCATAAATGTTTTTCTATCAATGTGAACATATTAATATATAATAGGTTCTCTATATTATGCTTTTTGGATTATTATACTATAGTTTAATGCCTCATACCATGTCAATTTATAATTTATCACCACATAGAGAGATAATAGGTGTTGTAGAGTTCGGATCAGTCCTATAAGAGAGGATTTTTATATATCTATATAAAGGGATTCAAACCCCCTATATATTTTCCCCACATAATTGTTCTTGTCATAAATTTTATCATCCTAAAAGAATGATTAATGTGGGGAATTTTAATGTTATATGACAAGGACCAATTTACGTTCTTTTAATGATATATATATATGATAGGGTGAATTTAATTTTCTGATCAAGAATGAAAGACCTATTTCAATCATTTTACCATTATTCATAATGGGATACATAAGGTAATGTACTTATAAATTTATAGTGTTAGACTTTCACATGGGTATCAATATCTGATTTATCAGATATATTGATAATGATACTAAAGAGGGAATGATTAATCCAATGAGAATATGTATTTATTGAGAAAATATTCTGTAACCCTTTGGGAATATACATTAATGATTAATATTTATACTGGTCACAGATAAAATTTAATAGCGAGGATATTGTTTCATAGGGTATATGGATAAATGATTTTTTAGATTTGGGGGATTGTTTTTAATATTAGAGATTAGTACTATGTATCCCATATATCTAGAATAAAATGAAACAAATTTATACTCGAACAGTTTATGATCGTGTGAAGGTATTGTACCATATAGTATAATTTCGTTTAGTAATAATGAGTCCATGTATTTATACATAAAATACAATGATTTTTGTCTCATGAAAATAGTGAAAAAACTCTTTAGCAGCACATACACATAGGAAACCAATGTATGCATAACCTAGTTGGTGATTAAGGTTAATGTAGTGTTTTAGGGATTGCACATAATAAGGGGATGAAATTCCAGGATCTTAAGATCATTTAATATCCCAAATGGGTTAACAACACTACACTTCAAATCCAATATAATAAATTTGATATAGATGGTGTTTCACCAGTATTCACATCATTATCAAGTAAATAAATGATCATTATAAGAGTGAGGGTCTTAATAGTATGGAAAAATACCTAATACATGAAAATTATCAAAGGAATACATAATCAATGGGTTCAAGATGTTTTTTAGGGCTTGATCATGTGACCCATGGGGCCATGGACAATGCCTCACTAGAGTAGGCTATCCAAGGATTTCAAAATGGATAAAGAAAGACAATATGATGATTTTTATAAACCCCTCCCAAGTAGATAACCTAAGTGGAATGAAGGTTAATAATAAATGTTACATACCCACAATTTAACAACATCATGATGTTTCCATCATAGTGTAATATGCTTTATTCTCATGAACCATTTGAAATAGCCTAAAATGTAATTCAAGAATAATTATTTTCACATTAAATTTGGTCTGTTCAATAAATTTCTAACAAATTAAATCTACTATTGTTTTTATGAATAATTATTCTTTAATACCCTTACAATAACAATGTTTTTGGTTTTACTCCATAATGGATTCTAACTATAATCTCTTTGTGAATTGGATTCATGAATGTAATCTATGAAAGAGATCTATGAATGAGATTCATGATAATGTTTTTGAATATTATAATCCATGAACATGATTCACGATGGTCCCTTAATAAAGAATTTTCATGGTACTTTTAAAAAAATATGTTCCTCTTGATCAATAATTTTATATGTGATTTATTTATAAGTAATGTGATAACCAAGATAGATGAGTTCTATTTCATTGATTTTAAAAGAAATCCTCATAAACAATATGAGTCTGGAATTTATATAAAACAATCAATAACTTAATTCCCTAAATAAATATCTACCTATAATTCATGTGTCCTTATAATAATCACACACAATAGGTGTAAATGAGACACATTGTTTTAAGAAACCGTGCAAGCACAAAGGGTGGCATAAATTACCCTCGAATAAGCATTGTCCACCATGGATGTATGCACATGTTAAGGCGCCATGTAAGTCGTCCATAAATTTCCATTTTCATCCACAAATTTACGAATTCATGAAAGAATAACAGTGGTCCTTTTTGAATAACCTTTTTCCACTAACTCAATACATGTACATGAAGGTATCATGTTGGTCATCCATGAAAGGCTAGTGTGTATAAATCCAATACACATGTATGGTGTGATTATGAATCTGTGAATGCAATTTTACCATTTTGTTGATATTTGATTTACCAAATTCCACTATAGGTCTTTATTTCCATCATTCTAAATGATGATAGAAACTTCATGGTTGTCAATATTGACAACTTGAAAGGATTTTTTTACATCTAAATTAATGTTTATACATGTTCCAATATATATGATTTTAACATTATTATTTTTTGATAAATTATTGTTGATTCCCTAGATATTTTTTATGATAATACCTTGCATATAAACCATTATTTAGATATAGCCTCCCTTTTATGCATTTCATGTATGAACTTATGCATTTGTAGTTATTAAATCTTCGTTTCCTAGTATTGAATTTCATATATATAGGTTCACCCCTCACACTAATTTTTTAGTTGATGGTTGGTTTCTCTATATACATGACCGATACATGAGAATTTCATTACATAGTATCCATATTCATAGGCCATATTTGGTAGTGATATCTGTTAAAACCTATGTTTATATTATGGATTGAATTACCATTTTTCAAATATTAATTCATATAAATTTTTTTATGTATGACTATTATTCCTTATTATATAGAATCTTCGTAGTCATGTTTTTCTTTTGAAATCTATCATATAATGTGGACTCATCTTGGACTCTAGATAGAAAATAATAATATATTATATTCAATTACATTGTGGTTAATAAATTTATATATTAATATTTAGACACATGACTGTAGTATCCATACGATGGGGATAAGGGGATGATCTTAGGGTCAGTAGAATCATGGATTGGGAATTGTATGGAATCATTGTGCAAAGCCTCTAAAATTTAATCAAAACACGTCATTTTAAGTATAGGTTTTTTTATCATTCTTAGAGGATAACTATGTCTTTGGAGAAATGATAATTAACTCATAAATAAACCTAATCATCCTATTTTGGATGGAATATCTAGTAATTAGAGACTTTATAGGTAACAAATATGAACCATAGGTTCTAGTGACAGTTTTTCCTAAAATATAATTAATGTTATATAGGGAAATTCTAAAAGTGTATATGTTTTAGTTGGTAGAAAATTTTCTTGTAGTTTCGCAAATCATGATTATTTTTATATAAGTGGGCATTGGTAGGATATCATGATATACTATGTGTTTTTATATGGTATTTATATATTAGTTGAAATCAATTAATAATTTGATTAACTAGAACATAAAAAATTCATAAATTGTATTTAACAACTTATATATAAGTGATGCGTAGGTTAATACAAGTCAAAAATTTATTCTATTGACTTAGATATCTTTCATTATCCTTATTGATAGATAGGATTATATGTTTTTCATTTCATTGATGAGTATTCACTTTTTTTCTTACATGAACGCCAATTTTTATTTGGTAAATTGCTTCTTATTTAGTGTTATCTACTATGGATTATGATATCTTTTAGAATTTGGTTTTGGAAATGTGATGTTATTTCCTATTTAGTGATCTATAACTGAACATTATAGTTTAAATATTAAAATATCCTTTTAATAATTTTGTTTATCTCATCCTTCCCATGATTGTATGATTATGGTGTTATCATAAAAAATAATTGATGTTTTATGTTATGTAAAATATGAATAGTTATGGAGGACCTGTTAACATTTTTGAGTAATGATATCTTGAAAAAAATAAATAGTTCTATCATAATATTTATATACTAATTTTCAAGGTAAATAATAAATTTATAGATTAAACCGTAGTTTCGTTTTAGTAATGGGTTGAATAATTTTGTAATTCTAGTCATAACCCTATGTTTTCATGTAAATATATTTTAAAACTTGTTTATATATAATTAATTTTCATCAAAATACAATTTCTTGAAAGTAGAGTTTTTTTAATTTTCAAATAAGATGGGAGATGGTGTTAAAACAAGTAATTAGCTTATTTTTTAAAAGGCAAGTGGCTTTAATACACGATGAATTATTTAAATTCTTAATTTTAAAATTTAATTTGTAGAGGTATTTTGAAATGGGTATTTTTAACATTAAATGATTATTTTTTAGGGAAATATGTGTGAATAATCCTTTAAAGTTTAACTATAAAATTAACTAATTTTATTAATTAAAAAAATTTTTAAAATATTTTCAAATGTGTATTTTAATTTAATGTTTGTGTTTTTTATAAAACATTATGGAAAGAAAGTATTTTACCAAAAACATAGTTGTTGTACATTAATAGACATCCCTAATATAATCATATAGTGAGGAAAAAGTAAGACCATGATTAGTCTAGATATTTTATAGTATTCATGGAATGAAAAAGATATTTATGTGTCTTTTGTATGGGTATTTTTAGATCTCAGTGAATCATCTTGGTTTTTGCTGTTTATCAATGCATTCTTGGTGATATTATTAATACCTAATTTTTTTATAGACCAGTGTTCAATGTGAGTGTTATAATCATTGTTTATATTACTAAATTAATTGGGTTTGGGAGTGCAGTATCTCGAGTGTAATTTATTTTTTAGTAGTAATATTATAGAAATTGATTTAATGTAGGTGTTTAGATATGTAGTGATGAAAAAATGTGCCTCAAAATTGAATTATTATGGATAAGAAGTCATATGGTAGGGAGTTTTTGTTGAAATTGTATTCATTCATAAGAATTATTGACCTGTTTTAGAGATTTAAATTTTGGGAAATGAAATACTGCAAGAATTATGGTTTTGGTTGAGGGTGTGTTTTCCTTATCATGATTTGGATATGAATTTTGTTGTTTGAGGATGAATTCTTGTGTATTTTTAGTAGTGGAAAGAATTTTCATTTGAGTTACATGAATTTTAAATGTATAAAAGTGGTGTAACATGTATTTTTCCACTCTAGGAGACACCAAGAACTCATCATACCTAGTATAGGTTTAGGAGGCTAGATAGCGATGTTGGGTACTTGATGGTTTTTAAAATAAGTACCTAGTAGTCTAAAATAATTTTTATTGGGTATTATTTTTTATTTCCACATAATCCACTTTTCTTATTTTCCTTTATCCCTTGATAAATTCTTATTCTAGGCTAATAAAGATTCTTCTCATGGATTTTTGTGGTATCCATTATTACCCCATTTACCCCATAATACTATAATGTTTCCAACGAATTATCTCCATGGATTAAAGATAAGGGTTTCCCCCTATTATCTTTAAATCCATATCAATTTTTCTTATTTCTTTCTTATCTTTATTATATATTTTTAATGTGACTTCACCAATTTATTGTGAAATACCCTCTTGTTCTAGGGGTTCCACTCCTTATAGGAAACCTCTATGGGTTTTATACTCATCATTCATAATTATTTTGTTTGAAGAAGATTATTGAATTGGTTACTCTTGGGTTTGATGTTTCTAGGGTAAGGGTATAGAGTTGATTTTTGGGATTAAATTGGTTCTTTTAAATGTTATTATATTGGATGAATTTTCAAATTTCTCTTCCTGGGATTCCATTGGGTTTAGATATTGATTAATTTTATTGATCATGTGGTTGTGGTATCTTGTTTTATTTGGAATATTTGTTTAATGGTTTTTAAAATTATTCCAATGAATTTCTAAAAATTGGTATGGCTCTTTGATAGTTCAGGTTAGTGGACAATGACCTCTGACTAATTCTTATTATATTCTTATGATGTGACAATATTATGTGATGATAATAATTATAAATATGTTATACTATTTTTATAAATAACAATTTTTTGTTTTTAATAATATTTTATTAAACTGATATAAGTATACCCAAAGAATTTTCATATGAAATTTTTCATAGGAAGTAATTTATTCTTAATTTTTTAATAATCCTTGAAAATTAAATTTTGTAAATTTTTTATTTTTTATCTTTATATCATTCATATTAATGTCTATCTTTAATATCTACGTGTATGTATTGATATCTCATTTTTATAATGATTACCTCTAATACTATAATTACTTAAAGATTATAGAGATCTTGAAACATACTTTTGATTCAAACTTTTATGGTGTTGTAGTAATATGTATAATCCATATTTCCTTAACCTTAGTCAATTTTTATATAATAATATCACATAATTTCACTTATCCCAATTTATTTTAATGTTGAATAACTGTATGTGACTACAAAAAAATGATAAATTTTGTGATAATTAATTTTTCTGGATAGCTATGTAAAAAATGTTATTTGTTACTACAAAATATTTTTGTTTCATAAAATTAATTTTTTGTTGTTTTTTGAGTTGTTTTTTGATTGACTGGGTATTATTATTGTATCATTATAAGGATGTAAAAAAATGATACATCAGTTTGTAATTTATTCTTGGTAGAAGTTAACCTCTATGACTGGTTAATGTCATTATACACCTATTTTTGAAATCTAACCTTGCCTATATATTACCAAATGATAGAACATCAAGGAGAATGTGGATTTTTAGAAGGTATGGTCCTAATATGGGTACCTAATCCTATTCACATTTGGATAAATCTTGATATATAAATATCCACTCTAATATAAAAGTAAATACATTGGAATATCTCTATGAAATCAAACACTGCATCCTGATAAAATTATTATAGCGGGTCCCACTAGTGTACAACGGTTCTCCGAAACACGCTGAACATGTTCATCATGATTCTCAAGATTACAGTACATCACCAAAATTTGAAATTCTTTCTCACAAATAGGACTTCGATTCACATAATAGTTTTTGAAACATTGCAAATTATTTGGACTTCTTCAATCGACTGTTTCTTTTTTTTGATCTTCAATCATTGTATTTCATCAACTACCAACATTATAGATATATATTATCAATATAAACTTTATGTCTGTCAATATTTATATCAACCCAAATTTTCTTCTTCAGGTCATCTTCTACGATATAGATATATCCTAAGGAATATAGTTTTTCACATGATTAACCTTTTTCTCCTCCAATATCATACATGTTATTTTATCCAAAAAGTAATATTATTATATCATAGATACTCTAGATTTAATTTCTTAATTTAGTATCAGGTACTCAAATTTAAAAAAATTCCTTTTGCTTTATCTATTATATATTTTTATACATAGAAAAAATAACATCAATATAATTTCCAATATATTTAATATACAAACCTATTTGATTTATTATTGTGAAATATTCCAAAAAATTATCCATTTAATATAAGTTAATAACATCTGCTTGATTATATTAAAATTAATCTATGTCGAATCATCATGGGGACTAAAGAAAATATTTCTTTAATACACCAATAATATATATAAATATATACACTCTATGTACTAATACAACATTATGATAAAGGAATTCATATAAAAACCATAATTTCATTAAATAAATAATATATGAGCAGACAAAAAATCAAAAATGATGTGGAGTTTCTCAAAACGATGTATCTATCTCTCAAAATAGATAAATAGACTCAGTTAAAATCTAATCATTTCCCTGTTTCTATAGAATGATATTATTCCCCATGATGTAAAGATCACATTATTAATAATCAACATGAATCACAATTATATTTTTAATAATTGTTATATTTTTGACTAATAAATATATCATTGACTATGTAATTTTATAAATCTATCTTTGAAAAATTCTCAAAATAAAATTTCACTAACTAATGGAACTTTTTTTGTCACTTCATTAATATTTATATAATAAATTTTACAATTACACATACCAGTGTAGGTTTTTTCCTTCATAAATAATTATTATGGATATTATAGATTCATATTGTGTATAATATATTTTATATTACATAAATAAGTGGTCTTGGGACTTTATCAATTTTCAACTGCAAGTTCTGAACTACTATTAAACATTAGAAAATTTACTCTTATGTATCTGGTGCAAATTTTCTATTTCCGATATTTCAATAAACATTTGTTTATGTCCTTTACATAGTTTTCATGGTTAAATTAATTCATTTAATTTATTTTCCATATATCTGAAATATTGAAAACAAATTATTTTATGTCATCCTAATAGAAACGTTCATATATTAGGGAATATTGACTCTTTATAAAACAAATTATTAGTATTAAAATACATATTTTATATCTTATTAATTTTTTTTGTATAAAGCTCAAATTTCTAAAATTCGTATAAATTATATAAAATCTCTAAAAATATATTTATGATGTCTTCAATTTACTCCAAAACTGTAACACCCCATGGTTTCATAGTACATTGTTTCTTCAAAGTAATTCAATAACTTGCACTATACGCAACCCCGAGTTCTAGCACACCATGACTTAACAAACTAGCTGTTCAGAATCCGTTATGAATAGTATTAACTAAAATTTTAACATTATATAATAATTATAATTTAATAATCCATATTATTAATTTCTTATAATTAATTTAAGAACAAATACATTTTCTCAGATAAAAGAAGTATTTTTCAAAAAATGAAATTTTACATCCTTTTAATGTCTAAGCCTTTTTAAATATAATATTCGAAACTTTAATATATTCAATTTGAAAAAAAAATCTTCTTTAGAATCGGTACATAATAATTTAGTTTCAATAAAGTTTTGGTGTTTTTCTGATAACTTTCATATTTGGGTGAATGGTGAAAAATACGATATTTTAACTAAAAACAGCTTTTTTAATAAAAATAATTTATTGTGATAAATTATACATTTTAATGGTTTGTAGGTATAAATAGACTATATTTTTACCATTTAATCTAATGATGGTCATTTTATGTAATTTCACATTGAAATTGGACATAAACAAGTGTCAAACTTTTGATAGTTATTATTTCTTAAAAATACCCCTTTTGGTTTTGACAATGGGATATATTTTGAAATTAATAAATGAAACTTTTATGTTTTCAATTTGGTAATATAGAATTCATTTTTGGATGAGGAATATTGAAATTATCTTAGGGTGAAATTTTTGTACTTTTCTAATAACTTTCATATTTTTATGAATAGTGAAAATTACTAAATTTTAATTAATAACATGTTTTTTTAATCGAAATAATTAATAGTGATAAATTATGAATTAGAGTGATTTTGAAGTATAATTAGATTATAATTTTACCATTTAATCCAATGTTGGTCATTGGACATAATTTCATTTTTAAAATGGAAAAAAGCAAGTGTCAATCTTTTGATAATTATTATTTTTTAACAACACGCTTTTTGTTTCGACATCGGGAATTAATTTTATATTAATTTCTGCCACTTATGTGTTTTGAATTTAAAAAAATGTATTCCATATTTAGAATAAGGAGTTCCATACTGTGTAAATAGGAATCTTTTATTTTTATACATTTTGAATAATTACTTCGGTAAATATTTTATTTACCATGGTTAAAAGGTAAATCTGGTAAATAATGGTAAACAAATAATATTATAATAATAATAAATTACCCTAAAATGTGTCCTAAACCTATTGTTTGATACATGTCTGACAATGATCATATTTGGGTCGATTTGGGGACCCCATGGATCCACTCGTATGTGATAATGACACTTTATATTAATTAAGTTAAAGTAAATACAAAAATGATATAAGCATATATCTTTAAGAAAAAAAATTTACACAGGGTTATTTATGTTATATTTTCAACTATAAATATTATTTATAAATATAAAGATATTTAATACATAATTGTATTTTATTTATAATTTTTAGACATTGTATAATTAAATATATTAATGACACAATAATGATGCAGTATTTTCCTTATTAATGAAAGAAGGAAATAATTGGTATTATAAATGTTACAATAAATATAATTTGAATGTTTTGATGAAATACATGAATTTTATTGGTTAATATGACATGTTAGTATTTCTTAAATGAATTTGTTTCGAATTAATAAATCTTTGACGACTTTAACAAAAATCAATTATTAAATAGTGTCAAAATTGACATAAATGAGTTTTTAAAACAAATATTATATTATTAACTGATATTCTATTCATAAGAATCTATTGTTCGGAAAAAGTACTTATATCATGATAGTTGTATCATTGATGTACCACTTGGTGGTTTCTTGTAATTATATAGTAATCTTATTAACCATATAATATAAAAATACAAAGTGACATGGTAAATGTCACACTATTTAACTAAGAGTTAAATATAAATGATAAGGTTAATATAGTGACCCAAACATGTATAAAATCTATTGGATGAAAGGATTTAGACCCATACCCACCTTATACTTTGAATAATATACTTTGGAGACATTATAAACCAAATATGAATTTATTATAAATTAATAATTTATGTTTTCCCTAAAGAGCCCCTCCCCCCTTATAAAAGGACACAACTTCTAACCAATTATTCATACCTTCAAAGCCTTTTGGATCATCCAAACCCTGCCCAATTATCCTCCCAACAACCCTCACTTCAACATAGAGGCCTTACTTTAGTTATAAAGGCAACCTATGGATCCCTTTTGATCAAATCAAAAGGAAGAACCCAAAGAAGAGGTAATGATTTCACCACCCTCTTTCATGTTCCATTCTTCTTACAATTCCTTTTTTTATTGTTGTTTCCATTATAAAATAATAAATCCATTATATTCTATATACTGTGATATTCTTATAATTATGGTAAAAATAGATTCATTATTCTATCCACCCTTTGAAATGACATGTCACCATAGGTGCGTACATACGACTTACCGTCTCCACGTCGTGGTGTAATTGTTATTCAATAAATTATTATTTGGATGGGTATTATAATGATGTGTATTTGATGTAAATAATAAATATAAAATGTTAATGATTCTGTATATATGATATACCATCCAATTATATATTTTTTTAATATCAAAATAATGACATTTTCGCTCGTGCTTATGTACGGATTACCGTCTCCACAACGCGATGAGATTCATTTCCAAGTTCACCATTCATCGATGATTATGAAAATATATATTAATAATAAATATGTAATATATGAAATAATAATTCTACTAGAGATATATATATTTATATATATAAGTATTTATGTACTAACATATATCTTATTCAATTACTTCCGTTCAATATTATATGAAAGCAGAAACAATGATTATGCGTACGTACGGACTACCATCTCCATAAATGGTATTTTTCATTTCATATATATGTCTATTATACATATTTATATTCTAAATATATATAATATATAAATAATGTTTTATATTCTGGACGTATTTAAATCAGGATCTAAGTGATACAATCAAGAGTAACAAGTTAACACATGAAAGTGATTATTACCCGAAATATTAATATAACATGGGAATTATTATTAAATGGGTAGTATTAAGTCATAAATGAATAATGTATGATATCATAAATATTAATATGGTTCTTGTATAATTTAATAACATACTATATTCTTCATATTGGAGGTTAAACGTACCCTCGACTAAAAGAGAGTGCAAGGTAAGGGGTTTTCATCTCACTCCTAATTCCCATGAGATTCGTGCCATATTGCCACTATTACCTTTTGTGTGGTGTATGTACTGACCATAGTTGTATTCATTGTGTAATAAACTTTAATTTATGTATATTTACATATTCTTTGTATGATACCACTTTCATGGGGTGTATGTTTCGTATGTTACCAAATTGGTAAGGGTTAATTTCACAATCATGTTATTATCTGAGGTTGTTTTTATGTCAGTATCTACTAGGAAATATTTATTATCCATGTACATGTTTCATAAAATAGTTTTAGAAGGTATTATTTTGAAGGTACTTATTTACTAAAACCTCATTTTAAATGTTTAAATATTTATTCTTATAAATCATTCTCATTAATGTCCATGTTTTCAAAAATGGGTTTTTAGGATTTATTTATATGGACATGGATGTTTTTAAAATGTTAATTTATTTGAAAAGTTTCAAAGTGGTATGTGAAACTTTGATTCAAAAATGTATTTAAATGTCTTCCATTCTAAATTGTGTGACTTTTAAATGTTTTCATGAAAATGGATATTTCAATCAACGAGTTTTACAAATAATTTCCATCTATGTCAAATCCTTTCATGGATTTTAAACTTGTTTTGAAGTTGACCTATTGTGATACAAAACTTCCATATTGTATTGAAGGTTTTGTGATATGTTTGATTGTGGATGTGCTATTTTTATACCATTCATGGTTTATGGGTAATGTATTGACATTTTGTATGCTAGTTTTAATACAAATGTTTATGATATGTTTAAAAATTTTCATACGAGGAATGTATTGGACTTAGTAAGTGACAGGTGGATCCCGCTATAACTCCTCGATGCATTGGTAAGTCTAATGAGACAACTAGACATGGAATTGGCTGAGGCCCTTTCCCAATTTTTATATATGGTTTTGGCTAATGCCTTAATCATTTATTGACGTCTTGGACAAGGCCTTGACAAAATGTTTCAGAATGTTGGGAATTATGCATTCCCTCATTATGAAAATAATTTTTATGTTTTATGTGGTTATTCAACTAGTAGAATACCCATGACTATGTTTTATTATGTAATTATTTACTCAGATCATATTTCTTCCATAAAGTGTTCATGTTTATTATTTTTAAAGGCATGTGTTTTCAATTATTCACCATTCATATTGTTTATGTTATCTTCTGCTAAATTATTTACCCTTACTGAGCACCTGAGCTCACCCCTCTCTTATGTTTTTTTTCTCAGGATCCCAAGAGGTGTATTGTGATTGATATGTAGGGTTAAGATAAGGTAATAATGGAGTTCATAAAGTATTATTTATGTTGTGTTGTATGTTATAAAGTTTAATGTTTCATTCATGTATGTAATCTATTTTCCAAGACTGCTAAACCAATCGGTCCTTCGGGACATGATTCCTTGTAATCATGCCAATGATATGTAATAATGCACCGACTATGGGTAACTGGGGTCGGGGCATTACAAAAACATATCAAACCATATTAAATGACTTTTTAAAATATATAATATTTTTACATCCCTTAAATATTTTTTATAAAATCTTTTGTATTATTTATAAGTTCTTCTTGAATTATAAAATATATCGTCAGAACCTATATAAATCCAACTTCAAAATAATACTTCTATAAAAATCACATATTGGGTGTTTTTCCATTATATAAAAAATCCATTATTCTTTATAATCCAAGGATGGATTTTAAAATTTTCAGCTAGCATTTTTTTCATTAATAAGTGCTCAATCATAGATATTAAAACAATCCAATAAAACCATATTTCTCAACCTCCATCATTATTTAGTGTGGTAGATAAGTCTCTCATAAACCTTATAAATTTATATGCATTAATTATAGTTCAAATAAAAAAACATAACATTTATTAGTGTCTTTTCATAATTTTTCATGTAGCTAAGAAACAAATAATATTTATCATTATCAATGGTAATTTACTCTTCATTTTTATTGGGCTCTACCACTACAACCAAACTTCATAAAATATTTACATTCAATAACATAAAAACAACGAAAAAAATAAAACCTCATATTAATAAATCTATATAGGTTCTTTAGTATCCCCCTTGATAATTTTTTAATTCTATATTCATTTGAATGTTAATAGTTTTCTCCCGTTTATTCAAAATCAATGAAAAGGGGTATAAGTAATGAGAATTATTCCTCATTAAAATCTTATTCCATGACTTTGAAATTTTATTTTATCTCCTTCTATCAATACCATTCAGGATGGATAAAGCCTAATTCACCATAAATAAGGATAACATCACATTTCACATAACAATGAGTCATAAACTATCCAGCTCTAATTCTATGTGAGTAATGCTCAGTGCATTAAACAAGAGTGGTCATCTTATAAATCAAGGATCTATATAAAATTTTCCAATATGTTATACCAATATAAAATAAAATTTTCTTAGTGACAGTATAACGTGGTTTTAAATATAAAAACCTACAGTTATATTCAATAAAAATATAAAAATAATCGGGTCACTGAATTTATATACTACTCTTAGAATTCCTTATAGTTTAGCAATAAATTCCTTTTATTAATCCTAATTGATTTAATTCAAGGAAAGTATGGGAATAAAGGATATCATACCTCATTATCTTCTATTTTGGTGTTTTCAAGATTTCAAAATTTATAAAAACATTATTCTTCAATCTTCTCATTTTGTTATACCCCCCTCGATGTATGCTCTCTGTAAAATCCTTATGAGGTTTTATTTTCTTTAATGTGAAATTCATGTACATTAAGTGAGGTATGAAATTTAAATGGTTCAAGGAAGCATCATTATACTGAATGAAGTAATCCATGAGAGGTATTTCATTTAGTTTTCAATAATTTACAACACTCTTCATGTTATTTCCCTATACCCATCACCTTTAATGCACAGTAAATAAGTACAATGATTCAAATATATGGGACTAAGGTGGATTATCAATAGTTATGCAATTATAGAAATATGTATGTGGTATAAATATTTACCAAGAAACTCATTCATTAATTGATCTAATTTGTTGAGAACTATACATGTTATCACCTGCTATGATTTTCCAAATTAGAACCTCCTTAAAAACATTTACTTCCCCTTAATTATAGTATTTACCTTACATGAAAGTATGTTTTTCACAATTTCTTGTAAGAAAGAAGCATTTTATTCTACTTTTTAAACTTTTAATCCAATTTTAATTGTACTGACTACATGTTAATTAATTCTTTTGGAATAATCACAGTTTTTTTTATGTGTGTGATCTATTTTTATAAAATAATTCTAGGATGATTGGATAACTGGTTATTTATCTTTATTATTCAATAACTAATTTTATCTATGTATCCATGTCATTAAGATGTTACGAGTTTATCCATCTTTTTTCACCTTCTATAATGATTCTATTTTATATTTCAGCTTCAAATCTTTGGTAACTTCTAAAATTAATCCTTATGGAATTCTTATTCCAAATGAATCAATTTATTAGTTACTAGACTAATTCTTTTTGTTGATTTAAGTTTTCATCATTCTTCCTTGATCTTAATTTAATATTATTAATTTTCGTTGATATGATGATTTAATTCAAAATTAAAATCCCATTGTATTTAGTGTGACATAATTATCAACACTCTTCTTGGGTGCGGTATAGGTAATAATCTTTTTTATCCTAAGTAATGAAAACTTCCATTTGGTCATTGTTTACTAATTTATTTGACCTTTAAATGTAATTAAAAAATTATTGTTTATTTATAGGTTTATATAGCCACTCATAACTAGTATGAACATTATTTTTTTAATCCTCAAAAAAAATTTAAATACATTTAGACCTATTCTTAATGGAAAATTTCATATAATTTTTTAAACTATTCTTCAATTTAGAAGGTTTTATTTTCATTTAATATTTATTATCCCTTAATTTAGGACTTTCACAATATATATATATTAGCATATTATTCCATAATTCAATATCCATATGCCCAAACCCGCAACAACACTAACAATGAACAACACATCATTTTCTATTTCCTTTCATTTTTGGATAGACATATATTGTAGATTTTGAGGTATTTAAACCCCATTATTTTGAGGTATTTTAGGGGAGGTGTTATTTTAATACATGATCACATACAAACATGGTGTATTAATTTTTTTTGGCATTTCACCCATTTTTGTATAGATTTTCATTCATGTGTTATACTAACATATTATACAACATTAATACACCCAAAAATTCTTGGATACGAGTTATGTTTTTCTACAACATTTGTGTGGTTATATATATGGATAATATCAATATGTTTTCCATATAATTATTTTACATTTGAAATAAAATACAATCATCGTAAATTTACATAACATCATCCATTATTTTAATAGTTCATAAAGACCCATCATGAACTATTTAAAAATTTTCCAATTTAAATTCAAGATGATGGAATTCAATATTGTAGATATTTTTCTCATCCTTCACATGTCATGACTGGCCTTCACCATGATGAATGATGGGGCAGAAAATTTATAGAACCTTACTGCTTTGAGTTGATGGAGATATAATGACCCCCAAGACCCACCTTCAAAAGGTCCCGAAGTGGCTACTAGCACCATGGGTATAAAATTACACGCAAAATGGAAGGCATTACCCTTTTTTATTTATTAGGATCAGGAGATAAGATAGAAAGTCACGAACAACTCCAAAAATTATATGTAAAAGTAAATTCCAAACAATCCTTTCCCATATTCATGTTTCAATAAAAGTGATACAATACAAGAAAACTCCAAAGGTAAATACCAAAGAAAATAAAAACAACAAAGCAACTATCCCAACATTCGAACTAGTATGGTCCCTCACAGTCCTTAAAGTCCTCATAGAACCATGAATGATGTTTTATACACATTGGGTGAGTATATATGTATAATTAGTAGGGAAACCCAAAAGCACTCATGCACAGGTGGAGAGACATTTTATTTCCCTATGAGAAATGGAGATAACCAAGAACCTAATAAGGATACTATCCACCCAAACCTCACAAAGGCATAATACCCAAGTAATGAAAGTCAAGTAATGTAATAGTAATAGAACATCAATATTTGGTTACCACACACCACTTTCTCACTAGTTATTGAGGACATCCTATACATCAGACCTCTCCGTCATTCTCACCATAATCCCTCTTCCATACCCCGCTTGCACACACCTGGGATACCACATCCTCTCATCTCGGCCACAAAAACTTGGGCCATAGCAACCCATAACCACACCCACAGACACCTGGGCTGGAACAACTACCACCATGCTCAATGACACCTGGGCCAGAACAACTACTGCCACACCTTATGACACCTGTGCCTCATCCTAAAGGCACTTGGGAACAACCTTCCCTCACAAACCTTGGACAACCACCATAACGTACCCTTCCCAATGAATCTTGTGATATAATGGACCCCAAGCCGTCACAGCCTACCTGAAGTGTCTTGGGATACTCAGGAAAAGGAGCAGAAATATATCTAATAACCATCCACTCATAGAAGTGTTTGGGAAAACACCATCCTTCATAAAATGGGGGTTTTCGACATGAAGTGCTAACCATGGATGGGGAGCGAATAAGGAACATAAGAACAAAATTATACATATAGTTAAACAATATGTCATCCCAACCAAGGGGTTCCAAAACGTGCCAATACATAAACACCATCATTACTATTCATTCATAAATATCACAACACCCACGGCCAAGTCCCAAATCATTCCCAGAAAAAAAATTCCCCATTAAACCAATTCTTGTTTTCATATTCAGGTGATTCAATTTAAGTAGTTCTTCACAAATGGGCAACTAAAAGGCATAGACATAAAACATTAAACAATAGCCAAGTAGTATTTGAAGCATTGACACTTGGTTTACTTGTAAAGTCACAATAAAAAAATTGATTTATGAGATCCCTCAAAGTACTTGAACCAAAGAAATCCCAACAATATGGCACCACACGACCTTAGATCCACAAACTAGCAACATCATCACAACCAGGGATCCCATACCAACCCATTTCATCCCACAAGCATCATGAAAATCAACCACACATGTTACCTAGATAGATAAAGGGGATTTTCATATTTAAACACATTTTTCAAAAAATTTCCTTCTCTCCTTTGGTTAACCAGGGTGACCACACTAAGAATATTATTAATTGGGAATCCATTTAATCAACCGAGTTTTATGATTAACTAGTTTCTATGTTAGAGACACTCAATAATAGAATTATCCAGACAAATAGAGGATCATTAGTGTAAAAGGAAGGACCACCAACAAACATTATTTTCAGTGGACATAAGCCCATAAAATCCACAACATATAATCAAGTGTAAAAGTGTAAAACAGAATCATAAAACACACCCCTTAATCCTTCAAAAGTTCTTTTATTATCTTCATTATGGTTTAGTTTAATCCATCCCCATAAAAATATTATCATAGTTACCCCACATGATACAAAACTAAGAGAGATGAAGGAAAAAACCCTATTTTGATGATCAACGATTGATGTATCTCTCCAGACACCAAGAACTAAGGATGCACAATTTGAAAAGGAGGGACTCTGGGGGATCCAAGAGTCGGAAGAAAGGCTCCAGGCGCACCACTTTCCTCGGAAGGGGGAACTCTAAATGCACCAAGGAAAAAGAAGAGACTAGAAAATAAGAAGAAATAATTCTTGTGTGATAGAAGGTGAGATCCTTGAGATACGGAATATCAAAATCTTTAATGGCTTTAAAAGAGGATCATGGTTTCACTATGCGGTTGGCTGGTTACACATGATGGAATTAATTTTCATTTAATAATTATAATTGGAGCAGTATCCATAAATAATGTGTGTTAAACAATTACCTTTAATCAGAGGAAAATGTGAAACAGAGGTGGAACTTGAAAGAATGGGAGAAGGGAGTCATACTGAGGAAAATGCACACGTTTTCGTAAGTTAAGGGTTGCCCAGCTCTTGGGGGATTTTATATATCATTTATGGGCTTTTAAATGGCTTTTAAAGTGGTATTAAAACACTTTTTTGTCAAAAGATACGTTGTGGGGGAAGAACTAGGAAAAGAACAAGGGTGGGACACCATTTGGTGAGACCCCGTAAGTTGTGCCATAGTCATGGTGCTACTTTCACGGTGAAACCCTCATGGTGTCACCCTCATGGTGCCACCGTCATGGTTCCACCATCAATGGTGCCACCGCTTTGGAGTGCTACCTTTATGGTGTGACATTAATGGTGCCACCATCACGGTGCCACACCGATGGTTCCACCGTCACAGTGCCACCATTTCGGTGTGAGAACAGGACAGGTGCCACCTTTTTTACTGGAACCATTTGATGGAACCATTTTTTTGGGAAAATTCCTTAACGAGTCATTGCCTATGAGATTACAACAGATACCTATCAAACCATTATCACCCTTGAGAATCAAAACTAAACCCAATGAAAAGAGGGTGGTTTGAACAACCACCTAGAAATATACCTCTCACGAGAAAACCTCCTTGACATCTAGGAACACCTCTCCCTCAAGTAACCACACAATGTTTAAAGGTGCCAATATCCAGACATATGGATTAGGGAGTCCTTTCCACCATGTCAAAATATTATTTTCATTGGGTGGAGCTGACTCACCCGCATAGGTTTCATTGTATCCAACTTAATGCATCTTGATTAGGGATCAGTTCCTCCCTTCCCCAAAGTCAGGACTCTTCACAAACATTCAAAAAATAAGGAAAACAATGTATTCCATAGTTAAAAAGGTTAACCACTACATCACAAAAAAGTTGAAATAAAACAGAAGACAACTCAAAATAGCTCTGGTTATTGGGCATGAATTTATGTGTCATGTTCCTTGGTACTCTCCTCGAGGCCAACATGCCTTCACAACACACAAACCAAGGGAATGGTGCGTCCATGAAGCACTCCCTCCTTTAGATCTTCGATCCTCACTGGTCACTCCATGAACATCATGTCTCCCTCGATATCCAAATTTCCCCAGTCAAGGATGTATGAATCATCGTGTAGATACTGACGAAGATGGGACACATGGAAGATGTTGTGCATTCTCAATAGCCGTGGTGGTTGTGCTAGTTGATAAGCCACTTCACCGACCTGCCGCAACAACTCGAATGGTCTAACAAACATAGGAGAAAGCTTACTCTCCCTACTGAACCTTCGTTTCTAATGTCGAGGGGATACCTTTAAGAAAATGTGGTCCCCGACCTCAAGATCCAAAGGTATCCTCCTACTATCAGCGAAAGGCTTCTGCTGGTCCTGGGATTCCTTCATCCTTTCTCGTAAGAGGTGAAAATTCTCTGTCATGCTCGGCACCACTTACGGGCCAAGAACACCTGCTTCCCCGACCTCTTTCCAGCACACAGGTGAGCGACACATCCTCCCATACAATTCTTCGAATGGAGTCATGCCAATGGTATAATGATAGCTATTGTTGTAGGAAAACTCTACCAGAGGCAACGTCACACCAACGATCCCCCAAAGTCCAAAAAACATGCTCGTAGCATATCCCCCCAATGTCTAGATGGTGTGCTCTATCTGCCCATATGTCTATGAGTAGAAAGTAGTGTTGTGGAATAGTTGGGTTCCAAAAGCATTTTTTCAATCCCTTACAGACCTGTGAGTTAAACTAGGTATCCCGATCAAAGAATATGGACCTCATAACTACGTGAAACTGCACTACCTCATCCACATACCACTGTAATAGGGAATCCCCTGCACTGGACTCCTTGATTTCCAGGATGTGAGCTGATTTCGTCAGGTGATCCAACACTCTCCATATAACATCACAACCCCTGGAACTATGGGTAGTATTTTGATGAAATAAATTGAGATGTCATCCCAATTCCACCCGAGGACATCCAAATGGTGTAACAGACTGCTTGGGACGTGGTGTACAACCATCACCTGCTGACACACGAGGCACATTGCCACAAACTCCGCCACTGCCTTCTTCACACAAGGCCATAAAAACTGAACCCTCAAGCCCTAGTACATCTTGGAAACCCCTCGGTGTACCACCAGGGGTGTGTTTTAGAACTCACCAAGAACTCTCTTGCACATCGTCTCTAGAAAAAACTACTTCCCTCTCAAAAGAATCTGATTCTGACCATCCTCCAACCACCCTTCCAGAGCATTTCCTTGGATAGCCCGATCACACTTCACATCGCTCTCTGAGTCTCCCCACTAAGACTCCTATACGTTCCACAATAGGGAGGACTGAACTGTCATATGAAACACACAAAAACTCTTCCAATATCAACCCTTGCATCCAGGTGTAGGGAAACCAACTCCTCCATCACCTTACATGCATCTACTGACTCCCAAATCGCATCCTTATGCAACTTCTGAATCAAGGAATCATTCACCACATTCCCCTTTACTAAGGTGTAGAAAATCACTAATTCGTAGTCCTGAAGGGACTACATCAACCTCACCTACCACTAGTTCAGTTCCCACTTGGAGAAGATATACCTCAAGCTCTTATGATCCATGAATACCACAAAGATCTCCTTGATGAGGTATTTCCTCCACAACATTAGGGCGAACACAATAGCTATGAGCTCGAAATCGTGGGTGTATTAGTTACAATCATGTGGACATAACTGCCTATACCCATAAGACATCACCCCTGCTATTGAATCAGCACCCACCCCAAGCCTTGTCTTGAAGAATCATAAAAAACCTCAAACATCACCCATTCTTCTAGAAACCTCAGCACTTGGGAATTATCCAACTTCCCCATCAGATAACTGAAGGCTACCTCGCATTGCCCACACCACAAGAAGCCTGGTCTTTCTTGGTCAAGGATATAAAAGGTGTGGCAACATGGGAGAAGTTGGTCACGAATCTCCGGTAGTAACCTGCTAGGCCCATGAAACATCGAACCTCTACCAGTTCTTGGGTGAAACCCAAGAAACAACTTCTTCAATCATTAATGGTTCTACTACTATGCCCTGCTTAGACACCACCTATCCATGGAAGTCTACATCTCATGTCAAAAACATGCACTTGGAAAATTTCCTATAGAGTTGGTGCTGTCAGAAGACCTCTAAAACTATCTTTAGATGCTCAGGGTGATCCCCATATGATCTTGAGTATATTAGGCTGTCGTCAGTATACAGAACTATGAACCGTTCCAGATATTCCTGGAATACGGAGTTCATGAGCCCCAGGAACATGGCTGGTGCGTTCGTAACATTGAATGACATTAACACGAACTCAAAGTGCCCATATCTTCACCTGAATGTAGTCTTTGAGATATCACCCTCCTATACCCTCAACTGGTGATACCCTGATCATAGTTCTATCTTGGAGAACCATCATGCCCCCTTCTATTGTTAAAATAGGTCGTCTATACTCATAAGAGGGTAACTGTTGTTGAGCATTACCTAATTCAGACTCCGGTAGTCTATGAACAACCTGAGACAACAATCTTCCTTCTTTGCGAACAAGACTGGAGAAACCCAAGGTGACTCACTCGGTCAAAAAATCCTTTCTTCATTGGGTCACCAATATGAATTTGTTACTCCTACATCTTAGAAGAAGACATCTGGTAGGGAGCCATAGAAATCCGACAGGCACTAGGTTGCATGTCTATACCGAACTCGATGTCATGTCGAGGGGGTAGATTCATCTCCTCCTCCCGGAAGATGTCCATGAACTCACTGAAAATACCTGAGACATCCACCATCTTTGTATCCGGTTACTCTACTGAAGACACAACTAAAAAGGAAAGAAGGGGATCCACTCGTTGGCTGTCCTCCTGGAAACCTTGCTTGCCGATGAAAGTCACACATTTTCCACCCATATCTGAAAACATGACCCTTCTTCAGAAGCAGATGATAATGACACACACAGAGAACAACCAGTCGATGACTAGAATGACATCATATGGATACATCTTCAATAAAAAAATGTCCCCACTGGATTGATGTGGTCCCAATATTAGTCTACATACTCAGAAAACACGAGACAAGCAGGTCTAACCGCTAACTGGCGTACTCAAAACCATGGTTACGAGAAGTTTATCAGCATCTAGAACCAAATAATGGGATATACTGGGTGAAACAAAGGAGTGTGAAGCTCTTAAATCAAATAAGGTATAGTAAAGAGTACTAAACAATCTGATCGTACCTCGAACAACTTCCGGCCCTGCTGGATCTACTGCATTTGCTGCGTGTAACTTCCCACGCCTGGCTACTCTGCCCCTTGGATGTCGGAAGCCTCCTCGACCACGCCCTGGTCAGGGTCCATGAGGAGTTCCATGAGGTCGGCCTCCTCCCACAATTTCTAATATCGGATTAGCGAGAGCTTGCTGTCCCTGCTACTGTTGCTTCTATTGAAAGGGCCTGGCTGGAAACTACTGCTTCTGAGGTGGGAACTGAACTGGTCCACCCCCACTGTACTTTACTCAGTCCAGGCACAGATTCTAAAGGTTCCCATGACTTATATAGATGAAGCATCTCAGTCCTGAGCCCGAAAGGAAAGGTAAAGGACTAGGAGATCGAAACTGGAACTGCTGGGGCCTGCTCCCCACTGGAAAAAACCTAGAAGGCCATGAAACTGAAGATCTGCTGCTGACTACCTTTCTATTTGATGATCCTAATAGGCTCCCCTCATATAGAACACCTCCCAATGTGTGCATCCTTTCTAACACTTTAGACTTTTTCAAGACATCCATGTACGTCGGTAGAGTGTATGGAGTAATAGCATACATAAGAGAAGGTCGGAGTGCCTCCTTTAAACGTCTCGCCCGAGACTCCTAATCCAGAAAGAGGTCTGGAGAAAAGTGAAGGAGATCCTTGAACTTGATCCCCAACTCTCTCACTGACACACCCCCTACTGGAGGGAGAGTATCTCTTGCCTCTTATCAACCTTCATCGTGGAAGAGAGGAATTACACATGAAACTCACTCTTGATGTCAGTCTACATAACCTCAGTCTCCCTCATCTCCCTAAGGTAGAACATCCACCATTGACACGCTGATCCCCACATATGTCATACATCCAGAAGAACCCAGTACTCCATCAAAGCCCGAATCAAGATGAAAGATATCACTATCTCTTTGATCCAACTCTCTACCTCCATATTCGAGATGGGGCCCTCGTACTTCCTTAGGGTCTTCCGTTGAAAGGCACGAAGTGTCCTCTACCACTGATCATCCTCCTCCTCTCGGTCGACCCTCTTCTGATCAGACAAATCCACCCCTAGGCCTCGATCACCCGCAAAACTCATGGTCATTTTCTAGGTTCAATAGATATTAGGTAAACAAGTAATGCCTAATCCCAAGTAGTGTAGTAGATTAATTTTAAAATATCTTTTAATTATTATTCATTTTAAATCCCCAAAATTCCAATGACACACAAGAACACAAGTCATTATGATGTGTGTACCATACCTAGGGTCTCTAAATTGTGATTATTGTTGTTTCACTTGGTCGTTCGGTAGGCCCAGAGTCCTTACATCGGTTCACGGGGCCCCTAAAATATCACATCCTAGTTGTTCTTCCCTGGATTATTTCATTCCCCAAGATTTCCTAGCATTGCTGCCCTACCATCCCATGCAATCCTCACTATGCCTAACCCTGAGCTCTATCCTATCTATCAACCACTCCGTTGATACAATTCTGTCATGACCCGCCTTCACCATGATGAGGGAAGGGACACCAAATTACTAGATCCTTCCATCTTCAAGTTGAAAGAGAGAAAATGGCCCCTGAGACCCACCTTCAATAGGTCCCATACATGCGACTAGCACCAAGGGTATAGAATCACACACAAAATGGAAGGCATTACCCTTTTTTATTTAGTAGGATCTAGAGATAAGATAGTAAGTCCAAAACAACACCAAAAATTGAAGTAAATGTAAAGTCAAAACAATCCCTTACCATATGCATGTTTCAATAAAAGTGCTACAATACAAGAAACCTCTAATGTTAAATACCAAGGAAAATAAAAACAACAAAAAAACTCTCCCAACGTCCTAACTAGTACGGTCCCGCACTGTCCTAGAAGTCCTCCTGGAAACCTAAAAGTAGTTTTATTTACGGAGGGTGAGTATATAGGTATACTCAGTAGGGGAAACCAAAATCTCTTGTGCACAAGTGGAGAGGTATTCTAATGCCCTGTGAGAAAAAGAGATAAACAACCACCTAATAAGGACACTATCCACCCAAACCTCACCAAGGAACACTCCCCAAGTAATGCAAGTAAAGTAAAGTAATAGTAATAACACATATATATTTGGGTACCCCACACCACTTTCCACCTAGTTGTTAAGGGCTTCCTACGCATCAGACCTCTCCTTCCATTCTCACCGCAGTCCCACTAGCATACCCCGCCCACACAAGCTTGGGATACCACAACCTTACGTCTCACCAGCAAACACCTGGACCACAACCACACATAACCATGTCCATATCCACCTAGGATAGAATAGCTAAGAACATGCTTGAAGACACATGGGCTAGAACAAGTACTGCGATGCCCGAAGACACCTGGGCCTCATCCTGAATACACATGGGAAATATTTGTCCACTCACACCTGGGTCAACCACCACAACGTACCCTGCCAAATAATCTTAGTCTATAATGGACATCAGTCCTTCATAGCCTGCCTGATGAGTCTTGGGCTACTTGGGAAAGGGAGTAGAAATGAGCTAATAAACAGCCACTCATAGGAGTATTGGTAAAAAAACCTACCCCATGAAATGGGGGTGTCCGACATGAAGTATTCAATGTGGGTGGGGCTCGAATAAGAAATAAAAGAACTTCATTATACATATAGGTCAACAATTACTCATCCCAACCTAGGGGTCCAAAACTATCCTATACACAAACACCCTTGTTACTATTCATTCATAAAAAGCACAACACCCACGGCCAAGTCACAAATCATTCTCAGAAAACAATTCACCATTAAACCCATTCTTGTTTTCATATTCAGGTGATTCCATTTAATTATTTCTTCACTACTGGGCAACTGACAGGTATAGCCATAAGCCAAGGAGAAACACCCAAGCAGCAATTTAATTATTCACACCGGATTGTCATGTAAAATCACAACAAAAAAAGGGATTTGTGAGATCCCTCAATGTACTGGAACCAATCCAAGCCCTACCATATGACCACACACAGCCATAGATTCACAAACCAACAACTGAACCACAATAGGGGAACCCATCCCCACCCATGTCACCCCACAAGCATCGAGAAGATCAACCACACATGTCACCAAGATAGAGAAAGAGAGTTTTTAGATTCAAACACATCATTCATTAATTATTCTTTTTTCTTTTTGGTTAACCGGGGTGACCACACAAGGAATCTTATTAATTGGGAATCCATTTAATCAACTAATTTTACCTGATTAACTATTTTCCATGGTACAACCATTAAATCATAGAATTAACCAGAAAAACAGAGGAACATTAGTTCACAAGGAAGGACCACCAATGACCATGATTTTCAGTGTACATAAGCCCATAAAATCCACAAAATATAATCAAGGATAAAAGAGTACAACAAAATCATCAAACACACCCCTTCATCCTTCAATAGTCTGTTTATTATATTAATTATGGTTTGGTTTCATCCATCCCCATAGAAACATTATCATAATCACCTTGCATGATACATAGTTAAGATAGACGAAGGAAAAAACCTCATATGGATGATCAACGATCGACGTTTCTCTCCACACGCCAAGAACATGGGATGCACGATTTGAAAAGGATGGACTCCGAGGGCTCCAAGAGTGGGCATGAAGGCTCCAGGAGAACCACTTTCCTCTGAAGGGGGAACTCTAAATGCACCAAGGAAGGAAGAAGAGACCAGTTAAGAAGAAGAAATAATTGTCGTTCGATAAAAAGGTGAGATCCTAGAGTTACGGAATTTCAATATCATTAAAAATTATAAAAAAGGATCATGTTTCACCATGCAGCTGGGTGGTTACACATGATGTAATTAAATGCCATTTAATAATTCTCATCTGATAGGCTTCTATTACAGGTTTGCGTTAAACAGTTTCCTTTAATCAGAGGAAAACACCTAATAGGGGTAGCACTAGAATGTATGAGAGAAGGGTGTGATACTGAGGAAAAGCCACAAATTTTTTTAGGTTAAGGGTTGTTTGGATCATGTGGGATTTTAAATATCATTTAAGGGATTTTAAATGGATTTAAAAGGGGTATTGAAACTATTTTACATCAAAAGACACGTTGCAAGGGAAAAATTGGGAAAAAAATAAGGGTGGGACACCGTAAGTAGTGCCACGGTCACGGTGCCACCCAAACGGTACTGCCATCATGGTGCCACCATCAGTGGTTCCACGACATCGGTGTGCGACAATGACGATGCGACCGTTACGGTGCCACTGATTCATTGTGAGACTGTGACCTATGCCACCGTTTTGGAGGAACTATTTGATGGAAATGAGTTTTTGGAAAACTCTTTAATGATTCATTGCCTGGTCTATTACACCACATCTATTATTAGGCATCCCATAATTTCTATCAGTATTTTTTTGAAAATAATATTGTATTTTTACTGACCTTAGAACATTATTTTGCTAATGTAATGGAATCCTCTATTCTATCATCTCAAGTCCAACACCCTTCGATATAGTAGTGAAAGTTTCATTAATTTCATTATACTATACTAGTATACATTTGGTTATATAATATACACTATTATTTGAAATATATTTAATGTTTTTTAAATAAATCATAAAAAATTATACAATTTTCGTTGGTTTGGTTTTCAAAATAGCTTTAGTTGATTCATCTTGAACTTCCATATCCTTTTTATAATCTTCAATCATTATCATTAATGTATTTTCATTATTAAGAAACCTATATTATGTTGCACTCAAATATTTTTCCATTCAAAATAGTTTTACATCATGATCATTAAATATTTTACCTTTTTTAATTCCCAAATTGGGATTTCACATTCTATATCACATATTCATCTCATCTACCTCTTTAAATCCATTTAACTATTTTCATTAATTTATTATTTTTACAATTCATGTAAGAAACACAAATTTCAAAAAATGGTGAGTATATATCACTTATTTTTCATCTTCATTGTCGTAAGTAACTTCATGAATTTTATCATGAGAAATGAAGGTAATTTCTTCTTGATGGGTATCCATATCATCTAAATCTCTACATTGTTAGGATGATTTATCTTTATCTTCATTCCACATTAAATTCTTTCTATGAAACTACCTCTTTCCAAAAACACCCATTATTTTTTTGATGATATTTTTATTAATATCATTATCTTCTTCATTATTCTCATTTGAAAAATTTTCCTATTTTGGATAGTTAGAGGTAATATTTACAATTTTACCACAATTATTAAACTTTAGAGGAAGTATGTATTTTTTACATTACTCATCCATTACTAATGTTTTTTTGAAATATGGTACATTATTCTTCAATGATATTTATTTCATTCTTTATGTTTTTTATAATCTGATATTGGCTCATATTTATTTCTATTAGTTTGCGACCATTTTTTACATTATGTTTCGTATCCTCCTTAATCTTATTCATGAAAATAGAAGACATTCACATATCATAAGAACTAATAATATCATTAAATTCATCACAGAATAATTTATAACTATCTTCTAATGTATAATCATGATTAGTCACTGAAAGTGGCTAATATTAATTGTTAATATCTTTATATTCATTTTTCCAAAGTCCATAACCATTGATTTTAGTGCATTACATAAATATAACTTCATTTCTCATCAAAAATGCAATTCTTGTTTAAAATGCAAATTTGGGCCGAATTATTCATTTGTTTGTTGACAATATTATTTTCATTTTATGAATTTGAAATTTTTGGATATTATTGATCACCTTTTTTGGAACATTTTATCTTTTAGGTCCGCTGGATGAATCTCAAAGGAAGATGGATAATTTTGCACTTGAAGGAAGAAACTTGCTGGAAAAAGCATAATGGGTCTAAGGTCCATCAAACAAATGTGGGGCCCAGAAAACAATACCAATGATGCTCAAATTTATACAGTAGAAAGATACAAATATGAGGATCATTTTATTCAACTGTGGCTAGAGCTAATTCTGATGTTTTCATGATGATAAAGGCATCTGAATTTGAGATTTAAATGGTGGACTCGTCATTAATGCACAGAAATCCGTCCCACCATTTCGACCATAACTTCCAAACGGATGATCCCAATGCCCTGAAATTTTTAAAGATTCTAGAAGACACATTAAAGAAGACATATCTCTTCTACAACTCCTCCGAATTCGGCCTTCTTCAATTTCTAATTCACACGTCAATATGGTGGACGAATCTGGACAGTTTTCCGGGTCAAATTCAAAACATCAATTTCCTTTTGATTATTCACCCTCCATTTGACTCTATTAATTTTTGGGGGGTGAATTAA
The DNA here is from genome assembly GCA_963277665.1 of Viscum album. NCBI lineage: Eukaryota > Viridiplantae > Streptophyta > Magnoliopsida > Santalales > Viscaceae > Viscum > Viscum album. The sequence continues at coordinate 1,449,296,038 of OY728152.1, read as the reverse complement.
TTGTTGGGGGATGTACCTAAGGCTCCTAATATGCCTATATAAGGAGCTATTGGTGAAGGGAATGAGGGTGGATATTTTTCATATCATCTTGGATGCTTTGTTCAATTGTAATGTTATGCTGCATTTTTGTTGCCTCAATTTTGTCTTTCACATGTAAGTTGTTCAATTCACATTAGTTTCTCAAAAAAAGTTCTTATTATACTCTTATTATGTTGTTCTTAATATCACTTTGATACCGTTGGATCATGGTGTGAATTTATTCACACCAACCCTTGTGAAATTATTCACTCAACGGTGGAGTGATCATTTTATTTTTGTTGTTTTCTTTACTTCTCCATTTCCTCCCTCATGAGTCTACTTTCCGCATCAATTGAAACCATGGGATCAATGGAGGGCTAACCCACTTATGGGTTGACCCAAGGGAGTAGAAAGGGGCTTTATTGGACGTTATTTATCACCTAATTAATGTATAATCACTTCTTTAAGTGGGATTTTTATTTGATGATTTTTAAACTTCATCGTCCTTGTTGAATTTAAGGCCACACACATCAAGTACTAATACGATAAGGCCACACACATCAAGTACTAATACGATCCTTTACCTTGAAGTGCTCAAAACTTTGATCCATAAAGTGTATAGGTGATTAGTATTAGAGGGTGTAGGCATTAAACCAGTAAGTGATGATGTTGTTTTATCTCCTTAAATGAACCCATCTCAAATTTAACAAAATTGAAATCATTAAAAAGAAAATACGTCCAATCCACCCTAAGCGATAACCTAGGATCAACTCATTCATTTAAATTGAATCCACTTAAATCTATTAGATATCTTTAAAACCCATCCAAAATCAATCCAAGTTGGCCACTTCATAGCCGAAAATCCATCCCTTAGGTTGTGTATCTTAGGTATCTTCTTAGGTCTCTGTGGAATCGACAACCCAAGCTACACTACAAGGACCGTTCTACCCTTCTTCTCTTGGGTAAATTTGGGTGCCAACCAAATTTTGGTGCCGTTGCCGGGGACCAAGTAAGTACCTTAGATTCAGAAAAAAATCTTCTTTCATCACCTCTTTTCTTCTACTCTCACCCAAGATCTCTTATCTTGTCCCTTTCTCGCTTTTTTTTTGGCGCATGTCCGCCTACACCCACGATTTCTCAAACAGACTAGTTAGGGTGGATAGTCCTAGGATAGGGGAGTCAAGTTCACCTAGGGGATTGTTTAAATCAGATCCAAATATTCTTGAAACCCCAAAGTCAGAACTTGAAACAAGTCCAATGGAGGGTCATCCACAAAATCAAATTGTAAACCCTAGGGGGAATCAAATGGGAAACCAAAACCAAGAAGCTCCAAACTTAGCGAATGTAGTTGATCAAACCATGAACAACTACCTCACTCCTGCTTGGACCAATTACCCCTCATGCATTAGACACAATTCCATTGGAGACACCAACTACATATTCAAACCCCATGTCCTAAACCACCTTCCATCCTTTCATGGGATGGAGTCAGAAATGCCATACCTTCATGTCAAAGAGTTCAACGACATTGTTGAAACCATGTGTCCCCCACATCAATTAGAATCTGCTAAGATGAGGCTCTTTCCTTTTTCATTAAAGGATCGAGCTAAAAATTGGCTAAACAACTTGAGACCTGCATCAATCCACTCTTGGGACCAACTACAAAGAGAATTATACAAAAAAAACTTCCCTCATCACAAAACAATTGCACTTAAAAAGAGCATCCAAAACATTTTTGAAAAAGAGGGAGAGTCATTTTATGAATCATGGGAGAGGTTCAAAGACACCCTAAACATGGTTCCACACCATGGTTTTTCTATTCCTGAACAAGTAAGAATTTTCTATGAAGGTTTGGGCCCGGGGAACAAACAATTCATTGACATGATGTGTAATGGGACCTTTAAAAACAAATCCCCAAATGATGCTTACGAGTATCTAGAAATCCTTGCTGAACAAAACCAAACATGGGGAACATCACCTTATTCTGAAAAGCCTCAAAGAACTACTGGAATGCATACACTTAGGGAAGAGGAAAGCCTTAGGGAGAAACTTGCAGCACTCTCTAGGAAGGTTGAAGAGATAGACCATAGAAAAATCAATGAAATCCAAACTGTAGACCTTGTTTGCACAATCTGTGACAAACATGACCACAAAACGGACAACTGCCCAACCATTCCATCCATCAAGGATGTTCTTTTAGGAGGACCACCTACTGAAGTCAATGCCCTAAACTTTCAAAAGCCTCCACACCCAAACACATTCAACCCAAGGTATAATGACCACCCAGGCTTCCGATGGAAAGATAACCAACAACCTAGCCCACCACAAGGACCAAACCCCTACCCTACACAAAATTTTCAAAACCATAACCAATTCCAACCACAACCAGTCCAATACCAACATCCTCCAGTCCAATACCAACAACCTATCCAACAACCAAAGTATCCTTCTGGGATAACCCAACCATCACAAAACCCTTCCCAATCTGTCCCTCTCCCAATCCTTGAACAACTGTGCAAACAAATGGAAAGGATGAACTTAGAAGTCTCGTCCCTTAAATAGGAACTTCAAACCATCAAAACTGGAAAGGCACCCATGCCCACACAGGCCATTCCAAAACAAACATCAAGGGGGAGACAAGTTGCACTCAAACAACTCATGAACAACTAAAGGCTGTGACAGTTTTGAGAAGTGGGAAATCAATTGAGAAACCTGAACAAATAGTTCAAAACCCACCTGAAGATTCAAACTCTAATGAAAATTCAATTGAAGCACATGAAAAAACTGAAGATACTAATAAAAATTTGAAAGAAACAACTCTTCAAAAAACAACTCCACAACCTACCCCATTTCCTCAACGCAAGAGGGGGAAAACCAAGCCTGAATTGAGTGAAACATTGAGGGAAATATTCTCACAAGTAAAGTTGAACATTCCACTCCTCGATGCCATTCAAACCATTCCTTCATACTCAAAATACATTAAGGACCTCTGTACATTTAAACGGAAATTCACACATAAGAACCAAGTCCTTCTGGCAGCAAATGTTAGCACAACAATCCAAGGAACCCTTCCTCCAAAGATGAAAGACCCGGGATGCCCTTACATAAATGTTGAACTAGGAGAGAACAAAGTTGTCAAAGCCTTGTGTGATCTAGGTGCTAGTGTGAACCTCATTCCTTATGCCATGTACTGTCAGTTAGGGCTCGAAGAACTCCAAACCACATCTGTCACTCTTCAACTTGCTGATCGTAGTGTTCGAGTTCCAAAGGGGATCTTAAAATATGTTTTGGTGAAAGTTGAAAATTTCATTTACCCAGATGACTTCATTGTTCTAGACAATCACCCAAGCTTAGGTCCTAGGGAGAAAACCCTAATCATACTTGGTCATCCCTTCCTTGCAACAATCAACTATGTAATCCGAGTCTGAAATGGGAACATGACCATCACCTTTGGGAACATGAGTCTAGACTTGAACATATACATTGCAAACTCTCAAATTGAGGATGATGAAGAGATCCATGAGGTTAATTGGATTGGTAGTGTTGATAATGAACTCAATGAACATCAAGGAGTTACCGAAGGATGGTTAAGTCAAGAAGAGATTGATTTTCTTTATTCACATGAGGGAAATTTTCCTCCTTGGATTGAATCTCTTTCAGACAGCTCTATTGATGAATTTCTAGAATCTCCAATCAATGATACCATGGTTGAAATCAATAACATTGAGTCCATAGCCATTCATGACACTACTCTGGAAAATTTAGTGGATGAAAATTCTGTTCACAAGGAACCAATTTTGTCAAGAAATGTAAAAAAAGAAACTGAGTTCAATACAAAGTCTCATCCTTTCTTGGACAGTGATAACCACTCTGATCTTGAATTTAAGGTTTTACCCTCATCACTCAAGTATGCGTTCTTAGGGGACAATCAATCCTTTCCTATTGTCATTTCTTCTTCCCTTGAAGCCGATCATGAGAGGATGCTTCTAGATGTTCTTAGGAGACACAAGAAAGCCATTGGATGGACCCTATCTGATATCCCTAGGATTAGCCCACTTATCGGGACTCATAAAATTATTCATGAATCTGAGTCAAAGCCATGTCGTCAACCTCAGAGGAGACTCAATCCTAAACTCATGGAAGTAGTGAGAAAAGAACTTTTGAAATTGTTAAAAGCTGGTATCATCTATCCTATAGCTGAGAGTGAGTGGGTTAGCCCAATCCATGTGGTTCCAAAGAAGGCTGGAATCATAGTAATAACCAACAAGGATGGAGAGATGCTTCCAACAAGGGTCAGTAGTGGATGGAGAGTTTGTATTGACTATAGGAAGCTCAACTCTTGTACCAAGAAATACCATTTCCCCTTACCCTTTATTGATCAAGTCCTCGAGCGAGTGGCGGGTCATCAATTATATTGCTTCCTAGATGGATTCTCAGGGTATAATCAAATCGAAGTCTCCATAGAGGATCAAGGAAAAACAACCTTCACTTGTCCATTTGGCACTTTTGCCTTCAAACGCATTCCCTTTGGGTTATGTAATGCCCCTGGTACCTTCCAGCGGTGCATGATGGGAATATTCTCGGATATGGTGGGGGATTTTTTAGAGGTCTTCATGGATGACTTCTCTATCTTTGGGGATACTTTTGAGGGATGCCTTATAAATGTTGAAAAGGTTTTTTCAAGGTGCGAGGATAAGAATCTCATACTAAATTCAGAAAAATTCCATTTCATGGTAAGGGAAGGACTTGTTCTAGGTCATCTGGTATCTGGTAGAGGGATTGTAGTTGATAAAGCTAAGGTTGACATCATTCGTCACCTTCCCTCTCCTCAAACTGTTACGGAAGTGAGGTCCTTCTTAGCCCATGCTGGTTTTTATAGAAGGTTCATTAGGAATTTCAGCTCTATTTCTCGGCCACTTTGTGCTCTATTGGTAAAAGATGCTCCATTTTTATGGACAGAAAGATGTGAGGAATCATTCTGTACACTCAAGTCAACTCTTATATCTCCACCTATCATGCAATCTCCAAATTGAAAACTTCCTTTCGAGCTCATGTGTGATGCAAGTGATTTCGCTGTAGGAGAAGTCTTAAGACAACGGTGTGAGAAAACTCCACATGTCATTTCTTATGCAAGAAAATCTTTAAATGATGCACAAATAAACTACACCACCACTGAGAAAGAGTTTCTTGCTGTTGTCTTTACCTTAGAGAAATTCAGGTCTTATCTCTTAGGATCACCCATCATTGTCTTCACTGATCATTCAGCCCTAAAATACCTTTTCCAAAAACCAGATTCCAAGGCTAGATTGATTAGGTGGGTCCTTCTTCTTCAAGAGTTCTATTTAACCATTAAGGATAAAAAGGGTGTTGAAAATATTGTAGCTGATCACCTCTCTAGGATGGAATTCAAAGACAACTCACACCACCTCTCTGTGTCTGATTCATTTCCTAATGAGCACCTCTATTCAGTGAGTGATTGCCCTTGGTATGCTGACATAGCAAACCATTTGGTGATGGGTGACATTCCAAAATTCATGGGGACCCAAGATAAGAGGAAATTCCTTTCTAATGTAAAACACTATGTGTTTGATGATCCTTACCTCTTCAAGTTCTGTCCTGATCAAATCATTAGGAGATGTATTCACGAGTCTTAGCAAGAGTCCATTCTAAAATTTTGTCATGGAGAGGCATGTGGAGGCCACTTTTCTACAAAGAAAACCACTTCGAAGGTCCTCCAATGTCGTTTCTAATGGCCGAACCTCACTAAGGATTCCTTCCAATTCTGTAAAAGTTGTCCTCAGTGTCAGAAATTAGGATCCATTACCAAAAGGAATCAAATGCCCCTCACTCCCATTCTGGTCGTTGAAATCTTTGATTGTTGGGGAATTGATTTCATGGGACCCTTTCCAAACTCTAAGGGATACCTATACATCATCTTAGCTATTGATTATGTCTCAAAATGGGTTGAAGCCATTCCCACCAAGTCCAATGACCACCATGTTGTGATCCGATTTCTGAAAGAGCATATATTTTCTCGATTTAGAATTCCTAGGGCTATAATCAGTGATCGTGGAACCCTTTTCTGCAACCCCCCATTCTCTTCACTAATGTCTAAGTATTGTATTACTCATAAAGTTTCCACTGCCTACCATCCTCAAACCAACGGTCAAGCTGAGTTGGCAAATAGAGAAATTAAACAAATTCTTGAAAAGAACTGTCAATCCCTCTAGGAAAGATTGGACCGAGAAACTCTTAGATGCCCTTTGGGCATATCGAAATGCTTTCAAAATTATCCTAGGCATGTCACCGTATAGATTGGTTTATGGAATAGCATGTCATTTACCTGTTGAAATTTAGCATAAAGGACTTTTGGGAAATAAAAATAATGAACTTTGACATTTCTTTGGCTGAAACAAAAAGGAAATTAGATATTAATGAACTCGAGGAACTTAGGATGGAGGCTTATGAAAATTCAAGGATCAATAAATCTAAAGTTCAAGCCTACCAATCTAGGAATATCAAAGTCAAACACTTTGAACTGGGAAAATTTGTGCTCTTGTATAGTTCAAAACGTCATCTACACCCAGGAAAGCTAAGGTCCAGATGGTCTAGTCTATACCTAGTGCATCATGTGTACCCTCATGGGGCAATAGAGATTCAGGATCCCACAAGTGGTCATGTCTTCAAAGTCAATGGTCATAGGTTAAAACCATTTATTGAATCATTCAATAAACAAGAAACCAATGAGGAGTTAACTGAGCCAACATATGAACCAGAGAAAAATTGATAGATTTAGGGTATAATTCGGGCTAACGACGTTAAACAAAAGCGCTGCACGGGAGGCAACCCGTGGTTATCATGTTTCCAATCACTGTGAATCATCTTTTGTTTCCATCTTCTTAATTTTGTTATTTTTTTATATAGACTGTTGACCTGTTCTTCTTTTATGAGTAAGGATGGGTATGAAAAGGGAGCACCATATTCATCCGTGTCACGCGGTGTGATCCCTGAGTAATACCTTACCCATAAATTTAAATAAGACAATGTATCATCAGTTTATTTTATTTATGTTTTTGTAGGTTAAAAAAAATTAGACTCTTGACCTGTTCTTCTTTTATGAGTATGGATGGGTATGAAAGGGGAGCACCGTATTCATCCATGTCACGCGGTGTGATCCCTGAGTAATACCTTACCCAGAAATTTAAAGAAGACAATGTATCATTAGTTTGATTTTAAAAAAAACATGAAAATGATGGTACATGGAATTAAATAAATCATTGTGTTGTTTGTTTTGTCTTCTTTGTCCTTCTTTTTATGGTTCAAGAACTATTTTGGGTGATACATGTTCAATCAAGGAGGTGCCTACATCCCCAAAGAGATCAAAGGAGTAATTTGGAGCATCATGAACCTCAACATTAAAAATCAGGTGAATTGGTTCCATGTTTATCATTCTCAATTTCATCTTTGAACTCCTATCCTACCCCCTTCTAACTTTTCTTTTCTTTAAACACTGGGGACAGTGTTATTCTAAGTTGGGGGGGGATAAAAAATGATTTTTTTTGAATAAAAACATGCATGAAAAGAAAAATTCCATTAACCTTAAACACGAAAAACACACATTGCAAACTCTAAAATTGGATGTCAAATAATTTTTTCATTCCTTGATTCTGATTTTAATGCAAGTTTAAGTTCATGAGCATAGTTTTTGGAAAGTGCGGTTGTCCGATGTGATTTTTCAATGTTTACATTTTCATCCTCTTAATAAAAAGGCCACAATGCACGTCTACTGGATCGTGGGTGTAAATTTGAGTTCTTGGGTCCCTTTCATTATAGCATAGGGTTCTTGGGTCACTTTTAGTTTAATTTGAGTATCCAAAAAATAACAAAAAAACAAAAAAAAAACAAAAAAATGACCGCATAGAGCAATGTTTTGTCCAAATGTGTGGCGTCCGACACTTGGGGATCGTGACTCCATAGTTGTCTTGCCCAGAGTTAGGATTTATATCTCTATTGCAGAGCATGAAATTGATAATATGTGTGGCGTCCGGCACTTGGTGATCGTGACTCCATAGTTGTCTTGCCCAGAGTTAGTATTTTCATATCTATTGTGGTAAAAGAAAAAAAATCAAAAAAAACAAAATTGGATACTCATTTTAAGGTTTAATGTGATTCCCACCTAGTGCTTCCATTTTCCCCCTTGAACAATAAAATGGGCCCCATATCTTTTATGATGCAGAACACTTTATCATGCTTAATTGGAATTGGATGAAATGTGGCAATGAATTTGAAAAAAGTAATGGGCTTGGGATTGGGATATGCTTAGGGACATAGCTTGTTTTTAATGATTTTGATGGGTTTTCATAATTTTTTTTGGTATTAGATATTTGGGTGAGCAATGTGTATTAAAATGTTTTTGGAAAAGGGGATTTGAATTTCATATTTTTAATTTATTTTGCTCGGGACTAGAAAAACTAAAGTTGGGGGGTGTGATTAGTCACTAAAAGTGGATAATATTAATTTTTAATATCTTTATATTCATTGTTCCATAGTCCATAAACATTTTTTTAGTGCATTACATAAATGGAACTTCATTTCTCATCAAAAATGCAATTCTTGTTTAAAATGCAAATTTGGTCCCAATCATTCATTTGTTTGTTGACAATATTATATTACTTTTCTGAATTTTCAATTTTGGGATATGATTGATCACTTTTTTTGGAACATTTTATCTTTTAGGTCAGCCGGATGAATCTCAAAGAAAGATGGAGAATTTTGCGCCTGAAGGCAGAAACTTGCTGGAAAAAGCATAATGGGCCTAAGGCCCATCAAACAAATGTGGGGCCAAGAAACCAAGCCCAATGAAGCTCAAATTTATACAGTAGAAAGATAAATATATGAGGATCATTTTATTCAACTGTGGTCGGAGCTAAGTCTGATGTTTTCATGATGATAAAGGGATCTAAATTTGAGATTTAAATGGTGGACTCGTCATTAATGCACAGAAATCCGTCCCACCATTTTGAGCATAACTTCTAAACGGATGAGCCAAATTTCCTGAAATTTTGAGAGATTCTAGAAGACACATTAACGAAGACATTTCTCGTATACAACTCCTCCGGATTCGGCCTTCTTCAATTTCTAATTCACACGTCAATATGGTGGACGAATCTGGACAGTTTTCCGGGTCAAATTCAAAACATCAATTTCCTTTTGATTATTCACCCTCCATTTGACTCTATTAATTGTTGGGGGGTGAATTAATTGTTGGGGTATGTACCTAAGGCTCTTAATATGCCTATATAAGGAGCTATTGGTGAAGGGAATGAGGGTGGATATTTTTCATATCATCTTGGATGCTTTGTTCAATTGTAATGTTATGCTGCATTTTTGTTGCCTCAATTTTGTCTTTCACATGTATGTTGTTCAATTCACATTAGTTTCTTAATAAAAGTTCTTATTCTACTCTTATTCTGTTGTTCTTAATATCAATTTGATACCGTTGGATCAAGGTGTGAATTTATTCACACCAACCCTTGTGAAATTATTCACACAACGGTGGAGTGATCATTTTATTTTTGTTGTTTTCTTTACTTCTCCATTTCCTCCCTCATGAGTCTACTTTCCGCTTCCATTGAAATCATGGGATCAATGTAGGTCTAACCCACTTATGGGTTGATCAAAGGGAGTAGCAAGGGGCTGGATTGGATGTTATTTATTACCTAATTAATGTATAATCACTTCTTTAATTGGGATTTTTATTTGATGATTTTTAAACTTCATCGTCCTTGTTAAATTTAAGGCCACACACATCAAGTACTAATACAATCCTTTACCTTGAAGTGCTCAAAACTTTGATCCTTCAAGTGTATAGGTGATTAGTATTAGAGGGTCTAGGCATTAATCCAGTAAGTGATGATGTTGTTTTATCTCCTTAAATGAACCCATCTCAAATTTAAGAAATTGAAATCATTAAAAAGAAAATACGTCCAATCCACCCTGAGCGATAACCAAGGATCAACTCATTCTTTTAAATTGAATCCACTTAAATCTACTAGACATCTTTAAAACCCATCCAAAATCAATCCAATTTGGCCACTTCATATCCAAAAATCAATCCCTTAGGTTGTGTATCTTAGGTATCTTCTTAGGTCTCTGTGGAGTCGACAACCCAAGCTACACTACAATGACCGTTCTACCCTTCTTCTCTTGGGTAAATTTGGGTGCGAACCAAATCATTAGTATCAAACATATATGGGAAGTTTCTCTTCCTTTTTTTTGAAAATGAATGAATATCTCAATGTTTCTCTAAATCGCCAGATAAATATAAAAATTACATCCATCCGTACAATATAATACTAAATGGTTTCATCAATTTCAACTATAATATCTTAAAAAATTTCCATCCAAGTCTAGAGTGTAACTTCATTCACAATAGGATTCCCTAAAAAGTTGATCTCTTGTTTATCCCAAATTTATCTATCATTTTAGAGTGCCAAAACATTGGAAAAAATGTTATTATATAAGGTCATAAAATCATGATTTTATTTCACTTATATAAACATATTAACACATTTTTATCTAAAAATGGATTTGGATCACCTTCTTAAAGTGGATTAGACCCTATAAAATAAGAATCAATTTCTTCTAGGCCTTGAGTGGGAAGAAGAGGTATAAATTATTATACAATTGATTATAATTCATTTCATATAATGTTATAAATCCTCTACTATTAACTGTGTTTATATTCTCTATATTAGTGTTTTTTCATTATTGTATTTTTAATGGAATCCTGGTTATCTCTGATTGAAATTTATGTTCCCTTATGTTTATATTATGTCACAGAAAGGGACATAAATTCAGTGATAAATAATTTTATTATTTATTATACTTATAGATTAACTTCTATATCTGATTTATTTCCTCATCATATATTTATTGAACTCTAATTCTTACCCATATGTATCCAAATTAAATATATTCAAAGAAAATGTGGATTTATAATGGGTTGTTCCCAATATGGGTACAAAATATATTTTTTTAGGTTGAGTTATAAATTTAATTATCCACTATATAATTCAAGTGGATATAATGTTTTATCTCCTAAAAACCCTTATTTCCTTTTTATAGGTTCTTCAGATTAAATATGACCAGTTTACAATGGGTCCTACCAAACTCCATGAACATGATCTCTTTGATACTTATGATATTAATACATATCCTAATTAAGATATTATTCATAAAAAATATATATATCTTATATAATTTTTTATAATTCAATACAATAACATAATCCTTACTCCATTATCTCTTTCTCACTATTATATTATTAAAAATATTTCATCAAGTAATGAGTGTTTTAACCAAGATTATTAACAACAAAATTCTAATTTTTGATATGACTATAAACTATACTTTAATTATTATGAATCATATTCTAACATATTTTTTTATCATTGGGTTGGTATTTTCAAAAAATTATCCTTCTTCTCCTTTATGAATGAATAGATGTTTTCTATTCGATGTCTTTGGATTACCTTTTAGATAATTTGGATTCTCTTTTAAAAGATAATATTATGTACACAACTTTACCTAATGTCATTCTCCTCATTATAATATATATTTTTATTCCCTCAAAAATATAATATAAATATATTTTTCTATATGTTAATAGGAAATCCTACATAATTTTACATAGTGAATCTTACTAAAAAATCCTCTATTTAATTTTTTCCCAAATTATACATCATATTTTATATCAAGTAATTTAACTAAATTATTCTATGTTATTCAAGATAATCCTTCTTGGAATCAATTGTGCAATAAATTCATGATATCTACAGAGTCTGGGATCATCATGGTGTGATATTTTAGACCATGGTGGATCAATGTTCAGACAATGAGGCACCGTAGATTTAACTATACTTCATAATTCATCTACTTCCATTATCACAATCACCGTATTGTGGTCTATCTCAACATGATGTGGCTCCCACTCAATATAAAAATAATAATTTTATTTCATATATCATTCTCATCTTATTATCATGTAGTTATATTCTTCTCCGCAACTTAAAGATCACTTTCAAAATACACAAATTTAATCATCATTCCCTATTGAATAATTATGATATTTAATTATTTGAAAAGATCATTTCGCATCAATTGAGATACATTCTGAGGATATATTTTTGAACATCTCATATTTAAATTACACAACCTATAATATCATTATGTATCACCTTATCTTCCATTATAAAAGAAACGTTACTCTTAGGCATCACAGTGTACATGTGTGAATTCATTAATTTCTTTCAACCCCTTATAGATTAGAATAATGAAAGATATATTTAACTATAATTATATCTATGGTGTTGGATGTTTTTCATTAATCCACTATATGTTCTGATCTAATTTTATATATCATTAAATTTACATTTATATGCTTACTATATATTTACCTTAACCAATATTTCAATCCACATTTCCGGATAGCCTTTAATTATTCTTTAGGGATCATTTAATGCATATATTTTCATCACAACATTTCCGAATGAATTCCAATAAAAAAGTATGTATCATCTAAAAATAAAAATACATATATATGGAAACTAAAAAATTTGATAATTTTGTGTTCATAGGAAAATGAAACATACAGAATTCATTTTATTTTTTACAAATCATAATTATGAAATTAATGTATGTTACCTAAAAACATATTGATATACTTTAAATTAATCTCAGATACAGTCTAAAAAATCTCAAAACAATGTTAATGACTTTAAATAAAATTATAATTTTTTCAAATCTCTTAAACCTCATTTCTAAATCAATTTTTCACATATAAAAATTCATTTTGAATTCATAAATTTGTATTCACTACCTCAAAAAACTACGTTTTAATTCCATTCTTTCTATAATTTCATCAACAGGGAATTCTATATAAATCACTTTATCCATATTTATAGATAATCAGTTAATGTATTCTCAATATTTCAGTTAGCCTTTATATTTCATTCATTAAAGCTCAATCACATCACATTAAGTTTTCTCATATATACATATCTCTCAACATCTATCAATCATTTGTTCTTTAGATTGTTCAAAAAGAAACCATAACAAATTTCATCAATTTTTAAATTCTATAAAAGAATCTAGGACATGTATAATATTTTTCAAAGAATATTCTCATCCTTGTATTTAGAAACAACCATTTCCTATTATCATGGGCAATTCAATATTCATCTTCTTTTAGAAATTCTACAAAAAATTATAAGGATCCGCCATTTTCATTAAATAATATTTAGATTTATTTAGAGAATTTATTCTCTATATTTTTTGAACTTTTTTGAAGTATAATTCTATATTAATATGTCATAACTCATATGCAATATAACCTTACAATACAAAATGAACACTTCTAATTTGTATTCACCTTTCCAACAATATAAAACTTATAATATTAAATAGGATTTATGATCATGATAAATTATCAAACTATTCAATTTTACATTTTCATTTCCATTATGCATATATAAATCCATTGATAAACACTTTAAAAGATAGGGTGATATTTAATTTTCAATTCAATGTATTTTTATCGGAATGATAATAAATTGTCTAGTGAAAAAAAAATTAAATCCACTTAGATGTTTACCATGATCTAAATTTAATCTAAATGAATTAGATAAAACATTTCCAAATGAGAAACACAAAAAAATTCCTCAAACAAAACAATTAAAATTCATAATTAAAAATCAAAACACTTTTTGGAAAGTTAGTGCATCAGATTCATAATCCCTTTTAAAATCATGTTATAAATAACTATATCATAGTTTACTCTATATGAGAAAACCTCGGGTAACCCCCATAAATTAATTTTAGGACAATGACCTTTTACTAACTCATTAGAGTGCTATATAGGTTAATCCATCATATAAGATATATTGGGCTCACCTTTTTTTATTTGGTCATACCCATGGTAAAACCTATATATGGCCCACCCACTGTAATCTAGGTGCACCCATCATATTATATATATCAGGTTCAACGGTTTCACATATAATTATAAAGTAATATATAATCAATAAATAAATTTTTTTCATTCATTTTTTGATTATATCACATTCTAAAAACTCATTTAAACTATTAAGAAAATCTATTCCAGAAATGATATTAAATTTTCTCCTAAAACCCCATTTTAAATGTTAAAATATCATTTTCATTTAAATACCCAGAATAAATAAAAAATAATTAGAAAATTGTAATGTAATGTTTTATATGAATACTAAATGAAATATTATAAATGAATCCAAACATTGAAAAATTGTTGTGGTGGTGGGGAAATTTGATATCACTCTATATGTTAAAATAGATCATTCCTCATGTCATATGTACTGAAAGTTAAAAATAATATACAGAGAAATATTTTTAAAAAATAATTTAATGAAAAATAAAGCTCCCTTGATAAAACACTAAAATAATTATATTTATATGAATAAAATATTTCTAAAACATTGGACATCATACAAAATGATATATGTAAGGAAAAAAATTAAAAGATGATTTTTTAAATAAAAGTCCCATACCATTTTGGAAAATTTTGATTCATATTCCTTATAAAATAATAACATTAATAAAAAAATTAAACAAAACTATAATAGATAAATTAATAATAGAAAATTAAAATGTGGTTTTATTTATAAATGATAAAATAATATGGGTTTATAACAAAAAAAAATCTATGAAAGGAAATTGAGACGATGTACATTTCTATGAGTCCAAATCATCAAATATATTTTTTATCTTCTGGAATAATAATCTAATTTTAGTTATTTAATTTCTCAAGAACCATTTTTATGTTTATTATATCTTTTTTCACGTATTACCATATTATATACTATTAAAAAATCAATTAATTTTATGTCAACAGTTTTGATGATATTCAGATTGTGTGAAATAACTGGATTTGATAGGTTGAATATCATCCAAGGGGTAATTTTTTTAAAAAATATAGAGAAATAATTAGGAAATAAATATCATTTTATACATAAATTATAAATATTATAAAATAATAAAATATGGTTATAGAAATTTATATACATTACAATCATGAAGATGACATGTCATACGTAAGCATGATTAACACTTTAATTTTTTAGTGAAATTTATGGAAATAAAGTCAGTAATATATTAAAATTAATGAATTTTCATAATATCATAAATATGATATATATATATATATCATCCATGTTAAATGTTTTTGAAAACAATATAACATCTCTTCGTGGAGGCGATAGTCCAATCATATGAATGAATGACATTATCATTTTTCAGTAAGATGAAATGTAATAAATAAAATTATATTTATTTTAATAATGATAAATATGTTATAAATATTATAATTATGTCACATATATTCATTAAATATCTATTTATTTCCATCCTTGAGATGTGTTTGTCTAAAATGAATCACTTCACTTCACGAGGCGGTAGTCTGCCATATACATGAGTGACATTATCATACCCCACATGTAAAGGAATGTGAGAAGGTATGTGATATATAATATTTCTATAAGAATTATTATATTATTAATTAAATTTATATAATATTATTCCATAATTATAATAGGCCTTGGGATACCACGAATAAAAATGAATGACATTGGATCGCAAGACTGTTTTCAACTGTACTCATGATTGATGATTTTATTTCCAGTTCGATGAAATAGTTGATGGGGTTTTATTAAATTTAAATAATACAAAATTATAATATGATATAAAATATTTTAATTAATTTATATTAATTTAAAATTATTTTATGGTGGTGGTGGATGATATGAAATAAAGATTCCTTGTGAAGCATGATACCTCTTATTTGGACAACCTCCTTCGATTATCACTAAAATCCTTCATGGAATAAAATTCTAATCAATAAAATGATTTTAGGAATTTGTGATTGAATTAAATAAGGTATATTTTTAGTTTATCTCCAATAAAAATAGAATTGAAGGTATGAGATTTATTTTAGAGGTAATTGCCGTTAATAAGTGAGTAGTGTGGCACACTTGTATTTTTTGAAAATAAGAAGGTGTTCCCAACTTATTGAATTTCTAAATGGGAAAAATCTAAAAAATATTAGATAATCAGAAAATATAATATCTACTTATTTCCAAATAATATTTTTTTAGAGAAGTTTATATTTCATTTTCATAATTATTTTTTTAGTATAACCCCCAGTAAAAAAGTTTTTACCATAACCATAGTAAAATATATTTTTTGATTTCGCTACTCTTTATGACAAAAAAACATGTCATTATTTCAAGATATAAACTATGATTATTAAAAAACCAAATCAATTTAACCAAATTATTTTCATATATGTTCAGAATAAAATATAAAAATAAAACTTTTGAGGTAGTAAAAAATCTCTTTTTCAAGAAGTGTGTATTCAAAAAATAATGAATTAATATTAACACTCTGACTAGTAATTATCATTTTATGAATTTAAATTAAAATATTTTGATATTTCATATATAAATTAAATTCAAATGATTATTTATTAGTGGTTTTTTAAATTACTAAACTAGAGAATCATTATGAAAATTAAAATTATTTTCAAGAAAATACTGTTTTTTGACCAACAAATAATTATATAATAAAATCCAAAAAATGTCAATTAAAAAGTAATTTTGTGGAATTAAAATTAACATATAAAAATTAATTTACATTAAATAATATTAATTACATAATATTACTCTTAGATTACCCAATTTCTTGAAAAAACAATTTTCTTTAAAAAAGATGGTATTTTTCACTATTCGTAGAAAATGTAAAATTATTTGAAAAGTCACAAAATTTACCCATAAGTTAAATATGAAATTATTATTTTTTAAATAAAAATAAATTTTCCAAGTTAAAATTTAATTTTTATTAAATTAAAATTTTAAATAAAACCATATCATAAAAGAGTTCAATTAATACTATTTAATTTTTTATTTACAAAAAATACTTAATATTTTAATGATGATTATAACTATACAGGACAAGCTTATAAACATGATAATTATTTATTAAATAATTTGAATGGTTTTTAAAATCCCACCCCTTTTAAAATTGTGTCGTCATAATTTTCATCACTAATTAAACAAGTGGGCATATCTTTCCATCATAGAATTTTTAGTATCCCATGCTCTATATTGAACAATATGGTTTTTCCCAAAAATTTGAACTTGGTGAATCATCTTCTCCAACATCAATTTCTCCCTGTAGTCAAGAATATTAATAATCTGCTCAATATAATTTAGATTCTCTACCAAATAAACATCATTGTGGAACAAAATATGAGATGAATCCAAAAAATATTTTATTAACATTGAAACAAGAAATATATTGTTATCCTAGGATAAAATCCAAGGAAAAACACTCAGTAGGGTCCATACACCAATTTATATAGAATTTTATATAGTCAAACAAATTTTGAACATATCAGAACCTTTTTTCCAAAATGAAAAATAATTTTCCATGGAGACACATTAAGAAAAAACTGGTCACATACCTTGATAAAAAGATATTTCCCTTAATTATATCAATACATGTTCTACTCACTGTAAGTGGTCCTAATATATTACTGAATAACATATACCTTGTCATCAATTTTCTTTACAAAATATAGTCCTAACAACTTTATTTATGATACATCATCCAAAAATGTATAACATCTGAGACTGATATCCATATAATCTCTAAAATAGAGTCATATGCATACTGAAATTTAAAAATATTTCTATATTATAAATAAACAAAAGAAATATAATGAACCTGATTTCCTTGTAATTGAATAATATTGATGCATATAGTCCATGGTCAGAATCATTATTATTTATTGTGAATGAAATTGAGTATAATATGATGTTTTGAAATTTAATTATATACCCAATGTCTTTTGGTTACTTCTCTAAAAATTAGATGTGAACATGGGAATACATTTTAGTATATTGGGGGAATTTAATCGATATAACCTGACAATATGATTTATATATAGATGAAAAATACTATCCATTGAAATATGGTCTAAAATGGGATGTGAATTTGCAAATGTCATTAATCAGTCAATAATATCCCAAATCTCATTATGACCTCATGAGATAATTGGTAATCCCACCATCAAATGCTTTGATTTTTTTTCATTTTCCAATCTATCCCTGGAAAAGGATGAATAATTCCCCTATGTAATTTTCATGTATCATTAATGTCATGAAAAACAAAACATTTCGTTGTAAAATTGTTAATATATCTTATTATAGAATCCAACTAATAATAAATCTGAAGGTCTCAGTACAATATAGTTATTTTTAGGATTAATGGAAAATAGGGATCTTTGATCCTAACTCAATAAGTTTAACTAAAAATAGAAATCACATGAATAATAAATTCTACTTAAATATATGATTACACATTATTCATGAATATTAAAATCATCTAACCTACCCTTCATAAAAAACTCTTCCATTTCCAGTGAAGCATGATTCTCATTTTGACCGTGATTAATACTTTTGGATAATTTTAAATACACTGTATCCTGAAAACAATAGAGGACTCTATTTGATCTACAACATCTTGAAAAAAATCAATCAATTCCTTCACTATTGGGTTATTTTACAAACATAACATGATTAATGTATCATTATTTTTCCATCTTAATGAATTTGTAATGTTTTTTTCATTTCCATGATAGTAATAAATTGAAAAATAAATATCATAAACTAGTTCCATCCAACTTCTTTGCGAAATTTTTAAATCTTCTAGATTAATAATATAGATCAATATTTTATTATCTATTTATATCTCACACTTTACTTCATATAAATTATGCCTCCTAATTTATAAATAAAATCCCATGGTGGATAATTTCAGATTTTGGGTAGGCTAATTTAACTCTTTAGGTCTCAACTGATGTAAAGCATAATAAATCCCCTGATCAATTGACATTAGAAACATCCATGTCCCTTCTATTAAGCATCACTATTATTGATAATTTCAATATATCTAGAAGGAATGTTAAAAAGAGGATCATTCCCCAATCCTTTTTTAGTTTTTGAAAATAATTGTCACATTCTTTTTTCCAGAAGAATTCAACACAATTTCAAATAAACATAGTCATTGGGATAGACAACTAAGAATGTTTTTCAATAAACAAATAGTCGTAACATGATTATATATGAAAAATAATCATCATCATGATATTGGTGTCCTTTTCAACTCATATTAAAACATTTTAGAAGTTTCAAAAGTTATTCAATATATAGAAATAATATCTACTAGGAATTATTTTTTTAACTAAATTACAAACTTACTAAATTTTCCATATAGTAAGTGTTTTATCATGGTTATCAAAAGAATTTTTATTTTTCCTTTATTCTCAACATTAATTTTTTAATATTCAGAAATATAATGAATAAACACAACAACAAACAAATCCATGAACAAAGAGAAAAATCCATTCACTAGACATATAAATAAAATAGGAGCATCAGACCATCCATAGTACATAACTACCAACCCATAATTTTTATTGTATGTGCCCAGTCATTAATATTATATAACTGATTGGGGGGTGAATTAGTGATAATATTTCATTAATGTTCCCTTGAAATTAAAACTACCCTTGACTCATGTTAATGATTATTTTCCATTATGAAAACAATTCAATCACACATTCAAAAGAACACAATTATTTACAAGGTTCACTATACAATATGAATAGTTATTTCCTTGGTATAGTTTGGAGATATTCCAATACCACAAAATCTCCTCAAAACAATCCTTGGATTACGACAAGTAGGATATTATCATTCACTCTTGTAGTACTTTGAAGACAATCCAAAACTATGTGTGCACCTTCTTAGTAAAAACAGGGTCATAAAATGTTTGTGTAAAAAAACATGTTCCATATATTTCTTTTCAATTTCAACAAATTTATTACATTGAAAAAAAATCACCACTTTATTACCCGTATGTGGGTAAGAACTTCCTAGACATTTTTATAGAAAACTAAATCTTCTTTTCCCAATATGTTTTTCCCAGTCTGATTATTCATAATATGATTCTCCCAGACCAATTCTTCCTACATCAAAAAATATAAAACTTTTCAGAATATAATAGATATAAATAAAAACCACCTAAATTTATTTGAGACAATTCATAAGTCCATATTCTTCCGTATGAAAATATGAGTATAGAAATCCAAATCCGATTATCTAACTCGATATGATGATTAGCCTAATAGAATTGAAGAGTAGAATATGATAATAATCTAAATGTAATAATAACTATATAAGATGATAGGTAAATACAATTTTGTGATCTTTTCTCTTCTCCTTTTACTTATCCATCAACAATTTATCATCAAAAGTAAATATAGAAACTTATTCTATACTCTAAAAACATTAATATTCTCCCTATTCTATAATGACTAGTTCATCCATCAATAAAATGTGAAGGTACACTCGCCTTATATAAGGGACACATTTATGGTTTTTTCAATAGTGAAAAAATATTTCCCCCTTGTTAAAAATTCCACAAATTCATGATTCCAGATAAATTTCAGGTGCATTTCTGAATTTTTAAACACTTCTCCAATCTTCTCGATTATTCTACAATATTCATCTCTTCTTAAAAATTTATTTTCAATTTCCAGTATGATTTAAATTATCAAATAATATTTTTTAAATATAAATCTTTGTAACAAATGATTAAAAATAAAACACTCTTTGAATATCAAGCTCCCCCTCAACAACACATCCATCTCTATTTTCTGCAATTCTCATGATTCATTTAAAAAAACTGTTATTCAACTACTTTTTAAATGGAGGATTACTTTTTTGATTATCTCTATCATTATGATTTGAAATATTCTTCATCTAAATTCATTTTTCAATAGTATTTGTGATAAAAAAAATTGGTGAGTACGATGGTATGCCAAATATGATGGATTGGTGTTAAAAAAAATCAAATTTAGCTAATTCCTTCTTTAAAAAATTGTTCCTTTATCATGAATCCCATTATTAATTAGAATTCATTTAACAATATCTTCAGTAATGTCATATATTCATAATAATATATCATAACCATGAATTATTTATAGATTATTTCATTCCTTCTCATCCAATATACATTTTTCCATAATATAATTTCCCTAATAAAATTAGGCTCACTATGATTTTCTTGATTACAATCTTTCTATGTATGATCATCTTTAGTATGATGATTTTAGAACCCTATTTTATTTCCATCCGTATTTTATTATTATGGGTTCAATCAACAACATCTCTTTTCTAATTCTCCTGAATATGATTGTTCATATGAATATCTGGCTATATACGATTTCCAAAACATTTTATCAAGCTTTATTTCAACAATATTACATGATATGTTTTCCAAATACTTATGAATTATGAGAACTAAAATATCAATAAATAATCATCACATTTTTATTAGATCCATTCTGAATCTTATTAAAATAAATACCTCATTATGATATTATCTGATTCTGGACCCACAATTTGTTTGATCAAAACTATTTCTTTTAAATATCTTCTCCATGGTAGGATGTACTTTATTTAACAAACTGAGTCATATTTGACACTAAATAAAAAGTGAGGTGATTTTCTTTTCTTCAAAAAAACCTTCATGACAACAAAATACAACACATATAAACAATCACCTCCATCATCATCTTGGTCCTAACAATATCCCCCTTGTATTTTGTTGTCAACCATGTTTCATAAATTCCTAAACAATGTATCCTCATGAAATGGATCACTTTTCAATAGTTCTAAGTCTATGTGAGCGTACTCACTGTATGAAATAATAATTTTTGACATGAAAATCATGCTTTCCAAATGTAGTGATTGTGAGAACATTCTTTATCTTTCATTATCACCTTATCATCTTAGGATATTATTTTTTATCCTCAATCAATGGATTACATGTCAATAGTTATGAGCTTATGTGACCTAACTCATTGTAGGAAATAATAATTATTGTTGGGAAAACCATGTTGTCCAATATTTGTGATTATTAAATCCTTATTCATATTTTATTCTTAATTCATCTTCCTCAAGTTTTTGTAATTCTATGAAAATAATAGAATTTTTTTTCTACAACCACTCCAAAAAATAGTTAGAATAATTTACTCAATATAAAATTTTGAATTCATAGCTTACCCATATCTAATTATTTTAATATGAAATAAAAAGGGATTTATTTATTAAATAATTATCCCTTTGAAAATAAAATCCAACGGTAAGATGATAGAGAGGACATAAACACATACCTCATCATTGATTTGAAAGTTGATCGAACCCCCATGTTCAACATGAATTTAGAGACTGATTAATTTGTTGAGGGTTTCTGAAAATGCTAGAAACTTCTTCCAATGATGGAGCTATTCCAGCATCAATTAGTTTTTCTCCACATTCTCTATGAGGAAATCATATTTTATATTATAATTTTTTGAATAATAATTTTGAACTGGATTCCTAGTTAGATTTATTTTACTTTGATTATCACAACCCAAGAGAAAGGGTAACTTCACATGAACATGTAAATCATTCTACTGAGTTTTCATAAACATAAGTTTAGTAGTGTCTTGAGGGGCAGAAAAATACCCAGCTTCATCTGTACTAAGAGTTACTAAATTCTATTTCATTAAATGAAAACTAGCACAATTCTTTCCCAAAAATAATACTCCACATAATGTGGATATTCAATAATAAACTTTTATTTCCCAATCATCAAATAAATACCCAAAAAATCAATATTTGATTAATAATTTTTTTTGTTACATTGAGGTCTCTAAGAATTATTTTTTTAGTATATAAATTTGAATATTTTAGAGAAATTTAAAATCATTCACAAAAGGTGACCAAATAAATAATGATTCATCTTCAGGTAGTCAAAAACAAAAAACATATAATTATCTTTCCAAATTCTTTATAATAAATTTATATTCCTTATCTATATTTATAAAACATTGTTACCACTGATATCAGTGTGGAAGCCATTTTTTAGTTTTTCATGTCAAACATCTTAAGAAGTTCTTAGCATTCTTTTTTTACAATGAAAAACGTATTTCTTCCACTATTGTGTTTTTAACCCAATAAATTATTTTATTTCCTTATCGATGATATTTAAAATACCTTTTTCATTTCATCATCAAACATTTCCCAACATCATTCATCATTCCCATCAATGATATATTCATAAACATTAACAATAATAATGAAGGAATAATCATGAATTAAACAGATTTAATGAATTTTATCCATTATTATTTTTTTAAACTCACTATCCTTAAATATGTATCCAATTTGGAATACCATTCCCTCATAGAGTTTTTAGCCCATACAAGGACTTTTTCCATCAGCACACATAACATTCATCTTTCCCAACAATAAAACCACAAGGTTCTTCAATATAAAATTCCACATCAGGATCACTATTCAAGAATGATGATTTGAAATCCATCTAAAAGATATTGTAACCTCATTATGCAGCAATATCAAAAATTATTCTGATTGTTTCTAACCATGACCCCAGAGAAATGGTTTAATCGATATAAATACCTTATATTTTTTAATACCCATTAAAAACCAGTATTTAATTGTTTTTTATTATTTCAGTTTCATTGGTGACCTTGTTTTGGTAAACACATTTTGTGCCAATGATTTTTTGTTCTTTTTCCTAGTTATGAGTTCTCATGTATCATTCATTTCAATTTGATCCAAATCTTCATTCATTACTTAATCCCATTCCTGATTCTCAAATGATTTATTTAAATCATTCATCTCCACTTTTTAATATAATGAAGTAAGTGTAATAGAATTCATTGTTCTTATTTTTTGAACCTTCTAATGTTGATCACCAATAACGTTATGAGCTTCGACCTTTTTCATCAGTCTTGGATGAGATATTTTAGTATCATCTTCATCACTAGAAACATATTAGTATGACCCTCTTTCTTGAGTTGGATTATTATTGTCTATATAATTATCATAATTATTTTAAATATAATATTTCTCAACATTATCATCCATCTAAGTATGTTTTTCTTGTTCTTACATTTAAATTACATTCAAATCAACTCAATAAATATTTAATCGTGTTTCTTTATTGAAACATCTATATAATCTTCCTTCTGAGAATATCCATGAATGATTCCATCATTACCATTCTAATCAAGCATTTCACAGTTCCCAACATTCTTATTTTTAATGCATGGAATCCAGAAAAAATTAATGACTTTCAAGATTAGATTTTTCAATAAAATAATTAATATAGAGTCATATCTGAATGAGACCTATTTTATCAACAGTTCTAAATATAAAGATATGTACTCATTGTTTGCCTCCAAAATTGACGACAATGGCCATGATCATGTAACATTTTTCTTCCCATTTCCACCAAAAATAAATTATTTATTTCAAAAACTACATTTTTTTATATTTTATGGGGAACTATAATCAGGTTGAATTCCATGATTCTCTAGATAAATTTTAAAATACGAACTTTTCTATTCCCCATCATTTTCTATTTCCAACACCTTTACTGAATACTCACACTCTTTCTCACATTTCCTTTTGAAAAATTCAAACTTTTTGAATGAATCTGATTTATTATTCATATAAATAAAACATGTAATGTGTAAAATTTTCATTGAAATAAATGAAAGAATTATTTCCATATCTTAATTTTTTTCTCATTGTACCATAGATATTGGAATGAATCAGCTCCAAGGGTCGACATGAAAAAATATTTATTTTCTTATGAAATGAGTTATTAATATTTCCATTTTCATAAATTGTTATACACTAATCTCCTATTAACGGAATATTATAAATGTCTCAAAAAATATTTCCTCTAAATAATTTTCTCATGTATATTTTACCCATATATCCCAGCCTTTTATTCCACAATTGATTTTATTCCACCATACATACGTAACTATAATTTTGAATTTCCCCAACTTAATAAAAGTTATATTTTTTAGTATTCCCATATGTAACAATATTTCTATATTCCTCAGCACTCAAAAAAATCCATCTATTCTGAACATAAAAGTTTTATTTTCATTACTCCATAGTGAAACACTTATCAAATTGTGTTTCATCCCATCAACATACAATATTTTCTTGTATTTTATATTTTATTTTCCTATGATAGTTGATCTAATGCCTTCAATTTGAAGGGATTCATCTTTTCCAAATTTCAATATTCTTTTCCTAAAGTATTTAACATTCTTCAATAATTTCAAATCTCATAACATATGAGAACAAATCCCACTCTCAAGAATCCAAGATCGTTATTCTATTATTTCATTCAATTCAGTTTCAATAACAAGAGATTTCTATTCTTTCTTTTCTTTATTCCCCTCTGGATTTTTAGAATTATTATGGATCTTTTGATGTGCTAATAACAATTCAAGACATCCTTTTTCAAGGTGTCCAGGTTGATCAAATCTTTCACAAGTGGTTTCAAATAGTTGTAACCAATTTTAAATCTTTACACTATCCTTTTTAGGTTCTTCAAGAATAACCTTCTAAGAATTCATACTTTGTGGATAATTATTCCACCGAAATATTTATCATTCAATACCTATTGGATAATATTAACTTTGTGGTTTGAACCAACAAATATTTTTTGGATTTACGAATATACCAAAATACAAGTAGTATCCATATAAAGATTATTTTCCTCAAAATCGTCCATACTATCCATAATTTTGAAAAAGTTTGTCAGCAACCTTCTTATCCTTCTTTTTTGAACCACTAACCATTCCATTACCAATTTGTGTCTTCCATTTATTTTAACCTTTATTTAATGTATATGTATTGGAAATATTTTTTTATTTGGAATATTTTGAATCATTTTTGGACTCAAGGTATTTTGAGACTTCTAAAATCCCATCTTTGATAGTATTGGCCACATAAATAACTTTCACATAATTAATCTCATTCAAAATAATTATACCCATATTTTCAATAAATGAAGGTAAGATTTTTTATCCTTGTCAGGTTAATCAATAATAGGACATCCACCAACTTCAAAAACAGAGTTTTTGTAACTTCTATCTTTCTATTCAGTTTTAGAATGTTTTTGATGGACAAGTTCCAACTCTTCTTATTTTTCATTAAACTTTACATCCAAATGATCATTAATATTCTTTTCATCATAAATATATTCCTTCAAAACATCATTTTCATTCATCATCATTAAATTCACATAAAATACAAATTCTTGATTACTTGTTGAGTATAACTTATCTACCAACTTATTGTTCTTCTTTTAAAGCCTTCTATTCTTCCACAATAAAAATTTCATCTCGTATTTCAAATAAATTTATAGTTTATTTTATTTTTTATTAGAACTATTAATTCTAAAATATTAATCATTTTCTATTGAAATAAGTGTATTATCAATACCGTAATCGATTTTTTTAGATTCATCATCACTATATTATTCTTCATCATCTGAAGAGATAAAACTTATTCTTCTTGATTTGATGAATTTTCAATTATTCTCTATGGAATATGATTTCTTGTTACCAACATGTTCCTTCCCTGAAGTTCTTGGTTTTCCTTCTTATTCATCACTATAATTTTTTTGTATTTTAGTACAATTATCCATTATATTAAAAAACAAATCCACATTCAAAACATTTTAGGGAAATCATTCCATGGTATTTCCATGTACCTTTTCAGATATTTTTAGAAAAAAGAAAAAAATTTACACAAAATGTTTACATACCACATTTTCATAATCAAATTCACAATCTTTATCCTCAATAAGTATATTATTTAAATTTTCATTCTTTTTTGTTGAGAAATACATTTCTATATCAACCATTTTTTCTCTTCGTAGCTTTCTCCCTTCTCATTTCATAAGTTATTAGAGTGCTTTGAAAATCATTACGATATAATGTTTCAGAATATCAGTATTTCAATGAAGAATCTTTTTCATCAAACATGTCACGAAGGGTTCTAAAAATCTTTCCAACAAATATTTAATCATAGAACATTTCACCCAGACATATGATAGTACTAACAATTTAATTTACCCTTGTAAATAAGTACCCAAATGATTTATTCTCACCCATATTCGAGTCTTCATACTCCAATATCTAGATTTGGGGTTTTACTTATGAACTTTTTTACTGCCTTCATATATCCTTTTCAATTTATCCCATACATATTTGTTTGTGTAAATACCATTCACCCTTAAGAATTCACTTTCAGAAAATGATGATAATATATAATTATTTTCCCTTCCCTAATTTTCTAGATTCTTATTATCAAAATATGTAAGAGATGATTTTAAATTAATAAGAATAAACCCATCTGTTGTAGCCTCACGAACATCATATCCAATGAAATTAGACATTACAAAATTATATCATTCAAAAATTTATAATTCTTTCTATCAAGGACTATAATTCATTTAATATTCAAACAATTCAAATTATCCATCAACAAATAATAAGAAAAGTAAACCTTAAACTAAGATACCACATGTATGTTCCCAATCAGGATAATTGTATCACTGAGAGGGAGAGAGGGTGAAGAAATGATACTTTTTCTTTTATGTTCCCCAACAACTAATACATCATTTCCACCTTGTTAATTATTAAATTCCATGATGGGATCAATTCAAAAACACATCCACACAAACATAATTTTTTACAAGGTTCACAATTCAATATGAATAGTTATGTCCTTGGTATAGTTTAGATAAAATCCAATGCCAAAAAATCCATAAGAAAATAATCCTGAGATTACAACAAGTAAGATATTAACTTTCACTAATGATGCACTTTTTATATAGTCTAAAAGTACATGTTCATCGTCATAGCCCAAATAGGGTAATATAAAAATTGTGTAACAAAACATGTTACCCATGATTATTTTCTGTTTCCATAAATGTAATCAATAGAGAAAAATACTTCATTTTTTACACAGAATCATTCCCTTTGGAAATATCATGAAGAATTAACATTATATAAAGCTCAACATTTCATATTATGTCTATAATATATCTTAATATACTATCCCACCAATAACAAACCCAAAGGTCTTGGTACAAAATAGTTATTCAAGGACTATTGAAAAATAGGGAACTATGATCCTCACTCAACTAGTCTATCTTAATTTTGGAATGACATGAAGAAAAAATTCTATTTTCAAATATTATTACACATTATTCCCTAATATTATAATCAACCAACATACCCTTCTTAACAAACACATACTATTTCTAATAAATATTATCCACATTTCGAGCATTATTATTTCTTCCTGACAAAGTTGGCTACACTAAATTAGGAAACAAAATAAAGGATTCTATTTTATCAACAACATCTAAGAATAAATTCATCAACTCATTAAAAATGATCATGTTACAAACATAACATGGTTAATGTATCATTATTTTTACAACTCAAAGAATTGGGAACATTGTTTTTCATTTAAAATATTTTTATAAATCATACAAAAATTATCATTTATCAATTCCATACAACTTCTTAGTGTCTTGTTTAACTATTCTTGATTAAAAATATACATTAATTTTTTGTTATCTATGTATATCTCAAAATTTAATCCATATAAACAAATAACTCCTAATTTTCAAGTATAAACCAATGATAGCTAAATTGGGATCATGGTTATGTTAATTTAACTCCTTAGGTATCAAATAATGTGAAGAATAATAAATTACATGATAATTATACATCAGGAATCTTCCAAGTCCCTTATATTAAGCATCACCATAGATGGAAATTTCAATATTTCTGAAAGGAATGTACCAAACTAGATAACTCACCAATATTTTTTGTGTTTTTAGAAAATAATCATCACATTAGTTTTTATTGAAGATTTTGAAACAATTTTAATTAAACTCTATCAATGGTCAATAGAATAAAGAATAGATTTCAAAAAACCAATAGTAGTAACATGGTAATCTTTGAAAAAAATGAATATTTATGATATTAATGGGACATTTTAATTATTATAGTATTTTTTTAGAATGTTCAACTATTATTACATGTATAAAAGTAATTTGTCTAATGAATGAATTTTTTTAACCTAAAATTCCGATTTACTAAATTTTCAATATAGTAAGTTTGTCTCCATGGTTTTAAAAATAATATTTTTCATTCCATGTTCCTCTGGAATTTAATAATATTCCAAATTATAATTACTAAGCACAACCAAAAAAATATCCAGTAATAAATAGAAAAATGCATTCATAAGGTTTATAAATACAACAGGATAATTGGAAAATCCACAATATATAAATAACAAAAATTATTCTTGTAAATTACCATTCATGATAATTTTATAATTAAGAGGGGGAAGGTTTAATCAATAATACATTTGCATTTATATTCCCTTACAATTTAGAAAAATTTCCCCTCCTTTTAATGATTCTATTTCCTTATGAAAACAATTCAAATACACATCCACCGGAATACAAGTATTTACAAGGGTCACTATTCAACATGGACAACTATTTACTTGGTATGGTTTAGAAATAATCTCATACCACACCATAAATTAGAAAAAAAATCCTGGGATTACAATGAGTAGGATATGCCCTTCCACTCGTGTTGTACATTGAAGACAATCCAAAAGTACATGTGCACCCTCTTTTAACAAATATGGTAATAAAATAATTTTTTTAAAAAAAATATGTTACATCTATTTAATTTCAATTAACCCAAATACATTAAATTAAAATTCAATTCACCACTTTATCATTGAGAATCATGAAAGAACATCTTGGAATATGTTAAGGATAAATAAGTTTTATTTTCTTAATAATTTTTTTCCAGTCTGATTCTTCCCAATACGATTCTCCAAGTCTAATTCTCCATAATACGAAGAATATAAAATATTTATAGAATACAGTACAAATTAATCAGTACGACTTCAATTGAATTGAGGAAATTTAGAACTATATCTTCTTCAGTACAACAATCCCAGTAATGAAATTCTAATCCAATTATACAGCATGATATAATGATGAACTAAATTAAATTGAAGAGAATAATATGATAATAAGTAAAATACATTAATCACAATGTATTATTATCATATGAATACAACATTTTGATCTTTATTATTAACTTTTTAATTATAAATCAAATATTCTTCTTGATATAGAATACTAAAATGTCTCCTTCTCTCTAAAATCTCCAATCTTTTCTCTCCCTTATAATATAAACGGTAAATCTATTAGTAAAACTTAAAATTACACTAAACTTATATAGGTCACCCATGCATAGTTTTGATAGGAATCCCAAATTATTTCTCACTTATAAAATTCCATGAAATCCTGATTGCACATAAATTTCAAGTGAATTTATTTCATAGTGAACTCACCTTGAGTCTTCTTGATTATTCTATAAGCTTCATATCTTCATCAAAATTTATTTTCAATCATAATTTTGAATTCAATTCCTTTATATGATATTCTCAATTCAATGATATGTACCAAATGGTGAAAAACGAAAAAATCAGTGATTTTTAACTCCCCCTCGATGACACATCCATATGTTTTCTTTATAAATTCTATTAATTCATTTTAAAAAAGAAAAATGTATTTCAAATCCTTCTAATATGGATGGATAAGTTGTTGATCAATTTATTTAATTATTATTTTCATCATCCCCAACTCAATTCATTTTCCATCTGGCTATATTAAAAAAATACCTCATGTGTATGATGGTAGGATGAATACGATGGACCAAGGTCAATAGCTTCAACATAAGCTATATCCTTATTTTACTATATAATGCATGTTTAATGAATTCATTTATAACAGTCAAATCATTTGAGAATAGATTTAACATTATCATATTTACATTTGAATGTTTTGTAACTTTCCCATCATTCTAGCTTCTGTATTTCCTTCTCAGTCGAAGTACATTTTTACAGAAAAAATAGGCCCCAATAGAATATGAATGACTAAAATTTTCCTGATTATGATCATTCTATGTATGGTCATCTTGATTATGATTTTTTAGCACCATTTTTTCTTTACATCAAAATATTATTATTCTAGGTATGATTAGAAGTATTTCTTTTCATCTCAACTAGAATACACTTTTTCATAATATGATTTGGCTGATTACAATCTCAAAAACATTTTCTATACCATTATTTCATCAAGCATGCATAACTAGTTTCCAGAATATATATATTTCATGATAACTCCATGATTAGTAATGAAATTTTACATTTTTATGGATCCATTTTGAATCTGATTACAATCAATACCTTATTACGATATACTCCCATTCCGAACCCAAGGCGTGTCCGATCATAACATTTTCTTCCAAACAGATTTTTCATGATATGATGAAAGTTATGAAACAATGTGAGTATGATTTTCAACTAATTTCAATGTTATATGATTTTATTTCTTCAAACATACATTAATGTTAACAAAATACATAACTTAAAAATCATCACATTCATTATCTACTTTGGCATAACACATATAACTATCATGAAACTACATATTTATAATTTCATCCACCTTCAAAATTAGATAATGGTACTTAAACCTTATATAAAAATTCAATAAAAACTAATATCTCTAGAGATTATCAAACAAATCATTTGTAACATCTTTTATTTAGAATCCACTCAACTGGTTCCCTGTACCCAGTAGTTCACATGGCCTCAACCACATTTCCCCAAACGATAGAGGCTTACCACTAGCTTCAAGGGCCTAGGGTATAATTTTCAGGAAACTATTTGATTATTGTAATAGTTTAACATAAAAAAATAAATAATAATAATATAATAAGTAGTAAACAACATGAAACTGAAGTAAAAAATTGAATTCTAAAAGATAATGATAACCAGATGAAATATTATATCAAAATGATGCAGTATGTAACATGTTCAATGAAAACATCAAAAACATGATACATTTCTATCAAATACAATACAATACTAATGTATGGTAAAAAAAATGAAACTTAGCAACATCGAAAGCCCTTGGCTTGGTCCCATTCTCTCTTACTCCTTAGTAGAAATCAAGTACCTGAAAAAGGGCCATTTCCCTTATCAACACGGGGAGAAACATATTCTATTTGGGAAAAACCTAACCAAATAAGGGTGTGAGAAATAAATCCCAGTAGGAAGCCACCTATTATTGGTTCTAATATATTAGCGATTATATGTATTAATAGTGTAAAAAGGTAAATGAAGTAATTAGGAAGTACTCAAAAGTAAACAAATATACAAGTATTATTTCGCATTTTCAATCATTATGTTCAAACCAAACCATTAATTAAATTAAAATATATAAGTCCCATGACCAATCTTATGCCCGTCAATACCCTATATAAGAAATCATAACAGATACCTCAAAGGCTATCTAAAAATAATTTAAAGACTGAATCCAAATTTGTGCTTTGGCTTAGAAGTGGTGTTATAAGTCATTCTATTTCAATGTCCAACTCACAATCTTTCCCCCAAGCATAGAAAACCCTTTCCCGTAAGAATAATAAAATAGACAACCATGGGCCTAACAAATCATCACCCATATGAATTTAGCTCTTCACCTGTAGGCGTAAAAAATCATCGCTCGCAGGCATAAAAAATCAAATAGGAGAAAGCCCAGTATATCAGCATTTTACCATATTATACAACACATTCAATCTTTACACCATAACATTGTTAAAAATAAACAACTCACTTTGGTAAACATATAATTAACCACTTATTTTAAACAACCCATACAAGGGAAAAAAGAGTCATACCCATTGGTATCCTAATCCAAAAGGCTCAACAATAGTTATCTATGATAAATGCACACGTGGGGTGGTCCTTAATCAAACAGAAAAGCCAAACATGATTTAAATTATTGAATTAATTACCATAACAACATTAGTAAATAATAAAGATCAATTACCTTTCTTGTAAACACCATAAACTTGGTCACACGACACAACGACACATATAAACATCTCGACAATTAACTAGAGGCACAAGACCACCTACCTCATCATAGTATTACTCTCCACATCCAACCTCGATCTCCATTTCAAGATAGAATTGTGGAGATCTATAAAACAAGAATATTCACTCGACATTAAATAACAAATTCATGAGAAAAACTCGCCAAGAATGGCTAAATAGGAATCTAGCACCCACTGAGATGATTCCAACAGATTTGACGGTGTGTGATTCAACTTCCTAATAATAAAACAAGAGAAGAAATCAATCTCATAACTTCATATTTCTTCACCAGGAAACCCCTATGTCCAAATAATAGAATAGAGATACTACTACCCATTGTAAGAGAAAAAAAAAATACATGGTGTGTATTTACATATACAACGCATGTATATCATTTAAATTTTCATTTGGTTGGTGAAATTCACAGAAATTATTTTGAAGACCTACTAACATGGCTATAGGGAATGTACTAGGAAGTACATGTCATGTGATGGGTTTTTTCACTCTTCCTTGCTGAAATTCCAACACACCATGTATTCACATCATACATGGCCAAAACTACATGATATGAAATTTGTAAGAAACGACGTTTAAACCTATGTTAGGCCTTATGACAGTATTATTATAGTACCTATCTAGTCTTACCCTATTTTCTGAAAAAAAAAATCTAACAAAAAAACAATTAAAGAAGCATGTACATCCAATAAAGAACAGGGTTCTTACAAGCTTCCCCCTTAAAGTGATTAATCCCCAAATTTCCCTTCCAATGGTGGTAAATAAATATCTATGAATCACTCTATCCGCTGAGAATGCAAATCTGCCTCCCCCTCCCATGTCACGTTATGTACTCAGATGTGCTGCCATAGCGCTCGTACGAGAGGAACTAACATGCCTTTTATAACCATCATGTTCCAATCAACTATAAGAATGGAACACTCTCCAAAGGATGCACAAACATGAAGCTTAGCCTCCTCAGGAAGGAAAACATGAGACAAGTTTGAGAGATAGCGTTGTAGCTGAGATAGGTGGAAGAGATCGTGCATGGATCAGTACCTCTAAGGTAACCACAACTGAAGGAAATCGACCTGACACTCTATTGGATCTAAAAGAGTCTGATATATGTCGGTGAATGTTTACCCTTTATCCTAATTTTCTAGTGTCCCAACCATGGTGTGACATGTAGGAAAACTTAATCCTCGACCTTCAAACTCTAAAGGTAAACTATAGAGACTAGAGTATTAATTATGAAAAGATTGTTCCCTAACCATCTGCTTCGGAATCAACTAAACCTACATAGTGGTATCATAGCCAAGATGATGTCCCTGTATAGATGTCTCTCATACCTCCAATCAACATAGGTTTGATCAGAATGGCCTCCCCTAAAAATCCACATATGGATCCATTTGAATATTATATTGGAATCTATTATTATATGTGATCTCAAATAGGCCTATGTCTCTCTCCCAAGAACCCCAAAAATCTAGGATGCATGCCCGGAGCATTTCCTCAAGCTCTTGTATCATAAGATATAATTGGCCATCAATCTGAGGGTGGTATGATGTTCTCTGATTCACCTGTGTACCCAACACCCTATATGAATCTACTAGAAAAAAGTGGTAAAGAAGGGGTTCCTATCTGAAATGATAGAATACAGAACCTCGTGCAGTCGTACAATCTCATAGATGTACAAACTCCCATGTTCGTCAACACTTAATATTTCCTTGATCAGAAAATTTTTTGAAAACTTTGTGATCCTTCTAACAACAACTCAAAATGACATCATTTACTTAAGAAAATTTCAGTGAACCTATCCGAAAATACATTAAGACATAATTCCATTTCCTATCATAAATGGGTAACTGTTGTAAGAGCCCTGCTGATATTTGGTGTTTCTCTTTCACCTGCTAACATGTGGGAGTATCTCAGGACAAAACCAGATGCATATACCTTCATTAGTGGACACTAATACCAATGGTGTAAATCCCAATATCTCTTGGAGACACTAGGTTGAACTTCCCATACAGAGGAATAAAAATCTCACATCTGCTCCTTACATACTTCCACTGGAACTCAAACATATACATGGATATTCTGGATCACATCCTCACCTACCATCCATCCAGAAAGAGGGTCCTCACCTGCCAAACTATCCCGTAGAACAAGGCCTTTGGAATCAAAAATTTTCCTCATCCTCACACTATCTATTAGGGAATAGGTAATAACCAAATATTAAAGAAAAATACATCATTTTCGTTCATGCACCTACAAATGCATCTTAGAGAACAATGCTATAAGATTTCACTCACAACTGAACTCTTGCACTACCTGTATCAATTTCCTCCTTCTTTGTTCGTCAGCCACTGTATTTCCTTTTACAGGCATATAAGAAAGTTCAAAATAAAAGGACTGAAGGAATTCCTCCCACATTCACTATCTCAAATTTAGTTACTGCTGATTAAAGATATACATGAGGTTTTTTTGGTATGTGAACACCATGAAATAATATCTAAATAATTAATGTCTCCAATAGGTAAATTCTTGAACAATAGTAGCTAGCACCAGATTGTGTGTAATGTAATTCCTCTTATGTGGCCTCAACTATCAAGACACATACGCAATAACTCGATCCCCCTGGATAATAATTTCTCCGAGCCCGATGCCTGGTGCATCACAATACATAATGTAACTCTTGATAAACTATGGAAACATCAGTATCAACACTGATGTAAAACACCCTTTTAGACCATGAAAGGAAATCTTACAAAAATCATACCACAAAAAAATCACACCCTTCAAAGTCAATCCCATCATCGGTGCTTCTAAGCGTGATAACTCTTGTATGAAATACTTGTAGTAACCAGCTATCAACATAAAACTCAACACCTCAAATGTGTTCTCAAGATTCTCCTAGGTAGCTACTACTCTCAACTTATTTGGTCCACTGGTAATCTTATATATAAGATGATGTGACCGAAAAAGTGAATCTAATCCATCCAAAAGTTTCATTTTGTGAGAATAGCATATAACCAATTATCTCTTAGTGTATTCAAAATGATCTCCATATTCATGTCATGGTCATGTCGATTTTGATAATACACCAAGATGGAATCCACGAAAACATTAGAAAATGATTCTACATATGTATGGAACAATCAGTTCATTAGCACCATGAAAACTTCTAGCATGTTCATGAGACCAAATGGTATAATCATGTACTCATATAGACCATACCTACTACAAAATGTTGTACAAGGTATGAATTATGGACGAACATGTACCTAGTCATATACTGACCTTAATTAAAATTTTGAGAACACTCTATTTTCTTTAATTTGATCAAATATGTCATCTACCCATGGAAATTGATATCAGGTTTTAACAATATACCAGTACTGCTTCTAATAATCCAAGAAAAGTCTGAGGGTACTATCCACCTTCTTCTCTAAAAGGATATGCGAACCCCATAGAGAAGTACTTGGTCAGATGAAACTCTTTTCTTTTAGATCTTCCAAATGCCTCTTGAGCTCTTGCAACTCCATTGTATCCATCTTTTTAGGAGGAATGAATATTGTTTCAACTACTAGTAATAGATGAATAGTGAAGTACACCCCTATGAATGGAGGTATGCCTATGAATTCTTCTGGAAAAGATTCCCCAAAATGATCAATAACTGAAGGGAAATCTTCAAGATATGTTCCTAGGTCATTCAGACATAATATTGAAATCTGGGCTATCATAACGCCCAACCCATGATGGTCAGGTCCATATATATTCAACTGTACACCCAATTCACACTTGTGTATAAATGATGCACCGTCTGGTGATGTGAAATTCACCCTACGATGATAGTAGTCAATAATGTCATAAATTAGACCTACTAGTCTATTACATGAAAGAAATTGAAGCCTACCATCTCCATGACACAGAGTTCCCAAATGAAGAGAAACCCACCAACCATAAGGGGTATCTCAATACACTGACACACAGTTCCCATTATAATCACAAATACAGTGTCTAGTGACATAACATCATCAAAATTAATGAAAAAAATCCAAATTTCCTCCATAAATGAAACTGATATGAAACTACATGAAGAACCTGTATCAAAAAGTGTGGAAGATAAAACAAAGGCTGCTAGAATAGTACATCTCATAGTAGAAGTTCTAGGATCCTCCTATTTCTGGGTCTATTGTACAACATATGTATGACCTATACCATGTATCTATGACATAGCCTAGATACCATGAGCTAACCCGACCTGTTGTCGTTGAGATTTTAGGGCCTCACTACTAGGGCCCCAACCACCTCCTTCGCCTGAACAAACTGATGTATTCTAGTTCCCTAACTAGTGATAATCTACATACCCCACTCTTGAACGCGGAGTTTGTGAAGACTCTCCCTCACTAGATTATGGTGGAAACACCCTACAATAATGTTGTAGGTGGCACATCATTCTGCAGGTTCAACACTCGACTAGGTCCATAGGACTTTATGGTCTCAAGTGTCCAGCTCTATCACAATGGTAGCACCTCACTGGGCTACCAGAAGAACCATTTTGACTACTCATATCCCTATGAAAAAACTCCACACAAGGATTCTTGCTTCCAGTCGAGACAGTCCCTAATCTTAGTGCCAAACCACCTTAGTTTTCACCTCCGGCTTCCTACAGATTATGGTCGGTAATTAGCACCAGATTCGTGATAGAAGAGATACAAGGAAACCTGAAGACATTCACTGGAGATTAGATTCCATAACTGAGACCATCCTCTAATTGTTTAGATTTCTATACATCATCACCCAAAAGAATATATATGAATTGTTGTATCTTAGTAAACTGAGTAGAATAGTCCATAACTGATAGTGTGACTGAATCTAGGTGGATGAACTCCCTCGTTCAGTCAGCCCTTATTGTATAAAAAAAATTATATAAGTCCATCAGAAAGTCTTCAGTGTCATATCCCGATGAAACCCTACATGAGTGATAACATCCCACCATCTCTCAGCAGAACCTCGCAACATATATGTTACAATCTTTACCCTCTTCTCAAGAGGTTTCTCCCGATGTTCTAAGATAATAACCATTGATTCCAGCCATGATTTGGTAGGGTGTGGTCCACCATCCCTTGAAAAAGAAGGTGGATGATTCTACTGGAATATACCTGTCTGCTCTTCCATATAAGTGGTAGCCTGCAGTGCTCCCTGAATGGTCATCATAAACCTCACAATACCTTCATAGAACTATGCTTTTACCCCTCCGTCTCATATAACAGTAGGTTCCACAACTAAAAAAACTAGAGGATCCATTGGTATCCCATGGCATATAATATATGGAGTATGATAATCACTGCTCTCCTGGAATAATGCTCATAGTCATCACATTAGTATGAATCTATATGGTCAAGAGCACTTCTTAGTTTAAACACATTGTCAAGGTTTTTTTCCATTAAAGCGTGAAAAAATGAAACTGAAAATGACCCTCAATGTTTGAAAAAATGGTACTACATGACATGTATAAATAATTCACGGTGTGTACCCTTAATCTCTTACATGGGAAAGTGCTACCACTGTATTGGGCATGTATCAACCCCAGGTACACGATGTGTTCCACACGTACACGGTGAGTACATAAGTCTATCTTTTTGGCCATGTAATCTCACATGGCCAGGTCCACAAGAGTTCTTCCTAGGTAGGATACACAACATGTAACAAAAGCACATGACATGTTCTGCTCCAAAATCAATAGCACTTGTTTCCTCTCACAGATCCAGTTACACGGTCATAGACTAAACCGCATGTACAAATGGTACACAACATGTTCATCATAAATCCTAAAACATCATCTCCCATAAATAGGAAGAACACATGATGTGTTAGGCTAAACTACACACCATGTATACTGGGGTTTTCAGGACAGGAACTATAGATCTCCCAGAAAAACACCTGTTCTATCGAAAACCAACCAGTCAGATGCTAAATTCTGATCCATGAGGTCCCATACTCCCCACAAATCAATGTTTTTATCCAAAGAAGAACATATCTCAAAGAATTCAATATAAAATTCATATACATGATCCACCAAATTACATTCCAAGATCACCCAAACACACCATATATCAATGTTTGGAATCCATCCAAGTCAAACCATATCATGAACCAATACACCTATCGTAGTAGCATGCATATCTATCATGGTACTATCACAACAACATGCATCTCTAGACTGAAATATATCACAATAAAATGGAATTACTAATTCACCCTAAATGGATGGGCGAGTATGTCTAGAATGTGATTTCTAACAAGTACCTATATGATGCATGAGATGGAATACCGTTATCTAATCAGGTTGAAACACAATAGAATCACAATAATATCAATAATAACATCACAAAATCTTTTTCCACTCAATGGTGAAATCTAATAACTATAATAGCTCAAAATAAAATTGAACAATTTAATTCAAGGAAATTCTTATTTTCCATGTACATGGGGTAGCTACTCTTAGGAATATATAAATACCAAATTCTATATCCTTTACATAGTCACAATTTAGTAAATAAAACCAGAAAATAAATTACTTTGAACCACTTTTTAACGTCCCTGAGACGGAAGCCACTCAACTGGTGCCTTATACCCGGTTGACCACATGGCCTCAAGAGCATTTCCCCAAATGCTAGAGGCTATAGACTGGTAGTGAGGGCCTTGGTGTAATAATGAAAAATTAATTCCCTCATTAGAAGAGTGTTACACTGAATAATAAATAATAATAATAATAACAGAAGTAGTAAATAGCTTTCAACTGAAGACTGACAGATAAGGATAACCACAAGGAATATAATATCAAAATGATGAAGCATGTCACATTCTCTAAGACAATAGTGAAGACATGATACAATTTAATCAAGTACAATACAATACTAATGTATAGTAATAGAAAATGAAACTCAGAATTATCACAATACTTGTCTTGGACCCATGCTCTCCTCCTCCTAAGCAGAAATCATGTGACTAAAAAATGCATTTTCCCTTATTGACACCTACAGCAGTATAGTCTTCCTGGGACCAAAAACATGACCCATACTGGGTATGAGAAATTTATCCTAGTAGGAAACCACCTAAGGTCGGTTCCAATCTATTAGTGAGTATATGAAACAATAATGTACGAAGGGGAATGTAGTAACATGGATGTACTCAAAAGTAAACAAACCTACACTTCTTGTTTCCCGTTTTCATTCATTATGTTATTACCAACCTATTAATTAATTTAAACTACAAAAGTCTTGAGATCCGTCATATGACCTTCAATCCCCAATATAATAATTATTAACGAATACCTTAGAAGGATATCTACACAATAAAGTGATGACCAAATCCATGTTTTTTTGGCTTGGCATAAAAAT
Source organism: Viscum album (assembly GCA_963277665.1). Taxonomy (NCBI): domain Eukaryota; kingdom Viridiplantae; phylum Streptophyta; class Magnoliopsida; order Santalales; family Viscaceae; genus Viscum; species Viscum album. Next base: position 1,449,255,591 of record OY728152.1, on the reverse strand, counting down.
CATAAGTCAGTCTATTTCAATATCCCAATAAAAATCCTACCCATAGGCATAACAAAAACTTACCCATAGGCATAATAAAATCCTCTCCCTCGGGCCTAAAAAATACTCACCCATAGGCATACAAATCCTCTCTCATAGGCATAAAAAATCATTAGCTACAGGCATAACAAATCAAATAGGGAAAATCCTGGTATATCAACATTTCAACATATTAAACAACATATTCAATCTATACACTATTACATGTATAATAAGAAATGAATCACTTTGTAAAACATTTAATTAACCACTCATTTCAAAATACCCATAACATGTAAAATAGAGGAATCCCCATAGGTATCCTATGCCAAAAGGGTCAATAACAGTAATCCCAGGTAAACACACCTGTGTGGTTTCCCTTAAATGAACAAAAAAGCAAAACATTCTTTATATCATTGAATTAATTACCATAACAAAATTAGGTAATAATAAGGATAAATTTCCATTCATGGTGTCTTCCTAAAAATTGTTGTTTGTAACAATGTCGCATATAAACATCTCGACAATTAATGAGTGGTACAAGATCACCTACCTCATAGCAGTACGACTCTCCTCCTCCACCCTCGACATACAATTCAATCTAGAATGGTAGATATCTAATAATATAGAATATTCACTCAACATTAAATAAATCATTCAAGAGAAAAATCACTATGAATATCTCATGTGGAATCGAGCACACCCTAAGATAATTCCAACGGATCCAACGGTGTTCGAATCAGCTTCCAAACAACAAAACAGGAGAAGAAATTAATCCCAGTGCTGCTTGTTCACCCACCAGGATAAACCTCTATCCAAATGATAAAAGAACAAGGATACTGACCGTTTTAATCAAAAAATAAAAATGACATGGCGTTTCTTTCCATATACACATCGTGTATATCATCTCTCTAATCATTTTGTTGATGGAATTCCCCTACTTAATTTCCATGACCTTCCGACATGGATACATTACATATACTTGGAAGTAAATGGTGTGTAATTGGTTTTTCCTCTATTTGTTGATGACATTACCACACACCATGTATTTTTATCATGAACAACCAAAACTACATGGAATGTAGTTAGGATTACATAGCGTGTAACCCTATATCAGGTCGTGTGATAGTGTGATTCTAGTATTTGTCTTATTTTCCCCTATTTTATTAAAAACAAATAAGTGGAAAAAAGATAAAAAGAAACATGTACATCAATGAATGAACCATGTTCCTACATCATTGATAAGTGGAAATAGATTCTTTTCCATACCTGTGATGTTATTAAAATCTAAATAATCATTGAAAATACTCACAGAATAATATTTATATTTAAAAAAATTTAATAGAACCTCATTGGGAAGTTATAATATGAAATAACCATTTATATAATAACTCCATTAATTTATTTTTCAATTTTAAAAGTTCCACTTGATACATTAGATGAGGGGTTTTTGAAATATTCTTAGAATCAAGAATTATGTAAATTGTAAACTCAAAATCCTTATTATGAATTATCCTTGGAAAATAATTTTTAAATTAATACATGTATTCATTAACAACTTGAAAATCAATTATTTGAATAGTTATTTTTTCATTAATATGGTCTAGGTAAATTTCGTTACATCTCTAATAAATTTCTCAACTTCAGAGTATGTTATGAAAGCTATGAAATCATCGAATAAAACATTCTTAGAACATTAATATACCATTTAATGATAAAATGAATGAAATTACATGACTATAAATTTATAAAACTATATTATGCACAATTCAACAAGATTTTCATGAAATAACATTCCACTAATTATTATAGGTTGATTTTTTCAATCATTGTTTTTAATTTTTTACATAATGTATTATCACCAAAAATTTTATCTTCTATTCATACAGTGATATAAAACTTTTACTTTAAAATTTATCCAAAATTAAATAATTGAAATACCAAGAGTTAAATACCACATTTTTATATGTTCAATAAACAATTTGTGTACCCGTTACCACATAATTTTATAGTACAACATAATATTATGTAGTAGAAGTTGACGTTTCTAAACTTTTATATTTTTAAACAATATTATTTCAAGAATGTACATCCATCTTCAAACAAATATTAGCATAGTTACCCATGTGAATGTATGTAAAAAATAACCATTGGATGGATATCAGTTACCCCATTCACCTATTATTGAGGAATATTTTCTTTATATTCAGGAGCCTTATAACAAAACTGCCCAACCATAAACCAAAATCAGGATACTAACAAACATTCCATGAAATTTAGTTTACCACAAAAACAATATGTTTGGGTCATACCTACAGAATTCATATCATGTATATTGTTTAATTCATACCCCAATGAACTTTACATTAGGTTTTCCTATCATTTAACTTAAGAGTTGGACAAATCCAGCTTAAATTTTCCTCACAACGAACCTATTTACCATAAGTTTTAAATCCAAATGTCTTCATAAACAAATTTTATCCTTGGGCAAAATATAAAAATTTTATGATCAATGGAGGTGGATAATGGGGTTTAATTTGATGCAAAGAGAAGAACCTTACCAGGGCTTGACATTCCATGAATCCTCTTCAAAGAGAGGGTTGTCTTCGGGAATGTGGATATTGGTGGTGCATGGTTATTGTCATCTTGTGCCGTAAGGTGTTGGGATATGTCCTATAATGAGAAAAAGCCTTGTGCTTAGTTTATTCCAATGAGGTTTTAACCTTGAGAAGACTACCAATGATAATCCATAGGAATGTGAGGATAAATTCAAGTCATTATGCCAATTATGCCCTGGGAGACACATGTGCCTCAATGGACGGGACAAAGGGTCACGATCCCACAAGGGTGAGCTAACTCCAAAACTATTATCAATTCTGATCACAGGCTACAACTTGCCTGAATGTACAGAGAATCACTAGTAATTGTCGATCATATATATGACTGTGAATTTGTTCCCTTTCCTTGTACACACCACCCATCACACTATGGGAGCTAACGATGCCTGAAGTTTTCCCATTAAATGCAAGGAGGGTGATGCCAAAGTCATACCTATATAATTCATATCAAGTAGATTCTCTAATTCATACTGTGGTTAACTTTTATATATGTTTTCTAATCATGTGACATAAGTGTTGGAAAAATCCATTTCAACTTTCCATCATAACAAACCTCTTTACCATAAATTTTAAATCCAAATTTTTTCATAAACTTGTTTCATCCCAGAGTAAAATATACAAATTTTATTATCAATAGACTAAATAAAATCTGGAATACCTAGAAAATCCATTGAAGTGTTATTTATATGCTACTACAGAATAATGAACTTCTTTAACTCAATTAAAAAAATTTCCCTATTCTTTTTTGAAAAACCATAGGGAATGATTTCTGAAAAAAAAAATTATTGAATTTTTCCAATTCCATAGAATCATGATCATATTTATCTATGTCATTCTTAACCAAATCCCACTATCGATTGGGTTACCCTTCAAATTATTAATATCAATATGTATCATTTGGCATACTAAACACCACTTGACATCATATATATTCTATACTGTATTGATCTTTCCATCAACTACCATAGGTTCACATGATCTAAAGAACAATGGGGGATGTTATCTCATGAAATTAAACACTATCTTCATTATTGTATAGAGATTATATAGTTTCTCTCTATCATGGAGAAGACCACTATTTATGATTTTTTTCAACTGATCCATCGTTGAAATAAAATGCTCAGTTCCAATTCCAATCCTCTCTAGATGTTTATTTTGATTGATATTTCCTTCTCAGTGTCATCCTGTTTCATATTCCTTGATTCTTATGAGGTAAAATAAGAATAGACATATTTTAAATGTGGTAACATCATATTTTAAAAATTCATTATCATTTCAAACAAACCATAAATTAAAATCCTTCATGGGAATGCTATTAATTTTATTATGACCACTATACTTATCTAAAACCATCCTTTGATACCAACTATAATTGACTGGACATACAAATTACATAATATTATGTTTTAAATCAAGAACACATTTTTTATATTCAATGATATTTTGAGGTTTACTGTTTTAGATAAATATTTCCTAACCCATTTATAATAGAACCATATAAAAAAAGTGGGATCCTTTTACAAGTACCCATGTTTCTAACTACAAAAATGTTTTAGGATCAAAAAAAATTATTTTGATGAAAAATCTCCAAAACATTTTAAATGACTTCATATTTTGTGTTACACATTCTTAAATATTATGAAAAACATTTTAAAATTAATAGAGAGAAGAAATATTCCTAGTACGGGCCATTAAAAATAATGAATACAGTTAGTATAATGAATTATATGGAAACCCTTGAAATATATACATTTAAGCCAATGTTCATTGATTAAATGAAATTAATCATTTCCATGTGAAATAAAACATAAATTTTCATCAAATAAACTCATTAAAATAAATAATAATAAAATAAAAAACCTTATTGGTAAAATATATGATCACATTAATAAAAAAATTTAAACCTATGAAAAAATAATTGATCTCATTCCAATCAATAAGTGAAAAACTATGTTAAATCCCAACATAATTACAACTAAGAAAAGAAATATTAAGAAATTCATTGGAGAGTTATCTATGAACGCCCATCATATAATATATTTTAGGCTCACTCATTTCTCATATAATTTTCAAGTACCAAATTATGACCAAAATAAACCATGCCTTCACTTTTCCATAAAACAAATGGAAAAATCTTTTAAATTCATATTCAAATCACATTTAGATATTAAGATTCATTTTTCTTTTATTACCCCTTTTCAATAAAAAATTACCATGTTCTTTTTAAATATCACTTTTAATTTTCAAATAGTAATAAAATTGGAAATTTGGTTTTTTAAAAAAAGATATATATTGAAATGGAATCCAAACATAAAATAATGGTTACAGTGGAAGGAAACATTATGTTCTTCATATAAATTAAAAAACATTACTTTTATCATTTAAAATGAAAGTCACACAATCCCACAAAAATTCCATTTTTGAAAAATTAGATAAAAACAAAAAATTCCACTATAAAAATCTTATGATCATATAATTACAGTCATAAAATAATTTTAATAACATGAACATGGTACAAACATACAGTTAAAATGGTAACATTAAAATATAATTTTTTAAGAAAATACCATTTCCATCATGGAATCATTTGAATTGTATTACCCTTAAAATATGGAAAATAAAGAACATTAATTATCAAAATAAAAAATAAATTAAATATATATAATTTCAAAAGGGTTATAGATACCCCCATAAAATAATAAAGGATTATAAAACAAAAATAATCTTCAATGAAAGAAAATTGAGACAACGTCTTTTTCTTTGAGTCTGACACATCGTTTACGTTATTTAAATTCCCAAATAATAATGATATGTTAATTATTTATATTCCTAAAAGAATCTTGTTTATTATTATTTTCATGATTTATATAATTACATAATCTATTTTTTTACATAAGATGTTTTGAAAATATTCGACTTATGTGTCAAAAATGACATCAGTAGGTTTATTATGGTAAAAGTGGTTATTATTTAAACATATAAAGGGAAATAATAAAGTCATAATTATAAATTTTTTACATAAATTATATATTTAAGACAAATCATGAAATATTTTTATGAAAAAATAACCACGATACAATTTAAGAGATGGTAGGTCATATGTACGAATGAGTAACACTTCCATTTTTCAATAGTCATTATAGAATAGAGGTATTTAATATTATATATTTATATAATGATAAAAATATAATAAATAACATATTATTTCACTAAATATAAATACACACACACATATATATATATCATATAGGTGAGGTTGTGGTCAAATAATAATCACATCACTACGTGGTGGACGTAGTCCACACGTACGAATGTGCGACATTTTTATTTTTGGAGAGTGGAATGGTAATAAAGAAAATGATATATTATAAATAAATAGTGCGGAATATATCATTAATATCATAACTATTTCATATATATTCATTAATTTTAAACTTATAACCTTTTATGAAATACATTTGTGTAAAATGAATCACATTGCTTCGCGGGGTGGTAGTCTTCATAGACACGAGTGTCATTATAAAATCCCTCATAGATTTAAATGCATGAAGTTATATGTGATATAATTATTCATAATTTATATTTATTTTATAAATAACATATATATACTTTAAATCAATTTTTATAAAAACATGTTCTTAGTGCTCATGAAAAAGAAAGACATCAGTGTGTGAGGTAGTAATCCTTCATAAACATGAATGATGATTTATTTTTATATTAGATGTAAGGGGTGATGGATTTTTTTTATTAGATTATCATAATTTCATATAAGTATATTGGATAAATGTTTTTATTACATCATCATAATTTGTGAATATTTTATGGAGGAGGAAGAAAAAAATGATGCTTGGTTAATAATTGTACCTCTTATTTAGAAAACCTCTTTAGGATAGAATAAAATGCTTATTATAATATATTTACAATAAAAAACTACTTCAAGGATGTTTTATGGATTTATGTAAGGTAATATTGATTTATTATCTTATCCAATGGTATTTGAAGGTGGTAAGAGGAAAGGAGATGGGCATCCTTTTATAAGTAAGGTGAGTGACAAACATGTAATGTTTGATAAAAAGGTGTACCCATGTATTATATAAAAGAAAAGGAAAAAATTGGATATTTTTTACAGTTAAAAATACTATGGTATAAATATGTCTATAATATATATTTTAAACAATTTTCATAAAATTTTGACCCTTAAATGTTTTGTTAATTTTTATGGTAAAACAATTTTTACCTTAGCCGTGTTAAAAGATTTTTAAAATTTTCAGTATTCATTATCCCAGTTAGATAATATAATTTTTGATGATTTAGAATAAATATTCCATTTTAATAAATTAAAATCATATAAGCTAAATAATTTAATTTAAAATTAAACCCACAATCACAATTAAAAATGGATTTTCAAAAAGTTCATTTTTTCAATAAAAAGTTGATATTATATTAAAAATATAACTAGTTATTATCTTGGTGTTAATTTAAAAATATATATTTATTTATATATAATCTATAAATATTATTAAAATAATTATTTATTATGGATTAGTTTGAAATATTAATATGATGAATCATTATTCCCATTAAAATAGTTTATAAAAATCCTATTTTTAAATAAAAAATTAAACATATAATAAAATCCAATCTAAATATTATTCAAAAGTAATTACATAGAATAAAAAATAAAATAATAATCATGTGAAATTAAATTATTTATAAAATAATTTGACTTTTAAATTAGTTAGTTTGTTAAAAATAAATGACATTTAAAAATGCTATTTTTCAATATTCATAAAAAAATCAATAATTTTTTGAAAAATCAAAATATTTAATCATTGGTTAAATTTTATCTGATGATTGATAAAAATATAATACACTTTTAGAATTATAAATATAAACATTAGAAATTTTAATTTTAAATAAACCTTATATTAATAGAGTTGAATTAAAACAATTTTGTTTGTTTGATATGGAAAATTTATTTATTTTTTTAATTAATATAAAAGTATATTTCATATTAATAAACCTAAAAATGATTTATTCAATCATTAACTTGTTTTTTACATTATAACCACTATTTTAAATTTCCTCCTCACTATTTTATTCACTTATTAAATAATTTGGGATATCTTTCCCTCATAGTAATTTTATATTCTAATATTACATATTAAACCATATGAATATTTCATAAAAAATATCATAGAAACAAATATTAATAAAAAACCCATTATATCTATGTTAAATAATATAAATATTATATTCATAATATGAAATATTCTCTTCAAACATTAAAACATAAGATATCAAATCATTTGATGAATTTGGAAAATATTTTCTTAACATTGAAACATTAAATTAGTTGTGAACATGGGATAAATTCGGAGACAAAGAAACATGGTATTAATCTAATATAACATCATCCATGATTTTATATGCTCCAATTATCCTTGGAATATCCATATATATTTATGAATAAAAATTAAAAATATCAATGGATATAATTTAAGAAAAAATGCTTACTTAGCACGATAGAAATATCTTTCCTTCAGTTATCCTAAAAACATTTCAGCCTAATTTGAGATTTCTTCATATATTGTTTATTTAACTAATATTTATCAACTATTTCCAATACCAACTCTTGTATAAACGACTTCATTTACCATAATTTATCCCAAGAAGTTATAATACGACACCACTTTCAATATTATACCACAAATGTTTCCAAATGTGTACATGAAAGAAATATATTATTATAAGAAAAATAATACAAATAAATATTATGATACACAATTTCTTTTAAATCCATTGAACCATAGTAAATAATATATTCTATAGTAGGAATTTATATCTCAAACATTCCATTATATTGAGCAAGAAAATGTCTAGTGAAATTTAATTCCATACTAAACAAATTTTGAAGTCCTTTATAAAAATTAGATGTGAACAAGGGAGTACTATCTGAAAAAATGGGGAGAGGAACTCCATGTAACCAAAAACTATTATTATTTATAGGAAATAAAAATTATAAAAGTAAATATTTCCTCAAATGGGAAGGAAATGTGCAGAAATGGTACATTGATCAACAATAATCCTAATATAATTAGTAAAGTCTCTATGAAATCCAATTATATATTTTATAATTTCCACTCTAGCATTAGAAGGTTTTGAATCATTCCATTCATTAATTTTTATTATACTCTTACATGTTATCATGTAAAACACTTCCAATTAAAGCAATAATTATCCATTTTCAAACCAACAAACCAGTAACACTTACGAAGGTCTTGGTGTAATTTTTTCTTCTAGAATGAATGGAAAATTGGGATCTTCTAAATTTACTCAATAACTCCCCATAAACATGGAATAAAATAACACATGAAATATCCTCCTATATATTAATACCCGATACCCATCAATATTAATCATAGGAAACATTCCCTTCTCAACAGACAATTCATTTTTATGCAAAACAAGATCCTTCTTCTTATCATGCTTACTAGTTTTGGAAAATGTTGACTATACATAATCATTAAACCAAATAGTGGATATCTCTACATCGAAAAATTATTCTAAAATTAATCAAATCATTAAAAAAGTTTCATGTTCCATAAATAACACTATTACTCTATTATAATGTTTCTAGTACAAATCATTGGCCACATTGATTGTTTTTCTATGATTTTATTGAATCACGCAAAAAATATATTTTACCTGTTCTAAAAATATTATCTACCTCATTTTTATCACTTTTTGTGTAAAAATATAATTAAAACATTTTTATATAGTATATATCTCAATCATTACTTCATATAAATAATTCCTCTAAATACATAAGGATAAAACAATGGAATATAATTACATACTAAGTGTAGGGTAATTTAACTTATCTAGATTCAACTGATGTGATGAATATGAAATGACTATATCATTATAAAAAAGGACAAAACCAACCCCTTTAATTATATACAACTATAGATGACAAATTCACTATTTCTAGAAATCATGCTCAAAACTAGACCATTCCCAGATCTTCCTTTTAGTTCCTAAAAAGAATCATCATATTATTTTTTTCGAGATGGATTTGAGACATATTCATGTTAAAATATTTACTGGATAATACAAGTGATCAATTTTGTTTCAATAAATTGCCTATAATAACTGGATAATATACAAAAAAATTCAATGTCCATACTTTTTTTGAAATTTTTCCATTCTTCTACAACCTTTTGAACAGGATCAATAGGTATTCCATCATTAAAAATAATAATTCCAAGGAATGAATTTTATTGCAACCAAAATTCACAAATACTATATTTGACATATAATTTCATTTATGTAATGTTTTAAATAAAATTCATTAGGTGTCATTAAAGTTATTATTATATTTTGAAAAATAAGAAAATATCAATAATAATAATAAAAAAATTTATCGGGGAACTAAAGGAAAATGCTATTCATATAGTATATAAATAAAGCAGGTGAGTGGGAAAAACCAAAAGCCATAACTACTAACTCATATTTCCTATATCTAGTATAAAATTTGGTCTTTGTAATTGCATCCTCCTTCTCTATCAATTTATTATCCTGGTCCTTAGACCAACCTTCATAAAATATAGATCACCCTTGAGCCAATCAAACAAATTATTGTTATGAGGAAATGGATAATTTTTAATGACATTTATGTTATTAAATTCATTATGATCAATGAAACAACTCATTGAACCACATTCATTTTTTTTAAAAATATTAGCAATCGATGTTCAAGTTCTAGGATATATGAATCCTTTATCTAATAACTCATTCAATTACATTTTCAACTCTAAAATTTCTACTTGAGCCATTCGATAATGTGGCTTTGAAATAGGAATAGAATAAAGAACTAAGTACATATTAGACACTTCCTAATATTCATAAGTAAAACATTCCAAATCACTAATACAAATATCTATGTATTAATTCACTATTGAAATATCACTAATTTTTATAGATTATTTCTTTTCAATAATGAGAGATAAGTATCAGTCACTATCATATCTAATAAATTTCATATATATTTAGTATGTTTTAAAAGATTTGAAATCACTGAATACATCCTTATTATATCTTAAATTTATCATAACATGATAAATTCAATGAAAATACAAAGACAAAATGATATTTAACTCTACTGTGGGTTGTTTAGAAAAGAATTTCTGGGGTGAACACTCTAGTAATAACAACAGATATATTCTTATAAATCTTGATTACATTATTATTTTTACCCAGTGTTTTCATAAAAAGGTATATGTTATTTTCTTATTGAAATATTAAAATTTAATTTTCAAATTTCATAGAAATGAATATATATGAACATTGAGAGTGAAAAGGGGAATTGGAATAATTTAAAAAAAATCAGTATCATACAAATCACTACATCATTTGATAGCCCATCATAAACTGTAGTGGTAGAAAATTATAAGGACCCATATTTTGGAAATGATTTAAATTCCAATGGAATTTGAGTTTTTCTATTTTGAGGTAGGGGATTATACTAAATGAATCATAAAAATGTAAATCTATGAATTGGAATACCTTATGTTATTTTTAGTTATTCATTACAGCCTAGGAGGTTTCCTATATGTTTGGCTGAGTTTCGAGGTGGTTAGACTCCAATAGAACCAGTTTTTGGAATGAAATTTGAGGTACATGGATGGTTTATGGCATGATTAACCACACATGTCAACCACAAAAACCTGATTATTAAGGATAGTGATTTTTTCAACCTTGATAGGGGTAAGTGGATACGGTAATATGTGTAAGTATTCTTAGGGTGAGTTGAATGTGATGACCATATATTTCGTAAACTATCTGCCTAGCCATAACCATTAGTTTCACATAACCTGTAGAACTCTAGGGTTCACACATGGTTTGGCCAAACTAAACATTGTGTGGATCCTATGTACTGGAATCTAAATGATCAGCACAAATTTTTCAGAACCATGTGGATAAACCATGAGGATCATTAGGGGTAAATTTATTTTTTATACCCTAATTTCTTATAAGTAATAACTCTTTATTTTTTCCTAAAATCCAGAAAAAGAAGGGATATTATGGGATATCCTTCTCTACTCATCTAGATATGATTATATATTCATTATCTAGAATCAATTTTGATCACTTATCTTTACATTGTATGTTTATCGGTGATTTTACAACTCCTCCATCATTATTTATCTATTTCTTTATCTATATTTGTTTTTATATTCATTCTAGATTATTGATATATTTTTATATAGTTTTTCCATTTCATTGATTTCACTCAAACTAGTACAAAAAATATTCAATAATGGAAGAGTGTATTATCCTATATATGAGGTAGGTGGTTTATATCTTTTTATATTATGCCAATATCATTTATAATTTTTGTTGTTGTGAGGCTTGCTAAAACATCCATGCGAGACCTCTAAAATGTGAAATTCACTTTATATGTAATAAGTTATTGAACTAAACAATTTTTTTCATTACATTTCATCATTTTATGTTAATCCCCAAAATAAAGAACTCCATGTGGGGTGTTCACATAAATGGACTTATAAATTATGAATCCATTCTCCATTAAAACCATCTATTGAGGTATGGTTACATAAGAAATGTAAATAGGTTCATCAAATAGGATTAATTGTTATGTGGGAGGGTTTGACACTCCACTATATTGTATCCTAATGAAAAAATCATCTCGAAATTTGTTGGGAAATAAATATTATAGGATAGTTCTTTTAATAAAATTTAGATTAAATGATAATACAATGTCACGTGACCTTTATGTTATCATTAATTTATGTCACGAGTTATGTGAATGAACTTTATTTTTACGGTGTATTGTATGTCTTCATGGAATATTGTATTAAATTTTTGTATATGATGTTAACAACATATAGAAAATTCACCTATCTCTTTTCATTAATTTATTCTCGGTATAATATGAAAATGAAACTATAAGGGACATGGAAACTAACATTGACCTCTATTATGTATCACATATACATGAGTGGTTTTATGAATTTAATATGTATTGTTTAAATGGTAAAGGGCATGGACACTTCCCTTGTCCCTTGAATATTATCTATATTGAACAGTTTGGGACAAATAAACATGAAACTATTTTTTTAAATGTATGGAATCTATTGAATAATGGTATGGAACTGATGAGGGAGATCAAGGTATAGAACCTGAGACCACTATGATGGATTGTAGAAAGTATTAAAATGATAAGGGGGTTGAGGTATGGAACCACTAACACCAATGTTTGATTACTGATTGTAAGGAACCAATTAGGGGGATCATTTTATGTCCCCCAAGAACCATAGGTATACTTATTTACTGTATGGATCCAATGATGATGATCACAATCTAGAACCTATGAACCCGCATGTACATTTATATGTCTGGATATAGTTTTCACTGCTAATTTCCTCTGGATCATGACCTCATAATTATGATTCTTGATACATGATACATCCACCATATTTCATGTATGTTTCAATTCTACTATTTTAATCTAGATACTTTTTATTCATAGATTACATTGACTAGTTTTCATTGAGGCGCTTCATAATGAAAGCACTTATACTCTGATGATATGTGTGGAACCTAGTTATGACACCCAATTTGATATATTATCCCCTTATATGGATTCCTATTTACTAAATCTCAATTTTATTCAAATGAATTTATATATTTGAAAAATTATTTTTTGGTATATTGATATATATATATATAAGCTAGTATGTGTGAAACAAAATTCCATCATAATAAAAAGTAGGTATGGTTGGAAAGGTGTCCATGAGAAACCTGTGACTGAGTTGTTTATTTTAATTTATCTCCTTTCTTTCAGTTATATGTACGCACTCTATTATTTTATATTCATGGAATAAAAATTCTAGAAACCATTGGTGGTAGCCTACTGAGTATATGTCACACTATGTTAGCATGTCCACTTCACTAGTACACTCAAACGGGCCTCATGCCTAAAGGTTCAGGTTTGTGTTTTATTCATATTTTGTTCATGTGTAAATGGATCATTGGAGCGTGAGACTAAGATCAATATTTTGATTATCATAGAGTTATTTTTTTAGAAATTTAAACATTTTGTTCTTTTCCATTTTTAATTAACTACACTATTTGAATCACCTTATACATAATTATTGATTTATATAACATCAAACAGACATGAATGTTGTGTATCTGGAATTGTCTCATTCTTTAGTTATTTCTATTATCTTATTCTAATTGATTAAATTTATTCATGATACTCCTATTTTTTTGTTTTATATATGATATAAAATTACACTACTATGATTATGAGGGTGTGGTGTCCCCACCATACCAATATTATACAGTCTTTACTAGTCAGTAGTCTATAGAATATAGGGATGTTCACTTGAGGAGAAGTGAAAAACTGGCTTGAGGGACTACCCTAAGTGGATATAGTGGTGGGATGCTACATGTGGTATTAGTGGTTTTTTTCTGTTTGTCTTACTATTTTGGGGTTGGTGTAAAAGAAATCATCAATTTTTCTCTACATAATAATTTTTTTCTCTTTTGTGATTTACCCATACACGGGGAAAATTCAATGTGGGAAAGAATGAGATTTTTTTCCCTACTTTTCATTATAATTTTTGATTGTGATTTCACCTTGGGAAAATGGAGTAATTTTTATAAATAGAGATTTATGATATTTTTAGTGTTTCAACCCTGTCCTAATATAGAATAGAATTATAATTTCAGGTAGCATTATAGGCACATAGATATTTAAATTCCATGCATATTCGATTCCATTTAAGTTTTTTCTTATACTTCCTGATATGGTGATATTTTCCTTGAGAGTTATTTCACGATTATATTATTTATTTATCATTATTTTCTTATATACCATGCATATAAGGTTTTTTTCTTATATAGTTTCTTACCTTGATTAATTTATAAGTTTCCATGTATTTACTGCTTGTGATATCCTGGATAATTATAATATTGAAATAAAAATTTTAATCAAAGTTCAAAAACCAACCTGAATGGAATTTTACCATGTATCCAGATAATATCACATTAACTAAGAAAACATTAAATGTTTTATCCAATGGAAAATTGTTCCAGAAGAAAAATCACACTAGTTTGGATTAAATGGTTTACTATATTGAATATATAAAGTGTATGGGAATATCATATGTTGGAAAATGGTAACCCATATAATCAAATCATCATACATGTGTTTTTTATTCCTTGAAACCATTGTATAAATATAAGGGTGATTAAATTTTGAGTTTAAAATTAATTGGATAGATCTTGACCTTTTACTTGACTTAACCTAAGTATGTCCATCTTGAACTATTATCGGTATGAGATATAATTGAATCAAACCAAGTAGGATATACATGGTGATAAATTTCTATTAGATAAACCCATTATGTGTGGATAATAACTTTCTATTAATTTACTTGATGGAATATTTTTTTCACCTTTATTATTTCTTTATAGGGCCCTTATGACTCATCGTTTTCTTGTTATTCATTAGTATATAATCCCACCGGGGTATACTCATTATATAAAGTAATTGTTATTTAAAATGTTCATTTCCACATATCTGGGCTCACATATACATATATGGTAGATTATTACATGACATTTCCACATATATTTTATCACTAATATGATATTTTATTCTGAGAATTATTATTACGAAGCATTAGTTATTAGAATATTCCTTTAAAACCAAATGGTTTCTTATTTTATATATTTAATTGTCTTTTTCTTTGACTAATCCCATTTGTGAGAATATTTATATATATAAATAAAATTAAAAAAGGAAATTATGTGATAATTTATTATATATGGCATGATGTCGATTATGTAAATAATACAAAAAGGGGATGTTTTATAATACAGAACTATGTTCCATGTGGAGATGGATAAATTAATTAGAACACACAATGGACTTTTGAATGTTACTTGATGTTTTAAAAAACTGACTCCTGAAAAGGATAAATTCCTAATTTATTATGCTAATATGGTGAATTTCAGTGGAATGGATACTCATTCTCCTAACCGTTTCACAGTATCAGAAGGTGAATAGCACCATGTGGTGGAGGGAAAGGATACAGAAGTGGCTGATCATGGAGTGATCATTACATAATGACTAGAGTGTTCCCAGAAGGAAAGAGACTCATACATGGACTCCCCTATTGATCCAAAGTAAGTGGAACTTGTAAAAGATTACACTATATTACCATCAATGATAGGTAAAAACACCATCATTGACTCAGAAGAGTTCATAAAGCACTCTCGGAGGCTGTGTGAAAAAAGACTACTTCTTTTTTACATAGACCTCCTGTAACCAGGTCCTTAGGCAAAGGGAAGATTTCTCAGAATGCTCCCAAGAAGGCGGGGTTATATTCTACAAATAATCTTGAACCACATGCAAGGGAATCATTTTTCACTGACCTAGAGGATACATGAAATGAGATGATCGAACAAACAATTATTCAAAGAAAGAGTGAATTGATAGAATGTGACGAGTGGGAAACCATCCCTGGTTATAATGAATAATTATTAGATATGAGGTTGGAGTTCCTAACTATGAAAGTGGAATTTTATATGCTAGTAGGGAGGCAGTTTCGGGCCAACCATTCTATAGAGAAGGGTGCATGGGGCCATAAACAACATCGAATTACAGGTCGAAGATTACTCTGAATGAGATCATAGAAACTTAGGATATGGTGGTTTAAAGCTTTAAAAAACTCCTCAATTCTGATTGGGATGAGAAGAATCCAGACCTCCAATAGACTCTACTCTGAGGTACGTTTTCTAAAAGGCTCAAATATTCAACTCATAGATTCAGCTATCTCATATCATATTGTTTGAATGTTTCCAATTTTGGACTGGTTTTCCCACATTTCCATAAGTTTTGTTCATAATTAAAAAATATATTTGGAGTGGGGTAATTCCTTAGAATAAAATAATAAAGTGATCATCTCCCATATTTTTATTATTCTACAGATTTGTCATAAATGGTGGGTGAATTGCCTAGTGAAATTTTATAATAATGACATCCTTATAGGTTCAATGCTTTATGATTCTATAAATGGATATCCCAAGGTAGTTAGAACACATAGAACATTAAATCCTGAGAAATTCCTATAAAGAGAAACAAATTTTGGTTTTCATTTTTTTTGAGTAGGACCCTTGTCTTCTAAAAAGATACCTAAAAAGTGTGGTCATTTGGTATTTTGAACATTGTAATGGGAATGAGAATCATGTAATGATCAGGTTTAGTGGGTTGAAAACTTATAGGGTATTTTCATATACTTAGTAAATAATATAAAACCACATATTATATAGTGATGGTATACATGGGTTGTTGTCATATGGATTCACAATCACATGGGATAATACACTATCAAGATATTTCATTGGAATAATTCATCAAAAAATAAATTTATAAGGAAAATAATACTATGTATAATTTTAGGTATGTCCCGTTGTTTTAATGAAATAACAGGGTAGTACGTGTCCATAACTATGGTAAAAATTGAGTTGATGGATATTTTAGATAACATTATGAGTTTGGTGGTAATAGTTTAGTTCATGTACTCTTACCCATAGATAATAGGCCATATTAGTGGTATATTTTCATTTAAATTAATGGAAATATAACTCTACCAAATTATAAGGATTCTGTTTTGAATAGGATAACTCGTTTTGAGGAACTGGGTAGTTATTTTATATTTTATGCCTAATGCTATAGAACATGTGGTCGTAACATGGATGGAGTGTATCATGTATGTGAAGAGTAAATCTTTTC
Source organism: Viscum album (assembly GCA_963277665.1). Classification (NCBI taxonomy): domain Eukaryota; kingdom Viridiplantae; phylum Streptophyta; class Magnoliopsida; order Santalales; family Viscaceae; genus Viscum; species Viscum album. Next base: position 1,449,238,122 of record OY728152.1, on the reverse strand, counting down.
AAGTGTGCATCTATGTTTTTAGGTTATTTATATTTCCATGTTATTACTTGCTAATTTATTTCCAAGTATAGTACCAACAATTAATGGTTTATGGAACATGTGACATTGGATAAGATTTTGTTTTTGGTAAAAAGTGGATAAGAAACTCTTAAGTCATGGAGTGTCACACCGAGTGTAAAGAAATTGTACCTATAAAAGTATAAGGATCACATCCTAGGAAGAGTATTTTATAATTTCTAGTTATTTTTTATTTCCCATGGTCCTAGTATGTTTTATTTATTATCTATTCTTTTAAGCCATCACCTTGATTACATGGATTCAATGTAAACAAATTTTGTTAGAAAATATTAGTCAATATTTACATCACTAGTTATGCTTGAGTGATCACATGAATAATTAAGTGTTAAAAGAATCATAGTTACGTAATAATGATATTTTAGTACATACAAAATAGAGAAATTAAAATAATTCAACTAGTTGTGGTTTGTCTAGTCTTCTTTATTTTACTTAGGTATGGTTTGCTGGAAAACATACATAGCACATTGTTGTGGGTATCGCTTACACATGTCTTTTCTAATAAAAATTTTATGTAATATCTCATGGTATCCATGTCTTAGTGATTATCTTTTCCCATATCATGGTGTCATACATGGAATACTATGGGAGATTCAGTAATACACAGAGATAAATAGAGTTAAAATACTCATATTTTTTGATAAACTGACATTGTGGGTGTTTCACAATGGAAGAATGGTTTTTACAGTGGTATGGTTATTCATGAGTACTATATGGGTTCCATATTATGAATTCCATAGCCATGGTGATGAATACTAGAAATTTTTTTTAATTGATTGGTGTTGGTCTAAGTCAATGTTTGGTTACGTGCACACTATATAAATTTACCAAAACCTTACTTGTACGTGTCAAAATATTTACTAACATGTATGATCTCTTTCAAAAGTAGTTGATGATTCCATGGTTGACCTAGAAATTTCCCTCCATCGAATGAGTTTTTTAAGGTTCATTATATGAGTGTGTAGTATCGAGTATACACCCATGTTCATACAGAGGAATGACAAAAACATTAACCATTTTGGCTGGATACATCATCAGTTGTTGGATACGAGATACAATATATGTGATCAAGTCAAAAATGAAGTTAATTAAGAGAAATAGTACTATTTAGGGTTTTGATATGTCCTTCGTCTAAGAAAAAAATCATTTAGAATAGATTTTTAGATGTTTCTCACCCCATTCCCTCTTGAAGGAATAAATATGGTCATTGAGGAACCATTTTTTTCACATCCTCAGAATAATCTAAGTGTATTGATGGTCATATGGGGTTTTAAAGGAAAGGTTAGATTAAATAGGATAATTAATGTCGATGGAGAGTTTAACGATTGATCATGTTGAGAATCATGCTAAGATAGTCTTCAAAAATTTTAGGGCATGTTAAAAAAATAATTTGACGATAGAGATACCATGGCTCAGAATTTGATTATAAGTGGTACAAAATATGGTGGGGTGTTCCATAGGATTTTTGAATAAAGATCTGGTGACGGTGTTTCCTCTTGAGATGGATAGGATCTAACTATTTCATGTCAATGTTTCCTTTTTTTAATATGAGCATCTTCTTGTGTTTTAATAACATATGTACCATACACTTAATTTTATTCATGGAGGTGTGGTGGGTGTTTAGAGAATAAAAATGTTAATTTGTGTAAAACATCACGACATGAGTAGTTTAAGTGTCATTTTTTCCCATTACTTCTCAAAGATGATATTTTATAAAGATGAAATATTTTAATGTCCCACATTTTTTGGAAAGGTGAAAAATTCTAAAGTAATTTGAGCTTTTCTGTTTGATGGATATGTTTTTCTCTAAACCATAATTTAGAATCTAAATCTGATTACTGTTATTGTTAATGGTGTTTTTTATTTTTTTACACCCCATGACGTTTCTTGTGAGTTTGGTTGAGTTTTGTAAGTGTTTATATTTTAAAGCACTACTTTTTTTAGAAAGGAAACATGAGGCGCATGATTGTCTCATGGTTAGATTAACTATGTGGGTCAAGTTTGAGGATCTAAAAAATAATTACTATATTTTTTACCAACACTTAATGGGGATTAGAGTCACTATATCTTGGTGTTTCTATGAATATGATGACTCATATAGGTTGTTCATAGTTCTCCCATACAATGTGACTAGCCCATACCCTTAGTGCCACTTAACCAGTTGACCACATAGTTATAACACAGTCAAGACAAGCCATGCAACCTTACAGTGTAATATTTCAATCCTAATAAGAAAATACCACAAGGTTGGCAAATTGTTTCCAAATATATGAGGAAACCCATGAGGCTCTTTAATGAGGGGAATTTAATTTTTCCCCCTGCATTCTTTTAAGGATTCACCCATTCCATTCTCGATCGATCCACACGTAGTAGTGATCTGATGGAATCTCCCCCTATACAAACTCTAATAGTGATGATAAATTCATCACCCAATCTTTATTTTTAGTGTTTTTCTTCTTTTTTAATCACATCAGCCACTCTACGGTTGCATCTTCCTCCTTTCTCGGTTTCTTTCTCCATCGTTGGAACTATCATCAAGTGACCTAAATTACCTAATTTTGATGTCATTAATACATTTCATTGATTTCTATAAAACCATTTAAAAATATATGTTCTTGGTAGATTTTAATATACAATTTTATTATTTTTGTGTTCAAAATAATTTTTGGATAGCTCTATATCTTTTATAATTTGTTTCCTTTTTCTACTCCTCATACCTTCTATGAAACACATTTAAAATATATGAGATGTCATTGAAAATGAAAAATTCATGATTTAAATCCTAATAACATCAATAACTCAAAATTTTCATTAAATGTTATCATTGAATGTTTCCTAACTGTACATAGACTACCCCTTTGGGTGTATTCTGGTAAGGACTTATAAATTAAGAATTTTTTTCTTGCAAAACCATATATTTAGGTGGGTTGTCTTCTAAAATGTAATTGTGTTAATATAGAATAACAAATTAGAATGTAGAAATGTGTTAAAATCCACTATATTTTTCCATAATGTCGATAATAACACTTATGTGTTTGTGGAAAAAATAATTTTCAATTAATGTTTTAATTAAATATATAGGGAAATGTAATACAATGTCACATGACTATTATGTGATCATGAATTTATGATGGGGTCTCAGTGAATGAAAATGATTTTTATTTAGTATTTAATGTAATTATAGCCTATATAATATATTTTTCATGTATCATGTTAATTTTATATTGATAGTTCATCTATCCCTTTTCATTATTTGATTCATGGTATTGTTTTTAAGTAAAATAGTATGGTACATGGACAATAAGATGGAAATACTTTATGTATCAACTATATGTGAGTTGTCTTAGAAAGTTAATGTGAATTTTATAATTAGAAATAGAATGGACACTAACACGACCCATAAAATAATGCATATAATTATAGGTTATTCACATCTCGGTATGGAACCGACATTTTATAATGTTTTTTCACCAATTGAATTTTGGTATGGAACCAATGAGAGAGATCATGTTATGGAACCTATCACCCCAATGTATGAATAATATTGTAATGGAACCAATGAAGGAGATCATGTTATGGAATCTATGATTCCAAGGTATGACTACTGATGGTACGGAACTGATTGGGGTGTTTTATGGAACATATGTCCCCTGTATACATTCATATCTCCAAATGTAGTTCACCCTGTAGATTTGAATGCAAATTTCCCTTGAAGGGAAGATAGTAGATGCCTGAGATATTCAACATATGTCATGGTAGGTTTACTACTACTATTTATATGTAGTCAATTTTTACTCATAGGCAACATTGACAATTTTTCACTGAGTTATTTGGGCATGGAATCCCATATATTGTACTTATATGTATGGAACCTCGATATGACACAACTATTGATATGTGATCCCATTATGTGGATTCCAGGGTACGAATATGCGATTCCATACTAGTACACACATATCTATGAAAACAATTATACGACATATTAATATATATACATAATTGTTGGTCAGAAGAGATATTCTGAATTAAGCCGAATTATTTTTTGTTGGAAATGTTTATGTGAAAATCCTTAGCCTAAAATTCATAATTTATTCATTTAATTATTTATTTTCTATAACTACAAACTAAAATATATTATATTCATTGACTGGATGGTTCATACATTGTTGGTGGTCTTCTATTGAGTATGTTATACCCAATTTGGGACTTCAGTACACTAGGGTATCTAAACAGACCTCATGTTTTTAGGTTTAGTTTTTTTATTATTCTTGTTTTTTAATGTATATGTTGATCTTATGAGAATGAGACTTATTCGAATCTTAAGATGATTATAGAGTTACCCATTTTTATTTTTTTATTTTTTTATTTTCCATTTTATATGTAATATAATATTTTCATCGCATTATTCATGTTAATTACTTTATATATCATAACATAGACATGCATGGTTGTGTATTTGTTGTTGGACACTGATTTTTTTTATTTCTATTATCTTCTAATTATCATTATAATTAATATATTTTACCCCCATTATCTATTTTTTCATATCTAATATACAACTCTAATACTCTAATTGGGTGGGTATAGTATTCGAACTGTATGACATTTAGTCCCTCTCTACTGGTCACCATCCTCTAGAGTAAGGGGAGGTTCACTTGAGGCCTATTATAAAACCAGTTTAGTGAAGTATTATAAGTTTCTAATGGGTTGGTACACAACACAAATGACTTTTTAACTGCTTTATGATTCAGGTGATGATGATTTCCAAACATTTTAGCAATATTCAGACACATGTTACAATAATGACTCAACTGATTACAACTATAGTAGTTCAAAATTTTATGGCTATCTATTACCGTATTGTGGGTTGTTTTGGACACTTTTCTTTATATTCATGAGCCCTAGGAAAAAACTAACTACACTGAACACAATTTCTATATCCTTTCATATATTCCTTGAAAATTAGTTAACAACCCATGGAAATGTTTTTGGGCATACATCATGACATTTTATCTAGATGCATCTCTATTTCCTTCCACCATGACTATTTAATACTATATTCATCATATTAAATATATGTGTTGGAAAAATATATCTCATCATTTTCAGCACAAAGAAATAATTTCTCATTAATTTTGAAATATCATACATACAATATTAATTGTAAAATAGGTCTCAACTCTGATTCAAATCTATTAATTTTTTTCTATCAGTGTCCTAAATAAAATATGGAAGTTACATGGAAAGTATTGTGAATTTTATTTCAAATAATTATAAAAAATTGACATATTTATTTATCATTTAAAAAAAATTAATTCACCCTTAACTAAATGACCTTTATGAAATACTTATCAACAAAAGGATTCTTGAATGTATCCCATTCCATGGAATCATGAATAAATTTCTCTTTATTATTCTTAACCAAATGACACAATTGGTCAACTTCACATTCGATATGATAAACATGAAGAGTCTCCATATAGAATTATGAACACCATATGACATTTAATATAACATCCAATGCATTGATCCATCCCTTTTCTACATTAATGTCAGATGATTTGATAAATCCTCATGGATATTGTCTCGTGAAATGTTACACTATCTTTGTGATTCTATATCGAATATTTCTCTGCTCTGTATAGTGGATACCATCATCATTTATAGCCCATGTCAATTAAGACATCATAATAACTAACAATTAAGTTAAAATTCTAACCATCTCAAGATTTTATTTTAGAATAATATTTCGTTTTAGTTTCTTTTGACTACAGATTCCCAAATTACTCTAGGTAAAAAAATTATAATTTTTTTAAAATAATGTGACTTAGTAATATAAAAATTTTATATCATTTAAAATTTAGCAAATTATTATCTTCCATGTTCATGAATTTAACAATATTATGTCCTCTAAATATATCTAAATGTTTCCTCTGATTCCGACTATAAGAACCCAACAGTTAGCATTACATGATCTTTATTTTTATGTGTATAATTTATTCTCAACATTTTAGGATCCTTTCAGTTTTGGAGTTTTATGTAATTAGTTCATAAAAAATACATTATAGAACTATATAATATAAGGTGGTCACTTTCGATTAGTATCCATTTTTCTGATGATACGAAATTTTATGATAAAACATGCAGTCTTTTCATTAAAAATAAAACAAAAATCAACTACAGAATATCCTTTCCTTTACTCGTCATTAAATGATTTGAAAACCATTTTAACATGTTGTATTATCATAAAATTTAGTATTAATGGTTTTTAAAAATAAAGAAAACCATTAGCCTAATTAATAAAATGATAACAAATGAAATGATAAAATTTATATCAAAGTTCTTCAAGAGGATGAAATAAATAATGTAAAAATGAAAAACAAAAACATTGTTTTCAATAAAAATGGTAAAAACCCATAGTATTTATATTAAATACCTTTTTTAAAAATATATCATCACACTCATATCATGCTTTAAACTGGTGTTAGAAATAAATAGATCTATGTTAAACTCAGAATATAATCCATCTAAAATCACCCTAATTCTTAAAAACTAAAAAAAGAACATTAGATAATGAATTTTATCAATAAACCGTTAAAGACATTATATTATCTATATTGGGATCACAAAACACTATCAAAGTGAATCCATCTTATTTGAAATATCGGCGTCACCTGATGCTATCTGAAAACCCCAATCATATAAGCTATATCTGGATTAAATGTTTCATATATAATGATCAAGTACCATAAAATGAATAAAAAAATTTATTATTGAACATAATAATCATAAAATATTTGATATACTATTTTAAACTAGTATGAATATAAATTTGGGATATTAAAATTCCCCTTTTATTTAAAACAACATTTTAATAACAAAATATCCTTTTAATTTAAAAACCAATTTTAAATACCTAAATACTCTGAAAATTGGAAATAGGTTGTTCCATTGAGACTAAAAAGAAATATTTTAAATGAATATAAATATAAAATAATGATTATGGTGGTAAGAAATGTCGATTTCATTTTATATCCTAAAATTAAACATTCTTTTTTTCATGTGTAATGGAAGTCAAAAATTCCATAAAATAATTTTTAAGAAACCCAATTATTGAATGAAAATAATTTCCTTTATAGAACAATAATATACATCTAATTAAAATCATAAAATCATTTCAAAAACATGTAAATAGGAAAATAATTGATTTAAAAAAATTAAAAGATTATTCAAAAATAAAATGTCCCTTACCATCTAAGAATATTTTGACTCACATGCCCATTGAATTAATAAAATTAAAACCCATTAAATATAATACTCATATATATAGTAATTACATAAAATTTTAATGGTGATTTATATACACCTCATAAAGTAAGATACTATTATAACATCAATATATACCTCACCGAAAGGAAATTTAAATGACGTCCATTACCTAGGGTATGAGTCATCTCATATGTTATTCATATTCATAAATTATAAAATTATAATAAGTATTTAATTTATTAAGAACCTATTTCATTTTTATTACTTTTATTTAATTAGTTATAATTATTATACGATTACATAATCGATTACATTTATATCATATATTTTTTACTATTTTCGGTTAATCTATCAAAAATGACATTCATAGATTATCATTATTCAATGGTGTCATTATTTAAACATATACAGAGTAATAATCATGAACTAATTGTAATTTTTATATATATATATATATTATACCTTTAAAAACAATCATCAGGCATGGTTATTAAAAAACAATCTATGTTACGATCATTGAGACGGTAGACCATACATACACAAGAGTGGCGTTTCTATTTTTCCGCTATCATTATAGAAAAGAGATATTTTATATTCTATATTTTTAAATTTATCATGATATGATAAATAAAATATTTTATTACGATATATATCATTCATGAGATTTGGTATTGAAAATAAAATCACGTCGCTTCGTGATGTTAGTATTCCAAATGTACGCACGAACAATGTCATCATTCTCCAATGAGTAGAAAAGGAATGAAATAAATTGATATATTATATTTTTAGAATTATTAATATTTTATTAATATAATAATTATTTCAAATATACTAAATAAATTTATATGTGTTACAATCCACGAAAAGATATATTGTAAAATAAATCACATTGCTTTGTGAGACAACAATTCACCTTACAAATGAGCGACATTATTGTATCCCCTAGGAAATAGAATGTAAGAAGGTGTATGTAAAAAAATAATTAAAAATTAAAAATTATCATACATAAATAATTTATAAAAAACAAATATATCATTTTAGAAAACCATTTGAGGTGATTATTTAAAAAAATGGAATTGGTACGTGAGGTGATAGTCTATCATACACAGAAATGATGATTTTGTTTCTCATTTGATGGAAAAGGATATGGATTTTCATAATTAAATAAAAAATAACATATAAATATTTTAAATAATCTAGTGTTATTATATAAGAATAATTGTTTAAAAAATTTAATATGTGTAATAAGAAATAACATAATGATTCTTGGTTAAGCATGATACCACTTATTCGGACATCCCCCATATAAAAAAATCATTCCTTTTTAGGAATTATTTATAATCAAATAATGGATTATATGAATTTTGTATGTAATTAATAATTTTATTTTTTCATGTACTGGCTTGTAAAATGGACATTGATGGTATTAGTCTGAGAGGATAGGGGTGATATTTTTTAAGTGAGGTGAGTGGAATGCATGTAATTTTATGAAAATAAAAATGATTATTTACAATTTTTACCTGAAATAAAGCTAAAAAAGGATCCATTATAGATAATTATATGTGATAATATATATGTCTCACCATGAAATATATTTTATACATGTTTTTAGGTCATTTTAATTATTATATGTTTAGATTAATACCCGATAAACCCATTTTCCCTTAACCATGCCAATTTTTTTTATTTTCAATATTAATTATGAAAAAAATAAATTGTTCTAATATGATAATATAAATTATTATATTTTAGTCTCATTATACTATTTTAACAAATTATATTAATATATTTTTAGTTATATAATTTAAAATTAAAATCATTAATGTTGAGGAATATGGGTTTTCATGAAGTGTACTTTTCAAGAGAAACAATATTTTATATTAACTATATGAATTGTAATTTTCATTTATGAATTTAAATTTATATTTATTAATATTTAAAATAAATAATTCTTTTAAAAAACTCCTAATTATGTTTTTTTTGAATAATTAAATTAGAGAAACGCTATTCACTTTAAAAGGGTTTATAGGAAAATCTCATTTTAATCCAAAAGAGGAACTTATAATATAATAAAATATAATCATGATTCCAAAGTAGTTTATTTAAAATAAAATAAAATTATTTTACCTTAAATTAGATTCAAAAAATAATATTAATTTAAAATTATATAATTTACTGAAATGAAATAACATTTAAGAAAATGATATCTTTCACTTTTCCCTGAAAAATCAATACTTTTCAAAAAAATACGAAAATTTAACCCTAATTTTAATTCTCATATTATGATTTAGAAAATTAATTAATTTTTTAGAATTCACATTTCAATAATTAATAATAAAACCATATATTAAAATAGTTCAATTAAAAATAATTCATTTTTATTTAAAAAATTACACAATATTTTATTATTAATATAATTATCTAATTCATGTTAATAGAAATTTAATTGATATATTATATCACTTCCAAGTTTTTTAAATGTACAAATTCTTAACATATTTTATTTCCATAAAATTAACATATTGAAAAAAAAGTAAATTACAACATCATCAACCCATTTTGGATCCTCAGTTTTTAAAACAAGGATTTAAACCAATCAAATTTGATATAAAGATTTTTTTGTATTCATATATAAGAACCCCTATTTAAAAATTTTGTTAATTATTTAATATAAATTAATTGGATTTTACTATATACATAAATTTTTTTGGCATAATATGATACCCATGTGAATATGATTTCTTCCATATTGTCCAAAATTATTTTCAATTAATGATAAAATTGGATTTATTTTCTCTACTATGACATATTTTTATTTGGTCTAATACATTTTTAAATAAATTTATAAAGTTATGGGTGTCATACATAACTTTTATTTAATGTTATATCCTAAGGGACCAACTTAAAAACCCTTTTATATAAAGAATAAATCCCATAGGTATCAGCTGTACTTATTTTATAAAAGTGGAGATGTGGAATAGAGTCAACCCATTTATAGGTATTAAAATAATTTAATTTTAAGAAAATTTGTATGGTATATGTCTAAATTTTAGGTAGAAAAAAATATTGTTGGGTTAGTGACACATGAACTGTATTTTGGTATAGTGTAATTAACAAGGGAATCATGAACCAATAAGAAATTTATAATGTGATGAACATAGATGCATATATTTATTTGTTAAATGGTTTTTACTTTTGGTAGAATCAATAATTTTTATTTTTAATGAGATGAATATAGTTTGGAACTTGAATTTTCTATAAAATGTTAAACTTTGGTTTATACATTTCATTTTACCTCGTTATCTTTGATGTCATATATTATATCTAAAGTGTACCTTACTTTTTGATATGATTGGATCGATAATATAACTTCCTTGTTGGTATCAATCAGGTCTACTATTATTAAATACCATTTATATTACAAATATAAAGAATATTTACTATTAATAAGGTTGGTGTTTACTACTAATATATGGCATGTCTATTATTGTATTGGGAAAACCATATGTTGTAATATTATTTTCTTATGTTGATATTACTAAATTGTATAGAGGTATATTTTTATGGTATTACAGGGGTTTATAATTATATAGCTCTAAATTTCATATGGGGTTATTGAAAACTTTTCTATAGGCTCCCATTCAATACATGTGTATCAGTTGCGAATGGGAATTTCACATATACTTATGTTCAATTCCTCTTATAGAAAAGGTATTATGTGTATATATATATGTGATATTTATATCTATAAATTCATTTTAGTGATAATATGGTTCGTCCAAAGTGATATGGATATACATTTCCACACTTAGAGGGTGAGTAAAGGTGTATGTATTTATTGACTACCAGGTGTGTGTCTGTGTGAGTCTCCACTCCCTTATATAGAAGAAGAAATAATACATCCTTCACTACTAAAAATAAGACAATTAGCGACCGCCATTGGCGGTCGCTAAAGGTCTCTAGCGGCCGCGCAGCGACCGCCATTGGCGGTCGCTGTTGCCCCGTCGCTAGAGGGCTTTAGCGACCGCCAATGGCGGTCGCTATAGAAGGCCGTCAGATCGGCCTTCAGCGACCGCCTGGCGGTCGCTATAGTGGGCCGGCATGGCACCCTATAGCGACCGCCTATGGCGGTCGCTATTCAAAAAAAAAAATTTTAAAAATTTTTTTTATTGAATTCAATATAAATATATATATATATTTATGTAAAAATATTCATATATATACTATTAAATACAATATTTTAAATATATATATATTATATATTTGAATTGTTTTAATATATATTTAATACATATATAATATCAAATCATTGTGTTATAATAATTTAAATATTCTATATATAATATATTTTAAATATTATATATATATAATATATTTTAGGTCGTTCGGAGCACGTTTGCTCCGAATCGGACCGCCGCACGCCGTTTTGTTTCCGGCCGCCGCGGTCACACGGCACCTCCGAATGAGGTGCCGTCTGGCCGACCATTTCACAATTCACGCCCCGGATGTTGTCGTACGGTTTCGTGGCATTCGGAGGTCGTTCGGGTGGTTTTGACCCCCCAATGCGCCATTTCAGCGCGCGCCGCGCTGCTGAAAACGGCACAATCGGACGTGCCGCGCGAACCGCACGTCCGATGGACGTGCGGCCTCCTCCTGCATCTCAGGAATAATATTTCTATCGTTCCCGTGCGGTTTCAGGTCGTTCGGAGCACGTTTGCTCCGAATCGGACCGCCGCACGCCGTTTTGGTGTTTAATGGCGCCGGAAACGCGTTTTCGGCCGCCGCGGTCACACGGCACCTCCGAATGAGGTGCCGTCTGGCCGACCATTTCAAAATTCACGCCCTGGATGTTGTCGTACGGTTTCGTGGCATTCGGAGGTCGTTTGGGTGGTTTTGACCCCCCAACGCGCCATTTCAGCGCGCGCCGCGCTGCTGAAAACGGCACAATCGGACGTGCCGCGCGAACCGCACGTCCGATGGACGTTCGGCCTCCTCCTGAATCTCAGGAATAATATTTCTATCGTTCCCGTGCGGTTTCAGGTCGTTCGGAGCACGTTTGCTCCGAATCGGACCGCCGCACGCCGTTTTGGTGTTTAATGGCGCCGGAAACGCGTTTTCGGCCGCCGCGGTCACACGGCACCTCCGAATGAGGTGCCGTCTGGCCGACCATTTCAAAATTCACGCCCCGGATGTTGTCGTACGGTTTCGTGGCATTCGGAGGTCGTTCGGGTGGTTTTGACCCCCCAACGCGCCATTTCAGCGCGCGTCGCGCTGCTGAAAACGGCACAATCGGACGTGCCGCGCGAACCGCACGTCCGATGGACGTGCGGCCTCCTCCTGCATCTCAGGAATAATATTTCTATCGTTCCCGTGCGGTTTCAGGTCGTTCGGAGCACGTTTGCTCCGAATCGGACCGCCGCACGCCGTTTTGGTGTTTAATGGCGCCTGAAACGCGTTTCCGGCCGCCGCGGTCACACGGCACCTCCGAATGAGGTGCCGTCTGGCCGACCATTTCACAATTCACGCACCGGATGTTGTCGTACGGTTTCGTGGCATTCGGAGGTCGTTCGGGTGGTTTTGACCCCCCAACGCGCCATTTCAGCGCGCGCCGCGCTGCTGAAAACGGCACAATCGGACGTGCCGCGCGAACCGCACGTCCGATGGACGTGCGGCCTCCTCCTGCATCTCAGGAATAATATTTCTATCATTCCCGTGCGGTTTCAGGTCGTTCGGAGCACGTTTGCTCCGAATCGGACCGCCGCACGCCGTTTTGGTGTTTAATGGCGCCGGAAACGCGTTTCCGGCCGCCGCGGTCACACGGCACCTCCGAATGAGGTGCCGTCTGGCCGACCATTTCACAATTCACGCCCCGGATGTTGTCGTACGGTTTCGTGGCATTCGGAGGTCGTTCGGGTGGTTTTGACCCCCCAACGCGCCATTTCAGCGCGCGCCGCGCTACTGAAAACGGCACAATCGGACGTGCCGCGCGAACCGCACGTCCGATGGATGTGTGGCCTCCTCCTGCATCTCAGGAATAATATTTCTATCGTTCCCGTGCGGTTTCAGGTCGTTCGGAGCACGTTTGCTCCGAATCGGACCGCCGCACGCCGTTTTGGTGTTTAATGGCGCCGGAAACGCGTTTCCGGCCGCCGCGGTCACACGGCACCTCCGAATGAGGTGCCGTCTAGCCGACCATTTCACAATTCACGCCCCGGATGTTCCTGTGCGGTTTCAGGTCGTTCGGAGGTCGTTCGGGTGGTTTTGACCCCCCAACGCGCCATTTCAGCGCGCGCCGCGCTGCTGAAAACGGCACAATCGGACGTGCCGCGCGAACCGCACGTCCGATGGATGTGCGGCCTCCTCCTGCATCTCAGGAATAATATTTCTATCGTTCCCGTGCGGTTTCAGGTCGTTCGGAGCACGTTTGCTCCGAATCGGACCGCCGCACGCCGTTTTGGTGTTTAATGGCGCCGGAAACGCGTTTCCGGCCGCCGCGGTCACACGGCACCTCCGAATGAGGTGCCGTCTGGCCGACCATTTCACAATTCACGCCCCGGATGTTCCCGTGCGGTTTCAGGTCGTTCGGAGGTCGTTCGGGTGGTTTTGACCCCCCAACGCGCCATTTCAGCGCGCGCCGCGCTGCTGAAAACGGCACAATCGGACGTGCTGCGCGAACCGCACATCCGATGGATGTGCGGCCTCCTCCTGCATCTCAGGAATAATATTTCTATCGTTCCTGTGCGGTTTCAGGTCGTTCGGAGCACGTTTGCTCCGAATCGGACCGCCGCACGCCGTTTTGGTGTTTAATGGCGCCGGAAACGCGTTTCCGGCCGCCGCGGTCACACGGCACCTCCGAATGAGGTGCCGTCTGGCCGACCATTTCACAATTCACGCACCGGATGTTCCCGTGCGGTTTCAGGTCGTTCGGAGGTCGTTCGGGTGGTTTTGACCCCCCCAACGCGCCATTTCAGCGTGCGCCGCGCTGCTGAAAACGGCACAATCGGACGTGCCGCGCGAACCGCACGTCCGATGGATGTGCGGCCTCCTCCTGCATCTCAGGAATAATATTTCTATCGTTCCCGTGCGGTTTCAGGTCGTTCGGAGCACGTTTGCTCCGAATCGGACCGCCGCACGCCGTTTTGGTGTTTAATGGCGCCGGAAACGCGTTTCCGGCCGCCGCGGTCACACGGCACCTCCAAATGAGGTGTCGTCTGGCCGACCATTTCACAATTCACGCACCGGATGTTCCCGTGCGGTTTCAGGTCGTTCGGAGGTCGTTCGGGTGGTTTTGACCCCCCAATGCGCCATTTCAGCGCGCGCCGCGCTGCTGAAAACGGCACAATCGGACGTGCCGCGCGAACCGCACGTCCGATGGACGTGCGGCCTCCTCCTGCATCTCAGAAATAATATTTCTATCGTTCCCGTGCGGTTTCAGGTCGTTCGGAGCACGTTTGCTCCGAATCGGACCGCCGCACGCCGTTTTGGTGTTTAATGGCGCCGGAAACGCGTTTTCGGCCGCCACGGTCACACGGCACCTCCGAATGAGGTGCCGTCTGGCCGACCATTTCAAAATTCACGCCCCGGATGTTGTCGTACGGTTTCGTGGCATTCGGAGGTCGTTCGGGTGGTTTTGACCCCCCAACGCGCCATTTCAGCGCGCGCCGCGCTGCTGAAAACGGCACAATCGGACGTGCCGCGCGAACCGCACGTCCGATGGACGTGCGGCCTCCTCCTGCATCTCAGGAATAATATTTCTATCGTTCCCGTGCGGTTTCAGGTCGTTCGGAGCACGTTTGCTCCGAATCGGACCACCGCACGCCGTTTTGGTGTTTAATGGCGCCGGAAACGCGTTTCCGGCCGCCGCGGTCACACGGCACCTCCGAATGAGGTGCCGTCTGGCCGACCATTTCACAATTCACGCCCCGGATGTT
This sequence comes from Viscum album, assembly GCA_963277665.1. Classification (NCBI taxonomy): domain Eukaryota; kingdom Viridiplantae; phylum Streptophyta; class Magnoliopsida; order Santalales; family Viscaceae; genus Viscum; species Viscum album. Next base: position 1,449,222,847 of record OY728152.1, on the reverse strand, counting down.
GTCGTACGGTTTCGTGGCATTCGGAGGTCGTTCGGGTGGTTTTGACCCCCCAACGCGCCATTTCAGCGCGCGCCGCGCTGCTGAAAACGGCACAATCGGACGTGCCGCGCGAACCGCACGTCCGATGGATGTGCGGCCTCCTCCTGCATCTCAGGAATAATATTTCTATCGTTCCCGTGCGGTTTCAGGTCGTTCGGAGCACGTTTGCTCCGAATTGGACCGTCGCACGCCGTTTTGGTGTTTAATGGCGCCGGAAACGCATTTCCGGCCGCCGCGGTCACACGGCACCTCCGAATGAGGTGCCGTCTGGCCGACCATTTCACAATTCACGCACTTTACGGGGGTGGCGGGGGGCTGTACGGGGGTGGCGGGGGGCTGTACGGGGGTGGCGGGGGGCTGTACGGGGGTGCGGGGGGCTGTACGGGGGTGGCGGGGGCTGTACGGGGGTGGCGGGGGGCTGTACGGGGGTGGCGGGGGGCTGTACGGGGGTGCGGGGGGCTGTACGGGGGTGCGGGGGGCTGTACGGGGGTGCGGGGGGCTGTACGGGGGTGGCGGGGGGCTGTACGGGGGTGGCGGGGGGCTGTACGGGGGTGGCGGGGGGCTGTACGGGGGTGGCGGGGGGCTGTACGGGGGTGGCGGGGGGCTGTACGGGGGTGGCGGGGGGCTGTACGGGGGTGCGGGGGGTTCTCCGGGGGTGCAAAGGCCATCCCATTGATTACAAAAGTGAAAAATAAAAGTGATAATATCTAATTAATACATATTTCTTTTATCGATACCATACAGAAATTTATAAAAAATATATTAATAATACATAATCTATAATATCAGATTTATTGATCTGTTGGAATTAGTTCGACTTTTTCAAATGTAGAATCATTCAAGATTATCTGATCAAAAACTCAATGTGTATAAAATATTTAAAAGACCACCATGGATGGTAATAATGCATTACTTAAATGAATAAATACAGTACATCAATGTCAACCCTACCAGTAAAAACAAAAAACATATCTCGTGAATATATGGTGCGTCACGTGTTGCCATCACTGCTACCTCCTTCTGGTGGGCCAGGTGCCTACAACAAATAAACATTATAAATATTTTAATAACAAAAATAATTTAAATTAAATAAATAAATACAGTATATACATGCGTCGTATGATCCCCTGTACCATCAGCTCGATGCACATATTCCCGCAGTGCTCTAACCTCAGCTGTCAATTGCGCATTTGTCTCCTCGGAAGCGCGCAGCCGTGCCTCAAAATCTGACATCTGCTGTGTCATATGAGCAACAGCAGGACCGACAACCGCAGCGCGTGACACTACAGAACGAGGAATCCCTGCTCCATAGGTCAAACTATAGCCATGCCCGTCCCGACCAATAATGCGATGAAAGATCTCATCCATCTCATCCCGTCGCATGGGAAGCTGTCGCTGGTCCTCTGGCAGCTGTTCTAACTCAGCTTCAAATTGATCCTGTGAAATATTTAAATATATATATGTTAATATATAGATTTATGTAATTATTGGTAAGTACAGACACTTACTATCAATGCTGCAACCTCTGGATCATTGCGATCACGAGTCCTTATCCACACCGACATTTTATCAGTTGCTGCACCTTGCCCTCGCAACTGTATATTAAAAGAATATAAACACAAAACCATATTAATTAATAAATTAAAAAATGAATAATATATACCTCATGTCGGATCTGAGACACGTGACGAGTCCCGAGCCTGTGAGCTGGTCCCTGCAACGCTCGATTCTCCGAATGACGTGTTGACACCTCCTACATTCAATTCATTCAAATTTCAAACAAATCACATATTCTTGAAAATATATATACAGAAAAATAATTAATATACTAACCGCAACACCCTCAGTAGACCAATATGCAACCAAGTCACGCCACTGAGCTGGGAGGACACCTCTCGGGACCTTTTCCAAAATGTCAAGGGCACCCACATTTGGTATCCAGTGGTCCCTCTTCACTTTGCCTTTATAATCTTTCCACAGCTTACGGCATTTGCTCATACACACCGGCCGAAACTCTTCAGGGCATACTTTCAAATTTTGCTATAATGAAAATAATCAAACATATTAGTATTATTTATAAATAGAAAATAAAGTAAAATTATTTTCTTACCTGAACCTCCCTCCATAGACGATCTAATGTGTCCTGAGGGATAGAAGCCCAATCACGCGTGGTCAATGGAAATCGATGTGGGTCACGTATGATATGACCCAGCTGACGAATAAATGCCGGGGCATTCGGTCCCACGGGATGAAATACCTCATCAAATGAAACATCTATCGTCGTGTCGGAATTCCATGATAATATGCCACGACCAGGGCCTCTCCTGCGAGAGGAAGAAGCAGCCGAGTCTGATCCTGTTGAAAACAATTTTATATATAAATTGACAAATGTTATATATATATATATATATGTCAATTACATAAAAAATATAGACAATGACATTCAAACATACCTCGACCCTGAGACGTAGATGCCTCAGATGGATGATGTGGATTTTCTGCCTCTTCCCCTGACATGTCTGCAGTCATACAAAATATCAGTAATGAGTCCAAAGTGTTTAAAAGATAAATTGGATTGTTCTTAATAAATCAAACTTGTACAACTGTTAATCAAACAAAAAATGGGTTGAATAATTAGTTGTGAATGAATTTTAAAAAATCAGAAAGTTAATCAACCTAAATATTTATGACTGAATTAACTTACAAAAGTGAGGATTAAAACTTATAAGGATTTATAAAATGATTAGATAATTTATGATATCCTAGGACATTCTACTGAATAGCGGGAAAACAATTATACCTTTCATTAAGCATGCAAATCGACCGTTTCTCCTTCAACAGCCGCTCTGACCCAATAAATATCTTCTTCACGTTGAACTACGGTATGTTGATCAAGTTGTTGGTAAACAAACGGAACAGTCTCGGGTTCATCTTCTTCAAATAAAAACACTCCTCGCCGAGACATTTTGACAACAACTTGCCAACTTGGATCCGAAGGCAAAGTAACGAAGAATACTTGTTCCGCTTGTGATGTCAAAATGAAAGGTTCATTCTCAACTCGTTCATTATTTCTGTATAACATATAGTTAAAATTCACCAATGAAAACTGATATTGATCGACTTTACATCCACGCACTGGATCAACCCAATTACACTTTAACAATATGTACTTCAAACCGTGTGTATATACAACTTCAATGATGTCTATCAATTGACCATAGTAATAACCAGAATCGACAAAGGGACAACTGATGCCACTGTTTTGTGTTGCTCGTTTGTCGTCAACATCTTTAATGCGAAATCGAAAACCATTAGCATCAATAGCTTTATAACGACGAGCCGTTATAGATGGACCCTCAGCCAGTTGGATAAATACTTCAGGTAGCGTGGGGTCCCCTAACTCCCTCAGCTTACGAACCTACATAATTTATAAAAATCAATACTGATATATGCAGAAAGAATTAGTTTAATACTTCACTCATAATGAAAATCAATTTATACATACATAATCCTTGAACCAATCATGAAATGTCGCATAATGAGATTGTTGAATTTGCAACTCAGTCGCACGATGCATCTCTTCTTTTATCTCATTAATGTGTTTCCTGCAAATGATTACGCGATGTTTAAAAGATCAACTTATGCAAAGAAAACATGTAAAAGTTATACAAGCACATTGATAAGATACTTACTGCATTAATGGTGCAACTGATGGAGTATTGAACAAGATATATCGATGTGCTTGTATCCACTCGATGTTGTCCATATCAAATGTGGTTCCTTCTCCAACTGGACCATCATGAATCCGAGAGGGCTTATCTAATTTTGTTTCAACATCCGTAAGATATTCTGCACAAAAGGTAGTACACTCATCCATCAAATAACCATTGGCTATTGATGCCTCTGGACGAGCTCTGTTGCGTACAAATCTTTTCAATGTACTCAAATACCGTTCAATAGGATACATCCACCTGAATTGCACTGGACCAGCAGCCATTACTTCATCAGTTAGGTGCACTGTCAAGTGGACCATAACATCGCGAAAAATGAGGGGGGGAAAAGTTTCTCAAAGTGACAAAGCGTAAGTACAATTCGGTCCTGCAAACTTTTTAAATCACTCATTCGTTGATTTCTTAAACAAAGCTGTCTAAAAAAATTACTCATCTCAATCAAGGGCTGAACAACATTGGGGGATAAACAATCACAAATTGCGATTGGAATCAACTGCTGAAGTAATATGTGATTGTCATGACTTTTCAACCCTTGCAATGTCTTGCTCGTCAGATTCACACACTTTGAAATATTAGAAGAGTAACCATCAGGCACCTTGACCATCTTCAAAATGGAAAGAAATGTCTTTTTCTCCTCTGTAGTCATCGAATACTGTGCAGCAGGCATATATGCCTTGTTTCCCTCAGCTAACTGTAAATGCAACTGTTTCCTTAAACCCATTTCTTCCAAATCACGGCGTGCATTAACATGGTCCTTTGACTTTCCACTGACACCTAAAATGGTCCACAATATGTTATCACAAACATTTTTTTCAATGTGCATGACATCCAAATTATGCCTCAACATGTTAGTTTTCCAATACGGAAGACTATAAAAAATACTTTTCTTTTTCCAATTGTGACTGCGCTGCCTACCCGCAGCACGAATATTACGTACTGGAGGAGCCACCAAATCCTGAATTTCATATACCGTGCGAAATGTTTTCTTCCTCAATCTGCGATAACATTTCGACTCCTGTCATGATCTTTGGTGCTGGGCTGAACTCTCTAGAACCATCAAATGCCACTCTGTCCTTTCTGAACCTGTGCTGGGGAGGGGAGAAAACGCCTGTGACCCATGTACGCCATTTTTGGAATGTTTAAGCCATACAGATTTTTTACTTTTATTGCAACAAGGGCAAGCAAATTCCCCTTTCGTACTCCAGCCTGATAAATTTGCATAAGCTGGGAAGTCATTGATTGTCCACAATAAAGCTGCATGCAGTTTGAACATTTCATTCGTTTCGCAGTCATAAGTCATCACACCATCGCCCCAAAATTCATTCAACTCATCAATCAATGGCTGAAGGTAAACATCAATCTTATCCCCCGGACTTTTAGGTCCATCAATAAGAGTGGAAAGTAATATAAATTGTTGCTTCATACAAAGCCACGGAGGAAGATTATATGGAACCAACACCACGGGCCATGTGCTATGAGTTGCACCAACCATAGACTTGAATGGATTGAAACCATCTGCTGCCAATCCCAATCGGACATTACGAACATCTTTAGCAAAGTCGGGATGTCTCTTATCAAAATCCTTCCATGCATGAGAGTCTGCCGGGTGGGTTAACATGTCACTTTCATGAACTCTTTCTGCATGCCATCTCATTAAATTAGAAACTTTAGATGACATAAAAAATCTTTTCAACCTCGGTTTAAGGGGAAAGTAACGCATTTGCTTTACGGAAATCGGTTTCCCCTGTATCGCAATCTGACTTTGATGAGTCTTATTTCCCCTGTTCTCTTTCCACCTGGAAGCGCCACAACCGTACAAATATCCAAATGAGCAGTTTCATTTCTAAACAACATACAGTTGTTTGCACATGCATCTATAGTCTCATATGTAAAACCTAAGTTCTCTGTCAACTTACGAGCATAGTAATACGACTCAGGAATCTTAGCATCGACAGGAAGAACTTTTTTCAATAAAACCAAAAGCATGTCGAATGATGTGTCTGACCAATTATTCAAAGTCTTCAAATGCAACAACTCCACGATAAACGACAGTTTATTGTAAGAAGTACATCCAGGATATAATTCTGTTTTCGCATCATCAAGTACTTCATAAAACCTCCTCGAATCACGATCTGCACCAGAGCGAAGATTTATCTCACCGGTCTCAAGATTCTGGATGTCAATGCCTTCAGGATCAAACCCACGTACCATTTCAGTAAGCATTTCATGCATTGGATCAGTCATCCTTGCATCAACATCCATCTGAGCTGCATCTGTATTTTGACAACGAACATATTCTTCTCCATGACGAGTCCAACTCTTATAATTTTTCAGAAATCCATTAAAGAAAAGGTGCTCCCTCACAGTATCTCGTGTGAATTGATATCTGTTAGCACATTTTCTACATGGACAACTAATATAGTCACTTTCAAATCCTCTCGTGAACTCAATAAACTGCATAATGCCATTGAAATATTCTCTAGACGTTCGATTTGGAAGATCAATCCAACTCTTATCCATAATAATATCTGTATAACAAACATTTACACAATACTTATTAAATTTACATTTTTCAAATCAACTATATTCAAAATAAATATTAACCATTTGTTTATGAACCATTGATAAAATAATAATGTAACTGAAAGCTCATGTTACCTGATTGAGCTACAAACCTGAAAGGGAGGGGAGCCGAAGGCTGTGCTGCGAGGGAGAGGAGGCAGCGAAGGGGAGCCGGAGCCAAAGGCGGTGCGGCAAGGGAGGGGACGGGCGGCGGCGGCGGCGGGGAGCTGGAGGAGAGGAGGCGGTGAGGGGACGGGGGACGCGCAGCGAGGGGGGGGGGTGTCCGGGGTCGGGGGGGGGCCTTCCGAGGTGCGGGGAGGGGGTGTCTGGGGTGTCGGGGGCCTGTCAGGGGTGCGGGCAGGGGTGTTCGGGGTGCGGGGGTGTCCGGGGTGCGGGGGAGGGGGGGCTGTCTGGGGTGCAGGGGGGCTGTCGGGGGTGCGGGGTGGGGTGTCCGGGGTGCGGGGGGCCTGTCCGGGGTGCGGGGGGGCTGTCCGGGTTCGGAGGGGGGGTGTCCGAGTGCGGGGGGGGGGGGGGGCTGTCCGGGGTGCGGGGGGGCTGTCCGGGTTCGGAGGGGGGTGTCCGAGTGCAGGGGGGGCTGTCCGGGGTGCGGGGAGGCGTCCGGGGTGCGGGGGGGCGGTCCGGAGTGCGCGGGGGGGTGCTGTCCGGGGTGCGGGGAGGCGTCCGGGGTGCGGGGGGCGGTCCGGAGTGCGCGGGGGGGGTGCTGTCCGGGGTGCGGGGAGGCGTCCGGGGTGCGGGGGGCGGTCCGGAGTGCGCGGGGGGGGTGCTGTCCGAGGTGCGGGGAGGCGTCCGGGGTGCGGGGGGCGGTCCGGAGTGCGCGCCGGGGGCTGTCCGGGGTGCGGGTGCCGTCCGGGGTGGGGGGGAGGGCCGAGAGGCCGGAGGGCGGCGGCCGGAGGCCGAAGGGCGGCGGCCGGAGGCCCGAGGGCGGCGGCCGGAGGCCCGAGGGCGGAGGGCGGCGGCCGGAGGGCGGATGGCAGGCGGCGGGGGAGGCCGGGCGGCCGGGGAGGGCGGGCGGCGGGGGAGGGCGGGCGGCGGGGGAAGCCGGGCGGCGGGGGAGGGGCGGGGCGGCGGGGGGAGGGCGGGCGGCGGGGGAGGCCGGGCGGCGGGGGGAGGCCGGGCGGCGGGGGAGGCCGGGCGGCGGGGGAGGCCGGGCGGCGGGGGAGGGGAGGGCGGCGCGAGGGAGGGCGGCGAGGGAGGGTTAGGGCGAGGGATCGAGGGAGAGTGCGCGGGGGGGGGGGGGGGCAGAAACCCCCCGAAATTTTTTAGCCAGCTTAGCGACCGCCATTGGCGGTCGCTAATGCTGACCTATAGCGACCGCCAGTGGCGGTCGCCCGAGTCTGGGGGGCTCCAATGCCCCCTTTTCTAGTAGTGCTTGAAATGTGATTGGTGACCTATAAGGTTATAGTTATTTATATACATATCCTATATATGAGAATGAATATATGTATACATACTTACATACATAAATACATAAATACATTGATATATTTATATATATATATAAGAACATTACCACCTAAAGAGGATAATTTCTAACTAGTATTGTATATGGTAATGACCTTTATGGGTATAGGTACATTTCATGGATTTTGATCAATGAATCAAATATAATGTTCTCGATGCCACTAAAAATCACCAAATATTTTATAATAGTGATATTTTTTTTAATTTTTTTATTTAAAGTCATGTCTAATTTTTCTAGATCTTACTTCTAAATTGGTTTGCTTCAATATGATTACTACACTGTTTTATGACTAAAAGAAAAAATTATTTTTAATAGATAAATAATTTTTTGTTGAAGCCTATCTGTATAACCATTTTATATTATGTATGTTAACACTGTATTGGGGGTTCCTAATTTGAAATTTATTTCTACACTCTACATGGGAACCATAGTCCACAGGTATCCAATCCCTTACTATTTTTTTTATGAATATGTGTATTGGTAGTCATTGGATGTGTGTATCCTTGTTGTGTTTATCTTTGTTGTGTGCATAATAGTTGTGGGTTCATCATTTATGTTGATGTTTTAATTAATTGTATGTTTTTTAGATGAATTGATTGGTGAATAATGATTCCATTTGATGATATCCATTCCCTTAAACCAGGTAAATTTCAGGATAATTGTTCTAATATGCATTAAAATAGATATTTTTGGGTAGTTTATTCTTTTATAAATTCTTTTATGTACTCTTTGGAATCATTTTTCCTTTTAGTAATGATCAATATAAAATAAACTCATTATATACATGAGGTGGGATCTATTAATGATTTATATTTTCATAGTTATATCAGATCTAATTTTTTTGAGTCTCCACCCTTGGGTATTAGAGAATACTACTAAGGTCAGTGGATCCATGACTTTGTAATTTTTCACATATTTATATGTCATGAATTTATCATGATATATATATATATATATATATTCATTTTAATAAATGATATCTTTTCCTTGAACTAGATTTTTTATTTTAACTCATGATATATTTCAAAAGGAGTGTAAATGTATATCTCTAACATTTTTTTAAAACAATGTTTTTCCATGATTAATTATTGATTTATTCTAATTTAAAATTTCAATTATTTTTTTTAATTGAAACATTGAATATTTTGGTAATGTGTAATTAAATAGAAAAATTTACGAACTTGGATGTTTTTAATGAAACATTTTATGAGGTATTAGATTAGGTGATAAAATATAACATATTGAATTTGGATTTATAATGAATTATTTTCATATTTTTTCAGTAATATAATATTACACTTCTATAAAATTATTTTTAATATTTTATAATTTAATTTATTTTAAATTATTTCAATATTAAGTGTGTTGAGAAATAAATTAAATATACATAGAAGTTTCATGGAATTTCCAAATTAGAAATTAATTATTAATTACTGATATTGTGAAGCCTTGGGAAATATTGATTTCAAATATTTGGGAGGTAAATAAGAAACAAATAATATAACCAAAGATTGGTAAAATTAAGCTGGTAGAAAGTATAGTAGTCCAAAAGATCAATATCCTATAAATATTAAGATATATATATATGGTACATGAAGGTTTTAATGAATAATTTTGATAAATATTTATCTCTATTATAAAATATAATTGTTGGAATACAAATTATTAGAGAAAATGGATGGGAGTATATTTTTTTCTTGGGGTTTGGAATAAAGAGTAATAATAATGAGGATAAGGTAATTTAATTCCTTTAAAATGTAATTTTTTCTTCCTTAAAAATATTATTTTGAAAACACATTAAGAAAAACCTTTTGAAAAGAACAGAAGAACAACATTTTCAACTCCAAATAAACAGATCATAATAGAAAATGAAATGTTTACAACCCAATTTTATAAATAGCCTTCACAAAAGATATAGTTTTCGTTTATTTATTAATAAATATGAAAAGACATCATAAGACATTGTTTACTGGATATCAATCTCACTATTATTTTTATTTATATTTCTTAATAATAAATTTTTAGAGATATGTTTTTATTTATCACCTTTGATACACTCAAATATTCATTTCCCTATAAAATTGAAATTTATCGAGGAATATCATTGTTTATATCTAATCCATGACAATTGATCTTAATCAAATAGATTCTCATATTCGTTCATAAATAATAATCAAATCAGAATAATTACTGGAATTTATTTAAAAAAATTACAGAATGTTGACATAATATTCTTCCATAATATATAAATTAATATCAAACTTTTGATCAAGATTTCTATATAATGAAGAAATATCATTCATGAACATAGCTAACCAATTCTGATTCTAATTTTTTTGATAAATATTCATTCATATACTTTAAATCTTATTGATAAAGTAAATGATATTACCATGAACCAAATTCTTTATAATATAACATCATAATATTTCCAAGGTTCAAATTCACATATTTATGTATATCCTACTAGGATAAACAAAAAATTCCTTTATAATTAATCCTTGAATGATTAATATGTTATTTATCATATACATAATAATAAATTACATTACCCTTAAAATAAATACATTTAATTATTTATTAGGGTAAAAACTTTTCAAAATTAAAATATTTCATCGTGTAGATGATTAATTAAAAAATGAGAAAATTCATTATAATTTTTATTATAAAACATTTCAATTATTTTTTAAACTATTAAGTAATAATTATTTTTTCAAAATAATATGTTTTTATAAAGAACATATATCCATAAAAATATGTTATGATATAATCGTTTTAATATTATTCCTCCAATGATTGTTTATTATTTATAGCTCTAATTTACTTATAACCTTAAATTAATTTATTTGATTTTTTGGGACATTCATTGGTTTAATATTATTTTGGGATTTTTTAACCCTTCATGGATTAATATAAATTTTATTCAATATTAAAATATAAATAAACAATGAAAACATAAATTAGAAAAATATAAAGATAAATAATAAAATTTGTAAGGAAAAAAATATATGATAGTAAACTCATATATAATAAATGGTCTTAAAAATTTGGATTGCAAATATTAAGGGATATATGTTGAAAACAAAAATTACCTTTTAAGATTTATATCCAATTTTTTTGATAGACATATAATGCAGAATCCCTCATCATTGACAAGATTTTAATGAATTAAAAAGACAAAATATATCGTGAAAAAATTAATGGGATCTTAGAATTTTTCTAGTTCTAGTTTATATTTATGGAGAATATAAAAAAATATATATTTATAAATATATCCATTTTCAACTTTAAGGAAAAATATATTTAATTTTTTTCCACTCTTAATGGACATTAATTTTCTATATTTAATTAAACCATACTTGTGGTTTGTATATTTATTTTATTTATTTTCAACACATTTCAACTATTTTAATAATATAAGTGTTATGATCATCTTATTAATTTTGTAATGTCCTGGATTTTTCTATGTATTATTTTAATATTATATGGGAATTAATTTAAGATCAGGCTATGATGCGACATGCAGTTCCAAGGCCCGATGTGGACGAAACAAATGTTTGAATTTGATTTAATAATAAAAAAATGCACGCATGAGGTTTTCCTGAAAAAGTGGAATAACTCTTAAACAGGTACTTGGATCAGAAATATGAGGGCACAGTTGCGTTCAAAACATCATTTTTACCTTAGGTGATGCCTAACATCGGTCGGAGCAGGTCGGTGTTGAAATCTAGTTTTTAGACATAAGAGTAATAAAATATTTAATAAAAATATTTTATCTTTGCAGCATATATCTTCCTTTTTAAATAAAGGCTTGCACAGGGTCTAGGGTTACAAACCTCATAACCCTGAAACCCCTGGCGGCACTGGAGGCTCTGGAGAAGACCTACCGATGTGGTGACAACGACGCGGCGACCAGATCATCACCAACGAACGATGCGGATCCAGGTAGGATGTTGTTTGTGATTTTTCTTCCCCATTTTTGATTTCCACGAAGAATGCGAACTAATCCACAAACAGATTAGCCCACAGATCAATCGTTCTTGTGGGATGGGATATTTGCAAGAATCGTGGGATTTTGATTCTTGTGTTGTTTTGGTTTTCGTTCAACCTTTCTAACGGTGACAAACCAAGATCGACACAGACATCGACCGAGGTTCGTCCCCTAAATTGTTGTGTTTTTCTCTCCCGATTCCAACGCGTTCTACTCGTTCTTGGGGAAAATCAATTGTTTCACATTATTTTATTGGCGCGACGATATGAAATTGAAGAACCAACATCAGGATGACCTAACGGAGGTGAGACAACAATGGCGGCGGACAAATCGACATGGTTCATAAGTTCCTGTTCTTCGAGCGTTTTCATGCAGATTGATCGGGATGCGTTTTTAGGGCTGATCGGAAGCCCAAAACTGACGAAATCAGTTTCATAGGGGTAGGATGACCCCAAATCCGGAGTTTCGTGATGATCGGGCGATTGGATCATGATCCGGAGGATTAGCCGAGGTGCGCGGAGGAAGACGACGCTTCTAGAAATTTCCTGACTACACGCCGTGTAGTTTGAGCTACACGACGTGTGTTCGTCGGCGGGATTACATGATGTGTACTCTGGGAGTACACGGACACGGGAAAGGTAGATGGAAAAGGACATGCCGTGTATACCCCTCCTCGGCCAGACCCGGCCAGATACATGGGATACCTCGTGTACTGGTATTGGGGCAGGCGACACAGACACGGGCAAAGACCGTGTACTAGAACATGGCCAGCATACACGGAGCGAGCCTAGGTGCTCGAACACGGTGTGTACCTCTTCTACATGTTGTGTAGTTGCTTTCTACCCAACAAGCCAAATGACACGGGCCGTTTACACATGCAGTACCCAGGGTCCAGGAACATGATGTGTACCTTTTCTACATGTCGTGTAGTTTGGTTTTATACGGCTTGAACAAATGACATGGGCCATTTACATGGGTAGTACCCGGGGTCAAGGAACATGCCGTGTAACCATAATACATGCCATATAACCTTTTCATTATGTCTTGAGCCACTTGTCTTCTATGACTTGGACTAGTTTATTAGGGTCCATACCCATGGTTTTTCCCCTGAAGGTTTTGGTATCATTTCCTATTTACGGGAGTATGATCCCTTCAGTAGGTCTTCCTGAATAGAGTTGTTGGAATCCCCTCTGCGAGACATAGATCTGGATCCTCTATTCATTCCTGGAACCCTAGTTAGAGTTCTTAGTATCGACGTGACCAACTTTACCCGGGCACCGATCCTCTTCTTAGCATATTAGCTCATACTGAGTTGTCGGAATCACCCCATGCCTTTTGGTTGTGATCCTCATCTGAGTGTCATGTTCCCAAGTACTTGTGGAGTGTTTTCTCACAAAACGATGACTTTTTATATCTCTCCCTCTTTAGACCTAGAATTGTGTTCTCCCGGCTGCATACTTAGTGGAATCTTTGAGCTAGATCCTAGTGGCAGTATCGTGATGGTCGTTTGTGTGCGAGTATATCTCGATATTTGATGTTATAAGTTCTATAGACATATACTGTGTGGTGCTAACTATATCATTCTTTTTTGGTATTTTTTCCCTTGGTGCGTGTCTGGTGGCAGCACAGGGATCTTCATGAGAGCACGTGGGAGCGGGAGGCTCAGATTCGCGTGCAATACCCACATCTTTTTTAGTATCCTTTGTTTTGGCTTTTCGGGGACGTAAAATCCATAAGGTGGGTGTGATGTAATGTCGCAGATTTTTCCATGTATTATTTTAATATTATATAGGTATTAATTCAAGACCAGGCTCTGAGGCGGTGTGCAGTTCCGAGGCCCGGTGATCCTAAAACAAATGTTTGAATTTTATTTAATAATTAAATAACGCGCGCATGCCGTTTTCCTGAAAAAGTGGAATAACACCTAAACAGATGCTCGGGTCAGAAATCTGAGGGAACCATTGCGTTAAAAACAACTTTGTAACCTTAGGCGAGGCCTAACATCGGCTGGCGTAGGTCGGTGGTGAAATCTAGTTTTTGGACATAAGAGTAATAAAATATTTAATAAAAATATTTTATCTTTGTAGAGGATATCTTCCTTTTTAAATAAAGGCTTGCTCATGGTCTAGGGTTAAAAACCTCATAACCCTGAAAACCATGGAGGCTCTGGAGGATCTGGAGATAACCTCCCGATGCATCGACAACGACGCGACAACCATATCATCGCCAACGAACGCCGCAGATCCAGGTAGGATGTTGTTTGTGATTTTTCTTCCCCGTTTTTGATTTCCACGAAGAACACAGAATAATCCACAAATAGATTAGCATATGGATCGATCGTTCTGGCGAGATGGGATATTTTAGAGAATCGTGGGATTTTGATTCTTGAGTTGTATTAGTTTTTGTTCAACATTTCTAATGGCGACGAACCAAGATTGGCACGAACATCGATCGAGGTTCGTCCCTCTCGATTGTTATGTTTTTCTCTCCCGATTCCAACACTTTCTTTGTGCGCATTCTTCGCGTTCTTGGGTAAAATCCATCGTTGAACGATCGTTTGTTGGCGCAATGATCTGAAATCGAAGATCCAACATCGGGACGACCTAAAGGAGGTGGGACAACGATGGCAGCAGACAAATCGACGTGGTTAAGAAGTTCCAGTTCTTCTAGAATTTTCGTGCGGATTGACCGGGATGCGTTTTCAGGGCCGATCAGAAGTCCAAAAACGACGGAATCAGTTTTTAGGGGCGATACGACCCTAAATCAAAAGTTTCATGATGATCGGGTAGTTGTATCAAGATCCGGAGGATTAGCTGAGGCGCACGGAGGAAGATGACGCTTCTGAAAATTTCTCGACTGCACGCCGTGTTGTATGGGCTACACGGCGTGTGTTCGTCAGTGGGATTACATGATGTGTTCTCCGAGAGTACACGGACATGGGCAGGGTACACAAATAAATACACACCATGTATACCCCTCCCCGTCCAGACCCGGCCAGATACACGGGATACCCCGTGTACTGGTACACGAGCAGGCAACACGGACACAGGTAGAGATCGTGTACTGGCACATGGCCAGTGTACACGGAGTGAGCCCAGGTGCTCGGACACGGCATGTACCTCATCTACACACCGTGTAGTTTCATTATACCCAACAAGACAAATGTCACATGCCATTTACACAGGCAGTACCTGGGGTCAAGGAATATGGCGTGTACCTTTTCTACACGCCGTGTAGTTTGGTTTTATACGGCTTGATCGAATGACCTGGGCCGTTTACCCGGGCAGTACCTGGGGTCAAGGAACATGATTTGTAACCATACTACATGCTGTGTAACCTTTTCTGTGTGGCTTGATCCACTTGTATTTTGTGACTTGGTCTAGCTTCTTAGGGTTCGTACCCATGGTTTTTCCCCTGAAGGTTTTGGTATCATTTCCTATATATGGGAGTATGATCCCTTCGGCAGGCCTTTCTGAATAGAGTTGTTGGAATCCCCTCTATGAGGCGTAGAGTCGTATCCTCTATTAATTCCTGGAACCCTAGGTAGAGTTCTTGGTATCGACGTGACCAACTTTACCCGGGTGCCGATCCTCTCCTTAGCGGATTAGCTCAGACTGAGTTGTCAGAATCACCCCATGCCTTTTGGTTGTGATCCTCATATGAGCATCATGTTCCCAAGTACATGTGGAGTGTGTTCTATAGGAATGAGTACTTCATATCTATCTCTCTCTTCAGATCTAGGAGTGTGTTCTCCCAGTTGCATACTTAGTGGAATCTTTGAGATGGATCCTAGTGGCAGTATCGCGATGGTCGTTTGTGTGCGAGTATATCTGGATATTTATTATTGTATGTTCTATAGACATATATTGTGTGGAGTTTAATGTATCTTTACTTTATGGTATTTTTTCCCCTGTTGTATTTCCTTTGTGGTTTCGGGGTGTCATACTGGGTATTGTTATACTCACCCATGCACGGGCTTTGTCTGCACGTGTCATGTATTGTGCAGACGAGTGAGCCTTTGACATGATTCTAGGTAGACCAAGGCTAGATGGTGCTCAGTGAGATCAGGTAGGCCGAGGTGTATTCCTATGACTACATATTGCAGTCCCAGTACCTTTCCATACATGTTGGACTTTGTTACAGACTTTGTTTTTGGTGGGATTGTACTTTTGGCCCAGGGCTTACATTCTTGTACTTTACATTCCTATCGTACTCTGTGGTTGGGTTTAGTGTATGCATGCATCTTTTTCTTTCAGTGGTTTTTTACTTTTTAGCTTTGTGGTCTTAGAGATGTGTGTGCATGTGTACAAGTTTATAGGCAATGTCTCCCATGTTAGTAGTATGTCTACTCGGTGCTAGTCACCATCCCCTGGCCTATTGGAGGCGGGATTGGGGAGTTGCGGCTCGGGCCCAGTGGGACAGGTCATGACAAATTTTTTCTTTAAAAAAATCATATGTTATACAATTCTAAATATTTATTTTAATTAAAATCTACAACATGTGGTGTATATTACCTAACAAATAATATCCATGAATATTTAATAGATGAAACTTTTATAATGTTTTTAAATGGTTCACATGGTTGGTTGGGGTATCTTTATGTATTCCATAATTAAAAATGGATATAAATATTGGAGATTCACTTATAATGTAGTTAGTGATTACAAAAATAATTTAAAGTAATAAAAGGAAACCATTAGAAAATCATCACACTAGGGTATTTCATAATAATTATGTTAAATGTCATAATTTAGTATCTATAAATCAATTGAATAAATTCATTATTATCCCCTTGGAGGATGTATATGATTTTAGTAAATAAACAATGTTTATAGATATATATGTATAAAAAATTAATATAATTAATCCTCGATGACCTAAATTGTCAATTAATGTATTTAATGTTTCTATATCAATAAAAATTAGGTTTACATGAACTGATTCAATTGAATATAATGAAAATGATGAATCATAACAAATTACATATAATCAATTGTGGTCTACAATAAATTATTATTATATATAGAGTTATTTGATACCCCTATTATCCAAAGTCTCTATGTCAAATTCATTTTCATGAATATCATTAATGGTAAATATATTCCATTAAGACTATAGATATAACAAATAATTAATTATTAAAAAATGTTATTGTTATTTATGAATGTATTTACTTTTTAATAAACTAACTTTTCCTGAGATATTATTAACAGAAAACATATTTATAATCAATTGATTCATTTAATTAAAAAACAATTCTATTATTTTATAGGATTGAAACAAAATAGTTTTTTATGAACTTCCATTTTTATATTTAATATTATCATGATATGTAAAGAAAATATGAAATCATCACAATTATTATTATTATTATAATTTTCACATCTGGTGGTTGATTATCAATTAATGAAATTTTATATTATCATAATGGGTCAGAACTATGACATAGTGTGTATTTTATACTTTAAGACTTCTTCACAATCCATTTCTAAAAATATATCTAATAGGGAGAGGACCACCCATATAACTTATAGTATATTCATATTTCATGATCTATGATAAGGATAAATATTAATAATTCAAAACACAACCTTCAATATGACCATGATTATATATAATAATTTTTTAATTAATTATTAAAATTATGAAATGAAGAAAAGTTTATTTGTAAAATTATATGATTTATCAAATAATAATTATTGATATTAGAAAAATTTATAAATAAATGACTTGAATAATATAATTCCAATTATGGAATAATATAATGAAATTAAAAATACATTAATAAAAAAACAATTCATTAATTTAATTTCACCCTGAATGTTTGATAATTCATAATTCAATATAAATGAGAGTCTCGTGGAAAAATACTATTTTTTCGTGGTGATCATTATATTAACCACTTCTGGTGGTACAAATATTTCAATAAAATATATTGTATTATAAGATTTATCACCTTGTCTATAAAAAAGAATAACATCCTCTTTAATAGGTAATATCAAATTATTTTCATTAGATGATATTGATAATCCATAAGTATATGGTATATAATAATTTTTTCTCTGATATTACATTTAATGGAGAAATAATTAATTAATGAAAAAATTCTTCAACATAATTTCAAATGATACATTTTTTATATTATCCTTCAGACAGATAATAAATCATTAATAAAATTAACTAATCTCTTTATATATATATATATATATCTTTTTCAAAACACTCCATGTGTTTATGTTATTATCATTTTTTTCTTTAGTAGTGAATATTATCATATTCAAATATCAATATCACCCATAAAATGAATTAAAATAAAATCATATATAATTTAATTAAATTTATTGATTTTTATATATTTTTTTAATAAAAATTATCTAACATTTCTTATCTCAGTTATAAGTTAACATAGAAATACAATATTTACCAAGGCAATGGATAAAGACCAATGTTATGGTATCCACACATAAATGATTTCATTTTCTATATTCAACCCACTGACTAATATCATACATAAAACATCCATTATATATGTATGAAATTTAAATGTGACCAGTATTAAATATGGATAGATATAATATCATATAACAATAATGTAAAGGGATAAAAATGAGCCCAACAACACAAAATCAAATTTTATAGAGATACATGGCCAAATATATATGAAACAATTGTTCTCATCATAAATAGAACCCCACTCCAGCATATATTAACATCCACTATCTATATCCAACTATTATGATCATTCTTTCTCATCATCTGTTAATCTGTATGAGTGTATGGTGAAAACCATACCAGTGCATATACATGAATGCGTATCATAGTACCATGTATGTTCATACCAAGTAGTGAGACTATCCTCCTGAAAATATAGTATCTAAATTAACAATTAGAAGGTAATATAAAAAAATATGACATCACCTTATTGTATCCATATTCATAACCTTGATCTATCATAATGAATCAACTCAAAGATCAATTTCATCCTGATTTTTAAATAGTATTGTTTCTCAATAAAAAACCATATTCCACAACAAAACATATATTTACTACTCTAAAATTCACCCTATATTAACAAATGATGATATACTATAAGAAATAAACATCTTAATTTATACGTAATTTGATAAAGGAAATGCACATCACTAGTTAGAGGAAATATAAAAGAACAATAATATTAGTTTATACATGAATAAAAACAAGGTAATACTAGAAATAAATCAATATTATGATTAATATGTATCATTTTTATGGATTTATATTTATCAAATCTTTATAGATGATTTTATTCAATCATTTAAAGAAAAAAGGTTTTATTTTATTTGTATAAATTATATTTCTATGTAATAAATGATTTTATTTTAAAGTAAAATTTCATTATTTTGGAAATTTAATTTTATAATATTTACTCCATTTTTTGAATAAACATATTGAATAAGTATTAGGGTGAATTTTTGTGATTTTTGGAAAAATATTGATTTTATATTAAATAGTAAAAAATGAAATTTTTGAATAAATGTCATTTCGTTTTATTAAATAAAGTTATATAAAATCAAATTATTTTTATTTAATTTTTAAGGTATTATATGATCTATCAGTTTAATAATTATATAATAATTTCATGGGAATCATTATTATATTTTACAATGGTAGATGCTCATTTTTGTGCGTAAAATAAAATTTTCTAAAATAATTCCATAGCATTTTGAAAGAGTATATTAAATTTAATTTTTAACACTTCTACAAATTTAATATTTAAAAATGTATTCCATATTATAAATTTTGGATTTAAAATTTAGAAATGGGTTAAATTTCATTTTTAGTTATTTTTAAATGTAACCATGGTAAAACATTTGTCACTATGGTAAATGAAACCTTGAGTTAATTAGGGTAAAAGTAAGTGATATAAAAAAATATTATCATAGTTATATTATGTGATTATATGTTATACCTTACAAAATTATATTTCTATTTTATATGTTTATGTTACACTCTCTTGTGAATAAGGATTTCAATTATTTTATGACTTTGGAAAAGGGAATGAGTGTCACTCCTTTTAATTATAAAATTTAACAATCTATCCCCAATTAAAAAAACCTTTTTAGATATATTATTTATAAAATTACTACAAAAAATTCCCCGAAAATGAATCCCCATTCTTTAGAGATCATAGTATTATCAAAATATAAATCCTAGATGTTTTATGTTGTAACATAGAGGGATATATATAAAGAGCAAGTATAAGTCCTTACCGACCTATTACACATTTGGTTCATTTCATACCTACATAAAATATATTATAACTACTATGAAATAATTAAATAAATATCATATATATAAATAAATTTTGTTATGTTTCAGTGAAAACTATTTTATATCACGCTTTCACCACATATAAAATGAAAAATTATCGCACTTCCATAAGAGCAGCCATTTACTTCAATAATGAGATTTTTTTTTTCCATAATTGGCTCACACAGATGGATATAACAATAGAGTTAATGAATATATAATATTTTTATGAAATTATTCTAATTCAATAATGATAATATATAAGATAACTACTACCCTTCCCATCCATTTAATATTGATAATGTTGTATATGGTGATGTGTGGAATTCCCCCACTATGAAGTGATGTGATTAATTTAACATATCTTACATAAAATGATGGTTATAAGGATGTAACTAATGAATAATTATGAAAATTGTAACATATTTATGATTTTTAATGAAAAATATTATCTTCTTAATTTTTTATCCAATTTGAAAAATGAAGATGTCATTTATGAATACTTATAGACTTAAATCCTTACGAAACAATATAGTTTATTTTTCATGACCACCATACATGGTTAGTTTTAACAATATATTTAAACTATAAATTTGTTTATTGTAACATGTTTAATTATTTTAGTCAATATAACCATATATCCATTAACCATTCTTAATGCATCGATGATGTTTTGAGGTTGTAAACCAATTTTTCCCTAAACACCCAACATAAACATAACAGTTTTAGTAACTAATAAATCATGTTAATAAATAAAATAAATTAAATATAAATTTTTTTAAAAATAAAATGTTTTATTAATCCTTTATAAATCTAATATTATTTTATTATTATGGAGTTAGAGAATGTAAGAAGTTATATGTGACATAAGAAATGTGAATTTCTATTAAAAAACAAGTATCAATTTTTTTTTCACAAATATTTTTATTCCTAGTAAAGGTTATTGTAAACATCTTGAAAAAGTTCTAAATAATTTCTCAAGGGATAATAAATTTAATTTTGTATAATTTTTCACTCTATTTCAAAAGTATTAAACATGAATTTTAATTATTTTATTTAAGGTCTATTTTTTACTTTTTAAAATCTTAGGAATTTTTATTAAACATATATTACTTGAACAAACTTACACATCATCATAATCATTATTTATTATCAAGAATAATTTTAAATTCTCCATGATTATTTTCAATGAAATTATTTCACCTAATAATCTAGGATATTATAGTTTTAAAAAGTTCATCTATGGAAATGAAAAATTTTCCTCATCAATATAAGTTAATAGAAAACATTATTTTTCATGGCCTTGAATACCAATTTAAATGAGTTTTATAGTTAAGTAAAAGATATATGTGTTATAATCATGATATTATTCTTATAGATTTTATTTCAATGAAGGGTTACCCTGATATTTCCCTATTGATGGTTGATCCTGATGTAGTGATCAATTGCATTGGGTAAACTATAAGTGTTTACCAGTGATTAGTAACTCGAAAGAAATATTGGAATTATTTGGATATGTGATTCTATAATAAAGAATTTAGAAAGGGTTAATGTAAGAATAATTTACCAAGGTATATACATGATATTATTTCAATGGTATATAATATAAATCTATATATTTCTATAGGTAATAAAACAATTTTATATTTTTCACGAAATGATATGAATTTTATTTAAGAAAACAACGTGAAAATATTATTTTTAAAGGAAAAATAATAATATATTCTTTTAGTTTTCATGAAACCCTAAAGACTATTATTTATCCATTATGATTTCATATTAAATTTTTCCTCAAATATATTATGTATTTATTTTTTTCTCTAGTAAATGTTCGTGAGTATTTGTGTTAAATGTTTATTTTGGAAGAGGAAAACATTATTGTGGATTTTTTCTATAAAAGAACTGAAATATTTATTTAATATATTTTCCCCAAAAGGGTTTTTTTTCAAAACAATAATTTTTAATGTATGTTTAATAGGTCACAAGGACGAGTTTAAATGTTAAGGAAGTTAGAGTTTTAGATTTTATAGTCACCTTAAAATAAGAAAGTGTTCCTTAATATAGAACATAAAAGTTGGGAAAAATGGATACAGTCTATAACTTTATGATTTTTTATTTAACATTTTTACAAATTCTATGTAACTATAAACTAAAAATATCCGGAGAATTTAATAAAGTGAATCCATTGTTATTAATCATGTGTTTATGGGTTGAACAAGTTCTGGGTTCATTATTGTTTACATCATAGAAAATGATTAGATAAATTTAGAGGTTATGGTGTTTCCAAAAGACACATTAATTATATTTTAATTTATTTTTATACTATCATGAGGCATATTTTGAAATTATATTTATCACATCATCCAATCCATGTTTATTGAGAATTTTCTTCATTAGAGGAAATAAAGAAACTGAAGTAGTGTGGCTTTTAAATAATAATATCATACATAATTGAAAACTTATAATAGATTGAATTATAATAGTGTAGTTTGTAACTATGTTAAATCTATTGAAATTGGATAATAAAGGAGAAACCAATGAATGAGAGTGAAAAAATTCATTATAGTGGTAAATGTATATAATATATCATTTCATTAAGCAACACACTTCGACTTTTTGGTGGATATAATAACCCAGTGAAAGATGAATTATTGATTAATGATTTAGATAATTTATCTTTTATTATGGGACATTTGTAATAGTGTAAGGTAACCATTTCTATTTATCTTATTGAAGGTGAATCTAGACAATGATGGTTCTTAATTAAGAAAATATATGAAAATAGAGAATTTGTTTCCCTGGAATAGATGGTTTTAAAATATATCTTCCTTGAAGTGTATTTTAGAAAATTATTTTACATAGAATAGAAAGGAAATTTCATGATTTTATGTAAAAGGTGGAGGAATCATTTTTCTCATATGATGAGAATTTTACTAGATTAAACAATTATGTATCAAATTTTATTCTTCATCATAATTGTAAATTTGAATGTTTTTACAAAATATTGAATCAATGTTTACAAAGATCTTTTGTTTGTCATGATTTTATAATTTTTAAATAAATAGGGTTGTATGCCAATAAATTAAGATGGAATTTGTGAAATTTTACAACAATATGGATGAGAATAAATCTAATGTGCATAAAATAGGGAAAAATTCATCGAAGAAACATGGATATAAGAAATTTCCATTTCTCATGTCATAAGTAGGGGAAATGTAGAATTTAATATAATATCATAGAGGTGATACCAATGTGGGAAGCTTTTAAAGAAGGCACATGACAATAATAACAATGAAATGGTACTAATCAGACCCAAAATTGAATGCTTCAATTGAAATTTTTTAATTTAAAAGACTTGAAAAATTATTCTAATTTATTTACAAAGTTAAATGCTAGTGGTAGGAATCGTCATGATACGAAATAAAAAGTTAGTGTAAATTAATTTTACACTTTTATAGAATATTCATGACAGTAAAATGATGTGGTGATACATACATTGCATGTTTATTCAAATTATGTCAAGGTCTTGTTTGATTTACAATACAAAAAGAAATTATATCTAGGAAATTTAGATGTAAAATAGAAATATTATATCAATAAATGAAGTTATAACAATTATTAAAAACAATTGGGGGTGATAAAAAGAAAACATAAATTTATATAAATATTTCAATTATAATATTGGGAATGTTTTTTCCTATATACATTGTTTTCATCCCATTTATTGACATTGATTTTATTTTGGGTACATAAGAGATTTCAATTTATCATTCTAAAAAAGACTATAGTGATAAAGAAGTTATTTTTCTAAATTCGATTCTATTTATATTTAAGAATTAATTCAAACCATTTATAACATATCAATAAGATGATAAACTAATAAAATGTGTAATTGAAATATATATTTAACCTATTACTGAAAAGAAAAAACAACTAAAAATGGTAATGTGCTGGTGGTAAATGAATGCATTGATGCATTTACTTATGTTTTTTCTAGTTTTATTGTTAATAAATAAGTTATGATTAATATTTACATAGGTCCTAATGCAATGATAATTTCGAAATATACATGTCAATTGATTCAGTTAAGTTGTTTGAATTGAAATCATAGTTACATAAATTTTGTAATAATGGATTACTCTACCAAATCACATCACCTTTAGTATTTATAATTTTTTATGAAAAGGATGTATATTTTTATGATACTTTGTATTTATTATAGTTAAATGAATAACATTAATGTTTAGAACATATATAATTTACCACATATTAATGAAATGTTTAATCAGATTCGGAGAGCATAATATTTTTTGATAATTGATATTGAGTTCAAATATTACATTATAAAGGTAAAGGCAGAATAAATTTTGAAGAGGGATATTTTTTCTAAGTATATACATTATGAGTATGTGGTTGTGCAACTAAGGGTAAAAGGTACCCGTGTTGTATTTATGGATATAATGAATAGAGTTTCCCATGAGTAATTGGGATAAAATATTATTAATATTATCAAGGATATTTTTGTATACTCGAAAATATATAAAGATTATGATAAACAAATATGTATTGTTTTCATACATTAAATTAAAATATTTTTTGTTAAAAATTTTACAAAAGTGAAAATTGGGTTTAAATAATTTCTCTCTTTCAGAATATTGTCTCTAATGGTGGTTTAATTTTTGATCCTGGAAAAAATAAAGTGGTGGATGAGTTGATAATGCCTATAATTTTGTTGATATTCAATGTATCCATGGATTATTAGGTTACATCCAGTAATTTGTTGAAATATGTTATTGAGAATATATCCCACAAACTATTTGAACTTCTAAAGGATTATAATTCATCCATACAAAGTAATGTAATAAATGTTCTTAAAAATGGAAATTAATATTTGTTATTTATCTAATCCTAGAATATCCAAATATAAATATTGAATTTATTATAGATAGTGATGCTTCATTGAATGTATATGGTCATTTATTGATTTTTTATTATGTTATCACCTATGTATCTCATCAATTGAAACCTCATGAGTAGAATTAATTTTCACATGACCTTCACTTGGTTGTTGTAATTTTTACATTAAAAATATATATGAATTATCTATATAGGGAGAAATTTTTAATATATACAAATCCTAAAACATCAAAATATAAATTAAATCTTGAAGAATGGACCGTGAGGAAGATAAGTTGGATATATATTATTAAGGACATTTATATCATTGTTCAATATCTTATAGGTAAATCAAACGTGGTAGTCAGTTCCATGAGAAAAAAGATAATGAATTTTTAATTGTGTTATTCAGAGAAAATTATATTTTATTTAATAATTTAATTAATGTTGGCTTATAAATTTTATATGTAGGAAATATTTATCGTTTGAATCATATATTTGTATATTAATATTTGTTCTATATAATAAACTATGATCAAATAAAAGATTATGGTTTTTAAAAAGAGAATAATTGTTAAAAAATGGTATGTTTCATTTGATTAATGTGGAAAAATAGAGTGTTATAATATTATGAAAGAGGTTATGTGATCTAAGTTATTCTTATTTAAATAATGAATTGTTGATAAAATATCATATCAATCAATCTTCTGTTAATCCTAGTAGAACTATAATTTAAAGATACCATTAGGAATATTTTTATTGGGATGGGTTGAAGAAATATATGGCTTATTTTATTATAAATTTTTTTACAAGTTAGTATGTTAAAATTGAATAGAAACTACATCAAGGTATGGTTCAAAATTTTTAGAGAAAAATTGAAAATAATATTGTATAACCATGAATATCATGGAGGGATCACCAAATACATATCACGGTGATAATGAAATAGTGGTTATTATTGATTGTTTGAAATTATTTTAGTATTTTAGGCCTATTAAAGGTATTGTGCAGTTTGATCAACTTACAAGACTATAACATAAAGAGATAGTTCGATTGAATTGGGTCCCTGTATTGATTATATATTTTTATTATCCCTTGTTTACATAATATTTTTATAAATCAATTCATAAGTTGATGTCTATTGAATTAAATTTTAGTACAACAATTCATCCTCAATTTTGTTGAAAATTGGAACATTTTATCCATAAATAAAATGATATTATTAAAACATTATCATTATTTAATTTGGGAGTAATGGAGAAAGATCAGTTTTTATATTATTATTTTTATTATATATGTTTTCATTTATATATACAGATGGAACCTGTTGAGGAAATTTTGAAAAATGGTTACATACTCGAGCATGTTGTGATGAATTCAGTTAGAGGAAATTTTTGGACGTAAATTTTTTTAAAGAAATTTAGATAATGTAATGTTGATTTGGGACCCCATGAGTGTTGAATATAGTAGGTAAATGTTTTATGTAGATAAATGGATTAAAACACATTATTTAACTCAGGCGATCAAGTCATTCATAGAATATCTCCATAGAAATGTGAAATATAATTTTCTAGAAAAATGATTGTGTGTTACATAATCCATTGGAAATAATTATATTTAATATAATGTGGTACTAGTTTATTATAAAGTATCATTAACACCATTATTATCTTTGGTACACATTGTGTTTGAGGATTCTTTTTTAGCGAAGTGTATTCCAGATTCCTCTCAAATTTTGAGAACTGAAGATATACAGTGAGAGAAGAATATATATTATGATGAAAAGCTAGTTAATAATTTGTTTCATAAATTGAATGTATAATTAAATAGATTTATTCATTAATATAAGTTTTTATGGAAGAATAAGATAATTGAGGAAACAATATGGGATTCAATAAACACTAGGAGGGGAAAAACCCTCACATTTATAACTAATAAATAAAATTTTGAGGAGACAATATCTAAATGTTGAATGAATGTGAAAAGACATGGAATATTTAAAAAAATAAATATTATTATTTATATGTATGAATTTTATGGATTTAAATTATTAAATATTTTATAAATTCTTATATGATTTCTCAATCAAAAAAGAATTGGTTTTATTAAACTAAATTATTTTTCCTGGTATTACATTATTTTATATAAAAGATAAATTTTTCAATTCAAGAAATTTAATTTGATAAAATTTACTCCATTTATTTAATAAATTTATAAAATATTTTTTATGGTGAAATTTTTGGATTTTAATTAAGTAATTGTTCTTCTAGTCAATAGTCAAAATGCTGCTATTTTCACAAAAATGTCATTTAATTTCATTAAATCATGTAATTTAACAACCAATTCAATTTTTTATTTGGGTTTAAACTAAAATAATATATATATTAATGAACTTTATCTAAATAATTACATTTAAAATAATATTTTATTTTATTTTATTATAATTATTTTTTTTTCATAAAAACAAAAGTTTCTTAGAAACATGTTATTAATTATTTTTTGTGTAATAATAATAAAAATAATTTATAAAACATAAAAATATTTAATATATTGAAATATCATTAGTATATTTAATAATTATGACAATATTTTATATTTAGGTAAATTAAATTTTTGGACATTATGAAAAGTAAGCATGGTAAAAAATGTCTCTCCACGATAAAGGATAAATCAGGATAACTAAGGTAAAACCTAAATAATAATTCAAAAAAAGCATATATTACACCATATTAGACGTTTTTATTTATATTATTATTTTATTATGTTATAATTTATGTTTTTTATGTTCAAAATTCCCATCAATAACACATTATATTATTTTAAAATGTTGAATAATTACAATATGGAGACTCCCTTCATTTATATTGGGAACCTCCCCTCTGCCAATCTATATCATTTTTTATTACTCAATTTTTTTGAATACCTTCCCAAATATCAGCCAAAAATCCATTCCCATGTATATAGTTCCTATTCTTTTAAATAGACCCATCCAAGAAAGCTTTAGGTGCAAGGAAAATGGATGTACCTGAGGAGAAGGTGTACATCCTAAAAGGCCTATTTCAAGGTTATTTATTCTTATACCCCCATAATTTATATTTAAAGATTTATATTATTATTAAATAAGTATGTTTTATACATTTAAATGGTATTATATTGATGATGAATTTATTCCTTATCATAATTATAAACTATGGTAAATTGGAAAATTTATCATGTGTAAGAGTGGACTACCACATCCCCAAAATGATATGTTTCATTTTCCACAACAAATAAACACATAATTTGATTATGGAATTTTTTAAATATATAAAGGTAATATATTTCATATCTTCATACCATTTCCTTCCATTAAAATTTGATTATATCACTTGCGTGCACGTGTGGAGAACCACGTCCACAAAATGATGTAATTAATTTTTCAACTCCACCTTATAGAGATGGTTATATTGGTGAAAATAATGAATAAGTATGACTTCTATATAATATATATGATCCCTGAAAAGTAAAATATTATCAAATTTAATATTTTAGAAGATTATAAATATGATAATGAAATTCATGCCAACTGATATATTATTGAATCCATGAAATGATGTGGTTCATTTTTCATGAATATCAAAAAAAAAATTTGTTTTATTAGTGTATTCAATTTATAAATATATAATGTATAAAAATTTTATGATTATTTATGTAGAGGAACCATATCTCCTTTTTCTACGGTAAATGTACTAATGTTTTATTGAAGTGGTAAACTGAATGGCTCCAAAACATCTAATCTAAACATAACCATCTTAGTTACTAAATAAATAATGGTAATAAATGGACCAAAAATGACGTGAAATTTAATAATGTTATTAATAAATATAAAAATATAATATAATTTTCTAATTTTTTATTAATGAATTTACGAATATGGACATGATCTAAGACATGTGATATTCTTTAAAAAATATTTCAATAATGTTTCATTTCCTACATTTTTTCATCCATGTCAAGGTTTTATTACATGTATTATGGTATTTATTAATTATGAGTAAAAGGTTGGTAATGTTCAATTAATATTACTTTTTTAATTATTTAAAATGTATTAAAAATGAATATTTTTCAACATTTTCTGTATGAGTTATTGTTAACATTTTACAAAAGTGGGGAAACTATTTAATATCTACGGATTTTCCTCACTTTACCATAATAATAACCACTATTAGTTATGAATATTACCTCATAATTTTCCAATATTATTTTCAAATAAAACAATTCTCTCAATATTTAGTGATTTTTTATTTCAAAAAATTTATCTAATAAAATAGAAACATTAACTCATCATTTTGAAATAACTAAAAAAGTCATTTACTATGGAATTAGATTTTAATTAAAATGATTTTTATGAATTATATGAAAAATTGATGTGTTTTATTCATGCTATAAATATTTTTTTTATATGAATGAGAGTTGATCCCAACATAACTCTATGAGGCACTAAGAAAACTAATGGAGTTTATCGATGATATGTTACACCCAAAAGATATAAGAATTATCCAGTTTTTTGATTCCATTATAAGGATTATTTTAATGGATAATATAATAATAATTTACCAAGGTACTTATAAGATATGAATGAAATGTTTTATAAATAAAATTATATTATATTAAGTGGTATGAAAATAATATAAATTTTTAAATAATTTTTAAGAATTTTATTTGAAAAATCAATGTAAAATTATTTTTTTCAGGGAAAGTTATTCAAGAGTTTTAATAGTTTCAATGAAACCCATATGATCATGATTATTGATTTAATATTCAACATGATATGTTTCATGAAATATATAATAAAATTAAAAAAAATTCATGGAAAAGTAAATTGATTTTTGAGGTCAAAATTTTATTGGGACATTTAATAACCTTATTTTGTATTTTTCATATTTAAAAATTGATTAATATGTTTATTTTATTTTATTTCCCTCAATGAAATTTATTTTTTTCATCATGAATTTTTAAATTATTTTTTTATTAATAATTTTTTATTGGAAATATTAAAAAAATTATTTTTCAAGATAGGAGAGTTACATTTAATGAAGAATGTCTGTCATTATAAGAACATATTATGTCTGAAAATTGATATTTTGAGAAAATATTTTATTTTTACGTAGTAGTAAACTTGTTTCAATAAAAATAAAAAAATCCTAGAATTATTATAAAGTTTAAAAAATTATTAATAATGTATTGACGACTTGAATAAGGTACAAGTCTTTATAATAAATATTTTTACTCCAAACGAAATGTAAAACTCTCGAACTAAATATTCCTAAAAAGATATTAGAGGGAAAAATAAGTTTGTCTATAGATGTATATATATCACTAATAAATTCTAAATATATAACAGTATATGAGATTCTATTGGGTTATAATTAGATATCATGGACCTAGAGTTATAGATGAGGAAAAGTGTCAACGCTCTATTGAATTATTGTCAATCATATTCTCATATTGAGAAATATAAAACAATTAACAAACATCATATATCTGTCCAATAGTTTTATAACATTATATATATTTGACTAATTAACTATCTCCATCTATATTAAACCAAATATTTTAGATAAGTTATGTGTCTCTAACTATAACATTGGAATATCTAGTCTATCTCAACCAAAAGGTGTGTATTTATATAAGTAGATGAATGTATAAATCATAATCAGTTTATATCCATATAAAGTAATAATAATGAGTATATTCAATATAATCTCACCCAAACCCTTTAAAGCTGTTGAGTGTAATGGAGATCCACGAATGTATCACTATCACTAGAAAACCATATGTTACACACCACATCACATATCATAATATATTTTTACACATAGTGAATTACCTAATACACAATTACAGATCAAAATAAGTATCTCAAAAGACTTATCATATGGGATTAAAAATACTATATCCTCCAAAATATATTTATATATTCCATGATCATAGAAAAACTATGATAATAAAATAATATAAAAATTTAAAATATGGAACTATACTAAAAAATAATATCATAGAATGATCAATATTACATCGCATATGACCATCCATAAATTTCAAAACATCCAAAACTAGATTCAAAATACCCACCTTTCTATTTATTAGTAATAATAATTAAATAATGATAATTTTTTTACCAAATTATTCATATGAGAATATAAGAATCACTTCCATTACTTTAATCTTTATCATTGTAATCTAATGTAACCAATTTTACATAATAGCTTTATCCAACTATTCTAAAAGGTCAACCAATATTTACTATATATATACTCCTCAACCTTATCGCCTATTTTTCAGGTCATCATTATGTATAATATTCAATTTACTATAAGTAATTCAAAATAAAATTTATTATTTTTTTCAGTTATGACACACCATTAACGGTAATTCCCATCCTCAAGGATATATCAGTAATTAATTTCCATTAATTATATATCACATTTACTATCACCAACAATCTTTATAAATCAATCATATTATTCTCATTTATAATTCTAATAAATAATGTTCTTTGTCAATATATAATTTATCTCATTTATATATTCTCAATAACTCTATAAAAATTAATTTTGAACAATTCCACTAAATTATTTTACATATCCTCTTAAAAACTACTTTTTCATTAATGCAGATAAACATCACACTATTAATTTTTTATGAGACATCATTTTCAAAATCATTCATGAAATTATAAAAAAAAACAAAACACTTTCTTAAATCCAATTAAATGGGGTCACCAACATGGGTCAAATATCAAAAATTATCTCTATTGAAGACCATATATTTAATGAAACCATATAGAATAAGATTGTATTTAATGTTTTATGGGGTTTTTTATTTTTTTCCACTATCTATTTTAATAATTAAATTAAAAAATATGTTTACACTTTTAATAAGTGGGACCATATTTATTCTTATAAAATTTCCAAACCATCATAATTTAGTCTCAATCATCTTCTCATTATTCAATGACACTCCAATTTTATATTGGACAAATTAATGTCTAGTACAACTATCTTATATTATCCACATGTCAACCTTAAAATTTTAATTTATACTACACCTATATATTTTTTTCATTAAATCACCTTAGTGAAAAACACACCTAACAAATTGACTAGTTCATCTCATAATTGCCTCATAAAACTTACACCTTAATTTCAAAGGAATTTTATGATCCCAAACAATTGTAGAATAAAATTTTCATTTTATTCATCTATTATGAATCCTATGAGAAAAAAATACATTAATATCTCTATAAAATTATATAAATGATCCTAAATATCAATAGTTCTCAACATTTTAAATTGTATTGTCATTCAATATCACCAGAAATACTACTAGAATATAATTGTTAAACAATAGTATATATATTTCTTATATTATCTATTAAATAAAACAATATTGAATATAAAATCTCTATATAAAGATTTATCATTAAATTTATAGTATAACTAATTTATAAAATAAGAACTGTATCAACTATAAAATCCTTTTATTAGGTATCTCATCAAGAATATACATTCAATGTTCATATAAGACTGAAGAAAATAGGAATTTCATTAAACCTAAACAATGATGTAGTCTTAACTATATAAAGATATTTGTAGTGTTATCTACTAGAGTTATAACTCATGTCAAACTCCCTATATACACGTCTTATAGAAATCTCATATAATCCAACTGTACCCCATCTCCTTCATGATATTTATATAATATAAATATATTAAATTTATCGTATTAGTTTTCCAAATCTATGATAAATATTTTTAAATCGTCAATGTTTTGATGAAAATACGACATCATACCTCAAATCAATTAAATTTCATCAATGGTTGAGCATCTATTTATAAAACCACATTTATTATTAGAAACAATACTTTCCCATATAACCCAATAATAAACCACTCTCTTATAATGTCTTAGGGTATGACTCATAAGATTATTTCCTCTATAATTCCCAAAAATTAATATTTATCATGTATTCCTATAAAAATATACTAAGTAACTCTTCCAATAATAATAATGTAATTTATCATATTTCATAATCTTATTAAATCACCTAGTTATCAAATTAATACCCAAATCCTTTGAATATCTCCAATAATCAATATATATTTTATATAACACAATTAATTCTCTATTTTCATTCCCTATGAAATAATATTTAACCTAAAAATGTTGAAATTACAAAAAGATATGTAATTAAAGTCCTCTTTCAAAATATATACTATCTAAGTCTAATCCAATAATACACTCATATTAAAAGAGATTATTAATGTTTTCTCATATATTTTTTCAATTTCCACATTCATAAAAAAGTTACATCCTTATTCATATTTTAAGACACAAAAGTTATCTAAATCCCTAGATTTTTTTCTCTCCACCTAAATATAAAATGTAAATTTTACTTTTGTACATATTGTATTGTACTAAGTGGTACATATCACAAAAAACTTTATATTTATCCTCATTAACTTATTTCTTACCCTCTTCATAGGAAATAAATAACAATATGATGTATATTATTTAATAAAATGGTGTAATGTATTAAAACACTCTTATTTTACATTAATATTTAGTTTAAAACTATCCTTTCCCTACCATGAAACTTTTCCTTCAGGATGAAATCATTTATGTAATCCTAAAATATAATTAGTTATAGTAGGAAAAATTTTATCCAGATCATCCCACATGTACTCTATATTTCTTGAACATCTTGATCTATGTATTTTAAAATTTTATTATAAAATTGTAATATAAGGTTATCCATTATGTTCCACCATCTTATTCTTAGGATCCTCAATTATTTCAAATTTAAATTATAATTATTAAATAATATGTCTAAAATTAATAAATAATTTTTTTCGGTAAGGATTTCTCCATGTATAAACTTATATTATTTAAAAAAATTATACAAGGTCTTTTAAATAATAAATAATTAATTTGGGAACTTGATATTAAACCATTATAAGTAATAATATGTTGCTCTCATTTCTTAATGAGACTATTTTTAGCTAGAAAATCAAATGTATCAAAAAAATCTTTGTTAATTGATCATTCTTAATTTACTACTACAAAATGAATCCCTCATTAAAAATATATGTGATCTATATATTCCTTTAATATATGATCATTTAGATCATGAAATATATACTTATTCTCATGATGTTGAAAACTATGAATAAATGTATCTAAATTTTCCTAAAAAGGCATACATATGTTGTGCATCTAGGCCTACTTAAGGAAAATAGGTAGTAATGAAGATGAAATTATCATTTACTCTAACTATCTAAATGTCTATTACTCTATAATATAATCAAATTAAATATATAAATTTATCTCTCAAAATCATATCCACAATAATGAAAACAGAAATTTTAGTCGTAGTTTTATCAAGTATCAATGATTGAAAATAGAGTTTTATAATTATTTTTCCCTTATCTCCAACACATTTATTCTCTTATAAAAAAATAAAATAATATCTCTTTTAATCATATTATCTTCCAAATATTTAGATCTTCCCTTTAATTATGTAATATTACAACTAGTTTTCCAAATATTGTGAATTTAGAATACATTGCTTATTACCCATTACTATCTATAATGGAATGAATAATCCTTCACATTTATCACCATATGTGAGGATTGATATTGGATATCTTGTTTATTTTCACAACACTGGATTAATAAATTTCATATAATTTTGTAAGAAACCTAGAATGAAAAAATTTATACATTTCATATTTGTTATTAAAATATTAAATGAGGTTTTAAATTATTTATCAAATACATAATGAAACACTCTTCCTTTATCAGGGATTGGGATTAGAATTATATGATATTAAATCCCCACATACAAGATTTTCCATGACATTTTCAAATTAAATTAATCCATCTCACTTCAATTCATCATTCTTATTCATCTAACTATGATATGATCAATATAATAGACAATTTTATGAGAAATTAATTTTCAATACTCAAATTGGTTACTGATATTATCGAGGAGAAATAATTATAATGAAGTATAATTATCATTCCTATATCTATACTGAATTCAAATTTATATCACATTATTTTAATATTATCAATATCCCATAATAATATATTATTATTATTCAATAATAATAATATATCTAATGATCATATCAAATAATCATTAAATTATAACAAAGAATTTCAATTTTATTGAGCTTCTCTTAATAATAAAATTCATACCATATGACTGGTGGAGTCAAACAATGCAACCACATAGCTATGATAATGATTAATTATTATTATTTTTATAATACTGTATTTTTATATTAGTTTAACAATCATAAAATTAATGATTCTAATAAATGATCGGAAGAGGAACTAAAAATAATTGAATTTGGATTAAGGGGTCATAATATGTCCAAATAAATTTAAGTCCTTTATATAACCCCCCATGCACCCCTTGAGCATATAGAAAACTAGGGGCTATGTGGCACCTATAAACACTCAACCCATAGTGACACAACTCGTTTAATATTAGTAAAATGATCTAAAAAATGGATAACATGACCATTATTACATCACATTACCCTTTATGAACCCCAAATTGAATTTCAAACTTTTTATTGATCAATAATATGGTTCTGGTCAAGCTACACAATGCTCCCTTTAATCAACATTGTTCAATATTTGTAGTCATCTATTTAAAATATTTAAAAGTCATTTATTTTTAATGAAAATACATTTTCCCAAAACTAATCCATCTTATATAAAGATTTTATCAAATATAAAAGTGATATTGACCCACCAACCCAAAGTAAACCACACCCGAATCCCCAAAATAGACTGTATAGAAAGCCCTTGACAATCTAATCATTGCTCTGGATTATCTCTATAACCACCTTTACTTCTCCTCACAATCATCTACTATGAATGCATATTTAGTGTGGGTTTAAAATCACTAAATCATAAAAAATCCCATAATGTTTCTAAATATAACACCCTAATTGTTGATCCAACTTTATTTTTTTAAAATTTACCCTTTATTCGTGTCTAAATTTTGGGAAAATGTGAGTAATGTAGAAACCACACTTTCAATTATCTAATAATAAAAACAATGATTAGAGTGATTATAAAGGGGTTAAATTCATTTCATAATGTTGTTTCTTACCATATATATTATAGGTTTAGTGATTTAGTGAGAAAAAATTATTAACATGGTTTTGATTTCATCCCAAAAATATCTATCTAACATTATTCAAAATCATTTCATTGGTTATAGATAAATCCAAATGTAACAAATAACCATTGAAACAAAAAACATCATACTCAAATTGTCATCTTTAACACAACAGTTTGATATAAAATTAACAGATATATGTTTGGACTCTAAATATTATAGTTTGATCAAATAAGAATTCCACCATTATGCAAGTCTGGTATTCCATGACTAGGACCTCTATTTTCCTGAAATTCATAAATCATGGTTACCTAATTCAACGACTCTATAACACCTCCAATTCTCAATAAATGATGAAAACATGTGATATAGGCTTGGTCAAGTGTTAGTCACAACAAATAATGTATAATTAAATGAAATATTATATTATATAAAAATAAATCACACTTATTATGAAATGATGTTTCATCATAGAGAATTTATAAAACATCCTATAATAGATAAAAAACCCCATTGAAAACTCAATGAAATATTATATTTCTAACTCAATAACCTAATAAAATAAGATTTAAAATTTTTATCTTCTTAATAAAAAACAAATACTTAAATTGTAAGTTTCATATGAAAATAACCCAACACACTAAATCACTTTATTTAATGTTAAATACATGCTACTAAACTCATCAATACAAAATCAAGAATTGGATCTGGATTGTAGGAAAATTAATTATCAGGTTAACACCCATACTATTAATTCCTCCAAACCAAAATTTTTTTATCTTAAAAAATATTATTACTATAATGTCCATTTGATCCCATTAATCCGAGAATAAATAACCTGATGAACTACTGTTATCCAATAGTAGTAAAATAACCAA
Organism: Viscum album; assembly: GCA_963277665.1. NCBI lineage: Eukaryota > Viridiplantae > Streptophyta > Magnoliopsida > Santalales > Viscaceae > Viscum > Viscum album. Next base: position 1,449,185,793 of record OY728152.1, on the reverse strand, counting down.
AATAAGATATATAACAAGGATTATCTTACATATAAAGATAATATTAAGTAGATATTAACAAATCATCTGTCCTCACTAAATGGTCATGCAAGATGGTTTCATTCAACACAAATAACATTTTTCACAAAACATGTGATAAACATTACATTCTTGAAAACAAATTCCTTAAAAAGTCTATACCCATGGTAATGATAAAAACTACAATGAAATAACTGACTATATCACACAATATATAAATGCTCAAACATATAAATTTAGATTATTGTATAAAGTACATCCCTATTGTGTGATAATATCTCAACACATTTCAACAAACATCATTAATACAATCCATCCATCTATCAAAGGAGTGTCAATTCCCTATCCTTTACGAAATAGACTAAGGTTTATTCATACATGCATATCTGATCATAACCATTCTCCTCGAAAAAACTAATTTAGATGATATATGATCTCATCTATGGGTTAGAATATAAAAACTCAATTCTAGATGGTGATTATTATTATTAAAATCGGGTAAAAGAAACTTCGTATTTTTTTCACCACTACTATCCAACGACTGAAATTATCAATGAATGTATCATTATCTATGTATACAAAACAATCTACTAAACATTATCTAAAATATAAGAAACATTATCCATCCCAAATGAAGATACCATCATAAAAGAATTCTTTCTTCCCTAGATAATTATAGGCAGCCACTGATTACCACACATGTCAAAAAATCACATTCATGACATGGGTGAAACACAAAATTAAAACTGCTTATTATTTTTAAGAGATCACCTATTATATAAAATAATAAACCCTTATGTACATCAAAATCATAATTTTCATGCTATATGAAATTGAATATTTACATATACGATATAAATATATAATTTATTAGGGAATATATCCGTCAAAACATGGGTATGATATAGTTTTCTTCTATTTTGAATCTTATCTAAATTAGTTTTTCTTTGGTCATATGGTTCATTTTTCCCATTTAGTTAGTTCATTGGGAAATTTTTGGGTTAGCCCATTTTGATTCAATTTTGGGTTAATTGATTTTTAAATTTTGATGTCAAGGAAATTGGATATTTTCTTTGGTTAGGACATTCATTTCATTTTTTCATTCTTCATTATAATAAGTGTAATATGTTTCAGTTCAATTCTTCTATTTGTTTTCAAATTGGATTTTTTCTTTAACGACCCGATCATTTATGAATAAAATTCTTTTTCTATTAATGTCTTTTAGATATATAAAACACATGAACTATGTTATTGTAATTATTGAGTTTAAATAACCATTAAGTATCATTATTGTCGAAATATTGTTGTTGAATAGTGATAACTCAACTGGTATAAATATACGGTTTTTAAAAACATCATTCGACATAGAAAAAGAAAAGGAAAACCTCATTCAGTAGACTCATACCATATAAAGAACATCTATTGGAGCTCGAAAAGGAGGTAACATCACTGGGATTGGTTCTTGACCAAGCACAAGCTGATATTCAACATGATAAGGTTGAATGGAATCTCTTACATGAGAAGTTCATGTTAGTAGAGATTAAAACCAGGACGATGTTGTCCAATCCCCCCCAAGAGTCTGCCATCATCACACAACATACCCTTATGTCTTATACGAGTTTTATATGTGTTTATGTAACAATGAATTACTTACTTGTTTGTGTAGTCCCTTTTGAGAAATAAAATTCGAATTCCATCAATTCCATTATGGGAATAGTTTTTGTTTCAAAATTGATGAATTTGATAAATTGATTTTTAGGAAAAAAAATTAATTATGAGAAATATATGAATAATTATGTTTTTTATTCATAATATTATAAAAATGAATCCTTATAAATTATTATTATATTTGTTCCATATATGTAAATTATTAGGTAATTAGTTTGATAATAGTTATATTTTTATACGACATGACAAAAACTGTATTTTTGTAATTAAAAATTTACTTTAAAGAATTAAAGAATTATTGAAATAATTAATATGTTAAAAAAATATTATCATCAAATTAATTTTATTAATAATAAATGAGAATATAATTTTTATGATTTATAATGTAATATTTATTATTATTTAAAAACGGTTTTTTTCAAAAGCTATCAATTTTTAATAAATTTCATCTATCTTTTTAAAAGTAAAAAAATTCAATTATTTAAGAAATTATTTAGATAAATTGAATAATATTTTCAAAATAAGGATGTCAAAATTATCCAATGGTGATTTTTAATAAAATTCTAAGACAATTGAATGTTTAGTTAAAAATTAAATAATATATATATAGAGTGTTTTATGACATCAAAATGACCCAATAGTGATGTAATAAGTACCATAAAATGGATATTAGAACAAATATTTTTTTAACAATAGAATAACATTATTTTGTTTTTGTTTGACTTATTTTATAATGCCATAGTAAATCCACCAAAATGTATGATATATTTTATTATTTTAAATTCATTTTCATGAGAGTGCGAATCACCTCCACATAAAAAGGGAAGTAATTTAATATCATCAGCCTTTAGGCATTTAAACTAATGTATACCTCTCCCCTTTTCCAGAAATATGGGGAAACATTTGATGGTTTTGGGTTTTAATATTTTAGTGTGTGGGGTCCAAAACAAAATTAATAATGAACTCCCCCACAATTCCTATATAAACCCACTCAAGTGCCCATTACTCTTCACTTATACTCAAAGAAAATCATCCTAACTATTCTATCCACTCCCTAGAGTCCTCCCAAGGCTCCCCAAACTCCCATGAAGTATCTTCCAAGCCTTTGGGATCGCAGAAACATGTACAAGATCCTCACTTTCCTTCCTTTGTCATTTTTTTCCAAGTTTCCATACATTGTTATAGTTGTTATTCGATGATATGTTTCGTTTTTTTTTACTAGGATTAAAAAATCATAGTGAAAGCAATAGATATAAGACTATGTATATGAATATAATCCCTAAATTTTTGTGAATAATTAGAACATGTATTATCAATAAAATACATCCCTATTTGGATATGAACAAGTATAGGTGGCACTGGAACATATGTATCCAGGGGTAAAACCCAAAAACACCGCTTTGATCTAGACTTGAACAAGAATAGGTGCGTGAAAATGGGACTTGATGCACTATTTATTGACACTCATAAGGGATATGATTTCCTAAATTCATAATATTAGTACGAACCATTATAAAGGGTATAAAAAATCCCATAAGAATATACATTAGGAAATAGATCAAGGATAATGTAGATTGAAGCCTAAAAATTCATAAGTTAAGGAAATAAATGTAATTTATATGTTATCACTATTTCATTAAATTTCCCATTATGTGTTTAATATTTTAAAATATATACCCTTAATTTTTCTTTTAATCTAGGGATTGTCAAGTAATAGGAGGACTCAGTCTAACAACTTATGTGAATATCAATGTGATTAATTTTCTAATGAGATGCTCAATCCAATGGCAGTAGATATCACAAACTTTTTTCACGATAATATCTTAGTTTACTCATGTTTTTAATATAAACATGGGCCATGGGAAACATGAAACCCCCCAAGAAATAACTAGACGCAATTGAGTGCTTCATGAGACAAACGCCTCATACTTTCAATGGATCATGTAATACCTCAATCATTGAACAGTGGATCAACTCCATTGAGAATATAATCTCCATAATTTAGTGTTATACACAAGATAATTTTCATAGATTTTTTTATCATATGGTTGGTGAATCTGTTCAATGGTGGACATTGATTATAAATATAAAGCCTTAGGAAGAGATCGAGGTGATGGGATGGAAGGACTTCTAGAAAATGATTTTTGATAAAAAAACATCCTTGCACCATCGATCATAAGATGAAAGGAGAGTTACATCCAATCAAGATAAAGGATTACGAAGGGAGTATGTGGAAAACATCACTAGACATTCATGATACACCTATTTTTTGTTTTTACCACTGAATTCAAGGATGACTTCTTCTTTGGTGGGATAAAACCTAGCGTATGGAACTCCTTAGAAATTTAAGACATTGACGGATACAGTGAAATTTTTTGATGTTCTCACAAAGTCTAGATGGAGATCGAAAAATATCATGGGTATCATGGGGATATAAAGCTAAAAGTGGAAAATAATTTTTGCTGTCTGATGGATAAATCTAATGGTGTTATACAATTCCAGCATCACACTTGTTGAAGGTGTGGAAAGAAGAAGCCTAAAAATTTCCTTAAGGGGATGAGGAAATGCTTTAGGTGTAGGGTGGAAGGGAACCAAGCTAGTAATTATCAATAGGAAAACCTTGTTACTACAATAAAGGAATTGAATGCTTTGTTTGATCCTCAATGAATTTTTCATTAATACTATTTCAATGAACTAAGACACTTTTCCATCTAGTGCCTTAAGCCATGGGTATTCAGAGGTAGCCAACAACCTCCAAGGCCGAAACGAAGATCTTTTGACATGACTACCACCGAAGATAATCCTGACAATGATGTGGGGATAGGTAAGCTAGTTATTTATTAAATAATAGAGAACATAATTTTTTATTCTAGTTATAAAAATTCTCTTATATCCCGAACGTATAGTAGAACAATCAAAACATCACCATAATGAATTTAAATACAGATGTCGGTGAGAATGGAAAATGGGTCAATTATTGCATCCCATGAATATAACTCCTCCCCTATCATAATTTGTGTATTGAACTTCAAAGAGAACATTATCATTATTCCCATGGTGGAATTTAATGAAATTACTAGCATGGATTGGGTTTCCCTATATAAGGAAAATATAAATTTTTGTTTGAGTGAAATCAACCTCCATATGGTGAATCTACCCCCGATTATGTACAAGTGCTACGAGGAAGATGAATCTTCTTTATCACCCAAATCTCAAGCATGGATATTACTTCCATGTGAGCAGTCTTATTATTCTAAGATGATTGAGTATACAGAAGGAACCATCCTCGAAGACATGACTATTGTAAGTGAATTTTCATATCTGTTTCTAGATTAATTTCCTAGTCTTCCTCCCAGAAGAGATGTTTAATTCACCATTGATCTTATACCTAGGGTGGTGCCAATATCAATAACACTATATAGAATTTTTTTTTCTTGATCTTGAGGTGTTAATGAAACAACTACAGTAGAATCTGGATATTGTGTTTATATTCCCATGTTCATCACCATGGGGTGCACAAGTGCGCTTTTCATGATAAAGGATGGGTAAATGATCCTTTTCATTGATTATTGTGAGTTCAAAAAAATCACAATAAATAAAAAGTACCCTTTTTCCATGAATTGATGACTTTTTTGATCAGCTACATGGAGCAGAATACTTATCCATGATGGATCTGAAGTTAGGATATTACCGTGTACTGATGAAGAGTGAGGATATCCCCAAGAATACATTTCGCACAAGGTAAAGGAACTATGAATTCATATTGATGACTTTCATACTAACTAATTCTACCTAAAACATCATGGACATGATGATTATAATCCGTAAAGATTACCTCAAAAAATAATTTGTAGTATTTATAGATGATAATATAATATAACAAAAAACAAAGGAGTAGGATCACGATCATATAAGACATTTACTAGAGACCATGAAAAGGAAAATATCTATAAAAAGTATAGAAATTGTGGGTTCTGGTTGATGGAAGTCTCATTCTTGGGTAATATCATCACATGAAATTGGATATCTGTTGATTCTTCTAGAACCAAAAAAATTGAGGGATGGCCGTGGACGACATATATGGTGGATATCCATTACTTCCTATGGTTATCTAGATATTATCTTAGATTTGTGAGAAATTTTTCATGATTATAAATCCCTCTTAACAAGATAACATAGAAGGGAGTAATGATAATTTTGAATGATGAATGTGAAGAAAGCTTCATGGAGTTATAGAAGAATATCACTACCCATGTGTTCACACTACCCAAAAGTGGGGATCTTTTCATAGTCATTAGTGATGCTACAAAAAAAGAAATGGGTGGTGTGTAGATGTAGAATGAAAAATTCAATACCTCTACCTCGAGGAAGTTGAACATTCATGAGAAAAGCCATCCAATGTATGATTAAGAGTTGGAATAGGTATTATATGCATTGAAAATATGGCGGCACTATCTCTTTGGGGAAATGTGTGAAATATATAAATATTACAAAATTCTCAATTATATATTCACATAGAAAGATATGAACATGATCCAATTAATATCGTTACAACTCATTAAGGATTATGACTGCTCAATCCATTTCCACCCTAGGAAAGAGAACAAGGTGGCAGATACTCTATATAGAAAGGGCCTGGTGATTCTATCCTTGATGAGAATTGATAAGGATCTAATATTTTTATATTAGATGATGATGGACATGGGAATAATAAAAAAGGAAACATCATAATTCATTTCATAAATTAGTTCTCAATAATATCTTTTAGAAATTTTAAAAGATACTAAAAAAATATGATATGGGAATTCAAAAAAAAGTGGAAACAATTAGAAAATAGAAATTCTCATAGTTCAGTGTTAATGAAGAAGGAATTATGAGATTTAAGTCATGAATATGTGTTCTATAAAATAAAACGTTAAATAAATAACTTTTAGATGATGCACATAGTTTTAATTTCTTCATTCATCTAGGAAACACAAATATGTATCGGGATCTCTAAAAGAATTATTAATGTAAAAACATGAATAAGGAGATCACCTAATATACATCAAAGTGCCTAGTATGCCAAAAAATAAATGAGAAGATGTATAATTCTAAAGGGATTATGCAACCAATACCCATACCAACATGAAAATAAGAAAACATCACCTAGACTTTGTCGTAAGACTGATGAAGACATCTAAAAGAAAAAATACTATCTGGTTTGTTGGGGATCATCTTAAAATGACAACAAACTTCATTGCAATTCAATAGGATTTATCACTAGACCATCTGGAATGAATATACATTAGATAAATTGTAAGGCTTCATGGTGTACCACTATTGAATGTATCCAATCAAGATCCATGATTCACCTTTATGTTCTGGAAGAGTCTCCAATACGCTCTGAACACAGATTTTAACATCAACACAACCTATCACCCTCAAAATGATGGCCAATCCGAATAGACTATTCAAAAACATGAGGGCATGTTGGGGTATTTCTCAAGGGACTTAATGGTGGATGGGACCAACAAGTTCCTTTGGTGGTGTTCTCTAAAAACAATATTTTCCACTCAGGCATCCAAATGGTTCCATATGAATCCATTCTTGGGAAGAGGTGTAAAACATTGGCATGGTGGGATAAATTTGGGGAATGAGAACATATAGGTCCAAAAATAATAAAAGAAATGGTAGAGATGGATAAAACCATCCAACACCACATCAAAGCTACCTAAAGTGGAAAAAATAGCTTTGATTAAAATCATTGATTAGACATTGAGTTAGATGTTGGAGACATGATATTCATACACATATAACCATGGAAGAGAGAGAACAAATTTTAAAAGAAGTGAAATCATAGTCTAAGGTACATTGACCATTTTGAGATCCTAGATCACATTGGGGCAGTGGCCTATCGACTAGAACTCCCACCGAACATGTCTCATGTACATTTTGTATTCCATGTATAACTATTGAGGAAGTACATACCGGACCCATCACATGTTCTCAATCCAAAGCTAGTACCATTAGAGAATGACATCTCCTATGAATAGAATATGGTGAAGATCTTAGATTCTATGGAGAACATTCTACAAAGTAAAACAATTACTCTCAACAATGTGTTGTGGAGAAACCACATATTTGATGATGTAACATGGGAACCATAGGATGTGATTTGGTAAAGTTATCGTCATCTGTATTAGTGTGGGGAAAGAAAATATCGGGGGAGATATTTCTTAAGGGGGGGAAGGTTATAATGACCCAATCATTTTTGAATAATATTCCCTTTATTTTAATGACTTACGGATATAGAAAACACATGCACTCTTTTTTATTATTGGTTTTAAATTCTTGTTAAGTATCATTACCATTGATAATATAGCCATCGAAAAATGATCACACACCTGATATAAATATAAGGTTTAAAAATATATGTATGACATAGAAAAAGGAGAGGATGACCTCATCATGTTGACTAAGGACATACAAAGCTCATTTTTCATAGCTTATAAAGGAGGTAGCATCACTGGGCTTCGATTTTAATCAATCCCAAAGTTGAGATTCAACATATTAATCATGAACCGAATAACCTATAAGAGAAGATCATGTTATATAGAATACTACTCGGGAGATGTTGTCTAAGTCGCCCCAAGAGACTCTCACCATTGAAAACCTAAAACTTAGGTATTATGTGGGTGTTATTAGGGGTTATGTTAGAAGGTATTAGTTACTTATTTTTTAATCCCTTTAGATAAATAAAATTAACTTTCCATCAGTTGTTTTACAGGTTTAGACATGCTAAATTTTTTTGATGCATTATATAAATTGATTTTTTGGTTTAAAAAGACACATTTGAGAAATATATGAGTTATTAATTTTAAATTAATTTTATTGTAAGAAAATTATTATAAGTGATGATCATATCAGTTACCTATCTACAAATGATTAGGAATTCTATTTGAGAAGAGCTATATTTTTATACGATAAAACAAGAAGTGTATTTTTTTATTAAATAATATATTTTATGGAATTAAATAATTTTTTATATATATATAATATTAATAAAATACTATTATCAAATTAAATTTATTAATAATAATAGAGTATGAAAAATTTATTATGTCATGTCTAATTTTTTTTACGGTTTAAAAATAGTTTTTGTCAAAAGCATTCAATTTTCACTAAATTTTGGTTCTCATTTTAAAAGTAAAAATTCAAATATTTAGGAAATTATTTAGATTAAGTGAATATATTTTTTGGAATCATGATTTCAAAATTATCTAATGTTGAATTTTCATAATTTTATGAGACGGTAAAATTTTTGGGTAAATGTTAAACATTATATAAACATAAAGTGTGTTTTATGAAATTATAATGAACCAATAGTTTTGTAATAAATACCATAACATTGATATTAGACCTAATATATATTTTAAATTTAAAATAATTTGATTTTAGATTGTTTGTATTATTTTATAATACAATATTGAATCCTCAAAAATGTATAATATATTTTATGATTTTAAATTCAATTGATTAAGAGTGTGATGAAACTTCACATAAGAAAACACATTATTTTAATATATTTGGCCCTTCGACTTTTAAAATAATGTATAACACTCCCCTTTTCCAGAAACAATGGGAAAACCCATGGGATGATTTGTGCTTTTGAATATTTTAGTGTGTAGGTACCAAAATTAAAATTAATAAAGAACTCCCCCAAATTTTATATATATTCCCACAAAAGTAGCCATTCATCTTCACTCAAACTCATTTAAGCTCATCCTCACATTGTTCTCCACTCCCTTGATTCTTCCAAATGCTCCTCCAAGCTCCCAGGATTCCTATCCCAAACCATCTAGTTCACACATCCAAGTATGGGATCCTCACTTTCCTTTCTCATTTTTGTCCAATTTTACTTATATTGTTAAATTTTTATATTTGTTTTTTTAGTTTTTCATAATGCTCAATTCAATATTAAAATATTAAAATCAAAAAATATAACACACATAATATTGAAAATTCATATAATGTTATTATTAGATAAAAAATATTTAAAACCATAATTAAATACATATTAATAGTACCGAGCTGAAAATCCAAAGACGAGTTAAGCCAAATGAAATGAGAACATATATGGAAGATTATATATATTAACCCCCCCCCCCCCAATATTTGGCTCATAATAATTATTTAAAATTTTACTATTTGGTTCATCGTAAGTAATAATCTGATTGATTCCAATGGTAGAAATGGTGGTCTTAATTTCATTCCCATTATCATAAAAAATATTTCCCTAGATTACTTCAATAATGTCACTGAATTCAGTTCACATATCATCATTCAAACAAAAACCTTCTTCTAGAATGATTTTAAAAAAATACTCATCAATGGAATAATGTCAGTTATTTTAGTAAATATAACCCTTCAATCATTAATAAATATATTATATCTCATCATTGAATTAGATCATATGATCTTCATCAATTAAAATAATCCATATGAGTAATAATCCAATAGTATTATTTTCTCAAAAAATACACAATAAAATTTATTTTAATATTGATGACTACTATCTAATGCACTGGAATAATAGACTGTGTTTTCAATTAGTATAAAAATACCATGATGTGTTATCATGATCACTACTCAATTAATGATAATAAATTTACACTTGATGATCAAAATTTTTTTTCTTTCAAAAACCAATGAATTTGGAGAAAAATATAAAGACATTATTTCTTAGGAGGCAAGGTTAGTAGGTAAACATCACAACTAAACTGTAAATGAATAATAAAATTTAATGAATGTTAGTTTTTTCTAATTATTATACTAATGATTTTAACTAGTAGGATTTATCATTATTATTAAAATAATATCTTTATATAAAATGTATTGAATGATGATTTATTTTTAAAAAATTTATATGTTCCAAATATAAAAACATAGAATATGGTTAACACATATTTATAATTACATGTGATGAGATAACATGTACATGATAAAGATACATTCTCATTGTAGTCATTAGAAAAATTAGAGTTATATAAGGCTATTTGATCATACTTAGACCACTCTTCAAGGTTTAATGTATTCAATGTATTTGATCTATGAATTACCATTATTTAGAGATGTGATAGAAAATTAGGTTTAATTTTATCACACTATTTCTCATCATTTAATATTGTATGGTGATGTATCATGGTCATATAAAACTAATACATTGAACAGAAAACCATTCATTCTTATGCTTTATAGACATTCACAATGGATTCTTTAGTGTAACAAACTGACCTGAGTCAACTAGACATGGCACTCTAGTTAACCCATCACAATAGAGATGTACAAAGAGATAATGGAAACTAGTCTCGTACAAAACCAAAATAAGACATGAACCCATTGTATAAAAAAGAATATATAAAACCATCAAATAATCATACAATACATAACCAATATGATAGTTCTATATGTATGATAAGTAAATACAATATGGTATACATGTGACCAACTATTACCTCCACATAATTCCACAGTAAAGAAAATGATAAGAAGATAAACTAGCATGCAACTGGATTCCCTTCCACTTCCATGGGTCCTGTAAAAATTGTCAAAAATAGGAAAAATTTGATAGTAGGATGTAAGAACAAGTCCAAGAGGTATTTCACCATAGAATCTATACCATGTCTAATAACATTAATGAAAATGTTCTAGATTTAAAAAAATTAAAAAAATTCATAAATCCAAACACATTTGTAAATCATTTTCCCCTAGTTTTTTATAAAATCCATTAATATTCTCAAAATAACTAATATAAAAGTTATAAGTGGTAAATAATGATTGAATAATGAATAAAATATATTAATATTCCATTATGTAACAATGTATGAATATAATGGTGACCAATCTATCATGTGAAATTATGTGAGAAAATAACCATGTCCAATCCATCATGTGAAAACATGTGAGTAAATAACCATTAAAAACTATCATTTGATGATGAAATAATAAATGGAATAACACTCAATTTAAGATCAATCCAATGGGTATAAATACTAGACCTTAAAATAAATCCCCTGATCTTGGATTATTTTAGATCATAATGGTATAACTTCTTGTGGAATCACGCACACAAATGTGATAGAAAACCTCACATGGAATTACACACACTATGAGTTACATGTATATTATTATCTAAACCAATGATTAAAAGTTCTAATTTTTCCATATAGATTCCAAAAACATAATCAAAATATTATAAAACATTTTTAAATACATTCCAATCCACATCAATGATTCAAAATACATTTTGAAGCCGAAAACCACTATTCAAACATTCAATCAAAGAATTACTGTTCAAAACACTTTTTAAAATAAAACCCCACTTATAGACATGATTAATTCAAAAAAAATACATTGAAATAACAAATTAATTAAATTCAATGAATAAACCAATGTAATTTACGAGGGAAATAATTAGTTTCAATATTTATCCATTTTTTTATGTAAATGCCTAACTCAATAATGGAGGTAAAACTAACCACCATTGAAAATAAATATCAGGGAAGAGAAGATCGAATCCCTATAGTTCTATATCCATAAAGAACACATCAATACTTTTTCAATCCACTTATATCTTATATTAACACCCCTTTCATATTCCATAATATAATAGGTGAAGATATCAAGTAAGGATCTAAGAAGAATATGAAAACCTCGATGAAAATGAAACATATTTTGAGATCATCTATAATGAAAAAATGACATCCACAAAGAATCCTATGTGATAAGGAACTATATTTATTAGGAAGGATTATTTTGAGCCTATTTGTTGTTAGGGGTAATTATATTTTAAACTAGGGTCCCAATAATTTTAATTCACAAACTAGGGCATCTAAAACCCACATGAAAAGTATTTAGGACAGGTCAAAAAGTTAGGAGTAACATTGAACCATAACCATAGACCATATATAGAGAATCTGTTTTGGGATAATGGTTTGGTTTCATGGCCACATTAAATATGAACCAATTGTGAACAACCCCTATATAGGGTTTCCAGTTTAGAGGTATGGCCGAATGAGTGGGAAAATTCGTGCACCCCATTCAAGTGGCCTAACATAGAATGCGTGATTTTTTGTTCCAAACCACATTGTTTACCCTAATCATGCATGAACCATGATTATCCCACAAAAAGTCAATTTCTTTCTGATAAATTCTAAAACTAACCCCAAAGTATGTCCTGAACAAAAAATGGTAAAAAAGGGACAATAACTACATATATAAGAGTAACAGAATGTCATAGTCTCCCACCATAATGGATTTATATCCCTAAAAAACTGATTAAGATCTTAGAATCTGTAAAAGAGAATGTCATTGTTGCCTCATCATGATTCACACTCACACATCTTGTGTATATCTCCTCTGCACTACCACATTACCCAATGTAAAAAATCCTTTTACCAAATGTTTCATGATCCTGGAGATCCATAATCTAAACTGGTAGCTCAAAAACAACGGTATCAAGATCAAGGGTAAAATCGTCACATTGAATCACATGTTAATTATCTAGGTGATACCTCCATATATGAAAAAAACCAAATCGACAATATAATTAAATAGAGACTATACATCCAAATGATATTCTACCTTTTTAAGTCATTTCATAATCCCAACGGGGTCAAAAAAACATTGGTTCCATTATTCCCTTATTATAAAAATTTTGATAACTCAAGGGAGGGGAAATTATGATAAAAACCAGATCCCCATCCAGAAAACAAAAGTTGCTTATGAATAATGTCCTCTTATGATTTTTGATAGCTCCCTATTGTGACCACATTCTTCTGAATTAACTAAACCTATTTTTTAGTCTCTAGAATTAGTCTCTAACTAAATAAGTACCAATCTCCCAACACTACCCAACATAAGGGAGGTCTATATGGCCTCCCATATAACGATTTAAATGGGTTTATCTTCATCAAATCCTAATAACTATTGTTACTAGAAAATTTGACCATAGGAACATTTTTCTCCTGATCTACCAAAAAAGCACACATTCCCAAATCATATCTTCCTAAACATGGATATATCTCCCAATAAATCCATTTTATATGGATTATATGTCATGCTCTAATTGAACTAGGAATCCATCATCTCATACAATCCTTTACAGAACTAGAATGTGAACCTCGGGTCCCTCCTAAAAATATTAATAAAGGAAACCCCATGAATATTCACAATATCTTGTACAAACAAGGCTCTGAGATATTCCACATTTATCATCCACATAATATGTATTAATTGAGACAATTTAATATGTAATTAATGATCAAAAAAATTGCGTCCTTCCAAGTAGGAGTCCATGGTAAACTAATGATGAGAAATAGAAATATCATCTCACTTTCATACCAGACTGGGTAATGGTTATAAAAAATCAATAGGTCTTTAGAATCATTCATTAATTATTTGATAAGTGAGACACTTTTAGACACAATCTATAATTTAACACAAAATCCCCCACCACTAATATTAAAATCTCGATTCATTATAAATATTTGTGTCCATGGGGAGAAATGAACAACAGGACATGTGTCAACTATCCTTCAAATCAAATCTTAGTGAATTTTGAATAAACAACATATTATGGAATTATAATTCTCTATGTGGAGACCAAGTCCACTCATTTTAGGTCTACCTATAAAAAAGGCTTTTACTATTTCATTATCACTCTGTTCATGTCACTTGTTTAATTTGAACATTATGATAAAAAAAATGAGTCATCATTCATCAAATCCATGCACACCTATCAATCATCCTCTTCAACTCTCAATAATATCACAATAAAAAAACTCATTCGATAACAATATTATGCCAATTACACCATGAATTGTGTTAGTAATTATTTACTCAACACATTGAAAACCACATTCTCTTTTCTAGATGTTTATGTAATATCAAAATCAAAAAAAATAAATTTATACATAACATATTGTCTCTATAATATGGTTAGATTCCTATGAGTAAAAATATATTTATAGATCTTAGGAACATTATAAACTAAGAACCACTCCAATCAGAGGTAGTGACACCATGTTTTTATTTCATGTATAACTGTTGCCAACTCCAAATCATAGGTAGGGTAGTTCTTCTAATGATGCTATAGCTAGTTAAATATCTAGATCACCACCTCTTTCAAATGCATCAAGACACATCCCAAAACTATAGTAGAAGTAATAAATAAAACATCATAACCCCAACCTAGTTATAAAATAATATAAAATTGTTCTCAAATAAACCACACATTTAGAATCTAAAAATATCTTAGATATTTTTCATCCCATTCAATCTATATGCCCTTATAGGACAAAGATGACATTGATGATGTGTTCTAGGAGAAATCCATAACATAACACTAATAATAACCAACCCAACCCAATATTCTATAGATATAAAAAAATATAGTTTTATTCTAGGACATAACTACCAAATGCATTTTAGGATCCACTAGATGCCACTCCTCAAATATCACATTCCCTATAAAAATTCACTTCTTGTGAAAAAATATTACATTTAGAAAGATTAAAATATCGCTGATGTTCCTTCACGGTTTGAATAATTAAATCCAAATGGTCTATATGCACATTTTATAACATGGAGTACACAAAAATATCATCAATGAACATAGAATCAGAAAAGCTGAGGGTAAAATTAAATATTCAATTCATCAAGTCCAAAAATATTGCTAGTGTGTGGGTGAGACTGAATTTCTAGAAAAAATACTAGAAATTCCCCTATTGGATCCAAAATAATGTATTAGGTATATCTAGTTATCATAATATGAACTGGTGGTAACCAGATCGATGTTCGATAATAGAAATTTGATATTCCCTTCTTTTGTTTCAAAGAGATCATAAATTTTGGGTAAATCATATTCGTTTTTAATGGTCACCTAATTTAGCATTTTATAGTTCTCATAATGTATGGGAATCCCATCTTCATTCATTTAAAATTGGAATGGTGATGTCAATGGTGAATTTCTAGAATGAATAAATCCGTTACCCTATAGCCCCACAAGCCATACCTTATGTTCCACTAACTCATATGGTTCTTTTTTATAGGATGGCATTGAAATGGGTATTTTACTAGGGTGTAGGTTTATAGTAAAAATTAATTATTTCTATGGTGGTAACATAGAAATTTAATCCAAAATGTTATTAGTGTATGGACACACCACCATAGGAAGTAGAATATACAAATAAGGGTCAATGACATAAAGAAACTTCTCTGAAATTGGAATGAGATTACCCCCGGTATAAGGAACAAAATGCCCTGTTTATCCCAATCTAAAGACCCACACACCCAAAAACAAATAAGTGTCCCCCTCAGAATATAAAAATTTGTCATGAAAATGATAACATAATATATAAACCATTAAAAGGTTAATATAATCCATTATAGGTTTCCATCTAATGATTTAAAAATCAATATCTAATGAGTCTCATGCCTCTTCATAGTCGACTATCATCACCGAACACAAGAGATATTCGAAACCTTATTCATACATATTTCCCAAAGGAATGGAATGATACAAACACTATGGTACAAGTATCAAACAAAATCTGGAAATGCAAATATAAATTCTCAATATAAAATACTATTAGATCTTTTATAAACAAATCTACCACAATATAAGACAAAATAAAAATCGTACCTCTAATAGTTGTTATCCATACTTTAGATTCCTTGTGCTCATACTTAGTCACATAAATCCATCCGAAAATAGATTTATAGTCATCCACAATATAAATAGGATTAGACCCAACACCATTGGAAAAATTGGTATGAATCTATGAACCCATGATGAGTGTGAATCATTCCAAACATCCCTACGATAATTTTTCTCAAAAACGCCTCAAATGGCATGTAATCTATAATAATGATATTTCATAAGAGCCTATGTATAGTTATGATTGGTATAATAATTAAATACACACTAATAGTAGACAAACTACTTCAATACTAATGAATACCCGAAATATAAACCTAAATAAATCTGACCAACATTGCACTTCCTTTTCTGGCCATAAGGCACACAATTTCTATGAAATGCACCATCTGATGCTCCACACAAACTAGTCCTTCTAGCCACATACTCCTCAGTCAAATATTATTTTTGGACTACCACCACAAGGTCAGAGAGTAACATGATAATGCATATCAATTGAATATATGTCATTTGTCCCAACTAAAAACATCCAGCCTTTAGGTAATGATTAGTGATAATCTCTAGTGCCAGATTCACTTGCTCAGTAAAATGGGTGGAATTTTCTAGAATAGTATTCACCCCTAACTCTAATTTTAGAAACACATGAGTCTTTCCCACACTGAAATATCAAGATAAAACATTTGATTAAATATTTTCATGAATGGTGTATAGGTAATTTCAGTGTACAACATAGATTTTGTGATAGAATTTGACAATCCTTCCCAGTCCATCAAGAATATACATGGAGAATCACACCTTAGTGTCCTCAAAAATCATCAAGAAGTTTAAGATCCTATAAATATATCAAAGATAACCATAATATTAATATTTTACATTATCACCATGGATGAAAGGTGGACGGTTCTTAGTGAATTAAGATCCATGATAAACCAAATGTCTCAGGTCCTGACACCCACTTGACCCAAAGTATTAATAGTATGGAATATAGCTTCGAACAAAGAATGGACAACTAGAGTATTTTCCTATGGATACTATATCATGATTCCTCTATTGATATTTAAAATATATTGTATTAGAGGAATTTTCTATAATGAAAAAGATGATGACCAATCATCATTATATCAAATTCCAAAATATTATGACTAGCATCATAGATTATTTCCTATCATTAAAAACACACATATTTTTAATAAATCATGAATTTTTTATCCAATTTAACAAATTTACTAAAGAAATGGTCCATTTTAAATAATCTATAAATCTAGTTAACTCAAATGGACACAATCACCATGTCTCATACATACTAAAAATTTTCCAACCAACCATGGTAACTCAAGTTCATACATTGAGGTGAGTTGGCTATGAACCCTACTTCACATAATTTATGAATTTTAGTGGGCATAACATTTTTATACCCATAAAACATAAACACACTATTAATGGTTAACATGCATCACTCATAACCACCCTCAAATACCATTCTGTAACAAACCATCCCGATTAAACAGATAAGACACCTAAGTTGGTCCATCTTGGTGCTGAGGTGAAACAAGATAACGAAAACAAGTTTCATATGAAAAAATATATAACACCAGAGTATAAAGTGGAATAAAGACAAAAATAAATGATACATAAAATCCAATCTAAAAAGAATAAACACTAATGTTGGTTATGATAAGAACATTAAGTCTCTATGTGACCAACCATAACCTCAAACCATCCTACATTATAGGAAGTGAAAAAAAATAAAATTTGACATGGTATAAGATGACCATCCCTTTACATTGGTACTGAAAAACAACATCTAAAACCTCCACAAAGAAAATGTGGGTTGAAAGCACAATGAACAATTTTTTCCCACAATTGAATCGATAAAAAGTATAATATTTTTAATGTATTCATTTAGTTATTAAAACAAACACAATTTTACAAATAATTTTCATAAATCCAAACCCATTTTTAAATCATTTTCCATTGGGAATTCCTAAAAGCCTTTCAAATTATCAAAACAATATGGATGAAAAGTATAAGTGATAAAGAATGAGTTCATAATCAATAAAATTCACTAATATTCTATAAGGAAAACATGTATGAAAACAACTATAACCAATTGTGAAAATAATTGATAAAATTACCCTGTCCAATCTGTCATGTGAAAACAAGTGATCAAATAACCATGACCAATCCATCATGTGAAAATCCAATAATTAAGGATAAATTACAAAAATTTGGGTTTTATCATATTTGTAAACATAATAGTCATAAAAATAAAGCCCCATATTACGGCATATATTTTATCCCATATGAATAACCATAGTTATAATTTCTTACGATAATGTGAAATAAATCCTCAAGAGGCAGTACAAACACTGTGGGTGAAATGCATATTATTGACACACCCATGTATCCAAATATTGCATGTTTTTCAAAATACATTTAAAAAAAATTATGAAACTTATTAAAAATTTCAAATCTAGTGTAGTCTTCATTATTGTTTAAAAATCCATTTCTGAACCCAGAACCATCATTCATGAATTCAATCAATCCCATGATGTGAAAAAATAAATTTTAATGAGAACCCATTTAGAAATGATTTCATTCAAAAATACATTATAATCAAAAATCCCATTAAATAAATGAATAAATAATATAATTTTTATGATAAATAATCAATTTAATGAATTATTAATTTCTATAGAAACAGCTACCCCATGAATGAAAGTGAAAATAACATCCTTAAAAAATAGAGGTTATGGAACAGTACATCAGTTCCTCATGATTCTAGATAAAAAAGAAATAGAAAACAATTTAACACTATTTATATAAAGAATACAAATCCCATTTGGATTACACTAGAGGATAGTAGAGGTCATACAATGAACATATAAGAAGAAAATGATAAACATGATAAAAAAATCTGCATACCATTAGATAATGAGTCCTGAAGTAATTTGATCCTCATATTATCCCATTATAGAAGCCTCTAGACCACTGTGGAATGAAAATTATAATAAACTATTATTTTATAGGGTCATTAAAGGTTATAATAGGGTATTGGGGATTGTTAATTAATAATTCATAGCATTTAAAACCCACATGCATGATTTGTTGGAGAGGATGCATATTTAGTTGTAACCGTGGACCTAAAATGTGTACCCCATACAAAGATTATAATTGTGATGCACGGTTTGGTTGTACATTTACTTTAGCCATGGGGAAATAATGAATACCACCTTTAAAAAGGGGTGCATTATTTATAGGGTTTGATGCACGGTTTGGACAATCTGTGATCCCCCTTTTAGTGGATCAACACACACCACATGATTTTATAGGCCAAATAACATTGTTTCTTCTACCTAGATTTTAACCATACATATCCACATGCCTCTCCAATTTAATTTAAAGACACTTGAAATGAAATAAATGTAGTAAACAACCAAATCAAGGTCCAAACATGGGTCATTATGTACCTGAGTTAGAGTAATGGGAATCTAGGTTCAAGATGATTCCTTTTATTGAAATAATAATATAATGTAAATATATTTCATTCATTTCGATTCATCTAAAAAATTATTGGATTCTCCTAAAATTATTATTTTATGGAATTATTAAACTATGATGTAACAGTTATTTAGAAAATGATGGAGGAATGTTTTTCCCAAACAAAAAAAATTAATTATACCTCTACCAATTATTAATTAAGAAAAACATAGAAATATTTTTAATAAAACGATCACTATAAAAGTTTAACAATAGAATCATATGAAACCTAGTATTATGGGAAAATATGTGATGTATTATAATTTAAATCAAATCACGAAAAATGATATTAAAATTATTAGTTTTTAGAGATTATATCTTAATCATTGTTCTATTGATCCATTTTTATATATTTCTTGAATAGTCATAGAGAACAATGATAGTTTATTTTACATATAGAAACTTATTTTAATGATGGATTCATAACATATAATGAACATGAAATTTTTTCTTTATTTTCACAAATACATAATGAATGAAATTATAATTTTGTACCCAAATAAACAATATTATCTATAGAACTTAAATCTTTTTTTTTCACTGCTAAAAATTTAGAATTGTCAAAAAACACATTTTGCATATATTTTTTCAATGTGAATTATTTATAAACAACATTGTAAATAATTATTTGGCTAATAAATAACCTCAAAGATTATACTTTTTCCCTGTTAACTGTAATTGTATACATTAAAAATATACTTCCTCTTATTATATTTCAACTCACCTTTCCTAAATAAAAAACCAGAATCTTGAAATTCATTAAACACATTTCTTATTGACATATTTTGAGGTGTATCTTTGGCCCCAATCTAATCATTAATCCATTTATTAATATTCATATATATAGTATCCAATATAATTAATCTACGATGTCCAATAAAACTAAAACTACGATGACATTTAAATATTTTGGATCATGTGATTTTAATTTAAAAAGTATAGGAATGTTTTCCCTTTGGGATCTATCGATAAAACACTTATTAAGTATTAAAATCATTTATCATCTATATAATAATATCATACATATAAAATAAGTCTCCTAAAAAATCATCATATGTCCACACACCCACATTCCAAAATTGATTCAATGATTTTATTATGGTTTGAATATACATATATATATATATAATTTCCAAGATCACAAGGTCCATATATGAATATAATAAATGAAGATAATGGTTTTTCAATACACATCCATTGATGAATTCTATAAATTTTTATGGAAATTGGCTGTGTGTAGTGCCCAGTAAGCATATGACCAAATTGACTAAAACTGTCACATGATAGATCCAATTTGACAATACCCACATTTATTTTAAAATAAAGATATATATTCTATCATTTGGGCTAGCATGAACTTGGTTTTTAGAATATACATGTTTATTCGACTATCTTCTGTGAAATATAAATGATAGAAAAATTCATACATTAACGGGTAGTAAGTCCTTTAAAAGGTAAGAATAAAATTACAAGTGGTATTATAAATTCTATATATGGTTTTCCCATTATACAATAACATTAAAAATTCTATCTTTTTTTTTAACAAATTTATGACATACTAGAGCCATTGAATCACACACAAAATTTCAACTCAGTCAATGTCATCATTTTAATTAAAATAATAATGGTTACCTGTGTAATTGTATTCATTCATAGGAATAAATTATTTTTCAGGATGATAAATAAATGGGAATTTTCCATAAAATATATTCTCAAATCCATTCATCTCATTCATATTATGAACATTTTTATACTATCATTTGTAATCATTATGGTACCAAACAAAATTTTTTATTTAGAATCAATGTGTTGCTATGTGGTAAATAAATTATATATGACTCAACCAAGTTATTCTACAAAATTACTAAATGGGAAGTGTATATGTCCACTATTTTAATCATTATTAACTGAAAAAAACTAAAAAAATACTACAACTTAGTTTGAAAATCGATTTAGATATGATAAATTTCATAAATACAACTTTATTTCATTTTATTAAAAAAACAATCTTATATAACATGTTTATAGAGAATGGATATAATATTAATGTCAAATCAAAAATATTTTTAAGGTATTATGGATTATTAATTTTATTTAAATCACATTGGAAAACATTTAACTAATATTGAAATAAAATCCATTTATATCACTCCCTATTTTTTCATAAATACAAAACATAACATACAAGAACACCTTCTTATGAAAAAAAATTTCAAATCCATAAAACAACAATTTGAGAAAGGAAAAATAATTTTATAAATAAATCAAGCTATATATTAATCACATGTATCCTTAATTTCTTAACTCAATTCCATGATATAACACAATACCCCATATATAAAACCATTATATTGAAATCCATCATATCAATGAGTAATTACTATACATTATACCACACAAAAATTTAATGTATGTTAAAATTGGAAAACTATTTCATAATAGAGTTTTCATATAAATAATAATAATTTGAACCCAATCCCAACCATGGTATATATATTTGTATGAGTCTCACATGTTTCAAACCAAACATAGAATTATTTGTCGTTGGTTAATTACTTTATTTTATAAGTAGTAAACTATGTATGTGTTCATTATATATTGAGTAATAAAAAATTTTACTCATAACAAAAAATAAAAATAATAAGACATAAAAAACTATTTAGATATATCAAATAAAAGGGAATGGTCCATTATATAAATATATGTTCCATATATTTAATATAATTTAAGGAATATATTCATGTAAATAAAAATCCAATCCATATTCATCCTTTTATGGAAACAAGACAAATTTATATATTAAAACAATATATTACACTTTTAATCATATCATTATTAACACATAAAATGAATAATTAATATTATTAAAATAAAACATAAAAATAAATAATATTATAACCCACTAATACATATATAAAACACAAAAAATATGAGTATTAAATACATATTGACCTCGCATATTAAAAAAAATAGGTTTATATTAAATTTATATAAAATTATTGAGTAACTAGTTTTTTTAAAAAATCGCTCATAATTAGATGTTTTACGTAATATAATAAAATATTCAATAAAAACTAACAATTATCTAGTGATTCTAGAAGCACCCAACTATAATATTTTCTTGGATAGTGTTGTAGACCAAGAAATAAAAGTAAATTGATGCTTGGTAGAAGAGAATTGGGATTAACACCTCACGAATTTTATTTTCAAGAAGAATGAAATTAAAACACAAAATGATGATAGATAGTAGGGTCTAGGAAAAAATATATGGCCACATGAAGTGTTAAATTTTAATGGACTATAATGGGAGGACAGGGGCTCCAAAGAAGGGATATATATTTAGAGGTATACTAGTGGGTTTTTGAATAAGTTTATGTACCCTTTATCTATACCACTAGTTTAACGAAACCATTGGAATTTCCATCCCATAAATATTAAATACCATTAGTTTTAATAATCAATTGTTATATTTATTTGGTATATATCACAATTAAAATTGAGAGACTATTAGTGAAGAACATAAGACTTGATATACAAAAAATACTTTAGAGTCACTCAAATATGGAAATGTCCTGAGAAACAATATTTAAGTGTGATATTTTAGTATGCACTTGAGGCATTTCACATTATACATTTATAAATGGATTAAGGATTTTATGTCATGAATGATTTTTTTAATTCTCTTATGAATTTTTTACTTTGTTAAAATATGACAATGCTATGGAACTATACGAACATAATATGAATTCCTTAAGCTGTACATGACTTTTGTAAATTTTATAGAACTTTTAATTTAACATTTGAAATCCTATCATAATGTATTTTGAAAAATAAAATATGTTATTTAAAAAATACACTGGATATAGTGAAAATTTGAAAATGATACACAATCATAATAAAATATTTAATGAATTACTTTTCTCATAAATTAGTACAACATATGATGAAAATGTTATTATTTTATGATCAATATATCAGAATAACATAGATATATATTAATGATTCATTTTATGAATTGAGGATCAAAAATATATATTATATAAAAGATATTAACATACTATGTATCATATGAATTCTATGTGAGACTATTTTTTAAATTAATATTTATGATCAAAAGTGGAAAATAAATTTTCATATGCATGTGGTGTTATAATGTGTTATAAATATTAAAATAATCAAGTTGATTCAATATGAATGATATATATTACTATAGATTTATATGAGAATCATTCAATGAGTTTGTTGTTTGAAGATTAATACGTACTTACATGTTTGAAAATAATCATATCATGGAAAAAGATGTTACACGTCCATTGATGTTGGTTTATAATTTTTTTTTAAAATTTTTAATATTGACTAAATTTTTATCATTTTGGAATAATTTTAGAAAAAATATATTTATCATGGAAGAAATGATAGACATCACAGAAGATGATCATATAAAATCCATTGAAAATGTGTGAAAGATGTATTATGGGTTGTTTAATTAAAATTACCATTGTTAATATTCCAATATAAATCTAAAATGATTCCATTATATGAGAAAAGGTAAAATAACTCCAAAAAATTTATATGAAGAGGTCATAAAAAAAGGAAACAGAGAGACTGAGAAACCAGATGTAGAGTGAACCGAGTATATCTCATGAAGAAGAGAACTTGAATGATCTCTATGAGCAATAAGAGGAAACTGGTACAATATTATGAAAAAAGAAAAGTGATCATAGATTGTAGGAAGTGGTTCTGGTACTTCTGATCAAAACATTTAAATGTTGAAGGGAAAGAGAATAATAACTCGATGTCTTTTTAATAATAGAATCCATGAGAAGGAGAATAAGAAGAATATTAGTTTAGATAGTAAATATTGAATATATCCTCATTAGTTATTTATTGTCTATTTATGAACATGAATACTGATTGAGATAATTGAACAAAAAAGATTCTATAAAAGATCTATTATTTTGTGTTATTAAAGAGTCTGTGTTTGATGAGGTGTTATAGTCAATCATAATGTATTCAGTGAAAATATATTTTGAATAAGGATATCTATTTCTATAAAATCCTTGAAATCATGTTATTAAAGAATATCTAATTCATGAGGATTCATGTTTTCAATATCTATCAAGAGACTAATGTCTTGTGGGATACTTGAAAGTTAAATGAATGGTAGGGTGTGGTGTGATAAAATGTTACGGAAAATTATATACATCCTCTAAAGTATAGGTTAAAAACATGTTTTTAGTATAATACCTTCCTAGCACACTATAATTAATAAAAATATTATTAATTTATAATCTATAACCCAAACATCCCATGAATCAGAAGGAGTAGGTTTAATTGTATGTTTTTAACATTATAAAAATAATGTGGGTGTTTAATTTGGATTTATTGTTTTACATGTGATGTTCAATTCATGGTAAACGATAAATAAATCTGTATGTGTTAACTAGAAATAATGGTTAATATACCAAAGGGGGATAATGTTAAAATAATTTTTTTAATTAGATAAAATATAAATCCAAACCTAAAATACCTCCATATTAGGTTTATGGACCATTCCAATTGGAATAAAATTTGATATCATAGAAAATTCTCCATCTGATTGGGTCAAATAAAATTTTATCCCTATATTTTTTTTTAAATTTTACAATTCAAATTTTACAAGAATATCCTCTATTGGAAGTCTTAGTTTTCAATATAATGATAATTAATATAATTATTTCAAATAATATATTATTAAATGATAAAAATTATGATGATAATAAGAGGAGAAATAATTGAGAATAGAATGAGAAATCACTATTATCTCATTGTAGTTATAGTTGTTATTTTCTGGATAATTATGTTGAATAATATTCCTCTGATAAATCATGTATAATAAATAATAAACTTAGGTTCAGTGACTCACTATGTGATTTGTATTCTGAAAATAAATATTTTCTGAATAATTTTCTCATAATGGTTTCCAAATACACATTTAAATACATCAAGGGACTACACGATAAAAAGTCACATAATGAATTTGATGTTGAGGGAATGAAGATGAATTGGATAAAAATGTGGATTGTTGTAACGTACTCTAAAAACATATGAAAACAAAAAATGGATTTGTTCTAATTCGAAATTATTAAGTTTCTATTATTGATAAATAATTTCAAATATTAATTTGTGATATATATGTGTTTGATATTGTTATCAAATAAGTGATCCATGAATTGGAGAAATTTTAAAGTCTTTATGAAAGAAAAATAATATCAGCATCAAGTTAACATCAAGATAATAAAAGATCTATATAATTATCACTTTTATATAAGTTAATTTTAGAATTATTAAGTTAATAATATATATGTAGAATGCGAATAAATGGCTAAAAGTAATGAATCTATAAGTAATTAAAAGTATAAAATTTCTAGGGTTTAATATCATGTCCAAAAAATTAAAGTCTCCCCTAAAATATAATCACATAATACTTATAGAATAAATATTATAAAATTATTTTTCCGGAATATATTTTCCTTTACTAAAGTTCCTATTTGAGAAAATAATATTTTGGATTCATCTCTTGATCTACCCATAAAAACTTCATATAACAATTTCTCCCATTATCCTATAAAATAATTTTTATTGATTCTATTTTGAAAAAATAATTGATTTCTAGATGAAAATTTCAAAAAAATGTGGATAATAAAATTACTAAATACCTCACAAATGTGACAATTGTGGATTCAAGTATATCAAAAAATTTAATCTCCCTATATAAATTATAGAACAATAGGTTTTTATCACCAAAATAACAACAAAGAATTTTCCCATACTGAGATCAAAAGTAAAAAAAGAATATATTTATTTTATTATTGGTAATATTGCAGATTTAGACCCAATAATATAGAGTTTTGAGATATAATATAAATATATAAAAAACATATAATTCTTAATAATTAAGGATCATGGTTGAAACTGAAATGAAACATATTGCGGTAAATTATAGCTATATAAGATAGAAAACTATTTCTCAGAAATAGATTCGATAAACTGGAGAGTTTATTTGAGTAATGAATGGGAAGTGGTAATTCCTAAGAATAATATTGGTCTATTAAAATCAAATAAAACTACTATACCACTAATAAAATAATAAAACAACACCGATTGATTAAAAAATGGAAAAATGAAAATTATCCCTTAAGGAAAAACTAAAAGTATATAAATAAATCAATCACTCCATAAAATTATAAGAATATGGATGATGTGAATGTAAAACCAAGGTGTATGTTATAGTGTTATAATATTAAATGAAACATCACTGAACAGAAAAATATGGCCATAAATATCCTGATATAAGGGAGGAAAATGGGAAAAAATCAAAAATTAATCCAATAGATAGAAAGAAGGATTTGGTTAGTTGTTCGTATCAAGGATAAAGAATAAAAAATTCATGAATTTTTATCCATATGGGATGAACTAAAATCTATTGAATTGGTTTGTATAACGTTCAATATGTCAGGTATTGTACCAAAAAATTGTACAACATGAATGAATTAACAATAATATATTTTCAAAGATAAATCAAATGAAAATATGACACATTCTGAATTTTTTTGCATAAATTATGCAGTCCTTATATATAAAGAAGATTAAAAATGTGAAAATTTAATAACAAGGTCATTATCCATCTTATTTTGAAATGGCTATGAAAATGGAGTGAGCTAAAATTAATAATAGTGAATTGTTTTAATAAAAAAAGAATCTCATTAAAGAAACGAAGATAATTGAAAAATGTAACAAAATAATACTACTAAAAGGTAAAAATATTTTAAAAGATGAAAAAAATAAAACATTAAGGGTTCCATACATTTTAGAGATGAAAATAAATAATTTCCTTAGTTGTGAAACTTGTATAAAAACTATTATATTCATTAAAGAGTTGATGAAGACCCAACTTATTATCATATAAGAGTTGTTGAACATTATGTAAAAGTGAATTAAAGTCAATATGTTAGAAAAAGGTGAAATATTGAATGTTATGATTTCAATATTTCATAAATAAATCCAAAATACACAGTGAATATCATGTTTTATCCTGGTATTTTTTAATGATAACATTCAATGATTATGACAATGAAGAGAATCTATTGAGGGGATGTAATAATAGAAAAGGATATTTATGATTAATCATTTCACCATAAATATAGGTTTATAGACTGAACCTACAAAAAAATGTCTCTTGATTTTTACTCTCTGAACTCTAATTTGGTTTATGTTTAGAGTACTTATCATGGCGTGTTGATTTTCAAAAAAAAATCATGGTGAAAAAAATTGCAGATGATATATTTTTATTTGTTTATCATATATTATTTTTGGTTCCTATAATGTTCTTGAATGTTGGTTTACATTTTATTAGGAAGTTAATATTATAGTGGGTATTTCATAGTTTCTGTATATGGATCGATTTTTTATTCAAATGTACCACTATTGTTTTCTAATCTAGGACAATCCAAATAGATTTATAATCTATTAGTTGATGGAATATTTGCAATAAAAATATGGTCTCGCCATTATCTCATGTAATTTTATTGGTTCACTTTATAACATGATAAAAAAAATATGTTAGAGTTTCTTTCCCAGATTCAGATGAAAATGGTGATAATAATTTTTCCTTGTAGGACCTTCCCTTAAAGACATAGTATTAATAAGTGTGGATTTTTTCCTCTGTATTTATTGTCAACCATAGGGAGGGTAAAGGTTAAATAGTAAGGGAATATTAACATGAATTTATTTGAATCCATTATTAATATTGACAACAAACGCAAAGGGTGAGATTGAAGTACATAATGGTTTGTGTTAATTTTAGTTGTTCTTAATAAGTTACAATATGTATGTATTAGATAGGTTTATCAAAAGAGAATGAATAATAATAGTGAATATAATTTATTGTTTTCTTATATAGTTTATATGTAAGGAGATTAAAATTTTTTACATCATAATACATGAAAACGATTACAAAAGATATCACTAGTTGGTTTGAATTTTACATTTCTAATAAGTGTGAATATGTATGTCTCGGAGAATTTTAGTGATGAAGAAAGAATCTAAATGATTAAGTCAAAATGAAGGAAAACCAAATAGTTTTTGTGTAAAAAGATTTATGGTTGTTTTATTATAAAAAAAGGATATTTTTTTGTTTTTTCTACTTGAATAACATGGATATATGGATTCTAGAAGTAGCCTCAACATCATATGATTGGTGATATAGTCCCTATGTGAGAGGATAGTGTAAATTTTGTTGACTTCATGACTAAAATATTTTTTCAATTGAGGGGAAAATGGTCGTTGAACTAAAATAGAAACCATGTACATAATACATAAAGACAGTTTCAAGATTTTCATGATTTTTTGTTGAGTATTATAGAAAACAAACTAGTGTTTATTTTCCATGAATAATGTGAAATTTTGTAGTCAGAATCACCAGGATAAAGGGTTTTTAAAGATGATATTTGAGAATAAAACGAGATGGTGGTGAGATACCTGAAATAATCTAATTAGGAATTTAATGTGTCATAAAATACCATATAAATTAGGTAATGTGGTTTTTAATTAGTGTCACAATTCCTAGATTCAATTAATATTGTTCTGAGGTGATTTCAAGAGTATTAAAAGGATTTGAATCTCACTAAATAATCTCTATAATATTTTTTATAATTATGGATGTTATAGTTTCAACTAAAAATGGATATTTATAAACTTTAAAAGAAATTGGTCATTATCCATAGTCTTTATTTATGATTTCTAAAAATTTAGCTTTGTATTATTTTATAACAAAACTAATGAACCATATAATACTTTATTGATACCATAAGACATATTTTTTATTCTTAAAAAATTTTAATGAAAATTTTGTAATAATATCAAAGTAGATTAAAACCCCTACTGAAACACACAAGTCATGCTCTTTATGTAACACTTTTGAGTTAGACGATTTTTAAAAATACATGAGGAAAATATTTTATTAAAAATATGATGATGAAAACAAAATATTTTTTCTGTATCAATTCAATAACGGTAATAATACATTTATCACAGGTATTATTTTCTTCCTAAGCCACATATGAATTTTTACATTGAAAAAATATGAAATAGACATTGTACCATAGGAACTTTGAAACACTTCCAGGAGTAGTGTATGACATTGTTAATGTTTGTAGGACATTTATAGGAACTTAATAAGACATAAAAAATGTATTATCAAACCGATATTCTACTCTCTAAAAAGACATTAGACTAAGTAAAAATATTATAATTCTATTGAATGAAAATTAGATATTTCAAGAATTATTTTTAGGATAAAGAAATACAACAGATGATTATAAGAGTTATTTTATAATCAATGGACCATAATTTAATTTCCATACAATATTAGAAAATTATATTAGGATTAAAATGTCTTTTGAGATGAAAAAATCAATTTTCAATTTTTAATATGTTTTCCTAATGTGAATATTTATAAATCAATATTTGTGACCAAAAGTGGAAACTAAAAACGAAGATGGGCCTATTGTTATTAAGTGTTATACATATCAAAAACCAATATTTTATTTGACATTAATGATAAGAGTATGAAAATATTAATATGATAAGAATTATTAGAGTTTGATTGTTAATGATGAAGTCATACTTTTATCCTAATAAGCTCTCATGTTTTGGAAGAAGATGTCATGCAACAACTACTATTTCTATAATATTTTTCAAACATCCTCTAGAAAATTTATTAAATGAATATTATATGTCAACTATTTTTAGATTTGATATATTAACCCCTCTAAAGATAATTTATAGAAAATTTATTAATTTATTTATTTATTTATTTCTATATCCATATTTATAATAACTGTTGAATATTAATTAATTTTATTCTACATATAACTTTTTACTCTATAGATGGTATACAATTATTAAACTATTTTTTGTCTTTGGTTTTCCCTTCATTGAGTTCAATTATTATCCTATAAATTAATAAATCTTATTTCCTGAAAAATAGTTTCTCTTATGGTGGAAGCATTATTAAATTTTGAAATACAAATAGGGGGATTATCTATAATTAGTTTACACATTTTTTTCTACAATATCATAAAAAAATACAGTTATCACTAATAAAACGTCTCTATTTAACAATACACCTCATGTAGGAATTTCTTAAGAAAAAATTTTGATGTAGTATATTTCATTCCGCCTTTTATTCATTTGTATTATAGATGAAAAATCATGGTGGTCCCTAATATTTCACATCAATAGTAACACATAGATATATTTTTATACCAATCATATATTCCATATTTTTCAACAATTTTCTCATTATATCATTTTTATACTTTTTTGTTTACACTTTCCAAATGTTGATGTCTCCATTGGAGTTCATACAATCTATATTCATTTTAGTGGATTTATATTTAAATTAATATACTTACTTATCATATCCTTAGGTTTTAATGTTGAATCCATATTTTCTATACATAATACATCTTCTTTCATGGATTTTATTATCTCTTCAAGTGGTGTTTTAAAAGGGTTATGTCTAACCATCAACTTTTTCTCAGTGGTAATTTTTCCCACGTAATGTGATATCTATTCAAGTAGGTCACATTGGACCTTCAATATTGAAAAACCATTATTATATTTACATACTATTACACTTATACTCTTTTCACCCTTTAATTATACTTATAATGATTTTATATGAATGCAATGTTCACATGATGAATGGTTTCCTATTGGACCCACTTATCATACAATTAATGGGATTTATATTCGTTATTTCTTGAACATTAATTGGAATAGTGGGTTATAATTTTTATACCACAATTGGAATCCCAAATTATATCAATAATTATTATTAAATTAGAATATTCATATTTGAATTTATCTTCTAAATCATTGGTAGAATATTATTTTACAATAAAACCATATTTTACAACCTTGACTATATATTACATCTTCCTAATAGGCTTCATTATATTCCTATTATAATTTAACTTTTAAATAAGGGAGTATTCACCAGATTTTTTCATCAGTTAATTATTAATGAAAAATTAACAATCTTATCACGAGGATAAATCGGTAACTATATTTACAATTATTGGGTTTCAAAAAGTTTTCTACATAACTCTAATCGGTAATAGATCTTGAATAGCGAATTCCCCTCATAGAATC
Organism: Viscum album; assembly: GCA_963277665.1. Lineage (NCBI taxonomy): Eukaryota > Viridiplantae > Streptophyta > Magnoliopsida > Santalales > Viscaceae > Viscum > Viscum album. The sequence continues at coordinate 1,449,153,668 of OY728152.1, read as the reverse complement.
CATATTGAATATAATTTTATATAACACGTTTTTGTGTATTATAATCCGAAATTATTTTACTTTTCTTTATCAAAATTCTAATATAATGTATTTACAGCATCATCTCCTTAAAATAAGCATATAGGATAGTAATAAAATATTTTTTCAAAAAAAATGTTAGTTTCCTTTAAAATAATATTCTTTTTCATTGAATCCATGTTCCTAATAAATCTAAATATATATTTATAAGTTGAAAACAATGTTAGATTCTTTTTTGATCATATTCCACAAATTTTTACCCTGATTATTATAAACACCATGAGAGTTGTTCTGAATCACAATGTAAAAAATACTCTTTTTGTTATCTTTCAGTCCTTTAGGTTGTTGAAATATTTTTTCCTTATTGTAATGAACATGTTTAATATCTATCCCACACATTATCAATCACACAAAATAATAATAAAAATATAAAGGAATGTAAATTACAAGTACATAAATATTTTACATGGTTCCCCACTAAGGGATAATCAAAGTGAAATACAGATTGTGATGTTTTGGTATACCATAATCCACTATACACACAATTATTGGATATATGTAATATTCACACTATATTAAGGTATATTATCATTATATTTTACTAGAAAACTCACATTTTATTAACGTCCCACTCCCTCATTTTATGCTCTTCAGACTACTTCACTAAAGGCAATAATCAATTTATAGACATGTGGGTATGTATCAGTTCAAAATAAGAGACTTCTTGCATCATTGATATGAATGTAATCCTTTTTTAAATACTTTTTATAATTATCGTAAAAATAAAAAAAATATTATATGTGATCAACACCTCAATTTCAATTTTAGTATTTTTCATTTTTAACTTATTTTAGAATTAACTATTTCTCCTCATGAATATAAATCCACACTAAAAATATCTTATTCTATTTGTCTTCAATAGATATATTTAGGAGGGTAATTCATGTGCTCTTAAAGCCCATTTACTTTATAAAATAGATAATATCTATGTAAATCCTATGTGTCTCACATACCCTCTTCCTTTTTAAAACTCGAATGTTTCATTTTGATAAATCTATCTTTATTATTTTTATGTAGGGTGTATATTGATTCCCCCTAGAACATATAAAATATTTATTTAAGTATTCCTCATGTATCCAAAGATTATTCCAATGGAGGTGATTAATTCACATGTTATAATTGGAAAAAATAATATTATGGGATTACTAAAAGATTTAAAATTATAATTATATTACAATCAAACCATGAAAACTTTTAGAAATATATTGTCATTTCATCATTTTTAAAGACATGCCAAATTTTCCAAATATTATAAATATCAAATATTGACAATATAAATTTATTCATCATGTTGTAGTCCCATAAATACTCTTCCAAATCATGGTTTGTAAGCATTACTCAAAGAAAGACACAAAATCAACCTATATATCCAACAAATATAATAAAATATTATATTTAAATTATTGAAATATGGTTGTGTGATCATCCACTAAGCACATCACTATCTTCCCCATAACGGTATGAAAATCATCAATAATTGACCACTTTATCAATTTAGGATTATTATTTATCATATATCATAACTGACATATGGATGGATTAACAATTATAGTTTATTTTTGAAAATTACTCTAACATATCTTGTTTTTCAAAACTATTTATTCTTTTGGTTTATCCCCTATATGTATATTTCAAAATTTGTCATCCGGTTTAATTTTATTTACCTACCTTATATATATATATTTATATATGTAACTATTTATTACATATTTATTTCCTCATTTTTAATCATTGGTATTCCTTTACATTTTTAATTTCTGAAAATTACATTTCACTATAGATACGTTTATGTTTTAACTTTTGTTTCAAAAAAAAATCTATTTTTCGTATAAAAAACACCTGTAACCATTAAATATCATCTTTTTTAAATCTGCATATAAGAATTTTTAATTTTTATACCATAAATTATCGTATTTATTGACCTTACATATCAAAATTTATGTTTTTTTCATTTCCATCTTTTCTCACTTTTTAGAAGAATATGTTACGTATAAATAGAGTGTTTTATCAAATTTTGATATTTTTAAAAAAAATTAACTTTACATATTGAGTCCATATTTCCATTACATATCACTAATTTTCTAAATTCTAAAAAATAATAATTTTAATTATCATACATATCAAAATTATTACCCAAACATATATATTGAATACCATGAATTTTCAAAATTTCAATTCAATATCTTCTTCCAGACATAACATTAAAAATTCCAAACACCCTCACATAAACGTTTTCACATGAAACGCACATCCTTAAAAAATTTAAACTCAATTTTAAAAAATCCAATGAAATAAATTGTTTCTCAACTTATGAAATATCAAATTATGTAACAAATCCCAAAAATCGATTTATTCATCTTTTGACCCAATTTATGATTTTTTTTGAAATATTAAAAAATAAAAATCCAATTAAACATCATGATTTTAAATTTCTTGAATCCTTAATAACTCTTAAAATAATATTAAACAATATATCAGTTGTCAATATATTCACCATGTCTAATAATGTATTAAAAAACCTTTAAATAATATTAAACACATCTAAAATTTAGAAAACTTCTATTCTTCAATACATAATAATATTATTAGTTATTATTAAATATATATAGATTCCAAAAAAATAGACAAGCTCATATTAAATTAATATTTTATAATTTCATTCATATATAGAGTCCCCTTGTATAAAAACAATGATTAAATGCATTTAATACATACCCTCAAATAATTTCAAAGGTCACTCATTTATGGAGATTCCAATTATAGGATTAATTTTATAAATAAATATTAGGATGTGACAGAGATCTCTTGATTCACATCATGCTTCTGTTATTCCACTCTAATCTCATTGAACCATCAACATGTAAACAACCAATGGTGGAACAATAATCGATAAATGTCACTAGTATATATCTCGACATCATGTAGAAGACTATAGAGCCTCAATTATCTTTCTTGAATAATTTTCATATTTAAACTCATAGCACATAAAACAGGGAAATAATAAAACATCATGGAATTACATAACCATCTAAAAAAATGGAAACCACTATATAGAAAGGCTATTATCTGAGCCTTTATAAGTCCTAATAATTATTTATATAGATATATATTATAGTATGTCATATGTTACCTCCATATATGCTCTTCAATGTGACAAATGATATAGTGTAAAATATTTCAATCCTATCAATCAATGTCCATTTAATCATAGAATGTATCATGACCTTGAACACCTAGAAAACTTTGATAATTTTGGGAACTCTGCTACATGTCCAACCCACGTATACTATTTGAATATGAAATCAAATAAATCATTAAATATTAAAATTCTTTCATGATATTTTATGAAGCATAATCCCCTTTTATAATCATAGTTTATGTACTAAGGATATAGATATCTATCGTGAATAAGATTCATGGTTAAGAATACAGTTTATACCATATCCATTATATATTGAAGTATTATGAATATATGTACTAGTGGTTTATTGAAATATTTTTTATAAAAAAACAATATATCTTGACATGTGACTGACTCCATACTCAATTATATAAATCTAATACTAACATTACCATCTAATTTCACTAGTATGTAAACCCCGCATGACCTATTCGACTTGGTCGAGGACTGGTGACCAATGTTGGGGTGCCTACACATCATTGGAGGAAACACCTCTAGTGAAAATTTCACGTACTAGTGAAATAATGTGAAATGATATAAATAATATAAAGAAACAATGTGAAATGATATAAATGAGTATCTAGATAAAATATCACATCCAAAACAAATGAAATCCTAATCATTGAATAGATTATGGTCACCATAGTAAAGGGAAATCTATATAAAATATATCTGTATAATTCATATATATCCATGGATAATGGTAATCCATCCTCTGTATCTGCCGATTTTTATTTAAACTTGGATAAAATAATTCCATTGGTTATATAGGGGTGAGTATTAAAATACCCAGTATTATAATCCCAAAAAGTGAACCAACACCATAAAGAAAAATAATTTGAGTTAACAAATTGAAAATAAATTGTAGACAATAAATCATCACTTGAATTCATAAATTGGAATAACCCTAATCCATCTGGATTAATCAGCCCACATATCACTTTCATTAGGAATTCCAAATTTAAATTTTTCTAAAAAGTGAAAAATAATTATGTTACACTTCCCAAGATAGATTTATCCCCTGGTATTTCAAAAAAAAGCATTAATCCTGTAATTACAGTGGAAATACATGAATCCAACTATCATTGTAGAAGTAGAGGGAATAGTATTGTATTTAAATATCAAAAATTTTAATGTAAATACACATCTTAAATGATATGAAATACATATTTCTATGGCTATTAACATATACATGTCTAGGTGATATATGAAATGAACATATCTAAGGTTAAAATATTATACTAAAAAATGATTATATGATTAAAATTATATATCATATACATATAAATCCAATATTTTTTGTTGCAGGAGGGACATTATTGGGTCCAACGTTATTAACCTTGAACTCAGGGCTATGAGTTTGGAAGAGAATCCCCACTCGGGTGCATCACAATCAATTTTAGTCTTGTTTTGAGGATTGTGAAAGTACTAACCATATCCAAATCCCCCATTCATCATGTTCTAACATTTACAATACTAGGTAGATTCACCATCTATAACTCTCATGAACACGAGACGTTATATTAATTACTCATCTTTAACTATATCCTAGGAATATTTGATCTATTTAGACATAGAGGTTTTTGTTAGTAAAAGTGGATGCATATATGAATTTAAATTAATGTACACCAATAAGATTATTTGAGATGGTTTATACACACAATCATCTCACTCAAACTATAGATATATATTTATTAAAAATGGGATCCACTATTTAATTTTTTCGCCATCGATATCCATCTATCATATAACACATCAAACATCTATAAAGATGAGTACAGATAAGTAATCACCTCTGAAAAAATCAAGGATCCCCCTATTAGTCTTATGTTAATTCATATATATCAATCCAGCTACTTCATATTCCTTAATAGATTCACATAGTCCCAGGATATATAAAACGAATAACAATCGAATAAAAATTTAATGGTAGTTCAGTATAATTGAAATTTATTCTCCTATGATCATTCTTAAATTCCACAGAATACACAATATGGATTCAAATTCCTATGAAATTTCCTCATGTGGGTAAACATTACTTAATGTGATTTTTAGATTTTTTGGGTTATTTTTGTTTTATTAAAATATTCATAAAAATGATCTATCATGTTTGATTCTTAAGAAAATGATTGGAAGGAGATGATTTTCTTAGGTTTTTTTCATTTATGGGTATTAAATTTTGGAAACATTTATTTTTCATGAAATTTAAAGGAATATAGTTTAAAATTATATATAGGAAGACTATGTTGTAGGTTTTTTAATTAATATAGGTGGTAGGTTACAATTTGAATTAAAATATAATGAGAATGTGATCATGGATGAGTCGCACAATAGCTGTTTCCATGAAATAATTTAATATATTGTTTTATATGATAAATTTACATCACATAGGTGGTTGATAAGACTAAATGGTAAATTCAGGCTCATAAGGTAGAAAAATAAAAATATTAAGTAGGATCAGGATGAAAAAAAATTGAAAAAATTTTCCTGACCAATAGTTTTCAGGGTTTTTCCTTTCCTATATAAAGACCCTCTATAACCTTCATTAGATAGAGAAAAAAATATCTCGAAGGATCCTCAAAAGATAAATCCACAATGTTGGAAGGGGGTTTCATGGTAATTGAGTGGAAGAGGGGTCCACACAAGAACCACACAGTGTAAGGTAATCTGATGAGAACTGTGTGGAGGTTTAAGTTCACATTTGGAGTTCACATCAGAAGAACAAAAAGGTGGCCACATAGTAAGTTCATTGAAGAGTATCTAACAGAAAAGGTTCCAACAATATTATATTTATTACAATGTATTCCACTCATTAGGTGTGTGGTGTTTTCATAGTCAGTGCATGGAGGAGAAGTTCATGATGGATAATTGTCCATGAATATGTTCGGTGAATCAAAAACTCTATAGTAAAGTTGATTTCATTTATTTGGTAAAAAATATACTTCATGTAAGACTCATATATTCTTGAACTAATTATAACATGATTAAAAATAATAAAAAGATCTTCTGGAAGAGTACTTAACTCAAATTATTTGAGAGAGAAGTGGATTTTCAAGTTCTGAATGAGTATATAATTGTTTTGATATTGAGTCCAATCTAAAAATTGTAAAAACTATGAATTTTTTATGTTTATAGTATATCATCATATTTCAGATTTATTCTCCTTATTCTATCCTATTTTTTTGAACCATAAAAAATTTATGACTCGCTCAAATGATTTTATTTTTTGGCCGAAACCCCATTGGAGGTTTATGATGGTAGTGTTTATTGAAAAGATGAAGTAGGATGTTAGTGTATTACTTAGAATATTTTTATAGATTCTTAATAATATATTATTTCTACGAAGATAATAGATGTTGTTTTATGATTTTATCTATTAGGAAGATAGACCCCACACTATAGACTATTGTTCACATTTTATGATATGTTTCCTTTTGGATATATATGCCTGAAAAAAGTATGTTTTACAATATAAGAGATCACTAAATATTATCAAGGGAACCTAAAATTATACTGAAAAATTTGTATACCAGGATAAGCTATAATGAAGTCTATAATTTATGAAATATAATGTCAATTAAAATTAGTGAAAAACCTATACCACCTAAAAACAAGCTGACAATCGATCCTAGGAGCCACATAGGCAAACACGCTTGTAAGGGGTGTGCTTGTGTGTGTGTGTGTGTGAACCCATGAATGAAGTCATGAGTAATTATAAAGGAGACCATAATTCAGATGGGTTAGTGAGTGGTATTCCTTTTTATCTCATGTATGGGTTATCATGGGAGGTAGTTGGTAAGTACCGATTCTAGCTATAATTAAATGAGTTTATAAGGATGGTGTTTTATAACATAGCACATGAAATTTGGATAAAAATCTAATGTCGTTCATGGATGTTCTTAGAAACACTGTTGTGAAATGAACCATTGAAAATAGGCCTATATTAAAAAAAATTAATGATTTTTTCCCATGATGAATTTTTGGGGTGTCCACATTGGGGTTGGATGATTATGATGTATTCTTTTTGGAAGATGAGATACACACTCTATAGATACTTCTTACATCATGGTGGTCTAGATTTGATATCATGGAATATTATAGTCACATAAATCATAGGGGATAGTTTTCACAATCATTTTCTAATGGGATTCAATACCAACCTTTTTAGTTAAGAGATAAGAGTGGATATTATCTCATTAATAAACTATATCTTTTTTATATTCTCAAGAAGGTTGAGAGCCTGATAGAATAAATGGATTCTTGAGCTTGATCTTACCATTAAATAATTATATGGTATGGAAGAGACACAATATTTTCGGTGTATTAATATAATAATAATCTTGTCTAGAATTCCAAAGGGACGAAAAAGGAATAGTGAGTTCATGTCTTTGTTGAGAGGTAGTGGGCTTTCTCATTGTGTTGGAATGGTGAGATTATAGGTTCTATGAGACATCTCCACTCTGTTATCCAGTTAAAGAAGTTTAATATATTGGGTCAATTCATTAGAGAATTTTCCATTACATTACCATCATATTTTACTTGATATTTTGAACAATGTTAAATTCTCCATGTTCCATTTTTATCTTAAAGTGAATTTAAATTGAAATTAAGTGATATAGAAATATTGTTCCTAATATTTAGAGAAAAAGGTTAAAATCAAAGTATCCAACTGATATATTTTATAATTCCATGACTAATCACCCACCCCCTTATTGTAATTCAATGATAGGGAACCATTAAGGGGTCTCAATGGGTAGGTTTCTTTTGTGACATTTTCTCTCACATATCATGGAATAAGATATGGTGGTGAATAAAAAAGGAATTCCATTATTAAAAGGTACCAATTTATATTCCTAGAATAACATGATATATCACTACTTTAAGACATAATGAATGGATGTTTACATATAGTTATTCATGGAATTATACTAAACATATAAATTGAATCATTATATAAATGTGACTATAAAGAAATGGATTTTTATACAAAAGAAATGAAAATGAAATTTGGGGAGCCTTTAAAAATTCTATCTACACCAATGAAATGTTTTGTTAAAATTATAATAACATGTAGGAAAACTATTGGGAATTCATGATGGTGATTCCAATGTTTGATATAAAAATTTGCAAGTGCAATAGAAAAAATATAAAGTCTTATGGATGAATATGACTGAAAATGTTGATGCACCATTTTATCATCTAAATTAACTTTATTGAGGAAATGTGTGCTATTATTGAATATATTAATTATTCCATAATAATAAAATGAATCATGATGAGACTTATCTCAGGGTTTAATTACAATGTGTCCATACTAGAAGAAAATTATCCAAATGATTTATGTCTAGAAACCTTTCATAGAATAGTTGTTGCATATGAAATAAGAAATGATGATAACAAGTCCCTAGTAAAGGAAAAATAATAGTAATTTCTATTCAAGGTAATGAGTAATCTCTTAATTAATATATATCTAGATAAAGAAGTGGTTAATGGTGTTATGGTCTTTTATTTAACATTAAGAAGAGAAAAGGAAAATTAAAATTCAAGATTCCATTTTATATATTCTGATGTTTAACATTCTGGAATCTCCCTAATAATTGTTTTAAAAACCATTAGGATGATAATGTTAAGGAATATAAGGATAGTTTTTTTAAAATATTAAAATGGAAGTATAAAATTGTTTTGAATAATATTTAGGAATAAAACCTTGATTTTTTATGAAGATTAAAGTTTAAGTGAGTCAAAAATGAATGAATTCATAATTATAGAGACTGTGGTGATTATTCTTTAGTGGCTATTATCAATAGAACATAGCTTTTTTATAGTGGTACAAAGAATGATGATGTTGTTGGGAGATTTTATTTGAAATTTAATATTGATTAATACACAAAGAATGTGATAAATTAAATTCAAAACCCAAGAAGAATTTATATTTATTCATGACACATTTTATTTATATGAAACAACTGGTGGAGTGAAATTATAATTCAATATAGGGATTAAAAACTATAATTTGATATTTTTTGTAACTCTGGAAAGAAAGTTGAGATGAATAAAAAATTTGGATGAATATTTGATAATCATTAATGTATTTCCCAATATAATAAATTAAAATATCAAGATGAAAAAATAAGTATAATTATATATAATTTTTTGGAAGTTCTAGAGTAAATAATTAATAGTACTCATTACACCCAGTACAGTATTAGGTTTCTCAAAGACAATCTAACTTGTGGTTAATTAATTCTTAGGAGTATTTATTAAAAATTAAATTCCCGTTCAATTGTTTTAATTAATTAAATTAAGATGAAAATATATTATCGAACATTATTATATGGAGAAGATAGTTTCATGTCTTGTTAATCCAAAGGAACTAAATACCTCATGGAAAGATATTCTGGTAGAATCTAAAAAATAAAATTTTTAGGTAGTGAGAAATTTTATAATTACACTAACAATTATATGTTATTGCTATATAAAATTGGGAATCATGTAATATATTTTCACTATTTTAATTTTTTTAATGATATAAAATTTATTTTAAAAATTATTTTCATTATAATGTTATAATTTCAATGGTTATTTTTTTTGGTATGAATTTTATAGACAGAAGGATGGATGTTTTGCATAATGGGTAAAATGAGAGGTGACTCATGAGGCCTAGAATAGATGAAATCTATTCATGAAAACCTCATCCAAAAATGAAATCAAAATATAGATTAATAGTACTATAAGGTGAAAGATAAATTTTTTAACTAAAATGTATGAGATACTTTGAATATTTAGAATGTTTTATTAAAAATTATTGGAAGAAGAATATATTGTTTGTGATGGAAAATGTTGATGAAGGTAAATAGATATAAGTAGACACGTCTAACATATGGGTTTGGATAGCTAAATTTAGTCAATATATGACCATAAAAATTGTATTAATGACATAAAATATTAAAAATGTGGAGTGGTTTGATTTTTAATTGATTAAGGACTAAAAACAATTTCACTAGAAAGTCCAATGTTGGTGGAAAATATATCCAGATGATAAATGTTCTCTTATTAAAAGGAATTAGAAACAATTTAGTTTGTGGGATTCTGTTTTTTGAATCAAGACATGTTTTGTAATTCTAAAATAATAGGTTAAATTTTAAAGAAAAGTATTACTCACTTATCCTTTAAGAAAAATTAATTTGAGGTAATCCACTATTGATTGGGTAAGAAAATTGATTCTTACTATCCAAATAAATTAAAACCTATATACATAGTTTGAAACATGGGAACATAATAAAAAAAATATTCAGAAAATATGGTGATTATTTAGGGAACACATGACTTTACCAATCTCACATGTGAAAACACACTTACATGTTCCTCCTATAAAAAATAGAAAAAAATATGGAGTACATATACGACAATGATATGGAATTATTCAAGAGTTATAGAGCTTTTTCAAAAATATAATTGTGGGACCATTACCCCTAAATAGTCTGATGAAAAAAAATGTGTTATATTTTGTTTTTTTTTACAGAATACCTTGGTTTATAGTTATTAGTCATAATAATGATGTTTAGAAGTGTATCACTTCATACTAAAAAGAAGAAAAATGTTTTTATATTGTGAAAATTAAGAAACTCACACCGAAAGTGGTATATAATTCACAAATACCAATGCAGATAATTATATATGGAAACATGTAATTCTACATATAGATTTAATAATGACAAAACCTAAAAAAATAGTGTTTCTGAAAGAATAAATCAGTTCATTAACAACATATCATGAACTGTTCTAATTGAGAAATACATATATATGATATATTTGACAAAATTAATATAAAAAATAGCTTAAATACCCAATCAATAATTTCATTATCCTCGAAAAGACAAGACCCAATATTAAATTTTGCATGGAGAAAGGAAATTATGAAATATTTTTATTATTTAGATGAAATTTATTAATAAAAAATAATTATTATAATAGAATATTTAGGGAATGAAATTATAAAAATTTATTTTTGGGATATTCATCCAAGAGGGAGTCATATCATTGATATAAAAATGATTTTACAAAATGGTTTAATTTTTTAATGTGGATATAACTAAATGAGAGATAATTTCATCCTATAATTAGTATAATATTTACAGAATAATTATAGATTGTTAGATGAATTTTTATAATGATTTTCCATTCTTATGGTGACTATAGAAGGGAAAAACCTCTGATTATATCTCCAATGATAATTAAAAATAATAATGAATGTATAGCTCAATTAAGCAGTTTATCTAAGTTTGAATTGCAACTAATAAAATAGTGGGTGTATGAATGACAACAGTTCAATTATTAAGGATGAAGGCACATTAATAAATTTCATTTCAATACTAGGATGATCAAAAATATTTCAATGACGATTTTATTGATACATGTTTTGTCAAATCTATGAATGATCATCTAGATCAAATTGAGAAAAATAGACATGGGATGTGGTCAAAAGGCTATAAAATAAAAATGTGATCTGAAAAAATGGTTTTTCTAAACCAAAATCAATGATGATGGAACCGTGACTATGATTAAGGAATATATATTAGGATTAGTTTATTTTAAAATTTATGGGATCAATGTTGGTGAAGCATTTTCATGGGTGTACCAGCATTAATACCTTAGATTATTTTTGGTGGACTCTATGAAAAAAGAATTTAAATTATATAAAATGGATTTTAAATCATTATTCATGAATGGATTCCATAAAGGGGAAACCTAAAAACTGATAATATGGGTCTCTCATCAATGATGGTTAAAAATGTGTATTGATTGAGTAAAATTTTATTCGAGTTGAAATAATCACAATGGGGTTGGTATACATGGTTGGATCAGAACCATAGGAATCATGGTTATCATTTAAGAGGGATTGATCAAATCCTAAATATAAAATGTATAATGTTTAGTGGATGTTCATACTTATATATTTTTATGATATTATCTTTGGTGTTTCAAATAACATACAATGTAATTAGTTTTTCATATTTAATGAGGTTCAAATTTTAAATGTATTTGATTTATTAATTTCAATTATTCCTTTATTTTAAAGTGAATTAATAGAAGGAATTTAAATTATAATCCTATAATAAATACGTAAATGATATGTTGAAATGGTTTCAAAAATAAGATTCCATATAAATGCATCATTCTTTGGAGATCCAAATGAAATTTTCCAATGATGGTTATGGTGAGAAAGTGGATGTGACACTCTAGAAGGAAATTATCTATTTAATGTTATAATTGATTTCCATTAACCAGGTAATTTTGTTTTCTAGATATCCAGACACAAGATATCATATTTTTATATATAATTTCATGTAAAAAACTATGATGCAAATATTTTGATATATAAATCATACAATTGATTATAGATGATTTTATTATATAAATTTAGAGAAATAATTGATGGGATATGTGAATGTCGGTTAGAAAGGTTAGGTGGGTGATTGAATGTAATACTCAAGAGGTGTGTTCTATATTTATAGCTATTTATTTTATTGTGAAGGTAATAAGTAGGACTACGTATTCTTAGGCACTGTATATGTGGAAACTTTCATTACCAACCAAGCATTTATTCTATTTATATGGTTGAAAAAACATCACGAAGAAAATTATATGCATGTGACATCTAAAATTTTAGTTATGTGTGGCATCTATACTAATAGAAGCATTTGAAAAAACATCATTGAACCAAACATAATAAAATATTATTTTAATAAGGAGAAGGTTGATAAACATGTTATTGGATAGTGTGTATTAAATAAGAGATTAAATGGAAGATATCATGAAAAAAGACATTATAAAACTAGAATTGAATCTAAATTTGTTGACTTTTATAGTAAAACTACATCTATTTCATTAGAGTGACATAGATATGGTACCCCACTAACCTATAATAATTTCTTAAATATAAATGTTTTCCCTCCTCTCAAAGAAAGTGTTTCTAACACTTCATTTTATATTTTTTGGGAATTAATCGTTGATTTATTTGAAAAAAGTGGAGATAATATTATTGAAAAACGAGGTGAATCCCCACTCAAGGGGAGAATTATTTGTTAAACCATTTGGTGTATGATGTCTTGTAATGGATATTTTGTACTTGAAATGATATGATGTGTTATTTGTTGATTATTATTTCATTTACATGTGTTTCTTACATAGAAATTTTTCTCATGTTCTCTTAGTGTTTATAATTGATGATTCATTTCTTCACTCTTTGAAGTTAAAGGATGATCATTCAATTTAGGTGTGTATTGTATTGTGGCCTTGGTGAAGAGATTGTTTATAATTTTTCTATGTTTTCAAAAAACACGAAGGGGAGTTTTTTTCCAAAAAACCTTTGGATATTTTTTAGTGTTGTGTTTATTCAAAAGATGAGGATAAATTTTATGTGACATTTATAGTTTTTATATAGATTCATGTTAATCTATAATTTCTATGAAGATTATAGACATTATTGATTAATGAAAATTTTTAGAATAGAGACCCCAATTCGAATGCCCTGCTTCACGATGAAGGATATTATTTTCTTTGGTATTTTTGCATCATAGTGAAGTTAGATACGATGTAGAGGAGATCATGATAAATTATTAAGATGACCTTAAATGTTCTACACAGTGTAGTATAACCAATTTAATCACAATTAAGGATGGATGTTTTGAAAAATATGCCCAATCCCACTCAAGGATGGGACCCAAGAAGCCTCCAGACAATGTGGTGGCCAATCCCAACTTCCATATAGTCGAGTGAGCTAGAATGGGTGTGTGTGTGTAATACCCTAATATTGTTTGGGATATTTCCTTCAAATTAATTTAATATTTATTAACTTTTTTTTCTATGTGAAATATTTAATATTGAGTATGTTACACATAACACCGAGGGAGATTTCATTACATGAAATGAAAATATTAAAAGTAATTTTAATTATTATTTAAAATATATTATGTAATATTATAGTGGTCACCTATCAATTGGTTTGTAATTTATGAATTATATTAACTAATTTATAAAAATATGGTGTACAAAAGTATATTAAATTAATTCTTTGATGACCATTTATTTAAAAAATATAAACAATGTAAATATTTTTTAATAGAATTTATTTATGAAAAAATAACTTTCAACTAAATAAGATAATAAAACCACTATATATATTTTATCTATATTTTAAAATTCATTTAATTTTTTTTCTAGACAATACATATGAATAAATCCAATTTTACACTTAAAATTTTGTTTTTCTACGATGTAGTTTTGGCTTCTTTTTCTTGGGAACGTAAATTGAAACACTATTACAGATTTAATTTGACAAAATAAAATTTATTTGTAAAATAAGAATAACAAAATATAAGATTGGGTTTGATATTTTTTATTTCATTGAAGGGATTCATTTTTAATGAATTGTGAAAATACTAAATTTTAATTGAGAAGTTCCTTTTCATTTGATATAATTATATAGTTAAATTATAATTTAAATTTATTTTAAATTCAAATTTGTAAAATTATATTTCAATTAATCCAATTTATGATGTTTTAATTAATTTAATATTCAATTTTTATGTAAACACTTTTAATCTTTTGAACATTTTATCCTTAAAAACTTGATTTGTCATCATGCCTATGAGATTATTTTTTTATTAATATTTTCTGATTCTGTGAATCAATTTTGGAAATTTATATTCCAAAATTTAATAAAGAATAGATTATATTATCTAATATGTTCTTATAAATATTAAACAAAAATGAAATGTGAATTCAGAGAAATTAATTGTTGTGGTTATAGTAAAATGGGTTTACTACGGGGTAAATTAAAAATATAAGAGTTAAAATTAAATAAATTTTGGATATATTTTTCTAATGATCAAAATTTTTATTTTATTATGATATTAATTAGTTTTAAATTTTATTATTTCATTTTTTTATAATGAATATTGTTGAAATTTAGAAAAGTATCAATCATCGTTGAAGATGATTCATCACCAAGGATGAATCTCCAGTAGAAATTATTCACCATTTAGGATGCCTCTAGGATGAAAATTTGAGTAAGTACTGGAATCACCAACATTTATCTATTATCTTGGTTGGAATTGGTTTTTGAAAAATTATGGAAAACACGTACCACTAAGGAATGACTCATTATTGAACCAAAATTTGGATATATTTTAAAGACACCTACTGTTAGAGGATAACTTAGTGTTGGACTAGAAATATAGTGATGTTTGGAAAACCACTAACATTGGATATCAACTTTGAAAATAGGATATGTGAAATAAATATATATTGCTAGACCAGATCTAGTGTTGAATATAACAAACCACAAGAATGATTTTTTTTTTCAAAGTATTGGAATAAGCTACCACCAAGATGACCCATCATTGAGCCCAACTCACTCTCAGCCTAAGTCACTGCCAGAGATTATATCATTAATAAATATGAGGCATAAAATGTATTTTTAATTAATTTTATTTAATTATTACTAACTTATATATTATTGAATTTAATTTCATGGATTATTTTGATGAATGTTTTTATTATTTTATAGATATTCATTACAGTGTGTGTCAGTCATCTAGTATGAGGAGTAGAAGATCTGGATTATTCTTCATACATGACATTGTTCAAAAAATTGAATAATCTATCATATAAATATAAAAATACCCCATGATAAAGATTGATAGAAAAATGAATGATATATAAGAATAAGTTAACTATTCTTAACCATATTTCAAGAACCTTAATTGTTCTAGTTATTGATAGGTTACACACTACATATTTCATAAAAACAAAGGTTGAACTTTGATCCATAATGATCATCTTGTTCCTTCCCACATTTAGAATAAGAAATATTTTTTGACACTCTATCCTGCTAAAAATATAAAAAACATGACTCGACATTCATTTCAGGCTATACTCAAGAATGTACATGCTATAAAGCGTAATAAACTGACAAAAAATATTTTATCACATAGTTATTTTAAATGTATGTTTATTTAATTGAAATTAAATTCCTTTTGTGTTTTACACTTTATTTATAACATGCACACTATATCCTTTTCTAAAACTAGATGTAAGGACCCGACCATAGTTTTCATGAGATGATGATTTATTACATTACATTGGAACAAAAATAAATAATATGTATCTCGATTGATGAAGTAGTTTAGTAACATTTGGAAGCAAGATACATATATAATCTCATAATTAAATCTTGAATGAAAAAAATAGAAATTTATTCCATTATAAATATCCAAGGCTATTAGATTATGCATGAAATACAATCATAATATACTTCTTCATATCCTATGAAAAATGGAATATATTTAGGGGTGATATGAAATGTTCAACAAGAGTAAAAAATACAGTTGAAGATAACATAAATATTAGGTATTTTGAATAATTGAAAACACATTACCTGATATATAATAAACTTGAACACAATATGGAATGTATATGAGTTGAGTAAATAATACCAACATAATCATGGGTATTCTACTAATAGAATAACCGCATGAACATTCAATTAGGAGATTCATAATGAGGGATGTTAATATTCCTAAAAATCTAAAACATATTTTTATTGCCTCAGCCAAGACATATAAAAATTATTAAGGACTCTCCCATAACCATATCTCAAATTGGGAAAGGCCTCGGCCAAGTCCACGTCTATTTGTCTCATGAGACCTACCGATGCATTGAGGGGCTATAGAGAGCCCAAAAATTCACATAATAAGTCAAATTAATTCCTCATATTAGTGGGTATAAACATAGACACCATATACATTCATATTGAAACTCACATATGAAATGTAAATAACTTTTCCTGAACATTAATATTAAACACTAACCGTTCATAGTAAATTGTTGAATGGTTTTAGGATAGAACATACATAATTAAACTAGTAATAAACCATCCAATAAATTATTGTAGATGATATCATAAAAATAATAGTCCCAATAATACATAATAATCATCATGAGTGTTGAAACAGAAGAATATACTCTTATAAAATCATTGAGTATTTCTTGAGATAAATGATGATTTATTTTAAAAGAATTGTTCTTCTAGAAAAAATTTTGTATAAAACCATAACTGAAGTAAGAAATTATTTTCAAAATAAAAGGAGTTATTTTATAAATATAATTGTTTTTAATAACATATTATTGATTTCCCTTTCATATAGGTATGAATTTGAAAAATTCCATTCAATTAGGCATGTAATTCAGAAATAATTTTGAAGGTTCCTTTTAAAATGGTTAATCTACATAATATAAGGAAGGATTATGTTTCATAAACATATTTAAAAAACTCACAAAAAAACTTATGAGGAGTACATAATATTACATAATAATTTCATTGAGGCAGTTAGACAATAAAAGTAAATCTATTGAAAATAGAGGTTCGGGTGGAAACCCCTTCCCTTAAGTCCGAATGTTTATTTCTCATGAACATAATGTCGTGGAATATAAGATTAGACTTATTAATTACTTAATTATGAACATATTAGGCATGTATTTATTTTATCATGATTTTATTAAGTCCATTATGTCTTTATTGGTTAGTTATAAGATTGAATTCCGTCATTCTGGAGTGTTCATTTTCTTTATTTTCATAATCTCTTCAATTATTTATATGTAATGGAGTTCATGTGGAATGGATGTAAATCTACAGAATTGAAATTACATATTATTTATATACATCCAAATGTGATAGTGTTACTTTATATCATTTGGTTATAGGTAAATGGGATAAATCATTAAATGAAATATTAATGACGTTCACTTAGATTATTTTAGCGGTATTTTCATTATTAGGAACTTGTTTGGTAATATGATTTAATAATATGAATGTATACTGGTTAATGAATATTAATTAGGTTATAATAATTATATTATAGTCTGGTTCAATCATAAAAATGGTTTCATGACCAGTAATAAAGGATAAATTGAAGAACGAAACTTCATCATCCACGAAGGTTATAAACTGGAACCTCATGGACGTTGATTCTGTTTATAAAATAAATGGGAGATATATAGAATTTTGATAATGGTTCATCAATTAACATGATATAATTTCATTATATATATGATACTGGAGTTATCATGGTCATTTCTATAGAAGAGGTGGGGAGATTATAACAAAATAAGATAAATTGAAATGAAACTAAATGAAAACGAAGGGTTCTTTACCTCTTAAAATAATTTCCTTGAGAACCTCTTTAAGGGAAGGGGTTTTGGTATTATTGAAATACAAAGAGATTAGTGGGTGTGGGGATTGACTAGGAAATCTTATTTGTGTAGAACATTGTGTAGCTTCAAGGCTTAGATGAGTGAAGAGAAGAGGGAGTGATGTGGGGGGTTTTATAGTGGAGGGGAGGAGTAAATTTTGAATATTTTATTCATTATTCTATCATTTCCATCAAGACAACCAATAGTGTTGTTTCATGTGATCCCTAATAGTAATAAGTTCATGTGAGTTCAAACCAAGTGTCCTTTAATTTCTCATGATGTTATAATTAGTGTATTTAATTGATAATTAGTATATACTATATTCGACCATATTTCATTATCCATCAAAAATTCATGAATTTCTGAAAAATCTCAAAAATTCACGCCAAACATTTTTCGATGTGTAAAATTAAAAAATGAACTCCATTTTCAAAAAATAAATTTCTAAATATAATTAATTAATTTTTAAAATAAAATCATTATTAATTTGAAAAATAAAAATTTTAAAGGTATAATTAGTTTTATATCACATAAAAATATTAATTAAGATCTCATTAAATTATAATCTTAAGAAAATAATATAATATAATTATTTACTATTCATATGGTTTATATTCCTATTAATAAGAGTATGTTACTATTCACCAAAAATCATGTTTGTTCTATCAGACACTAAATGACTTACTAATCACAACTCTAGATGGCTATTTTTCGAAATTCAAAACATAGTAAAGGAAGAGTTGGTCTTAATAACTATATAATAAAATTTGTTTTTTTGAGTGGAATCAGTGTTTCATAAATTCAATATTTATTTTCAAAACCTTTGGGTGTTACATTATTCCCTCATTAAAAAAATTCCATCATCAAAATTCACAAAATTTTACTTAAAAAGGATTCGAGTATCATTTCAACATAAGCTGCTCAGGCTCCAATGTTGCCACTTCAAATTTATGATTCCTACAAATTATCTTTACTAGAAAAGTCATTCGATTCCTAAAAACTTGTTCTTTATTATCTTGAATCTGGGAAAAATCTTCACAGAAAAATTGGTCAGGTTCTAACTCTATACCTTCAGAACTAAGGACATCTGTTAGGTTTGGCATGTACTTTCTCAGAAATGAGACATAGAACACAATGTGTGATTTGGATAGGCTAGGTGGCATAATCAAATGATATTAAATAGTTCTAATTATCTATACAATTTTAAAAGGCCCAATGTACCTAGAGCTCAGTTTCTCTTTATTTCCAAATCTTATAATGCCCTTCCAGGGAGATACTTTCATGAAAATGTGACCTCCCACTAGAAATTATAGATCCTTAAATTATCGACATAACTATTTTGTTTTCACTATGATATTTTGATATGTCCTTGAATAGTATGTACCTTCACTTTTTTTCATCCACAAGCTCTTGTCCCACAAGCTTCCATTCACTAACTTCATCCCAACATGTTTGTGTATGACATCTCTTCCCATACAATGCTTCATATGGTGCCATTTGAATACTTTAATGTAAACTATTGTTGTAGGAAAACTCCATTAAAGGTAAATATTGATCCCACATACCTTGGATGTTATGGAAACATGATCTCAACATGTCCTATAAGGTTTTTATTGTCCATTCTGATTTCCCTTCAGTTTATGGGTGGTAAGCAGTAATCAATCGATGTTCGGTATCCAAATATTTCTAAAGACCATTTTATAAGTTCGATGTAAACTATAGGTCACGATCATTCATAATTGAGATAGGTTCCCCATGATGTATCAAAACTTCATTGATATAGAATTATACTATTCACTCCATTGGAAAATCCTCCATTATTGTGAGGAAATGTGTATATTTTTTATGTTGATTTAGAATTACCCGTATCACATCATTATTCCTTGGTGTTTTGGGTAATCCGTGGAAAACCCATGGTGAAGTCATCCAATTTTCAAGTAGGAATTGGTAGAGGTTTCATGAATCCTTCTGGATGTTTCCTTTCAGCATTTACTTATTGGCAGACTAAACAGCTTGATACATAATCCACAATTTCACTCTTCATGTTATCCCACTAGAAATGTTCCTTCAAATCTCTATACATCTTAGTGCTTCCAAGATGTATGAACAAATCCAAACTATGGTAATCAAACAATAACTCATTTTTTAGCTCAGGTACAACCTAAATGCAAAGTCTCTTTCAAAATTTTAGAACAACATCTTCACACACAAAGTCATACATCTTCCCATATTTCACAAAATTAATTTTCTTTTGTATTTTCTCATCATCAGGCTAAAAAGCTTTAATTCTTTATAATAATGATTTTTAGGAAACCTTTTGAAAAATTAATGATTTTTTTAGCTTTTTTGATAATTCCCATGTCCATCCTTACTAGATCCATGTACAAAGTATCTTTGTTAATCCTCATTTTGTTGAGAGCTCCATGATCCTTTCTGCTCAATGCAACAGCTACCTAGTTTTACATCTAAGGTGGTACTTTATTGTACAATCAAAATACTTGAGTAGTTAAAAATGTCTCATTTGCATCATGTTTAGTTATTTATGTGAGAATATATACTTAAAACTCTTGTGATCTATATATATCTCACATTTTTTACCATAAAGAAAATATCCCCATATCTTTGAAGAGATAAATTGTGGATTATGTATCAATATAGAGTAATTTCACATAGTTTGAATAAAATTCTCACACACATTATCAAGATAATGGTTGTTTCCTTATGTAGAATAACTCTATGTATCAAGATAATGAGTGGTCAACGAGTTGGCTAATAGTTTTAATGATGCACATAGTGAACTTCATCCATAACTCTATCATTATTCAATAATAACCCTTTCATTCTAACCCTAAATTCAAAATATGTGAAATAACTCTATTATTATGTATCAAGGAAGTTAAAAATTCATTAACTAAACTATCCCAATCATTATCTAGATTCATAGGCAATAAATCTATCATTCTACATAAGAACACAACCAAGACCTTTCATTGATGCAACACTAAATATCACAAACCCATCATTCCCCGATGGTGGGGTTAGTATTGGAGAATTCACTAACCTCCCCTTCAATTCATCACAACAATGCTAACATTATTTTTCTATAAAATATTAACCCATTTATGGGTATTCTTGTTCGTTGGATTTTCTAAATAAGTGATGTTCTGAATGAAAGGCCAATAATAACCTTCGAAACCAATAAAACTATGTACATCAATTATTTTTGTTGGATTAGGTAATTCTGACACAACCTTTGTATTTTCAAGAACAATAGATATTCTATCTTTAGAGACATTGTGTCCCATAAAGGAAACTGATTAGAGCCAAAATTCACAGTTTCTGAACTTCCCATACAATTAATTTCTTTTAAGAGTATTTAGAATAGTGGGAAAGTGATTTTCAATATATTTATAGCTTTTAGAGTATACCAATATATCTTTAATAAATACCACCAAAAAGTGGTCAAGATATTCTTTTAAAACTCTATTAATTATATCCATGAACAACAGAGGGTGAATTAGTCATTCGAAAAGGCATTACTGTAAACTCATAAATCCCATACCTGGTTTGAAATGTTGTTTTTGGAATGTCTTTCTTCCTCACAAAAAACAGATGCTATCCAGATCGAATATCAATATTTGAAAAATATTTTTCTCCATGAAGTTGATAAAATAAATCATCAATGAGAGGTATGGGATACTTGTTCTTTATTGTTATACTATTGATCTCTCTATAGTCAATGAACAACCTCATAGACCCATCTTTCTTCTTAAAAAAATAACTGGGGATCCACATAGAGAAACACTAGGGAAAATAAATCCTTTATCACTCAATTCCTCTAGTTGTTTCTTCAGTTCCACTAACTCCACAGTGGCCATCTTATAAGGGGACTTTGATATGACCCTTGAACAGGGAATTAAGTTAACGAAAGCCTCAATTTCCCACTCTAGTGGATGTCTATGTAAATCCTTTGGAAATATGTAAACATATTCATGAACAATAGGTATTCCCTCTATCTGTACATTCCCTTCCACACCCATAGCTATTGCATTCCCTTCCTCCTCAGTAATTTAATTAAGTAGAGCTACTGGGGTGGATCTAGATGAGAATCATATGGTGATATTTATTCCCTAAAGATAAGGGATGCCACATAATCCTCAAAATTTTAACATATGCTTCTCATTCATTCCCCTAAAGTTGTAAGGATTATAGAAATCATTTTCTGTCTTTATAGAACATGAAACTATATCCTCATGTGTTGAAAAACTTTTGGATACCATTTCTCATCAGAGGAATAGATTTAGGAAATTAATAAATCAGTAATATTTCTCCTTGTATTTCTTATGTAGTCCACACCATGTCTTTCTAACCTTGTGAAGTTAGCTGCATAGTTTTCAACATTCTCATCTTCCTTTTGCCTCAAATTCAAAAACTACATTTTCATATCTCCTCATTGTTCATGAAGAAAATATTTCTCTAGGAATATTTCCATAAAGTCTCACCATTCCATAAATTTTATCTCTTACTCCTCATTTTTTTGTATTAACGACCACCATTGATTTGTATCTCTCGATAAATGATAAACTGCCATAATGACCTTCTCTCTTTTATTACATCACAATGAGAGAAATATATTCTCTATGGAACATATACACTACTTAGTTAAAAATGGGTTTGTAGTCCCATTGAATGATGGAGGTTTTTGTCACATAAATTTATCAAACAAAGATCCTCCACATGGTGGATATAGATGCTATATACAAGTATGCTTATTGTTTATAACCCGAGTAAGTTGTCCCAGTATAGTTATAATATTCTATGCAACAGTCTTAGTACTAGATGAAACAAAATTATATTGCATTAGTAGCCAATCCATACATGGGATACATGTGTTCATACAGTTTCCATTTCTTCCACTAAGAGCCATTTCTAGATAATGTCATACACTAGATTTTGTTATGAATCATAATGTATTATCTTAACATAGTAAAATACATAGAATAAATTGAAATCCTATGCATGGGTAAACCCATGATCACAAAAATGGTTTCACTGAGGAAAAATATTCATATAAATCCTCCATTATGTCTTGTAAATAAAATTTGAATTATCCTAAGCATATCCCCTAAGAGTGTCAATCCAGGTGCACAGAAAGGCAGGTTGTTGTGTACCAGGATACCACAAGTCAAGACTGAAACTCCTTGTTAGAGTTTTCACCCTTAGGTATTTCTGTGCCAAAACCATATCCACTTGTAATATTCAGATAGGGATGTATTTTATAGAAACATTCATATAATATATTCCTTACCAAAATACGAGAATGTTCTTGATCATTTATCCTTAGATACTATCTTAGGGATTTGTTCCCTAATCTACATGTTCTAAATCTAGTTTCTAGGTTTTATACTAAACTTCCTCTAATACAAATTGTAAGGACCCGACCCTAGTATCATAGATTCAGTGACTTATTACATTAAATTAGCACATAAACAAGGAATATGTATCCCAAAGGGCCATGTAGTTTAGTAAATTTCTGAAAAACGATAGATATATAAGCTCAACATTACATCATTAATGAAAAACACTCTACATTATTCCATTAGAAATAACCATGCCTCCTGGATTATGCATTAATGTAAATCATAATATACATATTCTTGTCCAAGGAAAAATGAAACATAAGTAGGTGTGAGCTCAAACACTCAGTAAGAGTAAGAAATATAGTGGATGAAAACATACACATTATTCATTGTGAATAATTCAAAACACGTGACTTTAAAAATAATAAACTTGAACACATTAAGGAAATAATATGAGCTGAGTAAATAATTCCAACATAATCATGGGTACTCTACTAATTGAATAACCACATGAAATTTTAATTACTAGCTTCATAATTATGGGTGTACATATACTGGAAATTCTAAAACATATTGAAAAGGCCTCCGCTAAGATGCCTAAAAATGATTAAGTACTCAGCCAAAACAATATCTCAAATTGGACAAGGCCTTTGCCAAGTCCACATCTATTTGTCTCCTGAGACCTACTGATGCATATAGAGGATATATAGGGCCCCACTCATCACATAATAAGTCTAATTTATTTCTCATATGAGAGGGGATTAACATAAACAAAATATACATTCATATTGAAACTCACATCTAAAATGTAAATAAATTTCCTCGAAAATTAATCTTAAACACTAACCCTTCAGAGTAAATTAGTGAATAGTTTTAGATAGCACATCCACAATATAACTAGTAATAAACAATAAAATTAAATTTTTTATATTATATCATAAAATAATAACTCCAATAATACATAATAATTAAATATTGTGTTGAAATGTGTGAAATAACTCCTATAAATTCATTGAGTAATTATCGAGATAAATGCTTTTTTTAAAAGAAGAGTTCTTTTGGAAAAGTATTTCTATATAACCAGAGGTGAATTAAAATATTATTTTTATGGTAAATGAGTGATTATCTAAAAATAATGGTTTCCAAAAACATATTATATATTTCAATTGAAAAAATTAAGAATTTGATAAATTCCCTTCAATCAGGCTTGTATTCTAGAAATAATTTTGACAGTTCCTTTTGAAACATGTAACTCTCCATTAAATAAAGAAAGATTATGGTTATTAAAAATATGTATAAATATATAAGTTAATTTATTATCAGTAAATAATAGTACATAACAATTTCATTGAGGTAGTTAGACAATAAATGTAACCCGGAAGAAAATGGAGGTTATGCTAGAAAACCCTTACTTTATTTCTGAATGTGTTCTGCTCTTGAACTTAAGGTCCAGTAATATAAAATTAAACTTATTAATAAATTAATTCAGAAAATATTATACATTTATTTAGTTTAACATGATTATATTATGTCCATTATGTCTTGAATGATTAGTTTTAATATTTAATTTTGTCGTTCTACAGTGTTCATTTTCTTGATTTTCATACTCAGTTCACCTGTTTTTATGCAATGGAGTTCATGTGGAATGGATGTAAATAAACATAATTGATATTAAATAATATTTATGAACCTAAATAAGTATTAATGGTAATTTATTTTAGTTGGTTACAAAGAAAAGGAATGAATCATTAGATGAAATATTAATGATGTTCACTTATATTATTTTAGCGGTATTTTGATTATTAGGAACTAGTTTGGTCATATGATATAATAATATGTACGTATACTAGTTCATGAATATTAATTAGATTAGAAAACATATATTATAGTCAGTTTCAAACATAAAAATTGTTGAATTCTTAGTAATGAAGGGTAAATTGAATAACAAAACATTTTCATCCATGAAGGTTATAGATTGGAACCTCATGACGTTGATTTTGATTATTAAATAAAACGGAGAGAGTAAGATTATTGAATATGGTTATTCAATTAACATGATATAATTAATTTATATAGATGACAATGGATTATTTATGGTCATTTGGATAGAGGAGTTTTGGAGAGGAAAACAAAATAATATAAATTGAAATGAAACTAAATGAAAAAGAAGGGTGCTTTTCCACTTGAAATAACTTCATTGGGAACCACTTTAAGGGAAGGGGTATTGGTCTTCTGGAAAGGCCAAGACCTTCCTGGAAGTTCGTACTAACTATAGAAGGGTATTTGGGAATAAATTTTTGGATCTTAAAGGCATAGTGGAGTAAAGAGAATGAGTGATGGGGGGTTTTATAGTTGAGGAGATGAGTGAATTTTGAATATTCTATTCATTATTTTATTATTTTCATCAAGAAAATCAGTAGTGTTATTTCATGTGACCTCTAATAGTAATAAGTGCATTTTATTTTGAACTATATGGCCTTTAATCACTCATTATTTCATAAATAGTTTATTTAACTGATAATTTGTATATACTGTATTTTACCATATTTCACTATTCATCAAAAATTCAAGAATTTCAAAAAAATCCCATAACATCGCCCCAAACATTTTTTGACATATAGAATTCAAAAATATACTCCATTTTTCAAAAATAATTTTTTAAATATTACTAATTTAATTTTTAAAAAAAATCATAGTTAATTCGAAAAATAACAATTTTAATGGTAAGTTTAGTTTTATATCACATTGAAAAATTAATTAAAATATCATTATCTTATTATATTAAGAAAATAAAATAATATCATTATTTAGTATTAATATGGGTCATATTAGTATTAATACTACTATTCATAAGGTTATGTTACTATTCACCAAAAATAATGTTTGTTCTATCACACTCTAAATGACTTACTGACCATAACTCTAGATGATAGTTTTTTAATATTAAAAATATAGTGGAGGAAAAGATGTTTTTAACAACTAGATTATAAAATTTGTCATTTTTAGAGACTTTTTGTTTCATGAATTCAATATTTATTTTCAAAACCTTGGATTGTTACACTAGATGTTCCTTGTTATCTTCTCAAAATAACTATACACCTATTTTCCACATGATGTTGAAGTGGTCCCTATGTGGCCTATATTAATTTTATTCCAAATGTTTTTGTTGTAATGATTCTTATGTGTCTTGGAAATATTTATTTTTTTATAACCTATCCAGGTTATGGATCATCGAATTTTTTATACAATATTCTTGGCAGTAGTTGACTATCAAGTGAAGATTACCAAGTCCCATCTTGAGAATGAACATATTTTTTATCAGCCTTTTTTCATTATTTTTATACATTGAACTGAATCTATTTTAAACTACTAGAAAAGAAAAATTATGATATTTGGTTTAAATATGTTTTTGAATATGTTTTTGATTGAGTAAATTATTTAAAAAAATATAATGTTTTTTTATAATTTTTATAACTGAGTCTTAATCAATCTTTAAAAATAATTGAATAGAATAAAACATATAAAGATATTCTATTTGGATTAACTAGGATGTTTTATTTAAAATTATGGAATTAAATTACACATATTTAAGATATAATTTTTATTTGGGTACTCATTAATACCCCTCTTAAGATACTCACTTCGAACAACATTTGTTATAAAAGGAATTCAAAATATTTTCATCATTGTTTTATAGTTATGTTATAAATATCTTACATTTAATTAAATTATATATTTAATTACTTAAATAGATAATAGACAGAAAGGTTGTACATCCTATATAACCCCGTTCATTAATGTTAATGACTATGTTATGTTGAAAACTAAGACAAAAATTCCTATTGAAGGAATTGGTTTTGAAATATTTTCTACTATAGTGGATAAGTATGAGTTACCTAAGACTCTTAAAAAATACCTAGATAATGCTACAATACATGCATATTAAAATAATTGATATGATATGAATTAAATATATTGATCCTTGGGTGATGAAGAGTTCAATATGATATATTATAGTAAAACACCTTTTAAACTTTGCGATACATTATCTATCCGGCATAAAGGAACTACTAAGGTTTAATAAATTTTATTGAACACTGATACAATTAAATATGATTCATTTAAAATAAAACATGTTAAGATGACTTTCAGTATATATCATAGGTTCAATGGGTTAGTAAACATAATGTAATATATGGGGAATCTGATGACAGATAAAGATCAGATTGTGAGCCAACTGAGATGAATTCAAGGGAGATGGAAAGGGACATCTGTTTTAATAAGAGAATTATTTGAAATAACTAAACTACCTATCAGGTAATTTATTAGGATGTTAATAATTTACATGGAAGAGATTATATACAATCATGAAGAGGATGATTAACCAAAAAGAAAATATATATCTTTCAATTATACATCATCCAAACAAAATTTAAAAAAACATTATGTAGAAAGCTCCATTGATGAAGAATCATTAGTAGATTGTGATGTTGTTATTTCCCATCATTCTTTATGGATTATTTAATTCTATAAGAAGAATAAATTATTCAGGAAACCAACTATAATTTATTGTATGATAGTAGAAGATCTTGGGAAAATTATTGGAATAATTATTAAGGTAGAGTGTCCTATGTTAAAATAATATTATGAGTATGAGGAATGGAAAGAAATTATATAAAATTTATATAATAAATATGAAGTTCCTATAGGTAAAAATATATTTACTCTTCTATTACTCATAATGGGATGTCTGATAGTGAAATCATGTTTTTAATGAAAAATAATTTTGAGGTACTTACTTAGTCATCTGTACGTAATTCTAATCACTCTTAAAATGAAAAAGATGATGACATGTAAAAAAGATGATTTTTTTTAATTATTTTAATATTCTTAAAGATAATTTTAATGACCTAAAAAATAAATATAATTTTCTAAATAAACAACATGTTTTATCTATTAGTATTCTGATTATTCTTTCTATATAAAAACTAAACAATTATGAATTATTAAATGAAAAAATTGAACTGAAAATGTACAATGAGAAACTAAATAAAGACATTGAAATATTCAAAATTCAAGAAAAACACTTACTCAATTTATATAAAAACAAATATATCTTGAATACATTATTAGACTATGTTACCAACCTATACAGATAAGAGCTGTTTAGAGTACATTTTTTCCTAAGTCTAATATGGGTAATCATACTAAATGTTTTAATTCCAGTGGACCTAATATGTTTTTTTATTTAATAATGCTTACAATCCTATTATATAAAACATATTAAGTAAATATGGTCATATAATGCCCTAATTACTAAAATATACCATTCCAATAAAATATGGGAACAAAAATAATTCTTGGTATAACATTTGTATTTTAGGAAATCTTCATAAAAATATCCTTTAGAAACCTATAGTTCATGGATTGTAGTTGTTATTCGAATAGAAAATGATATTACTCTAGCTTCATGTGAATGATAATGTTTTATGGTGTTTATGTCTACTTTGGTGATAATTCTAAAGGAATGATCATTATCTATGGACAAATTGGTAACAATTACTTTGTTTAAATTTAAAATGTACCTTATTGTTATGGTTTAAAATATTACTTCTATTAAATCTTAAAATTATGTGGTGATGGTTTTTAAGATAAATTTATCAACTATGTTTGAATTTTTTTCAATTATAAAAAGGATTTTGTCTTTAATACTTTGATAAATTGGAGTTTTTATCTTATTAACCATTATTCATTTAATTATCAATAATTTTCTTATATATAACCCATTTATAGAGAATATTTCATTCGGAATAATATATTAGTCCATAGTAACATTCATTCAGTTAGAAATGGTTCATGGAAAGGGTCGGTATGGGATCCTTAAAATCCGGAATTCTTGAATGAAAAATTCTATAACCCATGCACAAAAGGGATGTATAAAAAGATTTATTTTAAATAAAATAATAATTTTCAACATCCTGACCACTTTATTTGGATCCCAGGGACATGTTTTGTCCATTCAAAGTTTATAGTTTAAATGTTATGAAGTATGTCTGTAAACATGTAGATGACCTTTATAGGTATACTTTGGTATTATTTTTTACTCACAAAAGTGAATATTTTTCTTATTTTTCTACATCTTTCAAATCATTAGAAATGTTTTATGTTGATATAATTATGACCATAAAATATTCCAAAGTTTGTGAGATTTAAAATAAATACGTTGAATCCCTTTTATCAGAAAATGGTTACAGTCATAAATTATTTACTCATAGGACGCCTCACTAGAATGGAATTGTAGAATTAAGAAATAGAGTACTTCTTGAGATAACTAAGAATATTCTTATTGAATATGACATTCCTATCTACTTTTGGGTAGTGGTTGTGAACACATCCTGATATATAAGAAATAGTTTTTTAATTAGTCTTCTATTTAAGAAAACCACTTATTCCCATTTTAATAGTCGAAATCCAATGTTTAATTACTTTAGAGTTTTTTTTAAAAGTCATTTTTCATTACACTAGTACTAAATTTGAAACATTTTTTACAAAAGTGATAATCCAATTTCTTTTCTTAGTTGTTTAACCATTAGTAAATTTGATACAGTTTTTAACTGAACAAAGATTGTAGAAGAGTATGTGCATATCATATTTGATGAGACAGATTCACATGAGCCTTTGGATTCTTTAGAAAACAATTAATATTAATTGTACACTCTAAAAAAAATTATAAACCTTATAATTATACTAAAAGGAAGCATAAAAATCATCCAATTTTGAAGAACCTCAAAAACATGAACCTATAGAATATCCTGAGGTGATTGTCCCTTATTTTTTTAAGTCTATTAGGACTCTTAAATTCTATCATTTAGATGTTTTTTCAATATACATATATAGAGGTATAAAAACATGAGATTCTCTAATAATACTTGTTTAACATCACACTTTCTTATCACAACATGAACCAATGAACATTAATGATGAATTACGGTTAATGGATATACATGAAGAACATAATCAATTTGAAATAAATATAATTTGGGAACTTATTTATATAACCAGAGTCACCTTGAATAAAGACACTAAGTGATTATTAAACACAATGTTGATTAATCTGGAACAACAGTAATGAGTAAGGATAAACTAGTTGCAAAAGGGTATAGTCAAAAAGAGGGTGTATTATATGAAGAAACCTTTTTTCTGTAGCCATACTGGAAGCTATAAGAATAATTATCTCCTAGAAATCACATCTACATTTAATGTTATTTCAAATTTATGTCAAAAGTGCATTCTCAAATGGGTATATATTTGAGGTTTTTTTTTAGCAAAGGATGGATTTCAAAATCATCATTTTACAAATATTTTGTTTTAAGTTAAAAAATTATTTCTATATATTAAAAAATATCCTAGAGCATTGTATGATAGACTCATATCCATGTATATTTTAAAATTATTTCCCAAATATATAACTGATATAACCGCATTCAAAAAATTCAAATCATAACATGGTTTATTTGTTCACATTTATGTAGATTATATTATTTTTTGATTTTTTAAGAATTCATTATGTAAAAAAAATTTAAAATGATGAAAAATAAATTTTAAATGAGTTTAATGGTTTAACTAAAATTCTTTCTTTGCTTTAATTTTTTTTAAAATAAGGAAAGAAATTTTTTAAATAAAAATAAAAATAATAAAAACATTCTAAAAAATTATTATTTAGATATTAATAAGAGTATTGATACAAAAATGAGAACCATGATTAGGTTGTATCTTTATTAATTTGGTAAATTATTGGAACATAATTATTATAGAGTTAGGATTGGAATTATTCTCTACTTAAATACTATATGGCTTAAAAATATTTTAGTGTTTGTATTTGTTATCATTTTCACAATATCACAAAAAATCCACACAAAGTTTCTATAGAAAATTTTTTTAAATACCTCATTCATACAACCAGTTTAGTATTAATTTATCCAAGAGGCAAATAATTTGATCTTGTTATTTAGTCTTTATATGATTTTACTGGTTGTAAGTTATATAGAAAAAGTGACTCTAGAAAAATTAACTATTTGGGAATGTATCTACTATATGGATGTATTATTAAATAATATTATCTTATATAGTCCACTATTGAAGATTAACATATAGCTACATGTAGCTACTATGCATAAATTTTATAGATGATACACATATTTATAGACTACGGAAATCAGTTCTAGTATGTCGCTTTAAAATTTTGCAATATAAGTGCTATAAACATTTCTAATAACCTTTTTTCTCAGACTAAAACAAGACATATTGTTGTAATACGTAACATTTCGAGTGATAATTTTCAATAGGGTGATATAAATCTTGAATACAATGGTACATGACATCGTCTCACTAATATATTCTGAAATCCATTGAATTTTGAGAAAATTTACTAAATAAATGATTAATAATGCATGACTAAATTTGGTTACACTTTATTTTATTTGACTAAACATTGTGTTTTACCAACTAATGTATTTTACCCACCAATAAGTTTTATACACAATTGAGTTTTACCCATAATTGTGTTTTACTTACTATTGAATTTTACACACTATTGACTTTTACCCAGCATTGGAATTACTCATCATTGAAACTACACACAATTAGAGTTACTCGCCATTGAAGTCACTCACCTTTGGAAACATTTTCCATCATAAAATTTTAACTTGTTTATTTTTAAATCACCATTTACAATTTCTATTAATGAATTACTTATTCTATTAATTTTTTCTTGAATAAAATATTAATACATTTTTCTTATTTGAAATTTCTAAATTTCTAGATGATATAAAATTAAAACCCATATAATTCCAACACTCACCACAATCGTGCCTTTCTCTTAGACCCCATGGTGACCATTTTTCATGACCGTCGAGCTTTATTTACCGTCTCATAATTCATCATAGATAAGAGTCATGGTTGGAGTGAATAGATCATCAAAATAGTCTTTGGGTGGTTCATTTCCATATATGAAACTAAAAGGTGAAATGAAATAATCATTTTTTTCTTTCGGTGAACCCTGATCTTTCAAAAAAAATAGTTTTTCATGAAAATGATATTAATTCCAAGGGTCTACATTCAATTAAGTCTATCCTTATCAATGTTATACATGACCAATGATTAGTAAAATGGGTTTTATTTACCATAGACCCTTTTAACCTAGTTTGGTGTATCATTTATATCATTATGTTGATTAAATTTCTGAGGAAAATGCACATTAGGAATGAAGAATGATCAATGGATCTCTTACTATCTTTTCTTTGAGGAAGATGGATAGATGTTTTAGGTTTCCTTATTAAAGAGATGAAAATTATTGTCAAGGAACCATTCTATATGAATGTAATAGTTTTTTTGTATTAAGATACCATGGTTGAATTAACTAGTGATTGTTTACATTAAAGAAAATTTTCCATTGAAATTTATAGTGAATATAGGTTCAATTTCATGTTTATTAAGCATATGATTTTACAAATAAAAGGATAAATTTCCAATATAGGGTATCAAGATGTTTATATTTTTTGTATTATGAAAGTAGAAGAGAAGATAAAAAATTTTATGTATCTAATGCTTCAGATAGTGGAGATGTGTAGGTTTTCTTTTCGATCTAATTATTTAATATATCAAAATATTATTTCCAGAATGTAAGTAGCCAAATGTATAGTTATTCATGGGGAAGAAAAAATAGCATATTGTGGAGGTTTTTGAATCACAAGGATAATATATACAATGATAAAGAAGCAGTTATTATCCTTTGAATAATAAATTAGTGAATGATGGTGAAAGAGAATATTATGATTTCAATCTAGTTGACTACAATTCAGTCTATTTGATAATGGAGATCCTATATTGGAGCTAGATGGAGTTTTTGATTATACAAATTATGAGGATTTTATCTCAGGTGATAAGAAAAAATAATTTTCTATGAATGGATTCAGTGCCCTATATTTATCTTAGAGCACTCCTATTATATCTATCCCAAATCATTTCCCACCAAGGTCTTACCTGGTTCAAGAGAAACTCCAATAATATGGATGTGATGAAGAAGAAATTGAAATTTCTAGTGAAAAAAAAATTCATGATTTCTTCCAAATCCTTTAAATATAATAAAAATGGTGAAATTGGATATGTTGATGATAAAGGTGCAAATGAAGGAGGTAGAGGAGAAGATATGGAAGATAAAAGAGATGAAAATAGATATCATTATGGAAGTGATAGTGATGGAGGTTTTTATGGTATAAGAGGTCGAGTTAGTGGTAAGGATATTGAGATGACTAAAAAACTTATCTCTTCTCAGTAATTATCATTTTTTATATTTGAATAAAGAATAATTGTAGTTACCGATTTGGAAAATATAGGTAGATAAGAAAAGAAAGAATTAGATCCTGAGGAATAATCCCCATTTATGAAAGTCATCACTTTGATAATACTATTGTTAGAGACCTTAGTGGGAATACTACTGTTGAGATGATCATTTTTGAGCTGAGATATGATG
This sequence comes from Viscum album, assembly GCA_963277665.1. Taxonomy (NCBI): domain Eukaryota; kingdom Viridiplantae; phylum Streptophyta; class Magnoliopsida; order Santalales; family Viscaceae; genus Viscum; species Viscum album. The sequence goes on along the minus strand of OY728152.1, from coordinate 1,449,119,263 downwards.
TGTAGATGAGTGTTGAATCTTTCATTTTTAGTTTATTGTTGTTAAATTTTCTTTTTTAAAATATCCTATAATATTTTCTTTCTGACTAATAGATTTAGTTCAGGAGGAATGGGAATATTTCCATAGGTATGTCAAACTTAATATGAACTATTGATATTGAGAACATAATGAGTTTCTACCAAATAATTATGGACCTGATATTTTAGTGGCAACTGATCCAAATAGATCCTTATTTGACCATATTTATGTTTTGGGTTGGTTGGATATGTTTTTTTCAGGGTATTCCATAAGGTATGAAAATGTTTCACCCTTTCATGTCCCTACTACTCTGTTAATATCAGTTGATGTTTTCAACAAAGGTGACATATATTCCTTCGTATAAATTCCTCAATCATATATTAGTCTGTTATTGAAAATAAACATCCTTTGGATAACAAGATCAGTTATTAATATCCAATGATTTTTTAAAAAATTTGGATTTAGAAAATTCAACCCAAGAGGATGAGAAAATAAATGTTTATAAGTGCAAAATTAATGGATAGTAAGTGGTATGGGAGTTCTGAAATCGACTGTAGTGAAGATGAAGTATTTTTTGTAAAATTTGAAGAATAATTTCTAGAAAAGATACATAATATTTATTCAATGTATTATTTTCCATATGATCCTTCTATTGATGTTGATTTGATCAGATATGTTGTTCGTGAATAATTTCATGCTGCTTTAGAGGGTGACTCCGACATACATCAACAATGTTTCAGGAGTGTTGAGAATAACAATGATTATTCACATATATTGATTACAGTGTACAGGAAAGACATGAAGGCTGATACAAATACTATCATCAATAATATAAAGTATTATCATTCAAAAAAAATTACAATGCATGAGTAGAATGGTCATTTCAAGTACCTAGAAGAAAATATAGGCATTTTTTCTAGACTATATGTGTAGAATTTTAGGCCTATCAGAGATAATCATTCACTGAATTATGTTCTTATATCCATTGTATCCATTATTTCAAGATATTCTTTTCATTCTTCTAATTCCAACAAAGATAATAGAAATGAACCTTTGATTCCTTTCCCACATCTGGAAATGTGATGACCATACACATTGTCTTCTATGAGAATTTTTTTGTGTAATATTTTTATTATATATTTCTTTTTGTATTGAAATTATATGTACATTATAAATTCTATTATTAATATTTTTCTCTTCTTTATTTTATATTTTATTTGAACATCAACACAATACCAAAATGGATAGTATGATCTATGAAATATATTTTTTTTAATTATTTTTTATTGTCAGATTCCTTTGATAATAGTTCTTTGATGTCGTAATAATATTTCATGTGATTCTATATCTTTTTAATTCAATTAATTATATTTTATATAAATTTTCCTTTGATACAATACCTTTTATTGATTTCAGGGTTTATAAAATTCCATGATGTGTGGTCATAAAAAAGTGAGAGATTGTTGGTAATCATATTTTAATGATAAAAAAATAATATCAATTAAGATATTAATGAGGTTTATTTTTTATGATGAGATTTTATTTTATAAGGTATATTAGAAAATTATGGCTATGTATGACTCATCATAAAAGAGGATTCATTGCCAAAGATGACTCACCATTAGGCATTACCCAACATTTAGAGTAATTTTTAGAGCAAAAATTGGGATATGTATTGGAATCACCCACCATCAGCTATATATTACCGTCAGAATATATTTTCTAAAAAATATGGAAAACACCTACCTCCTGAGGGTGATTCACTATTGAATCATAAATTTGTATTTTTTTGAAAAAAACAACTTTTAGCGTATGAATCACCATTGTAATCAAGATTAGGAAAGTTATAGAAAACAGAACCTTCTGTAGAGACCCGAAGCTTGACATACATGAACTTTACATTACTTTTGCGGAATACTTAGTACATAACAAAAACACACACACAAGGACCGTAATAGTTTAGTGTATTTGGAAACTCGGAATATAATCATATAATCGTGGTGAAAGATCTTTAACATCTCCCATAAAGATCTTCCTTTTTTTATACCTAAAACCTTTCTTTATATCCTGGGGAAAAGAAAACATAAAAGGTTGAGCTCAAATGCTCAGTAAGGGTAAACAAAAGAAATATCAATCACATCATATACATAAGAACAGAGCTTTTGGAAATATTAACCTGCAAAAGAGCTCATAATATCCTAACATGGGATAAATCATAGAAGTGAAATGTAATCCCAATAATAATAACTTACAACATGAAACTTTGTGGTATACACACATAATCATAGAGAATCATTTCTTGTTAGTCAAGACTCATTTCCAAGACTATCTTAGTGGACAAAGTTCCTTTCTGAACCGAGTCACCCTCGTTTCAGTCCTGTTTCACTGAACCGGTATAACCTACCATTCCATCCATGTCTATCTCATGAGATATAAAATCTTTACCCAATGCATTGGAGGAAGATATAGGTCCCACCCATCTCATAATGATACCATTCTTATGTGTGCCACAAAATCATAAATCATACATCATTGCATAACCCATATAAAAAAATGGAATTCTTAAACAACATGACATCATAAAACAATTCATATTAGATAAAGGAATTCATAAAAATATAATTCCATCACAACATAATCAAATCAATGTAATAATAGGGATAAAAACATAACCCTTTATTATCTTAGATGGAAAATAATTTTGATAAAACACTTGAACTCCATTCTTGAGGAAAATATCCTTTCTGCTTCAAAAACACTTTTCCTTTCTTAACATGTCGTACAATTATAAACTAAAAGAAGTTTATTAAAAATAAACTTGAAAACTTGTAAAGGAAGCTTCTTGGAAATAATGTTTTAAAAATCCATTCATCCCATATAAGTTAAAAAACATTCTTCGTACTTTTGTGAGAAAAGTCAAAAAGTACCTCGTACGAAAAACAACAAAAGATTTCATTCATATCTTTTAATAAAAACTCACTGAAGGGTAAAATTGGATATAAAATATTGTATAAGGATAGAAATAATATTACATATTGAAGGAACATGGATGTGGATGATAAAATACACCCCAGTAATAAACAAAGTAAAAACAATCTCGGATAAAAATGAGATTGTGACATTTCCCTTACCTTAAGTCTGATTTGCTTCGTAAGTGTCCAAACCTCTTGTATAATGATTTAAATAATGTCATTAACTTATTACAGAATCATATTCATTGTTATTATATCATTAATGGTTCACTTATGACTTTATATTACCCGTTCTTTTGTAAATTCCATGTTAAAAAAACATTTTGGATAAAATCGTTTCATTTATCGTAGGTGTTTGGACTTGTTGTTCTTGACATTATTATAACTTATATCATGATTTACTTACTTCCAGAATATAAAACATGATTTATATATCATATATATTCAGTATATATATATATTTAATAGATGAAATGAAACACACTGTTCATGGAGACGGTAGTCCGTACGTACGCATGAACGCTATTTTCCTTTCCTCATTGTCTTGAATGGAAGTAAGTAGATGACATACATATATACATAAATCCAGTAGCCTTATAATTTCATATATTTCATTATTATTTCTTATATATACTTTATAATTATTTTTAAATGGTTAACATGGAGAATGAATCTCATCACGTCGTGGAGACGGTAGTCCGTACGTACGCACGAGCGATGATATCGTTTCCATAATTATTGAATTGGAGTGGAGTGGATGATTAAATATATCAGAATCAATATGATGTTCTAATAACTAAGTATCTTTATTCTTTACACCATTATACCCATCCATGTAAGGTGGTGGTGGAAAATAGATTACACCACGGCGTGGAGACGGTATTCCGTACGTACGCACGCGTGGTGATTTCTTTTTACGTAGGATGGATAGATGGTGAAATAGGGTTGTTTCATACTTATAATAACATATCAGTGTGTAAGTAATACTGATTTTATTACTTTATCATGAAACAACTAAAGAAGAAGATGTTGAAAAAGAAATAAATTGAAAAGATCGGTAATGGATATTACCTCTTCTTTGAAACGCCTCTTTGAATCCTCCACTTAGGGAACTAAGATTAGTCTTTGAAGAAGACCAGGACCTCTAGGATTATTCTAGGGAAGTGGAGAAGGGATTTGTCAAGGGGATGGCCGTGATTGAGTGCTCAAATTGGTGTGAGGAGGAGGGGGAGGAGGTGCCCTTTTATAAAGGAGGAGAGGGGCACCTTAGGAATATCTCAAAATATTATTTTATATTAAGGTCAAATTAGGATTATAATGGTTCAAAATGGTCTTATTTAGAAGATAAATTGGGGATGGGTCGAAATACTCTCATCCAATAGGATTTAGACAAGTTTAGGTTATTATTTTAACCTTATCAATTAGATTTAACTCTAAGTTAAATAATTTAACTTTTACCGTGTTTTTTGTTTTCTTACACTATATGGTTAATAAACTTACTATATCAAGCCAAACGAACCCCAAGTTGTTTGTTATTAATATATCTATCCTTATATAAGTAATTTGGACGAACCTTAGATTTTTAGGAATTAAATAACAATTAATAATATAATATTTTTTAAAAAAACTAATTTATGTCAATTTTGACACTATTTGGTACATGATTTTTATGAAATTTTTAACAGAATTATAAGTTCGAACCAAGTTACATAAATCAACAATAACATGTCATATTAACCTATAAAATTAGTTTAAGTCATAAAAAGTCTCAAATTACATTTATTTGGGCATCAATTATGTTAATATTTTCTTAAAAAGGTAATTACTGCATCATCGTTGTGTCATAAATAAATTAACTTATTTAAAGTATAAAAATTACAAATAAAATCCCATTATGTAGGAAATATTTTTAGCTTTCTAATGAATATTTATAGTCGAAATTATATTATGTATAACCCTATATTAAAAATGTTTTAGTAAATAAACTTTGATTTTAACTCTTTTAACTCTTCTTTGAATTAAATAATAACAATTGTCCTAATCTAATCCAAGTGGGCCTAAATGGTCATATTTTATTCCTAAGCTTGTTTTTGGTCTAATTAAACTTATCCAACAGAATTAGGACATGTGTTAGGGTAATAGTAAAATCATATTTACCCTTAGTTACCCTATTTACTATTAACCGTGGTAAAAAAAGTAAAAAGTTACTATTCACCAAAAAATTATTTTTATCTCATTGAACCACATTTTACTTACTGATATCAACCGTGTATGTCGGATTTTCAAAATTCCATTCACAGAAGCGGTAAAATTAAGTTTTATGAAAAATTCAGTTTTTAACCTACCACTTAGTGGTTTCACTATTCATCAAAAATTGATAGTTTTCAGAAAAATACCAAAAATTAGGCCTAAGATATATTTGATATTATGAACTCAAAAATTATTTCTATTTTTCCAAATTCAAAACATATCAGTTGCATTAATTAATTTAAAAATTAATTCCCGTCGTCAAAACAAAAGGCATGTTTTTAAGAGATAATAACTATCAAAAGATTGACACTTGTTTATAACTGGTTTAAATGTGAAATTACATCCAATGACCAACATTGTATTTAATTGTAAAAAATATATTCTAAATATACTTTAAAACCACTAAAATTAATGATTTATCACTATTAATTATTTTGATTAAAAAATTTGTTTTTAATTATAATTTAGTAATTTTCACTATTCATCAAAATATGAAAGTTATCAAAAAAGTACCAAAATTTCACCTTAGGCTAAATTCGATACTCCGAATCCAAAAATGAAGTCCATTTTGAGATCTAAAAATTCCTAAAATTTAAAAAGTGGTTATTACTATTCATAACGGCTAGTTTTAATAATATTTTAATACCATATCGTTGTTTCGTGAAACTCAGTATTGCGTACTACACACGCTATCGAGGAAGGTTGCGATTGCGTGTAATGCAAGGCAAGTCAAGGATGCGTGTTGTGCAAGCTCCTTTTGGTGTAGCATACAACACAAGACATTAATAAAATTAAAAAGAATATTTTTCATAAAATCTCAGGCTGTTACATTCTACCCCCCTTAAAATTAATTTCGCCCTCGAAATTCGTCGGGGTTATAAATGGTTTACTATTCGAAAGTTTCTTTAATAGAAACCCACATCATAAAAAGGAATATCAAAACCAATCTTTAAAAAAAAGTATGAAACATAACGGTTACCCAAATTAACTAATCACCGGGTTTCCACATAGGTGAAAATATGGATATGGAAGAGAAATCTAACCATCATGTTCTGATGGAGAGTGGTAGAGAACATGGATATGGAAAAGCCAGCAATCACAAAGCCATAAATTTGTGACGATCTAAGGTACCATCTGATTCATCAGATATAAGATCACTAGGACAACATTTTTGGTTTTCAAGATCGTTTCCCTAAAGTTAAAGAATTTGAATTAGAATAAATACTTACTTTATTTTGGTACAATATCACTGCTGTTCGTGACTTTAACAATTTCCACTTCATCTCTTAAATAAATGAAGTTGAATTTGTTATTCGTGAAGTGTTAGCAGATCATGTGATAGAATTACGGGTCATTCCATCTATCTCAAACAAAAGGTTAGCAAAAATTATATACATAAGTCGATCTATAGTGAGATTAATCATATATGGTTCCTAAAATGGACTTTATACTTCATATATCATACTGATTAATATAATAAAACTAGTTTCTAACAAACAGGGACTTCCTGTAGGCCAGTGGTAGGCGATAAAGGCCAGTCTCACTTCGGTTGTGGGTTCGATTCCCACATCCTTATCCGACGCGATGGGCTGTCGCCCGTCCTGCAGGTTGTCCTTTTTCTAAAACTATAGTACTATAACATCCCATCAATAATATCGAGAAAACTTCGATCCTTAAACAATACTAACTTATGTCCAACATAATCCATTCCAATCTTTAGGCTTATCCATAATACTGCAGTCCACTCTCATAACATAGTGAAAATGATTACTATATATTTAATACCATCGTCGATCCCCATATATCATAAGATATGTTTTTTTGGTCACATTCCAAACATTCAAAGTCCTTAATCATGTATTCTCTTGAATACCCATTGAACCATAGTGAAAACTTGAATACAGTTAAAAGTTAACACTTTTCACATACCAAAATCCTCAAAACCATCAATCATGAGCTCATGAATACTGTTAAACATTTCGTTTTCTCGTTTTCCCTTCATTATGCGCATATCATCTTATTTCCAAAAAATATCTCAATCACTTTGAATTCCACATTAGACCAACACATAAATATTCCAATACATTATGATACAACATTATTTTGGAATCCCATTACATAAACACTTAATCATTCCACCACATCGTTGTCATATTCTACATCGCCAATAGTGATCGCATGTGACTTCCCTTTGTCCTTTGCCTTAAGTGGTTGCTCATGTTGATCGTCACTAACCCTAGGATTAGGGAATTTATTAGAATAATGCCCCATTTCCTTGCACTTGAAGCATTTAAGTGTTGGTGGTGTGTTTTCTGCAGTATTTTCTTTATTCACATCATTAGAAACCCTTTTTCCATTACTTCGACACTCAGCTACTCGATGACCTTCTTTTCCACACTTAAAACATTTCCTAGTCCCCTTAAGACAATCTCCACCATGCTTCTTTCCACACTTTGAGCATAAGGAAACATTCATCTTCTTTTCACCATTATTCTGAGATTTCACCTTGAACTCCATCTTTCGTTTCTTGTCAAAACCCTGAGATGGATATGTAACACCAACTTCCATTTCTACCTTGATAGCACAACACACAATTTCTTCATAGCTACTGAAGTCTCTTATAGCTAATTCCCTTCGAAGACTTGGTTTTAAGCCACTGAAAAATCGATCAACTTTACTTTCAGGTTGGATGATAATGCCAGATGCATACCTTGCAAGTCTTGTAAAATTCGCTTCGTATATACCAACGGATTCATCATCCTTTTGCATTAGTTCAAGAAACTCCTTCTCCATATTTGTTCGAAGAATACAAGTGAAGTACTTATTGAAAAATATGTTCTTGAACTCGTCCCATTCCATGGACTCAATTTCATCTCTTTGCCTCGTATTCTTGATAAGATTCCACCATTGATCAGCTTCACCTTCCAAACGATATACTGTTAAGATGACTTTGTCATGTTCGTAACATCGAAGAACTGAAAATATCTTTTTAGTGGTACTGATCCATTTTTCAGCAACAATTGGATCAGAAGACCCACTGAACGAAGGTGTACGTTGCCTCGTGAAGGACTCAATAGAATATTGTTCCCTTCTCTGCTCATTTGGAAGTCCAGAATGATTAATAGCTTGTGTAAGTATAGCAATAATATTTTGCACTCCATCTCCCATAACATTTGTTTGTTCAGGAGGGCAATCATTGCATTTTCCATTTCATTGATCAACACGGTTCCTTCGAGTTCTAGCCATCATCTAAAACCCAAAAAGAATAGTTTGAGATGCAAAAATCATTCTAGGGAAAACAACATAATAAAGGGGGAGTACCTTCAATATCTATCATCTTAGGTTTAATTCTATGATCGTTAGCGTAATTCTAGTACTATAACCTATACGTATACTTAACCTTAGGTACATCCCTAGACATACCTTAGAAATATCTCTAGGGATCTCACTAATTTTTTCGCATCCTAGTTTCCAAAGGTTGACTAAACCTTTCCTCTGATACCAACTGTAGAGACCCGAAGCTTGACTTACATGGACTTTACATTACTTTTGCGGAATACTTAGTACATAACAAAAACACACACACAAGGACCGTAATAGTTTAGTGTCTTTGGAAACTCGGAATATAATCTTCTAATCGTGGTGAAAGATCTTTAACATCTCCCATAAATATCTTCCTTTTTTTTATACCTAAAACCTTTCTTTATATCCTGGGGAAAAGAAAACATAAAAGGGTGAGCTCAAATGCTCAGTAAGGGTAAACAAAAGAAATATCAATCACATCATATACATAAGAACATAGCTTTTGGAAATCTTAACCTGCAAAAGAGCTCATAATATCATAACATGGGATAAATCATAGAAGTGAAATGTAATCCCAATAATCATAACTTACAACATGAAACTTTGTGGCATACACACATAATCATAGAGAATCATTTCTTGTTAGTCAAGACTCATTGCCAAGACTATCTTAGTGGACAAAGTCCCTTTCTGAACCGAGTCACCCTCATTTCAGTCCTGTTTCACTGAACCGGTATAACCTACCATTCCATCCATGTCTATCTCATGAGATATAAAATCTTTACCCAATTAATTGGAGGGAGATATAGGTCCCACCCATCTCATAATGATACCATTCTTATGTGTGCCACAAAATCATAAATCATACATCATTGCATAACCCATGTAAAAAAAATGGAATTCTTAAACAACATGACATCATAAAACAATTAATATAAGATAAAGGAATTCATAAAAATATAATTCCATCACAACATAATCAAATCAATGTAATAATAGGGATAAAAACATAACCCTTTATTATCTTAGATGGAAAATAATTTTGATAAAACACTTGAACTCCATTCTTGAGGAAAATATCCTTTCTGCTTCAAAAACACTTTTCCTTTCTTAACATGTCGTACAATTATAAACTAAAAGAAGTTGATTAAAAATAAACTTGAGAACTTGTAAAGTATGCTTCTTGGAAATAATGTTTTAAAAATCCATTCATCCCGTATAAGTTAAAAAAACATTCTTCGTACTTTTGTGAGAAAAGTCAAAAAGTACCTCGTACGAAAAAACGACAAATGATTCCTTTCATATATTTTAATAAAAACTCACTAAAGGGTGAAATTGGATATAAACTATTGTATAAGGATGGAAATAATATTACATATTGAAGGAACATGGATGTGGATGATAAAATACACCCCAGTAATTACCAAAGTAAAAACAATCTCGGATAAAAATGAGATTGTGACATTTCCCTTACCTTAAGTCCGATTTGCTTCGTAAGTGTCCAAACCTCATGTATAAGGATTTAAATAATTTCATTAACTTATTAAAGAATCATATTCATTGTTATTATATCATATATGGTTCACTTATGACTTTATATTACCCGTTCTTTTGTGAATTCCATGTTAAAGAAGCGTTTTGGGTAAAATCGTTTCATTTATCGTAGGTGTTTGGACTTGTTGTTCTTGACATTATTATTACTTATATCATGATTTACTTACTTCCAGAATATAAAACATGATTTATATATCATATATATTCAGTATATATATATATTTAATAAATGAAATGAAACACACCGTTCATGGAGACGGTAGTTCGTACGTACGCATGAACGTTGTTTTCCTTTCCTCGTTGTCTTGAATGGAAGTAAGTAGATGAAATACATATATAAATAAATCCAGTAGCCTTATAATTTCATATATTTAATTATTATTTCTTATATATAATTTATAATTATTTTTAAATGGTTAACATGGAGAATGAATCTCATCGCGTCGTGGAGACGGTAGTCCGTACGTACGCACGAGCGATGATATCGTTTACATAATTATTGAATTGAATTGGAGTGGATGATACAATATATCAGAATCAATATGATGTTCTAATAACTACTTATATTTATTCTTTACACCATTATAACCATCCATGTAAGGTGGTGGTGGAAAATAGATTACACCACGGCGTGGAGACGGTATTCCGTACGTACGCACGCGTGGTGATTTCTTTTTCCGTAGGATGGATAGATGGTGAAATAGGGTTGTTTCATACTTATAATAACATATCAGTATGTAATTAATACTGATCTTATTACTTTATCATGAAACAACTAAAAAAGAAGATGTTGAAGAAGAAAGAAATTGAAAAGATCGGTAATGGATATTACCTCTTCTTTGAAACGCCTCTTTGAATCCTCCACTTAGGGAACTAAGATTGGTCTTTGAAGAAGACCAGGACCTCTAGGATTATTCTAGGGAAGTGGAGAAGTGATTTTTCCAGGGGTTGGCCGAGAATGAGTGCTCAAATTGGTGTGAGGAGGAGGGGGATGAGGTGCCCTTTTATAAGGGAGGAGAGGGGCACCTTAGGAATATCTCAAAATATTATTTTATATTAAGGTAAAATTAGGTTTATAATGGTTCAAAATGGTCTTATTTCGAAGATAAAGTGGGGATGGGTCGAAATACGCTCATCCAATAGGATTTAGACAAGTTTAGGTTATTATTTTAACCTTATCAATTAGATTTAACTCTAAGTTAAATAATTTAACTTTTACCGTGTCTTTTTGTTTTCTAACACTATATGGTTAATAAACTTACTATATCAAGCCAAACGAACCCCAAGTTTTTTATTATTAATATATCTATCCTTATCTAAGTCATTTGGACGAACCTTAGAATTTTAGGAATTAAATAACAATTAATAATATAATATTTGTTTTAAAAACTAATTTATGTCAATTTTGACACTATTTGGTACATGATTTTTATGAAATTTTTAACAGAATTATAAGTTCGAACCAAGTTACATAAATCAACAATAACATGTCATATTAACCTATAAAATTAGTTTAAGTCATAAAAAGTCTCAAATTACATTTATTTGGGCATCAATTATGTTAATATTTTCTTAAAAAGGTAATTACTGCATCATCGTTGTGTCATAAATAAATTAACATATTTAAAGTATAAAAATTACAAATAAAATGCCATTATGTATGAAATATTTTTAGATTTCTAATGAATATTTATAGTCGAAATTATATTATGTATAACCCTATATTAAAAATGTTTTAGTAAATAAACTTTGATTTTAACTCTTTTAACTCTTCTTTGAATTAAATAATAATAAATGTCCTAATCTAATCCAAGTGGGCCTAAATGGTCATATTTTATTCCTAAGCTTGTTTTTGGTCTAATTACACTTATCCAACAGAATTAGGACATGTGTTAGGGTAATAGTAAAAACATACTTACCCTTAGTTACCCTATTTACTATTAACCGCGGTAAAAAAAGTAAAAAGTTACTATTCACCAAAAAATTATTTTTATCTCATTGAACCACATTTTACTTAATGATATCAACCGTGTCTGTCGGATTTTCGAAATTTCATTCACAGAAGCGGTAAAATTAAGTTTTATGAAAAATTCAGTTTTTAACCTACCACTTAGTGGTTTCACTATTCATCAAAAATTGATAGTTTTCAGAAAAATACCAAAAATTAGGCCTAAGATATATTTGATATTATGAACTCAAAAATGATTTCTATTTTACCAAATTCAAAACATATCAGTTGCATTAATTAATTTAAAAATTAATTCTCGTCGTCAAAACAAAAGGCATGTTTTTAAGAGATAATAACTATCAAAAGATTGACACATGTTTATAACTGGTTTAAATGTGAAATTACATCCAATGACCAACATTGTATTGAATTGTAAAGAATATATTCTAAATATACTTTAAAACCACTCAAATTAATGATTTATCACTATTAATTATTTTGATTAAAAAAGTTTTTTTTAATTATAATTTAGTAATTTTCACTATTCATCAGAATATGAAAGTTATCCAAAAAGTACCAAAATTTCACCTTAGGCTAAATTCGATACTCCGAATCCAAAAATGAAGTCCATTTTGAGAGCTAAAAATTACTAAAATTTAAAAAGTGGTTATTACTATTCATAACGGCTAGTTTTAATAATATTTTAATACCATATCGTTGTTTCGTGAAACTCGGTATTGCGTACTACACATGCTATCGAGGAAGGTTGCGATTGCGTGTAATGCAAGGCAAGTCAAGGATGCATGTTGTGCAAGCTCCTTTTGGTGTAGCGTACAACATAAGACATTAATAAAATTAAAAAGAATATATTTCATAAAATCTCGGGCTGTTACACCTTCACAATTGACTAATGAAAATGTGGATAAGTGTTGGAATGATATACCACTAGACCTGAGTTACTATTTAAGATAACCTACCACTAGAATGTAAATTTATCAAAGTGTTGGAATGTCACTCTGCCAAGGTGACTCACTGTTGTTCCTAACTCAATTCATTCCTAAGTCACTGCTGAAGATTGTCTCATCATTCAAGAGGACTCACCGCCACTAATTTTTTTTTTTTGAATAAATAATTTCTACTTGATATATTATCGAATGTAATGTTTGGAATTTTTTTAGGTATTGTTATTAGTTTTTTTATCGATGTATTAAATTTTTTTTTATTCATCTTGTATGACATGTAGATGATCCAGATTACTCTTCTTGCAAAATTTTATAAAATGATCTTGAATACTTCCTCATGTGGATTTATAAATACGCTAAGATATTGAGTCTTAAACTAGTGAAATATATAAAAATACACACACACGTCAAGTGAGATTAACCATGTTTCAAGAACATGAAGAGATCCACTAACAAGGAGATTAAATGAAACATATTTATTACACACAATTGTATAATTTTGATGCACAATAATCATCATTATTCATCCAATAATTAGAACATGAATGTTTTTACTATGGAATTATTATTTTTTATTACAGAAAATTTCATTTATTTTATGAAAACAAATATCTATTAATATTGTATTTCATTGAAAAAATAATTAAAATAATAGAAAACATAATGAATAATTATTAAAAAATGAAAGGATTATTCATTGGTTCAATCTATTTATTGTTACTTCATCTCATAAACTAGGTACATACCTCAATCTAAATGGTGAGCATATGGAAAAATAATGAAAAACAACAAAAATAGAATACATGTGATGTTGAAACAAATAAATAAGAACTTGAGGATTATCATAAATAAATTTGAAAAATATAATGGGTAATATCATAATAAAAATAAATAAAATCATAATTTCTAAATGTGGATAGAACATTTAAATTATCCATTCACAAGTATATCACCATGTTTTTTCACATATGTGTCATAAAAATTAACATGGTTATTTTCCAAGCTATCGTAAAATATGCCATATATAGAGATTACATTCTCTAACCAATTCAATGGAGAACTATCATGGTGAATCCCTAATATGTATTAATTATTCTAAGTCACATAGATCATCACAAAACTTTTCATAAATTACACGTGTATAATATAAGACACATGTCTCTATTTAAATCGCAGTGTTTTAAGAGTTCTTAATGAAAATATGTTTTTATTTTTAATAACAAACATAAAATGAATGAGGGTTTTATGTATGTATATTATAAAATAAAATAAATCAATTATAAACATTTTTAATAGACATAGAAAACACTTTGATTGGTTATTCACATAAATAAAATAAAATGTAATTTATTGAGTGGAATATTGAAATTCTGAGGTGTAAAATCGGTAGCGTAAGAGTAATAAAATGGATTTTAAAAAGAATAAAAATGGAGAGGATAGGGGTATCCCATTGAAAAAAAACATAATACATTAATGGAATAAAATAAATTTGATAGAATAACAACGTTTTAAATTTTAAAATACATACCACATAAATAGGGATCTTGAATGGAAAAGTGAAGTGGAGATTTCCCTTATCATGAAGTGTAATTTATAAAACATGGGGATTAGGACCTTAGGGGAATTAAAAAACATTTTTCGGACTCATTATGTTGAAAACATATCATATATTTTTGGACGATTCAGTGGTAGTGAATGGAAATGGAGAAATTGGTGGTCATTTATAGCATAAGAGGGGGATTTATTTATTAATTTATAAATAATGGCCCTAGACACATAAGTAGTGGTAATTGAAAAAATATGGGCTTGAACATGGTATTTTACCACATTATTGGATACATGTTACACCTATTATGTTTTTTTAACTCACAAGACTCAACCATAATTTTATATTTCTTATTTTGGAATGGAATGTCAATGTTTTCACAATATAATATTTTTCAAGTTAAAGGGACCATTTTATAATTTGGAATGTATTTTATATATTTATAAAATTGATTAAAATATATTGAGAATATTTATATTAATAAAATAACATATTTAATTTCATTTAATGTGGTTAATTATTTATTACATAATTATAAAATAATTATTATTTCATTAACAAACTAAAAAACTCAAACTGTAATTTTACGGTGCACACAAAGAAATGTATTTTAAAAAATTATCATAAATTCACCCTAACCAAATTTCAACATTATCATTTAAAAAATTAAATTTATTTTATCATAATAATTCCATAAATATCATCATTTTAAATTTTATATATAAAAATTCTTATTTATATAAAATTATATCAGATTGAAAATACATTGTAAACTATCTAAAACATGAAAAAATTATCATTTATTTTTAATAACAGTTTATTAATCATGATATTTTATTAAAATTAACATTATTAATAATAACATAATTTATTCTAAAATTTATTTTTTCCCAAAAAATAAAAAACAAATTCTGAGAAATCAATTTATCAAATTCCATCTCAATTTTATATAATCAAAACATGTCATTAAATGGAAATCATGGAATAATATTTTTATTTAAACAAAGGAATTATACACTATGATCAGTATATGTAACCACTTATTAAACTCATGTAATCACCATGTTTAAGGTGTTATATGGAGGTAGTTTCATGGGGTGCTTGTACTAAAATTGATATAGTTGTAACCTCCACTAACTTGAACATCTCCTACAGGTGATTTTTCCAATCATTAATTTTTGAAGAACTTCTTGGGCATTGTAATGGGAAAACTCAAATGATGATACCACCATCCAAGCTCTAAAAAGGCGCTTCAAAGATCATGAATCTAATGTATGAGGCCATCAACTCTTCCATTTGTATCAATTATTCCTTATCACAATTTTTCTTATAAACCCTAATGATATTGTTAAAATTGTTATCAATAGTATAGTTCAAAATGTTTATATTTTCCCAAGGTCATAAATGGCCAATTGACATATAACACATTAATCTAAAGGGAAATATTTCCAATTATATTCACTTCATAAGAAACATTTTTTACTTTGGAATAATATGAAACACAATTTTAGATATAATTATCATTCAAAAAATTTTGGGCGGTTACATTATTCCACGCTTAATAAATTTCACCCATGAAATTTTTACATATTCTCACAGTTAAGAAGGTAGGTGGGTTCATCTTCCTCATTATCTCCTCTGGTTCCCATGTGGATTCTCCATATATATGGTTCCTCAACAACACTTTGATGATTTGGGTAGTCTTGTTGCATATAACCTTGTCTCTATAGTTCAAGAGCTCATCTTACTGTTCCACACAAGTGGGTTCTTATTTCAGTTATACCACCTCAAGATTCATTACAAGTGAGGGGATGGGTATGTACCTCCTCATGAAAGATATGTGCAGTACAACATGAAGATGATCTATAATTGGTGGAAGTCAATGTCAATAATAAACTTCTTTTATGTGATCGAGGATTTTATAGGGTAAAATGTACCCAGGGATGAGATTCCCCTTCATCCCAAAACAAATTACTCTATTTAAAGGTGATATTTAAATGAACACATTTTCAACAACAAAAATATCCTTTTCCAATCGATAGTTGTCTTCATAGCTCTTCTATGGACTCTGAGAATCCTTAATGTGTTTTTGGATAGCGTGATCCTTTTATGTAATCTCTTGTACATGATCTACCCCAAGATTCTTTCTCTCACCAATATCATCGCAATATGTAGGAGTTCTGCATCCCTTCGAAAATAAAGACTCATAGGGTTCCATTTTAATACTCAAATAAAAAATATTATTTTATGAGACTCAACTAATGGTCGATGTAGATCACATACTCCTTTAAACATAATTTATAATTATCTTACCATGTTCTAGAGTGTTTGAATAGTCATTTCTGATTGACCATCAGTTTCAAGGTGATATGATGTGTTGAAATTAAGTTCAGTATTCAGAGAAATTTGAATACTTCCCTAGAATTTTGATGTGAACCATAGATAACAATTAGAAATGATAGAAAGTGGATCTCTAGGAAACCTCACGAATTTTTTTTACATGAATCATGGAATGTTTAAAATGATATTATCTTTCTAGATAGAGATAAAATAGGAAGACGTGGTGATACAATTCACTATAACCCAAATCACATAGTTTCTATTGGATGTTCTAGGCTGATTAGTGATAATGTCTATAGGGTTATTATCCCATTTCCATGTTAATATGGGTAGTGGTTGTAATATCTCTTTAAGAAGTTGTCACTCTTCCTTAAATTGATGACAAACCATGAACCTTTTAGTGTAGTTAGTAATCATTATTTTCATGTTATATCACCAATAATGACCACAAAGGACCCTATAATTTTTAGTGATTCCATGATGTATAGAATTTTAGAGTTGGTGTCATATAAAAAACTATTTATACATTGATTAGATGAATATTTGTTGAATTAAATATTAAATTAAACATTTTTTACCATATTTTTCTATTTTCTACATGAAATTAGTCTAATAATTTCCTAGAGTATTTTTCTCAATGATAATATTATTATAGTTCCCCAAAATGATGAGAACCGTGAAGTGATATGAAAATATTTTTAATATAGTTCTGTTGTTGGAAAAGATAATTTCATTAGAAGCCCAGTATATAGACCATCATGTGTGATTACTTGTAAGAAGATGATACTTCTTCTCATGAAGTTCTCACTTGGTAATTTCCAAGATGGGAGATTATGAGAATAGAATATCTAATAGGAATTTTGTGTGATCTGTTGTCATCAAATATTAATATCTACAAGAATTTTCATCTGTACATAAAACATTATACTATCATTTATATATGTCATGATTCACCTACTTAAATATGAAAATGAAAACCATTATGTTATATGTAGGGAGGATGTAGGGTATGTTGGGAGAATCATGATTGATATGTTATTAGTGGATATGTCAATAAAGGATTTTCCCTTATATCCTTATGGTAGTTAATATCTCTTCCCTTTTAATGAAATAGTACCATCCCCAAAATTTCCATGTTCATGGAGTAACTATGGGTTTATTTAAGATTGTCAAAGAATTGTGTATCAAGAATATATATTCATTACACTATCTTGAATCCTTATTTATGAGATATCGTGACAAAGGTATTATATATCATAGTATGTGATCGTTTGTGATTTTGATCATTTTGACTATATATTTATTCTATTGGGTTCCTTGACCCATTTCTAGATAGTAATCATGAAGATTAGGGAATCCCACTTAATGTCATTGGTAAATAATCGTAGATTTTAAAACACTATGTATTTCTATTGGTATAGACTAAATTCAATTTCAATTAAATTAATGGAATAGTTTTTTTTATGTTATATTGATATCATAAATTAAATAAGTATTTCTTCAACATGCTTTGAAGATAATATATTTATTTTTATTAATTAATATTTAATAAATAATTATTTACTATATTCTGAATAAATTATTTATTAAAGAGAATAAAATATTTATTTCGGTGTTCAATTCATGCAAGAGGATGTTGAACGGACCAATAATGTGTCAAGTGATAAAATAATTATTTTCGAGTCTAAATATTTTCTATCCATTTTGAGAACGTAAGAGCACCACAAAATAACAGTATTATTAATATTATGTGGAACTTGATTTTATTAAAGGATATAATTATATTTAATGGGTTCTATGCAATTAAATTTTCTAATCTAAATAATATCTTTATAAATATATTTCTAGGTATTTTGTGTAATGAATTGGAAACCAATTCCATGTTTGGGAATAGATAATTGTTTCAATCAATGAATTATCTCTCAACTCCTCCTCCATCCCTCTCATGAACATGAATCCCAAGAGTGGATTTCTTGAAGACTAAAGAATCAGTAGTCAAGAACCAAGAACGTAAGACATTTCATTCATCGTGTAAGCACCTGGATAACAGGTGGCATATATTGGAGACCATTGGAGCACATGTGGATAACCAGTAGAGAGGTTCTACCCCTAGATCATTATAAGAACAATGAAAGAAATCCAAAAGGGCCCTTATGGATAATCAAAAGTCATTAAGGAATAATGTTCTTAATCCCACGTATTTATTTCATCAGATATTAAATAATGAAATTATAAATTTAACATGAATGATCCCCGCTCTTGGTTTTAGGAAATTATTATTAAAAGAAATTCAATTATATCTCCACCCACCACAACGCTTCCACTGTAAGTATGAACCATAGGTTGTATCTGATCCAGGTTATGCTTAAATTTATAATTATTCATTTTATTTTCAATCTATGTGAAATCCTGGTAAGAATTTCATTTAATGTATTAGTCCATTATTTTGATTTGACATTACATTTTATCAGAATATTAATCATTTTTGTTCATTGATTCATTTTATTATAGATTTAGGATCATATAAATAAAGTTTATATATTATATTGGGATATGTCAAATCATTGATCGGTAATGATAGATTATATAAGAACCCATCCTTAAAAAATTACATTGTTTTAAATAAAATGAATAATTATCAATGAGGACCTTTTTATGTTTATAGTTTTATAGAATTAGGACATAACTATTACATCTCAAAAGATTACAAAGTAGACACATCTACTCAGTTTCCATTTTTTTCATAAAATAAAAACTCTAAAAAAGAAACTTGTCTAGGTTCATGTTTTAGACAAAATGTCTTTACTTGATACCATCCTTGACCCTATTCATATTTACATCATTTGGGAAAAATTTCAAAAACTTGGGATGAGCATAAAAAGATCAGTAAGGGATATAAAAATACGGAAAGAAAACATTAGTCCATGTATATATAAGAATCAATGAAAACATACTTTACTCGTAAAACATAAGCACTTAACATAACACATGAAATCATAATATTTATGAATAACTCATAGAAATAATAAAGCATAAAGGTAACTTGAGTTATTAATAATATTATTATGTAGGGATTAAACCTCATGGTTACATTTGGAATACCCATCATTGTATATTCCCTAAATATCTTTGGAGAAACCTTAGCATTTAACTCCTTCGTGTTACCCAATACATTAGAGATCTATCTTGACCTCACCCGCCCTTAGTTTATCATGGAACCACCCAACTTCATAATTAATTCTCAAGAACCATAACATAATCATATCACCAAAAACTTGCATAAAAGAAACATAACATATCTGCATTTCAATCACAATATATCAATAAGACACATTGATATAATGAAAACATTATCAAAACCATTTTAAATACCAAAATAAAAGAAAAGTAAAACATGGTATTTATTTTTCATTTAAAAACATTATGGCTTGTAGAGAAATCCGACACTGAAATAATGGTCACGGCGGTGGAGAAGTTTTTTTCGCCTCATATGTAAGACAAAACCATTCCTTTTGTCATTTAATAAAAGAATTCATGTAAAACGATTCCCTTTTAATGAAATTAAATTTCAAAAGGTTTTATTATACAAATAATAATAGAAGGTCATATATAAATCGAAGTATGCCTTAACGAAAGGAGATTGAGGCGAAGTCACTTACAAAGACGGTATCGTTAGATTAAGGATAAATCAATTACATAATTATTTTTGAAAAATATAAATACACCTAATATAAGTGGATATTAAATGTAAATAAATAATAGGTCATCCACACATATTCATGGCATGACATAATCAAGAAGTATGATTTTAACCCAAAGAATTTAAATTGGGTTACGAAGTTCCCTTATAGAAAATCGACGGTTTAACGGCGTCACTTTAAAATTCTGAAAATGAGTTCAAGAGAGATAAAAATGGTATCTCATAACATGGAAATAAAATTTATATCAATAATTATGTATAATAAAATATCCCAACATAATAATATGTAAATTAAAATACTTAATAAAAATAAGTCTTTTTTAAAAAGAAGGGGGTGAAAGGTTCCCTTACCGATTTGGTAACATATGAAACATACACCCCATGAAATACGGACCATAAATTGTTGATGTAAATACCCATAAATGGATATATATTATTCAAAGATTAGAATATTGGGCATTACATACACCACTAAAAATAGATAGTGGTAAAAATAGCATGAATCTCACTGGAATAAAAAGTGAGGTAAAAACCCCTTACCTCGTTGTAATAAATCGAGTCATATGACCCAAAGATAATAAGAACCAAATAAATCACATAATACAATGAATATAGATAGAATAATGATAATATATGTATAATTATAGTACACAATACACCACATTCAATAAATAAGTGGCGAACAATAGAAATCTCACGGAATTAAAAGTGAGATAAGAAATCCCCTTACCTCAAGTCCAACTTGTCTTGTTCGTTTCTTTATATTCATGAATAATATACCTTGGTAAATTTATAATTTCATAAATAATTCCTTTAAAGTTTATTATTCAATTCATATCACATATTATCATGTTATAATAATTAGTTAATTATGTGAGTTCATATCATATGTTTTGTCGATGTTCGGTACATGAGTCAAAAATGAACTTGTTTGAAGAGAAGTGTCCATGTAGTTATAAGTACATCATCTACAAAATCATGTTCATGATTTAAATATAATATATAACCATTATATTTGTATTTAATAATACTCCATAATTTTTGGAGATAAGAAATGAAATGTACCATTCATGGAGACGGTGGGTCGTACATACGCCTGAACGCTACTTACATTTTTTGTCATATTAATAGACTTTAAAACTAAATGAGACATAGATATATTATAATTACAGTATAATATATATTTTATATAGGTAACGTAAGTTCATTAATTAATTTCTTTATAAATTCCATGTTTTGCATGAATGAGTCACATCACTTGAGGGGGAGGTTGTCCACACTTCCTCATAGGAAATTATCGCATTTGCACAACATGCAATGAATAAAGGGATATTTTAAATATAAAATACAGAAGCATATAGAGGACATAAATACAATATATATCATATATAAATATAGTTCCATCATAATTTCCACCATTAAAGGTGTTAAAAGAAGATTGAACAATCATCGTTTCATGAGGCAGTATTTCGCCACCCATAGAAACAGTATGTTCTTTAACCATTAGACAGAGGTGTGTGTAATAGTAGGTAGAATCCTTATCATAAAAACATCCTAGTATATTTAGATACTGATGTTATTATGGGATCAAATAAGAAGAAGTTATTGGTGAGTGAATAAGGAAAATAAAAGAATGAAACTCGAGAGAAGATGTTACCTCTAAATCGGGTAACTCTTTTTGATTTGAGCCAAAGGCTTACTTGGAAAGACTTCTTCCCAAATTGAGCCTTCTAGGAGTAATATAGGGATGTGGAGAAATATTATGAGCAGATTTTGGACGTTCCAAGGGCTTTATAGGTGACGGTAAGGGGGTAGAGGTGGGGGCCTTTTATAAGAGGGAGGAGGGTCACTTTTGGAAAGTCTTGAAATGTTACTTTATTATAAAATGATTTTCGGATTTTAAAGGTCCCACAATGATATATTTGGAGGATAAGGTGATAAGGGTTAGAAATACACCCATAAAATTGGTTTTAAAAAAGTTTATGCTTTAGATTTTACCTTATATTTTCATTTTATTTAAATCGTTCATTAATGAGGTAGTCACTACATCATCATGGTGTCATAAATAATTTTATTTATTTAATGACTTAAAATTATAAAAAAATACCAATATGTAGGAAATTTTTTATATTTATAATTACTATTTATAGTCTAATATATAATTTAATTAAACAAAATTAAATTTGTTTTACTTAGGATATACAAACCATTGTTATATTTCTCTTGTTTTTTAAAAATAATATCATAAATGTCACTATCACACCCATGTGACTCCATCAGCCCTCAAGTTTGCTATAAAGCTTTCCATGGTTCTCCATAACTCAAAAAATATGATTTTGACACATATTGGAGTCATTTTATATTATTATGATATTATTTTATTACCCTTAACTACCCGATTACAAATTAATCATGATAATTAAAGATAATTGTCATTGTTACTATTCATCATGTCCAAAAAAACAAAAGAGTATTAATTACATAATTTGGAACTTCTAATTAAAAATATGGAATCCATTTTACAATATTCCAAACAAAAAAATTTCAGTAATTAATTTAAAAAAATTTCTCGTTGTCAAAACCAAAGACAGGTTTTTATATGTAAATTCTATCAAAAGATTGGTTTATTTTTATATCAAATTTAAAATTGAAATTACATCCAAATTAAAAAATTTTGTTAAATGATAAAAAAATAATTAAATTACACATTAAAGCAAATTAAAATGTCAATCTAACTGTATAAATAAAGTGGATGAAAAAGCAGTTTTGAATTAAAATGTTGTATTTTTCACTATTCATTAAAAATGAACATTATTAGAAAAATACCAAAAATTCACCCTCAGCTATATTGGATATTCCAAATACAAAAATGATGTCCATTTTACCAAATTAAAAACATATAAGTTTCATTAACTAATTTTATAATTAATTCCCGCTGTCAAGACAAATATCGTTTTTTTAAGAAACAATATCTATAAAAAGATTGACACTTGTTTATGTCCAATTTCAAAGTGAAATTAATTCCAATGACCACCATTGGATTAAATGGTAACAATATATTTTAACTACACTTTATTACCAATTAAAAAAATAATCTATCCATTTAAATAAATTAGATTAAAAGGTGGTTTTGAATTAAAATACAGCATTTTCACTATTCATTAAAAAATGCACTTTATCGGAAAAATACCAAAAAATTTACACAAAGAAAATTTTGATTCCTTGATATTAATTAAGCATTTTATTTTGTCAAATATTACATATAAAAGTGAAAAAAGTATATTTAAAAGGGATTTCCATCAAAAGGAGGTTAATTGACCTTTTAAATAATATTTGAATATTTATGCTTAAAATAGGATTTATTCGCATTTTAAGCCTCTATCATTTATTGGGTAATTGTTAAAATATTTAACAAATATGTATAATATTTTTCTAGTTAGTTCTATTTATTCAATCCACTGTAATGGCTAGGCATTTACTACCATTTAAAATAATATTATTATATTATTAGTGTGCAACGTAATATTCCAAAGAAACTCGTTGTTGCGTATTGGGTATGCCATAGAACATAGCATAACCTTTAAAGTAATATTAATATTTTATTCACAAATATTAATAAATATGAAAATGTCATACTCTTTATTTACCTGGGATGTTACATCCATCCCCCCTTTGGGGAATTGCATCCTCACAATTTTAAAATTGGGCTCGGAAACTTCATTGAAAGTGCCACATCAGAAAAAAAAAAGTCAGTAAAACTATCACTTTAAAAGAAAGAAAGAGAAGTAAAAATGCCACCTGAGTTAACCCATACTATGATTCCATGTAGGAAAACATGGATATGGAAGAGAAAAAAAAGGGTCAAATTCTCATGGAGAGTGATAGGAAATATGTCTAGGAGAAAGTTAACCACCAAAAATCACAAATTTGTGATGAGCTAAACGGTATTTGGTTCCCCAGTAGGAAAATTTAATAGACAATGTTTTTGTTTTAAGTTTCTTTTCATTGAGGAATTTATTTATGAGCTTAACTAAAACATAAGGAAACATACATACTTTTCATGTAGACTTTCATCTCATACTAGATTTCTTACAAAAACTCATATTTTCTCCAAAAGATGAGTATTTTGGATGTCTTGTTCACATTAAGAGCACTATAATCAACTTCTTAAGAATAACCTAACCCACGGAAGATGAAATATATTTTTCCAATGACTTTAGACCTTAACTAAAACCAAAATTTAAGTAAAATATCAGATAATACCTAAAAGGATAATCCTTTATAAAAAGAAATACTACTCTTAATCTCCAAAATTCAACAAAAAGAACCCATAGTTCAAGAAAGACCATTAAATAAACAGCTATCCATAAAATACTTCAATGTAATCAAAACTAATATTGAAACCCAAATCATTGAAGGATTTAATCACATAGTCTTTGAAGATAAATCTTAACATATATCTCCAAATGACATCAGTTACTCAAAAAGTCTCATATTGAAAATAAATTAACCTAATCACATATCCTACATGATAGGTCAATAGTTTCCATAGATAACACAAAATAAACTTATTATTGATTCATAAAACCATCTAACAAAAAATACTTTTTCATACTAACCAGGTACTTCACGTAGTCCAGTGGTAAGCGATAAATACTAGCTGCACTTTGGTTGTGGGTTCGATTCCCACAACTTCGTCTTATACGATGGGTTGCCACACTGTCTGCATGTTGTACTTTTTCAAAAACTATATAATTTTATAACATTCCCAAAAAGAGATAAATTCATCAGAAATATCAATAACATATTTTAACCACAATGGTTATCTAATAACTTTCATTTTGCATCCCAAAAAGTATTAACTGGTAATTGACTCAAATTCAAGGATCATATAAACCCAAATGTTTCTCTATAACAATATCCACAAAATAAAAGATAATTATTA
This sequence comes from Viscum album, assembly GCA_963277665.1. NCBI lineage: Eukaryota > Viridiplantae > Streptophyta > Magnoliopsida > Santalales > Viscaceae > Viscum > Viscum album. The sequence continues at coordinate 1,449,093,725 of OY728152.1, read as the reverse complement.
CTGGAATAAAATTTTTATATATCATACATCAAGGTTACACATACTATAAAAAGTCTTCAAATATAACCTCATCATCAAAAGATCCTTAATACTTTTAAGAATTTCACCATCCTAAAATCTACCATAACTCTTGAATCCCTTATATGTTGACTTCTTACTCATTCAACATTCTTCATGATCCATTAACCATTCCATTCCAACTTATTATGAAGTACTTCTTTCATAAAAACAAAATCATGAATCATATATTAAGATTAAATAATAGGAAAACATATGTTATGAAATAATTCATACCTTTCATTGCTCATTGTCAGTATCTTCATCCTCAATTGGATTGGAATTAGGTATTGGTAAACGAATATTTGTACGATCATGGTAATCCTATTCCTGAATTTTCTTCCTAGGACATCTGTTTGCATATTGACAATGCACACTACATTTAAAAAATTCAATTGATCCTTCAGAAATAAATTCTTTCCCTTTCCAAGAGTCAACTAAATGCTTCCTTTTTTGATGGTAGTTTCCTGCTTTATAACCTTCATTTCCACTTCTATAGCATCTTTCTGTCCCTTTGAAACATTTTCCTATGTGTTTCTTTCCACATATTTGACACATAGGTTTTTGAACATACTTACCTTTATGATTATTACCTGAACTTCCGTAGGGATTTGTTTCTCACATATATGATGTCTTACAATAATAACTATGTTTTAGGTGGTAGATCATGACTCCATATAGTTGGTTTAGAATGACCACAAGAGTTATCATTTCAGCTCCCATATCATTCAGTTGCTTGTTCATAAAACCGTCATAGTTTTCTTCACATCCACTTCTACTTTGGTTCCTGCTAGATCCATCCATTTACTAAAATCAAAAAGGCCAGTGTGAGTATATCAGTAAAATCATCATATAACACTAAGATATAATTATTCATGTTATCTTAAACTCATTCACTTTACCTAAAAAACTATGACTCTTTCTGAAATCCTAACCATTATGGTAATGTCACTTATTCTTAAAGAATACCCTAACCTCTAAAGTTATCTAAACCTCCCTCTGATACCAACTATAAGGACACGACCATAAAAAATTTCTCAGTCTTGAATTAAATGAATAATTATTATTGAAGATATTTTCAGGTTTAGAGTTTTAGAGAATTAGGACATAACTATTACATCTCAAAAGATTATAAATTAGACACTTCTACTCAGTATCCATTTTTTTCATAAAATAAAAACTTTTAAAAAGAAACATGTCTAGGTCCATGTTTTAGACAGCATGTATTTCCATGATCCCATCTGGGACTCTACTAATCTTTAATTCATGTGGGAAACATTTCAAAAACATGGTATGAGCATAAAAAGCATAGGAAGGGATATAAAAATACGGAAAGAAAACATTATTCCATGTATACATAAGAATCAATAAAAACATACTTTACTCATAAAACATATGAACTTAATATACCTCATGAAATCGTAAGATTTATGAATAACTCATAGAAATCATAAGACATAAAGGTATCTTTAGGAATTCATAACATTCTTACATAGGGAGTAACCCTCATGGTTACATTTGGATTACACATCACAGTATATTCCCTAAATCTCTTCAGAGAAACCTTAGCGTTTAACTCCTTTGCATGACCCAATGCATTGGAGAGCTATCTCAGGATCATGCACCCTTAGTTTATCACATAACCATCCGACTTCACAAATAATTCCCAAGAACCATAACATAATCGTATCACATAAAACATGTATAAAAGAAACATAACATTTATATAGTTCAATAAAAAGATATCAATACAACACATTGATATAATAAAAACATTATCAAAACCATTTTCAATACTAAAGTAAAATAAAAGTAAAATATGGTATTTATTTTTCATTTAAAAACATTATGGCTTGTAGAGGAAGCTGAAACTCAAATACCAATCAGGGCGGTGGAGAAGTCGTTGTCACCGCATACGTAAGACAAAAAAATTCCTTTTTTCGTTTAGTAAAACGGTTCATGTAAAAAGATTTTTTTTATTGAAATTAAAAGTCCAAAGGGTTTATTATAAAACTAATAAAATAAGGTTGTATATAAATTGAATAATGTCTCAATGAAAGGATATTGAGATGAAGTCCCTTAAAAAGATGATATCCTTAGATTAAGTATAAATCAATTACATAATTATGTGTGAAAAATATAAATACACCCAATATAAGTTGATATTAAGTGTAAAAAAATCATAGGTCATCTACACATATTCATAGCACGACATAATCAAGAAGTAGGAGTTCAACCCAAAGAATTGAAATTGGGTTAAGAAGTTCCCTTACAGAAATTCGACAGTCTAATGATGTCACTTTAAAATTCAGAAAATGTGTTGATGAGTGATAAAAAGAGTATCTCATAACTTGGACATAAAATTTATATCAATAAGGATATATAAGAACATATCCCAACATAAGAAGATGTAAATTAAAAGACCTAAAAAAATAAGACTTTTAAAAAAAGAAGGGGTTGAAAGGGTCCCTTACCGATTTGGTAACCTATGAAACATACACCCCATGAAATAAGGACCATAAAATTTTGATGTAAATAACCATAAATGGATTTATATTACTCAAATAGTATAACAATGGGCAGTAAATACACCACACAAAAGATATGGTGGTAAATATAGCATGAATCTCACAAGAACAATGTGTGAGGTAAAAACCCCTTACCTCGTTGTAATAAATCGAGTCGTATGACCCAAAGATAATAAGAACCAAAAAAATCACAGAATACCATGAATATAGATATAATCATGATAATATATATCAAATTTTAGTACAAAATACACCACATGCAATAAATAAGTGGTGAACAAAGGAAATATCACGGAATTAAAAGCGAGATAAGAAATCCCCTTACCTCAAGTCCAACATGTCTTGTTCATTTCATTATAATTGTGAATAAAAAACCTTGGTAAATTTATAATTTCTAAAGGACCTACTTTAAATTTTATTATTCAATTCATATTACATATTATAATGTTATAATAATAAGTTAATTATGTGAGTTCATATCATACGTTTTGTCGATGTTCGGTACATGAGTCAAAAATGAACTTGTTTGAAGAGAAGGGTCCATGTAGTTATAAGAACATCATCTCCGGAATGGTTTTCATGATTTAAATATCATATATATCCAATATATATATTTTTAATAATATTCCATTCTGTTTGGAGATAATAAATGAAATGAATTGTTCATGGAGACGGTAGGTCGTACATACACATGAACGCTACTTTCATTTTTTTGTCATATTAATGGACTTTAAAACTAAATGAGAAATAGATATATTATAATTCCAGTATAATATATATGTTATGTAGGTAACATATGTTCATTAATTAAATTCTTTATAAATTCCATGTTTGGCATGAATGAGTCACATCACTTGAGGGCGCAGTTGTCCACACTTCCTCGTATGAAATTATCGCATTTGCACAACATGAAAAGCATAAAGGTATGATTTAATTATAAAATAAAGAAACATAGAGATGAAATAAATATAATATATATCATATATAAATATATTTCCCTCATAATTTCCACCATGAGAGGTGTTAAAATAATATTGAACAGTCATTGTTTCATGAGGTAATAATTTTCCACCCACAAAAACATTATGTTCTTTAACCATTAGACGGAGGTTTGTGTAAGTGTAGTTATAATACTTATCATAACAACATACTAGTATATTTAGGAAAATTTTGTTATTATGGGATCGAATAATAAAAATATAGTGGTGAGCGAAGAAGGAAAATAAAAGAAAGAAACTTGAAAGAAGACATTACCTCTAAATCGGGTAACTCTTTTTGAGTTGAGCTCAAGGATTCCTTGGAAATACATCTGCCCAATGTGAGGCTTCTAGTAGTAAGAGAAGGATGTGTACAGATAATATGTATAGATGTTGGATGATCCAAGGTATTTAGTGGTGTGGGTAAGGGGGTAGAGGTGGGGGCCTTTTATAAGAGGGAGGAGGGTCACGTTTCTAATGTCTTGAAATGTTACATTATTATAAAATGATTTTCAGATTTTATATGTCCCACAATGATATATTTTCAAGATAAGGTGATAAGTTTTTTAAATAAACTCATAAAATATGTTTTAGACAAGCTTATGATTTAGATTTTACCTTTTCTTTTCATTTTATTTAAATCGTTCATTAATGAGGTAGTCACTACATCATCATGGTGTCATAAATAAATTTATTTATTTATTGTCTAAAAATTATAAAAAAAACCAAGATGTGTGAAATATTTTTATATATCCAATGATTATTTATAGTCTAAGAGATCATTTATGTAAACAAAATTAAAATTTTTTACTTAGGATATACAAACCTTTGTTATAATGCTTTCCATGGTCTTCCATGACTCAAAAAGAGGATTTGGACACATTTTGGGGTCATTTTATATTATTATGATATTATTTTATTACCCTTAACTACCCGATTACTAATTAATCATGATAATTAAAGATAATTGTCGTCGTTGCTATTCATAATGTCAAAAAACAAAAGAGTATTATTTACATAATTTAGACCATATGATTCCAAATATGGAATCCATTTTACCAAATTCCAGACACAGAAATTTTTGTAGTTAATTTAAAAATAATTCCCCCTCTCAAAACCAAAGAAGGGTTTTTAAGATGTAAAATCAATCAAAAGATTGATTTGTTTTTATATCCAATTTAAATGTGAAATTACATCCAATGACTAAAATTGTATTAAATGATAAAAACATAATTAAATTACACCTTAAAATCAATTAAAATTATAATCTAAATATATAAATAAATTGTATGAAAAGGTAGTTTTGAATTAAAATGTTGTATTTTTCACTATTCATTAAAAAAAATTAACATTATCAGAAAAAGAAGAAAAATTAACCCGAAAATGTATTTGATATTCCAAATTCAAAAAAGATGTCTATTTTACCAAATTAAAAACATAGAAATTTCATTAAATAATTTTATAACTAATTCCCGCTGTCAAAACAAATAGTGTGTTTTTAAAAAAGAATATCTATCAAAAGATTGACACTTATTTATGTCCAATTAAAAAGTGAAATAAATTCCAATGACCACCATTTAATTAATTGGTGAAAATATATTTTAAAAAAACTTTAAACCCAATTAAAAAAATATTCTATCTATATAAATAAATTAGATTAAAATGTGTTTTTGAAATAAAATACAGCACTTTCACTATTCATTAAAAAATAAACTTTATTAGAAAAATACCAAAAATCTACACAAAGTAAATTTTTATGTATTGATTATAAAGATGGATTTTATTTTTTCAAATATAATATATAAAATAGAAAAAAAATTATATTTAAAAAGTGTTTGGCATCAAAAGGTGGTTAATCGACCTTTTAAAGAATATTAGAATATTTATCCTTAAAAATGGATTCATTCGCACTTTAAGCCTCTATCATTTATTGGGTAATTGTTAAAATATTTAACAAACATATATAATCATTTTTTAGTTAGTTCTATTCATTCCTGACATTACAACGGCTTTGCATTTACTACCATTTAAAATAATACTATTATATTAGTAGTGTGCAACGTAAGATTTCAAAGACAGTCGTTGTTGTGTATTGGGTATGACATCGAACATAACATCCCCTTTAAAGTAGTATTATTATATTATTCACAAATATTAATAAATATTAAAATTTCATATTCTTTATTTACCCGGGATGTTACAGCTTACACGATGTACAACTAGATAATAGGTCATCTACCCCGATACATTGTGTCTACATGTGCCAAGAAATTAAAAATATGTGGTTATTTTATTGAAAACCAAGTGTTGACCATGTCAACATCTACACACCATGTAGTATAGCTAGGTAAAAACACCAAATACATATTTCTGGGAATTTTATATAAGAAAACTGAGGTACATGACGTGTTTTTAAATGAACATTCCATATAGTCTCCCAATAATGTAATAAATGAAAATAATATTAAATTTGAAAAAAGTGATTCATTAAAACATTATTTTATTGACTGGAAGACCATTGTGTGTCTGAAAATATAATAATGGTTTTAAAAAAATTCTTGATTAATTTACTAAAATAAATATGTCATTAATGGTTCTATCATTTATTTTCAATGAATGAAAAATAGATGGGTATCTCCAATTATGATCGGATGGTTGTTAAAATGAATGGGAATTAATTAATTTATTGATTTGTTAATTAATAAATATTTATCATAATAATAATCAATGAATAATTAAATAAATGCGATCTAATCACTTATTTTGTATTTATAACATGCACGACTGATCATGAGCTTCACCAAAGTCTATGTATTTTTTAGAATTTATTTAATTAAATAGATTACCTTATTTTAAAAAAAATGTAGTATTAAATTAGAATATTTAATGTGATTCATCCCTCCATCCATTATTATGTAGGACCGGTTTTATCAATGATATTTATGTAATTTTATTTAACCAATATTTTGGATACCCACACTTGTGTGTGAGTAACAAATATTTTAAATTAATAGGTCGTCCTATGGTTTGTGGAGATTGTTCAAGAAGAAACCTTAATGGTTCCGTCTATGTGATAATCTCATGACTAGATCATTTTTTTTTCTATTTTCTGTCTATTAATTAAAAATGTATTTATTGATGCAGGACCATGATAACAAAAATGAATTAATATAAATGTATGAAATTAAAATAAAATTGATTATGTGTAAATTTTTTATCCAAATATGAATAATAATTAAGTAAAAATCCACTTAAATATTAACAGGACATGTAATGGATAAAAATATATAACAATTTATGAATATTAAAATTAAATCCCTCAATCAAATATTATGTCAGACTAAGACCTCCATTATATGATTTGGAATAAAAAAATAGTACAATATGTCTGAAACCCCCTTTTTGGGACACTTAATTTTATAAGGTAAGTTCTTATGAATGAGTGGATATAACATAATAATTTTACATCAAGAAGAGTAGCCCTTTCTTGAATTGTTGTAATTTGCAGGGAAGTTTTGAGAAAATCCAAAGAAGGATTTTTGGATTTGGGAGTCCACTCATGAGATGAAGGATATGTAATCCCACCGTTGGAAAAGAGTTTTCTACCTAAATAACTTCAAAATTTCTTGACCAACACTTTTTGGAGTTATGAGAAAAGGAATATTGATCCATACATCTAAAATGTTCTGGTGACTAGACACTCCATGTTCAATGGTGATGTATATTGGGAATTGATAAAATATTGGGAAATTTAATAAAAACAATTAATTTATTATTTTTCACAATTTTTGTAATCACGAAAAGTACTTATAATTTACTTTTTTAATAGTACAATAAAACTACAGTCTCTTCATCCACAATATCACTATGATCAATATTGGATAATGAAAATATACACACTGGAATTACATCCAGCAGGCGTTTAGACGCCTTATAGTAATTATATTCCATTACTAGAAATATATATTGCTATAATCCTCAATATATGATTTTCCTTCTCAATAGGTGATTGATTAAGTGTTTCAAGTATATGAAAAACATCTGAGTGATGCAGTCAATGTTCAATGTTTGATGTTTTCATTTATGTCTATTAATATCATGAAATATTATGAAAGCATGGGTGCATATAGCATGCTTGAGAACCTACACTATCTTTACCAAGAGAGAGATAGGTATGAATGGTTTGAAATTTCCAAGTTACTCTTTTAGATTTTGTTTGTATAGTGTTCCTCAAAAGGGCCTCAGGTATTCATGATCATCAGCTGTATTGAGTGTCTAGAGGATCTAGGGTTTAAACTCCCTAAAAAACTGGGTACTGATCTCCTACTTGTATCACCGCCTCAAAGAATCTATAGTATTTATTTTAATTTTAAAATGAACAACATAGAAATTATCTTCCAGATATTCTTATCCACCTTTCCCATGTGGATAATGATACGATGTATGAATATAATTCTAGATTTATAGTGAAAAAATATTATGGGAAAAAAGTGATTTAAGCCCAAAGTTTATTCACACCCTTCTATGAAGAATAAGAACAGAGGGGAAGCAATGTAATAGGATGTTGTCAATTTTTCATGTGGAAATAAGGGAAAATATAAGAAAAACATCTCACAACTAATGATGAAAGGAGAAAATTTAGGTTATTTTTTATTGAGTTCAATTTATATATTTTTACTAATTGGGTATGAGATATAAATTTAGGTGCTCAAATATGTATTCAAATATAAGAACCAAGTAGATTCAAAAAAATTAAATTAGGGGAGTTAGATCTACGATAATACAATAAACCTAATAATTATTCTCTATCTATCGGGAATGACCACCTCACATTTCTAACTGGAATGATATTGGTTTTAATGGGTTTTTATTATGTGCCTTTAGTTACCAAATTTTTTTTCACCCAAACTATATATAGATGGATTCATTTTGAAATTTGGGAATAAATGATAATTCTTTTATAAATATATCATTTTTATGGTATGAAACATTTACATAATGGTATTTACATGTTTTACTAAAAGAACCATGTAATGGAAATCAATGATGATGTTACTTCGCATGAATCATTCCAAACCCAACATTGTCATCACCCACTAGGTCATTTATGTAACAAATGCTTGAAAAATTATATCAATATGTATATTTTGATTTTTTTAATCTAGAACCACTTGGTGTATGTCACACAAGTTTATAAGGCTAAATATCCAAATTACCATTTATTGGGAATGGTGAAAGTGATAAATAGATTCTTGAATTAGTTTATACAGATGTTTGTGGGGAATTTCTTATTAAAGTAGGTAGTAGGTACTCATACTTCATAACAATTATTGTAGATTTTTTTATATATGGATATATTTATGAAATGAGGTACAAGTAATATTATTTTATTAAATTCAAGGAATACATGAATGAATTTGAGGACTTTCATGGTAGGTAAATTTCAAAAATCCACCCCGACCATGGTGGAGAATTTCTTAATCAAGACTTCATTGATTATGTAACACACTAAGGATTTATGAGATATATTATTTTTAATTTTATTTATTTATTTTGTTATATGCTACACTAAGATTAAAATGCGCTATATGCAACACCATATTAGCATGTTGTATATGCAACACTATTCTTGTCATGTGTTGCACAAAATTTTATGTTCTTTTGATAGAATTAATTTCACGCAACACTGATTATAGATTTTGTTCAATGTAAAAATGAAAGCAGGTTGGATTATGTTATATGTAACACCAATAGAATCTTTCACTACACGCAACACTGACTTGGCTTTCCTTACACACAAGAGTGGCCTTCCTCGATAATTTTCATTGTATGCAATACCGAGTGTCACTAAAGAACATTATATTATTAAAATATTATATAAACTAGCCATTATGAATATTATTGACCACATTTTCAAAATTATGTAACATTAGAATTCATATAACATATTATATAAAAACAAATTAGATTTTTTAGATAAAATAAGTGTAACACCCTAGGTAAATAGAGAATATGACATTTTCACATTTATCCATATTTGTGAATAAAATATTAATATTAATTTAAAGGGGACACTATGCTCGATGGCGTGCCCAATACGCAACAACGAGTTTCTTGGGAATCTTATGTTGAAATCTAATAATAAAATAATATTATTTTAAATCGTAGTTAACGCATAGTTGTTGTAATGGCGGGAATGAACGGAACTAACTACAAAATGATTATATATGTTTGTCAAATATTTTTACTTTTATCCAATAAATGTTAGAGGCTTAAAATGTGAATGAATCCAATTTTAAGCGTAAAAATTCTAATATTCTTTAAAAGGTCGATTAACCGCCTTTTGATGGAGAACCTCTTTTAAATACACTTTTTAACAATTTTATGTGTTACATTTGACAAAATAAAATTCGTTTTTAGAATCGGGACATCAAAATTTACTTCGTATAAAGTTTTGGTATTTTTCTGATAAAGTTCATTTTTTAATGAATAGTGAAAAATGTTGTATTTTAATTCAAAACCAATTTTTAATCTAATTTATTTATATTATTATATTATCTTTTTAATTGGTTTTAAAGTTAAATTAGAATATATTTTTAGCATTTAATCCAATAGTGGTCGTTGAAATTAATTTCATCTTGAAATTGGACTTAAACTAGTGTCAATCTTTTGATACTTATTGTTTCATAAAAACACGCTATGTGCTCTGACAGCGGGAATTAATTACTAAATTAATAAATGTAACTTATATGGTTTGAGTTTTTTAAAATAGAAATCATTTTTTAATTTGTAATATTAAATATATCTTAGGGTGAATTTTGGGTAATATTCTGAAGAACTTAAATTTTTGATGAATAGTGAAACCACTAAGTGGTAGTTAAAGAAACTGATTTTTCGTTTAAATGAAACTTTACCACTTATGTGATTTGAATTTCAAAAATTCAACATACATGGTTGTCATTAATAATTCAAATGTGGTTCAATGGGACTAAAAAATTTTTTTGGTGAATAGTAACTTTTAAGTTTATTAATCGCGATTAGAGGTAATTAGTGTAATTTAAGGTAAAAATAATGTTTTAATAATATGAAATGACCTAGACACATGTTCTACCCACATTGTATGTGTCATGGCCGACCAATACAATACATTGGTCAACTTGGGGACCCCATGGAGACACTTTGGTAGGAAAATGACATTAATACCTTTTTATTTAATGTTAAAATTAAAATGTCACAAACATGTGTTGTTTTACTAAAACGATTTTTATATGAATTTATACAAGTCAGATTTTTGAATATAAATATTCATTGGAAATATAAAAAGATTTCGTACATCATAGTATTTTTTTTAATTTTTATACATTAACTATATTAAATTATTTATGACATCATGATGATGTAGCGATTACCTCATTATTTAACGATTTAAATAAAATGGAAAGATAATGTAAAATCAAAGACCTAAACATGCCCAAAACCTATTGGATGAGTGGATTTATAACCCTTATCACCTTATCCTAGAAAAACATCAGTGTGGGACCTTTAAAATCCGAAACTCATTCTAAAATAAAGTAACATTTCCTTACATTCCAAGAGTGCCCCTCCTCTCCTCTTATAAAAGGCCCCCACCTATAACACCTTACACACACGTCTCAAGCCTTTGGCTCAGCCAACCTCGGCCCATTTCATCTCTCCACATCCCTATATTCATCATTGAATCCTCGCTTGGGGAATAATCCTTTTCAAGGAAGCCTTTGAGCTCAAATCAAAGTGAGATACCCGATTTAAAGGTAGTGTCTTCTCTTGTGTTCTTATGTTTTATTTTGCTTCTCCAACCCCCCCCCCCCCCTAAACTCTTTTATTCAGTTATTTTGTAACAAAAACAGTATCATCCATATACTAGGATGTTTTTATAAGATTTATTCTAGCTACACTTACGCACACCAACATCAAATGGTTAAAGAACATACTGTTTCTGTGGATGGCGAATTTCTACCTCATGAAACGATGATTGTTCAACACTCATATAACACCTTCAAAGGTGGCCATTAAGATGTCACTATATTTATATATGATATATAATTTGTTTATGTTTTACTTAATCTTCTGTATTTTTCATTTATGGCATTCCTTTATGGATTCTATTATGGGTATACGCGATATCTTCATTTTAGGAAGTGCGGACTACCGCCCCCTCAAAGTGATTTGATTCATTAATACCATATGTGGTATGTATAAAGGATAAATTTAATTATATTATATATGATACCATACTGGAATTAAAATACTATTATGTATAACTATGTTTTAATTCCATTAAATATGAAATAGAAATGGAAGTAGCGTTCATGCGTACGTACGGCTTACCGTCTCCATGAACAGTGCATTTCATTTCTTACCTCTAAATGTTATGTAATATTATAAATGCATGCATATATTGGATATATATGATATATATGATATCTAAATCATGAATATAATTCTGTATATAATGGATATCTTACCACATGAAAAATTTGTAATTATAAAGAGTTTATTTTTAACTCAAGAACCAATGATCCTTAAAACGACCGTTATTAACTTAAATAATAACATAGTGTTCATGACATGGTAATAAGTGATATAAAAGGAATAATGAAATTGAAAAAGGTTCTTCAGAAATTAGAAATTAACTCAAGTTTATTATTCAGGAGATTAAATAATGATCGAGTCATGTCGGACACGAGGTAAGGGATCCTACTCCTCTCTTTCTTTTTAAGTACACTCTTTTATGTCATTCCTTTTATGCTCATCTTTCTTATGATAGGGATGTTATTTTATATTAATCCTACTGTACTTCTTATGTTAATATGATGAGAAATCCTATTTTCTCTCATCAATCCATTTTGGAAGTTTTTGAGTGGCGTCGTTAGGCTGCCGAATTTTCGTAAGAGATTTAACCTCTCTCTTTCTTTTTAAGTACTCTCCTTTATGTCACTTCTTTTAAGATCCTCTTTGTTATGATGGGGGATTTTATTTTATATTAATCTTTCTTTAAATTTTATTTTAATATTATGAGATACCCTATTTGATCTCATCAATCCATTTTTGGATGTTTTATGTGGCGTCGTTAGGCTGCCGAGTTTTCGTAAGGGATTTTTCATCTCACTTTTAGTCCTGTGAGATTTATGCTACATTTTCCACAATTTACATTGAGTGGTGTATGTACTTCCCATTATTATACTCTTTGTTTAATATAATTTCATTTATGGGTATTTAAACATTCATTGTATGACCCTTCTTCAATGGGGTGTACGTTTCGAAAGTAACCCAAGTCAGTAAGGGAACCTTTCACCCTCCTCTTTTTAAAAGACTTCTTTTGTTATGTCTTTTAATTCACATACTATTGTGTTGGGATATGTTATTATATATCCTTATTTATGTAAATTTTATTTTCCAGTGATGATATACCCTTTATCTCTCTCATCAACCCTTTTTGTAAAATTTAATGTGACGTCGTTAGGCTGTCGAATTTTACAAAGGGAACTTCTTAACCCAATTTCGATTTCTTTGGGTTCAACATGTAGTTATTGAATATGTCATCCTTTGAATATGTGTGAATGAAAATTGATTGTTTTACACTTAATATCCACTTATATTGGGTTAATTAATATTTTTCACACATAATTATGAGATTGATTTATCCTTAATTTAAGGATACCTTCTTTATAATGGATTTCATCTCATTTTACATTTCTTTTGAGACTTAATTGTTGTTATGCACCAATTAACTCTTATATGGTGTGTATATTGTCCTTTGACATATTATATCATGAATCCCTTTATTCTCATGATATTATAAAGTTCTTATTAAATGTTATTCCACAATTATTTGTATTTAAGAGTCTCTCATTTTGTTAAAAACTCTTTAACAAAAATATCGTTTTAAATGTTTTAAAGATTTATTATTCTAAATCTTTATCGTTAATGTACATGTTTTAAAAATGGTTTTTAGTATTTATTTATATGGACATTAATGTTTTAAAATTATAATTCCAATAAAATCTCCAAAGTGGTATGAGACACTTTGATTCAAAAATCTCTTTTAAATGATTTTTGAAAATGGATTGATTAATTCAATATCTTGGAATTACTTGTTGTGATTGAAAATGAAATTTTGTTATTGAAATGTTTATATTTTATGTGTAGTGATGGTACTTGGACATTTTATGGGTGGTTACGTGACAAACAATATGACGGGTGGTGCTATGAATACCAGGATGGGTGGTTACGTTATAACCGCCAATGCATTGGGTATGGATGTTGGTCGTATGGCTATTCCATTAAGTATGTGTGGAAGTTGGCCGTATGGCTATTCCATTAAGTAATATGTGTGGAAGTCGACTGTATGGTTATTCCACTTAAGTATGTTTATGTGCTAAGTTACCTTTATATGTTATGTGTTCATTATATGGGTTTTATGGTAATCTTTCGGTTACAAAAGGGTAAGTAATGATATTTTATTCAGTGATGATTTTTTTTAATACTTCATAAAGGTGAAGGTATTACTTTGATAAAGTATACATGGTTTACTTGTTGTTATGAGAAACTAACAGTTTTCATTCTTTGTGTATACCTTACTGATCTTTTTATGCTCACCCCAAGTTTTTTTGAAATGCTTTTCACAGGACTTAATGTGGAATAGGGTCAAGGATGGGATCAAGGGAAAGTCATGCTATCTAAAACATGGAACTAGACATGTTTCTTTTTAAGAGTTTTTATTTTATGTAAATTTAGTAGAAGTGACTACTTTGTAATCTTTTGAGCTGTAATAGTTATGTCCTAATTCTCTAAAAATCTAAACCTGAAAAGATCCTCAATGTGAATTATTCATTTAATTCAAAATTAAGTACAGTTTAAGGTCGGGGCCTTATACTTGGTATTAGAGGCCGGTTTAGATAACTTTAGAGGATAGGGTATTCTCTAAGAATAAGTTACATTACCATAATGGTTAGGATTTCAGAAAGAGTCCTAGTTTTAGATAAAGTGAATGAGTAAGTATATCTTAGTGCTTATCTTCCTCATTAGTACATGATGGTTTTTTTGATATACTCACACTGACATTTCTGTTTTTAGTGAATGGATAGATCTAGCAGGCACCAAAGTGACAATATGTTTGAAGGAAACTGTGGTGGTTCCCGGAATAAGAGACTGGATGAAATGGGGAATTCAATGAGGAAACTCGTGGTTATTCTAAACTAACTATCAAGGAGTCATGATCAACAACTTGTACCTTGGTATGTTTCGTAATGCATCATGTACGAGATGACCAATCGATGTGGAAGTTCAGGTAATAATTATAAAGGTAACCATTAGGGTTTATATGATCCTTACTTTTGAGGTAATTATGGGTTACTATATGATATGATGGAATGTGAAAGGCATGAGATAAAATTGAGGTTAAATTATGTTATGGTTATTTTTGATGATTTTATCTCTTTTTGGGGAATGATTTTAGAATTATATAGCTTGGAAAAAGGACAACAGGTAGACCGTGTGACAACCCATCGCGTCAGACAAAGCTACGAGAATCGAACCCACAACCAAAGTGCAACTGGTATTTATCCCCTACCACTGGACTACGTGAAATCCCTGGTTAGTTTGACTAATTATTTTTAGTTAGATGATTTTAAGAATCAAGAGTAATTTTATTTTGGTTTATCTATGGAAATGATTAACCTATCATCGAGGATATGTGATTAGGTTAATTACTTTTCAATATGATAGTTTAAGAGCAACTGATGTTATTTGGAGATTAAAGTTAATTTGTACCTTGGAAGACTATGTGATTAAATCCTTCAAATATTTGGGTTTCGATTTTACTTTGGTTTACTTTGAAAAATTTTATGGACAATAGTTTATCGAATGGTCTTCGTTGAACTTTGGGTTTTTTTTGACAAATTTTGGAGATTACGAATAGATTTTATTTTTATAAAGGATTATACTTTTGTGGATTATCTGATCTCATACTAACAATTATGGTTTTGGATTTTGTCTAAATACATGGGAAATATATAGTTCTATTTTGTGGATTAGGTGATTCTCAATAAGTTGATTATAGTACTCATAATGCGAACAAGTCTTCCTAAATACTAATCTTTTGAAGAAAGTATGAGTTTGATTAAGGAATCTAGTAAAAGTTGAAAGTCTACGTGACAAGTAAGTATGTTTCATTACGATTTAGTTAAGCTCAAAAAATAAATTCCTCAATGAAGAGTATCTTAAAACCAAAAATGTTGTCTGTTAACTTTTCCTACTGGGGAATCGAATACCGTTTAACCCATCACAAGTTTGTGATTTTCTTATGGTTAACTTTCTCCTAGACATGTTTACTATCACTCTCCATCAGAACATGACCCTTTGTTTTTTCTTCCATGGCCATATTTTCATACTTGGAATCTTAGTGTGGGTTAACTCGGGTGACCTTTGTACTTCTCTTTCTTTATTTTAAAATGAATGTTTTACTTACTCTTGTTCCGATGAAGTTTCCAAGCCCAATTTTAAAATTGCGAGGACGCAATTCCCAAAAGGGGGGAAGGATGTAACACCCCAGTTAAATAGAGAATAAGACATTTTCACATTTATCCATATTTTTGAATAAAATATTAATATTACTTTAAAGGGGACGCTATGCTCGATGGCGTGCCCAATACGCAACAACGAGTTTCTTGGGAATCTTACGTTGCAATCTAATAATAAAATAATATTATATTAAATCGTAGTTAACGCCTAATCGTTGTAATGGCGGGAATGAACAGAACTAACTACAAAATGATTATATATGTTTGTCTAATATTTTTACTTTTATCCAATAAATGTTATAGGCTTAAAATGTGAATGAATACAATTTTAAGTGTAAAAATTCTAATATTCTTTAAAATGTCGATTAACCGCCTTTTGATGGAGAACCTCTTTCAAATAAACTTTTTTACAATTTTATGTGTTATATTTGACAAAATAAAATTCTTTTTTAGAGTCAGGACATCAAAATTTACTTTTTGTAAATTTTTTGTATTTTTCTGATAAAGTTCATTTTTTAATGAATAGTGAAAAATGTTGTATTTTAATTCAAAACCGCTTTTTAATATAATTTATTTATATGATTAGATTATCTTTTGAATTCGTTTTAAAGTGAAATTAGAATATATTTTTACCATTTAATCCAATAGTGGTCGTTGAAATTAATTTCATCTTGAAATTGGACTTAAACTAGTGTCAATCTTTTGATACTTATTATTTCATAAAAACGCGCTATTTGCTCTGACAACAGGAATTAATTATTAAATTAATTAATGTAACTTATATGTTTTGATTTTTTTAAAATAGACATCATTTTTTAATTCGGAATATCAAATATAGAATAGGGTGAATGTTTGGTAATTTTCTGAAAAACTTCAATTTTTGATGAATAGTGAAACCACTAAGTGGTAGTTAAAGAAACTGATTTTTCGTTTAAATGAAACTTTACCACTTATGTGATTTGAATTTAAAAAATCTGACATACATGGTTGTCATTATGAAGTAAAATGTGGTTCAATGGAATTAAAGTAATTTTTTGGTGAATAGTAACTTTTAAGTTTATTAATCGCGATTAGAGGTAATTAGTGTAATTTAAGGTAAAAATAATGTTTTAATAATATTACATGACCGAGACACATATCCTACCCTCATTGGATGTGTCATGGACGACCAAGATAATCCATGGGTCAACTTGGGGACCCCATGGAGCCACTTTGGTAGGAAAATGACATTAATACCTTTTTATTTAATGTTAAAATTAAAATGTCACAAACATGTGTTATTTTACTAAAACAATTTTTATATGGGGTTATACAAGTCATATATTTGACTATAAATATTCATTGTAAAGATAAAACTATTTCCTATATCATAGTATTTTTTTTATAATTTGTAGACATTAACTAAATTAAATTATTTATGACACCATGATGATGCACCGATTACCTAATTATTTAATGATTTAAATAAAATGGAATGATAATATAAAATATAAGACCTAAACATGCCAAAAACCTATTGGATGAGTGTATTTCGAACCCTTATCATCATATACTCTAAAAACATCAATGTGGGACCTTTAAAATACGAAACTCATTCTAAAATAAAGTAACATTTCCTTACTTTCCAAGAGTGCCCCTCCTCTCCTATTATAAAAGGCCCCCACCTCTACCACCTTACACACACCTCTCAAGCCTTTGACCCGGCCAACCCTTGCCCATTTCATCTCTACACATCCCTATATTCATCATTGAATCCTCACTTGGGGCATAATCCTTTCCAAGGAATCCTTTGAGCTCAAATCAAAGAGAGATACCTGATTTAAAGGTAGTGTCTTCTCTTGTGTTCTTATGTTTTATTTTGCTTCTCCAACCCCTCCTAAACTCTTTTATTCAGTTCTTTTGTAAAAACACCAGTATCATCCATATACTAGGATGTTGTTATAATAAGGATTCGAGCTACACATACACACACCTACATCTAATGGTTAAAGAACACACTGTTTCTGTGGATGGCGAATTTCTGCCTCACAAAACGATGATTGTTCAACACTCATATAACACCTTTAAAGGTGGACATTAAGATGTCACTATATTTATATATTATATATAAAATTTTTATGTTTTACTTAAGATTATGTAGTTTTCATTTATAACATACCTTTATGGCTTCCATTATGGGTATACGAGATATCTTCATTTTAGGAAGTGCGGACTACCGCCCCCACAAAGTGATTTGATTCATCAATACCATATGTGGTATGTATAAAGGATAAATTTAATGATATTATATATGAAACCATACTAGAATTAAAATAATATTATGTATCATTATTGTTTAATTCCATTAAATATGAAATTGAAATGGAAGTAGCGTTCATGCGTACGTACGGCTAACTGTCTCCATGAACGGTGCATTTCATTTCTTACCTATAAATGTTATGTAATATTATAAATGCATGCATATACTGGATATATATGATATATATGATATATAAATCATGAATATAATTCTGGATATAATGGATATCTTACCACATGAACAACTTGTAATTATAAAGAGTTTATTTTTGACTCAAGAACCAATGATCGTTAAAACGACCGTTATTAACTTAAATAATAACATAGTGTTCATGACATGGTAATAAGTGATATAAAAGGAATAATTAACTTGAAAAATGTTCTTAATAAATTATAAATTAACTCAAGTTTATTATTCAGGATAATAAAGAACGATCAAGTCATGTCGGACACGAGGTAAGGGATCCTACTCCTCTCTTTCTTTTTAAGTACACTATTTTATGTAATTCCTTTTAAGCTCATATTTCTTATGATTGGGATGTTCTTTTATATTAATCCTATTTTACTTCTTATGTTCATAAGATGATAGACCCTATTTTCCCTCATCAATCCATTTTGGATGTTTTGAGTGGCGCCGTTAGGCTGCCGAATTTTCGTAAAAGATCTAACCTCTCTCTTTCTTTTTAAGTACTCTCCTTTATGTCAATTATTTTAAGCACCTCTTTGTTATGATGGGGGATTTTATTTTATATTACTCATTCTGTAAATTTTATTTTAATATTATGAGAGACCCTATTTGATATAATCAATCCATTTTTGGATGTTTTATGTGGCGCTGTTAGGCTGCCGAGTTTTCGTAAGGGATTTTTCATCTCACTTTTAGTCCCATTGGATTTATGCTACATTTGACACCATTTACTTTGAGTGGTGTATGTAATTCCCATTATTATACTCATTGTGTAATATAATTTTATTTATGGGTATTTACACATTCATTGTATGACCCTTCTTCAATGGGGTGTACGTTTCGAAAGTAACCCAAGTCGGTAAGGGAACCTTTCACCCTCCTCTTTTTAAAAGACTTATTTTGTTATGTCTTTTAATTCACAAACTATTATGTTGGGATATGTTCTTATATATCCTTATTGATGTAAATTTTATGTCCCAGTGATGAGATACCATTTATCTCTCTCATCAACCCTTTTTTTAAAATTTTATGTGACGTCGTTAGGTTGTCGAATTTTACCAAGGGAACTTCTTAACCCAATTTCGATTTCTTTGGGTTCAACATTTAGTTATTGGATATGTCATCTTTTGAATATGTGTGAATGACCTTTTATTGTTTTACACTTAATATCCACTTATATTGGGTGTATTTATATTTGTCACACATAATTATGAGATTGATTTATCCTTAATTTAAGGATATGTTCTTTATAATGGATTTCATCTCATTTTACATTTCTTTTGAGACTTCATTGGTGTTATGCACCAATTAACTCTTATATGGTGTGTATATTGTCCTTTGACATATTATATCATGAATCCCTTTATTCTCATGATATTATATAGTTCGGATTAAATGTTATTCCGCAATTATTTGTATTCAAGAGTCTCTCATTTTGTTAAAAACTCTTTAACAAAAATATCATTTTTAATGTTTTAAAGATTTATTATTCTTAATCTTTGTCTTTAATGTCCATGTTTTAATAATGGTTTTCAGTATTTATTTATATGGACATTAATGTTTTAAAATTATAATTCCAATAAAATCTTCAAAGTGGTATGGGACACTTTGATTCAAAAATCTCTTTTAAATGATTTTTGAAAATGGATTGATTAATTCAATATCTTGGAATTACTTATTGTGATTGCAAATGAAATGTTGTTATTGAAATGTTTATATTTTATGTTTAATGATGGTACTTGTACATTTTATGGGTGGTTATGTGATAAACCATATGATGGGTGGTGTCGTGAACACCAGGACGGGTGGTTACGTTATAACCTCCAATGCATTGGGTATGGAAGTTGGTTGTATGGTTATTCCATTAAGTATGTGTGGAAGTCGGCCGTATGGCTATTCCATTAAGTGATATGTGTAGAAGTCGATCGTATAGTTATTCCACTTAAGTATGTTTGTGGCACAAGTTACCTCTAAATGTTATGTGTTCATTATATGGGTTTTATGATAATCTTTTTGTTACAAAAGGGTAAGTAATGATCTTTTATTCAGTGATGATTTTTTTTACTACTTCATAAAGGTGAAGGTATTACTTTGATAAAGTATACATGGTTTACTTGTTGTTTTCAGTAACTAACAGTTTTCATTCTTTGTGTTTCCCTTATTGAGCTTTTTATGCTCACCCCAAGTTTTTTTGAAATGTTTTTCACAGGACTTAATGTGGAATAGGGTCAAGGATGGGATCAAGGGAAAGTCATGCTATCTAAAACATGGAACTAGACATGTTTCTTTTTAAGAGTTTTTATTTTATGGAAATTTAGTATAAGTGACTACTTTGTAATCTTTTGAGCTGTAATAGTTATGTCTTAATTCTATAAAACTCTAAACCTGAAAAGATCCTCAATGTGAATTATTCATTTAATTCAATATTAAGTACGGTTTAGGGTCGGGGCCTTATAAGAAGTATTTTTAAAAACAATATAGTTCCCCCCCTTTGGATGGCGCACCTATTTTAAATCTAGTTTTTGATACATTTATAAGTTAAATTTGAAAAAAAAAACTTCTTCTTTTGAATAAAGATATAAATATTTATATTGGATAAATTTTTGATATTTATCTGATGACATTCATATTTTGATGAATAGTAAAAATATGCTAAATTTTACTTAAAAACAACTTTTTTCATCCAGATAAGTTTTATAGTTAAATTAATATATTAACTGGTTTTAATGTATAAATAGAATATATTTTTACCATTTAAAATAATTTAGGTCATTATCATTAATTTTACATTGAATTCATAGGTAAAAACATTTAATTCTTTTGCAAGGTTGTAACTTTTAAAACTCATTTTCTCATTTCAACAACGGGATTAATTTTAAATTAATTACTAGAACATGTGTGTCTTGAATTAGGAAAAATGGATTCCATATTTGGAACTAATAGGTCTAAATTTTGTTAATAGGCTACTTTTATTTTTGGGCATTATAAATAGTAACTACGGTAAATTTATTTACAACTTTTAAAGGTAAATTAGGTAATTAACGATAAACATAATATTATAAAATTACCCTAACAAATTTTTTAATATAATTGGATGATTTTATTTCTCCCTAAAAAATACTTGGGTCGATATGGTATCTATTAAAACCCGCTTGGATGAGATTAAGACATTTAATTTATTTTATTTACTGAAAAGTAAAATATGTCGCACTAAATCATTAATAATTAAATTATATATAATATAAGGTCATAAAAAATATAAATTCGATTATAAATACTCATTTGAAAGATAATTTTTTTATAATGGTAATTTATTTTTAATTTTTAAGAAATATACATTTATATTAATAACTTATACATTAATGATGCAGAAATTATTTATTTAGTGAAAAATAAATAATATTGTTTTTATTAAAGTTATAATACCCATAAAAGGCCCAAAAACTTGACCAATCCTTATTTTTTGAGTATATATAAACCATAATCATCTATGCATATACTTTATGACCATTTGGATCCTTATAAAAGAGATTATGACACTTATTTTATTTTATTTTAAATGATTTCAAAGTTGTCACCATCAAAATTTAATAAATATTACATGTTAAATGATGGTTTTTTATAATAAAAATTAATCTTAAAGTATTATTATGAAATCTGTTAGATTTATATTCATCATAGTAATTTAATTTTAATTTTTATGCAAAAATATGTATATTAAATAATTATACAAAAATGTTTTGTTAATTATTTTATTAAGATAAATATCAAATAAATAGTATTAAAAATATTAAAATAAACATTATATGAACTAATTATTTAAAAGCATGAATTTTTTAGATTAATATAAAATGTTAGTAATCTAAAAAATATTTTGGTTCGAATCTATATTCCTTTTGGATTTTATTTAAATTAAAATAAATTAATAGTTTTAAAATTGACACTATTGATATTTTTTAAATATAACATATAATTAAATTGTTTAAAAATCTCAAAAATATTTAAAAATTACAATTTGAAAATTATATGTTATAATATTTTATAAAGTATCCAATTATTGACAATTCAAAACACAATGGTATGTATTTTTAACCATTTAAAATTTTGAATATTATTACCACAAATAAAATTAAATTGATTAAATAAGGATAAATCAAAATGATAAGTTTTGAAATAAAATAAAAACATATCTCAATTTTATTGATTGAGGAAATTACAACCCTATATCATCTCATATTCTATGTTAGGACATTTTGGATCTTTTTAAGTGGGGTTTTATTTTTTTATAAATTAAAATTTTTGAGGTTTCCAAATGGGCCCCTCTCCTCTCTCATAAAAGGGCATCTCCTCCCTCTCCTCTTAAATCCATTTTGAGACTTCAAGATCCACCAATCCCTACCCATTTCTATTATCCACTTCTATAGTAACATTATATAGGTTCTGGTATTCTCAAATGACCAACTCTAGTTCCATAAGAAAAATTTAATGGAGGCATGTTGAGGAAGATGTAATCTCTTCTATTGATTCTTTAAAAATTATTTCTTCTCCTACTGACCCTAATTTAGTTGTTTTGTTATAAATTAATAACATAGGTAACAAAAATATAATTATATTTTATTATAAATATTAAAAAACCCTATTTCAACTTCTATCAATCCTATGAGAAACGAAATCACCGCGCGTGCGTACGTAACGCTTAGCGTCTCCACGGCGTGGTGTAGTTTATTTTTCACCATCACCTTACATGGATGTGTATAATGGTGTAAATAATAAATATATATGATTATTATAACATGTTACTAATTATTATATATTATAATCCATCCACACAATTAAACAGTTATGGGAACGATATCACCGCTCGTGCGTACGGATGACTTACCATCTCCATGATGAGATGAGATTCATTCTCCATGTTAACCATTAAAGAATGATTATAAAGTATATATAATAAATAATTATGAAATATATTATATAATAATTCTAATTTATTTATCTATATATATTTCATTTACTAACTTCCATTCAATTAAATAAGGAAATGAAAATAGTGTTCCTGCGTACGTACGGACTACCGTCTCCATAAACGGTGTATTCTGTTTCATTTATATATATTTTATATAAATATTTATATATACTGAATATATTTGATATATAAACAATTTTTAAAATTTTTTAAGTATTTAAATCATGATATATGTAATAATATCCTGAATAAAAATTCAAAATGTGTACAATAAATAAAACAATTATTACCCAAAACGTTTCTTTAACATTGAATTTACAAATAAACGGGTAATATATTTATCTGTATCACATTCTCGGATCCACTCATCTGTCTTCTCAGCATCATATTCTCGCATCCACCCTTCTTGATTCTTCGGCATCACTTTCTCGAATCCACTCTTTTTGAGTCTTCAGCATCACTTTCTCAGATCCACTCTTCTTGAGTCTTCGGCATCACTTCAATTATCGGCATGACTCTTCACCGCTTCTTCAACATGACACCATTTCAAATCTCAGTATGACTCTTCATTACTTCTCGGTATGGATTTTCATTTCTTCCTCAGTATGATAAATTCTTCATTATCGGTATGACTCCTCTTTATTCATCGATACCAAATATTTTGAATTATCATTATGACTCCTCTGGATCTTGATATGACTTCACCAGTTCTCGGTACGACTTCTCCAATTCTCGATACGACTTCTCTGATCTACTTTTTCTTCCATCATGAGTACTTCCATATACTCACAAATTTAGAGTTACAAAACAGAAAAGCATCGTCACAATGTTTAATGAAGTCTTATAACCTTCACATATTCTTTTAGCTAACTTGCAAAATTCAACCGCTTCCAGGTTCCAAGAATTTGTAACTTCCCAGTTCTGAATCTTCAAACATCCAGGTTCCGAATTCATTGAAATGCAAGGTGTCTTTACTTTATGAAAACTTACTTAAGACCAACAAAAGGCAAACCATGGAAACCATCTCTTCTTTTATCTTGTTCCTAACATTTTATTGATCTGGTCAAATAAATGCACCCACAATTATATTTTTTATACTTTAATGTACTGAGGTATGAGGAAATAAAGGTTTCACCATTGGGAAGTATAACATAACATAGTAAATGAAAAAAGGTTAATAGATGCACCATAGAATCAAGTATCACATTGTAGTAAGGATGTTTAAATTATATAGAAATTTATTCTAGAACTACATAAGCAAGTTATTTCTTGACTTTGTATGTGTCTAATTTAGATATTATGGAACATTATAGTCTCATTATTCATAGGGGATAATTTAAAAAATCTAATGTAAAGGATACTCAATCCCAAATATAGGATTTAAAAGATAAGAGTGGAGAGGCTCTCCTAAATAAATCATATCATTATCCATATCTTCTAGAATGTTGATAAAACAAAAGAATAAAGTATTTCCATGGTATTAATCTCACTGGAACATACTTATAGTTTGTGAAAAAGATACAGTGTGCTAGTTGTATTATTAAAATAATAATATTGAGAAGAATATCATGGAGTCCATAAAGGTAATAGTGATTTTATCTCTTTATTAATATGTTATTATATTTCTCATATTATGTGAATATTGATTTCATATCGTTATTGAGACCGCTCTATTGTGTAATCGAAAAAAATATTGCACTAAATTCTTTTGTTTCATTAACACATCATCAATACCATGATACTTATACTATTTTGTTATTTGTAAACAAAGTAATTTTTTATGATAGTAATTTCATTATCTCATTTAAATAGAAATTAAGAGATATAAAGAGAGTATTTTTATATTGAGATAATAATATTATAATCAAGAGAGTTGAGGGTTAAAATTTGTGCTACCTAGATCCCCCAACCCCTCTAGTTAAATCACTTGTTAATAGACCAGTATATTTCTGTATACATTTGTTATTATGATAGAAAGAGAGAAGAGTTTTTTTTCTGGTGATGAAACAAGACATAAAAAGGGAATTATCTTTGTTATTCATACCTGGAAACTCCCTAATCTCTGAGGGTATAATCATTGTAACACAATGAGATATTACACTAACTTCCTTTTAGAGTAAATTGAATTTTATTCTGAGATTACTTTATATGAAACAAAAATTTAATCTTATGATAGATGAAATATAATGTTTAGATTTCAATACACATAAGATCAAGGTTATCTTTTGTTATAGGTAAGAATTACATTACTTGGTAGCTTGTGTAACACACAAGACCATGTTGTTTCAAAAAAAATATTAAAAATAGTTATTATTTAATATAATGGGATATAACATAGCTATTAAATTGATGGTAATTTATAGGTTTAACTAACTTATAAAAATATATTTCTGAAATAATTAGTTTCGAATTAAATAGAATTTAATAATATATCCAGTTGAATATAAAGTAAATGATTC
This sequence comes from Viscum album, assembly GCA_963277665.1. Lineage (NCBI taxonomy): Eukaryota > Viridiplantae > Streptophyta > Magnoliopsida > Santalales > Viscaceae > Viscum > Viscum album. Next base: position 1,449,067,693 of record OY728152.1, on the reverse strand, counting down.
TATAATAAACTATTTTTATACTCATGAAGTTGTTTTATTTTAATAAATTAAATTAATGAAAATTAGTGAGCTATATAAATGTTATAAATATATATTATATATGAAATGATATATTTTTAATGTATCAAAAATATTTAATAAGTATAGGATAAAAACATAACAAATATTACCCACAAAAACCAATATTTATATAAATAATATTTAACATCTTTTTTTGGAGAACATACATTAAATATGAATTTTACTCTTCTATGAATATTATATGAAAAAATAAACATCATTTTTGAAAGTGAAATCTCAAAATTTGGCTACGGTGAATATTTTTTATTTTTTTGTGATGCTTTATTTGTTGATGAATGTAGAAAAAATACTGAATTTTAATTAAAAACTACTTTTTCAAATAAATTTTTAATAAGGATAAATTAAAAATTTTATTGTTTTCAAATCTTAAATAGATAAATTTAAAATATATTTATAAATTTTAGGAAATTTAAAAAAAATTACATATAAATCGGTTTAAAAATTATAGTAATCTTTTTAACCTATTTATATTGAGAAACACGCATTATCGTCCTCTCTATGAGATTAATTTTAAATTAATTTACGCCACATCTATGATTTTATTTAGTAAAAATGAAGTAAGTATTTGGAATAATTATAATTTATAATGTTGAATATATTCATCTTAGTTTTTGACCAACAATATTATTGAATTTAATTAAAATTAATTACAACGATTAAAAGGAAATGTTTCTTAACAAGGGAATAAACATTAGAGACAATGACAAAAATTACCTATAAACATTTCCAAAATCCATTATATATTCATTTTTTCACCATATAATACTTTGTATCTAATATTATCGATTATTGGATCCACTTCAAATGGTAAAAACAGGGGTGGAATTCCCTTTTCTAAAATTTACAAGAATGCCACTCCTCATCCACTAAAAAAAGACACTCACACATCCCAATTATTCACATAAATAAACCAATTATTTTCATAAATTGTAACAGCCCGAGATTTTATAAAAAAATATTCTTTTTAATTTTATTAATGTCTTGTGTTGTACGCTACACCAAAAGGAGCTTGCACAACACGCATCCTTGACTTGCCTTGCATTACACGCAATCGCGACCTTCCTCGATAGCGTGTGTAGTACGCAATAACGAGTTTCACTAAACAGCGATATGCTATTAAAATGTTATTAAAACTAGCCGTTATGAATAGTAATAACCACTTTTTAAAATTCTGTAAATCTTATTTTTCAAAATGAACTTCATTTTTGGATTCGGAGTATCGAATTTAGCCTAAGGTGAAATTTCGGTACATTTCGGATAACTTTCATATTCTGATGAAAAGTGAAAATTACTAAATTATAATTAAAAAACAACTTTTTTAATCGAAATAATTAATAGTGATAAATTATTAATTGGAGTAGTTTTAAAGTATATTTAGAATATATTTTTACAATTTAATACAATGTTGGTCATTGGATGTAATTGCACATTTAAACCAGACATAAACAAGTGTCAATCTTTTGATAGATATTGTTTCTTAAAAACACGCTATTTGTTTTAACAGTGGGATTTAATTATAAAATTAATTAATGCAACTTTTATGTTATGAATTTGGTAAAATAGACTTCATTTTTGAATTCGGAATATGAAATATAGCTTGGGATGAAATTTTGGCATTGTTCTGAAAAACATCAATTTTTGATGAATAGTGAAACTACTAAGTGGTAGTTAAAAAAAACTGAATTTTTCATAAAACTTAATTTTACCGCTTCTGTGAATGGAATTTCAAAAATCCGAGAGACACGGTTGATGTCAGTAAGTAAAATTTGGTTCAATGAGATGAAAATAATTTTTGGTGAATAGTAACTTTTTACTTTTATTTACCACGGTTAAAAGTAAATAGGGTAATTAAGGGTAAGAATGATATTAATATTACCCTAACACATGTCCTAATTCTATTGTACAAGTGTATCTCGACCAAAAACAACCTTAAGTGTAAAATATTATCATTTAGGCCCACTTGGGTAAGATTAGGACATTTATTATTATTTAATTCAAAGAAGGGTTAAAAGAGTTAAAATCAAAGTTTATTCACTAAAACATTTTTAATATGGGGTTATACATAAGATAAATTCGACTATAAATATTCATTAGAAAGATAAAAAGATTTCCTACATAATGATATTTTATTTATAATTTTTAGACTTTAAATAAATTAATTTATTTATGACACAACGATGATGCAGTAATTACCCTTTTAAGGAAATATTAACATAATTGATGTTATAAATACTCAAATGAATGTAATTTGAGACTTTTTATGAATTCCACTAATTTTCTAGGTTACTATGATATATTAGTGTTGATTTAATCAACTTGGTTCGAACATATAATTCTGTTATGACTTTCACAAAAATCATATATCAAATAGTGTTAAAATTGACACAAAATAGTTTTTAAATCAAATATTATATTATTAATTGTTATTTTATTTCTAAAAATCTAAGGTTCGGCCAAATGACTTAGATAAGGATATATATATTAATAATAAACAATTTGGGGTTCGTTTGGCATGTTATAGTAAGTGTATTAACCATATAGTGAAAGAAAAAAAAAGACACGGTATAAGTTAAATTATTTAACTTAGAGTTAAATCTAATTGATAAGGTTAAAATAATAACCTAAACTTGTCTAAATCCTATTGGTTGATAGGATTTCGACCCATCCCCACTTTAGCTTCGAAATACGACCCTTTAGAACCATTATAAACCGATTTTTACTTTAATATAAAATAATATTTTGAGATATTCCTAAGGTGCCCCTCTCCTCCCTTATAAAAGGGCACCTCCTCCCCCTCCTCCTCACACCAATTTGAGCACTCAAGCTCGGCCAACCCCTGCCAAAATCTCTTCTCCACTTCCCTAGCAACATCCTAGAGGTTCTGGTCTTCCTCAAAGACCAATTTTAGTTCCCTAAGAGGAGGTCTCCAAAAGGCGCTTCAAAGAAGAGGTAATTACCGTTACCAATTCTTTCATCTTTATTTCTTCTTCCACTTCTTCTTCTTAGGTTGTTTCATTATGAAGTAATAACATCAGTATAAATCATATACTGATATGTTATTATAAGTATTAAACAACCCTATTTCACCATCTATCTATCCTACGGAAAAATAAATCACCGCGCGTGCGTACGTACGGAATACCGTCTCCACGCCGTGGTGTAATCTATTTTCCACCACCACCTTACATGGATGGGTATAATGGTGTAAAGAATAACTATGCATAGTTATTAAAACATCATATTGATTCTGATATATTGTATAATCCACTCCAATTCAATTCAATATTTATGGAAATGATATCATCGCTCGTGCGTACGTACGGACTACCGTCTCCACGACGCGATGAGATTCATTCTCCATGTTAACCATTTAAGAATGATTATAAAGTATATATAAGAAATAATAATGAAATATATGACATTATAAAGCTACTGGATTTATATATATATATATATATATGTATGTCATCTACTTACTTCCATTCAAGACAATAGGGAAAGGAAAACAGCGTTCATGCGTACGTACGGACTACCGTCCCCATGAACGGTGTTTTTCATTTCATTTATCTATCTATTATATATATATATATATATACTGAATATATATGATATATAAATCATATTTTATATTCTGTAAGTAAGTAAATCATGATATAAGTAATAATAATGTCAATAACAACAAGTCAAAACACCTACGATAAAAGAAACGATTTTACCCAAAACGCTTCTTTAACATGGAATTTACAAAAGAACGGGTAATATAATGTCATAAGTGAACCATATATGATATCATAACAATGAATATGATTCTTTAATAAGTCAATGAAATTATTTAAACCATTATACAGGAGCTTCGGACACGTACAAAGCAAATCGGACCTAAGGTAAGGGAAATATCACAATCTCATTTTTATCCGAGATTGTTTATTCGTAAGTATTTACTAGGGTGTATTTTATCATCCACATCCATGTTTAATCAATATGTAATATTATTTCCATCCACCTACAATTGTTTAAATACATTTTTTACCCTTCGGTGAGTTTTTAGGTAATATCTATGAAAGGAATCTTTTGTCGTACGAGGTACTTTTTGACTTTTCCGACAAAAGTACGAAGAATGTTTTTTTTAACTTATACGGCACGAACGGATTTCTACTATTTTATAAAGCCTTATTTTCATGAAGCTTACTCTAAAAGATTTCATGACTATTTTCAATAAAATCTCTTTCTTTTAAAATTGCATGATTTTTTGTGAAAAGAAATTGATTTTGAAGAAGAAAGGATATTTTCCTCAAGAATTCAATTCAAGTGTTTTATCAAAATTATTTTCCATCTAAGATAATAAAGGGTTCTGTTTCTATCCATATTTTTACATTGATTTGACTATGTTGTGATGGAATTATGTTTATGAATTCCTTTATCTTATATGAATTGATTTATGATGTCATGATGTTTCAAGAATCCCATTTTTGTTACATGTGTTATGCGATGATGTATGTTTTATGATTATGTGGCACACATAATAAAGGATTCATTATAAGATGGGTGGGACCTATATCTCCCTCCAATGCATTGGGTAAAGATTTTATATCTCATGAGATAGACATGGCTGAAATGGTAGGTTATACCGGTTCAGTGAAACAGGACTGAAACGAGGGTTACTCGATTCAGAAAGGGACTTTGTCCACTAAGATAGTCTTGGAAATGAGTCATGACTAACAAGAAATGATTTTCTATGATTATGTGTGTATGCCACAAAGTTTCATGTTTTAAGTTATGATTATTGGGATTACTTTTTCACTGCCATGATTTATCCCATGATTATGAAATTATGCTCTCTTTTGCAGGTTATGATTTCCAAAATGTTATGTTCTTATGAATATGATGTGATTGATATTTCTTTTGTTTACCCTTACTGAGCATTTGAGATCACCCTTTTATGTTTTCTTTTCCCCAGGATATAAAGATAGGTTTATAGGTAAAAAAAAAGGGAAGATCTTTATGGGAGATATTGAAGATCTTTCACCACGATTAGAAGATTAAGTTCCGAGTTTCCAAAGACACTAAACTATTACGATCCTTGTGTGTGTGTTTTTGTTATGTACTAAGTATTCCGCAAAAGTAATGTAATGTCAATGTACGTCAAGATACGGGTATCTACATAAATACTATGATAAAATATGTTTTAAACATCCATAAACTCATCCTATAATCCTATACTTTGGAATGAATCCATCCAAGGAAACACTTTTTTTAAACAAAAAGGAGTCACCCGAATAAGATGTAACATCCTTCCTCAAGATCTTTTGTTTTCATTTCATTCAATACTCCCTAAAATATAAGTATTAAAACATTATATAAAAACACTAGTATCTTAAATATATCTATACGTTTCTTTCCAAGGGTTATACCTATAGTTACACTGACTTCTATATATTTGGTAAAAAAACATAACAATTGTGTGTAAACTCAACTACCGCCTTACAAAACAATGTCAATTGGTTTTCCCTTACCACCTCTCATGGTTGGAAATTATGATGGACACCAATTTTATATATAATAAATATGATATTTATAATGCCTTTATTATAATAAAATTATTATATAACCCGTAACCATATGCTTTCCATTTTCTGTAAATATGATAACATCATTTCTAGATGTGTGGACTACCACTCCCTCAACGCCATGTGAATCATTCACACTATACATAGAACATATAAAGAATGGTTTTATTAAATATATTAGAAATTCATGAAATTTATATAATTAAAAAATAAAATATGAATTTACATCACCCAATTTTCTTTCTTTTATTATGAAAATATAATGAGTGTAGCTTTTATGCATATATACGACCTACCGTCTCTTTTAATAGTGCATTTCATTTCTTACCGCCTAATATTATGGATAATTACAAATAAATATATACTGAATATATATATATGATAATTATATAATTATTTAAATTATAGATATGATTAAATCATGATCTTTGTAATAGGAACAACATGTAACAAGTGAAAACATACTTGAAAAACGAGGAAATTAACACCCAAAATAATGAAAATAATGAATTTTTATTAACATACTAGTAGTAATATATTATAATAAGATATTATCTGATTTAATAAGTTTTAATATGGTTCTTTAATAAGTTATTGTGTTTTTTAAAACCATTATGGCGTTTGTTAAATTATTTTACCCTAAAAGGAAACACATGGTAAGCAATTTTCATCTCACCTTTTACATCAGTGAAATAAATGTAATATTCACCAAATTCATATTATTTTTTCTATTTATCAAATTACCATTATGATAAATGATAAAAATAAATATTTTATCACCATGTTATTTTTGTTTTCAATTTTAATTATTTTTTATAATGTTATTTGAGTTAAAATTTACCAAGTGTTATAGAATTTCATAACCCAATTTTTTTTCATTGGGTTTTGTTACATCCTTAGTGTTGTTAATTTTCAAAGATAATGAGTGTATTCGAATTTTAAAATAAATTTTTCAATTTTAACTATTTTTATGTTTATTTTAATTTGACACACATAATGTATTCATTGACTAATTTTCACACAAACATTATTCTCTTCTCAACTATTTACATCATAATATCATTTTGTTGACGATTATTTATTCTTGAATTTCCATCAGAGTTAATTATTATATAATTATTTAGAAAAAAATTAATTTCATTTCCCACGGTTAATTTATGTATTTTTTTCAAGTATTAGTACCTTTTTTCACTCTTTCATACTAATTTTTTATAAAATGTTTTTAGAGAACCCAACATCATTTCTCTCTTTCATCGGTGAATGTTTTTTCTTCTAACAACCCTATTTTCTAAAAAGGGTTTGAAAAATTATTTAACCTTCCCTAAAGTATTTAGTAAATAAATTTTTGACCATAATTTATTTTAAAAACTTCATCAATGGAATTTTCTTGTCCTTATCTTAATAAGGAATTTTTATACCTTTTACCATTTAAAACTAATGTTAATTTTACCATGTATAACATGCACAGATTTACCTATTTCCACTTATTTGAATATTCATTTTAAATTTTAAATGGTAATTATAATTGATAATTTTTTAAAAAATCATTTTCAATGATAAATATTTTCAAAATGTTTTTTTAAATGATATTTTCCTCTATAATATTTTTAAAATATTATCCAATATTGTTTTCACTCATCAATGACAAAAAAACTTTTTCTTTACTCCACTCATGGTATTTTGTATTAAAACTAGATTTATTCTTCCAATGGATGTTTTGTGATTTACTTTTCCAAGGATACTATTGAAATCTACATTCTTTATTCTGTTATCAGTTCCCTTGAAATACTCATTTTCTAATGATCATTGATAATTGAATATCCACAAATTATCCATATCATTTATCATGGAAAGGTTTATTTTCTAATCCATATATCATTTTCTCATATGGTATTGACATTATAATTTATTTTACTAATTTTGGAAATATTGATAAAAATATATTCATTATTTAATAAAGATATTTATAATGGACATTCATTGTTTAAATGATTTGGAAATTCACTATATGGGTTGGTGACCAGTTAACACAATCCCTAGGTGTTGGGGACCATTTAAATCCCCATGATTCATGGTAGTCTCTTGAGGTAAAATTAGTTAGTGAAAACTACATAGATTTTATTTCTAAGAAGAATAGATGGTTTTCTTGATAGACTTTAATTTTCTTATAAATGATATGGACAGAAATGTTATCGTGTTCCTAGGAAATATGAAGTCTAATAATTAATCATTTCCCTCATTCAAAATTTGTTATTATTTATCCATTATATTTTTCATTGACATATCAATGGATGATTTTTATTATTAATTATTTCAGTAAATAGAATTTTTTTAGTAATTTTCATTGACATATTAATTATTCATTATCTAGTTATTTTAATGGCTTGTTTTTTTAGTTAATACATTACTATTTTTTTCCATTCAGATTATTGGTTTTATGTCATGTGTGTTCTGTTATAATCTATCCATATCTTCTACTCTCATTGACTCATCAATGATACCTCTATACATGACGTAACTATACATTTGGGATAAACCTTAGTTTTTTCCCTTCCCTAAGAATCCATTAAGTTTAATAAGAATGATATGCAAGGATACTAAAGATGATGTAATTTCAGTATTATCCTCGAAATAATAAAATTATGTTGTAATAAATGTATTAATTTATAATAGAAGAGTCATGTATGTATCTAGTCTACCATGGTTATTAACTCTTTTGTGTGTCAAGATTTGATTCCTTATATTCATCCTAATGTAATGGCAGTAGATAATGTCTTGGGAATTCTATGGTTGGGTTGCTACATTTTTTATTATAGAACATTTATAAGAAACCATAGAAAATTGATTTAGATGACATAGATTTTGGAACAAAATTATAAGATAAACATTTATGATTAGTATAGAAAAACATCCTTTAATTTTGGTAAGGAAAATACTATGTGGATCTTCTTTATAATACATAAATTTCTAAATACTAATATTGGATGTGGTTCTTGCACAAATTCCACATGTAGTAAATTTCTAAAAGGTTCATTGGGCCTAACATGATGTAACATAATACAAAAAAACAAACATTACTGTGTATCAGAATTGACACACCTATGGGATACACTAGGGATAATTAAAATTTTCATCACTAAACATTTTAAATGATTTAAAAGTAATGATATATTGAAAGAAACCATTTTAATTATTATGATATTAGTTATAAAAAAATTATTTTGTGATTATTTTTTCGCTAGTATTGGGATTATAAATTATGTTAAATAGTTTTATGATCTAATCAAGTGTATGAATATTTTAGAAATGGTGCCCATATAGAAAAATAATATCAGTTCTCATGGAAAATTTTAAAAATTTTCTGTTGAGGATACTAGTACAGCTTGTATTTTAGAAAATAATGTTATGGAAATATTAAGAAGCTTAATAATGTTTTTACATGTATCCTTTCCAGGATAGAGAAACCTATTTCACAGTGATATTCTTCAATATTGGAACTCTTTCTGTGACTAAGGACCCCCATAACCTAGTGTCATTATTGACCCAATGATAGAGGAATAATTCATTATGTCTTTTTAGAAGATATTTATTATAGTGGGATGTCAGGAGAAAGAAAAGGATACAGTAGTTCTGTATTATCTGAATGGAGAAACAGATCAATTATAGTCATTGATAAAAAATAATAGGTAGAAAGAAGAAAAAAAAATCATGAAATAAAAATCTTTTAATGACAAATTCATTGATAAATACTTCCCTCACATTATAAAAACATTGATGAAGATAAAGATCCATATTTAATGCAAACGGATAAATAATGTGTTGTTATATATTAATATTCACTTACCGTGTTGGCATGGTATCCTATAGATTTCGTATATAAGATGGAATTCAAGATTGTTCATTTATGTGAATAGAATAAGCCATGTATTTGAAAAGAGATAGTGTCTCAAACTAGTTCTTCAGACAATGAAATAGTTTTATATGCTATTCGAAAATAGAATAATTATCAATGACCTATTTATTCAAGTAAAATCATGAGAAAAAGGTAATAGAAAATAAAATAATAGATAAAGTTAATATGAGAATGAAGGATTTTCCGAGGTTTAATAACTGTGGAAATATTGACCCTCGTAAATTCTTGAAAGTATTGAGAGTTTTTTATTAGAGTGTGGAAATGGTTCACTAAGAAAATGAATAATAAACTAAGAAGGAATTATATTTATTAAGCTTTAAAATTTCAAGGAGATATGGAAATATGAAAATGAATTCTCCAATCATCAAGGGAATGTTCCTCTGAAAAATCTATGAGATCATGGTCATGAATTTTGTGTGGACACAATTGATGATAAATAATTAATGGGATTCTATTTTTTGGATCTAATAAATTTGACGTAAAAGTTTTTTATTTATTATGTTCTCATAATATGACTTATGAAATATATAAGGATTATTATATATTAGTTTTCATTAATTACATTAGATCACATGTTGAATGATACTAATAAAATTCAATCAATAATAAGGTAATTTTTTTAGGAATAATGGTTTAGGAAAATATAACCATTAATATGTTATCAATTTTAAGACAATGTTGTTTTCCATAAATAATGAACTTATTTGGGATAAAAAAATTGAATAAATTCTAACTATCATGTAATTGCGTAATGAGTTATTGAAAAAAATGTGTATTCTATCCTGGATGGTGTTTACATATTTTTTCCAATCGAAAGAATGTATACAATAATCTATTATCTATTTATGGAATGAGAATCATGTATGTTTTGAATAAGGTTTTATGATAATTAATTTTATTACCATATTCACATTTTTTATATGTGACAAATAAAATACAATTCTTTTATTTTGATATTTTTATTATGTAAATTCAGCGACCTTAATTATAAAGTGTTGGATCATAATTGTTAGGAAGTGATTTCCACTTATGATATGGTTTATGCTGATATTTGGATAAGTTTTTATAGGTTAATTTTTAACATCACCATATGATTCATCATGATTTATGAAATGAATTAGAAATATTTAAAGGAACAACCACATGATTATATTGTGTTTATGATATAGAAAAGTAAAATTACTTGTATTATTATAGTGTAAAATAATTCCACAATTATAGGAAATATTATATTGAAAATACAATTATATTATTATCAAAATTTTGGATTATATAAAGGCCTTATTCATAATATTGATTAAATTAGTTTTTTTATAAAATGGTAGCTGGATATGTTCGCTCTCACTCTCCATCAGATGTTAATTTTATTATTTTTCATCAAACTCTATGTTTCTATTTCAAACCTATGTTATTCTACTAATGGAAAAAAATTACGTGACCATTTTAATTCACTTTATATCATAATAAGAAGATGTGTTATTAAACCTTTTAAATATGTGGGGTTTCCAAAAATAGTTTATTTTCAAATACCAATCCCCTGATTACTAATATCAATATTGAATTTTGAGGACACAACATATTTATGGAAGGGATAATGTGACACCACAAAACATTATAATATATTAGTTTTTGAATAAATTTAATTATTGTTCCTTCATTAAATTATATGAAATTCCTAGTTAAACTTATGTTAAAAAAACATAATGTTTATCTTTATATACATTCAACACTGAGGTTATATTGCAGTACACGTAAGATTGTCTTTCAATGTTTTCTTGTGTAACGAAAAATACGGAGTTTTAAAAAACAATAATATTTGATTAAAACTAATATTATTTTATATAATAAGATACAAACTATCCATTAAAATTATAGTTATGAGTAGGATCAACTAAATTATGAAAATATATGGTTGAATTCACACATTCCAAATTAATTATAAATTAATATAAGAAACAATTAAATTTAAAGGGAATGTATTTACACAAATTTTTTTTATTTAAATGATTTAATTTAATCCTAATAAATTAATTTAATTACAAAAATTGATTTATATTAATTTAATTTATATATAATAAATTCAATAATTTTGTTTAGATCCATCCAATATATTTTATAAGCATAAAATAAGAAAAACCAAACATTATGCCTCAAAACATATATTTTTAAGGAAATTTTTTAGAATTTTAATAGAGAACCTGTATTATATGTAAATTTTTGTCATTTATGTATCTAATATTAAAAATTAGTCTTAATTTTGTTAATTATAAATTTATATATTTTTGGGGTGGTATTTTCTTGTGAAGTTTCATTTATTGATGAATAGTGAGAAAGATAGATTTTTCATTCAAAATTTATATCTCATCTAACTTAATTTTAATTTAAAATTAAAGTATTTTTTATTTTAAATACTAATTAGATCTAGTTTTCATATATTTATACAATTTAGTTCATTTTAGTCACATTCAAATTAAATTTGGTTGTAAAATCATTGAAATTGTTTTAACATTTTTATTTAAAAAACCTGCATTATTGTCAAGTCTACAAGATTAATATTCAATTAATTTAGGCCAATTATGTTATTATAATTTATAAAAAGGGATTAAAAATATATAATAAGATTTATATATAATTTATATTAATGTAAAATTATTTTTTACCAAAAAAATTATAGAAATTAATTATAATCATTTATAACGATTTAGAGATAAGTTAGTTTAACAGATGACTAAACTATATTATAAAGGCTCAAAATTCCATTTAGACTTCTAAATAATATATTTTATGTTCCAATACAGACCATATAATCCCTTTTAGAGACTTTTTTCCACTGTTGGTGTCATTTTACACTGTAAAAATGTTGTTGGAATTCATTTTTCGAAAATTTACATGAATGTAAATCCTCTACTATAAAAAATAAGTCACCCTTCTTACTTATTCACAAATATCACACAATATTACTCACCCAAATATTATCAAATACTCTTTATAAATCCCTCCCAGAATTCTATTATCCTAAATTTTGGTTGGAATCAATCTAATGAATCGTTTTGGTTTAAACTAAAATGAGTTACACAAATAAGAGGTAACATCCTTCCCCAATCTCAATTGTTTTATTTTCATCATCAATCCCTTAAAATATTATTATTAAGTGATTATAAAGTAAAACAATTATATTCAATATAATGATATTTTTTATTAAATTTTTAAATCCTACACATACATAAAGTTCTATCTAATGGGTAACAAACTTACTGTTTATGTGTGCGGTGAACTACCGCCAAACAAAAAGATGCCTTTTTTACTTTAGCTGCTCTCATGGTATTTAATTGTGATTTATGTTATATTTATAATTTATTTATTGTTATTTAATTTTTTAATAACATATTCCCTTGTGCTTTCCATCTTTTGTAAACTAGATAACATCATTTGTGGAATTGTGGAATACCGCCCCCTCAAAGAGATGTTATTCATTCACACTATACCTAGAACATATAAATAATGGTTTTATTAAAACTAAATTAAATTTACAACAAAAATATTATACATTATTTATAATACACATATATATCAGTTATTTTTCATTCATTTAATACTAAACAGTTATGAAAGTAACATTCATTCGTATGTATGACCTACCATCTCCATGAACGGTTCGTTTCATTTATTATATCCAAATATTATAAATTTTACTAAAATAGTATATAATGAATATATATGATAATTTAATCTTATTTTACATTATTGATTTTATTAAACCATTATCTACGTAATAAGAACAGTAAGTAACATTTTAAAATGTACTCAAAGTACTGTGAAATTAACACACAAAATGGTGAAAATGATGAATGTTTACTAATAAATCTATAGTAAGATATTGTAATAATATCATATATTATATCATAAATATTAATATAGTTATTTAAAAAGATAGTGAGTGGTTAAAACCCATTAAAAATTATGTTAAATTATGTTCACCCAAAAAGAAAACACAAGATAAGTTATTTTTATTATCACTTTTTTCATCCATGAGATAAATATAATATTCACCACTTACATATATTGTGTTTTTTATATACTAACTATTTTGATATATTATATCATAAATTATTTTATATTATAGTTATTTTCATTTTAAATTTGAATTATAAATTATAAGGGTGTTTGAGTAAAAAGATAGCAAGTCATAATGAATTCCATAATAAAATTTCTATTCTATGGTTTATATTACTTCTTCATTGTCGTTAATATTATAATATCATCTATTTATTCACCTATTAATATATATTTTTTAATTTACACTTATTTTTTGTGGATTTTAATATTTTTTAAAATAATCTATTCATTGATTTATTTCGACATAATTGTTATGGTCTTTTAAGGTTTTACATCACAGTCTCATTTTGGATGGGATTGTTTATACTTGAATTACATTAGAGTAAATTATTTCATAATTGTTTTTTAAAATCATTCAATTTCTTATCATCTAGTTATTAATGAATTTTTTCATGTATTATTACTATTTTTGTACCCTTTGGATCTCAAAATGTATTAAAAAATGTTGTTAATAAAACTCAAATTTATTTCTATCATTATTATCAGAACTTATTTTAATATAAAACCAATATTTTCAAAAAAAAAATTAAAATTTGAAAATTTATTGAATAAATTAATTTTAATCCTTTTTTAATTTTACAAAAAAAAATGTAGTGGATTATTCTTGTCTATTTTCTAAAAAGTAATTTTTTTAAACTTGTACTGTGAAAAAATATATTCTTATTAACTTGAATGGAATGCAAAAATTGACCCACTATCACTTATTTGATGATCCTTTGCAATATTAAAGGTATATTTTTTTTTAAGAATATTTCAAAACATAATTTAAAATATATTGTCTTTAAAAATTTATTTTTATCAATATTTTAGTCAAGAATGTATTTAAAATATCTCTTTATAGTTTATTCATTTATCAATTACAACAACCCTTTATCCATACTCCACCGAGTGTTAATTTACTAATATCATCTCTATTGTTCCTATGGATTGATTGTGATTTCTTTTTCAAAGGAAAGTATGGGAATTCATTTCCATTATTCCTTTGTTATTAGCCTATAAATATTCATTTTCTTGTAATCATTGAACTTTAAATTTATCCTAGTTGTCTACATCATTATTCACATATATGTTTATTGAAAACCCATGTATCATTTTTACCTACAGTGGTTACTTATATATTTATTTGATAGAATGGGGACATATTGATAAATATGTATCCTTTAATAAATATGGATATTTACCCAGGAATGTATTTTATTAAAATTCTTTAGAAATTAACTATACAGGATGGTAACTGGTTAATGAAATCCTAATCGGAAAGGGACCTTGTAAAGTAAGATCCATGTTGAATCGATGGTCTAATTAGGACAAAATACTTGTTGATAGACCCTTAGAGTATGTTTATATGAACAATAGTAGGGTTTCTACCCATATATTTAAATTTTCTTATGAATTTTCTTGATGGTAAAGGTATTATGTGCCTGATAAATAAGACATTCAATAGTTAAGAATTCCCATAACTAAAACTCAATTATTATTTATAAATGGTATTTTTAATTGACATATATGTGGATGCATTTCATTATTAGTTAATTTATTAAATGTCATGTTTTTTATTTATTTTCTATTACATATTAAATATTCCTTATCAAGTTATTTGAAAGGAATATATTTTGAGTTATTGAAATTCCATTTTTTTTATCAATTTATCATATTTATTACATGGCATGTGTTTTTTTATGTTTTAGTGACTATTTTCACTGATTCATTATTTCTTCCACTATACATAACCATACAGATCTTTTTAGGCCACCCTTATTTTTTTCCCTTCTTTATAAATCCACAAAGTTTTCTAAGAAATATATGAAAGGATACTCTAAATTTTATGATGTTATTATTACCATCTAAATAAAAAATTTATGTTAAAATAAGTGTATTATATATTAATAAAAGACTAATGTATATATATGGATCACCAAGACTATTAAACACTTCAATCTTTCAGGATCTAATTCATTGTAATCATACCAATGTAATGGTGGTACACACTGGATTCAGCCATTATGGGGTCAGGTCACTACAAAAATAGTGGGGAAAACAATTGGTACATAGAAAAAGGCTAATGTTGTGGGACATATCACAATATAAGAAATGTAAATAGTCTACCAAAAGAGTATTATTATCATTAAAGAAACAATGTTAAACTATGAATGACTTTTTTGAATCACTAGTGATGATTATAAGGATACAATATATATATATATAGATGTTATGTGTGTATTATCAGTTTGTATGGATAAAATGAATTTATCATTTATAGAATAAATAGTAGTTAACATAAATTCATGAAAAATTGATACCTAAGGGTGATATTTATAAAAAACAATATATATGAATGTGATGTCATTTAAATCCACACATGTCATGTGGTAATGGTTAATAAATATATAATAATATGATTCAAATGTTTGTGAATATAAATTATTATTTTTTGTGAATATGAATTAGGACATAAGGATATAACCTAATGAATATTTTGATATATTCTTTGAATGAGTAAACATGCTTGTTGAGGTCATCGTTTGTCTCAAAGAAACCCGTGTTGATATGAAGATTGTTAAGAACATCCTAACAAGACTTATATTCTTTTTCAATCGCAAAATCACTATACATGAGTATAATGATCCAAAAAGGATGATTTTTCATAGTTTACATTTTAATTTTGTTGCATATGAGATAGAAAATAATGATAATATGGATATAGAAAAGGGATAGTATATATAGGTCAGATACGATCCCACAAAGAAGATCACATTAGAGGATGGATATGAATAAGAATATTTTTATGATGCCATTTAAATATTTTACTAAAATATGAAAAGGGGAATATTAAATTTTAAATGGAAACTTATAATATGGTGATTTTGATGTGGAATGGAAAAGTACCTTACACCTATGTGTTTTCGGATTTTTCAAGATGATGATGAGAATTAGAAAGTTCCCATGGGAAAAATCATCAGATAAATAAATAGGTAAAACAACTTCAAATCAAAATATTTTCAGGTAGGATAATTTTATTTTCCTAGAAAATAATGTTTCATAAGAATATAAAGAAGATGAAAATTAAGACGGAAAAGACCACAAAAATGAAATGGTAGATATTGAGTAAAATTCCCAGAAAAAAGGAAGATATAAATAATGATGAAGGATATGTGTAAGGATGAAATGATCTCTATGATGAATTAGAATATTTTTTTGAAGAGATATATATTTTCAGAGACTAAAGGAAGAAATACAACATTGGGGTTCATGGTGCCAAACTTTATACATAATTTCATGAAAAATAAATATATGACATTAAGGAAGATATTGAAAATATAAAATCAATAATTTGGTAATACTTGAATAATATCATTGATATCACGCTAAAATCAAAAAATTAGACCAAGTATATTGCTGTTTGGACTAATAAATTGAGAAATTATGAAAACAATTTAGAAGATCTTGAAAAGAAAGTTGATGAATTGAGTTGAAATGACCAATATTATGAGGATATTTTGACTCCTTATAAGTCATTAGGAAATAAGATAATATAAGTGATATAAAAAAATAAATTAGAGCATAAATTTCTAAAACATTTAAGAGGGATAATAGTGTGAGAAAAAGATACATCAAAATGAAAAAGATAAGAAACAGATTCATCAAAAATAAAAACTAATAATGGATTATTTTAGATCAGAATGAATCACTTTGATGTTGATGGTTCAATTGTTTACGAATAAAAATATTTATATTCATAGAACACATGGGTTAATGGTGTTGTAGTGGTGAAACAAAAGAATGAAACTCATATTAATTTTTTTTGGAAGATATGAAAAATCCAAATAGTTTTTTCAATAGCCTAAAGGTATAAAAGTGAATAAAATAAATGATGGCACATATAGTAGATCATTTTAATAAGGATGAATTTGATGTTTACTATTTTTGTAAAGAATATTTTTAAATATATCCATTTATTTATTGTTAATGATTAAATGGAATGTGATGATGATAGAAAAACATATGCATATATAACTACATGAGGAATTCACGAGGATGAAAATGAAAAATAGATTTTCAACATTTCAAGATGAGGTTGGTCTATAGTACACTATAGAGGATAATTAAATGTCAGTAAAAACATGTGAAAAGACAAATAAATGGATCAAAAGAAAAAGTAATGAGAAATTATTGGTTGAAAATATTTCCCTGAAAGAATTATATTAAACTAATTTTATGATCCATTAATGAATATTAACTTATAACATAATAAGAAATAATGGTCTTCTCATTAGTATTATGAATGATATGGATGGTATCACTGAGAATGGAAATTATGAAGTACTAATTGGCTTACGAAAAGAATAGATTTTTGGAAAAAATGTGAGACCCATAATTCTCTTAGTTGTTGGTGGTACTATTCATAACATGTTATGTTTTCCACAATTGTTTTAGTAATGGAATATAATAAATATCAATTATAAGACATGTATCATAAAATGAGTGTATAGTGCATAAGCTTTATAGGGGATTCTCATGAAAGGAAATCTTCACCTTCTTATTGGAGAAGGGAATACGTGATTTCTCTCCAAGGAACAAGAAAATTGTTTTGGGTCTAGATGACATGTACATTTTATCCAACCAAGAATCAAAGATATGGTGAAATGTGATTGATCTTAATATCTAATTCTATAATCATGAGATAACATTGAAAATTGAAATGATTTTCATACAATGAATATTACATGAAATATGTATAAAGTGAATGATAATAAGTCTACAAGAGTTCTTAAAGTGGTGATAATTTATGTTTATTGGCCAATATTTGTATGATACATTGATGGAAAGAGTTATTGTATTATATTATTTAATGAATACATTAGGAGGGAATGGATTTTGTCCAATACTAAGAAGTATTAGATATTCAGTTTCATGACTCGGTATCCAAGGGAGAATAAATAATTATTTGAAAGAAAATTATGAAATTCAAAAAAATAATGGAATAGAGTTTGAAAACATCCATGTAGAGGATTATCTTAAGAAGAAAGTGATACGGAACCAAGTATCAATATTGTAACGCCCCGACCCTAGTTACCCAGAGTCGGTGCATTATTACATAACATTGGCATGATCATGAGAAAGATCAAGTCTCGAAAGACCGATTAGTTTAGTAGCTTTGGAATAACTAGATACATTCATAAATTTTTACATTACATAATAAAAAACACATCTTGTCTTCATATCCCCTCATACTATCCCTGCAGGTCATTCATAAATTACTTCTTCATAATCCTGGAAAAAAAATAAAACATTGAAAGGGGTGAGCTCGGATGCTCTGTAAGGATAACATTATAGCAGAAGCTTTCATAAATAAGAATAAACACTTAAGGCAATTTATAACTAAAACAAAAGCCTTTGAAACTTGAACTTCAGCATAAAATGGCAAAGGTAAAATGAAATAATGCCATTTACTTACTCACATGGATATTCTACTTGTCGAATGATCACATGCAATATCAATAACCACTTTCATAATGATGGAATGTATAATGCTAAACTTTAATTTCTTTTCAAGGCCTCGTCCCAAGACCTTGGGGCTAACTGTAACCGGAACCCAACCCGGAGTGCCTCTAATAACCGGACACCAACCCGGAGTGCCTCTAATAACCGGACACCAACCCGGAGTGCCTCTAATAACCGGAGACCAAACCGGAGGGCTTACTTTTACCAGTTCCTAACCTGGAGGGCTTACTTTTACCAGTCCCCAACCTGGAGGGCTTACTTTAACCAGTCCCCAACCTGGAGGGCTTACTTTAACCAGTCCCCAACCTGGAACATACTTGTCTAACACATTCATATGAAGTAAAGGTTGAAATATAACATAAACATTCTTATTGGAACTAACATACGAAATGTCAATACTTTACTCATAAACCATGAATGCTATAAAAATACCACATCCACAGTCAAACATAACTCATTCGATATAATATGGAAGATTGTATTGTATCACATTAACCTCAATCAAGAATAATGAAGGATGTTGACATAGATCAAAACAATTTGAGAGAAATATCCCCCTTTTCTTGAAATCATTCAAAAGTCACAATATTTGTCAAGAATCCATTTAAAATAGATTTTTGAATCAAAGTGTCCCATACCACTTTGAAACTTTTAAAAGGAGTTTTGATTTTAAAACTTTAATTTCCATATAAATAAATCCTTAAAACCATTTTTAAAACATGGACATTAATGAGCAAGATTTAGAATAATAAGTCTTTAAAACATTTAAAAATGGTATTTTAGTTAGAGATTCTAACCAAAAGAGACACTTAAATACAAATAATTGAGGTAATAAAAACTTTGTAATATCATGAGAATAAAGGGATTCATGATATACTATGTCAAAGTACATTATATACACCACATAAAAGTGATTTGGTGTATATCAACAAAGAAGTCTCAATGGAATGTAAATTGAGATGAAATCTCTCATAAAGGCCGTATCCTTAGGTTAAGGATAAATCAACGACATAATTATGTTTGAAAAATATAAATACACTAAATATGATTGGATATTCAGTTTAAAACAATCAAAGGATATTCACACATATTCTTGTAAAAACAACACCAACGAATTGGATGTTTAACTCAACAAATGGTGAATGAGTTAAAATTACTCTTATCAAATTCATATCAATGACTTGAGAATTACCAATGAGTGATTATGTGTATCAAACTTATATCCACAGAACGGGGAGTGGAAATTATGACATAATCAAATGAATAGTGATTCCACACATAATCATGGAGTAATATAATCAATGAAATATGCGTAAAGCCAAATGAGTGGGAATTGAAATCTCAAATTCCCTTACCGATTAGGTAACATACGAAACATACACCCATGAAAGAAGTATCATACCATGATGATGTAAATACCCATAAACTAAATTATATTACACAATGAATACAATCATGGGCAGTACACATACACCACATGCAATAATTAAGTGGTGATCAATGGAAATCTCACGAAATTAAAAGTGAGATAAGAAAATCCCTTACTTTGTACTTTTTCCTTGGTCGATGGTAGGTTTACCTCCTGTATAATGGTGAAATAATTGTTATTGAATAATACAAGAATCAGTTACTTTAATATGATATCAGATATGATCTTTTAACATTGATTTGTTAATAATATCTTAGAATTATCGTCATTTCAGGTGTTAACGGGTTCATTTTACTTTATATTCTTTGTTATGTGAGCCATATTCATTATTAATGGGATGTATATTATTCATATCCAGAATGGTATCAAGTCCTTAAACATCATTTTTAAATCATCAAATTATAATTATACTTGAATGGATACGATGGAGAATGAATCTCATCGCGTTCGTGGAGACGGTAGTCCGTACGTACGCACGAATGCTACTTCCATTTAATTTTTATTTTAAAAGAATCGAATCCAAATGATACATAGGTATATTACTATTCCAGTAAAATATAATATTTTATATATGTTACTTAAGTTCATTAACACCATCCTTTATACGTTCCATGTGTGGTATGAACGAGTCATATCATTTTAAGGGGGCGGTAGTCCGCACTTCCTCAAATGAAATTATCGTATGTATATACAACATGAAACGAATAATTGTATGAAATAAAATGTAATTACAGAAGCTTATATATAAAATATATATCATTAATATCATATTTAATTACAGTGCCATCCTAATGGCCACCATGAGAGGCGGTAAGATGTATTTGAACAATCATCGTTTCGTGAGGCGTTAGTTTTCCATCCACAGAAACATTATGTTCATCATCCATTAGATGGAGTTGTGCGAATGTGTAGTTTTAATCCTTCTTATAACAACATCCTAGTATATTGTGGATACTGGTGTTGTTACAAAATAAAGGAAATAAAAAGAGTTTGGGGGTTGGAGAAGCAAAATAATTGAAAATAATTTAAGATAAAATGTTACCTTTAATTTAGGTAACTCACTTTGGTTGGAACCAAAGGACTTCTTGAAATGATTTCTGCCTAAGGGGAAGCTTCAAGGAGGAGGAGAGGGATGTGGGGAGCTTAGTTGGGCAGAGTTTGGACGAGCCAAGTGGCTTGAGAGGTGTGAGGAATGAGTAGAAGTGGTCTCCTTTTATAAGGGAGAGGAGGGGATCTTTAGGAAAGAGTGAAAGTATTACTTTATAATATAATTATGTTCGGATTATAATGGTCCAAAAATCATTGAGGTCGACGATAAAGTGACTCATATTCTAAATAACATCAACCAATAAGAATTGGACAGGTTTTAGATAATATTTTAATCATTATAATCTTATTTATTTAAATGATTTATTAATGAGGTAAACATTGCATCATTATTGTGTCATTAATAATTTAAATTATTTGATGTCTAAAAATTATAAATAAAATATCATTATGTAGGAAATCGTTTTAGCGTTCTAATGAATATTTATAATCTAAAATCCAACATGTATAACCCTATGTAAAAATTGTTCTTTTAAAAGATGTAAGCTTATGCCATTTTTGTATTCATTTTAACTTAATTAAAATAAAGTGTCATTATCACTTACAAGTGGATCAATGGGGTCCCAAAATTGACCCAAAGATGCCCATGGTCTACCATGTATCAACCAATAGGGTTAAGACACGTTTTAGGGTAATTTAGTATTATTATAATATTATTTTTTAACCCTTATTTACCGGATTTACCCTTAACCATGGTAAATAAAATATTTTCCGCTGTAATTATTCAAAATGTCTAAAAATAAAAGTTACCTATTTACACAATTTGAACATCCTGATTCCAAATATGGAATCCATTTTTCTAAATTAAAAACACAGAAGTGGCAGAAATTAATTTAAAATTAATTCCCGCTGTCAAAACAAAAAGCGTGTTTTTAAGAGATAATAACTATCAAAAGATTGACATTTGTTTATGTTCGGTTTAATTGTAAAATTATGTCCAATGACCAAAATTATATTAAATGGTAAAAATATATTCTAAATATACTTTAAAACCACTCAAATTCATAATTTATCACTATTAATTATTTTGATTAAAAAAGTTGTTTTTAATTAAAATTTAGTAATTTTTACTATTCATCAAAATATGAAAGTTATCCGAAAAGTACCAAAATTTCACCTTAGGCTAAATTTGATATTCCGAATCCAAAAATGAAGTCCATTTTGAAATATAAAATATATATAATTTCAAAAAATTAAGTATTACTATTCATAACAGCTAGTTTGATCGGTTGTGGTGTGTGTTAAAACTCGAAGTTGCGTACAACACACGCTACTGTTTTATTCAAAGGAAAGCGTACCGTGGAAGCTTGGGATGTTTTATTTTAAATTTTTTTGATGTCCCCATTTAGTCAAAAAGTTTAAAATATTTTTTTAAAAAAGGGTTCACTATTAAAAGTTGGTAAAACTACAATACTGAAGATGAATTTGTTCTTACATTATGTCTAAGAAACTCAAAATATGGATTCTAAAATTATAATGATTATATAAAGTTTAAAATTTAGTTAATAATATTCATAACCTTTTTTGAACGGCTTGTTTTGTAAGTCATGGTGCGCTTGAACTCGGTGTTGTGTGTAGTGCAAGTTATTGAATTATTTTGAAGAAATAACACACTATGAAATCTTGGGGTGTTACATTCTCCCCTCCTTCAATAAATTGCGTCCTCGCAATTTGAAATTGTTCTTTGAAAATAAAAGGTTGAAAATAGAAAATATATTTGTGGGAAAACCCACATCGGAAATTGGTTTACTAAAATTTAGTCTTAATATGAGGAAAAGAGAAATGAACGGGTCACCACCAAATTATGATCTCGATTAGGAGAACATTGGTGGAAATTAGAGACATATAATTGGAGGAAAAAAGTAAATATTTATAGGTAGTGGTTGAGGTCATCAATCACAAACAAGTATAAAATTGAGGTCCTTAAACTCATCAATCTATGATGATTTGAAGTACCATCGGTTAAACAAAATATAGGGTATTGGGATCACACATTTTTGACATTTCAAAATATCTTAGTTGAAATCCCACATCGAAAAATGAATTAATGAGGCCTCTATTTAAAATAAAGAGTTGAAAGTATGAAGATTACCGAAAATAACACATACTAGGGTTCCATGTAGTAAAATATGGATATGGAGGAGAAATCTAACCATCAATTATCTGATGGAGAGTGGTAGAGAACATGGCTATGAAAAGGCCAACAATCCCAAAGCCATAAATTAGTGATGATTTAAGGTACCATCTAGGACAACATTTTTTTTTAAAGTTACATTACATAAGGAAGAGGAATTCATTTATGATATTGACTAAGAACATTATAAGATATACTTAAATTTTAAGTATATTTTCATTCTTTAATAAATTTCCACCACTAACTCAATTTTTTTTAAACGATGAGTATTCAAGAAGACTTGGTCACACTGGAAGAGCTAGAATAAACTTCTATAGAAGCACATGATCCATGCAGGATAAACCATATATTTACATTGTCTTTGAAGATTAATCAAAACCAAAATGGTTAGTGAATGATCTAATGATCCCCCAAAAGGATATTCATTGAGATAAATATGCACTAATCTTAATTTCTAAAATTAAACCAACAATACCCCAAAGTTAAATAGATACCTTTCAATAACCAATTGTCCTTAAAATCCTTTAATATAATCCAAACTAATATTGAAACCCAAAACATAGAAGAATTTGATTATGTAGTCTCCCATGTTACATTGTATCTCCAAATGACATCAAATACTCTTAAAGTCACATACTTAAAAGTAATTAACATCATCACATATTCTCTGTTATAGGTTAATCATTTCCATAAATAACCCAAATCACTATAAATCAACAATAAAAATGTAGATAAAAATCCACCATTACTCTACAAATGAAACCTCATTGTATTCTATTTTCCTTGGGCATATAGTGTTCCTAACAAAACGAACATCTTCCAAAATAACATTTATCACTTAATCACCAAATCATTTTCCTATACCAAGGGTATTCATTTGATAAGACAGAAGAACCCAAATCATCTTATTATTGATCAATAAAATCATTTAACAAAAAAAATAGTCATACTAACCAGGGACTTCACGTAGTCCAGTGGTAGGCGATAAATCCCAATCGCACTTTGGTTGTGGGTTCGATTCCCACAGCTTTGTCCGACGCGACGGGTTGTCACACGGTCTACGTGTTGTCCTTTTTCAAAAACTATATTCTATAATATTACCAAAATGGGATAATTTTTTCAAAATAACATAATTTAACCACAAATGTTATATCATACTTTGCATTTTCATCCAAAATTATAATAACTTATCATTTTCTCAAACCCCAATGATCATATAAAACCAAATGGTTATTTATACCTATATCCACAAGAGAAGAGACAATTATTCCTCAAATATCATTCTCACATGGCAAACTGAGGGGTTACAAATACAAGAGAAAATTATTCCAAAGTAAACCCATCAACAAGGAGTGCTAATACTTTTTAAATTTTTCTCCAACCATTTATTTCCGCATAGCTTCTTCTTTGAGCAAGAAAATATCCTATAAAATAGGACATTCACTCGGGTAATGGCCAGGTCCCCTACATTTACGGCAAATGACTGTAAATGGACTCTTGGGACCATTTTTATCTTCTTCCATAGTACTCTTCATTTTTCTTCGGCAATTCTTCACATTATGTCCTTCCTTCCCGCACGTAAAACATTTCGTTGTCCCATTGAGACACTTTCCGGGGTGTCTCTTTCCACAATTCCTGCATGATGAAAATTGAGGTTTCTTTTCTCCATGGTCTCCATTGCTGGAGATCTTCTCATTTATCACCTTTCTCTACCTTGTTGAGTCTGGGAGTTGGTTAATATATATGTTGTTGATCATATTTTTGGAAAACTGATTTGGCATAAAGACGATATCTTTTACGCCTATCAACATTCCATTTTGTTGCTCATTTCCACCACCGTTCCCACCTTGTACATCATTCTCAAAGTCACTATGACTTCCTTGGAATCCAGCCATTGACTAAAACCAGAAAGCATTGTGTGAGTAATAGTAGTCGTAAAATCATTTAGAGATTAAAATGTCACCATATTCTCAATTTGAAACATATTAGGATTAACCAAGGTCATTTACTCTCATCTTATGTATATATTACTTAAATCGGTTTGTAAAGAAAATGTAAATTATCCTAAGCATATCCCTCGGGAGTGTCGTAACCAAGAGTGTAGCAAGGCCCGTTGTCGTGCACCAGTTCCCGTTCGAGTCTAGCTCAAAGCGATGTTTTCGGGTTTTACCCCTAGGTACATCTGTGCCAGAGCCGCCTCTACCTGCTCGTATCCAGACAGGGATGTATTGCTTGGAAAACTCACAAAATCTCTACAACACCAAAATTCTAGGAAGTTCTTTTATACTAATCCTCAAAGTTCATCTTAGGTCTACGTGCTCTAATCAGAGTTTATCTAAATCTAGCTACCAAGGTTTGTACTAAACTTCCTCTGATACCAACTGTAACGCCCCGACCCTAGTTACCCAGAGTCGGTGCATTATTACATAACATTGGCATGATCATGAGAAAGATCAAGTCTCAAAAGACCGATTAGTTTAGTAGCCTTGGAATAACTAGATACATCCATAAATTTTTACATTACATCATAAAAAAACATCTTGTCTTCATATCCCCTCATACTATCCCTGAAGGTCATTCATAAATTACTTCTTCATAATCCTGGAAAAAAAATAAAACATTGAAAGGGGTGAGCTCGGATGCTCAGTAAGGATAACATTATAGCAGAATCTTTCATAAATAAGCATAAACACTTAAGGCAATTTATAACTAAAACAAAAGCCTTTGAAACTTGAACTTCAGCATAAAATGGCAAAGGTAAAATGAAATAATGCCATTTACTTACTCACATGGATATTCTACTAGTCGAATGATCACATGCAATATCAATAACCACTTTCATAATGATGGAATGCATAATGCTAAACTTTAATTTCTTTTCAAGGCCTCGTCCCAAGACCTTGGGGCTAACTGTAACCGGAACCCAACCCGGAGTGCCTCTAATAACCGGACACCAACCCAGAGTGCCTCTAATAACCGGACACCAACCCGGAGTGCCTCTAATAACCGGAGACCAAACCGGAGGGCTTACTTTTACCAGTCCCTAACCTGGAGGGCTTACTTTTACCAGTCCCCAACCTGGAGGGCTTACTTTAACCAGTCCCCAACCTGGAGGGCTTACTTTAACCAGTCCCCAACCTGGAACATACTTTTCTAACACATTCATATGAAGTAAAGGTTGAAATATAACATAAACATTCTTATTGGAACTAACATACGAAATGTCAATACTTTACTCATAAACCATGAATGCTAAAAAAATAACACATCCACATTCAAACATAACTCATTCGATATAATATGGAAGATTGTATTGTATCACATTAACCTCAATCAAGAATAATGAAGGATGTTGACATAGATCAAAACAATTTGAGAGAAATATCCCCCTTTTCTTGAAATCATTCAAAAGTCACAATATTTGTCAAGAATCCATTTAAAATAGATTTTTGAATCAAAGTGTCCCATACCACTTTGAAACTTTTAAAAAGAGTTTTGATTTTAAAACTTTAATTTCCATATAAATAAATCATTAAAACCATTTTTAAAACATGGACATTAATGAGCAAGATTTAGAATAATAAGTCTTTAAAACATTTAAAAATGGTATTTTAGTTAGAGATTCTAACCAAAAGAGACACTTAAATACAAATAATTGAGGTAATCAAAACATTGTAATATCATGAGAATAAAGGGATTCATGATATACTATGTCAAAGTACATTATATACACCACATAAAAGTGATTTGGTGTATATCAACAAAGAAGTCTCAATGGAATGTAAATTGAGATGAAATCTCTCATAAAGGCCGTATCCTTAGGTTAAGGATAAATCAACGACATAATTATGTGTGACAAATATAAATACACTAAATATGATTGGATATTCAGTGTAAAACAATCAAAGGATATTCACACATATTCTTGTAAAAACAACACCAACGAATTGGATGTTTAACTCAACAAATGGTGAATGAGTTAAAATTACTCTTATCAAATTCATATCAATGACTTGAGAATTACCAATGAGTGATTATGTGTATCAAAATTATATCCACAGAAGGGGGAGTGGAAATTATGACATAATCAAATGAATAGTGATTCCACACATAATCATGGAGTAATATAATCAATGAAATATGCGTAAAGCCAAATGAGTGGGAATTGAAATCTCAAATTCCCTTACCGATTAGGTAACATACGAAACATACACCCATGAAAGAAGTATCATACCATGATGATGTAAATACCCATAAACTAAATTATATTACACAATGAATACAATCATGGGCAGTACACATACACCACATGCAATAATTAAGTGGTGATCAATGGAAATCTCACGAAATTAAAAGTGAGATAAGAAAATCCCTTACTTTGTACTTTTTCCATGGTCGATGGTAGGTTTACCTCCTGTATAATGGTGAAATAATTGTTATTGAATAATACAAGAATCAGTTACTTTAATATGATATCAGATATGATCTTTTAACATTGATTTGTTAATAATATCTTAGAATTATCGTCATTTCAGGTGTTAACGGGTTCATTTTACTTTATATTCTTTGTTATGTGAGCCATATTCGTTATTAATGGGATGTATATTATTCATATCCAGAATGGTATCAAGTCCTTAAACATCATTTTTAAATCATCAAATGTTAATTATACTTGAATGGATACGATGGAGAATGAATCTCATCGCGTTCGTGGAGACGGTAGTCCGTACGTACGCACGAATGCTACTTCCATTTAATTTTTATTTTAAAAGAATCGAATCCAAATGATACATAGGTATATTACTATTCCAGTAAAATATAATATTTTATATATGTTACATATGTTCATTAACACCATCCTTTATACGTTCCATGTGTGGTATGAACGAGTCATATCATTTTAAGGGGGCGGTAGTCCGCACTTCCTCAAATGAAATTATCGTATGTATATACAACATGAAATGAATAATTGTATGAAATAAAATGGAATTACAGAAGCTTATATATAAAATATATATCATTAATATCATATTTAATTACAGTGCCATCCTAATGGCCACCATGAGAGGCGGTAAGATGTATTTGAACAATCATCGTTTCGTGAGGCGTTAGTTTTCCATCCACAGAAACATTATGTTCATCATACATTAGATGGAGTTGTGTGAATGTGTAGTTTGAATCCTTCTTATAACAACATCCTAGTATATTGTGGATACTGGTGTTGTTACAAAAGAAAGGAAATAAAAAGATTTTGGGGGTTGGAGAAGCAAAATAATTGAAAATAATTTAAGAGAAAATGTTACCTTTAATTTAGGTAACTCACTTTGGTTGGAACCAAAGGACTTCTTTAAATGCTTTCTGCCTAAGGGGAAGCTTCAAGGAGGAGGAGAGGGATGTGGGGAGCTTAGTTGGGCAGATTTTGGACGAGCCAAGTGGCTTGATAGGTGTGAGGAATGAGTAGAAGTGGTCTCCTTTTATAAGGGAGAGGAGGGGCTCTTTAGGAAAGAGTGAAAGTATTACTTTATAATATAATTATGTTCGGTTTATAATGGTCCAAAAATCATTGAGGTCGAAGATAAGATGA
Organism: Viscum album; assembly: GCA_963277665.1. Lineage (NCBI taxonomy): Eukaryota > Viridiplantae > Streptophyta > Magnoliopsida > Santalales > Viscaceae > Viscum > Viscum album. The sequence continues at coordinate 1,449,038,260 of OY728152.1, read as the reverse complement.
CTCATATTCTAAATAACATCAACCAATAAGAATTGGACAGGTTTTAGATAATATTTTAATCATTATAATCTTATTTATTTAAATGATTTATTAATGAGGTAAACATTGCATCATTATTGTGTCATTAATAATTTAAATTATTTGATGTCTAAAAATTATAAATAAAATATCATTATGTAGTAAATCTTTTTAGCTTTCTAATTAATATTTATAATCGAAAATCCAACATGTATAACCCTATGTAAAAATTGTTCTTTTAAAAGATGTAAGCTTATGCCTTTTTTGTATTCATTTTAACTTAATTAAAATAAAGTGTCATTATCACTTACAAGTGGATCAATGAGGTCCCAAAATTGACCCAAAGATGCCCATGGTCGACCATGTATCAAACAATAGGGTTAAGACACGTTTTAGGTTAATTTAGTATTATTATAATATTATTTGTTAACCCTTATTTACCGGATTTACCCTTAACCATGGTAAATAAAATATTTACCGCAGTAATTATTCAAAATGTCTAAAAATAAAAGTTACCTATTTACACAATTTGAACATCCTGATTCCAAATATGGAATCCATTTTTCTAAATTCAAAACACAGAAGTGGCAGAAATTAATTTAAAATTAATTCCCGCTGTCAAAACAAAAAGCGTGTTTTTAAGAGATAATAACTATCAAAAGATTGACATTTTTTTATGTTCGGTTTAATTGTAAAATTATGTCCAATGACCAAAATTATATTAAATGGTAAAAATATATTCTAAATATACTTTAAAACCACTCAAATTCATAATTTATCACTATTAATTATTTTGATTAAAAAAGTTGTTTTTAATTAAAATTTAGTAATTTTTACTATTCATCAAAATATGAAAGTTATCCGAAAAGTACCAAAATTTCACCTTAGGCTAAATTTGATATTCCGAATCCAAAAATGAAGTCAATTTTGAAATATAAAATATATATAATTTCAAAAAATTAAGTATTACTATTCATAACGGCTAGTTTGATCGGCTGTGGTGTGTGTTAAAACTCGAAGTTGCGTACAACACACGCTACTGCTTTATTCAAAGGAAAGCGTACCGTGGAAGCTTGGGATGTTTTATTTTAAATTTTTTTGATGTCCCCATTTAGTCAAAAAGTTTAAAATATTTTTTTTAAAAACAGTTCACTATTAAAAGTTGGTAAAACTACAATACTGAAGATGAATTTGTTCTTACATTATGTCTAAGAAACTCATAATATGGATTCTAAAATTATAAGGATTATATAAAGTTTAAAATTTAGTTAATAATATTCATAACCTTTTTTGAACGGCTTGTTTGGTAAGTCATGGTGCGCTTGAACTCGGTGTTGCGTGTAGTGCAAGTTATTGAATTATTTTGAAGAAATAACACACTATGAAATCTTGGGGTGTTACAAATATTAAGAATTCAAAAAAATGGTTTAATTGATGGGATAAAAGAGGTCATAAAATCATGTACCAAATGATGCTTATTGAAGGGACCTACCAGAGATGGTTTGAAAGGAAAAAATATTGAACTTGTTGTAAATATAAAATCGATCAATGTTTTTTTATGAGATAAGGGAAGAATCTATACGAGATGTTTTATTAAATTAAGCTAACATTCATGTAATTTTTTATCATCATATGTATGTTTTTTAGTTTTTAAAAGTATTAAACTTAGATGTTTTATTCTCATGTGGATGATGGGATATTCCTTGTATACTTAAGAAAAACAATATCATATTAGTACTTAAATAATATTCACTATGTGTTTTTTAATATAAATGTTGTTAATATTCTATAAAATGAGTAAAATATTTTTGAAATTAATGAGTATTTTATTGAAGAGATTGATGAGAAATTGAGAGGCCCAATGGGATCACAAGCACTAAAAGAAAATTAATATGAAGATATTTATGGTGAATAACATTAAGTTAGACATATATCTATATTGAATCTAAAGAGTCATGCTGAAATTAATTTTCATAATATTATCACTTCTCGTACAGTGCTATTGAAATGTAAAGAATGATATTTGTATAAAAAATACCATTATTATCATATATAGATCCAAAAATGTTTCAATAATTTTTTAAAATATAGAAATTGGATTCTAGATATGAATGATGATCTTAACCAATAACCGCCAAATATTTTATGACAAATATTTTTAAAATAATTTAATTTTCTTTGATATCTTGGTTTACAAACAACACCGAGTTGTAATGAACCATGAAAAACTAATAAAATTATTATATATACAATATTGTTATTATATAGTAGTTAGAATTTGTGACTTGAACAGGAATAACAAAAATTAAAATATTAATTATAATGGTTTTATATAAATGAATCATATCAATAAAAAAATACTTAAATTTTTGTAATGTCATTATATGTTTCTAATATATTATTTTATCATAAAAGTTTTTTAATTAATTTTGTGAATTATAGTTATAATTTTTGTAAAATTTTATAAAATTTATTTCAAATAACAAAAATAGTTTTTTAAATAATAGTTTCAAAATTATATTATTCCTATTTTGGGTATTTTAAGTAATTGTTTTTTCTAAATGGTTTTTAATATAGGTTTTTAATGAACACTGTATTTCCCTTAAACAATTAATAAAGTTAATTTTTTTTTCAAAAAAATGTGTTTGAATGTAAAATTATTGAAATTTTATATAATTTAATCCAATTTAATTATTTTATAGAATTTTGATATTGAATTTGAATATTAAAACATTTAAAACTTTTTAACATTTTCTCATCATAGGTATGGGTTTAATTTAAAATTAAACTTTTCTACTTCTATCAATAGAATTTTGAAAAATGTATTACATATTTATAAAAATTATAATTTTTATTATCTAATATTTTCAACTTATGTTTTACCATAACGGTCATTAAAAATTGAAAAAATATTATTCATCATAGTTATGATAAAACTGGGTTTATCGATGGCAAAACTAAAAAGAGATGTATTAAATTGAACCAAAAGTTCTAAAAAATTTATCTTACATTCAAATTTAAAACATATAAATTATATTTATTGATAATATATAATTTGGGGGCCTTGTGTCATGTTAATAACCTAGGGACACTTTTTTTCCAGAAATTAAAAGTGTACCACTCAACTCACTTATAAAAATTTACCCCCTATTCCTTTCTCTTCACACTCCAAAAACCATTTTAATCTGACAATACCTGTATAAATATTTTTCCTAATTCCATATTATAATCCTAAATGATTTTTTTTCAAAAATTCACTATGATATGCCTTTTTGTGAAAACTAAGATAATTTTTCAGTGAAAAGTTATAATCTCTAACCGCGAATTTTTTTATTTCTTTCTTATCCCCATTCATTAATTATTAACACATTATGATATAATAAAATCATTATATATCATATAATAGGTGTGATTAGGTTAAATTAATCACATAAATTCATATCACATAACATCAAATGGGATATGAAATCATCATTCATGTGTATGATAGATTACCGCCTTATGATTAGATTGTATTCGTTTTCTATCGTCACATATCATGGATAGATATAATGATGGATAAGTATTTATATATGATAATTATGATATTTTTATACTTCTATAATTATTATATGACATATTCCCTCTTACTTATCATTCTTTGGGAATTTGATAATGTCGTTTATGTGTATGGTGGAGTACTGCCTCGCAGTGTAATGTGGTTTTTTTATGCATAACATGGAAGGTAATAATGATGATTTTAATAAAACTATGTGATATATATGAGGTAAACATAATTTTTAATGGTAATATATTATTTACCTTTCTATCCTTTAATACTTCAAGAAGATGGAAACCTCGTTCATAAGTACGTACAACCTCCATGTCCATGAATTTTGTATTTTTATTTTCTTCCACTAAATTTTATAGTATACTATAAATACATATATAATAAAAAAATATATTATATTAATATCATGTTTATAATTCTATATATTGTGGAACCATCATTATAATAATATGATCAAAAAATAAATATATACCTGGATAACAATGTAGTTATTACCAGAAATGTGATTTCAAAAGGGAATTGTTATCAAACGTTTAATAAAAGGTTATAAGTAAATCATATTTAGTGAGATATATATGAATATATCTATAATATATATTTTTTTAAAAAATATTTATTATAAATGAGGTTCGAATGTGTATGAAGGAAGTCTCGACTTAATTTAATGGATTTTCTGCTCACTTTTTTCCTCTGTGAGATAGACTCCATATTCAAAATGTATTTATTTTATATAGTGTATATAATTACCATGAATATATTTTATTATTGCTGTCCATAATATTATTTTGATTTACTTATCCATTTTACTAACTCACTTTCATGTGGTCTTCGTTTCGATAGTTACCATAGTAGTACGGAATTTTTTTGTCTCAATTTGATTTCATTAAGACGTATGATATATTTTGAACAAATATTTTATTATATGTTTCATATAAAGTACCTTTTTATGGAGGAATCGTGAATTTATATATTCCCATGATATAATCTATTTAATTTAATTTAATTCCATCATGTGGCTTATGATTCATAGTTTTCATAATGGTAATGGTATTATGTTACAATCTCACCATTTACTGGGACTGTTATTAACCATTCATCCAATGATGAAATATTGTGATATATCTCTTAAAAAATTCATATACTATCTTATACACAATTTATTTCTATAGAATTCATATTTTCCATTAATTATTCTATTTTTATGTAATAATGATACAAAAATCAATATTATTAGAAAAAATCATCATTATTTCTCTCTTTGTTCGAAACAAATTTTTATTAAAAAATAATGTTTTTAAAAAAAATCCCAAATATTTTCAAAATTATCCAAATAACATAATAAAAATAGTTTTACCAATTTTTGAATTTTTACAAAAACATTTGAATGGAATATTTATTTCATTTTCCAGGAAAGGTCTATCTAACTTTTACAAAAAATGTGAAAGGAATATTTGTTTTACCATGTATAACATATACATAATATTCTTCCATCATGAACACAAAATTCTATAAATATTAATTTATAATTATCAATTTTATTAATAAAATATTTATTTTAGTATTTTTTAAATTTTTTTCAAATTAGAATGACAATTTCCTCAAGATAAATTTTTAAATGATTTATATAGTATCCATTATAAATTTAAAAGGATATATTCAATGAAAATTTTTTTAAAATTATTTTTTAAATTGAAAAGTTTTTTTAAATGTTGAAAGGATATTTTCATCAAAAAATGTTCCAAGTTATCTTTCAAAATCATTTTAGATCAAATATTACATCTATTAGTTTTACTTATCATTTAAATGTTTTATGTTCTATGGAAACCAATCTTAAACATTCTATAAATGATTTATATTTACGTTGAGAATATGTTTATGAAGCCCTATTGTTTTGGAAGATTTATATTAGGATAATTTATTATTAAACTCACTTATTTTTCCTTATTTTATACTATGTTTAACGAATGAAATGATTATCAAACATGTTTCTTATCAATAGGTTATACTATAATGAAATATTTTTGAAACCCATTTAATTTCATAGGTTTTGATACGATTAATTTTATATGATATTATAGAAAACAAATATAATATATTAATTATGTGAGGATTGGGCCTTTATTTCCATCTGATCCATTATGATTATTGTCTTATGAACACCCAAAAATTATTCCATGACTAAATTTTATGACATATAGTATGAAATTTATGTTTTTCAAGTTTTATTCTCACATTATCATACCCTAATTCTCGTGATATGTTGATATCTCCATGGATTCCCCATACTAAGAATCTAATATCATCATTTATTATGTTTCATTTTCCTAGGTTATTATGAATGGTATCATGTGTGGTATGTATAAGAATAGAGGTCATTATGAATAACATATTGGGAGATGATGTATCACACTTATGGACTAGTTTTTTAAATTCATGGCATCAATTGGTATTGTATCTTTATAATCGTGAGGTTTGTGCTAGTATAATGTATTTAATACTCCCCCACAAAAATGTAATATATATTTATAAGAAGATTGTGTCTTTATAGTTAGTATCCTAGAATGAATTTATTTTAACTTTGGAAACTATGATGATATTTTATTAGTGATATCCATTTGGATATTTCAAAGGATGTGACTTGGGATATGTTTGTCTATAATTTTACGGATTATTCAATGTATAAGAAAATATTCGGGAATATTTGTAATCCATAGTAAGAGAGGTTTCAATGAAACTAAATCCCTATTTGTATACTATATGTGGATGTGTCATGGGAACTGAAGTTCCTAGGTGTAATAATATAGAAAATGGTGGATTGAGATGGAATATTTCATCACCAGGTGCTTGATAACAGGCCTTGCTGGACACCCAGTTTGACACTCAAGGGGGATATGATTTAAAAATTCACAAAATATTTATAAAACATCAAGAATGATTTGACTAATGACTATGAATTACATTGTTTAAACCTAAGGGCTCGTTTTTATAATTTATATGTCATAATTTAGACTTCACATAAGATATTTTTCAGGAATATATGGTTTCTATCTATGATTTTGTTTCTCATACAATTATTTTTTGGGTTTTATTATGTTTTTGGAACCACGGGGAATCCTGTTAGAACTGAATGTGATGGATAATTATGTGACTATGAGAATCATAACTGGATGATGATAGGAGAGAATGATATTATGATTCTTCCTAATCAATAATCATGAAATATGATTAACAACATAAACATTAGATATATTTGTAATGTTTCAAATAAAATGGAAATTAAATTTTTTGAATGTTTATATGGTAGAAAATATATAAGAAATAATATAAAACTTTATATATTTTAAGATTGTGGGAATAATTTCTATGATGAATATATAAAATTGTGTGGGAAATGTTTTATAAGTGGATATTCAGTTCATAGAAAAATTAGTTTTAAAGAATTTAATGTATTCTATGTGGTGAACATGGGAATTATCTGATTTGATTATCAAAACTAAGAGTGTGACATTATAAAATATTAAAAATAATCTGTTATAACTGATGAAGTGAAATATTTGATGTGTGTATTTATTTAGATACAATAATTGTGTTGTGGAAGTATTTCAACAATGGTATTTCAATTATAAAAATTAGTAAAAATGAAGGTATTATATTAATTTTGGAATCATATATTTAATCATGTAAGATTAATATAAGAATTTTTAATACCATCCTTGGTTTATGATTTTACATTTTTTCATAGGTTCAGATTCCAAGAAACCCATTTTTATATTTTATGTGATTGGAGTTTGTCAATATAACGGAAATTCTGAGATACATTTACTGAAATAAAACCATTATGTTTTTCATACGTTGGAGTGAAAAATTTATTTTTGGAGGAATAAATTTTTAGGGAAATGTTATTAAAGATATTATTAACAATTATTTTTTATCTTATCTTTCATAATATGATAATTATCGATTCTTTAAATTTCATTACATTTTTATCAATATATTATTTGAAAGAGGATAAACTAAAAGTTCAGTGATAACATGTTTCATCCATCACGGTCATGAGGCTTGATCTCATATCCAAAGGAAAGCAAGATTGTAATTCCTAACACAAGCCTCCATGAATGATTATTTCTTATGGGAAAACATTAAGGGATATATTATTGAGAATTTACCTCGATTATTAGTATTTCAGCAAGTCTATGCTAAGATAAAAAGGTCTAAAAGGATGCTCTGACCATTAACTATACTAGAAAGAAAATGGGAATACATCATAATGGGTTTTTTGTTGGTCTCCACAAAACATTTAAAGGGAATATGCCTATATGCGATATATTAAATCAACTTTTTAATATATCACACATTATCTATATCAAGGAATATTTCACTTTGGATAAGATTTCTGGGATATACAATAAGGTTGTGTTTAGGTTTTATGTATTATAATATTTAATTATATCTAATAATAATCAATGGTTTACTTTAATGTTATGTATATATATTTAGCTTGTCCTAGATATAGGGATAGTCTTCATCACTTTGTATCATCTTCAGATAGATGGTCTAATTGAGAGAATAATTAAAACCTTATAGGTTATTCTACGATATTATTCTATATATTATATAGGTGGTTGGGATAAACACCTTTCTATAGTTAAGTTTTCATAAACAAATGGATTTAAAATGATCATTTAGATGGATCCTTTTGAATACTAATATAAAAATAAATATATAAATCCAATGTAGAGAAATTAATTTTTAGGAATAATATTGTTGGGACATGGCCTAGATGATGAAATGGAAGAGAAGGATAGATCCATTCAACAAAGCATAAGGGAAGAAGAAATTAAATAGAAAGGTTATACTAACATCCTAAATATTATCTATAACCTGTACCTAGTTAAAATTTTCTTAAAATAATTTCTCTATAGAATAAATGAGGAAAAATATCCAGTAGGTTTACCATTCCTTTTAAAATTCATTATCATATCTACAATGTAGAATATCATTTGGCGCTTCCACTTAACCTTTCTAAGGTTCAAGATGTGTTTCATGTATCTCTCATGGTAAAATACATACATGATCCATCACATGTACTAAAATAATAGGAAATACACCTATAGAATGATATTTTTTATGAGGAACAACCTATAGGGATTCTAGATTATACAAATATAGTTGTATTAAAGAATACCACTCACATTGTCAATGGTTTTTCGAAAAACCACCTTCTTAAGGAAGCTATGTGTGAATCTATGGATGTAATGTGGAAAATTAATCTTTAGTTATTTATACGAAATTGATGATTTTTTGGGTAAAAATCATTTTATTGGGGGTAGAATATAACACCACAAGATTTTATGGAATTTTCTTTTTCGAATAAATTAAATATTTTTGATTGCTTATGTTACACATAACGATGAGTCTTAACGAACCATGAAAATATTTTAAAATTATTATTTAATGAAGACTCTTACTAAAACACCACTTAACATTGTCGAATGAATAAGACTAAAAAATTAAATATATCTTTATTGATTTAATATATATGAAAAATATTTATAAAAACAATTAAATTTTTTCTAAATTTTTTAAACTATTAGAAAAAATAATATCTCAGAAAAAATATTATTATTTGTTTATTTTTTTGAATAATTTTTTTTGATAAATATAGAAAAAAATATGAAAAAATTATTCATTTTTAAATCATTATTTCAAAATTATATTAGGGTAATTTTTTATGATTTTTCAAAAATATAAAAATTTTAATTAATAGTGAGAAATACATGTTTTTATTGTAAAATAATTTTTTTCATTTTAAGATTTTATATGATTATTTTTTATTTTAAAATTGGTTTGAAATTTAAATTAGTTCATTTTTATATCAATTATTTTAATTTAGGTCACTACATTCATTTTGGTATTGATTTTTGATATACAACATTTTAAACTTTTAAACATTTTTTCTTTGAAAAAATGATTTCTTATCACATTTAAGTGTTTCAATTTAAATTAATTTTTTTCACTTCTATATATATAATTTAGAAAAAAAATTATATTATTAATCATAATAAATTATATAATCTAATAATTAAAACCAAAATTTTATCACAATGAATAGTAAACACTATATAATTTATTTACTATAATGAATGTAAAATTGGGTTTACATGGGGGTAAAATAAACATATATGGGTTATAAATGATTCAAAACATGTCAAAACCCTATTTTATGGAAATATTTAGACTTTATAATTTCTAAGACTCAAGGTTGGTTTATATTTTGACAATTTTCTAATATGAAAAAATATGCACAACTTTTCCTTACAAAAATTGATAGTGTGGCACTCACCTAACTTATAAAAGGTCACACAAATTCCTCTCATATTGAAATATCCAAAACCATTTGGTTCCTCCCTAAACTCCCAAATATCTTTTCTAATTCCATATTATCCTCCTAATATAATTATTTTGGTCATAATGGTAACTAAGGAATCCTTTTAGTGGAATCCAAAAAATGTTGTCTGAATAGGATGTAATATCTCTTACGGAGCGTTCTATATTATTTATTCCTCTATATCCATCAATTATTATTAACCCATGATAATATAATAACCTCATCATCTTCCTTATATTATTATTTTATTTTGTTAATTAAATAACAAAAATCCATCTCCACAGACATCAAATGGGATACATAATCCTCAATCGTGGGTATGAAAGGCTACCACATCACAAAATGATATTGTTTGTTTACATTCACCACCTATCATAAATGGATATAGTAATGGATTAAATGTTTATATATTATATTTTTTATATTTATTTATTTATTAAATCTCATATACATTCTTATGTTCCATTATATGGTTATAAGATAACATCACTCATGTCTATGATGGTTTACTTTCTCTTGAAAAGATGTGATTAATTTATGCAATACATGGAAAGTAATAAAAATAAATTTAATTAAAATATGTGATATATATGACTTAAAATGAATTTAGAATGGTAATATATTATTTTCCATTGATAATTTCAATCCCTTGAAAAAATGGAAACAACGTTCATGCTTGTGTATGACATACCATCTCTTTTAACGGTGTATTTCATGGTTACCTATCATGAAATGATGTAATGATGATCAATGTAAATGGAATAATAATAATAATAATACACATGAGAAACAAATTAATTATTAACTGAAATGTGGTTTTAATACGTAATTGTTGACCAACTAGTAATAAAATTCCAAAAGTAAATCATATTTTCAATGATATATATAAGTATTGTTATATAATATATTTAAGATAAACTTATATTTATTGTACATGTGTTTTGAACTTATATGATAGAATTTGGTGCATCAGGTAATGGAATCACATATGATTTGTTAATTCTATGAGAGACATGTCATATTCACCACTTATTTTATTTATATTGTGTATAGACTACCCATGAATTTATTTTTCGATTATTATCCTTAAAATAGTGGGTATTTAAATATCAATTTTGTTATCTCTCTTTCACATAGATTACAGTTTAGATGTTACCAAAGATGTAATATAATTTTTTCTTAACTTTCCATTATTACGACATATGTTTTTTTAATGAACCTATATTCTTTAATTAGATGAAAATATTGCCTCATTTAATTTTAATAAAATTAATTTATTTATTATTATGATATTTTATGTTTCATTTAAGGTTATAAATTAATGGGTCTTATGATTCAAGTTTACCAAAATGGTAATTCTTTTATGTTAGATTATCATTATTTATCAGGATTTTTCCATGATTATACATCAAATTATGACATATTAAATTCAATATCTAAAAAAAAGTTGTATTTTCTTATCTAATGTTTATTTAAATTGAATTAATGCTTTATTACATTTTCATCTCATTATGTAATCAATAGATCAAAAAACTATTTATGAAAAATTAACCTTAATTCTCATTTCAACCAATAACCTATTTTTATTCCTAATCAATTTATACTAGAAATACAATTAGGAATTACTTTAAAAATTATAAAATAATTTATTAATGTCACTTTTACTCATGTTTGATATTTTAATTGTTTTTTTAAAATTAATATAATTATAATTTCCAAAATATGTTTTGTGATAATTTTACAAAAAAATTGAATTAAACAATTGTTTATATATATGACATGTAAGTAATTTCCCTTAAATCATAGCTCGAAAATATTTAATAAATTATTTTATAGTTTTCTATGTTATTTTGAAATAAATTATTTTGAAAAAAAATATTTTAGTTTTTTTTTTCTATGTGGAATTGATATTCTTGCTCATGAAATGATTTAAATTATTTTTAAATCTTCATTTATAATTTTCAATGTTTATGTAGAAATAAAACTATTCTTAAAATGTTTATTATTTTTGAAAAATTTTATTCAAAGTAGAAATACGAATTTCCTCAATAAATTTTCAACGTGGTATTTCAAAATAATTTTCCATATAACGTGACATACTATGATGTTAATTATTCTTTTTTTTCAAAATATGATCCAGTTATAAAATTCTTATTCCTTCTCTTGATGGTTTATGATTTCAATAAAAATATATTTATCAAAACTTCTTCTCTTCCCATGGGTTATCCCATTATAAAAATCTTATTAAACCAAATTCAATTTCAATGGGATATGTTATGATTAAATTATGAAATTATTATAAAATAATATTTCTTCCGTAGGATATATTATATGAAATGATTATGAAATCGATTTCTTTTACTAGGTTTTGATATGATAAATGTTCTATGAACATGTGGAATGTATAATTATTATCTCCATTACATGGGGGATGTGACCTATAACTCCATCCAATTAATTGGGTAAATATTAAAATCTCAAAATATAAACAGAAATATAATGGATACTAAATGAAATTTAGTAACAGCATTTTCCCATAATGATTATTTTTGGAGTGAACTGTGAATACAATGATAGTTTGGGGATTGAACCTATTCCACTACGATAGTGTTTTCAATGGTCTGTGAAAAAAAAATTTCTATGATTATTTTTATTCCAAAATTTAGTTTATTTTTCAAATGTTATGCTCTCATGGTTTATGTTTTTCAATTCCATTGATATTAATGTATTATGAACATCTATGATTTATTATATGACTCATGTTTATGATTTATGATAGGTAGTGTATGGTTTTTAAATGTTATTGTTATATTCTTATATCATTATGCTTATGATGTGTTTATATCTTACAAGTTTACCCTCACTGAGAATCTAAGATCACTATTTCATATATTTCCTTTCCCCATAATATAATGAAATGAATCGTGTATTATATTTATAATATGGGTACTAGTTATAAAGAAAATAGTCTGAGATGTTGTAACTCACTTATGGATGAGTAGTTTATGTGTCTATGTTTTCTAAAGGCATTGTACCTTTACCATCCTCAGGAGTTTTCTGTCTAATTTAATAAATATAAAATTGAAATAATGTAATATCTTTGTATTAGTGGTTTAGGTATTTACCTGAACAAACAATGAATAATAAAATATGAGAAGTTTTTTCATGTATAATAGAAAATAATTTCATCGAAAACATATGGGTCTTCCATAAAAAATGAATAAGGATTGTATAGTGATTCAAAACAAGCCATGATACATGTAAAAGGGGTACTGAAAGATTAATGTTATCAATATTGATGAAACAGTCTCATATGTTACAAGGTTGGATATAATTTAACAATTATTTCCTATTGTAGTGAAAATACAATACAATGTTCTATATATAGATGGTAAGCTAGTATCTCTAGATGGATTTTTGGATGAAGTGGTGAACATAAAACCAAAGGATGGTTTTCTTAAAAATGATTATTAGAAAAAACAAATATAGAATTTGTATTTATGTCTGTTTAATTGGGCATAAAAACCACGTAATTCACTATCAATTTAGTAACCAATAAAGATCATTTAGTTATTTATTGAAGTTAATTAAAAAATATATTTCAATAATGGTAATGACCATAGAATGATGGTTATAGTGTAAGTATATTACATATTATTTTTCGGTGGATCCTGTATAGTGTTAACAGTTTTTAATGTACAGAATGTTTGAGTTTAAAATGTAAATGATTTAAAAGATGACATTTTTTCTTGGTATACAGGTTATACAATGAAGGGAGTGTAAAATTGTTTAAAAATATAATATGAAAAAGGTTTTATATGATTCATTTTATAAGGAACACCATGGAAAATATAACTATAGTTTCTACCAAGATGAAATATTCATGATATGACTAATGATAAGAAGTCAATATCTTAGAATAAAAGAAGGTCATTGGGAGTAAATCATACATAATAGCGACATAGCCCATAAATGTTTTTTTGACATTTCATGAGTTCCAATATAAAATTAATCCTAAAAAAAGACACATTATACTATTAAATATAAATATTTATTATTTAAAGTGCGTAGAAAATTTTGGATTCCATTATAAGAAAATATCATAATATGAGTTTTTTGGATTTACATACACTGATTGGGATGTTTTATTAGATGATATAAATTCAAATAAAAATGGTGAATTTTTTCTTTTTGGATTTTCTATTTCATTTATAAGAATGAAATAGTTTTACATAACTCTTAACATGAAATAAGATGAATATATTATTACCACTCAATCAATAATGCAACAACTATAGATAAAGAATAAACTTGAAGACATACAAGTTGAAGAGAAGTCTTTAATCAGGATAAATTTTGATAATTCTAGTGTTATGGATCTTAGAATAAATATTTTCCAACACTCATATATAAATCACATTGAAATAAAATATCACTTTATCATATATAAATTAGATAATGTGTTGGGGACATTGTAGTATGTTCCTACATAACATTAGGTTGTAAACATTTTAAAAAATGACATAAAAAGGATGTGTTTGAAATTCATCATATGTCTCTTAGTATCCTGTTGACCCACACCCCTAGGTGAAGTGAATGTGGAAACACATAGTATTTATTGTATATGGACAATATTATATTGGTATGATAACTATTATATTGTCATTTAAAACTACAAAAGAGTGACCATTGGTCTCATTAGAATATGTTGAAAATAAGTGAATGTGGGAGAAATGTGAATTCTTAAACCTGTTATAGTGGGGAGTAAATTATTGATTTCTAAAATGTGTTTTAAAGGAGTGTATAGTGAGGGTCAGGGATATAGGTTATCTAATTTGAATATTGTAGAGAAACATTTTTATGGTTATTTTAAATTTAATTATTCTAACTAATTGGTTCAATAAATGCATATCATGAAAGGGTTCCTTATGGGTTTTTAATTAAATATCATTACCAATAATGGGTGGAGATGTGGTATTATAAAGAAATATTCATTTTGTAACAAAGGGGTCATTTTTCAACTCCTTCTAATATCATCTATCAAATTATAGTGGTATTGATTCAATAATTGCTACCTAGAATTATTTAGTAAGTACTTTCAAGAACAAAGTGTTTCATTGATAAACATTGAAAATTAATCTTATCTCTCACACAGAGAATCTTTTATATGGGGTTTGATTATCTGTCATGTATATCATTGATTATTATTTAGAGTCACATAGTATAAATAATTTTTTATGGAAAATTCACAAAACCTTATTGTCAACAATAATCTTTTAGTGGTCTTGAAGTATTATCAACAAACATAAAAGGGGTATTGTTGGGAAAAGTCCACCAATGAGAGGTGTTGGTATTTTTGGGTTATTTGTGTTTGTTAATAATTTCAGTTGACAATGTTCTAGAATTTTTGATACCTAAGAATGATTTTAGAATGGGTATTTATTTCCCACATTTTCAAAATTTATAGGTGTAAATTTTTGGGTAAATCTATTTTAGGTGAAATGCAATTTTATAGTTTTTTAATGTTATCCATGATAACTGTGGAATAAGTGTGACTATGTTTATAGGTGGTATGTGATATTATTCATGACTTCCTTCTTGATATTGGATGATAGATGATTCATGTTGTAGGAGATTCCATGAGGGTAGCACATGAAATATAGTGTGTGGTCGAGGTTCATCACATAAGAGATTCACATGACTCCATGGTTAGTTCATGTTCGTAGGATAGTAAAAATAATCCCACCATAGAGGATAATGTGATCATGAGTGAACAATAATGTTGTAATTAGTAACTTTTGGGTTTTATTTTTTATTTAAATTCCCCTTAATTACTTCATTACATAGAGGAAAAATTATATTATAGGATACTCACTATATAATTCTGCAATGTGTACAATTGGTACAAGATGTATGTAAAAAATGAATGGAAACATCATATGAAGCACATAGTGGAATTTGATCCTTGAATAAAGTGAAACATTTTTTAGTTCAGACATGTGGTGCATGGTTTCATCTCATAAATGTGATCCACAAAAAAGGTGTGTGGGGGATCAGTTTGCATAGGAGGTTTTACCTAGGATTCATGAGGGGGAAATTATTTTTCATATGAGCTCCGTAGTGCCTTTATGGCCAATGTGTAGAGAGGAATTTCATAATGAATAATTATTTTCAAACAAGTTTGGGTGAATAACAGTATGTGGTATAATGGATTTCAACCTTCAAGTGAAAAAGTTTATTTATGACATAATAATATATAATAAAAAAATTGGGGTGATTTAAGACAATAAAACGATATTCAGTAGGAGTCGCATGTTCAATCCAGTTTGGAGAAAAGTGTTTTCCTAATGTGTGAATGGTTATAATATGTGGGGTATAGTGATTCATATCTATACATTGAAATAGTATTTTGATTTATTGTGTTATGGTGCATCATCATATCGAGTTTTTATACTCCTTGTAATAGCCTACATAGGATTAACCATGTTAAAATTTATTGTCAATTTTATTGATTTATTAATGCACAATTAACTTTTTATGAGTGAAAGAGATAACAGAGTTTTTTTTATTGTGAAAAAATATCAAAAGGGGAATTGTTTTAATTTTTCTTATTCTAATTCACCCATATTAGAGTTTATAACTTAGTAGGGAAACATGATTCAATGAGAAAAAATAAATTTTGATAAATTTTGATGTAAAATTATTCAGTTGGGAATATCATAATATCCTCATCGATATAAGTCATCATAAACATCACATAATGTAAAAAATGTTACTTTACTATATTATAAAAACAATCTAAATGGTAACCTAAATAATTACCAGAAATATTACACAATATTATCCCCTAAGGATCATGTCATAATTTTGTATAACATTTCATCAATTATCAGACATCCATTAGTGGCATAAAGATTCTTTAAATGATGTAATGATGTAGTTTTATCAGCATGATTTTAGTCTAGAGGAGGTTTCGGATGAAAGGTTCTATGAGGAGTTATCGGGGAACTAGGGGATCATGGAAGACTTAATATTAATGCAGGTGCACATATCCATAGAGAGATCTCTGGTTAAATGGATTAAGGAAGGAGATAGGAACTCCACCTTCTTTCATGAATGCATCAAGATGAGGAGATGGTTGTTCAAGATGAATATCATGCCGGATTATGGATCATTCACTAAGGACAGGGACATGGTGGGAGGCACTGAAAATTACTTCTTCTAGGAACTTTGGGTTGGTCCAAATGAAAGATTTCCCAATGAGTATCCATTAGATACCATTGACATATTTGAAGTGATTCCCATCCTTGTGAATAATTAGTTTAATGATAGTCTATAAGTAGTGCCTGATGAGTTGGAGATCCAGGATGCACTCATGTACTTAATCCTGGATAGCACTGTGGGTCCCGATGGGGTTCCTTCTTTTTATTAGATCTCCTGGGATACAGTGAAGGGGAATTTGATTGATCATATTAATAATTTCTTTCAATGGGGTATTGTGCCTTGAGTTTCTAGTGCCACAACCCTCGTTCTTCTTCCTAAGATTAAGAGCCTTCCATTGATCTCTCACTACCACCTGTTGAGTATGTGTAACATTCCATATATGATCTTGGATAGTATCATTAACAATATATTGGCTACTCATTTATCGTGGGGGATATCCCTTTAAAAAAAGGATTCATCGAGGGGAACATGATACAGGAAGACATTTCTCTGGATCAGGACATGCTCAACAATATCAAATCCAAATCATGGGGGTCTGACAAGGTCATTATGCTCGATATGAAAAAAAAACCCTATGATCAGGTTCACTGGAGATTCATTAACAGAGTTCTATCAGGTATGGGTTTCAGCTCCTGGAGAATCGAAATTATCTTTCATTTATTTAGTTCTTCATGGTTATCGATGTTTTTTATGAGAAAATCATACATTTTATTCAAGTATATCCATTTCCTTAGATAAAAAATTTCATATTTCTCCATCTATATTTATTCTCATAAATTTTTTTTAGGTTATCTCATCCATATAATATTTAAAAATGGGGGAATCCTCCCTTATCATCGTTAGTTGAAGGATCTATCCATTTCTCACTTAATCTTCGCTAATGATACCACTTTATACCTGAATTCTAAGAGTAGATACATGTGCATCATAAACATAGTTCATTAAGTTTATTGTTGATGGAGTGGACATATTGTTAATAAATTAAATGTTAATTATTCATTTCCAAAAAGGTGCTCTTTCGAGAGGGCGGAGTCTGTCAACAATATTCTGGGCATACCGAGGGGGTAGTTCTCTATGGTTTATATCTGTGTGGCCATTTTCCAGGAAGAATTTGGATCTTGGACTTTGACACTCTCCTCACCAGGATTAATGATATAGTGATGAACTGGAAAATTAAATTCTTGTTATTCGGTTGAAGGATCACACTAGTGAATAGTGTTTTGGTGGATTCTCTAATCGATGGCCTCTCCTCTATCAAGATACCAAATGGAGTTATCAAATCTATTAATAATATTATTGCCATCTTCATTTGGTATCCTTCTTTAGAAGGGAAGAAACATTATGTGTCTTGGAACAAAATGGTGAGGCCAGTGGGTGAAGGAGGTTTCAATGTGCACAAACTGAAAGATATCCCCTAATACAGGCATGCAATGCTTGCATGAAGAGTTCTTGAATGACATAAACTCTAGGGAAATACCATGACCAAGTCAGAATTATGTCTTTAGGACACCGTGGAGGGGTGCCTCTCTTCCCTCAGGTTGATGATTGGTCTCATTGTATATGATCTTCATCCCATATCTCGATGGATTGATGGGAGGGGGATTTTAACTTTTGGAACCAAGATTGGGGTGCTGACTTTCTGGGGTTTTTAGGATGTCTTTCCACTGAAATCATGTTTAGGTAATCAGCCTTTATCTTGATTTCATCAACGTGGTTTTGGATGGGGATCACCTAGAGTATTTTCACATCATAGAGCATAATGAATAAGATTATATATGTGTTTTCATTGCTTCCTCCTCAGACCTCTTCTCTTCAAGGTAGTTCTGAAGTCCATCTCATGAGAAGGCACAGTATGTGTGTTGGAATGAGATAGTTTGGGTGAAAAAATACCCACCATGCTCAACTTTTTCACATGAAAGATTCTAAACAGAGCCCTCCATACTAATGAAAATATTGATTGATGGTGTATTCCCCTTGCTTCCATGTGTGTGTGCTGAAGTGTTCATAAGAAGGAGATCACTTCCCACATTCTCTTTAGCAGTGAATGGGTGAGTGAGGTGTGGAGATACCTTGGGTAATTCTTTACAGGACTCTCCCTAAAATAATATATCCCTTCCTTTCTAGCCAAATGATTTCATGGAACTGAGGGGGGAGGACTAGAGTGGGTATCCCGATCGGTGGTACTACATGTAGAATGATGAGTATTTAGAATGCATATAACAAGTTGAATCATGATTGTGGGGATGTAAAGGATTATGTCATTACCTTAGAGGAAAATAACTGTTACTCGACTTGAACAAGGTGGTGATAAATTTAATGGAGGATCCTTCTTTCCATCATTTTCAAGAAAGATCCAGGGCGGGGTTTCCTTCCAGATACATGGAAGATAACTGGGTCAGATGGTGAAATCCTTCGTGTGGATTAAAATTTAACATGGACGGATCTTATGACCAACGGAATATGCGTGGAGGAGTAGTTCCTCGTAATACTAATGGCTTGGATTACTTAGTTTTTTCGGCAAGGCTAGGCCATGGCACTACCCACAAGAGTAGGCCATGAATATGATCACCAGTCTCAAAATTTGCAGATAAAAGGTGATGGAGATCTCTAAAGTTGAACCGGACTCTTTAATGGTACTTGACACCTTGAAAGGATGTGGTGTCTCTCCTTGGTCGATCTGCTATGCTATAAGAAAATTTAAATGTTTTATCAACAAAAACAATAGTTTTCTCTATAACTAGAGGGTAGGGAAAAGGGTTGTAGACTACATGGCCTCAGTGGAGTTCCTTGGCATGGTGGAGGTGTTTCTACACATGGTTGGCAACATTAAACCCATTGGGGTTGATTTTATTGAAGGGGACACACTGGGGATTCACTATTTCATACACCCTTAGGTAATTTCTTTTGGGGTTTCCCCCTCTTTGGATTTTTTTGGTCTACCCCCTAATTTAATGAAATTAATTTTGATGGTGATTTATCATTTCTATTTAATTTAGATATATTCCATGAAATATGAGAGAATCCTTATCCTCAAGGATATATCATTACTTTATATCCATTCTGGACTTTTCACATTATTTATCATCATCACCCTTTAATATTAAATACTTTTATCTCCATTTATCATATAAATAAATATTTCTCCATATCTTAATATATATGATCACATTTATATCGTATCAGTAACTCCATAGAGTTCAGTTCATGATAACACATATAGGAAATTTTAACCATTTACTTATACACTAAATTTTTATTCATGTAGTTATCCTTCACATAATTTATTATTTATTCAACTTCTGGATAAATATTTTTCATGACATTTTCCAATAAAAAAATTCTTCTTAATTAAATTAAATTTACTTATCCGTTACAATATTACATGATCAACATCAAACGAAATCAGGAAAAAATTTATTTTAGAAACTCATTTATGTCTCAAATATTTTCTATGTAAGATTATTTTAATACATAGGGATTCACAATATATTATCCGACTTGAATTATACATTAAAGCACCTTATTCAATATAATCAATATCACATCAAATAATATTTTTATTAAATATAATAATATTTACCATGATCATCTAAAATAATATTGAGATCCTGACTAAACTGCTCAATTTGTAGTGAGACTCTCTTAATAATTCAATTAAAACATGATTGTTGGAATTTTAATACTAGGAAAACACTTTTCTATGAAAAAGGTTAATAATTATTATATTTAGAATTACAATTTTACATATAAATTTAATCAATATTCAATTAAATTAACACTATTAAATGTACATTCAACACAAAAAAGGCTATTTTTATTGTTTAAAAATATTGGAAGTTATATGTGAATTTAAAATCCAAGAGCATTTATCAGGAATAGAAATAGCACTGATAAAAGAACCCTTTATTAGTGAAAAAAATTAATTGAAAAAAGAACATTTTTAGGTTTATTTATAGAATATAAGAATGGTACTTAAATCAGATCTATTTTGAGTTATAATAAAAGATAATTTTATCAATTCTTTATTTAGAACTAGTAAAATTCAAGAGTTGTAACAATGTACTACTAAATTTTCAGCACATTGTAGTAACTCATTCAAAATAAAATATATATTTAATTTCAAATATATAATAAATTATAATTATAAAAATATATTTATTCAAGAAATTACTGCAAACTATAATTTCATTACATTGTATAATTTTTAAGAAACATTTCATTCTCCAATGAACTCAAAAACACCATGGGGTTCACTATACTTTTGACCCATTTCAAAAGATCCCAATCACACTTCCATTTTTTTAACACACCACCACAACTCAAGAAATAAATATAAGAGTGTACATATTATAAAAAATGATGATAAATTTGGATTAATGAAATAAATAAAACAAAAATAAGATGCAATGCATTAATTAACTTTCAATTTTAAACAGAAAACAATAACTTTGAGTCATATTTAGAAAAATGTGTGTCAGATTCACATACGTCTGATTCTCATATGGAAAAATTGATTTATGTATTTTTTTCTTAATTTATAAACAAACTATAAGTGTGTTTTCATGGTTTTGAATATGTCGTAGGTATCGTGAACTTAATATTTCTTTTTAAACTAAAACCTAATCATTGAGTCATATTGGGCACATTGTTTGTCATATTTATGTCAATCTTGTTCCTATATATCAAAATTGTATTAGGGATAATTTTTATAAACTATAAATAAATTTCAAGTGTGTATTATTATCATTTAGTATGTGGAGTTTGTTTTGTACTATGATGTTGATTTTAAGTAAAAATGTTCACTTTACGTCACACAATCCACAATATGTGTTAGACTGATCTTTGAGAAATTTATATAAGATGAAAAAATTATGAATTTTTATCTAAATTATCTATACAATGTACGTGTTTTTCTTGGTTTTAATTGAGTAGAGTGTGTTTTGAAATAAAATGATACTTTAAAATGAAAAACTAAAACATTGTGTCATACCACGAAGACCATGGGTCAGATTTATGTATGGATGATTAATATATATTATAAATGACTTATAGATATTTTTTCTACTATATAATGATAATATTAATGGGTATGTTTATTTTCTAATGAGTGATTCACATTTTGAACTAAAATGAAACTTTAAACTGAAAATATACACTTTGAGTCATATTGGGCACATTTTGTGCTAGATTGACATGATCCATATTTCTACATGTCACAAATTACATATGGATAATTCTATTAAATTATCATGATAATATGATTTTTTTCTCATTTTTGATTATATGAATTGTGTTTTGAACTGAAATATCGATTTGAAATAAAAACATGCATTTTCAGTCATACTAGCCACACTGTGTGTTAGTTTGATGTGATGATAAAACCTATATCACAAAAAAAATTAGATTATTTTCCTAAATTATTAACATAATCAGAGTGTGTTTCTCATATATGAGTTAATAAAATTCATTTGGAGATAAAATGATACTTTTAAACTAAAAACTTTTACATTGAGTCATAATCGGGTCACTTTGTGTGTGATTAATCTGATCCAAATTCATGTAGACCAAAAATGACTTATGTATCATTTGGATAAAGTGTAACTATAATTGGATGAAATGTCATGTAGTTTGACAACATGATGTATGTTTTCCACTAAAATGCTAGTATTAAATAAAAACAATCAATTTCAGTCATAACGACCACAACATATGTTCTATTATTGAATGATCAATTCCTATATGAAACAATGATATAAGGATTTTCCCTAAATTATTAATAAAATAAATGTTTTTTTCTCTTGTTTTTATGTTAGTGATACATGTGTTGAACTAAAATTAAACATTTACTGTAAAAACACACACTTTCAATCATATCATTCTAACTTTGTGTCAAATTAACATGTGACTTAATACTATATGTCAAAAATTAATTATATATTATTTTCCAAAATTATTAAGAAATATAGAATGTATTTTAATGGTTTTATGATAGTCACAGACATTTTGAACTAAAATGTAACTTTTAAATAAAAAAATCACTTTGAGTCCAATCTGGAACACCATGTGTTAGATTGAAAAGTTCCAATTTAATACATGTCGCAAATGGAATATGGATAATTTTTTGAATGTATCAAGGAAATATGATCATTTTTTCATATTATTGTGTATTTTGTGTTTTTTTACTATATTCCCAATTTTAAATAAAAATGTGCACTCCAAATCATACTTGTGACACTGTGTGTCAAATTGAACTGAGGTTGATTCCAATATATCAGAAATTAAATAAGTATTTTTATCATAAAGTATTAAGATAATCATTATGCCTTTTCATAGTTCTCAATTATTGATGGGCATTTTGAAAAAAAATGTTTCCTTTAAACTAAAAACATAAAATTTGTGTCATATCAAGCACAATGTGTGTTATATTGACATGATGATTATTATTAAACATTAAAAATTACTTATAGATAATTATCCTGAAGTATTAAGAAAATTGTATTTTTTTCTCAATTTTGGGTAGGAGATGAGTGTTTTTTACTAAGACGCCAATGTGAAATAAAATCACCCACATTCAGTCATATCAGCCACACCGTATGTCATATTGATGTGTGAAATATTCCTATATGAAAAAATATTGTATCATTTTTTACTAAATTTTAGAATAAATAAAATAATTATTTCATAGTTTTGAGTAAGTGATTCACATTTTAGACTAAAATGATACTTTTTAATAGTTGAAACATGGTTTATGTCGTATGGGGTACACTATGGTTCAGATTAATGTGTAGTTTATTCATACACAATAAAAATGATTTATGGATCATTTTCTTAAAGTATCAATAAAATCCATGAACATTATATTGGTTATGAGTATGTGATGTTTGTTTTGAATTAAAATATATATTTTAAATCAAAAAAATTACATTCAGTCATACCAGGAATATCGTGTATCATATTGATGTGTGTCTCATTTTTATAATTAAAAAATGGCTTATGAATATTTTTCTTAATGTGTTAAGAGAATGTGAGGGTGTCTTATTTTCATATTGATTGACACATGTTTTGAATTATAATGTCACTTTTAAACTGAAAACATGATCCTTGAATCATGCTTAGCTCACTTTGTGTCATATAGATACATGGTTAATTTAAATATAATGAAAATGAATATTTGGTAATTTTCAATTTTTACATGAATATGAAGTTATTAAAATATATTCAATTAAAAGATATTTAATTATATGACTATTGAACATAGGCAAATCAAATAAACAACTAACATGTTTATGGAGTGAACTGTAAACACGAACCATAGTGCATTATCCTTATCGAATCCCACATTGATAAATTATTTTTCTACAATAATTTTTTTATTATAAGGAAAAATGAAGAAATTCATACATATTTCGTGGTCTTTTTTTTAATGTCAAAATTCTGTTTTATCCTTTAAGAAAGGACATGAACTCTATATGGAGGCCTTTTTGGTATTTATATGAACAAAATCCATGAAAAAATAACAATATCACAACTTTAAGCTCTCTATGAAAATGAACTGAATACGAAGTAGATAAGGATGATAATATAAATAAACAAATAATATTTAGATAAAATAATATTAAATGTTACTAAAAATAAGTAGATGAAATTTTTTATGACCTCTATGAAATAAAAAAATTTAAATTTTACAGTAATTACCCTCTTTATAATGTCTGTAAAACATTTAACACCATGTATTCAATCAACACATTTATATAAAAATATCATCTATAGTTGAATACATGGATTTCCACAATCTAGGTAGTTCAAGAAAAATTAAAAAATTAAAATGATTAATAGATACTCTAAATAAAATTATAATTATGATTAAAAATACCACCTTCAAAATTATATTTTATTGGTGAAATACAATATCAATAAAAAATTATAAATTAATTTTCCAATTTTGTTTCCATTAAATTGTTTTAGAAACTGTAGAAAAATCTAGAAAAAGAAGTATATTGTTTGTATATATGTTTGATAGTGAAATATTGTTTCAAAATCTCCAATACATACCCTATTATAAAAATTTATTGGATTAAATTTTTCAGGGAAATCCCTCATACCATGATTTTGATGATATTTAAAAATATCCTTATAAAAAAATAATTAAAACATAATATAAAACATATAAATTATTTTTTAGAAAAATATTGAATGTAATGTTTTATTAATTGGTAAATGTAATCATATGTGGTTTATTTGTTTGTAGTCAATGAAGTTAATGAAACAATATATATCTTTAGAGTACAAAAATTGATTGTAATGAGAAACAAATGATCCCTTAAAAGAAGAAGAAATATTATTGAATGAAATAAAAATATATTTTTTAGTATTATATTATATATTTCTACCCTAAGATCATGGTAATTAAGAATATTTCTTCATCTATAATTTTATTTTCCAACATTGTAGCTAGTTTTTCCACTATTTTTAAATATTTTTCTTTCTTCTAATGAAATATTTTCATGTATATGTGATGAGAGGAATACTGATTAAAATTTTTAGTTCATAGGGTTTTCTCATAACATATTTATAATATATACGCCTAAAAAAATTATGAATAGTTATTAACATTTATTAATAGAGTGGATCATATATTAGACAAAAGATTGTGAAAATGTGCCTTTTGTAAACATTTTTATCTATGACTCCCAACTATCTATGGATGAGTATTTTATGTACATTCAATACCCAATATAGTATGTAATAGAATCTATATACATTTTTTATTCAAGATTAATGAATCATATTACTTTATTTGAATAGTTTATCTACATAAACATATAATATTATTAAATGATGTAGTTGAATCAGTAGTGTAATGGTACACAATGAAGGTCATTATGATTGGTGGTTTAATCCCATATATTCTTTTGATTCAACTTTCCACATAACCTTCCTTTTAATCATATATAATAACATTCATCATTACATGTCTTTTTTTCTTTTCTTTATACAAATTGGGCTTAAGGACACATTTTATTAGAAAGGAATATAATGGCCTATTTTTAATTAATTATAGTGGTAACACATACATATATTGAATTATGTATGATCCATGTTCCCATTATAATGTGTAATGAAGGCCTAGTGGTCCATAGTACTATACTTAACCCTAAGGTCGTAAGTGAGTAGTCCATGTCATGACATGCCTCATTATTAACTTGTGATTTTAAAAGTTCTAATGGATATTCTATGAGTGTTCAAATATAATGTTTGAAAATCTAAACACCAGATCATGTTGATGAATAGTTAGTTGTATGATTAACTCGTGAGCTACGTGAATCTGTATTCTCACATGATTTTTGAAATATTTTTCCTCTATAGTATATCTCTTTGGATATTTTATATTTCAACCCTTGTAATAACGTGATGAGTGGGTACCGATATATTTAAATGAAAATCAATTACACCATGTAGGGAATTAGTTCAAAAAAGGTTTCAGTATGTTCATGATTAAAATTTTACAAAAATAATTATGAAAATAGATAAATAAATCTAGTAACGTAGGACTTTTAGGGGAATGGTATCCTAAAATTATTGGGGAAAATATTTTCATATATTGTTTATTGTTTTATTTTAAATTATATTTGAATCGTTCACAAAACATTATATAGAAACTCAGTTTACCAATTTATTTTTTATTATTTAAAATTTATTTTCCTTATAATCATTTTCACATATTTGTTTATTTTCTGAAAATATGTTCAAGGAAACACAAAAAAACTCACACATCTAATACAGTAATACTTTTCTGGTTGATTCGCTTCCATTGAAGATAATCGATCATCATGTACAATAAATATTGATTATTCATTATAAAATAAATAAAAAAATATCATAAAATATATACTAAATGTTATGTAATAATGATTCAAATAAGAAAAAATTATTGTTAGTCTATACTACACAAGATTCCCAAACTCATTATGTTTTCCACCATCATGTATTCCATCTTATTTTTTAGATTTTCCCTTATATATCATATTATATTGGATCAAAGTTCCTTTATATATTGAATCATAAATATTCATTTAAAAAAGAAAAATAATTATGTTTTTATCACATGACACATAAATATATTAGTGTATATTTTAAATATATAACATTATTTTCAAATGAGGCATACCCGATCATGTTTTTATGGTAGGGGTCATTATTTTTTATGAAAACTACTTATTTTCAAAAAATTATTGTTGTTTCAAAAATTAAAATTATTAATCAATGTTATTAACATATTTATTTCCATTTTACGTATTACCAATCAAAATGTGCATGCAATTATTATTTCATATGATGTCCAATACAATCATTATTTGTTTCATAGTTTATCATGTGTGAATATATCGATGGTGTGTGTGATTTTAACTTAACTTCACAATACCTAAGATGATTCATTATATTTATTTTTTAAAGCATCTATGATTATTTCTAGTGACCATTAATACAAATTTTATTCAATGGTCACCTAGTTTCAATACACTTTATAAGGGATAATTAATTGTAAATCAATGTTTCAATGTTTTATTTTTATTAAAATAAACAAATTATATCATTATTTTACAATGTTCTCTTAACAAATAAGTTTATTCGTCCTGGAAAAAATTGTATCCCCTTTATTTACCTCAATAAAAACACGTATTGGAGTGGTGACCATAATATAACTAATGAAAATCGAATTTTTGGGGTCAAAATTGTTATCATGTCCATTTCTACATACCAAAAAATGTATAAATTTTCTTCTTATTATTATAAATAATTCCTTACTACACTTTTTTTATCATACATAATCCTTTTAACATCTAATATTACCATATCTTCAAGATTTTTAATATATTTTTCCTCCAGATTGGTAGAATCAGAAGGTGTAGAAACCTATTGGTCTCAAGGATATGAATAATATCAATGGAGACAAACCTATTCTTCCCTAGGATTGGGAGAATCAACATGTTTAGAATCCATTATTTTCATAATCAGAAAAATATTTAATTTATATAACGTCATATAGTAGTGAACACTTAAAATTATGAGATAACATAATGTATATAATAAATATTTACTTCATTATGGAACACACATTTTTATTTAAATATTTATTTGATTTTAACTCTATATTGAGTATATAAATCCCTTTATTGTGGTCACCATAAACAAACAAGACCCTATATATAATGAAACCATTTTGAAATGATTATAACATCCCAAATGAACGGTTGATCCTTAATTAAATTTACATCTGAACCTTTAGTGGTTTTTTGTCAATAACAGAAAAACTAAACATGTTTTTTTTATTTTCCAAAACATAAAATACTTGTAATGATAGTGATTCCATTACCAAAAATTCAACTATGTAAACATACATACTAAATTCCAGTGTCATGAAACCCAATTCATAAATTTTAACTATATTCATGTTATCAACACACTTTCATTGAAAACCCAGTAATTAGAATGTTTTATAATCAAAATTCCAAATTTTTACAGTTGATATAAAAGTATGATATATTTTTTATCTTTGGTTTCTATCATAGGTACCAAAAACATGCATCACTTCCTCCACAAGAGTATCTCACCTATTTTTAAATGTATTGTGTTCATCTTTTTTTGATATAATTCATAACCATTAATTAAATAACAATTATAATATAATACAGGAACACTTGGTCCCCTTGATATCCATTACAGTAATCATAAAAAGTAATTTTGGATTTACAATTGTCTTCTTAAAAAATAGGATTGAATCTATCCTATTAATGGTTAATTATGTGTATCTAATATGTATATTTTACCACTTAACGGGTTCAAATTCCTTACAATTACATTGTGGGTTTCAATATAGGGTTATGATTATAATATATTATGTAAAATATATGGTCAAGTCTATAAAAACTCTAAAATGGTAATTGTGAAATCTTATATTCTAAAAATTCCTTAACCCAAAATATTCATGATTTGATTAGATTTTAGTGGACCAATGATCTCCGCATCAGATACGAATTGAATATGTAATTTAATGGATTATTAAAAAAATATATCGCAATATTTAAATCTTCTATACAACTTTTATTTTTTACATAACCCTTCAAAATAATTATATTATGATTAATGATGTACACCAATCTATACTATATAAGACCATAGAGCTTGATCTCTCTAATTAATTGAACCAAAATATCAAATATTAGAATCATGAATAACATATCCAGGACACATTATTTGATATAAATTCTTATTCCCATAGTCGATAAATTTCCCATGTCAATAAATTTATAGTATATTTCTTCTAAAAAGTAACTAACCATGGTCAATGTATGACATAAATATTTAGAAATAATTCAATGTAATGATTTAATAATTACAACTTTCATAAAAACAATGTAGTCACTGATTTTAGGCTCTTTAGCATTAAATCAATCATTGACATGATATTAGTATTATTTTTTTAATTCACTTCTAGAACCATTACAAAATTTAGGATGCTGAAAAAGGGATATTATTTATTCCTATAAAGAGTGTAAGACATTGGACGAAGATAATTCAACCATTCACACTTCAAAATCTCTAATTCAAATGTATCCCCATGTCAATATTGTTCATTCTAGTCTTAATTGCATCCATTTTTACAGGTGAATTCAAAAAAATTCAATGACATTATCACATACATTTATCTACATGATTGATATGAAAAAAAAGATGTAAAATAAATATTAGTTAGATATTAAAAAAAATTAATTGTTTTTTTTCAACAGATTTTTGTAAGATTTTTTTGAATAAGGTTTCCCAATAAGTGTTACAATATCATTTATGTTCTAAAACATTCTATTACTTATTTGTAAATATGGTGTTATACCTTCTTCATAATTTTCATAAAATGATGTCATATAAGTTCATTATATATGTCCTCAAGGTAAAATATAGTGATTTCCTGTAAACATAGTATTTAATGAACATTTCAACCAACTCAGGATTGTACCTTTTTCAAAAAATGGGAAACCCTAGGATTACATTAATGCTCTATCCAAAAAAAATTCATATATAGAAAAAAAATTTATTATCCCATAAACATGGATATCAAGGTGAAATATTTATTTCTTTATGAATCACATGGTTTAAAATCCTTTTTGAAACAAGAGAATTAGAATTTTTAATGGGGAAATCCTAAATAAAAATTGATGTGAGTAATATAAAATATCACACTCTCTCTAAATAAGTTCGTATTAAGGAATAATTAATCATCTTTTCATTACTCTTACCTACACAATAGCATTACCACATAGGCCAAACTTGTAAGATTGTTCTATAAAGTGTGATTTTGAATGTTGCACCAAAGAGACTCGTGAAGGGTATACAAATTTGATGACCTGATAGATATACCTGTGTAAGGTTCCTCCTTCACCCATGGTCCCTTGAATTCATATATGTATGACCATTAGTATCCATATTTTGTATAATGGGAAAACACATAGAATCCTTGATCCTCTTATCAACATATCCATTCACACATTCCCTAAAAAACATTCATGTAGATTTATATTCCTTGAAAAATAGTTAATTAAGAAGATTATTAGAATTTAGGTTCCCCATATATTTTAATCATAAAACACCTATGGATGACACCTCCCCTATTTAAGGAACATTAGGATGATGTCCCCATAATTATCTAGGGATGAAAGAGATAGTCCTTTAATGACACCTGAGAATACCTATGGATCCTAGATAATTGCCTTTCCCTACTATTATATCATGATATTTCTATCTCCCATATAACTATTTTTATCACCCTTGTCTTCCATACAGATGAAAACATCATCTCGCTCAACATTAACTTATGAGATACCCCTTCAGAGTGGCTAGCCTTAACCTACATGAGACCCCTTCAGCTCACCAAACCTTCACCTACATGTTCCACCTCTATATTTCCCAACCTTTATAGACACAAGCCCTTATTTAGATCTCATTTAATTAAACAAATTAAAGGGATACTTTTCCTATAAAAAACCATTTTTAGGGTTACCAAATTAAAACCAATATTGAAACTTCTACAATTGTATAATACAGTAAAAAGAAACCCCAATGTGTCTCCCATTTGTTTATGCATTACATCTATAAGAGTTTTCCCTCACTTGACCCACCAAATTGGAAGGGTCATTATGGAGTGTATAGTTTTTAATCACTTAAACAGGAGAAACTAAACTATTGTTGTAGTTCCATGGACTTCTATGATTAAGACATTATTTAATTTTATTTTTTTAATTCTTTCATGTTCTTCTAAATAGGGACCCACCCATTCCAGACAATGATGATGGGATGATTGCATTTCCATTTTATGAGTGTTAATGCTTTTTTCACCTATCTACACTAAAACTAGGAATAGGGATTACCTATTTGAGTAAGAACATGGTCATTCTTTTAGGATATAATACCCCTCATATAATTGATCGCCCTGGGATACAAAAATAATGGAGGATATAGGCACATCAAATACATTTCTCTCTCTTATAAACCTTTCCTCATCCACAAGTGTATGAAAGATATCATGTGGTTTTAAATATATTACACTTATTATTGTTTAGAACAATGGTCATGGATTATGAGCTATTTTATGATATTAATAATAATAATATTTACCTGATCGGATGCATGTCTCAGTTGATAATCCTTTTATGGATTTTCCTCTCTCTTATTCCTTTAGAGGGACTCCATAGGTATGGGTCCTCAAATATATTTATCCATCTAGAAGGGTCATATTTATTATGAGTAAAACATTAAAAGGGTCATATAATGTTTTAAGAAACCCATTGGGCCTCTTATTCAGTATAAACCCTAGTCATAAAATCTCAAAATGGCATCCTTAGTAGGTTTAAGACACAATCAACCAAACTATGTTGGATTTGATTCTTGTCGAAATGGAAAATGTTGGAAGCCTCCTCGAGGTCAAAACCCATCACCCCAAATAAACCCTAATTTTTTTTCAAATTCTTAGATGGTTTATATCTATCATGGGAGTAATTATCTTTTCTTATTCCCCTGGTCTACATCAGCATAAGTCCCACAAAACAAATTTACTAGGAACTTTTCACCTAGATGACCTTTCGGTGTGATGTTAAAGTGTACAGATTGGTTCTCCTCACCTGACCATAAATGTTATAATATTTGCTGTTATGTTGAACACAACTACTTGGGATCTAATTCATTTAAAATGTATATATACTAATCCAAAATTATTTTCTTAATGTCAACATCAAAAAAACTCTTATCTCCCTAAATGATAGTAAATTTCATATCACCCAACTAAGTGGATTAAAACAAGTATTGTAATAGAAAAAAACATAAGAAATTATAATGATTTTATAAAAGGTTACCATCAATAGTGAACCTAAAATATATGTGGATATATCCATCACTGAAGAACCTCAGATACAAACATATGATTCCAAATATTACATTTTCTAATAATTGATTATTAATTTTTGGGTGACATGTATCATACATAGGATTCATGTATATTTATTAAATATTTATGAGAGTCACATAGTAGTAAAAAATTCCCCTAATAAAGTATTCATAATATTGACCTCCCATCCTATCAACTAGGTTGTGTCCCCAAGTATCATTTGATCCATTTCATAATGACCACATTCCTTAGGAAGGATAGTCTGTGAAATAACTCAAATGTGTGTACTATTGGTGTTTTCAACAGCACGAAATAATCCAATTGAATTCCATAATAAAATGGTAATCTTGATGTGGTTGATTCTGACACATTCATACCCCAAAATTCAAATTGATGGTAATATTCAAACAGTTCCACATTTTCATCAGAAAAAATAAATACTGATCCAAAATGAATCTATAACTACGATTCCTATTTCACCCATGTGACATTCTTCATATTCATAAAAAAATAAAAATGAGAAAACATGGATAAAAAATCAGTTAATGAAGTGTTCCATTATTAAAAAATATCATTAGTGGTTTTTTGTGGTTGCATTAATCATAAATAAATACACACACACACACACACACATATATATATATATATTCTATGAATGTGAAGCCTAAACTCCCTTCAGTCCAAATGAATTCTAACCAGTTCCAATAGACATATGCTTTGGTTAGTGCACATATAAGGATCTTTCCTATTTATAGGATTCGATAACAAACCTAACATATCTAGAGGTAGGTATAAAATAGGATCATTTGAGAGTACCACCTAAATTGTATCGTCCCAACCATAGAGGCCACATGAAAATACCTCCACCTCAAGATTCCACACTATCCATACTCTCAATGATGGTTGGTTTCCTTGAAGTTCAAGAAACATGTTTTTGTGAAAAATTATTTTAGCAGTTCATCAGCAGAACACAACAACAAAATCCTTCCTTACATTAGAGAGGAAAGAAAAGAGTCCATTGATAGACTCATCTAGACAACACAGTGGTCACACCAAAGGGATCCTGCAACAAACCACTATCATCAATGTTGTTCAGCAACAAACCCTTCGACTAATGAAGTTATTTCATTAAAGAGTTTGGATTAGGTCTTCTTGACCTTAGAATATAAGATGTCCCACTAAGGTTAGTGAAAAGATAATACAGAACAAGGTTACACCTCCTCTCCATTCAAATAACTACACTAGTATGTTTCGGCGGAAAACCATGAGAAGGTACAAAAATATACCAACATAAAAAACTCCTTCTAGCATAGTTTGGTATAATCCAGAGAATCTCACCCATCAAATACGATGAAAAACCCTTGAAAGTTAAAAATCACCTTCTAGAATAAACAAATCCCAAAAATAAAATATAGTGGAAAAATAATAGAAAGTGCACACATATGAATGTAACTATCAAGAATGTCATCCTAAAATAACATTGTTTTGAGAATATATCTATAATGTTACAGTAAAAAATATTAATGAAGACCATATTTATCCCTCTAACTTTAGTATAGTTAGTTAATAATGACAAAAGATAAAGAAATAGAGTAGGAACATAACCCTTCTTTATCCACAGAATGGAAATATATTCTTGTTCTTTCTGGTGAAGATTCCTGGAACATCATAAAATTAGTGAAACGGTATATGAAAATTCATTCCTAGATCATACAAGCCTTGTTGGAAAAAATAATGGTCACAAAAAAATTTAATGGGGGAACATGAAACCATGTACCCACAATTGGAGTGACCCATTAACACAAAATAAGGGTTACTCCATAAAATACACATATCTCTCCTCATTGACAAGAGGGGTGTGTGATAAACATCCCCAAGATATACATATGACTAGATCTTGGCCATATCCCTCTTCTAATTAGAGGTCATCATTATAACCTAGAGGCTATTTCAAGGGTAGTCACTATCCCCAGCCTAAATTTCAACATTATGTCAAAAAATTTCAATAGTGAGATAGGATCTAATAAAACCAGATTATGTGTATGAAATATGTTATCCCTATAAAGCTACCCTGATCACTTGTAATAGATCATCAAAAAATAACCCTCAGCAACGATGATTGGAAAATTTAATAGATATTCTATAACCATATTTTATTGAATACTTGAATTCATAAATCCCTAAAATGTTCATCAATGGAGGCTCAAGATCCTACTCATATGTTTCCAAATTTTGAAAATAGTAGAATTTATTTTAGATATACTCCCTTTATGTCTTACTATGAATTCTTAATTTATGTCATGAATCTGATCGATCTCAATATCCCATCTCTTAATGAGCTCCATGGTAGCCCCACACCTTGTGTGTCAAATAGATAAAATGTCATGAAGGTAATCCCATTCTGATCGTCTTACCCGATTTTAATCCCTATGTTATAAAATACAACAATTCTTCTTATATTTGATCATTAATCCATAATTGTAGTCCTCCCCATGATGATATTTGTTGTGATGGTCTTCCCTATAGCGGCACCACACATAATCAAGGATATTCTCCCACTTGCTGATTTATTTATGAGAAATTACTACTACCATGAGAAAAATGAGGAAATTGGGACATTCATGCCTTACGTGTCCTCATGTACAATAGAAATCCTTTCTCAATTAGAAGACATCTGAAAGAAATAATATCTATCTAAACAAACCTTGTATAAAAAATCATCTATAATGATAGAGACACACCCTTTAAATCCTATGTTTTATAATAAATTTGTGGGAAAATTTCCAATTTGGTTGGAATTGGTTAAGGATACTCAATGGAAAGAATAATAATAAATTAATCATATTTAGAGAAAGTTGGTAAATATAATATAACTTTCTTTTCCTTTACTTTATCCACTCTCCAATTCAGCATTCCAGTGGAATTTTATGAATATTTTGGGAATTCATAACATCTTTCTAAATATGTGGACCACAATAAGTTACATAAAATTTAAAAGAATATATATCTTTCAAAAAATATCAATGAATATTAAATGTAAAATAATAGATTCACCACCATATAAACATTTAAAATATCATATTTTCATGACACATGAAATTTAGAAATCAGTGAAGATCCTGTTAACATACATGTATTGATGTGTTTAAAGTGTTGTGTTACCTAATCTCTAATTCCCCCATACAGTTTTCAAATCATAGAAAGGGGAAGAAAGGATCGTTGAATTTCAACTCACTCTTAAATTTAAAAATCCTTCCATTAGTGACTTTGTGAAATTTCATAGCCTGAAGTCAGCTTCAATAAACATACTTTGTTTAAAATAAATGGTAAGATCAAAAAAACCAGCCCTGACTGTATCTCAAATTTTTTGTTCTAGGAAATATGGATCCACAAAAATACTCATGAATTGAGAATATGAAAATATTGAGTATTCCTCCTAACTTAATAAGATGAATAATCAAGAATTGACAATATCATTGAAAGAAGGTGGATCATGTTAAAACCATAAAATGAAACCATTCCATATTCAAATAATGAACTATAAAATCATGAATATAGTTTCATCATTAGTAGACATGGAAATATATAAGAAAAAATATTGTAGGGATGGGGAAATTTTTTACCCAACCATTATTAGATAAAAACCTGGATTTAATGGTTTTTTAGATAGAGCGGAAGTATCCCCAACCCATAGCGATAAGGGAAGTTTTAACTCAAGATCATCCCCACTAGATGTTGGTCTCCTCCAAGTTTTGGACGACAGTACGAAATAGATCATTCCATCTACTCCTCACCCATGAACAAGTGACCTCTCTTGGAACATGCAATAAAAAATTGACTTGAGATTCCCTTCGAATAACCATTCATCAAGAGATTCAAAAGGACTAGTGAATGAGAGAAAGATACCTTATATTTGGTGTAAAAAGAATAAATATATCACAAAATATGATTAAAGGAATATAATGAATTAAACATTGGTGAACTTCATTAGAACCATCCCTGAAGATGGTATGAAACACAAGACAGTTAAAGAGGATTATGAGGAGAATGTTTTTGTTCAAAATATGGTCAGAACTGAAATGACTGAAAAAGATGTTTGAATCCAAAACAAGAGTCTTTATATGAATCTTTGGATTCTCTTGGCTTCTCTAGGTATACCTAATAATTGATCATCCACCAATGAAAATGGTAAAGAAATAGCTACATAGCACCTGCCTCCTGAAGAGGTTGAACTCCTCACACATGAGGAGTTATATTCTATGTATGGGAAATAATTGAAAGAGTTAAAAAGGCTCAATAAATATCTACTCTGAGTAGAAATACATATATGATATATATAATAATAAGATCCTCCCATATCACTCATAACCATCACACCTTAGAAAAGATTTTTTATCTAGGAATCTAATATAGATAAATAATATCCAATCAATATGGGGTACCAAAAACCAATATATTTTAACCCAATGGTAGAATGATATTAGTAATTTTACATTTGTTATACAATCATGTTTGGGATAGACATATCCTCATATAATAAACCCTTCTTGTTACCCACCCTAGGAACAAGTAGATTCGCTACAACTAGCCTTGCCTATTACTTCCCCTACTTATGATCGTACTCAAATGGTAATTCCTCATGAGATTATCAATACAATTGAGTCATTAATATAATTATTAGAATATATATGGAAATAAAATACACAAGTGTTGTTGGAAAGGAAGCCTTACCCCTAATTGGTTGATTCAACCATTCCAGAATGAACATTAGGGACTCTGCATTTCCTATTTTTAATGGATATGGGGGCAAGGAAATCAATTTGAGGAATTTCATATACCACTATGATTACATGATTAGGAAACCTATAAAATATGAATCAGTGAACATAGGAGCATCATAGGAACACTGCAAGTGATGGAAATTGTATGTTACACTAGTTTACCATCTCATTTAATCACGGGAGGGGAATACCTTCAACCATAGTTTTTTATGTTAATGTCAATGGTATGGAATTTGGTAGTCTAAAACCACTCAAACTGAATAAAAAAATTTAAATAGTGGGTATTATATTTCATTTCTCCATGAAATGGGATAACGTACTCCCTAAATAGAAATCTTTCCAGAAACGATATGGTATCCATCTTTATAGACATTCTTCAATACAATTTTCAAAAACCACTCATTATTATGAAATATAATTATGGGGTTTAATATCTCTCAATAGATTAAAAAAATTATAAGAATAAATGATAGAAACCATGTCCACATCATGGGATGATAACAGGTAGACCAAAGGCATCTTCTATCATTCACAAACCAGCCACTACACCAACTCCATATCCAATTCCCACACCATATCATAAAATAACTCTTCATAGGATCATAAAAAATTTCCTCCTAATCAATATGAGTTATGGGATAAGATGATAAATTAGTTTTAATTAATGAAAAAAATAAGTTATCTAAGATAATTGTCTCACCAGATACATCATTATAGTTTTGGAGGACAAATTTATCAAATTTCCAATGAAAAATGAGCCTAATTAGGATGGAATCAACGGTATCCCAAAATCTCTCCCCTTACATCAGATATTGCATCAGACCATAATATATTTATATGTTTTCAATGACATTATAAAAAAATTGGGGACTCTAAAATAGTGTAGTCGGTAAACCCATCCTCACATGTCTAATGTGTTTCCACTGTGAAACAAGATGAATAAGTTGAGTGGAATGGATATACAAACAATGGTTCAAATTTTTTTAGTGATTGTATGAGTGGAAAGTCATTCAAAAAGTCCCATTCTATCCTCAAAAACTATTTTAAGTAATCAACAATTCCCAATGATTCTTCCACTATGGAATAACTAAGTCAGCCGTCACCATATTCCTTTAATTACTAGTCTTATAAAAAGGGACTTGTCCATAAGGGTTAGAATCAATTGTAGTAATATGAACATGAACCAAGTAAAACAATTTTTTAATCCCACAAACAAAATGGTTTTATTCCTAGAAGAACATGCACTGACCCACCAAATGGTACCCCACGAATTGACCCACCAGACACAGTCTTCAACTGATGAAGAATTCATCTTTGGTACCATAAATATAATAAAATTAGTAGATCACATATCTATTGATGAATATTTTCATGAAATAAAGTTTCCTATATTCGATTGGAGAGTTATAAGAAGAGTCCATTGAATATAATGTTATATATGAATAAGTGCTCACAATATAAATTAGTTCTCTGGACACACCACCACATGGACTATCTATTCTTCCGAAACTCAAGGGAGATCCCTCATGCCGGACTAACATGAACAAGAATGTCCCCCACATATTTCAGGGTTTTCCATAGACTGATCATCATGGATGATATTTTATAGGGGTACCTCCATCAAATTAATCTCCATAATTATGAAGCCTAGTGATTCTAACCCACCAATGATAAAAGTAACTTAAACTCCAATTCTAATAGCTGGACTATATATGTCAAGTTCCTCAGTTTCAAAAGATCCCATGATAGTGCATACTCATGCTTCGAATCACTGACCTTTAGACAATAAGTATTAAATGCTAAATAAATTTTCCCTAGTAAATGATATGATATTGATCAGGGATTCACTAAGTCTTTTTAATGACCTATTAGAAGCACGCATAGAGTCTTGATATGATCACAAGTGTTGGAGGATCAATTTTATATTGATTATTTTTGTCATATAGAGACATGCCATGTAGAATTCCACATGATCATCTATTTCACATAGAAGGACAAATATTTCCTTATATAAAGGCACATCAGACCATTATATGTTTATGTCATGATAAATGGAATTGAAATCTGATTGGATTTCATTGATAATGTATATGGTGTCAACCTCATTCGTGGTTGATATATTCATCATTTGGGTTAAAATGTGGACCTCTTTTACCCTAATTCATTAACACTGAAAGGTTATTATAACACTGAGTAAATTCCTCTGAGTACAATAAATATCATGGATCGGTGTGGATACCTCATATCTGACACATATTTTTTGGAATTCTGGAATTGTTTGGCTTTTAAAGATCTATTGGGATGTCATTGTTTACATCATCATGTGGTTGTGTAAGGACCCATCCCCCAAGTTCCTAGAGTTGGTGCCCATGATACATGATGTACCATAATTATTACATTACATTTACATTTACATTTATCACATCATGTCTCATGCTACAGAGAGGTTCAGGTTCTGGGAAACCAACTGCATTATAAAACTTCATTAATTACATGAATGAT
Source organism: Viscum album (assembly GCA_963277665.1). Taxonomy (NCBI): domain Eukaryota; kingdom Viridiplantae; phylum Streptophyta; class Magnoliopsida; order Santalales; family Viscaceae; genus Viscum; species Viscum album. The sequence continues at coordinate 1,448,998,364 of OY728152.1, read as the reverse complement.
ACCTGAAAATTTTTCATTTTAAACATACGGTGAGCAAAAGTATTCCCAGTAATGGGTTTAAAAATTTTAAGCTATACCCAAAATAACTTTTGAAAAAATTCTTTAAAAATTACATAAAACATTGTGGCCAAAGAGAAGCTGCGACACTAGTACAAATCATCAAAGTGCTCAAATCAAAACATGTTGTTGGAATTACAAGGATACATAATTAACTTATAGGAATACTGAATAAAAGGAATTCTAAACAGGAATGTCATGAGAATATGTATCCTAAATTAAGAATCTTGGAGTAATAAATGATCAGAGTTGCGCATAAAGGTAATTATTTCATTTTCTTACATCAAATACTAAAATCACAGAGTACAATACATATGTCATTCCATAAACCATTTCTTTTCTGATACTCTTAAATAATGGCACTTAATAAACTTACACATAAGGAGGGATTATAATGTAGAACATTCTATAAACATATTTTCAAGGCCTCGACCATAATCCATAAGCTCTTTAACCGATATTATACTAGTCGAATATTTTTCTGGTTAAATAAATTACATAGTCATAATGAGGAAAATGCATATGCCAGACTGTGTCAAGGCCTCGGCCAAGACCTCTAATGATTAAGGACTTGGCCAAAATCCATAACTCAGAGTTGGGAAGGGCCTCAGCCAATTCCCCTTCTAGTTGTCTCCTGAGACCTACCAATGCATCGATGAGCTTACTTTTACCGGTCTCCAACCATAAGGGCTTACTTTTACCATTCCCTAACCTGGAGGGCTTACTTTAACCATTCCCCAACCTGGAGGGATTTCTTTTAACCGGTCCCCAACCTGGCAGTCCAATACATTCCTCATATGTCAAGGTCGGATATTCAAGGAGTCTCATAATAATTTGATTATTTAATTGATGTTACCTAAGGTTTCCCATACAACTTTGGGTAATTTACTTTCATTTGATGTTACCCAAGGTTTCCCATACCACTTTGGGTAACTTGATTCTTATTTTGATATTATGATGTGTCATATGCATGCATAATGATCAATAATAAATGTTATGAATAATGAAACCACTCTACATGTGGCTTGCAATTATAAGATGTGATAGATATCATGTAATTATGGTAACAAATAACCAAATGAATACACAAGATAAGGCATAACAGATTACTAAATAAATATGGAAATATGGCATACATGTTTTAGTAATCATCCTACTTCACAAGATAATCATTAGGGCATGATAAATAATAGAATTTTCCATAAGGGATGATAAATGATAACTCTTTTAAAATTATTATTTCATAGAAAGGAATTATTTAATGAAAATAGTTGTCATTAGTTAAGGCATTAACCATGATATTGAACTTGCAACAAAACCAAAACCTGATTAACCACAAATAAACACTGCAGCAGGTTTAACCTCAAATAATAAATGGATACTACATGATAAAATAAACCCATGAATTCTTAGTCCATTAATTTAAAATAGGCCGATGCACATTGTTTTTAAAACATAAATTACATTGAGGGTATATGACAGTATGTCTACATAATTAAACAGGCTCTTTAATGTATGCTCATATATAAAATACATATAGGCTTAGGCAAACTCTAAAACCTTTCATGTGTTAAAAACTCAATTAAATCCATTGAATTGTATTTGAAAATAGGGTTTATTATATATGAAACCATAAACACATAAACATATAAAAACAATGGTTTTAAAACCATAACATAATTATACTTAAACCAAAAGCATAATTTTCATCTGAAATATTATTTAAGGGTTAGAATTAAAGTCTTGAATATCAAAATCAATTGCATTTGAAAACATATATGATCGGATGTACTTACTTATACAAAACAATTAGGGTTTTGCATACAAAGTATAAATCCAATTGAACCCAAATGACATTTCACATCTAAAACATTACCTAAGGCTTCAAAATCATCTTTTAAAAATTATAAAACATATTTGGATTGTGTCACATAAATATGTATATATATATATATATGAAAACACGGTTTGTAAAACCAAACCCAGAGATATCAACCCCTATACTATTTTGGAAAACCCAATCAAAAACCATACGCCCTGTTTTAGAGGAAGAATGGAAACTGTACTTATACTGAGTATATATATTTATATATACAGACTATATAAACGACTATACACAGTGGGTGTATATCAAGCTTCTCATCACAAAAAATGGATAAATCCCCTTACCTAGACTGTGGAGGATGGTTTCGGGTTGGCAGAGGGCAGGAGCTTGCTGGAAATCTGTAGAACATGAGAGAGAGAGACAGAGAGGTAGAGCAAGCGGTTAACCCATAGTGTTTCATTTTCATGGGGGAGGGGTTTAAAAGATCCCCATGACTTGGCTCAAACCTGAGGACCATATTGCTTGAACATCGAGGGAGAAGACAAAGCTTCGAGTTGGAGAGAGACTCTCACGATACCATAATGCAAGAATATATATATATATTATATAACTTCACCCGAGGAGCTTGGATCGAGTGGATAAGCTTCGAGGAAAAAGGGAAGGTAGGTTCGAGGAAAGGCGGGGCCAAAGGGGTTATTAGAGGGTCACAAGACGATTAGATGTAGTGGAGAGGGAGAGGGAGGTGAAGGTGATAGCCACAGGATGGCATGTTGAGGAAGATGACGTGAGGAAGAAGGAGAAATGGAGCAGACAGCTGTGATCACACCAGTTTGGATCGAACAACCACGGGTGGAGCGGGAGATGAGTCGAACGTTTGAAAAGAATGGATTACCAGGATTAGGATTCGTGGAAGATCAATGGACACGGGTGAAGCAGGGCGATCATGCAGCTTCAACTCTGCTCAGACTCCTTTGGCTCTGCTCGCGGTGCACGGTTTCAGCAGTGCATGCCTCGCCGCCGCGCGCTCAAATTTAGCACGCAACACCATCCCTCGTCACGCCTCCCTAGCCTCGTCCAACCTCGAACCCACCACACGCAGCCACTTCATCCGCAGAAGCTCGCGACGACTCCCACCTCTCCCGGGACGTGCACACTCCACTAAACATGATTTTCTTTCCTTTTTTATATTATTTTATTATTATCCTATTATTATAATTCTATTTATATTATTATATTACATCAAATATTTTATGTTATACATTGTTATATACTAATTTCATGTGAAAAGTTATTTATATATAAAAAATAATAAAAATATTTTAACCATACTTTTAAAAAGTAAAAGTTTTATATAATAATAACTAATTTTTAAAAGAAAATATTATAATATTTTTATTTTTTAAATTTATAAACATATATTTTTATATAAAAATCTTAATATAAATAATTTTTTTTAAATTAAACCAATTATATAAATATATATATATATATATATCAAATATATATTTACAATTCATATTATAAATATTTATATAATTTTGATTTATTAAATAACGTTCCAATTAATTTGAAACCAATAAAAATGTGTTTATGATTATTAATTTTATTTATAAACATATATCTATATACATGAAATTTTAAAATTAATAACAACCATTTTATTAGATTTATTTATTATGGTAAAACATAAATATGTCATATTATTTTAACTTAATAAAATTTTAAAAAAACAAATAATTTTATAATTTTATAAAAAAAATGGTTAAATTAAATAGTTATAATTTTTATTAAACAAAATACATATTATTAATAATTTTATAACAAATTAATCTAATCAGAATTTATAACTTTATGATAGTAATAATTAAAAACGAATATTTTGGTTAGTATCATTATCATCCTAATTAAAATAAGTTTATATTTTAATAAAAAAATTCATATATAAAAAAAATACATCGCTTATTATTATTACTAAATATATTTAATTAATTTTAACACGTCGTTGAGTACTTAATTTCTCTTTAGTTAAAACTTTATAGGACTAATGGCTATAATTATAGCCTTCGAGTTTCCAATAGCTACTTGAGGTAACAGTGGGATTGGTGCCCTATAAAACCAAGAAATGGGGTGCCTTAAGCATAAGGTGATTAAAGAAGAAGAATATGATCATTCAAGTCATCCCTTTAGTGCTTAGTGTGGTTGCGGTGGATTTGGCCATTCTCATGCTCGTTATGCCGAATGCTAAGGAACCCTATTATCTTCTTGGGGTTCTCATTTTTTTGATTGTTCTTCCTGTAATCTTAATAGGGTTTTTAATTGGTATCTTTGGTTAGCTTAATTTCCCACCCGATATTAGTGTATTGTAATCACTAGGGTGTTCCCACTTGAATAAAGAGCATTACATTAATTTTTTGTGTTTCACTCCATTTCATCTCATTATTATTTTATAAGAAATAAGTTTCTTTCGATCAATAGACATCATAATTTATATAAGTTACCATTACATGAAACACAAGTCTTTAGGGTGTTACATTATTCCCCCTAAAAATAATTGCATCCTCACGATTCTATTCATTAACTGAAAAAGAAATTCTCCGACGATTATCATTACCAAAAAGGGATATTTTTCTCGGTTAACGGAATACCTAGGTTGGTACTGAGTTCCTCTGCTTCTCTGGACCAGATACACATCAAGTAGTATGTTTTGAACTCCTTCTCGTGCATTCTACACACATGCTTCCATAGGGAGGCTCGAGCAGTAATAAATTTGGGGATGTCCGAATAGAAATATTCTCTGACCCCCCATTGGACTACATCTCGCTCAAGATATTTGATTGGAAAGAAGCGATTAAACAAACTGAGGTTTAGGATTTAGAAAATAAAGGCTTCTCTGAGGTTCCCATCTTGGGAAGCCACTTGGAATCATGCTCTAGCAGAAAATTTTTATACCAGATTGAAACATCAAAACAGACCCTCAAAGTAACTCCCCCTTCGTCTATGACCGGGGAGTTGGGTAATGGCATTGAAGTGGAAGACTTGGTAATTCCTTTGACAGGAATGAAGGATCGCAGGGCTGTTAGACAAGTCGAACATACGTTGACATGATCTTCATAGATAGAATAAAGAAGGATAGTCCACAGTGCAAGTTCTGATTAAGATATCCTCCAATATTTCATTAGTTAGGGATGAGATATTTCTTTGTCGAGCCATCTGAAAACTTATTCGTGAGAAACCATTTTGAAAGTTTAGATAAAGTAAAGACAATAATGGGAAGTATAATAATTCAATAAAACATAATTTCATTTTTAAACGTCATTTTCAGAGTTCTCCTAATGATCTACTACACGAACTCCACAATGAGAAGAAAAGCTCCCTATCTCCTCAAACCAAACACAGGCTAAGTATTCACGGTTAAACCCATGGGGCACCTGTGACATCTCATGAGTGTAGCATGAGGGGTATGAAGTTATAAAACATCAAAATACACTTTTTTCCTATAAGAATGTCAGGTGGACTCATCTTCTAACATCCTAAAGCATAACAACTGGCCTCAGAAGTCATAGTTCAAAATATGACAAAGATAGGCCGCTCGGAGGTCTCTGGCAGCAGCAGCTTCTTCAAAATTGTTGAGGACCATAAATCCAATGTCCTCGCCTATTGTGAACACTCAAAATAGTCCCTCATGGTACATCCCCCAATGTACATAGGAGGGGAATTGGGTCATCATCATAAAGAAGGTAATCAAATCCTAATCCCCAGTGTAGCTGAAGCACCCGAGGTGAGTTCGACACATCATACAGGTGTTTGCACGTAATGCAGATATGAGCATAATTAAGAAAATTCTCTTGAATAGCTATAGACACAATGGTCTCAAGGGATTCAATGAGGAGTGATAATAGATTGGCAGGAACATTTGCATATGATATCTTAAAGTGATAATATAACAACTTAGTAAGGTTTAGTCATAGTTATATATTTTTATTACCTAGTTTTCCAGAATTTTCTGAACATATCATCTGATACCAACTGTAAGGACCCAGCCCTCGAGTGCCCAGAGCTAGTTCCCATGAGACACGATGTACCATAATTATTGAATTATATTTGCATTTAGATTTATCACTGCATGTATCATGCTACAGAGGATCGTGAGGTTCAGGTTCTGGGAAACCAGCTGCATTCTGAAACTTCATTGAAGAGATGACTGATACCTGAAATTTTTTCATTTAAAACGTAGGGTGAGAAAAGTATGCCTAGTATGAGGTTTAAAAATATTAAGCTATACCCAAAATAACTTTTGAAAACATTCATTAAACATTACACAAAACATTTAGTCCAAATAGAAGCTGCGACACTTGTACAAATCATGAAAGTGCACAAATCAAAACATGATGTCGGAAATACAAGGATACATAATTAACTTATAGGCATGCTGAATAAAAAGAATTATAAACATGCATAACATGAGAATATGTAGCATAAATTAATCATATAGAACTAATGAATGATCAGAGTTGTGCATAAAGGTAATTACTTCTTTTTTATACATCAAATACGAAAATCACTGAGTGTTATACATATGTCATGCCGTAAACCTTTTTTTCTGATACTCTTAAACAATGGATCTTAATCAACATATGCATAATGAGGGATTATAATGCAGAAAATTATGTAAACATATTATAGAGGCCTCATCCAAGACATCTATTGATTAATGCCTCAGCCATAATCCATAATCCCTTTAACTGATATTCTACTAGTCAAATATTTTTCGGGTTAAATAAATTACATAGTAACAATGAAACAAATGCATATGTCGGACTGTGTCAAGGCATCGTCTAAAATCCATAACTCAAAGTTGGTAAAGGCCTTGGCCAATTCCCCAGCTAGTTGTCTCATGAGACCTAATGATGTATCGAGGAGCTTACTTTTACCGGTCCCCAACCCGGAGGGCTTACTTTTACCAGTCCCTAACCTGGAGGGATTACTTTAACCGGTCTCCAACCTGGAGGGATTTCTTTTAACTGGTCCCCAAACTGGCAGTCCAATACATTCCTCATTTGTCAAGTTCTGATATTCAAGGTGTCTCATACCACTTTGAATATTTAATTGATGTTACCCAAGGTTTCCCATACAACTTTGGGTAATTTAATTTCATTTGATGTTACCCAAGTTGTCCCAAACCACTTTGGATAACTTGATTCTTAGTTTTTATTATGATGTGTCATTTGCATGAATAATGAGAAATAATAAATGTTATGAATAATGAAACCATTGTACATGTGTCTTGAAATTATAAAATGTGATAGATAACATGTAATTATGGGACCAAATAACCAAATGAATACACAGGATAATGCATACAAGATTACTAAATAAATATTGAAACATGGGATACATGTTTTAGTAATCAACCTACTTCACAAGATAACCACTAGAGCATGATAAATAATAGAATTTTCCATAAGGGGGGATAAATGATAACTCTTTAAAAATTATTATTTCATGGAATAGAATTACTTAAAGAAAACACATGTCATTAGTTATGGAATTAACCATGATATTGAACATGAAACTAAACCATAACCTAATTAACCACAAATAAACACTATAGAAGGTTTAACATCAAATAATAAATGGATACTACATGATAACATAAACACATGAATTATTAGTTCTTTAATTTAAAATAGGCCGAAGCAATTTCTTTTAAAACCATAAATTACATCTAGGGTATATGACAGTATGACTACTTAATTAAACATGCTCTTTAATGTATTCTCATATATAAAATACATATAAGATTATGAAAACACTAAAACCTTAAATTTGTTAAAACATCAATTAAATCCTGAGATTTGTATTTTAAAATAGGGTTTATTATATATAAATCCATAAACACCTAAACGTATAAAAACTGTGGTTTTAAAACCATAACATTGTTACACTTAAACCAAAAGCCTAATTTGCATCTAAAATATTATTTAAGGGTTATAATTCATGTCTTAAAAATCAAAATCAATTTAATTTGAAAACATATATTACCGGATGTACTTACATATACAAAAAAATTAGTGTTTTTCATACCAAGTATAAATCCAATTGAACCCAAATGACATTTCACATCTAAAAAATTACCTAAGGCTTGGAAATAATCTTATAAATATTATAAAATAGATTTGAATTGTGTCACATAAATATGTATATATATATATATATACACGAAAACACATTTTGTAGAAGAAAACTTAGCGATATCAACCCCTATACCATTTAGGAAAACCCAATCAAAAACCATACGCCCTGTTTTAGAGGAGTAAGGGAACCAATACTTATACTGAGTATATATATTTATATATACATACTACGTAAATGACTATAAACAATGGGTGTATATCAAGGTTTTCATCACAAAAACAAATGGATAAATTCCCTTACCTAGACTGTAGAGGATGGTTTCAGGTTCGCAGAGGGGAGGAGCTTGTTGGGGATCCGTAGAACCTGAGAGAGAGAGACAGAGAGGTGGAGAAAGAGGTGAACCCGTAGGGTTTTGTTTGAATAGGATAGGGGTTTAAAAGATCCCCATGCCTTGGATCAAACTTGAGAACCCTATTTCTTGAACACCGAGGGAGAAGACAAATCTTTGAGCTGGCGAGAGACTCCCACGATACCAAAATGCAAATATATATATATATATATTATATAACCTCACCCGAGGAGCTTGGCTTGAGTGGATAAGCTTCTAGGAAAAATGGAAAGTAGGTTCGTGGAAAGGAGAGGACAAAGGGGTTCTTAGAGGGTCACGGGCCGATGAGATGTAGGGGAGAGGGAGAGGGAGGTGACAAAGATAGCCACAGGATGTCTTACTAAGGAAGACAACGTGAGGAAGAAAGAGAAATGGAGCGAACGACTGTTAGAACGCTGGTTTGGATCGAACATCCATGGGCGGAGCATGAGATGAGTCGAACATTTAAAAATAACGGATGGTCGGGATTAGGTTTCGTGGAAGATCAATGGACACAGGCGAAGCGGGGTGATCACGCGGCTTCGACTCTACTTGGACTCCTCTGGCTCTGCTCGCGGTGCACGGTTGCAGTAGCGCACACCTCGCCTTCACGCGATCACCTTTAGCGTGCTGCAGCAGCCCTCTTCACACCTCCCCACCCTTGGCTGACCACGAACCCACCGCACACAGACACTTCATCTGCAGTATCTCGCAACGACTCCCCCTCACTGGACGCGCACCCTCCCCTAAACATGATTTTCTTTCCCTTTTTATATTATTATCATGTTATTATCATTCTATTTATATTATTATATTACATCAAATATTTTATGTTATACATTATTATATCCTAATTATAATTCAAAAGTAATTAAAAAAAATAACCTTACTTTTAAAAAGTAAAAGTTTTATATAATAATCACTACTTTTTAAAAGAAAATATTATATTATTTTTATTTTTTAAATTTATAAACATATATTTTTATATATAAATCATAATATAAATAATATTATTAAAAATTAAACCAACTATATATATATATAAATTTATTTATTTATTTATAAATCAAATATATATTTACAATTCATATTATAAATCTTAATATAATTTTTATTTATTAAATAACATTCCAATTAATTTGAAACCAATAAAAATGTGTTTATTATTTTTAATTTTATTTGTAAACATATATCTATATAAATGAAATTTCAAAATTAATATCAACAATTTTATTAGATTTATTTATTTTTATAAAACATAAATATGACATATTATTTTAACTTAATAAAATTTAAAAAAAACAAATAATAATATAATTTTATAAAAAAAAGTTTAAATTAAATATCTATAAATTTTATTTAACAAAATACATATTATTAATATTTTTATAAAAAATTAATCGAATTAGAATTTATAACATTATAATACTAATAATACAAAATGAATATTTTGGTTAATATCATTATCATCCTAATTAAAATAAGTTTATATTTTAATAAAACAATTACATATATAAATAAAATACATCCCTTATTATTATTACTAAATATATTTAATTAATTTTAACACATCATTGAATACTTAATTGTTATTTAGTTAAAACATTATAGAACTAACAGTAATAAATATAGTTGTTGAGTTTCCCACTGCTAATTTAGGTAACGGTCGGATTGGTGCCCTATAAAACCAAGACATGGGGTGTCTTAAGCTTAAGGGGATTGAAGAAGGAAAAGAAGATGGTTCAAGTCATTCCTTTAGTGCTTAGTGTGGCTGTGGTGGCTTTGTCCGTTCTCATTCTCGTTATGCCGAATGCTAAGGACCCCTATTATCTTCTCAGGGTTTTAGTTGTTTTGAGTGTTCTTCCTGTAATCTAAATAGGGTTTTTAATTGGTATCTTTGGTTAGCTTAATTTCCCATCTGACCTTAGTGTATTGTAATCACTATGGTGTTCCCACTTGAATAAAGAGCAATACGATCATTTTGTATGTTTCAATCCATTGAATCTCATTATTATTTTATAATAAATAAGTTTCCTTCGATCAACAGAAAAATTAATTTATATATGTTACCATTACGTGAAACACAAGTCTTTGGGGAGTTACATTATTCCCCCTACAAATAATTTCATCCTCGAAATTCTATTCATAAACTGGAAAAGAGATTCTCTGACGATTATCATTACCAAAATGGGAGATTTGGCCTGGTTAACGGAATACCTAGTTTGGTACTGAGTTCCTCTACTTCTCTATCCTAGATACACCTCGAGTAGTATGTTTTGAACTCCTGATCATGAATTCTACACACAGGCTTCTATAGGGAGGCTCGAGCTATAATAAACTTGGGGATGTCTGAATGGACATATTCTTTGACTCCCCACCAGACTACATCTCGCTCAAGATATGCGATTAGAAAGATACGGTTAAACAAACTGAGGTTTAGAATTTGTAACATAAAGGCTTCTCTGAGGTTCCCATCTTGGGAAGCCTCTAGGAAACATGCTCTGGCAGAAATATTCTGTTCCAGATTAAAACATTGAAACAGACCCTCTAAGTATCTCCCCTTTCGCCTATGATCGGGGAGTTGGGTAATGGCGTTGAAGTGGAAGACTTGGTAATTACCTTGACAGGAACGAAGGATCTCAGGGATATTATACAATTCAAACATACGTTGACATGATCTTCGCAGATAGAGGAAAGAATGATAGTCCATAGTGCATGTTCTAATTAAGATATCCTTCAATATTTCATCAGGTAGGGATGAGATATTTGTTTGTCAAGCCATCTGAAAACATATTCGTGAGAAACCATTTTGAAAGTTCAGATAAAGTAAAGACAAGAATGGGAAGGATAATAATTCAATAAAACATAAGTTCATTATTAAACATCATTTTCGGAGTTCCCCTAATGATCTACTACATGAAATCCATACAGAGAAGCAAAACTCCCTATCTCCTCAAACCAAACACATACTGAGCATTCTGGGTTAAACCCATGGGGGAACCTGTGACATATCATGAGTGTAGCATGAGGGGTATGAAGTTGGAAAAATCAAAATACACTTTTTTCATGTAAGAAAGTCTGGTGGACTCATATTCTAACATCCCAAAGTCTAACAACTAGCCTGAGAAGCCGTAGTTCAAAATCTAACAAAGATAGGCCGCTCGGAGTTCACCGGCAACAGCAGCTTCTTAAAAAGTGTCGACGACCATAAAGCCAACATCCTCACCTGTCGTGAACACTTAAAACAGACCCTCATGGTACTTTACCCAACGTACATAGGAGTGGAATTGGGTCATCATCATAAAGAAGGTAATAAAATCATAATCCCCAATGTAATTGAAGCACCCAAGTTGAGTTCGACACATCATACAGGTGTTTGCACGTCATGAGAATATGAGAATAGTTAAGAAAATTATCTCAACTTTCTATAGACACAATGGTCTCAATGGATTCAATGGGGAGTGATAATAGATTGGTATGCACATTTCCATATGATATCTGAAAGTGATAATAAAACCACTTAGTAATGTTTAGTCATAGCTATATATTTTTATTACCTCGTTTTCCAAAATCGTCTGAACCTATCCTCTGATACCAACTGTAAGGACCCAGTCCCCGAGTGCCTGGAGCCGGTTCCCATGAGACATGATGTACCATAATTTTTACATTACATTTACATTTAGATTTATCACATCATATCCCATGCTACAAAGGATTGTGAGGTTCAGGTTCTAGGAAACCAGCTGCATTCTGAAGCTTCATTGAAGACATGACTAATACCTAAAAAATTTTCATCTAAAACGTAGGGTGAGAAAAATTATTCCCAGTAAGGGGTTTAAAAATATTAAGATATTCCCAAAATAACTATTGAAACCAATCTTTAAAAATTCCACAAAACATTTTGTCCAAAGAGAATCTGTGACACTAGTACGAATCATCAATGTTCTCAAATCAAAACATGATGTTCGAATTACAAGGATACATACTAAACTTATAGGAATGCAGAATAAAAGAAATTCTAAACATTCATGACATGATAATATGTAGAATAAATTAAGTATCTAGAACTAATGAATGATCAGAGTTGTGCATGAAGGTAATTACTTCGTTTTCTTACATCAAATACTAAAATCACTGAGTGTTATACATTTGTAATGCCATAAACCTTTATATTTCTGATACTCTTAAATAATGGCTCTCAATCAACATACACATAATGAGGGATTAAAATGTAGAACATTCTCTAAACATATTGTCAAGGCCTCAGCCAAGACATATATTGATTAAGGCCTCAACTATAATCCATAAGCTCTTTAACCGATATTCTACTAGTCAAATATTTTTCTGGTTAAATAAATTACAAAGTAATAATGAGGAAAATGCATATGTCGGACTGTGTCAATGCCTCATCCAAAACCCATAACTCAAAGTTGGTAAAGGCATCATCCAATTCCCCGGATAGTTGTCTCATGAGACTTACCGATGCATCGAGGAGCTTACTTTTACTGGTGTCCAACCCTGAGGGATTACTTCTACCAGTCCCCAACCTGGAGGGCTTACTTTAACCAGTCCCCAACCTAGAGGGCTTTTTTTTAACCGGTCCCCAACCAGGCAGTCCAACACATTCCTCATATGTCAAGGTCTGATATTAATGGAGTCCAATACCACTTTGAATATTTAATTGTTGTTACCCAAGGTGTCCCATACCTCTTTGGGTAACTTGATTCTTAGTTTGTTATTATGATGTGTCATATGCATGAATAATGAGAAATAATAAATGTTATGAATATTGAAACCATTGTACATGTGTCTTGAAATTATATGATGTGATATAAATCATGTAATTATGGAAACAAATTACCAAATGAATACACAAGATAAGGAATACAAGATTACTAAATAAATATGGAAATATGGAATACATGTTTTAGTAATCATCATACTTCACAAGATAATCACTAGAGCAAGATAAATAATAGAATTTTCCACAAGAGATGATAAATGATAACTCTTTTAAAATTTTTATTTCATGGAATGGAATTACTTAAAGAAAACACTTGTCATTAGTTAAGGCATTAACCATGATATTGAACATGAAACTAAACCATAACCTAATTGAAAACAAATAAATATTGCAGCAGCTTTAACATCAAATAATAAATGGATACTACATGATAACATAAACCCATGAATTCTTAGTCCTTTAATTTAAAATAGGCCAAAGCACATTCTTTTAAAAACATAAATTACATCGAGGGTATATGACAGTATGACTACTTAATTAAACAGGATATTTAATGTATGATCATATATAAAATACATATAGGCATAGGAAAACACTAAAAACATACATGTGTTAAAACATCAATTAAATCTTGAGAATTGTATTTGAAAATAGGGTTTATTATATATGAATCCATAAACACCTAAACATAAAAAAAATTATGGTTTTAAAACCATAACATAATTACACTTAAAAAAAAAGTCTAATTTTCATCTAAAATATTATTTAAGTGATAGAATTCATGTCTTGAAAATCTTAATCAATTGCATTTGAAAACATATATGACTAGATGTACTTACATATACAAAAAAATAGGGTTTTGTATACCAAGTATAAATCCAATTGAACCCAAATGACATTTCACTTCTAAAACATTACTTAAGGCTTGGAAATAATCTTATTAATATTATAAAATAGATTTGAATTGTGTCACATAAATATGTTTATATATATACACACACGAAAAAATGTTTGTAGAAGAAAACAAAGAGATATCAACCCCTATACCATTTAGGAAAACCCAATAAAAAACGATACGCCCTGTTTTTGAGGAGGAAGGGAAATAGTACTTATACTGAGTATATATGTTAATATATGCATACTATATAAACAACTATACACAGTTGGTGTATATCAAGATTTTCATCACAAAACCAAATAGATAAATTACCTTACCTAGACTGTGGAGGATGGTTTCAGGTTGGCATATGGATGGAGCTTGCTGGAGATCTGTAGAACTTGAGAGAGAGATGGAGTGGTGGAGAAAAAGGTGAACCTGTAGGTTTTTGTTTTCATGGTAGTGGAGTTTAAAATATCCCCATGCTTTGGATCAAACCTGAGGACCCTGTTTCTTTACCACCAAGGGAGAAGACAAATCTTCGAGCTGGAGAGAGACTCCCATGATACCATAATGAAAAAATATATATATATTATATATTATATAACCTCGCCCGAGGAGCTTGGCTTGGGTGGATAAGCTTCGAGGAAAAAGGGAAGGTAGGTTCGTGGAAAGGCGATGCCAAAGGGGTTCTTAGAGGTTTACGGGCCGATGAGATGTAGGGGAGAGGGAGAGTGAGGTGACGACGATAGCCACAGGATGGCCTACTGAGGAAGATGACGCGAGGAAGAAAGAGAAATGGAGAGGACAATTGTGATCATGTAAATTTGGATCGAACGGCCATGGGCGGAGCAGAAGATGAGTCGAACGTTTAAAAAGAACAGACCGCCAGGATTAGGTTTCGCGGAAGGTCAATGGACACAGACGAAGCACGGTGATCACGCAGCTTCGACTCTCCTCGGACTCCTCTAGCTCTGCTTGTAGCGCACGGTTGCAGCAGTGCACACCTTGCCTCCACGCGCTCAGCTTTATCATGTCGCACCAGCCCTCTTTGTGCCTCCCCAGCCTTGGCCGACCTCGAACCCACCGCACGCAGACACTTCATCCACAACAGCTCACGACGACTCCCTCTCCCTAGACGTGCACCCTCCCATAAACATGATTTTCTTTATTTTTTTATATTATTATATTATTATCATGTTATTATCATTCTATTCATATTATTATATTACATCAAATATTTTATTTTATACATTATTATATCCTAATTATAAGTCAAAAGTAAATAATAATAAAATTATTTTAAACATACTTTTAAAAAGTAAAAGTTTTATATAATAATCATTACTTTTTAAAAGAAAATATTATAATTTATTTATTTGTTAAATTTATAAACATATATTTTTATATATAAATCATAATATAAATAATATTATTAAAAATTAAACCAATTATATATATATATGTTTAGAAATAAAATATATATTTACAATTAATAATATAAATCTTAATATAATTTTGATTTATTAAATAACATTCCAATTAATTTTAAACAAATAAAAAATGTGTTTATTATTATTAATTTTATTTATAAACATATATCTATATAAATGAAATTTCAAAATTAATAACAACTATTTTATTAGATTTCTTTATTTTGATAAAACATAAATATGTCATATTATTTTAACTTAATAAAATTTTTAAAAAATAAATAATAATATAATTTTATAACAAAATGGTTAAATTAAATATCTATACTTTTTATTAAACAAAATTCATATTATTAATAATTTTATAACAAATTAATCTAATCAGAATTTATACATTTATAATAGTAATAATTCAAAACGAATATTTTGATTAATTTCATTTTCATCCTTATTAAAAAAAGCATATATTTCAATAAAACAATTACATATATAAATAAAATACATCGCTTATTATTATTACTAAATATATTTAATTAATTTTAACACATCTTTGAGTACATAATTGTTCTTTAGTTAAAACCTTATAGAACTAACCGATATAATTATAGTCGTCGAGTTTCCCACGACTACTTGAGGTAACGGTCCGATTGGTGCCCTACGAAACCAATACTTGGGGTGTCTTATGCTTAAGGTGATTAAAGAAGAAAAAGAAGGCGGTTCAAGTCCTCCCTTTAGTGCTTAGTGTGGCTGTGGTGGCTTTGTCTATTCTCATGCTCGTTATGCAGAATGCTAAGGACCTCTATTATCTTCTCAGGGTTCTCGTTATTTTGAGTTGTCTTCCTGTAATCTTAATAGGGGTTTTTATTTGTTTCTTTGGTTAACTTAATTTCCCATTTGATCTTAGTGTATTATAATCACTATGGTGTTCCAACTTGAATAAAGAGCCTTACGTTCATTTTCTGTGTTTTACTCCATTGCATCTCATTATTATTTTATAAGAAATAAGTTTCGTTCGATTAAAATATATCATAATTTATATAAGTTACCATTACGTGAAACACAAGTCTTTGGGACGTTACAGGTTGTTTTGTAATAATACCACCAATGGTTTAAATGTTATAGTAATTGTCAAATTGTAATATTGTATGTTGATAAATCTCCATTCGAATCCTAATAAAATCATCATATTGATATACGGTTATATAAGATGGGAGGGAAACAACCCATGAGTGATGTTCTCACATGAGTCACTTTCCCAAATGGATTAAATATAAACCAATCCAATCCCTTCAACAAACTCAATGATGAATAAGTGATTTTCAAAAAACAATTAAATGCATGGGCCCAAATTCAAGAACATATTTAACCATCTTCATGAAATTTTTCATGAAACATATATGCAACACTGTTGACAAGGTCATTGAATCCTCACACAGTAGTGAAATCTTAGTTGAAGATGCCCCCATTCTATCCCCTAAGAATCAACAGATCATTGCCTCATCGTTTGAGTCAATATAGATGGTTGTGACCACATGAGGGAGTTTATATACTAGATCTATGTCCCTCATCTCTCTTATGGAGCTTTAGAGAAACCTCACCTCATCATTTTGGTTATAGGATTCCACTTCATCTTACTGATATAAATTTCTTGACTCATCTACAAACTCAAAGATATTTACATTATCGCTTAATTTATATAAGAGTAAGGTATAATGGGAAGAGGAAAATGAATGAAAAGAGTAATATTAAGATGTGTATGAATACATGGACTCCCCTAAAACATTCTATGTGTCTATTTATGCCACCAATGATGAACTCAGACAAATAAATTTGGATATAGAGGATGATCCATGGCCCACGTCGATTAGTGTGGCAATGTATTCTAAAGATCATGAGTATATAAACCCTTCTTGTATTATAACTAGTATTTTTTTCTTATAATTAAAAAAAATTCCAATACTCGCGCTTTATGTGGCCACTCACCACATTGGATTTCTATAAATCAACTACGGATACAAACAAAAATCTAGAAGGACACACTTGAATCACACCCCCAAAATTGAGGTTGATTTATCAACCATATCAAGGAAAATTACATTATGTATGTATAGTATCTGAAATGGATATCCAAAATAGTTTCAATAATAAATAAGAATGGGAATATAAGGGTATGGATCAAGTTCATATATCTCAATAGGTACTATCTGAATGATTATTTCCCAGTTCCAATCATAGAAGTATTGAATGATGCAAAGACATGAAATCAAGAAAACTTCTTATAGGATGGATAATCATGAAAATAATCAAATCGTAATTTTCTTAAAATATTAGTAATATATTACATTTTTTGACCCTATTAATTATTTTTCTATTAGGATATTCCATTTGGAATGAATAACAGTGGTACTAAATACCAAAATTTCATGCATCGCATATTCAGTCATTTTCTAGATAAGCCTATTGAATGTTATGTGAATGATTTGTAGTTATGTATTGAAATATTCTTGATCATCTATAATATATTGATACCATATTCATTTTATTGTGATTTTATATTCAAAATCTGAATCCCCTAAAATGTTCATTCGGCGTTACCTCATGAAAATATCTCACCATCATCATACACCGTCATGAAATCCCTTTCGATCATGATAATATAAAGGACTTACATAATATGTATCCTATTAAAAGTCTGAATTATTTTAAAGTACAGTGGGAAAAAATTAAAAATATTTGTTTCTTTATAAAAAACACACATGAAATTGTTTTTCATTCATAATATTGATGACGAAAGAGGTTTAATATCAGTGGACTAATGAAAGCTAGGAAGAATTATACATATTCTATAAATACACATTGAGTCCACTAGTGTTAATTCGACATGTTTATGGGAAATTGATCATTTTTACATGGCATACCAAGTGATATCAATGAGTTCCTTCCATGTACATAATTTTTATGCTCATAATGATAAAATCCTCTATTATCTCCAGAAAAGAATGCACAAATCCATGACACATTATTCATATATATAGATGTGTTTCTTCATATTAATCACCAATGTTAAGAATCTAAGGGAGTAAATATAGCACCAAAAGGTCCATTTTGTCTCTCACAACAACCCACTCAAATATATCCTCATATTTCCACTACTAACTGTACATTTACCCTGGTGGAAGGTGATCCTATAGTAGTTTGGCATTAATTTATGCCAAATAATTAAGTAAAAGGACATGTTTTTGCATATTTCCTTTTATAACATTCCTGTATAGAAACAATGGTGTCGGTTACTAAATATCATTATGAATAGATATTCTCTATTCAAGATGGCCCACATATGTGTAAAATGTATTTTGATGGGTCATCCAGAATCCCAACATTTAAGAGAATAGAATACCCCAAACTAAATAATTCCTGGTTGGGATTCATGATCATCTCTCAATCAATGAATTATTTCCATAATCCTTGATATTTTTAGGATATTTTATAAATATTTATTTGGAATATCATGCTCTCATTACAGGGATATAATTGTAACTTCAAATGTCAGTGGAATACTTGAAGGTTAAAGGTGATTCGTAGTTGGTAATCATATAGATAAACTATTATTATACCATCAGAAATAAATTTCTAATCCCCCTACTTGACAATGTCTGTGGACTAATGGAAGAACTCACCTTATAAACAACATTGACTCTCATCTCTTTATCATAGAATTTTTAGGATGATTCATTGGAGATTTGAGCTATGACATTCTAAGATCTGGATATGGATGAAAAATTCCTTAGCATTTCATACCACCGATTGGTATTTCATTTCCATTATGTCATCATGGTATAAATTGATGAGTTTAATTGCATCCTATAAATATATCATCTTATAGATTGTTGAATTAAACCATTGTTGGATACCATCAAAAAAGAATTCTATAGTCATAAATATCCAAAAAAGTGAAAACTCAATGATTAGTGACCAAAAATACTCTTTAAGATGACCTAAATCACCAGAAATTCATCTGTAAATGTGTTTTTCATGGATTCCTTCTTATGAATATGTATGAAGAGTAAACTGATGTTGTCATGAAAGATGTACATACATGATCATGAAGTGTCCACTAGTGAGGATTCATGCTTTACAATAATATTTGGAGGGTTTGATACTTACATCCTTTCAGGATATAGTTCTATACAAAATTCCACAAATGTTTCATTCCCTCTATTATAAAGCCAAATTCATCCATCAATCCTTGGAGTTTTTAAGTGCATAAAAATACTCTTGGACATTTCCATATGGGTAATGGATGTTCTAGGGATATATCCTATATTTAAATCCATGAAATTTGAATTAATCATCAATTCTACAAACTTCTTCCCATAATGGGTCATCAAAAAACCCTTAAAGAAGTTAAGAACAAAATCATGTGTAGCTTGGTGAATTCCAACATCATTACTAGATTCTGTATCCCTTATATGATACTGATTGAAAACATAACCAATTTTCTTCTCCTAAGATGGAATATATATATCAATTGTACAATATCAAGTCTAACCATTCATCCCACAATCAAAATGTTTCAAATGGATGAATAGGGGACTTTAATAAGACCCTATAAAAAGTAATCCAAAATATGGTGGATAAAGATTAAAATTTGTTGCATGAAAGTCACTTTCAATCTTTTTATGCCTATGATATGGAAAATCGCACCACCACACAGGTGACATCTAATTCATTGGTGTACAAGACATAATTAGTTCTACCCATTTAGGATTGATTTCCCTCACACCATGTTTCTATCGGTGATCAACCATAAACAAATTTGTTATAAAAATGGGTATATTAATTACAAAAACATGATCAAAAAATACCACATACCATGAATTACTTAGAGGTTCACAAAAATTGTATATCATGAAATTTAAAAATAAATTTCTACATCCTCACATTTATCTTAGGATAAATAGTACTTTTTCTCTAGATGTTGATGATACCAAGGTAGAAATTTCCAAGCCATGATCCAAAGCTGGAGGACCCTTTTTCCATACACATGGTACACTATAATAGATCGTATTCCCTGATATCAATGGATGGAGAGCCTGTTACAGCCCCCAAAAATAAAATCTTGCTTAAAAAATATAACATGTGGTATAGAAAACCATTTAAACACATCAATATGATAAATGACAGAACACATCAACTTTGCATCATGATATTTATATGTGAATCCTCATAGTCCTTTATTCAGGACCATAAGGGAAACATATCATCCTAGTCACATGATGATAATATTTAAGATTAAATATTCAAAACATGATATTAAAATGTATTCATACCCTATGTTAAAAAATAGGATACCTTAGGCAACCAACATAGGTATCTTTATGTCAGAAACATGAGACGCCTCCCATAAAATGATTCTCCAAAGGCCTAGAAAATATATGTGAGGTTTCATTCATGCTTTTTCACATCGTATGACATAAATACATTTAATACGATGTTATGCTACATTGTCTCCACATCCATATTTCCCTAATATAAACTTTATATAATCATATTCCTGTATACAAGACTATAAATGGAACACCATATGGTCATATTCATATGAAAAAGTACAACAAGACTTCATAGTCTGAGATTTCAGACATTAAAATACATTTTATAATGTCCTAGTCACAAGATGTCAATATATAATATAGTATCATCACCCCATGATGGAAAACTTCGTGGTTCCCTTCCTTGTTGCATGATGAAAAACTTCATAAAATATCAATCTGTTCTTGAGTGGATCAGAATAATTAGTGTTCATCTACAAACAATCATCAACTATAGAACTATGTTTGGTTTTATTCTTATCATAATGGGATGCATGAGGAAACCCATAACCCATGTATTATGGTCATCCATGAAGTAAATAAAATTCCCCCTATACTATATTAAAATAGAGATCGTTGTAGGATATCTTATTTAAGGTTTCCTCATTCAGGATCCCATCTTAGAAATAGAAATTTCCATCTTTTGAATACAAAACTATTAGCTATACATGGTACTTTACACTCCATGGAAAATTCTGGTCGAAATTAACCTTTTTTAATTGGACATATCCCTTCCACACATCATTCTCCTAATAATTGGATGTTTCACATCTCCATAAGATTTCTTTGACCATTGGTAATAGAATTTAAGATTTAGAAAGACAACATTATTTGACTTCTTTCTAATATACCACATTAAGCATAGAATATTTCACCCAACAAAAGTGATTGTCAACCAGATGTACATTTTTTCTCATGATACAACTCTTAAATCTATGAAATCTCAAATGAATCATTATAGAGACAACTATCTAGACATGGTAGGTGGTCATTATTTGAATTTGATTCCCAATATCACATCTCTTAACCTGAGAACCCCTAGATAATGGTTTAATTTTTAATTTTTTACTTATAGAGTATATCTAAACATCCTAGGATGAGTAAGCCTTATATCACTCATCATTTCCATTATTAATGGCCCTAGCCATATCACCTAAAACTACAAGACACCCTCATCCTTACTACATGATGCTAAACTATATGGTTAACATCTCTCTTATTTGGGTCGTGTGATTTAATGGATATAGCAACAATGGGTTTTCTCAATTCCAGGCATATTTGGATTCGATTCGAGACTAAGGATGATCTAGTTGAATCCTGGTCTAGTGCTCCATGAAGCTGAAATAGTCTCTGATTTTACCTCTGTCATTTTTAGTATGACTTCTACATGCATCGTGACTCCCCGACAGTAGCAGTTTGGGTTAGTTTTCCACAACTCCATTTACCATTTCAAAACCCAGCAATTTTGAGAATGCTAGGTAACCCTGTGGGTAGATTTTTTTGTGCGAATTCAAGAAACAGGGTACTATGTCACCCGGTCTATCACCGTATATGTGTGGAACTTTATGTCTCGAAAATTTTGTGTGATTTTGTGTGGATTGTAGTGGAGGGAGATTTTCAACACAAATAACCTGTAGTATTTGAAACATGGTTTGACTTCTGTAATTCCTGTAAGAAGCTGGGTCATCCTGGGGTATCCTGTAGACGTGGGAGGATGTCTCCACAGAAAGTTGCAGATTCAAGTGATGGCAGAAAGGGGTTGTGTATGGGTGAAGGTAGTGGAAAATCTTTGGAAGTTGGACTAGTGTGTGCCACCAGTGGTTCTGAATATGTGGAACTGAAGATGGATGGATTCGGACTTAGTTCTAGTATTACAGAGCATGATTATATGAGGAAAGTAATAGCCCCCTCTCCAAACCCGAATGCTTCTATGGTTTTTTACAGATTGAAGAGAGACCTGGGGTGTGCATCCCAGGGGAAATGGTGAGAAAAGAAACTTCATCCGACGTGGGAGCTATCGAGGTGGTAACCGAAAATAAAGTTGTTTCAGGTTGTAGTAACAAGGTGGGAAAAGACTTGAACCTACTTTTGGAAGGCGGCTCAACTGTAGGAAATAATAACAGAGTGAAGGAGGCCCACCCAGAGGAAACAACAATCCAGATTGTTCCATCAAATGCAGCCAATGTTACAAAGGTGATTGAGGGACTATTTGAGGACCCTGAATCCAATGGGCATTCCCAGTGTCTGGATCTTAAGGACACCTCAATGCAATTTCAATATATGGGATGGGGCTATCAACAGGAAGAATCCTCCGAGGTGCCAAGGTAGGCCATGAAGTAGTCCCTTTCTTATGCAGATAAGGTTATAGTTAGAAGATCAAACATGGACCTTCAAAATTGGTATGAAGTGATTTGTGATGATGACTTCCAAGCTAGTAGGGATTTAAATAGTAAGGAGTATACACATGAAGAGGAACCCTTGGTATATGTGGGTGACTCTCAAGAGGATATGGATGATGTTTTGGATGGATATATTGAGCCTAAGGAATTGACCATGGCGGAGGAATATCTTAGATCATCCACATAGAAGAGCAAGTTCACTACTACTGATTCTGATGGCTTTATCAAGAACAACCAGAGGGGGCGACGTAAGAAGGAGTATTCTAACCTAACTTGTACTCCTATCACAGGGTCTTCAAGTAAGGGAAATAATCTCCCAAATAATCATATTACTGTGAGCAATTCAGATGCAGTGGTCAATATATATAGTGACCTGGTGTCTGCAGGTGGTGAGGTTGGTGTCCCTGCAGCTCCCTCGACGAAGATGAGGGATCCTGGATAGCAACTTGAGACAAACTCTACTGGAGACCCTCAGCGACAAATATCATCAATGTTGTAACACATGGATCTTCTTTTTCACTCAGATGAAGAAATGTTAGAGGAAGATATGGATATAAATTCATTGAGTAAGATAGGAAGAACGATTCGTGAGATCACTAAAAGGAACAAGGCGAGTGGATTGATAAGAAGACTCGTATTCTAATTATAGGATTTAATATGGGGAATATTAACATGGAATAATTAAAAAAATCTTCGGACAACATGGCACATCAGTATGGAGGCATCTTGGAGGGCTCCCCAGACTCCTAGGTAAACTCTATTCCCTGGATCTTGTTTAGGGGAATTGATTCCAATCAGCTCAAACTGTTCTTCAACAAATCTGTAGTTTTTTTGTTTAATGCTATGAGGGTTCTCACTATCCCCATAAAAGTGTTTTAAAAATACAAAATTAACATTGGATGGATATGATTTTCTACCCACCTTGAGATAGTAATTATCCATGTCCTTCCTTTTAATTTCTTTTCTATGGTAAAAGATACATTTACCACTCCTTGTTTCTTACACTGAGCATGGATCACATGGTCTTATGAGTTTTTGTGTGTGATTCAATACATGATCAAGGCATATCATTTCAGATTAGTCTTAACATGGTCTTATATGAAAGACCATAAAAGTCACACTAAATGTCTTTACTACACGATTCTAACCACCATGGTTGATATCTATTAAATTAAGTAAGTTATAGAACCATGTATGGTTTTATTATCACGTTCATAGGATATCTAGAAAGTTCAAAATCCTATTTCTTAGGCCTAGAATAAATTGAATTGTAATCCCACTTTCCTATGTTTATGTTAGATTTTTTTTGTGGAAACATTCCATCCAACTCATTGTTAATTTTAACAGGAAGTTATTCTTCAATGTTCATGCACTTTATATCAACAAACCAAACATTGTTTTCAAGAAAATATAAATATTCATAATCTTTCTCTGGGCAATAATAAAAAAAATTCATATTCCTGAGGATGCCTTCATTTGACTATGCATTGATACTCCCCAATTTTATTTGTATAATTCTCCCACAAAATGGGTCTATTAGCCAGAGGCACAATAATCATTTGAAGATCACTCCTGAATCACTATAAGCCCCAACAACATTATGATGGAATCCTCTTTTCTATCATAGTTTACAGTTATTCCTGGTAAACTTATCTTATATCACTTCTCAGATTTAAAATCCCCTAAATTACATATATAAACCTTCCCCTTTAATACTAAAATATAATTGAACATTCTTAGGAGGATTATTATGGAAGTGTAAATGAATAATCATTAGGTCAAAGATAAAATACCCAAACCATTATCCCTCCACATACTTTTCATAAGGAACTAAACTACATGAAATTAAACTACATAAAGATTCGATGCTTTTTATGTAGGATCATTTCCTCCTAAAGTTGATCATCCACTACATCACCTCATAGAACTATGAAAACCATGCATCGTGTTACATTATTACACATAGTGATGCATATAATTTCAATTATAGGATTTATTCCATAGCATCCAAAACATTTGTGTCACTCTATTCATTGGGATAACCCAGATATAGGTGTGAGGTTCTGAATTTCAATTATAACCCATCCTCTAAAATATATTGATTTAAATATATTTACACATAACAAACTATATAGTATAGGATAGGTACCTGATTTCTGGCCACTTCCTACCCTAACGATCCCTTCATTCTCAGAAAAAATCCTTTCAAAAATCTTCCAATGTGGTATTGAGAAGTATGGATCTTCATAAAATCCAAAATCATCTATAATAAAATGTTAGATTCCTAAGGATTCCTTTTTATATCTATGAGTATATATGACACATTTGGAATTCTATATATCACCCACAAAAGGGCATGTAACCTAGAGGATCATTCATCCACAAGAGAGACCTCTTCTATCACCAAAAGCCCCAACAACATCATTCTAGAAACCACTTTTTGAATATTTTCCATGATTAACCCTTTTATACTTTTACCATATCTTTTTTTATAATAAAATCCAATAATAAAGAATAAATTATTTTCTTTGGGAATCTTAAAACTGTTAGGGTATTCATGGCTTGCAATCCCAACTTGGGTAATCATCCCATATCTCATGGTAAAAAATGATCATCCTAAACATCATTTTCATTATTATGAACTTCATGTCTCCAAACAGCCCATGAAATTGGATATTGTACATTCAAGGTTGAAAACCCTAAAAAATGGTACCCTAGGTAAATGTTGAGTTTCATCTCATTAGATATTCACTCTACATGTATTAGGAAAAAAATCATGCAAGGAAAAGAAAAAGGATCCAAACATGTTAAGATGAAACCCTACAAAATGTGGAATAAGAAAATATCAAGTCTCCCCCTATAATTATTATTCATATCTATCTTAGTAAACAATTAGGTCAATGACACAAAAATACACAAAGTTTATAGGTCCCTCCATGTGCTTTATAAAAAGTTAAATTATTCTCTCTATGTACGATGAACTATGAAAACATTATATCACCTCCCTGTCCCAATTATTATTATTAAAAATCATTGATTATAGGATGTTTAGCTAAAAAAATTAGTGATACATTATAATTAAATTTTAAAATATGTTTAAATAATTAGATGATTTTAAAATATCCTTTACATTTATAGCGAAAAGATTTAGTGAAACATCCCGAAGATAGAATATATCCCTCATATTCTATAAAATTCCATAAACATAGATCTTAAATTACTGGAGGGTCTCTCAATATTCAATAATAACATTTCACATCTCATCTAGTTGAAAATCATCAACCTCTTCATCCAAGCAGAGTTCATCCACCGCAGTCATAATATAAGATACACCTTCATCTTGAACCCCTAATAGCATAAGATTAACTTTAACAAGATCTCATTTGGAGGAACCCATCATTTGATGGAGGTGTAATAATTTTTTTCTTTATCATAAAATATTTTATTTCACTACAGAAATTTATTCACATGATGGATCTCTTCTAGTGATAGGGCATCTTAAAATCTTCTATGTTGATGAGCATTTTTTCATTGATAAGACGTTGTTGCGAGTCGTGCTCTTTCTCCTTTTGGAAAATGACCTCAAACACAGTAGAATAGATCATAAAGTAGTAAAATACATCATATCCTAGTTTTAAAAATATGTTATATATATAATGGAGTCATGAGGGTAAATAATTCACGGGTTTCCTCAAGACTAAATCCCATGTTTCCTCCCATGTGAACAGGTGATGTGCCCAAAAAGTATCATGAGATTCTTAACTCACTGTGGTGATAATAACTGACTGGAAATTTTTACATAGAATTATTTATATTGTGAAAGAAAATTGTTTTATTTTAGTAACATCATCATATTCTTTTCCAGTATAATGAGTTTCATAAAAGGCATTCCCCTTGTGTTTGGCTACTGAAACATCCAATGTTTGAGGATGCATGAAACTGGTCATCAACAACAAAATATATAAATGGGAAAAGAAATAACAACATTTTATTGAACTCTTCCATATATGGATCATTATCTTGGTCTGATTCATCCCTAGTATCCTTTCTACCATCACATTGAATAGGGATATCCTGTTGAGGAACATTCACCTATGTTTTCTTAGAGCCCGAGATGGACGGCTCCTGAGAATCTCCCACATCAGGGCCCTTCAGTATCATTCAAATAGTATCATGAGTGGGATCGACCACAAAAACCTAGTCTAGAAGTTCCTTTACATAATTTTCTAAATTAATATATACACATATCAATGTCAATGATTTAATACATTAGGTGTATTGTTGTCCCTGAAATAAAACACTACATAATAGAATCTCACATATGTCGAACTCACAATTAAATTACCCAAAATCCTCAAGGGATATCAGGATTTAAATATCTAGATTAATTGGTTCAATATATATAGAATCAAGTCTCATAGAATCGTCACATTAAATGGTGTCGAAGATACTAGGAATATGACACAAGTTGGATTCACCATCATAGCCTCAATTTTCCTCTTAGTGGTAACAACTATTTAGTCTCTTATAGAAAAATACCATCAAAGGAAAGTACATTAAATTTTTATTGGTCCATCTCATCCCCTTATATAGTAGTTATAGGAACATAAAAATTTGTTATACAATCCTCTGATGTAAGTGGTGGATATGGGATATTATAAGGAAGAGAAGTCATTGATTGGAACCATATGGTGTGTATTTTTCTTCTCTAGGAATTTACTCCCTCTCCATAATGATTGGAAAATATGTTTCCTTATACCTTCATAAATCTCATGTGAATGGGTTATAATGGAAAATGGGAATATACATCTCATTCAAATGGGCATCCTCAATTCTCATAGAAATATCTCTAAGCCCCTTGAAAATTTAACGTGTGGTGAATTCTTCATCCCTTAGGACTTATTTTTCAATTATTTTTGAAATATAGAGAATAAATAACATCCTAAAAACTCACCTTGACTAATAATGTGTTTGAAAATGTTCTCAAATATCCATAATTCCTTCATATTAGATTAAAAATATATAGTACATGTCTCCTCGTATACTTGTATTGGAGTTGTTAGTCATGAATAATCTCACAACATCTCATCTTCCCTCATCCATTGTCCTAATAAATGATCCCCGGATTCAGGATTTTTAAGAGTATATTCCTAAACCCACATGTCAGTTCCTATGGTGAAATTTTTCCAGGATGAGATTTGGGTTGTTTCTCCATCTACCTAATTCATGTTCAGGTTACCCACTCCCAAATTGATGATATTATATTATAAACAAATATGAATAGGATAATGAAAAAAAATAGTAAAAAGAAAAAATTATATCATGAAGATCAATGATATTTCCCCATTCATCATTGGATGGCTTATAAACCCATTCAGTGAGCCCCTCATTTTATCATTTACTATACTAACCTCATAGATGGGATCCGCTTATAAGTGGAATTAATGAGCATCTCTATCTACAAGATATGTAATCCCTCCTCAATAGGGTCATAATTAATGAAGATTTCAGCTGGGGACCAAACATTTCTAATAATTGTAATATAAAACCCGAAGGGGAAGAGTGAGCACAATTCCAAAACATTATAAGACATGTAATAAAAAATTGGACATCCTGTATTTTTATAATGTATAAATGTATTCTATCCTGCAATGAATAAGACCTGACCCTCCATGATTTCCCTAGATTTCCTTCCCTCACTGTCACAGTTGAAGGATTGTAATCTAGT
The DNA here is from genome assembly GCA_963277665.1 of Viscum album. Classification (NCBI taxonomy): domain Eukaryota; kingdom Viridiplantae; phylum Streptophyta; class Magnoliopsida; order Santalales; family Viscaceae; genus Viscum; species Viscum album. The sequence continues at coordinate 1,448,969,430 of OY728152.1, read as the reverse complement.
TCCAATGTTTCCATGTTAAAATGGAATTTGGGATTCCAAGGCTTAACCATATCTAGTATAGAAACATTAACAATGATTCGAGGAATAAAACATTAATGTTGCTGATTGTATGCACTTGCAGCCACATCACTATCAGTCACTGGAATGGGTGGATCCTTTCTACCATGCATTACATTACCAATAGAATTTATAGACCTGACATGGGAAATTATCATTGTCAATTCCCCTTGGGGATATGATGATATCCATACATCAACATACCAAGAGGTAAAACCAATTGATTTAATCACTATATGTAGTTTAAATACCACTTTAGTCGCCTCCAAAGCTATGAGAATCGAGATTTTTTGGGCCACCATTGGGTTCCTCTCTCATCAAACCTATACATGAGGGGATATAGTTATTTTTTATAATCACATGAACTGGTGGGAAAGTATATAAATGGTGTAGGCTTCTTATATAACCTATCTATAAATTTTTTTTCTAGATTTCCATCACTATGGTAAAGCATATACAATCTATATTCCTTGCCTACTTTTCCATCTTCCATGAATTCCCTAGTTTGTGAATCTCCATAAATAAAGAAGTTAAATTCATTGAATATGTTATATTATTTGTGGGCATTACCATTATTTATAGATAAGGGATGGATACTAGAAACAAACTAAAAAAATGGTTAGAATCGAGACCCAAGACCATTGATTCAGTTCAACATGGCGTAAGATAAAAAATGACCATTAATGCATCCCCACAGTACATGGAAGGGCCCTCAATTTTTTAGTATATCCTTCCCTACGAGTACATGAATAAAAACCCGATGGATCTTCTATATGATTAGATTCTCTAATATTAAATATCTACCTAGATATCTAGTATTATATGAACAATTTTCTCAGCCTTACACCAACTTTCAATTGATGAACCAATAGCATATGGATGATTGGCCACATCAATAATAGACCTACAAGACTTGTCATTGTAGTTTTGATAGAAATAATTGAATACCCCAATAAATTGTATTCACCTTTCTTAAATGTGGGTCAGAATATACTAAGAATACCCTTTTCCATTTTAGGACATCTTTTTTGGTGTTTTCATGTGGGACCCTTCTACTTTGGATATAGAAATCCATTTATCAACTCTTCAATATGGACAGCCTCCCTAGTACCATGGTATTCATTCATGATGTCCTAGTATATTTTTCATTTCTTAGGGGCCAAAATGGTCATCCGTTCAGCATCATCCCATCAATATTTCATTAGAATAATTTCAGCATGCATGTATCACAAGATAGGGGATCGTGACATCTTGTAGATATCTCATAAGTCGATGAAAACATCACCATGAATCATATGAGTGGTGTTGGTATGTGGACTCTATATTATTAATAGATTAGGAATAATGTATGGGTTGTTTTATATATATTTCTGAGCCACTCATATAGTCTCTTAAATGTGAACCCCCCTCTGATCGATTGAAAAATCCGCACATGTCAAGAACACCTAGTACACCCACATGTATGTGGGTTTAATACCCCCTCCAAATAATAGGTCCTAGTTTTCCCTCTAGTATATAAATTTGGTTGTCTTCAAATCATGAATGTTATATGAGTAATATTACAGATTCAAATCAATGGTATGAGGATTTAAGTATGGAGCACAGCTGTTGTGATGCAAGACAAAGGTTCTGTGTGAATTTTACTCATTGATATACATACCCATGTTTGAGATATTTGTAGTGGTAAAGTTCATACAGTCTTGGAACTAGAATATCATGATATAATTCCTTATATCTGGGATAAATTCATCTTTCAAGATTCCATGTCCATAACGAATTATATAATTCCTCGTAATTTATTCTTGATTATTCTTCTTATTGTTATTCATCATGTCTTAGAGAGTAGTATCACATATATTGTAATAATATAGCTCAAAAACATCAATCATCTCCTTGATATAATTACTAGATTCTTAATTAGAAACTTTAACCTTCTACTCATCCATTTGGAATCCATATGGATTTATCGATATTTTAATTGGAAATAAATCTTTGTTTTGAATATTTGGAATTTTATAAATTTTGTAAAAGGAGTGTCCATATACATGTCACTCGCCCAAGTGACCTCGCACATGTCACTCACCCAGGTGACATCGCACATGCCACTAAGCCTAGTACATGCATCAAATAGATAAGTTAATATCAATTCTATGTGAATGGATCTTTAGTCAACATTCTGTTATGATGATATCACAAGCAGAGAAACAACAACAGGGGGAAAAATAAGAACTGTTGAGCACATCGACAATATTTATAGATGTGGGTCTCCCTGCATGATCAACAAGTGTGAAAATGAAATGTGGTGGACCTACAAGGTCCACTAGTTCTATCCAACTACATGAAATTCCCTTTTAGTTCTACCTTCAGTGTAATTCAAGTCCTATTTCTCATCATGTATATGAATAAAGGTAAATGAACACATATATTCTAGTGAATAAAGGACCCATCAACAACCTTTTTTTACTCTACCTTATTATCAAATTATCTTATAATGATCGTATCCAATCCTATGGGGAGGCATCTATGGAAATTCCATTTTTCACATGATAATGAGAATTTTTAAATGGGAGTTACTCAAGGAAAAGTGGTGTGAGGAATATCATATATTGAATGTACTCTGAATAAATATTGTGCATTGATCGAAGAAGTGTTATCGTTATACTCTAGCCTATTTAGTAGAATCACCTCATGTATAAAGCTAGTGTTATAGTGTTATCATACTAGTCCTAGAAAATAATTCCTAGGAGACACACAAAGGGTACACCTATGTGATGAATAGAACAACATAGCATCATGAGGGGCCAACTTCACCTAGGATCCTATAAAATCTTATAAATAGGACCCTTGGGGTCCTCATTTATGATAACAGGAAAAATAAAAGATTCCTTGAATATTTACTACCACTATTCTATTTCGTATGGCCAAAGAAACATTCAAGTATATTTCTCAGCATCAAAATAAGTTTTAATTGAGGAGGTCAGTGGGATTAAATTTCCCCAGTGATTTACACAGAGAACACATATGTGATGCAGCTCTCCTAAATCAGGAACACTATGGATAAGGACCCTTTTAAAGCCTAGGACAAAAGATACAATTTTACAAAGAGGTAATATGATACCCTCAGATCCTAGATCAAGGCATTTCCTATATTTTGACACCCATGATGTCCATCATTTTTACATATAATTAGCTCTCCTAGGTATACAAAATGAAACACACTGTTAGGTTTACCAACCTTTAGTTACATGATACCACTTCATTTATTCAATATTTAACCTATGTGAGACCACTTAAACTTTCAAAACTATAACTTATGAGATCTACCTACATCTCCCCCATCATTCACCAGCATGACCACTTTTGAGCTCAATTTTCATACCACCAATGATAGGGAAAATCATCTATTAATACTCCTATTTGAAGGAGGAAAATTAATGCCCCCACTAAAGCCTCTATAATTACACAATAATGTATCAAAGTGACCCCAAAATGTCTCTCATTATATTGTGAATTCCTTATGTAATAAATCTCCCACACTTTCTCGACATGATGGGTAGGTTCCTTGGGGTGTTTACAGTTGTGAATCCCTTAGATAACGAGGACCCTGACCTTGAGAGAATTTACATATAGTTACCTATTTTTTACATGATGAATATTCAATTCTTCTTTTAATCCTTATATTTAAAATAGCTACCATATCATTTTATATTTTGAGGGGGTTGGGTGCTTTCATTTCCCTTTGAAGAGGGTTAGTTCCTTATCCTCCTTTATTCCCTGAAATATAGAATAAGGAATCCATATAAGAGTAATAAAAAGTCTTTATTACATGATTTTATACCCCTCCAATCATACATTCACCACTCCATGATTTATGAAAATAAAATTGGAGTTATTCATATCAAATCCCTTTATCTCCCTTGTGGCCCTAGGATAGTCCACGAGTGGGCGAATGCGATTATGTGGTTTGTAAGATAATCAAATTCCACATCTTTCTGACAGCAATCATTATTCACATGTTATTATAGGTTAGTAATGATCATGAAATATACATTATTATATTTGTTTCTTAGCTCGAAGTCCATTTTTTGATCTTTCTCTAGCCTTCCTTCAAAGGGCATCCATCGGTGTGGGTCCTCAATGCCATGTATCCATCTCAAAATTTCATATTCACAATGGGAAATAGCCACTAAAGGTATATATTCTAGATGAAGAAACCCATCATAACTCCTATTTGGTACAATATCTAGTCTTACCAACATTAAGGAGCCTCCTACAAAGGTGTAATCATTAATCAACCTAACTATGAGGCCTATGATTCCCATTAAAATGGGATACGTATGAATCCTCCTTGATGTACAAACCCAGAACCCCAAATCAACCCTAATTTTCTATGGTCCACAATCTGATAATGTTTATATATATCTTATGGGGCCTCATACATTCTAGGTCCCTTGGGACGCTTCATCGTTGGTCATATAAAAACCCTTTACTATACACCGTTCACTTAGACATCCCTATCGCATTATGTTCAACTATATGGTTTGGTCCTCATCACACGACCTTAAAGGGTTTGATGTGTCATATTATATATCACTAAACTATATAGGTTCTGATTCCATTTACAGGTATATCTAAGAAATCCATCATATTGAAACCTCCAAACATCAAAACAACTCTGGTATCTAGGGGTGATGACAAATTCTAGAGTGACCCAATGTGTTTCTTAATACCATCAATGTAATAATAAACAACATAAGAATAAATAATCCTTTTATATAAGGGTAAAATCAATGGAGAACCTCTTATACATAAAGGTATATTTTTCTATGAAGAACATAAGATGCATTCAGATGATACTAACGTTCATACATGCTAATAATAATTTTTTATTTTTTGGGGTGACCAAACTCATTATTTGTATTTAACGAATAATTCAAAAATATGTCTTAAATATTTTAGAGATTCATGGAGTATAGAATAATTTCCCTAAAAAGGTATGGTGTTCCCAATATCCCATTTTATAGAACAATGTGAGACCCTACTTTTCATGAGAACCATTTTTCTATGACCACTTACCTTTGGAAAGAATGTTTATGAAATATCCCAAATGATGGAACCATTGGATGTTATATTATTTATGAAAAAACCCAAACGAAGAATTTTGAAAATTGAAAACATTTCATGATTTATTCTAAAATATTTAATCTTCTACAATAAAAACATCGATGATATGAATACAATTCAATTTTTTCATCCAAAACATGTACAAAATTATACTCTAATCCCATGTTAATTTGGATATTTGATCAATATATCCAAATAATCATCTATAACATTACACAATTGTTTTATTCTTGATGTAAATAGATACAACATTATGTATTTATGATTCATTCATAACCATAGTGTAAGGTTATAATTTCCCAACATAACTAGTTATGTACAATGAGTGCTAATGTTTATTCAAAAATGAATCACTCAATCTGTTGATAAAGAAAGTGGATTTTTATCATCACATTTCCAAATTTTAGATACTCAATATTAATTCTATTCTAATGAAGATATTTGGTTGGCTAATGATGTTTTCCATTTTTATTTAATATATCTACATGCAAAATCAATTTCCATTCAGTCACCTCACATTTATATAGGTGCCTAAACATTGGAATTATTAATTAATTACAATAACATTTTTCAAGTACTTGATTCATATATCTTGTTTTGAGACACACAAAACTTTGGGAACATTATAAATGATTAATTATAACACCATTGGTTACATGTAGTTTACCCATTTATTGTGTATTCTCATGTTATATAATAGAATGGTTATATTTTAGGATTTTCTAGAATTGATTTAAATCATTTTGGAAGTGTTTTAAGATAATTACAGTTTGATAATGTCACACCCACAGTATTTGAATTAACTATTTTATTAATTTTCGTTTCTCCAGGTAGTTCGGTTTTAACCTCGACTTAATGTTTTGAGTTCTTATTTTAAAACGTGTGTTTTTTCCTTGACAGTGTTCAGTGCACGAGAAGGGTGCGGTTGAAACCGCATGACTTTGCTTGGGTCGCCACACGATGTCGCCTGGTTCACTGCACGCCCTACTCATTGGTCAAATAATTAAATAAAATAAATTAGTAATAATGAAATAAAATTAAATTATTGTAAAAATAAAAATAAAATAAAATAAGAAGTGTGACAAAAATTTAATTGGTTGTTCTAATATTTAAGGATATTATTATCATTATTATCGTTAGTTCTAAGGATGATAATTTATTTAAGTTATTATTATTCCAATTATTATTATTGTTATTAATATTGTTAATATTTTAAATTATTTTTATTATTATTTGTGGATGTTATTATTATTATTATCATTATTAACATAGATGTTTTGATTTTTTTTATTTTATTACCATAAATTGAGTTTGATTTTTTTATCATTACCATTATTATTATAAATTTTAGGTCAATATTAATATTGGTTTTTATTTTAGTTTTATTTCTATTTTTATTTTTTTTCTTCATAATCATGCTAGGATTTCTCCCGCTGCTGGTATGCGTGCAAATCCTCCCCTAGCGGCTTGCCCCTTTTTCTCGCCTCCCCCACCAGATATCCCTCGCAGCAAAGCCCCAACACTCCATTCCTCTCCCTCCCATCGCGCCGCAACCAAAGCCTTCCACCGGACTCCCATGCTTCGTTCGGTGACCGCCGCCCTACTTCTCTTCTCCCTTCATGTCGCACCATCACCCTCAGCCCCCTGGAACCCTCCATGTCAATCGGTTCTGCTCGCGCCCCCCTGTCAGCCGCTCCACCTTCCGGTGTCGGACCTACTTTGTCTGGAGCCTCCTACTTCACCCAACGCCCCCTGCTCCGTCCGGCTTGTGTTGTCACCCCGACCCCCTACCAGGCCAGCTTACGCCATCCCAAAAACCCAGCACTGTCGCTCTGCTCCTCCGTCAGCTTCTGGACCACTGACCTCCTCGCGCTCACCCTCTGGCGCCCCTCAAGCCGCTGCCTTCCTCCCAGCCAGCCAACTCGGGCCACTCCATCCCCACGGTCTCTAGCCTTCCTCTATTCTGGGAAATTCCAGTTGGCACCCTCCTCCCACACCTCCGGCGTCCCACTTCTCACACGGCCAACTTCTGAAGCCTTTGTTCCACACTTTTTCTCCTTCGCCGCAACTTCTTTTCACTCAGGTGAGCCCCCCCCCCCCCCCCACATAGGGTTTTGAGGTGAGTTTTCATGTTTTTTGGGTTTAATTTGTGGTGAATTTGATTCTATTTTGATGCATTTGTCGATATATTGTTTCTATGTTGCGTTTTTGAATTATTATGTGGAATTTTATGGGCAATTAAAGATTCACACTGAGTGTTGGAGTTTTCGACAACAAAGGTAGGTGGTTTCGTGCCATATCATCATTTGATAAATTTATTATGCTTATTTGATTTTATAAAGGTGTTCTTTTGTTTTTTTGTGTGGTGTGAATGGATTTTTTTAAAGATGGTCAGTGTGCTTGTTAGTTATAAGTGAAAATTTTATTAAGAAATCGACAATGTTTGGTACTGCTTTGGTGCAATGTTTTCAAAATGGGTTTTAGGGATTTTATGGGTGGTGCAAGCTATGTTTTCAGGGGTATTTAAAGTGTGTATGTTTCAATGTGGATTTTCAATGAGTAGAGAATCGTTTTTGGGAACTTCGACCTTGTTTTTCAATTGTGTAAATAATTTTATATATTGTGTTTGTTATGAGAATTATATTTTTGAAACGTTATAACATGCGTTGTTTTTTAAGAACTATTTTTACATGAAATATGGCGTGTTTTTTTTAAAAATCTCATTATGTCATTTGGTAGTACTTTAAAGGATGTGCAAAATACATTTTAAAAATGTTGTGTCATGTGTGCGTGATGAAAATTGCACATTCTTTTAGAAATTTTCATGTCTTTCATTTCGACCTTGTTGTGGTAAATTTTAGAATTGTTTAATAAGTTTCTTATAGAGTGCCAGTAAGGTTTTAGAAGGGTTGAATTGTGAAATTGATTTTACAATGGTATATTTTCATGTGATATGTTTATAAATTGAAGAATTGTTTATTTAAGTGGTGTTTGGAATGAAAAACATGGTTGAAAGGTTTCTGGGGGTTGTTTGGTAGGTGCAAAAGGTGTTTTCAAGTCACTTTAGTTGTTTGTGTATTTAAATAGACATTTTCTAAAGTAAAATAAATCACTTTTGGTGTGTTTTCCTTGTTCTGTACTTTTGAAATTAAAATAATTTTTTTTTGAATATTGGACGACATGTTTTGATATGGTTACCTTGTGTATCTTCTTTTAAAGTGACGCCTCTATATGGAATCAAGTGGTCATTGGTGTAATGTATTCTTGATTTTTCTTGAAATGATTTTATGAATAACTCAAATGGTTTCTTGATACATTTATATGGCTCGAACATGGTACTTTGAAAGAGTTGAATAAAAGCTCGTTATTAAAGTGGGTTTTTATATAAAAAGAGACATTTCCTTGGTGTGCATGTGTCTTTGAAATGGTGATTTTGTGTGCAAGTAGTGATTTTCATGTGTAATGTTATGTTTGGTTTGTCACATGTGAAGGTGATATACTATGTGAATGTGGTACTTATTTGAGCACAAGGGAAACCCCTAGGTACCTAGGTGGGTGGATTAGGACTAGTACGCTAGATGTTACGAAAGTGGTTCGTCCCGGTTTCATCTGGAAGGATTGACATTACAACACTAACTAAACTTTTGTGATGATTGGAGACCACTATGTTATGGATGTGGTTTTCTACTAGTGGATCAAGCACGAGAGCGTTGATTATTGTGGTTCCTATATCATGTTTACACCGAGGTATGATGTCTCTAGCACACCACGCATACTGGTCGCCTTAGGGAATTTACCCACAGTACTCTACTATTCATGACGTAGTGCCTTCCATCGGCATATAGAGGACCAATTGAGTATATGTGTGTTCTTTTTGAATTTTCTCATCCACTTTAAAGTAGCATTTGTGAATTATTTTTTCTTCCAGTACTCTTTTCTTTTCACTTTCAGCTCTTAAATGTTTTCCTTAAAAGCGTTTTAAAGGTATGGTTTTAAATAAGAATGTTAAATTATATTTTTGATGTTGTGGAATTGAAACTTTTATTTGGTGGTATCTTATTGGGCCTTTAGCTCACACCCTGCATACACCTTTGGGTGTATGCAGACTCTATTATCTCTGTGTTTCAGGTTAAGGCATGATGTGTAAGGTTGGCAATTTGTTTTTTTTATGGATTGGTTTTGGGATCTTGGCAAAAATGGCTTGAGGATGTTGATCCTCTTGTGACACGGAGGTTTGTGGTGTTGTTTTGGTTTCCTTTGGGGTCGTTGTCCTTTTTGACATTTGTTTAGTTGTAAAAATTTAAATCTTGGACTTTATTAAAGGAGTTGGGATAAAATTTTCAGATCTGGTTTTTGAGTCAATGTTGGATATTTTTATAGTTCTAAATCGGGTAAATTGTTCCCTCTTGTTTCATTTGATACCCGTGCACTTGTGCCAGCCTGTGGAGATCGACAACGCTCTTCGAGCCATGTCGCAGACCGGGTTGGGTGTCAGGTTAGATGGTGACCCGTCCTGGTTCGTGATAGATAATGATTATTTAGAATCGCCCACTATATAATAGGCATTTTCAAAGGTTATATTGGGGGTCACTAGGATGGACCACTTTAGAGCATGGTTTTTTCAAACAATGAACATGTATGGTGAAACTGTGTGAATGAAGATAGTGGGGAAAACATGGTTGAAACGTGGTTTTTCAAACCATGCATGTAAACTATGAGAGTATGTAACCTTGATATAGGATCACTAGATGGTTGGAACATGGTTTTCTAGACCATATAACAAAATCCATGCGGATACCTGGGTTATGTCAGGTAGTATGCTCACGATTGGCAACGTTTTTGTTAAACTATGAAACCTAACTATGTGACATGAAATTTATAATCAATAAAATATATTTTAATTTATATTATCACAATATAAACCTAATTTTAATAATATTCCTATATGGTGTTGAACTCATGTCCTCTCATAGAAACCCGAGGTGATTCCCATTGATCTAGAAGAAACTTTTGATTACTCAAAGTGCATTGTAGATCTAAAATCAATGGTATGATTGCCTTTGATCTGAGGAACTTTTTTACATTTTTAGATTTAATGTAATGAGAGACATGAAATGTAATGCCCCGACCCCAGTTACCTAGAGTTGGTGCATTATTTCAATACATTAGCATGATTACAAGGGATCATGTCCCGAAGGACCGATTAGTTTAGCAGTCTTGGAAAATATATTACATATATGAATGTTACATTACACTTTCTAACATAAAAAACAACATAAATAATCCTTTATTAATGCCATTATTCCCTTGTCTTAACCCTGTATATCAATCACAATACACTTCTTGGAATCCTGGGAAAAATAAAACATAGAAAGGGGTGATCTTAAATGCTCAGTAAGGGTAAGAAATACAGCGAAAACTTTCATAAATAAGCATAAACATTTGAGGAAATGTATAACTATAACAAAAGCCTTTAAATCATGAACTTCAGCATAATATGGCAAAGATAAAATGAAATAATGCATTTTTCTTATTCACATAGATATTCTACTAGTCAAATAATCACATTCAATATCAATAACCACTTTTATAATGATGGAATGCATAATGCCAGACTATCATAACCACATAGTTAAGGCCTCGTGCCAAGAATACAAATAAGATTTTGTCAAGGCCTTGTGCCAAGACACTATTTTGTCTCATGAGACCTACGGATGCATCGAGGAGTTATATCGGGCTCCACCCGTCACTTACTAAGTCCAATGCATTTCTCATATGAATAGGTTTAAACATAACATAAACATTTGTATTAAAATTAGAATACGAAATGTCAATACATTCTCTATAAACCATGAATTGTATAAAAAAACACATCCACTATCAAACATAACACAAAACCTTCAATAGAAGTTATGTATAATAATTCAACTTCAAATAAGCTTAAAATCCATCAAAGGATGTTGACATAGATGAAATCAAAACTATTTGAGAGAAATATCTCTTTTTTTGAAATCATTTAAAAGTCACACATTTATTAAGGAAGTAATTTAAAATAGATTTTTGAATCAAAGTGTCCCATAGCACTTCGAAACGTTTGAAAAGAAATAAAATTTCAAAACATTAATGTCCATATAAATAAATCTTTAACATCATTTGGAAAACATGGACATTAATTAAAAATATTTAGAAAGATAAATCTTTAAAACATTTAAAATTCTGATTTCGATAAAGAGTACCTTTCAGAAATTCTTAAAATATTCATTTTGAAATCATTTAAAAGTCACATAATTATAAAATAAAACATTTACTATGAAAATATCCTTATAATATTGTAAGGGAAGCTTCGAAAATTTTATAACGGTGGAAAATATCTGCACCCACTGTATAAGTTAAAAAATCATTCTTACCTTAATTCTGTCGAAAAGGTTAAAAAGGACCTTGTTTGGAAAACGACGGAAAGATTCCTTTATAAACTTCTTATAAAAAGTCAAACAAGGGTATAAATGACTTTAACCCATATTCTGTAAAATAGTAAGCATGTTTTGAAATACACTTTCAAAAAACATGGATGTGGATGATAAAGAGGTCCGAGTAGATAATTACGTATAAACAACCTCGGATAATGAAGAGATTGTGAAATAACCCTTACCTTGTACTTTTCCTTGGTTGGGGGTAGGTTAACCTCCTATATAATGGTGAAATAATTGTTATTAAAATTTACAAGAATCATATACATTATTATGTAATCATATATGATCTTTTAACATTGCTTTGTAATAATATCTTAGTATTATCGTCATTTTGGGTGTTAACTTACTCATTTTCTTTTATATGTTTTGTTAGGTAAGCCATGTTTTTCATGGATAGGTTGTATATTATTCATATCTAAAATGATATCAAGTCCTCAAACATTATTTTTAAATCATAAAATGAATATTATACTTGAATGGATACGATGGAGAATGAATCTCATCACGTTCGTGGAGACGGTAGTCCGTACGTACGCACGAGCGACAATATCATTCTTTTGATATTAAAATAATATTTAATTGGATGGTATATATTATAAACAGAATCATTATCATGTTATATTTATTATTTATATGAATTACACATCATTATTATACCCATCCAAATAATAATATATTGAATAACAATTACACCACAACGTGGAGACGGTAAGTTGTACGTACGCATGTATGGTGACATGTCATTCAAAGGATGGATAGAATACTGAATATTGTTGTACCATATTTATAATAATATTAAATTATATAGGAGATACTGGATTCATTATTTTAGAATGATAATAATAAAGAAAGAAGAAGTTGAAGAAGAAATGAATTTGAAAAAGGGTGGTGAAAACATTACATCTTCTTCGGGTTCTTCCTTTTGATTTGATCAAATGGGATCCTTAGGTTGGCTTTATGATCAAACTAAGGCCTCTAGCATATTGAGATGGAAGTTGAGAGAGTATTTGGGTAGGGTTTGGCCGAACCAAAAGTCTTTGAAGGTGTGAATTAATGAGAAGGGGGAGTTCCGTTTTATAAGAGGGGTGAGGGGCACCTTTGGAAAAGCTAGAAATATTATTTTATAATAAATTCATATTCGGTTTATAATGGCTCCAAAGTGGATTATTTAATGTTTAAGGTGGTTATGGGTCTAAAACCACTCAACCAATAGAATTTATACAGGTTTGGGTTATTATATTAACCTTATCTTTAAGTATTAACTCTTAGTTAATTAGTTTCACTTTTACAATGTCTCTTCGTATATTTATATTATATGGTTATTAAACTTACTATATACATCCAAGAGACACCCAAATGGTCCATTAATGAAACAAAAATCATGATATAAGTTATTTGGCCGAACCTTAGATTTTTAGGAATTTAATATCAATTAATAATATAATATTTGTTTTAAAAACTCTTTTATGTCAATTTTGACACTATTCAATAATTGATTTTTTAAAAACTCATAACAGAATTATTACTTCGAAAAAGGTTAATTAAATAAATCCTAACATTTCATATTAACCTATTAAATTAGTTTTATTTATAAAAAGTCTAAAATTACATTTATTTGTGTATTTATAATATTAATTATCCTAATTTTTCATTAATTAGGTAATTACTGCATCACCATTGTGTCATAAATAAATTAAATTATTTAATGTCTAAAAATTATAAATAAAATACCATTAGGTAGGAAATCTTTTTATCTTTCTAATTAATATTTACAATCGAACTTATCTTATGTATAAATATATATTAAAAATGTTTTAGTAAATAAACTTTGATTTTAACTCTTTTAACTCTTCTTTAAATTAAATAATAATAAATGTCCTAATCTAATACAAGTGGACCTAAATGATAATATTTTACTCCTAAGGTTGTTTTTGGTCGAGATACACTTTTCCAATATAATTAGGACATGTGTTAGGGTAATATTAATATCATTTTTACCATTAATTACCCTATTCACTTTTAACCGTGGTAAATAAAAGTAAAAAGTTACTATTCACCAAAAATTATTTTCATCTCATTGAACCACATTTTACTCCTTGATATTAACCGTTTCTCTCGGATTTTCGAAATTCCACTCACAGAAGTGGTAAAATTAAGTTTTATGAAAAAGTCAGTTTTTTAACTACCACTTAGTAGTTACATTATTCATCAAAAAATGAAAGTTTCCAAAAAAATACCAAAAATTAGGCCAAAGCTATACATGATATTATGAATTAAAAAATGATGTCTATTTTACCAAATTCAAAACATATCAGTTGCATTAATTAATTTAAAAATTAATTCCCGTCGTCAAAACAAATAGCGTGTTTTTAAGAGATAATAACTATCAAAAGATTGACACTTGTTTATATCCTTTTTAATTGTGAAATTATGTAAAATGACCAACATTGTATTTAATGGTAAAAATATATTCTAAATATACTTTAAAACCACTCAAATTCATAATTTATCAATATAAATTATTTCGATTAAAAAAGTTGTTTTTAATTAAAATTTAGTAATTTTCACTATTCATCAAAATATAAATTTTATCCAAAAAGTTCCAAAATTTCACCTTAGGCTAAATTTGATACTTTGAATACAAAAATGAAGTCCATTTTGAGAGATAAAATTTATAAAATTTCAAAAAGTAGGTATTACTATTCATAACGGCTAGTTTGATTGGTTGTGTTGTGTGTTAGAACTCGAAGTTGCGTACAACACACACTACAATATTATTAAAAGGAAAGCGTATCGTGGAATCTTGGGATGTTTCATTGTAAATTTTTGATGTCCCCATTTTAAAAAGTAAATTTATTTAGTCAAATTGAATATATAAAAGTTTAAAATATTGGATTTAAAAAGGGTTCACTATTAAAAGTTGGTAAAAGTGCAATACTGAAAATGAATATGTTCTTACATTATGTCTAAGAAACTCATAATATGAATTCTAAAATTATAAGGATTATATAAAGTTTAAAATTTATTTAATGCTATTCATACCCTCTTTTTAACATCTTGTTTGGTAAGTCATGGTGTGCTTGAACTCGGTGTTGCGTGTAGTGCAGGTTATTGAATTATTTTGAAGAAATAACACACTATGAAATCGTGGGGTGTTACATTCTCCCCTCCTTCAATAAATTGTGTCCTCACAATTTTAAATTGTTCTTAAAAATTAAAAGGATGAATATAAAAAATATCTTTGTGGGAAAACCCACATCAGAAATTAGGTTAATAAAATTTAGTCTTAATAAGACAGAAAGAGAAATGAAAGGGTCACCACCAAATGATGATCTCGAGTAGGATAACATTGGTGGAAGTTAGAGACATATAATTGGAGGAAAAACATAAATATTTATAAGTGGTGATTGAGGTCATCAATCTTAAACACGTTTAAAATTGAGGTCCTTAAATTCAGTAATCTATGAGGATTTAAAATGCATCGGTTCAACAAAACATAAGGTATTTGGATAACAAATTTTTGGTTTTAATATCCTTTCAATAAAGTATAAGAATTAATTTCTTCATAGAATAAGAGGATAAGAAAAATATATACTTGAAAAGTAGAGTTCCATATTTTAACTAATTTCTACCACAAACACATATTTCACTCTAAAGGATAATAGAACATAAAAATATATTATATTTATCCTATTCATTTGGGGTTAAAAAATGAATCTATAATTAATTTAGTATACCTTATTAAAATAAACTACATTATTTAATCCAGGAAATCTCGTGGGCTAGTGGTAGGTGATACACCCCTGTTGCCCTTTAGTTTCGGGTTCAAGTCTCGTGGCCGTTCCGGTCGTGACAGGTTGTCGCCCGACCTCTGGGTTGTCCTTTTATGGCAATCCAAAATTAATCTCAAACTAGAATTATCCAAAATACGTATGTCCAAAATCACAGTCCAACATTTATAAGGAAGGTAAACATAATGTAGATCCTTTTTACCCCGTAATATCATATGAATTTCTTCATCATTTATTCATTTAAAACATTGAAACATCCTGAATTACCATAATCCTTATTGATTACATTCATGCTCCCTTATTCCATATAGAATGCAGGATATACTTCACCCATCCAAAAATGTTGTAAACTCCAACAATTATGGAATATACAAATCTTTAATCGTTTTCAAGGCATTCAAGAATATCCAATAAAATTTACCCAAATCAAGCATATCTTATTCCAAAATAAGTACATCAATATTAGGACCATATTAAGGTTTATCTTTCCTTCAACCATGTAATTTCCAAAAAGTTTAACTTGCTGTAGAGTCAATTTTCATAGTACCATAAAATCTCAAATCCTCAATGAAATAGTACTGCAGTACAATCCTTATATACTCCATAATTATTATAACAAGTACATTGCTGATACCACACTCAAATGACATAATCAACATAAGAACTCTAATCATTCCTCTTCTTCTGTGGTAGTATCATAACTTGATGGTTATCCAATAGCATCATTTGCAGCATAGTATGATGATAGGTTCACGTAGTGTCCAAACTTCTTGCAAATGAAGCATTGTACATTTGAACCATTTTCTTACCCTTTCAGTCACGTACTTGGTGCCCTTTTCCTACACACTTATAACAAACTCCCATTCCTTTCAGGCAAGTTCCAGGGTATTTCTTCCCACAGTTATCACATATGGGGAAATTCTTCTTTTCCCTCTTCCCTTTATCCATCTTTCTCTCTTCCATTATTTTCTTCTCTTGCTTCCCTTCAATGCCATACGACTCAGTAAACTCTTTAGTTATCTTATCCACACATGATACTATTTCTTCATATGATGATAATACATGGGAGACTATTTACCTTCTAAATGATGGCTTCATACCATGAAAGATACGATCCTTATTACTCTTTGGATCATACGTATTACTGTAGTTCACATTCCTTCTACTGGGAGCCATTTCTATACAATAGCATAAACTAGGTCAGTTTATGAATTGCAATGAATAATTCCAAACTTGTAAAATACCTAATGCAAATTGAACAATTTATGGATATAATCCATAATCATAAAAATGTTTTCTTTGAGTAAGTATATACTCATGAGCCCTTCATAATGGTTTGTAAAGAAAATGAGAATTTTTCTAAGCATATCCCCTGGCAGTGTCGTAACCAAGAGTGCAGCAAATCCTATTATCGTGCACCAGTTCCCATTCGAGTCTAGCTCAAAGTGGTGTTTTTGGGTTTTACCCCTAGGTACATCTGTGCCAGAGCCACCTCTACCTGCTCGTATCAAGATAGGGATGTATTGCTTGAAAAACTCACAAAATCTATACAATACAAAAATTCTAGGAAGTTCATCTATACTAATCCTCAAAGTCTATCTTAGGGCTATGTGCTCTAATCAGAGTTTATCTAAATCTAGTTTCCAAGGTTATTATTAAACTTCCTCTGATACCAACTGTAACGCCCCGACCCCTGTTACCCAGAGTTGGTGCATTATTTTAATACATTGGCATGATTACAAGGAATCAAGTCCCGAAGGACTGACCAGTTTAGCAGTCTTCGAAAATAGATTACATACATGAATGTTACATTACACATCATAACATACAAAACAACATAAATAATCCTTTATGATTGCCATTATTACCTTGTCTTAACCCTACTTATCAATCACAATACACTTCTTGAAATCATGGGAAAAATAAAACATAGAAAGGGGTGAGCTCAAACGCTCAGTAAGGGTACGCAATACAGTATAAACTTTCAGAAATAAGAATAAACATTTGAGGCAATGTATAACTATTAAAAAAGCCTTTAAATCTTGAACATCAGCATAATATGGAAAAGATAAAATGAAATAATGCCTTTTTATTATTCACATGGATAATCTACTAGTCGAATAATCACATTCAATATCAATAACCACTTTCATAATGATGGAATGCATAATCCCAGACTATCATAACCACATAGTCATGGCCTCGTGCCAAGACTACAAATAAGATTTTGTCAAGGCCTTGTTCCAAGACACTAGTTTGTCTCATGAGACCTACCGATGCATCGAGGAGCTATATTGGGCCCCACCCGTCACTTACTAAGTCTAATGCATTCCTCATATGAATAGGTTTAAACATAACATAAACATTCGTATTGAAATTAGTATACGACATGTCAATACATTCTCCATAAACCATGAATTGTATAAAAATAACACATACACAATCAAACATATCACAAAACCTTCAATGGAATTTTTGTATAATAATTCAACTTAAAATAAGCTTAAAAACCATCAAAGGATGTTGACATAGACGAAATCAAAACTATTTGAGAGAAATATCTCTTTTTTTGAAATCATTGAAAAGTCACACATTTATTAAGGAAGTAATTTAAAAGAGATTTTTGAATAAAAGTGTCCCATACCACTTCGAAACTTTTTAAAAGAAATATAATTTCAAAACATTCATGTCAATATAAATAAATCCTTAAAATCATTTTGAAAACATGGACATTAATTAAAAACATTCAGAAAGATAAATCTTTAAAACATTTACAATTCTGATTTTGATAAAGCGTACCTTTCATAAATTCTTAAAATATTAATTTTGAAATCATTTAAAAGTCACATAATTATAATATAAAACATTTACATTGAAAATATCCTTATAAAATTGTATGGGAATCTTCGAAAAATTTATAATGGTGGAAAATAGCCGCACCCACCGTATAAGTTAAAAAACATTCCTACCTTAATTCTGTCGAAAAGGTCAAAAAGGACCTTGTTTGGAATACGACGGAAAGATTCCTTTATAAACGTCTTATAAAAATTCAAACAAGGGTATAAATTACTTTAACCCATATTCTGTAAAATAGTAAGAATGTTTTGACATACACTTTCAAGAAACATGGATGTGGATGATAAAGAGGTCCCAGTAGATAATTACGTATAAACAACCTCAGATAATGAAGAGTTTGTGAAATAACCCTTACCTTGTACTTTTCGTTGGTTCGGGGTAGGTTAAACTCTTTTATAATGGTGAAATAATTGTTATTAAATTATCCAAGAATCATATACATTATTATTTAATCATATATGATCTTTTAACATTTCTTTGTTAATACTATCTTAGTATTATCGTCGTTTCGGGTGTTAACTTACTCATTTTCTTTTATATGTTTTGTTAGGTAAGCCATGTTTGTCATGGATAGGTTGTATCTTATTCATATCCAGAATGATATCAAGTTCTTAAACATTATTTTTAAATCATAAAATGAAATTATACTTGAATGGATACGATGGAGAAGGAATCTCATCGCGTTCGTGGAGACGGTAGTCCGTATGTACGTACGAGCAACAATATCATTCTTTTGATATTAAAATAATATTTAATTGGATGGTATAACTTATATACAGAATAATTATCATGTTATATTTATTATTTACATGAATTACACATCATTATTATACCCATCCAAATAATAATATATTGAATAACAATTACACCACGACGTGGAGAAGGTAAGTCGTACGTACGCACATATGGTGACATGTCATTCAAAGGATGGATAGAATACTGAATATGGTTGTACCATATTTATAATAATATTATATTATATAGGAGATACTGGATTCATTATTTTATAATGATAATAACAAAGAATGAAGAAGTTGAAGAAGAAATGAATTTGAAAAAGGGTGGTGAAAACATTACCTCTTCTTCGGGTTTTTCCTTTTGATTTGATCAAACGGGATCCTTAGGTTGGCTTTCTGATCAAACTAAGGCCTCTAGGATGTATTGATGGAAGTTTAGAGAGTATTTTGGAAGGGTTTGGATGAACCAAAAAGGCTTTTATGGTGTGAATTAATGAGAAGTTGGAGTGCCCTTTTATAAGAGGGGTGAGGGGCACCTTTGGAAAAGCTAGAAATATTATTTTATAATAAATTCATATTCGGTTCCAAAGTGTATTATTTAAAGGATAATGTGGGGATGGGTCGAAAACCACTAAACCAATAGAATTTAGACATGTTTGGGTTATTATATTAACCTTATCTTTAAGTATTAACTCTTAGTTAATTAGTTTCACTTTTACAATGTCTCTTTGTATTTTTATATTATATGGTTAATAAACTTACTATATACATCCAAGAGACCCCAAAGTGGTCCATTAATGATACACCTATCATGATATAAGATGTTTTTCCTAACCTTAAATTTTTAGGAATTTAATATAAATTAATAATATAATATTTTTTAAAAAACTCTTTTATGTCAATTTTGACACTATTCAATAATTGATTTTTATTAAATCATAACAGAATGGTTACTTCTAAAAAAGTAAATTAAATCAATCATAACATGTCATATTAACCTAGATAATTATTTGTATTTATAAAAAGTCTCAAATTACATTTATTTGTGTATTTATAATATTAATTATTCTAATTTTTCATTAATTAGGTAATTACTGCATCACCATTGTATCATAAATAAATTAAATTATTAAATGTCTAAAAATTATAAATAAAATACCATTATGTAGGAAATATTTTTATATTTCTAATGAATATTTACAATCGAATTTATCTTATGTATAACCATATATTAAAAAAAAATTAGTAAATAAAATTTGATTTTAACTCTTTTAACTCTTCTTTGAATTAAATAATAATAAATGCCCTAATCTAATACAGGTGGATCTAAATGATAATATTTTACTCCTAAGGTTGTTTTTGGTCGAGATACACTTGTCCAATAGAATTGGGACATGTGTTAGAGTAATATTAATGTCATTTTTACCCTTAATTGCCCTATTCACTTTTAGCCGTGGTAAATAAAAGTAAAAAGTTACTATACACCAAAAATTATTTTCATCTCATTGAACCACATTTTATTCATTGATATTAACTGTGTCTCTCGGATTTTCGAAATTCCACTCACATAAGCGGTAAAATTATGTTTTATGAAAAATTTAGTTTTTGAACTACCACTTAGTTGTTTCACTATTCATCAAAAAATAAAAGTTTCGTGAAAAATACCAAAAATTAGGCCTAAGCTATATTTGATTTTATGAATTAAAAAATGATGTCTATTTTACCAAATACAAAACATATCAGTTGCATTAATTAATTTAAAAAATAATTCCCGTCGTCAAAACAAATAGCGTGTTTTTAAGAGATAATAACTATCAAAAGATTGACACTTGTTTATGTCCGGTTTAATTGTGAAATTATGTACAATGAACAAAATTGTATTAAATGGTAAAAATCTATTCTAAATATACTTTAAAACCACTCAAATTCATAATTTGTCAATATAAATTATTTTAATTAAAAAAAAATTTAATTAAAATTTAGTAATTTTCACTATTCATCAAAATATAAATGTTATCTGAAAAGTTCAAAAATTTCACCTTAGGCTAAATTCGATACTCCAAATACAAAAATGAAGTCAATTTTGAGAGTTTAAGTTTATTAATTTTCAAAATGTAGGTATTACTATTCGTAACGGCTAGTTTGATTGGTTGTGGTGTGTGTTAGAACTCGAAGTTACGTACAACACACACTACTGTATTATTCAAAGGAAAGAGTACAGTGGAAGCTTGGGATGTTTCATTGTAAATTTTTGATGTCCCCAGTTTAAAAAGTAAATTTATTTAGTCAAATTGAATATATAAAGGTTTAAAATATTGGATTTAAAAAGGGTTCACTATTAAAAGTTGGTAAAAGTGCAATAATGAAAATGAATTTGTTCTTACATTATGTCTACGAAACTCATAATATGGATTATAAAATTATAAGGATTATATACAGTTTAAAATTTAGTTAATACTATTCATAACCTCTTTTGAACGGCTTGTTTGGTAAGTCATGGTGTCCTTGAACTCGGTGTTGCGTGTAGTGCAAGTTATTGAATTATTTTGAAGAAATAACACACTATGAAATCTTGGGGTGTTACATGAAATGGAAAGGTAACTTACATATATAGTGAACCATATTTATATCATGAGCATCACATATGCAGTTGGATTTTGGAAATAGTTCAGGTATTTCTTGGTATGATTCCACTTTTTGGTATCTGAATTTGGTTTTATTTAGTACTTTACTGGGTATTTTCTACTATTTCCATTACCACATTGATATTATCACACATTTGGATTTATCATTTGATTTTATTTTTTATACACATGAATCATAATGATTATCTTGGTTGATTATACATTTTTTTTTCAGTTTGTTTCATTTCTTTTGGTAAAATCATCCCCTAGTGTAATTTTATTCCCATTGAATTTATTGATATTATTTTGTGTCTTAGGGAAGTCACCCAAGGTAAATGTCACTTTATCTCTTATCAATCCAATGATTCGGTGGGATTTTACATTAATAGTCCTTGAGAAGAAATCTATAGACATTTTCACATGAATGTATTCATTCAATGATCATACCCATTGAATGTATCATTCAATTACTATTATATGTCCGATAAAAAAGACCCTTATGTTTTTATATCATATCATTCAAGATATTTTAAAATAAATCAATTATCACTCCATCATTTTCAATCATTTACATTATATAGATGTAATATGGTAGATAATATTGTATATTTAGTACAACTGGAACACAATAGCATCTTTTCACAAATATTTAACTTCTTAAAAGACATTGGACAATCACAAAGTACATATTCAAATTTTATTATCATTTTTTAATACGTTTTTCATCATCATTTATGATTTTTTTATATCCTAAATAAGATCTTAATCATTGTTAACACATTTAATTATATTAGACTATCCATAAGACATACTGTTATACTTGACTTTTCCAATATTTAGTCTTTCCCTATATTTTTTCAATCATGTATAACATTGATATTTTTCCTCACAGATTAAGTGTTATTAAAACTTGTATATAATAACATGTCTTAAATAAAATTAATGAAACACATAAAAAATATTTGATAGGGTTCATAAGTATAAAATTTTGATAATTTTATAATCTATTTAACCCGGTCCCTGTACTATTTTGTTATATGATTGGAATCCATCCATTTTCAATTCATATTAATCCTATTTTATTCAGTAATACATATAATTAAAAACTAAATAAACAAAACTAAGTTATAAACTTGTAATCCCAAAAATATGTTATTTATATATAGACATATATAGTCATAAATTTTCATATAAATTTACATTTAACAAATAATATGTTAGGACATATAAAGAAGAATAAATATACAAATATAATGTATCATAATACTAATTTTTTATTACAAGAAGTGGTATATCATAAATCATTCTATCTTAAAAAAATATATTCTTCAAGAGAAAAAATTCACTACATATCAAAATCAGAGTTCATATGAAACGCATGGATTTAAACCTTTTTAAAAGTCTTGGGGGATATATAAAATTTTTCATTATTAATGGAAATTATTTATTTTATCAATATTTTTGTAGTGTTTGAAGTAGATTAAAAAAATCGACTTTGGTTATTACGATTCTAAATTTTTGAAAGATTATATTATTCAAGTTCATTATTTAGTAACAATAAAAATAAAAAAATTTAACACTTAATGAGATTTTGAAAATAATTAAGAATAAGGGTATAACATGAAAAATGATAGATGTAACTGAAATAAAACAAAATTTCAAATTTCAAAATCAATAATAGGATGGATTTAATAACAAATTTTCATTAAATATTTATAGAATATTTGAAATAAACAACTCAATTATTAAAATTTTAAAAATTATTGTTTTCAAAATTTTAAATTCTCAAAAAAATTGGAATTTCATATTTTTTATTCAACTCTCATTGAACATAATGAAAACATTAAAATGAATTTTAACAATATTGGGTTAATTGTATTAATTAAAATGGGAAAAGAATCATTTATATGATTTTTTCTTAAATTTTGAATGGAATGATCAATAAAATAATTATTTTTAATTATTTCCATATGAATATTATGAAATTGATGTAAAGGATTCTAACAAAGTTTTTCAGTTTTCAAATAAAATTATTGCTCTAATTTAAAAAATAGTGTAGAAAAGAAATCATAAAACCACCCAAAAATATTATAAACCAAATAAAAACACATTAGAATTAGGAAATGCTAATTATATTTTAAAAAGAATCATATAAATAAAAAAACAAAAATTATTATTAAAAAAGACAATTTTATGAAATACTATAAAAAATGAAGGATGTTGTTAAAATTGTTACATAAATATAGAGAGGAATAATAATGGTGGTTGATGTAATCAATTGCGAGACTACAATTTCTGTGTTCATGAAAATCATGAGGGGTCAAACATCGATAAAAAAATAGAACTAATGAGAGGATCCAAAAGTCCTTAAAATAATCCCCAAAACATCAATCATATAAAAAGAAAAAATTTGAAACCAAAATAAATTTGATGATAAGTTAAAATATAATTAAAAACATGTAACAGATAACCAATATATAAGAACTAATATAAAAACACCTAATTTACTGAAGCTTTTTTTAACTGATAAAGTCACATATTTGTTAGTGCTAAAAATTTGATGATGAATCACACCTTTATTAGCACTAATATATAAGAACTAATAAATTTTCCTTTTATAAACATTTTATATACCATTGATAAATACTAGTGGAAAATAGAAATTAAATTAAAATTAAAAACTTATAGTGAATTACTAATTAAGTAAAAATGAATATTAATAATTAATTTAAAATAAAAAATAAAAAATTTATAAAAAATTATAAAATAAATCAAATAGTAAAAATAAATAAAGAATTAGTTTATATTCAATGTATTAATAAATTTTATAATCTTGTGATAAATGTAATGTATTGTAAAAATGTATTAATATTATGATAAATGAATATATAATATTAGTTATGTAAGTCACAATGATATATCAAATGAATAAATTAAATAAATTAAATATATTAAAAAATATAAATGAATATATATAAAAATAAAAAATGAATAATTTTAAAAATTACATTATAACAAAATGATTTGAAATTGATTACTATATAAAGTTAATATATAGAAACTATATAATTATTTAAATAAAAAATATCTAAAAAAAATAAATATTATATATATAAATGATAAGCATATTAAAAGTATCAAATATTTAAAAACAAAAAAATATAAATATATATTTATAATTATTAAAATAGAGAAATATTTAACAAATGATCATTAATAATTAACAAAGTAAAATATATTAAGTGTGAATAACTTTGAAAAATTAAGAAATGTTAATAATTGAAAAAATATTACCATAGAATAAAATTTAATATGCAAAAATTCAAAAATATTCAAAAATATTTACAAAACGAATTAATAATTTTAATTATATAACTTAATTAAAAATTAATTGTAATAAGTATTAAAATTAAAATAATAAATTTAAAAATATGATTTATATAATAATGTACTAATTATTAAAGAAGAAATATTAATTATATAAATATTTAAATACAAATAAATTAAAATAAAAATGAATAAATATCAAAAATTTATATTACATAAATATTAAACGTATTGAATATCAATATTTAATCATTTATAAAAAATTATCAAAGATGAACACATTACATAAATATATACTGAATATATATTAAAAATGAATAAATTGCAGAAAGTATAAAAAGGTGAAATATTAAAAATTAAAATATAATATTAAATGAAAAATGATAAAAATTAATAAAAATAATTTACTAAAATTAAATAAAATTACTTAGAAAATTATTAAAATTTTAATAGTTAATATTATATAAATTAGTTAAAAAATATTAATGTTGAATAATTGATAAAAACATTATTTATGTAGAATAGATTCGTAATAAATTACTAATCAAAAGAAGTTAAATAATGATTTTATTATGATTTAAATGAAAAATTTATTAAAATAAAAATGTATTAATAAAAATTATAAAAATTATAAAGATATTAATTTAATTTAATATTAAAAAATATAAATGTATAAGTAAATATTAATAATTGACAAAAAATAAAAAAAATATTAAATTTCTATCCAGGTATATATATATTTTTCTATAAAAATATGTAATTAAATCGTTCGAAAAACTAAAATTACATTTATTGTGATTGTGGGTAGGAAGTTATATATGTATATGTATATTTAAAAATATATTATAGTGACATGTCAAATTGAAAAAAAAAATATTGTTATATAGTTATATATTCCAATGCATATATATATATAACATACACATTTCACACATACATGTACACATATATATATGCATAGAAAAACATGTCGCTTACATACACATACACAAACATAAACATATATCTCTATACATGCATATACACATGCATATATGTGCACACACATATACACATACACATACATTGAGTTACACAAACTTGCACACACATAAAAACACATTCCATATAAACATACACATACTACATAATGATACACATACATATACACACACTCATACACACATACAATTATATCGACATACATAAACTTACACATACACATACATACCTACAAATACACATATATACGTACATATACATACCCAGAAATGAAAACAAATGCTCACACATGTGCATATAAACAGATTTATACATACACATAAACATACACATACGAACACAGAACCCTTATATACACATAAAAAAATATACATACACATATATACACATAAATATGCATTCATACACATACATAAACACAGTACATACACAAACTTACGTATACATATATCCACATACATACACAAGCATTCACATACATACAAATATACTCGAATATTTTAAAATATTTTTATATGGAAATAAAAATATACATTAAAATATGAACTAGGTTTAAATAAATAAATATTCACATATATATATATATGATATTGTATAAATAAAATATTAATATATTAAATGAATATATACATTTGATAATTAATTTTTTAAATATTTTATTAATCATTTTTTTTGATTAATTTGAATTTTCAAAATATATATACTTATATATATAGTTTTGAAAATAATATTGATAAGAAATTGTTATAATATAGTTGTATAAATATTATATATATATTCATACTTATATATTCTTATTTTTATATAATTCATATTAATATTATATAAAAATATATATATAAATTAAATTATTCATGTTTTCCTTTATCAGCACATTATATGGGTTCTTAATGGGGATAATTTTATTAGCGCTAACAAATGGAACATTTATTAGCTCTAAAAAATCACTAATAAAGTACCACTCTATTTCTAGAACATTTTTTATCATTGATATAAGAACCGTTTTCATCCCTTTTTGACAATGCTGATAAAATACAACTCTTCACCTACATTTTATAGCAATTAAAAACGATAGAACTGAATAAAATTGAATTTTTTTTATGTGGACAATAAATGATCTTTAAAGGACTCAAACAAGTTTCTATTGAGTTTGGGGTCTCATAGAGATCCCAAGAAAATTTACGATGTTCGGAATCAACTTCCTAGGTGAATACACGCACTTTATGATCTTCTATCTGACTAGGGGGTTACATGGTGTACCCAACTTGTGACATCACATGATTTTTAGATCCATCTAATAAAACAATTATAGAGTCCTAAATTTCTAACTAGAATATTTTGTGTCACCCTACCTTATTGATGATGCTTCTTTTTGTGGACCATTTGATAATTTGATTTGAATAAAGAGTAGATTTTTCGTTTTTTGTGTGGTGAACCCCATAAGTATCCCCCTAGGTTTTTGTTTAAAGCCCTCGATTACATATTTAAATATAAAATATTAATCATCAATTTAGTTTACCTCTGTTTTAGTCATTGGACGTCGTCCACGGTGATTGATCGTGGGTTTAATCATATACTCGTAAACAATTTTTAATTAAAAAACATTGATCGAATTGATATAAAAGGGGTTATATTTGTATCATCGAGATATTTTTATCCATATATTATAGGAGAATTGAATAATTAAAAAAAATAGTTTTTTGATTTTAACCTAAAAACTTCTCACTACGAATACTAAAAAATTATTCATCAAATATCAATTCCCTTAAATATAATTGATTCGTTTTGAAATAGGGAAACAATAATGGAATTTTATGTCTATATTAAATTTTTTTATACTAGAAAAAATATAATGTAGCATGGGATCAAAATGAAGGATTCGGGTCTATGAACTTTTCCACTTTTTGTGCGGGTCCGATATTCTCTATACAAGGACTGAGATTTCAAGTAGTTTATCCATGGAACCTACCTCTTATATAAACCCTAGAAATACTACCATTATCTATAAAAATAATTATAATAATTAGGGAGGATAGTTCATTTTCCATGTACATAATAAAATTAACAATAAATGAAATTATTTTTAGTCAGAAAATTAAATTTAAACCACTACGCGATGAATCACCATCAACTGAAAATTATGAAACCAGAAATCATAGGTTAAACACCCCCTTGTGGACTCATTTTCATGGTTATTTTTTCAATTTTGTTAATTGATCAAGGTGAATTTTCAATTCGGACCATTTTAATCTGAAATTAATATATATTGAAGTAAATATCAAGTGACCAATAAAACTAATAAAGATCTGGATTTAATGTTAAATGAGTAAAAATAAGCACTTCAATACTAAAATGAGAGACATATTAAAATAATAGAACATGGGACTTCAATTTGAGGATTGTAACAACACAATATTTATAAAATAATTTGATTTTTTATTGAATAAATGTATTTTTAGAAATAAATTTATTGAAAATGCATGAAATACATTTCATTTTTATTATTTTTATCCATTATAAAATATGGGAAAAAATTTATATCCGAATTAAAAAACAATTAAATATCACAATAATTATAATATATTAGTTCTATAGTGATCATTATTATTAGTATATATTAAGAGTTCTGAAAAATTCTTATCAATATGAACAGAAGAAGTGATGAACTCTAGTAGTAGGATCATATTATATAAAGTCCACTTATCAGTTATTCTGAGGGAAATCGTATCACTAGGTTTTTCCCTTGACTAAAATCTATCCATTATTTAATAACTGAAATCCGAGAGAAATATTTTATAAGAGATGTTCATGCCTATAGAGATCACTACGAATAACAAGTTCACCTAACCAATTCAAGAATGTACCACCATCGTTAATGTTATCCTTAGGGCGTATGATGGTGTAATAAGCTGTTATTTATCAACACTCTAGTATTATAAATATATATATCATCACATTATTAAAATAATTATGGTATTTATTGTAATGCCTTGACCCAAGTTACCCCGAGTTGGTGAATTATTAAATAACATTGGCATGATCATAAAGAAATCATGTCTCAAAAGACTGATCAGTTTAGTATTATTGGAAACAACATTCATACATAAGTTCAACATTACAACTTGAAAAGAAGTACAACACAAATTTATTCCGTTAGAAACATCCAAGCCTCATAGATTATGCCTGCAAGTCACTCATAACTAACTTCTTCATATCCTGGGAAAAAGAAACATATGAAAGGCGTGAGATCAATCACTCAATAAGGGTATAAAATACAGCGAAAGATAACATAAATATTAAGCATGATGAATAATTTAAAACCACATGCCATTACTAATATACATGAATACTTTTGTGGAAGGAAGATTATCTGAGTAAATAATGCCATAATAAAACATAATCATGGGTATTATACTAGTCGAATGACCACATGAACCATCAATATTATTTTCATAATGAGGGAATGTATAATGCTGGACATTCTAAAAAAAATTGTCAAGGCCTCGTCCAAGATGTCTAAAAACGATTAAGGCCTTGGCCAAAAACATATATCTAATTGTGAAAGGTCTCATCCAATTATACGTCTATTTTTCTCATGATACCTACTGATGCATCGAGGAGCTATAGAGGGCTCCACCTGTCACTTACTAAGTCCATTACATTCCTCATATGAAAAGGATAAAATATAACATAAATATTTATATTAAAACTAGCATTAGAAATGTCAATACTTTAACCATAAACCATGAATGGTATATAAAAATAGAACATCCACATTCAAACATATCCCAAAACATTCAATACAATATGGAAGTTTTGTATCATAATAAATCAACTTCAAATAAACTGAAAATCCATCAAATGATGTTGACATAGATGAAATCAAAACCTTTTTTAGAGAAATATATCTTTCTATTTTGAAATCATTTAAGAGTCAAAAAATTATAAAGAAAACATTTTTTGAAAATATTCTTATAATCTTGTAAGGGAAACTTCGACGATGTTATAACGGCAGAAAATAGCCACACCCACTGTATAAGTTAAAAAAACATTCTTACCTAAATTTTGTTGAAAAGACCAAAAAGTTCCTTATTTGAAAAACGACAGAAAGAATCCTTTATAAACATATTAAAAAAGTCAAACAAGGGTATAAATGACTTTAACCCATATTCTATAAAATAGTAAGAATTTTTGAAATACATTTTTAAGAAACATGGATATGGATGATAAAGAGGTCCCAGAAGATAATTACATATAAACAACCTCAGATAATGAAGAGATTGTAGAATTAACCCTTAACTTGTGCTTTTACTTGGTCTAGGGTAGGTTAACCTCATGTATAATGGGGAAATAATTGTTATTAAATTATAAATGAATCATATACATTAATATTATATCATATATGATCTTTTAACATTGTTTTGTTAATAATATCTTAGTATTATCATCATTTCAGGTGTTAACGGATTCGTTTTCCTTTATATTCTTCATTATGTGGGTCATATTTGTTATGGATGGGATGTATCTTATTCATATACAGAATTATATTAATTCTTTATACATTATTTTTAACCATCAAATGAAAATTATTCATGAATGGATATGATGGATAATGTATCTCATCACGTTCGCGGAGACGGTAATCTGTACATACGCACGAGTGAAAATATCATTCATTTGATATTAAATTAACATATAATTGGATGTTATATCATATATACAGAATCGTTATCATGTTATATTTATTATTTACATCAATTAATCGTCATTATTATACCCATCCAAATAATAATGTATCGAATGACAATTACACCATGATGTGGAGTCGGTAAGTCATACCTATGCAGGTATGGTGACATTTCATTCAAAGGATGGATAGAAAAATGAATATGGTTGTACCATATTTAAAATAAAATCATAGTATATAGAATATACTAGAGTTATTATTTTAGAATGTAAATAACAAAGAAGGAGGATGTGGAAGAAGAAAGAAGGCCTTTAGGATTAATTTAGCATAGTTGAGAGGGTATTTGGGCAGGTGTCAGTCGATCCAAATGGCTTTGAAGGTGTGAATTAGAGAGAAGAGGGAGTGCCCTTTTATAAGAGGGGTGAGAGGCACCTTAGGAAAAGCTAGAAATATTATTTTATAATAAAATCATTTTCGGTTTATAATGGCTCATAAATAGATTATTTAAAGGATATGGTGGGTATCGGTCGAAAAACACTCAACTAATAGGTTTTAAATATACTTGGGTTGCTATATTAACCTTATCTTTTAAATTTAACTCTTACTTAAATAGTTTGACATTTACCATGTCTCTTTTTATTTCAATATTATATAGTTAATAAAAATACTATATAATTTCAAGAGAACCCGAAGTGGTTCATTAATAACACACCTATCATTATATAAGTATTTTGTTAAATTATTAGATTTTTATGAATATAATATCAATTAATAATATAATATTTGTTTTAAAAACCATTTAATGTCAATTTTGACACTATTTGGTATTTTGTTTTTCCTAAATTCATAACTGCATTATTACTTTGAAAAAAATTATTCGAATCAATCATAAAATGTCACATTAACCTAGAAAATTCGTTGATGGCATCAAAACTTTAAAATTATATTTATATTAACATCTACAGTACCATTTACTTGATACTTTCATTAAAAAAGAAAATATGGCATCATCATTGTGTCATAAATAAATATATTTATATTATGTATAAAAATTATAAATAAATTATCCTGAGGTAGGAAATATTTTTATATTTCTAATTACTATTTATAGTCAAATAGATAAATTATATATCCTCATATAAATTTTTTTTTACTAAAAGATATTTGCTTTTGTTATTTTTGTCTCTACATTAAATTATTTAATGTATAATGTCATTATCACTTCCAAGTGGCTCCATGGGGTCCCAAAATCGACCCAAGGATGACCATGGTCGGACATGTATCCTCCAATAAGGTTAGAACATGTGTTAGGGTAATTTAATATTATTATAATTTTATTCTATAACCTTATTTACTGGATTTACCCCTTTAACAATGGTAAATAAAATATTTACAGAAGTAAATATTCCTAATGTATAAAAATAAATGTTACCTATTTACACAATTTAGACTTCCTAGTCCCAAATATAGAATTAATTTTTCTAAATTCATAACACAGAAGTGGAAAAAATTAATTTTAAATTAATTCTCGTTGTTAAAACAGAAAGCGTGTTTTTAAGAAATAATAACTATCAAAATATGACACTTGCTTATGTCCAACTTAAATGTGAAATTACGTTCAATGACCAACATTGGATTAAATGGTAAAAATATAATCTAATTATACTTTAAAACCACTCAATAGTATAATTTATCACTAAAAATTATTTTTATTAAAAAAGTTGTTTTTAATTAAAATTTAGTATTTTTCACTATTAATCAAAAACTGTATGTTTTCAGAAAAATACCAAAAATTCACCCTAAGCTAATTTCGATATTCGGAACCCAAAAATGAATTCCATTTTGAATGTTAAAATTGATAAATTTTCAAAAAGTGGGTATTACTATTTATAACGGCTAGTTTGATTGGTCACGATGTGTTAAAATCTCAAAGTTGCGTAGAACACAAGATATTGCATTATTCAAAGTGAAACATATCGTGGAAGCTTGGGGTGTTACATTCTATCCTACATCAAATAATTTCATCCTCAAAATTTCTAAAATATTACTGCATAAAAATACTCGGGTGGTTCATCATCAAAAGTTCTTCGGGTTCCCACGTTGCCTCTTCCATCTTACGGTTTCTCCAAAGAACTTTTACCAGACGAGTCCTCTGGTTTTTCAGCACTTATTCTCTTGTATCAAGAACCTTGACAGGCTCTTCACAATAAGACATATTGGATTCTATCTCTACTTCTTCATAGGTGAGTACATGCATTGGGTAAGGCATGTATTTTCTCAACAGTGATACGTGGAACAAATCATGAACTTTGGATAGACTTGGCGGCAGTGCCAACTGGTAAGCTACTACCCCAATTCGTTCTAGAATTTCTAAAGGTCTAATGTACCTAGGACTTATTTTTCCTTTCTTACTGAAATATATAACACCCTTCCATGGAGATACCTTCAAGAAAACATGGTCTCCTAGTTGAATTTACAAATACTTCCTTCGGTTATCGGCATAACGCTTCTGCCTACTTTGAGCTGCTTTGATGTGGGTTTGGATTACCTTCACCTTTTCCATCGTTTCCTCCACAAGTTCTAGTCCTACAAGTTTTATTTCACCAACATCATCCCAACAAGTTGGTGTGTGACATCTATTTCGGTATAACGTGTCATGTAGTGCCATATGAATACTTTAATGGAAGCTATTGTTATAGGAAAATTCTAACAGAGGTAAATATTGATCCCACATAACTTGAAAGTCAAGTGATCATGATCTCAACATGTCTTCTAATATTTGAATAGTCTGTTCTGATTGTCCATCAGTTTGGGGGTGGTAGGCAATGCTCGAACAAAGTTCATTATCTTGGGATTTCTGTAGACTTTTCCAGAATCTTGATGTAAAAATGGATCACGATCAGAAACAATCGATATAGGTACTACATGAAGTCTCAAAACATCATTAATATATAGTCTTTTTAGATGGTCAAGTAGTAAATCTTCTCTTATTGAAAGAAAATGAGATGACTTGGTAATACGATAAACAATGACCCATATTGCATCATTCCTTCTAGGAGTATTTGGTATTCCTATGACAAATTCCATCGTAATATTATCCCATTTCCACTCAAGTATGGGAAGAGGTTGCATAACTCCTCCTGGTTGTTTCCTTCTAGCTTTCACTTGTTGAAAAAAATATAACTTTACACAAAATCAGCTATCTCCCTCTTCATGTTGTCCCACCAAAAATGTTCCTTCAAATCCCAATACATCTTGGTGTTACCAGGGTGTATATAGAAATTGGAACTATGAGCATCATCCAACAATTCCCTTTTTAGATCAGTTATATTGGGAACACAATATCTCTTCCCAAATTTCAAAATTCCATCTCTATACACAAAGTCACTCAATCTCCCATCATTCATAGCTTTAATCTTCTTTTGAAACTCCTCATCATCTGCTTGAGAACTTTTTATCCTTTATAATAAAGATAGTTTGGTAACCATTTGAAAAAGTATTGATGAACCACCTTCTATGGTTATTCCCATATCCATATTTACTAGATCCATAATAATAGGATCCCTTTCAACTCTAATGTTGTTCAAAACTCCATGACCTTTTCTGCTCAAAGTATCTTCCACTTTATTTTCCTTCCCCGAGTGGTAGTCTATCATGTAATCATAATCCTTGAGTAGTTCAAGCCATCATATTTTCCTCAAGTTGAGTTCTTTCTTTGAGAAAATATACTTCAAACTCTTGTGATCGGTATATATCCATCAAATTTTCCCATAGAGATAATGTCTCTATATCTTCAAAGAAAATATTACTGCTAGAAACTCAAGATCCTGAGTAGGATAGTTTTGCTCATGAATTGTTATCAGTCGTGATGCATAAGGAATAACACTATCATTCTGCATAAGGACACAACCAAGTCCTTTCTTTGATGCATAACTATAAATAAAAAACCCATCATTCCCCAATCGTAGAGTCAATATAGGAGCATTGACTAATCATATCTTCAGTTCTTCAAAACATTCATCACGCTCTCTTTTTTCAAACAAATTTAACCCCTTTACATGTGAGTTTGGTTAATGGGTTAGCCAATCGCGCAAAATTCTCGACAAAACACCGATAATAACCTGCTAAACCAATAAAATTACGTACCTTAGATATAATCATCTATGCTGGTCATTCTTGGATTGCTCGTGTATTAGAAGAATCAATGGAGATTCCATCCTTAGAGACAACATGGCCAAGAAAAAAAATCTCCTGAAGCTAGAATTCACACTTTCTAAACTTCCCATATAATTCATGTATTCTAAGAGTCTTTAGAATAATGCGCAAGTGATTTTAATGATCTTCATATCATTTGGAGTATACCAATATATCATCAATAAATACCACTACAAAGTCATCAAGATATTACTTGAAA
The DNA here is from genome assembly GCA_963277665.1 of Viscum album. Classification (NCBI taxonomy): domain Eukaryota; kingdom Viridiplantae; phylum Streptophyta; class Magnoliopsida; order Santalales; family Viscaceae; genus Viscum; species Viscum album. The sequence goes on along the minus strand of OY728152.1, from coordinate 1,448,934,362 downwards.
ACTCTATTCATTAGATCCATGAAGATATAGGGTGCATTAGTCAGTCCAAAAGGCATTACTGTAAATTCATAATGCCTCTAACTAGATCGAAATGCAGTTTTCAGAATGTCTTCATTCTTCACACACAAATGATGATATTCAGATCAAAGGTCTATCTTTGAAAATTATTGAGCTCCATGAAGCTGGTTGAATAAAACATCAATGCGAGGTAGGGGATACTTGTTATTTATTTTTATATCATTGATCTCCCTATAGTCAATGTACAGCCTCATAGATCTGTCATTCTTCTTAACAAAATGGATAGGGGCTCCCCATGGAGAATCATTTGGGAGAATAAATCCTTTATTACTCAATTACTCTAGATGTTTATTTAGTTTCACTAATTCCACAGAGGCCATTCTATAAGGGGTCTTCGATATGGGCCTTGAACCAGAAATTAAATAAATGGAAAAATGAATTTCTCATTCTAGAGGGTGTCTATGTAAATCCTCTAGAAATACATCAACATACTCTTTCACAATAGGTACATCATCTATTTGAACACTCTTTTCCTCACCCATAGTTATTTAATTCTCTTCCCCCCAATAATTGAATTTAGTTGAGATATTGGGGGTGGATCTAGATAAGAATTAGGTGGCGATGATTCCTCTCTAAAGATAAGGTGTTCTTTATCATAATCATAAAAATAGTAACCTCATTCTTCTTACAGATAATTTTTGTATCATGGTCCGAAATCCAATACATACCGAGGATTATTTCAAATTCAATCATGGGTAGATGATGAGATCAGAAGAGAAAGAACATTTATATGCCCTAATGGAAACTGATTCACAAAACATTATAGCCACGATACTTCCCTTAAGAGTTTTTACTGACAACTTCCTTGTTAAATAAAATTGGAAATATCTAATTTTCTTAGAAAAATGGGAAGATATGAAAGAATTAGATGATCCAAAATTAAACAAAGCATTGGCTAAACTTGAGGAAGCCACTAAATTACCTGCCACCACATCTTTTGGGGATTCAACCTCATTAGCAGTGATTGCAAAAGATTGCCCTTGATCCCTTGGCCTTTTATGAGGTTTGTTTCTCTGAAACTTAGGACATTTATTTTCATAATGTCCCATCTCCATAAAATTATAGCGTTGAACATTGGTAGAATATTTATTTCTCTTACAATCCCCAACAAGATGGCCTTTCTATCCACATTTGTAGCATACTCCTTTCCTTTTAAACAGGAACCAGGGCGCTTCCTTCTACAATTATCACAGGGTGGAAATTCAATTTTTCCCCTCTTCCTTATTTCCTTATTTTCTTTTCCTAGACTATTCAATAGATCTCTTATTCTCTTTGTTTGATTTAAATTCATAAGACTTAGATAATTCCTTCTCTATCTTGATAGCACATGAGACAATATCTTCGTATGTTGAGAAGGATTGTGATACTAATTCTAGATGGAGAAATGGTTTTAACCCATCAAAGAAATGGTCATTCTTACTTCTTGAGTTACTTATATAATCTGTAGCATGCCTTTCTAACCTTTTAAAGTTACCTTCAATCTTTGCAACATTCTCATCCTCATTTTTCCTCAGACTTAGAAATTTCCTTTCCATATCCTCTCGATGGTCATGAGGAAAGGAATTTTCTAAGAAAAGTTAATTAAACTCCCTTTATTCCATACTAGACATTTCTTCATATTCCTTTGTGTTTTGAATCAATGAACACCATTGATCAGTATCTCCAGTGAGGTGATAAACTGCCATGACAACTTTTTCCATTTCATTGCTCCTCAAGGCGTGGAATATTTTTTCTAAGGAATTTATACATTGCTCATCCAATAATGGATTTTTACTCATTGAATGTTGGTGGTTGTTGCCTCATGAAGCAGTCTAACATTGATCCTCCGCATTATGGATCAGGTTTCCCCGTACAATAAGGTTATTATTAATAACCTGAGTGAGTTGTCCCAATATAGTGATAAGATGATCAGCACCAGTTGTATCACCAGCTCCACTACAATTATCTTGAGAAGGAGGGAAATCCCTAAATGGAGTGCATGCATTGATACAGTTTCCATTCATTCTATTAGGCTCCATTTCTAAACATTGTCATACACTAGATTAGTTTATGAATCACAATAAATAAATCCAAACCTGTAAAACACTTAACATAAATTGAACAGTTTATGGATATAATCCATAATCATAAAAAAATTTCATTGAGGATGTATATAATCATAAAACATTCATAATGGTTTGTAAATAAAATGATAATTATCCTAAGAATATCCTTCGAGAGTGTTGTAACCAATAGTGAATCAAGGCCTATTTTCATGCACTAGTTCTCGTTCGAGTATTGCTCAAAGCGTTGATTTTGGGTTTCACCCCAAGGTACATATGTGACAGAGTTGTGTCCAGCTGCTCGTATCCAAATAGGGATGTATTTCTTGTAAAACTCACAAAATCTCTATAATACAAAAATTCTATGAAGTTATTCTATACCAATCCTCAAAGTCTATCTTAGGGCTTTGTGCTCTAATCAGAGATTATCTAAATCTAGTTTCCAAGGTTTGTACTAAACTTCCTATAATAACAACTATAATTCCCTGACCCTTGTTACCCAGAGTTGGTTCATTATTACATAACATTGGCATGATCATAAGAAAATCATGTCTCGAAAGACCGATCAATTTAGTATTATTGGAAACAAGATTCATACATAAGTTCAACATTACAACTTGAAAAGAAGTAAAACACAAATTTATTCAATTAGAAACATCCAAGACTCCTAGATTATGTCTGCAAGTACCTCATAACTAGCTTCTTCATATCCTGGGAAAATGAAACATAAGAAATGGGTGAGCTTAAATGCTCATTAAGGGTAAGAAATACAGCGGAAGATGACATAAATATTTAGCGTGGTGAATAACTGAAAACCACATGCCTTTACTAATAAACACGAATACTTTTATGGAAAGAATATGAGAAGAGTAAATAATGCTATAATAAAACATAATCATGGGTATTCTACTAGTCAAATGACCACATGAACCATCAATATTATTTTCATAATGAAGGAATGTATAATGATGGACATTCTAAACCATTTTGTCAAAGCCTCGGCAAAGACATCTAAAAATGATTAAGGCCTAAGCCAAAACCATATATCAAATTGGGAAAGGCCTCGACCAATTGCACGTCTAGTTGTCTCATGATACGTAATGATGCATCTAGGAGCTATAGAGGGCTCTACCTAACACTTACTACATCCAATACATTCCTCATATGAAAAGGTTGAAATATAACATAAACATTCGTATTAAAACTAGCATACTAAATGTCAATACCTTAACCATAAACCATGAATGGTATAAAAATAGTTCATCCATAGTCAAACATATCACCAAACCTTCAATACAATATATATGTTTTGTATCATAATAAATCAACTTCAAATAAACTTAAAATCCATCAAAGGATGTTGACATAGATGAAATCAAAACCTTTTTTAGAGACATATCTCTTTCTATTTTGAAATCATTTAAGAGTCAAATAATTATAAATAAAACATTTATTTTGATATTTTTATTATAAGATTGTAAGGGGAACTTAAACGATTTTATAATGGTGGAAAATATCCACACTCGCCGTATAAGTTCAAAAACATCCTTACCTTAATTTTGTCGAAAAGGTGAAAAAGTACCTTGTTAGGAAAATGACGGAAATATTCCTTTATAAAAATCATATAAAAGTCAAACAAGGGTATAAATGACTTTATACCATAGTCTATAAAATATTAATAATTTTTTGAAATACATTTTTACGAAACATTAATGTGGATGATTAAGAGGTCTCAGTAGATAATTACGTATAAACATCTCAGATAATGAAGAGATTGTAGAATTAACCCTTACCTTGTAATTTTCCTTGGTCAAGGTGAGGTTAAACTCCTTTATAATGGCGAAATATTGTTTATTAAATTATTCGAAAATTATATACATTAATATGATATCATATATATTCTTTTAACATTGCTTTGTTAACAATATCTTATTATTATCATCATTTCGGTTGTTAAAGGATTCGTTTTACTTTATATTCATTGTTATGTGAGTCATATTTGATATGGATGACATGTATCTTATTCATATCCAAATTTATATTAAGTCTTTAAACATTAATTTTAACCATAGAATAAAAATTAGTCTTGAATGGATACGATGGGGAATGAATCTCATCGTGTTCGAGGAGACGGTAATCTGTACGTACGCACGAGCGACAATATCATTCATTTCATATTAGAATAATATATAATTGGATGGTATATCATATATACAGAATAATTATCATGTTATATTTTTTATTTAAATAAATTACACATCATTATTATACCCATCCAAATGATAATGTATTGAATAACAATTACACCAAGATGTGGAGACGATAAGCCGTACGCACACTGGTATGGTGACATGTCATTCAAAGGATGGATAGAATAATGAATATGGTTGTACCATATTTATAATAACATCAAATTATAAAGAATATACTAGAGTTATAGTTTTAGAATGGAAATAACAATGAAAGAGTATGTGGAAGAAGAAAAAAACATGAAAGAGGTTATCAAATATTTACCTCTTCTTTAGGTTCATCCTTTTGATTTGATCAAAAGGGCTCATTAGGGTGGAATTATGACCTAAGTAAGGCCTCTAGGATGACTTTTGGACAGTTTAGAGGGTATTTGGGAAGGTTTTGGCTGATCCATATGGCTTTGAAGATGTGAATTAGAGAGAAGGGGGAGTGACCTTTTATAAGAGTGGTGAGGGGCATCTTAGCAAATGCTAGAAATATTATTTTATAATAAAATTATTTTCGGTTTATAAAGCCTCAAATATAGAATATGTAAAGTATAAGGTGGTTATGGGTCTAACACCACAAAACCAAAAAGTTTTAGATAGGTTTTGGTCACTATATTAACCTTATCTTTTAGATTTGACTCTTAGTTAACTAGTTTGACATTTACCACGTCACTTTGTAAATTTATATTATATGGTTAATAAACTTCCTATATACTTCCAGGAGAACACAAAGTGCTTAATTAATTATAAACCTATCATTATATAAGTCTTTTTTCCGAAACATATATTTTTAGTAATAGAATATCAATTAATAATATAATATTTGTTTGAAAAACTCTTTTTTTGTCAATTTTGACACTATATGGTATTTTGTTTTTTCTAAATTCATTACAAAATTATTACTTAGAAAAAATTCATCCAATCTATCCTAACATGTCACATTAACCTATAAATTTCGTGTATGGAATCAAAACCTTCAAATTATATTTATTATAACATCTATAATATCATTTATTTGATTATATCATTAATAAGAACAATACTGAATCATCATTGTGACGTAAATAAATTTATAATTTTGATGCCTAAAAATTATAAATAAAATATCATGAGGTTGGAAATATTTTTATATTTATAATAACTATTTATATTCGAATAGATCAATTATATAACCTCATTTAAAAATTGTTTTACTAAAATATATTTGCTTTTTTTTTATTTTTTCTCTACTTTAAATTATCTAACATATAATGTCATTATCACTTCCAAGTGGCTCTATGGGGTCCCAAAATCGACCCAAGGATGAACATGGAAGAAAATGTATCATAAAATAGGTTTTGGACATATGTTAGGGTAATTTAATATTAATATAATATTTTTTTAACCTTATATACTGGATTTACCCCTTAAACCACGGTAAATAAAATATTTACTGAAGTAAATATTCCTAATGTCTAAAAATAAAATTACCTATTTACATAATTTGGACATAATTATTTCAAATATGGAATCCATATTTCAAAATTCAAAACACATAAGTTGAAGAAATTAATTTAAAATTAATTCCCGTTGTCAAAACAAAATGCGTGTTTTTAAGAAATAATAACTATCAAAAAATTGACACTTGCTTATATCCAGTTTAAATGTGAAATTATGTCCAATGACCAACATTGGAAAAAATGGTAAAAATATAATATAATTATACTTAAAAACCACTCAATAGTATAATTTATCACTATAAATTAATTTTATTAAAAAATTTGTTTTTAAAAAAAATTTAGTATTTTTCACTATTCACCAAAGATTGAATGTTTTCAGAAAAATAAAAAAAATAACCCTAAGATAATTTTGATATTCTAAACCAAAAAATTAAGTCCATTTGAATGATATAATTGATAAAATTTCAAAAAGTGGGTATTACTATTCATAACGGCTAGTTTGATTGGTTACGATGTGTTAGAATCTCGAAGTAGCATACAACACAAGTTATTGCATTATTCAAAGGGAAACATACCGTGGAAGATTGGGGTGTTACATTTATCCCTTTTCTCATCATTAATTCATATATATATATATATAATTCAATTATGAGTGTGATAAAAATTTATATTGATATATAAAACTAAAATTTATTTTTCTGAAATATACAGTTAACATTAAAACAATACTCTTGATATTTTCTATAATTTATTAAAAAAATTATTTTTCTGAAATATGTGTATTTAGTAATATATATTTATATATTAATGATAATACTCTTTGATGATGTCCAATGTGGTTTTTATAATGGATGGAATGATGTTATTGTCATAATATATGATATTTTCTAGTAATTTTTTAAAAGATTCAATTAATATATTATAAAATTATTTTGGTTAAGTAAATGCTATATTTTATATCTCCACATTATGAATACCAAATGGTACATTTTTCATAATTTTTCAAGAAAATAATTTTTTTCATAATAATTTAATACGATAAGAATATAATGTATATATTATAACATCATAATATTCAAAAAGGGATGTAATAAAAAAATTAAAGGGAATATGTGACCAAAAATATATGTCAATTTTCAAAAAAATGTGTTTTTAATTTCATTCTATTTGTTTTACAAAACATTAATGAATCCTCCAAAACCTATATTATATTTTAATGTTTTAAATTCAATTCTTCACAAACATGACACACTTCCACATCATTAATGTTATTATATTAAGTATTTTTATTTATAGAAAAATGTATTATTAAAAACCAATTTTATCTATTATATAAAATGGGAAAACAATAAATTTTTTTGGGTTTTTATTATTTTATCACATAAAATATCAATCCTTTTTTGAGAAATTAATAAAGAATTATCATACCATTTTCTTTAAATACACACTAATCCTCTCACTACTGTTCACTAAAAACACATTGAGTATAAATTTACTCTCCCTATAATTACCTAAATCCTTATCATGATGTTCCCAATTTCTTATTAATCTCCTCCTAAAATATTAGAAGAACCCTCTCAATTTAAGAACTCTCCTCCTCCACTTTTATATGTAAATTATTTGTAATAATAATATTGATCTCAAATTATTTCTGTGTACATAATTATTTAATCATACATTTAATTTACTTATCATATCGATGTAAAAACAGAAAAAACACTCTCTTTAAATCCATCCAAGCATCTTTTTGTACTCCCCTTATGCAGCCAAAATTATCCAGTGATTTTCCAGGACAAACATTTGTTTCCAGAATACCGATCTTCATTTGTACGAAATAGTATTAAACTACATGACACCATCATTTATTGATTTGGTTATTTCATTTATGTAACCCATTCTCATTTATCATGGGATAAAAAAGATTAAATTCATATTTATGTTGTGTTCTCTATATTTCACACAAATTGATGTACATTATATGAATGTGAAGGGTAGTCATGAAATTATGTATACTTCCAATGCATTAGTTAATGTTTGTGTCCTATGATATACCACGAATGGTGAAATGTAGGTTAGACTGTGTAAAAATTGTATGACATCATGATCTATAGTCTTAACTTATGCTTGTGATTTCATATTTCAAAATGTTTCCTTATTTCTATGCTTCCTTGATGATATCATTTTATATAATGATTTTATGTTCATGTTTCTTATTATAACACTTTTAATTCATATTTACATACCTATTTACTAACAAGTAATACTTTTATCATGGTTTGTAATGATTATTACAATTTTGGTCTTTGTAACTCAACCCTTTCATAAGTACAACCCTAGGTTGTCTTGTGTAGTTTTAGAAGATCAAAGGATTTTGGAGGGCATGTTATAACGTTTTAAATATAATCACTATATCTATATTTAATGTTATAGGTATATTTATTAAATTACACAAATAAAATAGTAATAATAATATTTTAGGATTGTTTTACGTGTATTATTTTTTAATAAATCATAAAATGAATTGTATAAAAGATAAGGGATTTCATAGTTTTTATTAGAGAGAGGTCTGATTAGTTTTTGGGATTATAGCGTATAAAACCATACTGAAAGCCATATGGGTTGTAATAAACATATGAAAACATCCTTAAATTATAATAAAGTATATAAACTAGTGTAGAAAATGTTTTTTACGGTGGTTATTTTTTCATTTTTTACATTGGATTTTGGCTGACGTTATTACAGGAGACGTTATAAACCATGTTTTTTATGTCAGTTATTTTAAAACAGACGTAAAAAACAAAAATCGTAAGAATTTTGTTACATTGGTTAATAAAAACCCGACTTGGAAAACGCTTTGGAGTCGTGGTTAATTATGTTGGTTATTTAACAACCAACGTAGTATATACCCTTTCACGCTGGTTATTATATAATCTATGTCATAAATCACTCCTATGAAGCGTTTATCACATCGGTTATTTTTATAACTGATGCGATAAACCTGTATGACAAGCCATTTCCAATGTCGGTTATATCATAACTAATGTGAAAACATATCTACCACATCGGTTATTTTATAACCCACATAAAAAAACTATACATTCCCATTTATTACGTCGGTTATGAAATAACAGACGTAAAACCCATTTCCCATAAATTTATTACATTCGTATCCAAATAACCGATGTTAAAACTAATCCCAAGGTATTTTTTACATCGGTTATAAAATAACCTACATAAAAAATATTTTTTTTAAAATAAAACCGATCAACCACTGCTATTCCCAACCAAAATACCTAAAACATACTAAAAAGTTACCAAAAACATACCGAAAACATACCAACCCCCACCCCACTGGACAACCCCCACCGCCGATCAACCACTGATATGCCCTACCAAATGACCTGAAACAGACCAAAAAATATAAAAAATAGATCAAAACCTGACCAAAAACAGACCAGAACCCCCCCACCCCACTGTACAGTCCCCACCAAACCCCTGGACACCCACCCCACTGGACACCCCCAGACCAAAAACAGACAAAAGCCCCACCAGACCCCCCCACCCAACCGGATATCCCCCACCACACCCTTGGACACCCCCACCCCTGTTCTCCCCCCCCCCCCCACACACCCTAGACAGCCCCCACACCCCTGGAACCCCCCCCCCCCACCCTCTTGGACCCCCACCCCCTACACCCATGGATTAACCCCCAACCCCTAGACAACCCACGCACCCCTGGACAACCCCCACCCTCTTGGACACCCCCACCCCCTAGAAATCACTCCCACACCCATGGACAACCCTCCCACACCCCTAGAAACCCACTCCCACTAGGAAGCCCCCGCCACACCCCTGGACCCCCCCCCCACACCCCTGGACTGCCCCCTACCCCTTGGACAACCACCACACCCCTGGACAACCCCCAACCCTCCTAGACACCCCAACCCCCTGGACACCCCCACCACACTCCTAGACACCCCCTACAGCCTCGGACTTCCCCCACCCCCTAGACCACCCTCCAACCCTCCTGGGCACCCACCACACCCCTAGACAGCCCCCACCCCTGGATAGCACCCCGCACCCCTAGACAACCCCCCACCCTCCTCGACACCCCCACCCCCTGGACAACACTGCCACACCCCTGGACAGCCCTCCCACACCTCTAGATAGTCCTCTCACACCCTTGTACTTCCCTCTCACACCCCTAGAACCCCCCCCCCCCCAACCCACTGGATAGCCCCCACCACACCCTTGGACACCCCCCACACCCATGGACTACCACCCCACCCCCGAGACAGCCCCCCACACCCATGGAAAACCCCCACACCCTCCCGGACATTCCCCCACCCCTAGACACCCCCACCACACCCCTGGACACCCCTACACCCCTATACTGCCCCCAACTCCTGGAAGGCCCCCACACCCCTAGACAAACCCCCCTCCCTCTTGGACACCCCCTACCGACTGGACAGCACTCCCACACCCCTGGATAGCCCTCCCACACCCCTAGACCCCCCCCCCCCAAACTTCCTGGACACCCCCACCCCACTGGACAACACTCCCATGGACCAAAATTGCATGGAGGAGACAAAAAAACACACACAAAACCCTATATTTGTTCAAGCATCTAATTTGGGAAACTAAACAGTCACTTAAGTGTAATTATTGGGTATATTTAGGATCATCACAGTCATATTCTCCGCCTCCCTCTCCAAAAACTGAACCAGCTCCCTCTTCCCACCATCGGGCTTTTTGTTAACATCATTTCAGGCGTCTCATGGGAAGCCTTGGGACCATCATTTCTAGTCCCACAAGATCTAAGTGATTTCCACCACCAAGATCCAGTTATTTTAGTCACACATGAAGGTGTTTCCACTAGTTATAATGGCATCAAAGTGATAGAATGAATGATGTTTTCAGGGGAAGAAATCATTGATGAAACATTTTGATAGATCAAGCTTCTCATGTGAGAGTGATGAAAACCTTCAAGTGGTGTTCATCCCCCCGTGGGATGGCAAAACCTCTACTCCCACCACCCTAGACTACCCCCCACCCCCATCCCCATGGACACCCAGGACACCCCCACCCCACTAGACAACCCTCCCACACAATTGTAAACCCCCCTCATGACACAAGACACCCCACACCCCTGGACACCCCCGGGACAGCCCCCACTCCCCTAGCCAGCCCTCCCACCCTCCTGGAAATGATCCCACCCCCTGGACTGCCCTCCCACTCTCATGGAACCCAAATACACCCCCACCCCATTGGACAGCCCTCCCACACCCCTGGATACCCCCCCCCCACTGCACTGGACACCCCCCACACCCTTGGAACCCATCCCCCCAGACCAGAATCCATACCAGAAAAACCATCATAAGTAGACCAAAATGAGAAGTATAGAAAAATTAATCATTCACATATATAACATTTAAAACATTCAATTTCAACTTAAAAAAAATTAAATCCAACCTAAATGACTACCAAATACACAATTACATTGAAAATATTCAAAATTACATTTTACACTACAAACAACTAAAATTCAATCAACCCTGTAAAATAATTTGACCATTCCACTTGTAAGTGTTTGACGTCTTGAGGACTAGAGGGTTGAGGGTCATCAAATAGCTTCAAATTAAAAGGATAATAGTTAACCTATATAATGAATAAATCAAATGAAATATTATGGAAATTTTTAAAAGTAAATCTTACCAGGTCAAAGTTCAAAACTGTTCCAGTTGTTATTATTTCATACATAAATCTTAACATATAATTTCCACATTCGATAATGCCTTGTTGTTCATGACAATTCTGTTTGAATGAATGTAAATTAAATATATTATATTTATGTAATAAATCAAAATGTACAAATTATAAATGGATATTTACCTTTAAATTTACATATTTGATCTTCGCACTCAATTTATTTGTATATTTTCTAAAGTAGACCCATCCCCTGTTAGAAAATAATATGAATGAGATAAATTAAAAATTCATTATAATATTTAAAACTATTGAGAAATTGAAACTTAATTTTCCAACATTTTTTTAAAACATTCCCACACATCTCCATGGACAGATCATATCAAATAAAGTCTTTTCACCTTGGGAAAAAACCCCTAACATCCAATGATCAGTCATAAAATAAAATTTAAGTTTAGTGTTTTTTATGTTAAAAGAGAATGAACACTTTGAGAGGGGTGTGTTTCATAATTCTCACAAAAAGGCATCATCCCACATTGTGTGACTATATTCTGTTCAAGTATTTCAACAATATAAAGCATTATTTATTCATCATCCATGTACATGCTTCAGGGGATATAAAATGTGGGTCCATAAATCCATATACATATATCCACTTATTCTTCTCACAAATGTTATAAAGATACCAAATACAAAATAGAAATAAGTATACATTTTTAATATAAATAACGTAGGGAAAAGGTTTAAAGACTTACATGGAAAAAATATCACCACATTGATGCCCAACTTATCTCCTGTAACAAGCTTCATGATATCAGTTTTCACAATCCCCAAAGTCATTGCACGTCCCCAAACATGGGCTTCCATTGGAAACTCATAATGATCTGCCAACAAATTTGAATATCTTGACAATCTTTCATGACTACTAGAATATGTATCTGATGTCATGGCCATTTGTCATTGTTGTTGTCTATACAGCATTTATTTACCTTTGAAGTATTCCTGTAAAAATAAATAGAAAAATATAGTAGTTTTAAAATGATAAAAAAATTTAATAAAAAAAAATAAAATAGAAGATATAACATACATACTTATATGGTAATGAGTTGCAGAAGTCTGGATGGCCAAATTAAAAAATTGTTGATTCTATGTCCAACTGTCTTCACCTCATCTGTAGGTAATGCTACTCGAGCTAATCTATCTATAATATCATGTACAACGACCCTAAAATTCTCTACCTCTAATTGTTGATGATGAACTGTATCTCCTAGACAATATACCATCCCATATGAAACTATATGATGTTAAGGATCATCAACATACAACTCGATATAAGTAGGAAGCTGTGAAAGATGAGTAGGATAAAAAATGGGGTCTGCAGGATGAGGTGGAGGAGTGGGAGATATTGGCAGAGGTGGAGGATAAAAAATGGGGTCTGCAGGGGAGGTGGAGGAGTGGGAGCTGTAGTCTGAAATTGTCTTTGCATGTCTGCAAAGATAGACTGTACTGACGCTCTAATATTTTCCTCCATCATCGCATTAATATTATGATATTTAGCCTCCAAGGATTCTATATTTTTTTTATAAACACCCTCAATTTAAGAAGATTAATAATGTCGCACCACTTTTCTTACTGATACACCTGCTGAATATCCTCGTACACGACCAGGATGTTCAGGCTTTCCCAATGCTGCAGATAAAATATCTTTCCACCCAGCAGTTGTAAATACAATTAGTGACCTCTACTCCTCAAGGTAATCTTGTATTAATTAATTGAACATTTCTATAATGATTGAAATTATATGAACAAAATAGTTAACCTAAAAAAATAAAATAGATATCTTAAAATCCTCTCAATTATGATTCTTGAATCTTTCGAAATATATTTCCCTTTTTTTCCCATCCAAGCTCTCTTCCATTTTTCATGTCAGGATGGAGGGGATGGAGGGGCCACCTCTCCAGATCTTGAAGACTCCATGCTTAGTTTTGAAATTTTTTCGTCATCATTTATTCTTCTAATAATGTATACCCTCCCCAAGATAAAATATAAGGGTATACATTTTTAGATTGAATCTCTTGATGATATTTTTTTGTTTGATATAAATTAAGAATAAGAAATAATTAACAAAACATTAATAATATCATTTATATAAGAAATATTATAAATGTTTACATTTCCCTTACCAAAAATGAATCTTTTATTCTACTTTCAATAAGCTTTCTTTATGTGTCTTAATCTATGAAAGGATATGTACGACATGGATTATCGCGAATCCTATGACAAAAAATGAAATTAGATGAGAGGGTTGATTTGAAATCCCTCCATCTCCTGGAAGCAATCGATAATAATTTCTTCCTGACTCCTCTAGTGTTAGGAATATCAAATGTCATCTGATAAAGAAGGGGTTAAACGTATTATATATACTAGAAACATTTAAATAATAGGAAAACAATAGCAAAAGATCTTACCAAAACCGTCTCCCACTACTGAGAGATTATCGATTTGTCCACACTTCTCCAGTCATCATAAAAAATGATTACTTTTATCTTACACTGATTTGATACAAAACTCTTAAAATATTTTGCCTTTGGACCTCTAGGAATATCATTCTCATTAAACACAATGAGTATCCTCTGATCTAGCGTACGAGTAAGTAATAATTATCGTAAATGTGTGCACCCATGTTTACCATCTCTTGAACACTTTTGTCGTAATGGGAGAAGATGAGGAAGATTGGGGAACATCAAGATGATCATGGGAATGTTCCTCCCTAGAGGTATGATCAATATGCTCATCTCCAGAATCATGTGGTTGATCAACATATTGATCTGTCATTATCCATCATATCAAAAAAACAAACATTAGTTCACAAATATACAAATTCAAATATTATAATACTAATGTAAATAGAAAATATAAAATTTTACTAAGATATTTAATAGTGAACATGGTTAATATGGTAAGAATGTTAAACAATGGTAAATATGGTAAATATGATAAAGATGGTAAACATGGTAAAGATGGTAAACCTGGTAAACATGGTAAACATGGTAAACATGGTAAAGTAATTGTCATTGAACAAAAATAATAGATATATAATTTATGAAATGGTAAACATGATAAAGTAAACTAAACAAAATTAAAACAAAATAAACTTATACTTATTTGTTTTGATACATGTTTTAATAAAGAAAAAACTTACAATATCTAACATTTTATGAAAATAATAAATGTAAACAAGAATTAAACAAATGTTACCTGTAGTTTTAGGAATGTACAAATAGAGTGTTTTCCCAAATTCCTTCTTCATGATCATTCCTTATGGCACAAACCATGTCTTCAATGTTATCATCATTATGTTCTGTTAATCATTCCATGGAAGTTGGGATCTCATATAAATCATCATCTACATCAAGTTCATCCCCAACAACATATTGTTTTTTACCTTGTAAAACAATATCCCACTGCATATATGATTGATATACTACATAGAAAATTTGTTTTTCATGTGTTTCTATTATAAAAGAATCAGTTATGTCTTCTAATATATTCATATTAACAACTTTCATTCTAAATTCATCGTGTCTGACACTATTGCTACTGATAAACCATTTACAGTTAAATATAGAAAATTTAATTTTAAAGTAATAAACCTTTCATATTTCTTCAATCACTCCATAATATGCACATGATGCATAAATTGGGTTTCTGTCTTTAGCACTCAAAAATTGCATTGCTTATGCAAACACCAATACACCACTATTCTGAACTGCACTTCTGTTGTCCTAAGCTTTCATATGAAATATATAGCCATTAATGTCATAAACGGACCATGTTATCATATTTAAAAATGGACCACCCACTAACCACTTTAATGTCTCTGATACATATGATCTAACAAGCAAGTCCTTTTTAAACCATGAAAAAAATGTTTTGTTGTGATCATTCAAAATATACATTTCTTTTTTCTTTAGATGACATTGTTTCAACTCATTAATATGCAATGTGATATATGGTTGAGCAACAGCTATGTTTTTCAAGATGTATAATTCTAACTTCTTCATCTGTTCAGGTTACAATGATTTTGATTTCAATCCATGAATCCCCTTTCCCGCATTATTAACTCATTCATGGTGAGATGGAAGCAAACCTATGTGATGCGCTGTAGCCAAATAGCACGTACAAAACTCTGCAACCTACTCAGAAATATACTTTTCAATAATGGACGCTTCAGGTTGATATGGATTCTTAACATACCCCTTCAATATTTTCATATACCTTTCAAAAGGATACATCCAACGAAGATATACAGGTCCACAAAGCTTTATTTCTCGAACCAGGTGAATAATTAAATGCACCATTATATCAAAAAATGTTGGAGGAAAATACATTTCTAGTTGAAAAAGTAAAAAAATTTCATCCCTTTTCAAAATGTTCAAAGCATTCACATCAATCACTCTATTAAAAATTGAATTGAAAAAATAACAAAACTTCATTATAGTATTTTGGACACGGATGGGCAATATTCTACGCAATGCAACTAGTATAATTTGTTGCATCATTACGTTGAAATCATGAGATTTCATACCTATCAACTTCATTTCCTTCAATGAGACAAAATTTTTTACATTTGAAGAATAACCTTGAGGCACTTTGAAATCATGGATACACTGAAAAAAGCTAATTTTATCCCTCTTGGATAATGTATGAAAAGATGGAAGAAGAAATTTTCGTCTTCCATTAAGAGTGGGAGCTAATTCCAAACTTATTCCCTTTAATATTAAGCCTAATCTTTCATTCAACCCATCTTTTTTATTTCCTTTAATATCTAAAAATGTTCAAATAAACTATCACATATATTCTTCTCAACGTTTATGACATCAATATTATGTTTAACTTCATGATATCTCCAATATGGTAGCTCAAAAAATATTGACCTTTTCTTCCAAATATGTCTATCATTACCAGATTTTTGTGTCTTTACCAATGTCACATAAAGGTTTTCCAAAATCTCAAAATACAGATTAGGGGATAAAAGTTTTGGAGAAATATCAAATTCTTGTGAGCCATTTAATTCCTTTTTTTAGTCATCCATAAGAGTGATCCATAGGCAAAAACATTCGATGACCCATGCACACTGTTTTCCTCCTATGATGCAATTGAAAATATGAAGTATGTTGTTCATAAATTGTATATGCTTTATTCCCTTTAACAGTGTATTCAGAAAAATTTCCATATGATGGGAATTCACTTATAGTGAACATAAGCACTGTATATAGTTGAAAATATTCCATTTTATAATAATCATACACCAAAATACCATCGTCCCATAAAAGTTTCAAATCATCAATCAATGGTGACAAGAAAACATCAATATCATTTTCGGGTTGCTTCGTACAAGAGAACATTGTACTCAACATGACATATTTGAACTTCATAAAAACTTCAGGAGAGAGGTTGTAAATTACCAATAAAATAGGCCATGAACTATGTGTGCTACTGAGGTTTCGGTATGGATTCATTCCATTTTTTCACAACCCTAGTCTGAGATTTCTAATTTCATTTTTAAATGTAGGATATTGATCATCAATTTTCTTTTATTATGGATAATCAGTTGGATGATGTATTTTTCAATCATATATCCACTCATTAGCAAGCCATGTTAACCTTTTTGCATCATGTAAGTTATAAAATAAACATTTGAAATGATGAATTATAGGATGATACCAAAATACCATTGAAGGAATTTTGTAATCTCTAAATCATCCTATTATTTTTCTTACACCTTATACCATTATGTCCCACATTTAGGACACTCTGACAGAAATTCATATTCCTTCCTATATATTATACAGTCATTCTAACATGCATGTATTTTATTATTTCCCAATCTCATCGGGCATAATATTTTCATAGCCTTATAATGTGAATCTAGAAGATTTTTATCTTTTAGAAAAATGTCTTTCATCAATTTTAGCAGCTCTGTAAAACATCTATCACTCCATCCATTTTTCACCTTCAGGTTAATAAATATTAACACTTCCAACAAAACTATAAAATATATACAACTAGAATACAATGGTTTTTTATCATCACCATATAGGCGTTCAACTTTTTTTTCTAACTCAATTTGTTCTACTGCAATATCATGAATCATTTCTTAAATTCCATCGTATTTACCATCTTGTGAATCATCATCATCAGTAGATCTAAAATTCCATCCAGTTTCACCATGCCAAATCCAAGGGCTATAAGTCGGATTAGAACCCTGAAAAATCAGATGATCTTTATTCTCTAAAATTTTCAACTTCTTCATATTCAAACATTTCAGGAATGGATATAAAAAATATGTCACTACTTGGAACATTTCATTTAGAAAATTATAAAAAGGCATCAACCCCCTCCTCATATTCTTTACTCATTAGATGTTCTGTAATCCAACATTGACACATTATTACCTATAACAAATATCAAAATTATACTACTTTTTAAGATAAGACCAATATATGTTTATATGAAAAATATCATAATTTGAATGTAATAAAATTTTGAAATATAAAACAAATCTATACGTATTCAGAACAATATGCTTGAAAATGATTTTTTTTAAAAATATATAGTTAGACATAACAGTTTTAAGTTCATCCTGGATCTTTTCTTCTTAAGGTTCAAAAATAATACATCGTGGGGCAACTGGATACCAAATTCACATTTCTGTAAAAATGAAATATGATGTATAAATATTAAAATATGTATACATTAACTACTGAAAATTACACAGATCCTAATGATTTTAAACCTCTGGTTACCCCCCACACCCTGGACACCACCCCCACCCCCTTGAACACTACCCCCACATCCTGGACACCCTTACACACTTTAACAATACCACCAACCCCTTGGACACCACCCCCACCCCCTTGGACACCACCCCACCCCCTTGGACACCCCCAGGACACCACCACCCCCTTGGACACCCCCCAAATTTCTGGACACCCTCCCCACACTTTGGACAGCCCCCACCCTCTAGACAGCACCCCACCCCTTGGACACCCCCACCCCTTGGACACCCCCACCCCTCCTGGACACCACCCCCACCCCTAGCCCCTTAGACACCCCTAGAAACCCCCAACCCCCTGGACACCCCCATCCCCTTGGACACCACCCCCACCCCCTTAGACACCCCCTGGACACCAGCACCCCATTGGACACCCCCCCCCCGCACCCCTCTGGACATCCTCCCCCACCCACTGGACAGCCCCCACCCCTCTAGACAGCCCCCACCCCTTGGACACCCCCACCCCTCTTAATAACCCAAGAACACATTTATTACTATAAAAAATCAATTAAAAATGACCAAACATTCCTTATAATATAAGAAATAAAGGAGAAGAATAATTGGACGATGAAGAAAAAAATAAATAAACAAGAAAGTAAGAATAACATGGAATAAGTAACTTAATTAAGAAAATAAAATTTCAATAGAAGGAAAGAATCAAACACCATAGCAGAGGGAATTCCATGGAATCCGAGAAAACCATGCGGCCTCCAATAGTTGATAAAAAATTGTAGAAAATTTAGTAAACCTGAAAATCAAATCATATTTAAAATAGAAACTCAGATGGAGAAAATCATAGTGTAAAGACTATCATCATGGCACAATGGGGTCAGGATAACTACATATTTGAAATCCACAACATGGTCTCCCCCATAACCCATAATTTTCTCATAGTCAATGATTGTTAAAAATATATATCCAAATATAATCATATTGAAACACCCCTTATATGTTCATAATTCTTGATCCTCTAAAAATCACAGTGGAAACCTCAAGCTCCTTAAATATCCACAAATGTCCCCCTATTCAATTTGAAAGAAATCCTGGCTACATCATTGCACAAAACTGACCACTATTATGGAACCACCATAAATTATACAACACTAATAAATTATTGCCTAATATCCAGGAAACAATACAATCATCATGTCATAATCTCACAAACAACGATGCAATAATCAATCCCAACTAACACTTATCCCCCACCCCCTTAGACACAAACCCTCACCCCCCTTGGACACCCCCTGGACATCAACACCCCCATGGACATCCCCCCACCCCCTAGAAACCACCCTCACCCCCTTGGACACCCCCTGGACACCACCACCCCCTTGGACAGCCCCCACCCCTCTGGATAGACCCCCACCTCCTAGACAGCCCCCACCCCTCTAGAAAGCCCCCCACACCCTTGGACAACCCCCACCCCTCTTGGACACCACCCTCCTCCCCCTACCCTCTTGGACACCCCCTGGACACCCCCAACCCTATGTACCGCCCCCCGAAGAACCCCCAAACCCTTTCAACAGGCCCCCACCCCCTTGGACATCCCCCACCCACCCCCTTGGACATCCCCCCCACCCCCTTCGACCACCCCCACCCACTTGAATCCCCCCCCAAACACACACCTAGAATCCCCCCCCCACCTCCATGGACACCCTGGACACCCCCTAACCCTTTGGGAAGCCCCCCGAATCTTCTGGACAACCCCCACCCCTCTTGGACAGCCCCCACACCCCCTGGACACCCCCCAACCCCTTTGATATCCCTCGCACCCCCTTGGACACCCCAACCCCCTTTGACAGCCCCACAACCCCTGAACACCACCCCCACCCCCTTTGACACCCCCTAGACACACCAACCCCACTAGATATCCCACCCAACCCCCCTAGACACCCCACCCACTTGCACAGCCCCACCCTGTTGGAAACCCCCTGTACGCGCACACAGACATGATAGAACACACAAAAATTGTAAACTTGCATGATATCACTTCCATTGGTTTATTTTACCAAGAAAGAATTTAGCATGGTATAGATGAACACTATTAAACTTACCATGATAGCAAGAAAAAAGAAAAATAATATCTCAAAAAATTAGTTTAGGGCATCACAGAAAATAAAAACTGAAAAGGATTCATGTGAGGATTACTTGAGTGTTGTGAGTCGACCTGATAGATCTGATGATAAAAAATATGAAGAGTGATGTTGGAAAAACTAGGCTAGAGGGAACAACTTCAAAAAATAGTTTCTAGGTTTTCTGTGCGAGAGAGATGAGTCGCAGGTCACCCGATCGATGAAAAAAGAATGACTAAATACAGGGTGCGATAAATCATTTAAAATATTTATCACGTCAGTTTTTTAATAACCGACATAGTAAACTATTTTTTTAATATTCATAATGTATTTTATTTAATAACCGAAATAGTAAACAATTTATCATGTCGTTTATAAAATAACTGATGTGTTATATGTCACTTTATATTGACGTGATAAATTGCTGAGATTAGCTTTATCATGTCGGTATTTTTATAACCAACATGTTAAAGGGTGGAGCTTTCCATTATCACGTCAGTTATAAAATAACTGACGTGATAAAGTGTGCTAGATTTTATTTTCACATCGGTTATATAATAACCGACGTGAAAAAGCTAATTTCCACATATATCACATCGGTTATTTTATAACCGATGTAAAAAATGGATCATGATCGATATATCACGTCGGTTATAAAACAACCAACATGATATATACATTATTAATTCTTTGCACATCAGTTATATAGAACCTGTGTGAAAAATGCTGACGTGTTAAACGTTTTTTCCACTAGTGATAAAACTAGTTTCTATGAAAAAAATCCATGTTTTTATACTTTTAAATAATGCCAAACTAAAATAGTTATACCTAAAGGTAGTAACCTAGAAAAGACAACATTTTATATTTACTAAATCATAACAAAGTTCATAAAAAATAGCCTATGATGTACCCTAAGTTTGAAACTCTCATGTGATATGCCTTGGTAAATTCCAAATCTTTTTATGAACCACTATTAAAGGAATATAAATTCTTATGAATTGTTATGTCAGTAAATAGTACATGGACAACTTATAATGAAACCTAAATATTCATCCATTATTGAATATAATTATTTTATGAGTTATCCCTTCAATTTTCATAGTTTACCTTTTAATTTTTTTAATATATTGAAAATTTTAATACCAAAATTTATCTTTATCTTAGTCGATGGGTATAAATATGAGGAACTGAATCAAAAACCAATGTGACAGAGAGTGTGATGACTACATAAAATATATGCTTAAAAATGGGAGAATGATTTGAGAAAATTAGGACAATACTTACTCAAATAACTCAATTATTGGAAAAAAACATTTTTTCAGTTGAAACACAAATCCCCATATGAAAGGTAAACATACAAATTAGTCCTTTATTTAAAATATATCTTAATCATTTCTAGAATAATTTCATCCTTTAATCACTAAACACATATCAACTCCATTAAAAATAACTTCTCTATCTTTAATTCCATGAGTAATAGGATTTTGTGGGAGATTTTTACCGAGTAGTGGATAACATGATCAATGGTAGACATTGACCAATAACAAGAAACACAAACAAGAGATTGAAGATATGGAGTGGAATGAATTTAGAAATTTTTTTTTGATAAATATTTCCTTTACACTCTCTTTATTAAAATGGATAGGGTTTTTATTGGCCTCGAGAAAAAGGATTTCAAAAAAAATTAAAATTGGGAAATCCTAAAAATATTTTGGTGATAAAACTTCGTCTTGTTCATTTATCCTAACTATAAATTTGACCATTTATGCCATCAGATAAATCTAAATATTGGAATAACATTGATGAATAAATATGTTGAATTTATGAATAAATTAGTTGATGTTCCCTCAATATTTAAATTGAGATTAATGAATCTCAAGGGTATCCTGTGTCTTGAGATAGGAATAATAGGGTAGAGTTTAATATTAATAGAGTGATGGGGAAATATCATAGTGGTAATAGATTTCAAAATCTCATTTGTCAAAAGTGATGCAATAATCTTCAAAAAAAATTCTTTAAGGGGATAAGGAAATTGTTTTGGGAGGGTAACCTAGCTATAAAATTATAATGGGAGAAACCCAACAATGTGACCGAAGAAAATGATTCTATAGTAAACCATCAAACTATTGTCAAATGTTTTAACTATAAAGAATAAGGACACTATATGAACCATTTAACAGAGCCAAGGGTTATTCAAGATAACATAAAATTGAAACAACCAAGGCATAGAGATAATGGTTTGGCATTTTCCATCACAATTGTGGAGGTGGATCCTAAAAATAATGTGGTAAAAGTTAATATAGTATTTCATTCCTTAATATAAAAAATAATATTTCTTTTTGTTTCAATGCATAGTATAATTCTAGTTTCATATATCAATTTAAAAACAACTTCAAAACATCAATGTTCTGTTATATGTAAAAAATGAAAAATAGAGTAATTATTTAATCATAAAAATGTAACTTATCATATATAAATACTATTGGACGAATTCTTCAAAAATATGGAAATACAACATTTATTGGAATTCAATAATATTCTAGGTGTTGATTGGTTTTCCTTGTTTATAGCTTATATAAATTTCTAAGAGAATGAAATAACTCTTTGCATTTCAAATCACCCATAGATTCTATTTATGTGAAATGATGAGGATGAATCAAATTTGGAATCATCATCTCAATCATGGATATTATTGAATTATGAGATATTATATATATCTAAAATGTTTATGACTAAGGGAAATATCATCCTTGATTACATTCACATTATAATAGAATATGTTGATGTTTTTTCTAATGAAATGACTAGTTTTCCTCATAATAAAGAGGTTGAGTTCTTAAATGAGTTAATAACTATGATTTCTTAATATAAAATATTCAATATTGAATAGATACATTTAGACTAGATGAGTTAAACAAAAAACAACAACATAATCTAGATAATGGGTTTATATTCCCAAGTGCTTCACTAGGCATTGTTTCAGTCCTTTTCATCAAGAAGATTTTTTATTCAATGCAACTTTTTATTGATTTTCATGATATAAAAAATATCATGATAAAAAGTATCCTCTTTCATAAATTTATTACTTGTTCAATCAGATGTGTGGATCGAAATACTTTTATATGGTGTATATTTTGTTTTTATATTATTAAGTAAAGGTGAATAAGTAGGATATCACCAAAATTGATTTTTGAACAAGGTACAAGATTTATAAAATCATAGTGATTCCATTTGTAATCACTAATGATAAATATATATTCATTGATTTATGTAATTGATTTTTTATGTATTTCCTCAAATAAGTTTATGTAGTCTTTATATATGTTATTCATATATACTCTAAAATGAAGGAGTAATATGAGAAGCATTTTAATGTTTTCTAAAGACATTTAGAAAGAAAAGGTTGTATAAAAATATAGAAAATGATAGTATTGATGGAGTATGTAAAATTCATGGGGTATGTTATTACATGAAAATTATATTTGTGGATCATTTTGAGAAATAGGCAATGAAAGTTTTTACTAGACCACCATATTTTGGGGTGGTCTATAGTTTCATGGAGAATTTGGGTACAATCCTTGATTTTTGAAGTACATATCATGATTTTATATCCCGATAACAAAGATAACCGGAAATGGTGTGAAATTTTAATAGGCTAATGAATGAAATGATAAATTTAAAAGAGATAAATAAGAGGATAAAAACTACACCAATACTCACATTACCCACCAACGAGGACAGATTTGTAATTTATAGTGATGTGTGAAAAAAATAACGAGTCCTATACTCATGTAAATTAAAGATACATTATAATAACTACCCATAAAATGATCTATCATTGGATGTAGTTATCTCAACATTAATGATTTGGTAAAATTATCTCTATGTGGATAATTATAAAATATATATTGATCTAAAAATATTGAAGTATTTATTCACAAAAAAGAGGATCAAGATAAACCAATAAAGTATTTTAAAACTAATGTATTATTACTTTTCAATTCATTACCATCCTGGTAATGTGAAATTAGTGGAAGATGTTTAGGGTAGATTGGATCCCACAACCCTATCCATGATTATAATTGAAATATTGAAAATATTCTTGGATATTCAAAGGACGTATATGGAAATAATAAATGTAACTTCATCTTATCTTTCTCAGTTAACTACTAAACTATCCATTATTTATAGGATAAAGGATTACCAAAAATATTATATTTATTTATTGAGAAAGTTAGTGAATATTCCATAGTTAATATTTACAAAATATGGGGTCATAAGGTTTGGAACTGATATATTTTTCAATAAAAATATGAACTGAAAATGGATCCTCAAAATCATTCACATATCTATTCCTTCTCTATTAATCTTGTAGGTATTAATATGTAAGAATATTTGAAGTTAAACTTTAGGTGGAATAATAAAAATAAGGATATGGGAGAATTTAGAGCATGGTTCTTTGTATAAAAACAATTCAAGGAAAAAAAATAGAATTCTAAGGTTATGATACAACCATTTTTAGACCAGAATCTAAATGTTAAAACAAATCCATGGATTATCTCATATGAGTCCCCATGAAATATAAATTAAATAACTCAATTAGGGTTGTAGTTGATCATCTTACAATGTTATTGCACCCCATGAATATCAAATAATATTTCACTCAGGACTAATAAGAAAATATATAAATAAGTTTAGTTGTAATTATTCTTGGAGTACCACTCTATATTGTATCTAATCATGATCCATAGTTTGACTCTAATATTTGGAGTGTCCTTCATTGAGGGTTGGGTATAGAGATGAGTTTGAGTAGTTCTTATCATCCTTAGATGGATGGTCAGTCTGAGAGAACCTTTAAAACTCTAGAGGTTATGTTAATATATTGTTCAATTTATTTTCAAGGATTTTTGGATCCACATGTTAACTTAATGGTTTTTTCATATATAGATAGTTTCTATTCAACATTAAAATGCAACCTTATGATGCTATACATGGGAAGGGTTTTGGGACTCCAATATGTTTTAATGAAGTTGGGGTTATGATGTTTTTGGGACCTGATATTATCCAATAAATAATAGATAAGGTTCAAATAATATATCATCAAATGAAATATATGAAAATTCTACTTAAAAAATATAGATAATCTCTGATGTGACCTAGAGTTTGAGGTCAGAGAAAAGGTGTTCCTTCATATATCACTATGGAGTAAAATCACAAGTTTTGGGAAGAAGGGAAAGACTTTTCATATTAAAATTATCCCCTTTGAGATTTTTTATCGCATTGATGTCGTGAACAACAAAATTGAACTCCCACATATCATATGTCAAATACATGATGAGTTACATTCATCAATACTAAGGATATACATACAAGACCCCCTCACATGTACTTGTTGGAGTTTGTTCCCTTGATCCATCATATTTTTGTACTAGATTTCTTGTTTTTTTATTAAAAAATTATTTAAATAACTTTTTTATTATTATTCACCATGATACTTGTAAGTGATAATTTCTTTAGAATATATGTCACATTGAAAAGTTAGAGCAGTTCCTCACTATAATGAGAACATTGAAGTCCCCCGATATTATTCTTAAAAATTATTCTAAAGAAAGATGATATGGACTAATAGGAGAAATAAATTATATACTATCAGGGGTAGAAGCCTCATAATACATTAAGAAACATTCTCATGGAGTTCACCCTTCGTAATCACTAAATATGAGGTTATTAGAGCATGAATGTCAATAAGAAATTAGCATTTCCATGTGTTATTCGATGTTTATACCTTTTTATGTTCATATTAATCCTTATAATATAACATAATGATTAATGTATATCACAACTTTCATACATTTAGTGTTGATGAAAACCATGATGACTTGTGTTCACGGTGAAGTAGGATATAGTAGGTCCGTCACAAAAGGTATACCATTAATAGATATTAAGAGAACTGATATATCACTTTTTATTTTGATGAAAGTTAATTTCATAGGCCCGTTGAATGGAATGGAACTACAAATATAAATACATGGTAATGGTGTTTTATGGGAATTTACATTTTCAAAAAATAAAATAAATAGATATCAATCATATTGGTTGATTACACCAACATGAAACCTTCTTGATTTGAGATAATGTGATAAAATAATTATATTACTTGGTAAACATTCATAGGAGTTTTGATTTCATTGAGATTCTAGCATACTCATTTATTTATTCATAGTCTTGATTATATATTTTAGCATTTTAATTTAGGTTTTTGTTTCTAATAGCATAGTGAATGAGGAATATAGGGTTCTACACTAAGTGTATTTGTAATCACACTTAAATTCTAGTTATGAATTTATCATGTTAGAATAATATAAATTTATTCAGTTTTTTAATCACCATAATTTAATCAGAAGTTATTCAAAATATTTAATGATTTAAATAAGTATAATAATAATATTTTTTCATGTTTGGAAAATAGGATATTTAATACAGTTATCGATGAATAATGCAGTGATATGTTTACGAGGGATAGAAGACCATGTTTAATGTTGATATTGGAAAAGAAATAAATGATATTTATTTATATCTTTTATTAGTTGAATATTTTAGTTATTTGATAATAATAATATTATTATTATTATTTTTGTACATGAGTTCAATAATTAATTATGGAATTTGGAAAGGGCTTCTGTACAATTTTCCAAACTCAAACCTGGAAAAATAAATATATAATTATATCAATTTAATAATACACAGTTGGTGTAAAATATGGATAGTGTTAGACTCTATCAAGCCCTAGAGACATATCATGAGATATAGCATACTTTATTATCTTCCTCCCTCAATAAAATGAGATATAATCTAGAGTTCATCCTCACTTGAGATGAATTCTATAGTGGTTAACCACAAATAATGCAAGAAGTCGGGATCTTCCATGCTAGAACTCTGTGATTCTATTGCATCGTTTAGAGATTGTAGTTCATGT
This sequence comes from Viscum album, assembly GCA_963277665.1. Taxonomy (NCBI): domain Eukaryota; kingdom Viridiplantae; phylum Streptophyta; class Magnoliopsida; order Santalales; family Viscaceae; genus Viscum; species Viscum album. Next base: position 1,448,906,974 of record OY728152.1, on the reverse strand, counting down.
GTGTATCACATATAAAAGTATTATTCATTTGGATCTTTCCATGTAATGAATATGCAAGATGATTATTACACCTATCATCAGTGATGATAGATTTATGAGTTAACGTAATTCTATATCTTCTTTTAAATTAATTATAAATTACATATAAAGATCCTTAAACAATGGTTTGAAAATTTTACTCTAGAGATGTAATCAACAATTTTCAATGAAGATGTCATTTTGATCATTTAGTTAATTCATTACATGTAATTCATGACTAAAACATGATTTGGTCATACTGGAAATGGACGCCTCTGTTGCACCCAAAACCTACTAGTTGTATTAGAGAAATCACATGTTTAATTATTTATAATTTATTATTTTTTTATTAGTTAAATGTATTTGTGTCTTATTTATATATAAAATGATTCATTTTAACATCCAAAATCATCTTCGTTTATCTTATTCATTATAAAAAACATAACCTATAATCGTTAAATGATTAATAATTTATAAGAATTCAATTAACACTAGAGAGAGGTTCAAAAGGTTATTCTTTGAAAAAATTAGAGTTTAGGGTGTGTACATCCAATATACTCAGAATTTACTTTTCTTTTCACATTCTTATCACACAAAGATATTTATGTAGATCTTATCCAATAGTATTTAATTTAAAAATAGTGATTAGTGGCTGGATCCAAACATAATAACAAATGGCATGTAGAATTACACACTGTGAAAGTACCTTATAGGTTGTGTAGTCCATGTCTTCTCATGGATGAGAAAATGGGGATTCCTAGCAAGCTAGACTTCATATACATAAAATTGGGATAAACATATAATGTAAATCTTGGGTTAAATGATGTGTATTCTTAGTATATGAAATTTACCTCAAACACATCCATAAAAAAACACGGCAAGACCCAAGGTGTGTTGTACACACACGGTAAAAAGAAAAGGGGATACTATGTTGTCTTTAAGTAGTTGTGCACTAAAATTTTCCTAGAATAAAGAATTAAATTTATAATTAATCCTATGGATTATGTATTCTATGTGTTATTCATTTTAAATTACATTCCACTTCATAGTATTTATAATTATATATTAAATTAATTTAAGTAATAATTTTTTTATAAACACATGATGATTTTTCCATTTACACTTGATTACAATATTAATTTTAAATGATTTTAATTTTTTTTAGTTATTAATTGTGGTGAGTTAATGATGGTTTGATATAATTAAGAAAAATTCTAAAATTTAGATTAAATCACTAAAAAAAATTAATTTATGAATGAAATGAAGTAATTAATAAAAATATTACAAATGTATGCTCATTACTTGAACTATAGATGATCATGAGATTATCAATGCCCCTATGTGGAATTGTTTTCTATTAAATAATTTATGGTTAAATTATAATTGATGTCCTAGGATTCATCCCCCGAATAATTATGTAAGGTACTATGTACAAATTATCAATTTTATACAAAAACTCATTATCCAATACATTGGATCCCCTAATATACATGTGAGAATAAGATTATGGGAGGATATAGTTCCCAAGAGATTAGAGGCTATCCAAGTCATGCAACTGAGGTGAAACCAATCAAGGTCTTGCATATGATCCATGGTGGAATACTAAAAAATGAACCAAGCTATAGTTCATGGTGTTTTTCATGAAGGTCTGATGATAGTTTTTCATCCTCTATATTAGCTAAATAATAGATAATATAATGATAACACTACTTATATTTTTTTATCATTTTAATTGTTAATTATTTACTTTTTGAATACTATGTGGTCACCTAATAAATAAATTTATAAGTATGAAATATGAAATAAAATATAATTGGATTATGTGTAAATCACTTATGAGAAATGTTTAACAACATATTTAAAATCAATGTAAAATTATCATGGAATTTAAAAGGATAATAATGGATTTACGGGTTATGATAAATAAAACTCAATAATCCTTTTATGTTGACCTAGTCTTTTACTGCTGTATCCAGAATCAATCATATAGTTCAAAGTACATGATCAACCCTTTTTGGGGTTTTCTCAGTTATTGTGAAAATTTTAGGTTGAAGATTTCAGTGGACATAAGATAGTATAAAAAATGGGTTGACTTATCACAAAATATTGGTCGTAACTAAGCAGTAAACAATGAGGAAATTATCAATCAAAATTTGATGATTTAAGAGCCCAATAAAAAAATAATTAATCAATTAGTTAATATAGTTGGAATGTTGTGCATACTTAAAACCCATAAAATAGCTTTCCACACTAAGGACTGGGTTATGAAAAAGGAATATGGAGACCATTCACTAGAATATATAAGCAAAAATATATCCCCACAAAAATTTTTAGGGATATTATGGTTCTAAAATAGTGCAATACTAAAAAAAATTAAATGAATATTTAATTTATTAAACAATTTTTGTAATTAGAACATGTAATAATTATCCTCCCTTTATTTGTATGAGATATAAAATAAAACATGTTTTAAAATATCATAGAAATCCATACTAGATAAGTAAAAATTATTATTAGAAAAACAATATAGAAATATTATTGGTTATTGTGCATTATACTATGCCACAAATTGAAATTATACATGTGGGAAACCCCACATCCAGAGTCCCTTTCTAGATAGGCTAGTGAGGAAGAGGTATAAATCTATGCAGAGCATTTTAATGATGAAAAATATGACCTTTATTTTATATTATCCTCCATGTAGAATGAAGTTTTAATGATATTTGAGAATATTTATTCATATAAAATAGTTTCAAAACATTAGGATATCTATCAAGTGAATTATATATAGATATATATGAGTTATATATTAAAATGTTCATGTGCATTCTTCTATATTCGAAACCTGTTAGGCCACATGTATTCAAGATGATCAACTACATTATGAACCTATACATATTGGTTTTTAGCAACCATAAATAGTTGCGTACAAATGTCATTCTTTCCTCACTACCCAGAACATCTCTTATTTTATTGTGAATTATCATATGACAAATAGTGAGAAGCCACTGTCAAGAATTCTTATTCTGATCATACATAATGGCAAAGACAAGGGGAATTCCAAACCCACATTATTTATGATGAATAAGAATAATAGGAACATGGAAAATGGGTTGAAGACTCATTACGTGTATAAGGATATGAAGCCCTATCCCTCCAAGAAGAAGAAGATAAGGATGCAAGGAAACAAAAAGGATGAGTAATGTTTTTCATCTGTAAATCAGGGCCATAAGAATATGAATTTAAACTAGCACAGTAATCAAGGGGAAACAAAATATTTGGGCATTATTGAGTGAAATATTTCCATATATATAACAGATGAGGTGGATATATAGGCTTCTAATGGAGAAATTTTGTCTACTCAAGTTATTGGATACTACCATATCACATTTATGACTTATTAGAATTTGGTTTTAATGATATGTTATTATGTTTCTAGTGTTACAAAGAACATTTATTCCATTTTTTATTTACTTATATATGGATTTATTTTCAACATTGGATACGAGGGCGTATAATTTTATAAATAAAATGATTATTATGGTTTTGAATATATTAATTTCATTCCTTAGGTATTAAATTAAAAAACCCAAATATTGGAAATTGATAACATAACTAATAAATGTGAATCATATGACCCCAAGTTGTGAAATCACCATATTGGTCACATAAATGAATAGAATATTTCAAAGATCTATAATTATGGTTATTTAGATTCTTTTATGCTAATTACACTTGAAATATGTCATCCTTACTTTCATGGAAATGTGAAAAATTCACCATTAGATGGTTAAGGTGAAAGGGCCATAGATATTTGAGAATTGGTACACTACAATGTGTGTATAATTTTTTAAGTAGAAGCTCTAGGTGGATACTCATACTTTATTAATTTTATTGATGAATTGAGTAGTTATTCTATGAGCAGTTGAAAGAGACCATGAATGAGTTTGATAATCATTGTAGTAATAATAAAAAGAAACTTTAATTGGATTAAGGTGGCTAATATCATAAAGATGACATTGTGAAAATTATATGAGATTATATGAATTTTTCACAACTATATTGAACGTATACACCACATTGGAATGGTGTTAGTGAAATGATAAATTGAATCATGTTGTGCATGGTTTAGTTGATGATCATTCATTTCAGGATTCTATTATCTTTTGGGGATATAAATTAAAAAAACATTATACATACTAAACATAGTACCAACAAATGTGGAAAATTGTATTCCCAGTGATTTATAGAGTGTAAAAAAACTATTTTGTCACATGTTCATGCACATGGTTGTCAGGAATTTGTAAATCCTAGCTCAAATAGCACACAATAACCCTAGGTAAATAAGATTATCTTTATAAGGGATCCTTAGAATTCAAGGGGATATAATCTATAAAATAATTTAGACAAGAAAGTAACTATTAGGAGATAGAAATTATTTCTTGAGAGGATGAACATCCTCAAGGAGGATATTAGATGCATTATTTACTTCAAATAAGTTGATTCTCAAGATACAAAAGTGTTTTTATAGGTGGTTATTTGGGAGGTCTTCATAGAATTATATATTTTAAAAAAAGTAAACATAACTGTAAAAAAGTGGTTTGAGAAATAGATAGATTTGGTTTTGTAATAACTAATGGTGGTGACTCATTATTGGATTTTATAATGATTAACCCTCCTAAATTATGAATTAGAAATATCAAAGGAAAAAATATGGAATGAATACATGAATTCTGTGATGGATCCCATATATCAAAACAAAGTTTGGGTTTTTATTGATCGTCTAGTTGATGTAAAATGTGTTGGGTGTGAATGGATATTCAAGAAAAAACTTGACATAAAAGGTAATGTGAATACATATAAAGCACGAATGTGGGAGAAAGGGTTTAGAAAACATCAAATTAGTGAAAATGATGAAACCATATCTATAAATTATTTGTTTAAATCAATAATTTTTTTCTATAGAAGCATTCCATCACATTAAATTTTAGACAATGGATGTTAAAATAATTGTTCTAAAAACTACCTTTATGGGGTAGTTTATATGACACAACCAAATGCATTTATGACTCTAGGAGATGAAAAAAAGTTATACAAGTTCTAGAGATACCTATATCGATTAAAACACTCATCCAAATCATGGATCATTCTATTCTATGAAGCTATAAATTAATTTTGTTTCATTAATAATGAATGCGAGGAAGGTTTTTACAAGAAGTTTAGTGGTATTACAATTGTTTTCAGACTAGTATTTATTGATGAAATATTATTAATTATAATTAATATACTAGAATTAAATGTAGTGAAGGAATTATTTATAATGTTCTTCTTGGTGAATAACTTAAGTGAAGAAGCCTATATTCTAGGTATAATCATCTTGAATGATTTATATAAGAGCATTCCCAAATTTAGTCAAGTGAAAAATATTTTCGGATATTAAAGAGGACCGGTAAGGGACAATACAATAGAGGATTAGATCTAATGTCACAATGTATATGTATTTATAAGAAACTTTTTCCTCCGAAAATTTAGTAAATAAATAGAATGATTAATATCCAATATTTTTCTTCGATATGATCCACCACATATTCCATGTTATGTATGTGCATTAATGTTTCCTATGATTTGAATATGGTAGGAAAATATCATGGAGATCCAGGTGAATTTCATTGTGTTATGTTAATGATATCCATAAATATATAAGGAATATTGAGGATTTGTTCTAGGTGTCAGAAGTTGATGAAGAACTGGTCATCATGGATTATAATGATTCTAGTTTTCAGATAGATCATAGTAATCTAATGTCACATTTTTATATGTATTTTGTCTCAATGGAGGAGATATGAGTGGGAAGAGTTCAAAGAAACAATTATCTCCCATTATACATTAGATTTTAATTATATTGAGGTTCATTATGTTTCCAAAGAATTATTTTGGATTCAAAACATTATCCAAAGGCATGATGTAGGTCCTATAATTAAAGAACCCATCACAGTTTAATACAATACCACTACAGTGGTGTCTCTTTCCATGGAAACAAGGTCACTATAAATGGAAAAATAAATTCTTCATAAGATTCATTAGATAATGGATTTTTATTAACGATGTGAAGCTACTGTTAGAAGATAATCTATAAATAAAAATATTATAGAGCACTTAATGATAAATCTATCTCATTAGATGGATGATTATCATTAGAGAGCAAGGGGGATGAATGTTATTTTTAGTTTTGTCTCATTCCAGTGGTTGTATGCTAGAGTTTGTTCCATAAAACTATATTTTTTAGTACATGATTAATTTTTTTCTTTTTAAATCATTTTGATAATAAAATTATTATTTTTATTTTTCATAATATTTGTATATAATAATTTCATTAAAATAACTAATGTGGTGAATGTTCATATATGTTCTGTACTATGATTAGAACCTAGAAGTTCAACGATATTATTTTTAATAATTGATCTATAGTCAAATGATATTATCTAACAGGACACAAAAAAATATAATATATCAGAGATAGGGGTCATTATAAATTGATACACAATTTAATGGTATTCTTGCATGGTAATATCTAATATAGTTGGTAATGATAATAGGCATAAAAACTACACTTCATTATGTCATTGGATGTTTATATCTACATACGTGTGTATTTATCTTTAGAAATTTCAATGAATATAATGGATATAATGACTCATGTACATTGATGTATCAGTAAAAAATATGATGACATATTTTTGTAGCGATGTAAGATACATTGGGATTTTTCAGAAATTATATAACAATAGTGGATAATGAAAAAATTATTTATCCGTTTTTTATGGAAAAAATTAAAATTTATCAGTACCATTTTGTGGAATGGAATTGATTATATAAATCCACGATAATGGTTTTTTATAGGAATGGTCATTTATAGAATGTAAAATATAGAGACATAAAGCATATATGTTAATTCCAAAAACATTCAACCTACAATATTGGATATATAATGATAAATATGTTATGTTATATAAAAATGTTCATTGGAGGTTAAACATTATTCTGATTTTAACTTCATTCTATATGGGTTCTATGCATGTTATATATGATAAAATATGAATATTTTCAGTTATTCATAATGCCACTAATAAAGAAGTATTGATTTTCACATGGTAAGTGTATCTATAATCTCAGTTAAATTCTAATATTGATTTTAACATGTTATAATAATTAATAATTATTCTAGTTTGGTTGATCGCTATAATTTAATCATAATATATTTGAAATATTAATTGAGTTAAATAACAATAATAATAGTATGTAATTGTTTCTTATTTTTAAAAATAAAATATTTATTTTATGTATCAATGAATAGTGATGTGATATTTACTTATAAATAAATTTTCATTATTGAAGGATCAGAAAATGTGGACAAGGGAATGAAGACCAAGTCTAATTGTTAGATTAAAAATGGTATAAATGGTATAAATGATATTTATTTATATTATTTATATTATTTATATATTGAACATGTGAAAGATTTAATTATAATATTTACCTTAAAACTATTGGACATTGCTTCAATAAAGAATTATGGAATTTGGAAAGGGGTTGTGTGTTATTTTTAAACCCTATACCTTCCAAAATAAATAAACAATTATATATCTGTAAAAAATTATTTGGTATGAAAAACTAATATATTGAGTCTTTATCAATATCTAGAGTGATATAAATAGATCAATTTTTCTCAATGCCCATCCTTACCCAAGCTAGAAAGTGTTCATCAGGAGTTCTTCCTCTCTTGAGGAGAATTACACTACGGTCAACCATGAACAAATTAAGCGATCAATATCGATCATACTTATATATGATGATTATATGATGTTTTTTAGATATTTTACATCATTTTTGGATTACTAATAGACGATTTATTAAAATATATCATATGTTTTAATGATTTTATGACATTATATATTCCACCGATCATCCATAAAGAGATAATTGTGAGTTATGACAATTTTATATCTGCCTGAAAATTAATTATAAATTACATGAGAACATCCTCCACCAATGGTTCTAGAAATTTTATCAAATAATTTAACATAATTTTCTTAATTGACATGGTTTTTTGATCTTGTGATACACCTATTCAATGTGATACCTGACTAAAAGCTACGTCTAACATAGTAAAAAATGATACTTTCCCTAATCCTGGAATCTAGGGTACAAAATCTGAAGGTGGTTCTTCTGGAAAATTATCATTCATATGGAGGTAAAATGAGAAATAGCGTAAATCATAGGTAAAAAATTTCTACAGAATAATAAAAATCATAAGGTGAGTTTATTATGGTAGAACCATCGATTTGAGTTGGTAATATGGGATCCACTATATGAAATGAAACAGATTAATCCAGAAATATTTTAGAGTGAAAAATGTAATTTTTATTGAAAATTTTATGAAGGGTAGAAAAATGTAATGACTAAAATTTTATTAATTCAATTATGTTTTGAATTAACTATTTAAAGAAATTTGTTATATAAAACACATGTAATCCATTTCATTTTGTTATGATAAACTGTTATAAAATATGGACATAATTTTTCAGTTATGATTAAAAGACAGTTAAACATAATAAATTTTGATAATATATCCATTATATAGTGACCATTATGACTAATATATATTAAAGGTTATGATAAATTCAATTTTACATAGATTGAAGAAATGATTACCTCATCTAGTAGGATTATACCCTATGAAAACTATTTATTGATGCTTCCATTGGAGATGGAATCACTGGTATTTTCCCTTGACCAATCCCAATATGTTTTTTACTAACTAGAGCCTCAGAGAACCAATTTATGGTATAATTTAACGCTTATCAAGATCACCACCCAATCCATGTGCACTGAACCATCCCCTGAAAGTTCCACCATCGCACACCTTACCCATTGGGAGTATGCCAGTGTAATAAGGTTTTATGTATCTACACCCTAGCTAAATGAATTATTATATTTTCCTTTCAAGGATAATAATGATTATATTTATTCCTTTTACACTATTATTTATAATATATATATATATATATGATTATATAATATGTATGATAAAAATAAATATTTTATATTAAGAAACAAAAATTTAATTTTTTTGGAAATATATACTTTCAATAAAAACACTCTTTTTGATAAATTCAAAAAATAAATTAAATAAAAATTATATTCTTAAAATATTCATATTAATTAATATCTATTTAAATATAAATTATAATATAATTTAATTAAGTACAATGTAATTTTTATATGGGTTATAAAGAAGTTAATATCATGAAAACAAGTTTTTTATGATAAATAAAATAGTATTTAAATGTCTATAATACCATATTTAGAAAAAAAAAATTTAAATAGATTGTAATTTCTAAATGAGAATGATGAAATTATGTAATGGTGGGTTTTTCACATTTTCATGAGGCATCCAAATTTAGAGTTAAAAATTAAATTTAATAAACATATACGGTAAGTTTAATGACATCATAATTTCAAAACATTTATTTAATAAACACTATAATGGGAATCCATAACCAAAAATAATTTTCCATTTATAAAATTATCTATTTAAATTTATCGGATTAAATTTGAAATACATTAATGATTCTTAAAAAACTATATTATATTTTATGGTTTAAAATCATTTCATTAATAAAATGGATAAATTATATAACATAAATGTTATTATTTTAAGGAGTTCAGGTGTGCACATAATTAAATATTTAATAAATAACCACTTTATCAAAATACATTGTTGATAACCATTTTATTTTTTTTATTTTATTATATATAGACCCCTAAACCTATTTTTATAAATTAATAAACAATTCCCAACACTTTGGCTAAAAATACCCACCCACCATCTCATTACTCTTGACTGAAAACCCATTGAGAATTAATTTACTCTCACTATCCCTCTCTAAATCCCTCCCATGTTTTTCCCAATTTCTTAAGAAGCTCACTCACCCATATTTTAGAAGCACCCACTCAAGTTAAGGGATTTTATTAGTCCTTTATTTTGTGTATGTAGATTATCTGTATCGAGCCATTTGATTTCTAGTTTTTCATGATGATATATATTTCTACCCACCCTTATACTATACATAGGATTACCAAGTAATGTTACACCAAATTTTCTTTCTTCAAATCCATCCATGAACCAATATGTACACCTGTTATGCTGCCAAAATAATCTCATGATTTTCAATGCCAACCATTTATTTTGTGAATATGCATCCACATTATAGTTAACCCTGACGAATACTTATGATGAAAATTTTTATGTTTTTCCATATTCATATGTTTCATTTATTTTAACATATCATATCATGTTTTGATGTTCTTGTTAATGATTGTTTCCTTTTTACGTAACTTTTATTCACCACTTGATTCATATGTAATATTTCCAACATGTTGTCCACATATTATTCCATCATTAGTCTTCACAGCTGAAAAATTTATTTTGTACGACCCAAGTTAATCCTTCTCGGTTTTATTACAGCAGTTAATTTTTAAGGGAATGTTAACAATTTTTTAATAGTGTCGCTGTATAAATGTTTTTTTATTTAATATGTATCTAGTAACCCAATGATTGTAGGACTTATTATCATTTTGTATTGTATCATGTGTATCATTTTATAATAAATCATGGAATAATGTTTTAAAAAGATATGTGTGGTCATAATAAATCATACTATTACATTCTTGTTAATTTTAGAAAATATAATAAAATTAATTGATTGGGTTTTATTTTTCCTTCACGATGATGACATTATTATTGTCTCACCCTGACCTTGGATAATTCTTCATTTTTTTTATTAATGTGTAAGAACCTCGAGCTTCGGTTTTAGGTATGGATCTCTTTTATGGGCTTTTTAAGTAAAAATGGAGAATCTGGAAATTTTCAGAGTACAGGTCGTGTACTTTAATGGTACACATTGTGTACTCCTCTGCCGCTCGAAGCTGTGTTCTGTCCATGTCTGGGCCACACACCTGGTGTGTAGGGATGATGTAGAGGCTTCTTAAAGTAGAGTACGGAAATCCCCAAGTACACGCCATGTACTCCAAAAGTACACGCCGTGTACTTTCTTTTTTATTTCATTAATCGGACCGGGGTCACGCCTAATGCTCATAAACATCTTCTTCTCCACCTAATTCCGTCTACATCGTCCAAGGAGGCTGATTCTTCTCCGAGCCACCTATCTGTCACCGGTTGTCCGAATCGAACTTCATCGATTGTAGAAGAATCGTAGCGGTGAGTTCTTGGTTCTTCTTTGGCCTCGTTTCCTAATTCTTTCTCTCTTGTGAGTTATATGAGGTTGAACGTTTTAGATGATTTTTCAGATATATGATTCACGGTCCTAGGTTCAAATTATATTGATCTTCGCGGATCGAGTTAGGGGGTTTTTTGCCCTACGTTGATGTTTTCTGAGTTTTGGTTGGAAAAGTGTCGGATACCCATGTATCGGGTATCTCAGGTTTAGTATTTTGATCCCATTGTTTGTTTTCCCTAGATTTCTTGTTATCTTATGATTAATTGTTGCTAATATAATCTAGGTTGCATGTTTGAGGATCACCCCATGGTTGTCTCTCCCTGTTTGGTTTTTCATCGCCATTTGGGAACGTTTTCCTATGAGTAAAACCCTATTACAATTTTTAGTTTACTTGTTATCATTGATTTCATGAGTTGTCTACTGTTTATATGCTTTTGATGCACAGTAGATATTAGCTAAGAATTTTTTGAACTTACTTAGGGTTGCTGACAGTCGATTACGCACGACTGGACTGCTCAGGGCTATGAGAACCTGGTGCGGGAGATCAAAGAGGGAATAGACGATTAATTACTTCCCTAGAGGGTCTGTTGGTTTTAGTTTTGTACACAGGACCTATGAGAATAAGACTTTGTTCTTCCCAAGAGTGTTCTTAGATTACCCACGCATCTAGACCACAAGAGGAATTAGATGTAAGTGCTTTCTCAGAGAGTCTGTAGCTAGCATTGCAATACCATAGGGGAATTGACGTGAGAGATTCCCAGAGTGTCTGTGTCTTTTTTGATTACTGCTCAATAGAATGTCTGCTAGTTTGAACCACCGAGAGGGTTAGTGTGAATTTTTTTGGTTGGTTGTGATGAGCCCACCAAGCCAAAGAACAAGCTTGGGTTTTGTACTGCTTGTGTTTAGGTAGTATTTTGAGATACATGTTGTGATACTTGCTTTACCTTGGAATAGAGAACTTTCTAGTTTTCCTTGGTCATTTAATTAAATGAATGTGAATGGAAATTGGTAGGATTATTTACTGGTGTGCTCCTAGTTCATTACTGTATTTATTTTCCTTTAATTTTGCTATATTACTCACTGAAGTTAGGACACAAATCTTGTGGTGGTTGCCTACTGGGATTAGTATCACACTCTGTTTGGGTCCCGCTTTTCAGCCCAAACAGATTATATGGTTGCAGGAGTAGAAAGGGATTGTGGCCCTTCTTCCTCAGGTACTTGATTACTAGTTGGCGCTGGAGAGCATGGGACCATGCTTTAGCTTGCTATGATGCTGGAGTTGTTGTTTACGTTTAGTACTTTGGTTTCAGTTGTATTTCGGCATGTTGATTTGTTTACTGCTTTCCATAGATACATGTACCGTACTACATCATTTTTATATCAGACATTGCTTCTACTTTTAGTTCAGTTGTTGTATGGTGTTTGTTGCTTTCGCTATAGTTTATGTTTATTCTTCCACTGTATACTTACCAAATGAGGGAATAGTTTCACCACAGACTCACCATGGACCTCGATGCTATTCGGCAGCCTCTGGTGTTTGGGGAAACACGCTTGAGGTCATGTGGCGAACCGGGTATGGGGCACCAGTTATCTGGTTCCAGATTTGTGTCGTTACAAAGTGGTATCAGAGGAGTTTTCTTCTATTCTATTTCCATAATGTTTTGCGAAAATAGACAGGGATAGGAAGAAATGGGTAGTTAGTACTTAACTGTTCCCAGGAGTAATTAACCCGTGTATAGGGAAAAGATATATTACCTCGTAATTTCAATTTTCAGTTTTTACAAGTGTTACAATTTATTATATTTCACCGTTGGGTGATGCACATGTTTTTTGCTATTACAGTTTATATGATTGTGGTTCTATTTTGTTGCAACCCGATGAGATGAGGGTGTTCCATCTCATGAATCATATAGGCACTGGGTAAGAAATCAAATTTCATGTATTTTACCATGCTATCTAGGGTGCATTAGAATTTCAGGCTGTTGTGATAGATGTTGTGATAAATTATGCATGTTGTTGTGATAGTTGTTGTGACAGACATACTTGTTATACTGTTTTACATGATATATGCATTATTACTATTCCAAGATTTGATTCGCAGGGATTATGGGCCCCCACAGATCTGAATTTGGCACATAAATGTTTGGTTTTCAGTGTTTTTGGCATTCTGTTCAGTTTCTGAGCTACTACCTGGAAAAACCCAGAATACATGGCGTGTACTTTATAAATACACACTATGTAGTTTTTAAACCGTGTTACTAACTGTGTGAACAGAGGCACGGGGTTGTGGAGAGTCTTCCGGGACACGCTGTTTACCATAAGTACACGCCATGTAGTAGTCAATCGTGTACCCGGCCATGTCACTAACAACACGGGTCGGGGAAACTCGCGTAGTACACGCCGTGTTCTATACGAACACGCAGTGTAGTTTTCTTCTGGGTACCCAAATATGTCACGAACAACACGGGTCAATGTTATCTATTCCTATACACAACGTGTTTGTTTGAAACACGCCTTGTAGGGGTTAGCTGTGTAACCGCTACACGGGTCACTGAATCTTGTCTAGTACATGCTGTGTCTTTAAGTGAACACACTATGTAGTTTAGAATTAGGGGGAATATGTAGGTTATCCATGTAAAGAGACTCGGGTAGGTGAGTGGAGTTCAAGTACACATTGTGTTTTAGGACAACACGTCGTGTAGTCTGGGATGTTACACGACCAGTGGTGGCAAAGTTACACACCCATGTGGAAGGCTTAGCAAACATGCTGTGTAGTTTAAATACATGGAGTGAAGTCATGTTTTTAAAAATTAAGTGTTTCTCCCTCCTGTTCCCATTTTGTACTCTTGTGTTTTTTGTCCTTGTTAATCATATATCTGGGTGTGATTTTTACCTTTCAGGGCCATGGCACCAAGACGTGCTCCTGTTGCACGTCAGGAACCAGGTAGTGACCATACGCCAGATACAGTAGACCAGGGACTACCAGTAGTTACACCGATCATTCCAGAAATGGCACCTGCAGTGATTCCAAACACTGGTGTCGATGCTCAGTTCAGAGAGGGTTTCATGAGGTTCATGAATATTTTCTAGGGATCTCAGCATCCTTCCCCATCTACGGCAGAGCTGATGTGAGTCTTACAGTAGCGACATCCTCCCACTTTCACAGGTGATGGAGGACCTCATGCTGTAGAGTCATGGATAGAAACCATGATTTACATCTCCGAGCATCTAAAAACACCCCCAAACAGAACGTTGAAACTCGCAACATACATGTTGTGAGATTCTTCCAAGAGGTGGTGGGATGTGGTCTCACAGGCAGGGCACCAACGAAATATGGCTTGGGACGAGTTCCAGCGTACGTTCTATGACTACTTCTATCCAGCGACACTGAGGGCCGACAGATATAGAGATTCCATGAATCTGCAGTAGGGTACTCTTTCAGTTATGGTGTATTCCTCCTATTTCACTGAGTTATAGTGTTTCACACCCATTCTGGGGAATAACGAGCTGTTTTTGGAAAGGAAGTTTGAGGAAGGACTCAAACCAGAGATCAGATCATAGGTGAACGTCTTCCTGATGACTTCTATTACTCTAATAGTCAACTAGGTGCTAATAACCGAATGAAATATGAGTGATACTGGAGTCATTGACCAGGGTTTTTTAGTACCCAAGGCTGATTCCTTGCATACTGACAGGAGGAAGCACCACCAAGAGTCTACTCGAGGTTACTCGAGGAAGTGAGGTATTTCTTCTGGAAGACATGATCTTCTTTCTGGCAACCAGGTGGTGTGCTATAAGTGTAGAAAGAGTGGGAATAAGAAGCCTAAATTCCATAGAGATCTAGTGGAGTGCCAAGCTTGCAGTAAGATGGTTCATCTACAACGTTTTTATAGGGTTCTTCTTCAAGAAGCTAGTGAAGGAGGATCAGTTTCTACTCCTCAAACAGGATCAGGATTACCAGTTCCATAGAAGACTGGGGGCTGGAGTTCTTCCAGTCATTCAAGCCATGGTAGAGGTAGTGGATGCGGTGATCTGGCTTAGGGAGGATCATCTTAGGGATATCAGGCTGCTACACAGGGCTGCGGTACTGGCCAGACGTTTGTGGTAGAGTATATCCATTGGGAGTAGGATCCTGGACCTTCCACAATTCGAGGTATGATCTTAGTAGCCTCAGTTTTATCTCTTTCACTTTTCGATACCAGAGCATCTCATAGCTTTATTTATGTGCACACTGTAGAGATCCATAGACTTATTGTCCTTTCTTATAAGGATATGTTGGCACTAGAAACTCCTTTGGGAGATAGAACTACTAGTGTGCGTCTGTGAAAGGAGTTCCCCCTTGAGGTTGGTGGGTGTCACATCTTGTGGGATCCTTATGTCCTTGAGATAACGGGTTATGATGTCATTCTCAGAATGGAATGGCTAGTTCCTTTTCAGGCATTTTTCGATTGTTATTGCCGCAGGGTGAGTTTCACGTCACCAAAGGGCGAGTCTTTTATTTACAAGGGTGAATGGGATGTTCAGGTAAGTAGATTTGGACCAGAGCATCATGGGTTGGGTAGTTTTATAGGCCAGATTGCTAGTTTATATCTGGATGATCATGGAACTTCTCAGATGGACTTCCCTCTGATAGTTGACTATTTTCCGGATGTCTTTCCAGAAAACTACTTAGGGTTGCCTCCGGAGCGTGAGGTAGACTTCTCTATTGACCTTATGCCAGGAGCAACACCGGTATCCATACCTCCTTATAGGATTGCTACGCTTGAGTTGCAAGAAATCAAGAAGCAGTTGGAGGAGTTGCAGGCAAAGGGTTTTATCTGACCCAGTACTTCCCCTTGGGGTTCGCCTATGTTGTTTGTGAAGAAGGCCGATGGTGCCTTACAGATTTTTGTGGACTATCAAAAGATGAACCGGTTGATGGTCAAGAACTGATATCCATTGCCAAGGATTGATGATTTTTTTGATCATCTTAGAGGATCCAGGGTATTCTCGAAGATCGACTTGACATATGGCTATCATCAGTTGTGGGTCAGACCATCTGATATACCTCTCACAGCTATCTAAAGCAGGTATGGTCTATACGAGTATCTGGTTATGCCGTTCAGTCTTAGAAACACGCTGGCAGTTTTCATGGCGGTGATGAACAAAGTTTTCCTTACTTACTTGGACTCTTTGGTCGTTGTCTTTGTGGACTATATCTTGGTGTACTCTCACACTCGACATGACCATGATACCCATCTTGAGATTGTTTTGAGTACACTGAGGAAGCATCAGTTATATGCTAAGCGCTCAAAGTGCCACTTCATGATGGATGAAATTCACTACCTAGGTCATTTCATCTTGGAGACTGGAGAATAAGTAGACCCAGAGAAGGTGAGAGTCGTAGTTACCTAGGAGCAACCAAAGAATGTTATCTAGGTACGGAGTTTCTTAGGACTGGCTGGTTATTACAGGCAGTTTATACAGGACTCCTCATTCATAGAAGCGTCGTTGATGGTCTTGACTAAGAAGGGTGTGAAGTAAGTTTGGTCAGAAGATTACAACTCAGCCTTCCAGGAGCTGAAGGGGAGATTTACTTCAGCACCGATTCTAGTTCTGCTAGAGCCAGGAAAGAGTTATACAGTTTTTTGTGATGCATCATGCATCGGTCTTGGAGTAGTGCTTATGCAGGAAGATCATGTTGTTGTGTATGGATCTCATCAGTTGAGGCCACATGAGAATAACTACCCTACACATGACCTAGATTTGGCTGCAGTTGTTCATGCCTTGCAGTATTGGAGACACTATCTCATGGGAGATCATTTTTTGGTATATACTGAACACAAGAGCCTTAAGTATATCTCCACGTAGCGTGACTTGAATCTGAGATAGCGGAGGTGGGTTGAGTACCTACAGTCTATCGACATCGAGCTTGCTTATACACCTGGGAAAGGAAATGATGTGGATGACGCACTGAGCAGGAGGACTCAGTTGCAGTGGGTTCAGGAGGCCAGCAGTGAGTGGCAGCATATGGCTCTTTTCTCTGAGATGCATTTGGAGGTGCACGATATATAGGGGAAGATGGTTCTTTCATCTTTAGATGTTACCTCTACTCTCTTAGATCGAGTTTGAATGAGGCAGCTATCAGACCCAGAAGGCCTAGTCCTATAGGAGGGTGTGTCAAATGGAGACCCTACTCCAGGGTGGATAGTGGGGGATGATGAGGTGCTATGTTTTCATGACCGCGTATGAGTTTCAGTGGACATACGTGAGGAGATAATGCGGGAGTTTCATGCTTCAGCTTGGGCAGTTCATCCTGGTGTCACCAAAATGTACCGAGACTTACGTCGTTAGTATTGGTGGCCAGGTATGAAGAAGGATGTGGTTGGTTTTCTTATGCGGTGTTCCACCTTTCAGCAGGTGAAGGCAGAGCATCCACGACCAGTAGAGATTTTACAGCAGTTAACCATTCCGGAGTGGAAATGGAATGATGTCACAATGGACTTCGTGACAGGGTTACCAAGATTGCCTCAAGGAAATTATGTAGTTTGGGTTATAGTGGACAGGCTCATGAAGGTTTCACACTTATTGCCTATCAAGGATATTTTCAGTGTTGATGACTGGGGACGGTTGTACATCCGTGAGATTGTACATCTGCATGGAGATCCACACTCCATTGTTTCAGACAGGGATGCGCGTTTTACTTCACACTTATGGAAGGGGCTACATAGGGAATTTGGTACACAAGTACTTTTGAGTACAGCATACCATCCCCAGACTAGTGGCCAATCCGAGCATACAATCCAGGTGCTTGAGTATATACTTCGAGCTTCCATTCTAGACTTTGGCGGTACTTGGGAGAAGAAAATCCCTCTGGTGGAGTTCGCCTACAACAACAGTTTTCAGGAGACTATTTAGATGTCACCTTACGAGGCTTTGTACGGTAGGCCATGCTGATCACCTTTATGCTGGCTAGAGGCAGGAGAGGAAGCCTTGTTGGGACCTCGTCTCGTTCAGGAGACCACGGAACAAGTGGAGTTGATTCAGAAGAGGATGGATACTGCACAGTCTCAGCATAAATCTTATGCTGACCAGCGGAGATGACCTTTGGAGTTCGAGGTTGGAGACTAGGTTTTCCTACATATTACCCTGAGGTTGGAAAATAAGTGGATTAAGAGATAGGGGAAACTCTCACCAAGATCTGTCAGGCCGTTTGTTATTCTGGAGAAAGTCAGGCTGGTTGCGTATATGTTGCACTTACCTCAGAGGTACCAGGACATGCATGACGTCATTCATGTTTCTCAACTTTGTCGGTATTTCCCAAACTCGTCACATGTTCATCAACCCGAGGAGGTTGAGTTGGATCAGGATGCATCTTTCGAGGAGCATCCTATGAGGACTGTTGATCATAGTGCAAAGGTACTCTGTGGACGGTCTGTTCCACTGGTACGGGTGCTATGGCATCATGACCGTATACAGGATGAGACTTGGGAGAGGGAGGCTGATATGCGATCACAGTGGCCAGAGTTGTTCGAGGTTTCTTCTTCTATGCCTTGTTAGGAAAATTCGGGGATGAATTTATTTAAGGGGGGAAGTTTGTAAGAACCCGAAGCTTCGGTTTCAGGTACGAATCTATTTTATGGGCTTTTTAAGGAAAAATGGAGAACCTGGAAATTTTCAAAGTACATGCCATGTACTTTAAGAGTACACTTCATGTACTCCTCTGCCGCTTGAAGCTGTTTCTGGTCCACACACACGGTGTGTAGGGATGATGTGGCGGCTGCTTAAATATGAGTACAGAAAACCCCAAGTACATGTCGTGTACTCTAAAAGTACACGCCGTGTACTTTATTTTATATCTCATTAATCGGACCAGGGTCGCGCCTAATGCTCATAAACATATTTTTCTCTACCTAATTTTGTCTAGAGTGTCTGAGGAGGCCGATTCTTCTCTGAGCCAATGATCGATCACCGGTTGTCCGAATTGAACTCCTTCGATTGTAGAAGAATCGCAGTGGTGAGTTCTTTGTTCTTCTTTGGCCTCGTTTCCTAATTCTTTCTCTCATGTGAATTATCTAAGGATGAAAATTTTATACGTTTTTGTACATCTACTCCATTCTAGGCCGATTCATGGGCCGACGTTCAAGTATATCGATATTCGCAGATCGAGGTAGGTGGTTTGTTTCCCTATGTTGAAGTTCTTTGTGTTTTGGTTGCAAAAGTGTAGGATACCCATGTATCGGGTATCCTGGGTTTATGATTTTGATCCTACCATTTGTTTGACACATATTTCTTATTATATTATGATTAATTATTGCTAATATATTCTAGGTTTCATGTTTGAAGATCACCCCATGGGTGTCTCTCCCTATTTGGTTGTTTATCTCCATTTGGCACCGTTTTCCTGTGAGGAAAACCCTATTAAAATTGTTAGTTTACTTATTATCACTAATTGCATGAGTTTCCTACTATTTAAATGCTTTAAATTCATGGTAGATATTATCCAAGTAGTTGTTGAACTTACTTAGGTCTACTCACAGTCGATTACGCACGACTGGACTGCTCAGGGCTATGAGAACCTGGTGCGGTATATCAAAGAGGGAATAGATGATTAAGTGCTTCCCTAGAAGGTATGTTGGTTTTAGTTTCTTACGCAGGACCTATGAGAATAGGACTTTGTGCTTCCCAAGAGTGTTCTTAGTTTACCCACACATCGGGACCACATGAGGAATTAGACGTAAGTGCTTCCTCATAGAGTCTGTAGCTATCGTTGCAAAACCATCGGGGAATTGATGTGAGAGCTTCCCAGAGTGTTTGTGCCTTGTTTGATTACTGGACTATAGGGGTCTGCTAGTTTGAGCCACCCAGAGGGTCAGTGTGAATTTTTTGGGTTGGTTGTGATGAGCCCACCAAGAAAAAGAACAAGATTGGGTTTTGTACTGCTTGTGTTTAAGTAGTCTTTTGAGATACCTTTTGTGATACTTGCTTTACCTTGGAATAGAGAACTATCTAGTTTTCCTTGGACATTTACTTAATTGAATGTGAATGGTAATTGGTAGGATTATTTACTGGTGTAATCCATGTTCATTACTGTATTTATTTTCCTTTAATTTTGCTATATTACTCATTGACAGTAGGGCACAAATGTTGTGGTGGTTGCCAACTAGGATTAGTCTCACACCCTATTTGGGTCCTGATTTTTGGCCCAAACAGATTATATGGTTGGAGGTGTAGAAAGGGATTGTGGCCCTTCTACCTTAGGTACTTGATTACTGGTTGGAGCTGGAGAGCATGAGACTAGGCTTTAGCTTACGATGCTGCTGGAGTTTCTATTTATGTTTAGTACTTTGGTTTCAGTTGTATTTCAGCATGTTGATTTGTTTACTGCTTTCCATAGATACATGTATCGTTCTGCATCATTATTATATCAAATAATGCTTTTACTTTTAGTTCAGTTGTTGTATGTTGTTTGCTACTTCCACTATTGTTTATGTTTATTCTTCTGATGTATACTTACCAAATGGGGGCATAACTTCCCCACAGACTCACCAAGTCCCTCGCTGCTTGTTGGCAGCCTCTGGTGTTTGGGGAAACATGCTTGAGGTCATGTGGCGAACTGTGTATGGGCCACCAGTTATGTGGATCCAGATTCGGGTCATTACATAATAGATTTGTATCTTTTTTTGGATGTTTGGGTTGAGTCTTGATTTGAAATTTTTAGGTTTATTAATTTTCATTTGTATTTCTGACCAGTGTATGGTTTGGGTGCACAAATTGGGTAATTTTGCAGCTGAATCAATGTAACAGTGAGTAGGTGTTGGTTTAGAATAGATGTTACTGCAATTTTTTTTCACTGTAGGTCACACCATAAGGTCTATCCATACAATCCACATTCTATTAGACAATGTCTACTAAATGGTGGGTGCATGGTTTGGTTAACTGTGCAGAAAAACTATGAAACCCACCCAATTTTTTAAAATACTAACATACCAAACCCTCTATCCCCTCTTTTTATCAAAATATTTTGGATTCCTCCCCATGGTTCATTTTTTGCACACGAGAGGGATCCCAAACCCCATTCATCACGGTCCCCCTACCTCCATGGATCAGTCTCTAAGCTTTTAAGAAATTATTTTAGGTTTTAGTTGTTTTTTATATTCTTCATCTTCTCCACATTTGATTTCATGGTTTTTCCAAGGTGGGTTCATATCTTGATTGAATTTTAATGGATAGGGTTATGGATTGGTTCTATTTCTTGAATTTTAGGTTGTACGGTTTGTTCCTCGGTCTTGGAAATCTCGTAACCCAAAGTTTTGTTCATTTTTTCAATCCTTAGAGGATGGTGTCACTATATATTTTCGTTCCAATTCATTAAATTATATGTTTTGGTATTTTTAAATTAATTATAAATGTGTTTCACATGTTGGTGGTATGATTTTATGCTTTGGTATGATATTTTGTGTTGGAATAAATTGGTGAAAGCGGGTTTAAAGGGG
The DNA here is from genome assembly GCA_963277665.1 of Viscum album. NCBI lineage: Eukaryota > Viridiplantae > Streptophyta > Magnoliopsida > Santalales > Viscaceae > Viscum > Viscum album. The sequence goes on along the minus strand of OY728152.1, from coordinate 1,448,885,181 downwards.
TCCCTTTTATTTTGTTATGTATCTATGCACACAAGGTTTTTTATAAAATTTTAAAAGTTTATTTGAATTTAATTTGTTCATTTTGAGTGGTAAAAACCCGTTATTATTTTCTGACTTCATTTTTTGATTATGAATTCAACATTATGAATATGAATTAGTGATTTTTATGGAATGACTTATTCATGTGTCTTGTTGTGTGGGTTGGAAAATATGTCTTGTTCCTTCAAAATGGTTCTTGGTATCTTCATGGATTATTATGGTGAGCCATTATTTGTGGGAACATCCATGGGTTCTTGGGAAGCACACATGGATGGGCATAAAATGATAATGTTATTTGAAAATTTCTATTTGTAATAAAACCTAGTTTCCAAAACAAACAACCTTTTCTTCCTCCTCTATCTCCCTATTACCTTAAAAGGATACACATTTCTCGAAAAGGATTAGTGTCTCATTATATTTTGAATGAAATGTTCAAAATAATGGATCATATTTAACTTTACAATGGATTGTTGGATTCTAAATAGAGTGAAAGACTATTTTGTATCATTATATATATTTTGTGTTTTCACCAAGGTCTTTAAAGGAATTTATCTTTGAAGGAGAAGGACCATTTGGCATTGTATATTTAAAACATTGTTTTATATAATTTTATATGTGTTTTGGAAATTATTTGTGACTATATTTGAAATAGACTCGGTGTAAACCCTGGTTGTCACATCATGTTGTTTTGGGACTGAAATTTTGTTTCGATAGTGAAAAATATTTCATGAAATTTTTTAGTGTTTTTACGAAAGGGTTTGTAATACCATGTGATGTGATGGTATTAATGCTTCTTGTGATAGGTTTGTTTTATGAAGTACACCCCTATACTATGATTTCCTTATATGGGTATAAGGACCCAACCTTAAAACAATACATAATCTTGAATTAAATGAATAATTCACATTGAAGATCTTTTTAGAATGGTAGTTTTAGGGAATTAGGCCATAAATATTAAATTACATCTCAAAAATTAAAAAGTAGAAACTTATACTTGGTTTCCATTTTTTTCATAAAATAAAATTTCTTAAAAAAAGTGTCATGTCTACATCTATGTTTTAGACAGCTTGACATTTCCCTGATCCCATCCTTGACCCTATTTATCTTTATGTCCTCAGAAAAACATTTCAAAACATGGGATGAGAATAAAAATCTTAGTAAGGGTTATGAAATAAAGAAGGATAAAATTAGTCCATAAATACATTCCAAGAATAATCTCATACCTCATGAAATCTTAATATTTATGAATAACAAATAGAAATGATAAAATCATAAAGGTAACTTGTGGCATCTATAACATACTTACGTTGTAGTTTTCACAGCTATGTAAAGAGTTAAATTTGGAATAACCATCACAGTATATTCCATAAATCTCTTTGGAAAAACATTCATGTTTACCTCCACCATTTTACCCAATTCATTGGAGAGATATCTCGGTCTGACCCACCCTATTTTTATCACGGAACCACCCGTATACGTAAACAATTCCCAATAACCATAAAATATTCATAACACATAAAAAACATAAAGTAAAGATAAAATTTCTACATTTCAATCACAATATATCATTTAAATATATTGACATAAAAAATCCATTATTAAAATCATATTCAATACCAAAACACATAAAAGTGTATATGGTAATTATTTTCCTTTTAAAAACATTACGACTTGTTAAGGTAGCCATAGATCAAATAATACTCACGGCAGGGGGAAATGTCATTGTCACCACATATGTTAAAAATAAACATTCTTTTTTTTCATTTAGTAAAACAACCCATAGAAATATATTCACTCTGAATGAAACAAAATTTCAATGGTTTTTATACACCATATAAAATAAATTCATGTATAAAAAAAATATTCTTCAACGAAAAGAGATTGAGACCAAATCCATTACAAAGATCATTTTGTAAATAAAATAGATCGATAGTGTGTATTCAATATAATTAAACATATATCATGTATAATTATAATAAAAGATATCAAAATGATATATCTCACATAATTATATCACGACATAATCAAAAAGTAGAAGTTTAACCCATAGAATGGAAATTGGGTTAAGAAGTTCCCATACGTCGTCCCCGACTTGACTCGTTCATTCTTTAATCTCATAAAGAATAAATTAATGTTAATTTATACTTCTTAAGAACATTTTTTATTTTTATTATTCCTTTTATATAACTTATTACCATGATATAAAAATTTTGTAATCATTTAAGTTATAAATGGTCGTCTTGTTGATATTGGGTACTTGAGTCAAAAATGAACTTCTTATAATTACAAGTTGTTCATGTGGTCAAAATTTCATTATCTATAGAATGATATTCATGATTTAGATATCATATATATCATATAGATCTAGTATATTTATGTATTTATAATAGTATATAAAATTTGGAGATAAGAATTGAAATGCACTGTTCATGGAGACGATAAGTCGTACGTACACATTAACGCTAATTTCATTTCTATTTCATATTTAATGTAATGAAAACATAATGATACATAGTTATGTTATAATTACAGTATAAAATTATATATAATTTCAATAACTACATCCTTTATACGTCCCACGTATGGCCTGAACGAGTCCTATCACATTGAGGGGGTGGTAGTCTGCACTTCCTCAAATGAAATTACAACATTTACCCATATTGGAAATAATAAAGGTATTATATAAATAGAAAATAATGAATTATAGAGAATAAATAAATATAATTTATTTCACATGTAAATACAGTGCACCTTAATGGATACCCTAAGAGGTGGTAGGAAAAGATTGATCAATCCTCGTTTCGTGAGGCAGTAGTTCACCGTCCACAGAAACAGTATGTTCTTTACCCATTAGATGGAGGTGTGTGCAAGTGTAGTTTGAATCATTCTCGTAATAGAATCCTAGTATATTAAAGATAATGTTTTTTTATAAAATAAATAAATAAAGATAATTTAGTGGGTTGGATATGGAAAATAAAAAGAAGAGAACTTAAGAGAATATGTTACCTTTAAATTGGGTAGGTTCATTTGGCTTGAACCAAAAGGATTACTTGAAGTTCCTTATAACAATGGTTAGGCTTATATAATGAAGATAAGGATATAGGGAGATTAACTGGGTAGATATTGGATGATCCAAGGGGCTTGATAATTGTGAGTAATGGGTTTGAGATGAGGTCTTTTATAAGGGGAGGAGGGGCTCTTTAAGAATGTTCGAAAATATTATTTTATTATATAATGATTCTCGGTTTATAAATGTCCAAAACAAATTAAAGTAGAATATAAGATGACTAGTGTTCAAAATAAAATCATCCAATAAAAAATGGACTAGTTTTGGATATTATTTTGTTTATTATAATCTTATTTATCTAAATCATTCATTAATGAGGTAAACACTACATCATTATTATGTCATAAATAATGATTTTTATTTGATGTCTAAAAATTATAAAAAAATACGATGATGTAGGAAATATTTTTATGTTTCAAATTAATATTTATAGTTGAAGAGAAAACTTATATAACCCCATGAAAAAATATATTTACTAAAATATATATGTTTAAATCATTTTTGTCTTTACTTTAAATTAATTAATAAAGTGTCATTATCACTCTTAAGTGGCTCCATGGGGTCCCAAAATCGACCGAAGGATTCCCATGGACAGGAATGTATCACCCAATTGGAATTAGATACATGTTAGGATAATTTAATATTATTATAATACATTTTTTTACCCTTATTTACCAGATTTACCCATTTACCATGGTAAATAAAATATTTACTGAAATAAATATTTAAAATATCTAAAAATAAAAGTTACCTATTTACACAATTTATACCTCATGATTCTAAATATGGAATCCATTTTTCCAAATTAAAAACACAGAAGTGGCAGAAATTAATTTAGAATTAATTTTCATTGACAAAACAAAAAGGGTGTTTTTTAGGAAAAAAGAACTATCAAAAGATTGACACTTGTTTATGTTCAATTTGAAATTAAAATTACATCCAATGACCAACATGGTATTAAACGGTTAAAATGTAATATAATTAAACTTTAAAACCAATTAAAAATATAATCTATCCATATAAATAAATTAGATTAAAAGGCAGTTTTTAATTAAAATGTTTTATTTTTCACTATTCATTAAAAAATGAATTTTAACAGAAAAATCCCAAAAATTTACCCAAAGTAAATTTTGATGTCCCAATTATAAATAAATATATTATATTGTCAAATATTACATATAAATGAATGAAAAACTAGATTTAAATAGTGTTCTCCATCAAAAGGATGTAAATCGACCTTTTAATGAATATTATACTATTTGTGATTTAAATTAGATTCATTCATATTTTATGCCTCTAGAGTTTATTGGAAAAAAGTAAAACAATTTAAAAAACATGTATAATAATTTTTTAGTTAGTTTTATTCCTTCCCTCCAATACGATGGCTAGGTGTTAACTACCATTTAAAATAATATTATATTTTTATTTTTCAATATGACCAAATGTTGCGTGCAATGTAAGATTTCAAAGAAACCTGTTGCTTCATATCGGGTACGCCATCAAACATAGAATCTCCTTTAAAGTAAAATTAATATTTATTTCAAAAATATTAATAAATATTAAAATACCATATCCTTTATTTACTTGGGATGTTACATCCTTTCCCCCTTTTTAATTTTTTTCCTCATAATTATATTTACTAATCGAATAAATGGGTGTATTTATCCCTCATATCATTTTCAAATTCCCATGTTGCCTCTTCAACCATATGGTTTTTATACAAACCTTTACCTAATAAAATACATTATTCTGAAACACATTCTCTCTTCGTTCAAGAATCAATATTGGTTGTTCTTCATAAGAGAGATTCTCTTCCAACTAAACTACTTCTAGGCTCAAAACATGAGATGAATCTGCAATTACTTTCTCGAATTTGAAACGTGAAAAACATTGTGTACCTGAGATAAACTTGGAGGTAAATCCACTCTTTAGGCAGTTGATCCAAATTTCTCTAGGATTTCATAAGGTCCAATGAAACTCATACTCAGATTTCCCTTCTTACTAAAACACATCACTCTTTTCCATAGAAAAACATTGAGAATGACATGATCACCTACCTCAAAAGAGAGATCCATCCTCTTGTTATCTGCATAACTTTTCTGGCTGCTCTGAGTCATTATCATGTGCTTCTGAATCAACTGAACATTTTTTGCAATCTCTTCTACCAATTATGGTTCAATTAGTTTCCTTTCACCTACATTATCCCAAAAAGCTCGAGTTCGACAAAGATTCCCATATAATGCCTCAAATGGAGCCATCTGTATATTGTAATGAAAACTGTTATTATAAGAAAATACAACCAAAGAAAGATGTTGGTCCCAAATTCCCTAGTAATCCAGTGAACAAGCACGTATCATATCCTCCATGGTTTGAATTATTTGTTCTGATTGCCCATTAGATTGTGGATGAAAAGTTGTAATAAAATTTAATTTAGTACCCAACGACTTCTGAAGGCCTTTTCAAAAGATATAAGTAAACCTAGAGTCATGATTAGATACAATGGAGAGGGGAACTCCATGCAACCTGACTATCTCTTTAACATACAACCAAGAAATTTGATCTAAAGACAAATTATCTTGAATTGGAAGGATATGAGTAGATTTAGTCACTCAATCAATAATAACCCAGATTGCATTATAACCCTGATATGCCTTTTGTAATCCCACAAAGAAGTATATGGATATATTTTCCCATTTCCACTATGGCACGAGTAAATACTGATGCATCACTTTTGGTAACTAGAGCTTTGTTTTAACGTATTGACAAGTCAAACACTTCACAGTAAAATTTTCAATAGCTTTTTTCATTCCCTCCCACCAGTGATACTCCTGAAGATCCCAATACATCTTAGTACTTCCAGGATGAACTGAAATTGGAGAAATATGAGATTCACATAATAACTCTTTCTTCAACTGTGAATCAAAAGGCACACATAATCTCTCCCCAAACCTCAAAACACAATCATTATCAATGTTAAATTTAAGAATCTTACCCTTCTAAACCAACTCTTTATTTTTCTGCAACACACTTGACATCCTTCTATTCATGATTAATTCTGTCTGATAGAGATGATTTCACTAACACCTGAAACAAAAAAGAGGAATTTCATGCACCAATAACTTCTATACCAAATTTCATCAAATAAAAAACCAAAGTATCTCATTCCAAATGTATCATGGTTAATGAAGCATTACTTTTTCAACTCAAAGAATCAACCACTTCATTTTCCTTTCCTGGATGGTAATGAATCATGAAATCATAATCCTTGATTAATTCCTGCCATCTCCCATGTCTGATGTTCAATTATTTATGAGTGAATATGTACTTCAAACTTTTTTGATCAGTATATATTTCACACTTTACTCTATACAAATGATTCCTCTAAATTTTTAAATAAAAAACAACAATAACTAATTACAAATCATGTTTAGAGTAATTTAACACATGAGGTTTCAACTGATGTGTATCATAGGCAATTACTTGACCACTCTACATTAGTACACAACCAATTCCTTCCAATGGTGCATCAATGTAGATAACAAACTCATCATTTCTGGAAGGTAATTCCAAAACTGGATCATTGGAAAAACTTATTTTCGATTATTGAAAACAATCATCACATTATATTGTCAAAATTAACTTTACACCTTTTCGAGTTAACATAGTCATTGGGATAGATAACCATGAATTTTTTTTAAAAAAACCTCTGTTAATAGCTTGATAAATGAAGAAAACTATGGATCTCAGTTATATTTGTGGGTCTTGGACATTATTCAACAACTTTTTTTATTAGGATAAACAATTATGCCATCCTTAGAAACAATGTGACCAAGGAAAGAAATTTTTTATAACAAAAACTCACACTTTCTGAATTTCCCATATAGTTTCTTTTATATTAAGGTTTTCAAGAAAACCCTCAAATGATGTTCATGCTGCACTTTTTTTATAATAAACCAAAATATCATTTATAAAAGAAACCACCATTTATCACCTGAGTCAACTAAGCCATAAATGCATCAAAATGTTCAATTCTAATTCTGACCATCTCAGGATGCTGAATTGGAAGGTAATTTCCCTCTGTATGCCTTCCCAGAAAATCTTCTATGTTTCCTCTATGAAAAAACATTCTGAAGACATATATACCTTAGAAGAAGCAACATGATAATCTATAAAAGCTATTTCATTTCAATATTAACATAAATTAATTTAATAATATAATAACTCCTAAAGTTGTCTAAGCTTACCTCGGATACCAACTATAAGGACCCGACATTAAAACATTACATATTCTTGAATTAAATGATTAATTCACATTGAGGAAATTTTTAGGTTTTCAGTTTTATAGAATTAGGCCATAAATATTAAATTACATCTCAAAAATTAAAAAGTATACACTTCTACTCAGTTTCCTTTATTTCATAAAATAAAAACTCTTGAAAAATAGAGTCAGGTCTAGTTCTATGTTTTAGACTGCATGACTTTTCCTTGATCCCATCCTTGACTGTATTCATCTTTATGTATTATGAAAGACATTTCAAAACATGGGATGAGAATAAAAAGCTCAATAAGGGTTAAAAAATAAAAAAAGATAAAATTAGTCCATAAATACATACCAAGCATAAAATCATACCTCATGAAATCATAATATTTCTGAATAACACATAGAAATCATAAATCATAAATTTAACTTGTGGAATCTATAACATACTTACGTTTTATCATTCACAACTACATAGGGAGTAACATTTGGAATACTCATCATAGTATATTCCATAAATATCTTAGGAGAAACATTAACATTTACCTCCATCATGTTACCCAATGCATTAAAGAGCTATCTTGGGCACACTCACCCTAGGTTTATCATGAAACCACCTATATACGTAAACAATTCCAAAGAACCATAACAAATTCATAACACATAAAACAAAAATAAATGGAAGATAACATTTAAACATTTCAATCACAATATATCATATAAATATATAATCATAAAAACTCCATTATCAAAACCATTTTCAATACCAAAATACATAAAAGATTATATGGTGTTTGTTTTCCTTTTAAAAACATTTCAGCTCATTAAGGAATCCATAGATCAAATATTACTCGCGGTAATGGAAATGGTCCTTGTCACTACTTAAGATAAAAAGAAACATTATTTTTTCATTTAGTAAAATGCCTCATAGAAATATATTCCCTTTTAATGAAAATAAAATTCAATGGTGTTAATACACCATATAAAAGAAAGTCATGTATAAAAAAATTATGCCTCAATTAAAGGATATTGATACGAAGTCCCTTAAAAAGATCATTTTGTAAATAAAATATATCGATAGTGTGTATTCCATATAATTAAACATAAATAATTTATAAATAAAAGATATGATATCAAAAGTTATATCTCGAAAAATCATATAACGACATAATCAAAAAGTAGATGTTTAACCCAATGAATTGAAATTGGGTTAAGAAGTTCCCTTACCTCATGTATGACTTGACCCGTTCATTCTTTAATCTCCCTAATAATAATATAAAGTTAATTTATACTTTTTTAAGAACGTTTTTAAGTATATTATTCCTTTTAAATCACTTATTACCATGAAAAAACATTATTTAACAATTTAGGTGAAAATGGTAGTTTTGTTGATATTTGGTACTTGAGTAAAAAATGAACATCTCATAATTACAAGTTGTTCATGTGGTCAAAAGTAATTTATCTCCAAAAATTATTTTCATGATTTAGATATGATATATATCATATATATCCAATATATTTATTTATTTATAATAGTATATATCATTTTGAGAAATGAAATGAAATGCACCGATCATGGATACGGTAAGATGTACGTATGCATGAATACTACTTTCATTTGTATTTTGTATTTAATGGAATAAAAACATAATTATAAATAGGTATATTATAATTCAAGTATAATATTATATATAATTTCATTAAATATTTCTTTTATACATCCCATGTACGGCATGAATGAGTCCTATCAATTTGAGGGGGCGGTAGTCCGCACTTCCTCAAATGAAATTATCGCATTTACCCATAATGGAAACCATGAAGTTATTCTATAAATTAAAAATAAAGATGTATAGAGACAATATAAATATAATATATATCATATTTAAATATAGTGTCATCTTAATTTTCACCATAAGAGGTGGTATGAGAAGATTGAACAATCATCGTTTTGTGACGCAGTAGTTCACCGTCCACATAAACATTATGTTCCTTACCCATTAGCTGGAGGTGTGTATAAGTGTAGTTCTAATACTTCTCATAATAAAATCCTAGTATATTTTAGATACTGTTTTTAATAGAAAATTTATATATAAATAGAATTTAGGGGGGTGGAGAAGGAAAATGAAAGAAAATAACATAAGAGAAGATGTTGCCTTTAAATTGGGTATCTCTCTTTGGTTTGATCCAAAATGTTTACTTGAAGTGTCTTCTGCCTAAGGTAAGGATTATAGGATTAAGAGAGAGATGTATAAAGATTAATTGAGCAGAGTTTGTTCGAGATAGGGGGCTTGAGAGGTGTGATTAATGTGTTAGAGGTGAGGGCTTTTTATAAGTGTGAGGTGGGACTCTTTAAGAAAGTTTGAAAATATTATTTTATTATATAATGATTATCAGTTTATAAAGGTCATAAACTCATTAAAGTATAAGATAAGATTACTCAAGTTAGAAATAAAAACATCCAATAAAAATTGGATAGGTTTTTGATATTATTTTAATATTTATAATTTTATTAGTTTAAATCATTCATTAATGAGGAAAACACTACATCATTATTGTGGCATAAATAATTTTATTTATTTGATGTCTAAAAATTATAATAACACTACCATAATGTAGGAAATTTTTTTTGATTTAAAATGAATATTTATAGTTTATGAGATAACTTATATAACCCCATGTAAAAAATTTATTTAATAAAAGTTATATGTTTAAGTCATTTTTGACTTTACTTCAAATTAATTTATATAAAGTGTCATTATCACTCTTAAGTGGCTCCATGGGGTCCCAAAATCCACACAAGGATGACCATGTTCGGACATGTATATACTAATAGGAATTGGATACATGTTGGGGTAAATTAATATTATTATTATAATATTGTTTTACCCTTATTTACCCAATTTACTCATTTACCATGGTAAATAAGATATTTACTGAAGTAAATATTTAAAATCTCTAAAAATAAAAGTTACCTATTTACATAATTTTTTCCTCCTAATTCAAAATATGGAATATATTTTTCCAAATTCAAAACATTGAAGTATCTTAAATTAATTTAAAACTAATTCTCATTGTCAAAATAAAAAGCGTGTTTTTAAGAAATAATAACTATCAAAAGATTGACAGTTGTTTATGTCCACTTTCAAATTAAAATTAATTCCAATAACCAAAAATGGATTAAATAGTAAAAATATAATCTAATTCAACTTTAATACCAATGATAAAGATAATTTACCCATATAAATAAATTATATTAAAAGTCATTTTTTAATTAAAATGTTGTATTTTTCACTATTCATTAAAAAATGAATTTTATCAAAAAATTACCAAAAAATTACCCAAATAAAATTTTTGATGTCCTTATTATAAAGAAGAAATTTATTTTGTCAAACAAAAAATTTAAAAGCAACCAAAATAATAATTAATGTGGGTTCTCCAACAAAAAGCGGTAAATCGACCTTTTAAATAATATTAGATAATTTGTGCTTAAAAATAGATTCATTCAAATTTTAAGCCCTTAAATTTTATTGGATAAAAGAAAGAACATTTAAAATACATGTTTAATCATTTTATAGTTAGTTTTTTCACTCCCGCCAATACAAAGGCTAGGTGTTAACTTCCATTTAAAATAATATTATATTATTAATTTTTAGTATGACCCAACATTTTGTGCAACGTATGATTTCAAAGAAACTTGTTGTTGCATATTGGGTACGCCATCGAACATAGAATCCCATTAAAATTAAAATTAAAATTTAATTCACAAATATTAATAAATATTAAAATATCATGTCCTTTATTTACCTGGGATGTTACTATGGGTTACCATAGAGGTGGTGTCATTGTATGGGGTATGATAGTGTGGTGGTGGTAGAATAAAGATTTTTAAGTTGTGTGGTTTTACTAAAATGATATAAATAATCCTTTAAATATGTATTTCAAACATGTATTTATAAACTATTTAAGAAAGTAAAATGTATGAATTCTTTGGCAGTTTCATACTAAGTTGTAAAGATCACACCCTATTTGTTCCATCTTGTGTTGGTAGAATAAATCTTTTTTAATGGTTTAGGTTGGCTGGTTTATATTCTTGTGAATGGAATTGTTTCTTCATATGGTTTGGTGTGGCTAGGAGGTCACATGGAGATATTTTGTGTGTACCCCAGTTTTGCATTTATATTCAGTTTCAGTTTGTTCAATTGTATCTTATACCTTGATCGGTTTGTGTATTTTTTGAGATTTAGTTTTTGTTAGTGCTTCTTTGTGTTAAATTTATTTGTTTTGATCCTTGTTTTTTATATGGCTAAATCATTTCCATTTTGATTACTATCATTCCCAATAGTTGTTTCCAGCCCATGGAAAATGGAAATGCCCATCGGGCAATACCATAGACCATTTCTTGTGTCGAGTGTGATCTAATATTGGAATGGATCATGAGAAAATGGTATTAGAGGAGACCCTTTTTTATTTTAGATGTGAGGTATATTGTAATATACTATTTAAAAGCTTCAGGAGGAAGGTTATGGGTTGATGCCTTATCACCACCACTCATGATAAGTCATGAGTCCCTATAACTTGTTCAAAAATTGATTCTTTGTCTGGTTTGGGTATGTTTTGAATTGAGGAATTACAATGGAAGTGAGCTTGCGTTATTTCATGAACTATCCTAGAGTACTGATCCAATTGGAGTCTAAGTGCATGGTTCATGGTCCTCTGAGTGTTGATGCATACCTAGGGAATTTACCACAACCATGTTGATTGGTTATACATGGACGGTTATTCCCAATTCTGGTGGATTAGTGTTATTTTTTTCATTTTTGTTGTTTATTATTGGTGATAGTTATTTTTTGATTTATTTTTGGTTTTATTGAGTTTATTTTTAAATGAAGATAGATCTTAAAAAATGAAAATGAATTCGTTCCAATGGTTATTGATTGAAAATGGGTTTTTAAAAGAAGGTGTTTTGGATTTAAAATTTGGAAAGTTATTGGGTTTGGATAATGAAATAGGAAATTTAACCCTTGGTATTACTTATGAAAATTAAAAAATTTGTTGTTATAAAAGAAAAGTTCAGGATATTTCTTTCTTATGAATGATGCATATGGAAGTGGATGAACACATATATGATGGTTTATAGGATTCCATGGGTGGGGTCTTGAAATATAATGTTTGGATTGGTTTTCCAAAATTTATATTTTGAATGGAAAATGACTTCATCAAATTGGTCTTCTTTGGAGAGTTGGTTTTTTTTATGAAAAAATGGATCTTTGATTTGGAAAGTGTCATCAGAAGAAACAATTTTTTTCATATTTAAATGAAAATGGTGGGTTTTTTGAAAGATAATTTTGAGTTGTGTTTGTGATGTTTGATATGTGAGCCATTTTTTTCCTTGAGAGGGATTTTTTGTTAATTTTTTTGTTTAATGTTGATTTATAGATTTCTGTATTTATTTTTTCAATAAATGTGACACAGAAAAACCCCAAGGATTAGACAAGTCGTGAACAGTGTTCGGTTCATCTCGATATTTCTCATCCTTCATAATGATAATAGTCTATTAGAGGTGGTGTAGTGGATTGATGATGATAATTGTGTCTTAAGATCATTGGGAACTCACAAATCTATTAGAGTTCATGTGATTCAGGGTTTATTTGAGGGTCCATCCAAAGACAAATGGGAGATGTTTTCCCCCACATATATGAAATTCGAGATGACATGGGAAGTGATTATGTCTATCTATTTGTTTTGGATTATACATGAACAGGTGAATCTGAATAAAAATTATGAACTCATAAATATTAAAAAACTCGAGTGGCTGGTGAAGGAATAGGTCGAACATTTTAAAGAGATAGTATCTGTTACACCATAGGTTGTGTGGGTGGATCTGATAAAGGATTCTCTTTTCATTAGGGGTATTCATCTAGAGATCATGGATCGAGTCATCTCCTATAAGGACCATCATTTAGATAAGTTAGTAGATGATTAATTCTTATTCGGCATGGTTTTTAGAGACTAGGTAGTTACCAAACTAGAATTTCATAACACTTGAGAAGGTTCCCCATCTAGTGGGAAATTAATTTTAGAGGAACATGTTTCTAAAACATCTCTTTCTTTGGGTATGATCTCTAGTTCGTTAGAATATTCGGTTGTATTCCACTTGTGTGGTGGATTCGTATACTCAAAGCTGTTTTTTTCAAATCCTTCATAGACATACCCTCATTGTGGATGATTGGGTCATCTAGAGAAGTTTCATAAGAAGAGTTTTCCAAATAAGACATTGTGATATGAGGATGAAAATTCCTTACTATGAGTTAGGTGATTCTTTGGTCATCAAGGCTCCAACCAAATTCCTCATAGTGAATCTCAAATGGGATTATGATTTTCTAGGAAGTGTGGAGAACCTTACCTCATTTTGTCTCCATCATGATAGTAGAGATAGTTTAAATCCACATTGTGGTTCCTTTCATGTTGTGGTTTTGTCATGTATTTGTAAAAGACTCAATTATTTTGTCTTATCATATCCATGTTTAGTACTTTGTACATGAATCATAAATTGTTGGTCTTCATGAATCAAAATATTGTATTTAGTTTTCCTATTTGGAGGAATTTTTTCTTATATAATATAGATGTTTGTAGTGTGCTTGGGTTGTGGTCTGGTTGAGTTCCTTTCAAGGTTTTATCCTGTAATACATGGGATTTTGGATAATTAAAGAAACATTTATTTCATGAGGAAGTGTTGTATTTTTGTGTGAAGAATCTTTTGTTGGTTGTGTTCGGATTTCCCAATCAAAATGTGGATATTTCTCAAATAATAAAGATGTGTTTTGTTATTTCTCCTTTAATTCCCAGTAGTGTTGGGAGTTTTAATGTTTCTATGTTAGTGGAGTCCTTTTTGGTGGGGTGAACCTTCTCATGTTCTCCTCTCATTATTTTGTTGAGGTTTTATTTTGATAGGTCAGGTGTGACTTGTGAAGACAATTATCATCAAGAAGCTCATTTTTCATTTCAATTTTTATCAGGAAACTAATCGTGGTTTATTAGCATTCATCCGGGTGACATTCTGGGGGGTTAACGTTTCAATGGTTGGGATAATTATCACACCATTACCTTGTTTTCTTTTTTGTTTTATTATTTTCTTAGATTTTTATCTCTTAGATGTGGTTTGGGTTGAGTCCTAATTTTAAAATTTTATGTATTTGAGTTTTTTGGTTGTTTTTTGATATACAAGGTGTTTGGGTTAATGGTTTGGGAAATCGTGTGGACCAACCCAGTTAACCATGTGGAAGATGTTGGTTTCAGATAGAAGTTACCATTGAGTTTTCACATGGTAGTACTAATCATATAAGTTGTCCATGCTGTCGATCCCCTCTTGGATAGAGGCTATCACATAGTTGGCACACAGTTTGGTGATCTTTGTAGCCAAAACACATGAGGTGATCAGATTTTTAAAATATTAAAATCCTTAACACTCTCTCCTCTCTTTTTATCCAAAAATTCGATTCCTCTTCTTGGGTAAATTTTTTCTCATCAGATGATTCTGATACCCCTCTCAACATGGTCCTCCTCCATCTATATATAATTTTTTTGCTTTTAAGGTATGTTTTTAGTGCTCTTTTAATTTATTTGAATTTTTCTTCTCCCATTATCTTGATATCCTTGTTCTCTCATGGTGCGTTCACCTCTTGTATGAATTCTAATGTCTAGGGTGGATGTTTGATTCAAATTTTTGAATTTTTTGGTGTGTGATTTTTTTTCATGGGCTTGGATCTCTCTTCTCCTATAGATTCATTCCATTCACACTCCTTTTATGTAGGTGTCTGCATTATTTTTATTTTATATTCATTCAATTTTATACTTGGTTATTTTCAAATTAATTAGATTTTTTCATGTGGGTGGTATGATTTCATGGTTCAGTGTAACATTTTTTTGTATGAAAGAATTGTTGATTGTTATTTTAAATGGGTTTCTTTTATTACACTATGTAGCTATGCACACAAGGTACATTATAAAATGTAAATTGTTCTATTAAATTGAAATTTTGTATTTTGAGTGGTTTCAAACCCTGATTATATTATGATAACATTTTTGAATTAATAATTTTACATTTGTCATGTGAATTTGTGATTTTTATGGAATAATTCATGTATTTGGTTTTTTGTGTTGGTTGTAAATTATGTGGTCTTCCACTATAGATGTTTTTGGGTAACTTCATGGATGATTGTGGTGAACCATTATATGTGGATACATCTATGTGTATTGGGATGAACAAATGGATGGGAATAAAAATGATAATGGTATTGGACAAGTCCTTTTTAGAATAAAACACGACTTCCAAAACACTTATCCTCTTCCTCATCCTCCTCACAATTAACTTAAAATCCTTCATGTTTTCTAAAATATAATATGGTCTCAATATGGTTTGAATTATAGGTTCTGAGTTATACCTTGTCTGTAACTTTATAAAGGATGTTTGGTTTCTAAATTGAGTTAAGTACTGATTGGAATCATTAAGTATATTGTGTGTTTTAACCATGGTTTTGAATGTAATTTATCTTTGAAGGTGGAGGACCGGTTCGCATTGTATATTTGAAAATGTGATCCATATAATTTTAGAAATGGTTTGGAAATGCTTTTTGAATGTATTTAAAATGGGCTTGGTGTAAATCAATATTGTCACATCATGTTTTTTAGGAACTAAATGTGGTTTTGAAAGTAAAAAATGCATGGTTGGATTTCTAAATGTTTTTTAGAATTTTTTTACAACACCGTGTGATTTGATAGTTAGGTTATTATTTGTGAAATGTTTTTTATATGAAGGGAACCCCTATATAGGGTTTTAACTATATTTATTATCATATAGGTGGTGTTTTTATATGGGGTAGGCAAGTGTGATGGTGGTATGTAAGCTAAGTCACACATGCGAGGACCTCCTACATAAACAGTATACTATTACCATGGGTTTTCGAGGAACCTTTTAGAGGGTCGAGTAAAGGTTTCTTTTCAACCCTGATTAGAAAGGTTGGTACCCGTTATATGTACTAGAGGTCAAGTGGTTTATTCCACTAGTGAGGTTATATTAGAGCAGCTAGTTGGTTATTGACTATGGATCTGCACCATACATAGAAATATGAGTCAAACTCAAGTGCATATAGGGATCATTTTTAGGATGTTTACGAAATGACCATGGTTTTTTATCTATATTTTTAAATATAATATTACATTATTTGGTTTCATTTTTTCTATTATTTTTTATTTTTTTTAATATCTTGGAATATATTTTAATGGAGTTTGGTTTGGATTTTAGTTAAAAAATAGTTTTCTATTTCAAAAAAGTGGTGTATGTGTTTGTTTAAAAAATGGATGTTGTTTTGGATTACTAAAATAATATAGATATAACATTATATATATTTCCAACTTCTGGTTATGTATTGTTTTGGGAAAGGGAATGTATGGATTTTGTGGTGGTTTCTTTCTGAGGTGTTAACATCACACCCTACTTATGCCATTTGTTGTTGGTAGACATAAGCTATTTTGAAATTTCAGGTTTTGTTGTTCATGTGATCAGGGTTGGAGCAGTTTGGTCTTGTAGTTTGAGGAAAACATAAGGTCACATAGATATCGTGTTTTTATATCCCTATTTTATCTTAATATTCAATTTTAAGTATGTTCAGTTATATATGGTACCAGGATAAATTTATGTATTTAATGTGATTTAGTTTTTTAGTGTTATTTGATGTTTGGTTTCTTTATATTAGTTATTTATAGGTCTAAATAATTATCATTGTGATTATACTAATTCACAACACTCGTTTCCTCCCCATGGGGATCGGTAATTACCTTCATTATATACAACAGACAAGGTCAGATGTCCGGTTGGATGACATCCCTACCTAGTTTATGACCAATATTCTATTTTCTATTTCCATCCACAATTTGAGGATATATATGTATAAAATATATTTATTTTTTAATTCTTGAATACATAAATTCATTTAAATATTTTATTTGATATTAAATAAAATATAAAACAAATAAGATAATGCAATAAATATTATATATAAAAAATTAAATTTTTTTCCTAATTAGATTTTGTACACAAAATTAATTCTCAAAATATTCATGGTGTACGGAGATATAATTATTTACAATTTTATTATTTCATCTTCATTATTCAAGGAACGATCTATGATATTGACTTTTTTGAATTACTGGTATATGGATTTCATCATTTGATCATTTGTAATGTCATAAATTTATATTTTTCATTGATGAGAGAGGATTGTCTCAACATTAAATATGTTGATTATTTCAACAATTTTGATGAAAATAATAAAACCTAATTTAGGTGATATTGTGAAATATGAATTGTGAGTCATTATTTTTCATCATGAACTAATTATATAACACAAAAAAAAAAATTTATCACAATAATTTATATATATTTTTCAAATTTTTAGGATGTGGAAGATGAATATAATAATATATGATACATAAAATATTTCTATGTTGTTGATATAGATCCATGAATGAGTAGAGTTAATTCTCAAAATATTGGGCATGTAAATAGAATATCTATAAAGATATGACATAAATACTTTTCATAAAAATATTGTATCATGTCGATGGTAGTGATTGAGGTAGCATCATCATAATACAAAATCCTGAGGAGTTGATCTTGATGATAATGTGTTATGAAACTAATTCAAAATAGACTGAAACCATGAGGTATTTCAAAATATAAACTCTGTCATTGATTATATGTAAAATGAAAAATTTAAAAATCTTGAATTCTGATATTTTATATAGTAAGGATGAACAAAGGAGATAACGGTAGAAAAGAGGTCAATAAGTATAGAAGAAGTATATAGGGAGAAAATTTAAATATTCTATTATCCATGTTACATATATATTTGGTATATAAAGGTTGTAAACCATTGTATAAATTAGTCAGTACATCACTCATAAAAATATAACTGTTAGGATACCAATGGATGACTAAAATGAATGATTTTCCATATAAAGGTTTAGAGTTGGTAATGAGGAGTAACAATATTTTTTATATCATGACATAAATAGTAAATGATTCATAACAACATATAATTTTTTATATAATATTTGAAATTATGAATTTTATTTTCTATAAATTGTTATTTGTATGCATTATAAATTGGTGATTATTAATAATTGTTTTTTCATGTTTTATAGAGATAGAAACGTCTCATGTGTTACATAAAAAAATTGTTTCTGAATTTTTTTGCACAAAAGATAAATGTGAGGTAAGTGTTATTGATACCAAAGATATTTTCATGAAGTGATAAGATATGAATAAAAATTAAAAGTGATACGATATATAATAATAATCCATTTTCAACATGAAAACATAATATTTATAATAGATAATTGTGGGATTATTTTTTGATGTAAAATGAGATACAGAAGAATTAGAATTACCATGTATAAACAAAATAAATAACAATCAGTTCCCATGTTATTTTCTAAGAAACTAAGATTTAATTCAAGTACAAATTATAGATATTAAGCTAGTATGAGGTTATAACCACACATAATTTGTTAATATCTCCCTTATAAATTCCATAATTATCCCCTTTCCCCATAAAATATCAATAATTTATTTTTTAGAAATTTCATTCATTATAATTTTTGTCCCATAATATCTTTTTTTTTATTTTTTAAATGTTTTATCATTAATATTATATATAAAATATCATAATTTATTAAAATTTATGTTTATATTTTGTTAGGGGATAAATGTTTTTGGTAGTACCTAAGACATATCAGAGAATAAACAAATATAGGTATAAGGTTCGTGATTTTGTATAGATAGCTCAAAAAATATAAAACGGAATGGATAAAATATATTCAAGAAGAATACATTGTATGAATGAAAAAAAACAAAAAGATATAACATTATATAATTTAATGATCACATAGATGCATGAGTAAACACCATAAGAATTTATTATTACTAATGATATAAAACAACTAGATTAAAAGACATGAAAATTGTGTAGAAAAAAAATAAAATATTTTAGGAGAAGATCTTGATAGAACAAATGGTAGTGAAGAAATATATTATTAAAAGATAGAAATATGACTTCCTGGATGATTTCAGGCTACAAAAATTCATAATATTATATGACATCGTATAGGTAGAAATAATGAAAAAATACTAATAAGGGAAGAAACTTCGTACGATTCCTGGTTTAAATACTAGATGGAATAATATGCCAACATGGATCTCAGTATTTCAATTATCTCTTTAACCAAAATCTCATCCAAAAAATAAGGTCGAAGAATTTTCATCTCCCCCCACTAAAACCCTAGAACTAGTTTGATAATGGAGAAGATAATATGCATCAATGGACTTCAGTAAACTCGATCAGGATATCCTCTGGGTTTCTCTAGATATTGATCAAGAATTGGAAAACCAAACTATCCAATTATATATCACTCCAAAATAAGCAAATCACTAGAATTTAAAAATAGATAAACCTTCAAAACACACAACGATTAAATGTGAAAATGGAAGTGAAATATATTATAACAATGGTTGTTTTTTTACTGGAAATGGATTGTGGTTGTGCTTGTTGTCAGTCCTCATAAGGGATCATCAATAATTTTGCAAGTAATATGGTCTTATAATTGATGATTAATGTAGTACATAAGATAGCATAGTTTCCCTATGTTTTCCAAATTTTTGGGCCTCAAAATCCGGAGTTTGTTTTTTTGGAAAAGCATAGATTTCTTCTTATAAGTGAGTGAGATAAAAATTTCGATGGAATTCAGAAAAGGAAGGGAACTATGTAGAACATGACATAAACCATGTACCATGATCGAGGAATAGTTTGTGTATCATGAAATAAAGTGTGTGGAATGGCGAACTGTGAACCATGAAGTTGAAATTGAATGCAAACAGTGTAGGGGTAATAGTTTATAGAGCGAGGGTGGTTTGTGGGAAGACTCAAATTATGCGGAAGATGTGGAAGTTTGTGGAATAGAATTTCATTCATCAAATCGAGGTGTAGTTTTGAGAATCCACAAATAGTGTCATTTGCAGAAACGAGGTGGTGATTTGTGCCACCATGTAGGTAGAATGGTGGTATACGGACCACATAGTGGATATGGTTTGTAAGTGATGCACAATATGCAGTGAAGGTGGTTCCATATTGAAGATTTGGAAAATCTCAGATTAGTAGATTTTTCAGATCAATTTTCCTATATAATGTTCACTAATCCATTCATTAGAAGATTACATTGAGAATAAAAATACAAGATGAATTCAGGGAAATCTAGAAGTAGTTCACATAAAAGAAACTTGCAATGAAATTAATTATAATTTTTTTTGGAATTTGGTGATATCTAGAACAACTCATTGAAAGACAATACCGTAAGGGATAAGAGGATCATGAGGAGGATTATTCAAGAGTAGAATTTATCTGCAAATGAGAAATAGTTTGTTGAAGAATCATTCCACAAACATCGGTGGTATGCATAGAAGATTCTATATAGGGAGGAAGAACTTAGAAAATGGTTCTCTTATAGTACATGGTGAAATTAAGGCAGTATGTGTAGCATGGTAGAATGCAAAGGATAGTAGTATGTGAAGACAGTTCACGGAGAAGTGAAAGCATTTTGCAAACATTGTGAAGAAGTAGTATGTGAGATCAGGAGCGAAGGCCATATGTGAACACAGTTTCTGAAGTAAGTATGCGGTCGAAGTCGGCATAGGTGGTACATGGATTTGATATATGGTGCACTCTAGTATGTGGAAGAAAACAACATGTTCACATAGGACATCTTCATGAATGAACAGTATGTCGAAAAGTAGATTACATCTATATGGGTAAATAAGAATTTTATATAGCATCTATCAATAGATAAGGATGCATGATTTAATGTCAATACATTAATGTTTCCTTCATGTCGATAAACTGAGTTCAAATTATTCCCAATGTAGTGAGAATGGTGGATTCAATGGGACTAATCTGAGCGAAAAAGTGTGGTACCCTAAAACCATGTAATGGTAGTGAGCCTAGCATAGAGACTATATATAAAGTCGTGTACTCCAAAACTGGTGAAGATTAGTGGAATTTGGTATGACTTAAAACCTATCAGCATATTCTCCTTGGACATACCCCTTATTGGTTAACCAAGTAATATTTTTGTTTCTTTGTTTTTCATGTGATTGTTTCTTTACATTTCTTTTTCATCAGATAGGTTTAACAGGTTCCTACCAATGTGGAAATAAGATCAACCAGTTTTAAAGAAAACGTTGGCACCATAATTCACCCCTCCCCTCCTAGGGTGTTCTGGGGTCCTTCCAAATCATGATGGAAGGTGAGGGATCAATCATTAAAGAATTGAAATCAAGATGAAGACCACATGGACACAACATATACTAAAGATGGTTGGGAAGATAGTAAATGGGAAACTCATATGGCCATGTGGTGGAATGTGATTAACCACTAAAATATAAGATGTATCAACTTAGCCTTATAGGAGATAGTATTTACCCTTATACATTATTGGAATTACACATATGGAATTCATGATTTACCATTAAATGATATTTACACTACCCATACAAGATAATGGAATTACCCTTATATGAGGTATAAATTATCAATATATGATATAGGACATACCCATACATGAGGTAGGATTTACCATTACGTGATGAGCAAGTTAGATTTTTGTGGGATCTTACTATGTTTTATGGAAATATTATTAATTCATCATTTAAAAATAATAAATTTTGAATATAATTTTACATTGAAAAACATAATAATGTAAATCAAACAATTTTTTCAAGAAAACATAAACAAAAAAATAACACATATTAAATAAATTTCATTTCTACGAAATAAAATTCATATATGAAAATTTGTAAATATTCACCTTTAAAATAAATGAATTAAATGGGATAATATTATTGAATCTTAGTTTATTTAAATATGTCTAAATTCATAAGTCATAAACAAATCCTAAACATGGAAATTTGAACAACCATAGTCAAACTATAAACAAGATTGACTAAATTAAGTATGTTTATAAAACTTATTCTCTCATTTTCAATGTCATCCCTAAAAATGAAATATAATGTCTAATTGATTCTACCATACATGAAAAAAATGATATTTAGAAAATTTAAATGTATAATTTCTATCATAAAAGTATTAAATATTACTAGAAGATAAATATAGTTCATTACCTAGGAATTTTAGACAAATTGCTTCTCTATTTTCCTGAGTTAATTTTATATATTTAGATTTGGTGGTAGAAATTGTAAAAGTGTATTGAATATTTGATTTCCATGAAACTGTATAACCATAAGATAATTATAAATAATAAGTAATATATTTTCTAGTAATTATATTTAGATCATATATAGAATCTGAAAATCTAACGAAACCATGACTATAAGAATCATTTTTTCGAAAAAAAATACAAATATCAGAAGACATTGACACATACCCAAGTAAAAAATTTAATACCAAATAATGAATACTTCTGGGAATAAATATAAAACATTTATTGGTGAAAACAACAATGTTTTTAAGATGAGAGCATATCATGGAATACATAAGTCAACCTATGATTTTTAAGGGTATTTACTCATAAAATAAATATTCAAAACACTATTAGGGTATTGTTACATGGAAAACTACATGTCCTGGTCAAAATTCACACTATAAAGATTAATTTTAAACAAATATATTTTAACATTTTCTAACAATAATAAAAATGAGAAAATACAAAACCCTATAAGTTGATTACATAATAATTTCCATACAAAAAAAATTCATTACATTCCCTAAAACAATCATTTCAAAAGTATAATAAATTTGTTTTTTCCAATGATTTATTTATGAGAAATCTTTTAAAATTAAAATAATATAACTGATTGATATGAGTAAATTAATAGACAACTCCTTGATAGATTAAAGTTTAACACAAGCATGATGTTTAATTCTAGAAGAATTAATTTTAAGCCTAAATGAATCAAATTACTTATACCATTTTCTAAATGAGTAACGAAGTCCATACATAGATTTTATTAAAAGGAACACATGATTAATTTTAGAATATCCTGAAAATATATTATGGGGACTCATATAAATCAATTCATCTAACATATGATGTAAGAATGTAGTTTTAGAATCAAATTATTCAACTTCAAAAATATTTTGTGTAGAAAAGGCTAATAATAATATAATGTAAAAGTGATTAACGACAGTTATAAAGGGTCATTGTAATAAATTCCTTCATATTATAGGAATCAAATTGTAATAATATCATCATAGTATTTAATTTAATTTTCACTAGTTTTGTATTCGTTATTATTTAAAATCCAATTACAACCCAAAATTTGTCTTTATCAACTTAGTTAATAATTAAATGTTTTTTTTGTTTTTAAAGGGAGAATCAATTTCAACTTTCATGGTATCAAGCCACATACTAGACCCTTCATGCAAAATATCTTTTTAATTATTTTTGTTTCATCACTATCTTTTTAAAAATCTATATTAATTGGAAAATTAGTTACATCAGCATTGGTTAACAAGGTTAGTGGCCTTAAGGTTCTTATAGACCTATCACAAGTCAACTAGTAAATATAAATTAACCCAATATATAATTTTAATAGCTATATGTAGATTCATTAATTGGTTCTAGTTCAACGTGAATAAGATGGGGTGGGTTAGTGGCCACAGACTCGTGTTTAGGATACACTTCTAATTCTAATCTGACAATAATAACTATAGTTTTTGATATATTTATCTGGATGGGATTGGAATCCTTCTATCTAGTAGTAAAATACTCATGGAAAAAACATCATGGATGATTATACACTTATGAAAACGAGGATTATCTACCCAAATCCTAAAACAATAAACACCATATGGGTATCAAAGAGTGACACACATCACATCCTATGGTTTGACTTTTTCATCTCAGAAATGAGAATCGGTAGTACGACTTATGATTCTAATATTTTCCAATCTAATAGATGAAAAATTCTACATCTCTTCTAGAGGTCAAAAATCAATGCCACCAGAGGGGAATTTATTGATCAGATAGAAAACATTAGCATTATCTTCTTCCTATAATGACTTAGTAATACCTAAATATGAGGGAATACTTATCATTATTTATAAAATAGTCTTATTTATACTAAATAATAGGCTATTATGTTTTTAGGTATCCAAAATAGTTCTATGTATAACAAAACATTTAGAAATACAATAGTCTATGAATTCATTGGAAAAATACTATAGACTATTATTAGTCATAAGGGATTTGAGTTTCTTTCTAGTTTCACATTTAAAACTAAGAATACCAATTTTGAAATTATGAAAGGTTTATGACTTGTCTTTAAGAATATAAAACTAAACATTCATGAATATTCATTAAGGTCACGTAGTAGTTCCCCCTGTATAGGAAGAAGTCCTAGAGGGACCCCAAAAATTAGATTATACATATTCATATGGGGATTTTGTTATATATGAGGACCTATTAAAACTAACCCATTTTGACATACCAATAAAAAATATTCTAAAAAGATAAGAATATTCAAGGTTACATCAATTAAAATTTCCATATGTGTTAGTTCGTTCGTCCATTTTGAACAATCATGTCTTAATCATTGATGTCATACCATTGTGTTCTCTTTCACAGGCATAAGAGTTACATTTAATTATTTTATATGAGTCCTACCTTATAATATATATAATCCATTTCAGATAGTTTCACTCAATATTATGAGTATACCCTTAGAGATCCTAGTACTCCATGAATGATAAGTAAATGTGTAACCATTTGATTTTATGAAATTTGGATTAATTTGATTACTATTCCAAATAGTCACATACTTTACTTTTTCTTAGGATTTAACTAACACATCGTTAAATTCATGAGATAAAGTACATCTACCCATGATAATGAAGATTTTGATATTTCCTAGGTAAACTTCACCACTCTCAACATCTCTCTTATTAGTGAATTACTCACATTTGATACTCATAAAAAATAATCAGGAATCCAAGTCCCAATCAGTATTCATTGAATTAGAATAGATATTTACAAAACTAGTAGTATCAATATCGAACATAACTAATATTGAAGGGTCTCTTTTACTCATGTTGTTCATAGAACTATTCATTTGGGGAAAATTCCTTTTAATGTGACCATGTTATTTATAATGAATGTATTTTATTTGTTTACCCCTAAAATTTTTCTAACTATAGGATTTTATATTACATCTCATCTTCCCACCCTTCTAATAAATACCGATAAAATTTATCACCAAATATTCCTTCCTAATAGATCGTATATTATTATCTAGAACTTCTATAAAAAAGGAAGACTAAAAATATTATAGGTTTACAGAATCCTGAAAATACATCATTCAGTATTCAAATGACTTATAATAATATATAAAGAGGTCAACAATATTTTTTCAAAATCCTCACTATCAAACATAATTTCTACATTAGTAAAATTTAGAATGATTTTATAAAAACATAAATATGATTCTTGGCTTCATCTTAAGGTAACACAAAAAATTTATCAAATCATTTTTTTCTTATGTTTCCATCCTATTGTGTTTTACATATATAACGTTTCATGTTTAGAGTAGTTTTGGGTAGAAAGGGATTTATAAGATTCCTCACAAAGAAACTTATCACTGAATGACATGAGCATTAGAATACATGCCTTCTTAACATATAAATAATGAAATTAACTATAGTAGTAATATAATTTCAATCTGTGAATATGCTAAAAATTTATTCTTAGGACCAGACAGGGAAAAATGGAATTCTTTATGGTCTAGAAAGACAGAAATTTTTAAATACTATAGGTTAAAATCAGTACCCCCATAGAACATATCAATTTTAAATTTCATTGAACTAAATATTCTATATTAGGTGGATATAATAGTAATTTTATTATGTTACATTGATGTGTTAGTCCCTATGTTATAGCTAGAAATCCTTTAACATAGATATTAGGTTCATGAATTGCATTGGATGTCTGACAAACAATAAAATTCAATCATAATATATATTCATTGAAAATAAGGTGTAATAAAATTAAAAAAACAAAGGGACATGATGTGATTTGTTCAACCATAGACCTACATGTTTTGAAAAAATAGAAATAAAATAATCTGATACTCATTGATGAAAATAACAAGATTAGAAGTCATTAAAATTTTAAAGGACATAAGAAATAGTACAATTATTAGATCTCTCTATACCACATTGAAGTAATACAACCTATTAGGTAGATCAATAAATATTACTTCTTGGATTGAATAATTCTATGCACACTCATATAAGAATATAAAATTATACAGGTAGTAAGAACATAAATAAGAAATTGGGAATAAACATCTTATAATTACATGTTCTTATACTATAACCCAAAATAAGATCAAATAGATCTCAAGATGTTTATGGTATCCTTCATGAAAGCTCATCCTTCAATGAAGGATAAATAACCTTCAATACTCTCATCCAAAACACTAAATGTAATTCCCTAACCCCAGAATCCTGGAGCCAATGATAGTTTTTAATACAATGGAATGATTACTAGTAATTACATCCCAATTGGCCGATCAGTTTAGAAATCTTGGAAAATAGATTAAATACATAAACATTACATTATAATTTAAAACACAAGAATACGTCTTAGATAATTCTTGGAGAATGCCATTATTATTCTAGATTAACCATGTATATCCATCGTAAGAAACATCCTTGAATCCTAGTAAAATAATACACATTAAGGGTTGATATCAGATACTCAATAAGGCTAATAAATATAGGAAAAGCTTTAATAAATAAGAATAAACGTTTAAGTAAAGTATAAAACTGAAATATAAGTCTTTAAAGCATAAACCTGAACATAATATGGAAAGAATAAATCAAATAATTAAATTTAAATAATCACATGGATATTCTACTAGATGAAAAATCACATGTTTTATCAATAACTAATCACATAATGAGGGAATCTATAACACCATACATCATACACACTTTATCAATGCCTCATTCTAAGACCATACTTATCTGGGAAAGACATTAGTCAAATACCAAAATTATTTGTCTCATTAGAATTACTAATGCACCATGGGGAATTGATTAACAAGTCCCCAACCCATAGGGATTTCATTATATGGTCCCTAACCTATCACTTACTAAGTCCAATACATTCCTCATATGAAAAGGGAGAAACATTACCGACCTAAACACTCATATTAAAACTATCCTGCAAAATGTTAATATTTTAACCATAAACCATGAATTGTATTAGAATGGTACAACCATAGTTAAACATATCATAGACCCTTTAATACAAAATATACGTTTTTATCATAGTAAATCAACCTCATTTAAGAATAAAATTCAATAAGTATGTTTACATAGTTGAAATTAATAATAATTAAAACTATTTGAGTGATGTATCCCTTTTTTCCATTGAAATTATTTAAAAGATGAATAATAAAAGAAAATATTTATTTTAAAAATAAACTTATCTACTTTTAGTGGATTATTCAAAATTATGACGCATCATAACAGTAAAAAATAGTTTATCACTATGTATAAGTTAAAAACATTATTTCCAGAATTTTCTGAAAAGGTTATAAAGTAACTCATTTTGGAAAACAAAAGAATCATTCCCTTAAAAACATTTTATAAGATGTAAATAATGGGTAAAAATGACTTTAAAAAATTGCGATAATATTTAGGAATACATTTTAAGAAACATGGTCAAGGAAGATAATGATGTGCCAGTAGATACATATGTATAAACAACCACAAATAATAATGTGATTATGAAATTAACCGTTATGTAAAAAACACCAAATGGTTTTTTATAATATTTGATTGAACATTAAAATAAAATTAAAATGTTATTTATAATCCTTTATATATATAAATAAATATGTATGAAAATATCAATAATATTGAAATAGAGAAAGGATTAGTTTATTAAACATTCAAAGCACCACATATCACTTTGAGCATTTAACTAATAATCCCAATATCATTAAATGAATATTTAAATACCATGAAAATAAACTTATTCATGATATAAAACATAATATGGGAATTTTATATTCCACACACAATTAATAGGTGGTGAACATGTCTTATATCTCATTAATATTAAAAGTGAGACAGAATTCCCTTATCTTAAGTTTGATACTCTATGTATTCTTCCAAAACACATGTATAATGGTTTAAAATAGATTATTAACTTACTATAGAATCATAATAATATTTATAATATCATATATGATTCTTTTATTTCATTATGTTATCCATTTATTAATAATTTCTATGTTAAAGCAATATTTTGGGTAATAATCACTTTGATTGTTTTACATTTTTTAACATGTTATTTATGATTTTATTACATAGATAATGATTTAATTTATTCCATAATGTATAACATGATTTATATATAATATATATTCAGAATATAATATATATAATATATTTATATATGAAATGGTATACACTATTCATGTAGACTGTAGGCCATATGTACGTGTGAACGTTGTTTTTGTTTTCTTATTATATTTAATGGAAGTAAGTAAATGACATATGTGTATGTATATATATATACATATTAAATTATAATTATTATGTCCTATATGTAATATTTATTAATAATATATAATTCTATAATCATTTTTGAATGTTGAATTTGGAAGATGAATCTCATCATATTGTGGAGACAGTAAGTCATACGTACGCACGAGTGACGTTATCATGTCCTTATTGGTTTAATGGTATGGAATTGGATGGAATATAAATTTTTCAGAAACAATAGCTTCTTTTATTTTTTATTTACTTCCTTTATATTCATCGTTATACCCTGAAGACTAATTTGTGCATGAAAAATAGTTTACACTATGACAGGGAGATGGTAAGTTGTAAACAATCACACATAGTGATAATGTTTTTTATGGTATTGGTAAAAGAAATAATATGTTTTTTTGCATAATAATAACACCATATTTGTATATATTAGTTCATGGTGTTATTACACTAGTATAGAAACAATATAGGATGAAGAAGAAGAATAATAAAGGAACATTGAAATAGGTGAAAAACAGTTATCTCTTTTTTGGGTATCTCCTTTTGATTTTCACAAAAGGATTTAATAAGATGTATTTCTACCCAAAGTATGTCTTCTGGGATGTAGTGAAAGAATTTGGGAGATAAAATTGGATGGTTTTCCTTGAGAAAAATGGCGTTAGAAATGTAATTTAAAGAGAAGGAGAGTGCCTTTTTTATGCGAGTGGAGGGGAACTTTAGGAAACTCTTAAAATATTAACTTATTAAAAGTTTATTTTCTGTTTCAAATTCTCTAAAG
The DNA here is from genome assembly GCA_963277665.1 of Viscum album. Taxonomy (NCBI): domain Eukaryota; kingdom Viridiplantae; phylum Streptophyta; class Magnoliopsida; order Santalales; family Viscaceae; genus Viscum; species Viscum album. Next base: position 1,448,855,407 of record OY728152.1, on the reverse strand, counting down.
TGATTTATTTTTTAGGATAAGATGAGTATGAGTCAAAAACCCCTCAAAAATCAATTTTAGACATGTCTAGGTCATAAAATTAACCTTACCTTTTGGATTTAACCCCTAATTAAACATTATATCTCTTACCATGTCTTGTTGTATTTTTAAATTATAGTGTTAATATAGTTACAATAAAATTTAAAATAAACACCAATTGGATCATTTATGATATATTTAGTATTAGAGATGTTACTAAGATAAAAATTATATTTTTATTCCATTTATATCAATTCATAAAATAATATTAATTTTATGATATCATTTATGTCAATTTTAATAATATTCAATATTTTTATTTTTTTAAAAAACCACATGATAAATTCAAAAAACAATTTCCTATATGTTACTGAAATGACTATTTTTTCTATAAAACTAGTCTATTTCATAAATGAAGTTCAATTATATTTATTTTAATATTTTTTATATCATTTGTTTTATATTGAAATTCATTAAACAATTACTACATCATGATTGTGTCACCATTTAATTTAATTATTTAATATCAAAAAACTATAAATAAATTATCATGATGTAGATAAAGTTATTATATTTCTAAATACTATTTATATTCTATCATATAACTAATATAACTTTATATTAAAAAATATCTATTAAAATTTTAATCTTTCATTTTTAACTCTTCATTAAATAAAATATAAAAAATGACATAATCGAACACAAGTGGCCTAAAAAGATCATATATTCTACCTAAGGTTGATTTTGGTTGAACAATACATATCCACTGAAATTAATAAAACTATTTTGGTAATAAAATATTATTATAATTTTATTTTTACCTTTAATTACCTTATATACATTTAAATGTGGAAAATAAAATTCAAAAGTTATTATTCACCAAAAAATATTTTAATCCTATTAGTTAAAATTTTTTTACTGATTACAACCATGTATGTCGGTTTTTCAAAATTCAATTAACGAAAGAAGAAAAATATAATTTATTTATGGAAAAAATTATAAATTACATTTAAATATTATTTATTAATATTTATATTACTATATTTACTAGAAATGTTATGAATAAGTCATTTAAATAATATTAACAATAAGGTGTTGTTTCAATGATAATAAATCTTGTGTGTTATTAAAACCAAGTCAATTGTGCCTGCAACACATGTTTTTGAAGATAAGTTTCCATAAAATTTTGTGGTGTTACATTCTCCCTACCTTCAATAAACTGTTTCCTCATAATTTAAACACGGAATCAAAAACTATGGGTTGATATTTTAAAAATATCATTATTGAAATCCCACATTGGAAATTGATTAATGAGACATCAATTTTTAAATAAATAAAAGGGCATAAAATGGTTATCAGAGATAACACCTACTCGGGTTCCATGAAGGATAACATGGAAATTAAAGAAAATGTAACCCTAAAGTTTTGATGGAGAGTAGTAGGGGACATGGTCAGGAAAAAGTTAATAATCATAATGCTAGAAGTTAGTGATGATCTAATGGATCATTTGATTCATCCCAAAATAAAGTAATAGGAAAAAAAATTTGGTTTTAATATCCTTTCCCTATAATTTAAGAATTAATTTACCTAAGAGAATAATAAAAAAGAAATAATGCTTACTTTAAAATTAATGTTTCATCCTTTAACTAATTTATACCAAAAAATCAAAATTATCTCCAAATAATAATATTATAAATAAATATATTTATCTTCAAAGTATAAGGTTATGAAAAGGAATATATACTTCATCTGTCAGAAAATTTAAAAAAAATCTATGTTATACAAACTATGACATCACGTTGTCTAGTGGTAGGTGATAAAACATTATTGTACGTTGGTTATGGGTTTGATTCTTACAGCCTTATCCAAAATAATAATTTATCACTAGACATTTGGGTTCTCCTTTTCTATAACTATATTATTATAATGTTCCAAATTAAAATATTAACAAAATGTTTAACCTTAGAAAATAACATTTGATGTCCAAAATAATCCAATCCAACCATTAGGCTTCTCCAAAATACATATTTCCAAAATCGATGTCCAAAAATTTATAAGGGCGGTCACATAACATAATGAATATCATTGTGTCACAAAACATGAATGTGAATACCATAATCATGTATTCTCAAAAAAACATGGTAATACACTAAAATAACATAAAATCATATTTGAATACATCATTACTTCCCTATTAATTATGTAAAACATAGAATACACTATATACTCTTTAAATGAAAAAATGTTGAAAACTCCAACAGTGATGGAATAAATTGACCATTAATCAGTTCCAAGGTAGTCAGTAATACCCAGTATTCTTTATCCAAATCAATAATCTCTTTATTCTAACATCATTTTCTCAATAACTGAAACATATTAAGGGTTTTCTTTTTATCACCCATATATTTTACAAAAATATTAACTTATAACTGTGTCACATTACATAATACTATAAAATATCAAATCTATAATGATATAATACTGTATACAATCCCTATTTATTTTCGTAATTTATATAAACAGTACATCATTGATGTAATATGAAAATTATGAAATTATTTAATCCCAACATAAGCACATTAATCATTTATTTTCATCAGTGGTGGAAGCATAATCTTGATTGTGATCCATTAGGAACTTTTGGGGTATATTCCTTTGATTATTGGGGAATTATTTTGAGTATTGGACCATATTCATACAGTTGAATCATTAAAAATGGAAAATTCTTTTCTTCCCTTGAAATCATAAACATGGTGTCCTCTTTTCCACACTTGAATAAAACATGTTTTCATCTCAAGAAGGAACTAGGGTGTTTTCTTCCACAATTATTAAATGTGGGAAAAAATTTCCTTTCTTCTCTTTATCCAATTTTTTTTCATCTTTCTTATTATTCTCATGAATCCCTCTAAATCTATAACACATTGGGTATTGATTAAATGTCCCATTATCAGTTGATATTATGTCCTCATATGAGGAGAATGTTTTTTGGCTATTTTCCATTGAAATATTGGCTTAATACCTTGAAAGATATGATCCTCATTACAATTTGGATCACATTCATCAATAATTTTCACATTCCTTGTACTAGAAACCATTTAAAAATGAAGATATACACAAGGTTATATTATATCATAATGTAAAATTAAAATGAAGATTTACCCCTATCTATTTTCATAGTAAAAGAAATGGTTTGTTTGGGGTTATATTTACTCAGAAATACTTTATAATAGTTTGTAATGTAAATATGAATTATCCTAATAATTTCTCATAGGATTGTAAAAATAGGTGCATAGTAAGGCATGTTTTCATGTGCCATGTTACCTAGAGTCATGTCTGGAACACTTTGTTGGAGTTTTTACTCCTAAGTACATCTGTTCCATAACCACATCTACTTGTAGTATCCAGAGAAGGATGCATTTTCTACAAATAGCAACATTATATTTAATTTACCAAAATTTTAAGATATTCCACTATAATTATCCTAAAAACCTATTATAGGGTTATATACCTTAATTTATGTTCTCTAAATCTATATATATGGTTGTTACTAAACTTCTTTTGATAACAACACTAATTCCCCGACCCTAGAATCCTGGAGCCGGTGTATTATTTTAATAAATTGGAATTATTATAATGAATCACATCCTAAAAGAACGATATGTTTAGCTGTATTGGAAAATATATTACATAAATTAACATCACATTATAGTTGAGAAAATAAAATTGAACATTGATAATTCTTTGAGAATTCCATTATTCTCTTAGATTAACCCTGTATATAAATCTTAAAATACTTCTTCAAATCCTTGGAAAATAAAACATAATAAAGGGGATAGATCCTATGATCAATATGACTAATAAATACATAAAAATCATTCATAAATAATCATAATCATTTAAGTAAATTATAATAATAAAAAATAATACTTTTATACAAAAAAATGAACATAATATGGATAGAATAATTCAAATAACTCCATTTAAACATCCACATGGATATTTTACAAGTCGATTAATCAAATTTAATATCAATAAATACTATCACAATTAGAGAATTCATAATGGCAGACATCATAACCACATTATTAAGGCCTCGTACCAAGACCATACATATGCAGGTAAGACGTCAGTCGAAACCCAAAATAATTTTTCCCATGAAAACTATTGCTGTATCATGGGGCTTTCATTAACTTTTCACCAACCCTTAATTCATTCATTATGCAGTCCCCAACCCATCACATACTACATCCACTAAATTCATCATATGAAAAGAATGAAACATTACAAATATAAATAATAATATTAAAATAAACATACATAATCTCAATACTTTAACCATAAACCATTAATGGTAACAGAATGGCACATCCACATTAAAAAATATCATAGACCCTTAAAAAAATATATGATTCTATCAAAATAAATAATCCTAGATGAAGCATAAAATCTAACAAGTATGCTTTCATAGTTGAAAATAATAATCATAAAAAATCTATGAGAGTTGTATACATTTTTATATTGAAATAATTTAAAATCGGATCACAAATTGAAAACATTTATTTTTGAAATAACTTTTTATTCTTATAAGGGTGGATTCAAAATGATAAGACATCTTAACAACATAAAATAGCATTTCACTCTGTATAGGTTAAAAAAATTCTTTCCTTAATTTTTCAGAAAGGTCGTAATGTAACTTATTTTAGAAAATTATTCAATGATCATTTCAAAAAAAATTATAAAATGTAAATAATGGGTGAAAATAAATTTAAAAAATTTTCTGTAATATTTTGAAATACATTTTATGAAATATGGACATGGATGATAATTATAACCCATTAAATACATATGTATAAACATCCTCGAATAATAATGAGATTGTGAAATTAAACCTTATATAAAAACAATAAAATATTTATTTTTGAAAACTTTTTAATGAACAAAAAATTGGAAAAAATTATTTATAATCTGTTATATAAATAAATAAATATCTATGACAATATCCATAATATCGAAATGGAGACTAGATTAATTATTTAAACAATCAAAGTGTCCCATATAACATTAAATATTTAAAAAATATGCCCAATATCCTTAAATGAATCTTTTAGTATAATAAAGATAAATGTATTAATTATATAAAACATAATAGCATCCATACATACACCACAAGTAAGAAATATGTGGTTAATATGGCATATATATCATGAAAATTAAATGTGAGATAGAATTCCTTTACCTTAAGTCGGATACTCTCCATATGTGTCTGAAACTCATGTATAATGGTTTCAAACAAATTATTAAATTATACCAGAATCATAATGGTATTTATGATATCATATATGATTCTTTTATGTAATTATATTACCAATTTATTAATTAGTTCTATGTTAAAGTATCATTTCGGGTAATAATCAATTTCTCTATTGTATGTGTTTTAACTTGTTATTCTTGATCGTATTACTTAGATAATGGTTTACATAATTCCACAATATATAACATAATTTATATATAATATATTTTCACAACATAAATATATATATATTAGATGGATATACGAAATGGAATACACCATTATTGGATATAGTAGGTCGTACATACACATGAATATTTTATTCATTTTCATATCATATTGAATGGAATTGAGTGAATGAAATATGTGTGTGGGTGGAGGTATATCCTTTGGAATTATTATTTAATTTATTTATTATTTATTAATAATATATATTTTTCTAATCAATATTGAATGGGGAATGTGGAATAGGAATCTCATCGTGTCGTGGAGACGGTAAGTCATACGTACACCCGAGCGGCGGTATCAATTTCTTAATGATTAAATGGTATATAATTATATGGAATATGAATTTTCAAGATACAATATCATGTTATATTTATTATTTACATCCTTTATATTTATCGTTATATCGATATATATAATGTGTAAATGAAAAACAATTTACACCATGACATTGAGATGGTAAGTCGTACGTACGCATGCATGGTCATATTGTTTTTCATGGGATGGGTAAAAAAGGAATATGGTTGTATGATAATAATAAAATCCAATAATCATATATTAGATTCATGATTTCATAATTATAATGGATAGAACATATGAATATGAAGAATAAGAAGAAAATAACATTGAAATAGGTGTCAAAACAAATACCTCCTTTTCAGGTACCATCTTTTGATTTGAAAAAATAGACACCATATGATGGATTTATTCCCAAAGTATGGACTCTATGATGTAGTGGGGATGTTGGGAGATGAAATTATCAGGTTTTGGCAGATTCAATGGTCTTTAGAGGTATGAATTAAAGAGGAATAAAAATTCACTTTTATAAGAGAGGGGAGAGGCACTTTAAGAAACTCTTAAAATATTAATTTATTATAAATTTATTTTTGGTTTATAATAGATTAAATGTTATTTATTTCAAGGAAAATATGATTATTGGTCTAAATACATTCAACCAATGAAATTTAGATATGTTTAGTTTATAAAATTGAACCTTATCTTTTGGATTTTACCCTTATTTAAACAGCTTAACTCTTACCCTATCTTCTTGTATTTCTATAAAATAGGGTTAATATAATTACTATAAAATGAAAAAAGAATCCCAAATAGATAATTTATGACATATTTTACATTATACATGTTATTTTGACGAACCTTAGATTTTTTGACTTTTATATAATTTTATAAAGTAGTATTAATTTTAAGATATCATTTATGTCAATTTAAATAATATTAAATATTTTTATTTTAAAAAAATCTAGCCAACATTATAACAAAGAAATAAAACATCCAATATTTCACTAACATGTATTGGTTATATATATATAATTATTTTATTACATTAATTATGTGAAATTGTATTTATTTTAATATTTTTAGAGTCATTTATATGGTATCACAATTAATTAAACAATTACTACATCATCATTGTGCCACCATTTAATTTAATTATTTAAATATTAAAAATTATAAATACATTATCATGATGTAGATAAATTTCCTAGATTTATATATACTATTTATAGTAGAACATATCACTTATATATTATCATATTAAAAATAAAATAACTAATAAAATTGGAATATGAAATTTTTAACTCTTCTTTAAATAAAATATAATAAATGTCCTGATCAAACACAGTTGGCTAAAAAAAGATCATATTTTCAATGTAATGTTTATCTCAGTCTAATAATACTTATCTTGTAAAATAAGGATAGATTTTGGGGAAATTTTAATATTATTATAATATTATCTTCACATTTGATTACAGTATTTACCTTTAATCGTGGAAAAAAGAATTCAAAAGTTACTATTCAAAAATATTTATTTTGATCCTATTAGGCCAAATTTTTAATAATAATTTAAACCATGTATTGAATATTTTCTAAATTCAAGACACAAAAGTGGGAAAATTATGTTTAATGTTAATCTACAAATGTTGCTAGAAGGCAGGTAAGAAGACATTAAAGAAGTTCAATAAATTTTTATATCTAATTATGTTATGAAAATTATTTTAAAGACCTAAATTGGGTTAATATATTAATTATTTATCAATTTTTCGTTAAAATCTATTTAAAGTATTAAAACTATTTATATGAAAGGTCGGTTTTTTAACAATAATGAATTATTTTTCATTATTCATTAAAAATTGAATGTTTGAATAAAAATACCAAAATTTCACCTTAAGATAATTTTTATATTTAAAATTAAAAAATGAATTCTATTTTACCAAATTCAATTTATATGGCATTCTAAAATTAATTTTATTATTTTTCACAAAAGGACATTATAAGTTTTTTCCTTTATGAATATTGTATTTCTAAACATATAACTATTTTACCAAAAAATTACATTTCATTATAAATATGATTTATTAATGTAAAAAAATAACATTTAAAAATTATTTATTTTATTTTATTTTACTATATTTAATTGATACATTTTGAATATTTCATTTAAATAATTTTAACACTAAAGTGTTGTTTCCGAGAGACTCAAACTTGAGTGTTACACAAGCCATGCTGGTGTTGAGTGCAACAAAATTAAATGATGAAAACATACCATGAAGTAATGGGTTGTTAAAATAAACTATAATCAATGACTTCAAATAATATATTGCATAGTGGAATTTAGGAAACACCTATAGTATCTCCTCCAACTTTCTATTAATCTACCTCCAGCATCAAGAAAACTGAAATCTCGAGTCCTCTCTCCATTCCAATCCAGTGAATAAATGCAATTGAACCACAAATAAATCTTCATAGGACACAATAAATTATTTATATGTTCGTATATGCTAAATCAAGAGGGTGGGTGAGGCATCATTTAGTCATGCATCAAAAGTGGATGAAAAAATCATGGATAGACTATAGAGAAGATATGGTTTCTATAAATAGCTCAAGAACAACTGGGATGGCCACATTGAAACAACTGATTCGACACTAAAAATTAACATAGATCATATTACCATTTCATGAGGTAGAATTTACCCATACATGACCCATACATTTCCATTACATGAGCTAGACTTTACCCTTATACGATCCATATATTTCCCTTATGTGATACAAAAATTACCCTTATGTGAGTCATGCATTACCCTTAAATTATCTAGACATTAACTATATGTGATCTAGGATATAAACTTATGTATGTTATAAATTAACATTACTGGGTGGAATGTAATGTTTTTGCAGGATCCAGTTATGGGGTAAGGAAAACACATGAACTAAAATTGTCAAAATAAGAAATTTTGAATTGAATGATTCATGAAAAAAAGGAACATGAATCATGAAGTATGTGTTTGATATTAAGAACCAAAAAATATTACAACTTAATTAAATTTTATTGAAAAAAATAAAAGTAATTCATTAATATAGAAATATATTAATATGACTATGAATATATATATATATATATTAGATCTATCAAAAAAAATACTCAAACTCATGAACTGATCTGTTAGTCCTTGAATTTTTCTAAGTTAGAACATTAAATATTCATTATCAAATAAGTGTATATAGAATATTAAATGATCCATAAAACACATACCCATGTAGACAAACCCATTATGAATCCATGCATCTCATTAGGATGAAAATAATAATCATAAGTGGGATACACCAAAAAATTGTACATGGAAATTAAAAGAAGTTAAAATAAGACATAAATTAACACTTCCCCAGTTCTACCTCCCAATGTAGAGGCATATATCAAACCCTTATTTACACTTCCCCTCTACAACACCACTTCACATTGTTAATTCAATAATAACAATGTATTTTTTAATTTTCCAAATACATTCACATTTTATTTTATTATTTTCAATATATATATATATTGGATTTTTTATAGTGCTCAATTTAGCATTAGATAATAATTTTTATTTTTTGGAGTTATAAATTTATATTGATATTATTTTTATTGTTAACACATTCATGGGTCTCATGTGGCTAGATGTAGGGCCTTTATTTTTCTCCTCATGGGAAACCCCAGCCTTCCCTGTTAATAAATATAACACATATATACAGACACACAAAAAAATTTATACATATATATATATCACACTAATCAAGAGGTTAAAAAAATATAAATTTAAAATGAATGCATTAAAAATTAAATAAGTAGCTTAAAAATATAATTAATGACCAAATATTAACTTTTTGTATCACATTTTGGTTCAAAATTCAATTGTAAATCTAATATGATACAAAATCAAAATCTCTAAGTCTATTTTATCATATTAAAATTATTTCAAAATACATGTTTAATAATTTAATAATTATTATATGTAATCCAGTTCTTGTTTTTAATATCCATTCACAATTACCCCAACCGAAATTTTTTGTTAATAAGGTTTAAAAATCACTACTCTATCCCTTTAAAAACATGATTAACCAATATTTAAACTATACATAATTTGATAATTTAAGTGTCTCATAAAGGAAATCACACAAAAATCCCTGTCTGAAATTAATTTTATAATAGAAATATATTATTTTGTATGCCATTATATAGGAGTTATGTTTTATTCATTGACTAGTTCGATGAATTGGAAATTTTTAGAGGTTGTCTTCATGTTTTTTAAGACTTGTATTCATGCATTTACGTTATAATAATATTAACTTTTAAAATGATATGTTTATTATTTTATTAAACACATGTTTATAATTTTAAGGGATAATGATGATGATTTTAAATTCATAAATAATTTTTTATTTTTTAGATACCATTTTCATTTTTCTAAGATGAATGTAAATAAATTTCATTATATATATAGTATTAATATGTAAATATATTTAAATATATACAGGTAAATACATACATGTGTAAATATGTGTTTGTGTGCTCACACGTGTTGAAAAGACCAAGGAAATATATATATATATATATAGACACACATAAACATTTATATTTGTGTGTGTGTGTAAATGTATACAAATATATTTGTAAACAAATATTTATGTGTATATATATACATGTAAATATTAATATATATATATATATATCTAAATATATCTTTCAAACTGAATATATATATGTATATATATCTATATGTATGTATATTTGATTTCTAATAGTGGGATGAACACCTAATAGGGTGTTGAATCAGTGGTTCCCCTTCATTAAATTTCCATAAATTGAATCTAACCTCTAAAACATGTATTCATTATGATCATATATTTTTACATGGTCCAATCCCCATGAGGCATCCTACTCCTTTCTATGCTTGCAATTTTCAAGTCAAATATTTCTAACTTTAACCAATCATTAATTGTAGTAGTATGGGAAGGGTTTATAATATACATAACATGAATCTGACCCAAAATTCTACCAACTAAATTATTATACTTTTCTACACCATTTATAACAATTGGATTATCATCTTTTATCATGAATTGAAAAAAATATTTTCTCATAAACATCAACTTCTAAAACTTTATCTTAAAGAAAATCATTATTCGTGTACCTATGATTTTAGTGAACTCAACACTATGATAACCTTTTTTGAATCAATATATCCAATAATGAATATATGTTAAATTCTTAGTGATACTATTTACTCAAAATTATTAGTGACAGTTTCATCTTGATCAAAAACATTTTCTAAAATGGTGATCCCAATTTATATAATCATAATTTCTCCAATAAATGTGAGGTATTCCAATTAATTTTTTGAAACTCCTGATCACATCAATTATTCTATCAATATCCTTGAATAAATACACATGATATTCATTTTTTGACGTCATAAAATCCTCCAAAAAACTAAACATAATCAATATGTACTATTCAATAGATCATCTATTTAATCATGGAATTTCATATTTGAATATTAGAACATTGGAAATCTGTATCATCATCATAAAAATAATTTAAATTTCACAATATGTATATAAATTTACATGAATCCTTTTGGTGAATGAATTTATAGTGAATGTTCTAATGGTTAATCTGTAGATAAATCTCAACTCATCCACTTATAGAATTTAGTACTTCGAAACGTCTTGATATAACTCTAAGCATTTGGTGATCACAAAATGATACACTAACTCGGTATTAAAACATTGTATTATAGAATATTAGTTCAATAAATAATAACCGTATATATAGTAATATTTTTATAATTAACTCATTATTCTTCTTCTAGTTATATCAAAAAATTTCATCCAGTGAACTCATATTTATTATTCTAGTGAACATTAAAAAACTATCATACCTAAAAATCTAGACTTATAATCATTATAGCCCAAGTCAAAAACTTTTTTTTAAAATAGAGTGGATAATAAATAAAAAAATAAATGATAAAAGGGATTTTCAGTCTCCTTGAATGGAGTTATTAAAAAAACTCTTTTTCAAATATCAATATTTTTTTCATATAATCACATCCTTTTCATGAAGAGATAGAATCTTAACATCATAGTACATGGGAAATTTTTTTAGATAATTCTATCTCCCGATGATAATAGATTTTTTGAAAAAAAATTTTACAAAAAAAATCATACTCAAAAATAGTTTCACTTATCTCCCCCCTTTTCACCAAAATTGAAGGCATAATGGGGACCCAAATGTATTTTATGTAGGAGGAAAAGGATGAAAATAATGTTTTAGCCTTAGTACCTTAGGTCATTTACTTGGAAAAAATTTACTAAGTATATCATATATTTGACCTTCAGTTGAAATATTCTATAGATTGACATTTCTTTTATAAACTTTCTCCTTGAAAAAATTCTGCATTATGTTAATATGGTTTGACCCAGAGTGTTAAACTGGGTTATTTGAGAGATCTATTTTTCCATGATTATCGTAGTAAAATTCAATAGAATATTAAAATTTTACTTATGTTTTCTATTTGATCTTTTATAGAAATTATTTTATTATAACAATGGGTGGCCATAACATATATTGATTCTATTATACTCAAAGTCCCTAAATTTCTCTTTTCACTCTACCAACAAACAAGAATTTTATACAAAATAAATATACCTCCAAATGATAATTTATGGTTTTCAGAATCATCAGTCGAATTAGAATATGTGAACCCATGTTATCTAATCTTATTAATTCACTAATACATAAATCCAAATAAAAATGATCATTTTACATACCACAAAATTCATTTAGTATCTATTTTGTTTGAATATTTAAGATCACATTGATATTTATCACACAATGTGAATATATACATAATGTATAATCAAGATGAAATTTCATAGAGTAAACATCTAATTAACATTTATAAATCTATTTGACTAAAACATTTAAAAAATTTATCTTTTCTGAACATTACTAAAATAGATATTAGAGTATAAACATCTTTATAGTCATCTATGAAAAAACTCTTCAATATTTACCTATAATACATTTTGTATGATAGGAATATGTGTTATCTATCTTTAATTTTCTACATCCTTTGAAAAAAATTCAACTTTTTGATAATTTATATTTCAAAATGTTTTTTCATTTGTTTGGAGAACCTCTTACTTTTTTTTATTTTTATCATGATAACAGATTATATCATCAATATAAACAACTCCAAATAGAATCCTACAGTTTTTACACTTTATATATAAGTATAAATCAACTTTTTCTTTATAAAATTTCAATATCTTCAAGTATCTACCATGTTTTATGCACCAAGAATGATATTCCTTATTCAACCCATATAAATCTCTCTTGAGTTCAGATAGAATAAGACCATTCCAACAACTTTTAATCATTCTGTTTTTCCAATTTAAGCATATTTTTCAACATCAAAATTACAAATAGATGATAGTACATCCATTTGGAAAACATTTTAATTATAATGATTAAAAAACAACTCAAAGCATGATCATAGTCTCATGTCTTACAACTATATTTAATGTTACTACAAAATCAATACCTTCCACCTATGAGTATCCCCTGAAAACTAACAAGGATTTATTTTTTCACACCTCTCCCTTTTTATTGAGATGATTCCAAAATAACCACTCTATTCAAATGTTATGTTTTCATACTGGATTTTAAAATTATCCCTAGTGTCATTTTCTCAATTTAATCAATCTATTTATTCATACTGTTTAACCATTCATTATGAACAATAGACTATGATAATATAGGATGTTTAACTTAATAAAAAAGTGATGTTTTATTCTCAATTATTATCTTTATCATTTTTGAAAATTTATATTCACTACATCATATGATATTAAATTTTTTAACCAACTACATTAATATTTTTAATTTTAATTCTATGATTCTGGTAGAACCTCCTTCATCAATAGATTCCTTTATAAATGTTTTTCCAATATTAACCTCATGAATTCCTTCTTATTCACTAGTTGTTATGAAATAATTGATAAAATATTTTATGAGTCTATAATATTCACCTTTACCTTATTCCATTGATTTAACTCATTTTCACTACTTCAACATCACATGATTTATCAATTTTGTGTGATAATGTGTTCTAAAACCAATAACTTCATCTTTTGGTTTTCTAATCTTATAAAATTCCATCTTGTCCCTTTTCAATAAATTTTCATACATTTTTATTTGTTACCTGAATTAATCAAGGGTTTCCAAACACTTTTAATTTTTCAACATTGGGTTCTTCTTGTACCATATCTCATAGGTGTAATAATTTCTTCTTGTATAAGTAGATATATATTTTGAACATGTATTTTCATTCATATTAATTCCCTATAAAATAAATTTATAACATTATATTCATCAATCTATATCCTCCCCATTTCAACCAAAAATTCATTCATCTTCTTTGTAGAACCATTTTTTAAGAGTAGACTAAACTATAATAGTTTTTTATTGTGTGCTTTGAAAAATTGGTTTTGATATGGTTATATCTAAACTTATTTCTATTATCCATTTTTTTCTTTTTTTATATCTAAACCATGTTTTTTTAGTTCCCCTTAAAAAAATATAAACATTTATATGATATTATATTTATGTTTTAAAAATATAGAACTCATCATCCAGGTGAATTCATCAATAAATGCGATAAAAAAACATCTACACTATGTTGATGGATTCCTCATCAGTCCACAAACATTGGAATGTATAATTTATTGTAGTAATATTGACTTAATTTACACTATTTTATTTTCATGAACCCACCTAGGAAATTCCAAAATTGGACACCTAAGCCAACCTATTGAATGGTATGAAGGGTATCCCATGGTCTGACAAAAGTATCCTCAACATAAATAACTATCATTGGGAAATATTTTCCCCATAATAATAAAAAGGGATAATTAATATGGAATGAAGAAATTAAAGGAAATATAGAAATAAAATGTTAGATTGTAAAAGTTATAGAGTACAAGGAAATAAAATTTCTAATCCAAAATAGGTTCACCAAAGTAGCTAAGGTTGAAAATGAACCATATCCATGTGATATGAGGGAAACTTTTCCACTATGTCACTGATAAACTGCCAAACCCTAATAGCATGGATACCTTCCTCCTCTAAGAGGAATATTGCAACTACCTACATCAGATTAGACAATATTCATACACACTGAAAGATAGTTTTGGGTGTGAGAAAAACAACCCTAATAGGATTCCAAATTGTGTTTCATAAGAATAAATTATAAAATAAAATAATTATTATCATTTATAGAAAAATAAGTCATGAAATTATGATGCACATAATTTTCAATAAATCATGGAAATCAATTCTCTTTAGAACATTTTGATAAATCATAGATAAAAAAAATAAATCGTTCCCTTTTCAAAAAATGTTTCATCAATGAAATTATCAAATAATTAATAAATTACCAATTCCAATAAGAGAGTCATGGAAATTGTTCATATAGAATATTAGGTCTAATTTTTCTAGAATCCTTACACATCTTTGATTTAATGAATAAGTATACCCATATCCCTATAATATGTGCATATGGTAGAGGGAAACATTAAAATACGTGAACCCCTTATCATAAAAATGTTTTGATAGAGTTTTAGCATAAAGCCATTCTAGGTAGATGCGAACCATAATTCTGGGATTGTCCCAAATAAATCCCTATCTTATGTACATAATCATCCCAAGATCCAATCCCACATTTTAGGGATTTAAATTTCAAAAACATCTCACACATAGAGGCATTAATTTTAACAAACAACCTATTCATTAATTCTTTCGTTTCCAGGTCAAATCATTTCAAGGTAATATCACACATCAATCATCAAAAAACCCAAATTCCCAATATAAAAATTTTAAAATGAATTTTCATCAACAATAAAATAGTATAAATCCATTTTAAAAATAATAACAACCCATCACATTAATATAATCAAAAATCATTCCATTAATCAATTTTTAAATTTAATTTCAAATGAAAAAAATTTATGATTCATAGAACAAAAAATTTTCTTGAAACCACCTACCCCATACACCTAGTTCTTCTAACAACTAAATGATATCCAAAATCCTATGTGAAAATAGTCTCTTAGATAGTACTATAAGACCTTAAAACACTAAACCAATTTTAGGAAACATAGATTAAAAAATACATAGATAAATATATAAAAGTATAATCGAATTACCCCAATAATTCTTGAAGAATCACATAAATATCTATGTTGATCCAGAATAAAATATCATTTATCACAAAGGAACTATAATAAAACACATTTTATCATCAAACATCCTCTGTATCATGATAAAAGATACTTGATATATTCTTCCTTTCAATATGTAAAGATGATATGTATAATAAAAAAGAATAGTAATGAAGAAAAAACTGTTACATTGAGCTTCCCAGATCAAACCCATCATGATCCATTGAAATAACCCTCGGAGAGGGTTGGGATCTCAAAAATAACTAAGAGGAATCCATTAGGTCAAGTACCAAAGATATTGGAACAAATATGGGGTCAAATGGTTTTGTTTCATGTTTTAAAATAAATCTTCAGATTAAATATTTTCATCACAAGTTTTCACTACACTGTTTGGTAAATTATAAGCCAGCTATAAACATGGTTTTATAAATAGGTTAATCCATTAGGTTTTCAAACATAGATTGAATAACCATACACCAATTGAGATAAAAATAACTGTCTAAAACCACCAAAATCCAAATAGTTTATTAGGAATTTGGCATTATTTCCCCTAACTAAGTGCATGCCATGAACGTACCTGGAAACTCCAAAATTTTCCAAAATCCACTAGAATGAACCATGAAAGGTTTGAAATAAATTATAGTAAAAATAGAGTATACAAAATAAAATGTGAAAACAATATTACAAAAATATCCCCAAAAAAAGCTAGGTCAATAATGGATGGTCAGATAAAATGTAAGGTCATTTCTCCCTCATAACTGATTCTTATTCCCACATCTCATAAGAATTGATTATGTGCGACCACAACACATATAATAACATAATATATTTCTTATGTATAATATTTCCCAATAAATCAACAATATATACTAGTTGTTCAAGTACTGACATATCTGACTCCAAAATAATCTCATCCCATCATAGAACATGAGATAAATATGGATGATTATTCTAAAGATAATACACATGAAAATCATCAAGGAGAGTAATAAAGAAATCATTTAAAAGTAACTTATAATCCTAATTTAAAATCCACTAGTTCAACTAAAAAGGCCCCATTAATATCACAGTTAATTACCCCTACTTCTCAAACAGACAATAACCCAACCGAGGTAAAACATTCAAGAACAACCGGTCACTTATTGAAAAATCTAGACGATGGCATTGAAAATATGGATAATAATTAAAAAAATGGAGATTTATTCTATCATTGATGAATAACATGAATCATTTATAATATATCATGAACAATTACATGTCATAAAAGAGAAATTGTACGTACCTCAGAAAAATAAAGTGGGGATTACATGGTCAACCATAAAAAGGATAAAGAAGAGATATTCATATGGAATAATGATAAATATTGTCATAAAAACTAAAATAGTCCCAAATGGATATCTAAATATCCTCTAATGTATATGAAATAATCATATAGTATATTATCTTTGATCCAAATTTCTAACACTATTTGTTTATCCATCTGTAAGTTGTACTCAATTTATCTTGAGAACTCATCATCACCTTCAATCCTTTACAAAATTGTTTGGTGAACTTGGTGTACCTATCTGAAAAAATAGAATACAACTAATGTAGCCTAAAAATATCTTAAATTAGTTTCTTTTCCAAATACATTACGTTTTTTGGGTCTTGATTTAGAATAAAATGACCTAACATTATTTTTCTATCATTAAAAACCCATATGTAATTCATTCATCATAGAGTCCATGGAAATCAAATGATGGAATCTACAGAAACATCATCGAAATTATTAATGAGAACCCGGAGAATTTAATGTAAACTAGAACAATTTTGGAATATGGTTGTTATCTTTTAATAGTTTTAACAATGAGCCAATAAATTAGATATGTCATGTTTCAAACTTGACTACAAAAACAAAGAAATTATGTCACAATACAATGTTTTTATACAAAGATAAATAACCCACTATGAAAAATGACAACCCTCCACCATAGATTTACTAACAAATAAAGGAAGTAATTAATGTTTCCTAAAAAATAATTCCATTTGCGGAGAGATACCACTCCAACAAAATTCCCAACCTTATTAAGATTTTATGATACTTCTAAAAACCACATCCTATTTTTTAACCTGAAAAATAAACTCTATAAGATATTCAATATAATAAACACTATATAGAATTATACTAACCCCTTCATCATTAAAATCAAGGAGATTTAAATCAAAGAGTTCCAGGATATTTCATTCATCTTTTTACTCCATCATATCTTGAGAAGGATATTTTTTACTCAGATCATCATCAAAAAAAGATCCCATTACCGAGGATTGCGTGATTACAAAGATGAATGACTGATGATACTTCACCCATCACCTATACCTAAAGTGAAATTCCTTCTAAGAAAATATGTAACATAGGATCTTATAGTTGGAATAAATTTTGACCTTTTCCTTGAAGAGTTCATGTTACTAACACATAATGGATTTCATAACTACTATGAGTTTTAAATCATTTATGGGGTAATTATTCTTGTGTGAATAAATTTGAAAAGATTCATACTCTACTAAATGATCTTCTTATATAATAACATAACTTAATAGAGTACTAAAATCAACACAATACAACACATACCCCTTTCATTTTTCATTAAAATCATAATAGATGTTGATATTAGATATCTCTTCAATTCATAAAATGAATTTTGACACATATAATCTCATTAATTTCACCACATACAATTAATAGAAGAAAATGGGGTTGAAAACTTCTATAAATGCTTTAAAATATTCTAGTATTATACTTTTAAATCAAAGAATCGTTGAATCTAAATGATATTTCATGGATACTTCCATGATAACACAACTTTCACCTTATGAAAATCAACAGAAAATCCATGTCCTACAACAACATTTCCCATGATCATAACTTCTTCAATCTAAAAATAATGTTTTTATAACATAGAAAAATTGTAGTGATACATAATGTTTCCTAAATTGGACATCATGTCATTCTCACAATCTTCTTCAATTCTAACGTAAACCAGAATGATATCCAAAAATACCATGATAAAGGAATCAATGTAACTATGGAAAATATGATAAATTAGGCCCATGAAAATACAAGTATAATTGGTTAGAAAACAATGATTCATAAGATACTCAAAGTGTTCATAATTTCTCATAATGGTAGTCCTCAAAATATCTTGAATTTATATATATGAGATTATTATATCAAAACCATAGGTCAATTTTTATGAAAAAAATTCTACATAGATTTCATCAAATTATTAATCCATGATGGGAAATGTATACATAGTCTTAATCATTATCTTGTTGAGTTTTCAGTAATTATACATAAAAATATATTTCCATAAGCTTTCTTAAAAAAAGAAGATGGTCTTCCCAAGATTACATCCTCAAGAGAACGAATCCTTTAGCTTTTAAATCATCCAATTTAATCTGCATCTCCTTAAATTCTGTCATTTCTATATGATAGGAAGAAAAACATATCAGATGAGTTCTTGGGGGAAATCAATTAAGAATTTTACTTCCCTTTCTGGTGGAAGAAGAAAATAATGAAATACCTAAAAAAATTATATAACCACTTGTGGAAACTCACCACTTGAGGATCCATTATTAAGCTCAAATATAAAATAAGATATTAATTTCCCATGTTCTGGTAAAGGGGAACCTATTTGAATATATCTCACATCCCATTATCCTCGAAGCTCTCAAGATATCCCTTTAGAGACCGAAATGGAAACCAACTGATGATAACTGTAAATATGAAATTTATGGTCCACCAAACAATCAATTCTAATAATAACATTACAGATATCATTTTTGATAACCACAAAACAAAAAATACATCAGTTATAGATATAAATTGGTGTCATGAGCTTCATCAAAAACCCAAATCATTGTTTTCTAGTGTTATCATTAGCACCATGAAAAATAACATGAGTTACATTGGATGTTTTAAATGAATCAAGAAATAGGATGATATAAGAGAGTGTATGGAATCATTGTCAAATAAATTGGTCACAAAAGATAAAGAAATAAAGATAGTACCTCTCACCATTGAAGTAACTATATCAACAACCATTGGAGACTCCTCTACTACATGCAACTACATCTTTCTATATGCCTGAGGCTATAACACTACCATCCAAAAAGAATCTAATTTCACCATATAACCTATAGGTTCTGAATATCACGTTTCATAATATAGAATAGATATAACCTTAAAAAAAATTATCCAGATTACCTCAACATCAACATGAGTTACCAATATTTGAATGTGGGGGGAAATTAAATCCAGTGTGTCCCATATTTCAACATTGATAGTATGTGAAATGATTACTAAAATCCATTTTTTACTAGGGTATAAGTCTATTACTTGGAGTCACTATGTCCACTATTAAAATAATTTTATCATTTTCTCTTATATTTATAGGATACTTTGAAACCACCACTAGGTTGAAGAAGAAAACCAACCTACCCTAAAATTATAAGAGAGTCAAGCTTTGAAATTAGGTATATATCGCCCCCTTTATTATAAGAGTTATGATTCGTAATTTAATCCTACGAACATATATATAGAGGTAAGACCATAACAATCCTATGTGCCTTTAAGTAATAAATTAATTCCTCTTAATGAGAATAATATAACACCTTATGAAAATTGTTAGCATACTCTGTCATAGCCCGATCACATTGTTGGATGGTGACAAACTCCATGGGTTTATCCATATTCAATGATTCATGGTAAAAATAATAGAAAAAGAAGGCCTTTATGTCTTTCCACTAAAAACCATCATGATTTTTTTTCTTCAACCAATGTGTATGTCCATCTATTTATAGGGAACTAAATCATAAAGGTACCACATTTCACCTTTATAGAATCTATAGTTTCCATAAAATTTTAATTTATTCAATATTCACCAACCATATGTCCACATTTGGGGATCATTCATTCCATAGAAGGATGGTGGTTTTGGGTGCAGAAACTTTTAGGCACATTATTTATCTCATATAGTCCTCAGTTTCACATCCCCATATTGTGCTAGGGTAAGGAAAACACTATGTTCCATGGAATGAACATTATCACTATATATTCAAAATGATTTTGATCAAACATATTGTTTTCTTATGGAACATCATCTGAAGGCCTGTCCCAAGGAACTACAGTAAGCTTTAAAGGGGTATGTTATTATATAAAATAATGAAGAGAGACCATAAGAATGGTGAGAAATATCAGTTTGAATCAAGAGAACAAAATAAAATAACTAAGATTAGATCAAAACAGAACATGGTATTAATATTTTTTAGAATCTTTTGGTAACATATAGATCATTATAAGAAGTGTTGGTTGAGAAAATTCATGTAACCTAGCATTTATGTCATGATAATATTATCTCTTGTCTACCAGAATGTCTTAAGGAAATAATTCTTGGAGTATGAAACCACCATCTGATACATATTTATCAAGAACCAATAAATGTTATCCCTAAAAATATCTAATTCAGCCGATGGAAGGTCTAGAAGGGAATTATTGATGCCTACAGGCTAGAAAAAAGTTTTTAGGCATCAAGGACTACCATTGGGAATGATTTACCCTCAATAAAAAAATGTTATCAACATATGGCATATATAAAACAAATATTTGATCCCAATACCAGTCATTACAATGGATTATAAAGTGTATAATGTGATACAAGTTCAATTCCAAAATTGGTCAACCAATGTAGATGAGACCAAAAACAACCCATATATATGTGTTATGAGGTCCAACGTCACACCATGTCACTAACAAAATCCCACACCTCACTAACACAAGTTAACATTTCCTCTAAGAGGTTCCATTCCATTTCCTTTTTTAGATAAGAAATGGTATATACACACCCAAAGGTATAGTAAAGGTGTGATCAATAGTGTGTCTTCTGGATAATCGTCAAATTATGGTATGTTTTGCCTCGGAGGCCGATCTCATCAAAGCCTGGTCAAGCGCTCCAAGAAGCTTCAATGGTTTCTGATTCTATCTTCTCTAGTGGTCCATCAACTTGCATATGAAACGCAATCCTCCTTCAAAGGCGATCTGGGTATGTCTCCCCAACCTCCCTCTACCATTCCAAAATCCATCTATTCTCCATATGTTAGGAAATTTGATAGGTAGATACCTGTGTTTGGATAGCCTCACATAGGCCTTTTGTCATCCCATGAATCCTAGAATCTGTGTTGAAATGGATGTGTCACGGGTTCCTTTCGATTATGTGTGGATCACAGTGGGTGAAGAATACCGCTACAAATAACATGTGATTTTCGAATCATAGACTGATTACTTCTTTGAATGCAAGTGATTGGGTCACTTGAAGGAGGCTTGACATAGGAATTCTAAGAGGAATGCCTTGAAGTCGAGTTATATTGTTGGCAGAGAAGCTGAAATTCATCCTAAGGGTGATATGAAATTCTATGGGTTGACAGAGAGACAAGGAGGTTTAGTCAGTCCTCCCAGGGTGTGCGATGGGCCAAGGGAGTTTTTACCTGAGAAGACTCCCCGAGTTTGTTCACCGGTGAATAAAGGCTTGAAGAATCATGAGAATCCGACAGTGGAGAATGTGTTTAAGTGGATAAGGTAGGATTTGGCTGGGCCATCCTCTATAAGTAGTTCTCCATTCAAGATTTCTGGGAGGGAGGCAGATATGGTTCACCCAACTACAATTCTTGAATGGCCAAGGGTGTCTGGGATTTATCATGTTCTGGAGAAGCTGGGGGATCATGTGGAGGTGATTACAACGGGAGTGGAGGGTGCCAAACTGGATGACTAGAGGACGGGAAGGTGGGGGCTGGATATGGAGGTGGTCCCTTCAAACAGTGTGGTTATACCAGGGGTCAAAAATGCTGATGATTCTTCATGTGAGGAAGTGGTCAGGGGGATTCAGTACTCCATACAGGTGGGAAACCAATTTGATGGCCTCACTATGGAAGGGCTGAACAATAATCATGAAGAATCAGACTTTGCTAATGGGGAAAGAGTGGTGCTTTCCATGGGAGATAGTAAGAGTATCTATTTTGGAGAAATAAGCCAGAGGAGTAGAAGGAGTAACAAAACGAGGAAGGGTAGGATGGACTACTCCTCCTTGACACCTCCTTTGAAGACTCAATCTGCAAAAAAGAGAGTGGATAAGAGGGTGTCCTATGAGGATTTATGTCAACCAGAACGCCCTGATCAACCCGGATCATGGGGTTTAATTCTGAGTTCGGGATACGAGGTTAAAGAGCAGGTGTTTTATCTCAAAGAATCTGAATAGGATGAATCCAAGATAATGGGCCGGAATATTGAAATGAACCTTAATGAGGAGCAATAATCTTGGGTTGACAAACAGGACTCGATTCTGGTTTGGGGATTCAACTAGGGGTTGTTAAATCTTGAGGAATACATAAAGGTATGGGATAAACTATCTACTTCTTTAGAAGTCATGATAATGGAAGAGCCTCACACTCAGGTAACATATATTTCATGGTAGTTGTTTAGGGATATGAACTCTGGAAGGTTTATATTTTCATTCATTGACTCCATTCTCTCATTTTCTGACTAATGCTCAGTCTATCAATTTTCTTGAGTGTTTTATTATGAGGACTTAATTTTGGCCAGTTGGTCTAAGGTGAATTTGGGGTTATGTTCCCATCATTTTTCTGGATCTACTTCAGACGGGGTTCAGAGCAAAAGGTCACCACTTCGGCATGGAACTTTGATTCTGAGAGGGTATGGCATGGCCATTTGTATTGTGCCTGCACATCATTGCATGGGACTATCTGAGTGCTCATGTCCTGGTGAAAGACCTATACACGATGCAAATGATGGGGAGAGGTAGAACTTTTATGTGCATGGGAATTTTCTGTAATTTTATTTGGTTGTTATGCTGGACACTGCGGTTTCTCGCTTTCCTTGCAAAGTGATTTGATAATCAAATAAAAAATAATTGTCAGTCAGTTGATTATAGTTTAAAAAATAACAAATGAATAAATAAATCAATTATTTTTCAAAGTATTTTTGCTCAAAAAATTTCTCAGATAATTTATAAATAAACTTTTTCAAATGGAAAACCATGTAAAATAGTCATATGATAGACTATGTCTTTTTTATATAGGATCATCACACTTCAGTGATCAAATTATTAAGTAAACATATATCCATAGAACATGAGCCAAATGGACCAGGGAAACACCCTAATAAGTGGACCCCTATCATAATAATATTATCTTATATTTATAGTGTAGATCTATGATAGGTTGTCACAAACCATCCTACAATGTTTTTCCCAAATCTATCCTCTTCTTATGTAACTCATTATTTGATGTTCCATAACACACACTTTGAGGCTTACAATTTCACAGAAATCCCACACCATAATGTTTTCATTTTCAAATGAATCCCACACTTATATTTTTTAAATATACTTCAACTCCTTTCAATGGCCTGTCACATATTGATAATCAAACTACCCAAATTCAAATAAAAAAATTCTATGAGATCCATTTACATAAAAAATACCAAATTTTAAATTAATTTTATAAATAATCCAGGACCATCACATTTCATGAATCATAAATAATTCCATTAAAATTTTTGAAAACCAATTTAAATTGATCAATCAATTGTGGTTCATAAGGAAATGGATTTACATGAAACCATTTTCCTCAATAAAATTGGAAGTTACAAAAATATAATGGGATCAAAAATACAAAGTTAAAGGGGGGATGTAGATAATAATATAATAACATAAACTATGAAACTGTCTCAAGAAAATAATATTCATAAACCCCTATGTCATTGGAGAACAAAAAACACCTACCACACTAATTCCTTGTGTAACTCACCAAGATCAAGGTATATCCTTCCCTTACCTTCATTTATCACAAAAAAAAATTTGTAATAAAACCCATTATATCATTTATCAACCCATTGATCTATATATAACATCCCCTATAAATGATTCCTTTTAAAAATAAGATATTATATAAATAATTACAATGAATAACAATGGTGGACAAGCTCTTACCTTGATTTTCATAGATAAAACAACTCAGGATCCATCAGAATCTATCTCTGTATGGGTTGAGATCTATAAAATATCCAAGGGAAAAAATTTATTCATCACGGTTCTAATTCATAAATGATATGATCATAATCTAAATCAACATATAAAAAAGGATTAGTAATAAAAATATATGGAGGGAATTACTTATGCATTTGTTGTTGGAAGAATGATGTAAGCTCAAACATATAAAAGGATAAATATTAACTTTTTCATTTGGTATGTTAGAATGATACCAATAAAACCATATATTACATAATTAGAGATATTAAATGAATGTTTTGTGATATTTTCACAGAACAAAATATCACATGGTCACATATAAAATATCCAACAATCTTGAGGTTATCGGATATTCCAATTTAATCATTCATAGTTGTGTTAATACATGAAAATACACTTTTTTATGTTGTGTATCTACTATACGATGGAAAAAATATCATTGTAATGTGTAGATAAATATTTTATAGATGATATAACCATGGAAACTGAATTTTTAGTATGATTTCATGATACAATTCAGTGTATGTGATTACATTACCTTATTTATGGACATAAAATTTCTAGCACTATCAACAACCCCTTAAAATTTGTTATGAAAATTACACAACATTACCGCTATTCCTATAGTTCTAAAATCATTAAGTAATGTAATTTTGGATTTTAGAGTAATTTTAGATATTTAATTCATCAATTAGGCATATTATGACAACTCTTATTATTGAATATCCTTTAACAAAAGGTTTTCCGCCCAATAAATTTATTAGATATGTTGTCAAAATGGGCAATGAAACAAAGTAGGTTTCATTTTATGTATTGATTGTAATTTTTATTATATATGACACATGATCTTATAAATTATTTTATGATTCTTCTTGTTTTTAAATTAGTATACACGATTGAATTGAATAACGATAACATGAATAATCTTACATAAAGAAATTATCACTAAACCAATATAAAATATCAAATTTAAATTATGATAAGAAAAATTTCAATTTTGTATCACATCATATTGAATATTAATAGATGATGTATGTATGTAGTGATTTATATGGACATTATCCTTAATTATTATTATTTTCGTATAAATTATTGAATGAATATATATGACCATTATAACTTCTTAAATGTATTAATTAAAACATTTAATATCATATGAGTGGGTGAATGTTGGAAATAACTCATGTGATAGTATGATTATTAAATAAAATAATGGGATAATGAGTGATAATTTTGTCATATTGATGAACTTTGAAAAATTATTTGGCATTGAAAAAATTATTTATTTCACATTAATGGAAGATAATTTTCACATCTACGGACTTCAACATGATTAATTACAAAACTATCCATATAAATTATTTTCTCTATTTAAACAATTATGTGCCTCATATGATATTGTGGAAAATATAGACAAGTATAAAACGGTTTGAATGGATGTTTTAATTAAAAATTTCATTCACAGATAATGGTTTCCCATGTGTGGTATGAAGGAAACAATATTTTTCGAGTGGATGGAGCTCCATACATTGGAGAGAGTTTGAATTCTCGTGCAAACAAATCTGTTTCATTCTGAGTATGAGGAAAATCAGTTCGAGATAATGAAGAAAGAAGATAGATGTCGATATAAATGGACATGGGGAGAAGATAATGTTTAGTAAGTCACCAATATTGGGGATGACATATCTACCACCAATGTAAAAAATAAGGATTTCATGGCTGGATCGATGGCCAGTTGAACCCGAGTTACATAGAGATGATGAAATCTGGCTATCTGACTGAACCGTACATGTGTGTGATACCATAGGCAAAGTAAAACTGGTTCAAATGAATAGATAAAACATTTGATGTAACATTGACTTGTTGATGATGTTACTGAATATGAATTTGAATTGGGCTTTAACAAGTTGAAGATTAGAATAATTTAAATTGCTTATTTTTTTATTTTCAGGTTTGAGTTCATTTTTTTGATTTAGTTTTCTATTTCTCTTCAATATTGGGATATGAGAATTCTCATTAAACATTCTTGATGAAATGTTCCATTCAATTTTATAGTTGAAGAATCGAGTTGTTGGCATGTTTTTTTTCTAATGTTGAGAGGAATGGGAGCTAACTGATTTTAGTAAAATATACTTTTATTTACAACTGAGTGAAAGAGTCTACTAAAAGGAAATTGGATAAGATATCATGTCAACAAAGCTATTATTACACAAATTAGTATTTCTCTTTTATAAATTTTGGTGGAGTTCCCTATATGAGGACCATACTCATTCAAGATGATTATGTTCTTTATTTTCCCTCTCTATAATTATTTGTCATTGGGTGGTGTCTAAATGTATTGTTATGTTGTGTTTCCCTTTAATGTGGTGTGATCTTTTTTCATTGAAAAATTTATTGTTATTTTCTAAGGGATGTAATAATGGTTATGTTGAGTTTTAATTTTTATCACTATTAAATTAATTTCATTATGATATTTTAGTGATAGTTAAATTGATTTGACATGTGATCACCTCATTTTCCTCTATCCTCTAAATTCACTTCATTTGGTTAATTTTTTTATTCCTTATTTACACTAGGTCTGAGGGATGGGAATGAAGGAAAGAAAGAGGTAGATTTAGAGGTTTGAATCAAAGACCTCCCCAATGCACTTTTATATGTGTGTTATGCTAGGAACCACTGAAAAGCATCCTATAAGATATTTTTTTAATTCTCTATCATCAAATTTCATCCAATTAAAGTTTTATAAGTATTTAATTGATTGTATAGTCAGAATTATTAAGAGTTTATTCTTACAAATTTGATTTATGGAAATGAGATTAATACTATTTCAATATGTGTATTGGATAAAGATATACGTTGATTCATTAATTAAAATAAAGTAATAAGAATAAGTTTTATTATTAAGAAACAATGATATGTTTTCACTAAAAACCCATGAGAAAATTATTTTTTCCTTTCAAGTATCATTATGTTTTGGGCCCATATTCATAGTTTTTAATTATCAGGAATTTATATTCATGTTACATATGTATTTATTTTTTAAACTACATTGTTTATTATAGTTTTATTATAATTTTAGTATAAATAATAATGACAATATGGAGACAATATGATAGTGACTTCATTGGGAAATTGACCCAAGATCATATCCTATTATAGTACATGCTTAGGAAAAATGTGAAATATTTGGATTATAATTCCATGAAAAATATTCCCATGAAATAAACATGTGATTTCTATTATCGCATTCATAGGGGATGAATCATTAAAAAAACCCTCTATGAAAAAATTTCTTCTAATAGGTTTCCAGGGCAATGTAATTAAATAGAGCACTAACAATCTAAACAATTTAAATATCCCTCCAGATATTGAGTGTAGGAATCAACATTTAAATTGAAGACATTACATTGAATGGGATCCTCAATAATACTATCCCAAAAATTACATAACATGGGACATGATGAAACATTATAAAACACTTGAATACCTTGAGTCACTGAGACATCAACTTTTGGTTTAGTAGTCTCGTGCTCTTACCAAACCAATTCAAGTTAATCTTGGATGTTCACCAATACATATATATATATATATACATACACACCCAAATATATGTTATCAAATTATATATAATTATAAATTTAATACGTTCTTTAGATGAAATAGTAAATATATATATGATATATATTTATTTGTCCCAAATTGTTTTATTATCAATTACAATCCATTTTGAAAATTTTAATATCATTTTTTTAATTCATTCAAGACATTCAATGTATTAACCTAAATATTTGAAATAAATATGATGGGAGGTTCCTTGATCTCTGCATATATAATAAGATGGTTCCCTATTCTATTGGGAGTGGTGGATTCTTCCTTTTACACATGTTGTTCTTCATCATCTGGGATGAAAGACCTTGCACTAATTCAGTATTCATGTATCCTTGTTATATGATCATGAATCTGGTGGATGATGTTCCCCCTCTAAGGCAAGGTGATTTTTTCACTACTTCATGATATTTATCCAGCCTTCTCTTTCACTGAGGAAGAAGAAAACTAAAGTTGCTGGCATTTTCTAGGTACTTTGTTTGTATAGTTTTATTTATGTTTTGATTCTTATTGATAGATATTCTTCTGTTTGGCTTGTCTTCCGCTGCATATGGTCATATATTTATTGTACGAAACCTATCAATTAAACCTAAATATTGCTTGCAATCAATGTTGTAATATAGGATATATGGTCAATAATAGTCAAATAATGTTTATTAGAGGTTGATATTTGATGTTTTGGAATGTGTATGGATATATTGGTGACGGAAGCACTCATCATGTCATGGTGAGTCTAGATATGCCGCGGTGAATCAGGAAACGCCTAGTATGGAGATGTTATGGACGTTTTGAATGCCATTTTTATTTAGAAGCAATTTGTTATGAAAATCGTTTTTCTATAAATTCCATGGGAAAACTGTCCATGTCGTGAAGAGGTTTTTTTTACGTTTTTTTAAAAAAAATATTTTCCTGAAAACGCATAGGGCAAAAAAAATTTTAAAAATGCACCTCAAAGGCGGCATCCTGGATGCCGCCTTTTCTCCTAAAATTTTTTTTTTAATTTTTTTTTGAAATTTTTTGTTTTGTTTTGTTTATATATATATATATATATATAAACAAAACAAAAAATTTCAGCAGAATTTCTCTACTATTAAAGATCCAGCGCTACAACCATTACATCAGTCTGGATTCTGACAGAAACTCTTACCCAGGCCTCCCTTTTATAAGAGGGCTTGCCCTAAAAATCTTTCTGTATTTTCGATGTGGGATTCAGGTTCTCCCTTTATTGCGCAGTACATTCTGCATTTCCAATGTGAGATTCTGTTTCAAGTACGTGACTTTGAAATACAATAAAATATAAACTATAAGGCCAATATAAATGAAATTTTAAACATTGATTAAACATATAATAAATAGTTGAAAACAAAAAGAATTTCCTCAAAAATTTTGATGAAAAATAATCTATAACCTTTCAAAACCGCGTACTTGAAACTTAAAAATGTTTCAAATATGTGAATTTGAAAGACTGTAAAATATAAAATATAAAACAAATATAATTGAAACTCTAAATAATGATTAAAAATATAATAAATAGTTGAAAACAAAAGAAATTTCCAAAAAAATGTTGATGAAAAGTAATTTATAAGCTTTCAAAACCGCATACTTCAAAACTCAAAATTTTTCAAGTGTGTGAATTGGAAAGACCATAAAACGTAAAATATAAGACCAATATAAATGAAACGTTAAACATTGATTAAACATATAAGAAATAGTTGAAAAAAAAGCAATTTCCAAAAAAATGTTAATCACAAATAATTTATAAGCTTTCAAAATCGCCTACTTGAAACTTAACAATGTTTCAAGTACGTGACTTTGAAAGATTATAATTATATTACTAATTAACTAATTAATTATTATATAATTAATAGTTATATTAATAATTAACTAATTATTTATTATATATGTAATAATTAATGAGTAATAATTAATAATTAATAATTTAATAAATAGTTATAATTAATATTTATATTACTAATTAACTAATTAATAATTACTAATTACTTATTAATAATTATTAATTACTAATTACTAATAATAATGAATAATTATAATAAATATTTATATTACTAATTAACTAATTAATAATTAATAATTACTAATTACTAATTAATTAGTTATAATTATTAATTGTATTTCTAATTAACTAAATATTTATTATAGATGTAATAATTATATTACTAATTAATTATTATATAATTAATGATAATATTACTAATTAACTAATTAATTATGACATTTTTAATTATTAATAATTACTAATTAATAATTAAAAATTATAATGAATAAATGTAATTAAAAATTATATTACTAATTTTCTAATTAATTGTTATATAATTAATAATTATATAACTAATGAACTAACTAACTATTATATAATTAATTATTAATAATTAATAATTAATAATTATAATGACTAATTATAATTAATATTTATATTACTAATTAACTAATTAATAATTACTAATTACTAATTACTAATTACTAATTAATAATTAATAATTATGATGAATAAATGTAATTAAAAATTATATTACTATTTTAGTAATTTATTATTATATAATTAATAATAATATTACAAATTAAGTAACTAATTTTTTTATAATTAATTATTATTAATTACTAATTAATAATTATAATGAATAATTATAATTAAAAATCATATTAAAAATTTACTAATTAATTATTATAATGAATAATTATAATTAAAAATTATATTAAAAATTTACTAATTAATTATTATATAATTAATAATAATATTACTAATTAACTAATTAATTTTTACATAATTATCTATTAATAATTACTAATTAATAATTATAATTACTTATTATAATTAGTTATCTTATTTATAATTAACTAATTAATTATTATATAACTAATAATGATATTACTAATTAAATAATTATTTATTATATAGTTAATAATTATATAATTAATCATTATATTACTAATTAAGTATTATATAAATAATAAATAATAATTAATAGTTATAATGAATAATTATAATGAATAAATATATTACTAATTAACTACTTATGTATTATATAATAATTTTTAATAATTACTAATGAATAATTATAATGAATAATTATATTACTAATTAACTATTATATAATTAATTATTAATAATATTAATTTAATAGTTAAATAAATTATTATATGTTTAATTAGTAATATTATCATTAATTATATAATAATTAATTAGTAATATAATTATTACATATATAATAAATATTTAGTTAATTAGAAATACAATTAATAATTATAACTAATTAATTAGAAATTAGAAATTATTAATTATTAATTAGTTAATTAGTAATATAAATATTTATTATAATTATTCATTATAATTAGTAATTAGTAATTAATAATTATTAATAAGTAATTAGTAATTATTAATTAGTTATTTAGTAATATAAATATTAATTATAACTATTCATTAAATTATTAGTTATTAATTATTAATCATTAATTATTACTTATATAATAATTAATTAGTTAATTATTAATATAACTATTAATTATATAATAATTAATTAGTTAATTAGTAATATAATTATAATCTTTCAAAGTGACGTACTTGAAACATTTTTAAGTTTCAAGTAGGCGATTTTGAAAGCTTATAAATTATTTTTCATTAACATTTTTTGGAAATTGCTTTTGTTTTCAACTATTTCTTATATGTTTAATCAATGTTTAACATTTCATTTATATTGGTCTTCTATTTTACGTTTTATGGTCTTTCCAATTCACGCACTTGAAAAATTTTAAGTTTCAAATATGCGGTTTTGAAAGCTTATAAATTACTTTTCATCAACATTTTTTTGGAAATTTCTTTTGTTTTCAACTATTTATTATATGTTTAATCAATGTTTAAAGTTTGAATTATATTCGTTTTATAGTTTATATTTTACAGTCTTTCAAATTCACGTATTTGAAACATTTTTAAGTTTCAAGTAGGCGGTTTTGAAAGGGTATAGATTATTTTTCATCAACATTTTTGAGGAAATTCTTTTTGTTTTCAACTATTTATTATAGGTTTAATCAATGTTTAAAATTTTATTTATATTGGCCATATAGTTTATATTTTAGTGTATTTCAAAGTCACGTACTTGAAACAGAATCCCACATCGAGAATGCAGAATGTACTGCGCAGTAAAGGTAGAACCTGAATCCCACATCGAAAATACAGAATGATTTTCAGGGCAAGCCCTCTTATAAAATGGATGTTTGGGTAAGAGTTTCTGTCAGAATCCAGACTGCTGTAATGGCTGTAACGCCGGATCTTTAATAATAGAGAAATTCTGCTGTAATTTTTTGTTTTGTTTATATATATATATATATATATAAACAAAACAAAACAAAAAAAATAAAAAAAAAATCAAAAAAAAGATTTTTTAGGAGAAAGGCGGCATCGCGGATGCCGCCTTTGAGGTGCATTTTAAATTTTTTTTTTCTGAACCGTTTTCTGGAAAATATTTTTTTTTTAAAATGTAAAAAAAAAAAAATCCTCGTGAAGATCAGAAAATCTGATATGCATCAAAGTGTTGAACTACAATGTGATACGTAAGGGTGTAGAAGATCATATTTATGGCTTATATAATGAGATGATCTATATTAAGTCATTGTTGAACTACAATGGGATCGAGCTGGACAAACGGATGGCTGCTTTTTCAGTTGAAGCGTTTTTGCCGCAGTCTGGTGGGGAGCAGGAGCCGACCGTTGGGGTATCAAATTCCCCACACAAGTCATTGTCTGTCCATCCCTATATCCAGTGGGATCTTCAGGGAAGCCCCCAACCGGCCGGCGTGGTCTTGCAGGAGTCGCCGGAGAACACATGTGATGCAGGTCAGGGACTTCAGGGGGTGATTCGGGAGGGCTCGGTTGAAGCAAGTTTCAAGGACCTGGGGCTCTGTGCTAGCGTCATGGAGGCGGATACGTGCGCGGTTTCCTCGGAGGCAATACAGACGGGTGATCTCCCGTGCCCCTGTGGCGCGGGTAGGCGGTGTTCTTTTTTGAAGGGGTCCGTTTTTGAGGTAGGAGAGAGTATTGTCCGGCCGAAGATGGAGGAGAGCAGTGTAGGTGAGTCCGGTGGAGGGTGAAGCACCCCTATGAAGAATATGCTGTCCTTTAAGGAAGGGGTTGTCGTGAAGTCGTAGTCGCTCAGTCCAGTTGCACTGGCGGACAGGTCTGCCTTCTCTTCGGCGAGCTTGGGTGTGACGCTATAGAAGCTTGCTCACCATCATTCATGCATGGTCGCTTCTCCTCGAGGGCAGGAGGGTCCGATGGCTAGTCCCAGGATGGTCCATAACTCTCCAGTCTCAGATGGTGCGGGACTTACAAGTGCTAAATATATAGAGGCTTTCGCCCTCATTGATGCAACTAATTCATTTATGGAGCCCACGATAAAGGTTCCTCTTGAGGGGGCACTCCCTATTTGGGAGTCTCCTTTGTCGGCAGGAGACTTCTCTCATGGTGGGCAGCCAACTAGATGGATTGCAGGCTTCGTTGCAACTGGCAATAATGTCTTCAAGGGTGGCTAGACCATCCCACCAACCGGAGAAAAAATGGGTTTCCTTCATCTATTTAAATGGGATTTGAAACCCATGAACATAGAGAGGTGTGTGTGTATTTGTGAAATTTGTGTGATCCTCCGACGAGAATGGAGAGAATAAAACAACCCTTGTTTGTCCCGTGGACGTAGGGAAATAGTCGAACCATGTTAAATCTTGTGTGTTGCTCTGTTTGTTCCGTTTTGCGTGTTTGAGATACCACGCACCTCCGCAGCGCCCCAACAAGTGGTATCAGGGGAGAGTCAGAGCGAACGGAGGTGAGACGGCGAGCCCGCATCAAATTTTACGGTGGCCGGAAAATTGAAAGTGGTCGGAAAATTTTTCCGACAGCAGATTCGTGAAGAGGGCGGCGAGACGATTCGAACGGCGCAAGCGGCGATAAAAACGGTGTTGAAACGAGCCCGGTAGGCTTGGTCAAAGTTTGGTCAAACCCGTGGGTGGACAATACTCATGCCGGAAAAGACGACATTGTTCATGCCGCCGGCGACAATTCCTGGAGATTCCGGCATGAACTCCGGCGCGCCACGTCAGTGAGTGATCTAGACCGTGGAACTTGTTTTGACCATATCTCGGTCAATTGGTCTCCGATTTCAGCGATCCAGGAGTCAATTCCAACTATTTTGACCATTCCAGACGCATCAGTATAGTTAGTTTTTCAAAATTCGCATTCTTCCAGGTGGTTTTAGAAGGGTGCGACATCGACGACGGTGATCGCGTTTTGCGACGACAACGATGACGGGTGGCGGAGCACTA
The DNA here is from genome assembly GCA_963277665.1 of Viscum album. Classification (NCBI taxonomy): domain Eukaryota; kingdom Viridiplantae; phylum Streptophyta; class Magnoliopsida; order Santalales; family Viscaceae; genus Viscum; species Viscum album. The sequence goes on along the minus strand of OY728152.1, from coordinate 1,448,820,302 downwards.
CCAAGATTTGATATAGAGAAGTTCGATGGACGAAATAATATCGGCTTGTGGCAAGGCACGGTGAAGGATCTTTTGGTGCAGCAGGGCATGATCAGACCGTTGATCGGAGAAAAACCTGATACAACTAGTGCCGATGATTAGGAAGAACTCGAGATGTGGGTCGTCTGCACAATTCCACTATGTCTGACAAATGAGGTAAAATATTTGATTCCTGACGAGACATCACCGAAGGAGATCTGGAAGAAGATGGAGCAACGATATATAGCGAAGTTGCTGACTAACAAGTTGTTCCTGAAAAAGAAATTGTACCAGTTGCGAATGGACGAGGGGACAAATTTGTTGGATCACACCAACGAATTCAACAAAATTCTGACGCAGTTATTGGGGCTCGGTGCGAAGGTTGGAGAGGAAGACAAAACAATTTTTCTATTTTCATCATTACCAAGGTCATTTGATGGGCTTGTGACTGGATTGCTCGTGGGGAAGGAGTTATTGAAGCTGGACGAGGTGATGGTGTCACTTCAAGATTCGGAGGCATTCCGAAGACCTGTGATGCATTCGGGCGGGCAAATCATGGTGATGCGAGATGATAATCGTGGGAGGATCCGACATCGACAGTCAGGAGGTAAAGAATGGTGGTCAAAATCTAGGGGGTGTGATCCTAGAGAAATCACGTGTTTCTGGTGCGAGAAGAAATGACACTATAAAAGTGATTGTGGAGAGCGCAAATAGTACGTTGCTGGGAAAAATAATGTTGAAGAGGAGGATGTGAACATCACATCATTATCAGCTGATGATAAAATCTATGTGACAATGAGAAGTTTTCAATCACATGAGAGAGTTGAACGGGGAGAAGTGCAGTGTCATTACTGCAAACGATACGGGCTCATGAAGCGGGAATGCCGATTTCTAAAGAGGAAGAACGAGCGAGCTCAAAATCCAAAGGAACACGGATGAGTTCTAGATTCGGGGAGCTCGACACACATATATATGACGAGAGGTACATTTGATATTTTTCACTAGGTTCGAGACTCGGTGAGACTTGGTGATGGGTCAACATGCGAGGTTCGAGGAGTCGGGATGGTGAAATTGAAGACACCCGATGGAGAAGTTCGTAAACTGGTTAACGTGAAATTTTTTCCGAGGATGAGATAGAACTTGATATCATTGAGTAGGCTCGTTGCAAAAGGGTTCATGATTTCCATAGCATGAGGTGTGTTGGAAGTCTCACTTGGGGATGCAGCGATGTTTACTGGGAAGGTGTCCCAAGGGCTATATCATTTGATGGGGACCACAGTCAGCCCGAGCTCGAGTGAATATGGTGGAAGTGCCACGTCATCTGGCGTGAAGAAGTGTGTTCTATTTTCTAATGAATTTTTTGAAACCTTCAAGGATATCACAGGTCAATCATCTACCCCAAATTGGTCGTGAAGGGGACATTTGTGGGGGTCACTCCCTATTTGGGAGTCTCCTTTGTCGGCAGGAGACTTCTCTCATGGTGGGCAGCCGACAGGATGGATTGCATCCTTCGTTGAAGTAGCAGCCGACAAGGAAGTCTTCAAGGGTAGGTACACCATCCCACCAACCGGAGAAAAAATGGGTTTCCATCATCTATTTAAATGGGATTTGAAACCCATGAACGTTGAGAGGTGTGCATGTATTTTTGAAATATGTGTGATCCTCCGATGAGAACAGAGAGAATAAACCACCCCTTGTTTCTCCCGTGGACGTAGGCAAATAGCCGAACCATGTTAAATCTTGTGTGTTGCTCTGTTTGTTCCGTTTTGTGCGATCGAGATACCACGCACCTCCGCTGCGCCCCAACAGGTGCTATGTCCATTATCGCGTGGAATGCCAGGGGCCTAGGACATAATTTGAAATTATATTTCATGATGAATGAGGCATGTAGACACAACATAATGATGTTGGTCATCTTGGAACCAAAACAGAAGGAGGGGCCAATAAATGCTTTTTCTAGGAAGCTTGGATTTCAGTTTTTCATGTAAGGGATGCCTGCCAATGCAGACATATGGAAAATGAAAACCGTCCACCATAGATTTACTAACAAATAAATGAATGAAATACTGGTTCCTAAAAAAATAATTCCACATGGGGAGATATTCCACCCCAAAAAAATTCCCATCCTTATTAAGATTTTATGATACTTCTAAAAACCTCATCCTGTTTTTTCACAAGAAAAATTAAATCTAGAGGTAATTCAATCTAATAAACAATATATAGAATTGTACTAATATCTTCATCATTCAAATCAAGGTGAATTAAATCAATGAGTTCCATGATATTTCAATCATCTTTTTACTCCATCGTAGCTTGAGAAGGATATTTTTTACTTAGATCATCATAAAAAAAGTTCCCATTATCGAGGATTATGTGATTAAAAAGTTGAATGACTGATGATACTTAACCCATCACCTATACCTGAAGTCCAAGTTATTCTATGAAAACATGTAACATAGTCTCTTATAGTTAGAATACATATTGAACTTTTCCTTGAAGATTTCATGTTGCTAACACGTAATGGATTTCATAACTGCAATGAGTTTTAAATCATTTATGGGGTAATTATTCTTGTGTGATTAAATTTGAATACATTAATACTCTACTAAATTATCTTCTTATATAATAACACAACCTAATACAGTAATAAAATCATTACAATACACCACATACCCCTATCATTCTTCATTAAAATCATAATAGGTGTGGATATTATACATATCTTCAATTCATAAAATGAATTCTGACACTTATGATCTCATATTAATTTCACAATATACATTTAGTAGAAGTAAATGGGGTTGAAAACTTCTAGAAATTATTCACAAAATTCTATTAATATACTTTTAAATCAAATAATCATTGAATCCCAATGATATTTCATGGATACTTCCATGATAACACAACTTTCACCTTATGAAAATCAACTGAGAATCCATGTCCTAGAAAAACATTCCAAGGAGAATAACTTCTTGAATATAAAAATTATGTTTTTATAACATAGAAAAATTGCAGTGATACATAATGTTTCCTAAAGTGTACATCAGGTGATTCTCATACTCATATTCAATTCTCGAGTAAACCAGAATGATATCCAAAAATACCAAGATAATGGAATCAATGTAACTATGGAAAATATGAGAAATCAGGACCATGAATATAGAAGTATAATTGGTTAGGAAAAAAGGAGTCATAAGATACTCAAAGGGTACATAATTTCTCCTAATGGTAGTCCTCAAAATATCTGACTCCATATATATGAGCTGATTATATCAAAACCACAAGTCGATTTTCATAAAAAATATATACCAAGATTTCATGAAATTTTTCATCCATGATGGGAAAGGTATACATAGTCTTAATCATTATCTAGTTGAGTTTTCTGTAATTATACATAAAAATAGATTTCCATAAGTTTTATTGGAAAAGAAATTGGTCTTCCCAAGATTACAGCCTTAGGAGAACGAATTCTTTAGCTTTTAAATCATCCAATTTAGTCTCTATCTCATTATATTCAGTCAGTTCCATATAATAGGAAAGAAAACATATCAGATTAGTTCTTGGGGGAAATCAATCAAGAAATTTACTTCCATATCTGGTGGAACACCCAAAAAATGAAATACCTCGAAAAATTATATGACCACTTGTGGAAACTTACCACTAGAGGATCCATTATTAATATCAAATATAAAATAAGATATTAATTACCCATGTTTTAGTAAAGGGGAAACTATTTGAATATATCTCACATCCCATTCTCCTGAAAGCACTCAAGATCTCCCTTTAGAGACATAAAGGGAAACCAACTGATGATAACCATAAATATAAAATCTATGGTTCACCAACCAATCAATTCTTATAATAACATTACATATATCTTTTTTGATAACCAAAAAACCAAAACTACATCAGTTATAGATTTAAATTGGTGGCATGAGCGATATCAAAAACCCTAATCATTATTTTATAGTGTTATCATAAGCTCCATGAAAAATTACATGATTTACATTGGATGTTTTAAATGACTCAGTAAATAGGATGATATAAAAGAGTGTGTGGAAACATTTTCAAATAAATTGTCCACAAATGATAAAGAAATAAAGATATTACATCTCACCATTGAAGAATCTATATCAACAATCATTTGAGACTCATCCACTACATTCTACTACTTCTTTCTATATTCCTAAGGCTATAAACCTAACATCCAGAAAGCATCTAATTTCACCATATAACTTGAGGTGCTGACAATCATGTGTCATAATATAGAATAGATATAACCTGTAAAAAATAACTAGATTACCTCAACATCAACATGAGTTACAATTATTTGAATGTGAGGGGAAATTACATCCAATGTGTCCCATATTTCAACATTGATAGTAAGTCAAATGATTACTAAAATCCATTTTTTACTCTGGTATAAGTGTACTACTTGGGACCTGCTGGAGCAGGTCCTCCCGGTTCCATCACGGCCGGCTGGCGTGCTGGAAGACCTCTCCAACGGCATGCGACGATGCACCGCACTGTGACCCGCATCCACCTGGTGTGTCGACTACCTTCCTCCAGTCACCACAGTTGATGAGCCACAACCTCATTTGTTCATCGGCGGTTCCTGACGGCGTGCCGCGCCTCCTCTACGGTTGGCCGGTGTCGGCCGCTCCGATGACCGCTGCAACATTGTGACGTGACCTCCTCTTGCAGCGTGCATCGATCCGCTATCCCCAATGTAGCCAGTTGGTATCGTCATGCCATCAATGGTCCATGGAGGTGCAAAAATTAGCAATGTAGCTGAGGGATCGGGTCGGGTTCATTTGGCCTGCACCCTCTTTGTCAGCTCTCAAACATGAGAGGGGACAATGGTTTAATAATCAATTAAATTAAACCACAATGAAAACCCCACAAAATTACCCTATAACAACCTCCCGCAAGAACTAATGAAACTCGGATCAACCAGTTAGTCAGTTGGTCCGTGTTCTTCTTATAATTCTAGAACGAGGAAGAGAGAATCATTTAAAATGTGTAAATGAATAAACCCCCCCCCCCCCTCAAAAACCCATTGTAAATTGTCCGCACCTCGAGGTGGATTAGGTTCTTCATTCCCGAAACCAGTTCCAAATGGCTCCACTCGTATATCATCCTTTAGTTCATGGTCCGGTGTCGTCCGTAACCTACTTCTAGGTTCAGCTCCATCCTCTAAGGGTCTGGCATCACGGAGCTCTTTCAGCACTTCGTTGCTCAGCGAAGCTATGTTGATACACCTACCCAAGATCCATATATATATATGAGAGGGAGAGAGTATGTAATGGTGTCATAATTTAATGGGGCTCATTAATTAGGATGCTTTCTAATTTCCTAATGACGTCGTTACATAGGGTTGGCAGGTTAAGCCATTTATTGGATTGACAAATCGCTGGCTGCACCCCCTTTTTTGTCTATTAGAGGATATGAAATTAAATAATAAAATTATTTTATTTCTTTTCTTTTAAAAAGTCTCAAAACATAACATTTTCTCCGGACCTACTATGGTCAAAGTAAAGCCTCCCTTAAGCGAATCCTGATGCTGAAGATTCAATGGCGCCCTCTAATTTATAATCTGAGTAATGCTTAAAAAGTTAGAAAACGCTTCTCATGAGATTACTAAACTTACCCAATAAAAAAGTTCAAAAATTCATTCCGGGCACTCCAAGCCTCGAATTCAAGAACCTTTATTTTTTGAAGACTCGTAATAATTCCATGTATATAAAAAAATAAATTGAAAAATTAGGGTCCTTACACTCTCCCCACATTAGGAATTTTCATCTATGAAAGCCACAATATAGACTAAGAAAACTAATAGGGGTACTGAGCATGAATTTGAGCATCCCACTCCTATGTTCTCTCCTAGAGATTCTCGTTCTTCTAGCAAATGCGCACCAGAGGTATTTACTGCCCACGAAGTACCCACTCCTGTAAATCCTCAATATCCACGGAAACCTCCATAAATGTCGCCCCATCATCTATGTCCATTTCACCATGGTCGAGGACGTGAGATGGGTCATACACGTATCTCCCCAGCTGGGATACATGGAAGAGGTTGTGCACCTTCTCCCATTATGGTGGAAGTGCTATGTAGTATGCCACCTCTCCTATTCTCTAAAGTATCGAAAATTTCCCGATAAATCTCGGTGATAACATGTCGCCTAGGCCAAATTTCTATTTTCCCCATTGAGGAGAGACACGCATGAAAAAGTTGTCTCTATCTTATAACACTAGAGGTCTCTGTCTCCTGTTGGTATATGATTTATGTCTGATTTATGTAGTCTTCATCCGCTCCTAGATGGTCTGCACCTTTTCAGTTGTAACCCGTACCAACTCTGGAACCATGAGTGCTGAATCCCCAAGGTCTGTCCAGCATAGAGGTGATCTGCAAGGTCGACCGTACAAGGCCTCGAATGTTTCCACCCCGATGGTTGAGTGATAACTATTGTTGTATGTGAACTCCACCAAGGTCAAGTGATCATTACAACTATGGCCAAAATCTAGGTTGCATGCATGAATCTTGTCCTCCAACGTCTGAATGGTTTGCTCCATCTGACCATCCATCTGAGGATGAAAGGCTGTGCTCAAATGCAGTTGAGTCCCAAATTCCTCTTGTAATCTATTCCAAAACTGGGATATGAAATGTGCATCACAGTCAGAGACGATTGTTAATGGAACCCCATGAAGTCGCACAATCTCTTGATCATAGAGGCATCCCAATCCATCTACTGATCCATTCTCTTGGATAGGCTAGATGCGGGTCAACTTGGTGAGTCGGTAAATGATCACCAACATGGAATAATGTCCCCTGGACATACGTGGAATCTATGTCACAAAGTCAATGGAGATTTTATCCCAATTCCACTCTGGAACCTCTAGTGGCTGAGCTAAGCCTGTTGGAAACTAATGATGGAGCTTCACTTGTGAACAAGTGAGGCATTTTGAAACAAATTATTCCACTTCCTTCTTCATCCCAGGCCACCAGTGCTGACGCCGAAGGTCCTGGTACATGTTCGACACACCAGGATATACCATCATAGGGGACGTATGGAACTCCCTCGACAACTCCTCCCGTAGCAACACAAGTACCATGATACGTCCTATGAAGAGAATGGTGTGATCCCCATCTTCAGAAAATCCATCGTGTGTCTGTCCTGAGGATATCTAAGCATGTCGAGTCTCTTAATTAGTGTCCCCAAGCTGCGCCTCCCAGAATCACTGAAGGAGTGGAGGAGTGACTGTAATAGATTGTAGGTAAGCTGCTCCATCTCTATCCATGAAAGGATATCTAAAACGCGACTAGCTACACTATTGCCTCACTCAGCAACTGTAGACAAGGCCTCCTGTTGAGTGCATCTACTACCAAGTTCCCCATCACAGGAGTATTGACTATTTCAATGTCACAGTCTTGGAGGAACTCTAGTCATCGTCACTATCTCAGGTTCTGGTCCTTCTGAGAGAAGATATACTTCAGACTCTTGTGATCAGAGTAGGCTGGAAAACATTAGCCCATCAAGTAATGTTTCCACACCATCAAGGCGCAGACCACTGATGCTAACTCCAGGTCATGGATAGTGTAGTTTTACTCATGGTGCCTCAGATTTTGTGAGCCATAGATGATCACTACTTGCTCCTACATCAGGAAAAACCCATGTCCTATCCCAGACACGTCACAGTAGACTACAAACCCAACGCTCTCTTCTGGTAGCCTCAAGATGGGGGCACTCGTCAGTCTCTGCCACAGCTCCTAGAAACTCCACTGGCATCCATCTGTCCATAAGAAGAGTTGAACATTATTTTTCAATGCTGAAAATGGTATCGTAACTATGAGAATGTCAGGCACAAACCTCTGGTAGTATCAATCCCACCATCGGAAACTATGCACCTCGGTCACACTCCTAGGTGGCTCCCAAGCAATCACAACCTCTATCGTCACTGGATCCACTACAACTCCAGCATCTGAGATAACGTGTCCTAGAAAGTGGACCTCTCCTATCCAGAATTGGAAGTTCAAGAGCTTACTATAAAACTGGTGCTATGGGGAGTCTATCCATAACTATCTGCAGATGATATGCATGCTCCTCCTCCGTCGCTGAGTATATCAATATGTCATCGATGGACACCACCACAAAGAGATCGAGGTGTGGCTGAAAGATCCCATTCATGATTCCCATGAACACTACTAGGGCATTGGTCATGCCGAACAACATAACCAAGAACTCATAGTTTCCATACAAATCATACAACACTAATTAATATCAATGAAAGGAATATAATGGAGAAGTTAATTCATTATTAAATATAATGGGGAAATGTAAAGGGAACCTACCTCAAGAAAAATATGCCCATGTCGAAACATCTTTCACATGACGACCTTGAAAATGGTAACTCACCCCTTCAATTTACTACTTGTACACATATACACCATATCATATAAGAAATGACACCTATCCTCTATGTATAAACTATCATGGACAAATATGCACAATGGGAACCTATATATATGCTTTTGTGTGCATATATTCCTCTTTATTAACACTCATATGAATCTTCATATATATACAAAAGAAAACCTAGACCCCTTATATATATTCATCCCTCCATGGGTGAATATATATAATGGTTGAACATATGTATATCAATGACTACCCATCCAGAGGCATAAAATCCTTCAACAACAGGAGCCCAAAACCACATCTAGGATGACCATGATACAGTAAAAAATAATAGGAACAATAAAATTTACAAAAACCACAATAATAATTGAAAAATATTATGGAATAAAAAATATTAATCAAAATTTAAGGGAAACATCTATCCTTTGTCAACTGAAGCAAGAATGATTTTCAATGAGGGTCAAAAAATCCAAACAATCACGAATCAACAAAGAAAAAACAAAAAAAAAACGATTTAGGTTTTGGCCATGTTGTGTGAACCATAGAGAAGAGATGAAAAATAAAAAATTGATTAAGAAGAGAGGAGAGGTGGCCTACTAGAGTGGACCACACATCAAAATTCGAGGAGAAACATGAATCAAAGGATGAGAGGTGATGCTCAAGAGGGGATTTGGCTGGGTCACATGTAAGAAGAATGAGGGCGTAGATGCGTTGCATGATGGGGTATGGGGACACCCCATTGGGGTCCCTTAAAAACAAAATTAATAATAATCATAGTAATCATAACAATAATAATTATTTTATTATTATTATCATTATAACATTTCTTTATTTTTATTTTCCATTTATTCTCATTATAAATTTTTTATTTTTATTTCTAATTTTAAAAAATGTTTTATGAAAATATATTGTGCAAGGTTTGGGTTGCATGGTTAAGAAAAATGTGTGGAAAATATGTGATGAACAGTGCACACACTACTTAAAAGGAATTAAGCTTGAGGTAAAGGTGAGTTTTTTAGGTAAAAAAAGTGAAACCCATGGGACAATTGTTAAAATTATGGGTCAACACACATTGTTTTCTTCTATAGGCCACACAATTTCTTACTTAATAAGCTGCCCTTCCACCTCCTCCCGACTTGAGGTTTCAAATCTCAATGTTCCCATTTCATGACAGAACACAAAGGGAACACCCCATGCCTTGAAAATATTCAAAAAACAACACATTGAATTGATTAATCTCTTGGTATTAAAATCTATAGATGAGTTTAAAAAATTAATATACAACCAAAGGATAAAAGTAAAAATATATTAGAATTTTATCTAATACAAAAACATGGGACACTACATCAAATCTCTATATTTTAATTATTTTCTTTCTAAAAATATTTTATTATACATATTAAATTCATTAATAATTGTTATTAAAAATTCATTATTTCACCCCGTAACATACTCAAGAATTCATTTTTTATATGTCATTTACATTATGATTTGTAGTCAAATATTTAGGTCCTTTTAGTATAAGAAATATTTAAATAATCCCACCAATTCTCATGCCGTATCAACATCCTTTTCATAAAAAACTATTATAAATTTTTATCAATATGTGAAGAATTCTATGTTTTTACGCTTAATGTTAATTTTTATTATAATTTTTCATGTCTTTATCCTCTACTGGGGTTTTCCTATATGTTTCAATAATCATTACAATTGTTTTACTTCCAAATGATATTGTATTTCAATGTTCAATTTTCTTTCCACATTTCCTTTTCCAAAAAACTATTGTTCAATTAAATTTTGTTTTTTTCATGAGAAATAAGTTAAAATATTGCATAATTAATAACATATGATTATCAAGGAATAAGTAATTAGTTATTTTTTTTGACATTTTACATCCATAAAATTAATTTTTTTATGTTATAAATTCATTATTTTGGAGCTTTTTTTAATTTTCAATGAAAGATGGGTCATTTGGGTATTAGTTTTTTTCTTTTATCATTTTCTATAGTAATATATTACACTTGTTTGTAGTGTCAGGTGCATCAGGTAGACCTAATTATGTTGACCATGATAATTACAGTTGGATTATGTTTCTATAAAAAGTAATGATATTGTGCTTTAATAGAATTTATCATTTTAGGGACCAGTATACATTATGATTTCTCTAAAGTCTTTCATGAATTACTCAATACAATCTGTTTTTTTTATGTTCATTTATATGGACTACCAATACCATGTTATATAAGTCATCATTGACTGAATGATAATTTTCCATTTTATGGTAGCTGAAATTTTATGGCCTAATAGTAATAGATTTAACAATTTTACAATATTGATAATTTAATGTAATATTATAATTTTATTCTTACACACAATGTATAATATATTTCTATTTCATATTTAAATAAAAATCAATGATTTTATTTCAAATAGATTCCTTCTATGAAAATATATTTTAAAGTTTTAGTTGATATCGAAATGCTGTGGTAATTAAAATTTATCAAATACATTCTAATTTTCATTACCTTCCATAAAACAGATGTTTTTAAAATATGTACTTTTATGGATTTTAGTTTGTGAGAAAATATGGAAAAAAAATTCAATTTTATTATCAAGACACAAGTATTTTATTTTTATTATTTTGTGTCCTACCATTATTTGTAGTCATTTCTTGAACCTATTAGGAATGTAATAATTTTCTCATTATTAAACTGATTTTATTATTTGTAGTGAAATATGTATCACTTGGGTAGTATGTTTTGATTTTTTTCATGTTCCAATGTAATTTCCAAGACAAGTTATGCATTTTACACTTTTGGAAACCCTTGTTTTTTTGATGTTTCAAGTGGAAGGATCATCACATGGGTTTGATTTTTCTATGAATTATGATGAACGATGGATTATATCTTCTTAAAAGATAATTATAAAGTCTTTTAATTATCTTTAAAAAATTTCAATTTCATGTTATTTAAGGTTTATAGGATGGATTTCATATGTTCATTAATGAAATTTTTTTGTGTTAATTTAGACGGACTACCAACAAAAAGATATATTTCCAATCATTTGAAGAATGTTTTTTTTTCATTTTATCTTTACCAAAATTTTTGGGAACAAAGGTGATAGATTTAATAAGTATAATATATGTATAAATTAAAAACATAACTATAATGTTATTTTTATAAACACTTTATGTAAAATATGGATAGTTATTATCTATAAAAAAATTCACGATTATCTGTAAATTGAATTCCTTTTATAAAAAATCTTAAAAACTACTTATTTGTTTCTTGAAATTGTATATTTATATTCACACATGGTTTTTAATTTTTCCACTTGAGGCTACTAATGAAAACATGTTCTATGTATCTCTCTAGGTTTATTTAAACAAAATATTTATAGTAATATAAATATTTTATGCATCAATTAAATAAGAGATTTAAATGTCGTGGTCGTGTTGTTGACATGATTATAGATAATAAAAAATCTAAAGAAACATCTCCATCATCTTGACCTTCCATTGTACAAAATAATCTTTTAGAACCTTTGAAATTACATCCAAAATAATGATTTTTCTACCTTTACATGTACCATAGTATATTATAGAATTTATATACAAATTTACAATGAATACCATAATGTATATATATTTAATCACATTTTTGGTCATGTAATTTGATTTCTCTAGCTAACATGGTTTTCAACTAGACAAAAAAATATAGAAAATAGAAAGAAACTATAATTGGTCTTATAATTCATTTAGAAATTATATAAAGATTATTCAAAATCATAATGGTAATATATACTATAAAAATTGAAATGTGGCTCCAATATAAACATATTCATTGGTATTATACACTATTTTGAAGAATTTAATATGACACAAGTGAATCATATTTTACTGAATTTTTTTAATCATATGTCATTATGATTTTTTATTAATTATTCTCAGGGTATTTTGAGTGAAATTAATAGTTATAAATAATAGTATAAGAATATAATTTAATTTTTTGACATTCAGATAATGTAATGTGTATAAAAATATAATTTCAATAATGATAATGTTTTCATCAAGTAACTACTTTTTTAAAGTTTATTTATTTGACTCAATTATTTACAAAACATTATTAATGTTTATTTTTATATCATTAAAAATAAATATGAGTTCATATTACCTCATGAAATAAATATTTTTAAGAAATCCTCAATTATAAAATCAATGTAAATTTTATATTACAATTTCATAGACTGTCATTGATCCTTCGATAAGAAGACATAAATTGATTTCATTTTTGAAATTTATGGGATTCTCATAGACATATAGGAATATTTTGAATACAACATGGTAGAATTTTTTATTATAATAATTTTTTATTATATATTTTTAATTGATCTAACCTATAAGAACCTAGATCTTCTTTTGAGGTATGTTATTCCTTTTCTGGTAGTTTTTTGGAAGAAGATGAATTTCTGGAAACTTTCAAAGTACAAGTCGTGTACTTTATGAGTACACACCGTGTACCACATTGCCACAGGCACCTGGGTGCTGCCCATTTAGAAGCCATGCACACTATCATGTGGGGGTGTTTTAGAGGCCAGTAAAAGCAGATTACGAAAACAGTAAGTACATGCTGTGTACTTCAAAATTACAAGTCGTGTGATTTCTTTTCTTTCATTAAATGCACAGGGGTCACATCTAACGGACAGAACACCTTCCTTCTCAACCTAGTTAGTCCGAGAGCACCGAGAAGCCACAGATCTTCGACGAGCACCCTATCCTATGTCCGTCCTCCAATTATAACACCATCGATACATTGGAACCGCATTGGTGAGTTCTCTCATTTGCTGATGCCTCGTTCCATGATTCCTACTCTTTTCCAAGTTATCATGGGTTGAACGCTTTATACGTTTTCATATATCTATGATGTTTTAAGGAGATTCAAGCCTTGTGGTTCATGTATATTGATCTCCTAACCCCAAGGTAGGTGGTTTGTGCCTTTCTATTGAATGTATTTGAGTATTTTGTGTGAATTCCACCAATACCCTTGAACAGGGTATTGCGTGTTTACCGTTTAGCCCCATTGCTTGACTACTTTGCTTATATGCCTGAGTAGAGATTTTTGTTTATGAATAGGGTAAATTATTGTTCTTTGGATGTATTTCCCATGCTTGTTTACCTGTTTTGACCTTTGGGTCATGTTTGCATGTTAGGATTCTGTTTACTTTCCATGCCTAGTATTGTAGGATGGTATAATTGTAGTTCTAATGTTATGATATGACATAGAATGCTATCCAAGTAGTTATTGAGGTTTAACATGGCCATTACATGTGCTATACTTATTTGATTTACACAGGGATATTAGAACCTAATATAGTAGACCATAGGGAGAATGGACATAAGGGATTCTCTAGAGTGTCTTATAAATTACTATGCGAGACTACTGGGGGAATTGACATTATGTGCTTCCTCAGAGTGTCTGTAGTTCCTTGACGTGGGCCACATGGGGAATGAGATGTTGAGTGCTTCACCAGAGCACTTTTAGTACTGTACGAGACTATATGGGGAATTGATGGCGAGTGCTTCCCTAGAGAGTCTATACATTAGCTGAACCAAAGGGGTGAGACTGTGTGTTCCTATCATAAGGTTCCTAGTGCTTGTTGGTTGAACCAGGGGGTTAGGCTGTAATAACTATCCAGAGTGTTACATGTTTGTTTCTACTTTCTTGATTACCTGATTACTTGTTTGTGAATTAAATTGAAACCGTGGAATGTTTTCTGTTGAGTACTTTCCTCGTTTACTGCATCATGTACTTTTACCTTCCATATATTCACCGGATGTTAGGAAAATATCTTATGGTGTTTTCCTACTAGGATTTCGTCTCACACCCTGTTCAAGCCATGTTTTGGGCCTAAAAAGATTACATTTTTACAGGTATAGACATGGGAAAGTGCCCTTCCACTTCAGGTACTTGACTTGATATTGATCTAGAGATCATGGGACCAAGCTATGGCTTGCTATGCTGAGGAGTTTATCTACTTTCTTTTTGTACTTTGTTTTAGTACTTTATTCATCATTGTGACTTTTTTGGATGTTTTCCTAGACATATATGTGTCATGCATCATTTATATATCTTTCTGGTTCGGTTGTTTCTTCATCAGTCTTTTCCTGTTTACACTTGTATGGATGTTTACTGCTTCCACTATTGCTTTTGTTTATCTTCCACTGTGTACTCTACCAATGATGGCATAGTTTCCCAACTATCACAACCAAGGCCCTCACTTCTAGTCCGTAGCCTCTGGAATTTGGGAAAATATTCTTGAGTCCATGGGACCAACCGGGTATGGGGCACCTCTGAGTGGCTTTTAGAACCGAGATGTTACAAAGTGGTATCAGAGGGAGGTTTCGATCCACCGACCTGTGGGTTATGTGCCCACATGGACCAAAATATGGTGGATCATCTCTTTTTTTCCATTGTTATCACTTGTATAATATTCCAAACTTTGATTCTCGGAGAGTATGGTCCCCCATAGATCGGAATTTGGCACTTTGAATGTTCGTTTCAGTGTTTTTTCTTCTTGTCTCCGAAGTAGTTTCTGAGGCTCACTGTCCGAAAAAACCCAGAATACACGTTGTGTTGTATTGAATACATGCCTTGTGTGTTATTCTGTTTTAGAAGAAAAAGATTTTCATAATTAGATGCCTTGTACTTTATGTACACACTGTGTAGTCTCTAACCATGTCATATGCCATGTAGGTAGAGGCACGAGATGGGGAAATTCTTGTATGAACATGTCATGTACTAGTTTTTCATGCCGTGTAATCTAACCTGTGTACCCAGCCATGTCACGAACAACACAGGTCGGTGTTACCTCTTCTCATACAGGTCATGTCCTCCGGGAACACTCCATGTAGTGTAACCTAGGTACACAGGCCGTGCCACTAACAACACAAACCCGGTGAAGCTTGTCCAGTACACTCTGTGTCTACATTGAACACGCTATATAGTTTTGTCTTAGGAGAGCCCCGTGGCTTAGATGTGTAGAAGGACCCAGGCAGGGGAAGAGGATTCAAGTACATGTCGTGTGTTTTGAGAACACGATGTGTGTTTAGGGTGTTACACGACCACTTTAGGAAAAGGTTCACACCCAGGTGAATGGCTTCAAAGAACACACCGTGTGGGTAGTTTACACACTGTGTACTCATGTTTTGTAAAACTTGAATGTTTTCTTCCTATGATTCCCCTATAACACTCATTGTGTTCAGTCCTTGTTAATTCTGATCTACGTTGTGAGTTGGCCTTGTAGAGTAATTCCACCAAGACGTCCTTCAGTTGTACGCCAGTTTCCAGGCGGTGATCAGGAACCAAACATAGCTGATCAGGGACTTCCTATAATTCCTCATGTTGTGCCATACTAGGTACCAGCAATGATACCAGTTATAGGAACTGATGAACAGTTTAGGGAAGGATTTCTGAGGATTATTCAGACTTCCTAAGGAGCACCGCCTCCTGCCTCGTCTATGGCAGACTTGACATGGGTTTTCCAGTAGCAGCATCCTCCCACCTTCACAGGGGAAGGAGGACCTCAGGTTTCAGAGTCATGGATAGAATCCATGCTGAATATCTTCGAGCATATGGAGACGCCTCTAGAGAGGAGAGTCAATCTCGCCACCTATATGCTACGAGATTCCACAAAGAGATGGTGGGATGTGATCTCACAGGTGATTCATCACCAGGTTATGGCGTGGGAATAGTTTCAGCACGTCTTTTATGACTACTTCTATCTAGAGACATTGAGGGCTAATCGAGACCGGGAGTTCATAAGTATGGAGAATGGTACTCTTTCAGTTATGAAGTATTCCTCTCATTTCACTGAGATTCAGTGTTTCACACCCCTCCAGGGTGGAGATGGGTTGTTCTTGGCAAGGATGTTTGAGGATGGTCTCAGACGGGAGATCTGCTCACAGTTGAATATCATCAGGTTGACTTCCATTGCTTCCATCGTCAACGAGGCTCTAATTGTAGAGCAGAATCTGAGATATTCCAGAGCTGAGGTCCTGGGCGGTTCTGCTTCCCGAGTTAGTGCCTCAACAACTGATAGCAGGAAGGGCCGTAGGGAGTCTCTGCATGGGAATCCAAGGCAGTGATACATATCATTAGGTATCCAGGTGGTATGTTACCAGTTTGGAAGGGCAAGGAATAGGAGGATGCAGTGCCAAAGGGATCCAGTGGAGTGATGATCTTGCGGCAAGATGAGTCACCTTCCACGTTTCTATCAGGTTTTCTCACCAGCAGCAGGTGACAGGGGTTCTTCCATGACTCCTTATTCAGGAGCAGCACCACCAGTTTCTCACAGGTCTGGGAAATGGAGTTCTTATGGCCGTTCGGGTTGAAGTAGAGGTTGAGGCCGTGGTGGTCAGTCATTGGTCTATTAGTGATAGTAGGGTGGATCAATTCATAGTGGTCAGGCATGGTCATAAGGTCATGGGGAAGGTCAGACTTTTGCAGTGGATCAGACCCAGTAGGAGAAGGATCCCGTACCCACTACAGTTCGAGGAATAATTTTAGTTGCCTTAGGATTATCTTTGGCTCTTTTTGACATAGTTTATTCCCATATATTTATCTTTTTTTGCTGTTGTGGAGATCCTTGGGCTCTTCATATTTTCCTCCACCAATATCGTGAAGCTAGACACACCTTTGGGGGAAAGGATGGCTAGTGTATGTCCATGCAGGGAGTTCCCTCTAGAGGTTGTGTGGTGTCACTTCTTATGGGACCTCTATGTCATATAGGTGACATGCTATGATGTCATCCTCGAGATAGACTGGTTAGTTCCATTCCTGGAAGTCGTCGACTGTTATCATCACAGGGTGAGCTTCATATCACCAGAGGGTTAATCATTTCTTCATAGAGGCGAGTGGGATGTCTGGGCGAGAAGAGCAGGACCCGAGCATCATGGGCTAGGAGGAGTTACATCCCAGATTTCCAATCTATATCTGGATGACTAGGGGACTTCGTAGTTAGACTTTCCTGTAGTGGTGGATCGTTTCAAGGATGTCTTTCCCGAGGATTTTTCAGGGTTACCTCCGAAGTGTGAGGTAGACTTTTCTATTGAGCTATTTCCAGGAGCGGAACCAGTTTCCATTCCTCCTTATAGAATGGATACACCTGAGTTACAGGAGATCAAGAAGTAGTTGGAGGAGTTGTAGGAAATGGGTTTCATCTGACCCAGAACATCTCCATGGGGTTCACTTGTCCTGTTTGTGAAGAAGGCAGATGATACATTTATGCTTTGTGTGGATTATCGGAAGCTGAACCAGTTGACAGTCAAGAACCGATATCCTTTGCCGAGGATTGATGATTTATTTGATCAGCTTTGAGGAACCAGAGTGTTCTTGACGATCTACTTGAGGTCCATCTCTCATCAGTTGTGTGTTAGACCATCATATATACCTCTTATAGCCTTCAAGAGTAGGTATGGTATATACGGGTATCCATTTATGTTGTTCAGTCTCACGAACGCGCCAACAGTTTTCATGGAACTGATGAAATGAGTGTTCCATCCATATTTGGATTCATTCGTAGTGTTCTTTGTGGATGATATCTTGGTGTAATATCACACATGACAAAACCATTATACCCATATTTAGATCATTTTTAGTACACTGAGGGAGAATTATTTATATGCTAAGCTCTCGAAGTTCCATTTTTGGATGGACTAGATTCACTTCTTGGGTTATGTTATCTCGGAGGTAGGTGTATCAGTAGACCCAGATAAAGTGAGAGCTATATTTTCATGGGAGAAGCTGAATAACGTCTTTGAGGTGCAGAGTTTTCTAGGGATGGATGGATACTAGAGACGTTTCATACAGGACTTTTCACACTTAGCAGTACTGCTTACGGGTCTGACTAAGAAGGGTGGGAAGCTCTTATAGTCAGATTCTTGTGAGTCATCCTTTTAGGAGCTGAAAGGAAGGTTGACTTCAACACCGATACTAGTTTTTCTAGATCTGGGCAAGAGAAATACTTTTTATTGTGATGCTTCAGGTATCAGGATGGGAGCTGTGCTTATGATGGGAGGTGGAGTCATTGCGTACGGGTCTCGGTAGTTGAGGCCACATGAGAAGAACTGCCTGACACATGATCTGGAGTTCGTAGCTATTGTTCATGCCTTACAATGTTTGAGACATTACCTTCTGGGAGAGTATTTTGTGGTTTTCACCGAACAAAAAAGTCTCAAGTAAATTTTCACTCAGCGTGATTTGAATCTGAGACATCAGAGGTGGGTTGAGTATCTAGAGTCCTTTGATTTCGAGATTTCCAACACGCCTGGGAAAGGAAATGCTGTGGATGATGCGTTGAGAAGAAGGACTCAGATATAGGCAGTTTGGGAGGCCAACAGTGAGTGGTAGCTTATGGCTCTGTTCTCTGAGATGCATTTGGAGGGGCACGACAGATAGGGGAAGTCATTTCTTTCTTTTTTAGTTGTTACCTCTACACTTCTTGATCGGGTATGAATGAGGCAGCTATCGGATTCTAAATGCCTAGTCCTAAGGGAGAGTGCGTCAGAAAATGACCCTATTCCTAGGTGGACTATAGGCGAGGATGAGATCCTGCAATTCTAGGGATGTGTTTGGGTGCCAGTAGATATATTAGAGGATCTGATACAGGACTTTCATTCCTCAGTTTGAGCAGTTCATCCTGGCATCACCATGATGTATCATGATCTAAACCGTCAGTACTAGTGGCCATGTATAAAGAGGGACGTTGCAGGTTTCTTTATGAGTTTTTCTACTTGTCATCAGGTGAAGGCAGAGTATCAATGACCAGAATGTAACACCCCAAGATTTCATAGTGTGTTATTTCTTCAAAATAATTCAATAACATGCACTACACGCAACACCGAGTTCAAGCGCACCATGACTCACCAAACAAGCCGTTCAAAAAAGGTTATGAATAGTATTAACTAAATTTTAAACTTTATATAATCCTTATAATTTTAGAATCCATATTATGAGTTTCTTAGACATAATGTAAGAACAAATTCATCTTCAGTATTGTAGTTTTACCAACTTTTAATAGTGAACCCTTTTTAAATAAATTATTTCAAACTTTTTGAGTAAATGGGGACATCAAAAAATTTAAAATGAAACATCCCAAGCTTACACGGTACGCATTCCTTTGAATAAAACAGTAGCGTGTGTTGTACGCAACTTCGAGTTTTAACACACACCACAACCGATCAAACTAACCGTTATGGATAGTAATACCTAAATTTTGAAATTATGTATATTTTATATTTTAAAATGGACTTCATTTTTGGATTCGGAATATCGAATTTAGCCTAAGGTGAAATTTTGGTACTTTTCGGATAACTTTCATATTTTGATGAATAGTGAAAATTACTAAATTTTAATTAAAAACAACTTTTTTAATCAAAATAATTAATAGTGATAAATTATGAATTTGAGTGGTTTTAAAGTATATTTAGAATATATTTTTACCATTTAATATAATGTTGGTCATTGGACATAATTTTACAATTAAACCGAACATAAACAAGTGTCAATCTTTTGATAGTTATTATCTCTTAAAAACACGCTTTTTGTTTTGACAGCGGGATTTAATTTTAAATTAATTTCTGCCACTTCTGTGTTTTGAATTTAGGAAAATGGATTCCATATTTGGAATCAGGATGTTCAAATTGTGTAAATAGGTAACTTTTATTTTTAGACATTTTGAATAGTTACTGTGGTAAATATTTTATTTACCATGGTTAAAGGGTAAATCCGGTAAATAAGGGTTAAAAAATAATATTATAATAATACAAAATTACCCTAAAACGTATCCTAACCTTATTGGTGGACACATACCTGACCATGGGAATCCTTGGGTCAATTTGGGGACCCCTTGGAGCCACTTGTATGTGGTAGGGACACATTATATTAATAAAGTTAAAATAAAAATAAAAATGGAATAAGCTTACATCTTTTAGAAGAACAATTTTTACATAGGGTTATACATGTTGGATTTTCGATTATAAATATTCATTAGAAAGATAAAAATATTTCCTACATGATGATAGTTTATTTATAATTTTTAGACATTAAATAATTTATTTTATTTATGACACAATGATGATGCAGTAATTACTATAATAGTGAAAAATTAAAATAATTGATATTATAAATACCCAAAAAAATATAATATGAAACTTTTAATGAATTAAACTAATTTTATAGGATACTATGATATATTAGGATTGATTTAATTGACTTTGTTCGAAGTAATCAATCTGTTATGAGTTTCACAAAAATCAACTATTGAATAGTGTCAAAATTGACATAAAAGAGTTCTTAAAAAAATATTATATTATTAATTGATATTAAATTCCTAAAAATCTAAGGTTCGTCCAAAAGACTTATATCAGGATAGGTTCATCATTAATGGACCACTTGTGGGTCTCTTGGATGTATATAGTATGTTTATTAACCATATTATATAAAAATACAAAGAGACATTGTAAAAGTGAAACTAATTAACTTAGAGTTAATACTTAAAGATAAGGTTAATATAAGTACCCAAACCTGTCTAAATTCTATTGGTTGAGTGGTTTTCGACCTATCCCCACCTTAGACTTTGAATAATCAACTTTGGAGCCATTGGAAACCGAATATGAATTTATTATAAATTAATATTTCTAGCTTTTCCAAAGGTGCCCCTCACCCCTCTTATAAAAGGGCACTCCTCCTTCTCATTTCTTCACACCTCTCAAGCCACTTGGCTCGTCCAAACTCTGACCAACTAAGCTCCCCACATCCCTATCCTCCTCCTTGAAGCTTCCCCTTAGGCAGAAAGAATTTCAACAAGTCCTTTGGTTCCAACCAAAGTGAGTTACCTAAATTAAAGGTAACATTTTCTCTTAAATTATTTTCATTTATTTTCCTTCCCCAACCCCCAAAATCTTTTTATTTCCTTTCTTTTGTAACAACACCAGTATCCTCAATATACTAGGATGTTGTTATAAGAATGATTCAAACTACACATACACACAACTCCATCTAATGGATGATGAACATAATGTTTCTGTGGATGGAAAACTAACGCCTCACGAAACGATGATTGTTCAAATACATCTTACCGCCTCTCATGGTGGCCATTATGATGGCACTGTAATTAAATATGATGTTAATGATATATATTTTATATATAAGCTTCTGTAATTCCATTTTATTTCATACCATTATTCGTTTCATGTTGTATATACATACGATAATTTCATTTGAGGAAGTGCGGACTACCGCCCCCTTAAAATGATATGACTCGTTCATACCACACATGGAACGTATAAAGGATGGTGTTAATGAACTTAAGTAACATATATAAAATATTATATTATACTGGAATAGTAATATACGTATTTATCATTTGGATTCGATTCTTTTAAAATAAAAATTAAATGGAAGCAGCGTTCGTGCGTACGTACGGACTACCGTCTCCACGAACGCGATGAGATTCATTCTCCATCGTATCCATTCAAGTATAATTATCATTTGATGATTTAAAAATGATGTTTAAGAACTTGATACCATTCTGGATATGAATAATATACATCCCATTAATAACGAATATGGCTCACATAACAAAGAATATAAAGTAAAATGAACCCGTTAACACCCGAAATGACGATAATTCTAAGATATTATTAACAAATCAATGATAAAAGATCATATATGATATCATATTAAAGTAAATGATTCTTTTATTATTAAATAACAATTATTTCACCATTATACAGGAGGTAAACCTACCATCGACCAAGGAAAAAGTACAATGTAAGGGATTTTCTAATCTCACTTTTAATTTCGTGAGAATTCTATTGTTCACCACTTAATTATTGCATGTGGTGTATGTGTACTGCCCATGATTGTATTCATTGTGTAATATACTTTAATTTATGGGTATTTACATCATCATGGTATGATACTTCTTTCATGGGTGTATGTTTCGAAAGTTACCTAATCGATAAGGGAATTTGAGATTTCAATTTCCACTCATTTGGCTTTACACATATTTCATTGATTATATTACCCCAAGATTATGTGTGGAATCACTATTCATTTGATTATGTCATAATTTCCACTCCCCTTCCTGTGGATATAAGTTTGATGCACATAATCACTCCATTGGTAATTCTCAAGTCATTGATATGAATTTGATAAGAGTAATTTTAACTCATTCTCCATTTGTTGAGTTAAACATCCAATTCGTTGGTATTGTTTTTACAAGAATATGTGTGAATGTCCTTTGATTGTTTTACACTGAATATCCAATCATATTTAGTGTATTTATATTTGTCACACATAATTATGTCATTGATTTATCCTTAACCTAAGGATACAACCTTTACAAGAGATTTCATCTCAATTTACATTCCATTGAGACTTCTTTGTTGATATACACCAAATCACTTTTATGTGGTGTATATAACGTACTTTGACATAGTATATCATGAATCCCTTTATTCTCATGATATTACAAAGTTTTTATTACCACAATTATTTGTATTCAAGTGTCTCTTTTGGTTGGAATCTCTAACTAAAATACCATTTTTAAAATGATTTAAAGACTTATTCATCTAAATCTTTCTCATTAATGTCCATGTTTTAAAAAATGGTTTTAAGGATTTATTTATATGGACATTAAAGTTTACAAATTAAAACTCCTTTTAAAAAGTTTCAAAGTGGTATGGGACACTTTGATTCAAAAATCTACTTTTAAATGGCTTCTTGACAAATAGTGTGACTTTTAAATGTTTTCAAGAAAAGGGGGATATTTCTCTCAAATAGTTTTGATGATTACTTTCATTTATGTCAACATCCTTCATTATTCATGATTGAGGTTAATGTGATACAATAAAATCTTCCATATTGTATCAAATGAGTTATGTTTGACTGTGGATGTTCTATTTTTATACCATTCATGGTTTGTGGTTAAAGTATTGACATTTCGTATGCTAGTTTTAATACGAATGTTTATTTTATGCTTAAACCTATTCATATGAGGAATGCATTGGACTTAATAAGTGACAGGTGGAGCCCGCTATAGCTCCTCGATGCATCGGTAGGTCTCATGAGACAAACTAGTGTCTTGGCACAAGGCCTTGGCAAAATCTTATTTGTAGTCTTGGCACGAGGCCTTGGCTATGTGGTTATGATAGTCTGGCATTATGCATTCCATCATTATGAAAGTGGTTATTGATATTGCATGTGATCATTTGACTAGTAGAATATCCATGTGAGTAAGTAAATGGCATTATTTCATTTTACCTTTTCCATTTTATGCTGAAGTTCAAGTTTAAAAGGCTTTTGTTTTAGTTATAAATTGCCTTAAGTGTTTATGCTTATTTATGAAAGCTTCTGCTATAATGTTATCCTTACTGAGCATCCGAGCTCACCCCTTTCAATGTTTTATTTTTTTTTCCCAGGATTATGAAGAAGTAATTTATGAATGACCTGCAGGGATAGTATGAGGGGATATGAAGACAAGATGTTTTTTTTATGATGTAATGTAAAAATTTATGGATGTATCTAGTTATTCCAAGGCTACTAAACTAATCGGTCTTTCGAGACTTGATCTTTCTCATGATCATGCCAATGTTATGTAATAATGCACCGACTCTGGGTAACTAGGGTCGGGGCGTTACAGTTGGTATCAGAGGAAGTTTAGTACAAACCTTGGTAGCTAGATTTAGATAAAATCTGATTAGAGCACGTAGACCTAAGATGAACTTTGAGGATTAGTATAAAAGAACTTCCTAGAATTTTGGTATTGTAGAGATTTTGTGAGTTTTCTGAGCAATACATCCCTGTCTGGATACGAGCAGGTAGAGGCGGCTCTGGCACAGATGTACCTAGGGGTAAAACCCGAAAACACCGCTTTGAGCTAGACTCGAACGGGAACTGGTGCACGACAACGGGCCTTGCTGCACTCTTGGTTACGACACTCCCGGGGGATATGCTTAGGATAATTTACATTTTCTTTACAAACCGATTTAAGTAATATATACATAAGATGAGAGTAAATGACCTTGGTTAATCCTAATATGTTTCTAATTGAGAATATGGTGAAATTTTAATCTCTAAATGATTTTACGACTACTATTACTCACACAATGCTTTTTGGTTTTAGTCAATGGCTGGATTCCAAGGAAGTCATAGTGACTTTGAGAATGATGTACAAATTGGGAACAGTGGTGGCAATGAGCAACAAAATGGAATGTTGATAGGCGTAAAAGATATCGTCTTTATGCCAAATCAGTTTTCCAAAAATATGATCAACAACATATATATTAACCAACTCCCAGACTCAACAAGGAAGAGAAAGCTGATAAATGATAAGATCTCCAGCAATGGAGACCATGGAGAAAAGAAACCTCAATTTTCATCATGCAGGAATTGTGGAAAGAGACACCCAGGAAAGTGTCTCAATGGGACAACGAAATGTTTTACGTGCGGGAAGGAAGGACATAAAGTGAAGAATTGCCAAAGAAAAATGAAGAGTACTATGGAAGAAGATAAAAATGGTCCCAAGAGTCCATTTACAGTCATTTGTCGTAAATGTAGGGGACCTGGCCATTACCCGAGTTAATGTCCTATTCTATAGGATATTTTCTTGGTCAAAGAAGAAGATATGTGGAAATAAATGGTTGGATAAAAATTTAAAAAGTATTAGCACTCCTTGTTGATGGGTTTACATTGGAATAATTTTCTCTTGTATTTGTAACCCCACAGTTTTCCATGTGAGAATGATATTTGAGGAAGAATTGTCTCTTCCCTTGTGGATATAGATATAAATAACCATTCGGTTTTATATGATCATTGGGGTTTGAGAAAATGATAAGTTATTATAATTTGGGATGAAAATGCAAAGTATGATATAACATTTGAGGTTAAATTTTGTTATTTTGAGGAATTTATCTCATTTTGGTAATATTATAGAATATAGTTTTTGAAAAAGGACAACACGTAGACTGTGTGACAACCCGTCGCGTCGGACAAAGCTGTGGGAATCGAACCCACAACCAAAGTGTGATTGGGATTTATCGCCTACCACTGGACTACGTGAAGTCCCTGGTTAGTGTGACTATTTTTTTTGTTAAATGATTTTATTGATCAATAATAAGATGATTTGGGTTCTTATGTCTTATCAAATGAATACCCTTGGTATAGGAAAATGATTTGGTGATTAAGTGATAAATGTTATTTTGGAAGATGTTCGTTTTGTTAGGAACACTATATGCCCAAGGAAAATAGAATACAATGAGGTTTCATTTGTAGAGTAATGGTGGATTTTTATCTACATTTTTATTGTTGATTTATAGTGATTTGGGTTATTTATGGAAATGATTAACCTATAACAGAGAATATGTGATGATGTTGATTACTTTTAAGTATGTGACTTTAAGAGTATTTGATGTAATTTGGAGATACAATGTAACATGGGAGACTACATAATCAAATTCTTATATGTTTTGGGTTTCAATATTAGTTTGGATTATATTAAAGGATTTTAAGGACAATTGGTTATTGAATGGTATCTATTTAACTTTGGGGTATTGTTGGTTTAATTTTAGAAATTAAGATTAGTGCATATTTATCTCAATGAATATCCTTTTGGGGGATCATTAGATCATTCACTAACCATTTTGGTTTTGATTAATCTTCAAAGACAATGTAAATATATGGTTTATCCTGCATGGATCATGTGATTCTATAGAAGTTTATTCTAGCTCTTCCAGTGTGACCAAGTCTTCTTGAATACTCATCGTTTAAAAAAAAATTGAGTTAGTGGTGGAAATTTATTAAAGAATGAAAATCTACTTAAAATTTAAGTATATCTCATAATGTTCTTAGTCAATATCATAAATGAATTCCTCTTCCTTATGTAATGTAACTTTGAAAAAAAAATGTTGTCCTAGATGGTACCTTAAATCATCACTAATTTATGGCTTTGGGATTGTTGGCCTTTTCATAGCCATGTTCTCTACCACTCTCCATCAGATAATTGATGGTTAGATTTCTCCTCCATATCCATATTTTCCTACATGGAACCCTAGTATGTGTTATTTTCGGTAATCTTCATACTTTCCACTCTTTATTTTAAATAGAGGCCTCATTAATTCATTTTTCGATGTGGGATTTCAACTAAGATATTTTGAAATGTCAAAAATGTGTGATCCCAATACCCTATATTTTGTTGAACCGATGGTACTTCAAATCATCATAGATTGATGAGTTTAAGGACCTCAATTTTATACTTGTTTGTGATTGATGACCTCAACCACTACCTATAAATATTTACGTTTTTCCTCCAATTATATGTCTCTAATTGCCACCAATGTTCTCCTAATCGAGATCATAATTTGGTGGTGACCCTTTCATTTCTCTTTTCCTCATATTAAGACTAAATTTTAGTAAACCAATTTCCGATGTGGGTTTTCCCACAAATATATTTTCTATTTTCAACCTTTTATTTTCTAAGAACAATTTCAAATTGCGAGGACGCAATTTATTGAAGGAGGGGAGAATGTAACACCCCAAGATTTCATAGTGTGTTATTTCTTCAAAATAATTCAATAACATGCACTACACGCAACACCGAGTTTAAGCGCACCATGACTCACCAAACAAGCCGTTCAAAAAAGGTTATGAATAGTATTAACTAAATTTTAAACTTTATATAATCCTTATAATTTTAGAATCCATATTATGAGTTTCTTAGACATAATGTAAGAACAAATTCATCTTCAGTATTTTAGTTTTACCAACTTTTAATAGTGAACCCTTTTTAAATAAATTATTTCAAACTTTTTGACTAAATGGGGACATCAAAAAATTTAAAATGAAACATCCCAAGCTTACACGGTACGCTTTCCTTTGAATAAAACAGTAGCGTGTGTTGTACGCAACTTCGAGTTTTAACACACACCACAACCGATCAAACTAACCATTATGGATAGTAATACCTAAATTTTGAAATTATGTATATTTTATATTTTAAAATGGACTTCATTTTTGGATTCGGAATATCGAATTTAGCCTAAGGTGAAATTTTGGTACTTTTCGGATAACTTTCATATTTTGATGAATAGTGAAAATTACTAAATTTTAATTAAAAACAACTTTTTTAATCAAAATAATTAATAGTGATAAATTATGAATTTGAGTGGTTTTAAAGTATATTTAGAATATATTTTTACCATTTAATATAATGTTGGTCATTGGACATAATTTTACAATTAAACCGAACATAAACAAGTGTCAATCTTTTGATAGTTATTATCTCTTAAAAACACGCTTTTTGTTTTGACAGCGGGATTTAATTTTAAATTAATTTCTGCCACTTCTGTGTTTTGGATTTAGGAAAATGGATTCCATATTTGGAATCAGGATGTTCAAATTGTGTAAATAGGTAACTTTTATTTTTAAACATTTTGAATAGTTACTGTGGTAAATATTTTATTTACCATGGTTAAAGGGTAAATCCGGTAAATAAGGGTTAAAAAATAATATTATAATAATACAAAATTACTTTAAAACGTGTCCTAACCTTATTGGTGGACACATACCCGACCATGGGCATCCTTGGGTCAATTTGGGGACCCCTTGGAGCCACTTGTATGTGGTAGGGACACATTATATTAATAAAGTTAAAATAAAAATAAAAATGGAATAAGCTTACATCTTTTAGAAGAACAATTTTTACATAGGGTTATACATGTTGGATTTTCGATTATAAATATTCATTAGAAAGATAAAAATATTTCCTACATGATGATATTTTATTTATAATTTTTAGACATTAAATAATTTATTTTATTTATGACACAATGATGATGTAGTAATTACTATAATAGTAAAAAATTAACATAATTGATATTATAAATACCCAAAAAAATATAATATGAAACTTTTAATGAATTAAACTAATTTTCTAGGATAATATGATATATTAGGATTGATTTAATTGACTTTTTTCGAAGTAATCAATCTGTTATGAGTTTCAAAAAAATCAACTATTGAATAGTGTCAAAATTGACATAAAAGAGTTCTTAAAACAAATATTATATTATTAATTGATATTAAATTCCTAAAAATCTAAGGTTCGGCCAAAAGACTTATATCAGGATAGCTTCATCATTAATGGACCACTTGTGGGTCGCTTGGATGTATATAGTAAGTTTATTAACCATATTATATAAAAATACAAAGAGACATTGTAAAAGTGAAACTAATTAACTTAGAGTTAATACTTAAAGATAAGGTTAATATAAGTACCCAAACCTGTCTAAATTCTATTGGTTGAGTGGTTTTAGACCTATCCCCACCTTAGCCTTTGAATAATCAACTTTGGAGCCATTGGAAACCGAATATGAATTTATTATAAATTAATATTTCTAGCTTTTCCAAAGGTGCCCCTCACCCCTCTTATAAAAGGGCACTCCTCCTTCTCATTTCTTCACACCTCTCAAGCCACTTGGCTCGTCCAAACTCTTCCCAACTAAGCTCCCCACATCCCTATCCTCCTCCTTGAAGCTTCCCCTTAGGCAGAAAGCATTTCAACAAGTCCTTTGGTTCCAACCAAAGTGAGTTACCTAAATTAAAGGTAACGTTTTCTCTTAAATTATTTTCACTTATTTTCCTTCCCCAACCCCCAAACTCTTTTTATTTCATTTCTTTTGTAACAACACCAGTATCCTCAATATACTAGGATGTTTTTATAAGAATGATTCAAACTACACATACACACAACTCCATCTAATGGATGATGAACATAATGTTTCTGTGGATGGAAAACTAACGCCTCACGAAACGATGATTGTTCAAATACATCTTACCACCTCTCATGGTGGCCATTATGATGGCACTGTAATTAAATATGATGTTAATGATATATATTTTATATATAAGCTTCTGTAATTCCATTTTATTCCATAACATTATTCGTTTCATGTTGTATATACATACGATAA
The DNA here is from genome assembly GCA_963277665.1 of Viscum album. Lineage (NCBI taxonomy): Eukaryota > Viridiplantae > Streptophyta > Magnoliopsida > Santalales > Viscaceae > Viscum > Viscum album. Next base: position 1,448,790,839 of record OY728152.1, on the reverse strand, counting down.
TTTCATTTGAGAAAGTGCGGACTACCGCCCCCTTAAAATGATATGACTCGTTCATACCACACATGGAACGTATAAAGGATGGTGTTAATGAACTTAAGTAACATATATAAAATATTATATTATACTAGAATAGTAATATACCTATGTATCATTTGGATTCGATTCTTTTAAAATAAAAATTAAATGGAAGTAGCGTTCGTGCGTACGTACGGACTACCGTCTCCACGAACGCGATGAGATTCATTCTCCATCGTATCCATTCAAGTATAATTATCATTTGATGATTTAAAAATGATGTTTAAGAACTTGATACCATTCTGGATATGAATAATATACATCCCATTAATAACGAATATGGCTCACATAACAAAGAATATAAAGTAAAATGAACCCGTTAACACCCGAAATGACGATAATTCTAAGATATTATTAACAAATCAATGATAAAAGATCATATATGATATCATATTAAAGTAAATTATTCTTTTATTATTCAATAACAATTATTTCACCATTATACAGGAGGTAAACCTACCATCGACCAAGGAAAAAGTACAATGTAAGGGATTTTCTAATCTCACTTTTAATTTCGTGAGAATTCTATTGTTCACCACTTAATTATTGCATGTGGTGTATGTGTACTGCCCATGATTGCATTCATTGTGTAATATACTTTAATTTATGGGTATTTACATCATCATGGTATGATACTTCTTTCATGGGTGTATGTTTCGAAAGTTACCTAATCGATAAGGGAATTTGAGATTTCAATTTCTACTCATTTGGCTTTACACATATTTCATTGATTATATTACCCCAAGATTATGTGTGGAATCACTATTCATTTGATTATGTCATAATTTCCACTCCCCTTCCTGTGGATATAAGTTTGATGCACATAATCACTCCATTGGTAATTCTCAAGTCATTGATATGAATTTGATAAGAGTAATTTTAACTCATTCTCCATTTGTTGAGTTAAACATCCAATTCGTTGGTATTGTTTTTACAAGAATATGTGTGAATGTCCTTTGATTGTTTTACACTGAATATCCAATCATATTTAGTTTATTTATATTTGTCACACATAATTATGTCATTGATTTATCCTTAACCTAAGGATACAACCTTTACAAGAGATTTCATCTCAATTTACATTCCATTGAGACTTCTTTGTTGATATACACCAAATCACTTTTATGTGGTGTATATAACGTACTTTGACATAGTATATCATGAATCCCTTTATTCTCATGATATTAAAAAGTTTTGATTACCACAATTATTTGTATTCAAGTGTCTCTTTTGGTTGGAATCTCTAACTAAAATACCATTTTTAAAATGATTTAAAGACTTATTCATCTAAATCTTTCTCATTAATGTCCATGTTTTAAAAAATGGTTTTAAGGATTTATTTATATGGACATTAAAGTTTACAAATTAAAACTCCTTTTAAAAAGTTTCAAAGTGGTATGGGACACATTGATTCAAAAATCTACTTTTAAATGGCTTCTTGACAAATAGTGTGACTTTTAAATGTTTTCAAGAAAAGGGGGATATTTCTCTCAAATAGTTTTGATGATTACTTTCATTTATGTCAACATCCTTCATTATTCATGATTGAGGTTAATGTGATACAATACAATCTTCCATATTGTATCAAATGAGTTATGTTTGACTGTGGATGTTCTATTTTTATACCATTCATGGTTTGTGGTTAAAGTATTGACATTTCGTATGCTAGTTTTAATACGAATGTTTATTTTATGCTTAAACCTATTCATATGAGGAATGCATTGGACTTAATAAGTGACGGGTGGAGCCCGCTATAGCTCCTCGATGCATCGGTAGGTCTCATGAGACAAACTAGTGTCTTGGCACAAGGCCTTGGCAAAATCTTATTTGTAGTCTTGGCACGAGGCCTTGGCTATGTGGTTATGATAGTCTGGCATTATGCATTCCATCATTATGAAAGTGGTTATTGATATTGCATGTGATCATTCGACTAGTAGAATATCCATGTGAGTAAGTAAATGGCATTATTTCATTTTACCTTTGCCATTTTATGCTGAAGTTCAAGTTTAAAAGGCTTTTGTTTTAGTTATAAATTTCCTTAAGTGTTTATGCTTATTTATGAAAGCTTCTTCTATAATGTTATCCTTACTGAGCATCCGAGCTCACCCCTTTCAATGTTTTATTTTTTTTCCCAGGATTATGAAGAAGTAATTTATGAATGACCTGCAGGGATAGTATGAGGGGATATGAAGACAAAATGTTTTTTTATGATGTAATGTAAAAATTTATGGATGTATCTAGTTATTCCAAGGCTACTAAACTAATCGGTATTTCGAGACTTGATCTTTCTCATGATCATGCCAATGTTATGTAATAATGCACCGACTCTGGGTAACTAGGGTCGGGGCGTTACACAGAAGGTCTTTTGTATTAGTCACCCATTCCTAAGTAGAAGTGGAATGATGTTGTGTTGGACTTCATGACAGGGTTACTGAGATCAAATCAAGGGAATGATGTTGTGTGGGTTGTCATTGACAGGCTTACGAAGGTTTCTCACTTCTTTCCGATCGAAGAGACCTTCAGTGTTGATGAGCTAGGACGAATATAAATATGGGATATTTTACGTATGCATGGAGTTACACACTTCATTATTTCAGACAGGGATGCTTGTTTTATTTCTCGGGTCTAGTAGGGGCTTCAGAAGGCTTTGGGTACACAGGTACTTTTGAGTACAACATTTCATCCCCAGACAGATGGTTAGTCCGAGCGTACGATTTAGGTGCATGAGTTTATGCTCCGAGCATGAATTCTGGAATTTGGAGGTTCTTAGGAGAAGCATATACCTCTAGTGGATTTCACCTATGAAAATAGTTTTAAGGAAACTATTTAGATGTAACCTAATGAGGATTTGTACAGTAGGCCATGCCGATCACCCTTTTGTTGGCTGGAGGTAGGAGAGGAATCTTTGCTGGGACCTCATCTTGTTCAGGTTACCATGGAGTAGATAGAGTTGATTTAGAAGAGTATGGATACCACATAATCTTGAAAAAAGTGTTATGGTGATCAGTGGAGATGGACTCTGGAGTTCAAGGTCAGGTATCAGATTTTCCAACATGTCATACTGAGGTTGGGGCACAGAAGGATTAAGAGACAGGGTATGCTTTTGCCGAGGTACGTCAGGCCGTTTGAGGTGTTGGAGAGAGTTGGGCCAGTTGCCTATCGGTTGAAGTTACCTTATAGGTACAAAGCTATGCATGATGTTTTCCATGTCTCCTAGCTCCAGCGTTACTTTTCAGACCCGTCTCATGCTTTCCAACCTGAGGATGTCGACTCGTAGGTGGATTAATCATTCGAGGAGAATCCTATTCAGATTGTTTATTACAGTACAAAGGTTCTCTACAGCTGGTCTATTCCTCTGGTAAGAGTCCTTTGGTAGCACGGGCGGGTATAGGATGAGACTTGGGAGAGGGAGGCCGATATAAGAGAATAGTGTCCAGAGGCATTAGGGGTTTCTTCTTCTACTCTGTGCTAGGGTTATTCGGGGACAAATTACTTTAAGGAGAAAAGTTTGTAAGAACTCGAATCTTCTCTTCAGGTATGTTATTCTTTTTCTAGTCATTCTGGGGAAGAAGGGGAATTTCTAGAAATTTTCAAAGTACACACCGGGTTCATTATTTGGACACACTGTGTACCTTTTTTCCACAGGCAACTAGGTGCTGGTCATGTAGAAGCCATGCACACAACTGTGTGCGGGTGTTTCAGAGGCCGCTTAATGTAGAGTACAGAAATAGTAAGTACATGCCATGTACTTTCTAAGTACACACTGTGTAATTTTTTCATTAAATGCATCGGGGCCACGTCTGATGGAAATAACACCCTCCATCTTAAACAAGTTTGTTCAAGAGCACTGAGTAGCAGCAGATCTTCGACGAGCACCCGAGCCTCCGTCCATCCTCCGATTCGAACACCTTCGATTGCGTTGGAATCGCATCAGTGAGTTCTCTAATCTTCTGGTTCCTCGATCAATGATTCCTCCTCTTTTCCATGTTATTTTGGGTTGAACATTTTATACGTTTTAGTATATCTATGACGTTATACGAATATTTAAACCTCGTGGTTCAAGTATATTGATCTCCTAACCTCAAGGTAGGTTATTTGTTCCTTTCTGTTGAAAGTCTATGAGTATTTTGTGTGAATTCTACCAATACCCTTGAATGGGGTATTGCGTGTTTACCATTTTACCCATTTATTGAATGCTTTTCTTATATGAATGAGTAGATATTTTAGTTTGTGAATAGGGTAAATTGTTGTGCTTTGGAAGTATTTCCCATGCATGTTTACCTGTTTTGACCCTTGGGTCCTGTTTGCCTTTTAGGCTTCTATATACATTCCATGCCTAGTATTGTAGAAAGGTATGAATGTAGTTATAAAGTGCTAATATACCCTATAATTCTATCCAAGTAGTTCTTGAGGTTTACCTTGGCCGTTACACACACTATACTTATTTGATTTACACAGGGCCGTGAGAACCTAGTGTAGTAGACCACATGGGGAATGGACGTAAGGGATTCTCCAGAGTGTCTTATAAATTAAAATGCCAGACCACAGGGGGAATTGACGTTGAGTACTTCCTTAGAGTGTCTGTATTTACTCAATGTGGGCCACATGGGGAATGATACGTTGAGTGCTTCCCCAGAGCACCTTTAGTATGATACGAGACTACAAAGGGAATTGATGGCGAGTGCTTCCTTAGAGAGTCTATAGATTAGTAGAACCAAAGGGGTGAGATAGTGTGTGCCTCCCATAGGGTTGCTAGTGCTTACTGGTTGAACTAGAGTGGTTAGGATGTGAAAGCTACCCAAAGGGTTACCTGTTTGTTTCTACTTTCATGAGTAGCTAATTACTTGTTTTTGAGTAAAATGATTGAAACTATGGATTATTTTCTATTGATTACTTTCCTTGTTTACTTCTTCTTGTACTTTTACCTACCATATATTCACTGACTGTTATGCACAGATCTTATGGTGGTTTCCTACTAGGATTTAGTCTCACACCCTGTTTGGGCAATGCTTTTGGGCCAAAAGAGATTATATTATTGCAGGTATAGACAAGGTGAAGCACCCTTCCACTTTAGGTTCTTGACTTGCTATGTAGCTAGAGAGCATGGGACCAAGCTATGGATTTCTATGCTGAGGAGTTTTCCTAATTTCGTTTTGTACTTTGGATTAGTTCTGTATTCAGCATTGTGACTTGTTTGGCTGTTTTCCTAGGAATATATGTGTCATGCTTCATTTATATATCTTTCTTCTTTAGTTGGTTCTTCATCATTATTCCACTGTTTACAATTGTATGGATGTTTACTGCTTCCTGTATTGCTTTTGTTTATATTCTACTATGTACTCTGCCAATGAGGGAATAGTTTCCCCACTATCACACTCAAGGCCCTCGCTGCTAGTCGGCAGCCAATGGCATTTGGGGAAATGTGCAAGAGGCCACGTGACCAACCGAGTACGGGGTGCCTCTAGGTGGCTTCCAGATACGGGACGTTACATAACCATAGTAATTAAATTATTTTATCTCTTAATTCATACCACGTTAATGTCATTATTGGAACATCATGTTTAAATAGTGGAGTTATTGAATCCATGAGTTAATTTATCCAAAATGAAAACCCTATTTAATGTACTAATGATTTTAGTTAATTAATTTACTTAAATAATAAATTATTCATTATATAGTGTTTGGCTCAAGTCCACCTATCAAATAATCATGTTACTATATCCCATCCCTTTTTATGCTTCATTTTTAATATTTATTATACATGTTGATGTTTTTATTCTATTCATAAATATTATATCTACCTTTTTTGCCTCTATGATGGATCATTATTTTTTGTCAAATGGATTTTTCAGTCAAAAAATTAGCTCTATATAAAATGTACTTCCTTTTTTCTAAAGAATAGTCGGTGTGGATTATTCATAAAATGAGAAATTTATTTCTAGACCACGTGGATGTGATTTTCATTATATAATGAAGTACCTTTTATGTCATTGATTTTTTAAATGTTTTTTCTTTCATATTTGTTTAATAATTTGTTTCATATTTTTAAAAATGTAATTATATTTTTGAATGATTTTATCACAATTCATGGAATCTATGATTGATTGTATAATACAAATAAATAAAATATTGTTGTTGCAAATATGAAATGATCCATGTCATATACTCCTCAAATGAGAGCAAGCTTCTAAGACATGGTTTCACCTCTCTATATTTAAACTGACTATATTACTTATCCACAATTATGTTTTTACATATTATTCAATTCTTACTATGACGTAGGTCTATATTTTTAGTTTTAACGTTATGTTATTATGTTATTTAATGATTTTTATAAAATGATTTTTTTTTTAAATATTTTTTATCATTATTTATCATTATTTTTTTAATTAATGAAATAGAAATATATCATGTTTTCAAAATATTTTTTTTATTATATTAAATTATAATTTTTTCATGATATTTATTATATCACTCATCTTGGGTAGTATATAGCTTTCATATAACTAGAATAATATTATAAGATATATGGTAATTCTACTAATTATTTTTAAATTATTACTCATTTATAAAACGGAAACATATATATTTTTATAATTTTTGGAAATTTCCCATTTCACACCAAAAAAGGTACACATTTTCATAATAATATTTACTGGTTCTATGGTTTATAAAATTATTTTAAATGTCAAATGTCAACATTGCATTTAAAATTTTCAAACTATGGATTAATAAATAAATACATATTTAATTTTATTATTTTACTCTAATAAAAATCAATATTTTTCAGTTGGATTACTATTAAAATAATGATTTACTATAAACATGAATTCAGTATAAAAATACTCTATGACCTAATATAATTTTTCCAATATCCTATCATAAATATATATTAACGCTATAACAAAATATAGAAATTATTTAGTTTAAAAAATATATTACATGAGTTATTTTTCAATTTCTATGTATAGTATAATAAATATAGTAGGTATATAGTATATATATTTTCTATAGTAAATCTGTATTTATCATTTTGAATAAATTTATAGTTTATATTAATCCATAAATATATTAAATATGTTTTTTAGTTAGATGATGATATATTTAAAATTCATATAATAAAAATATATGACCTAAGCTATAAATGTTTCAGGTTGGTTACAGGGTGCTGTAATTAAATAAATATTAAAAATTGATATGTTGCACTCTTATTTTTTTTTCTAATAGTATGATTTTTTATGTTTCATGTATCTCATTAATAAAATATTTTCCATCCAATCATGTTTATCCTCCCTTATGACTTTAAATTTTAAAGTGGTCATTTATTATAATGTATTCTTTAAATATATTAACTTAAAATGAAACTCTGAATATTTTATATTCAATTTTTGTATTATTTAACTATCCTAAAATGATTTAAATCTATTTGAATTTTTATAATATTGATCAACATCATTTTACTTCAAGCTTGGTAGAATCGGTTGGGGTTGAACCTATTGATGGGGCCTGTAGAGACCCAAATCATGACGTACATGGACATTACATTACTTTTGTGGAATATTTAATACATGAAAAAACCAGATTCCCAAAGATCGTATTAGTTTAGTGTCTTTGGAAACTCGGAACGTAATCTTTTAATCATGGTGAATGATCTTCAACATCTCCCATAAAGATCTTTCCCTTTTGGTTTTCTTTCCTAAAAACTTTCTTTATATCCTAGGGAAAATAAAACATAAAAAGGGTGAGCTCAAATTCTCAGTAAGGGTAAACATAGAAAACATAAAACAATCTATAAACATTTGAATGAAAAAACTTGAACATAAAATCTAAACCTCTAAATCTTGAGCAAAGACATAAATCTTGGAAGTACGTAAGGAATATACCATAATGGATCATCAATCATGATAAAATAGCATGAGAATAAAGTATGTAATTGTGGAAACCATTAAGAGCATGTTATGATTTCCATAGTAGCCAAGGCATTACTGCCATGACCATCTTAGTGGAGAAAGTCCCTTTCTGAATCAATTTCACTCCTTGTTTCAGTCTTGTAACACTGAACTAGATTAACTAACCATTCTAACCATGTCTATCTCATGAGATATAAATCATTACCCAATGAATTTGCGGGAGATATAGGTCCCACCCATCTCATAATGAAATCATTATTACGTGTTCCACAACATAAACATAAATCATTCATCATAACCCAAAGAATAAAATGGGTTTCATAAACATCATACCATCATAACATAATCCATATAAAATAAATGGATATCATTTCATCATAAGAGAAGTGAAACCATGTAAATCATAGAGACATTATATGTGAAACATACACATATGAAATAATGTCTTCATAGATGGAAAATGGTTTTGATAAAAACACTTGAAATAAATTCTTGAGGAAAATATCATTTCTTCTTAAAAATAATTTTATGTTCACAAAATACCATGATATTTTAAAAGAAAAGTATTTTGTAGAAACTAATAATGGAATATTGTAGTATAAGATTATTGAATATAAGGCATTATCAAACCGTAAAAAATCCGTTCATACCGTATAAGTATAAAAAACATTCTCCTCGTATTTTTAACGGAAAAGTCAAAAAGTACTACGTATGGTAAAAAAAAGAAAGATTCCATACATAACACAAAGTAAAAGTCAAAGAATGGTAAAAATGACTTTAAACATACATGGAATAATATTAAACACTCAATGGAAAACATTTTATGGACCTGGATGAAAAATACAACCCCAGTAAATACTTACGAATAAACAATCTCAGATAAGAAAGAGATTGGAATAATTATCCCTTACCTTATGTCTGATATACTTCATATGTATCCAAAACTCTTGTATAATGATTTAAATAATTTCATTGAATTATTAAAGAATCATATTCATTGTTATGGTATCATATATAGTTTACTTATGTCTTTATATTACCCGTTCTTTTGTGAATTCGATGTAAAAGCAGCGATTTGGGTAAAATCGTTTCATTTATTGTACGTGTTTCAACGTGTTGTTCTTGATATTATTAATTATATACTGATTTAATTAATTCCAGAATGTAAAACATGATTTATATATAATATATATTCTGCATATAAATATATATATATATATATGATAGATAGATAAATGGAATGAAATACACCGTTCATGGAGACGGTAGGCCGCACGTACGCATGAACGCTGTTTTCGTTTCCATATTGAATTGAATGGAATTAAGTATATGAAATACATATATATATATATAAATCCATTATCATTATTATGTCATATATTTCATTATTATTCATTATATATACTTTATAATCATTCATGAATGGTTATCATGAAGAATGAATCTCATTGCGTCGTGGAGAGGGAAGTCTGTACGTACGCACGAGCGATGATATCATTCTCATGATCATAGAATTGTATTGAACTGTATGTATAATATTTCAGAATCAATATCACTTTAAAATAATAATATATATTTATTTATTTACACCATTATACCCATCCATGTAAGGTAGTGGTCGAAAATAGATTACACCATGGCATGTAGACGATATTCCGTACGTACGCACGCGCGGTGATTTCGTTTTCCGTAGGATGGATAGAAGGTGAAATAGGGTTGTTGAATATTTATAATAACATATCAATATATAATTAATACTGATGTTATTACATAATAATGAGAAAACTAAAGAATAAGAAGTAGAAGATGAAAGAAACTTGAGTGAATCAGAAGAAGAGATTACCTCTTCTTCGACACACCTCCTTTAAGCTTCCTATTAAGGAAGTAGAGTTTGTCTTTTGAGAAGACCCGAACCTCCAGAATGTATCTAGGAAAGTGTAGAAGAGAAATCCTAAGGGGTTGGTTGAGTTTCAAGGCTCAAAAGGGTGTGAAGAGAAGAGGGAAGGAGTGCTCTTTTTTATAAGGGATGAGAGGGGAACCTTTGGAAAAAAATAAAATATCATTTTATAATAAAGTCATATTCGGTTTATAATAGCTAAAAATTGATTTATATAGAATATAAAGTGAGTATGGGTCGAAATAATTTCAACCAATATGTTTTAGACAAGTTTAGGTTACCATTATAACCTTATCTTTTAGATTTAACTCTAAGTTAAATAATTTAACTTTTACCGTGTCTTCTTGTTTTCTTACACTATATCATTAATAAATTTACTATAACCAGAAAAAATAATCCCAAGTGGTTCTTTATTAATATATATAACCTTATCTAAGTAATTTTACCCATCCTTAGATTTTTAGGAATATAATAACAATTAATAATATAATATTTGTTTTAAAAAATATTTTATGTTAATTTTGACACTATTTGGTAATTGATTTTTGTGAAAATCATAAAAGCATGGTTAGTTCGAAAAAACTTAATTAAATCAATAATAATATGTCATATAAACCTATTAAATTAGTTTAAATCATAAAAAGATTAAAATTACATTTATTTGGGAATTTATAATATCAACTATTTTAATATTTCATTATTTAGGTAATTATTGCATCAGAATTGTGTCATAAATAACATAAATTATTTAATGTCTAAAAATTATAAATAAAATACTATTACGTAGGAACTATTTTTATCTTTCTAATGAATATTTATATTATAATTTATCTTATTTATAACCAGATATTAAAAATGTTTTAGTTATTAAGCTTTAATTTTAACTATTTTAACTCTTCTTTAAATAAAAAAAATTTAAATGTCCTAATCTAATCCAATTGGAAATAAATGGTCATATTTTATTCCTAAGGTTGTTTTTGGTCGAATTATACTTATCCAATAGAATTTGGACATGTGTTAGGGTAATAATAATATCAATTTTACCCTTAATTACTCTATTTACTTTTAACCGTGGTAAATAAAAGTAAAAAGTAACTATTCACCAAAAATTATTTTTATCTTATTGAACCAAATTTTAGTCCTTGATATTAACTGTGTCTCTCAAAAGTTCGAAAATCCACTCATAGAAGCGGTAAAATTATGTTTTATGTAAATTTTCAAATTCTCCTTGGAGGTGGGTAAAAGACGGTAAAAAGTTAAATAAAATTTTAATATATCTAAAATTATTATAAAATGGATCAAATGAATTAAATTGAACATATATAGGTATTATGAGTCAATGATGACCTAAAATAAATTTAAATAAAATAAATAATTATTTAAATAAAAAGTCGGTTTTTAAATAGTAACTCAGTGTTTTCACTATTCATTAAAAATTGAATGTTTTCATAAAAATACAAAAAATTCACCCTAGGATAATTTCGATATTCTGATTCCAAAAATCAAGTCCATTTTGAAAGATAAAATTTATCAAATTTTAAAAAGTTGGTATTACTATTCCTAACGGCTAGTTCATAATAATATTATAATAATATCTCGTTTAGTGAAACTTGTTATTGCGTATAACACATGCTATCGTGGAAGGTCGCAGTTGCGTGTAATGAAAGCCAAGTTAGGGTTGTGTGTAGTTCATGATTCATTTTTTTGCGTATAATAGAATCCAACTATATTTCATTTATACATTGAATATATATATACATACACTCAATGTTGCGTAAAATTACTTCTATCAAACGAACTTGAAATTGTGTGTAACACGATCCAAGATTAGTGTTGTGTATACTTCAAGATAATACGGTGTTGCGTATAGAACAAGCTAATTTTGGTGTCGTGTACAAAACTTGACATAAATTAAATTAAAAAAAATAATAACTCTCATAAAATCTCGGGTTGTTACATTCTACCCCCCTTAAAATGAATTTCTCCCTCAAAATTCGTCGGGGTTATAAATCATTTACTACTTGAAATTTTCTTTAATAGAAACACACATCGTAGAAAGGAATACTAAAGCTTAAATTTAAAAAATAATGTATGAAACGTAACAGTTACCCAAATTAACGTATCCCTGGGTTTCCACATAGGTGAACATAGGTGAAAATATGGATACAGAAGTGAAATCTAACCATCATGTTCTGAAGGAGAGTTTTAGAGAACATGGCTATGAAAAAACCAACAATCACAAAGCCATAAATTTGTGATGATCTAAGGTACAATATGATTCCTCAAATATTAGAGTACTAGAACAACATTTTTGGTTTCCAGGATCATTTCCCTAACATTGATGGACTTTTACATAAGGAGAAATACGTACTTGATTTTAGTGTAATATCATTTTTTTTTCATTCCATGAACAATTTCCACTTCATCTCTATTTAAAGAAATTAAGCTGAATTTTTCATTCATGAAGTGTTAGCAGATCATGAAATAGAATGATAAGTCTCCCATTTATTTCTATCACAAAAAGGTTAGCATAAGTTATTAAATATACATAAGTCTATCTATGGTGTGATTAATTGTATATGATTCCAATAATGGACTTATACATTATCTATCATACCACATAATAAAATAAAACTAGTTTCTACTAACCAAGGACTTCCTGTCGGCCAGTGGTATGTGATAAAGGCCTGTCGCACTTCAGTTGTGAGTTCGATTCCCACAACCTTGTCTGACGTGATGGGTTATCGCCCATCCTACAGGTTTTAATTTTTCTAAAACTACATTATTATAACATTCCATAAATAATATCGAAAAATGTTCTAGCCTTAAACAATTCTATCCGATGTCCAACTTAATCCATTCCAACCTTTAAGCTTATCGAAAATACTTCTGTCCAATCTTATAGTATAAAGAAAACGATTACTAGAAATGTCATCAATCAAGCATGTGAATACCATCATTTATCCCCCATATAAGATATATCTTGTTGGTCACATTAAAAACATGTGAATACCTTAATCATGTATTATCTTGAAAAATTAATACCCATTGAACCTTAGTGAAAACATGAATGCGGTCAAAAGTTAACTCTTTCCACATATAAAAAACCCAAAATTTTTATATACTCAAACCATGATATCATATTGCCCTTATATCATACATGAGCTCATCAATACTATAAAACATCTCATTATCTCCTAATCCCTTCATTAAGCGCATATCATCTACTTTCCAAAAATATATGAATTAACCGTTAATGGTTACCAGAACCACTCAACATATACTATCAAATACATTAGGAAAAATAATAGTGTAACAGTCCTTAGATGTGTCTTTATTCCGTAGTACCATTAAATTACCTATACACCATAACTCTTGATAAAATTACAATCATTCCACTACCTTCTTAAACCACTAACTGAGCTTCGTCATTTCTTTCATATCATATATCATTTGTAGTCTCTTCATCATGATCAACATAAATACTACACATACGACCATGTTGATTATCTTCATGAGATTTTACCTTAGGGAATTGGTTTGGATAATTCCCATATATTCCACATTTAAAACATTTAACCATTATTGATTTCTTAGAAATACCATTATCCTTGTCCATGGTGTTAACTGAACCTTTTCCTTTACAATTATGGGATTTGTGTCCTTCTTTTTCACACCCAAAGCATCTTTCAGTTCCTTTGAAACATTCTCCCTGATGCCTCTTCCCACATGATTTACACGATGTGAATTGAACTTTATTTCCTCTATGATCATCATGAAACTCACTCTTTCTCTTATTAGGTGAGTCAGGATACTTACCAAAGTTGAGATTATTGATCATATTATGAGATTGCTGATTAGGCATAATAACAATTTTTGGACTTCCAGATCCAATTTCATTTGGTTTCTCGTGAAGAATATCATTCCATTGTCCATCATATCCTCCATTATCATGAATCTTTTTGTTTCTATCCATTTTATAAAACCCAAAAAGAATAGTGTGAGTGGAAAAAATAATTCTAGGAAAACATCATAATAAAGGGGGAGTACCTTCAATATATAACACCTTAGGTTTAATTCTAATATCATTACCATAATTCTAGTACTATAACCTATACGTATACTTAACCTTAGAGACATCCCTAGACATACCTTAGAAATATCTCTAGGGATCTCACTAAAGTTCTCACATCCTAGTTTCCAAAGGTTAACTAAACCTTCGCTCTGATACCAACTATAGAGACCCAAATCTTGACGTACATGGAAATTACAATACTTTTGGAGAATATTTAATACAAGACAAAAACAGACGCACAAAGATCGTATTAGTTTAGTGTCTTTGGAAACTCAGAACGTAATCTTCTAACCCAGGTGAAAGATCTTCAACATCTCCCATAAAGATCTTACCCTTTTGGTTTTCTTATCTAAAACCATTCTTTATATCCTGGGGAAAATAAAACATAAAAAGGGTGAGCACAAATGCTCAGTAAGGGTAAACATAGAGAACATAAAACAATCTATAAACATTTGAATGCAAAAACTTGAACATAAAATCTAAACCTCAAAATCCTGAGTAAAGACATAAATCTTGGAAGTACGTAAGGAATATATCATAAGGGATCATCAATAATGATAAAATATCATGGGAATAAAGAATGTAATTGTGGAAACCATTAAGCACATGTTATGATTTCCATAGTATCCAATGAATTACAGCCATGACCATCTTAGAGGACAAAGTCCCTTTCTGAATCGAGTTCACTCCTCGTTTCAGTCCTATAACACTGAACCATATTAACTTACCATTCCAGCCATGTTTATCTCCTGAGATATAAATCTTTACCCAATGAATTGGAGGGAGATATAGGTCCCACCCATCTCATAATGAAATCATTCTTACGTGTGCCACAATATAAACATAAATCATTCATCATAACCCAAAGAATAAAATGGGTTTCATAAGAATCATACCATCATAACATAATCCATATAAAACAAATGGATATCATTTCATCATAAGAGAATTGAAACCATATAAATCAGAGAGACATTATATGTGAAGCATACACATATGAAATAATGTATTCCTAGATGGAAAATGGTTTTGATAAACCACTTGAAATAAATTCTTGAGTAAAATATCCTTTCTTCTTCAAAATCATTTTCTTTTCAAAAAATGCCAGGAAATTTCAAAAGAAAAGGATTTTTTTGAAAATAATCATCAAATTTTATAGTGTATGATTCTTGAAAATAAGGCGTCATGAAACCGTAAAAATCCGTTCATGCCGTATAAGTTAAAAAAACAACCTGCTCGTACTTTTAACGGAAAAGTCAAAAAGTACCACGTATGGTAAACAAAATAAATATTTCATCCATAACACAAAGTAAAAGTCAAATAAGGGTAAAAATTACTTTAAACATACATTTACTAATATTAAACACTTTATGAAAAACATTTTATGGACATGGAATAAAAATATAACCCCAGTAAATACTTTCGAATAAACAATCTCGGATAAGAACGAGATTGGAAAAATTATCCCTTACCTTATGTCTGATATGCTTCATATGTATCCAAACCTCCTATATAATGATTTAAATAATGTCATTGAATTATTACAGAATCATATTCATTGTTATGATATCATATATAGTTTACTTATGACATTATATTACCCATTCTTTTGTAAATTTGATGTAAAAGCAGCGATTTGGGTGAAATCGTTTCATTTATTGTACGTGTTTCGACTTGTTGTTCTTGATATTATTAATTATATCCTGATTTAATTAATTCCAGAATGTAAAAAATGATCTATTTATAATATATATTCATCATATACATATATATATATGATATATAGATAAATGGAATGAAATACACCGTTCATGGAGACGGTAGGCCGTACGTACGCATGAATGTTGTTTTCGTTTCCTTATTGAATTGAATGGAATTAAGTAGATGAAATATATATATATATATATATATATACATAAATACAATATCATTATTATGTCATATATTTCATTATTAATCATTTTATATACTTTATAATCATTCATGAATGGTTATCATGGAGAATGAATCTCATCGCGTCGTGGAGACGGTAGTCCGTACGTACGCATGAGCGATGATATCATTCTCATGATCATGGAATTGTATTGAAGTGTATGTATAATACTTCAGAATCAATATCACTTTAAAATAATCATATATAGTTATTTTTTTACACCATTATACCCATCCATGTAAGGTGGTGGTTGAAAACAGATTACACCACGACATGGAGACGGTATTCCGTACGTACGCATGCACAATGATTTCATTTTCCGTACGACGGATAGAAGGTGAAATAGAATTGTTTAATATTTATAATAACATATCAGTATATAATTAATACTTATGTTATTAATTTATAACAAGACAACTAAATAAGAATAAGTAGAAGAAGAAAGAAACGTGAGAGAATCAGAAGAAGAGATTACCTGTTCTTCGACGAACCTCCTTTAAGCTTCCTCTTAAGGAAGTAGAGTTTGTATTTTGAGAACACCCAAACCTCCAGAATATTTCTAGGGAAGTGTAGAAGAGAAATTCATAGGGTTTGTACTGGTTTCATGGCTAAAAAGGGTGTGAATAGAAGAGGGAAGGGGTGCCCTTTTTATAAGGGAGGAGAGGAGAACCTTTGGAAAAACTTAAAATATTATTCTATAATAAAGTCATATTCAGTTTATAATAGCTAAAAGTTAATTTATTTCTAAGATAAAGTTAGGATGGGTATAAATACTCTCAAAAAATATGTTTTTGACAAGTTTTGGTTACTATTTTAACCTTATCTTTTAGATTTAACTCTAAGTTAAATAATTTAACTTTTACCGTGTCTTCTTGTTTTCTGACACTATATGGTTAATAAACTTTCTATAACCAGACAAACGAACCCCAAGTGGTTCATTATTAATATATATAACCCTATATAAGTCATTTGTATGAACCTTATATTTTTAGGAATATAATAACAATTAATAATATAATATTTTTTTTAAAAACTATTTTATGACAATTTTGACACTATTTGGAAATTGATTTTTGTGAAAATCATAACAACATGATTAGTTATAAAAAAGGTAATTAAATCAATACTAACATGTCATATTAACCTATAAAATTAGTTTAATTCATAAAAAGTTTTAAATTACATTTATTTGGGTATTTATAATATCAATCATTTTAATATTTCATTATTTAGGTAATTAATGAATCACAATTTTGTCATAAATAACTTAAACTATTTAATTAATAAAAATTATAAATAAAATACCATTAGGTAGGAACTCCTTTTATATTTCTAATGAATATTTATAGACGAATTTATATTATTTTTATCCATATATTAAAAATATTTTAGTTATTAAACTTTGATTTAAACTATTTTAACTCTTCTTTAAATAAAATAATATTAAATGTCCTAATCTTATCCATGTGGACCTAAATCGTCATATTTTATTCCTAAGGTTGTTTTTGGTTGAATTAAACTTATCCAATAGAATTAGTACATGTGTTAGGGTAATAATAATATCATTTTTACCCTTAATTACCCTATTAACTTTTAACGGTGGTAAACAAATGTAAAAAGTTTCTATTCAAAAAAAAAATATTTTTATCTTATTGAACCGAATTTTACTATTTGATATTAACTGTGACTCTCAGATTTTCGAAAATCCACATTCAAAAGCAGTAAAATTAAGTTTTATGTAAATTTTCAAATTCTCATAGGAGGTGGGTAAAAGACAGTGAAAAGTTCAATAAAATTTTAATATATCTAAAATTATTATAAAATGGCTCAAATGAATTACATTGAACTTATATAGTTATTATTTATCAATTATGACCTTAAATAAATTTAAATAAAATAAATAATTATTTAAATAAAAATTCGGTTTTTAAATAGTAACCTAGTGTTTTCACTAATCATCACAAATTGAAAGTTTTCAAAAAAATACCAAAAATTCAACCTTGGCTAATTTCGATATTCCGAATCCAAAAATGAAGTCCATTTTGAAAAATAAAATTTATAAAATTTCAAAAATTTGGTATTACAAATGACAGCTAGTTTATAATAATATTATAATAATATCTCGTTCAGTGAAACTTGGTATTGCGTATAACACATGCTATCATGGAAGGTCGCGGTTACATGTAATGAAAGCCAAGCCAGGGTTTCATTTAGTGAATGATTAATCTTGTGTTGCATATAATAGAATCCAACCATATTTCATTTATACATTGAATATATATATATATATACACTCAATGTTGTGTAAAATAACGTCTATCAAACGAACTTGAAATTGTGTGTAACAAGATCCAAGATTAGTGTTGTGTATACTGAAAGCTAATACGGTGTTGCATATAGAACAAGAAAATTTTGGTGTTGCGTACAACATAAGACATTAATTAAATTAAAAAATAATAATTCTTATAAAATCTCAGGTTGTTACAGGGCCTCTATTTGGTGGCCTTTTATTTTTCATGTGATCATTGATAGTATTTACAAAATTGTAAATCATTGAGGTGTTATGAAACTCCATTTTGAAAACATTTATCTTTTAAAATATTTGATGTATGTTTTCAAATTCCATTTTCTATTTTTATATTTTATTCATTTTCACTTGAATGTTATTAATCGTATTTAATATTTATTTAAATGTTTACGGTACATTAAAATTATTTTAAAAACTAAAGAATGTATGCCCATGTAGTAATATTTTTTTGTCATAAGGATCATGTATATTCTTCATAATAAAATTTTAAATATTAATTTTATGAGATACATTTCGGAAGAACATCAAGTTGTAACTATAGGATAATGTTGCTGAAAGTATACAAATGGAGATTATAATTTTTTTTACAATTCAATGTCATCTCTTTTACCTCGTATGTTAACATGAAGAGAATATTAATTCATTCATTTGAATAATTTTGAATTATATTTCTAAAATATAATTTAACTACTATACAAATAAAAAAATAATTTAAAGGGGAGTGGTTTATTTATTTTGGTTTTCATTTTCGGTTGGAAATTTTTGCGATCTCGTGAAAACAATTAGTAGAAAAATCCTTAAAATAATGAATATATTATTTAGTTTTATTATATCAACTTTAAGAATGTGTTTCCCCTCATTGAAAAGGCACTATTGGAATTAAACATAAAGCAATCATATATTGTTTTCCTTATTTCAGTGTGATATGCTTTATGTATTCTCGATTCTATGACTGAATTATATGAGATGATCTAGGCCAATGTTAATGGCCAAAAAAGTTCGCCACTATACATGTTCTTGATGTCATGAAAAGGAGGGTAATTTGGGGATGAAATAAATTTGGATATCTTGAATTTCCTTTCATAATGAATTTACACATCCATTTTATAGTTATGTAAAACATTTAATTCATTAAGAACAATAATGATTTCTATCCTTTATATGAAATGTAAATAACATGTTGAATAATACAGATCTGTATAAGTTTTTTACTACATTATATTATACTTTAATGGAACTCAATTTATAGTTAACATATAAAATAGATTCTACTGCATATTATTCTTTTTTTGGTTCAATTATAATGAATACATGTTTCAAAAAAACAAAATTATCATTATTTATTTGATGATAATAGTATTTAGTATCATTTTTTTCATAATGTAGTGAATATAATGTGACTCTCTAAAAACCATTTTATAAATCAATTTCTCATAAGTAATTCATGTGACGAAATATCCTCTACTATGTCTCTTTCATTTCAACAATGTATTAACACAAGTATATATAATGATTTCAATTATGAACTCATTTTAAAATATTAAATGTTTCTTCCATAAACCAAAAAATGTTTTTGGTGATATTCATAGATGTTTTCTTGATATGAAGGATGCTAATATAGTAAATAATATTATATATATATATATGTATATATATATATACTACTCAAAATATTCAATTAAAATATTTCAGTACATTGATAAGAAAACCATGGATAATTATCTCATGATTTTTTGTACAACATACTAGTGAGATATGAAATGGAGCGAAGAAAATATTTTATTTGGAACATTCAGATAAAGAAATGGAATTCAAAATTTTTGATAAGTAATTGATTCAACAAACAAAATCTATGGAAGATGTTTTTTATTATTTATCGTGTCTTGTGTAAAGGATGATTAATATAGAAAAATGAAGTTTTGAGGGTAAGATACATTTAGTATTTTTTATTGTGGAAATATTTGTAAAATTGTAACTAGGCTTCCCAAGTGATTTTATATAGAGGAAAGTGAGTTTTAATTATAAAAAAACAAGGAAATAATTTCCCCAATAGAAAGAATATTAATTCAAGAAAACTGTGTGGAATAATGTTTTAGATAAATTATCTAGTATGAAAAGAGGAATAAGATTAAAAAAATCATATAGAAGGTATTTAAACTGATTTCATCTCAAAAAAAGATTATATGAGGGATATTGTGGAGAAATAAAAATTATGAATAAAATTGATTGATAAACTAGATGAATTTGTTGATATCAAGGAGGAATTGGATGCGACACCTATGTGGATTGACTTATAAATAATTTAGAACATGAATATTGGAGTATTACTGAAGGAATGATCAAGTAATGTTGATGATATTCATGTATAAATTGATCACTTGAATATAATTATTGATGTAAACAAAAATGAAAACGTGGGGTATGAGGAAGTTTTCAACTACATGTTAATGTGTAATGACTTGTGTTTTCATACAAGGAAAAATTCCATGGGAATTATAATTTTTGGGATTTATATGATGTGGTTTTTTAAATGATATTAGGAAAGTAACTATGAGAGTTGGAACACTTAAATGTGTTGATTTTAGATTTGGTTAAATGAAATAGGGGTCCCTTGGGTTCTCCATGGGGTTTTAGGAGCTCATGGATCAAATATGTTTTTGTTTTTAAGGTATTCAAATGGCACATGGTTTGTCTGAAAAAGTGTGTCCCAAAGAACAAATTATGTATCCCCCAGTAAATGACTGTGCCTTATATATCAAGGGAGCATAAGTTTTCCACAGGGAATACACCTGGTATTCCCAAATCGTGCACCAATCATGCACAATTAGTTCTATATAAGAAGTATATAAGTACTATTAATCGCACAGTTTGTTCATTGTTAGGAAAACTTTGTGGCACAACTATGAGAGGTGGGTTCCTTAGGATGTGGGAGTTTCATGGTTGGAACACACACTATTGGAATTTTTACTTATACACACGGATTTAAACTGTTGGTATAGCCCAAAAAGCCATGTGTATAAGTGATACCCAAGGCTCTATGAACCATCTGCAATCAAGCCATATGTATATACCTATAGCCACGGGTTTTCTAAATCATGGGTATAGAACTCTGTACACACAGTTTCAAAACCACGGGGATGTGAAATTTAGATAGACCCAAAAGTACCCATAGTTTGACCAAACTGTGGATATAGGTTGATACCCACGGTTTGGTCAAACCATGTGTATATGTTTTTATTTAAAAAATTAACTACGATGGGTATATGTCCTTATTTAAATGGACCAACCTATACCCAAAGTTTAGTCAAACCATGGGTATATGTCCTCATTTAAAAAAAGTGCTCTGTTGGGATTTGAACCCTACACCTATAACATACAAACGAATGAAATTACTTTTATACTACAACATGATTTATGTTATTATAGATATTTATTAATTTATATATGTAGAAAAATTAATTTATGTTAATTTATTATTAGTATTATTATGGAATATTTTTAGGTCAACATATACCCATGGTTTGACAAAACCATGGGAAAATGTTTTCCCATGAAACTTTTTTTCCCTCAAAATCTTTTAGAATAGTTTACTGAAACCACGAGTATGTGGTTTACCTATACCAACAGGGTGATTGAATCATTGTTATAGGTCTATCCCATGGAATGTTTTTCCCACAAAACCTATACCCAAAGTTTTGAGAGAATCGTAACTATAGGTTCACCCTAATAATCTTAAACCTAAGGTTCTACCTAAACCATGGGAATAGGTACCACTATACCAAATATTTTGCAAGAACCATGTGTATAGGTTCATCCAGAAAGTTTTTTCCCTGTCGCCGATATAGGGGTGACCTATAACCATGGTTTTTTCTAAAAATGTGGGTATATGGTCATTTTCCAGTAGAGGCAGTTTGGCCAAACCCTATGGCCAAGCTGCATAACTCATGTTTTAGGCTAAAATTACATGTTCATGATTAATGAAACTATATGTTTTTATTTCTATTTTATTCCTTCTATATAGAGTGAGAAACCCTCTCATAATTATAGATGGGTTCCTCCAACACCCAATGTAGAATTCATGAATTTTACTCTATTTTTCATCCAAATTGGACATCATTTGTCATCTTGAATCCATAATGGTTATCTATTCAATCATCATTAATACATTTCAAGTTATGTGTTCTATTTATTGTAAAATTTTGGTGTGAAATAAATTTCCCTATTTTTAGTGTGAATTTTGTTTTTTTATATTTCATCAAAACCAAAACAAATTATACCTCAATATTGGATATGTAGAAGATACTCAAAAAGAATTAGGTGTTCTATAAATTTTTCACAAATTTTCCATCATCTCTGAATAGTTCCATTGTTCCATGAACTAACCTTTTCAATGAAATGCCATAGAAATCGACTTCTTTATATCAAATTGATAAATATACGTAAATACACACCTTATGATCCTCATTTAGAATATAGAGGATGTCAAACTAGATCTTGTAAACCCTTTGGGTGTTCCAGGTTTAACTTCACCATTATAATTAATTGATTAAATAACTAGAACATATTCTAAGAAATTGACATGTATTATAAAAATGATTTCCCCTTCTAGGTTAGAAATATTTAATAATATAAGAAACTATACCCCATGATGAATCATTATAAATTTAATTTTTCAGGCTGGGTTGTTTATCTAAAATGTTTATTTAATGTAAATTTAGGTTGGACTCTTGAACTTGAAGTTCAAATGTGATAAACAAATTTTATATTAAATAATGTCATGCTTTTATAATAAAACCCCTCGGATAAGGTTCTCTATCTTTGATATTAAAAATGAAGAGTCTTGTTTTAGAGTGAAATTGGATTAATGCATTGGTCATTCTTCTATGATTTTATGTTATTGTTGACATATGGCATGTTTAGAACATGGCCTCTCATGGTAGTGGATGATGTTTTTTTAACTTTATAATTTTTTTAGAACTATTTCACCTTATATGTGAATGGGTTAGACTATTTCCTACATAAATTAATAATGAAGCAAGATCCATATAAGGGATTGGATTTCCTTATAAAAATATTTTTCCAAGCAGGTAAATGTCCAATTCTTCATAATGCCTTGTTAAAACAAATATCCATGTTTGATATATTTAATGGAATGTTTTATGTCATGTGGATTATTAATGATGGTTTTTTTATTTAGATGAGTTGATTGATATAAATTAAATGTAGTATAAAAATAATGGTGTGATGATGCCTCCAATTATAATTTAACAAGAGAAAATTATGTGAATTGATTTATATTTTTTTATTTAGTTGAATTGAAAAGTATAACAAAGAAATACCTATCACGAATTCTTAACTACAAGAATATTTATAATTATAATTAAATTAGAATGACCACATTTATTATTGGGATTATTAAATATAGACTGTGAGAGGAAATGTATCATATATTTGGTTATTATTTTTAATAATATTATTACACCATAAATGATCTGTGGAATGATGGTAAAGTATCCTATTTAGAATGGTGAAAAAATAATATCTCTTACATTCAGTGCGGACTTCATGTTGTCTTGCAACATTTTTAGTATATAAGTTGTTGGGATGTGGCAACACACAGACTGTTTAGAGTGATGAAAAGAGGCCTCACTCACTATTTTGAGTGTCATGCAAGACATCTCACACTCTTTTGGTTTTTAGGGAATTTACCCAATTTATTGAGCATATAAGCTTGTTTAGATAGGTTATAGAATACTTGGTTACGATTTTTTAGCAACGTCTTTATATTCCAGTCACATGGCCACTCATGTCTATATGTAATTTCTTCATAAAAGTTGATTCAATATATAAATAAAAAGTATATATAATTATTAATATATATAGTTAATTATCGAAAATCTCTTTAAAGCCATGATCCAAAGAAAGTAGAGCCTTCATGTGTCCTTTATGAAATTGAGAAGGATGTTGTTTATTTATTCAGTTCTATTTATTATTCTAATTACCTAGAGATTACATTGCGGATTACTAAAGGACTGGATTTAGTTTTTTACACCGTGGCTGGAAACATACTGGGATATTTATCTCACACCCTAATAAGGCCACCATTTCAGAAGGGTAACCAGGTAGTTGACATGTTTTCTAAACTAGGGACTATTTCTTGTGCTATCTTTCTAGTACCTGAGAATTAGGAGCACAAGATCAAGAAAAAGATCGGGATTCTAGTGGAGAACACCCATGGGGATTTTTCATTCTTTTTATTATTCGTGAGATGTAGTTTTTATTTTGGTATGCTATTGTCCCACTATTTTATATTTTTTATCATCATCAAGACTATAATTCATGGTTGTATATTGGTGTTGGACTTTGTTTATATTCAGTTATATTAGAAATCCATTATTATATAATTTATTTATTATTGATTCCAATTTTCCAAATTATATATTTTCATTCATGCCAATATGATACTCTGATATGAGTGTATATTCTCTCCACTATCACCTCCTTAGACACTCCCAATTAGTCGGTAGACAATTTGTACAGGGATCTGTGCTTGAGGCCATGTGACTAACTGTTACAACAACCATTTTAGTGGTGATCTGGGTTAGGATGTTAAATAATGACTGAATGATGTTATAAGATTATTGATGATCTTTTTTTATTAGGGAGTATAAATCTAACAAATATTGAAAGACCAGAATAGAAAGGTGTATCTTTTAGAGAAATGTTTTCTTAAAAAATAAAAAAACTTTTTAAGGAAGATGGTACAATTTGGAATTTTATTATATGAAATAATAAAATAAATACATTAATGAGTTACCAAAAGTCTTAAGGATGCGTTGATATCTCAAAGACCTAATTTTGTGGGTCAACGTTTTTTGGGATATGATGTTAAAATAAAAAAATGGAATTTTATCAAATGTGAAGAGAAAAATAGATGTAGATGAAATGAGAGTTATATCAATGCTTGAGAATGTACCAGTAATCAAGTACTCATAATAAAATAAGGGATATGTGGATAAATGGCTGAAGAAAATATTTTATCGAATGAAGATCCAATTCTATGTACACATAGACTATAAAATGTCTTATTTCTGTGAGACTATATGTAACATGAGGAGAGAAGTAATTAGATGTTAGAAAAAGAGAGTGAAAAAATATCCTAATTTCAGAATAGAATTCATTAAATTGATATTTCTTTAATAAATATATATTTTTTTAATAAATAAATTAATTATAAGAAACAATATAATATAATATAAAGAAGAAATTATGAAATTTGATCCAATTATTTTAACAGGAAGGTGTAGCCAAAGGTAATCCCCTGGCCATTTATTAAAATAAAGGAAAAACAGTAACAAGAAAAACAGACACAACAAAGTCACATCAAATCCTCAAAATCACACCCCTTACTGTCACCATGATAGACAGACTCTTCCTCCGTCGCTGTTTCCCATACTGAACTCTCATAATGCTTCAGCACTTTTGCATATTTCCTCCTCAGATTTAGCTTCTCCAGCTCAAGAAACTCATTAGGAGACTGCATACTTCTGACAGCAGATCTGGTCGGCATCGGCTTCGGCAAGTGAGCGAAGTCCTTCCTCATCCTCCCGCGAGGTGGGGCAATCACCTTTTCTTGGGCCACCGGCAGCATGTTGTTCCCCACTTGAGCAATCTCGCTGTAAGACAACCGTACCGTGCTCTCACAATTCTCCTTGTCACTGTCATCGAGGTCCCCCCACTTCCCATGGTACTGCACCTCTGGGTATCTCACAAGCTGGTTCTGCTGAAGCTGATTGTTCGTGTCAACAATGGCCAAGCATTGAGGCTGCTCCACCAATGTATGTTCAGCATCAAAAGCACCAGACTCCTGTCCCACATTCTGCAAATCAACACTGCCACCTAAGGGTGACATATCATCCCCAGTTAACCTGCTCAATTCTTGGAACTGATTCTCCATATTTACAGTGCCCAACACACCCTTATCAGCAGTATTCTAGCCACTGCAATTTCCACCATGTACCAAAAGTCTTCTATCTTGGCGGCCAACAGATTTCCATTTCTTCCCAGGCGAAGCAGACCCATGCCCTTTATCCGATTCTTCCATAGCATCAGGCCCCCGCATATTTATAGCCAGATCCTCACTGCAACTTCCCTGGCAATGATTCGCCACACCATTATCTGGCACCATATGAGCAGTCTTTGAAGCAGGACCCGAGGCACCATCCCCCCTACACAAGTCATGCCTCTGCTTGTTCATCCTCTCCCTCTCAGGGGCCTTACCAATGCCCTGCCCCTTCTGGCTCTTCCCTGCGGCTGCAATTTCACCTGAATCCAAATCACGAACAGCAGGAGCAGTCTGTGAAGCAGGACCCGAAGCATCATCCCCCCTACACAAGTCATGCCTCAGCTTGCTCATCACATGAGAAACCAAGGGGTTCATATGAGCCCCTGACAGATTCATCCTAACTGAATCACCCCAGGACACCATAACAGGTGCAATACCAGAGCCAATTCCAACCTCAACAATGGGTGACCTCTCCCTCACAGGTGCCTTACCAATGCCCTTCCCCATATCTGCAGACCTCTTAAGCATGCCCCCAATCCGACACCTGGAATCCGAATGGCCCAAACTGCTACAAGCTGTACAGAAGTCAGTCCAGGTCTCATATACCACAACCTGCTTCCACATAAACTCCTCACCCATCGAAATACAGACCCATTCCACCGGCTGTTTCGTAACATCGACTTCAACACAAAGCCGAGGATTTATGGGATGACTCACAGAAGAGGTGCGAGCATCAGTACACAAAAATCGTCCTATCATATTCCCAATCATACGTATAACTGTAGGATTTTGGAAAGGTAAAGGAAGATGCAGAAGGCTTACCCAAATCGGGACGGTGGACGGATCACGGTTCATGCAGAGATCAAATGTCCACCGAAATTATAAAATGAATATATAAAAGAGTTTAAGGAAGTGCTTATTTTGAATAGTTATTCTTGTTGGATCTAGCATCATTATTATGAATTTGGGCCCTATAGAGGAGTTGGGGGGTGTTGGATAATGATGGGAAATGGGCATTGGGGTTTGGAACGATTAGGGGTTGAAATTATATTCAAGGTATAATTCATTACTTTATTAAAGGGATTTTTATCCCAACAATGGATTCATTCCATGGCCAGGTGGCGACATGATACAAATGGTTGAGTGTGAAATTTTGTCTAATACTTTTATCTAAAAAATTCGAAGGTTCTCATCATGACATAGATGGTAAAAACATGACCAGTCTTGGTGAGATGTGTTTGGTTTCTAATTTAAAATTTTATTTTATTTTTACATTCATATGACATTGGATTTTTGGAAAAAAATTATTTTGTATTCATCACATTGAAATGATGGCTATAGTTTTTTAGAAGGGATGATTTTAGATAATAATTAGTTTGCTGAGGGTTTCATACCTAGGGGGATCACAACACCTAATATAGGTGTCACACCACAATATAACCTTTGGATGTGAAGTTAGATTCAAGGGTATCCTATCATTCCTTAATGTAGCTATCCCATCAAGAGGGGTTTAGGTGAGGGAGATTCATTCTTTGAGCTTGGTGGTTATACTGTGACATTACCTATACAACAAGAGGGATTTATCATATATATTAAATTGATTTAAATAAATAATTTATTATTAAAAGATTCAATTTTAGCTAAAATGACTAAGGATGGCCTATTTTCTATTTCCATTCATTCTTAAATAATTTTGATAGGTCTCATATATTTTTTTATTCAATCACAGTTCCATTAAATGCATTGAATATCCAAGGGTAATAAAAGGTATTCCATTAAAATATGTTTCCAAGATTTATTTGAATTTTAACTAAATATATTCATGGTTACCTAAAATGGTGGTGGGGGTTGTTAGGTTTTGTGAAATATTTATGTGACAGATAAATCAACAAGAGTGTATTATCCAGTAGAGTCCTACTAAATCATGGTAGGTGCTTCTGAGAGTTTTCCTAAATTAAATGTTTGTTATATGATGTTAATTAAATAGGAGTGAGTGTTGGGTGTTATGAGGTAGGAAATGAATCCTATTATAGTTATTATTGTTCTTAGGTGTTACATTGGGTAGTATCCTGAGTGAAATATGTTTTTTAGGCGCAGTATGGCATGAATAATTTGATATTTCGGTCCATGGATGGTTAGATCTGGTGATGTTAGATATTGATGTTGTTCTTAGGATTCATTTACCGATATAATTAGGTGGGAATGTGTTTGGAATGGCCCATATGATTATGACTGATGTTGATTAATGGATAGAGGGAAAATTGTTCACCAGAATTTTGTAGATGGCTTTGAACATTACCATATACGAAAATGGTGATTCATTGATAATGTGGACTATGGTGTGGTTTATTCTTCCCACTATTTGGGATAAATTTTCCAGGGTTGTGTGCACATAAGATATGTCCCATGATGTAGTTTATCCCACTAATTAACGGTGGTAGACTCCTTAGATCAAGACGCATGTGGGGATGATAAGGATAACCAGTGTGGACGAGTTATATGTCGTAGACGGCCACGATATGTTGTATTTTAGACAAAAAGACTTTGGATTGAGGTTTACTGGTTCTGTTGGAATTGATGGAATTGGTTTCTATGCAAAGTAATTATTGTCAATTAGGTTCATCAAGGTGTTGTGTCAATGGTTTTTAAAGAGATGTAGAAGATCCTTGGTGTTTTGTTAATGGTTATGGATGTACTTTAAGGGTGTCATGGTGATTTGAATAAGTATATATAAATATGGATGTCATATGAGTTAATGTTATACAGAATTGGGTAGAAGTATGAGAGAATATTTGGTATGATATGATGATAGTGAATAATTCCAGACCGACATTGATTGATGTAGCACAATACTCAATCGAATCTGGTCAAGCATGAGTGGAGTGGGTTGATTTATTTGAATTGAGTTATTTTTTGTTGCGTGTTTTCATAAAATCATATGTAAATGATTACAATCTAGGGAGAAATTTAGTGATTTACTATAGATTATATACTCTAATTCTGTATGGGACCTCTAGGACACATGATAATGTTATTATTCATATTATAGGAAAGGGAAATGGTTTGATGTTTGGAACCTAGTGAATATGGGATAACTTGTGTTGCGTGTGATAGTTTATTTTTTTTGTAAATTGGATTGTATGGTTCTTTGATATCTGGATGGTAAATATTTGGATATTTTATATACGTGATTATCCTATAGGAAATCATGTTAACACTTTTATGACAAGCATGAAATGTATATATTTATATATCACTACTTATATTTGTATTTGGCTTGTTTTCGTTGTTGATTTTAATTGATTCTATATTTTTTAGCATTTTTATTTTTATATAGGGTATAGTATCTTGATTATAACGCAACATAACTTCACTGTCAGTTGGAAACCACAGGTGACTGGGAAGGTTCACCTATTGTCTAGTAGTGACCTCTCTTGAATATTGGAGAGTGGTCTCAGATAAGGGATGTGATACAATGGTATTATAGTAGTGTGGTTCCAAAGTGTTACAATTAAGTGGTATTATAGATATTTTTTACTATGTTTTTATTATTTGGGATATGGTACATCTCTATCAATGGGGTGTGTACGGTTTATGAATGATTCTAAAATTTGTATGGACATCATGTTGTGTGTTTGGCCAACACATGCATGACGTGGAGTCCATTTTACAAGGGAAATGGAGATTTTAGATTTTGTTCTCTTGATTAAAATTGGGTTATTTGTTTTCAATAAATTAAAAAAATATATAATTATTTTTTGTTTCAGTCTATTGGACCATAGTTGTAAGAGGTGGTACTCATGCACCATGTGGGAAGGTAGGGATCACATTGAATATGTGTATTGCAAGTGATCGATGCTTGAAAACTGGAATAAACAAATTATGGGGTTAGATAATTAATGTGTTAGTAATTGGGTAAATAGTGTTTCCATACATATTATCTTAGTGTAATTATACTTATATATCATAATAAGGGTAGTTTTTCTAGAAATGAAAATGGTTTTATCTATATAATGTTTTAAAAACATACTCTGTGGCTATTTTAGTATTGATTATTAGTGTAATTTTATTCATCCAAAAGAGGAATGAAATAATTAGTCTAATGAATTTTTGAATCCTTAATGGGTATAATGGATGTGGTTCCTAAAACATATATGGTTAGGTGGGGCTATATGTCCCGTTTATTTGTTACTTGGTTGCAACATGGAAGTTTAAGGGCTAGTGGATCACAATTCATGTTACCAAATTCTGAATTTTAGAAGTTTGAAATATTATATATGTGTTGGTTATAGTATTTTGTTATTAGTGAGATTCCATTGCGTTGAGATATTTTGGAATGTCTAGAGGGAGGACATATGGTGAAACATGGGTATGTATAAGATAATGCCATTGAGGGTGGGGGTTAGCATGAGGCACGAGTAAGGGATTCAAGGTATGTAATATAACCACAATGGGAATATGAGATTAAGAAGTTATTATATGATAATCATAAGGAGATCTTTGTGTATGTTTTATATACTATTAACCAAGGAGCATAAGGAGTTGATCCATTTATGACATACCAACCATGAGATTTCTAGTTATTACACCCACTTTGATTCCATGTAGTGGGTGGACCATGTGTGGTAGAGTATTGGATATATTATATATAAATATTATTTGACCATATTGAGATACATATAGGGTATAGGGTGAATTTTAATATAGATATGAATATAGGAACATCAAAACATTATTTTTAGGTATAGGTACAAGAAGGAAAACATGAGGGGTTGATTTGGATAGTCATTAAAGGAATTCCTTTTGATCAATTTATTATTCATGATATATTAGAGTAATTTAGGAACATGATTTAATGCACATTCTATAGGAATTCAACTAGGTAAAATATTAGGTTGATAGATTTATAGATTTTCTATGATTTTCACCAATGATTGTGGGAGGTGATATCACCATGTTGAGATAGTTTGAGGAAGTTTTATGGAATTCTATCAATGTTCATGTAAATATTAGTGGGTTTAATCATTCTAGGATGTAGGGAAAAAATCACTGATAGCATTGCAGAACACAATAGGTGGGACTATACAAATTCAAACTATTGGTTTATATGAAAAAGGTAGTATAGAACTTGGTAGGAAAAATTAATTTTGTAAGGAGACATAAATATGTAGTTAGAGAAATGATTTGATTAGCCCACTATAGTGTGGATCGTAGATGATGTATTTATTTCATTGATAGAGAGGTAATGTTAGGGCCTAGTGAGTTCATCCAGTAAAGTAGTATAGGGAATGTGACCATATTATGAATTTGGAGAGGTTTTTTAGAGAGCCGAAAAGGTATTTTGGAGTCATGGACTATGTTAATGTTATGAATATGAGGTATGAAAGGGACTAGAATAATAAACTGGTACAAAAAATTCTTCTATATATATCGAATGTGGTAGTTTATGAGGTTCCTAGTAGTAGAGACAATGGTCAGTGAGGAGTATGACTCTATAGGGGGAAGAGAAATGGGAAGTTGGGCTTCAATATATCCACATGTGGTGGATTATAAATATTCATAGTAGGCCATAGATCCAATTATATTCATATATATTCCATGATCATCACTATGTATTTATTTTTTGATTGTTGTATTCTAGTCCATGTGGTGTATATTTGATAAATGAATTATCTAGGTTCTAGTTAATATTTTATCCTTAGATATGATGCATTGCAAATGTGTGATATATTTACATTTAGTATTAAAGTTGTAATCATGTTTTATGAGGGATAAAATTTTGAATAAGGATTATATAAGGTGATTATAGATGATGATCACAAGATATTTTGTGTAAGGGATGTGGTTGATAACATCATTATGAAGGTTAGTTGGTTGAGTTGAGACCAGTTGGTTTTTCATATGGTGGGGAGTGATCTCTATTTGAATTAGTTTTTTATGATAAGTATATCATATTGTTTAGGATAGTTGGTAATGGAAAAATGTGTTCAAAATTTTCTCAGTGGTTGGGAATTTTAAAATCATGATGCTCAGTTTTGAATTGATGTTTGGTCAGTGTATGATCAGGATAGCTCAGGGATGTGTTGTTATATAGTGGAGAGATTATATGGGATGGGTATTTGGAATTGAAATTTGGGTCAGATTTAGAATTATCTTAAGTTTTTGGGCCCTAAAGATGTGTTGAGGGTGTTAGTTTGGATTGGGGACCAAACCTCATGTTTGGTCGGGTTCTAGTGGATGAAATTTTAAAGTAAGTTGAATTTACTCTATGATTCATGGGATTCATTGCATGGAGATTGATTCATGTTGACTGTGTGATATAATGTGCTGAAATGGGGTGATGTCTAGATTATAGATAAGAATTTTATATTTCTAATGGGGAAGGGTCATTCTATGACACTGAATGTTACATCATAATTGGTCCTGATTATATGAATATGATTTCAATTAAAAAAATGTGGTTATTTTTTATGGTTCTGAGAATAATAGAAGTGTTGAGTGAGCCACAACCAACCCATATTTTTATCATAATCCAAAAATAATCTGTGATGTATATGATGAAGAATCATCACAGATAATATAATTAATTGGAATATTAATTGAAAATAATTAGAAACCAAGAAGATAATAAAATTTTAATAAATAATTTATAATTAATAAATTTAATTAAAGAATTATTGGTTTCTAAATTCATTATTTATTGTCACTAATCAGGTGAATTAATATTTCCATCCTATAATAAAATCATTAGAATTAAGGGAATATTTCATATAATGTTGTTATATAAGTTCTTTGAGAGCCTCATATCATCATTGACAAGTAATACATGTGATAGAAAGGATGGTTATAACTCTTGTGGTTAGCGATGTAGGTCAAAACTGAATAATATATGAGATAAAGGGTACAATCAAGTGGAGGAGGAGAATTTATATATTAACTTGAAATGTGCTAAACTCATAGACGAAATACTTATTATTTTTCTTGAATATATTAATTATCATTATTTCAAATAATTTATAATATGATACTTTCTCTCTTGGAAAAGAATCTTAGTATACATATCCTCCACAATATTTATTAGGAAATGAATAATGACTATTTATTTAATTAATTAAATATACCTATATTATTCACCAATAAATATATAAAAACATTATATTCACCAAATTATGGAATGTAAATTTTTTCATCATTTACATAAATTAATAAATAAATATTTTTGTTACTATATAAATAAAAATAAAAAAACGTATTATGTATTAATGTAATAATATTAATAATGAAATAGTGAGTACATATTTATTAAATATTCATCTCACATATATAATCTCTCATATAACTAATGATTTAATACTTTTGAACGAAAAATCACGAATAAATTTTAAACCACATTAAATAATAATAATTATCCAACATATTCAATTCATATTTAATTTAACCGAGGTTATAAATAAACTTTTAGTGTAACCCTCTAGGACCCTTTAATAGTTTAATTAGGCTATACTTCCTAATATACTTGATTTGCATCAAGAAACATGCCAAAACACCCATAGAGGAAGAAATTTACATCTTAATTTCATGTAACCTCCTATGAATGTATACTATATAAGATAATATATTCATCTCAATATCTCTAATCAAGCATGTTGCTTGTTAGTTTTATCAGCCTATGTTCTCGCTATCTGTTTCATTGAATTTTTTTG
Source organism: Viscum album (assembly GCA_963277665.1). Classification (NCBI taxonomy): domain Eukaryota; kingdom Viridiplantae; phylum Streptophyta; class Magnoliopsida; order Santalales; family Viscaceae; genus Viscum; species Viscum album. The sequence goes on along the minus strand of OY728152.1, from coordinate 1,448,756,873 downwards.
GAAACGATCATTAAAAAAATCCACTATGGCCACATACATAATCATGAAGTTCAATTCCCATAAAATGAGATGATATCTGAACAACTATTAAAAATGTGCTAAATACTTTCTCATAATATTCATTAGTACAACATCACATATGGCACACCCAACACGACCTACCACATCATGAGGATATTTCATCATTGTTTTAATTAATGAATAAAATACCCCAAATATTAATTTAATCTATAATAATATTAATGACTAGGGGATATTTAACACATCTTTAGTTAGGAATATCCAATGACACAAATAATTTCTTATTTCATATTGGAAGATCATGTTCTTATATTCCCATATACTTATGATTACTAAGGGAGTACACCATGAGAATGTGTCTCAATGTCAAATGAGTCTCAATCCATTATTTCCCATATCATTTATGTCCCATAAAATGATATCATCCTATTATGGAACATATATTTTAAAATTCCACCATTGAGCTTCTAGGTTCTGATCATAGCGGGGAACTATGGTAACATTTCACTATGACATGTAAACTAAAAATATTATAAAAAATTATGTCACATAGAAAATAATATTGATGTGATAAGAAATTTTATATTAATTTTAAAAACTAATGAATATATGTAATCATAATGAACATAGTTGTTGGTTCTAGGGAATGAGCTCTAATAGAATTCCATATTAACTAAAGCCAACTACTAAAAAATATTATACTACATTCTCTCAGAGTATATTAAAAATTTTACTAAGAAAAAAATTCATTATTCATATGGTCCACAAAATATTATTCCATGGTATATATGGTCATAGTGAATATACTAAGTTTTGAAAAATTCCATAAGATATGATATTTACAGAGTCTGTCGTCCATTAATGTGACCTCTAATACTTTAAAAGTTCCACAAATTCATTACAATCACAAAAAAATTTGGTGTTATCTCTACTAATTAGCACTGAATTATGTTATTAGATAATTTTCCGAATGAAAATGGATTGATAACTATGGTAGCTTAAGCCATAAGTATTGCTCTATGCTATAGACAAGGCTTTAGAGTTATATTTCCATGGTTATAAACCATAGAAATAGGTGTATTGTAAATAGTGTATATTGTCAAAAAACATATAGCTAGGGTTCTAAAACTATGGATATGTGATATAAATAATATCTTCTTCCAGATTCGAACCATAGACTGCCTCAATAGAATCAAGAGCCTAAACACTATATGACATATGATTGTTTTTATAAAAATCTATATTTACTTATATATATATATTTTAATCCCTTGATATAGGTTGAAAAACGAGGTAACTAGTTTCCCCTTGGGAATATTTTATTTCCTGATATTACGTCGGAAATTTATATCCTAATTTTATAAAAACCATATCTATATTGATAAATATGCCTAGGTTTCATCGAGAACTGTGGTTACTAGTTTTGAATGAAACCCTATACCCAATATTTTCCAAGATCTGGGGGTATATATATGAACTAAAAGATCAGGTTTTTGGAAGAACCATGGTTATTGTTCACGAAACAAAACATATACCATTGGTTTTTGAAAAACAACAGGTATAGGTGTCACCTATTCACATGATTTGTATAAAAACCATGGTTATAGGTTGTAAACCATATCCAACACCAATAGATTTTAAAAAACCATTTAATAAGTTCTCAACCAAACCCTATACCCACAGTTTCTGGAAACCCATGGGTATATGGATGACATATACCCCTAGTATATTCAAAAAATGATGGTATAGAAATTTTTTTCAATAGTATTTTTGTGTGTCATATAAATAGTTTTTAAATGGCTTCCGTCAAGTAAATTGTTTTACTTCGATATTCTAAATCTCATAGTCATGGAATGATTCTATGGAATGTAGAAATGTAATGAATTTGACCAGGGAAACTAGAGGAAAGGTTTCATTGTATCCAATTTATTAACACTATTTTAAACCTTTCTATAATGACCATTATTTATTTGAACTTATATTACACCCCATTCCCATTATTATCTTGAATAACCATTTTCACTCAATGAGATATAAATTAAATGATGGATCAATTTGACCCAAAAATTGGTTATGACACATGTAATCCATAATATAATAAATTTATTCTTCCCATCATGTCAATTTTGAGCTCTCCAAGGCCTCTTAATAAGAAATAGGATCATTATTGTTGACAAAAAATAATTCACAGTCCTTAGTGACTCACAAAACATAGATTTTGGGTGATCTAACCTATATAGTGGTCATATGTAATACCTATGTTTGAGAAAAAAAATCATCCATGAGGATATATGGAACCCATTCATACACCACATGTATGTTTATAATTAACTTCATCTAATTTAAAAATTCACCCATAGTCCCTCTTAAATATGCGCTCCCTCTCAAAAAAATGGCTAACTCTGAGGTGCTCACCTTCTTGTTCAAGGTATATCTGAGATAATATCTTCTTCTTTCCATATGAACCCTTATAATGATACACTTAATTATTTTGGGTTCTATTTCTTACCCCATAATTTTTCTTAACAAATACCATGCAACCACATGCATGAGTGTGTGAAAATGAAATTGTCCTTCCACACATTATCTCAGAGGGTATACTATTTTTCACCTTGTTTTCTACTCAGTTTAGAATTTTTTCTATATCATGTAATTAATATCCAAAAATTATAACAGAATACATTCATGTCACATCATCAACCATACCATTTAAAGTAAGGTATGATTCTATTTTTTTTATGAAACCATTACTGTATTGTCTATAAGGAGGAGTGTGTTTAGATAGAATCCCAAACTCCAATAGAAATTTGATTCATAACAGCTTAATATTCTCACCACCTACATAAGATCGAAGATACTTTATCTTTTTCCCATGTTAATTATCTACTTCATTATTCATCTCTTTGAATTTTTAAAGGATTGAAACTTATACTTTATTATATAAACATATCCAAATCAAATAAAGTCATCAATAAAATTATTAATGTACTAAAAAGAAACTATATCTTCAACTAAATAATGTCCTATACACATTAATGTGTACTAATTATAGAAGATATATATCACTTTCACATTCTTCAATAAAAAGGTGGCTTGGTCATTTTCGTTATAAACAAGCCTGGAATTTGTTAAGTGATTTTAGCTCAAAAGTGTCAAAGTAATATTCATCAAAGATATTTTCCAAACACTACATATTTACATGTCCAATATATTGAATTCTAAAAAATCAATGAAAGGGGTCATGTAAAATTAATTCATTAACTATTTTTAATAATATTATTTGTAAATTAATATGTAACAATAGTTATATAAATGTTCAATACCCTAAAATATATTTTAAAAATAATATAATATTATTTTATTTCCAAATTGTAAATAAAATCATATGTACGTATGAAGGATACTAAAATTATAATATTGGTAAAAATCAAAACATAATAACAATCATCTAGAACTAATACCTTCTCATCAGGAAATTAAAGGTTATAGTGTTATGTAGATAGAGTATCCAACCTCAAACCATTGAAAACCCATATATCCACCTCTCATCTTGATATATTTTATAATATACTAGGTTCATATCATTGAATATATATTTGAGATCCATAAGCTATAACTATTACCAACATTATAGATATATAAATATATAACATCATAAGGAATCTAACTAAAATTTTCCCTTTCTTATTTAATTGGGTGTAGTTCTTCTTCCAAGGATCCAACCTACCACCTGAAAAACAAATTTCATCCTTATAAATTTCCTATATTTGGATCAGAAGTTTCTTGGAAGGATAGTGATCAGGAACCATAGACGAGGGATGAGTCTTTTGACCATTTTCCATGTTCTTCCTTTTCATATTCACTATAAAGACCACATGCTTTATGTTTCATATTCCCCTATCAGTATGTCAAATCAACAAAAGGATTTTTGAGATACACTTATCACTATTAATATTATTATAATTAATAATGAATATGGCGATGCACTTTGGTCGTGATGATTAAATTATATTCATGTTCAAATCATCAACGACTGTAAAACAATGATGTATAGATAGTTAACGTTTCCATACATCATGACTACATGATCCCCAATAGGTGATGACTCTCTTTGATTTCATGGTAATAGTGAACTGGAGATCTCATTAATCTATTGTATATCATTTTTTCGGTAATGATCAAGAAGGTGAGAAAAGATACCATAAACATCATTATCCTCGTGTTACTCTAAATGATCTATATAAATGTATGATAGAATGTAACATTATAAATCTGGGACATCATTCAACTTTTTTTATATAGAAAGACAACTATTCATTACTAGAATCTTTTCTCGGAACCTCATGAACATGGTTTTTAGTTTATATATATATATATATATATTCATGGCTCAATATTACAAGAAATATTCTATACAATTCCTAGAAATTCATGTTCATGAGGCAATTATCCTTATATAATATAGATCACAGTGAAATTGTGAAATCATATGGGTTTCTATTTCTACCATAAATACGAGTATAATAATTGGAAATTATATGGAGTTGAAAAATATATAATAAATTAAATAAAAATTTTGAATCTCCTATTGTTTTATTGAAACCAAATAGCTCTCAACATTATACTAATAATATATTATCGCACAAATACACTAGTGGAAAGGATAAATTCCCTACCTTATATTCAAGACAGAGGGCTAGAAAGTTACTCAATGGTATTAGATAGGTATAAAAATCAAAATTCATTAACATTCATCTACTTAATATGTTTTGTGCAAACCCCTATCAAGAAAACCTATATTAAGATTTCCTCAACACATTACCAATTAGTTGTATGAAGTCGCATTGAGGAAATCAATTATTAATTAGAAATAGGATAAGTTGAGAGAAAACAAAAGATAATGAATCACTAATAATTAAAATAACCATAATGTAGGTTTTTCAATCATATTGATCTATGGTTTTATATATAAACATGTAGTGTAAGACTATACCAAATTAATGTTTTACTTGGTGAATTTTTATCTTTATATGTAAACTGGCCATTTTATCTTATTACAAGCTTATTGATTTTAAATGTATTTTACATAATTGATTAACCATGTCTATTTAATGTTTACACATATTATAATATTTATTCTAATTCCATCATGAATTTTGGTAAATTAATTTATTTAATGATTTAAACATCCATAAATAATTATTCATGAAATTAATAGAAATGAAATAAATAAAGTTGAATTCCCATGAGCTCCTCTTATGGTTGGATTATGTATAAGATCTTAATCCAACCATTGGACCTAGGGAATGAACTCGTTGAACAATTCTGCATTTTATTTGTAGCATTCCACATGTACTCTTGTATACCTCATGGATTGGTTTTTACATGACTATGGACTTTAGCTACTTCCACTCACCTTAGATCCTTATCCATTACATAATTTTAATTTTAAGAATGTTGGAGGAAGAAAAGGATTTGTTAATGGTTGTACATAAAATAAACCATGGGCAGAAAATCCCTTGAAAAATTATAGGAGAGAAATAGATCACATGCTATTATTTAATTCAATAAAATATTTCACAAACTATACAATAATGAAAAACTAAACAATCAAATCACATATACTGGATGGTCTATGAACATGTTCATCCACATACATGAAACCAATATGAAAAATCACTCTATCAAGAATTTAGTTCAATTTTTTCATTATTATTTAGAAGTATTCATTTGAATTAATTCATTTTAAATAATTAATTAAATTCCTTAATTTTAATGACCATCTAATGTTTCTTGGAGATCCCCAACATATATTCATTATCAAATTTAAATTCATGGACCATATTTTTTGATATTTAAATATAATAAACTAGGATTATTTTAATTCTACAAATCTTATTACATATTCATCACCTATGATTCCAATAATATAAATATGTTTTTATTAGTGAAATTACTTATTCCTTATGAAATTAAATTATTTTCTACATCACGTTACTACAAAACATTTACTAATGATCTATATGCTCTGTTTTTCAAATTACAGGTATATGATATAGAATCGTGGGGAATCAATGTGTATCTCGACCAAAATACATGACATGTACCGATTAGCTACATATGGGGTGTGTGGCATGGCATGTGTCCAAATAAACATCCATTTGACTTGGTCTATTGTTCAGATTCATAGATTAAGGAGTCACCTTGTGTGTATGTTAGCTACACATTGTGAATCTAATTAATGTCATTGGGTTTTAGTCTCACACGGTGTTATTAAATGTATTTTACCAAATAGTTTGCAAGAATTTCTATATAAGAACTTGTAGACTATAAGGCATGTAAACTATCTCCATGCCATGTGGACTGATAGACCATGTTCCTTGGTAGCATAGTCAAAAGATAATGTAAATTAATTTCCCTATATGTTTAAAGAGTTTTAGGGTTATAAAATAATAATTTCCGAAGGGACCTTCTTATTTTCATAATTCCCTATGAACCCCATGTGTAAAAAATAATGGAATTATTATTATTCACATGACATGCACTAATATAATAGTTAAAATAAATATTTTTTTTCTAGAATAGATATTTGAATATTTATTCAAATAATATATAGTTTGGTAATTCTCATCAGGATATTAAAGCAGGTCGACATATCATGATGAATATTTATCTAGCCTTAAATAATGAAAATTTATTTAAATATATAAAAATCACTACATTTTTACCATTAAATAAATATATAAATATAACATATTCATTACAATTGAGAATAAATAATTATTAAATATTAACTTAAGTACATTTATAATTAACTTATATTATAAATGATCCCAAAAAAATTAAAATTACGTATTCAAGTGATAAAATAACTAAATACTTTGTGAAGAAAATTATTAAATATTTAACACATTTATATATATTCTCTCTAATAACCATTTATTGAATATTTTTTATCAAAAAATGAATATTTATTCAACCACATATTGTAATAAAATGTATACTACATGTTAAATTCATATTTACTTTTCCTGGTGTTTTCCTGGTGTTTTCCTGGCATTTTCAATTTATATGATACTTGAGTTGTGTTTCGGTATTTTATGGATAGATTTTCTATGTTTTTGAAGTGTTTATAAGGTTTCAATATTTGAGCTTGGTTAGGGAAAACCATGAAAGATTCTCAAGGAAACTGTGGGGTATGATTAGGAGGGAAGAAGGGTGTGTGTAGTTCTACCAAACTATTTGTGTGTCTTGGAAAAAACTATGCTAGTTGTGATTGAGAGGAAACTAAAAGTTGGTTTATTGTTTTCAACACATGTGATCCAACCATGCAAGGGGTGGTTTGGAGACATTCCTGTACAGATGGTTAGTGCATGGGTTTCCAAACTATACATAGAATTCAAGCCATGCCTATATAATTATCTAATAAATAAATTTTAACTCATTTTTTAATTTTGAAGCCCTCATTTTTCACCTATCCTATTAGGATATTGAACTTTCCCCCTCTTCTAAACATTCAGGGTTTTTCCATTTGATCCAAAAGATAGTTTTGATGGATGTTAGCATTTTGGATTTCTAGAACAAATGAAAAGTATTTTTTTTCTAAATTTATATTTATATTTATTTATCCCCTATTACATATAACATTATATTGAATTATTTGTGGATAGATATATAATATATGTCCTGTTTTAATGTGATATTGATGAGATCCTTTGAATAAAATGAATTTGAGTCTGTATTTATAGATTTTATTAGATTTTCCTTAAATTTTTTCATTTGTTGAGAGACATGTGGAATCTACCTCTTCTCATAATTCTCTATAAGTTGATATAATATCATTATTAATTGTTTTCCATGGATATTGAATTGAATCAATGGTGACTTTTTAAAATTAAACCCTCTTATTTGGGGTTTGGGATTCATGGTTATCTAAATAGATTTTGGAAACACCATTTTTTTTATGGTTTTAAATAATTTTTTTAATTAATACAATAAATATGTTTCGGGAAATGTTTTAAATGGAATAATGGATTTATGTGGAATAAATTTGGTTATGAACATGAGATACATGGCTGGTCTGTGTTTTTCATTATATTGGATGTGACCCTTCAAGGGAATGTTTCTATAATGGATAAACCTAGAGAATGATCACCTAATATATACATAGTTGATAAAAGAGTAACCACTCATGATTATGGACCTATCACCTGGAATTCGTATGAGTGTGAGTGGATGAATGTTGTTTGGATATGGCAAGGAGTACTGATAGAAAAATTACTACATTTTTTATTTAATTTTTTTACAATTAGAAGTAAATTTTTATGTTCCTTTCTTTGTTAAAAATTATATTTTGAACTATGAGCTAGCATTTTACTAAAACAGCAGTGTGGGTTGGGAATCCTCTTGGGGAAATCTAACTGTGTATGATTACTCACTCCCTTCATATTCGCTTGGGTTCATATGGACATGTTATTATTTATGACATAGTTAAATGAAAGGTGTTATACCTCCCTTACAGATCATCATGATCCTACATTATTTGGATGGTGTTTGTATAATGTATTTTCTCTCATGGATTGGTTATAGTGATGCAACATCGGTGTTGTTTTATCATTATTACCTATGGTTTTCTTAATTCACCTATCTATAATTTGTTACTGATACATTGATATTAATTTTTTTTGGGTTTCATATGAATTTTAATTTTATAAACCTGAATCATATAGTTAGATTGGTTGTCTATATTTAATTATGACTATTTTTATAATTACAAAAGACAACATCACCCCCATTGTCTATGTAACGTCCCAGTTTCGGAAGCCACCCAGAGGCATCCCATACCCAATTGCACATGTGGCCTCAAGTGAATTTCCCCGAATGCCAAAGGCTACCAACTAGAAGCGAGGGCCTTGGGTGTGATAGTGGAGAAACTATGCCCTCATTGGTAGAGTATACAGTGGAAGTAAACAAATACATACAATAGCGGAAGCAGGAAATATCCAACAATAGTAAACAACGGAAGATGAGAATAACAAAACAGCTGGAGCACATATATATAAATGATGCATGATTCATATGTCTAGGAAAGCGTCTGAACAAGTCAAAATTTTGGAAATAAAAACAGTGGTAAACCAAGTACAAAAAAATAACAACTCCTTAGCATCGCAAGCCACAGCTTGGTCCCTTGCTCTGCAGCTCCACAACAGTCATGTACCTGAAGTAGAAGGGAACTTTCCCTTATTGATATCTGTGATAATGTAATCTGTTTGGGACCAAAAAGCATAACTCAAACAGGGTGTGAGACAAAATCCCAATAGGCAAACAACCGAAGATCTGTGCCTAATAGTCAGTGAATATATGGCCTGTAAAAGTATAGAAAGTAGTAAACCGGAAAGTGCTCAGTAGTAAACAATACACTTTTCAATATCAAGCTGCAGTGAAACAACAGCTAAATCACAAATAGGTAACCATCTGGGAAGTACTCACAGCCATCCCCTCTAGTCCCATATAAGTAGTATAAAAAATACTATGGGTAGTACACTCATCCCAACCACTCTGTTTCGGTCATAGGAATTTAATAAGACTTTTTTAGGAAGCGCTCACAGTCTATCCCCTCATAGTAAAAAGGTAAGATAGACTCTCTAAGGAAGCTCACACAGTCCATTCCCCGTATAGTCTAGGTAAAGAAAGACTCTCTGAGGAATCTCACGCAATCCATTCACCACATAGTCTAAGGTAGTCAAGGACTCTCTAAGGAATCTCACATTTCAATTCCCCTTATAGCCCTGAGGTCTAAGACTCTATGAGGAAGCTCAGTCAGTCAATTCCCATTATAGCCCAAGTCGTTCAATTAAAAGAAAGACTCTCAGAGTAAGCTCACCTATTAAATACTCTTATAGTCTAAATTATTCATGGAATCTCTGAGGAAGCTCACTCGATCAATTCCCCTTATATCCCTAGGTGGTTCTAGGTTCTCTAAGGATTCTCACTCGGTCAATCCCCACTAATAGCCTACTACACCAAGTTCTCATGGCCCTGTGTAGGTCAACAAGAATAGCAGTGTAATATAGCGAAAGTAAACCTACAGAACTACTTGGCTAAATAGTCTACATCATAACAAGCATGTCAGAATAAAAATCTCTACCCTACAACAACAGGCATGGAAAAAAGGCAAGGAATCCAAAGGTGAAATAGGACCAAACAGTCGTAAACAAAACAATGCATGAGAAAAACACATCCAAAGCATAGCAATCAACCCAATTCATATCCAAATTACCTCTATATTGGCATACAAGCATGGAAGTAAAACAATAGGGGTAAAATAGTAAACATGCAATACCCCGTTCAAGGGTATTGGTGGAATTTTCACATAATACTCAAAGACTTTGAATGGAAAGGCAATAAACACCTACCTCAAGGATAGGAGATCAAGATACTTGAACCATGATGCTTGAATAGTATTATAACACCATATATCGATATGATTCCAATGCAATCGATAGAGTCCAATTTCGAGGATGGATAGAGGATCAGGGGTTTGTCAAAGATCTGCGGCCGTATGGATTCTCTCGGACGAACTAAACCTAAAAAAAGATGGTTCTGTCCGTCGGACGTGACCTCGGTGCATTTACTGAGAAAAAACTAAATACACAGTGTGTACTTTTAGAGTACATGACATGTACTTAATGTTTTCATACTCCGCTTTAGGCTATCTCTACATCACCCCAAACGACCGTGTGTGTGGCCATGACACAGCCAGCACACGACCTCCTACGGCAACAAAGTACATGGAGTTTACTAATATAGTACAAGGCGTGTACTTGAAAAATTTCTAGAGCTCCTCTTCTCTCAAAAAATCTAGAAAAAGTAAAAACATACCTGAAAAAAGCTCAGGGTTCTTACAAACTTCCCCCATAAAAAAATTTCTTCCCTGAATTTTATATCGTGGCGTTGAAGAAGAAACCCCAAACAGCTCCGAACACTGTGCCCGTGCATCGACCTCCCTCTCCTAAGTCTTTTCCTGCACCTGTTCGTGCTACCATAACACTCGTACCAGAGGAACATACCGGTGATGGATAACCTTCATACTTCGATTGAAAATCAGGATAGGATGCTCCATGAAAGATGCATCCATGTCCAACTCAACGTCCTCTGGTTGGAAAGCCTGAGATGGGTCTGAAAAGTAACGTCGGAGCTGAGAAACGTGGAAAATGTCTTTTATAGAACGGTACCTCTAAGGTAACTGTAACTGATAGGCCACCATCCCAAATATCTCCAACACCTCAAACTACCCGACGTACCTTGGAGAAAGCTTAGCCTTCCTCATAATCTTCTTGTGTCCCAACCTCAGTTTGATAGGTAAGAAAACCTGATCCCCGACCTCGAACTCCAGAGGTCATCTCCACTGATCAACATAAGACTTATGAAAAGACTGTACAGTAGATATCCTCTTCCAAATCAACTCAATCTGTTCTTTGGGCTCCTAAACAAGATGAGGTCCCAGAAAGGCTGCATCTCCTACCTCTAGCCAACATAATGGTGATCGGCAGGGCATACCGTAAAAATCCTCATAAGTTTCCATCTGGATAGTTGTTTGGAAACTTTTACTATAGGAAAAATCTACATGAGGTATACGATTCTCCCAAGAACCTCCAAAATATATAATTCATGCTCAAAGCATGTCCTGAAGCACCTGGATCGTATGCTCGGACTGGCCATCTGTCTGGGGGTGGTAAGATGTACTCAAAAGTACCTATGTACCCAAAGCCTTCTGAATCCCTTTCCAGACTTGAAAAGTAAAATGGGAATACATGTATGAAACAATGGAGTGTGGAACTCCATGCAGATGTAAAATCTTAGGGATATACCACTTCCCCAGCTCATCAACACTGAAGGTCTCCTGGATCAGCAAGAAATGAGAATCCTTCATGAGTCTATCAATGACAACCCAAACTATGTTACTCCCTCGAGGCAACCTTGGTAAACTCGTCACAAAGTCCATTGCAATATCATTGCACTTCCACTCAGGAATGGATAACTACTGTGAATGTCCTACTGGTCGCTGATGCTCTGCCTTCACCTTTTGACAAGTAGAACACCTCATGATGAAACTAGCAATGTCCCTCTTCATACCTGGCCACCAATACTGACGGTGTAGATCCTGATACATCTTGGTGACACCAGGATGAACTTCTTAAACTGAGGAATGAAAATACCACATCATCTCCTCACATATGTCTACTGGAACCCATAAGTGCCCCTAGAAACACAAGGCTTCAGCCTCACCAATGGTCTATCTAGGAATAGGGTCCTCTCTTGATACGCTTTTCCATAGGACTATACCTTAAGAATCTGATGGCTGCCTCATTCGTAATCGATCAGGAAGGGTATAGGTAACATCTACATAAGATAAAAAAGTCTGCCCTTGTCTGTCATGCACCTCCAAATGCATCTTAGAGAACAAAGCTATAAGATTCAACTCACTACTGGATTCCCGAACTGCTTGTATCTGAGTATTTCTACTCAACGCATCATCCACTACGTTTCCCTTGTCAGGCTTATAGGCAAGCTCAAATTGGAATGACTGTTCGTACTCAACCCACCTGCGCTATCTCAAATTCAGATCACGATGGGTGAAGAGGTACTTGAGACTTTTTTGGTTGGTAAAAACAAAAAAATGATCTCCCATAAGATAATGTCTCCAACGGTGTAGGGAATGAACAATTGCTGCTAACTCTAGATCATGCGTTGGGTAATTCCTCTCATGTGGCATCAACTATCGGGACCCATACGCAATGACTCCATTTCCCTACATAAGTACAGATACCAAACTGATAACTGACACATCATAGTAAATGGTATAGCTCTTTCCTGGCTCTGGAAGGACTAGTATCGGTGCTGAAGTAAACCTACCTTTCAGCTCTTGAAATGATGACTCCCAAGAATCTGACCATAAGAACTTCACACCCTTCTTGGTCAGACATGTCAGTGGTGTTCCTAAGTGTGAGAAGTCTTGTACAAAACTTCTATAGTATCCATCCCGCCCTAGAAAACCCCTCACCTCAAATAAGTTCTTCAGATGCTCCCAGGAAACTATATCTCTCACTTTCTCTGGGTCTACTGATACTTCTGTCTCTAAAATAACATCACCCAAGAAGTGAATCTGGTCCATCCAAAAGTGGGACTTCGAGAGCTTAGCATATAACTGATTCTTCCTCAGTGTACTCAAAATGATCTCAATATTGGTATCATGGTCATGTAGAGTGTGAGAGTATAATAAGATATCATCCACGAAGACCACCACGAAGGAATCCAAGTATGGATGGAACACTCGGTTCATGAGTTCCATGAAAACTACAGGCACGTTCATGAGACCGAACGACATAAATAAGTACTCGTATAGACCATAACACTCCTTAAGGCTGTAAGAGGTATATCTTATGGTCTAACACACAACTGATGATAACTGTACCTCAAGTCGATCTTCGAGAATACCAGGGCTCCTCAAAGATGATCAAATAGATCATCAATCCTTGGAAAGGGATATCAGTTCTTAACCATCCACTGGTTCAACTTCTGATAGTCCACGCAAAGACTGAGGGTACCATATGCCTTCATTGCAAATAGGACAGGAGAACCCAAAGGAGATGTACTGGGTCAGATGAAACCCTTTTCCTGTAACTCCTCCAACTGCCTCTTGAGTTCCTGCAACTCAAGTGTAGCCATCCTATAAAGAGGAATTGACACTGGTACCACTCTAAGTACCAGCTCAATCGAGAAGTCTACATCATGCTCTAGAGGAAAACCAGAAAAGTCCTCTAGAAAGACACCTATGAAACAATCCACCACTGGAGGAAATTCAAACTGTGAAGTCCCCTATTCATCTAGATAAATAAAAGAAATCTGGGCTGTAACTTCTCCCAACCCATGATGATTTGGACCTGCTCTACTCTGCCTGTACATACTACTCGCACCTATGAAGAAAATATCCACCCTCGGGTGATATGAGTCTCACCCTACGACGATAACAGTCACTGACTTCCTGTAATGGAACTAACTAGGCGATCCTGAGAATGACATCATAACCTGTCATCTCTAGGACATAGAGGTCCCATAAAAAGTGACATCCACCAAACTGTATAGGTCACTCTCGGCACTGATGTACAATAGATGTTATAGTCCCCAACGGAGTGTATAGCATCAAGATATTAGCATATTAAAAGATACAGAGCCCAAGTCTCTCCATGACAGAATCAAATACAAAGCTATGGAAGCCCTAGTATCAAAAAGAGCAGATGCTAAGAATGAGGATACTAAGATCGTACCTCGAACGATAGAATGTCTGGGATCCTGCTTCTACTGGGTCTACACCACTGCAAAAGTCTGGCCCATACCGCGACCCTGTGACCCTGCCTAACCACTCTGAGATGATCCACCCTGATGTTGTTGAAAACCGGGAAACTGGCTGTCACGACCATGACCTCCACCTTAGGCCAAATGGCTGGAAGAACTCCAATTCCCAGACTAGTGAGAAGATGGTGGTGTTGCTCCTGAATGAGGAGTTATAGAGGAACCCCTGTCACTAGCTACTAGTGAGAAGAATTGTCAAAAGCGTTGAAGGTGACCCATCTTTCCACAAGATCGGCACTCCACTGGATGTTTTGGGAAATGTGGCCTCATATGCCCGCTGCTCCCATAATGGTAGCACACCAGGTGGCTACCAGAAGATGCATCCCTCATGCTCTGATTTCCACATGCAGCCTCCCTATGGTGCTTCCTACTTTCAACTGGCAGGGCACTAACTTTAGATGCCAAACCGCCCTGTCTCACAGCTACAGAATCCCTCAGAATGCGCTCCGTAATGAGCGCCTAGTTGACAATAGAATATTTCAAAGTCAACCTTACGATGTTCACCTGGGAACATATCTCATGCCGGAGACCATCTTCAATCTTATTAGCTAGGAACAACTCATCACTTACTAGAATAGGCATAAAACACTACAGCTCCGTGAAGTGAGAGGAATACTCCATCAGAGAAAGAGTACCCTGCTCCAGGCTCATGAACTCCTAGGATCAATCTACACTCAAGGTCTCTGGGTAGAAGTAATCATAAAAGATATGCTGGAACACCTCCCAAACCATATTCTGGTGGCGTCCCACCTAAGAGATGACATCCCACCACCTCTTGGCTGAGTCTCGGAGCATGTAGGTTGCGAGATTCACCCTACTCTCTAGTTGTAGATCGAGATGCTCATAGATTTTCAGCGTGGCATCAAGCCACGAATTTGAAACCTGTGGTCCTCCATCTCCTAAGAAGGTGGGGGGATGCTACTGCTGGAAAACCTATGTCAAATCTGCCATCGACGAGGTAGGATGCGGTGCTCCCTGGAATGTCCGCATCATCCTCATAAAACCCTCCCTAAACTGCACATCGGAGCCTGCAACTAGTATGACTATTGGTGCTAAGGCCGGCACTACAAGAGGATCTACAGGAAGACACTGATCAGCCATATCAAGCGTCTGATCACTGCCCTGCAATTGGCATTCAATCGGGGGACGTCTAGGTGGAATGATTCTACAAGGTCCAACACACACTTAGATTCAAGAGTATCAATGTCTGAATACTGAAGGCACAAGAAGAAAATCATAGAAAGAAATCATTCAAGTTAAGAAAAACATGATTACACGATGTGTATTTCCCTTACACGGTGTGTTCCATTAAGTCATTCACATAGGCATGTAATCCCACCACAACAGGTCATGTAACACCCCAAAAAACATGGCGTGTTGTCATAGAACGCAGTGTGTACTTGAATCCCCTTTCCTTTCTTGGGTCCTTATACACAGTTAAGCCACACAGCTCTCTTAAAACAAGATTCCATGACAAGTTCAAGGTAGACACGGCATATACTATGCAAGCTTCACCTGACCCATGTTTTTAATGACACAGTCAAACACATGGCTCAATCTACACGGCGTGTTATGGACAGACATGGTTTTTACGTGAAAGGATAACATAGAACTGTGTTTGTTCGTGACACTACCGAGTACCTGATTTAGAGTACATGGCGTGTTCAAGATGGAAATGACTTGTATAATAAGAGACTCCACCGAACTGTGTTATTAGATACACATCCAGGTTCCTAGGATTATACTATACAATGTGTTTAGCATAGACACATCATGTTTCCACCAGACATTTCCCATCCCTTGTCTCTGCCCACACGGCCTAAGACACTCTGAGAGACTACAAGGCATGTACATAAAGTACACAACATATAATTAAGAAAACCATTTCTTTCTGAATAGAAGAACACATGGCATGTACTTAACATTAGACAACGTGTATTTTGGGTTTTCCTAAATATTAAGCCTCAAAAACTACTCTGAGGCCCAGAAAAACAATATAACGAACATTGGAAATGCCAAATTCAAATTAGTGAGGTCCCATACCTCCTACGAATCAAATTTTGAAATCCTATACAAGTTATAAACAAGATAAAAATGTAATGATCCAACAAATTCCGGTCCATGAGGGCCCATAACACCTCAAGAACCAAATTTTGGCATTCATTCAAGAAAACCTCTCCACAAAAATAAATTATTAAACAACGAGTATTTCTATCAACACAATTATCACAAAAACATGCATATTTTACACATCATCTATCACCACAACATGGAATATGTAATTCATCCTAGATGACATGAAAAAAATGTATGACATGTGATTTCTAGAAAGTGCCTATATGATGCATGAGATGGCATACTCTCATCTCATCGGGTTGAAACAGAAATAGAACCTCAACAATAATAACAAAAATCATGATAATAACATAAGGTGAAATTAAATCGACTATAATAATTGCAAATCCAGAAAAATTTCAATTAATGAGGTAGATTGTCTTTTCCCTGTACACGTGTTAGATACTCTCGGGCACAATTCATTACCAAGTACCTATTCCATCCTATCCCTGGCTAGATGCCTCAAACAATAAATCAAGAGAAAAGAACTCCTCTGATACTACTTTGTAAAGTCTCAGTTCCGGAATCCACCCAGAGGTACCCCATACCCGGTTGGTCACATGGCCTCAAGCGCATTTCCCCGAACGCCAGAGGCTGCCGACTAGTAGTGAGGGCCATAGGTGTGATAGTGGGGAAATGTTTCCCTCATTGGTGGAGTACACAAAGGAACTAAACAAATACATACAATAGCAGAAGTAGGAAATATACAACAATAGTAAACAACGGAAGACTAGAATAATAAAACAACTGGAGAACATATATATAAATAATGAATGATACATTTGTCTAGGAAAGAATCCAAACAAGTCACAATACTGGAAATAAAAATAGTGATAAACCAAGTACCAAAAAAATAACATCCCCTCAGCGTCACAAGCCACAACTTGGTCCCTTGATCTCCAGCTCCACATCAATCAAGTACCTGAAGTAGATGGGCACATGCCCTTATTTATACATGAAAAAATATAATCTGTTTGGGACTAAAATCATGAACCAAACAGGGTGTGAGACTAAATCCCAGTAAGCAACCACCAAAAGATCTGTGCCTAACAGTCATTCAATATATGGTAGGTAAAAGTATAGAAAGAAGCAAACATGAAATTTCCCACTAGTAAACAATCCACAGTTCAATATCAAGCAGCAGTGAAACAATAACTAAATCTTAAATAGGTAACCCTATGGGAAGTACTCACATCCATCCCCTCTGGTCCTCTCTAAGAAGTACAGAAAACCCTCTGGTTGGTACACACAACCCAACCCATCTGGTTCTGTCATAAGCATTTATTAAGACTCTTGGAGGAAGCGCTCACAGTCTCTCCCCTCATCGTAAAAGGTAAGAAAGAATCTCTGAGGAAGCTCACACAATCCATTCCCCTCATAGTCTAAGGTAGTCAAGGACTCTTTGAGGAAGCTCACTTGTAAAATACCCTTGATAGCCCCAAGGTCTAGGACGCTCTGAGGAAGCTCACTCGGTCAATTCCCCTTATAGCCTAGGTTGTTCAATTCAAACAAATACTCTCTAAGAAAGATCACACAGTCAATCCAATTATAGAATAAATTAATCAAGGTCTCTCTGATGAAGCTCACTCGGTCAATTCCCCTTATATACCTAGGTGGTTCTAGGCTCTCTAAGGATGCTCACTCAGTCTAACCCCCCCTTATAGCCAAATACACTAGGTTCTCACGACAATGTATAGGTCAATGAGTATAGCAGTGTAATATAGCCAAAGTAAACCTACAGAAATACTTGGCTAAATAGTCTACATCATAACAAGCATGTCAGAATACAACTCTCCACCCGACTACAATAGGCATGGAAAACATGAAAGGTAGCCAAAGGCTAAATAGGACCAAACTGTCATAAACAGAATAATACATGGGAAAGACACATCCAAAGCATAGAAATGAACCCAACTCATATCAAAATTACTTCTACAAAGGCATACAAGCATGAAAAAAACAACAGGGGTATAACGGTAAACACACTATTCCACGTTCAAGGGTATTGGTGGAATTTTCACATAATACTCAAAGACATCAAACGGAAAGGCACAAACCACCTACCACAGGGTTAGGAGATCAAGATACTTGAACTATGTGGCTTGAATCGTCTTATAAGGCCATAGATCGATGAGATTCCAATGAAACCGACACAGTTTGATTCGGAGGACAGATGAAGGCTTGAGGGTTCTTCAAAGACTTGTAGTTGTACGAGTTCTCTCAGATGAAAGAAACCTAAAAGAAGATAGTTCTATCCGTCGGACGCGACCACAGTGTGTTTAATGAAGAAAAACAAAATACACGGTGTGTAGTTTTGGAGTACATGATGTGTACTTATTGTTTCCATACTCCACATTAGGTGGCCTCCATGTCACCCCACACAACCGTGTGTGTGGAAATGACACAACCAACACACAGCCTCCTGCGGAAATGAAGTACACGACGTGTACTCCTAAAGTACACGACGTGTACATGATTTTTTTTTTCAAAACACATATTTTCTCAAAAACTACAGAAAAAGGAAAAACATTCCCGAAAAGAAGGTTTGGGTTCTTACAGTCTAGGTATGACCTAGTTATTTATTACTAGTCATTGGTGTCTTGTGAATGTGACATAATGTTAGTGGAACTTATAATCTTTCCAATTCATTAGTTATTGTATATTTATTATAAATGTTATCATTCATAGCCATTCTATCTTTTTTTGGGTTGTATCAAGGAGATAATAAATGTAATAATAGGGAATTTATTTCACAAAAAATAGGTAACTAACCGATTTATATAGGAAATCAATTTAAAAGGTTTTTCAAAACATAAAATCTGTTTAAAACACTTCTTTGTCTATTTACATCTCATCGTCAGGGGTTTAGTTGATGAGTACATCATATCATGCATTTATAATGTGAAATCCCACTAGGACTAAATTTCTGATATTACATTTGTCTATTCCTAGAAATTGGTTAGAATTATTTTTACATTTGATGATATGGAATATTCTAAGACTTCAGTTTTATAGTGAGTGATGACTATGTGGGTATTTATGTTTTTTTAAAGTGAACTATGCTAGATATCCTAGAAACCTGCTAAATAAGGATGAAAAAATAAGGTTTTCCCTCAACCAAAGAGATCCAACGTATGTTTAAATTATAGTTCATGTATTTGAGGTTGTAGACATAAGAATTCAAAAATAATAACCATGTTAAGTATGTCATTCTATGTAATTTCAAAAATATAATCCTCTATTCATTTGGGTGGATTCAAGATCATAAATAAAAAGAAGTGTGGCTAACATAATTAATCAAAATTTTAGTTTATGTATAACATAGAATGATATATAGGTAAATTATGAAATATATAAGATAATGGATATTTCTTAATTATAGTGGGATTTAACTATACATGATAAATTTAACCAAGGCCTTATGTAGGAGGGGTGAAGTAATAGTAAAAAAATACTTATACCCATACTCCTTCAAGATAACTCAAATAATATATCTGTTTATCATAAGGAGATAAAATCTATCAGTGATGTAATATGTAGATAAAATTCTAAAAATAATTCACTTTCCTCTAGAAATATCTCCTAGAAATTATTTAATGGAAATCATATTTGGGTTTAGGATATGACTATAAATTCATTCTAAGATATATATCCTTTTAATTAAAGATTATACAAACATTGTGGTTTAAAGGGATACCACTAAGAACATGAATAGATTAATTATGGTTGTTTACATGGAAAATTTTGGTAACACTAATACAAGGAAAAAGTGGAAGAGTGAAACATAAATAAAATTATTTATATCATCTCAAAATCAAACCATTGGATTAGTTAATGTTTCCCTATAAACCAAAAGAACACCTAGATGTTTTTAATGTGATTAATTTAATCATATATTGTGAGATTTTATAACACCACCTAAAATAGGCAATAGTTTTAATCAAAATGGAAATATTTTCCCACATTTATAAAATTCTCAAACATTAGTAAATTTCAATATATATCATGCATCTCAATCATCTTATACTTTGACTGGATGATCAAATTTGAACAGTTCACATACACAGAACCAATAAAACCAATGTGATTCCAGGAACACCCTGAATCCTTATAAAATGAAACTATTACAGTGAAATCCAGAACAAGGGGTGAGTAAGAAGCAGTATGGTGTTGAGAAAATGATCATGGAAGACCAATTATTTCCTTCAACTCTACGAGGTACCATTCTATATAACTCAACTCATATACATGTTATATGTAAAATTATTGAATCAAAATCTTTCTCTCTCAGGATACACTGATCAAATTAAGTTTCATATCAAGATGATACCAAAAATGAAATTTATCAAGAAAAATCAAGGGCGAGGATAGTATAAGGTATTAAATTATGCATCATATTTGGAAAAAATTAATAGTGTCTAGTTTTAATGTGAATTTTTTACATGTTTCTATTTTATTTTTTCGTGAGAATGGATTGGATTTTCTAATTCATGGATCACATAAATTATTATGTGTGATGTGTACAGTTTATTTCTCCTGTTGTGATAGTGATAATTTTAAAAGATGATTGGGTTTCTAAAGTTGTAAGAGAAGGTCATTTATCAAAACTGTAGGTAACAATAAATTATTGGCTAAAATAACTCACTTTTGAGACTGTTGAAATAATTGAGACTATAAATGTTTCCACTATAGTGTATTGATAAGTCTATATTTTTCCTAAATATTTCACTAGTTTTCCACCAAAATTGAAATCGAAATTATTTATTAATCTCATTATATGTAAAAAATATATTTCACTTACATAATAAGAATGGATCCAATATAATTAAAGAGGATGAATATGTAGTTTGAATAATATGAAATTAAAGAGTTCATATGACTGAGTACATTTCCTTTGGATGGTCATGATATTTCTATGATGAATTAAAATGGGAACCTATGTTTTTGTATTGATTATCGTAATGTAAACCAGGATACAATAAATATTATATATACATTATCTTTTATTTATTAAATTTTGGATAAATATAAGGGTGGAAAATGGTTCTCCAAAATTGATCTATGATCATGGAATTACTGACATTGGGTTATGAAATTGGATATACAAAGGTTACCATTTAGGAGTCATTATGGTAATTTTAAATATTTATTAATTACATTTCATATTATAAATAACCAATAGTTTTCATGGAAAGAATGAAACATTTCTTTTAAAAAAATATTTACTCTCTTTTTGGTACTTTTCTATGACATTATTGGGTATTCTTGAAATCAGAAATAATGTGAAGAACATTTAGAGACTGTGATAAACATATTTTGAGAGAACAAGTTTTATGTAAAATTATCTAAATATAAATTCTTGGATACAATATTTTCACTTCATTTTCTATGTAATTTTTGAGATATTCAAATTAGTAAACCCAACAATGCTAAAATCTATTTCCACATATAAAACATAGAAAAAATATCTTGGAGAACTGATGTTTTCTAGGATTATAATGTTATTATAGTCACTTTGTTCAGATCATCTCATGACTCATGTCAACTCATAAATCAATCATTAAGTAGGAGACATCATTCCATTAGAGTGAGAATTTTCAACAATCCATTTTAGATCATAACTCAAGAATCACTTCAATACAAATTGTTGTCTTTCTAGAATTCGGTATTGGGTATGTGGTTTATTTGGGGAACATATGTATATGGAGATGGTTGTGTTATCATATAGGGAGATAATTTGGTATCTTATGGGAAATGAAACTTTTGAAATCCTGATTTTTGTTTCTAACACATGATTTGGTATTGGATGTGGTGTTACATACATGGAAAACATGGTTTCATTATATATTTGTTGAGAAATTCATTATTATATAGACCATTATTGTTTCAAATAAATCTATTTATAAAGATATTTGATCCTAAGATAAATATAATAGATGGAATATGAATAGATATATAAATATTACATTGCCTATACATATAGAGAAGTAAATTTTTGGAGGATTATATAATCCAAAATGCATGTAGCCATCTCACATAATAATATTTTGATTAGGGTAAATTGATTAGTATGATCATAGATATGCATTTAGATTTCACTAGTCATAATTATGTCACAATATATTATTCTCTGACTTTTATTACTAACATGGTCGAACAAGTCATGGATAGTCAAATAATAGATCCAAAATACCATTACATTCTGTCAAAACATAATTATGGGGAGAACATTGATGGATGAAAAAAGTTTAGAAACTCCATGTTTATTTATTGTTATTGTATTTTTATTTAGACTAAATTTAAATAAAAAAATCATTATACATTTCACCAATCAAAATGGTTTGTTCACCCATACATTCAATTGATGTACAAGTCTCTAAGAATCCATTTTTGGTGGGATTTTATGAAACAAATGTGGTTAATTTTGTTTTGAAATTACAAACATGCATCAAATATAGGTGTTACATCAATAAAGAGCTGTGTTATTGCAATAATTACCTATGACCATATCTAAATGAGATAATATTTCTATGAACATTTTCACAAGTTAAAAAATAACTATTTAGAATCATAATTAATTTTTGGTGAATGCAGATTGATACAAAAATTTAGCCAACTTCATCACAATTAATGAGTCTAATATGGTAGATAAATGTTTGAAGATATACATATGAGAAGTGGAAAAATTACATTGAATACCTATTTTGATCATCTTCAGTAGGGATCCTCATTTCACCACTTATATTTTGTAGTCACTACAAGAAGATATGGATTCCCAATTTTCCAACAGAGTGACATATCATTATCAAAAAAATAGTAAGTAAGAAAGAACAAATAATACACTACATGACATTCATCATGATTTTCGTAT
The DNA here is from genome assembly GCA_963277665.1 of Viscum album. Classification (NCBI taxonomy): domain Eukaryota; kingdom Viridiplantae; phylum Streptophyta; class Magnoliopsida; order Santalales; family Viscaceae; genus Viscum; species Viscum album. The sequence goes on along the minus strand of OY728152.1, from coordinate 1,448,733,454 downwards.
TGATTTTCATGGATTGTGGGATAATCGTTTTATATTATTGTATTTTTTCTATAAAAAGTTATCATTAAATGATATAGATAGATCTGTTCAATTCATTGAATGATTTTAATTTTTTCTCTATAGTATTGATGATTGGGGATCGGTGAAAATTTACTATTGAGACTTATCCCTATCCACGAGTGGAATAAGAAAATTAAATTGATTAGGAAAATAGTGGTTCTGGATGAATCCATCCAAACTCATAAAAATATAATTATAATTTAACTTTATCCTTTATTGAGTGAGATCCACTGTTCCTTAATGTCTATCTACATATGGGACATCATCGATTAGGTAATCATGAAATGTTTTCTCCCTGATATATTGGAATATTCAAGTTACTTGAATTAAGTGGTGTTGTTAACTATTTGTTGATATTTTCACCATATTTCAATACGTTTTGTAATGTTTTCCATGTATCTCAACTACAGATGTATGAGCCCACCTTTATCCATATAATTCAACAGAATCATTTTGATCTTAAATAAGATTCTATAATTTTTCATGCATCGATTTGAATATTTAAAAAAAAGAAAATATTTTAAATAAAATGTTAATTATATTTAGTCGAGTATTATAGAATAATGGAGAAATTATATAGGGGAAATGTGAATATGAAATAAAAATCCTAGAATAATTTCTCAAAATGTTTCAGATCACAAAAATTTCCATCTTTTTAGTGATGAAGATCCTAATTGTGGAGTGAATGTGACAGGTCCAATTTTAGGTACCTTTCCATTTTATTATGTACTATAATGTTGAATATTTAATTGGATTATTTAAATAACTTTTTAATTGTTTTTATGTATTTTTGAATTTATTATAAGGTATCACGGTTTTAGAATGTTCTGAGAAAATGTGCGATAGGATTTGGAGGGATGTAGGGTTTTAACGATTTGTCCAAAATATGCTTGTGGGTAGGGAAAAATATATAAGTGGAGACAGGGAGGAAAAGAAAAATTGCAACATGGTTTATCCAACTATGAAAACAAACCATGAGAGGGGCGATTCATAGGAATTTTGAGGCCCACCATTTTTCAAACTGCGAAGACTAACCTTGCCACATGAATTTAATGATACAAAAAATTAATGTTTAACATGATTTTTACCCCATTAAACCCATAAATTTAACCACATATCTTATGATTTAGAAATATTCTCCTCTATTCAGTGTTTTTAGTGGTTCCAATTTTTCCCGAAGATAATGTTTTTGGATCTAAGTGTAGTGGATCTCATGAATCAATGTTGAATATCAATTTTCTTCCATTATATTTAGATATCATCATATACTCTCACATATAATAATATATCTAATAAATTATTGATATAAATATATATATATATATATATGATATATGATGTGTTTTTTTGAGATCATGGTTTGAAATATTAATAAAAGGTTGTTTTGATCCCAAATCTAAATGATTGATTGTGACTTACATTATTTTTATCACCTTTTAAGAGGTAGGTGGATTCTCTCTCTTCTCAAAGTGTTATAAAGATTTATGTATTATATTTATTATATATTATTCATGGATTTTAAAAATTTAAATATTAATGAGTTCTTAATGTAAAACAATCTTGGTTTCTGATTTTTAGATATTGGTTAATTTAATGGATTTTGGAAGCACCCTTTGATTTATGGTTTTAAATTATAGTGTTGTTTTAATACAAGAATTATGTTTGATAAAATGTTTTAAAGGGAATAATTTATTTATATATACTGAATTAGTGTGATAAAAAATAATTCAAGGTTGGTTTTTGTTTGTCTCTATATTTTACATTACCTTTCACCATCGTGGTGCTTGATTAGGTGGACTTAGAGAATAGTAACCCATTGGCTACTTCGTCAATCCACATCAAACCATTCATGAGTACGGAATGGTCACATTTCATGCATGTGTGTATGAGTGGTTGGATGTTTTTTTTGATATGAAATGTTATATTGATTGACAAATTAATATGATTTAAATTTTAATTGTTTTAAATTTGAATACAATTTTGATGATCATATCTTTGATACAAATTATATTTTTCAGTTTGAGCTATCATGTTATTTTCATAGTTGCATGAGATGGGTTGTCTCTTATAAAAATATAATTATGTTTGATTTTTCACCAGATGAATATTTACTATGGTGAATATGAATATATTATTATTTATGACACATATAAAGGAAAGGTCTCACATATTTATAGAGGAGAATCATGATTCTACTTCCTTAGGATGGTGTTTATAACATTTGTTTTCTATTAAGGATTGATCATACTAATTCCCAAATCAATGTTTTTAGTAAAAATATATTTTCATTTCCAAATCCACATTTTTATAATTTCTCACCACTAATGTGATAATGTAGTTTTATGCGTATCAAATTTGATATAGAATTTTTTACTCATGAATCATATAATTATGTTGGTTTTTTATTTTTAAATTAATAAGATTTATTATTTCCAAATGAAAAATAATTTCCCATTTTATATATAATCCCTTGGAATTTATTTATAGCTTTGGTGTCTTGGGGGATTCACCGAAGGTTATTATATCCTTAAATACATCAATGAGAATAGTTATTGTTTACATGATACAACATTACTGCCTAAATACCTTTTTAATTATTAGAAACATGTAATGAATCCCATAGAAAAATAATTTAATGTTGGAACAACATGTAACATCCTAGGAACATAAAATTTGTAATATAATCCATTTATATTCATATCACCAACAATAAAGGTTTTATGCTAGTGTCCTTATCCTATGTGCCCAACTAATCATTATTTGACATTCCATAAAATAAACTAGATAACAACACCACAGAATAAATCAACATAATCAAGTAGTTCAATTCCTATGAAAGTATATGAGATATAAATATGAATTAAAGAAAATAAGGGATATATCCTGTGTTAAATTATTAATTGATATATATCTCTTGTGATTCAATCATTAATAATAATCATAAAATACTAATAATTATTACTCACAATCAAATATAGGAATACCAAATCAGAGATATAAATATGGATTTCCTATTTTCAGGTCATGTTCCTATAATCTACAGTACTAAATATTACCAAGGTTATACATCATGATACAATGACATAGAGTCCCATGAATCTCCACTTCTATTAGATTGTATCATTTTTACTCATCAAATGAAATAAACTGGCTACAAGACATATATATTTTTTGGATATGGTTTTAAGATGCTAATATTTATTGATTGATAATTTTTTTGTATTTTTTTATACTTATATGAAATCACAACACATTGTATGTTCTTTTTATGAGATGAAGATTCTTCTGATTTAGAATATCAGATATAGATTTGTTAACAAATTATATTAGGTTAGGTTCTCTATTTGTTAAATGTTTTCTAGGAAACCTTATTTTTAGAAACATTTTTCTAGAATGAATATTTTCAGAATAGACCAGGAAGTTGTTTTGGATAATAAATATCTTTATACATGTTCAAAAAAAAATCATATGATTAATATTTATTAAAAATTTTCTCAACATCATAATTAGCAAAAAAAAACTTGTGATCCACAACATGTGAATGAAATTTGGAATAAATGTATTTGGGATTAGAAAAAAAGTAATAAGAATTTATGGTGTATCAACAATGATGATGTTTAACACGATAAGATCATTGTCTGAATGTGCACCATACATAGAAGATGTTGGGAGATTATGAATTTGAATCTACTGAATTAAGAGGATTTTAAAAGGAGACGACCATATTATATATAGTATGAATCAAACCATTAGATGAACCATCAGTTGCTTAGTTTTAGATACAAATAATTCTTTTTTATACCCATACATCAGATGAATCAATCCATCAGACAGGTGAAAACACAAATGTATTAAATGGGTATTGACACTGATATGTCAGAGATATTGTTATAATAAATAAGGCATTAGATGTTGAGACCCATCAGAGGAATAATATTCTAATACCAAAATTGTTCCATATTGAACAAATTAGTTACGTGTGACTAAGAAGAGGTGTTTTTGACACTGATGAATCTGATGAGATTCATATAATAATAAATTAGATGGATAAAAAAACTTTATTCATCCATTTTATTTTTTCCAAATGTATTAGAGTGAGGTATAAAGATATATTTTCATTTGGGTCAAGAATCAATGAATAATTTATGACAGAGATAATTCATCAAATGCAGTTTCATCGATTTGAGGAAAAATTTATCAAATGAATAAAGTGGGTGAAATATAATTTTCTTGAAGATAATTATGAGATATTATTCAAGGGTTTTTAAGTCTATATATGATTCAATTTTGCTTATGTAAAAATTAATTTACTTGGGTTATAACATAGGAATGATAATTTAACTATAATGAAAAATTTGTTTTAGATAGAGATTTTACATATTATCAGTTTATGGAATGATAACATCAGAAGTAATTTTCATTTAAGATTTATAATTTTTAAGTTCTAGAGTTTCCATGAATATTAAAAATGGTAAAAATTAGTTAATATGTATTCAAAAATATTCAAATGATATTTTAATTTGTTAATTAACTAAAAATTGTGAATTTGTTTGAGAGTGAAATTATATTTGGGTTATTATATTTTTTTTAAATATCTATATAAAGGGTTTAATGTAAAAATGGTATTGAAACTTCTCACATGTGGGAGAGGGTGAGAGATCTAGTGTTTTGTGTTGAGGTAGAATTGGCAGAGGAATATTTCTTGACAGAATACAATTTTAGAGATATAGTTGTGAAGAATCACATGATCTGGATGAAAAATCTAACTTATGGATCTTATAGAATAAATAAAATGGAAAAAACACATTTTCATAAATGAAAATAACACATGTATATTTAATAAATAATTAGATCTAGAAATCATTGTGATTGATTGGAATGAGTTTTTATATGAAGTCCATAAAGGATTCCTCTACCTATATTTGGTTATGAAATTGATTATTTTTTCTTCATGAATTATAAAATTGGATGTTGAGAAGGCATTACTGGGACATATTTGAAACCAATTTCTGAATGAATCTATACATGTTATAAAATTGTTTTTTATATATTGTGTTCTAGAAGAAGAACATGAATTGTTTTATTGATCATTGTGCTACACAGGTGTAAAGGTATTTCATACTTGTTGAATACTTTGGAAAGGATTATTTTCTCTTGTATTCTGTTGTATTATATTAGTTATAATCAATTCCATGTACTAGAAACTAATATTTAGTAGTGAACATTGAAAATATTTATGTTCATGTGGTTGTGTGAATGTTTGGTTTTCAGAAAAGTGATAAATATTTAACAAGATGAATCTTTTTTATACAATAAAGATAACATAAATGAAAATAGTATCAATAATTCACCCTATCCAATATAGTTATTTCATTGATCACAGTTGGTCCCTATAAATTGGTATTAGAGTGAATGTTTTCATCATTTTATAATTTTCTGATGTTTTTGTTTAAATGATTTTATGGAGAATTTTAATTACGTGACCAATAATGGGATTCCAGTTTTTAATGGAATGAACTATCATATATTAAAATAATTAATGTTTTCATAAAAATTTTCCCTTGTTATGATATTTTGGATGCTTATACAGATTTATTTCATCATCTTGTTGAAAATTTTCCTATTACATCTTTCAATTGGTAAAATATAGTGAATAAGAGAAGGGATAAGACTGCTTTAATTTCAACACTCTCTGAATGTTAATTTCATAGAGTGAAGGTACTTGGAATTTCTATAGGTATTTAGTAAAAGAGAAAAAATATCTAGGAAGTTAATATGATGGATATGAATGAAAATATTCAAATATGGAGGATAAGGTATGAATATCTCAAAATTCATGATAATAAATTTGTTAGTGACATAATTAAAATATTGAGTGATATTTCTATCACCATAAGATGTCTTGGTGAGACTACAGAAGTTTCAAATGTTTTTTAGAAGATATTATAAACTCCTCCCAACATGTATGATGAAAATGATTCATTATTAAAAGATAGGTATCTCTAATCATTATCATTGGTTGACTTGAATTATACTCTTATTAATAATAGAATGAGAAGATAGAATGTTATGAAAAAAAAGAAAATGTTGATCGATAAATTTTATTCAAGTGAATAAGGAATAAAAGAATTCATTTAATTTCAATAAGATGCAGAACATAACAACTTTGAGACTAGATATGAGGTTAGTAACAATTTTTATAAGCATTTATCCATTTTTCTGAAATTTTTAAAATAAGAATAGATAAATACTAAGGAAAGTTTCCACCAAAATTCTTTGAATGTAGAGATATTGGGAATTTTTCAATAAATTTTCTAGGAATATGGGATGAAGAATAATGTTATGTAGATAATATATTGTTAGGAATATCAATAAGGAAACATTTTTATCAATCAAAATCATAATCCCATAGAAAAGATAAAAATTTCTCCAAATCCAGAAGGAGATGCTTTTTTCTAGTGATTATGAAGATGTTTATAGTGATGTTGAAGTTGAAAACTCAATAAAAATGATTTTTAAAACAAATATATTAAAAAAGTAATTAAATTAGTGTCTGATAGCGATGAAAAATTATGTTATAAAAAAGAGACCCTTATATAATTTTCTCATAAAATTTAGTAGAAGGGATGTCTTAAAATATTGTAATTAATGATTTTTTTAAGAAGTTGAAAAAGAATGTATTATCCAAAAATTATTTCTGATAAAAATATTTTTGTAAAATTTTATTTCATAACATGATCTCTTGAGAAGAAATCCATGCGAAAGAATAATATGTTTCGTTATTACAAGATTTTTTTGGATCAACAAATTTATGAAGGGTATTGTAATAACATTTCAGAAAAAGAAGAATAGAACTCTAAAAATTATTGAAGTTACATAGTAAAATAATAATTATATTTCAATTGTTGGTATTTTGGTTATTTTCGTCACAGAAACAATATGTGTTGGTTAAATCAACAATGCTAAATTTATCCACTGAGTAACGTGAATATATTTTTTAGAAAGAGTCAATAATAAAAACAAATTAATTCAGAAAATGTTTTTTGAAATTATAAAATATGTTCCATCCTCTATAAGATATTTTTAATTGATTTGAACATAATTTACATCTTCCTAAAGGAATTATTATTTTTATACAAACTTAACAAAATTTTTTATAATAATTCTCAACCATTTTATGTGTTGGATGATAATGGAAAATAAAAACAAACTACTCTAAATTCTAAAAAAGGGGATTATCATGGACATTGGATATTAGGTCCCCTTCACAGATGACAATATATTTTGAATTGTTGAATAATGTGAAAGATTTAATAGAAGGAACAGTGATGTTTGGTAATGATTAATAAACAAGAATCAATGGTGTTGGATATTTAATTATTGGTTATGAAAAAATGAAATCCAAAATAGAATTTTTTTGATGGAATAAAACAAAAATATTTTAATGTTTTACTAATTTTTTATGATTAAAATAATGTTTTTAGGATATATTTTTCTCTTTGAAAATAGATGAATATGGAAATGTTGTTACAAGAGGATAACATACAATAAAAAACTAATTCAATGATGGATATGTTTATAATTCATGTTATATAAGAATGATAAAATAGAATAAATTATGGAATTAAATATTTGGGTACAAGTATCAATGGAATATGATAATGTAAAAAAATAGTGATAGTGTTTTTGATATTTCTAATATGAAAATAATAAGAGATTTGTGTTGTTCATTTTCATAGAAATGGAAGATTACAATCTTTGTGCACAAGATAGTATAAATTCATTGATCTCATCCACTAAAACTAATTATATTTGATGTTTTAGGGAAAATGTATAAATAATAATATTTTGGAGATAAGTACATTATTTTATTCAATGATAATTTTAATCGCATTAATTTTATCATGTATTTGAAACATAAATTGGAAGCTCTAAAAATGGTTATGTGTTTTAGGGGAAGAGTATAAATGTAATTTGACTGTTCTATAAAGAAGATGTGAGCTGATAATTTTGGGGAGATAAAAAAGTAATAATTCAAATGTTATCATAAATAACATAGAATTCACCACGAGTTTAGTGCATTGTACACACTGAAAATGGATTTTTTTGGTAAAAGGAATAACATAAATTGGTGGATATTGGAAATAAAATTCTTATTGTGCAGGATTTTCCAAAGTATATCTAGAGGTAGAGAATTTGTATAATAGTATATATTCAAAATTAGTTTTCTATATTCCATGATCTTATATCACTCATTACAAATCGCACTATAATTTAACTCCATCTTTGAAATAAATAATTGTTTTTTATGTGGCTACATTATAAAAAAAAATGATAAAACCTTGGATAATTTTATTAAAGAGGTGTTAGTGAATTTTTATATATATAAGATCCTGATTATAGAGGATATAGATATTTCAATATTGAATCATGTAATAATTTATTATTCTGATGATGAAAAAGTCCTTGAAAAAGATGAATAAGATGTTTCACAAACAAACAAATGGTGAAAATGAATAAGAAGAAATATTATTTTTTGAGAAACATGAAATGTATTCCAATAGTTTTGATTACACATGATTATAATAAATATAATCATCAATTTCTAGTGATGATAAATAACCTTTTATATATCGTCCATGGATGAGTAAATCAGTTGATGTAAAAAAATCATTAGATATCAAAAAAAAATGTCTCAAATAATAATAATATCAAATTTTGTTGAATATATATATATATATATATATCATGTTTTTATCCAAAAGATATTAATATTTTTTTTTGAGAATCAAAATTGGATTGATTCTATGAATGATGTGTTGGAATATATTGAGAAGAATGATACATAGAAAATTGAAACTAAACCAAATGATAAAAATATTATTATTATAAATTAGGACATACAAAATATGTTTAATGGGGATGGTTATGTGGTAAGAATGAAATCATTATTAGCTTTAAAATGTTACTCAAAAATTGATGTTTTTTATTTAAAGGATATATTATCATCGGTGGAGAGGTTAGAAACAATTAGAATATTTTTTCAATTGTTTCATAATGAAGTTATAAATATTTTCATATGGATGTGAAATAATTATTAATCAATGGGGAACTAGATGAAATGGATTATTTAAAACAACTATGTGTATTTTTAATTAGAAAATATGAATTTTATGTGGTGATGATGAAGAGTGATTTGTAAGTGTTAAATAAATATCTAAAAACAATGTAACAAAATTTAATTCATACATAAATAAGTTGAAAATTAAAAAGGGAAGAGTTGAAAGTAATATATACATCAATAAAAATAAGGATATGTATATCATTTAATTGTGTATTTTTATGATATTACATTTTTTGGTAATGATGAAGTATTTTGTGAAATGTTTTCTCAAGATATAAATAATTTGTCTGAAATATCCATTCCTGGAGAAATTAAATACGTTCTTGGTTCACAAATCTCACTATAGAAGATGTAAATATTTCTATCGCAAGATAAGGATGATAAATAAAATATTCACATGATTAGAAAAGAATATTCCTAATATGTGACCATATAAATTTCAATGGGAACCAAGTTGACTAAATATCAAGATAGAAAATAAGTGGATTGTAAATAATTTATAATGCTGATTGGATTTTTTTATAAGTGACTACTTCAAGACAATATATTTTTCTGGTATTAATTTAAGTGAGTGATTAAAAAGTGACCCAATATAATTTCATATATTATACGGAATATTAATTCTCATATATATCAAAGGCACCAAAATATTATGATATCAAATATGAAAGCTCAATAATAATTGAAAGGTTTGGTTATATAGATATTGATTGGGTGGGAAGTGTCGATAATAGATGATCTAAAACATGTAGAGTTGTCATTTTGTGGTATGGTTTTCTAATTCTGAATTAAACAAATTATAATTCTACTAATCTTATCATGACTGATTTTGAATATGTTTTTCCCATTAAATATACAACACAAAATATATGGATGAAGACCCAGTTAGATGATTTTATATTTGATGTGAAGAAACCCCTTCTCTTGTTTTGTGATAATCAAAGTAAAATAAACTTCTCTATAACTCCATTGAACCATTCTTATTCAAATTATATTGGTACAAAATATAACATAATTATTGAGAATGTGTATAATAATGAACTCATGTTTGAATATGATCAAAAAATGGAAAAAATTGCTGACATATTCAAAAAACCATTACCGATGAAATATTTTTACATACTGAGGTTGAACATGAGATTCTTACCACTTTATCTACAATTTTGAGGTATATGCCCCAATCAACCCTATTTTATATTATTTGAATATTTTTTTAAATGGGGATACAAGTAATGTTTCATAAATCGATCCGTTGGTGTGTTCTAAAACATTTAAGGAATGAATAAATTTAATGTGAGTTATTAAATATGAAAATCTATGATATAAGGTTGTGAATTATTAAATTTTTTTAATTATTTTTTAATGTTAATTTAGGATATTATTTTATATAGGAATTTGAAAGAAGTTTTAAATATATGACTTTTTATGGTAGTCTGTGAAGAAGTTTCTTAGGTTACAATATGTGGACAACATGGTTTTTCTGTTAATGTTTCATATTTACTATAATGATTTTGCTAATGTTGGATTATAATTTCTTATTATATGTCTATATATTGAGTTACAATTATTTTGTTATTTATGGAGGTATTTTGACAAAAAAAGTCCAAATGGGGTATTTTTTGGACAATATGTCTGGATATGGTTTTAGATGATGATGGAATTAGGTCATTGAATATTTTTTATTCTCTGGTACTTATGATAATTAACCACAAATTATAAGTTCTTATCTGTAGATAATTGTTTTTGTAACACATAATATCATATAAAAATGTAATAATAAAATCCTTCATATAATTTTTTCTATTATAGATATGTTTTCTAGGTGAACTTGTTTTTAGAATTATTTTTCTAGAATGAATCATTTTAGAAAGGGTCAGGATGTTGTTTTGAATGAATAATGAATGTATAGATTTTCAAAATAAAATATGATGAGTATTTAATATTATAGGATTTAACACCATCATATGTTGACCAAAAAAATATGTGATACAATCCATGTGAATGAAAGAGGAAGAAAACCATATTTTTGTAAAGAATAAATGAAATTTGTATTTCTAGTATATCTATTAAGTTGAAGTTTTCTAGGTGTAGATCACTAGATCTTGGTAAACTATACACAATCTTGTTTATATTTTGGGAGTTTGAATATGTATATTTCAAAAGTTTTACAAAAGATATGACTCTTTGATCCATTGGATGAACCAAAATATAAAACAAATCATTAGTTATTGAGTTTTAGAGAGAATTTTTTTTGTTAACATTGATACATCAGATGAACTGATCCATCATATGGGTGAAATAACTAATCTATCACATGTGTAGAAAATTATACATCCAAAAACAAGTTTTAATAAATAATAAATCACATGCAGAGTTCCATCATTGGAATAAGATTCGTCTACCCAAATTGTATCTGATGTACCAAAGTTGATGAGGGTGAAAGAGCATGGAACATTTTGACATTGGGGAATCAAACGTGATTTAGAGACCAATAAATATGATTGAACACAATTATGTAGTATTTTTTTTAATTTCAACCAAATCATCATAGATCAGTATCAGGTTTTTGGTTTTTAAAATAGGGTTCGGACTCCTCATACAAGGTGTGACACTGGTAAGTCATAAGATACTATTTCATCAGTCTGAGGAACAATTTATCAAAAAAAGAATATAGATGAAAGGGTGAACCATATTTAATTTACTAATTAACTTATATTTATAACTTATTAATTATATATAATGTTATATTATATTTATATAGAAAAAAAGTTTCAGGCGATTTGGATCAATACAATGAGAAGTGAACAAAAATGATAAAAATATTTCAGATCAGGTTGTTCCTGTCTATTAGTTTATAAATTGAGAAACTTTGTTGTTATTATAATATAACATTCATTATTTTTATTTTATGGAGTTTTTAAATATATTTAGGGAGATTCCAAAAGAATTTTTAAGTGCTCATAAATGGTTAAATGAAGTTTTAGTTAAAGAATTAATTCCAAAAATGATTTTTTTTCATGGGAAAACCATTTTGGGTTCTCGCCTTTTTTGTTTTTAGGGAACCAAAATAGTGTGGATTAATTACAAATGAAAATGAGAAAATAACTATATGGGATAAAGAGTTAGTGAGAAATGATTTTTTTGTGTTGAGATAGAATTAGCAGAAGAATAATTATGTACTAGATAAGTGTTTAGAGAAGTAAATGTTAGGATTCATCAGATAAGAATATATAATTATAATGAAAAGACATAAATTAGAAAGATATCAGAATGAGAATATTTCCATATAGTATAATCATTCTAGTTTCCAAATTGAATAATTTTACAGAGGAATCAGAGTGAGTAATTAGACTGAGTTTTTAATGATGTCTTGATATGTTATTCCTATATGGTAGTGAGAAAGAAATATTTTATTTATTCTTCAATAATTATGAATGTTGAAATTTTTAAACAAGAATAGTTACATTTTTAGAACTAATTTCTGATGATTTATAATCTTGTCAAAACATATTATTTATATCTTTCATTCAAGGAGTTTCACATGAACTATTGTATTGTACACAGTTCTTCAAAAGTGTAAGGGTATTTCTTGTTTATTTTAACAACCCAGAAGGATTTTTTCTTAAGGATTATGTGGTATTAGATAATCTAAAAACTATGATAAGAACTATAAAAACTTATTTAATAATTAACCTTGTGAACAAATGTGTTCTTTTGTATATGTTTATTTTTGGATTTAAACATATTGATAAATATTTAACACGTGGAAGGGGTTGTTATAAAAGAAGATAACATAAAAAAACCTATCATTGATTCTTCCCCTCTATCTATTAGTGATTATATGAATCTAGGTTTGGACTTATCATATAAAAAAATATAGTTGTGGATCTTCTGGGTTCCCATCATAGTGGGGAGCTATAATGATCATCCATTGTAACCATTTCAGTTAGAAAATTATCACATGTTATATAATGCATATGAAAAACCAGGACGTGATAAGTAATATTTTATTAATAATTAAAATAATAAATATAGGTAAGTATTATTTACTTAGATATCGTTTCTTGGTCACTTATTAAAAAAACAAATTTGAATTATCTGTATGTTTGTGAATAATATGTTCTTGATGGTATTGTTACATGATAGGGGTAGTTTCACTATTAAAAGGGAGATCATGGATTAGAATTTGTCCATGAAGGGTTTCTATCATGGGGTAATAACACCTCATAATCATGATATTGATCCATGAAGTAACCCTTGTTAGTGAATTTGATGCTTATAGAGAGGATTGGATCACCGTGAAAGAGGGATCACTCCATGATTGGTCCAGGAGATGGGGATCCATGTTGTGGGATCCAAAATAATGTAATGACCTACCCTATGAATATAGTGGGGTGGGGTAAATTTAATCTATTAATTATATTGATTTAATTTAAAAAATAATAGTGTAAATTAATTTTTTTCACAATGTATGGGAGTTTATTAGTTTCAACTTCACTCCCATTAATTATTCATTTTGAGAGATATACCTTATTTATTATTAAATCATGGTGCCTCTTAATGTTGAAAGTATAAATGGGTAAGAATAAAAATCCACAATCATTAGAGTATTATATTTTCATTTTTCCCCATTATCATTGATAGTTCCCTAAAATGGAGGTTTAGTTAAATTATTTTAAATAATGTTATTGGAGGAAAATTGATTGGAGTCTATTTGTGAGTAGATTCCAAATATCTCTATTTAGGCGGTGGATATATTTTCCCTAAAATATATGTGTATTATGATATGTGTAATAAATGGGGATTACTTGGGTGGTTTGGGTGATATTGGGAATGAAACAATATGAATTTAGTATTCTTCCTAAGGGTTACCAAGGGTAGTATCATGTGTGAAATCATGGGTTTAGGCATAGTATGTCATAGATTTCTTGATATATGGCTAAATAAATGGATGTATTTGATGACAGTAGATGTAGATTTCATTTTTGTATTTTGACGATTGCTATTTTTATGTATGTTTGTGTTGAATATAGACTATATGACTATGTATGATGTTGATCACATGATAATGGTGACACAGTTCATTATTTTGATGTGAATGGTGTTGAACATGGACATAGATGGTGATTGAGAATAAATCTTTGTGTGGATTAGGATGATGGTGATTCCACTCACCATGGGGGTTAAGGCCATAAGGGCCATCTGCACATATGATATGGAAAATAAGGTTGATTTTCATACTCATTGTGGGTGGTGAACTTCATAGATCAAGTGTTATAGGGTGATGGAATTGAAAACTGGGATTTTTGAGGTGCACACCGTAAAAATACATTGTTTTGGTTACTTGAAACAAATATATTAGGCTTTAGGCTCTCCCATTATATTAGGGTTAATAGGATGGATTTGAAAGGGTGTGTATCTCGATGACTTCAGTTTTCATCCTATTAAGTTGGGTATTTGTAAAGAGATATAGATGATAATTGGAATTGTGATAAGGGTTGTGGATGTACTAAAATGGTATCATGGTGATTAAAAGAAATATATATTTAAATGGTAGGAATGTGATTCCATGTGATATGAAATTGGTTCAATGGCTTGTTGAATATCCGTTATTGAAATTTTTGAATGTATCATTCCACTACAGTAGAAGAAAAAGTTGGTAAAGACTCACATGGTACTATTCAAGATTGATTGTAGTGTATTGATTAATATGATTAGATATATTTTTTAGTTCATTTTTGTTCATTGGTATAAAAATAGTTTTAATCCAAGGACATTATTTTTATTGTCGTATTTATTTCATACACACACCCTATATGATCCATCATGGACATGTGCATACTTTACAGTTATTTGTATAAATAGAGGAAACGTTTTGACATCCAAAACATACTAATAACATGTTAATTAGTTTTCATGAAGAGGATGGTTTGAATTTTAAATCATTTAGGTTGTTCCTTGGTATGATGTTGGTTGTTCATTTGGATTTTTTGCACATATTTATTTGTGATCGATCCATGGTCGATCCTATTTACTTCTTAATGTCTGAGACAACTTGGTATTTATTCTCCTAGATCATTATATGTGTATATTTGGCCTTTTATTTCAATTGGATTAAAATAATATCATTATATTTATTATATTTATTAATAATTTTTAGAGGTTATAGTCTCCCCACTATCACCCAATAAACCCAAAAAACTAGTTGGTATCTTTTGAAATACAAGGAGTTTCACCTTAGGTCTAGTAATTTCCTAAATTAAAAAATATGAAGTGATCATGGGAATATGACATTATAAGAAAAATAGTTTTCCACTTATTATAGAGAAGCATAACCTATTATATCTCTATAGTATTTGTCATATTAATTAATTGAGTATAAAAAATCTATCAAAGTTTAATGCTATAATTTATATTTCATCATTAATATGGGGAAAATTGCATTGGATTCGGGATTGAGTGAAAATCTTGTTGGAACCTCTTACTATACTATGTAGAATAAATTTTCAAAATATACTCCTCACTCATGTTTGTGGTAATATTACTCAAGATGTAACTTATACTGATAAATATTTCATTTCATTTGTTGATGTATACGATAGGATAAAATGTTTTATGTTTATGAGGACTGTGAGAGATGTTTTGGACTACATTAAAATATTTTGAAGAATTGTGTGAAAATAAATTGAATGAAGTATTATGATTCCATGGTAAAATAATAGAACCTGGTTCTACTTCATTAGAGATGGAAATTACAAATAATCCAAGTTCATATATACTTTTAACACTTATTTAAACAAGGATTTAATTTCTTTACATGATATTTGTTACACCACAAGCTTCCACGGTATGATACTCTTTGAATAATCCAATATCTTGTGTCGTATTAAACATTGAGTTCTAGCACACCATGACCAATCAAATTAGTAGTTATGAATAGTAATACCCACTTTTTGAAATTTTATAAATTTTATTTTCCAAAATGGCCTCCAATTTGGATTCACAATATCAAAGTTAGATTTGGGTAAATTTTCGTCATTTTTCTAAAAGCTTTCAATTTGTGATGAATAATAAATTACATTGTGTTTTGGTTTTAAAAAAACTTTTTATTGAAATATTTATTTATTTTATCTAAATTTATTTTAAGTAAAAATAGATACATAATACCTATATAAGTCCAAAGTAATTCATTGGAGACATTTTATAATATTATTAGATATATAAAATTGTATTTAACTTTTTTCCATATTTTACCCACCTTCTTGGAACATTCCAAATTTATATAAAACATAATTTTACCGCTTATATGAATTGAATTCAGAAAATCTGAGAGACACAGTTGACATCAGTAAGAAAAATGTGGTTCAAAAGGATGAAAATAATTTTCGGTGGGTAATAACGTTGGAATTTTATTTATCACAGTTAAAAGTAAATAGAGTAATTAATGGTAAAAATGATATTAAAATTTCCACAAAACATGTCATAAATATATTGGATAAACTTATTTCGACCAAAATGAACCTTAGGATAAAAATATGTTCCTCTTTGATCCACTTGGATTATATTAAGACATTTATTATTATTTTAATTTCAGAAGAGTTAAAAGTTTTAAATTCAAATTTTAATAACTAATCCATTTTTATTATGGGGTTATATGTAAGATAAATTAGACTATAAATATTAATTAGACATATAATAAAATTTAATACATCATGGTATTTTATTTATAATTTTTAGACATTAAACTATTAAATTTATTTATGACACAATGATGATGCAGTAATTACCTTTATAATGAAATATTTAAATAATTGATATTGTAAATAATAAAATAAATGTAAATTGAAACTTTTGATGAATTAAAATAATTTTATTGGTTAATATAAAATGTTAGGGTTGATTCAATGATTTTTTTTCAAAGTGATATTTTTTTATTACTTTCAAAAAAACGAAATACTAAATAGCATCAAAATTGACATAAATGAGTTTTTAAATAAAATGCTATTTTATTAAATGATATAATAATCATCAAAATCTATGGATTGGAAAAATGACTTATATAAGGTTTTATATGTCATTAATGAACAACATGGGGTTCTATTGTCTTTTTATAGCAAGTTTATTAACAATTAATTATAATAATACAAGTAAACATGTTAAAAGTTAAACTATTTAACTAAGATTTAAATATAAAAGATAAGGTTAATATGATGACCTAAAAATTTCTAATAGTTGATAGTTTGTCAACCCAGAACCAGCTTATCCTAGAAATAAATCCATTTAGATCCATTAGAAAATGAATTCTTTTTATTAATAAAATAATATTACAAAATTTTCCTAAGGTGCCCTCACCTCTATTATAAAATTGAACTTCCCATTGTCTTAATTTCACACCTCCAAATCCATTTGGCTTGGCCAAAACCTACCCAAATATCCTCCCAACTATCCTAAATTCAACCTAGAGGCCTTAATTTGATCATAAAGCCATCCTAAGGTTCTCTTTTGATCAAATTAAAAGGAAGAATCTGAAGAAGAGGTAATAATTTCATCGCCTCTTTAAATGTTCATTTCTTCTTCTACTTCCTATTTATTTGTTTTTTCTACTCAAAAATAATAAATCAAGTACCTTCTACATACTGTGATGTTATTATAAATATGGTATAACCATATTCATTATTTTATCCATCCTATTAAAGACAAAGTCTCCATACATGCGTACGTAAGGCTTATTGTCTCAACGTCGTGGTGTAGATTGTTATTCAACACTTTATTATTTGGATGGGTATAATAATGAGTATAATTGATATAAATAATTAATATAACATATTAATTATTCTGTATATGTAATATTCCATCCAATTACATACGTTTTCACCTTCAATATAATGATATTATCGCTTGTGCGTATGTATGGATTACCATATCCACGAAGCCGATGAGATTCATTCCCCATCATTACCATTCAAGAATAATTTTCATTTTATGATTAAAAATAATGATGAAGAACTTAATATCAGCCTGGATATGAATCAAATCCATATTATCCATAACAAACATGACTTACATAAAAAACATATAAAGGAAAAAGAATCTGTTAACACCTAAAATAATGATTCTTCTTAAATATTATTAACAATGTAATATTAGAAGATTATATATGATATCATATTTATGTTTTTGGTTCTTTAATAATTTAATAAAAATTATTTTACAACTATAAAATAATTTAATGTACCCAACACCAAGGAAATGTACAAGGTAAGGGTTAATTTTACAATCTCTTTATCTATATGAGGTTGTTTATATGTATGTATCTAATGGGAATTCTTAATCATCAACATTCATGTTTCTTAAAAAAATATTTCAAATTTATTTTACTATTTACTAGACTATGGTTTGATTTCATTTATATACTTTTTATACTTTTTATAAAATGGTTTCAAATGAATCATTTCATCGCTTTCCAAACAAGGTACTTTCTGACATGTTCGACAAAATTAAGGAAAGAATGTTTTTAACTAATACGGTTGGTGAGACTATTTTTCATCATTATAACACCATCGAAGAATACCTTACAATATTATAATAATATTCCCAAAATAATTTTTTTCTTTTATAATTACATGACTTTTAAATGAATACAATGTACAAAGGGATATTTTACTCATATTGTTTCAGGATTGATTTTATTTTTGTCAACATCCTTCATTGGATTTTACGTGTGGTTAATGTTAATTTATTATGATAAAATCATCCAAAATTTGTTGAATTTTTTGTGATATGTTTGATTTTGGATGTGCTATTTGTATACCATTCATGTTTTATGGTTAATGTATTGAAATTCCGTATGCTAGTTTTAATATGAATTTTAATATTATGTTTCAAATTTTTCATATGAGGAATGCATTATACATTGTAAGTGATTGGTGGAACCTGATATAGATCCTAGATGAATCAATATGTATCATGAGACAAATTACTATCTTGGAACAATGCCTTGACAAAACCTTATTTGTAGTCTTGTCACAAGTCCTTGAATATGTTGTTATAATGTCTGATATTATGCATTCTATCATTATGAAATTATCTATTAATATTAGATGTGATTATTCGACTAGTAGAATATCCATGTTAATATGTAAATCGAATTATTTGATTTATATTTTCCCTATTATTTTAAAGAAAAAGTTTAAAAGGCTTGTGTTTTAGTTTTATACATTTCCTTAAATGTTTATGGTTATTTATGAATGTTTCTACAATATTGTTATCCTTACTGAGCATCTGAGCTCACCCATTTCTATGTTTTATTTTATTCTCAAGAAGTGAAGAAGTATATTATGAATGACTTGTCGGGATAGGGTAAGGTATAGGATTGTGTTCAAATGGGACACAATGTTGTTGTTGTTTTTAATTTCATGATGTAATGTAAAAACTATATATGTATATAGTAATTCAAAGGCTACTAAATTAATTGGTATTTTGAGACTTGATCTCTTGTGATCATGACAATGGTATGTAATAATGCACCAACTCTGGGTTACTAGGTTCGGTATGTTACATTGGGTATCAAATAAAGTTTAGTTAAAACCTTGGAAACAATATTTAGAAAAACTATAATTAGAGAACATTACCCTAAGATAGATTTTGAGGATTGGTATAGAATAACTTCCTAGAATTTTTGTAATGTATAGATTTTGTGAATTTTCCGAGTAATACATCCCTATTTGGATACACTAAGGTATAGGTGGCTATGGAATAGACATACCTAGGAGTGAAAACTCTGACAAGGAGTTTCGTTCTTGACCTGGGGTATCCTGGTACATGACAACGTGCCTTGCCGCACTCATGGTTACGAAACTCCCAGGGGATATGCTTCAGATAATTCAAATTTTCATTCCAAACAATTATGAAATATTTATGAGTAAATAAATTTTCAATGATTTTTTTTTGTGATTATGGATTATGTGCACAAAAAATTTATTTTAGGTATTTTAAAAGATTGGAATTATGCATTTTTATTCATTAACTAACCTTATGTATGCCATTTTTTAGAAATGGAACATAGTCGAAGGATGGTAAATTGTATCAATGCACTTAATCCATGTAGGTATTTCCCTCCCAATCAAGATAATTATAGTTGAGCTGGTGATGCAACTGGTACTGAACAGCTTATAACCATACTTGGAAAACTCACTCAGGTTATGAATAAAAACCTTACCCATATGGGGCACCCTAATCCACAATGTGGAGGATAATTGTTAGAACACTTCTTATGGAAAAAACCACCAACATTAAATTGTAATACAAATACATTTGTGTCTGATAAATGGATATGTTCCTTAGAGAAATTATTACATGATTTATGGAGTAACGAAAGGGAAAAAGTTGTCATAGATGTTTATCATCTCACTGGAGATGTAGATCAACAGTGGCTATTGATTAAAAATACATAGGAAGACGATCAATTATTAAATATCGAATGGATGGAATTTAAAGATATTTATTTAGAAGAATACATTCATCATGAACATAAAGAAGATATAAAAAAGTGATTTCCAAGTCTGAGGAAAAAGGAGGATGAGAAAGTTGAAAAGTATGAGGATAACTTTTCAAGGTTATCATGGCATAATAAATATTATATTCGTAACCCAAAGAGTGAAATTGATTGATTTTTTTATCGGTTAAAACCATTTCTCCGTCGATCATTGGTCTCACAATCCTTCTCATCATACAAAGATATTGTCTCATGTGCTATGAAGACAAAAATGGAGTTCTTAAGTCTTATGACTTTAAATAAAATAAAGAGAATAAAATATCTTCTAAACACTCTAGAAATGGAAATAAAGGGAAGATGGGAAATGATTAATTTCCATCTTACAGAAAATGTGGGAAGAAACACCTCGGTACTTGTTTGATGGGAATGTGAGTTTTTTACCATTGTAATGAAAAAGGCCACCAAGATTGTGATTGTAAGGGGATGAAAAAGGATGTAAATGTTGAATGATAAAATTACAGAGAAATGATGAATTATAAAAATGAATGTCTTAATATCCAAGGAACTTACCTCAAAAAAGGCCAAAGGAGTAAGGCCAAGATTATTCGATCACTACTGCTGATGTTGGGGCTCTGAATAACATAGTGGCAGGTACTTTAATCATTTCATCAAATTTAGGAAATTCTTTATTTGATTTTGGATCATAAAATTCATTTATATCTTATATGTTTTCCTTAAAAATTAGATGTTTTCAATTTGATTTAATGAGGGAGTTGTTTTTGAAAACTCATATGGGAAGTATCATTGCAACAACTTTTTGTGAATCAATTACCATTATGGCATGTAATCATTCTTTTTCTGATGATGATATCGTCATACTAATGATTTAATTTTATATAATCCTCAGTATTTATAGGCTTTCAAACCATGATGTCGAAATTTATTTTAAGGAGAAATAGTTTATAAATTTTGATGATAAAAAGAAGTACCTCTTCTTTAGAGAAGAAACATCACCATCGTATTCTTATCTAGATTCAACCCCAGTAGCTCTATGAAATTCAATTATTAGGGAGAAAGGGATTGAAATAACTATTGGTGAGGGGAATAATTTTCAAATAGAAGATGTAACTGTTGTGAAATAATATAATGACGTATTTCTAGAGGATTTATATAGACATCCTCTAGAACAACAAATTGAGTTTTTCATTGACTTAATTCCTAGTTAAAGGCCCATATTGAAGATCCCTTATTGAATGGCCACCATGGAATTAGTGGAACTAAAGAAACAACAAGATTAATTGAGTAATAAAGTATTTATTCCCCCTAGTGTTTCTCCATGGAGAGCCACTGTTCTTTTTATTAAGAAGAAATATGGATCTATGAGGTTGTTCATTGACTACATAGAGATCAATTCTATATAAATGAAGAAAAATTTTCCCCTACCACACATTGACTATTAATTTTATTAACATCATAGAGCTCAATATTTTTCAAAGATTGACCTTCGATTTGGATATCATCAGTTGTACTTGAAGAAGGAAGACATTCCAATGACAGAATTTTGTTCCAGGTAAGGGCATTACGAGTTTACAGTAATACCTTTTGGAATGACAAATGCACCCTATATTTTCATGGATCTAATGAATATAGTTTTAAAGGTATATCTTGATAAATCTATAGTGGTATTTATTTATTATATCATGGTATACTCCAGAAGTTATGAAGATCATGAAAATAACTTGCACATTATTCTAAAGACTCTTAGAAGAAATGAATTATATGGGAATTTTAGTAAGTGTGAATTCCAATTTTAATATATGTATTTCCTTGTACATATTTCCTCTAAGGATGGAATCTCTATTGATCCTTCAAAGAAAATGGAAATACAAGAATTTCCAGTATCGATGAGTATAATTGAGGTAACTGGTTTTATTTTTTTACTAGTTTTTTATTGGATATTCATCCCAAATTTCCCCCAATTGGATAAACCATTAACGAAGCCCACACGTAAAAGGGTTAATTTTTTTGGAAAAAAGAGTGTGAATAATGTTTTGACGAATTTAAGAGAATATTAGTTAATGATTTTATATTGAATTTACCATCGAGGAATGATGGCTCTATTATTTAGAGTGATGATTTAATGAAAGGAATAGGTTGTGTACATATGCAGAATGATAGAGTTATTTCCTATGCCTCAAAATAGCTAAATATTTATGAAAAAAACTACCCCACTAATGATATTGACTTAGTAGCTATAATAATTGCTCTCAATATATGGATACACTATCTCTATGGTGGAAAATGTGAGATATATACTAATCACAAGAGTTGGAAGTATATTTTCTCAAAAAAAAACTCCACATGAGATAATGTAAATGGCCCTAACTACTTGAGGATAATGATTTCACTATACGCTACCACCTGGGGAAGGGAAATAAGGTGGTAAATGCTTTAAGCTGAAAGGATCATGGAATTATGAACAAGATGAGAGTTGAAAGAGATACTATGTTAATGGCTATAATAAATATGGATATGGGAAAAATAATAGACGGTGAAAAATAAATACTTTTTCAAATGGTTTACAAACCATAGTTACTAGAAATAATAAAAAGTTCCCAAGATGATGATGAGTTTTTTTTAGTAAAAACTTAAAGCTGTGAATGACATGAGATTGATTGACTTCGTATATGAAGATGGAATTTTTAAATTTGGGAAAAGACTTTGTGTTCCCGATATACCTGACCAAAAAAGGGAACTGTTGGATGATTCTAATAGCCCCAATTTATCTATACACTCTGGTAGCTCTAAGACGTATATATATTTGAAGGAAAAGTTTTGGGGAGACAACATGAATAGGTATATTTCTAATTATGTGTCAATATGTATGGTTTGTCAATATGTGAAGGCTAGAAGGCAACACCCTGGAGGAGTCATGAAACCTATTCCCATAAGTGAGTGGAAATGGGATGATATTATGATGGAATTTGTCATGGGGCTACCAAAGACTCCTAGAAGGAATGATGAAATATGGGTCATTATTGATCATCTTACCAAGTCTGCACATTTTCTTTTTATAAGAGAAGGTTTACTACTTGAACTTTTAGCATGTCTATATATTAATGATGTTTTAAGACATCATGGTGTACCACTGTCGATTGTTTCTGATTTTGATCCCTGTTTTACATCAAGATTAGGGAAAAGTGTTCAGAAATCCCTAGATACTGAACTTCATTTGAGCATGGCCTAACACCCTCAAACTGATGGACAATCAGAATGAAATATTCAAACCATATGAGTCATGTTGAGATCTTTCTCACTATACATTCAATGTATGTGGGATCAGTATATACCTATGGTATAATTTTCATATAACAATAACATCCATTCAAGTATCCAGATGGAACCATATGAATCGTTATATGGAATAAGATGTCACACACTAACTTCCTGGATTGATGTTGGTGAGAAAAAATCGTAGGCCGAAAACTTGTTAATGAAACAATGGAAAAGGTGACGATTATCCAAACCCACAAAAAAGAAACTCAAATTAGGCAAAATATCTATGCCTATAACCTAATGATGGATTTGGAATTTTATATAGGAGATCATGTTTTGTTGAAGGAATATTTATGGAAGGGTGTTATAAGATTTAGTAAGAAGGGTAAATTGAGTCCCAGGTACATTGGAACATTCGAAATTCTAGAATGAATTGGAGTTATAGATTAATGTTTAGAAATGCCTCCAAGTCTCTCCAAAGTTTATGATGTGTTACATGTATCACTATTGAGAAAATACATGCATGAAACAAAACATGTACTCACGTATGAAGAAATAGAACTAGAACTCGATATGTGTTATTGTGAAGAGCCTTTCAAGATTATTGATATCAGAAAACAAGTGTTGAGAAACCAAATGACTCATCTGGTAAATGTTCTTTGAAAAAACCATAAAATGGAAGAGGTAATGTGGGAAACTAAGGAACTTATGATGAAGCACCACCTAAGTCTTTTTATGTAGTAATATTCTAAAAATTTCAATGATAAATAATTTAATTGTGGGGAGAATGTAACACCCCAATATTCCATGATGCACTTCTCATTGAATAATGCAATTTCTTGCATCGTACACAACTTTAAGTTCTATCACACCACGACACGTCAAACTAGCCGTTATGAATAGTAATACCCATTTTTAAAATTTTATAAATTTTATTTTCCAAAATGGACTTCATTTTTGGATTCAGAAAATCAAAATTAGCTTAGAGTGATTTGTTGGTATTTTTCAGAAAACATTAAATTTTTGATGAATAATGAAAAACACTAAAGTTTATTTTAAAAATGAATTTTTATTTTAATAATTATTTATTTTATTTAAATTTATTTTTAGTAAAAATAGATACATAGTACCTATATAAGTCTAATATAATTCATTGGAGTCATTTTATAATAAGATTAGATATATTAAATTTTATTGAAATTTTTACCATCTTTTGACCACCTTATATGCATATTTTTAAATTTGTATAAAATGTAATTTTACCACTTCTGTGAATTGGATTTAAAAAATAAAAGTGAAACGGTTGAAATAATTATGTAAAATGCGTTTCAAAAGGATGAAATTTTTTTTTTGGTGAATAGTAACTTTTGAATTTTATTTACCATGGTTAAAAGTAAATAGGTTAATTAAAAGTAAAGAGGATATTATAATTACCCCAACACATGTACTAATTATATTGGATAAGTTTATTTCAACCAAAATAAACTTTAGGACAAAAATATGATCCTATTAGATCAACATAGATTAGATCAGGACATTTATTATTATTTTATTTAAAAAAGAGTTAAAAGTGTTAAATCAAAATATTAATAACTAATCCATTTTTAATATAAATTTATATATCAGATAAATTACACTATAAATATTAATTAGAAAGATAAAAAATTTCCTAAATTATTGTATTTTATTTATATTTTTTAGATATTAAATAATTAAATTTATTTATGACACAATGATGATGAAATAATTACTTTATTACTGAAATATTAAAATAATTGATATAATAAATTTTAAAATAAATGTAAATTGATACTTTTGATGAATTGAACGAATTTTATAGGTTAATATGACATTTTAGGGTTGATTTAATGAATTTTATTCGAAGTAATAATGTTGTTATGACTTGAACAAAAACCAAATACTAAATAGTGTCAAAATTGACAGAAATATTTTTAAAAAAAATACTATTTTATTAAATGATATAATATTTATAAAAATATAAGGATAAGCCAAAGCTCTTATAAAAGGTTATATATGTCAATAATGAACCACTTGGGGTTCTCTTTTCTTTTAATTTTATGTTTCTTAAAAATTTATTATAATAATACAAGTAGATATGTTAAAAGTTAAACTATTTAACTAAGAGTTAAATCTAAATGATAAGTTTGACATGGTGATATAAACATGTATAAAACCTATTTTTTTGATATTTTTTCTACCCATAATCACCTTATCCTAGAAATAAATCCATTTTTATCCATTATAAACCTAATATGATATAATACTAAAATAATATTTCAAGCTTTTCCTAAGGTTCCCCTAACCTCTCCTATAAAAGGAAACTTCCCCTTCTCTTAATTTCACACCTCCAAATACATTTTTATCATCCAAAACCGACCCAAATATCATAAAACCCATCTTAAATTCAACCTAGAGGCCTTACATTAATCATAAATCCAACCTAAGAATCTATTTTGATCAAATCAAAAGGAAGCACCTAAAGAAGAGATAATAATTTATCACCTCTTTCAAAGTTCATTTCTTCTTCCAGTTCCTCTTTAATTTTTTTCCATACCAAAATAATAACTCCAATGCCTTATAAAAAATATTATTTTATTATAAATATGTTAAAAAAATATTCATTATTCTATTCATCCTGTGAATGACAAAGTCACCATATGTTTGTACGTATGACTTACCATCTATACATTGTGGTGTAGTTTGTTATTAAACACTTAATTATTTGAACTGGCATAATAATGAGTATAATTGATATAAATAATTAATATAAATTGTTAATGATTGTATAAATAAAATATACCATCCAATTAAATATTTTTTCACCATAAATAGAATGATATTATCGCTCATACATACATTTGGATTACCGTCTCCATGAACATGATGAGATTCATGCCCCATCGTAACCATTCAAGAATAATTTTAATTTTATTATTAAAAATAATGTTCAAGAACATAATATCATTCAAGATACAAATCAAATACATCTTATCCATAATATATGTGACTTATGTAACAAAACATATAAATGAAAATGAACCAGTTAACACCTGAAATGGTGATACTACTGAAATATTATTAACAAAAAATTATAGAAGATCATATATGATATCATATTAATGTATGTATTTCTTTTATAATTTAATAACAATTAATTAACCCCTATAAATGAGTTTAACTTACCCACATCCAATGAAAAGTAAAAGGTAAGGGTTAATTTTACAATCTCTTTTTTTATCTGATGTTGCTTATACGTAAGTATCTAGTGAGACTTCTTTATCATCCACATCCATGATTCCTAAAAATGTATTTCAAAACATTTTTAATATTTTATATACCATGGATTAATTTCATTTATACCTTTTTTTGAATTTTTATAAAATGTTTGCAAAGGAATATTTCTATCGCTTTTCAAACAAGGCACTTTGTGACCTTTTTTAAAAAAATTAAGGAAAGAATGTTTTTTAAACTTATATGGAGGGTGCATCTATTTTCTCCCACAATAACACCTTCAAAACTTAACATAAAATATTATAAGAACATTTTTAAAAATAAATGTTTTCTTTTATAATTACATGAATTTTAAATGAAAACAATGTAGAAAGAGATATTTTACTCAAATAGTTTTTGGATTTTTTTCATCTATGTCAACATCCTGCATTTGATTTTACATTTTTTAAGTTGATTTTTTATGATAAAATATTCCTTATTTTATTGAAGTTTTTGTGATATGTTTGACTATGTATGTTCTATTTTTATACCATTCATGGTTTATGGTTAAAGTGTTGAAATTTCTTATGATATTTTTAATACGAATGTTTATATTATGTTTCAACGTTTTCATATGAGGAATGAATTGGACTTAGTAAGTGATGAGTGGAGCCTGCTATAACTACTCGAAGAATCAGTAGGTCTCATGAGAAAAACTAGTGTCTTGGTACAAGGCCTTCAAAAATTTTATTTGTAGTCTTGGCATGAGGGCTTTACTATATGCTTATGATGTCTGACATTATTAATTCCACCAATATGAAATAATCTATTGATATTACATGTGATTATTTGACTAGTATAATATATATTTGAATAATTAAATGGAATTATTTGATTTATATTTTCTATATTGTGCTTAATATTATGTTTAAAAGGATTGTGTTTTAGTATTATACATTTCCCTAAATGTTTATGCATATTTTTGAATGTTTCTACTATATTGTTATCCTTACTGACCATTTAAGCTCACCCCTTTCTATGTTCTATTTTATTCCCAGGATGTGAAGAAGTATATTATGACTGACCTGGAGGGATAGGCTAAGGTACATGAGGGTGTTCAAAGACGACACAATATTGTTGTTGTATTATTTCATTATGTAAAGTAAAACTTATGTATGTATCTAGTACTTCCAAGACTACTAAATAAATCTATCATTCAAGACTTGATCTCTTGTGGTAATTCCAATGATATGAAATAATTCACCGACTCTAGGTAACTATGGCCAGATCATTACAATATTTCTCTTTGTACATTGTTATTTTTTACTGAATATAGATTCCCTGGGGTTAAATAAATAAATGTAGAAAAATGCAGATTTATCTCATTACATGTCGTGAACCATCATTACATGTCATGTAATAGTATTAAAGAGAGGTTATCATGTTTTAAGAAAAGTTATGACCCGGGTCATGAGGTTATCTTGTGAAGAAGCCATTTCACATTATGATTGGGAAATAAACGATTTGAACTCAGTCTAACCTAGTGAACGAGAAATCTACTCTCGAGATATTGCCGAAAGGCCAGTAAACGTTATGAGTCAGCATTACATGATGTGAGATCGGTCAAACCTCATATCTCGGGTGAGATATGCTTCATATTAAATTCCAAAGATAAGTACATAATGTATAATCCATTAAAAATTATTTAATACTTCTCTTATATATACAGTAGCTCAAAATTGGGTTATAAGGAATCCTAGAGAATAATTGCTTGTGGTTTTTTCCCTTTCGACTGTCCTTTGACCCTCACCACATAATATCATATTTCGTCCCTATTGTCATATTATATTTCAATAAAAGTGTCATAGATGGTGTTTTCAACATCACCTACAATTCCCTTTCACATAGCTTTCCATCGTTCATCACAAAACTCATGTCGAATCCAATACCTCTTTTATAAAAAGTTAATATTTCATTATGTTTTGATTTTAGTCATTTTAATCCACATTTCATGCTCACCCCCATCAGTTAATCTAAACCATTACATGGTTGTGAATTTTTTAATTTTAACTCATTTTAGAATGTCTATCATGGTTTTTAAATGTTTATTTTCTTATCCTACTTCCAGGAGTGGATAAAACCATCAAGGGGTATGGATAGAGAGTAGGTGATTCTGAATAATTAAATCTATAATTCTATAATGGGTAACATTATGAAATAGTAATCAGGTTAAATAATTAATATCTATGCAATTTGATTAAACATCCTTGATCACATGATATTTAATCCACAGTCGCTGTCCTGACTAGGGTATATTGGGATACAAACACTAGACTATGATACTTTCTATAATAGAAGCTAAGAAAAATGAATCTATGTTTTTTCTATATCCTAATAATGAAATAGCTACCTCTTAGGTATAACTAGATGACTTAACCAATTTCAACTAGCAACTTCTAATTACTTCATAACATGAACCATTGGATCCAATGAAGATTATAATTAAGATCATACTTTTTAGAGATACCCAAAATTGATCTTGATGACTTTCCCTTTATTGATGCATCCATCATAGATCTAGAAATTACCAAAATAAAACAAACTAGGAAGGACTCCTCCAAAAAGGTTCATGATACATTTACTTCAAGAGAATGTCACACTCACGATGTGATTGACCTCAAAATCCTTTTATTCCATGCCGTGTAGTATGTTATGTTTGATAAAAACTTTAAAAATTATAATCAAACTATAATGACCCAAAATTTTTGAGTAGTATATTAACTTACTCTTAATGATTTAATAGAGATGTTAGTGGTTAATGTAGAAATAGGAGTGGATGACTTTATCCAGTAGACTCGAACCTTATGAAGCCTACTTATCAGAGCATGGGAATATGGTGGCATCTTTGGGCATCGCTTTGGACCAACCCCAAGCCGTACTCCAGTGTGTCAATCTTGAACGAAAACGCCTACGAGATAAGTTCAAGTTAGTAGAGATTACTATTAGGGAAATGTTATCTGATCCTCCCTCAGATTCTATCACCATAGAAAACCTTACACTTAGGTCATATGCTGGTGTTATAAGGGGTAATGTGATGAGACCCTAGCTTCTTTGTGTAATCCTTTGGGATGAATAAATTGAGATTTATTCCTTTAGCGAAGTTTGTGAAATATAAAATGTCCGGATAATTTTAGGATGTATTTATTGATGAATTTTGAAGAAAATGATATTTTAAAATATTTATGTAAACCTTAAATAATTAATGATGTGTAACGATTTTCAAAAAAAGGTCTTCTGCAAAAGTGTTCAGTAAGGAATTTGGAGTCTAATAAGATCAACTTAATTTTTGGTGAATAGTAAATTATGAATAGTGATTTTATGCTTAGGATTAGTAATTTGACCAAATAGATTAGTAATCTCATGTAAAGAAAGTTTTAATATAATTTAGACACCTTGATTTAGTAATGAGATTCAATAAAATGGGTAAATAACAGTTTCACAAATTATTATTCAAGTATTAGTTTTTTTTGGGTTGAATAGTGTTTTCTAATTAAACATTAAATTAAAAATATTTAGAAAATTATATTTATAAAATGGACTTTATTTTTGAACTCAGAGCACCGATATTATGTTATGGTAATTTTTGAGGTTTTTTCTGAAAAAATGAATTTTTGGTGAATAGTGTTTTTATCTTAAAATTAAATTAAAAATATTTAGATTTTTTTATAAAATGGAGTTCATATTTGTAATTAGAGCGTCGATATTTGGTTAAGGTAAAATTTTAGGATTTTTCTAAGAAAGATTTATTTTCAGTGAATAGTAAAAAAAGCAGTTTTAGGGTTTCAGTATGTTTAATGACATCATAACTGTGTCATGATGATGTCATTAGATATTTTAAGGGTTTTCCGACCAAAGGTGATGAATTATTGTATTGGGTGACCCATGTGGCCTAACTCCATGGGAAATATCAAGGGAGAGCCCATGGTTTTGAGAAAACCACTTGTGAGGTGTCCCTTGGCCATTAATGCCTTGTCCCCTCACTTTCCCTATAAATACCAAGCCATTCTCTCATCCTCTGGACTCCAAAATCATTCTCAATGAATTTCTGGCCTCCTTACCTCCCATGTAGTCCTCCCATGGTGCCCTCAATCCACTCAAGGTCCCAACCTTTGAGTTTTAAGAGTTACATTTAAGGTAGGGGATCCGACCTCTCTCTTTCTTTTCAAGTAATCTCTTTTATGTAATTCCTTTTATGCTCCATGTTATTATGTGAGAGGATGTTCTTTTATATTCCCCTTACTTAAATTTTCATGTTTATATGATGATAGATCCCCTCTTACTCTCATCATTACGTTTTATGAAAGTTTATGTGACGCCGTTAGGCTGCCGAATTTTTAAGAGATTGTTTCACCCTTCTCATTTTGAAGTTCTATTTTCATGTCAAGTATTTCAAGTTCCTTTTTATTATGTTGGGGTATGATATCTATACCTATCACACTGATATTTTATGATCATATGATGATAGACCCTATTTTATCTCGTCAATTCATTTTTATTGATGTTTAAGTGACGCTGTTAGGCTGCCAAATTTTCATAAGAGATATCTTATTTTTGTCTTACTTCCATGTTTTTTAATTCAAATGGTATGTCCTTAAAATTTCATTACCATGATTCATATATTCTATATTCTGTCCCTATACTATTTTTATAGATCATTTATGAGTGGGAGACCCATGTCCCCTCTCTTTTCAACGTTTTCTAGAACCCTGTAACGTAGCCGTTATGCTGCCGAATTTTCATCTCAAATTGTCTCTCTCTTTTTCTCAAAATTATTTTATGTTATTAAGTGAATACTAAAAGCTCTTATTTCTACAGGGGTATTCACATATATATCAAAATGTTCTATTTTCAATTCTGGTATTTACATACATGAAACCCGCTTTCCCTTTCTGTGGGTTTAAAGTGACATAAAGATCATGTCTTTAAAGTAGTTTTTAAAACATTTTGATTATGAAATGAAACCCATTTCTTTTATGCTATATGGGTTGTTTATGAAATTATTGATGGTGATATATGTGGCTCACATGATAATAAAGACATGTCAAGGGTGCACCCAGATAGCGCTCCAATGCATTGGGTAAAGACTTTATCTCTAGAGATGACCATTTAGACTGATACATTGGTGAATAAACTTGGTAATTTTTAATGACACCTTGAAGATGGACCATGGTGAAACGAAATTATTGTCAATATTAAATTTTGCAGACACTTCTTCAAGTTATTAAAAATTTTATTTTTGTTATGATATATCTCATGATTTCTTTCTCATTCCTTAAAGTTCATTTCATGTCCTTATTGAAGTATCTCAAGTTCACATGTAAAATGTTTCTCTTGTTTCCCTTACTGGACCTTATGCTCACCCTTTCTTTTGATGTATGTCCCCAGGTTATGAGATGCAGTAATGAACCTAGTATGAACTTAATGATAAGAATTTCAAATGTTTAAGAAGAATGCTTTGTGTTTTTTTCATGTATTATGTTCCTTGTTTCCAAGACACTAAACCTTAAAGATCCTCATTTTTGTGTAATGTAATGAATGTTTATGTTATAAAAAGGCGGGATGATATAGTTGGTATCAAAGGATGGTTTAGTTATTTGTGGAAATTAGGATATAAAAAAATTAGGAGGAACCCTATAGAAAAGTTTAAATATAGGAAAACTACCTGGTATTTTGGTAAGTATTGAGTAAGTGGTTTATCAAAAAAATACATCCCTGTCTGGATATGAGCAGGTAGAGGCGGCTCTGGAATAGACGTACATAGGGTTAAAACCAGAAAACACTACTTTGATCGAGACTCGAACATGAACTAGTGCACGATAACGAGCCTTTCTGCACTCTTGGTTTTGACACTCCCGGGGGATATGTTTGTTCAATCACAAGATTTTTATGAATAATTAAGAAGGAATTATAGAGAAATGTAATTGTCTAAGAGTGAAGTCTTAGTTAAAATATTCATAAATGAAATAAGTTTCTCACTAAAGTATTATTCTTCTAGAAAATAGAGGGCAATTGGAGGAACCTTGCAGATGGTGACCGCAATGCACCATGCGCTGATGACCCTCCGATGGAAGCCGAAATGGAATCATTCATGCGAATGATGAACCAGCTGAATCAAGTTATGAGTAATAACTTGAATCAAGCTGAGAGGCCGATCTCCCCATGAAGGAAACAAAATTATGTTAAGTCCTTCATGCGTCAACGACTACCATCATTCAGTGGATCTATTGACCCATTGTTTGCGGAACAATGGATAAGATCCATTGAAAAGATCGTTTCTGTACTCCTATGTTCGGAACAAGAAAAAGTCACCCTTGCTGTTTACCACCTAGAGGGAGAAGCTGATCAGTGGTGGTCACTAGTCAAAAACACGAACCGTAGAGGAGAGATGGAAGCTATGGAGTGGGAAGAGTTCCGGGGAATATTCTTTAATAATTATTTCCCTCATTCCATGAGAACAATAATGGATAAAGAGTTTCTAGAGATGAAGCAGAAGGAGAAATAATCTATCGGAATCCATGAGATTAACTTCACCTGACATTCACGATATACCTATAGCATTGTCATGGATCCAAGTGGGAAGGTTGATAGATTTTTTGGTGGACTGAGACCCCATCTGTGGAAGAATTTAACCAACCGGGACTATGATAGCTACGAGGAGATCATGAGGAGTGCAATGAATGTCGATCTACAGTTTGGTGAGACACAGTGGTCTCATAAATCAAATGACAAGAAGAGATCGTTGGAGCCCAGTTTAGGGAAGACTTTTGATCAGGGAAGAGGTGGAAAGCAAATGCAACTTACCACATGCAATAAATGTGGGAAGAAGCATCTGGGGAACCGCTTGATCGGAAGTGGCAAGTGCTACAAGTGTGGAAGAGGAGGCCATATTGCTCAGAATTGTCGTAGTGAGGTGAAGCCTCAACTCCCCAACACTAACGACAGAGGAAATATGGTTCTGGCCTTACCTGAAGTCCATTGCTTCAAGTGTGGACAGCTTGGGCACTATGCTAATCTCTGTCCAAATCCAAGGGCAGTGGAGGGGAATCACCATCAACCTCAGAAAAGGCTAGGGGAGTAGGGTCGTGCTTTTTCTATCACAACAACTGAAGTTGACGCTCCGAATGACATGGTAGAAGGTACTCTTGTTTTCTTCTCAAAACTAGCAACTAATTTGTTTGATTTAGGTTCTACGCATTCCTTTATTTCTTCCATTTTTGCAATGAATATATAATCAATCCCTGAATTGCTTGAGGTATAGTTGTCAGTCAAGACTCCAAGTGGGATTATCCATGCATCAACAATGTTTAGAGACTATAGTGTTTACTTTAGTGAGCACAATCTTATCACAAATCTAGTAGTCGTTCCCATGTTGGAATTCGACGTTATACTAGGGATGTACTGGCTCTCAAAGTATAATTCTAAGATCAAATGAAGAAGTAAGGAAATCTCAGTAGTCTTGAATAAATGAACTACAATTATCTTCCAAGGAGAGATATCCCTAACTGATCCATATCTAGAAGCACCTCATATAGCTTTCTTTATGGAGTTAATTGGTGATGATGAAGAAGGAAAAGGGAGCATACAAATAGAAGATGTTTCAATTGTTCAGGAATACATGGATGTATTTCCTGAAGAGTTACCTAGACCTCCCCCAGAAAGAGAGGTAGAGTTATCCATTGAACTCGTACATGGATCTCAACCGATATCAAAGACCCCATATAAAATGGAAAATGTAGAGCTAGAAGAGTTAAACAAACAACTCCAAGACTTTTTGAAGAAGGGTTTTATCCAACCGAGTGTGTCTCCTTGGGGAGCACCAGTTCTCTTTGTGAAAAATAAGGATGGATCAATGTGGCTATGCATTTATTATGGATAACTGAATGGGATCACAGTGAAGAATAGATACCCTATTCCAAGAATTGATGATTTATTTGACCAACTTCATGGGGCTCAATTCATCTCTAAGATTGACCTTAGATATAGTTATCATCAACTAAGGCTGAAGAAGGAAGATATTCCAAAGACTGCCTTCCGATCAAGATATGGGCATTATGAGTTTACTGTTATGCCCTTCGTCTTGACTAATGCTCTTGCTATTTTCATGGATTTGATGAATAGAGTCTTTAAGGACTACCTTGATAACATTGTGGTAGTTTTTATTGATGATATTTTGATATAATCAAAAAGTTGTGAGGAGCATGAAGATCATCTGAGGGTTATTTTGAAAACTCTACAGAAAGAGATGCTCTTTGGAAAGTTCAGAAAGTGTGAGTTTTGGTTACAAAAAGTGGCTATCTTTGGGGACATTGTAACCAATGAAGGAATGTCAGTTGACCCTGCAAAGACAATGGTTGTGGAAGAGTAACCTCAACCCACAACAGTAACTGATATTCGTAGTTTCCTTGGTCTAGCGGGATATTATAGGAGGTTTGTGAAAAACTTTTCACGACTTTCTAATCCACTACCCAAGTTGACTTGAAAAGTGGTTAAGTTCATATGGACAAAGGAATGTGAGGAAAGTTTCCAAGAGATGAAGAAGAGATTGGTCACCGCACCTATGTTAACACTACCCTCTATCGGAGAAGGATTCGTTATCTTTAGCGATGCATATCTGAAAGGGCTTGGGTGCGTCCTCATTCAAAATGACAAGGTAATTTCTTATGCATCTCGACAGTTGAAGATTCATGAGCAGAATTATCCTACGCATGATGTAGAGCTAGCGACAGTTTTTTTTCTCTAACGATATGGAGGCACTATCTTTATGGGGAGAAATGTGATATATACACTGACCAACAAAGTTTAAAGTATATTTTCACACAGAAAGAATTGAACATGAGACAAAGGAGATGGTTGAAGCTAATTAAAGACTATGATTGTTCAATTCATTATCACCCTGGAATATCAAACAATGTCGTGCGTGCGTTAAGCATGAAAGACCCTGTTGTTCTAGAAACAATGAGGATCCTAAGTGATCCCTTGATTAAAGATATAGTAAAACTAGACATGGGAATTATAAGGAAATGGACATCATCAACCCTATCCCAAATGATTTCTCAACCTTCATTACTAGAGAAGATCCAGAAGGATAAAAAAGAAGATCCTTTGCTGTAGGAGAAGTTGGAGGTTGTAAAAGATGGGAAGTTCCCTGATTTCAATATTGATCAAGAAGGTGTATTAAAATTTTGTATAAGGCTATGTGTTCCATCTATTCTGGAGATAAATAAAAAACTGATGGATGAAGCTCATTGATCTACTTTCTCTATACATCCAGGAAGCACTAAAATGTATAGAGACCTTCATGATCATTATTGGTGGGATAACATGAAGAGGGAGATTTCTTATTAAACTACAAGGTGCCTGGTGTGTCAACAAGTAAAGGAAGAATGACAACTTCCTAAGGGGGTATTACAGCCGCTACCCATACCAGTATGGAATTGGGATAATATCACTATGGACTTTGTAACTGGTCTCCTGAAAACATCCAAAGGAAACAATGCGATATGGGTTATTGTGGACCGTCTCACCAAGACCACCCATTTTATCTCTATTCGGGAAGATTTATCTCTGGATAAAATTGCCAAGACATACGTAAAGGAAGTGGTGAGGCTGAATGGGGTACTACTATCCATCGTGTCTGATCGTGATCCATGATTCACATCAATATTCTGGAGAAGTCTTCAACATGATCTGAATACTGAATTGAATTTTAGTAAGGCCTATCATCCTCAAACTGATGGCCAATATGAAAGGACTATTCAGACACTCGAAAACATGCTAAGATTAGGCTCAATGGAATATAAATGTGGATGGGATCAACACCTCCCATTAGTTGAGTTCTCCTATAACAACAGCTTCCATTCGAGTATTCATATGGAACCCTATGAAGCTCTGTGTGGAAAGCAATTTAGATTTCCTACTTGTTGGGATGAAACTGGTGAGAGAAAGATTCTTGGGCCTGATCTCGTGCAAGAGATGACAGAACAGGTTCATTCCATCCAACAACACATAAAGGCTACTCAGAGTTGGTAGAAGAGCTATGCTGACAATCGTCGAAGGGACTTGGAGTTTGGTGTTGGCGACAAAGTCGTCCTTCAAATTTCTCCATAGAAGAGAGTCATGCGGTTTGGGAAGAAAGGGAATCTCGGCCCTAGGTACATTGGCCCCTATAAAATCCTTTATCTCATAGGATCAGTGGCCTATCGTCTAGAACTTCCACCGAACCCAGCTCAATTTCACAATGTCTTCCATGTATCTCTCTTGAGGAAGAACATACCCGACCCTTCGCATGTACTGAACCCAGAGGTGGTACAACTGGAACATGACCTCTCTTATGAGGAACAACCAGTGGAGATCTTAGACCGTAGAGACAAGGTACTACGAAAAAAGACTACCCACCATGTGAAAGTGTTGTGGAGGAATCATAAATATGAAGAAGCGACTTGGGAGCCTGAGGAAACGAGGAAGAAAAAGTACCCACACCTTTTCGACTAGGCCTCAAGTATAAATTTCGGGGATGAAATTTCTTAAGGGGGGAAGAATGTAATGACCCAATGTTTTTGAGTAGTATATTAACATACATTTAATGATTTAATGGAGATGTTAATGGTTAAGGTAGAAATAGGAGTCGATGGCTTCATCCAGTGTACTCAAACCATATGAAGACTACTTTTCAGAGCTTGGGAAGGAGGTGGCATCTTTGGGCTTCACTTTGGACCAAGCCCAAGACGAACTCCAGCGTGTCAAGCTTGAACGAAAACGCCTACGAGAGAAGTTCAAGTTAGTATAGATTACTACTAGGGCAATGTTATCTGAGCCTCCCTCAGATTCTCTCACCATAACACACCTTACACTTAAGTCATATGTTGGTGTTATAAGGGGCTATGTGACGGGACCCTAGATTCTTTGTGTAATCCTTTGGGATGAATAAATTAAGATTTCTTACTTTGGTGAAGTTTGTGAAATTTCAAATGTCCGGATAATTTTAGGATGTATTTATTAATGAATTTTGAAAAAAAGATATTTTAAAATATTTATGTAAACCTTAAATAATTAATGATGTGTAATGATTTTCAAAAAAAGGTCTTCTGCAAAAGTGTTAAGTAAGGAATTTGGAGTCTAATAAGATCGACATAATTTTTGATGAATAGTAAATTATGAATAGTAATTTTACTCTTAGGATTAGTAATGTGACCAAAAGGATTAGTAATCTCATTTAAATAAAGTTTTAATATAATTTAGACACCTTGATTTAGTAATGAGATTCAATAAAATGGGTAAATAACGTTTTCATAAATTATTATTCAAGTATTAGTTTTTTGGGGTGAATAGTGTTTTTTAATTAAAGATTAAATTAAAAATATTTAGAAAAGTGATTATATAAAATGGACTTTATTTTTGAACTCAGAGCATCGATATTATGTTATGGTAATTTTTGGGGTTTTTTTCTGAAAAATTGAATTTTCGGTGAATAGTGTTTTTATTTAAAAATTAAATTAAAAATATTAAAAAATTATTTTTATAAAATGGAATTCATATTTGTAATCATAGCATTGATATTTGGTTAAGGTGAAATTTTGGGATTTTTCTGAGAAAGTTGAATTTTTCAGTGAATTGTAAAAAAAGCAGTTTTAGGGTTTCAGTTTGTTTAATGACATCATAAATGTGTCATGATGATGTCATGAGATATTTTAAGGGTTGGACGACCAAAGGTGATGAATTATTGTATTGGGGGACCCATGTGTCCTAACTCCATGGGAAATATCACGGGAGATCCCATGGTTTTGAGAAAACCACTTGTGAGGTGTCCCTTGGCCATTAGTGCCTTGTCCCCTCAATTTCCATATAAATACCAATCCATTATCTCATCCTTTGGACTCCAAAATCATTCTCAACGAATTTTGGGTCTCCTTACCTCCCAAGGAGTCCTTCCAAGGTTCTCTCAATCCTCTCAAGGTCCCAACCATTGAGTTTTAAGAGTTACGTTTAAGGTAAGGGATCTGACCTCTCTCTTTCTTTTCAAGTAATCTCTTTTATGTCATTCCTTTTATGCTCCATGTTCTTATGAGAGAGGATGTTATTTTTTATTCCCCTTACGTACCTTTTCATTTTTATATTATGAGATATCTTCTCTTACTCTCATCATTACGTTTTATGAAAGTTTAAGTGACGCCGTTAGGCTGCCGAATTTTTAAGGGATTCTTTCACCCTTCACATTTTCAAGTTCTATTTTCATGTCAAGTCTTTCAAGTTCCTTTTTATTATGTTGGGGTATGATCTCTATACCTATAATACTTATATTTTATGATCATATGATTATAGACCCTATTTGATCTCGTCACTTCATTTTTATTGAAGTTTAAGTGATGCCGTTAGGCTGTCTGATTTTCATAAGAGAAATATTATTTTTGTCTTACTTCCATGTTTTTCATTTCAAATGGTATGTCCTTAAAATTTCATTACCATGATTCATATACATTATATTCTGCCCCTCTACTATTTTTATAGATCATTTATGAGTCAGAAACCCATGTACCCTCTCTTTTCAACATTTTCTAAAACTCTGTAACGTAACCGTTATGCTGCAGAATTTTCGTCTCAAATTGTCTCTCTCTTTTTCTCAAAATTATTTTATGTTATTAAGTGAATACTCAACGATATTATTTCTACAGGGGTATTCTCATATATAGAAAAATGTTCTATTTTAAATTCTGGGACTTACATATATGAAACCCTCTTTCCCCTTCCGTGGGTTTAAAGTTACATAAAGATCATGTCTTTAAAGCAGTTTTGAAAACGTTATGATTATGAAATGAAACCTATTTCTTTTATGATATATGGGTTGTTTATTAAATTATTGATGATGATATATGTGGTTAACATGGTAATAAAGACATGTCAAGGCTACGCCCAGATAGCTCTCCAATGCATTGGGTAAAGAATTAATCTCTAGAGATGACCATTTAGACTGATACCTTGGTGAATAACCTTGGTAATTTTTAATGACACCCTGGGGATAGACCTTGGTGAAATGAAATGATTGTCAATATTAAATGTTTCATACACATCTTCATGTTATTAAAAATGTTATTTTTATTTTGATATATCTCGTGATTTATTTCTCATGCCTTAAAGTTCTTTTGATGACCTTATTAAAGCATCTCAAGTTCACATGTAAAATGTTTCTATTGTTTCCCTTACTGGGCCTTATGCTGACCCTTTCTTTAGATGTATGTCCCCAGGTTATTAGACGCAATAATGAAACTAGGATGAACGTAAGGAGAATCCTTTAAAATGTTTAAGAAGAATGATTTATGTTGTTTTCATGTATTATGTTCCTGGTTTCCAAGACACTAAACCTTAAAGATCCTCAGTTTTGTGTAATTTAATGAAAGTTTATGTTATAAAAAGGCGGGATGCTATTAAAACTTTAGCCTGCATGAATTTAATTATGCATGTAGGCACATCAAATTTTGGTGTTGTTAGTAGGGATAGATCATTATTCTTATAATCATATAGAAAAGGACATAGGGATTAACTATACCTAACTCACATTTATTAATTAATTTTCAAGATACCCTTGCCTCTCTACATCATAGTAAATTGCATGTACCAATGTCCTTAAAATCATTTGAAGATCCATTAGAAAAATTATTACCAAGCCTTCCATCATGATATCAAAAAGTACATGTTTTCACACTTCCGATCTACAATTGATGAACAACATAATCAAGTGGGACCCAACCCACCAAACCCTCATGGACATAAAAAATTATTCTTGGGGTGTTCTAATGCATAAAGATAAGACCATCATTGATTATGTATTTCCGTTAATCAATTATTCCAGTCCATGTATCATTCATCTCTCCATCTATACTCATACATTTTAAATCAAACCTGGACTCGATCATACAGTCCATAACGTGGTGAAATTCAATGGACTTCAGAGGGAAGATCCACATAAACACACATATAACATCCTGGATGTTTTTTATACCTTTCATAACTAGGGGTCCCTATAGATGCAACCAGACAATATGTATTCCTATTTTATTTAATAGATAGATCTACAAACTGGATTAAATGTCAAGATCTTGAGTCAATCATGACTTAGGATGATCTTTCTAGGACGTTCTTGGACAAATACAATCCACTTATTCCAACTTGAAATTTACAAATATGCATTAATAACAATTTTCTATATGATTGAGAATGTTACTTTCAATTATGGGTCTCATTCAAGGAGCTGATGAGGATGTTTCCACACCATGGACTGGATATAAGGATTCAGTTACAAAAAATATTCTAAAGAATCGAACTAGCAGGATGAACTATCATCGAAGCGGCTGTAGATGGTGGACTGATGTTTAAAAAACTAGAAGATGGAAGAACTATAATTGATGAAATAAATCACAATTACATTCTATGGAAAAGTGATCATGGAACACCTTGGCGTGATATACACAAGGTGGATGAAAACAACAGATTAAAAGCGCTAGTCGAAGAACTCATGAAGAATATCGAATCATTTCAAATGCCTTTTACAAATCCCCCTCATGCTCCCATAATAGAGATAAAATCATGTGCAATTTTCATTAGACTACATCATTATCAGGACTAAAATTCAATTTTTGAAGACCCATTGGATTTTAATTACATCAATTACAATAAGAATAATTCACCATTTCTAAAAAAGAAACAATACTACCAGAATAGGTTTGGTTAGTGAAAAACTCATAACAATCAATGATATTTTTCAATAGAAAAGTGGTTAAGAACCATTTCATAATCAAAGACCACCAGGTTATACAAATATGAACCCAGTTCGAAGACCTTAGAATCATATGAAACAACAACCCTTCCAATGAAGACATCGACAACAATTCAAACCCACTCATCCTATACCTCACCAATGACCTTATCCTTATCAATGTATCATAAATAACCTTATGAAAACTTTCATTCAAAAATTAAATCAATTTACTAAAACTGAGAAATAGAAAGCAAAATCCATATAGTTTTTTTGTGGAATAATTATGTTTATATAAGTCAAATCTCAAAATATTTGTCTATTAGATTACTATCTACCTTACAGGGTAATACAAAGAAATACACAAGAGGAAAAGAAAAAGATATGTTGTAAAGAATTGGACTGAAATAGGACATTCTACAACCAAGTGGATGAGATGAAATGAAACTTGAAGAGCCTAGGAAACATCTATTAGTAGAAGAAGATGTTGAGAAAAAAAATCCTTAAGAAGGATCTCCATATAAATGTGATAAAACTATTGGAAAAAATTTGGAACCAATTTATATTTCACCACCACCCATATAAGACATCTATTCCATTCCTAAAAATAGAGATACAAGTCATTCAACAATAAATACACAAAACATTCATCGAAATGATCATGCAACTGCACATCAACATAGTATTTTTTGAATACATTTATCTAGTGCCCATTTATGAAAACTTCCCCAAGTATTTATTGTTAATCAAAAGGAATATATAATATCACGGGGTAATCTCATTAAAAAATGTCTTCTATACTATTTTTCTATATAAAATCCCAAAAAAATAGGAGAGATACTGAAAGTTTTTCAATTCCCTATGATATTGGAGAATGAAAGTTTGGTTGATATTTGTGAGATCATAGAACTGGAAACAACTTAATTCCAATGAGTTTATTTCGAAATATAAGACTCCATGAACACAAAATGACTCAAGTTTCATTACAACTCATTGACTTCTCAATGATGTACCACAAGGGAATTATTGAAGATGATTTTGTTAAAGATTTGAAATTAATCTTCCCATCTCAATTATTATTTAGGAAATGGATGAAGAAGGAAGTTTCCCCATTATACATGGATGACCATTCATATCCGCATAAAAGGATTTGGTAGATGTGAATCAAGGATATATGATTTTATGAGTTGGAGAAGAACACGTAATGTTCAACCTGGTCAATGCTTCCCAACAATTAGACAATGTTTTTTTATTGTAATTCCATTTATCTTATCCCAAAATGAGATGATTACATGGAAATTGAAGAAGAAAGTCATGATTCAATCTCACATGGGGAAGAATAAAATTATTATTAAGAAGTAATCCTCCTTTAACCTCTCACGCGGTATTATTTTCCACCTTTCATTACATTCACCATTCAACCACCAATGCTAGAATAA
Source organism: Viscum album (assembly GCA_963277665.1). Classification (NCBI taxonomy): domain Eukaryota; kingdom Viridiplantae; phylum Streptophyta; class Magnoliopsida; order Santalales; family Viscaceae; genus Viscum; species Viscum album. Next base: position 1,448,690,024 of record OY728152.1, on the reverse strand, counting down.
AAACCTAAACCTAGTACTCTAAAGTACTCATAATTACGCATGTAAACCTCTTTTCTAGTTATTATTAATTTTGACATGTCTCTATAACATGAAGAAAAATTAGTTGTTTTTTTGGAAGAGACACATGAATTAAAGTTTATAAGGAGTGGTAGACATCAAAGGGATCAATACTACTTAATTAACTCAAAATATTATACATAAAAAAGATTCAAATCCAAAACATCAACCTCAAAGGTGGCTCACACCACCAATAAATTATGTCATTAAAAAGGAAGTTTTGAAACTCATGGAAGTAAGGATAATATTTTCCATATCATAAAGGGAATGGTTGAGCCCCTACATGTTGTTCTTGAGAAAGGTGGGATCGCCGTTGAGAGAACTGATGAAAATGAATTAATTTCAACATGAACCATCATTTTATGGAGAGTATAAAAAATTAGAGATGCCACAATATAGAAATAAAAAAGGATCATTTTACTTTACTATTCATGGATGTGTTACTAGAAAGGATAATGGGACATGAATTTTACTATATTTTGGATGTTTATTCAGGATAAAACAAAAATTTCAGTTGACCCCATGATTACCCAAATACCACATTCTCATTCCCATTCAGTACATTTTCCTACATGAAAATGTCATTCAGAATGTGAAATGAACTAAAATGGTTTCAATGGTGAATGATGCATATTTTCCATGACATGGACAAAGAATTCCTAGAAATATTCATGGATGACTTCTCAGTCCAGGGAAGACAATTTTAGGTCTTTTAAGTAATATGGATTTAGTCCTCTAACGTTGTGAAGAAAAAATGACTAGTCCTTAACTAGGAAAAATTCAATTTTATGGTTAAAGGATGTATATTCCTTGTTCATAAAATATCTACGGCATAGAGGATGATCTATCTGGGATTAAATTCATCATGGATTTACTAGAACCATCGACCGTTAAAGAAGTAAAAATATTTTTGGGCCTCATTTGATATTACAGTAAATTCATCAAAGACTTCACAATAGTTTCCCATCCTTTGAAAAATCTATTGTCAAAATATGTTTATTTTGAAATCATTGGGGAATATTGGTAGGCATTTAAAACATTTAAAAAAAGCCTTATAGTAGTTCTAGTCATCATTTTACCGAATTAATATAAGAAATTTAATTTAATGTGGGATAAATGTGACTATACTATTGGTGTTGTGTGAGGACATCAAATTGGTCATATATTTTTCCCCATATATTATACATGTCACACAATTAGTGAATATCAAGTCAAATACATGACTACAGATAATTAACTCTTAAACATTGTATATGAATTTGACAAATTCCATTCCTATATTTTATTTTCCAAAGATATTGTACATACTAATTCTGATACCCTACGGTATAAGATGGACAATAAGGATGAAAAACTAAGGCTGATATGGTTGATCCTATTCCTTCAAGAGTTTGATATTGTAATAAAGTACAACAAAAACACAAAAATAATTTTATTTCTAACCATCAATCATGACTTCCTTTTTTATTCATCAAAGAACCTGAGAAGTATAACACTGAAGTGGAATTTAAAATGAAACGTGTTAAGTGGAAATTTACAACTGTGGTTCTCTATTATTTCCAATTATCTCACCATGTGTTTTATAAATAAATAATTTTCATATTAATATATGAAATGATTCTTAGAAAAATCAAAGAGTTAATATTAATAGAAACCACTACTGTTCTTGTGTTTTGTTGAGGGATTATTGAGATGAAACATTACTGATAAACAAATACACAATTTTAATGAGATGTGTCACATTTCACGAGCTAGTGGAAATCATGGACCAAAGTTCATAGTAGTGAAAATTTTACATTGTTTATTTTTGTGGCCCATGCTACACCAAGACACAAGGGAGTTCTACCAAAGTTGTGATATATTCTAATTGACTGGAAAAACTTGAAAATTGAATGAGTTGCCAAAAAATCCTATCATGGATGTAAAAATATTTTACATTTGGGTCATAGAGTTCATGGGACCATTTACCACTTCATAAGGAAAATCCTAAATTATGGTTGGTGAAGACTTAATTTTGAAATGCGTTGAATTTGAAGAAAAATCTCATGACACATCGAAAGTGGTCATAATTTTTTTGAAAAAGAATATTTTTTCATGATTTTTATTTATAATATTACACATTAGTGATCAATGAACACATTTAAAAAACCAATATGTGAAAGGATTTCTAAAGAAATACTAAAATAGATCCAACACCTAAACTCCCTACCACCCTCAAACAAGTGGGAATGTAGAACTGTTAAAAAGGGAAAGAAAGACAATTTTGAAAAATACTATGAATACGAGGAAAACTACTACAGTCTCAAACCAGTTTATGCACTATGGTCATACCATACAACATATAAGACAGCCATATGCACAAAACAGTTTAGACTAGTTTATAGGACCACCATGTCATCTTCAATTAGAACTACAACATTGTTCATTTTTGGTCATTAAGGAAGAGAATTTAGATACAGGAAATGGTGGAGAAGCTAGGATATAATAGTTAACCCAATTATAAGACATTAGAAGACATGATGATTAAAGTTATATGATCTATAATGTAAAAACAAAAAATTGGAATGATCATCCCATTTTTATGGGTATCATTGTACTAGGGAATGAGGTCATTTTATTTTACCCATTATTGAAACCATTTCCTAGTAAGCTGAAATTTTGATGGGCACAAACGTTTTCAATTTTGAATGTATTTCATTTTGGTACCATCAAAATTCATAGAGAATGTAGACCACAACTCATTGTGAATGGTCAAAGACTGAAAATTTTCCAAGAACATTTCCATGGGGGAAATTTCATTAGCCTCAAGTTCAACTGAATCTTAACAGAGTCAATATCCCGAAATTAAAATAAGTTTTAATTGGGATACCAACAAGGGTAGGAGACCTTATCCTATGTTAGATTATGATAGCATTAAAAATGGTTCTGTTAGGCGAGGATCTAAATACAAGGAATGAAATAGTTATATATAAAAAATTTAATTACACATTATGTAACCATATTACCTGACATGTACATTTTTCATTAAAAAATCCATTTTATTGAACCAGTACATGAAGTGAATCAACATCACACATTGTGTAATGATTCAAGTCTGTTTTAATAAAATGATGGTCATGAACCCTATATTCATGACCCATATCTCATGATACTTAACATACCTTCTGCTGACATCCTCCCACATCCCCCAACCCTAAAATCATGTCTCCCTTACACACCCACTCCCTATCCTCCTCTCTTGGGTGCACACTTGCAACCGCGCCCACCCTTGTCCCTCTTGAATGGCCTCCACCCCCTTTATGATCATTGACAACCCAAACCTACACCACTCCATCCCCCCATTGTAAAAACTAAAAATACCATCCCACCCCGATAGCCTGAACCAAATTCCCCTAACCCTCTACCTGATCATCCTTGGCTGCCTATATGTGGCAACCATCCAAATTCCAACAAACTAACACTTCTACATTGCATGCTACCATTTATTCATCACCTTCTGCACCTTCAACACCACATGCAGTAGCCCATACTACACCACTAACCCCAAATGAGTCCACATCCGCCTACTGTGATGAAAACCTCCACCTTCACCCCATACAATACTTTACCAACACAAAAAATCGGGTAATTTTCCCTAGGTTATAGGTTATCCCAATGCACACTAACAAAAATATATACTTACCCATCCTAGCCAGGATGAACATCAGCGATTCCGTCCTTGACCTCTCGAAGACACTTCATATCGAATACATTGTCGATGTTCATGATGATACATTTTGGGAGATTTTCAAAGAGTTACTGGCGATGTTCGATAAGACCATTCACACCCTCAAATTCATCCTGGGTTGTCCGCCCCGTGATATATCCTCACAAAGAGGGCATTAACCTCGGAATCAAAACAAATAAGTTTGCCACATCAAATATTTTTTCAACATCCATCTTGAACTACCCTGATAGATTTACAGTGGCTATGGAAGCTGATTTCTTACGACCCCTATTTTCTCCATGACCCACAGTTCCTGAAATATACATAGCTTCAGGACCATCGTTAAATATCTTGTATTGTTCTATAAAACATTGATGGGTTTTCAGGGATGAGCCTAATGGGAGTGCCATCCATATTGATGTGATTATTTTCACAACAACCATGGGTGTCTCTACCTTTAACAAGACTGCTCAATTTGATCATTATTACATGGAACATGCCCAAACTCATTGAGGATCTTTCACAGGAGGATAGTTCATTACTCATATATCTTGGAACATTGATGTGTTAGAGGCATCACTTCATCTCATCTCATTGGGACCTATTGAGAAACTTGATATTTTCATGCTTTTTAAGATGATTCTCTTAGTAAAGGGGGATAACCTTTATAGAAGGGAACCAAACGTACAAGAGGAACCACGAGTAACTAAAGAAGATTTTCCAGTATCTTCCAACCCACAAGATAATAATTTCACCACTTACCCACATGAACAATGCATTCTACCTCTTACATATTCCACCACCTCATCCACCATACATCCACCCACCCATCCCCACTATGAGAGACTGGGTTTACACATTTTTTCATCCTAGAAAACCAACACCATATCTCTACTCATCTCTATCTTTCATTCATAGATACATTAGAGTTCACCACTCCAACAACACAATCATCTATCATCCCATCATCTTATACCATTCACACAGCACCTACATCCCATATCATCTTTCAAATCGATATTATTGACCGTGCAGTCTAGCATAAGTATTTAGCGGAGCAAGACTTGTTGGGCAAGGGGCTGGCCATCAATACATCCACACATGTCCTTTTTTCAATCGAAACTCCAAACCCATAGCATATTTAGGGATCCAAACCTATCCACCACCAACACCGTCCCATGTTTCAAACTCTATTACTCCACTATCAATAAATGATCCACCAGATTCTACTATCACCATAGACACTGATCCAACCCTACAACTTTCATCACCACCAGCGGGTGGGTAGACGATAAATGAGACATTTGGCCATGATTCATGTTAAACCAGATCTGTTTCTTTTTGGGATTTATAATTTTTTTGATAGGACCAGTCATAACATTTTTTTATCTTATTATTCCCTCATTTTTTTGTACTGATCATTTATATATATATATAGTTTTTTTAATCATTATTTTTATTTCAATTGATTTCCATTTCAATAAAAAAATTAATAGCCATGTCTAGCTATACTGCATCATCCTTGTTAATAAATGACCATATTCCACCAAATTTTCTGGTCCAAAGGGTTACCCAGAGAGTTATATAAAACAAACACTAACTTTTAGAACATTCGTTGGAGAACTCTGCCTAGCACTGACCACCAAGAGTTATGATTCCATTTCCACCACATCATATTCATTCTCACACTAATTAACCTTAATTAATTAACCTATTCATGTGACCTAAAAATCTAAAAGAGATGGCCTCTAGTAGCTGTAAATGCAAGAGGTGCCACTAAGACGATGTACCCCACTACATTATTTTTAGGTCCATCCATTTATTTGATGATGTCCTTTTGAGATTTATGGGCGGTAAACCGTAGTTTTTCAATTTTATAGATTTATTTCTAATTCTTGATTCATTTAAATTTTAATTTTGAGTAATTTCTTTAATATAATAGTAAAAATTTTACACATTTGATTAAAAGGTTACCTCTGCTCTTTATACTGTGAACCTACCTGTTATTATGATTATACATTTTTAAAACCTGTGGATTAATGTTTTTATCTAGTGAAAGTGACATTTAATAACCCATTATCTTGTTCAATGGATTTAGAAAATATGCATACCATGTTCCCTAATGGAATTCCAGTTATTGTAGGGCGCTCCCAATTCCCTCAATTTTCCAATTTTCCAATTCCATTCATATTTTTATGCACTTTAATTACTACAACAATCCTATAATAATTTCAGGGAAAATGCAAACATTGTCACATTAGAATGACTTTTGAGCATAGAAATTTAATTCCAAATAAACAGATTAGATATTATTATTAATTATCTCACTACTTGGATTAATACACATTGTGTTTACCATTTTATTTTGACATTATAATTCTTTGTGAGGACACTAATCCTAAAATTTCATATTCATTTTTTATCACATTTCATGGGAGATAAATGGGACATGTAAACCTATAAAAACTTTTTTTAGAACTTATTTTGTATATGACTAAAAAAGTACAATTTTAAAATGATTTAGGCAATATATGTTGAGAAAATATTTCTTGAGAACCATCTGAAATCATTCCTTATTTATCCCATAGTATCCATGAATAATCTTATAGAATGAATATATTCCATTCTGATTTTTTCCTTTCCTACTAGGATCCATTGATAATGAATTATTTCACTTTAGAACAAGTGTTTGAGAGCCATTTAGAAAGATATAATGGTTTTATTTTAAAGAGGCATTGTGTTTCTCATCATACTATTTTGTTGTGATAGATGTATACAATATAGAATTTATAATATATTATATTCCTTAGAAATAATCAAAAGAAAAGAAAAATTAACATGGGTTCTGTATTACGAAGGTCATTAATCACAATTTCAAAACTGATGAATCTGTGAAAGGATCATTTGTGGTTAGGGGATATATGTGTGATTTGACCTAAACCCGACATTTGAAAAATAAAAGAAAAAAGGAAAAAAGAAAAAGGAATGGAATATTGTACCCTTTTAGTATGTTAATTGATATATACATAGATCCATACTGAGGTACAGTGATAGTGGACATGATTCACTAGGTGGAGTAATTATGTTACACTTGACTGGACATTCATAAAATGTATATCAGATCTTACCCTCTTTTTGAGCTTGATTTTTAACTTTTTAACCACATAACCACTACCTAAGAGTCATTTGTACCCAATTTATAAATGCCATGAGATTTACTTTTTACATTTCATTACAAAGTGGAGATGATAGAACCAATGCATGACTATGGTTTGGAGCATGTACTTAGTGTATGAGCATAACTACAATTTTATTTTTTCCTATAAGTGATGAGAGAAAATTCTTGTAAAGTAAAATAAAAGTTGGGTATATAATTCAAGGACCTATTCCAAAATAGTAATTAAAAGATTATAATTTGTTTTAAATAACTAAGCTGTGAGGCATGACTAATTTTCTATGATGGGATGTTTTTGGAGACTAACCATTTTTTCTTGCACAAAGTTTTATTCTCTTCAGCACAATGAATATTTCTTGCCTAAAAAAATCTTAGATTTTTTAAAACACTATTGAGAACTATTTTCGTGAAGATAATAAATTGTTCCAGTGTAGTGGATTTGATAATCTAAATTAATATATGCTTTTGGATGCCATTTACAAAAGGATTTTAGTTTCATTATTCGATAATGTGCTTCGTATATTCTGAAATTTGATGGAATAATGATTCCAATGATTCAGTAGATGAAATGGAGAAACACTGTAAAATTCACATATTACACGTCATAAACCATCATTACACGTCATGTAAAATGATTTCATAGCATGCCAAAAGTCATTATCTCTATCGTGAACCAATTAGTGAAGTTAGATATTGAAGAATCCATTTCACTTCGTAAAAAGACAAAACATGATGTGAACTCAGTCAAACCCATTGAATAAGAAATATGCTCCAGAGATACATCTTGAAGGCCGGATTACACTGTGAGTTAGTAGGACATCACGTGAGATCGGTGAATACTTATATCCCACATGATATACACAAGAGATATATATCACATTAAAAATCCATAATTATGTATATGTATCAGAAATACATGATGTGTAATCCATTACACGTCAAGTAAAATTTCTACTATATATACAACAAATTCATATTGGTTTTTGAAGAATCCTAGAGCATAAATCCTTTTTATTTTGATCTCTTTTGAGATTCCTTAGAGACCTACATCCTTAAAAACAAATTTTATTATTGTAATCCAATTTTATTTCATTTGATGTGTCTTGGATTATGTCTTCATCAACACCTTCCATTCCTTTTCGAATTGATTACCATCATTTATCACCAAACTCGTGTAAAATCCAATTCCACATTTATTATAAATATGTATTTCATTATGTTGTGATTTATATAATTTTATTCCCTAATTTCATTCTCACTTATTTAGTGAATATAAACCATTACATGATTTTGAATTATTTAATTTCTAATCATCATAGCATGTCCAACATGGATTATACTTGTTTAATTTCATATCCTCTTACCATGAGTGGCTAAAACCACCCAGGGGTAGTAATTGAGAGTAATGGAATGAAAATAATTAATTATATAATTATATACTTGGTAACATCATGGATTAGTAATCAGGGTAAATGTATAATTTCTATCTAGTTCCATTAAACATCACTTATCATGTGATATTTAAGAAGAAGACATTATCCCGATTAGAGTAGATAATACTATGACGACATGCCTATGATACATTCTTCCATAGGAGCTAATATTAATGCATATAGGGTTCCACTATCTATCTATCAAGGAATAACTACCTACTATGTAGAACTATGTGACATGACCAATGTAAACTAGAAACATCATCTTGCTTCGCATCCCAAACCATAGGATCTTTACATGATTATAATTAAGATCATTCTTTTTATAGTTACCAAAAATTCATCCAATCCCCTAACTTTTATAGAATCAACCTTTGTAGATATAGTAATTACCAAACTAAAGAAAACTATAAATGAATCCTACCCCAATTGTCTTGAGCCTTTGACTTCAATAACAAGTTACACTCCCCTTGGGATCAACTATAGACTCTCACTATAATACGTATTATTGAATGTGATGTTTGGGAAAAACATTAAAAATTATAATCTGACCATTGCCCATACGAATTCAATGATGTGTGGGGGTGAATTAATTGAATATAAAATCATGGAATCAAACTTTAATTTTCAATAGTAAGGTCTCTTCAATATAATGGAGTTTTTAATGGAGTAATCACATGTACGACAATATATACAAGACATTGTTGATTTATAGTGGAATCATCCTCTATTATTGAAAAGTAATTGTGAAATATGTTTTATATACTCGGAATTGATAATTATATAGTACTAGAGAATAGAAGACACCATACGAAGAGTGTTATGGTAGGAAAAACTTTATTGAAACATATTTCATTATTGAAAATTAAAATTTTCATTTAAAATGAAGAGATAAATTAGGGAATGTATGGTGGTGAAGTAAATGAAGTAATTAATTTAAAATAATCATTAATGAGTAAATCCTATATAATATTAAACAAAAAAACCAAAGAAATATTTTCTTGTAATTTTTTAAATTTTATTAATTTGATTTAAAGTTAATTATAATTTTTTTTCAGTGAAAAGTAGATTGAGTAATAAGAAGTGTTATTTGTTACTTCAAAAGAATTTGAAAATAATCCAATTTTTAATGATTCTAAATTAATAAAAATTAAAAGCATAATGATGTAGGGATTCAAATAATGATAAATAATGATGAGTTAAATTTGATATTGATCTAAAAAAATTTATTTAATCCAAATATTCTTTAATGTAGACTCTAGGATAGATATTAATAGACAAAAAATCTCTATTATTAGAAGTAGAGAAAATTAATTATAAGAAGCCTTAAAAGAATGACGGTGGGTGCAATATTTGAATAAACAGATAGAAAAATTGAACAAGAATCGAACTTGGTAAATTGTGGGTAGAAAAAGGTATCTTAATTTCAATGGAAAACAATTATTGAAAAATATTGGTGAACATGGAATAAAGTTGTAGTATAAGGTCTGATTGTTAAATAAATAATTTTCTCATATTGAAGGAGTTGACATTGCATAAACATTTACATTTGTTTTAATAATAGATTCAATCAAATTTATTCTGATAATGGATGATTAAAGAATGTTCATTTTTTGTCAAATGTATATAAACAAAACATTTTCGAATGGATTGTTGAATGAAAATTCTATATAAAAAAATTGTAGAATTTCTTATTATAAATGTTGATTAAAAGGCTACCAGATTAAAAAATTAATTTAATGGGAAAAAAATTGTTCCACATACTTTTTTTGTAAGAATATTCTCATTTCTGAGGATGATTGATTTTAAGATAAGAGGGGTTAATCATAACCTCTAAATTAATTAATTTATTGTGAAGGTATTCTATGGGATGATATTATATGTGGTGGTAACAAGAAGATGTTTGTTGATAGGATTTCATATTTGTGGTGTTTAAAATATAAGATGTTAATGATGGTGATTTTTCTTACTTTCTTGGTCTAAAATGAAATCAATATAAAGGAAACACTTTCATATAATAGGTAAAATTTTTGATTGTAGTCTTGAAGATGATCAAAATGGAATAATTTAAAAAAGAATTCAAGTTAGATAGTACATGCAATGAAATGTAAAAATCATGAGGTTAATATGGGTATAGACACAAAATTGTACATAATAATTATTGGATGTTTAATATCTCTTAGAGTAAAATTGTTGATATCATTTTTTAATCTGCTTCGTAAAACAATTTCAATATTTTTCATTGAAAAAAACATCACAAAGAAGTGAAGAGGACTCTGAAGTATATTCATGGAATATTGAACTATGGTTTTTTTCAATGATGGAATATATCATGATTTTATGGATTATTTATATGGGGACTAGGATGGGATATTGTGGATATAAAATACATATTTAGAGGATAATTCATCATTGGATGAAATTATGTTGAATGGCTACATATGTAAATAGACTTTATTTCCTTGAGTATAATAGAGAAAAAATATTTTTATGTTACCATGGACAACACATGATTATTGTGGATGGAGAATAAATTGGAAGATATTAGAGAATTTTATAACAACAAATGTTAATTTAGTGAGACAATAATAAATCCATTGTGCATAAGCAATTTATAATGGATAAGGTGGAGAAAAACATTATGAAACCCAACTTTTTTGGTTCTTATAATCTAGAGGATGATATCATTATGATACTATCAAGTACACTTTTTTTCAACAATCATTGGTAGAGTGTAAGGGTTCGACCAATTTCCTCAATCATATGATATTTTATAATTCCCACTATTCATTATACATAATGATTATTATTCATATTATTTGGTCTTGAATGAATTTATCTTCTATTTGGTATAAGATAAAGGGATATATAATCCATAAAGAATCATAAAATATAACAAAAATTGTTGAAATTTACTCTTCCAATAGTTTATCATGAAGAGTTTGGACTCACATATACTTCGAGAATTTTTTAATTCTTATTTTTTTTATTTTTCGATAGTTGATGTATATTGATGCTTGATATAGATTAGATCTAGAAATAGAAAAATCATTTGAATTTTATTATTAATGTTTTGGGGAATGAATATTGGGGTGGATTCATATACATGGGGATCAGGCATATATAGACATAAATTAAACATGGGTTAATTGAAAATATAAATCCAATGCGGAAATATTTTCATCTAAGACTGTATTTTTTTGATTATTACCAATAAATGTAACTAAAAGTCTACTCGAGTAGTACTAAAAAACCTGACATTAAACGTACTATCATAATAAGTGCTAGAAAAATGCACTGACAATGTCTATCATTATCAGTGCTAAAATAATTGATCATAGAGGCCTACAATAATATGAAATAATAAAGCATCTTATTTAAAAAAAACATTAATTAAATAATTATTGTTAAAAATAAATAAATTAAATATATATAAATATAAATCTTGGAAATTAATATAGAGTTTATTTTCAATATATAGATATGTAAATTGAATAAATTAAATAATTAAAAAAATAAAAATTTTAAAAGAGTAAATTAAGAAAAAAGTGTAACATTTTATTAATTAAATTATTATTAATAAAAATTAATATATTTAATATACACATATATATAGATTATAAATATTACTAAATAGAATATTTAAAAAATAAGTATATAAAATGAATTGATTATGATAAATATAAAAAAAATTAAAAATTAATAAATTACAAAATTATTTATTTTTTTAACGATTTAATTATTAAAAAAATGATTAAAAATAATATATATATATATATATATTAATTATAAATAGTAATAAATAATATATATTAAATATATATATATATATATAAAGAATAAAATGTTTATTAAAAACATATTAATGACTTATTCATTTTTAATGTTGTTTGATTTTTTAATTTAAATTATATCTAACATAGTGTGTTATATTAATTTTATGTACAAATATATATATCTATATATATATATATATATCTAGGTAATGTATTTTTATATAAAAAACACAAACAGATATATCTACACAATATATCGAAACACATTCACCTACTATTTGTATAATTTATTCAAATTTTAGTAAATTTTATACTTTCATGGTATCATGATACATTTAATATATTGTTTTTTAAATCGGTCTATTTTTGAAATACTATTACAATAATGGTATTCATTTTTTTATTTTATTTTCATTATATTTTAATTTTTTGATTTATTCATTTAATATTCTTTATTTATATATATTTACTTACTATATTTTAGTATTTAAAATATGTATTAATTGTTTACTTCAATATATATAACAATTTTCTAATAATTTATATTTAATTAATAAAACATATCAATTTTTTCAATATTTTTATGGCGTACCCATTTTGAATTATTCAATTACTGTATTTTTTAAAATTCATGTATTTAGGATTATATATCCACTAATACTGTTAAAAATATACTTATAAATACATATTAATATATAAATATATTTATAAATTTATATTTACTATATTTATAAATTTATAAATTTATAATTATTATAAATAATTTATTTTTATTTTTAAAATATATATTTATATAATTATAAATAAATAATATCGTATGTTTAAATAATTATAAAATTATTAAAAATTTAATTAATTAATTATAATTTTTAATTTTTTATCAGCACTAAGAAAGTGCCAATAAATATCCATTTTATAAGAGCTTATCAATATATCACTAATAAAATGGATCTTTATCATCGCTTTTCTGGAAGTGCTATTAATAGTTTCCCCGATCTATTTAAAAAACCCTAAATCTGAATCAGCTACTCACAATTCTCATGATCATGCAGAACTTCTCTTCTTTCAGTGTGACTCCTCTACCTTCCCTCAGACAAATCATGTCTAGAACCCATTGTATGTTATTTTATACTTTTACTCTATCAATTTATGATTTTTCTAGGTTCCTCATTTTTCATTTTTTTCTATTCATTACCATGATGAACTATACATTTCACCCCATCACCACTAAAATACTATTAGTTGTTCTATTTTTCTTTTTTACTCCACATTAAATGGTCTCAAAGAAATAGAAGGATGTTTTCATATAGTAAGGTCAGTTAACATATGTTTATGTGCCTGTATGGATAAATAAAATAGATTTTTCACCACAAGATACTTCATAGGTAATGTTATCTATATCACATAGTATTGGAATAAGAAATTTTTGTTTGAGAAGTTCGTCAGCGGTGATTTGCGTACCTGAATTGGGAACTATTAGGGTACACTTGGTCAAAAATGTAACAAAATGGAATCAATGAAAAACTATGGATATTGGTATTAATTATATCCAAAATAAAAAACATTCCATAAATGATAAGTAGTCTATAAATATTTTTTGATTTCATAATTACGATGGATACTTGAGTTACCACATGAGTTCTAGGTTCTTTATGGTTTTTTTCTTGACCTATCTTCTCAAGTCTCATACCTCTTATTTAGTACCAAATAGGTAGGAATCCGTAAGATTATATGAAATGTCATGTTATTATGTGTCCTTTTTTAAAATTGTTTTTTAATCAATTATAATGTTATAATAATATAAACATGAATAATTAATAAATATTATATTCTTATTTGCTTATTAGTTATTATTTCATTTATATTCATTTATAATCGATTGAATTTATTAAAAACCCCATTTATCAATACTATTAGTTAGTTGATTCATACTTATATTTAAAAGAAATATTATAAAATATATTAATTCATATTTAAATTATTAAAATAATTATTTGAATGTAAATGAATGAGATGGAGATTCATGGGGATCACATTTAATATTTATTATTTTTTAGATATTTTTGATAGATTTTTGTTTTTCTAAATGAGAATATTATATGAATCTCTACATTAATATAGAATACATTACCACTCTAACCCCTAGATCTCCATAGGAAGGATCCAATGAACATCTTATTCATAATTGAAATTATATTTATTCACATTTCCTATTGGTAAATTTAGATCTATGAAAGATATGTGGTATAGTTTTCAATGATGGTAACATATAGTATTTATGGTTCCTCTATGAATTTATGGAAATATATCCTAATAATAAATTTAGAATTTAATTTAAAATATTATTTCCATTTTTATGGGAAAAAATTTATAGATCAATACTAAGAATAAGTTGATAAATTAACCGTTTAATGCGATTTATGTTATCATATGGATCTTATGATGGATTATAATAATATACAAAATTTGATGGTGAGCAATACTTGAGTAGAAATAAGTGATGTCAAATTCTCTTTGGGTGATATTTATTTCGTCAAGACAATTATTGTGGAGGTATTCTAATTACTCTTTAATCGTGGAGTCTTTTGAGTAATTCAATTAGTGTAGATTCCTATGACACATTAATACATATTTCCTCTTTGATGAGAGTAATTTTTATAAGTGTGGTTAGTTGGGGAACCTCCAATGGTCCTTTTGATATATTCTTTTTCAGGAAGGGTCTTTACATATGACTGGTATATTCTTTATTGATGAATAGTCTATGGATGATTTTATGTAGAGTTCTTCTATAGTTATAGGTACAATCCTAGTATATTACACTCTTTTTGATGGTCTTAAGACACATATTCTTATTATTCATTATTTAGGAGTATCATATATTTCATATGATAATGATATTAGAACTTACTCATAATGATATTAAGATCAATATTATCTATATGTAAATATATAAAAAACAGTAATCAATGTCAATTTTATTTATGAATATTATATATATATATATATATCCCTTACTTATACCTATACACTTCCTCCCCCACTCTGTTAACTCATTTAGGATTCATACAATACCACTTCAAACAACATCTCCATCAATTGTTGTAAAAGAAGCATAATACACTTAATAGTCATCAGCAACAAAAATAAATTTTCATAAAAAGGGCCACGGGTTTCACAAATAATGTTTTCTAAATAAAGATTCATTTTGGTAAAACACATACAAAATAAAATACACTCCATGAATCAATGTCCACAATTCCATGTATCATTCATGAAAAGAGTTTCAATCTTGAACCGAGATATAATACATCAATACACGTTATTATTAACCTTCACTATCTTTATTTAATCCGTCATGGGACACTTGATCTTCTTCTATCTCTTGTTGGTAGATTGGACTCCATCTCTCAAACTAACCTACCTCCTATCATTGTTATTCTAATGTTAAATGATGTCATACATACCGCTTATATTATAATCACTAATCTGTGTCAAATCTACTACTATGGATTTGAGTAATGCATCTCAAAACTCATTCTTCAACTCTTTCATCTGTTCATCCACGTCATATTCAACTTCATGGTTTCAAAAAAAAATGAACCCAAAATATTAATCAAAATATAATTAATTTTTTAGTTTCATGATATGAAGTTTCTTATATGAATAAATCGATTACTCATGAAACCGCTTCAGAAAAAATTACATTTATTTTTATTGAAGTAACATTGGATCGTGTTATAAATCTACAGTCAATAATACATGGATGAAAATAATTCTCTAATGATTCATCTAATCTGACTGTAGGAGGTATTCCTACAACACTGAGAAGTGATATCTAGCCCCATTATTGGATCATCTTCTGGATACATTATTTTGTATTCTTAGAGATATATATGGTTGTCAATACATCGTTTTTGGATCTCATAAATACCACTACTAATTGTTCCCTCATTGAATCACTACCAAAAAATACATATTTCAGAGGAAGTTGTAAAAATGTAATCATTTTGAGTGGAAGTAAATTATTGAAACAAGAAGTAATATGGATTTTAATGTTCGTTACATTATTTTTGTTGTGTAATATGTTAGATTTAATAATTAAAATTTTATTTATGTAATTTTTATCCTCAATGGAATAAAAACATTAATTTCCTGAACTATTATTATTGCACTTTGTTTTTTGAGATTCATCTCCCATCTGTTATGTTTTCCTTGAACTAATATAATAATTAGAAATAAAAAATGATATCCATTACATGATATGGGAGGAATATTGGATATATTTTTTCCTATAATATTTGAGGATATATAAATATTATTGGAGATAAATATCAAACAAAAAAAATGTCATTATAACTATTTAGTAGGTATGTCATCATGGAGCATAGGAACCATAATAATGGAAGGAAGTCCAGTTTGAAAGAGGGAGTCCAATAAATCATCAAGATACATAAGTTTATCAATTTATAAGGATGAATTAAAAAATATATATATTAATGGTTACTTATACTGAAGTATTGAGGTCTTATATATTTGTTCAAGACTGTAATAATTTTTATTCAACATACATGCAGTTGTGGAAATTTATATATAGAATGTATTGTGTTGTTTTTATTCTTGAAATAATAAATGTTTGACTAATAATGCAAATATTTTCTTCTACACATGATGATTTTTCCTATCTGGAGGAATAATATGCATTTTATGATGAAACAATGGAATTATTAGGGGATCTTCCACAAGTTGATGAAAAAAACAACAAAAACGCAGCAACATAATTGTGCATAAATTTATCAAGGAAATAAGTCTAGGTATAAAAAATAAGTTTGGTTGAAATCAACATGACCAACCTATTGAAACCAACAAATCAATTTCCATTAGTTATCTCGGAGACATAGTGAGGATGAATTTTTCGATCGACATTTATTCCTGGCACCATGTCCAACCTATAACAAGGAAAATCTTTTAGAATGATATAAAATTATAGATACAAAATAATTCCTCTATATTATTGAAAATAATGTATTGAAATTTTGATCTAATTATCATTATTCCTTGAATACATCCATTATTTTATAATATTTCTATAATAAATTTTTATTAATGTCTATTGGAAAATCCCATAATGGATTTCAGACTCTTATTATGAAATTAAACCTTAGCGATGCTAAGGGGAAAATAAAGGACTACCCACCACTTTGTTATGAACACATTATAAAGAAAGAAACATGGTTTGATTTTTTCAACCATTGTAAATATAAATAATTTTAGTTATATTTTAGTAGATAATATATTATTGGAAAAAATTTATTTTAACCGAATTTATTAAAAAATTTTATTTTATGAAATAAAAAAATAATCCTGAAAATAAAAAGCATGCATAAAATAATTCCCCTATCAAAAATAAAGTATGGGGTACAATTCCTTAGAAAAAATTGTAATCAATTTGAAATTAATAATAAAAGTATAATGATGTTATTTAAAACAACATATATTTATTTGTCTATAATTAGATTCATGAATCAAAATCTATATCCACTTCAATCCCTTTTCATGTGATATGGATGGAGGCTTATTGAAATAAGAATGTTAATTAATTGATAAAACCACATAAAAAATAGTGGAACCATGTGTAAGTATGACATAATTGTATGTCATTATTATTTATAGAAATATTACATATAAATTATATTTATTTTCTTATTTTTTATATAGTTTAGAAAAAAAGAATCGACAATGGCCATACTATATGAAAAGTTACATTCTATAGCTTTGAAGGGGCTTTAGAAATATGTTTGTGTTAGAGTATTAGGTTTTTGAGTCACTCCTATAACATTTTTCAAGAAGATAAAACCACATAAATACACATATAATATGGATAGATGATTTCATGAACAATATATAGTCACTACAAGAAATTATTTTGTGGTCTAGATTTGGAGACCAATTTATATTGAAAGATCAAGGAGAGCCCATAGTGGGAAAATTATCTTCACATGAAACAAATAATCCCCATATATTTGAGTCTAGTCATTCCCACCAACCACATACATTACCTTAGTGAATAAAATTTTTCATTTCTCTTTCTCTAAAAAATTAATGAAACATCATCAATAACATTATATTACTAAAATACATAAGTGATTAGTTATGTGTGACTTGTAATTTTCAACACCATTATACTATGTTTTTATGATGGGTGTAGTGTATAATATCCTGTAATACCAGCTACACAATAATGTCCTCCCAAAGTATTACATGGGAGTGGGGATTGAGGTAGCATATGAGCTGACTACTTGGTTGATTGCTCCACTTCATGGTATGAATATTAAAGCGGTCAAAAAATATATGGGTGATTTAATAGCATGACCATGTGATCATAAAAATTTCTATTGGGTATGTATAAAAAAATCATATGAAAAACAAGTAATAGTTTTTTATAGATTGTATAAAGTGAGGTATCATATTACATAAGGATAAAGTGGAGGAAAAATGGAAGGTTTAATAAAGATAATATAGTGAATCGACCTAGAAAAAATGACATTCAGGGAGTACCATATCCTAGACTATTATAGAGAAATAATTATTAGCACTAAAACATCAATTATAGACCGAAGTAAACAATTAAACTATTTTTTATATTTAATATGAAGAAAAAATACATGGAGATTCCTTGATAGAAAAAATTAGTCTCAAGACAAAAAATGAGATTATAAAGCACGAATGGTTAGGTTTCCTTGTTGTGAATACATATATAAACTACATTTTCATAATACGACTATCCTAATAGTGAAATAATAGATTTATGAAAGTTAATAACTATTCATATTTGCACATGAATTTATATCACAATTACATAATGAGAAGATCATTTGAAGGAAAATTTTGATTCATTAATCCCTATATCATTTCTATTCTAGAAAATACATTGATCGAGGAAGTAATTAAGGAGAAAAAATATTAGTTACCTAAAGATTTTAATAAAAATTCATTAGATGATAGTCAATTATTGATTCCTAAAATGAAAACATAAAACTCTACAATCTAAACACATAAAATATATTTTTAATTTTTTCATTACATAATTGTTTTTTAGGGTGAATTGAAATCTAATATTAGAAAATCTAGAAACCCTGAATATTTATTTTTTTGGATCCAATACTTGTATATGAAACTAACGGACCACACATTATTATTATTGTAAATATGTAATAAAATATAACCTATATGTTATAGATAATATTACAATTATATGTCTAATCATTTATTAACCTGAATGATTTAATGATATGGTGGTTTCTTAATACATGATAGATCATGGCATAATGTCGGTATCTAATGGGATAAATTTTAGGGGATTAGTAAAATTGGGGAACAATTTAGCTTTATAGAAAAATTTTAAGCTAAAACACCATTCAATACCCTTTACATATTTTTGTCAATGTTTTTTTAGTTTCTGAAATACGACAATGGAAAGGATTATATAAATAATTTTTTACAATTTATAAGAGAATCATAATTCATGAAAAGATAAAACTCCCCAAATAAGAAATTTCCAAAGATAATTAAAATTTCATTAAATATATTTCATAATAATTTATTTTTCTATATTTTCTTAGTAAAAAAAAGTATTTCTAACAACATTGTTACTAAAAAGAAGAATTCAATTTTTTTAGAGAGGTGTGGGCATCATACTTTTCTAAGAATTTATACTAACAACAAATTTAAGTTATTACCTGTTATGTTTCTTATCCAGTACGAGTTAAGATCATAGAAAGATATTTAATGTGTAAAGAATTATTGTTTGAATGATTATATATTTTTTTTAATTTCTATATTAAGGAGAAGTATAATGTTAGAAATAAATTTGTTTATGAGCACTCTTCTACAATAAAAAATGTTTGGGAATCGTGGAGGTGAAGGTGGAGGTGAAGGTAGAGGCATAGGGGGATTCAGAGGTGGAGGTGAAGATGGAGATGAAGGAAGATGTGGAGGAGGAGGTAGTGGTGAAGAACAAGGCAGATGAGGATAAAAATAACATTCTTACAAAAAATAAATTTTTCTGTCAATGAATTCCAATGAGAATAATATCATGATTTTCTTTGATAAAAATAGTTTAAAATTGTTTAAAAGTGAACACAACACTTTTCATTAAAGATAAGAACCATTGTGAAATTGTTTAAGGTGAATTATTCAAATAATGTTTTTCACAACTTGTTTAATTGATTTTATATATGGTACCAATCCACCTGTAAGGTCATTCTATATTAGAAGCTTCAATGTCTCCACTAGTGGTACTAAAGCCACATATTTACAACTCTTATTCATAAAATAGTTATATAATCCAACATAAATTTCTTAATAAATATGCATGTAATAAACCATATAAGTTATAATATTTGTGATAGAACAATTACAAGAAAACCAGCGTTGATATATCATGTACATCAAAGAGGGTCGGTGTCAAAGTGTCCATTATCATTTTAAAATTTTCATTTTAACAAAAAAATGTTTCACTCAACAAAAAATGGGAGAACACAAATAAATTTTGTTTATTATTTGAGAAAATTATTCATAATTAATTTGTGATGTGTATGAATCAGTCTCATTTCAAACCCACACATGATACAACCTGTATTTCTCAAAGTTTGTGTTTCTATTTTATAATAGAATTTTATAAAAAACACATTTGGAATATTCAAACCCAAGGAAACACATTTTAATTATTTTAATAATTTTTTAAAATGATTCATATTTAATTTTTGATGTGTGGGAATCATCCTCACCTAAAGTTTATGCACAGTGTGTCCCGAATGAGGCCAAGTGCATCTTTTTAATCAAAATTGACATAAATTTACAAATAATGACAACTGAAATTCTTAAAACCATGATAAAGTTAGGATTGTTTTGGAAGAATTGTAAAATGATCTATAAGTCATTTTTATGTGTAGTAATCTACAACACCTAAATCTAACACACAGTTAGTGGGGTATGACTCAAACTTTCTGTTATTAGTTTAAACATTACATTTTAATACAAAAAGTTCCACTCACTGAAAACTGAGCAAACATGCTTGTATTAGGTTAATAATTTGGGATGATGATTCATAATTCATTTTTTACATGTCCGAATCATAATCATGTCAAACCCAAACATGATTCCACATATATGAATCAATGTGTGTGTTTCCAGTTTAAAAATATATTTCATTAAAAAACACTAGTGGAATAATTTGAACCAATTAAAATGATTATGATTGATTTTATACTTACAAAAATTATGTATAAGTCATTTGTAATGTGGAGTAATTTTCCACACCTCAATATGTTGCACGATGTGACCTATGTAACTCCACATGCATATTTTTATTCAAAATTTTCATTAATTTTAGTAAGAAATTCAACTGATGTACTCATAGACAAGAAAAAAAATTTGATTTTTTTTACTTTAATAAAATGATACATACGTCATTTGTGATGTGTAGGAATCATATTAACCTCAATATGATGCACGGTGTGACCTATATGACCCCTAGTGTCCATTATTAGTTTAACATTTATATTTTATTACAAAATGGGTCACTCACTAAAAACTGTGTAAATGTGGTCATATTGGATTGATAATTTATGAAAATGATTCCTAATTAATTTTTGAAGTTTATAAAGTATTCTCATTTCAAACACATACACGATGCCACCTATAAAGGTCAATGTGTTTTTTCTACAATAAAATGACATTATAGAAAAAATAATAGGCTTACTCATAATTGAGGAAATGAATTATAGTTGTTTTTATACATTAGTAAAACAATCCATGAGTCATATGGTGTGTTCAGAAATCAGAAACACCATAATCTGACACATGGTGTGACTATTAAGACTATGAGTGTTTCTTTTTATTCATAATACAAATTAATTTTAGTGAAAAACATTTTAACTTACTCAAAACTGAAAAACACAATTGGATTGTTTTGATAAATTAAGGAAAATTATGCATATTTTAATTGTGAAGTGTATAAATCAAAAACACCTCAATATGAAGCATGGGGTGACAGGTATGACTCAATGTGCCTATTATCAGTTTATAATTGACATTTTAATACAAAAAATGTCACTCATTAAAAAAAGAGAAAACACCCTAATATATTCTTGATAATTTTGGAAAAATATTAATAATTTTTTTATGATGTCTATGAATTAGTATCATGTCAAACCAACAAATTATGACACCTACATCGCTCATTGTTTGAGTTTCCATTTCAAAATATAATTTTAGTAAAAAACACAAGTGGAATACTCAAAACTAAGGAAACTCATTCAGATTATTTTTATACATTATGAAAATAATCCATGAGTAATTTGAGACATTTATAAATTAGCTTCGTATCAATATGATGCACGGTGTGACTGGTATGACTCTGAGAGTGTCTTTTTATTCAAAATATTCATTAATTTTACTGAAACAAAGTCCAATGACATACTCAAAAATGAGACTAAACATTTGGATTTTTTTGGAACATTTAGTAAATCTTATATATGTCATTTGTGACATTTAGAAAACATCCATACCTCAATATTACACACTATGTGAGTGTTATGATTCTACGTGCATCTTTTTATTCAATTTATAATTAATTTTTATAAAAAAACAACTGACATATTCAAAATTGAGAAAATGAATTGTTGTTGTTGGTAAATTAAAAAAACTATACATTAGTATTTTGTGACATTTATGAATCATACACACCACAATTAGACTCATAGTATGACCAATATGACTCCTAGTGAACTTTTTTTTATTGAAAATTTACATTAATTTTAGTAAAATAATTACTAACATACTCTATAATAGTATTTGTTTTCTAATATTTATGTTAGAAATGTTATTTAATTTAAATTCATCATTTTTATCTTATTTTTTGTAATTTATATTATTGTTTTTTGGTGATTTAGTGTGTTGTTATAGAACACTACACCTATTTTTAGTACAATAGTGTATTTTAGAATGACATTACAGTTTTCACCTTTATCAGTTCTACTAAATGCGCTGATAAAGATAGACATTCTTGACACTTTTATATGCACCGATAATGGAATCTTTATCAGTACTTCTAAAAGAACATATAAATATAACATTTTTCTATTCTTTTAAAAGCGCTGGTAAAGGAATCACTTTTCCATGAAACATAAAATCACAGATAAATGGTGACATTTGTTGTATATTTTATTTGCGCTAATGATGATACTCTTTATCAGTTATTTTCTAGAACTGATAAAAGTCATGGGAATTTCCCCACTGAGGTAGTCAGTTCTTTTGTAGTGATGATAAAGTCCTATTCTATTTCTTTTAATGATGTGTTTTTTAGTAGTAGAGATTCATATATGATGTTGTGTGAATTCATGTAATTTTTGGGGATATGTTGGGGAGTCGGAATTTATCACATTGTGGTGTGTATTGATATGCTAGGGTAAGTCAAGAAATAGATAGTATGGAGAATCTATAGGTTTTTTGAATGTTGTTTCAATGTGTATGAATTTGGTTTGAAATGGCCAAAATGGTTATGCAGTGGGATTAATTTCCGTGATATAAAGTTCATAAAATCTAATATTTGACGAAAAAATAACTACACTAGGATACATAAGGGTATAAAATATCATATGTATGGGAACTTTAAAAGTGATGACCCATATATAAGGATGACGACTTTTTTGAATTTGAATCACTATTGTCACACCAAATAAATTCTTCCATGAAGTGAAGAGTAAAAAGTGAATATTAGAGGGTTTTATTATTTATACATTTCAAATTTATGGTACATTATATTTCAAAGATGTTAAAATAATAACAATAATGGATGACATGAGATGTTATAGTATAATGAAATTGGTTTCACTAGGAATTGTGAATTCCATAAGAGATGGAGACTGAATTGAAAACATATAGATGATGAGGTATATGTCATTAAAAAGGTCATATTGGAATTTCAATGTCCATGAAAAAATTGAGGATCCACCATTTTGGAAGAAAATTTGGATCTGATATGAAAATTATAATTCTTTAGGTTAGATTCATCCAGGTTGTGATTGAATTAAATAAATTAATCTTAACATGAGAATATAGAAGTACAATTTGTTAAATGAAAATGATTCAACTACAGGTATTTTTAGAGTTAAAGTAAAAAAAGGATGGAAAGGGTTGTGAAATATAGTTTGAATGAGTTATTTACTAAGAAATCATTATTCAATGGTATTTTATTAACATGTAGTGGTCAGTTTAATTAGGTTCTTGATAAGGTCATTTCAAATGGGGGATAGAACTTGGTGTTCAAAAATAATGAAATAATGAATAGATTTGAATATTTGGAACTCTTTTAGTTGCTTAGCGGCTATTGAATAGTCTTAAACAACCTAAATTTTGTTTAATGGATGATATCTACTAAAAAATAATCAAAGGGTATGATGTGAAGTATGGGAAGTTTCATGTTAATTGAATTTAAATATTTTGATTTATAGATTCTAAATTACTAGGACATATTGGGACATTCTATACCAAATAATATAAAAAACACAAAAAGTGATAGATATGGGGGGAATAAAGGATATTATAAAGAAGGAATGTCGAGAAAATTAGTGTGAAATTTATTGAATATATATAAATAGAGAGTTAAATGGGATTAGATTTCAATCCACTAAAGATCCATCATTGAAGTAAATAGTTTCTAGGAATATTAGTAATGATCAAATCATTATAGGGAACATCAATTACTATTCGTTGTTTAGTATAAAAATCTTATATTTTTCATTTTATCCTTTGTGTTGATATTGTCTTTAGATTGACCCACATGTGATGTATTGAGGGGAAGAGTGGACAAGACAATAGTTATTGGATGAGCAATGAGTTTTGATAGATACTGTAATTAACAACTAATTTATTATTGATTATTTGGAGTGTCAACACATCATTGAAATGTGATCTTGTATGTATCGTCGTGAGGTTAACCCAAGTAATGTTTTTTTGTCCATTATTCCATTTTTCCATCATTTGAATGTTCTTGTGTGTGATCATCATAATAGATTGAAACAATATTTGAAAACATTAATTCATTACCTAGAGTTAAGAAGAAATTTCCACTCACACTATGGCATTCCCCTCTTGATGTATATAATAGTTCTTTAGTTTATAATAGAATTGGTTGATATTTTAGAATTGGTTCCACTATTCCTTTAAGATAATACATTAAGTAACCATAATAGATGAATCATACGTCAAAAATGATGATAATTTCTAGTTGTATCTTGACATATAGCATTTTTATTCCTTGGTTGTCCACATTTATGGAATACCAATGATTTACATTGGGTAGAACCTGAATAAAAAAGAGAATCTTAATACAATAAAAAAATTTAATCCACTCAACATGCATCCTATTTCCATCATTATAAATCAACTAATCAATTTTAGGCGTAGAGAATTCCCAATACTATTTAGGTACTCTGATCGTAACTTTCATGACTCTTATATAATGCTTCACCACAACATCAAAATAAATCATGCCAGAAAACAATGCTATGGACCGAATATTTGAGTTAATACCTCATTCAAGAAACAATGTTTTTATATAATCATCCATAAAAACTCACAAATATATAATGGTAAATTAGTGAAGAGGTGTGTATATTAGAATAAAAATTTCCTTCACTACTCTATCAAATACAACTGCATTAATTTAGAAATGATTCATATTTTATGGATGTATTGTAAGATAAAAAACACCTTAAAACCTTCCCATAATTGTAATTCCAATGTCTTAGTATGAATGGTTGATTCCAAGAACTTCCAAAATAGTCCATGAAGTATAAACATGGAAAATTTATTTTTAGGGGACTCTATAATATCGATGAGGTTAATGGACTTCTCATTTTCCTTCAAGAAGTATTCCAATCCATGTAATTTTTTATCCCATCAAAATACAAGAGGATTAGATTCATAAAAAATCTAAACCCAGTATTCATGTTGGACTGCATAAGGAGGTGGAGTAAATTGTATTACTATTTTATAAGAAATGAAAAACAATTGATGGTACATTATAAACCAAGGGATTATTTTATTGGGAATCACCCACAAATAGCTATTGAAAATTTATTGATACATTCTTGTTAAATATATTATAATAATGTATAAAATATAAAACCTTACAAAATAAAATTAATAAATAAAAATTCCATGAAATAAAACATGAAAATTTAAAAAATATGCAGGTACCTCAAGGGTCTTAGGTGAGAGATACCATTATAGTGGGTTTGGGTTAAACAAGGTGTGGAACTGATTCCTAATTTAACCTATTTTTTTCTCCTCACAAACGTAACTGATCTTGAATTTTTATCTTCATTGGTCACTTTTTTTCTCTCCTTTATTTTATGTCAATATAATTACATTAATATTCATTACCAAATTATTAGAATATAATCATTATCCCACCTAAACCAGGTATGTGATAAGAAAAATAAAAAAACAAAGATTGACATATAATCTAATTTTTACTTAACACACCACTATAGTCTAATCCAATGAGAATGCGATCAGAAATGTGTAGATGCACAAACTCATTATTTAGTGATTAGGCTACGTCACAAATACCTAATTTCATTACCTTTACAATGTATGCTTAAGGTTTCCTCACCACCATATCAACAACACTTCCCTAAAATTTCCTCTCTCTTTTCCCACTACTATATGAATGGATAACTAGTTGGATCACAGCCTAATAACAATATCCCCAATATTTGAAAGATTCATCAGAATGAAAATTTAAGTGCCTTTTATTTCATCTTATACATAATAGCCTTGTGTTATGATCACTATGAGTTTCATTTAATATTTATGAGAGGTCATGGATCCACGTTTCTTCACCTTCTAGAACAAACCCCAAAATTATTTTAATCACTACACTATAGTGATCCCTTTTACTACATTGGTAGGATGTTAAAATAATTTCAACATAACACATTATTTCATTTATATGTATCATAAATTACTCTTCAACTATTATAATTAAATATTCAATATATTATATCTTCCTCTAGTCTCTCTATTTTTAGAACTACTATAAGTATTTTTTAATCATGTATTCCTTAAATACATCAATTTAGATTAATTATCCATTATATTATCTTCTTGAAAATTTTTTAGGTGCACCCTATTTTTATTATTCCCATTTAGTTCATTAATTATTAGTTAAGACCCCAAAAAATCAACACATGACCTACCTAGTATAATTTCTTAATAATAAAATCACTTAACTGTGTTGTAGTCCCTACATTTCTCACATAGTCATCATATTCAATGCCATCACTATAGTGTAGCATCTTCCACTATAATGTAGAAATAGTGCATAAAAACATATTTTATAATGGAATAATTCCTTATGGTATAACATCAAGTTGATTAGATAAAAAAATCTTGTGCATCTTAACTTCCCCATAAGTCCCCCATAATCATGAAATGATCTCCTCAAAACACATTCTTGAATTTGAATAACTACTATGTTGAACCTGACATTAAGAAATAGAAATCAATTTCTATATTATAATAACACCCACCACATTGTAATATATTTCTATACTACGTACATATTCCCATTAGTTAACCTAAACTTGAGGGGATCTATTCACCCTTATAAAAACTCCACTGTGGACAGAACCTTATGCTAACATAACAACATTAGGTTTTCCCTTAAATGGATTTCAACTGACCATGACATAACATATTTCTATACAACATAATATATTCTCTATTATATAAGAATTAATTTATATTTATTCAAAGTATAGATGTATCTTACACATCCTTATATTTATCTTTACTTTTCTAGTGAAATATCTAGTTGACCTTTACCAAATTCAATTTCCATTTTACCAATGCATGGGGTATGATTTTAAATAATTAAAATACCACATCATAGTCTAGACAAACCTTATGTAATAGTCCCCTTCACTATAACATTGGAAACATTACTTCATCTTATACCGTTTTAAAATGTTTGGTTATACACTTATGTGAATACCTTTATGTCGTATCCCATTGTTATGAGGAATAATATTCTCAACAAATTTTGATCATTTTCAATGAAATACAATGTTCCTTGGTGTGGTGTATAACTAGGGAATATCCATTTACAATCCATAAATGAGACAACTCTATCTAAATTTTGTATATGGTGAATCCAAAGGTGTTGCGACATAAAGTGTACCCTCCTAGTATATTTCTCCACAACATCCCTAGACCTCTTCTCCAATACATATGAATTACTTTTAAGGGAATTGTAAATAGTATATAAAATAGTTGTCCTACATTTAAAAATCCTCAAAACATCATCCATCATATATTGATAAATTTTTTTATGTATATATTAACAAAAAAGTAATAATAATTAACAATAAATCTCTATTTGTCAAAAATTCATTAATGGACAACATTAATTCATTTCTACCACAATAATATATATCATTCTTAATATCATTAAACATATAATTATTCAAATAAAAACATCAACTAACTGTAGTATATATTGTAAAAAAGAATCCTTGGTAACCAAATTAAACATATATTTTCAACAGAATGATTTATTATTATATTCTATATATATTATCAACAAATCCAACAGACAAACATAGGGTTTTATTAATATACCCCTATATTTTTTTGAGAATATAAAATCTTCCCTCTAATTATAAATGAAATCCAAAGGATAGAGTTCATAAAAAATAATTATACAATTTTATCTGCCTCAATTTCTGATTATCCTTGGATAAAATACCAAAATTATTCAAGCTCACATTTCCCTTTTGTCCCCCACTTTTAGAAATTATTCTCTAACTCTATCTTATTTATAAAATAATATGGTTTCCTATTTATAATTTATCAACCAATTAAGGATAGTGGAAAATTCTTTCTCTATGTTCCCACATTTTCAAAACAACTTCCCTCATTGGACCAGAAATTTTTGATTAATTTTTATGATCTGTTCAAATATAATTAAATATTTATAGAGAGATTTAATTATTCAAAAATATTCCGCAATTTATAAAACCATGACTACTGAATTAACTAAATGACTTTGAATGAGTGAATTTAATACTTATAATTTGGATCTCTATAAAATTATCAATGTCTATTGATCCAAAGATTATTGTATGAAGAAATAGTTTGTTTTAACCTCCATAAAGCTATCCATGAAACTCATAAATACCAATAAGACCATAAGAAATAAAACCACACACTTATCAAATAAAAACACAGAATTCGATCTCATGACATATTCACAAAAATGGTTTTTGGATAAAATATAAATCAAAATATGTTATAAAATAACAAATTAACATTTTTTTATTCACCTTGTAATAGAAAAAAGTTCATTTTGAGATTTATATACTCTAAAACATTATATGATTCTTAATTCAACGATTAACCTAATTAACCTTCAATTTTTTAACACAATATTTCCATTATTAATCAAATATGTATAATAATGATTATTTCCCAACTAGGGAATATAACTTATTTGGGGAAAAAATTCCAAGACAATAGAATTTGGAATCCTATAAATATAAGAAACTTATACTAGTAATTAGAATAAAAATAAATAAAAATGAAATTTAGTTATCTAGAGTCTTTCCATTTATCCCTTTATTTAGTTTTATGATTAAACTAAACCATTAGGTTGTTACACACAAGGTTCATCGTTATAACCTTGTTCATTTAATATATATATTTAAGTTAATTTATTTTTATAATTATTCAAAATAAATCTAGATTTTGTATTAGATTCACAGTCAAATTTGACCTTTATAAAATTGTTTAGGTTTCATTCCAATTTGGGAGAGGAAATCATATCACTTCAATAATTTATAAAATATTTATATAATCAAAATATTTATCTTTCAAAACAATTTCTTGTGATTTTTAAAACTCTTACCCTTTGTATTATATCTCCCCATAAATTATGTATTTCTTGAAACAATTTAGGAAGCTTTTTAGTGTAATGGTTGATGGGTACCTTTAATTTTCATAGTTTTAGAAGTATGGTGAGTTAATATGAACCACAATTTTTCCATTAGCCATTAATATAGAGTAAATTACTATATTTTATATATTTCTAATGGAATTTAGACAATTCGATGCATGTTTGGGTTTTTTACCTTTTTCACAAACCAAATGATAATTTTTTCTTCCTTGGAAAACATTATAGCTAAGTATTTTTTTTCATTTTTGTAATATTTTCATCTAATAAAAATACTTTCATCTTTTATTATAATTTAAAGTATTATTATGCATTTTAGAACCCATCGTTCCATGGGAAATTTCTTTCAAATGTGACAAATTATTTTAAAGACAAGTGAAATAATCTCATGAATCCAAAATATTTTCATTTCTTACTATAATATTTTTGGTTCATAAAATATTTGTAGATTATCTTCACACCAATTTGAAAATATGGGTCTTCTTAATATAATAATTTAAATATGGTTCTCAAAGTAATATAGTTTTTATTATATGTATTTTGAAATCTTTCATTAATACCAACTATGTATATTTTTAAATTTTAAGTTTTATCATGGTTGGCATGATGTTAAATATTTTTAATCAAGATAATACCTTTTCTACTATGTTTATAGACTCAAAATTAGTAATTTAATACAATATATCATTAAAATAATATAAATATATCCACTAATCCCATAAAAATATTACATTTTTCTTACTTTATTCTTTGAATCACCCAACTACCATTACCAATTTTGGGTATTTCTTAGATATGTTTCCATCATCAATCATATTTATTTTTTCTTACTAATATTGAAAGATGTATTCTACTAATTTTTTAGATTGATATCACCCCATCCAATATTATTTTTTACAAAGGAATATGTTCTATATAATTTTGAAATATTCTGATGATTCTCCTCTAAAATATAATACTTCACCATATTGTCTTCATTAACTATTAAAGGTTAATCAAAAAAATAGTTAAACAATCATTCTATTTTGTCTTCCCCTTAGAATTAAATTTATTTATTTTCTTCTTCGATGAGATCATGTATTTTTCCAACTAATGTATCATTTTACCCCATGATAATATATGATCACTGAGTACTTTCTTGATATTTTTCCAACTAGACATCTTATCCTCCAATGTAAGGGAGATTTTTTATAGCTCATATCTTTGATCATTTATCATATAATTAATTTTCATAATATAATATTTAATTGACTCCTTATGATATAATAATCCTTACTCCTCCTCAATATATAATTTTAGTTATTCAGATATATCACCATTCATTGCATTAAAATGATTAAACTATTTTGAGTTCAGAATCATCCATTTTAAATTTTCATTCATTTCATTAATTTTGAAATACAACACATACAATTCCTCACATAGGGTATCATTATTTCCACTAAAATATATATCCACTTAAACAATTATATTATATTCAAATTTTGAACGTGTCATCCTTAATATTAAATTTATTGATCCAAATTTCTTGAGACTTGTTCTCTTCTTTAGGAATTATTTTTTCTTCCTTCAATTACTGATCCTTCATCTATAATAAGTATAAAACATCCACCTTTTGAATCCATAGTAATTACTCAACATAAGTAATATAAAATATATTAATCATATCACCCACTTCATTAATTTACCCATTATCATTAAATAGATAAATATGATCACAATATAATTCAATTATTCCTTCTTTCTCAAAGTTGTTGGATTTTTTTTTGTAAAATTTAAAAATAATATAACTGAGAGACTATGTGATGTTAATTAAATTTTCATAAGATATAGGGGCTCTCAAACTAAAGGACCAACCAATTTAGTTCTCTTGATGAACTAATACTTACATGAGTCCCATATTATATTGTAAATATAAAAAAAAATATGATAAGAAAAATTCTCACATATATTATATTATTCATAATGTACTTCTTCATATTTCGGGGAATGAAAAAAAATAAAGGGTGAGAATATATACTCAGGGTTACATATATAAAAACCCATCAAGAGTAAATAAGGCATAATAATTATGTCAAGGTAAACAACTAAGAGCACATTCAACTCAATTAGAAACTTTAGAAAAATATACATCTTTGGATAATATCAATGCAGTAATATAATAGATTATAATAAAAAAAATATCAATAAAGGGAATGTTTAATATTATATTTTGTGATATCATACATAATTCTATAATTATCATCAACCCAATCCACCAATACAATTTAATTGATGGGTATGTTTAAAAAATAAAACCACTTAATAATAATGTCCAAATGATTTAGCCGATGAGATCTATCAATGCATCAAAGGGATATATAATTACAAGACCCACTGACACAATATGTCTGATGCATTCTAAAAATATCAAATGACCATTTTAATTTAGAAAAAATATTCCTTATCAACATATATTCTTATTTATAAATTAATTAAAAATAAAAAAATGTTCCTAAGTAAATAAGACAAAATTCAAAGTAAGACTCCATAATTAAAAATTAGAATATGGTTTAGGCGAAAAAAGTTATACATGAAACCAATAATATGTATATTTAGGATAAATTTAATTTAAAAAATAAATATGATCATGAAAAATAGAACATTTCAAAATAAATTTAAATGCATAGACATTAATTAGGTGATTTAGGGTTACCATAAATTCAACAAAAAAGTTCACTCTGTTTATTTTAATGAATTAAAGATAATGGAAGTGGAAATTTTAAATTAATTTTCACAAAATAGTATTGATTTTAAAACCATTTATTTATTTCATAATAATTTAGAGTATAAAATTTTTATGGTGGTATAAAATTCTATTAATGTCAAATATGTTAAAAATAAATAATTCTTTTTGAGTTTTTATAATAAAATTCAAAAATTCCCCTTCTGAAAAAACTATAATTATTCCCTTAAAACATTATAAAAATTTAATGATAACAAAATTATTCCTTAATAAGTTATTTGAGTAAATATTTGAATATTTGTCCAATAATTTCGAAATAATATGTAAAGGAAGGGAAAATTTAACCCAATCAAACGTTAAATAACATTACCTTTTGTTTTAAAAATTTATTTTCACAATTCAAGTAACAAAGAGATAAAAATGGTAGATTAAAGAATGTAAAATTTTTAAATAAAAAAGGATAATAAATGATTTGGTCTTTATGAATGATCTATTATAAAACTCCTACAATGAAAATAATAGAATCCCAAAAGTATGAGATTATAAAATATATTCTTACCACTTTGGTAAATTTTAATTTGAAACCCATCAAAAAATTGAAATTAATTAATAAATTATTCATAATTAATAAATTAATATTCCTTTTAAATAATTTAAATTGGTATTTTATAAAGGACATAAAATTAAATATGTGCGTAATACTAAATATGGCTCAATGGAGTGAAAATTGAGTCAAAATCCCCTACATAATGTTTGAATTGCCATGTATGCAATTTTAAACAATTGTCTAAAATATTTTTATTTGTTATAATAACATTTAAGAACGATATAAATGTATATAAAATCAGATATGATATATTTATAATAACTTATCAAATATTTATTAATAATTTTTTATTATTATAACTGTTTCATGTGTTATCTACATCATATTTCTTGAGAAATTCAGTTAACTAGTATGGATGTATGAACTCTTAGTATGGTTACATCATCCAAAAAATGTTAATATTGATTTAGATATCCAATATAATCATTTTATATTAATAAATATTTAGAGTTATCTATAAAATGTATGGATAGAAAACTAGATTACACTATATATATAGATGATAGGTTCTATGTAGGCATGAACAATATTTTCCCTTTTCAATGGGTAAAATGACATAAATGTAAATAATAATTAACCATTATATACTAATTATGTATATATATGTATTTTCATTAATTCTTTCCTCATTATCATCAATATAAAAAGTAAATGAAAAACAAATCACATCGCTTCATGAAGGTAGTAATCCACATGCTTGCACGAGTGATGTTACAATTTTCTAATGGATTGGATGGTAAAAATAGTATATATGTTATTATAATTATAAAGGAGTAATTTATTAATATATATAAAATATATTCATTTACTAATTATACATATCCAACCTAGTAAAATGGTGATAAAAGACCAATTTCTCCACTACATGGAGACTGCATGTTATATATATGCATGAGAATTGTTTTCACATTTTACATGATGAAAAAATAGAAAATTGTTGAACCATAATAATATTAAAATATAAATATATTTATTATAAAATAGTTACTATTTATGTATTGGAATAATATATTTAGAGTATGGATAAGAAGAATAAAATTTGAATGACTCGGTAAATAATATTATATCATTTCTGGTAAAATTCATTTAAATACCAGGTCAAGGACCCTTGAAATTGTATTTTAAGAACAAAAATCCCACAAAATTATTTATCAGGAAGTTCATAATAGAATTATATATGGTTTAGATTATATGAGTTTGGAAAATAAGAGTAAAGAAAATAGAGAATAGATATTCTTTGTCAATTGATGGGAGTGGTGTTATTGAATATTTTCGAAATATTATAATATAATATGTGTCTACCTAATTTAGAGTGAATAAAAAATAATATAGATTATATGATCAGAAGTATATGATATTAAAAAAATATTCAAAAAAAAATTTATATATGTTTAGATATTTTTATAAATCTTATCCTTTTATAAACCCCATGGTTAACCAATATTAACCAAAATTGTGGTAAGATAATTTTCAACATTAATGTGGTATAATATTATAGATAATGTAAAAATTGGATCATAAATAGGCAAGTCATGAAAATTTATACTATATGATACCCACCTTGTCCTGGATAATTATTTTTATGATATGCAATTTTTTAAAAAAAAATATGAATTTCATAAAAAATCATTTTTCCCATTTGTGAAACAATTATTTATTTTGACTTCAAATACATCAATAAAAAGATCTAATTTCAAAATAATACATTCTAAAACCCAAAATATTATATTATTATTAATTAAATTAATCTAATACTATAATTTTACAAAATTTTATTACATTTAGTATTTTACAAATTGTTTACTTTATATTTCTCGATGAAATATTTTATATGCATTAATGGAAATTATAACATTATTATAAATTTAAAATAAATAACCATTATAAAAAAAATTAATTGTGTTCAAAATAAGCTTTTATATTAATGAATAATGTATTATTATTCATATGTGAACATATAATAAAAATTAAAATCAACAGAGTAAATTTTTAGAAATTTCATTACGTAAAATAATAAAAAAGTATATATCAAGGTTAACTGGAACCAAATTGACATAAATTAGGATTTAGGATAGATATGGTGTAATTTATCTTATATAATTAAATACATTCAAGTGTTGGGTTTATTTTTAATCACTTATCACGTTATATTTATTCATTATTTTCCCTATTAAGCATTTAACAAGGTGAAATATTTTACCACATTTATTATTCCTAATGAATAAAACTAAAAATAATATATACCAAATTTTGAATTACTAATTAATAATATGGAATCCCTTTTATCAAATTAAAATAAAAAAATTATATAGAATAATATAGAAATAATCCACCAAAATTAGATAAAATTAGTATTCTAGAAAAATCCATTTTTAAGCCCAATGATTAACATATATCAAAATAATGTAAAATGAAAATCATAATAGAGTTAATTATATTATTTTAAACAAAATTTCTCTTATATTAATTTATTTTAAAATAAAAAATTAGAATAATCCTTTCAAATTACAATATTCAATGAAATCAAATAACAATTTCATAAAAATTTTCATTTTCAACGTACACTGAAAAATAAATCTCCTTAGTAATATATTAAAAATTCATCCAAATATAGTAAGTAAATGATTAAAAAAATGATTTATTTCCCCCATAACAAAATTTAAATAGTTTTTCATTGTTTTTAACTTAGTATTTTGTGTTAATCAATTTATCAAAGAAATTAGATTATTTAAAGAGAAATATATCATAAAATATTGTGGACTTATATTCTACCCTCATATAAGAATTTAAATAATAAAATAAATTCACTTGATTATAAATAACTGTGGATAAATCTACCCTATTACATCCTCATGTTCCCACACATCATCCTATATTTTATGATTTTCCTTGAAAATTTTACCATCTGAACAGTCTTATTATGTAGATCATTCTTTATAGGACACATAATATCCCCCATTTTTTGTAATAAGATATATATTTCATCATAGGTGTGATATATTAGTTCATTATATAAGAATATTTTGGTATGTACATACTTAATTGAGATACATCAAACACATCGTTAACTTTATATATATCTGGTTGAATAACGAAAGGATATGCTACCATACTGATATAATCGTGAATTTTGAAGGCAATGGTAAATACAAGGATCAGCCTCACCAAATTACAAATACCAAACCTTCTTCTAAGGATATATTCATAGGAATAATTTCCAGTGTCATTAAAATATAAATCTCTCCAAATATTTTTAGAATAATTTTTTGATCAACATTGGGATTCACTTATGAGTTGTTGAAAAGATATTACATCCTCCACTATTTAATTATCCAAATCAAGTTCTATTATATTTCATTCTCTAACATGATTCCACATTTTGGAGTTATGAAATTATTTTTAGTGTGGGATACATTAGGAGGAATCTAAATTCTAACGTAAAATCTATTTATTATATGAAAATTCTTCCCAAGTAACATGTTAATAAAAAACACCATAGAAATAAATAGGGAAATATATATTCATGACTTATAGAGTTAGAATGGTCCCTTAACTCTAACTGTCTATCTATATATGATAATAATTAATATAACATAATTATATATCTAGATCATGTTGAGGACTTTCTAAAATAATTTTTTTATACTTAATATCATGATTAAAAATTATTGTAAGTGGTACTCTGTAAAATATCTTAAATTATGTATATATTATTGTGTTAGTTGATCATGAGAAATTTTTTATCTAATATATAAAAATTCAATGATTTTATAATACTATAAACTACAATCCAATTAACACTATTCCTTTTAGATTCATTGGGGGAGTTTGATGATGAAATCCATGGTAATTTTTCCTATTTTTATTCATGAATGGTAATGGTTTTAAAATCCACATAATTTTATATCTATCATAATTAACTTACTAACAAACTATGAATTTGGATATATATTATGAAAAATACATTTTATATTATCCCACTTGAAATACTCTCATATATATATATATATATACTACTAGGACCAATATGTAATGATGAACTATGATTTTAATCCAACTACTCGTTATTATAATATGGTATTGGTGGATGAAATAAATCATATTTTAAATAACTTTATTTTTAATTTAATTTTTTTTAATCTAAAATATTAATTTTATGAGTAACTTCCACATTTTATGATTTTAGTTTTATTTTGAGCTTAATCAAAAAAATGTCATGTATTGGATTTTAATAGTTTCAAATTATTTATGTCATTAGTCCATAACAATTTTTATACATATATAAATTGTAAAATGATTTCTTTTTTAGATTATATACATCCTGGTATTCATTTCATAATTCTAGACTCAAATCTAAATCCACCATAAGGAAGATTATAAGCTTCTCACCTGTTTGTTTTTGATAATTTCTCCCATATCTATTAATTTTTTTTATAGTGGACCCATATCTCATTATAGAACGACCCAAATACTGTGAAAACTTGATATTATATTAAAAATTAATTTATTAACAACTTTAATGAAGGTGTAAATGTGTTAATCATCTATATTCAAGTCCATTAATTCACAAGAAACTAGATATTTGGACTGAGGAGGGTCTGCCTAGGAAGAATACATTTATAGAGTAAACCAAACATAAATATCTCTAACAAGGTCCAAACTCCCTAAAATTTGTAGAAATTAACTAAAATATATTTATGAACATATTATATGAAGAAAAAATTCCCATAATCATCAATTTAATTTGGATAATAGATGCAATATTTTAGAGAAAAATTACAGCCTAGAAAAGGAGGCAACCACCTCCTTTAAAAATCATCCCATACCACCTAATCGACTGACAAGGGAAGCATTGGATGAAGGAATCATATGAATTTATTTCTTTTCATTATTGTTTTTATTTTATTTTCTTTACTATGTAATGTATCCCCTCTCATAGGTCATCACTTCATCCCCATACATGGATGTGTAGTTTCATTGAGTGATTACAAAATGCGGAGACTATACTTATGTACTTTGCTCGAGTTATTTTGATAAAATTTAACAAGACCAATTTTTCATTATAAAAAGTATTTACTTCATAATTAATTTTTAAATTCCAAAGAATTTTTAATTAGGTTTTGAATATATTTTTTAATTACATTTCTTGATTATCCATATCCCCATCCTCTTAATTCTTTTCAGTACACGATGGAATAGGTTAGGGTTGGTTGGTGAGTGCTTGATTGTCGTTAGCACATGATTATTGTTGTATGTTGTATTATTACAAAATTATGTTCAATGATTTTTCTAATTAATCGATTAAACCAATTGTAATTCTATGTATATAGGATAGAGGCTAGAACTAATGGAGGATTCAGATAAGAGTATTCTCATCATAATAATCTGGACAAGGGAGTGAAATGACTCAGAAGGTGAATGCCTCTCTTATGATTTTGTGGATGAAAGATGAAATAAACATCAAAAACATTACAAAACAACACTATGTCTATCAAAAACTACTCTAATGACCATATTTATTATTTTTAAAACAAATTAAATCAAGCATTTTATTTCTAAAAAATTATTAAAAATTAATTAAAAATAATTTTTATTAGAAAAAAAATAAAAAGTGAAATCCTTGTTTTGTGTGAACTACTCTTAAATAGACTTCCCTGATATATCAAATATCCTATACATACGTAATTTGATATATTTGTTTATTCCCTCTGATAGGCATACATCAAAATCTACACCATTTCTGGGGAATAAATACCTTAAAACTATTTTTTTAAATACAGTTATTTTGAATGACCTTTATTTTGATTAGATCATGAAATTGAATGAAAAATAACTCAATTGAGAAACAAATTCAAATAGTTTTATAGGAAAAAAATCTCACATATTCATGTGACACTTTCTGTGATCACTCTAATCCATCAATAATGACTAGAAATTGTAACCACCCTCTGCATGATCTATTCGCACTACAATTCGCTAAAAAAACCAACTACCAATCCCTTCTATAGATAATTATTTTAAATTGAGAATTAAAATGATTTAAATTCATCCATAATTTATTGTTCTTATAGTAGTATGCCTAAATATACATATTCAAGAATTAACAATGTGTAATCCAATTGTAGACCCTAAGGGGTTGTGGAGGAATATGTAAAGTGGTGGTATTTCCCCATATCAATTGAGGGAGAGGAAAAGGAATGGTTGGATAGTCAAAAACTAGGTGAAGTAAAATACTGATAAGGTCATAAAATATTCTTTATGAAATGGTTTTTTACAGAATATAGGATCACATATATTTTAAAAGAGATCTATGATATTCAACAATCAATTAACGAAACACTTTATGAGTAATGAAGTAGACTGAAGAAGCTCTGTTATACCTTACTACATGAGACTGTGTAGGAACACAATTTCCAATTTATTTTTTCTAATGGACTTCTCTAAAATGATTAAATCATTGTAAATGATTAATCTAGAGGATAATGGATTGAAAACGCACCAGTGGATTACAGAGGTATGATTGAAATTACTGCACACATCTCTCAGCAATTCAGTATTCGAGGTACCAACAACAGAGGCCTCAATAAGGTATGGAATTCATATTAATCCTCACAATTATATGAAGAAAAACATATAGAAATTACTATTCTAATGAAAAAACATGGTGTGAAACATGTAATGGAACAACAAGGTCTGACTTCATTATTTGGTTTATCCTATTATACTTATCATTGCACAGATCAATGTCCATAAGTGCAAGGGTGGAATGTTGTGTGGCTACCTATCCGAAAAAAGGAAATTATAATAAAATCATCCACATTAATTCTAGAACCAACAAGTATATAGATTTCAATAGATCTAAGATATGACACCTTTTCATCTACAATATTATAACCCATAACCATTCCCACGATATTACAATATTCCCATACATTATCATCAATCTTTATACTATCACCTTTACAATTATAGAATGTTTAAAAACCTTCCAAAAGTCACTAGAAACTGAAGAGTAGTAGATGGAAGAAACATTATTGGAATTTATGTAAAAATATCAATGATAACTAATAATTTTTAAATCCTTATAGATTTTATAAATAATAACCAATGCATTCTATCAGCACATATAGATCCAAAACCATTTGAATGTTTCAGTGAAATCGTAACCCTAGGTGGGTAGGATATCACACCACATAGAAATGGAAGGATAATGATTCTGATAATCCTTATAAAGATCAATAAATCCATCCAAAACAATGATACTATTACCAAAAAGAAAAAAGATGTAGGTTTAGGATGGAAATTCTATAATAATCTATGAAAAAATAAAAAAAGTAGAAATATGATATCTAAGAACCATTCATATATGCATTAGTTGAGTTAAAGTTCTATGAATATGAATTAATTCAATGGGAAATTTAATAAACCTTCCCTAAATTTGAGATCAAAATCCCTCTACTAATGGAAATATCAAAAATCTCAATGTGTGAAAATATTGGAAGGAGATGTTTACTAAATGAAGGCATCTAGATGCATGTGATAGAATAAACATTGGACGAGGTGTGTTAGCATTGATCAGACCACAGATACATCAAACATGCCAACATCCTTATACATTTTCTATTATTTTCATGATTGGGTCTTTAAATAATAATGTTGTATTGTGACACCAATTTGATTCAATAAATTTTTTTCCTCGTTAGGTATATTCATCTTTGCAGATCAAGGATCTAAAACCAATTGTATTTGTGGTAAAATTAGAGAACATATCCACCTTTTCCCCACATATAGTTTTAAAATATGTACTCAAGGGAGTAAAAGGATTGATCATTTTATTAGACACTTATGTCCTTACTACATGCGAAGACAAAGCACCAGGACACTCTCCTATCATCCAAGGGAGATTCTTCCTAAAAAACAATAACTATCATAAATTTTCATGGAGAAACCCCCATAATGGAACAATATGATAGTAATGTACACATCAACTTTATTGACATGATGGAACATCCTTCTAGTAATCACTCATATTATGTGATATCCCACGATGATGGTATGGAACCAATTGAATACATAGGTTTGATTTGTTACTTCTTATCATTAGGAGAACATTTTTCATTTGAATGTCCCAATTCAAAAGAAAATAAATATTTTTATCTCCTGTTAGAGGAAGAGGTAAAATCTAATTTTTTGATGATTTTTTAAAATTTAATAGGATTATATTGTAGATTCTATCTATAGATGTTAGAAACCCAAATTCCTTACCAGCATGTGAACAACCCTCATGTTTGGAACATGATCTATTTCTATGCGATTTTAAGTATTCTGACCTAATGGACATAGGGAAATTACATTTAATAATTTCCAAAATAATTTCCCATTCACATGATAAAACTCTAATTTATCTTTTTAATTTAAATTGAAAACCAATAAGATGGAGTTTAGGTAATATACCTATAACTAATCCCAAGGTTTACTCCCAATAAATATTTTTAGAATGAAATTCCCTACAATTTAGAAAACATAAAAAAATACCTAATCCAACCATAATGATGGTTGAAAAATGAAAATAGATAAATTTCTTGAAGATGACATCATATACCCAATCTATGATTCAATTTTGGTCAACCCCATTCATGTATTCCCAATGAAAATAGGGATGACCAATATTAAAAATGAAATAAACAAAATTTTCAACATGAGAGTATAAACCAGCTGGAGAGTGTGTACATATTACAAGAAGAAAAATCTAGTTACCCTAAAATACCACTTTCCTCTCCCATTCATCAATCAAATACTAGAAAGTTTATCTAGAAAAACACAACACTGTTTTTGAGATGGATTTTTAGGATAGTTCAAGGTACCAATCACACAACAATACATGGAAATAATGAACATCACCAGTCCTTTTGGATCATTCACCTACAAAATGATTCCTTTAAATATATTAAATTCCACATGTACATTTCAACGATTTATGATGAGTATTTTCTATGATCATATTGATGACATCATAGAGGCATTTCTCAATGATTTTTATTGTTTTTGGAAATTCAATTGATCTTTTCTTAAGAAATATGGAATTTTTTGTAAACATGCATTGAAAACAACCTTTTCATAAATTTTAAAAAAGATCATTTCGTGGTTTAATATGGAATTTATTTGGGGAAAATAATTTAAATTTTTTTTATTGATTTTGATAAATGAAATGTTTAATTGATAAATTTATTTCCACATCTAACTTTTGTAAAACATGTTAGATCTTTT
Organism: Viscum album; assembly: GCA_963277665.1. NCBI lineage: Eukaryota > Viridiplantae > Streptophyta > Magnoliopsida > Santalales > Viscaceae > Viscum > Viscum album. Next base: position 1,448,647,259 of record OY728152.1, on the reverse strand, counting down.
CAAAGAAATGCAGGATTTTCTAGAATATTCTTCTAGGATTTTACTATGATGTATATCCCTCTAACAAGATTACATTTAAAAGTTGATGAATTTAATGTCGATTATACATTAAAGGAATCATTTTATAAATTCAAAAAAAAATTCATCTCATAACCAAGGATGAAACCACCGAACTGGTAGTACCCATTCTAGTTACATTGAGATGCATCCAACCAATTTGGGAGATCTTCTTTATTATAATAAATTGAATAAAATCCTCAGGACATTTCCTACATAATAAGGATCTTGGATTCTTCTAAAATAAGTTACACAACTACTGAGAAAAAGTTCCTTGTATTCAATTATTCCAATGAAAAATTACGATCATATCTACATGGCACTAAAATTATTGTTTTTATAATCATGAAATGCTCAGGTTTTAAAGGAAAAAGTCTGATGCTAAACCAATGTTGGTGAGATGGATGATAAACTTAAAATTTTACAACTTAGAAATTAAATATAAAATGTTAACAAAAAATTAGATGTCCTATCATCAAAGTAAACTACCCCATACTGTTGAAGTAGAAATTCTAAACCAGAACACAATTAATGATGAGATTCCTGTCAAAATAATATACATCATCAATAGTGAAGTACCAAGGTATAAAAAAAATAGTAGAGCATTTTGTTATATCTTAGGTACCCCTCAACTATGCTCTGATCAACAATATAATCTTAAATCATAATCAAGACATCATATTTTGGAAGAATAATTTTATTTGAAAATTTTTAATGATCTAATTATATGTAGATTTTTATGTCGAAGTGAATTTTAATTAGTTTTGGAATTTATCATTATTTATCTTGTAGAGGCCACTTTGGACCTAATATGATATCCTTAGACGTTTTAGAATCTTGAATTTATTGTTCTAACATATAAAAATATTCATATGATTTTATTAAATAATATGTAAAATGTATGTTTTTCAGTAATATCATAAAACAACAGGAAACACCTCAAAAAACAATTTACTTTTTATGAAATTTAAAATGTATTTTTCATAGATAACAGGATACTATTACCACTTTTTTTGGTAATTCATATATTCATTGATCTGTAGAATATTTTCTAAAATAGGTTGAAGAAAAAGAAACTAGGTCATATGATGCTAAAGTTGTTTGGGATTTTGTTAGGGATAACGTATTCTATAGGTTTGGAGTCCTACAATAAAACATAAATTACTAGGGAAATAATTAATACAAAATGAATATTTAATAGTTACTAAAAATTTATGGGTTACATCATATTACTTCAACACCATACCATCCAAAATGAAAGGGACATGCGGATGTCTCCAATAGTGATATAAAAGGCATTCTGAAAAAGACAGCTAAAATCAATAGGAAGGACTTGATACAAAGGGTAGATTATACCTTATGGTTATACAAAATAGACTAAAATACATCTACATGGATCCCCCATATAGATTTATTGACTGAAATATTTTCTACCTTACTATGTAATTGGATAAAAAAGCATACTGGCCCATATGAGAGATGAATCTGGACCTTGATAAAGCAGGTAATGAGAGAAGATTTCAATTACAAGAGTTAGAATATATTAGAAGGGAATATTTAAAAAATTAAATTATCTAAAGAGATATAATACCAATGACCCAAGAAATGTTGATTCAACCAAGAACCATCATCCCTAGAGATCAAGTGCTATTACACAAATCCATACCTATGTTAATTCCATGTAAAACATCATTCTCAGTGAGAAGGACCCTTTAATATTTTTCAGGTACACCACTTTGGTGCTCTGTATATGAAAAAAATAATGAGAAACAAATTCACTATAAATTGATAGAGATTGAAGATGTTCCATGGGAACACTGCTCAGGAACCAATGGAGGAGATCAAATTCCTTCACATGGATTACTAATGAAGACCAACAATGTTTTATATTTCCATTACAATTGATGAAAAGAATTAATTACATTTTTTATAAAATTACAAGGGGAAAATAAATTTAATTTCATAGATGACACTACAAAAACTATGTGCAGGGGATGGAAAAAATTTCATGAAGATTTATACACGGGAATCAACCATTTTGATATCCAATAATTCACGAGAAACATATGATTTGGAATATAGAGACTCTTCCTAGAAATAATAAATTCTGATAGTAAAATAGACACAACTCTTTAAAACCATGTCCAATCACACAAAATGTTTGAGGAGATGCGTAAAAACAATGTATAAATAACATTAATGATGACATAATCTCCAAAGAATCTATTTAATTTTTCTAACATGTGTGAACCATTAGAGGAAAATTATAGCCTATAAAAGGAGGGAAGCCCCTCCTTTCAAAATCAACTCATACCATCTAGTCTACTAGTGAGGAAAAAATTAGATGATATCCTCATGAAAATTTATTTCTCTTCATTATTTTTTACATTTGATTTCATTACACTATAATGTCTCCCTATGCCACATCATCCCGACTTCCCCATCTACGGATGGGTGGTTTCATTGATTGGTCCTGAAAGGGGGATATTGTACCTATGTTATTTTCTTGAGTTCTTGTGATACAACTTAATAACATCCCTTAATCTTTATAAACATGGATTCAATTCACAATTAGTTTTTTAATTCCAAATTTGGTTGCATTGGGTTTTGATTTCTTTGTCTTTATTGGTCGATGGTCCAAATCTCCCTCCACAAAATTATATTTTTTATATGGTGGAAAAATTTAATAATGGGTGGTTATATCATGAAATTCATTATAACATATGTAATATGGTATTTTGGAATAATTATGAATTAATGGAACTACAATCCTTATTCATGCATTTTAATAATTAATCAAAAAAACCAACTGCAACACTACACACAATGGATAGAGGTTATACCTAAATGATATTTTAGATAGAAATAGTCTCATTATAATAATCTAGAAAATAGAGATAAAGGACTCAGTAGATGAATCTCCCTCTTACTAGTCGGTGAATGAAATAGGGTCCATATATAGAAAACATGATATCCCAACACTATCTCTAGCCCAACCCGCATGGATCATCATATTTATCAATTGCTTAAAATTAATCAAATGAAACAACTTATTTCAATCACATTATTCATAATTAATTAAAAAAAATAATTTTCAGACAACCAATAAAAGTTGATAACATTCTTTTATATGCACTCCTCTTCATGAGATTACATTTTGTAAACTACAATATTATAATTAGGTAATTTAAATTTTTTTCCATGCCCCATGACATTAGTGTGTCAATGGAGAAAAGAAATAGTTTCTTAACCTAGTAATTCCAATATTATTATTGTTGAACTAAATAAACACACAAACATTCATTAATAATTCAATATCTCCTATAAAGTACTTATTATACCTCCCAAGGATATAAGATTGTGAGTTCATATGAGAAAGGTAATATTTTTAACCTTTTCATGAAAATTAAAAGAAAAAATCTATAGAAACTTAAATATTGGATCACATTCCATCCTTATCATCTATAAACTGAAATGGTCTTTTTTAATCCAATCATCATCCACCCTTTTCACATACCAAGAAGTAATATATTAATTGGTCATAATTTTTGAGAAAATCTAACCATATTTCCCAAATAATATTCAATTGTTTCTATGTAAAAAAACAATTCATGAACTTATTACCACTATTTATGTTACACCATTCCAAATAATGATAATGAATCCATATATTAAATGAAATAATTATAACAACTAGGTCCAAATTATGAACCCAAAAACATTTCTCATGAATATTAATTGAAGAGAGGTATAATATATGAACACGTCCTTTTTTATAAATAATCATACTAGTCCCATATTTGATGCATAAAAATATGTCACAAACTATTATCTACATCATGGTTGTGTATGCACAGACACACTAACCAAATTTTTCTTCAACTATTTGAAATTTTCCTCATATTCATCTAACCAAAGGAACATAGCTCCCTTCTAAGTAAATATGGTGAGTTGATTAGTTAGTCATGGGAAATTTCTCAAAATAGGTATATTTTATCCATTTATCACAATAAAATAATGGATTTTATTTATCATGATTTGATTAGTACACAACTCAAAAACATTAATCATTTATGGATCTATCGATATACCCTATATTTGGATTTTATAACCAAAAATGGAAACCTACATAGAAAAAATTCACACATAGTAATATATTAATTAAATTTTATCTTGATTAGGTTTTAAATAAAATTATCAAGTGATATTCATGATTTTATTTTTTTGATTATAAAATAATATCGTCTGTAAATACTACCCATAATTGATCTATGCAATCTATAAAGAATATTAATTAAATCCATGTAGATAGAATGATATTTAATAAATCTAAAGATAAATATTATAAATTCATAAATTATATACAACATATGTAAAGATCATTTAGGTATATAATCCTTCTTGAAAATTAGATGATGATATCAAGATCAACGATCAATCTTGGAAGAGATAAATATATTCATTAGTAATTAAACAGATCATAATTGTGGGGAAGATGATTCAATTTCATAATACAGATGTTGTTAAGTTCATAATAATTAATGTGAAGAAAATTTGACCCATATTTCTTCATCATAAAATGAACATGTGTACCCCATGGTGAATAAAATTGATGAAAAATACACTAACTATATTCATTGGGGGTTTCTGAACTAATTCTTGAAACTCAATAATGACCAAAATATATCAATCATTTATTATAGGTGATACACTATGTATGATTTTAATTGAAAACTCAACATCATGATTTAGAGGAAGACCAACAAAATCTCTTGTAAATACATAAAAACTTCTCTAAAATAAAAATATCCTCAGTTTTACGTTTCTCCCCACCAATCTATGATAAATTTCCTCCACTAAAAAGTATAAAGATTACATGATGGAAGTAAGTTACCTTGAGTGTTTGGTTTTATCCACTAACTGATTAACTATCATAGGTTGATTTAAAATATATAATTTAAATTAACAAATAAAATAAGATATTATTGATGTAATTAATAATTTTTTAGCTACTAATGAATTAGTAGGTTAAATAAAAATTTTATACTTTTGTCATATTAAGGTTTCCAACTTAGGTGAATCATGTTGTGGAATAATAGGTTCCTCCATATTGGAGTGGTTATTGATCATAAGATAATTTAGATTCTTAAATTTGACTATGGTCTTCATAGTGATAAAACTACAAGTATTATCTTGATTAGTAGTGTAATTCAATCAAAGAATATGATTTTTGAATCAATTTCATACATTAGGGACTGACTCTAAATATAAGAACAGAATGATTAAGGCAAAAATCGTCATGAATATTGATCTCTAAAATAAGAACCCCACTAAGGATAAATGTTTTCAAAATCTATATACTACGGTCATATTTCTCTTTATATTAAAGTTCATCTTAATTAATGTTCATACAGTCTCCTCTAAAGGGCCTCTCGTAACAACAGTAAAGTCCACAACTTGAGTAACTAGTTGTAGTGTCGTCTTCATTACACTAGCATAAGATATATGTGAAATAATACTAAATGACTAATATATTTATTAGACTTTATGAACCTGATATATATATATATATATATTAGTCCCATATTATGTTGATAAAATAAATTTTTTTTTAAAGAAACATTCTCAAATCTGTGATATTCTTGATAATATAATTCTTTATATCAGAGGGAAAAGAAAACTTTGTTTGGGAAAGATGAAATTTTCATCAAGGACTATCTAAAATAGAATATATTATTAGTAAATAAATCATAATCAATATTTAATGGTATAAAACTATTAACAAATTTTATTTAATTAAAATTTCAAGAAAAATATTCATCCATGTGTAATGTCAATACAATATTATCATTGATAATAATAACTAAAATATCAATAAAAATATTCTTAATTTTTGAAATCATGGTCATAGAAAACATGATACATGTTCTATGAAGATGTTTTTTGATGATAATTTAATTGATATTTTTTTCATACCCTAAAAACACAGTTTATTAGGCTAGCCAAATGATTTGTCTCATGAGAAATGTTGATACAATGAGGGTATATATAATTTCATGCCCCACCTATCGCTACATGTCCAATGAATTCCAAATATATTGAATGATAAATTTAATTCATAGTCAATATTTTTTATCAACATATATTTGTATTGTGTAAATAATACTAAATATCTTGATTTCTCATAGTCAATCAAATTACATTGATAGTAAAACACCCTATATAGAAATGATATATGGTTTATGAAATTAGAATATCTAGGGTAGAAAGAATATGGATATTTATGTGAACTAAAATTTCCGAGGAAATATTATAATAATAAATTTAATGTTATAATAGAGATTTAGCGAACCCTAAAATAATAAAGCATTGATACATGACCATTAATTAATCATAAAATTATATTTTATAGTAAAATCATATATTTTAAAAAATAGATGGAAATGGAAGTGTAACATTAAAAAATATGTTTTCAAAAATGTTTTTAATTTTTAATCCATTGAAATCATGTAGAATAATATTTATATAATAAAATGATTACGATGGAGGAATAGTCAGTTGATGTAGTATAAGTTAATAGGAAAACAATATATTTGACTTTTTATAAATAAATATGAAAAGGAAACATTGAGTTAAAATTATAAATATTGATATAAAACATTTTAAAAACTCATGGAAATCATAAATTTTCTGTAATATATCTTTTATTTTAGTGAATTTAATTTTTTAAAACAATTATGAAAAATATGGATATGGAAGGAAAATTTACCTCATCTCAAGAGAAATTAGATTGTATTTTCAATAAAAAAATTATTTTTTTGATTCATGTGATAATAGAGAATTATTTTGAAGAAAGAACGAAATATTATTAAATATATAGAGGATAAGACAATATATCTAGTTTATGAATTAAAGAAGACAAAATTCTATCTATGAAAATAATGGAAATCCTAAAATAATGAGATTATAAAATAAATTCTTACCTCATTAGTAACATTTAAATTTTATCCCATTGAATGAGTAACATGGTTAAAATAAATAATAATAATAATGAAATATATATTCATTTTAAATAAATTTAATGTGTAGTATACACACCAAATAATAGAATTTTTTTTTCATTAAACTAAATATGTCTAAATAGAGTGTAAATTACGATGAAATCTCATACCTTAAGTATGAATTACCTTTTACGTTGTTTTAATCTAATGTATAGTAAATTTATAATTATTACATAGAACTATTAGAATGATATAAATAACTATAATATAATATTTGGTTCTTTATAACATTTTACAACCCATTTTCTGAATATAATTTTTTATTATTAATTTTTTAGGTGTAAAATACTTCGTCTTTTATGAAAAATTCAGTTTGGTAGATCAGGTACATGTAATTTTACTATAGTAACATAATCTAAAATATTTTAATTGTGGTATAAATAGAATTTAAATTTAGATACATCTATATAATTTATTGATTGATATTTGAATTACACCATTCATGGAGACATTTATACATACGTAAGCATAAACATTATTTACACTTTTTGAGTAATGGAATAATGGAATGATAAATTAATAAGTACAATTTTAATAATAGTTATTATAAAATTGAAATAATACATTCTCAATAAATGTATCCATTTCACCATACTTATAATGTAGACACGAAAAAAATCAAATTTCTTCATGGATGATGTAGTCCACCAGTACGCACGAGTGATGTTATTGTTTCCCAATAGATTAAAAGGTAAGGGAGTAGATTTTATATTATAATTTAATAAGAATAATTCTATAACAAATGTCATATATATTCATGAATTTAATATTTATAACCATTCATGTAAAATGATGATGAAAAATAAATTTCACCACTAAGTAGATATGATAAGTAATACATACATATGAATGATGTTTTTTTTCATTTCATAGGATTAAAACCCTATCATTTGAATTATCCACATGGTTAACAAATGTCAATATTAAGAATGAAAATAAAATTTTTCTATTTTAAAGGGTAATAATTTTATTTATAAGTCTAAAATTGGACCACAATTGGTGAAGGGATGAAATATTTGACAATATCATATCCACCTTGTCTTATTTTAATATTATTATAATTATTAAATAAATTAACAATATAATATTTCAATAAAATATAATTAATTTCATTTTTTACACAATTAATATAATTTTTCAATAAACCCTAAAGAAAATATGTAATTAAAATATAATCCTTCAAAAAATAACTAATAATATATATTTATCAATAATATTATTGTAATACTATAATATATCCAATTTTTTTTATGTTTATCATTTTAAAAATTACTTATTTTATCTCAATTACATGAAAAAATATAATATAAATATTTTAGGAAATTTTAAGCTTTCTAAAAAATAAAAATAAAATACCCTAATAAAAATAAATTAATTTTTTCAAAAAAATTAAATTCATTAAAAAATTATTCAAATCACTATGTGAAAATATAAATGAAATTAGAATAAAGAGCGGGACATTTAATAATTTTAATTTATTAAATTAATATAAATGTCATTATAAATTATAAATGTCACCAAAGTTACATATATTCATAAAATTTATTTATGTGGTAAAAGTAATCTCATAAAATGAAATAAATTCACATTAGGGCTTATTTTTAATGCACTGTTACATTATTTGTAACCATAATTACCCAATTTACGATATAATGTGGTGATAAAGGTTATCATCATTACTATACATAATTCCAAAAAATAAAGGGGGAATGTTTAAATATTTTGAACCAACTTAATCAAAATTTTCAATTAATTTTATCAAATTAAATTATAAAATGTTTTATAAATTATTTTAAACATAATCCCACAGAATGCAACCATTAATGATTTTCTATGAAAATTTGTTTTTAATCCTAAAACTATCTCATGTAATATAATTTAAAAGTTAAATCCTAATGGTTTTAATTTTATTATTTTAAATAAAATTTATCTTTTATCCCATTTATACAGTAAAAAGTATAATGATACATTTAAACATATTAATTTAGTGAAAATATATGATAGTTTTACAACATTTTGTATTTTTTACTATACATATAAATATATAAATTTTCATACAAATCATATAAATTCAACCTAAGTTAATAATTTCATGATGAATATGATATAATTTTCACATAGTAATATTTAATTATTTTTTATGGTACTTTTGAAAATTATTGTGTGTTAATAATAAAACCAATAAAATTAGATTACATAAATATTGATTTATCATAGAATTAGTAGTGCTAATATTTTAATTAAATTTCACCCATTTGAAAAATTATTCAATAATATTGAATTCCACTAGAAGTTTTATTCTTTATTTTTATTTTTATTATAATTAAATTTTCATTTTTTTGTACTTTTCCAAATTAATCATCATGTACCACCCATGTATATTTTTAAAAAATGAAGTGTAAAATATTTTTTCATAACTATTATTTTAGAGAAACCATTGATGAATTATTTTCATAGCAATGAATATAAAAATTCTATTGATATTTAAAAAAATCCATGTCTTATTAAAAGACTAATCCATAAAAAACAATTCATGAGTTATTCCAACTAGTTCTTCAAAGTGATAAATGAGTTTATTATTCCTTATATTGAGATGGTTTTCATAAAAAAAACTGAATCATTCATTGTGGTTACCATTACATTAAAATTTATTTAGATCAAGCCAGAGAATAATCAAATCCAAAATAAAATATGACTACTCTAAAATACTAATTGTAGGTCCCAAAAGGGGATTAGGTAATAGATAATTTGGGTGAATCAGTGTACAAAAATTTTTCTCAATTTAAACACATTTTTCATTTCTCTTCAAAAAACTTTCTGATTTAGGCCCCTTAACAATATGAGTAACATTTTGTTTCTTTTTTTTTTCTTCTATTTCAGTATGATTACAAGACAAAACATTACCCAATACCAATAATGTTAACATTATCCTAACTTAACCAGTTATGTGATGTAAAATTTATAAAGTAAGTATACAAGATAGAATTTTTTTACCTAGTTACCCTCTATAAGATAATGTAAGGGGAATGTGATTTAAAATGTGTCAATACACAAAATCATTAAAGCTCACCGCTTGGGGTTGTGGATAGGGAACATTTATATTTATTAACTCCCCTTATAAAAGATGTTTAATATTAGTTTACTACAACCACAATATCACTTACCTCACTTTTCCACTTTATTTTATAACTACTGAAAAATTGTATAAAAATTTGGATCACAAGAAAATAAATATATCAATTATTATTTATAGATCCATCGAAACGTATATATCAATTAGATTGATATACTTTTACTCCCTTATATCTTATTCTGAATATCACCACATGAAATATCTACTTTCCATGAGAGGATATAGAACCAATTTTTCTTAATTTCTATAATATACCTTAAAATATAGTTATTCACTTCATTAGGTTGTTCTTTATTCTTCTTTGGAATTATTTAAAATGACAATTATGCTATATAATTACTTTATTATAAAATATCAACATGTAAAATTATTCTCTTCGAACTAGATCTCCAATATACAATATATTATTTTATTCTCTCTATTTGAAAAAATACAGAGTAATTTTTATAATTATATATCTCTTCAATCTGACAGTTCATCTTAATTTTCTTTCATCTTATCTTCTATAAATTTTACTTTGTGTACCAGACATTTAAGGCATCCATTATGTTCTATTTGAATCATTTTAAGGACATAAAAATAAGAAATTACCTACCTGTTCATATTTATGACACAACTGTTACTAATTAAAAAAACATGGTCCTTCATTCCATGTCATAGTAACACTCTTCCATGACTTCACAATGACATAGATTTTATCAGTATAATTTGGAAATCGATTACAATAAAAAAAATCAATATTTCAAGTCCCTCGAAAGAGTCTCCTCTTGTTGACAAGATCAAAATATCAAATGCATCATAACTTCCATATAGACCTCCCATGATCACAACATATAATCCCTAAAACCCCATAAAATAATATTTTTATTGTGGTGTTTAACTTTCTTATGTGATGTAATATTTTATACAATTTAAGAAATAGAAATCATGTGATCTTATAGATTAAATTCCTTCATATTGAAAGATCCTTACATATAATGTAAATATTCTCCTTTAAAAGAAATTATATGAGGGGATCAATTTTCCCTTATAAAAACATCACCATAGTTCAACTATTTTTCTAACACCATAGATTCAGGTTAACCCTTATTTTAGTTTTAGCTGGTCGTAAAACATAACATTTCTCGGTGGTGTAATTTGTTCTCCATTGTGTTATAATCCTAACATGTCTTAATATTGATTCATGTTTTCAACATTTATTCTAATAAATGATCCAATTATACTAATTTACATATAAAATTCACTTTAGATAATAAATAATTAAATTTAGATATTTTTCTTTTAGTTTTTCAGTCTTTAAATATTTGGTAAAAGAATATATTTTTATGATGAATTGAAAAATTTTACTTCTTAAATATGCATATATTTAATAAAAAAATTAGTTTAATGCTATGAATTTTAATATTTTCCATAATTTTTAAATGATTTTATTGAGGTTGGTTTTTGACATTTTTTCTTTCATTATTCCACATCAATAACTTTAATGGAAACTATTGGGAGAAAATTAATTCCCTTTATTATGGTTAAAATTTATTATCATTCAATTTATCACATTGAATATATAATTTCCCTATTCTGAATATTTTCTTTTTTATTTTTCTATTTTGTAAACGCGAATCTATAAATATGGACTTATTTATGGGTAGCATATGGACATTCTAAAAACTAGTTGTGGGTAATTAAATGTATCATAGTGGTTGGGATGACTCTTATAAGGGTAGTGTGTTTTTATCTTGGTCCACATATGGGTTTTATGTATTTCACAAAGATCATGGAAATGAAAATCAACACTCAAAAAAAATTAAATTCTTATCTCAAAAGCCCATATAATGGTAAATTTGGACTTTCATAATGGTATTATGGCACATATAGGTCTTAATAAATATACATTTATTTTATAGAAGGATAAGTGAAGGTATAATAAAAATCACAGTAGGTTACATTATAACTTCTAAATGTTTCTATGTACGGATGAGAACATATCTAAGGGTGCACCTAATAATAAACACTGGTGTAAGGTTACCAATGTATTGAATCCTACTTCATCAAATTTACCTCATCCTTCAAAAAATATATGTAAGGTTATCTAGAGATTCTCAAAAACATCCTAATGGAACTGTAAAAAATTGACATTATTAAAGGGATCCCTACAACATCATATTGAAAATTCAAGGAATAAGAGTTCTCATCTTAGAAATAGTTATGTTAATTTAAATCAACTAATTATTGAAGAAGAGAAAAATAGAATAAATCAGGTCATACATTTTTCTATGTGAGTAGTATAGTTTTTTATGACTAAAAATTTGGGTGAGAGAATTCAGATAGTAGAAGATTTATACAGTTTCATGGTATTAAAATTGAGGATGAAAAAGAACTCAATGTTTATTAGGATGTGGATATTTTTTCATGTAAGAATATTTTTGACTTATTTCCCATTTGTTTGAATATTAGGGCAATTATCCTCTCTCGAACCATATATTGTAACTGACATTCTATAACATTGTTTTTTCTTTATATGTTGTGTTTTTTATTCATCTTCTTTATGTGTTGTCTTTAACCAAAATACATTGATGGATAAACTATAATTCTAGTTCTTTTAGATGAATCTCAATGTTTTCTACATACTTGATTATGAAGTTGGTCATTAAATTGTGTACATTCTTATTAAGCAATGATGGAGATGTTGAGAAATACAATAACACGGTCACTTTCATGATCATCTTTTTACTCTTATTTTGTTTATCCTTGTCTTCTACTTTATACATATCTTTCATTACAATGTGATTAGTGATGGTTCTGTGATTCAAATAATATCATTAAGATCACTTCTTCCTTGTAAGAATTTCCGAGTGTGGTGATTTGACTAGGTGTTCATTTTTATAGTAGTGATATATATCATGTATAGGAAAACATTCAATGCATGGGTGATCATTACATTATAAAGATAGGTTTATCAATTTAGATATCAATCATACAATAAGTGAGGTTGATTCTATATATTAATTTTTTTTAATTTTCTAAAATTGGCAGTATACATCCATCCAAATACATTTTTTTATTATTTTCCAAGAGAACCATTGAGGGTACGAATTAACCGAACTACCACCACCCACCATAAAAACAATGTTCCATTAATTAAAAGATTCAAAAAAAAAATTCAATTTTCAAAACCAAATCGCATCATCACCATTACCGATTTACATGCCACCTCTACCACATGCCCACCATCAGTTGCACATCCATCAAGATATGGTTTTGTTCATGATGAATCAATATTTGTTTTTCAACTTTTATACTGTATTCATATTTATTTTCACCATTACATTTCATGTTTCCTTTAATTATTTTGAAAAAAAAACAATAAAAAAATATTTTTAATGAATCAAATAGATAAATAAACTACCTCTTGAAGATGACCCATAAGATAGCTTGTGGTCTATATATAGAGAGTTATAAATAAATTTCATACCAGGTACATGATAGTATTCAAGTAAAAATTTGGAAAAGTTATGTTAATAGGAATGGTTTTCATAGTATTATTTTATTATTATTATTATTATTATTATTATTATTTTCAATAGTTATAGACTCCAATTATTTTGAGTAATTATCATTGATTTAATAATCTCATGTGGTAAAAATTACAAAAGATATGTATGTTTTTTGGAGTAGGATGCCTATAAAAGTTATTAAACTACTTTATATGAAATAATTAGTTATTTTAGAGTTATTAATGAAAATTTTCAATATATTAAAATAAGTTAAATTGAGTTAAAAGATAGGGGAAATGTCCCAAAAAAGTATGGAAGATAACTCCAAGAATATTATTTTTTTAAAATAGGAAAATAATATAAAAATATATAATAATTCATATAATTGGAATCTACATAAATTTTCAATTGAAATTTCGATAGATTAAAATCTATAATTATAAGATCAATATTTGGTGTGATCTCATAAGCACTGGTAGAAGAAGGTTCACACTAAATTTAATAGATCAAGAAATATTTTGTAAGATCCATTTCTTTTAAACATTAATTGTGATGTTTTTAATTAAAATGAATTATTTATGGATATTTACATTGTTGAATTAATCATTACAGAAAGACAATTACACCATTTTTTCATTATATTAAAAAATAACTAAAGTTTGATTATTTAATGAGTGGTTAGAGGAGGTTTACATCCTCTCTTTTACCCAAGTCAAACTCTTAAAAGACATACCTACTCTTAAAGAACAACAAGATGATCAAATTAAGGGGTATGACTATTTTTGGAAGAAGATGAATTTTATTTTTTATTATGACTATGTTGAAGTTTAATTTTTTTAATAATATTCATATTTATATATAGAAGAGATATATAATTTATTCAAACTCCCAATGAATCAAGAGGGAATGAAACATGAAACTATAGTGGAAGTACTGGATCTCGTAGATTTCAATAATAATATGAGTACGGTGCTATTGATGATGATGGAACAGATGCCAAACCTGAGGTTTCAAATGATAAATAAGAAGTATCAAACCATTATACTGTCTTAAATGTCAAGGATACTTATTTTTAATCCCAAACTTCCTCCTACCACATTAATTAAGCAAAGAAAGCATAAGAGGTTACGAAATAGATTATTATTGATAAGGATTAACTAAAATGAAATCATTCTTTAAGATGGAAATACAAACCAATGTACCATGAAAGAAAATAGAATGATGCATTTATAGTGGTTCTTAATAAAGAATTGACATCTCACATCTGATTGGGGATTAATCAAGGAAATTCTAACTATGTAATATATTAATATATCAACTATTTAGGATTTATTCAAAGATAATAATTTATTCACGTTTCCATTGATTAAATTTCAAAAATTGTTTGTTTTTATTATCATTATAATGATAAATATTCATTCCATCCCTAAATATATGTTATAATCTTTAAATTATTTTTATTCAATAATAATTAATTGGATATATCAAAGAACCTTATTTTTTAGGAGTGTAAATTCTTATTACATTCAACAAATCATGTGTGTATAGGGGAACATTTAATAACATATATTTATTATTGTTTTTTCGATTTTATTTTAATGATAGATTACTAAAACTATGAAATACATGTTTATTACTATTTACTATTGAATATTATATAGATTCATAACTAAAATATTGTATACCCCAATTTATACTATTTTTCATAAGAAAATGAATTCAGGAATAAAATGATGGTGGTTCTGTAATGACCTGATATTTTGAATAATATTTTTTCCTAAATTTGTGTGTTATTTTATTTTATACTCCACAAAACTTTATCCTTTAATTAATTAAGTGATTATAATTAAAATGATACTGTTGGGTTTTGACTGTTATATGACTGTTGGTCAATATTACCATTTCCAACTAAAATATTAAAGTTACAATTATTATTTATAAATTAAATTGATCTTGGTTAATTAATACAGAAAGAAGAGTCGAAGACGTCATCCTGTAGAGTCGAGACATACAAAGCCCATATGTTGGAGCTTGGGAAGAAGGTTGCTGTCACTAGGATTTTTTGGACCAAGCCCAAGCCGAGATTCAATATGTGAAGCTTAAACAGAATCTCCTACATGATTATTTCAAGCTTATAGAAATTACCACTCGGGAAATGTTGTCTGACCCTCCCCAAGATTCTATCACCATAGCATATCTTGCACTTAGGTCCAATAAAGGTGTTATTAGGGGCTATGTAATGAGGCCTTAGTAACTTTGTGTAATAATTTTGAATAAATAAAATTGTTATTTCATCATTCCGTTTTTGGAATACATTTTCTTAATAAAGTATATATTTTATTAAGATAAATTTGATAAATTTATTTTAGAAGTAAAAAATTTTACTTTTCAAAGATTTCTCATATATAGAGAATAATTATGGTAAAATAAACATCATTTTTGAATTTTAATGTCAAAATTAACCAAGTATGATTTTTTAGAAATTTTCTAATAAGTTTCAATTTAATAAATTTTATTTGATGAATATTTTTTTATTAATAGTATAAAAATATTTTATTTTTAAATAACTTATTCTGGGAAATGATTTTCAAAAATCCATCATACATGGTTGTAATCGGGGTGAAAAATGTGGATAAATATGATCAAGATAATTTTTTGTTGAATAGTAACATACCATTATGAATAGAAATGAATAGTAATGAAGATTAAATCAGCCAAAAAAAAATAAAAACCTCAACCATCAATGTATAAATACAATTTAGAAACCTTAAAAGTTAAGAAACAATCTTAGTATAAGTTTTGTTATTTCGGTATGCCATATTTATTTTATTTATAATTTTATAATTAATTTTATAATTTAAAATGGAAATTTATTTTATAAAAAGGTAATGATAAACTGATACTTTATAGTCTTATGGTTCTACGATTATTTTATGGGACCTTGATTACTTTTTCAAGGAGTTACAAAACATGTTTTATTTTTAGAGTTGTTTTTTAATAAATAATGATTTTATATAAAAATTAAATTAAAAATATTTAGAAAGTTATTTTCATAAAATACTGTTAATTTTTTGAATTCAGAGCATCGATATTAGGTTAGGGTGAATTTATGAAATTTTTATAAAATGTTTTCTCATTCAGCGAATAATAAAAATATAGTTTTGAGTTTCGGTGTTATTAATGACATCTTTAATGATGTAATCCTGATGTAATAAATATGGTATACTTGTGAATAGTAAGATAAGTTATGATTTGTCCTAATTGGCCAATACCATGGGAACGTACCATATTCATGGTCATGGTTTTTGAAATACCACTGATGAGGTGTCCCTTAGAAATTAATTTAATATTTCCTCACTTTTGCTATAAATAAAAACCCATTACATCATTAATTTCATTCCAAATTCTCCTAAAAATATATGTTTTTTTACCTCCCAAGGAGTTCTCAAACGGTGCTCCCAAGTCCCCAAGGTCCCAACCATTGAGCTTTCGAAGTTACTCTTCAAGGTAAGGGATCCTTTCACCATCCTCTTTTAAGTCCTGACTTCCTTTATGTTGTGTCTTATAGTTTCTATCTTATTATTTTGGGGTATGTTATTATATGTCCTTGTTACTGTAAATTTCATGTCCAAATTATGAGATACCATTTTATCTCTCATCAATTAATTTTAGGAATTTTTATGTGATGCTGTTAGGCTACCAAGCATTTGTTAAAGAAATCACATTTTCTCTTTCCTTTCATGTTTCCTTTTCATATGGGTTGTTATTAAAATATCCATACCATGATTTTTTTATTCTATAACCATAATGTATTATGAGTTATTTATGAGTGGGTGACCCTTTTACCCTCTCTTTTTAATGTATTCTATAACCATGTTATATAGCTGTTATGCTGTAGAATTTTCATATGAAAATCTCTCTATTTTTTTTTCAAATGTTCTCATATTTTATTTATTTGAATACCCATGCCTATTTCATTTCCAAGGGTGTTAATCTAGAAATAAAATTGATATATTTGATTATAGAATTTAAATACATATAAAACTCACTCTCTTTCCATGGGTTATAAGTGACATAATTATATTGTTTTTAAATAACTTTTTAAACGTCACGATTTTGACATGAAACAGTTTTTTTTGTTTGGGTTATTTGTGAAATGTTTGATTATGATATATGTGGAACACATTAAAATAAATAAATATTATGTTTGCATCCTGATAGCGCTCCAATTCATTGGGTAAAGAATTAAATCTCTAGAGATGACAAGTTTCACGATACCTTGTCAAATAACCATGAAATTTTTTAAAACACCTTGGGGATGAACCATGGTGATATGTTTATGAATGTTTAAATTAAATATTTTATCCACATTTTCAAGTTATGTTTCAAGTTATTATTGATATTGTATGCCTCTTTATCATTTTAATATGATATCACCCTTGTTCTTATTAATATCCGTCATGATCACATGTAGATTTTTCACAAGATTTCTTTATTGGGACTTCAACTCACCCTTTCCTTTGATGTATGTCTCATGGTTATGAGATATAATAATTTTACTTAGGATGAACATGGTGAAGCATTAAAAGTGTTTTAGAAGAATTGTTAATGTTGTTTTTAGGTATATTGATCCCTGATTTCCAAGACACTATACTTTCTAGATCCTCTATTTGTAAAATGTAATGAAAAGTTATGTATTTAAAATGCGGTATGCCATAGTTGGCATCAAAGGATAGTTTAGTTATTTATGGAAATTAGTCTATGAAATTTTTTGGAAGAACCCTATAGCTGAAATCCCTTTTTCTTATTTTTATAATAAACCACTTTAAGGGTGAGTGGGAACCTCACAATAAAAGATGCCAAATTTCAAACACCAAAAGGCCAAATTTCAAACATCACAAATAGCCTCAAAAATCCACCCAAAACATCAAGACAAAAATTTAGATTTCAAATTCTCCTAATCAAGACATGTTGCTGGATTCACATGCTCCTGGATACGCAGTCCACCCCTCATCCCCATCGCATCACCGTAAATCTGAATCCCTCAGGAAGGACTCATTTCCGTTGTCAAAAAATAAAATAAAAAAACATTACAATGAGGTGTAAAACAGCATCCCTTATCATCCATCCATCCAAAATCAGAGAAATCATCAAATACAAATAAAGAAGGAACCAAAAAACACACATGCATCACACATCAGAGCTTCATCAAATAAAACAACAAAAAACAATGTACTAGAAAATGAAAATGATGCCCCAGCTTCATAACAACTCCATCAAATACAAATGACTGAAAAGTGGTGATCTATCAAGGATAAACCGCAAGCCTTGCTCTGTCGAAGGGTCTGCCGACAGAGATCAGGACGCTCCATCGCTCCTGACCGCACGTGTCGCTCCATCAATCTTGACCGCACACATTGCTCCACCGAAGGGGGTTTCTCATCAACACGGATCCTGGATGCATTGCCGATCCAAGTTCCGAAGGATCCAAACCCAAAGCAGGGGAAGAAGAAATAGCAGATGAAGGAGAAGAGAGGCGGAAACCCTAGACCGCTGGAGGACGAGAACGGAGGGAGGAAGGAGAAGCAGCATTTGGGAAACCCTAGACACCAAGGTATCTCTCGCTCAAGTTCCGCCCCTTATGGGACCATTGGAAGAACCCTATAGAAAAGTTCAAATATAGGAAAACAACTTGGAATTTTGGTGAAACATTATGTAAGTGGTTTCCAAAAAAATAAATCCATATATGGATAGGAACAAGTGGATGTGGTTTGGGAACAGATGTAACTAGGAATGAAAACTATGACAAGGAGTTTTGGGCTTGACTCAGGGTATCCTGGTACACAACAACAGGCCTTCCTAGACACCTTATTTGACACACCCAGGGGATATGTTTGGTTAATCAAAAGATTTTTATGAATCATTATGAATGATTTATAAATATATGTAATTATTTAAGTCTGAAGTTTTTAGACATAAAATAATTTAAAGTTACATGATTATAAAATGAAATAATATTCTCACTAAGGTTTTATTCTTTTAAAAAAGGTGGGAAAAGGAGGAACCATACAAATAGTGACCGCAATGGACCATGCACTGATGGCCCTACAATGGAAGTTGGAATGAAGAAATTTCATGAGAATGATGACACAAATGACTCAAGTAATGGGAAATAACTTGAATCAATCTGAGAGACTCATCTCATCACAAGGGGAACACCATTATGTTGTGTCCTTTCTGTGTCAATGAACACAAAATCTCAATGGATCTAATGACACATTGATTACTAAAGATTGGATCATCTCTATAAGGATTATCAAAACTATGCTCCGTTGTTCAGAACAAGAGAAGGTCACCCTGGCTATTTACCGCTTAGAGGGATAAGTTGATCAGTGGTGGAAGTTTGTTAAAAACACAAGGCCATTAGTGGAGGTTGAAGCTATGGAGTGGAATGAGTTTTGAATAATCTTATTTAGTATGTATATCTTTCATTCAATAAGAAAAAATGGAGAAAGAGTTTCTCGAGCTGAAGTGGAAGAAGAATGAATCTGTGGGAATCCATGAAATGAACTTCACAATGATTTCATGTTACTCCTAGATATTTTTCATGGGTCTAAATGGGATGTTTGATAGAATATTTGGTGTACTAAGAACTCATAAGTGGAAGAATCTAGAAAACTGAGGCTACGGAATCTCTGAGGAGATCATACAGAGTTCAATGAATGTCGAACTAGAGTTTGGTGAGACCCAATAGTATCATAAATACAATTAAAATAAAATATCGATGGAGAAAAGGTTACAGTGGACCGTTGATCAGGTAAGAGGAGGAAAGCATGGGAAACATTGCACATGTAATAAATGTGGGAAATAACATTCGGGGAATTGACCGCTTGGGAGTAGGAAGTGATACAAGTGAGGAAGAGATGGTCATATTGTGCGGAATTGTAATGGTGAGGTGGATCCTAAACATTCCAAAACTAATTACAAGGATAATATGGTGTAGGCCCTAATTGTTTCCCAATGATATAAGTGTGGACAACTTTGGAATTTTTCCAATCACTTTCCAAATCTGGGGGTAGTGGAGGGGAACCACCATCAGCCTTAACAAAAGCCAAGGGAGCAAGGTCGTGATTTTTCTATCAAAACATCTAATGTTGAATCACCAAATTATGTGTTGGTAGATAATATTATTGTTCTCTTAAATCTAGAAAGGAATTTGTTTGATTATGGTTCTACACATTCCTTTATTTCCTCCATGTTTGCAATGAATTTAGAATAAACCCCCCAATTTTCTAAATGTAGAGTTATCAGTCAAGACTCCTGGTGGGATTATCCAAGCATAGTTAGTATTTAGAAACTCTAATATTTACTTTGGTGAGCACAATATTATTTCAAATATAGTTGTCATTCCCATGCTGGAATTTGACATTATACTAGGGATGGACTGGATCTCAATGTATAATAATAAGAAGAAATGCAGAAGCAAGGAAATCTTAGTAGTCTTGTATGGAAAACCTATTGTTATCTTCCAAGGAGATATATCTCAACCTGATATTGTTCAATAAGAACTTCTTATGTTCTTCTTTATAGTGTTAATCGGTGATGAAAAAGAAGAAAATGTGAGTATAAGTATATAAAATTTCCCCATCGTCTAGGAATACATTGATGAATTTTCTAAGGAGTTACCCAAACCTTCCTCGGAAAGAGAGGTAGAGTTATCCATTTAAATCGTACCTAGATCTCATACGATATCAAATAAACCGTATAGGATAAAAAATTTGGAGATGGAGGAATTAAAGAAACAACTCCAAGATCATTTAGACAATGGGTTCATCTAACCGAGTGTGTCTTCTTAAAGAGAACTTGTTCTCTTGGTGATGAACAAGGATAGATCGATGCATCTTTTCATTGATT
Source organism: Viscum album (assembly GCA_963277665.1). Taxonomy (NCBI): domain Eukaryota; kingdom Viridiplantae; phylum Streptophyta; class Magnoliopsida; order Santalales; family Viscaceae; genus Viscum; species Viscum album. Next base: position 1,448,625,603 of record OY728152.1, on the reverse strand, counting down.
ATAGAGAACTGAAAGGGATCACAGTATAGAACAAATCCCCCCTTACAGTAATTGACGACTTATTTGAACAACTTCACGGGGATCAATTCTTTTCCATGATTGATCATCGATCGAGTTATCATTAATTGAGGGTAAATAAGAATGATATTACAAAAACTGCCATCCGATCAAGACATGGGCATTATGAGTTTGTTGTTATCCCCATTAGACTAACTAATGTAGCTTCAATATTTATTTATTTGATGAATAGAGTCTTTAAGGATGACCTTGATAACTTTTTGGATGTTTTTTATTGATGATATTATGATATATTCTAAAAGTCATGAGGAAAATGAGAATCATCTAGGAGTTATTTTGCAATGCATACAGAAGGAGAGGCTTTTTGGAATGTTCAAAAAATGTGAATTTTGTTTTTAAAAATTTTATTTCTTGGGAAACATTGTTACCAATGAAGGAATAACATTTGACCGTGCAAAGACAAAAGTTGTAGAAGAGTGGCCTCAAACTACTGAAATTACTGAGATTTATAGTTTCCTTGGATTAGTGGGATATTATAGGAGTTTTGTGAAAAACTTTTCACAACATTATAATCCATTAACCATGTTAACCTGAAAGGGGTCATGTTCATCTAGAAAAAGGAGTGTGTGGAATGTTTCCAATAACTAAAGAAGAGATTGGTTAATGAACCCATGTTAACTTTTCTCTCAAGGGGAGAAGGATTCATTATTTTTAGAGATGCATATCTAAAAGGGATTGGGTTTGTATTCATGAAAAATGACAAAGTCATTGCTTATGCATCTCTATAGTTGAAGACTCATGAGCAGAACTATCCTACGCATGATATGGAGCTGGCTACAGTTGTGTTTTTCTCTGAAGATATAGAGGCACTATTTTTATGGGGATAAATGTGATATATACATAGACCATCGTAGTTTGAAGTATTTTTTCACAAAAAAGGAATTAAACATGAGACATTAGAGATGGTTGGATCTTCTAAAAGACTATGATTGTTTAGTTCATCATCATCTGGGAAGAGAAAACAATGTCGTTGATGCATTAAGCAGGAAAGACCCTGTAGATATTTCTATGATAAATATTAAAAAAGATCCTTTGATCAATGACCTAGTAAATATAGACATGAGAATTATAAGTAAATGGACTTCATGTACCCTATTCCTAATGTTATCTCAACGTTCATTACTAGAAAAGATCAAGAATGCTCAGAAAGAAGATCTTTTATTACAGAAGATTTTTGAGGATGTGTTTGATGGAAAGTTTCTTGAGTTCAATATTGATCAAGAAGGGGTACTGAAATTTCATACCAAACTATGTGTTCCATATATTTCAGAAATAAAGAAGGAGATGATGGATGAAGCTCATAACATAACATTCTATATACATCCTAGAAGCACAAAAATGTATAGGGATATTTGTGATCATTATTGGTGGGATAATATGAAGAGATAGATTGCTATATACACTACATGGTGCTTATTTTTCAGCCAGTGAAGGCAGAGCGACCACTTCATAAAGGGGTATTACAACTACTACCCATACTATCAAGGAAGTGGGATAATATCACAATCAAAATTTTCACTGTTCTCCCAAGAACACAAAAAGTAAACAATGAAATATAAGTTATTGTGGATCACCTCACCAAAAAAATCCATTGTGTCTCTATCCAAGAATATTTATCCCTTAATCAACTTTATTGGATTTACATGATTGAAGTGGTAAGGATGTATGGAGTTCCAATTTCTATAATATCTGATTGTGATCCAAGGTTCACATAAAAATTCTGGAGAAGCCTTCAACATGATCTGAGCACTGAATTGAATTTCAGTACGGCCTATCACCCCCAAACTGATGGACAATCTAAAAGGGATATTCAAACATTGGAGGATATGTTGAGAACATTTTCAATTGAATTTAAAGATGGATGTGATCTACATATCTATTTAGTTGAGTTCTCATACAACAATAGCTTCCACCCGAGCATTAAATGGAACCCTATGAAGCTCTATATGGGGAGAGATGTAGAACTCCAACTTTTTTGGATGAAACTAGTGGGGGAAAGATTCTTGGGCTGGATCTTATACAAGATATTACATAGAAGGTTCATGCCATCCAGCAATACATTAAGGATGCTCAGAGTCGAAAATAGAGCTATGTCGACAACCATAGAAGGGACTTAGAGATTGATTCTAGTGACAAGGTATTTCTTATAATTTCACCTTGTAAGAGAGGCATGAGATTTGGAATGAAATGGTAGCTCATTCCTAGGTACATTGGACCCTATGAAATCCTTGATCACATAGGAGCACTAGCCTATTGGCTTGCACTTCCTCCAAATCTATCACACATTCATGATGTCTTCCATGTATCCCACTTGAGAAAGTATATACCTGGATCTTCACATATACTAAATCCAAAGGTGGTACAATTGTAACATGAACTCTCTTATGAGAAGTAGCCGGTGGAGATATTGGATTGTAGAGAAAAGGTTCTACACAACAAGAATACCCACCTTGTTAATGGGTTGTGGATAAATTTTTTTTGAAGAATCCATGTGGGAACCCGATGAGCTTATGAGGCAGAAGTACCCACACCTATTCTCTTATAAGTGTACGAGTTAAAATTTTGGGGACAATATTTCTTAAGGGGGATGAATGTAACAACCTGATCTTTTGAATAATATTATTTTCATAAATATGTGTGTTATTTTATATTATAGTCCACAAAACTATATCCTTTAATTAATAAAGTGATTATAATTAAAATGATACCACATGGTTTCAACTATTATATGCTATTGGTGAATATGACCATTGAAAACTAAAATCTTAATATTACAATTATTGTTTATAAATACACGTGATCATGGTTAATTAATACAGTAAGAAGAGTTGGTGGCCTCATCTAGTAGACTCGGGCCATAAGAAGCACATCTATCGGATCTTGGGAAGGCGGTTTCATTACTAGGATTTCCTCTAGACCAAGCCCAAGCTGAGCTTTAACATGTGAAGCTTTAACGGAATCACCTACAGGAAAAGTTCAATCTTATAGAAATCACCACTCAGACAATGTTTTGTGAGTTTCCCCATGATTCTATCACCATAACACACCATACACTTAGGTCCTATGCAGGTGTTATAAGGGGCTATGTAACGAGACATTAGTTACTATGCATAATCATTTTGTATAAATAAAATTTTCATTTCATCATTCCAATTTTTCTAATATCTTTTCTTAACAATGTATATGTTTTATTAAAATAAAATTGATAAATTTATTTTAGAAATAAAAATTACTTGTTTCAAATATTTCTCATACATAAAGAATTATTATGGTAAAATAAAAATCATTTTTGAATTTCAAATGTCAATATTAACCTAAGATTATTTTTTAGAAATTTTCTGAGATGTTTTCAATTTTATGTATTGTATTTGATGAATAATGTTTTTTATGAATAGTATAATAATATTTTATTATTAAATAACATTTTCTGTGAAATAATTTTCAAAAACCTGTCATACATGGTTGTAATTAGGGTGAAAATGTTTTTAAATAAGATCAAATTAATTTTTTGATAAATAGTAACATAGCCCTATGAATAATAATGAATAGTAAATCATCCAAAAAATTAGAAACTTCACCCATGAATGTATAAATACAATTTAGACACCTTAAAAGTGAGAAAACAATCATAGAATATGTTTTGGTATTTTCCAATGTCATAAATATTTTATTTACATTTTTATAATTAATTTAATAAGTTAAAATGGACATTTATTTTCATAAAATGTAATCATAAATTGTTTCTTTATTGTCTTATGGTTCTACGATATTTTTATGGGACCCTAATTACTTTTTCATGGTGTTAAAAACAGGTTTTATTTTTAGAGTAGTTTTTTTGAATAAATAATTATTTTATTTGAAAATTAAATTAAATATATTTAACAAATTATTACATAAAATGGAGTTCATTTTTGAATTCAGATAATCTATATTAGGTTAGGGTGAATTTATGATATTTTTATAAAATATTTTGTTGTTCAGTGAATATAAAAAATACAGTTTTGAGTTTCGTGGTGATTAATGACATTATTAATGATGTAAACATGTTGTAATAAATCTTGTCAACTTTTGAATATTAAGATTTGTTATGAGGTGTCCAATTAGGACAATACTATTTAAATATACCATGGTCAAGACAATGGTTTTGAAAATACCTGTGATGAGGTGTCCCTTAGAAATTAATTAAATATTCCCTCAAATTTTCTATAAATACAGACCCATGACTTCATTAATGTCATTAAAATTATTCGTCAATGAAGATCTTCTTATTTTACCTCCCAATAAGTCCTCCCAAGGTTCCCTCATCCACACTATGGTACCAAACATTGATCTTTCGAAGTTACTCTTCAATGTAAGGGAACATTTCACCATCCTCTTTTTAGTCACGACTTCTACATTGTTGTGTCATCTAGTTTCCATATTATTATGTTGGGGTATGTTCTTATATGTAATTATTATTGTCCATTTCATATAAAAATTATTAGAGACCATGTCCTCTCTCATCAATTTAATTTCTTAATTATTATGTGACACTGTTAGGCTACCAAATTTTCCTAAAAGAAATTGCATTTTATTTTTTCATTTCAAAAGTCCTATTCATTTGGTATGTCATTAAAATATCCATACCATGATCTTATTTCTTTTTATTCTGCACCCATAATCTATTTTGATTTTTATTAGGGGTTTACCCATTTCTCTTCTATTTTAATGTTTTCTAAAACCATGTTATATAGTCGTTATACTGCAGAATTTTTGTCTCAAAATATCTGTCTTTTTCTCAAGAAGTTATCTTATTTTATTTATGTGAATACCAAAACCTTTATAATTTCCAAGGGAAGTCATGAAGACAAAAAAATATATGTATTTTATTCTATAATTGACATACATATAACCCTCACTCCATTTACATGGGTTATAAATGACATAATGATCTTGTTTTTAAATCAATTTTTAAACATCACGATTTTGACATGAAACACATTTCTTTAATTATATTTGGGTTATTTATGATATAATTGATTATTATCTATGTGTAACACATTAAAATAAAAAATATTAAGGGTGAACCCAGGTAGTGTTACGATGCATTGTGTAATGAATTAAATCTATAGATATGACATGTTTCACAATACCTTGGAGAATAGCCTTGGTAATTTTTATAACACCTCGGGGAAGAAACATTGGTATATGTTCATGACTATCAAATTTTAATTTTGTAGCCACATTTTCATGTTATGTTTCATGTTATTATTTCTATGATATTCATTTTTATTATTTCTTTATGATATCCCTCTTTTTCTTATTGATATTCCTCAAGATCACATGTAAACTATTTCACTTGTTTTCTTTAATAGGCATTCTGCTAACCCTTTCGTTTGATGTATGTCTCCAGGTTATGAGATACAGTAATTGTACATAATAAGAACTTAATGAATCCTTAAAAATGGATTATAATAAATTTTTATGTTGTTTTCATGTATATTGTTCCTTATTTTCAACACACTAGACTTTAAAGATCCTCTATTTGTAAAATGTAATGAAATGTTATGTATTCAAAAGGAGATATTCCATAAGTTGATGGTCACTAAAAAAATTATTGTTGGAATAAAATTTAAATGGGATTATAATATGGTATTATCACGATTAAATTTAATATTAATGTGTTACTTTATACATAATATAATTTTTAAATGACCTATTTAATGATCTTATTTTCTATTTTTTATTCTAAAAATAATAAAAAATGATAATTTTCATCACTATCTTGTATTTTTTGGATATAATATCACGAAACATGTTAGTGGAAAAAAAGGAATTTAAAATGTCTATTATGAGATACAAGATAAACTGATTTCAATCTAACATCCTTAAATCCAAACCTCTAGATTCATTTTTTTCATGATCCCTTATTGTTAAAATTCTATGTTCATTTTGGTATTTTATCGAAGATAAAATTGGAATCCAATTTTTTCTCAAATTAGTAATAAAAATCATTTGATTCCAAAAATAAATTATATTTAATCCATATTTAGTGGAGTAATAGTTTTAATTCCTCATTTTATCTCATCTCATTTATATGTTGAAAAATTTGTTTACTATATTTTGGGTGAAATAAATGGATGGAAATTTATTTTAATGGATTTTTTCAAGATGAAATTAATTTAAAAACATGTTATTGTTTACTCTACTATTTTTATGATTAATTTAATATTTTTTTTTCATATTTTAGTTTTTATGATCTACTCGATTTTGAACTTCATGTTAAAGAATTCAATCCTTTTTACCATTATTTTCATTTCAAAAAAAGGTTTATGTAGTACCATGTGGAAACCTTTATCAATTTTAAAATTTTTCTATTTTTTGTTTTGGGAAAAATCAGTATTATTAACATGGTTATAATATCTTTAAATAATCTCTTTAATTTCATAATATCAATAATATTTTAGAAAATTAATGTGTTCAATGTTTCTCCTATTTTTTGATACAAAATTCAATACATTTTTGAGTTTTACATCAATGTGGGGGTCAATATTCTAAGATTAACATCAATAAGATCATGTGGAAATCCCATTTAATTTTTCAAAATTAATTATATTTTAGAATCATTTTTTTACTTGGTTTTTTATAATTTTTATAATGTTCGGAGGAATTTTTAGCAATATGAGGGTGTTATTTATTTTTTTTGTTGAACTTAATTTTGTATATCACATTATTCAATTCTCTAAAATTAATTGTTTTTTAAAATATTTGTGGTATGTTCTACAATATTAATTAAATTTGAACTATTTTATTGGAATTAAAATCATGGAACTTCCACAAAAATGGGACTTTAAATGAACTCATATTCCCCATGGTCTTTTTGTAATTTAAGATAAAAATGATGGATGGGTTAATTATACATTAACATTAATTATTAATCTCATCCATCCATTCTATTGTTTCTTATTATTCTGTGTAAAATAGCTCTATTTGTTAACTTGGCAGAAAGTGGTTATTTGAAAAAAAAACTTTTGATATAAAGTGAAGTATGATTAATTAATCCCATTTTGTTAAAATTTAATAAACATTAAAAAATAGGAAACCAAATATTCAACAATTGTTTTATTTTAAGAGAAAAATAATATTTATTATTTGAGAGGGTCCATGGGCGAAAATAAATTTGATAACCCAATACATTATAGCACATTAGTTTATTTTCTATCATGATATTAATTTAATTCCCCTAAATTTATATAATTTTTACATTATGACAAGTAATATTGTATTTGTGGGTGAATTTTATGTGGCAGTATTAGAATGCATGTATTCCACATTTAGTCTAAGTAACAAAATTTAATGAATTAACCTCTTAAATGTGCTTAAAATAATAAATATTTTAATTTTCATCATTTTGAGTGGAAATTATTATTATTTGATTACTAGGGTAAAATGGGTGTTTTCTAATGATTCATTGATAAATGTTCTATTCATAAAATTCTCAATATTTTAAAATAAATATTTTTAATTCATTATTAATATTTTTAATGGAATCTACAGGAAAATTTATTATTCTTCTTTTGATGTTTTCAATTTAATGATCTACAATTTAGTTTGATTTGACAATTTTAACATTATTATCATTTATGTTAATTTTTTTACATATTTATAATGGTATATTTTTTTGAGATGGATGTACATGAGCATATGAAATGGAAATATATAATGGTAGTTGAGAATTTAAAAGGGTATCTCTATAGCTGGGATGTCTAGCATAAAGACAATTCTCTCTTCAGTTGGGATATGTTAAGGTATTTTTTGTTTCTCAAAATCTATAGAAGGGAAACTGAACAGTCACATAGGTATAAATCTATGTTTTAATGGTTCACATCAAGGTAAAATTATACATGAATAAGCATATAATGATGTATCTAACACCATGTAAATAGTATATCCATGATTTTATGGCTACCTAAATTTGAAACAATGATGAGTTCAGGGTACTTAAGACACGTATAATGGTTATTATCATAGTTGAAACTAGACATTTTAGGGTCACCGAAAATTATAAGAATCTTAGTAAGCGTATTCAGAAAATATCAAGATCTATGAAATGATTAATAAAAGATAATAAAATTATGACAACTTGAATAAATTTGTCAATTTGAATAATATAATATAATTAATATGTCGTATAAAAAATGATAAATTTATTTGAACTACTAAATATTTACATAATTTAAATTTAAAATGAATCAAGTTGGAGTTCATAAAGGTACTATATACATTTTTCTTAAACATGATCACATGGGGGGTCTACATTCCATCATAGGAGCATAGAATTGTTTAATAGGGATTTTAGTTGAATTTGATGATGAATATATATAATTATAGAACATGGATTTTTCTTCCTATTATAATAGTTTTTGACGGATTTACTATTTCATTTCAAAATCAATGGGGGATTCATATCCTTCGGATTGGATTTTCTAACTCACATTCTATTAATATGATATCATCTCAGTAAATAAACATTTTGTGTTCTTTTTCACTATGGATTGAATTTACCCTTAATACGTAGATAGTTTACCTTTCAGTGAAAATTCTAGTGGCGAATCACAAATCTTATGAGATATTTAAATATAAATGTTATCATTGATATCAAATTTTTCTTATAAAATTGTGATGGTGATGTGGGGAGAGGTGACATTATCATCATATGATAGATCTGTTATATAAAAATCATAGTTCTATCCTTTTTATAGTCCTTAGTCATTTAACCTGATAGATTATGATAAGTGATAGTTTGTAAAGACACAGATTTTTTCGTGTATTTTTTTAATTATATGGAATATTACGAGTTCGTGAAAATTTACAACCCATAATTCTGAGGCCCAGTGTTCCCAGAATGAATTTCAAAATTATTTTTATGTATGTTTTGTAAACGTTCGAGCGATTTTTTATAATTTTTGAACTAGTGCTTGGAATTTAAATCTGAGGGCACCATTGAACTCATAGCGCTGATATTCACTTTATGAGACTTTCACCTCGACTGCAGTTGGTTGAGGGTGAAAGTTAGTTTTCCTATTTTTCATGGAAAAAAAATAAAATAAAGAAAAACTTTTATTTTATTGTTAATACACCCCCCATTTGAATGTTCAGTGGTGAGGACCACCCAATCTTGAAAACCTACCATTTTTGAATTCATAGTGGTGGAGTCCACCCGAACCCCTCTTAATGTAGGAAAACCGTTAACTCGTTAATTATTTAATTGTGCCAAATTCAATTAATTAAATTTACCATTTAATTATGGAAACTTTAATTATGCCAGCATGAATTAATTAGATAAACCTATTTTAATATGTTGGCTCCCCATTTAGTTGGTGGAAATCCTCAGGAAAAGGGAGACCCTTGAAAAAAAACATCCTCTAATGAAAAATTCCATCTCCAATTAAGAAATGTCTTCGGAATGAAGAACGAGGACGATGCATGAGCCCGACTTCAGAAGCGTGTTGTGGAAGCAACAATAGTTGACACCCTCACCGCCTTCAATGACTACATCTCACGACACTTCTATTGAGAAGTTGAGGTAGGTATTTTTTTTCGTATACCCCTTACTCTGCTATTGATGATCATCTTGAATTAAGAACAATTCTGCTGCTTTTCTCCATTCTAAAGTGGAGGGTTTTTTCCAAACGAACATGGACCGACTGATCAGCAACCTTTGTGGAGTTTTTGAGGAACTTGAATTTATGGTGACATCCTGAGGAAAGTGCATGAGTCTACGGAATGAAATTCGGGCCATCGGAGTGCACCTAGTGACCCGAGGAACATCTCCGGAGACCGTGCCGGCTACCGTGTCGACAAAGAGCACCAGTGGGACTTGGGAGTGGAGGCCGACACTCCAGCCAGCCACAACGAAGGTGGAAACACAATCCTGCCACTGGAGAAGGGTCGAGGCCCGTCGGTCGTGACAAATCAAGGGAGGCGTTCAGCGCACGACCGGTTGTGTGAAGGGGGTGGCGGCGCACATCTTCACTACTGAGAGTGTAGGGGCCATAACACGAGGCCACAACGACAAAGAAGGGTTGCCGACTCACTTTCGGCCACTGGTGGAGGCACGACATGCGACCATGCCGTGAAGGAGGGATAGCCATCCGGTCATCCGCGGGCCGCCCAATGGATTTGGCTGGAACCAGTGGGCCGGGACAGACCCAGGTCCAGACACGGTTTGACCTAGGCCAGGTCGGGCCGGGTCGGTCCGACCAGGTCGGACCGGTCCCGGACCAACAATGATCCCTTTTTCTATCTTTTGACCATAACATGAGCTACGAGTGTCTGTATGAAAAATTTTCTACGGATCCAAAAACATTTGATCAAGACGGTCCATTTTGTATACCCCACATGAGTTTTGGATAATGTTGGGGTATAGCTGGGTTGGATCTAACACGAAACTAACTGGGCCATCTGGACTAAAAGGCCAATAATTTACAGACCGGGTGTCCTATTGACGCACCATCTATTGCATTACGAACCCTTTTATGTGGAAGTCCTTTGGTATACTTCATCATGGGACTTCATGGAAGTTGGATTATCGACATATGGTTTGAGGAGCGTAATCTCCTAAAATCAAGGGAGCTTAGTACGGGAACCATGTGGCTGGCTATAACATGAGAAATGGATCCTATGTGGGTCTCTACTTTGGGATCTTATGTGGGTATGTGTTTGAGAGTACCACTTGGATATGCTCTAGGAATCCACATGGGAATACACTAGGATCCTACATGGGTCTTCTGTACTAGGATCCTATATAGGTCTGAAGATTTATGATCCTACGTGGGTCTTCCTCTTAACAGAGTAAGATGATTTAGTAGTTACATCTAATCATCTTTTCTATTGTACGTATGTTATACCTGGTGGGATCTGAATCATTAACTTTGAGGTGAACCCATGGTGGTATTCTTCTATGTGGAGTTACCATGAGGGTTTTTACCTCTGTGGCACTAACTATCATTGTCATACATTTGTGGTATTCTTCCATGTGGAATTACTTTTGTGGTACTTACATTCGTGGTAATATTTCCTCTGAGGAACAGTTGAGCTTTGGGCTCTTGAGTTAGGCCTTGTGTTTCCTCATGAATGAGATTGGGTATACTTCATAATTTTGGTATATGTATGGGCACATACCTATGTAGGGTTGAATTTTGTTTCCATGCTATGTGTTTTATCATTTGTGGATTTTGTGAGACCATTGGGGGTCTCGGGGTTCCCACTGAGTTTCGTTATACTCACTCCTTCACAAGATATTCCAGCACCTTGTTGTGTTTGGTGTATACAACGGACAATGCTGACTGAGGAAGAGGGTACCAGGACTGGAGACAACTCGAAGGTGGAAATTAAATGAGGCATAATTTAGAGACAACAGTTCATGAGCTGTACCTACCCTACAGGTATGATCCTCAGTGGGAGTTCATATGAGTTGTTTCAGTTACTTGTACTTTATAGTTTTATTATGCTATCCAGTTAGGCTTATATTCTGGCCACTTTTTCCTACTATACACACTCTTTTACTATACAGTTTACATGTGTTCTTATCTTACGGTTTGCTTGGTTTTGTGTTTTTATAGGTTATAAAGGTAATTCCTTCCTAGTTTCGGAAGTACGCCTTTTGGTGCAAGTTGCTAGCCCCTGGCCTATGGAAGGTGGGATTGGGGAAGTCAAGACATGGGCCCTGGGGGACGGGTCCAAAAAAATTGGTATCAGAGGAGTCAGTTCTGCCATATAACATTGGACTCATATTTTTTAAAGGAAATAGTTTAATTTGTATTGAGTGTGGTTATCAATTTAGGGAATCTAGTGTTGGTGCAGCGGCTGAGGTATCTATACAGTAGGACTCTGACTTCCAATTTCTGACTAAGTGCATGAAAATGATGATTGTGTGTGTGTTTCGAAAAGTTTTCTTTGGGATTTTTTTGAGACAGGTCATGGGGTGTAACTTATTGACCATGGAACACTTGTTTCTTTTCAGGATACCTCCATGGAGATAGCCAGCTAGGGTTCTGGGTATAGTACATGGTGATAGGACATCGAGCAATGAGGCCTCGGTGTAGGTCTATATACATGTAGAGGAACCAGTAGAGGTAGTAGTGGTACCATTATCCATTGGTCCATTGATGCCACTAGCCCCAACAGTAGAGGGTGCACGCCTCTTGAGTGAATTTCAGGGGTTTTAGTGCTAGAGGCCACCCATGTTTAGGTGTGAGATGGACCCACAAGCAGCTAAGGATTGGATGGAGGCCGTGGTGACAGTCTTCCGACCGATAGGGACGCTAGCTGGTCTCATGGGGATTCTTGATGCTAGTCTTATATAGGAATAAGCAGACAGATGGTGGAGATTGATTCTCGAGGTTCACGACGAGGTGACACTTTTCTGGGTAGCCTTTGATAGCCTGTTTTGGGAAGAGTTTGTTTCAGGGACCCTCCGCGCGGTGCGCATACATGAGCTTCTTCATCTGTAGCAGGGAAACATGACTGTGGTACAATTCTCAATGAGGTTCACCGACCTCTAACACTACTCCACTAATATGGTTCCAGACCTATTCATTAGGGCCCTATCCTTTGAGCATGGAATCAAGTGGTAGATCAGGGCTTTGATGATTTCTCTCAACATTCTGATGTAACCAGTGTTGTTAGAGCGAGCCATCTTAGTGGAGAGTTTTCTTACTGAGCAGTCACCAATAGTGAGACCCACCACCGAACGTCACATAGAGGAGTCTTCTGTAGCATGCAAGAGAAAAATGTCACAGAGTTCTAAGAGGACTAGACCTACAGGTGGACGACCACAGGATTCAAGGTTGGTTGATCTGGGCATCAGAGATGGATCTAGTCATGCGGGGAGAAGGTAGTGTTACACATGCATCGAGCAGGGTCACATGGATCGTGACTGCTCGAACCGCCTTACAGATAATCAGAATAAGGTCGAAGGATCAACCAAGAAGAGATAGAGGTTTGACCAAGGAGGTCTGCACGGAGAAGGCATACATGGCATAGGAGGTTGTTGTGCAACTAGTGGTGGGTGATGATTCGAGGTGTTAAAGCCACCACCACCAGGTGGTCCACCCCAACTATAGGGAGTATTGGACATGGGAAATTACAGCTCCAGGTAGATAAGGACTATAACCACAGCGCTCCGGATATGATATGAGGTACGATCTATGTCTACTCCACCTTAGCTATAGTACATATAGACACATGTGTCAGTCATTATTTTATTTCCACTTCCGTCGTTCTAATCTCGGAAATTCTGGTGGAGCTGTTGGCTCGATCCTTACTACTAGAGACTCCTACGAGAGGGGATTTGACGATTACACATTGTTTTTTATAGTATGAGAATACTTTGAGAGGTGATAGCTTCCGCTAAGATATCCTAGTAGCGGCGTCGAGGCCTTACGACGTCATCTTGTGTATAGACTGGTTATCTGCAATTCATGCTCAAATTAACTGTATGAAGTGCAAAGTGTGGTGCGTCCACATGGAAGGGACCGAGTTTACCTTCACCAGTGAGAAGCGAGCCTTTGAAGCATATGATGGACTTACCTGGAGGACAGTGAAACTGATCAATCACTAGTTGGCTAGCCTTATCCTTAGAGCGGTTGATGTTGAGAGTCCGAGCTAACTTGTAGTGGTGGATCAGTACATGGATGTCTTGCCTGATAAAGTTCCGGGTCTACCTCCTCGCCGATAGGTGGAAATTTACATTGAATTTTACCCCATGATGACACCAATATGTACACCAGTGTATCATATGGATATTGTGAAGCTTCGTGAGATGCAGGTACAGCTGGAGGACTTACAGGGGAAGGGGTTCATATAGCCCAGTGTTTCTCCTTGGGCATCCTAGATTTTGTTCGCCAATATGGCGGATGGGAGCTTGAGACTTTGTGTTGAATATCGTCACCTGAACCAGGTGACCGTGAAGAACAAGTACCCACTCCCGACTATTGACAACCTCTTTGATCAGCTAAAGGGATCACAGTGGTTCACGAAGATAGACCTCAGATCAGGCTATCACCAGCTCAGAGTACGAGATGCGGATGTACAGAAGACATCTTGTAGATGTTGGTATGACCATTATGAGTTTTTTCTCATGACCTTTGGTGTGAAGAACGATCCAGCAGTGTTCATGGGACTCATGAACAAGATCTTCCATCCATACCTTGATCACTTTTTAGTAGTCTTTATCGACGAAATTCTGATCTACTCGGCTACCAAGGTGGTGCATGATTATCATTTGAAGATAGTTATGGACACACTCCGAGAGAACAAGCACTATGGTATGATCTCAAATGCCAAATATAGATCTGAGAGGTTCACATTCTGGGACATGTCATCTCGGAGGCACGAGTTGTAGTGGATCCAATGAAGATTGAGGCGATACTTTCTTGGGAGCCACCCAGGAGTGTGACGAAGGTACGAAGTTTACTGGGTTTTTCTAGATACTATTGGAGATTTGTGCTATATTTTTCCAGAGTAGCAGCACCTTAATCAACATTGATGAAGAAGGGTAAAACATTAATCTGGTCAGAGAGTTTCCAGAAGAGTTTTTAGGAGCTGATGTAGAGGCAAACTGGTTCCCCCCATCTTAAGGCTTCCAGAGGAGGGTGTTGGGTATGTAGTCCTCAACAATGCATCAGGAACCTGGATCAGATGTGTCCTGATGAAGGAATGAGTAGTTATTGTATATGGTTCTCAAAAGCGGAGAAAAAATGAGCAGAATTATGGTACCCATAACCTAGAGTTAGAAATAGTGGTCTTTAACTTGAATATATGGAGACATTACTTGATGGTGAATGTTTTACAGTCTACTCTGACCATAAAAGTCTTAGGTATATATTCTCTCAGAAGGCATTGAACCTGAGACAATGATGTTGTCTTGAGTTCCTCCAGGACTATGATTTCGAGATAGTGTATACTATTGGGAAGGGGGTCTTTTTAACATATGTACTCAATAGGATTTCTTGTATATAGCTTCTAGGTGAGGCAACAGAGCAGCTGGACACCTTACAGATATTCTATGTGGAATGAGATGAAGCATCTTTCCTTCAGTCTCTTACAGTCACTCCCCCACATCTTCAGCGATTCAGGGAGGTGCAGCATGGGGACACTAACTATGAGGCCTGATGTGTTCAGATATCATTAGGTCAGGCACCTGATGGATTTTTTGAAGGTGTGGATCAAATCATCCTATTCAGAGGACATACCATGGTACCAGTGTCACTTTGGGAGGAATTGCTGAGGGAGTTCCACACATCCCCTCTAGCGGTACATCTAGAAGTGGAGAAGATGTACCTGGATCTCCAATGATGGCATTGGTGGCTGGGGATGAAGAAAGAAGTATCACAGTTTGTCTCACGGTGTTTCACTTATCAGCAAGTGAAGGCAGATCATCAAGTACCATAATGATTTGTTCAACCATTAGAGGTCCCAGAGTGGAAGTGGGATTGGATATCCATGGAATTAATCATAGGTATTACACATATATCCAGGGGTCATGATTCTATCTGGGTGACCGTCGATAGACTCACCATGTCGACCCACTTCCTACCGATCAAAGAGCAGGGTTTAGTAGAGATCTTATGATGCCAATATGTGATGAAGATTATGCTATTACATGGAGTAAACTCAAATATTGTATTTGATCTTGATACATGTTTCACCTCCAGGTTATGGAAAGGGTTACAAGAGGCTTTCAAGACGCAACATCGTTTGATCATAGCCTTCCATCCTCAAACATATGACCAGACTGAGCGAGCCATTCAGACCCTCGAGGACATGTTGTGTTCTTGTGTCCACAACATCAGTCACAGCTAGGGATATCAATTTCCCTTGTTTTATATTTCATACAACAACAACTATCACTCCACCATTGGGATGATACTATTTGAGGCTATGTACGACCAACCTTTCAGATCACCGTTGTGTTGGACTTACCCAGGGGAGTCAGCACTCATGGGGCCAGAGATGGTTCAAACTACCACAAAGAAGGTACAGATCATCCAGGAGTGGATGAATACATTATAGAGCTGGAAGAAGTCTTATGCTGACACAAGATGGATACCTCTAGAGTTAGAGGATGGTGACCACGTCTTTCTACATGTCTTACCCTCACAAGTTTTTCTGGAGATTTGGGTAGGGCAACATTTTATCTTCGAGCTTCATCGGACCTTTTCAGGTCATTAGCAGAGTTGGAATGGTGGCTTACCACTTAGATCTTCCAGCTTAGTTGCACCGGGTGCACGACATCTTCCACGTATCCTAGTTGAGAAGTTATGTTAACAACCATTCGCACATCATTGACTGCGACGAGCTGGACATCTACGATGTGGGGACGTTTATGGAGGTTTCGGTTTAGATTGAGGATCAACATGAGAGAGTCATTCATGGGAACTCTATACCTTTGGTGCGTGTATGTTTGAAGCATGAAGAACTTCATGAGAGAACATGAGAGCGGGAGGCTTAGATTTGTGCTCATTACCCTCATTTGTTTTCTTAGTTTTTTTGATGTGGCTATTAGGGATGAAAATATCTGAGGGGGAGAGAATGTAAAGACACGGATTTTTTCAGGTAATTGTTTTAATTATATGGAATATTAAGAGTCTGAAAAAATTGACGGCATGTAATTCTAAGGAAAGGTGTGCCCGAAATGAACTTATGAACTTTTTTTAAGTACATTCAGTAAATGTGCAAGCGGGTTTTTATTACTTTTGAAATCTTGATCAGAATTAAAATATGTGACCACCGTTGAAATTGAAGCGCCGATACTTTCTTAATGAGACCTTCACCGCGACGACTGTTGGTCGAGGGTAAAAGTTTTTTCCTGATTTCGTGGAAATAAATATAAAATAAAGATAAAATTTTATTTTATTTTTAACCCCCCCATTTGAATGTTCAGTGGTGGGGAACACCTGAGCTAGAAAACCTCCCATTTCTGAATTCATGGTGGTGGGGACCACTAGAACCCCTCTTAATGCAGGAAAACCATCAACTCTCCAATTAATTAATTTTTACAAATTCAATTAATTAATTGTTCCTTTTAATTGAGCCATCGTTAATTATGATAGCGTGAATTAATTTGTTAACAGTATTTTAATATGTTGGATCCTCATTTCCTTGGGGGAAATCATTGGAAAAGGGGAGAACATTGGAGAAAAACCTCATCCAATGAAGAAAACCCTCTCCAATGAAGAAAATAATTTAGAATCAAGAAGGGGGATGGCGCACGCGCCCGACTTCGGAAGCATGTTGCGGAAGCGTAAATCATTGGCACCCTTATCTATTTCCTTGACATCATCTCGCGACACTTACAATGAAAAAGGTAGGTAGGGATTGTTTTTTGTATACCCCTTAGCCTATTCTTGTCATTCATCTTGATTTATGAACAATTATTCAGCTTTCTATCATTCTAACGTAGAGGGTACGGGACAAATGAACATGACCCGACCCCTCTGCAACCACTATGGAATTTTTGATGGACTTGAAATGATGGAAACATCCCGAGACAAGTGCAGGAGTCTACAAAATGAAGAAAGAGATAACATGGTGCACCCGGTGACCCTAGGAATGTCGCCGGGGACCGTGTCAGCAACCGGCACAGGTGGGACTCAGAAGCGGCAGCCGACACGTCGACCAACCATGATGAAGGTGGTGGCACTACCGCACTGCCAGAGAAGGAATAAGGCCCATCAGCCGTGGCTGATCAAGGGTGGTTGTCGGCACATAGGCGGCCACACGATGGGGGTGGCAGCACACGTCCGCACCACTGGGAATTCAGGGACCATGATGCGAGGCCTCCGTAGCGAAGAAGGGCGACTATCTCACTGCCGGCTACCGGTGGAGGGGTGGTGTGCGACCACGCCATAGAGGAGGGCTGGCCATCCGGCCAGCCACGGTCCGCCCATCGCGGACCGCAACGCTGGTCGGGTCGGACCTAGTGGGTCGGGCTGGAGCCAGCATGCCTGGTCTGACCCTAGGCCAGACTCGGGTCAGCCCAAGCTAGGTCGGTCCGAGTCATTTTGACAAGGTCGGACTGGACCCAGACCAACTTTGACCTCTTTTCTCTATTTTATCCATAACATTAGCTACGGGAGTCCATTTGACAAACCATTTACTGTGCCAGAGACCTTGTATCGAGGCGGTCCTTTTGGTATACCCCACATGAGTTTTGGATAAATTTTGTTTATGGCTGGGTTGGATCAAACACGAATCCAACTGTGCCCTTGAGACTAAAAGAAAAATAACTTACATACCACGTGTCTGATTGACACATTGTCTGATATGTTGAGACCCCTTTTACGAGGCTATCCTTTAGGATATTTTTTCGTGGGACACCTTGGTATTTGGAGTATCTTATTGTGTCTTGTGGAGTGGACTCTCCTGAAATAATGCAAGCTTAGTGAGGGAACCATGTGGATGGCTGTAACATGAGAAAGGGATCTTATGTGGGTATGTGCTTTGAGATTCTATGTGGGTACATGTTTGAGAGTTCCACATGGATCTACTCTAGGAATCCACATGGCACTTCTCAAGGATCCTACATGGGCCTATTGTACTACGATCCTTCGTGGGTATGATGACTTAGGATTCAAAATGGGTCTTACTCTTAACATAGTAAGATGATTCCGTAGTTATATATAATAATATTTGCTACCACACCTAAGTTATATCTAGTGTGAGATGAATCTTTACCTTTGTGGTGAAACATTTGTGGTATTGTTCTCTCTGTTGATACATTTGTTGTATTTAACTTTGTGTTATTTACCTTCATGGTAATCTTTCCGCCAAGGAACAGTTGATATTTGGGCTCTTGAGTTGGGCCTTGTGTTTACTCATGAATGAGATTGGGTATACATGATAACATTGTTATATTTATGGGCATATACCTAATAGGATTGACTGTTGTTTCCATTCTATGTGGTTTGTCCATTTTAGATTTTTTGAGTCCTTTGAGGGTCTTGGGGTCCCTACTGAGTATCGTTATACTCACCCCTACACGGCTTATTCCCGCACCTTATTGTGTTTGGTGCAGAAAATAGACAATGATGACTGGGGATAAGGGTACCAGGACTGGAGATAGCTCAGAGGTGGACATTAGATGAGGTGTACCATAGAGATGACTGTTCGAGATATGTACCTACCCTACATGTAGGATCCTCGGCAGCAGTTCAAAGGACCTATTTCAGTTACTTTTACTTTTCAGTTATCTTGTACTTTCTATTTGGGCTTGTATTCTGGCCACTTTTTCTTACTGTACAACCACTTTTAGTATATAGTTTACTTGTTTTCATATCTTACCATGTTCTTAGTTGTACATGTTTACAGGATATAAAGGCAATGCCTTCCTGATTTAGGAAATAAGCATTTTTGTTCTAGTTTACAGCACCTCGCCTATGGAAGGTGAGCTTGGTGTTGTCATGGCACGGGCCCCAGGGGACGGTTCGTGACATAATTGTGTCTTTGAATAATATTTTGACGATATTTTCTCTTGGAAGACAATATTGAGGGAGGTTATTAGACTAGTTTTTTATTTTCACCATAAGGAGGGATCTATTATGATTGAATAAATTCCCTACATGAGTCTTAATTATTTTAGAGAAAGAGGTATATGTGTTGATCCATTAATAATGCCCTTTGTAAACTTCAGTGTTATTTATTAATCCTTTTGTAGATTTTTGATAAGCAACATAATGAGTACCAACATTGAGATGGAGTTTTTCTTAATGAATTTTGAATTTATTATTATTTTCTAATTTTTCATGCATTATTGTTTCTCTTAATAAATTTATTTAATGTTCCCATTATTATTTTCTATATATTAAAAAAATACAAAATATGTTTTAAAAAACACATAGTTAAACACACTACTTCTTTATGATGACATAAAGGTTAAAAAAGTTCTATATTTATAGAGTTCAAAATGTATTTTTAATATGGACTATGAAAGCCTGTGTTTAGCATAAATTTACCTTAATATAGAGGATGTATGACTCTCATGCCTCCTTAGTTTAATATTTTCATGAAAAGTATAACATTAATATGACATTTACCAAGTCCATTTTCCATTTTAACCATACATGAGGTTGGATCTACCTAAATTACTAGAACATAAAATATATTATATCACAATTATTAAACCTAAAATTTAAGTTGGAAGTAGGAAACAATTTTTTTCTGTAATAATCATTAAATAGGATGAGATATAACATTTTGTGAAGACCCCATATGCGACGACCTAAATCATATGCTTCATAAATGGTACCCCAAGCTAGTGGTACAAATGTCTTCAGGAACCCCTCCTCACATGCTAGAGGAATCTGACTAAAAGTGAGGTTATATGATTTATTCAAGGAGATACATTGACCTATAGCCAATGTAGAACCATTTTATAATCAACAGAAAACTAAATAATAAAAGAATAAAAATAATGAAAAAGACAGTGGAAGAACATATAAAAAACTAGGCCTATAAGCCTCCATATAGAATGTATGATAATATTATCGAAGAAATAAATAATAATAAATAATAGAAAAATATATCATATAAAAAATATGACGATATAATGTCTCTACAAAACAGAGGAAACATGTATTCATTGAAGCATACAATCAATAGAGTAAATGGTATAAAAATGAATAAAAAAGAAAAAAAATCAATCAATGTATCAGGAGCTTCAACCTTTTCATATAAAAACAAGATTTAATGCAAATACAAAACAAATTTACATATCTATAAGATTAATCTTTCTATAATATTCACCAGCATGCATAATGTCTACCCGAGTGGAATCGGTGGCCCAGATAGGGTGTGAGATAAACATTGTCGGCCACCCCAATATAACCTATAAATATCTTTTCCATGTGTATAAAATGGTACTGTGCAGTTATAATACTGAAAATTAATAACAATAACATTATTTCTGTTAGTTATGGTTCCTTAGGGTAAACTAAGAATAGACTACCTACCTCATCCCATTAAGCAATATCTATGAACAAGTAACCAAGGGAAATAATTCATAGTGTCATAGTAGTATTTGACTCCATGACATGCATCATAGTAGAAAGGGACCATTCTCATTATCACAGTATAACTATTCCCTATCTAGTAGCACAATATTGGGACACGATTCCATGTATTGCATTATAGGGATTCTCTATTCGGTATCACAATACATGGATTCCATTCCTAATATTATACTATTGGGACTCTATGACCAATATCACAGTATAAGGATGCCATTCCCAACATCAAAATATTGGGAAACTATTCGTTGTATTACATTATTAAAGGGTCTATATTCTTATATCTCTTTTAGAATAAGGGACCTCATGCCCATATATACAACATGAAAAGGGTCATCATTCCCATTTACCATAATAATAAATTTCCAACATTCCATATCATAGATAGTGAGTAGAAATAGTTTTATCTAATATGAACCAATGCAAAAATCATAATTCTATAACATTTAATAATAATAAGGGACTATCCATTGTTTTATTTAAAAAGGTGTTGTAGTCA
Organism: Viscum album; assembly: GCA_963277665.1. Taxonomy (NCBI): domain Eukaryota; kingdom Viridiplantae; phylum Streptophyta; class Magnoliopsida; order Santalales; family Viscaceae; genus Viscum; species Viscum album. The sequence goes on along the minus strand of OY728152.1, from coordinate 1,448,603,976 downwards.
TACTACCAACAACAATTCATTACATCTCAATTTGTTTAGAGTGTTATTAATGCTATAATAATACACTAATCCATTAACAATCAGGATATCACTATTTAGAAGTAAATCAAAACACTCCAACATGTTCTTTTGTTATAAACTCATGAAATATAATTAGGAATATAGGAACAAAAAATTAATGTTTTCAATAACTCTATGATGGATGATATCTCTGTGAATGTCGTTTTTATAAGTCATTAGGTTACATATAGGACAACTAATTAAAGGAAGAATCAATTTACATTAAATTCATGGTGACCCCAGCGTGCAACACATATCACATATTATAAATCATAAAGACTTTTATAAATAAAAACAATACCACCTATATCAATCTAATGGGACCCTACTAATATAGAATAATCTATTAGATCATATTATATATAAATAAATCAGTTGAATAGATCAACACTCTAAAAATAGGGGGAAAATCTTACATAAAAATAGATTCGTCAAGTGAATGAAAAATAAAGTACCAATATCATAGATTTAACATCGTACAATAAGGAATCCATAGAGAAGAAAAATAATTGAATTCCTGCTCGACTGAAGGGGTTATCATGAATGTTTGTTTGGAGGAGGATTTAGGACTCAAAATGTAAGGGTGGAACATCTTCCACTAGAAAAAAAGAAATAAGGAAGGGTGAAATTAAATATATTTATGGTAAAATAAGAAATACACTGAAAATAATTTGTCCCTATGTTTGGAGAAACATTTTTACAAACCATGTGACAACCATTCCAATTATAATATCTTAGGAGGAACCCCATATGGTATCATGTGCATGGTTTGGAAAACTTTCTATAAACCATGTCTCGTTAACTAAAAAATACTACAGAGCCTCTTAGAAGGCTTGTTTCGCCATTTTCATGATTAACATAAACCATAAGCCACCTCACATAGTCCTAGACCACCTCCCATGGTTAGGAATAATCATTTGGCATGCCTTGTTTTCCAATAATGTTGGGTTCTAGGCTATGAACAATCCTTGTACACCAATGATACAACCATTAATTCATTATAAATAAATATTAGGTCTATGAAATAGGTAAACCAAAAATTAAAGGACATGTACTTCATAAATATGATGTTCTCATAGTCATATATCTTTAAAGTAACTCATCCTTGAGTTCAAAAACCATATATAGTGGAAAAATATATAAGAACAACTCCTTCTTCTTGGTACGTATGTCAGCCTCTTACTTATAGTCCTAATGTGGTACGCGGTCATGCACAAAAACCAACAACACTAAAAGGGATAGGACGACCTCATAGATCAATCCTGCTCTAATCGATGATGCATATACTATACTCTTAAAAAATAATATGCATCATATAGCTACACCTTCATGATGTGAAAGGAATGGGATATGTTAGCATAATATTAATGAATTTGTTAGACATGGATGATGTCGTGCATGGAACAATACCACTGAGTTAATAGAAAAATTTAGGCTATCGACCCAACTAGATCTAGATTCTAAAATGGGCCAGATATCCATGGATACATATTCCTCTACTATATAATTCTTATTTTATCAAATTTGGGTGATACCAACAGGAATAGATGATATCAGACCATGAATTATAGAGGTCGTCGATGGCTATCACCTTAAGACTTATATCTAGATTGAGTACTAGACATATAATTCATGATCATCTAACCCTACATCAAAGTCTCCTGAATGGAAGGAGAACATAGTACAGATACCTCTCCAACATCTAAATAGAATCAGTGTGCATGAAATGACCTATAATATACTGCCTAATATAGATCCATCTGAATCATCAAATGAAAATTGTTATTTTATTAAAAAAGAATGAGACATATTTTAATAATCCATGAACCTATAAAATAATTGATTCATTATTAGTGGACGTCTTCTAACACTTATATAGTCCATTCAAACTGGACATCTATCTAGGGGTGAATGGAAATGTTCAGAAGCACTTGTGTACCCATAGCTCCTTGTAACCCCTGCCAGAACAACTATGTGAAAAGTGTCTCCCAATCAGAAAAGATATTACGAGAGATCCCATTTATTAATATAATCTCATAGACATAAAAAAATCTGAGACCATCAACTGAAAAGATTCTTATATTAGTAGTATGTTGGAAAATTTTGTTAGTTGATCCATGACTACACAAACTACATCACATCCTTGAGAAGACCTCAGAAATATAATTACAAAATTATTCACAACATACTCTTATTTCCATTTTGTACTGGTAATAGATATAGGAAGATAGTGGGTCACTAATATTCTTCATTATCCTATGAAAAATTGCAAAAACCACTTGATAAAACATTTTATATGAGATTTCATCCATGTAAACTAATACCATCGACATACATCTTGATTCATCATGTAGATATATGGGTGAACTTCACACTATAAACCAGGTGTCTAACACATCATCTATTATATCATATTTTTGGACACCCAGATTCACCCATCTATACATAGGTTTCTATCACCATCGATATTCCAATCCATAGGGGTTCGTCACCATATATACCTTTTTGTCGGACCAATACCTCAGGTTTTGAAAACTACTTCATATTCACTCCCTCTCTAACTAAAGAGTCAACTAATAGAGATGAAATTATTGAATATAAAGGAAGGTATTGATACATTATGTTAATCTACGAAAAAATATCCCTAATCTTCAACTCTCTACATATGTCCTGAACTACCTGTGTTTGAGTCCTTGTTCATAGAGAATGAACAACAACATTACTCTTCCCAGGTGAATATACAAAATTGTAGTCAATGAATTGTATATACTCAATCCATCTTCCATGCCTAAGAATCAAGTATTTCTGCGTAAATATATATATGAGGGTTTTTTAGTCCTTTAAAACTAAAAATTATCTCTCAATAAGTAATTCTAAAAAAAATTCAAGGCATGTACCACAACTACCATATCATGTTTTTTTGTCATGTAATTCCTCTCATATGGCCTCAGTTGTAGAGACCCGTAGACAATGAATCAATATTCCTACATCATAACTAATATAATACTAATACATTATGTATCATAACATATTTTATATCTTCTAGGTAAACTGTGAAACAACCTTAATCCCTCCACCATCATAAGTGGAACCCTATATAGTTTCATGCATACTGTTTGGAAAACCATGTGTATTCCATGAATCAAACACTGTAAAAAACAATTGATCCTCTCACATGGGTGTGCACCCCAATACTATCTATTTCCATAAAATTTACACCCCAGGATAGTGTCCTGCAACACCACACATGGGTTAGATTAACCATGTTACCTGTCCTACATGATTTATTCTAATTGCGTGTCCTGCAATTGTTTTTAAAAACCAGGTTTTGGGCAATGAAAAAGTGTCAAACACCTCTAGTACACCCATAAAGACATTATTCATCAATATTAAGTTAAAATAAAATATTCATACTATAAATTAAAGGATCAATACTTCATAAAAAAATAGAGTTCTTACAGTGTTCCCCCATTAATGGAAGTCAACCTGGAATTCACCTTCCATGGGAGGCGAATCTCTCTCTGATAATAACTCAAAACACAAGGAATTTTCAATAGCCTCCCACCCCATGTACCATTAAATAAATGTTCATGCTGTAATGACCTAAAAATTTTGTGGAATTTATTTTAAATACATGGGAATTTGTCGAGTCCGTAGTTTCTAACAGCGCCTGATTCTGAGGCCAGGAGTGCCCAGAATCAATTTTGGAAGTTTAGTTCATGTACCTTCAATAAACATATGAGTGAGATTTTATATATTTTTAACCGGTGCTCGAAATTGAAATATGAGGAAACTGTTGAAATCGCAGCGTCAGTATTCACTTAAGGAGACCTTTACCACAATTGCGTTTTATCGTGATTGGAAGTAAATTTTTTTGGGGTTTCTAAATAAAATTAAATAAAAATATGTGTAGAATATTTTTAATTGATTGGTGGTTAAAAGAACCGAGTGGAGGTTAGTGGTGTGTCTCGCCACACCCCAAACTCCCTTGGGATGATGTTTTTTTGTGGGGCCCACCCGAACCCTTTAACTCCTTTAACCCCCTTTAATCCCATGGAGCTCCCCTTAAATGGGGGAAACTCTTGAACTTCCCCATAATGGTGCCAACACACCAAAGAATTAATTAATGTCTCAATTAATTAAAAATTTTGAAATCTTTTTAAATTATTTCCAACAATGAAATAATAGAGGAACCTATTATTTTAATTTAATTGGTCAGAAACTTTAATTTGGGGGGACTTTGAGGAAGGACTTGAAAGATTTCATAGAACTTCTTCCTCTCGATGAAGAACATGAAGAATGATCATCATCCACAAAAAATGACTAAAACCATCCTTGATCGTCATCCAAGTCAAAAGAGAAGGAGCCACCCATGAGGAACGTCGATGAAACATCATCCTCGGACGTTTCTCAGTGTCAGCGAGTTGACGTCCGCCCTATTCCCGTGGCTTCGTCAATGAGCAATCACCAAGTAAGGTAGAGGGTTTTGAGTTGTCTATATTTCCGAACATCGTCGTTCAAATTTATGGGTGGGAAACAAATGATAACACCATAACAAGGAGGGATCGGACATTAAAAACATGGCCCAACCCTCCCCCATTTCATTACCCCTGTGGATGAGGATGGAGGTGGAGTGACGTCAGTCGGTGTTGGGCCGGACGCGAAGGAAACTGACGGTGCAAGGCCACCAGAAATGGGAGCGACACTTTCATACCGCACGGAGGACCATGGGGCCGCGGCCAGACCAGGCCATGATGGTGAAGGCACGGTACCGTCGTGCCATGCAGATTGCAGTAGGACTGTGGTGCTTTCATGCCGCGGTGGATATGCCGTGGTAGCCGGCCAGAATGGCCGCCGAGGAGCCGGAGTTGTTGGCCGCTCAGTCAACCCGGAGGAGCGGGACCCCATCGGGTCCCGCGTGTGCTGAACCAGTGCCACCTGGTGCCGGTTAGGTCCACAAGAATGGTTATACCATTCGGGTACCAGGGGGCGCGCGCTACCCCCATGGGTGCGGCTAGGGTACGCCGTTGGGCCACCCACGGTCTGGCCGCCCTCAGCCGGCTGCCCACGTCCGGGCCACCCACAACCGGGCTTCCCTCAGTCGGGCCACCCTTGGGTCAGGCCTCCCCTCCTTTCCAGGTCGCCCCTTAGTCCAGGCCGTTCCCTAAGATGGGGACGGACCCGCAGACCAGGTCAGATTCCTGTATGGACCAGGTCGGGTCGGGTTGGTGCGGCTGGGCCGGACCGGACACAAACCTAGTTGATCTATTTCACATTTTCATCTATGTTCTAGGCTGCAGGTGTCCAAATGACGAATTGTCTATGGTGACATAAGTATTAGAGCAGGACATATCTTTTGGCATACCCCGCTTGAGGTTTGGAAATAGTTGGGGTACGGACGAGTTGGTTTGAACCTAAAAACTATCTGGGACCCTGGAACGGAAATGCCAATAACTCTTAGACAAGGCATCTGATTGATCCTCAATCTATCACATTGAGTTCATTATGATTTTTCGGAACTTTGGGATACATAAACTCAAGATTTCATGGTATTTGATGTATCGACACTTGGCTCGAGGAGAAGACCCTCCCGTAATCGAGCGTGTTGTGTGCGGAAACCCTATGGCTAGCTGTGAGTGAGATGATATGATCCTTCGTGGGTTTGAAAATGAGTACACTGTACCAGGATCCTCAATGGGTTCAAAAATGACGATAATGTACCAGGATCCTCTGTGGATTCGACCACGATGGTACTGGACCGATATCTTTCGTGGGATCGACAATGATGACTTCTGTACAGGATCGTCCGTGGGTTCGACAGCGCTGATACTGTTCCAGGATCTTATGTGGTTTTGACATAGGATATAATTTTGTGGATACATCTAATCATCTATACCCCCTCTACATTATTTTTATACCTGTGTGAGATGAGTCTTGTGTTTCAGTAATTATCATTGAGATGAATGAATTTACTTCCTTTGTGTAATGGGTTGTACTTGGGATCGAGTGTTGGAGTTGGACTGTGGTTGGTAACTTAGGTATATGTATGGTCATATACCTATGTAGAGATGGATGATACTTTGTTATTGTATCTTACTACTGTGATTTATCCTTAGTGGATTCTGGGAGACCATCAGGGGTCTCAAGGTCCCCTACTGAGTATTGTTATAATCACCCCTACACGAGCTTCGCCCGCATCTTGTTGTGTTCTATGCTGACAACGGTCAGCAGTAATCGAGGCTGAGGGAGACGGACAGGAGGATACTCTGAGCTGGACTAGATGGGACGTACCTTAGGGAGGATTTGTTCAAGTTATGTACCTAACATTTAGGTAGGATTCCCCGGTGGATGATCCAAGAGATGTTTTTCCCTCTTTACTTGTACTTGTACTTGTTGTTAAGTTGGGTTTGTATACTGGCCCACTTACTTCCAGCACACATTCATTTTCTATATTAGTACTTATTGCTTCTACTACATGTTTTCAGACTATGTGTGTTACAATTTTAATGGAAATTCCTTCCCTTTTTATCAGGGATTCACCTATGGTGCTAGTCGCCAGCCCCTAGCCTATGGAAGATGGGCTTGGGGTAGTCACAGAATGGACCCCAGGGGAAGGTTGTGACAAATTGGTATCAGAGGAGTCGGTTATACCGTAGAACATGGACTCTAAGTCTTTTAACAATAATAGTGTTAAATGTTTTGTGTAAGGTTAACAGTTTAGGGAAACCGGTGTTGGTGCGATGACCGAAGTATCTATAAATTATGACTCTGACTTCTGATTTACGACTCAGTGCATGAAAACACTGATTGTGTGTGTGTTTCTTTTGAGAAGTTTTCTCCGTGATTGCTTTGTGTCAGCTCACCAGGTATATTTTTTTTGACAATGGTGCACCTGTTTATTTTCATGATGGCCCCACATAGGTATCCAACTAGGTTTCTGAGTTTCATACGAGATGGTAGCCAACTGAGCGACGATGCCTCGGTGTAGGGCCCCATCACAACAGAGGTACCAGCGGTACCACTACCCGCTGGGCCACCAATACCACCAACTCTAGCAACAGAGAGTGAACGCCGTCTGAGTGCATATCTTGAGTCATAGTGCCAGAGGCTGCCCAGGTTCAGGGGAGAGACGGACCCACAGACAACTGAGGATTGGCTAGAGGCTGTTGTGAGTGTTCTCAGATTTGTAGGGACACCAATTGACCTCATAGTGATCTTTATTTAAAGTCTACTGCATGCACCAGCAGTCAGATGGTGGAGCCTGATGCTCTAGGTGCATGACAAGGCATCATTACTATGGGCAGACTTCAAGAGTCTCTTCTGGTCATATATTGTTCCTGCCACCATTCATGAGGTGCAGATTCAGGAGTTACTACATCTGCAGTAGGGAAGCATGATATTAGCTCAGTACACAGTGTGGTTTACCGACCTCTCATTCTACTCCAAAGATATGGTACAAGACCCATTATTCAGGGCCCAGACCTTCAATCATGGACTCAGGCATGTGATCAGTGCTTCGATGATCTTCCCCAGCATCTCGATGCATGAAGGGGTGCTGGAGTGAGTCCTTCTTGTAGAGAGTTTTCTCGCTGGGCAGTCACCAGTAGCGAGAACCACCACAGGTGACACGTAGAGGAGTCTTATGCAGCCAGAAGTAGATAGATTTTTCATATGTCTAAGCGGACCAGTCCATTAGGTGGTCGATCCTAGGATATAGGTTTAGTTGTGCGGGGCACATGAGACAGAGCCATCCATATGAGGACCAGGAAATGCTATGTGTATGGTGGGCAGGGTCACCTGACACGTGACTACCTGACCTACCTTGCTGATGAGCAGCAAACAGTAGAGAGGACTCCCAAGCAGATGCAGAGGTTTGACCATGGTGATCTGTTGGGAGCAAGAGGACATGGCTGAGGAGCCGACTGAGCAGTAGGTGGTGGACGATGTTTCGAGGCCCTACCACCACCACCACCAGGAGGTCCACCCCGACAATAGGGAGCTGGCGGATAGAGGCGGGCTCAGCTCCAGGTAGTCGAGGCCTATAACCACGACACACTTGATATGATTCGAGGAACTATCTATGTCTGCTCCACCTTTACTGTAGTACTTTTAGAAATAGGTGAGAGTCATTCTTTTATTGCAGCTTCCCTCATTTGGAGTTCGGAGATTCTGACGTAGCCGTTGGATCGATCCTTATAACTAGATACTCCTACGGGAGCAGACTCAACTATTACGCATTGGTTCCGGCAGTGTGATCTTACTCTAGGAGGTGAGAGCTTCGGCTGGGATCTCCTCGTAGCAGCGTCAAGGCCTTACGACGTCATCTTGGGTATGGGCCGGTTATCCACAGTTCAGGCTTAGTTTGACTATATTAGGTGGAAAGTGTGGTGTGTCCTCTAGGATGGGATGAGGCTTACCTTCACCAATGAGAATGGAGCCTTTACAGTGTAGTATGAACCTACCCAAAGGAGGGGGAAACCGATCACAAATTATTTGGCTAGCCTCATTCTCGCAGCGGTTGATGTGTGGAGTACGAGTTTTCCTATTGTGGTGGATCTATACGCGGATGATTTCCCTGAAGATGTTCCAAGACTACCTCCTAACAGAGAGGTGGACTTATACATTGACATGTACCCCAGGACAACAACGATATCTACTCCAGCATATCGGATGGCTCCTATGGAGTTTCATGAGCTACAGGTACAACTGGAGGGCTTGTAGGGGAAGGGATTTATCCAACCCAGTCTTTCACCCTGGGCATCCAAGATTTTGTTTTCCAAGAAGGCAGATGGGATCCTGCGACAATGAGTTGATTACCGGCACCTGAACCAGGTGACCATGAAAAATAAGTAACCACACCCGAGGATTGACGACCTCTTTGATCAACCCAAGGGATCACATTGGTTCTCGAAGATATACCGTAGGTCCGACTATCACCAACTCAGATTTCGAGATGAGGATGTGCAGAAGATGGTCTTCAGGTGTTGGTATGGCCACTATGAGTTCTTGTTTATTCCCTTTGACGTAACAAATGCTCCAGTAGTGTTCATGAGTCTCATAAAGAGGATCGTCCAGCCTTACCTCGATCGCTTTGTCATAGTCTCCATCGACGACATACTGATCTACTCGACTACTGAGGAAGAGCATGCCTACCATTTTTAGGTAGTACTTGACACACTCCGAGAGCACCAACATTATGGTAAGATCTCAAAGTGCTAGTTTTTGATTCAAGAGGATCACTTATTGGGACACATAATTTTGGAGGCTACAGTTGCAGTGGATCCAGCGATGATCGAGAAAGTTCTTGATTGGGATCCACCTAGGAGTGTGACAGAGGTACAAAGTTTTCTGGGATTGGCTGGGTACTATCAGAGATTTGTGCCAGACTTCTCTAGAGTTGCAGAACTGCTTTCAGTGTTGATGAACAAGGGGAAACACTTAGTGTGGTCAGAGAGATGCCATTAGAGATTTCAAGAGATGAGGAAAAGGTGGAATAGTGTGCCCATCTTGAGGCTACTAGATGAGGGAGTTGGGTACATAGTTTACTACAACGCATCTGGGACCAGACTCGGGTGTGTCCTGATGTAGGAGTGAGCAGTGATCGCATATGGTTCTCGAATGTTGACACAAAATGAGATGAACTTTGCTACCAATGACCTAGAGTTATAAGTAGTGGTCTTCTCCTTGAGGATGTAGCGACACTAACTGATGGGTGAGCATTTTACAGTCTACTCTGACCACCAGATTCTCAGGTACATCTTCTCACAGACGAACCTGAAACTGAGACAACGACATTGGATTGAGTTCCTCCAGGACTATGACTTTGAGATAGTCTATACTGCTGGGAAGGGGAACATTGTAACATATTCTCTCAGTAAGAGATCAGTCATTCAGCTTCTAGGAGAGGTGAAAGAGCAGCTTGCCGTGTTGTAGATTTCTTTTGTGGATCGGGATGGAGCTGAATTTCTATAGTATCTCACAGTCACTCCTCCACTACTTCAGCGAGTCAGGGAGGCATAGCATGGGGACGTTCACTGTGAGACGCAACGTGCTCAGATAACCATAGGGCAGGCACCTGATGGATACTATAAGGGTGGGAACCACACCATTCTCTTTAGAGGACATACCGTGGTACTGGTTTCACTTCAAAAGGATGTTTTGATGTAGTTTCACAGATCTCCTTTAGTGGTACATCCCAAAGTGACGAAGATGTATCAGGACCTCTGACGACAACACTGGTGTCTAGGTATGAAGAAGACAATAGCAGATTTTTTCTCACGATGCCTCACTTTTCAGCAAGTGAAGGCGGAGCACTAGGTTCCACCAGGCTTGGTTCAGCCCTTATAGGTCCTAGAGTGGAAGTGGGATGGGATATCCATGGATTTCATGATGGGACATCCATGTACATCCAGAGGACACGAATCTATCTGGGTGATCGTAGACCGACTCACCAAGTTGGCCCACTTCCTACTGATCAGAGAGCAGGGCTCAGTAGAGAGCATGGGATGCCTCTATATGCAAGAGATCGTATGACTTCATGGTGTAACATCGATGATCATATTGGATCGAGATCCTTGTTTCACTTCCTATCTATGGAAGGGGTTTCAGGAGGCTTTCGGGACGCAGCTACGTCTAAGCACCTCCTTCCATCCTCAGACAGATGGTCAGACTGTGAGGACCATCCAGACTCTCGAGGATATGCTTCGTGCATGCATCCTCGATTTTGGTTACAACTGGTAGGATCATTTACCCTTGTTAGAGTTTTCATATAACAACAGCTACCACTCCACCGTCGGAATGGAACCATTCGAGGCACATTATTTCATACATTTCAGATCACCTTTGTGCTGGACTGACCCAGGGGAGTCAGCACTTATCAGACCATAGATGGTGTAGGATATGACGGAGAAGGTTTAGATCATCTAGGAGCAGATGAAGACTACACAGAGTTAAAATAATTCCTATGCTGATAGGAGACAGAGACCACTAGAGTTCGAGGATGGTGACCACGTCTTTCTATGGGTCTCGCCTTGATGAGGTCTATAGAGATTTGGACGAGACGACAAGTTGTCTCCACGATTCATCGGACCTTTATAGGTCATCAGTAGGGTAGGAGAGGTCTCTTAACACTTGGATCTACCACCTCAGTTGCACTAGATCCACAACGTCTTCAACGTATCTCAGCTGATGAGATACGTGCATGACCCATCCCACATCATTGATCATGGGGAGCTGGACATCGATGATGGGGAGATGTTCATGGAGGTTCCATTAGAGAATGAGGATCCACAGGATTGGGTCTTATGTGGATAGTCGATTCCTCTACCGTGTATTCGCTAATAGCACGGGAACCTCCAGGAGAGCATATGGGAGTGAGAGGCTTAGATGCGTGCTCAGTACCCCCATTTGTTTTCTTGCTCTGAGTTCTAGCTTACTGGGACGTAAATCCCTGAGGTGGGGAGGATTTAAAGACCTGGAAATTCTTTTGAAATTCTTTTTTCAAATACATGGGAATTTTTAGAGTCCACAGTTTCTGACGGTGCCTGATTCCGAGGCCTGGTGTGCCAGGAATCAATTTCTAAAGTTTAGTTCGCGTTTGTTCAGTAATCATACGAGAGGGATTTTATAGATCTTGAACCAGTGCTCGGAATTTAAATCCAAGGACACCGTTGAACTCGAAGTGCCGATATTCTCTTAAGGAGACATTTACCGCAGTTGCGTTTTATCGATATTGGATGTTAATTTTTTTGGGGTTTCTAAATAAAATTAAATAAAAATATGTGTAGCATATTTTTGTTTGATTGGTGGTTAAAAACACCATGTGGAGGTTAGTGGTGGCGCCCACCACAACCCAAACTCCCTTTGGAGGATGTTTTTTTATTTGGGGCCCACCCAAACCCTTTAACTCCTCTAACCCCCCATTAAAACCCTTGAGCTCCCAACAAATGGGGGAAACTCCTGAACTTCCCCATAATGGTGCCAACACACCTAAGAATTAATTAATACCTCAATTAATTAATCTTTTTAAAATCGTTTGAAATTATTTCAAACAATAAAAAAAAAGATAAAACTATTATTTTAATATGTTTAGATGGATACTTTCATTTTGGGGGACTTTGAAGGAGGACTTAGAAGATTTTGGAGAACTTCTTCCTATCGATGATGAACATGAAGAATTCTCATCATCTTTGAAGAATGAAGAACACCGTCCTCTATCTTCATCCAAGCCAAAAGAGAAGGAGCCGCTCGTGAGGAATGTCGACAACGCTTCATCCTCAGATGTTTTCTGACGTCAACGAATCTACGTCCACCCTATTCCTGTATCTTCTTCAATGAGAAATCATCAAGTAAGGTAGGATGTTTTTGAGTTTTTTATATTTCTGAAATTCATCATTCAAATTTATGGATGATAACCGAAGTATAACACCATAAAAGGAGGGCTCGGACCACAGGAACACGGCCCGACCCTCCCCCCTTTGATTACCCTTGTTGATGATGATGGAGGAAGAGCGACGATGGCCGGTGTCGGGCTGACCATGAAGGAAACCGATGGGGCAAGGCCACTGGAAAAAGGCATGGCACCGTCGTGTCGTGCGGAAGAGAATAGGTCTATGGGCAAGCCAGGCCGCGGTGGAGGAGGCGTGGTGCCGATGTGTCGTGCAGTGGACCATGGGGTCACGACCAGGTCAGGCCTCAACAGTGATTATGCCATGTTTTCGCGATGCGTGGAGGGCAGCAGGACCGTGGCGTCGTCGCTCCATGGTAGAGATGTGGGGGCCGCTAGCGTGGCCGACTGCCGTGGAGCCGGAGTGTCTGGATGCTTGGAAAGGAAGGAGGAGCGGGACCCCATCGGGTCCCGCGTGTGTGGGACCGGCGCCTCCTGGGGCCGGTTTGGTCCACCCGAACATTTATACAGTTTGGGTTCCAGGGAGCGCGCGCTACCCCACCTGGGAACGACTAGGGAAGGCTTCTGAACTGCCCTTGGTAGGGCCGCCCCCTACTGGGCCTCCCTCTGTCAGGCCGCGCACAGGCCAATCCACTTTTCAGTCGGGCCGCCCTCGGGTCGGGCCGCCCCTTCGTGCCGGCCTCTCCCTCTGGCCAGCCCTTTCCCTCGGACATGGTCGGACCGACAGACCGGGTTGGATTCCGGTATGGACCAGGTCCGTTCGGGTAGGTACGACTGGGCCAAACCGGACCCGGACCGAGTTGATCCATTTTACCTTTCAATTCGTGTGTTGGGCTACGGGTGTCCATACAAAGAACCGTCAGTAGCAACAGAAGGCTTAGAGAAGGATGGATCTTTTGGCATACCCCGCTTGATGTTTGGATGTAGTTGGGGAACGAATGGGTTGGTTTGAACCTAAAAACCAACCGGTCCCCTAGAAAGGAAATGTCAATAACTCTCAGACTGGGAGTCTGAATGACACGCCACTTGTCGCGTTGAGTTCCTTATGACGAGATGGAACTTTGGGATACATCAACTCAAGAATTCTTGGTAGTTGATGTATCGTCACTTGGCTCGAAGAGAGACCATCCCAGAATCGAGCGTGTTGTGTGCAGGAACCCTATGGCACGTTGCGTCTGAGATGATAGGATCCTCCATGGGATCTTCAATGAAGATACCATACTAGGATCCTCTGTGTGTTCGACAGTGATGAAACTATACCAGGATCCTCCATGGATTCGACAGTGATGATACTGGATCAGGATCCTCTGTGGGTTTGATAGCGATGACTTCAGTACCAGGATCCTCCATGGGTTCGACAACACTGATATTGTTCTACGATCCTATGTGGGTTCGACAGAGGAGATGATTCTGTGGCTACATCTAATCATATTTACACCTATACTTGAGTTGTATACCTTTTTGAGCTGAGTCTTGTCTTTCAATCGTTATCATCGAGATGAATGACATTACTTCCTTTATGGAATGGGTTGTGCTTGGGCTCGAGTTTTGGAGCCGGACTATGGTTGGTAACGTAGGTATATGTAGGGGAATATACCTAAGTAGGGATGGATAATACATCATGGTTGTATCATAAAACTGTGATTTATCCTTAGTGTATTATGGAAGACATTTGGGGGTCTCAGGGTCCCCTATAGTGCATTATGTTACTCACCCCTGCACGAGCTTCGCCCACATCTTGTTGTGTTCTGTGCAGACGACAGTCAGCAGTGATCGAGGCTGATGGCGATAGACGAGAGGCTGCTCCGAGCTGGACTAGATGGGACGTACCTCATGGAGGATTTGTATGAGTTATGTACCTACCCTTCAGGTAGGATTCCCAGGTGGACGATCAAGGAGCGGTTTTTCCCTCTTTACTTGTACTTGTACTTATTGTTCAGTTGGGTTGGTATACAAGCCCACATACTTCCATCACACATTCGGTTTCTATAGTAGTATTTTTTGCTTCTACTAATTGTGTTTAAGCTATGTGTGTTATAGGTTTAAAGAAAATTCATTCCCTTTTTATCAGGGATTCACCTTTGGTTCTAGTCGCCAACTTCTGGCCTATGGAAAGCAGGCTTGGGGTAGTCACAACACAGGCCCTGGGGATGGGTTGTGACACATGCTTCCATATCATGTATAGTATTGTGATTGAAAAGCCTCATAATACTTTTGGGTTCAATCGATGATGCGTGAATGGTACCCCTCAAAAGAGGAATCATAATCTCTCTATACCTCATCCGGATCAATGGTATGAGACGGGTCAACATTATATTGGTCAAGATGAAAATAGTGGAAGAATTCATGCATGAAACGATACCTATAAGGATATATAAACCAATATAATATTATCCCAAATCCCACCAAAATATAAAACAACCTGAAAAGATGCGAAGATATTTTCACATATATCTAAACATGTAAATGAAATGTTTGGGCGTTATACATAAGAAAAAATACTCCCAAACTCAATCTCTTATGCTCATAAATAGAGATCGACATAATATTTCTATCTATCTAGCCCAGTATATATAGTCTAAATTATAATTAGAACCTTCTTAAAAGTTAGTTAAATGAGATGAAGACCTAGAAGCGCTACCTCTAACCATCACTAGGTAAATGACACGTCCTATAAGATATGGCCTCATAGAGAGCTGTCTGGAACATCAACTGATAACTATTATTATAAGAGAACACCACATGAGGTATATAATTATCCCAAGAACCTCCAAAATAATGGATGCCTAATTTGGTCATTTACTAACACCTTTATAGTCCATTATAATAAACCATTAGTATGGAGGTTAAAGGTTCTTCTTAGAAGATCATTAATACCCACATATCTTTGAAACCTCTACTCAAACCTCGATGTGAAGTTGGATTCCCTTTATAAAATTATAGTACCTGGGGATTAATTACATATATGATCTCATAGACATACATTATTCCCAAATCATCAACTAATAATTTCATCTGGAGAAGAATAAAGTCTTATAACTTTTTCATTTTATCTATGCCTACCCAAAATGTATCGCTACCTCAAGGAGAAATTAGTAATAAGAAGAAAAAATCCATTGTAGCAACCTACCATATCTATTTTGGGAATGGTAATGGTTGTGTAATGATAGAAATTCACTACTGTTCTTCCTTAACCTGCAGACTAGTTTAAAACCAAGTGATAAGTCCTACAATATGATGTTTCATCCCTAGCCATCAATACTATAGGTGAATATTAGAAAACATATTATAGATACATAAGTAAACTAATCAATATAAAACATGCGCCTTAAAATTTATATCATCCCTCATATATATGGTTACCAAGATATGGACTTTTATATGTAGGAAATTGTCATCATCAAAAGTCTTTTCTAGAGGTGGCTCCGCACCGGAAATACATTCCCATAGGACTAAACCCTCATGATCTAATAACTACCTCATATTCACTCTCTACATAAGTGTAGAGGTCACATAGAGTGATGCATGTAATGACATTCAATAATAGTCCAAAACCTATATGATTATATTAAAAAATAGTTCCATAAGATACCATTGAGTACTGGGAAATTGGATTTCCTATGTTTATGTCCTCCTACTCAGCGAATTAGAAACACAATTTCCCTTCCTAGGTGTATAGTAAAGCTCAATACTAAAGAACTATAAATATTCAACCATATTTGCCACATAATATTTCTGTATCACTATGTGAAAATATACCTTAGTATTTTGTGGTCCATAAAAACCCCAAAAAGTTCTCCATAAAGATATTATCACCCATAATACATAGTGTGTACAATAATTACCAACTCAAGATCATGCATCAGGCAATTATTTTCATGGGGCCATAGCTACTGCAACCCAAACAAAATTACTTAATCTACCTATATCATAACTACTCCTAGACTAATACTTTATTCATCACAGTATACTTTATATCATTTACGTGGATTGGGAACAATCAAGATAGGTGGAGAAGTCAACCTCCCATTCAGCTCCTTAAAGGATTTATTATAGGATACAAAAAAATATAAAATTTTAAACTATCTGTTTTAAACCTATAAGAGGTTATTATATAAATGATAATCCATAAATAAATTTCATTTAGTAATCTAGTATCTCCAAGAAAATTTAGATTTAAATGATGTTCTTGGATTTATACTAGTTAAACACAACCCTCACCTACTATAGGTCAACTAAGACTGCTAAATCAGAAAATATATGACCCAAGAAGTGAGTGTTGTTGATCCAAATGAGAAATGTAGTGGGATTATAAAATAAATGGTTCTCTCTATATGTATTCAAAAACAATTTCATGATATATGACATGGAATCTTCGAAAACGAGAATACACCAGGATGTCATCTATGAATACCACCACATTGGAATCCATATAAGGATGTAATGCCCTGTTCATTAAGTCTATTACGATGGATTTAATGTTTTTAAGACATAATGAAATAATGATATTTACATATAAGCCATACATACTAGAAAATTTCATATGTGGAACATATAAATAACTAAATCAAATCTAATGATAGAAAAATATTTGGTAGATATTAAAGAATACAGTCAACCCTATGAGCTTGTAAAAAAGATCATTGATATTAGGTAATGGATACTAATTCATCACTATGAGATGATTTGAATACAGGTAATACAAAACAAATATAGAGGGTTCCTTCCACATTTTTGGAGAAAAGGACCAATGGACCCTAGGGAGAAGTATTGAGATGTATCAAACACTTAGCATTTAAATATTCTATATTCCTATTGATCTATTGTAACTCATTAGTAGTAATCCTATAAGGAGGAATGGACACTAGTGTAGTTTCAGGAACTATCTTGATAGTAAACTCTACATCACTCTCAGGAGGTAGTCCAAACAAGTCATTAGGGAACACATCCCTGAAATAATTGACCATATGAGGGAACTATGTATAAGCTAGTCCATGATCAATCAAAAAAGGACAGAAATAATTGAAGTCATTTCACCTATCCCATTATGAACTAGTATGTCTCTACCCTCATAAACATTAAAATCACCCTTGTGAATACAACTACATCCCTATGGTGATATAAAATACACCCTCTGATGATAACAACCCACATAGGAATAATAGGAAACCAACCATTCCATTCCAAAAGTTCCATAAAATACCATAAAAAATTATGAACATGTATCATAATAAATGATATTTTTGTACCTCAAAAGTAATGTCTTATTTTTGTCGTATACTCTCAGAACGTATAACCAATGGTGTATCTAGCATTATAATTCAACTAGAGAACTGAATACTGAGTTGAAGGATCTATAAAATATTAAAAAATATGAATGAATGTGATGAACATATATCAAATGAGGAAGAATCAATAGTAGGGGATACTAGAATAGTACCTTGAATAGTAGATGGAATGACACTTGGTCCCCCAGTATAGCCTGCACTAAATAAATATTTCCAGATTAATGGACCTATGTGGCACCCTAACTACCTAAATATGGTCTGAACTATTGGAACTAAATATTTTAAGTTCAAATACCAGGACCAAAACCTTCACATATTCATGTATGGTGAATGATTTTACATCTACAAACATAGATCTTTAATACTGACCTCGATCCTAAATGTGGGGATATCATAGATCCCCTTCCACTTAAAACTGATTGTAAGGTCCTCCATAAATATTTTAGATCTCCCAATATACCAAATACTTATCACTTGAATGGATTGATGGGATACTGGGGAATATTTTTCCCATGTTTCCCATGATGGTGAGAACCATATAACTATCAGTGGGGGTTAATGGGTTGCCTATATTCACTTGTGTAGTTTCAAAGAGTCACTTCTGACTACTAGTCAAAACACTACCCTATATTGATTATAAACCGCCATATCTCACACCATCATCTTCCATAAGGTTTCCCTTGGTGATATGGGTATGGTTCACTATATTATATATGAACACTAACAGGAAAAAATTCACCTCATAATGGATAAGATGCCTTAGGCTACCCTCAAAATGTCTCTCTTTCATTGGTTTACCTATATTATAGATGGTTTCAATGAACTAATGTTCTATAAAACATTATGAATAGTCCATATATGTTAGATAACCCTACTGAATGTTCTTTAATTACATAGATCTATTGTCCCATAAAATCATGATAAATAAATAATCAACTAAAATCAACTGGAAGTATCTCCAATTCACTTGTCTATACTGATCCTCATGGTTCATAATATCCAACCATTTTTAGGAGGATTTGGAATTCATATAGATATCATGTTTTTCATTCATCTCAATAGTTTTCATGAGATTATCTAATATATAAATATTATTCCCATGCCATTTCTTTGGTGACTATGGTCCACCATCCCTCCAAAGTCATGGCGAAATTATTCTATTGGAACTACTCCATAAGATATTTTATATTAATTAATGAGAGTGGATAACCCTAAATAATATTGAAAAGACTCATAAAATATACTCAAAACCAAGAATAATAACCCACATTGGTCACATAATGAAGTTACATTGGTGGATATACTAAAGGTATCACAGGTAGATCAGGGTGCACCACCTCGAGAGTATGGTCATCACAACCCTCATGTGTATGACCAGAGGATGTTGTGGTATAATTAATATAAAAATTACAAAAACTCACATCAAGTAAAATTATATAATGAAATAATCCACATGTTCAAGAATATAACATATAAAAATCATTTCTGTGAAATATTCATAGTATTATTACAGAAAAAAGATTATAGTCTATAGGATAAGAACATTTATATAGTACATAAGAGATAGTATACGCTTCATACTACAAAGGCTAGGAATGGTTCATAGTCTATGTTTGTGCTTCAATTTAATTTTAAAATATTATTTAAAACACAATTTTCATTAAATGGTTGGACCATGAATTTCACAATTTATGATCCATAAAGTACCCTACACCTTATGAACTGAATGTTTTCATCCACTTAATCCATATTTTAACACATTCAAGTACATTAGACCAATGTTACATGAATTAACATTCTAAAATTGAAATCTTAGAGTGTTCTTTATATATTAAAGAGGAAAAAAATATTTATGTTACCACATGCACTCTAAGTACCATTTATGTTTTCTAAATCTCCTATAACAATATTTTTCGAAAATAAATTCAATTTATAACTACCAAAACACTCATGGAAATCATAGGAAATGAAAATAATAGAATTATCCTTTATCGATTATCATATTTATGGAATTTTATTCTTCAAAAAAGTTCACAAAGTTATGTATGATCAGTAATTCTTTCCCATAATCTAATCGAGTTGTAGATAAAATGAAATCTTCATTTAGAATAACAATACTAACCACCACAAATATTGTGCATCACCCTAAAGGGGAAGAATATCAATGGTGATAGAAAAAATACAAAAAAGAACTACTATTGTTTATTGGAAACTCGATATTTACCCTGAACCAGGGTTACCTATTATCAATAAATCCTTATAACCACCTTCTATGAATTCACAATCCCTTATATATTGCCTCAAAATAATAATTCAATAAATGAAATATCCACTGAAACCACATTGTAATATCCATGATTGGATGCCACTTAAACAGTGTCTGGAAAGGATGTCCAGATTGTCTAAAGTGCACCACTCCAAATGCTATAGGCTTCCAATAAGTAGAAAGGGACTATAGTGTATATATGTGGGGATATTTCATCTAGTTTTTGTAGCAAAATGATATAATAAATAGATAACTAAATATACATATAATTTAAATAATGGAAAAGATATAGGTATAATGTACGAACAAAGTGAAAATGAGCCCTCTATTGTTGAAGCATTATAATAAAATATATGATCTAAATAAAAATAAAAATTTAAAAAATGAGTCTTATAAAAAAGTTGATGACGTCTTGTATCTAAAAAATAGGTAACACATGTATACCTAGAAGAATATAGCCAATAAATTACATGGTATACAAAAGAATAAAATGAAAAACCATACCAGGAAACATATCTCAATACCAATAATCTAAAACCAATATCTCATCCCAATCTAGGAAAAAAGTCCTGCATCTATAAGAGGTATCTTCTCCATATATACACCTGCAATCATATAGTTGTTTGGGGTACCATCAATGTCCTGGATAGGGTGTGAGATAAACTCAATAGGGCACCATCAATAATGACTATAACTATCTAGTCTATTTCTATATCATGAAAATGTGTAGATATAACAATGAAAAGTAGTAATAGTAACTATAAATTGGTCAGTTTTTCTTCGTGAAGGGAAAACATGAATGATAGTTCCTACTTCATCACGTGTTAGAATATCTGTAATAAAGTGTCCAAGGGATGAAATTCCTAGCATCACAATAGTATGGGATGTCATGCCCAGTATCCCAATAGAAATGGAAATTATTACAAGTATCATTAGACATTGAATCCATTCTAAATATCATAATATAGGGACACTAAACATATATCATAATATTGGTACATCATGCACATTATCACAATATTGGGATTCCTTACTTAGTATCACAACATAGCTATGACATGCGCAATATCACATCATAGGGACACCATTCCAAATATCATAGAAGAGAAACACCATATACAATATCTAATTTATAAAGGGTTCACATGCCCATGTATATCATTTTATAATGGATACCATTCCCCCCCCCACACACAAAGATATATATATATATAACATGCCTGAGGGTCATCTTTCCCATTTTACATAATTTTCAATTCCATTAATTCCCCTTTATCAACAGTGATTATTAATCATTAGCATTAATAAAATCTAATGAACACCACATAATTCATTAAAATTTAATAATAATACGGGCATAACTATTTTTCAATTTAAAATGGTGATTTGGTCATACAAATCATCTCTATTCATTACATTTTACATTGATAAGAGTGTTATATGTTCTTCAAGAGTACACTCATCCACTAAAAATTATGATATCATACTTTATATGGAAAAAAAATCACTCCAATTAATTCGTTGTTTAAAAAATCATGAAATACATTAAAAATGTAGGAGGAAACACCCAAAAGGTTGTATCACTCCGATGAGTACAATCTCTATGTAAATTGGGGTATAGAATGTCATTAGGATCCCATAAGAACAACTAATTTAATATAAAATAAATTTTGTGGAAACATGTGGGAAAATAGACATATGAAACATATCACATATTATAAAACATAAAAATGTTAAGGGATAAACACTATAGAACCTACCTTGGGCTCATATTACTCTACTCTTCAAGAATCTACATTTATATTGGCTCAGAATGGAAGAAATATGAAGAAAAGATAAATGCCAAGAAAATAGGGTATCTGGACCTCCATAAAAATATCATCATTCAAGGAAACAAAAATGATGAACTTGGCCTAAGTATTTAAGAGATTTATTGAAAAAATTAAAATAGATGATTGGTTCTTGAATTCGTGGTTGGACAAAGGAGTTATCATGATATCTATATTGGAGGAGTCTTTGGGGCGCTCAATACAGGGGAGGATCCTCTACCATAGTAAAATGGATAAATAAGGGGGATGAGAGAAATTAAATAGATTTAAGGTAAAATCATAAATTTACTAAAACTATATGGGTTACACTATTTTGGCCCACTATTGGCACACCTATCTGCCAACTATGTAACCTCTACTAACTTAAGGGGAACCACTCATGGTTTCATGGGAACAAATTAGAAAACATTGCTCACACTATGTTTCTGCCAATATAATAAACTACGAATTACCATCCCTTATATTGAGCCTCCATCTATAAGGTTACACTAAACTATTATCCTATAAATAAAGTCATATACCCCCTTTCATGGTTAAGTGTAACTGTGCATCACGTCCCGCATAATTTTTTCTAATAACCCGAACGGCCATGTTTTTTACAAAATTGTGGGTAGCACGATCAGATGAATACCCTAACACCCTCAATACACCAATGAAGTAATTGGGAATTTTTTTTTGGTCCAAATAAATGTGTTATACAAATAGTTAATGAATCTGAATTTCATAAAAACATAGGATCTTATATTACGGTTAAAACATTATTAAAAGGCATATGAAAGTCATATTATTTTGATCATTTTTAATGGAAACTATTATGTTTTAATGTTTTATATTTTTATGATATATATTATTACAATCTTCTGTGGTGACATCTACAACACATATTCTTCTATGATGCAAAAAATTGTTTCAATGTATATCCTATTTTGGAAAACATTTCTCTCGAGAATTCACTATCATTATTCTGAAAACCTTATCTATTACAATTAAAAGAAAAAATTAACTTATATAATACAAATAAATATCACATAAAATTACTCAAAACATCATCCAACACATTTTTATGATTTTTCCAATGTATTTAATTGCAACCAAAATCATCATTAATATCATTAAACCTATATTTTTCAACGATCCTCCAAGAAAAACCATCAATCGAATGATTACACACAATAAATATCCATCATAATTTCATTATACATATTAACCTATAGTACAACACTTTATAAATCAAAAACATATGTTTTAAAAAAGGAACCATTTGGGAACATTCTACAAAAAATATTAACAAATCAATTTTGTTTGGTCTTCCAAATTTATTTTCAAAAAAATTCAACACACACCCATTTGGTTCCAACATATTAATTAAACATCCCAAAAGACTCATATATAATATAATAACGACAACTAATATTTTTCTATTAACATATATCACAGGGATAAACCTCATTTAAAACACTTTTATAAAATAAGTTACGATAGACTTTTCATCATCAATGCATTATATAATGAAATTTAAAAAACTTATTTTAAAATATTACTAAAATTACAATAAAAACATTATTTAAATACTGTATATGATAAAAGTAAACTATATATTACATTTTAAAATCAATATCTCACCAAAACATTAAGGAAATTTTATAAAATCCATTTAAATACTTAAAAACGAACCAATATCTTCATGAATTATTATTTATCGACTTATTAAAACCATATAAAAAGATTAAATGGTTCCAAATTCCGTGAACGTACATTCACAATTATTAAAAAATTATTTCATCAAATCCTGAATAGAAATAATATTTTTTTAACTCATCACAATATGGGGAAATTACCACTAAAACATAGGCTTTAATTACATTTTTATAACATACTAATTTTATCCCATGTTAACATCACAAAACACTAATAAATTCATTCTAATTTCATCCTAATAATAAAATAATAATTAATTAAAGAATCTAGAAATAAAGGGAAATTTAAATTTCAAAAAATTAAGTTGCATGAACCAATGTATGGTTTAGATGAATGGTGTGAAAAACACTTCACCATTCATGTATAGTCTAATAGAAGTTTTATATTTATAGTCATATATTTTGTTCATGGTTTTCAAAAAAAGAGTGATAAACCTAAAACCATGATTTTACCAATATTACTACTAATATAATCCTACTTTTTTGAAATAAATAGTAAAAATTATTCATAAAACATAAATAAAAAAATTTATTCTAAAAAGTATGATGAAAACCCATGAATATCCTCAAATATTAGAGTTAAGCATTAGAATTACTAATGTTAACTCAAAATTTCACATAAAAAGTGTTTAAAAAAACACTAATTCAACCCACCTATTGAGGACTGATGGTCCTATACTTATTTTACCACCACATCCCAGATATAATAATAAATGTTAACCTATGATATAATTTTTTAATGAATCAACCCATGATACCCATATCTAATACCCTAGAAATCCCATTATAAGCCCTACAACACATTCAAAATATCTATTGATTGATAACCATTGTTATCAAATCAAACAATACATTGGTGGAAATGATTTTACATGATGAAATAAACATGAAAAAATATCCTGAAGTATGAAATTACCTTTCTATATGATAGGAAATAAATAAAAAAATAAATTAATTATTTTAAAATTATCAACATACTGAAAGAGGTATAATGATGTAATCGCATCAACAGACTATGTAAAATAAACAAAAAACATAACCAAAACATTATGATATCAAATTAAAAACAATTTTTCATAATATGAACAATTATCAGAAAGTTTTGTGATACAAATAGAATTATGATATAGAATGATATTCATGATGTACTAAAAAGATAATAAGTGATAAATATAAATAATTAATCTAAAAGACTACTACTATGTGACATTCACACATTATTTACCTAACACTTATATTATAATAGAACAACAAGTTAACTATTATCTAGAATTTAAAATATGTATCTTAACTAAAAATATACAAAAACGATTAATTATATAATTTTTTTGTCCTAGGGGATGCCCTTGGCCGTCATTACATCAGGAATCTCTGAGACACATTTTTTGTATATGGGTCTTTACCCTCTTTTATAATAAAAATTCAATTTTCAATCAGTGTGAGAAATTGTGTCCAGTTGGTATCTTCCCCATTCCCGTTGCATATTCTTGAAAAATATAACTATGGAATGATAGTTTTATAAAAATGTGTAAAAATAATTTTTTTATTTTATTAATGAATAAAGTAAAATGACATTATCACTTGAAATCAATCAATTATTGAATTAATAATTTAATTCAATTTTTTAAAAAATTAACAGTTTTATTATTAAGAAATTTGTGATAAAAAATAAAATGATAAAATTATATATTTACATTAAAAACACTTAAATGTAACTCATATTTTAAGAAAAACGTGTTTTAATATATAAAATATAATCTTGTGATATTTTATCCATTAATGGAATCTATAATTAAAAATATTAGTTCAATAAAAAAATTAATATAGATTACCTTGAAGGAAATAATCTCTATTTCAAATTAATAATTACTTTTTAAAAAAATACTGGTACACATTTATGTTTTTTCATCATCCATGTTATCATGAAAATATATGTTCAAATTAAAAAATAATAATGAAAAACAATACAATAAACATAAAATAATCACAAATAATTATCATGGGAACTCTCATGAGACATGGAGATAATCGATGAAAACACAATAATAGAGTACATCTAATTGGAATGACTCTGGTAATCCAAATGCCTTATCACATGGATTCAAACTTACTATCATACCCAAGAGGAAATAACATCATATTACTAACATGGGGCCACTATCCAAATAACGTTCAAACACTAGAGTAGTACCATCCTAAAATTTAGCACTTATCTACCAAATATTTTCCATGATAAATAATTGATGGAGAAAAATATATTTTAATATATATCACAATACTAATAAAAAATATAAAATTATGATCAACCTAACCATTAATAACCCTTTATTAATTTATCCCCTTCTATAAGAATATTTATTATATGCTATTCACAATTCATATGACCCAATATTTCATTCCACATATCAACTCAACCACCTTCACATAAACAATACCAAAGGGGTTAATTTTAGGGGTTTTCAACAATGAAAAACATATATCCAAACAATATAAAGTAGATGAAATATCATAAAAACATGAGGAAGACTATGAAATTTATAATTTTGAATCCAATAAAAAAATTTACAATAAAAATTAATGATAAATTATTTGCACATTTTTAATGGAAATAAAATTTAAAATAGCCAAACATTTCCTAAATTTTTTAAATAAAATTTATTAAAACCAAATTAAAATTAACAAAAATTTATGAAAAATACCATAATAAAATCTATATAAATACAACAAAAAATATTTAGGTTAGAATTTGATCAAAAATATTTTGGTCATAATTTCCATTAAAACCTTTCTTCACTAATATGGAGACAACAACAACATTGATGTCAAAGAAATTATTATAGAATAATAATGGGTTTATTCTTAATCATTAATGTAATTTCATAAAACATATATTTCATTGAAACAATATTTTATAAATTAAATCACTCATGTTTTTAAAACTGAAGGAAAATGCATGGACCTACTTACATTAAATTGTTTAATCCTTTGACAATGGTTTTTATTCAACTCAATACTGCAAGATAAACTCATATTGGATCATTAAAAAACCTAATAAATGGATATACATGAATAAATTTAGAAAAAAAATAGACCCTATATTCTATGTCATAGTGGATTAGGAACATTAATAAATAATAATGAAGAATATGTGAAAAAATGGAGGATGGGATCAGAGGTGACCGGTCTTAATGCTATAAATCAATTTTATGATGATATACCATGGAGAACCAAGGAAATTAAAAGGAAAATGGGGGAAAATAATTTTATGAGACCAATTGAATGATATAATAATAATATAACCCAAATAGTAATGAAAATATTAAATAATAAAAAATAAATACAAATTTAATGATTTTCATAGTTTGTCTACATGATTATTCTATTTACGTGACAACTATTTGTGAGGTTCTAGAACCTAATTTTCATACCCATATAGTTCAGTTTTATGGTTATTATCAATAGAACCAAACATCAAACATGTAATGTAATCAGAAGACAATGAAAAATCTATTATACTATAACAATTTTCAAATAGATTTAAGTAAACAACGTTAATCATACGTGAGTTGTGATCTTTATTGGGGAAAATGTACTTAAATGGGTACTCAATGTAATTAATCAAATGATTATGTCATATAATGAATAAATTAAATATTAAACCCATGTAAATAGTTAAACCACATATTAATGAATTTATATAAGGAAACCCAACAAATGAAAAAAAATTATATGTTAATTTATAAAATAGAAATAAAACAAGGTCTTATCACATTTAGTTTCATTAAAAGTCGTATCATCTAAAAAAAATTTAAAATCATTGCACGACAATAATAGTAGACATGTTTGATATGAAAACTATTTTTACCTTTATTCTACTCAATCTATAACAAAATTTTGATTTATCTTTTTAAAATAATTACTCGTTTGAAAAATATTATAATAGAGACTCTATGAGAAATATTTTACTTTCATGTAATATTATCCCACCACTAGGGTGAATAATTATTTTCCAAAACACCAACTCTTAAAAACACTTTCCATCTTCAGTTACTAAAATTGGATCTCAATATTATAATAAAAAATTATGAGTGATAATGAACACACATGATACGAGGGTTTGAACAAGGTTCAATCACTCTTATTCTGGAGTGTTTAATACTTGGTGTCTAAAAATTATGATATCACTTTATATGTTTTTATATTTGTATTAAAAAGTATAAGTAATGGAGAAATAATATTGTCTTAATCCCACATTTATAATATTTATCTACACAAGTTCCATTAAAATGATAAAAATCACAAAAAGAAATCATCAAGTGATTTTTTATTATTGATCATTCCCAAACCATAGTTCTTATCCTAAATCATATTAAAATACCACTAAAATATCTCTTTCAATATATAAATAAAATTTTCAAAATTTTTTATCCTTAATCATCCCAATGTTTCTTTGTGTGACTCCAATTATCTATAAGAAACTAATTTTTTACAATGCGACAACCCATGTTTTGATGTGACCATTAAATCTGAAATATATGAAATATATATTCGTTCAAATCATTAATTATATGTATAAAATTCAAACACCCATTTTTTTATGGTACCATTTTTTCCATTGATTTTGTAAAGAACCATATTATCATACCTTAGGGATTCTACTGTGAACCCCAACTCTTCCATATGATTCTTATAGATACATCATAATTTCATTAGTATTATATTATTTTATTACACCATTCATTCATGTTATTCACGTATAATCATAATAAATTCATCAATACTCATTAGAAAAAACATCACAATGTGTTTAAATTCAACTACATATGATTTATTTTCATAATAGTAACTTATTTTTCTATCTTCAAAAAACCATGGTGTCACATTTTCTAACTTATTTTTGGTTTCAACAAAAAAATAAAATTAACAAATTGAATCATTATCAGCATAAAAAATATCCCTTCACACTATGATTTATATTAATTTTATAAGGATTCATTCATTACCAACTATCTAAAAACACATCAATGAACATGTTGTAATTAAATGTAACATGAAAAACCCATCATGCCAAAATAATGAATAGTCTCATGAAACAACACAAAGTATGTATTTAATGAAAATATTGACTAATACCAAAATTTAGAAAATAATATTGTCTTTTTGTCTTTCATAGTTGTAGGATAGATGAGAAAAACAATAATGACAATGTATTAATTGAGAACTACTCAATACTCCACCAATGTAAATATAATTGACGAGATTTTAATTTTTATAAAAATATTATCTTATTGAGATATCACAAAAGAGGAAATAAAACATTACGTTGGTCTTAAAATAAAAAAGGGTCTATAATGTAGAAAAAAGATATAAAATCATAATAGAGAAAGAGTTGGGAAATATCATATGACTCAAAATAGTGGATCATGTTTTGAGAAATATGGGATTAAATTCAAATTGGACATTATAATGAATAAGTATATAAAGGGGGAACATGTTTAAAATATTAAGATCTCATATTTGAGAATACCAACTAATATCTATCATAAAAAATTGAAGATTGACATGAATTGTGGGAAACATAACCTACTAAATAATAATATCCAATAGTATATGGGGGATACACTCATGATGAAATGAGTCCATAAAAATACTCATAGGAGAAAGAGAACACTAATAACAAGGAGAATAAAAAATAATTAAAAAAACAATTATAATTAGATGTTAAAAAATGTTTTTAGGGGAACCATAAACACAGGTTTTTTATCCGGGTTTATTTTATTTGATAAAAAATTGATTAACTGCTAGAAAAAAATTATAGTGGTGAAATCTATGAAGAATAAAAAATATGAACAATTGTGTTAGGGGTAAAAAGTTTCCCATTAATCATTATGCACTCAATGAGAACTTTAAATGGTGTACTTAATATATAAACCCCCAAAAAATTGGCTCACATGGTAAGTTATTTAGTAAAAGGAAATTATTTATAAAAATCCTCACATATAGTGTTGTTATAATCATATTCTTTTTATAGAAAGGATGGAAAATTAAGTGTCTATGTGTTTGTTGGATGCATTTTTTCAATGACCCTTTGTGTTAATACTAATGTCATTATGTGTGTGTTGAGCATGGGTGATGGTGTATGAATACAACCACCAAAGAAAATGTAAACAATTTATCATACATTGTTGGTAAAATGAGTTCGAATATTATTTTATATATGAAAATTAATGATCATGTCATTTATTGGAGAAGGAATCATCAAAAGTGAATCTCATTCTTGGGGATTATCCCATATAAAATCTGCTGATTTTTTTATTGATTTTATTATTATAATAAAATACTATAGTCGGAGTACTATAAATGAAATTTTAAATAGAGTGAAGATGATGGGGAGGAATCTAGCTAAAAAACTAGTGATAAAAACATTAATAGATTTAATAGATTATAATAGGGTCAATGTTTTGATAATTGTTGTTAGAGACATTATGAAACCATCCATGGGGTAGTTATCATCAAATAAGTTTTTATAAGTGATTAAATACACTTGGATCATCATTTCGTAAGTAAAAGTGAATCTAAAAATTATGAGGTCGTGAGATACACTGAATATCTCAAACAGAAGGAAATTTATATTAAGAGTCCTTGGGAATGGTTTAGAATATTTTTATGAAGTATTTAAAAATATCATAAAAGTATTAAATTTTATTTTAATATTTTTAGAAGACATTTAATTGATTTGAAGTAGAGATAAATTAAATGGAATAATTTTTTAATTATAGCATTGTGGTGAGAAAAATTAAAATGTAATGAACTATAAAAACTACATAGAGTACATATTTATTCTTAAAGTTCAACTAAACTAATTTCTTTATTTTCATAATTCTTGTCAAACATTGTATATAGTTAATTGTTTTCAAAGAATTATCTTCTAAATTTGTACGGTACATCATTGAGTTGATGTGTAGTTGAGTAGAGCATTAGTAATTTGGAAAGTTTATTAACCTTATTTAAGTGATTATAGGTTACATTAAGACATCATAAATTTCAGGTTGTGTAAGGTTGTGTTTTGAACCATTATAATCTTCTTGAACACCATAAGGATCAATTTTTATATGTTTTCGGATAACTTTATAGTGTCCATAGGCTTTTTTAATGTTCAAAAATAGAACATTACACTGATTTTTGTTAACATTAAAAGGGTTATTTAAACATATTAGGGTCAATGTGAAGAAGAATTTGATAATGGAATGACCTATATGGTGGGAATTTTAAGAGTTTATCTAAAGTAAAATGTAATGTTAATGGACATTGTATGGGTGACAACATCATAGAGTTGAACTACTCGAATATGTATAGTTTAATACCTCTTATGTATAGTTTAAAACATAGTGAAAAATAATAATTTGATGATTTCTAAAAATTTTGACTCTGAAGAAGATATAATTCAACTTATAAATATATTGTTCTTTATGGTTATACGTATTGTTTATATGTCTATCAATTACTCATGCTATGATTATGAGGAAGCTAATGGGTGTTTTTATTTGTAAGATCATTATTCTATTTAATTTTTGATATCTAGTTGAGAATATTTGAAACAAATATTAATGATCCAAATTGATATTATTCTAGATAATTCCAAAATCGATATACATTGATAAAAATATGAAAAAATATTGTTATTCAATATAAAAATAAAGAAAAAAATTAATTTATATTATATAAAATTAATCTTAAATAAACTATTTTTTACTTTGGTTTTATAATCACTAACTCTTCAAGGAATGTTATATGCTTCAATCTGATTTAAATTTTTATTTTTATATAATTATGATGAATGATAAAATGATAACTTTTGGTGGAGTTTTTTTGAGAATAAATATATCATTTAAACTATGAGAATAACTATAAGAATTATTTTATTGAGAATAAAAAATTTGGAATAAAATATTAACAATATTTATGATAATGTATAAAATAAACACTGATATAATGATATATAGAAAAATAAATCATTTAATGTATGTTATTTAATGAAAAAATTATATATTTATGTTCCATGATACCCTTCATCAATTTGTTATTTTTGAAATTTCTTAAATGACCCCAAAAAATAAGAAAAGATGGGAATCATAAATGATATGATTTATTAAAAACATCATTCATTCAATACCTAAAGTAACCATATATATATATATACATATCCTATGGAAAAAATTAAATTATGTTGGGTAAGATAATGTAAACCTGATATAGTGAGAAAGAGGCCACACCCACTATTATTAATGTAAATGAAGATAAACTCATAAATTCAACTTTGAAAATACTTAATTGGGTATAAATTCAATAAAATAAGAAGATTTATAATTACCTGTATTGTAGAAGAAATGTGAAAATATAAAATGTTGTTTTAGTGGAATTTTAATGTGTAAATTCTTCAATATAATTTTATTTTTTCATCGAAGAACTTTGAGTTTGTGTTGTGAGAGATTTTTGGATATAGCTTCTGAGTAAGAATTGAGATTTTGATATCAAATAGAGACCGATATGTGTACAATTATTCTTAAAGATTAAAAACATTTGAATATGATTCATTGAAGGATTAAATTTATTCAGTTGATATAGGTGAATAATTTTACGAACTAACATCTACATTGGAATGATAAAAGTTGTGATCTAACATGAGCTAGTATAAAGAAAACGAGGGATTCATTTTATTTTAATAAATGTAATATGATGAATACTCAGTTTTAATTTGGTGTGATTTTTTATGTTGATAAATTCATATAAAAACATATAATTTATAATAATATTATAGTATACAATCTTTGACTTGATAACCCATGATCATAAAAAGGGGTAGGTTTCCCATATCTTGGTTGAACCCTAAAAAACAATAGGTGTTTAAATTATATATATTTAATTATTTTAATGTGGTTCATGTGATTAAGGATACACAAACATGTAAATTTAAATCCTAATAATTTGTATACACTCAAAATCAAAAGATGGAAAAAATATTAAAAAAATAATATTTTGAATTTCATAATAGATTTATCCACACATAATTACCCCATCTCGGGTGTCAATACTAGTTCTCTAAGACAACGAATTAGTATCATTGAAAAATGTTCCCAATCATTGGATCAATTTCCATTCTAAATTTGGGGTTTTGGATATGAATATATGAATTATATATTTTTAGAATTTTTAAAGAAACTCTAGATAAAGAATTTAATTCATATTATTGTTTCTACTAAAATGGTGGTTCTGTATATGAAATTGAGAAATATGGAAAATATAGAAGAAAATAAGCTAATTAATAGTGTGTGTGAAAAGGAGGAAACACCACAACCTGAATATATTTTCAATTGAAATGATTGTTTCAAACTATTGATGATAATTCATTAGATAAATAATGAACAATCAATATTGAATATTAGTTCAATGAATGAAATCATGTTTTTATTCCACATTTAAATATAATTTAATGAAGTTTTAATAGATATTATTATATAATTTTTTCATATATCAATGTAATTTAAGATTAAAAATAATTTCTAGAATATAAATTATAAGTTATGGAATATTCATTAGTTCATAATCATAGAAGATTAATACTCCCACATATCTTTTAGAATCCAGGGATAAATCTATATTAAATTTAAATGAGAGATAATCAATGATTGATATAAAATAATAGTAGGTTTTATATGATAATGACGTGATTTTTTAATTATTAATAAATATGATTGATACATTAAGGAAATTAAATAATGTTAACAATAATAACATGGACACCGTGTAAAATGTTACAAAAATTAGGAGAAATGAGATTAACATATTTTTATAAGAGGAAGGAAATGTTCAAGATAATCAAATGAAGATGTTAAAAACTGAACATTAATAATAATAGAGAACACTGGAAGTATACAAATACATTATGAATACTAATTGTGATGAGTTACATATTGGGATGAAATTTATAGAAATATACCATTCATGAACTTCATAATATTCTATATTTGATTTTCAATAGTGATTAAAAATGATAAGTGACTTAATTCATAAATTTTTATTTTGTTATAAATAATAACATGATATCATATAATGATACATCTAATAAAATATCATAAAGTATGTTATGTATTTTTTCACATATATATTTGTACAATCATCCTATTTTGAAAAATATTATATGACTCAAAAAAACATTTAGACATATATAGAATGATAAAATGCTAATAAACCAGATAAATAATCATTTGTGGATGATAGAATGTCCAAAAAATAATATTACCAAAAGGAAAAAAAAATTGGGTTTGAACCCAAAAATAGAAAACAACACATTCTGCCAAGGCTATTATAAGATTGAAATAAATAATGTTTGTAGGCCACAACTAGGGATGGTGGTTATTTCGACACAATGACATTTACTATTTCAGCAACATGTTTTTAAAAAATATATATATGGTCAAATTTTTATATATAAATTTTGAAACTAAATTCAAAACATCAAAACTTAAGAAAACATCGCATATACAAAATAATATATCCTGGATGAATAGATTTGAGTACTAGTAACATTTATGTAATAATTGAAAAAAAGTGTTCACTTTTTTTGGTGGGTTGTTATGAACCAATTTTTCACAAGTGTTGTGATACGGAAAATATAAATCCACATAATTACAAGAAACAATGAAAATTTAAAAAGACTTTATTATTGATATGGTATGTGGAGTATTATATAATCTATAAAACCAAATGTAGGATCGAAATAATATAGATATTGAATGATGTATCTAATAATGCTCAAAATACATGAGGGGGTGAATTGTATACATTAAAAATTATTTGGAAATTTTAAAAAAGAATATGTTTAACAAGGGTAAACAACGTAATTTACAATACCTATAGTTCTACACACTTGCATTATTCCAGAAATATGATTCTGAAAAAGTGATTCTGGAAAAGATTGTTCTGGAAAATGAAACTTGATGAAAGTTTTCAAAGATAAAGATTCTTCATTAAAGCGTGTAGAATCTTACTAAATCAGAGTATACAAGAATAAGGATTTATAAGATAGTTATACTTTCCTCAACAATCAAAATGTAGTGGAAAACATGAAACAAACCAAGTAACAAGTAATAAATCCTTTAACCTAGAGGATGGGTATCCAACAACCTTGGATAAAGGTCCCATGATTTATACTTTCCAAAATTTTTTTCTGACCCACTCTAGGTTAAGACCTCAATATGAAGTTTAAAGTCTGTCCTGTTATCCCCGCGACCCCTAAACTTCAATGTAGTCGACACCTATGTCTTCCTCAGCAAGTATGTCCTCGAACATTAAGGATGTTGGCACCTCTGTCTTCCTATCCCCAAAATCCCTCAAATGTACTCAACAACATTTGGATTTGTATGATGCAAATCTGAACAAGACATTTAGTACGCACTAAGCATGAGAGTCTCTCTCTCGAAATCACTTCAATAGCATGTAATATCTAGAGTCTTAGAAAAGTTTTGAGCTCTTTCAAATGAGCTCATATTTATAGGCACGACTTCAATGGTTGACTCCCTCCTCGAACGATCATATTTTTCCTTGAATTTCAGATGGACCTGTACACATGTCAATCAAAAAATGGTTAGTTAGTAACTTAATACATGAAATCATTTTATAACTATAACTAATGTAAGAAAAAATATGGTTATATAACCAAAATAAACTATTCAGAATGTTAGAAAATGAATGTTCAGTGTCTAACCAAAAACATATTCGTTGTCTATAATAATAGAATATTCAGATTCTTTTTTGTAAGGAATTTAGAACCTGAAATTTATAGAATTTCGAAGTCTAATGTTCAAGGAAATTCAGAATATGGATTCACAAGAATTAGGAACCTGAACATACAAAGTTCTGAGTCAGAGTTCATAAGACATTGAACTTAGAACATACAAAGTTCGGAGTTATAATTCATTAGAATTCGGAGTCTAAACATACAATGTTCAGAGTATGAATTCATAAGAACTCATAGTCAGAACTCATAAGTGTTCGAAGTATGAATTCCGAGAACTTGGAGTATGAACTCATAAGAGTTCAGAGTCTGATTTCAGAGAACTCGGAGTCAAAATTATTATCCTGAAAATAGAATTCTTTTTATTTAAGTATTATATCATTCCTAGGTTTTAGAGATGAAACTGAATTTTAGACATAGACAATATAATGATTAAAAAACATGGTAAGGATAAATTTCCTCGTGGAAGGAAAATTTTCCTTATGAAAGTAAAACATAGGGTAAAATGAAATTTCCCTTGAGATAAGGTGTTTGTGATTTTCAGAACATGAGGATTAGTAAAGTCATAAGTAAACATTATTGACTCAACAATCTCCCCAATCATGAAAGAATGGAAAATTCATAAATAAACCTTATTGATTAAAAAATCTACATCTTTTTGGAAATAAAAAATGTCCTTACAAAAAAGAAGATAAGGACTTAGAAAATATTTTCCTATACATTGAAAATAAAACCGGTCTCACTTATCATATGGGAAAAGATGAATATGACTAACTACACCTTAGGCTTTAGAACACTAAGGATCATATTATTGATTCAAGGATTGTGATTTTTCATTATCTTGAGTATGAAAATATCTGTAATGAAAACTCCCCCTTTCTTAGGGATATTTCTTCTTTTATTAGTATTATTTTTCCATTCTCCCCCTTTGGGATTTTCAAAAAGAATTTGAGGGAATGGAAAAGAAATTATGGTACCTGAAATATTAGTACAACACATTCAAAAGAAAATAAACCAAAAATTTCATTATGATTAGAAAGAATTTGTGCAATGAAGAAAAGTACAACAAAAGATCATATTGGAACACAGTTATCCTTCCTTTTCCTTCGGCATCAACTTCTTGAGTATAGTCTTTAGCTTTTTGAGCTCCAAATGATCTTCCCCTACTCATTTAAGATGATGATCCCAATCCTCAGATTTCTTCTCTAATGCCTTGAATCTTTCTTCTTCACACTTAAGAGCCTCTACCTGATCCTTCAGGAATTTTTCCTGCTTGACAAGATTTTCTTATACCTCAATCTGAAGATCCCTTTCTCTTCCAACTTTTGGAAACAGAATACAAATTTCCATTAAAATGTTTCACTTCTTGAATCCGAGACTTTTTCTCAAGAGTTATCTTTTCTTCACAACTACTTGTGATATCCTTGATATTACCATATTTTATGTCAAATGAATCCTTTACACCATCATGAAACTCATAAAGTTATCTCAAATCTTAAAGTGTTTTCTTTTACCAGCCAACCATTTTCTTATAGGACCTTTTTTGGGCATCGTAGTTAAAGAAGAAATTCTTGAAATCAGACTCAATCTTGACACACTTGTCCATCACCATGGACATTGAATCTGATTTTTGATTTAGCGTGTGTTGAAGCATCTGAATTCAATAGTCTAGGCTTGGTAAAATAGGAATGTTACCAAAAATCTTTTTCAAAGACTACACAACAAAATCAGGTCCTAGAAATGATGATTTTGAATCTAATATTTTCTAGGTGAGGATTATTTCTCGAAATCAGTTTCATTCCTCTTCGATGATCCACCGGTTTTCTTATTCTTCACAACAGCTTTGGAATGTGTCTCAACTACCAAATGTTTTCCTTTATAACTCCTCAGAATGGATTCCTCATCCGGAGGTTTGTGTTCACTTTCAGACAACTGATCAATTCTATCTTCATCTATCTTCTCCTTATCAGCTCCTACCTCAGCATCTTTAGGATGAATAAAATGATGATTAAAACTTTCTTCCTCAGACAGATTGTTCAATTCATCTTCAGCTTTCTCATCCTCCTCTTTCTAATCTTTCTCAGATGTAGCAAGCTTTTAAGGTTCTTCTATTGATATTCAGATTGAAAATTTATCAGATGGACTTTCTTTCTTATGGAATTATTCAACTTTCTTAATCAGATCTTTATTATCGCCACTTCTTTCTTCTTCATCCACTTCTTCCACAACTGTTTCTAGTTATTTAAATTCACTTTTTCTGGAGTCACATACTTCATTCCAGGGGTTTCAAGTAACGATTCTTCCAAGAAAGGTCTTCATACTGGGATACTCTTGAATTCTTTCTCAGCATCCTTGAAAAGATATTTAACTATCTCTTCTTCATTCATCTTCTTCTTTTGCTTCTTTTCCTTCTATCCTCTTTCAAGTTACTCAGTTGTTTTCTCTTTCAGGGATTTTCCTTCAGCAGGGTCTAGTCCGAACATGGGCTC
The DNA here is from genome assembly GCA_963277665.1 of Viscum album. NCBI lineage: Eukaryota > Viridiplantae > Streptophyta > Magnoliopsida > Santalales > Viscaceae > Viscum > Viscum album. Next base: position 1,448,566,147 of record OY728152.1, on the reverse strand, counting down.
CCCTTATTTTCTGTTCTATTTGTCTTCCATCCATTTAGAAACTACCACATCCATATATGATTACGTCGTCTTAGGTTTCAGAGGTGCAGATTGGGCTTCCTTAGCTTTTGGTATTTTCTCTTCCTCTTCTACTTCCTTCAACTTCCTCTTATTTCCTCCCTTTGTCGATGATTTAGGAAATTTTTGTTTCTTTGGAAAAGCTTTAACTTATTCTAATGGTAGGTCATAAGATTATCTAGAGTTGTTGGAAAAACTAATGTTCATCCTATTAAAAGTATCATCTCTAACTATAATGACTTTGAAATTTCTTGGATTCGAACTGCAAGGAATTTTGAATGACTCCATACACCAAACAATAATCTTATAAAGAATGGCCGGATACATAATTATCTGAGCCTTCATGTTTAAATTCTTAATATTCTCAATCTTAATGAGAATATACTTAACCAAATTGAACTTCCTCAGGTTCACCAGGAAATCTAGGATGTACATATCACTCTTTTTCAATGTGTCACTATCACTTTTTCTCAGAATGATAAAACATTAAACCCATAATTCATGGATCTGATTATTTGTAGACAGGTGAGAAATTTTAAGAGTCCTGACATCTATAAGACCGATTCACTCCATATATTTCACCTTTAAAAAGCTTCCTTTAACATCTTGAAACTTATGAGAAAAAAATCCAGCTTCCCCTTCATATGGAAATCCAATCAAACAAGCTACCTTAGTGTATGAAAGAGCATAATTCATTCTATAGCTTTTGAAGGAAAACTTCTCTCTTCCATATTCCTTAATGAAACTCAATGATTCATAAAAACTCAATTTGCAAATCCGGATACACCAAATCTTGATCCCCTGGCTTTGATATGCAAACACTCTCCCATACATTAAATTTTATGTTCTTTGAAATGATGGAATCATACTTTCCAAATAAATTAGGATGCACCATCCTTTTTCTATACACTTTCCACTCCTAAATTGGCTTTATAGTAGACATATCTTTCTGAGAAGATTCTTCTACAAACACTCAGAATTGAAAAAACTCTGAGAAGTTCGGAATGGGCTTAAGTAGAGGGTTATAACTTTAACACGAGAGAGCTTGAGATAAATGTGGTAAAATCCTTCAAGGGTCCTTTATATACGTGTTTGAAGTGAATATTAATCTTCAAAACTCAATCCAATGGATGAAAATTCTTCTGAACATATCTGATGTTTGATATGACATCTGCAAGGAAAACATGATAGAATCCGATATTTTGAGGTTTTTTAGAAAAACATTAGGATTTAAGGAAAAGGGAATCCACAAATTTTAAAACCAAATGAAAATACCATCATGTAAATGATTATTACAAAAACATAAGAAAGGAGAAATACCTTTCGGATTTCCAGGAATATTATTAGTATTGAGAGAATAAAAATTCCTTGAAGAAATTTAGATTCTGAAAAATCTTCATTACGAAAATCTTCATTACAAAACTTTTGAGTATGAAAATAGTCATTATGAAAATCATGAGTATGAAAATCTTAATTAGGAAAATTTTGAGTACAAAAATCTTCATTACGAAAAATATGAGATCGAAAATATCCATTATGATTTTTTTTAAAAAAATTCATTAAGAAAAATTGGAAAAACTTCATTATGAAAAATATTAAAAAAATTATTACGAAAAATTTTAAAAACATCATTACAAAAAATTTGAAAAATTTCATTACAAAATATTCGATAAACTGAAAATAAAATGTACTCCCCCTATGAAAAAGAGTTTATTAATATTAGGAGATTCGTTTTGAAAGAGTGTTAACAAGGAAGATTACCTTAAAGTTATCATTTCGAACATCAGTTTAATGTTTTTAAATCTATCAGTGGGTAAAGAGTTTCTGAAAATATCAACAAGTTAATCTTGCATTCTAATAAATTGAAGAATTATATTTTCTTTTTTGTGTGTGATCCTTATGAAAGTGATACCTAATATCTATGTGTTTTGCATGAGTGTGATGTACAAGGTTTTTTTTTCTAAATGAAATGGCACTAGTATTGTCACACAATTTTTTTTTTTGGTAAAAATCAAACCATAGTCTGTGAGTGCGTGTTGCATCCACAACACATGAGCACAATAACTTCCAGCTACTACATGTTCAACTCCAACGGTGGAAAGAGATACTAAGTGTTGTTTCATGATTGAAAAAAACTAATGAATCTTATAAGAAATGAAAAGTTCTAGATTTACTTTTTCTATCCATTCTAGATCCACTAATGTCAGCATCCGAAAAAAAATTTAGAATAAAATCATTTCCAGAAGTATAAAAGAGTCCCAAATCCATGTTTCCCTTTAAGTAGTGAAATATTCTTTTAACTGCCTTTAAATGAGATTCCATAGGATTTGATTGATATATTTCACATAAGAATACTGAAAACATTAAGTCAAGATGACCAACTGTCAAGTAATGTAAACTTCCTATCATACCTCTAAAAGATGTTTGATCTACTTGTTTTCCAGCATCATCAATATAAAGTGATTTGGAGGTACTAATGTGACTACTTAAACTCTTAGTGTTGTCAAATCCATATTTTTATGAAGATATTTAACATAATTATTTTGGGATTTTTAGATTCCTTCTGGTTTTTGAGAATTTTGAAAACCAAAGAAAAATGTTAACTCACCCATCATATTCATTTCAAACTCATATTTTATTAGATCCTCAAAGGAATTAGTTAAAGAATGCCGAGTTGATCCAAATATAATTTCATAAACATAAATTAGAACAATAAAACATTTTTCTTATCTTTATTTATAAATAGGGTTGGATTTTCATTTCCCTTAACGTAATTATTTTGAAGAAAAAATCTTATAAGACTATAATACAAAGCTAGAGGGGCTTTCATGAGTCCATATAAAGCTTTGGTAAGTTTATAGACATGTTCAGGATGTTTTGTATCTTCAAAACTAGGAGGTCGTTCAACAAAATAATCCTCTTGAACATAACCATTAAGGAAAGCACATTTCACATACATTTGAAAAAGTTTGAATTTTAAGAATGCTGCAAAGGATGTAAAATACGAATAGATTCAAGTATAGATATTAGAGAATAGGTTTATTCATATTCAATTACTTCATGTTTATTATAGCCTTTAGCGACCAATCTAGATTTATTTCTTACTATGATTCCATTTTCATCACACTTATTTCGGAAGACCCATTTTACACCAACAATAGAAGTTTCCTTACGTCTTTCAACCAAGGTCTAGAATTTATTCCATTCGAATTCATTTAGCTCATCTAGAGTAGATTTTATCCAATCATCATCACCTAATGATTCATTATTGCTTTTTTGGTTCTAATTGGGAAAGAAATGCTAGATGTTCTACTTAATTCATTAATGAACTTCTAGTCATTAAAAGTTTATTCACATCACCAATGATACTATCACTTGGATGATTCTTTAGAAACAACTGATTTGGGTTTTTTAAAACCTATTCATCAATATGGGGTAGGAAATGTTATATGGTAAATACTTCAAGAAACATTATCTTGGGTATCATCTTTATCATAAGGATCCTCTAACAAATATTGATAATCTGTTTCTGGAAACACATCCGAAGATATAGTTTGGGGTTTTTTAAAAACCAAGGGATTAGTTTCCTCAAATTAGACATGTACTGTTTCTTTAACAGTACATGTGTTTTTATTGAAAACTCTATAAGACTTAGAATTTGTGAATTAACCTAATAAAATTCCTCCCTTAGATTTTGGTTCAAATTTGTGTAAATTATCTTAAGTATTCAGAATGAATACTTAGAAACCAAAAACTGTGATGTAGTAAAGTCTAGGTTTTCGACCATTCCATAACTCAAAAAGTGTTTTATTAAGAAAAGGTCTAATAAAAACTCTATTTATAGTATAACAAGCAGTACTTACAGTTTCATCCAAAAAATGTTTGTCTATAGAATATTCAGTCAACATGGTTCTTTTTATCTCTTGAATAATTCTGTTTCTTCTTTCAACAACACCATTCTGTTGAGGTGTTCTAGGTGCTAAGAAGTTATGAGTAATACCTTTTCTTATAAAAGAAGTTTCAAAATCAGAATTTTTATATTCTCCTCAATGCTCACAATGAATAGTTTTCAAAGGAAGGGTTTTCTCATTTTTTAACATGGGATTTAAAACTTTTGAAATGAGAAAAATATTCATATATCTTTTCTAGAAAACAGACCCACATAAATCTAGTGTATTCATCAACTTGAAAAAATACATAATAATTTCCTCTAATGCTTCTAGTTTTTGATGGACCAAAGAAATCCATATGTACTAACTATAATGCATCTATATTTGAGACTTCACTGAATGATTAAAAACATTATTTATGTTTCTTTCCATATTGACAATGGTCCTAAACTTTTGAATAATCAAATCTATTCTATGGTATATCCTAAACTAATATTTTCATTGAGAGTTTTCATAGGTTTCTAAGAATACAGTGTCCTAAACTTATATTCCACATACAAGAATGATCTTTCATTTCACTAAGGTAAGGTATGTGTTGTCTCCTAAGGTATTCTATGTTTAGTGTGTAAAAATTATCTTCCAAATTGATAGAAAGAATAAACTTTTCATTGTAATTGTGTAATAAACAATTTTTATTCCTAAATTTCACAAGGTAACCTTCATCACATAATTGTCTTATGCTAATGAGGTTATGCTTAAGACCCTTAACGAACAAATCATTTGAAATCAATGTTTTTTCCAAAAAGAATGATGTTACTTATACCAATAATTTATCCCTTGGAATTATCTCCGAATGTTACTTTCCCTCTTTTAGTTTTGATAATATTTTCAAAAAAAAATTTGTTACCAGTCATATTCCGGGAACATCCACTATCCATATACCATGTAATGATGTTGGTACTTTCTCTATATTCCTGAAAATAAGAGTGTTAGAATTTTGGAACACAAACATTCTTGGATCTGCAAATTTCAAAAAGAAAAATCTTAGGTACACATATTTTATTATAAAAATAGGCTTTATGAAATCCTAATGACTGGGTTTTGTTTAAGGAACAGTTTTTTCCCAATTTCCACCACACTGACACTTAGTGAAGAATAAAGAACATTGAAAAACAAAGTAATTTTTACTAAAAATCTGTTTAGAACTAGTATAACCCAATCCAGAATTATTCTTTACAAGATGTATTTGAGAATATATTTTATCAATATTTTCATTACCTATGGTAATGTTTGAAAATAACTTCCTCAAGGAAAATATTTTGGTTTTCAGTCTAATAAATAAGTTCTTGTCTTTAAAAACATAAGTTTTAGAACTAGAGTTATGCTCAAAAACATTTTTATTAGAATTTAAATATTCTATATCTTCAAAAAGTTTATCCTTCTCAGAATTTAGTTCCTCAAGATTTCTTGAAATATTTTCAAAATAAAGGGTATTCTTATAATGATCTTTAGAAAGATCTGTTATTTCGTTAGTAAGTATATAAATCATTGATTTTTCCTTATCTATATTTTTATTGACATTGGAATTTTCATTCTCAAGAAGCTTAGAAAACCTAGAAACTTCTTCATAGGTAGGTAAATTATTATCCTCATCAGAAGAAGATTCTTCGTCTGAAGATTCATAATATTTATCATTACTATAATTTTCATTCAATGAAACATTGGTTATTGATTTAGCATTTTTTACCTTAGCCATTAAGAAATGATTTTAAATAGGTAGTCGGGATATTAAACCAAGATTCTTCTGTCCAAAAGATTTGTAATAAGATGATTCATCAGAAGAGTCACCACCGCTGGCACTCCAGGTGTTGTTAACTTTCAAAACATTCTTATCTTTAGCTTTAGAGTACTTCTTTCTATTTCTCTCAGAATGCTTTTCCTTTATTTATTTTCTTTTAAGCATAGGACAATAATTTATTATATATAACATCCCAAGTAAGTAATTAATAATAGATATTTTTATCTATATCTATTTATGAAATAGATAGAGTTTTAGAGGCTTAAAATCAAATCTTAAGCATGGAATACACTAATATTTTTAAAAGATTGTTTTTCTGCCTTTTGATAGAAACCATTTTTAAATCAAACTTTTGACAATTATATAAGAACTATTTGTCAAAATAAACATATTATTTATGATTGGGACATTGAAATTTACATTGGATAATTTTTTGGTATTTTTCTGACAATGTTCATTTTTTAATGAATAGTGAAAAATACTGCATTTTACATCAAAACTGCCTTTTCATATAATTTAATAACATGGTTAGAATATCTTTTTAATTGGTCTTAAAGTGTAAATAGAATATATTTTTTATCATTTAATCCAATGGTGGTCATTAGGATTAATTTCACTTTGGAATTGGGCATAAATAAGTGCCAAACTTTTCATAGATATTGTTTCTAAAAAACCCGCTATTTGTTTGTACAACGAGAATTATTTTTAAATTAATTATTTCAATTTCTGTTTTTGGAATTTGGTAAAATGGATTACATATTTGGAATCAGAAGGTCCAAATTATGTAATCAAGACTCTTTTGTTTTCGGACATTATGAATAGTAACGACTGTAATTATCTTTAATTTTCTTGATTAATTAGTAATCGGGTAGTTAAAGATAATAAACTAATATCATTATAATAACAAATGACCCCAAAATGTGTCCTAATGCTACTGTTTGTGTCATGTCCGACCATGGGATTCCTTGTTCCAAACCTGGGGACCCCATGGAATCACTTTTGTGTGATAATGACTTTTTATCTTTTTATTTATAAAGAAAGTTAAATTTAACAAAGAATGTATCACCTGAGTAAAAAATTTGTAATTTTGTATAAAAAATGATCTATTGGACTATAACTAGTCATTGGAAAGCTAAAAATATTTCTTACATTATAGTATTTTTTATAATTTTTAGACATTAAATAAATTAAATTATTTATGACATCATGATGATGCAGCGACTACCTCATTAATGAACGATTTAAATAAAATTAAAAGATAATGTAAAATCTAATACATAAACTTCTTAAAGACCTATTGGATGAGTATATTTCGAACCCCTATCACCTTATCCTCTAAATACATCAATTTGGGGCCTTTAAAATCCGAAACTCATTTGAAAATAAAGTAACATTTTATACCTTTCCAAGAGTGCCCCTCCACTCCTCTTATAAAAGGCCCCCACCTCTACCTTCATACCCACACTTCTCAAGCAATTGGATCAGCCAAGCTCTGCTAATCTTTTCTCTAAACATCCCTCTCTTCATCATTGAAGCCTTACCTTAGGCATAAAGCTCTTCAAGAAACCCTTTTGGTTCTAACCAAGAGGAGTTACCTGGTTTAAAGGTAAATACTTCTATAAAGTTCTTTTGTTTTTTTGCTTCTCCAACCCCCTGAACACTTTTTATTCATTTATTATGTAAAAAAACCAGTATGATAAATATACTAGGATGTTTTTATAAGAATTATTCAATCTACACTTACACACACCTACATTTAATGGTTAAAGAACATACTGTTTCCATGGATGGTGAATTTTGCCTCACGAAACGATGATTGTTTAATATTCTTATAACACCTTCAAAGGTGGCCATTAAGATGTCAATATATTTATATATGATATATAATATATTTATTTTTTCCTTAAGCTTCTGTATTTTTCATTTATGGAATTCCTTTATGGCTTCCATTATGGGTAAACACAATATCTTCATTTTAGGAAGTACGGACTACCGCCCCTCAAAGTGATTTGATTCGTTAATTCCATATGTGGGACATATAAAGGATGGAATTAATGATATTATATATGATATTATACTGTAATTATAATATAACTTTATATCATTATTATTACATTCTATAAAATACGAAATAGAAATGAAAGTAGTGTTCATGCGTATGTACGGCTTACCGTCTCCGTGAATAGTGCATTTCATTTCTTACCTCTAAATGTTTTTTAATATTGTAAATGCATGTATGTACTGGATATATATGACATATATGATATATAAATCATGAATATAATTATAGATAAAATATATATTTTACCACATGAACAACTTGTAATTATAAAGAGTTTATTTTTGACTCAAGTACCAATGATCGAAAAAACAACCATTATTAAGTTAAATAATTACATAGTGTTCATAACATGGGAATAAGTGATATAAAAGGAATAATGAACTTGAAAAAGTTTTTTAAGAAAGTAGAAATTAACTCATGTTTATTATTCAGGACATTAAAGAACGATCGAGTCAAGTCGGACCTGAGGTATGGGACTTCATCTCAATCTCCTTTCACTGAGGCATATTTTGTTTTATACACAACTTTCTTTTATACGGTGTATAAACTCCTTTGAATTTTAGGTTTATTTAAAAGGAATCTTTTTTATTCAATGAATTTACTAAATGACAAAAGGGAATGTTTTTTGTCGTACGTATGTGGTGACAATGACTTCTCCGCCACCGTGAGCATTATTTGAGCTTCGACTTCCTCTATAAGCCATAACATTTTTTTAAAAAAATGAAAAATAAATACCATGTTTTAATTTTCTTTTATTTTGGTATTGAAAATGGTTTTCATAATGTTTTTATATCAATGTGTTGTATTGATATCTTGCGATTGAAAAGTGGAAATGTTATGTTTCCTTTATACATGTTTTATGTGATACGATTATATTATGGTTCTTGGGCATTTTTATGAAGACATGCGGTTCCGTGATAAACTAAGGGTGGGTGATCCCAATATAGCTCTCCAATGCATTGGGTAACACGAAGGGGTTAAACGTTAAGGTTTATTTAAAGAGGTTTAGGGAATATACTGTGATGGGTATTCCAAAGGTAACCATGAGGGTTACTCCCTACGTAAGAATGTTATGAATTCCTCAAGTTACCTTTATGTCTTATGATTTCTATGATTTATTCATGATTTGATGAGGTATGTTAAAATTCTTATGTTTTATGAGTAAAGTATGATTTCATACATCGACTAATGTTTTCATTTCATACTTTTATATCCCTTACTAAGATTTTAATGCTCATCCCATGTTTTTGAAATGTTTTTCATAGGTCAAGGGAAAGGTACATGATGTGACGATACGGTCAAGGAAGTGTAATGAAAGAATCCATGTTTTGTTTTATATATGTTTCCGTTGATGGAAAAAAATGAATACTATCTTTTATGTAACCACTTTTTTTAAATATGGAATGTAATGCATGATTTATGATCTAATTCTCTAAAAATCTAAACCTGAAAATATCCTCATTGTGTAATCTTCTAATTACTCAAGATTAAGTAATGTTTAAGGCTGGGGCCTTATAGTTGGTATCTGAGGTCGGTTTAGATAACATTAGGAGTTATAATTATATTAAATTATTATCCAAAAATATTTTTTTATGGTCAAATTGAAATGATATTGCATTTGAAGATTACCATGTTTCTTCATCTATGACATGTTTGTTCAGAATGGTTTTCTGCAGATGAAATAGGGAAGCTCTGCTAGGAAGGGATACAGAAGGAAATAATCTTCTGAATCAGCATCTTGAGATGGTCAGAATTGTAACTAAATAGTTTGTTTCAGTAATGGAACAGTTGAATCAAGCGATAAATGGTGGTGGTATCAATTCACAAGATCAGCCAGATCAACCGCAGAGGAACATGTCTGTGGTAGAACATTTCATGAGGCAAGATCTCCCATCATTCAGAGGATCATATGACCATGTGCTAGCTGATGGGTGGATTAAAGCAACGAAGAAGATTTTTGATGTCATGGGATGTTCAGACAATCAAAAGGTTAGTCTTTCTATTTACCGTTTGGAGGGTGAAGCAGATCAGTGGTGGTCGATGGTTAAAAATATCAGGGATGCTGATGAGATTGATGCTCTCGACTGGGATGAATTCAAAGGTATGTTACATGAGAAGTATTTTACTAAGGCTATTCGACTTAGGTTGGAAAAATGATTCTTGGAATTGAGGCAGGAGGATGACTTAGTGACTGCTTATGAAGAGAGGTTCACTCGGTTGGCTAGGTATGCTCCTAATTTTATCCGAGACCTTGATAGTAAAATCAATCATTTTTACTCAGGATTAAAGCCAATATATCGAAGGTCTTTAGCTTCTCGCGAGTTCAAGAGTTATGAAAATCTTGTCCGATGTGCTGAGAAGGTGGAAATGGAGCTTGCCGAGGATCAAGTGTTCTATTACAACCAACAGAAGAAGAGACCGAGGTAGAAAGATAAAGGAATGAATTCTTCAAAAAGGTATTACGGTAAGAAAACTAAGTTTCCAGTTTGTGATAAATGTGGTAAATGGATTGCTGGGGAATGTATTCTGAATTTTGTAAAGTGCGACTGATGCGGTAAGATGGTACATAAGTCTCGTGATTGCACTGAAAAAGATCAGGGTAATGGTAAGTCCAAATTTGATTTATACTTAGTGAAATGTTTTAAGTGCAATGATATGGGTCACTATGAAAACGAGTGTCTGAAAAAGAGCTCGAGTGATGGGAAGCAGTTAGACTACAAGCAGAAAGGGGTGGTGAAATCCTTTGCAAATACTTCAGTAGATGTCGGGCCATCAAATGAAGTGGTATCAGGTACTTTGTTTGTTTTTTAAGATTATACCAGTGTGTTGTTTGATTTGGGGTCTACACATTCCTTCATCTTTGAAAACTTTTCTAGTAAAATGGGAATACCATCTCAAGAAATGACTCCTGAACTTGTGGTAAAAACCCCTGGGGGAAATGTTAAGAAAAAAGAATTTATAATAATCTTCCTATCCTTATCCATGTAAAGAACCTACATGAAAACATTTTTGTTTTACCTGTAGTAGAGTTTAATGTTATCCTGGGTATGGATTGGCTCACTATTTACCATGCTAAGATTGACTATTGAGCTAAAGATGTTTATTTTCATAAAGAATTCTAGTTTTTGTACAAGAATGAACCCTTACTGTTGATAACATATTAGGAGGCTGAGAAACTTGTAAAAGATGGAAATGAATGTTATCTTGCACATATCATTGAAAACAAGGGAACTATTCGGATTAATGATGTGCCAGTGGTAAATGAGTATCTTGATGTTTTTCCTGATGAGTTTCATTGGATAATACCAGATCGGGATGTTGAATTTACCATTGACTTAGTTCCTGATGCTAAGCCAATTTCAAAAACCCCTTATCGAATGGCTCAAACTGAACTTTTAGAGTTGAAGGAGCAATTGCAAGATTTATTAGAGAAAGTTTTCATTCGACCAAGAACATCACCAGGGGGTGATCCTGTTTTATTTTTTAAAAAGAAATATGATTCAATGAGACTTTTCATTGATTATAGAGCCTTGAATAACATCACTTTTAAGAAAAAAATATCCTTTGCCTCATATCGATGATTTGTTTGATCAACTCCAGGAAGCTCAGTATTTTTCAAAGATTGACCTGTGGTCGGGGTACGATCAGTTGAAGGTAAAGGAAGTAGATATTCTGAAGACAGTATTTCATACAAGATATGGCCATTATGAATTTTTAGTAATGCCTTTTGGGATAAACAATGCACCTACTGTATTCATGGACCTTATGAATAGAATTTTCCATGAGTTCTTGGATAAGTTTGTGCTTGTTTTCATTGATAATATTTTGGTGTTTTCTAAAAGTAAAGAGTAGAATGAAAGACATTTAAGGGTTACTTTTCAAACCTTAAAAGAAAATAAATTGAATGGGAAATTCAGCAAGTGTGAGTTTTGGTTGCAACAAATTTCTTTCATTGGTCACATTGTTTCTAAAGATGGGATAACTGTTGATACTGCAAAAACAATGGTTTTTGAAGAATGGCCAAGACCTACAAATTTAACTGAGATTCGTAGAATCCTTGGTTTGGCCGGCTATTACTGAAGGTTTGTTATAAATTTTACATGGTTATCTAGTCCAATGACTAAGCTAACTTGGAAGGGTGTATAGTTTATCTAGACAAAAGAATGTGATGATTGTTTTCACAAATTGAAAATAATATTGGTGAATGCTCCTGTTTTGGCACTACCTTCCAGGAATTCTGAGTTTGTTATCTATAGTAATTCTTCATTTAAAGGACATGGTTGCATCCTAATGAAAAATGATCATGTAATTGATTATGCTTCACGATAGTTGAAAATCATGAGGTAAATTACCCTACACATGATTTGGAATTAGCTGCTGTTGTTTTTGCTTTAAAAATTTGGAGGCATCATTTTTATGGAGTAAAGTGTGAAATATATACCGATCAAAAAAGTTTAAAGTTTATATTCACTTAGAAAGAATTGAACATGAGACAGAGGAGATGGCTAGAATTAATCAAGCATTATGATTGTACAATTCATTACCATCTGGGAAAAGAAAATAAAGTGGCTAATACTTTGAGTCAAAAAAGTAATGCTTCATTAACAATGTTGTGTTTGGAACATGATCCTTTGGTTAAGGATTTGATGAAATATGGCATAGAAGTTATTGGTGCAGGATGTTCTTTTGTTTTGTTTCAGTTATTAGTGAAATCTTATCTATTAGACAGAATTAAGAAAGCATAGAAGCAAGACAACGAGTTGTAGAAAAAGGTAGAGCTGGTTTAGAAGGGTAAGATTCCTGAATTCAACATTGATAATGATTGTGTTTTGTTATCTGGGAAGAGATTGTGTGTGCCTTGTGATTCACAGTTGAAGAGAGAGTTGTTATGTGAAGCTCATAGTTCTCCGTTTTCAGTTCATCCAGGCAGTACTAGGATGTATAGAGATCTTCGGGAGTTTTACTGATGGGATGGAATGAAAAGAGACATTGTAGATTATACTGTGAAGTGTTTGACTTGTCAACAGGTAAAATCAGTGTGGTAGTTACTGAAAGGTATGCTTCATCCCTTACTAGTGGTAGAGTGTAAATGGGAGAATATATACATGGACTTCGTTGTGGGATTGCCGAAGACACCTCGAGGTAATAATGCAATCTGGTTATTGTTGATCGCTTGACTAAATATACTCATTTAATTGTTATAAAAAATAATTTTTCCCTTGATAAACATTCCCATTTGTATCATAAAGAGATAGTCAGGTTACATGGAGTTCCTCTCTCTATTTTATCTGACCGTGATCCCAGGCTCACTTCTAACTTTTGGAAAGGCCTTCAGAAGTCATTGGGTACTGAATTTAATTTTAGTATGGATTTTCATCCTCAATCAGATCGGCAGTCAGAACGAACTATTCAGAATTTGTAGGATATTTTACGTGCTTGTTCTATGGATTATCAGGGAAGTTGGGACCAACATCTTTCTTTGGTTGAGTTTTCTTATAGTAACAGTTTTCATTCCAGTATACAGATGGCACTATTTGAGGCATTATATGGGAAGTAGTGTCGAACTCCAGCCTTTTGGGATGAAGTAGGTGAAAGGAATTTGAGGGGACTAGAATTGGTAGAAGAGTTGGTAGAAAACGTTCAGCTGATACAAAAACACTTGAGAACAGCTCAGAGTAGGAAGAAGAGTTATGCGGATAATTGGAGGAAGGATCTCTCCTTTGAGGTAGGTGATCATGTTTTTCTCAAAGTTTCACCATGGAAAAGTGTGATGCGATTCAGTAAGAAAGGAAAGATGAGTCCAAGGATCATTGGACCATATGAAATTCCGGATAGAGTTGGACCAGTTTCATAATGAGTGGCTTTACCTCCGAGTTTATCTTAGGTACACAATGTTTTTCTTGTTTCAATGTTCAGTAAGTACATGCCAGATCCATCTCATGTTTTGAGTCAAGAGGTAGTTGAGCTGGAAGAGAATCTACCATATGAGGAACAACCGGTCCAGATTCTTGACCACATGGAGCAAGTTTTGCGGAATACGGTTATTCATCAAGTCAAGGTTTTATGGAAAAACCACATGATTGAAGAGGCAACATGGGAATCTGAAAATGCAATGAGGGCTAAATACCCACACTTATTCGATAAGTAAATAAATTACGAGGACACCATTTTATTAATGGGGGAAGGATGTAACATCCCAAGTAAGTAATGAATAATATATATTTTAATCTATGTCTATTTATGAATTAGATAGTGTTTTAGAGGCTTAAAATCCAATTTTAAGCATGGAATATACTACTATTTTTAAAAGAATTTTTTTCTGCCTTTTGATGGAAAACCATTATTAAATCAAAATTTTGCCAATTTCTTAAGCTTTATTTTTCAAAATAAACATATTATTCATGATTGGGACAATGAAATTTACATTGGATAATTTTTTGGTATTTTTCTGACAATGTTCATTTTTTTAATGAATAGTGAAAAATACTGCATTTTACATCAAAACTGATTTTTCATCTAATTTAATTACATGGTTAGATTATCTTTCTAATTGGTCTAAAAGTTTAATTAGAATATTGTTTTAACATTAAATCCAATTGTGGTAATTATTATTAATTTCAATTTGGAATTGGGCACAAATAAGTGCCAAACATTTCATAGATATTTTTTCTGAAAAACCAGCTATTTGTTTTGACAACGAGAATTATTTTTAAATTAATTATTGCAATCTTTGTGTTTAGAATTTGGCAAAATGGATTACATATTTGGAATCAGAAGGTTCAAAATATTTAATCAAGACTCTTTTGTTTTTGGACATTATGAATAGTAATGATGATAATTATCTTTAATTATCTTGATTAATTAGTAATCGGGTAGTTCAAGATAATAAAATAATATCATAATAATAAAAAATTACCCCAAATTGTGTTTTAATGATACTGGTTTTGTCATGGACGACCATGTGATACCTTGTTCCAAACTTGGGGACCCCATGGAATCACTTTTGTGTGATAATGACTTTTTATCTTTTTATTTTTAAATAATGTTAAATATAACAAAGAATGTATCACCTGAGTAAATTTTTTTAATTTTGTATACATAAATTATGTATTGGACTATCAATAGTCATTGGAATTCTGAAAATATTTCTTTCATTATAGTATTTTTTTATAATTTTTAGACATTAAATAAATTAAATTATTTATGACATCACGATGATGCAGCGATTACCTCATTAATGAACGATTTAAATAAAATGAAACGATAATGTAAAATATATGACTTAAACTTGTCAAAGACCTATTGTATGAGTATATTTCGAACCATTATCCCCTTATCCTCGAAATAAATCAATGTGGGACCTTTAAAATCCGAAACTCATTTGAAAATAAAGTAATATTTTATACCTTTCCAAGAGTGCCCCTCCTCTCCTCTTATAAAAGGCACCCACCTCAACCTCCTTACCCACACTTATCAAGCCATTGGCTCTGCCAAGCTATACTCATTTTTTCTCTCCACATAACTCTCTTCATCCTAAAAGCCTTACCTTAGGCATAAATCATTTCATGAGACCCTTTTGGTTCTAACCAAGAGGAGTTACCCGATTTAAAGTTAAAGACTTCTCTAATGTTCTATTTTTTTTTGCTTCTACAACCCCCTAAACTCTTTTTATTGATTTATTTTGTAACAAAAACAGTATTTTCAATATACTATGATGTTGTTATAAGAATCATTTGAGCTAAACTTACACACATCAACATATAATGGTTAAAGAACATAATATTTCTGTGGATGGTGAATTTCTGCCTCACGAAACGATGATTGTTCAATATTATTATAACACATTCAATGGTGGCCATTGAGATGTCACTATATTTATATATGATATATAATATGTTTCTATTTTCCTTAAGATTCTGAATTTTTTATTTATGGCATACCTTTATGGATTCCATTATGGGTAAACGCGATATCTTCATTTTAGGAAGTGTAGACTACCTCCCCCTCAAAGTGATTTGATTCGTTAATGCCATATGTGGGATGTATAAAGGATTTAATTAATGGTATTATATATGATATTATACTGGAATTATAATATACCTTTATATCATTATTATTACATTCCATAAATTACGAAATATAAATGAAAGTAGCATTCATACATACGTACGGCTTACCGTCTCCAAGAACGGTGCATTTCATTTCTTTCCTCTAAATTTTATGTAATATTGTAAATGCATGTATATAGTGGATATATATGAAATATTTGATATCTAAATCATGAGTATAATTATGGATATAATGGATATTTTACCACATGAACAACTTGTAATTATAAAGAGTTTATTTTTGACTCAAGTACCAAAGATCGACCAAACGAACATTATTAAGTTAAATAATTACATAGTGTTCATAACATGGTAATAAGTGATATTAAAGGAATAATGAACTTGAAATAGGTTCTTAAGAAAGTAGAAATTAACTCATGTTTATTATTTAGGACATTAAAGAACGATCGAGTTAAGTCGGACCCAAGGTATGGGACTTCGTCTCAATCTACTTTCATTGATGAATATTTTTTTATACACAAATTTCTTTTATATGGTGTATAAACCTCTTTTACTTTTACATTTATTCAAAAGTAATATTTTTTATACGAAGAGATTACTAAAAGACAAAAGGGAATGTTTTTTTTGTCGTAAGTATGCGGCGACAATGACTTCTCCACCGCTGTGACCATTATTTGAGCTTCAGCTTCCTCTACAAGCCATAACCATTTTAAATAAAATGAAAATTAAATACCATGTTTTACTTTTATTTTATTTTGTTATTGAAAATGGTTTTCATAATGTTTTTAGGTCAATGTGTTGTATTGATATCTTGTGATTGAAAAAAGGAAATGTTATGTTTCCTTTATGCATGTTTTATGTGATATGATTATGTTATGCTTCTTGGGAATTGTTATGAAGATGGGTGGTTCCATGATAAAATAAGGGTGGGTGAGCCCGATATAGCTCTCCAATGCATTGGGTAATTCCAGGTGGTTAAATGTTAAGGTTTCTACGAAGAGATTTAGGGAATATACTATGATGGGTATTCCAAACGTAACCATGAGGGTTACTCCCTACGTAAGAATGTTATGAATGCCTCAAGTTACCTTTATGTCTTATGATTTCTATGATTTATTCATGATTTGATGAGGTATGTTAAAATTCTTATGTTTTATGAGTAAATTATGATTTCATACATGGACTAATGTTTTCATTTCATAATTTTATATCCTTTACTAGGCTTTTTATGTTCATCCCATGTTTTTGAAATGTTTTTCATAGGCCAAGGGAAAGGTACATGATGTGATGATAGGGTCAAGGAAGTGTCATGAAAGAATCCATGTTTTGTTTTAAATATGTTTCCATTGATGGGAAAGAATGAATACTATCTTTTATGTAACCACTTTGTTTAAATGTGGAATGTAATTCATGATTTATGATCTAATTCTCTAAAACTCTAAACCTGAAAAGATCCTCAATGTGTAATATTGTAATAACTCAAGATTAAGTAATGTTTAAGGCTAGGTCCTTAAATTATATATGTACACCACTCTTTCATTCATAACATGTGACTTTTGAATCTTTCTTATCTTTCTTTTCTTTCTTCTTATATATGGATTAAATGTTCTTCTATCCAGGTATCTTGTTCATCCTTCAAGCAAGATTGGCTAGTTCATTTTTCCGAATATTCACTTCCACTAGATTCGGATTGTATAACAACCTTCTTAGATTTGGATCATGTAACTATATCAAGAGTCTTGTATTTCATATAATTTGACGTTGTAGTAAAGACAACACTACCATTCCCATTCTTCTTCTTAATGTTTTCAGTATCTCTCTTCATTCTCGTCTCATGTTGTAGAAGAGTTCACAAAAGTCCATCAAGATAAATATGTGTAACCTTTCTATTCTCATAAATAATTGTTCTTTTAGATTCCCATTAATTGAGCATGATGTATACGATATTTTCCACAAGAGCATAATTATCTAATCCTTTATGACCCATGGATTGTAAACTATTAACGATGGTCATAAATCTCTATTGCACCTTACATATGGGTTGTCTATAAAGAAGAAAAAACCATGATATTCAGCTCTGATCATGGATCTTCTTGTTTCAATAACATTGGATGTTCTAAAGTGTGCAACATCAAGTTTCTTCCAAATACAATTTTCTGCTTCAAAAGATAAAATTTGGCTATATATATTTCTAGTCATGGAACAAAGAAATGTATTGTGTACCTTATAATTCATTTGATATTCATGATTTTATTGATTTTTAAAAGTACTAACTTCTTTTTCTATAATTTTATATCATCCAGTAAGAATAAAAAATGTATCCACTCCAGTATTGATAATAAATGTCTTCATGTGATCTATAAAATTTTCATAATCATTCCCATCAAAAATAGGTGGTCTTGTAGGATTTAGGATGTTAATTGAACGAACATTGATTCCTTCCATCTTAAATAAAACCATCTCCACACAAAATTTTTAGTAATAAAATTTTGTATATAAGGTAAATAATCACCAGTATGAAAAATATAGAGCAAGAGTATCTCTAAGAAAAATATGAATCCGAACATTATGAGTCTGAAAAGATGATTCCAGAAAAAAAATAAAATGAATTAGATCATGAATCCAATCGTGAAATTAATTCATATTAAACCAAAACTCTGATACCAATTATTCAGATGGTATGTAGAGTATGATATACTCTAAAATACCAAATGTAGAATCTAGATAATATAGATACAGAATGAAGTATCTATTAATGGTAAAAATACAAGAGGGGGTAGAATTTTATACTTTAAAAATTCTTTGGATCTTTTAAATATGAAGACGTTTAACAAGGTTAAACAAGGTAATTCACAATACCTCTAGTTCTACACACTTTCTAGATTCCGGAATTATGATTCCAAGAATGTGATTTCGGAAAAGATGGTTCCAAAAAATGAAACTTGATGAATGTTAACAATGATAAAGATTATAACTTTAAGCATTTATAATATTACAAAATCAGAGTATATAAGAATAAGGAAGTATAAGATAGTTATAATTTCCTCAACAATCAAAATTAAGTGGAAAACATGAAACACACCAAGTTACAAGTAATAAATATTTTAACCCAATGAGAAGGGTATCCAACAACCTTGGATAAAGGTCCCTTGATTTATACTTTCAAGAAAGTCTGTCTTACCCACACCAGGGAAGCCCTTGATACGAAGATCAGAGTTTGTCTTGCTATCCCCGCAAGCCCTCAAATTCAACATAGTTGACACCTCTATCTTCCTCAGATAGGAAGTCCTATAACATTAAGGTAGTCGACACCTCGGTCTTCCAATCCACGGAAGCCCTCGAATGCACTCAGGGACATTTATAGTCGCACGAAGAAAATCTAAACAAGAACTTCAGTATGCACTAAGCATGAGAGTCTCTCTCTAGAAATCACTTCAACAACATTTAATTTCTATAGTCGTAAAAAATTTGTGGGCTCTTTCAAATGAACTCCAATTTATAGGCACAACTTCAACGGTTGGATCCTTCCTCCAACGATCATTTTTTTCTTTGAATTTCAGAGGGTCATGTACACCTGTCACTCAAAAATATGTTAGTTATTAATTGAAAAAATGACATTGTTTTATAACTAAAAAATGTAAGAAATAATATGGTTACATAACCAAAATAAAATATTCGAAAGGTAAGAAAGTAAAAGTTCAGAGTCTAACCAAAAACATATTTGGTGTCTACAATAAAAGAATATTAAGATTATATTTTATAAGGATTTCAGAACTTGAACTCTATAGAATTTAGGAGTCTAAATTTCAAGGAAATTTAGAATCTGGATTCACAAGAATTCGGAACCTGAACTTACAATGTTCGGAGTCATAGTTCATAAGAATTTGGAGTCAGAAATTACATAGTTCAGAGTAGGAATTCATTAAAATTCTGAGTCTGAATTCAGAAAAACTCGGAGTTAGAACTCATAAGAGTTCGAATTCTGAATTCAGAGAACTCGGATTCAGAATTCGTATACTGAAAATAGAATGCTCTTTATCTAAGTATTATATGATTTTGAGGTTTTAGATATGAAACTGAATTTTACAGTAAGACATGATAATAAAAAAAATGGTAAGGATAAATTTCCTTTGGGATGGAAAATTTTCCTTATGAAAGTAAAATATAAGGTAAAATGAAAATTTCCTTGACATAAGGTGTTTATAATTTTCAAAACACGAGGTTTGGTAAAGTCATAAGGAAACCTTATTGACTCAAAAATCTCCCTAATCATGAAGGAATGAAAAGGTCATATAGAATCATTATTGATAGAACATTTATTGTTATAATAAAAAAATAAGGTTATTTGAATATGTGTTCTGAATAGGATTATTTATGAAGATGAAAATAACATAATATTATTCTACTATGGTCGTACAAGACACAAACAGATACTATTTGAAGATATCCATGATTATAAATAAATAAGTGGTAAATCTAGAATCAATAAAGAATTAATCAATATAATAAAATTATATAAGTATTATTAGTAATTAAAATAAAAGGTAATGATTGATAGTTTTTTGAGAGGTTTCCAAAGAATGGTAACATCAAACATTACAGAATATGTGGCTATAATGTGGAATAATTCAAGAAACATAGATGTCACAAGAAATAAAAGGATTCATAAATAAAAATAAATATTTAATGACAAAATAAAATCCCCAGTGATTCAAAATAATAAAAGTGATGTAGTCATGGATTTTACAGAGAAAAAAATGTTGATAATATTAAAAAGGATAGCCTAACTATATTTCCTGTCCAGTTAGAAATGGAAAAGAGGATAGAGAAAGATAAAATGAAATTGATGGATTTTATTTCTATCTTAAATATGAATATTAAAAATAATGATAATTTTTATGAATAAAATTAATCCATGTTATTTAATTGTGTTCAATGTTGGAAAGATAAATAAATTTATAGAATAAAGGTTTTCAGACACACCAGAGTTACAAACAAAAGAGTTTCTTCATTTGTAGACAAGTCTCATTCCTATTTCTCAAACAATGGAATCTATAGAAACTAAAATTAAATGAATATTGGGTTTTCAATTCACATGGGAAGAGTTAATTTAATATGAAACATGAATAAAGGGAAATGATAAAGGTTGTGATGTATATACAAAAAAACTAATGTTGACCATAAAGTCAAATAACATATGGTATGATGATTATTTTGGGATAGATCAAACTATAATGATGATCATTGAAGATAATATTTTAAGAATCCTAGAAGAGAATTCTATTAGAGATTTTAATAATTCTTGATAAATATGTAATTATATAAAATCTATGAAAATATTAATGTGTAGTTATTATTTTCACTTTCTCATCACTTTTTTATTGAATTTAAATTTGTTTGTCAATGTGAATAGACAATATAAGAAAGATATTGAGAAAAATAATAGTAAATTTAAACTTTTATGATGTTTTTTACTTTTAGTTCATATTAATAAATTTTTTTAAAAAAATAATTGATAAACCCATACAAAAGTGAATTTTGTGCATGTTGTACATGGTGGTTTAATTGTTTTTTCATATTTAGTCGAGATCAGTAACTCTTGTTTTCTACATCATGTTAGCACATGTAAACATTATATTTAATAGTTGATGTATATTTTAAAATTAAACTAAGATTACAACAATCTCTTATAGAAATTTAACAATTCCAAAAATAAGTGGATGGTGATATAAAAAATATTATCTAAAGTAGAGAAGATGTTTCTTTCAAATATATAAGAGTATGGGGAACAATAGTTTCACCTTGAAAGACCACAAATTACCCCAATGGTAACAATAAATGGGATAATATTATTCCTAAATTGTATATATAATCAGTAATATGGAGAAGAAATTTGAACAACTAAATAAACAAGGATATGTATAATTCTATAGTAGTAAATTTTATTGGAAAAATATAGTTAGGAAGAATGATGTGCCTAAAAAATTGTGTTAGCTATGTTTATTTTCATTAAAAATATATAAGTTATAATTTAAACATATTTTTTTATGATGGGTGATGGGCTTAGAATCCACCCACTAATGAAAATGTGAATACTTCGCACACATTGATGAAAAATTGATTTTTAATCTTCCATTAAACAAGATAAGAGAATTTAGGATGTTATATTGGAAAAGTAATCACGATAAGAGATGTTGTTTCTTAGTGTGAATCCCTTGTATAATCAAATTAATATTAGTTTAATATTTTAAATTCCTTGTGTCAATATATGTTATGAAACTTAGTGAGAATTTAATCAGTGAATTTAGTAAAAGGTTATTTTAAATAATTGTGAATCATAAACAGGTTTAGAAGCATTTAAAATCCATTGATAAAGGTATTGGATAACTTTTAAGCTTTAATGGAAGTCTAGGGGGGTTCGGGTGATCACTAGAGGAGTAACATATGACCGGAGATTTAGACATTAGCTACAATAGAATATTTACATCCTTAGTAGTGATTCATGACATTAATATCCCTAATGGGGTAAACCAGGATTTGAAAAATATGTGTTTAGGTGTTTGTAGATATATCATAAAATGATATGGTGTGATCCATATGGTGACAATGAGACCCATGACTAGTTTGTCATTATAATGTTCAAAATTATAACTTTCACCCGTCTTACATAATAAAATTTCATGCATGGGAGGGATTTAACCAACACCTACCCCCATTCTTACCCCATTAATGGTTATTTTGGGTGTGATTGGTCAGAAATTTCTTTTAATATCTTCCTACTCATTTTATATTTGTTTTACTCCCTCTATTGTTGCTTACATTAGACCTTTCAATTTTATGAGTTTTTACTAATTCCACAGGATAATGGTGGAATTGGCCATTTCTAATTGAGGTTTTACTAATATTTTATAGACGAGACCAATATATTCCATCAAAATTATATTCATTATAGTTTTGTATGTGATACATTTAATTTTGGATTTTATGAGGGATGTACACTAAGATAAAATTATAAGGAAGTTGAATTCCGGATTTGAAAAATGTATTTTGTGCATCATAGGTTTTGGGGAGAATTGGGAGTGAAATACACCACATCACTCCAAATTTTGGTATGAAAATGTTTATCATTGCTGTTAGAACCTGACCCAATTGGGTCTTGTGCGCAACTAGCCATGCGTACCTCCAGTATGCCAGGGGCTAGTTCCTAGCACTCCAAAGGAAAATAAAATTGAGTAGAGGCACTTTCCTATTGTACCTGTATGACTGCACTAAAAAAAATCCATGAAATAGTGAATATATATATAAAAATAGGAAACATAAAATAATTAATGCATATATCTGAATCATGAGTATTATAAAGTTTTCAAAAAATAAAAAAGAGAAAAATACCCAACAAAATATGTAAAGGAGGATAACTTTCTTTGAAGGAGGGAACCACAGTCCAATGAAACTACAAAAAATACCCTCATCAAATCTCTGATAAAAACCTTTGTTGTTCTACCCCAATATGATTCTCTTATCTCGGGTCCTCTATGAACTCTATTTAATTTCATGTGTTCTTTACAAGACACAACACTTCTGAGAAAATACCATGCAGGGGCTAGTATGACATTACTCAATAAGCGTCGGAAAAAAAGGAAAACAGAGAAACTGAAAGGAAATTGTTTTCTCAACAAAGCCATAAGGAACCTAATAAATGTAGAAAACCTATCTCATACCATCATCATCTATACATAACTATTCAGGGCAGTCCATATGGGGTGTAAAACCATACACCAGACAACACCACATGAAATCTTAGAATCACCCATGCCTACACATCTTAGGCTCCATGTATCATGAGTCTCAGACCTAAAATACATCTACACGATTCTACTAAAGGCACTAAAGGTAACACCCAACTAGAAGAACACAATCGCTGAGATCAACAATCTAAGATTGAACCCATATGATTGTTAAACTCTATCAGAATCATCTCTACCATTCCTGATGGTACGTCTTAGATAACACACTACATGTGGACAGATATTCAAGGTCTCACTCAAGTGACCATTAATAGAGTTCCTTTCATAAATTACATGTATCTCGTGTAGTGATTAATTTAACCATGTGGAGAGGCCCACCACACTAAATTTTAAACAATTATAGGGAAATTACTATATACTATTCACTGTGTGCATCCTCTCTAATGACGAAGAATGTTGGGACTCACACGTAGGAAATGATATATTTTTGATGGATTTATAGCTCCAAACTAACCAACTAAATCTATGTTTCTTTTATATATAGTTTAACACACATAAAACCATCTAGGGAGAACTAACTTTTTTCCATGTATAGAAAAAAACTAGTTTTGTGGATTTCTCTTCGTAACTACAATCCATGGAAGTGGGAGCTCCGATTCTTGTGGAGGACCTTCTCCAAACTAATACTCAATTAAAGGGGATTTATAATAAATATACGAAGACAGACACCCAATAATAAGAGGGAAGAACCAATAAATATATTGAGGAAATACACCCTGATAAGAAAAAGGATTGAATACTAGTGGATATAGGACCCCTCCCTAATAAAAAGGGGTGTATCACTCATTATCTAGAGGACCCACATCTTGATATGATATGCGAGTAGCAATGTACTAGAATGATCTCTATAGGGCCCTCACACAAAAATGATATGGTTGTATCGACACCAGGCTTTAGGACCTAGTAATCAATATGAAAGGGGAGTTCCAAATCTATATGAAAAACATGTTTGAAGGACCCACACCTAGGAAAAATAGGGGAGTTCCAAAACTAATCCTTGAGGACCCACAGTGTAACATTTTAAGGGAGTACCCACCCTATCTATACATCACATATGGATAATCCATTCCCTGGTATGTTAGGGGAGTCACAAATAATTTGATAGAGGACATGTACCCTAGTCTAATAAGAGAGTACTTACTCTATCTAGCCAAAGAGAATGAAGGTCCCACCCCCATTCATGATAGGGGAGAATTGCCTCTAATGATAAGAATAATTCGGGGAACTCGTACACCAGTCTATTACATAATTATTGACCCCATAAGAAAATCCCACTGGGTATAAAAACTACACCATTAATGAGGCGATTATCGTTTCTACCAAATTAGAGGGGTAAGGGAGACCCCCACTAATATTTCACATGTGAGAACAAACACCATTGTATCTATCTATAAATAACCCAAATATATAACATCAGTAAATTTTAGTATAATGGTCCTTTATTCCTTTCATACCACATATTAAAACACCAGCATGGGTAGGGAACTTGTTCCCCGATACCATAAGGGAGCATCTCTCTACCAACAAAAATTTTATAGGGGACCCATAACCTATGGTAATAGGGAAGGGTACCTAACCCAAAATCAACCCAAGGATCCACCTTGACCACTACCCAAGGTGAGGAACCACTACCACAACATCGTTCTCAAACATTGGTACATCTTATCTCGTATGAAACTACAATGACCACCATCACATTCTACATAGAGAACTAGATATGATTGACATGTAACAACCCAGAATCAAATCCATGAATAAGGAGTTATTCAAGGTGGAGGATCGTTTGGATATCTGATGAATTTAGAAAACATCGAGATGGGTCCACATGGCATGTGAACCCACCCGATAACCTATAAATATACCCAATTTTCATGGCTTGGCTAGCCATGTCAGTCAATAGGAAATGTATAGCCCATGCATGGTGTGTTCTACATTTCCCATCATTTGTTTGTGTTGTTACATCACATGTCTCTACCATTAATGCCTCGCAGAAAGATTGTCTTGATTGAATGACTACTTGACCTTGTTATATTCTCATTCCCAAGTTTAGAATCTCATTCCCACGTAATTTGGATATGTATTTCTACAAATCCATATACCATCACATTGTTACCTAGTGAATGTTTTCTAGCCACATGGTATTAGTTCACTGCATATCTTATATACCTAGTTATAGAGTGTCATCTCCAAAATTCAACTTTCCTAAACAAAAGAAACACATGACATGTCCCACAAGTTTAAAATATGTGTTTATGGGATTTATAATGATAATATTTCTACGTGTCACATGAATCACTATAGTTTTCCCACGAAACCTACAGTTCAACATAGAAGATTTATATAGAAATCATAATAACGATCTAAAACCTTACAGTGTTCCTAAATAATTAGACTATGACTAAAAATAAATAACATCTACCTCAAGGGAGAAATGACGAGTCTTAGGGTGAAGAAAAATTCCCAGATCTTGCTTCTCCTTGATCTAATGATGATCACCACTAAAAATGTAGACCAGAAGCACCATTAGACTTCAATTTTGAATAGTATCATCTAATGGACAAAGGGGGAGATGATATGGGGATCTACCTTACTATTTTCACCAAATATGATAGGGGATAAGGTTTATGTCATATTTTTTAATTAAAATTTGTTTAATTAATAATCTCACCACTAGAGACTATGCCAAATCACCATCAATCGTGCACCCGGTGTGGAAAAATTTATGTAATACCTTGGGTAAAAAAAATGTTCTGAACTAAAATTCAATATTATAATTTTTATTTGAGACAATACTCAGGGGGGGCGGGGGCGGGGGTATTCTAGTATATAAGGGATACTCCACACTTATGTGAAAAAATATTTCATATTTTTTATATCGCTTCACCTATGATCTTCAGGAATTTGTATCCCATGAAAACTCAGAACATGGATATTGAAATATCCTTAATAATATTTGAAACACTTACATGGAAATATTTAAGTCATTAAATTCTCCCAACATTAAGGTTTTTTATCCATGAAGATAAAATTTTTGTTATAAGGGTAAAGAAACCAATATCTCTACTGGAATTCCCATTATAACTAAATGAAAAGGGTTCTTGGTATTCATAAAATATTTCACTCAAGAAAACCATCAAGGACAAACCAAATCATATATAGATCTAATTAGGTCAAAATAGTGTGACAATCAACACATGTATCCTCTTCTATGACAGGTGGAAAACACAAATTACCATGGTCCATCATCAATCATATGGTCGAGTAGAATGGTACCTCACTAACCTGATAAGGATAAATTACCCCACATTTCACATTCTCCCATAGATGGACTGTACCATTCCCTACTTAGGTTTCTTACATTCTTTCTTGACATTGATAATGTGATTTTACCAAAAAAAATAAAGATTGTCATTTTTAAACAATGGTTCTTACTGGAACCTTCATCTACAAACCTCTAGAAGTAACACATATATCCAATCTAGAAACAGAACCACAGAAACCTGTCGCATCCCAGCTAACCATGGATAGTAGGGAACCAAGATACAAAATAGAAGCATCGTAGGAACATTATATCCCACTACAGAACATTTCAATTCCAGTCTCTTCCTCCATCCAAGATTCCAAGCATAAGGATCAATAAAAAATTATCAATTATCAATTACATGACCTAAATAGACACCCCATCACACAACCCTTTCTCAAAAAAATATTGTAATGAACTCATCCACCACACATTGACATTATCTTATTTGTGTGGAACTGACTTTCACCCACCATTTAAATTTTTTTAAAATAAAATTATTAATGGGGAGAGATCAATATTCCTTGAGAGTTTAAAGATATGAAAATAATCACAAAACAGAAATTCCATGGATCTCATGTCACCCTATTTAAAACTCAATAATGAACAGGATAGAAATTTTTCCTCAAATCAGTTTTTAAAAATTACTACTACTGAAATTAGACAAGACATAGAATGCATATCTTTTCATTCTTTGATCCTTAGGGTCAAAGGTATCTTTTTTCCTTCAGCTATCGTCACCAACATTTTATATCTTCAAGAGCCTATAATGGAACACTTGGGTGTGGTGGTGGAAACACCTCCAACAACCTACCACAGATTTATTATATCCTAGTTTATCTTCCACACACTTAATTTTGTAGTACTCCTTGATCCAATCAATTCTTCTACCATCATGGTCTATCGACCAGATCCCTCACAACATCATAATATGTTGGGAAATCTCTATAACGATGTCCCCAACCCTCACATGATTAAAAATCTTGTCTTGTGTATGAAATGATCCCTAGCACGAATCCCACAATACATGACCTTATTCCTGATTCGTGGAATGGGTTTCCCTCAACACTAAGATCCTATCAACTAAAATCTACCAACTTCTATAGAGTTATCAGCCTCAGGAAAACCATAGTGGACCACATCTTCTTGTCTCTTCTCCAAGAATCCCTCTAATACCAAATCTTTCACAAGTACCCCCTCATAAGTGAGAAGAAATAAGGAAACCACGCAAAGTTAGACACATATATCATTTCAATACTAAAAGGTTTGATATCTGATGATTGGGTATCAAACCATATCATAGAAATATCATGATATTTCTAAGAACCTATCCAAGTACCTCCCCATGATTATTCTACCCTACAAATGCTACAAAAGATCCTGGATTCACACTAATCTTAACATGGATATATAAAAAAATTCTCTGATGTCCAATCAAACTCAAACCTAGTGATCATCACCTTGGGATGGGTCTTCATCCTTAAGATCCTCCATCACATGACTAAACCGTACATAAGGATCAACGATACAACAACCATCTTATTTGAATGGTTTATCCCAATGAGGAAAACACATGTGTGTACTTCAAGGTATTCCTCACCCACCATTGGTTATCCCAAAACCTCAATGTTTTCTACATATGTAACTCATGTAGTGCACTCATTCTATGAACATCCTCAACCCAAACTACTCAAAAAAGTAGTTTCTCAATGGGTGGTGGAATAACAGGGGGAACACTGGGGGTACCACCTCAGAACTGGATCCATGCACTAAATCCTCATCATGAGGTGATTCATCATAATAATCACACTATTTAACCCTATCTGATTGTGGTGGTGGAGAATTACTAAAACATAATTCAGATATTCTAGAGTCAATATGAATATCCATAGATATGACTCATGAAGGACAAGTAACCAACTATACTATCTTATATGATGCATGTTACATTATTCTATAAGACCCACATGCTAATGTACCGAGTTGAAAAGAAGGTAATCAGATTCCTTTTAAATGGATTTGTTGGCCAGCACACAAACATGGTAACCTTTTCACTAAGAGATAAACCCAAAAATCATAAAATTGCCTCTATAAAACCCAAAACAAACCAACAAAACTAAAGTCCCATGGTGGATCTAGCTCTGATAACACTCTTTCATGTCTTGACCTAATGGAGGATGGGCCACAGATTTTAAATACCATTCCCAATAGAAAAGGGGATGGATACTAGAACTAAGTAGGCATATGACACAGATGGGAGACCTTTTCCTAATGAACTTATACTGACACATCCACAAACACCTCCATGGAATAGTAAAGAGATATAAAAATATATACACTAAAATGAATACATATATCTATCCAAAAATAAAGTAAATAATTACTTATTAAATCATAAAATAAAAAATAGAAACCCACAATATATTTTAAATGAATCTATACATATAAGAATATGGTGATTGTTTTCATATGCAACCTCCAAAATGATCCTCAGTCCAACTCTGGTAAACTATTCGATTGATCTAGCTCCTATGCTTCACCTTCCATAGGTCTTCAAAGG
Source organism: Viscum album (assembly GCA_963277665.1). NCBI lineage: Eukaryota > Viridiplantae > Streptophyta > Magnoliopsida > Santalales > Viscaceae > Viscum > Viscum album. The sequence continues at coordinate 1,448,536,605 of OY728152.1, read as the reverse complement.
ACCATATTCAATATACTCTAGTATGAAAAAGTCCCAACATGTGTTAGAAGGTCCCATTCATGGTCCATTATAGTAGTACTCTGTATTCCCCCCCAGAATCCCAAAAGAAAAAGGATAAACTGAAAGGAAACAGTACGCACGACCTAGCCAGAGAAAAACCTATCGAGAGAGAAAATCCATCTCAAAACATCCTCATCTATACATAACCAGTTATAGTAGTCCAAATGGGATTTCATCCCAGAAATGTGACCACACTACAAGGAACCCCTCAATCACCCAATGAAACTCATCTAAAACTCCATGTCTCAATAGGTCCGTTACCTCATAGCCAATTAAATGAGTTGTATTAAGGCTCTAATAGAAATTAATAACTGAGTGAACACATTACACAAGATTATCCATTGTATATTTTACCTTTCCAATAGTTACAATTCATTAGGAACATATCTACCATTCAGAATTGTGTGTCTGAAAGAATATTCTCCATTTAAAACTTCCCAGATAATCTGACTCGTGTTTCTAGAACCGGAGGTACTTCCATGACTAACATTAACCATACAGAAGTCCTAATGAACCCAAGTGTATAGGAACATCCAATTCCACTTCATACAGATAAGGGGGAACTTCTCCAGACTATGCACTAGATGTATCCTCTCTAATGAGAGAAAACACCGGGATGCACACCAAAGTACCTCCCTACAGTCTGGAGATTACTAGATCCAATGTAACTTTAAAAATAATTACCTATCATGTATGCTATATCCCTAACACAAATCTATTGATGGATAACTAACTACTAAACTGATATTGCACATGAATTTTGGGGGTCACTCTCTTAATAAATGTTCTCCACATCTGAGGGATCTTTGACTTTTCTAGAGGACCCACTCCCCGATCCTACTCATGGATGGGAGAGTACCGCACTATAGACTAGGACCAACTACCTAAAAATATAGGGAAGAATAACTCAATATAATGAGTAACAATAGCATTATATGATAGGGTAGTGAATCCCATTGGACAGAGGTCCACTCCCCATACTATAGGGGAGTACCACTGTATAAATAGAGGGCATGCATTCTGGAATTATAACGGAGTATAAATCTACCAGTATTATAACTAGTGTGGACATCGCCCTAACACAATAGGGGAGTATAGACCCTAGCTAGAGAATGTGCTCCCGAGTATGACAGAGGAGTGCTAACTCGGTCAGAACAACACATATAGAGGTACCACACACCGGATCAATAGGGGAGTTCAAACTCCAATGATAGATGAACCTCACCCGAACACTGTTGGGGAGTACCCACTCTATCTATACACACATATGGAGGATTAACTCCCTGACATGGTATCAGTGTACTGAATCCATAGATAGAGGTCCCCCACCCTGGTCCAATAGGAGAGTACATACTCCATCTAGAAAATGAGTATGGAGGGCCCACTCCATGTCACGACATGGGAGTAGTGTCTCCAAATACATTAACGATATGGGGAACCTACTACCAGTTTCATCAAGTGAGTAATAACCCAAGATTAACTACCCCATGGATATTTATCATGCACTCATGTTGTAGAGTGTCCTATTTTCAATGGATTAAATGGTAATAGAAACTCAATCCCTGATGCGATAAGGGAAAACCAACCCCATTATCTCTCTCTATGAACCAACCTAGTCTATATCATTGGCCAAGAAACATAGAAAAGAGATTCATGTTCATAATACCTTGAATCAAAAAACATAAAAGAGTAGGGGACCCATCCTATAATACCATTGGGGATTAGCGCATTACTTTCCAAAAGAGTCTAGGGGATGCATAACCTCAGATGACATGGAATGATACTCTCCCAAGCGTCAACCCAGTGATCCAACCTTAACAATAATGATTTTTAAGCATCACTACTATATCATAATTCTTTAATAATTCCACATTATATCTCATAGGTCATTATAGAGACCACCACTAAATTTTACAAGGAGAACTACTCGGGATTTTCTCTTAAAAACACTGAATCCAAGCCCTAGTAAAGGACTTATTCAGGGCGGAAGATCCCAAAAAATGATGATGAAAGTGAACTATGTGAAATTCGGTCAACAAGGAATGTAAAAACACCAATGCACATGGTTTTATCCCCCATTTTTATAGCAAGACTGTCCATATAGGAATACACGGTGTGTATAACCCATACACAATGTGTATTGCTTCACCTGACCCCAATCTGGGCCATTTATCCAAATGGATCTATTACCCATGCCTCAAATAAAGAGTTTATATGATAAACATCTACTTGGAAATTTATTTTTCATGTTCCTATTTATGGTACTCTTTTCCCATGAATGTTGGCCTTGTAATTCTAGACGACCATGTATAATCACACGGCTATCATGTCTATGTCCTCTGGCCACATGACATGGGGTCACTAAATGGTGTGTAACACTAGTGCATATTGTATAGTTCCCAAATTACAACTTCCTTATATTGTATGAAGACAATATATCACTGGTTTATAGAATGTTTAGAGGGTAATTTTTATGGGGATATCTCTACAGGTTTCTCGACTCACCTTTTTTCCCTTGAAACATTAAGGTTAACCTAGTAGGGATATCTAACAACCATTATAGGGCTCTAAAAAAATAAAATCTTTCCTAAAAGGGATCATGAAAAGAATTAAATATCTATAACTGAATGGAAAATGATTAATTTTCTTGGGTGTAATGCTTCCCATATCTTGCTTCTCTTTGATATAATGAGGATCAATTCCAAGAATAGAGAACTGATGAACCACATCACTTTAATTTTCCTCATTTTCATCCATCAAAAAGAGGTGGAAAACATATGTTCCTATCCATGATTCAATCATTAAAAATGTTGGAGGGGTGGGGTTTAGGTTATATTTATTAATTAAATTTCATTTAATTTATAATCTAACCACTCACACTAAGATAAATCAACCTTTATCACACACCCAGTGTAAAAAACATTATATTACGCCAAGGGTAAACAAGATGCTATTAACATCACTATATTCTCATAATTCCTCTTTGAGACTCTTTTCAGGAGTTATTCAATGTTTCAATAGAAACATTTTATTTACTAAAAAATATTTAATAATTTTATTATAACTATGTGAGGCACTCAGGATCCAGGAATCCCACCCCAACTCAGCACATGTTATCAGAAATACTAAAAGAAATATTCCCATAGATTACAGGTCTAAACACAAGTCATTAAATATGTCTTTTATTGATTTATTACCTTTTAAATTAAATATGTTATGTATTCATAAAATGACAAAAATAATTTTCTTCGATTCATTGAAATTTTTTGGGGCCCCATGTGGATAGGTGGATGTCAGTTTCACATGGATGATCATTGAAAAGAGATTATGTTCCATATTAAAAAGTTACATTACATTAGTTTTTGTTAGGTTTTCCTTATGATTTTATCCAGTTAGTATTTTTAATTTTTTTATTTATGTGTTATTTGAGGTTCCACAACATTATGTGTTTGAACCCTTAAATTGGTTATGTATTTCAAATTAAAACTACCATTTATGTTCGAAAAATACAAGGTGAAAATTCCCTTAGTAGACCCAAATTTGATGAACATGAATATTTTACACATATGGCTAAGGATATATATTGGGAATGTGAATTTTTTATATAGTGTCCCCAGTAGAAGTTGACATAGTGAATTCTTTCTAAAGACGAGTTATAACATGAGATAATTTGCTAAGTTGGTTTCCATGAGTGATACCTCAGATCTGATGGAATCGTTTTTTACCATTGATTATTTTCTCTTCCCTAGTTGTGTGACTACAGGTGTGGTTATACCCTATTGATATCCGTGGATGGATCAAGTGTTCTGGCCACCCTAAGACACTAGGGATAGTGAGTGTGATTAATGTTATATTAATAGTGTAACATACGTATGAGTCAATCGATTCCCCAATGATATTCAAGTGGAACTTTAATATTATCATTAATGACCTATGACCCTAGTGAGAAGATGGACTTGGGAACAAGTACAGATAATGAAATTTTCAAGGTAGAACTTATATTTTACATATATGCGTGAGATTTCATGGACAATGATGATGGGATTTGGAGAATGGGAAACCAAATTTACGTTTTTTATTTTATTTTTGTTATGGTATGTGTTTTCCCATGATGTTTGGGAATCAACTGCTAGAACTAAAACTATCAAGGATTCCAGATATTCTAAATTATCACCATTGATATAGATGAGAACTGACGTTTCCATGTATGTTTTAGATTTTGTCTCAATGTTTGTAGGAGGATGATTCCAATATTGGATAACATCAAATGATGTGTTTTATGTTAGACATGATGACCATATTTGGTGTATAGGACCCAATATTATTGGGTCAAAGTTTGACTATACCGATAAGAATGATCATGATGGTTTGGATTCCACCAGTTTTTTAACATAATTGGCAATGCCTACTTATCAGGATTCTAATGGAGATAATAGTAGTCCAATGATAATGATGCAAATTACAAAGTTTAAAATTGTTTTAAATGGTTTTAAGTGGGTGTATATCTCTATTAAAAGATGTTATGTATCTTGATTGTGAATTTTGGACTCTTTCAGTTGATTCCTTGTATACCTCCTAGGTTTGGGTGGACTCACTATTGATGGTATAGTTGAGGGTCCATGAATATTTTTATACCTATGATATTGGCCGTGGGATATAAGAGGATGTTTCCAATTTGATTTTGTAGGTCACATAAGAATCTGTCATGTAAATACATATATGATTTCCTAGGTCCTCCCCTCATAGTAACAAGAAATTATTTCAAATTGTGAATTATTAGGTACAAGAGAGGGGATAAACTATTAATATTATAATGCTACATTCCTTGGTAACTTCCTAGGATCCATTACTCATTAATGGAAGCATGTGAATGGAATCCCTAGAGTGTGAATAGAGGATCCTCTAAGGTGATAAAGATTCATAGAGACACTCCATTAATAGATAAAATAGTTATGGTAAATTAGTTTCATGGACCCAATGATCAACACAATGTATCACTACATGGGTATGATTCGGTGCTCCGAAGTAGTTGTGGTGAAGTCATGATCATCATGATGTGATCAAAGACACTATGACATTGAATCAATGTGACTATGGTTAGTGGTTTATTTATTTATCTTCCCTTGTAGGTTTTCAGTTGTTTTCAGTGGAGAATATAACATGATCATATCATTATTCCCAGTTATGTACGGGACCCCATTAGTGGTTCCTGATTCAATTATGTACTCAAACCATTCTTCAGAAACATACACACATGGGTACCCTTGTATGTATCCACTAGGTTCCTGGTATTTTTTGGTATGAGTACCATCGATCATATGTTATATGTTCATGTAGACACGTTGGGAGACATTATAAGAATGTGATTTTTTTGGCTCATAGATATATTGGCTCCAATTCCATTATTAAATTTATTAAATTTTTATTTTTGGTTATCCATATGGGTAAATTCTTTTGTATATATGAAATTGTTATTTTTTCTTCACTACATTTAATTTCTTATCATCCATTTTTATATTTCATGCATCCTCTTATAGTTTGTTTCCGAGGTCTGATTGTTGATTATTTTATACATTATTGTACACTCTGTTGCAGGAGGTATAAATCCACATAATATCCCATTAATCCCATTTTACTAATCAAAATCCTTTATTTTTTGGGAGGTGTATCCGAGGTCATGAGGTAAACATGTATGACTATAATTCATAATGTGATTTGGGTTGGGAAATTAAAAAATAGAATCAGAGGTGTTTTTATTGTCATAATGGTTTAAGATTTAATATATTTCATTCATTTGTACGTGTGAGAGGATTTGATGTATTTTAGACTAGTGAATCATTAACACATATTCTGATGAGAATTCAATTTTCCAAATAACATGGGATTACTGTTGTTTGTTTTTTGATGTTATATTTGAATATGATTTTCTCCTTGAGTGTCTCATATGTTTGTTTTATATTCATTTTATGTTACTAGGTTTGGGATCTTATCCCATGAGAAAGTGTCAAGTGATTATATTTGACAATTTTTCTCTCAAGAAAAAAGGCGTCTCATGTATCATACTCGGAATGTAGGATTAATGTGACATATATGAATTATTGTTTCTGATATGACTGGCGACTGAGGTTTTTTAGTTTGAAGAATTAAAAAATTATCATAAATAATTTAACAATTTATGTACCATGTATAATTTTACTTAGATTTAACATAATTTATATATTGTTTTTTGGAGAAAGGTCACATCAATCTGCAACCTGAAACATCATGATGTTGACTATATGGTCAATTAGAGACAGTGATGTGAGGTGTATCTTGTAGGATTGTTGTGAACATGGTTCCATATTGGGAAACCCCTAGTGTGTTTCTATTATATAGGTACAATTATATAATGATCCAATAAAAATTGATATGTTGGTTATCTTTATATCATATAATTACACTCTAACAAACTAATCCTTATGGTGGTGGTTTACTGGATATTGGTCAACATTGGTTGGTGCAGGTAGAATATATCATGTAGGTTTAGTTATTTAATGTTCATGTTATAAAATACATTGAAATTTCAAATAGAGAATAAAATAACATTCTATAAAACTTAACATCCTTATTATGGTTCTTTGACACTAGTCATTCAAAGCGACGTTGTTATATACTAATCACCCTAGATGAGTTGGGAATTCTAATGGAACATTCATACTGGTGGATACTTGGAGAGAATAATTTCCCAAGTAGATTAAGAACACGAAACATGTTTTTTGGTATATTGGTAAATGAGACACTTGAATAATCATAAGTATGTCTATTTCCTGATACTTTGAGATAAAAATTAGAGGATTCTCATGTGTTTTGACCTTATGAGAAATAGTTTTTGGGATATGTGGGTTGACCTTGTGGCCCTACATGTATGAATCAACATCATAATGATTTAGTTGATTATATGATTAATTATTAATTTTTAGATGGGCCATCATAAGATGGGTGTTATTTATAGATGAATAATAGGTAGGTTCTTTTGGGAAGAGATCAGTGCACATGAGATTTTACATTGTTTGGGACCTTAGTATGGTGATGCCTTAGGGGTTTTACATTGTGTAAAACCATGAGTGCTAGTTCCTTTGGTATCAATGATTGGTTTAATTATTATTTAATTAATCATTCCTAGACCTGTGTGTTTTGGATAATCATTTAGTAGAGTGGTTATAGAGTTGTGGACACTCATGACTAGAATGACACCATGTGGTGGGAAAGAATGTGGTTGGATTAACTAACTAACATTCCATGCATCCTGGGGAGTGATTATGGCATGTCATCTGAATTCCTTGGTATAAAAACACAAAAATGTGGGATGGGTTATGTGATTGGATGTTATAAGAATATACAACCACTTTGTTCCATGATATTGGAATGGTATGTGTAGGTTGAGTGTGGAACCCTTTTAAGATTCAATTGGTGATGGACTGGGTGGAAGATGAGGACCAATGGATTTTAATTAAATTATTGTTAACATGGAGTCCTATGGTATTGATAATATTATATATTTTACTACATGGTAGAAGTAAACCAATTATTGGATCATGTGGGGCGGAATGACTGATTATGGTGAATCTCAGATCTAGTATTGATTGGATGGGATGAGTATGGATCGGGAGGAGTGACATGCATCTCATGATGTAATTTTTTACATTGAGATTCATGATAGGAATGTGGTGATAAATGTACTGGGGCGTACACTATTATCTGTTGGTGGGTGTGACCATGATGATTTGAGGAAATATAGCAGGTACCATGAATGATTATTCTATTATTCTGGGATATACATCAATTGATGGTTTCATTGATGCTCAGTAATTAGTGACATAAACATTCAAAATTAGTATGTTTTATAAAATATAGAGCATGGGATTTAGAATCACGAACCTCATTCTAAAAGGTTAATTCTAATGGTATTAGATGTCAAGAGATAATTGATATGTAATTTGTTCATCTATTGGATATATTTATTATATTAAACTTCTTCAATTTTAAATATTTAATGATCATTTCATTCATGTACATCTAATGTTTTGTTCATATTGTAAAGGACACAATAATTTATGGAAAAATAACAAAATTAGTGAAAATTATCAATATATCCAGAAAAAGATATCCCCATGCGTTGTGGGGTATATGCAAAACACTTCCAGGGGTCATAACTAAAGATCAAAGGTGAAACATAGATTTTGGATATAAAAAATGAGGGTTCGAATTGTTAAAACATGACATTAAATGAAAAATAATTAAGTGTTTTTAAGTGTATGAAAAATGTCATGTTATTTGAACACCTTCACAGTATGGGTTAAAACATTCATGATGTGAAACATAATTCGACATTTTTAATGATGCTGGAAAGACCATGAATGGAATCTTGAAATGAGGATTACAATGGAAAATGAAATATTAATTCCACAGGAGGATATGTATCACATGGGTTATATTTATGTCTCATGTTGGATTGAAAAGATGATGAAAAAATTCAAAATGATCCCAATGGATTTCTATAAATAGTGTGTCTCACTGCTACAACCAGGGACATAAATCTAAAGAACAAATCTTGGGGACAAAAGCATCGATGTGTAGGGTCCCCCACTACACATTATATTTATTTTTTTGATTATTTATTTATATTTTCTCCATACTACTTACTCCCTAATCAATAGGATGAGAAGTTAATACAAAATTTCTTCTAGGGTAATGTTGCTGATGATGAAAGGATCTTTTTGATTCCATTATTAATTTATTCGGTTGCCACAATTTCATTATTGAAAACCAATATCTTTTATTTTGATTAATCAAGGAAATTGATTACTAATTATGAAAGTAACTTTTTTATTCAAATATTTGTTGCCCAAATTTCTACATGGACTTTTTAACATTTACAGTAATTATCATTAACAATGGTATCATTCCAAAATTGATTCGATAATGACTTAATTTTCCTAGAAAATGAAAAATGGGGATTTCCACATTGAGGAGGGGATACCATGACAACAATTTCAATATCTCATTAATTAGTTACTAAAAAAATTATTCAATTTAATTTATAAATCAAATTACAACAAATACCTATAAATACAAAACCATAGATTGCATTTATAACCTAATTTGATCAAAACATAATCTAATACAATTTCATTAATTCTCTATTTTTTGGGAAATGTTTTCAATACGAACATATGTTTCTTCACTATAATTCTTGATAATGATTAAATAATATTTTTTTTAAGAATGATAAATTATTAATTTTGTTTTCTCATAGGTTTAATATCAATATTTTCGTGTACTATATTTTAATTAATTATTAATGTAGTTTGAGAATTTTATAAATTTCTATTTTTACTATCCCTATAGGGAAATAATGATTCTCTTAAGGGTTGTCAAAATTGGTTATGTTGTTCGGGATAGTTCCATTCTAGTTTTTTATTATATTATATTCTTATTTATTTACATGGTGTATTTTTTAGTCAATTGTTATGAATTTTAATTCTAAATGAGTGACAACCACTTGTATCTAAAAGGAAAATAAGTATTTGATTTTGAACACAAACGTGAGAGAAGTCTATAGGGAAAAATTATATTACCATGGTTGGGTAGAAAATCAAGAAATTTATTTGGTAATTTCAACATTATGATCTAGGGAAATATATTCTCAAAGAGTACAGATGACCATGAATCATAGGATTGCAACTAAACATCCAAGTGTCACCTATAACATACAATATCTTCTAGATTAACTCAGTGATAATATAAATGATTTAAAAAATCATAGTTTTTTCTATACTACCGCATGAATACCAAATAATTAATAAAAGAATATTCTTCAATCTCTATGAAATCATTAGGTTCTTGAGTGCCTCAAGTGAGGCTATAATTCATAGACAGTTCTGATTTTAACTCTGAGAATGTTCTCAAAATGGAATTTCTAGATTTCTCACTCATTTAGTGACTATATTGGATTAGTTAGAATAAAATGGGCCCACATACTTATTTCTACTATCAAAATCAATTTACATTCATGTATATATTCTAAAAATTACCCAATTTTATGTTTAATCATTATATAACTCATCAGATAGTTTTAAGGATTTCATGAAAAAATTCCCACATCATGGCATAAAAACATAGAAAAACATAATTTTTTTATTATTGTATTAAATAGGGAAATGTTCAAATTTTAGATTATATAGTTAAGTGATCGTTAATGAAAAGGGATCTAGAAGAGAGACATAATCAATTGAATGAGATTCCAAGAAACATCATTCAAAATAAGACTAAGGAAAAACAACAAATATGAGTGTACAAAGGTGGACATAATAGTTTGATGGGGGAATAATTTTAATAATTGATGAAGATATTCGACATGATTTTGGGATAAAAATTAAAACTGACATAAGGTATGTATATAAAATAATTAAATTTTGCTGATTATAATCAATTTAATAATTTTTAGATTTGGCATCCAAAACAATAGGCGATAGGTTACCACTAGATAAAACTGGGGTTTCTAGCACATCAGGGACCATCAATATAAATTCTATTCCACTAGATATATGTGGCTTTGGATACTTTTATGAATTACAGTGAATAATCCATTAATGAAATGACATCAAATTCAAAAAATAAATGTTCATAAATAAAGGAGAAAAAGTATTGATCAATGGATCCAATGGTTTTACTATGAAACCTCTAATTAAAAATTATCTAGATCAGTGAATACTTTATAGAAAGTCCTATAGGGGCATTACCTTGATTCCCTAAAGTGTAGCAATGTACATATTTTTAATTCATTAATATGATGAGTGTAAAAGTCACATAGAATTATGACAACCAAAGAATATAAAAAGAATAAGAGAAAGAAGATATATATAAAATTGAAGAACATGTTACAAAATAGTAGTAAAATAATAACAAACAAAAGAGAAGATGTGAATACCTTTTCCAGAGTGAATAACATAACTAGAGATAGACACGAAAAGTGGTAAAATTTTGGAACTCATTAAAAAATTTCATATTAATTTATTTTTACAGAGTCTATAAAAAACATGATAACCTTTAATAAATTTCTTGAATTGACAATGACTAAAAATAAATAAAATAGATGAGAATGGTACCATTCTACTTAGATGATTATGTTTGATGGATGTTTCAGTGGACCTACCTATGGATCAACATGATCTATGTATTTTTCAATGCCTATTATTATTGAATATAATAATTTTTTAAAATGTTTGTGTGAATTATGCTTGATTTTAAACATCAGGTTGTACACCATGGTTATGAGTTTGGTACTAGAAGAAGTGAATCCCGTAAGAGTTGTACTTAAAATTGATAGATTCAATAGTGCAGTACCCCCATTAGTCATCCAATATATTCTAATAAGAGATGAAGTATTATACGTCAACATAAATAACTAAGAATTCTATATATAAGTGGCGTGAACACCACTCCTTCACAGAAGATCATTTTTGGCCATTGGGTGAGAACTAATAATCATAAATAGTGGATAACTTTTTCTTAGAGTTGGATTTGAACAGATCACTAGTACATAAACTATTTTTTATGGTGCCTTTTTTAACATTGGTTTTTTAGAATCGATGTTAAAATCTATGAAAATAAATTTATAATATCGGTTATTTAATAACCGACATGAATATCCATATTCGTTCATTTTTCGGGTTGGTTTTTTAGAATCGACGTTAAAAATCCATTTTCATGGACTTTTTACATCGTTTATATAATTAACAGCGTGAAAATTTTATTTTCAAGAATTTTTCATGTCTTTTATAAATAACACTCATGAAAAATGTTTGATATCATGTAGTTCATTACATAAGCTTCGATTTGATAGGTCATAGAGCTCAAATGGTGTTACAAATCAAATGTTATGGGCATCACATGTCAACCATCTCTAAACAAAGTCTTAGGGAAGGTCAATTTTCGAAGGACGTAACTTTTAATCCGTAACTATGTTTGTGATCAGCGGCCTATAAAATAGTATCTTGGAAAATAAAATACATTTTTTTAATCATTTTTATGCAATTTATTTAGTAACTGACATGAAAAAGTCATGAATATTGATTTTTGACATAGGTTATTTTATAACCAACACAAAAAAGTGATTAAAATTAATTTTTCTCATTGGTTTTTTAATAACCGATGTAAAAAATATATAAAAAAAATTATTTAATTTCTGAAGCTTTAATTTGATAGGTCACAAAGCTCCAACGGAGTTACGGATCATATGTTATGGGCATCAGAAGTTGATCATCTCTAAACAAAGACTTAGCAAATGCCAATTTCTGAAAGCCATAACTTCTGATCCGTAACTCCGTTTCAGCTCCGTGACCAATAAAATCAAATCTTGTGAAGTGATCTACATGTTTGTTAACATTTTACATTTCGGTTATTTAAAAAATGATGTGAAAAGACCTTTTAACATAGGTTCTTAAATAACCGATATGAAAAAGTAAAAAACTGATTTTTCACGTCAGTTATTTAATAACTGATATGAAAAAGTGATTAAAATTGATGTTTCAGGTCGGTTATTAAATACCCACCATAAAAAATAAGTGAAAATTTCAATATCTTTTCATGACTGTTATCATAAAACCAATGTGAAAGATAATCTTAATATACCGCCAATGGGAAATTTCAATTTTTTTACATCGCGACATCGAAATTTCCAATTCCCACCTCAAACTTTTAATAGCGCATTTACATTTATCATCTCAATTATATGTTTTCATTATACACATATCCATATTTAATGATCATTTCTTTCAAAAATCATCGTTCCCCCAACTCGGTTCTTTTTATCTTCAATGTGAATCAATTATTTTTTCTTTCCATGATCTCATCAAGGTATTTTTAAATTTTTATCCATGATTTCTAGATTTTATGATTTTTTTCCTAATTAATATACCATTTAACAATAATTTCTCTCAGCCATCGTCGTTTCACCAACTCAACATCTTTGATCTTCCACGTGAATCAAGTATTTCTTCTTTCCACGATCTGATGAAGGCATTTGTAATTATTTTCCCATGATCTATATTTTTATGAGTAATTTTCTTAATAGATATACTATTTGATGATTATTATATTATTATAGTGATGTATAATTATATATATCATGTAAAAACTAAAAATAATCCTTTAGATTATAAAATATCATTTAATACAAAGCTACGGTTTGCAAATTTGATCTTTCCTGAAAAATATATATCAAACTTCTGATGGTCATAACATTGAATCCGTAACTCCTTTTGAGCTCTATAACCTACCAAATCAAATCTTAAATAATTATCAATAATATGGTACACTTATTTATTCCATTTATTTAATAACCGACATTAAAATTCATTTTTAACGTCGTTTTTTAAATAAACGATGTAAAAATGTCTTTTCACATTGTTTTTTTAAATTGATGTAAAAATATTATTTTTAACGGCATTTCCCAAAGGTCTTTAATGCCATTTTTTTGAAAATCAATGTTAAAAACCATAAAACCCAATATTTAACGTCTCTTTTTAAATAAAATATGTAAGAAATCATTATTTTTACGTCCCTCGTAATAACCTCACCTCAAAACCGACGCTAACAAGCTAAAAAACCAACATAAAAAAGGTATTTGTACTAGTGAATAAGTCTCAACATATACTAGCCGATGAATAATTCTAACACGAATAAAGAAAATTATTTTTGAGAAGGAAAATGGAATGATTATAATTATATTTTTAAAATTTAATAAGTGAAATAAGTAGATATTGTTGTACACGTGGTCACCCAAAAAAATTATTGATATTAATAAGGATAAGATTAAGATTTAGAACACTATCTCTAGAAGATAGATAGAACTAACTAATTATGAGAAGGGCCAATAAATATTAATAGAACATGGAATTCCATATATTTGATTCATATTAAGGATGAATTGGTAGATTTCCCATATATAAATTAAGAAAGTTATATAGAGAGGAACAACTAAGCTATTTAGTGAGGAAAGATTAGGGATGACCTACAAGCATAGATAACAAATGTGAGAATATATAGACCCCTAATAGGTTAACTATTTCCAATAATCAAACACAATATTTCAATTTAAAAGTGTTTATTTCAATATAATTATGTTAAACAAAATAACCAAGTAGAGGAAACAAGATTTTTTTTACCATTTTTGTGTATACAGGTGCATTCACTCTATCTTAAATTTATAAAAATTTCAATGATTATGGAAATTACATTTTACAATGATTTTTTTGTTAGGATAATAAAGTACCTATAAATAAGTAATTATAAGGTGTGATTAATAGGAAGATGTAGGACTAACTTGTGTCATGAAATCCATCCACATCGTGAAAAGGTAATGATTATTCATCTTGAAATCCATTCATGTAATCAATTTGGTATATAAATAATTTGTATATCCATGACTAAAGAATCATTAAAAGTTGGGTAGGTATTTTAATTCCAATTTTCTTAATCTATTTCCCAAAATTATCTTTTTTATATCTTTAAACATAAAATTTAAAAAACCACATTTGATTATTTTTCAATCTACTATAATAGAATACATAATATTCAAAGTATTACTTCCATGTGCTAGTTTTTAAATTTAATTTTCCATTAATTTGAATGATAAAACATCATATTGAATTAGTAGATATATGAATCGGGTTTTGTATTCGAAAAATCATGATTTCTTGAAGCATGTTAATTTTTCGAAATGAAAATATTAATATATTTGTCAATACATTTAATTTCAGATACTTTTATTATCTGTTTTAATTATTTGTATGAATTTCCATGAGTATTTTTCGCAGAAATTTGTATAATTATTGAGATATTTTAAGAAATAACATGTCATATCCTTTATTTTTTGTATTTCTAGAGGGACTAAATAATTTTATCTTCTAAAATAGTCTTAGTATCTTATCTAAACAATGAATGAATATAATAACCAATAATATGATTGTGGAAGCTTTTTTAAATCCTTAATCCTTGAACACACATTAATTAATCCATCTATATCACTAAGAATCCATTAATATGCATGATAGGAAATGATTTGATTTAGAATCAAATTTTAAAAATTTATTCCTTCTTATCAATATTTTTCATGATATTTAAAAAAATGAATGTGTGGGATAGACTGTCTACGGTGGATGGTGATGTATATCACTTGGGATATCTTTCTTGAGAATATCAATTAATATTTTGGGAGATAACTTGATATAAGTCCTTCTACATTATAATAATTAACAATGTTTTTAATAAAAATTAGGTTTTTTATGAGGAGGATCAAAAAATATTATTACCAAACTGATCGTAGAACTGCATCCCTGTCGCATCCCATGTCGGCAAGGATTTGTGTTGAAATGGATATTTCAAGAGTTCCACCGGAACTAGTATGAATTTTTGTTGAGGAGGAGTATAGGTATGCACAGCCGATTGTGTATGAGTCCTGGACTGACTTATGCTCTTATTGTCACAGACAAGGACATGGTGAACATGGTTGTAGAAGAAAGCCTGCAGGTGGTCGACCCTCTGTGATCACAGATGTGCCCACTGATGTATCCCCGAGGGGTGGTTCAATCTCCACAGATGCTGGACACGGTGGTGCCCAGGCCACCCTTGCAGGCCGGCCTCACTCCGATTCGGACCTCCCTAAGTCAAGTGAGGTCGATGTCTCAACAGGGCCGAGGGTGTCTCAGGAGGAGGCTGATGTGGATAAGGGTAAAGAGAAGGTTCCTGTTTCTGAGGATGCTGTAACTGTTTCTTCTTTTGTTTCTGAGAGGTGCAGGAAGGATACTGGACACTCCAAAGTATTGAACCATGATGCTGCGTTCCAGTTTATGGGTAGGGGTCTTGAGATGCCACACAATAATGTTTCCAGTTGCTCCATGGAGGCTGGTGCGGGGGACAAACGGTTGGAGAATGGTCTGGTTGTTGCTAGCAGTGCAGAACATGCTTTGTAGGAGGGGATAGGGGATGAAGAAACTGGTGTTATGCAAGATGGAACCTTGGAAATTCCTATCCTTACCAATGTTGGGGAACTCAGGGACTTGAGTCAGGCCATACAGGTTGGGGGAGCAGCTTCTTCAACTCAAACCCCGGTCAACTTGAGCAACAGATTTTACAGCCTTGCTGAGATAGAGGAGGAAGAGGATACTTATGAAGATTATTTGGAGCTCAGTAAAGGATTCTCTGAAGGAGAACAAAATTAGGGATAACAATAGGCGTGTGAGAAGGATGAGGGGTAAGAGAGACTACTCCTCTCTTCCACCTCCTATGAGGACTCAGTCAACAAAAATGGCAGTGGCTGGGGAGCTGGACAACGGTGTCGGCTGCCAAGTAATTCCATCTGGCATGTCTGACACATCCTTGGACTTGATACTGTCCTCGGATGAGGAGGTGAAAGAGCAGGTTCTATTTCTCAATGCTTTGGAGGAGGATGCAGCCAGGTTGATGGGGAAGATCCTTGACCTGAATCTCAATGACGAGCAATATAAATGGGTTGACAAACAAGATATGATTCTGGTTAGCGGCTTCAACAAGGGGGTGATCAAACTGGAGGAGTATATCCAGGTATGGAACAAGATGACTTCCTCACTTGAAGATCTATTAAGGGAGGATCCACAATACCAGGTATCCATTTTATCTTGGAAGTTATTTAGGGATATGGGTTCTGGAATAATTAAACTATTTGTCAATGAATCTGCCATTTCTGTGGATGTGGGTGGGAATGTCGGAGGCCCAGATCGGTTCTGATGGGCTAGAGTACACCCCTTTCCTATTTGCAGGCCATTTGGGACTTGGTTGTATTAGAGGTAGGGCTTTGCCCTCGGGAGGGACCATGCTTTCATGGGATCGCCGAGTGGTGCTACATTGGGGTTGGCGGTTGTTATCATTGCTTGATTAGTCTATTCTGGTTTGTCTGCTTTGTTTTATTTTTTGTGTATGTTGAACATTACGGTTTCACACTTTTTCCACAAAAGTGTTTATGTTAATAAAAAATAAGTTTCAGTCAGTCAGTGTTTAGGTGGTAAAATTTATATTTTTATTAAAAAATTTTATGAAAATAGAGAAAGAGAATATTGGTCAATAATCATTCCTACAATAATCATGAGAACACTCTGATATTTTTAAGGGAATACTGATATGACGTAGTTAAAGGAATATTTTTGATGAACATATCTTTTTATATTATTCATAATGATTTATTGTCAAACATAATTTTTGAGCTTTACCATTGAAATAATTTACCCTCAAACCTTAATCATAAAATTTATTTTATCCTCAATCAGGAAGAACACTTGATTAATTATGAGTTTTTTATTACATAGTGATTATGATATATTACATATAAATTTAGGGAAACATACAAGTTCGTGGCATATTTTCTGTATACTATATATAGTTGTACCCAGCAGGTTAGTGGAAAAGTTAATGTGATGTAAATTTATAATATAATTATTTTTGATAGTGAATTGAAAAATAAAAAATATATGAAATAAAAAAATTATTTCAAAAGAATAATATTAAAATACATGAATGAGGTTAATTCCTAGAAGAATGATGTGTTGATGGATTTTCCTATGTAATTATTCAATATTTGAAATTCACCTTTAATCCATTTTGTTTAATGACATCATGTTTTAATAATAGTAAGAAAAACATTCCTTGTATTGTGTTGAGATTCCGTCATTGAGTAAAATATTTTAATTTAGGTGAGGCAGATTTGATACATGGATCTATTGTATACTTTTTTTTAAATTTCATCACATTTGGAAATTAAATGATTAATTCTTTCTTGTGTGTCAATATTTTTTTACTTTAGTTAATATACTATAATTTATGGGAGAACAAAAATTAGTGACAAAATGAAGAATAATGGGAAAATGAAATTCTCTTAGGCAATGTCACCCTGAGGCACTACGTTCAATGTATTTCTCCCCTAAATGGCCTGAAATTAAACATGGATGTATCTTGTACATAAATTGACATGAATGTAGGGGGTTGTACATGATTCACGATGAGCAATTTTTATGGAATTTACTTTTCACATTGGTCATGGAAACTACCTATAGGTGGAAGTCAAGGCTTTTCATTCTGGTTTTAATCAATGCCACCAATGGAATATTTTTCTAAAGTAAGTTCAAACTGATTCTATCACTCTGTACAACTATTTTCATAGAATAGGAATGATCCAATGGTCCATATCATATATTAAAAGATAGCGTAGAGGTCTCTTAAATAGTAACATTCACGTGAATTATACCAAGCCAAAGGGAAATAAGGTTGTGGATCACCTTTCATCAATGGTGATATAGGATTCATGTATCACTTGTTTTATAAGAATTAAATTTTTGAGACCATTTTGAGTTGACATAGTTAGAGGGGATTCCCTGTTAATTCACTACATTACACCTCCCTAGGTCTAAACTACTTTATTCATTCATTTATCCCTACTTAATTAATTAATAACTAAATAAATGATGATTATGATGATGATATCCACTAATAGAAGGCATCTAAAAACATTGGATACCTATAGAACACTACTAAGGTTTGAGAACAAAGATCCAATTTGATATAGATTCTCTATAATTGTAAATTGAAGAATCAATTCATGAAAACATTCATGAAAATTAAAAAATTAAATTTCATGAAGTGTAGAAAATATACTATGGGATGAAAAAACATTTACATTTATAGTCGACACATTCACGACAAGATATATACTTTTACGATGTGAATGTTTATAAAAATACAAATTAAAGAAATGTTTTAGAGATATTTTAATATTAAATCAAATATTAGTTCCAAGGGAATGAATTTATCACATGGTAAAAATTTATGACTCATTATGGAATACAATGATGATGAAAAAAATATATCATGATCCCCACAGAGTAATATAAATTATGATGTATGATATTTTTACTATGGATGGAAATATGGAGGCCAAATCTTGGGGAATGAATTTGTGTTGTGCAGGTACCTATAACACAATTAATTTACTTTTTTTATGTTTTTTATATTCACCTTAATCCTTTCTACCCCTTCAATAGGTTGAGGGTTTAATTTCGGCTTTTTTCCTGGGAAATGAATCTGAAGGGGGAAGGATAATTTGGAATTTATTATTTCATTTTTAATTTATGTATTTGGTTGCATCAATTTCATTATTTAATTTCAATTTTTCATTTGGTTTAATCATTACCAATTATTAATGAATCTAAAAGGTCATTTTAAATTTTGAAACTGGTTTCAATTATATCATCATGACCATTATTTCATTTAGGGTAATTATGTTTTAAAATGGTAGAGAAAATAAATTTATTACCCAATTTCCTAAATTAATTGAATATGGAGAATGGGGATCAATGCATCAAGGTGGTGAAACCATGACCATTAGATCCCCCACATATAGAATTCAGATCCAAAAATGAATTAATTAATTTAATTAATGAATTCAATTAGTCCTAAAAACTAAATATACAAAACCCTAGAATAATATGAACAATTGATTTTTTTCAAAATATAATATGCTACACATTTCTCATTCTACTGAATTTTCCAAAACCATCTTCCAAACATAAATTAGATACTAACCTCTCTTATGCCAAAAAAATTTTATAAACAGTTTCTTTATAAACTATATTACTAAATTTATTATATATTAGATTCTACCTCAATCATTCCACATAAAATATTTTAAATAATTATTAGGAAAATTTGATTCCTTTAATAATTTTTTTATCATACTTATAAGGAAATGACGATTCCCATATTGATTTTCAATATGATATTTTGAAACCATCAAGTTGTTAATATAAGATAAAATATTTTATGAATCAGTGACTTGGAATTTGAGTTAGGATGTTTCCAGTGTAATCAATTTTTTTTTGTAATTTGGTCCAATACCATCACAAGGATATGGGACTGAACCAATAATTCATGACATGGTTTATGGGGTGAACCCATTTCATCGCATGATTTTGGGTGAGTCATGTGGAAAAATATAGATAAGGCGTATGCTTGCATGAAAATACTTTGGAAATCAAGAAGGTGTAATAGTGATTTGGGGATGTCACATGTAGTATGATGGGAATATTATGAGGATTGGATAGAACCTTTATAAGAGAGTTTAATGTATGTGGGCCATCTGTAAGGGTAATGGATAATTTTATCATTCATATTGGAATAGGATACTATAGTTAGTAAAAGATTATTACAACATTCTTCATACATAATTGAGTTATGTTAGATTAGAATTACACAAAATGGGTCATTGGAACACTGGAAAAGAAATGCAGCATGTGATTCTGATGGTGGGGAGTACAATTACATAGAATCATTTATTATGAATTGAGTGATATATTCATTTTTCTGAAAATATGGATGGTAAAATGTATGATTCAACTATGGTGTCTTTGGATTAATGGTTTCAGTCGTGAACTGTCATAAAATATTACTTCTTGTGGTAGGTGATAACTCAGCTTTTGGTGAGTTGGGTTGTGTGTTCGTGGTGATATACACTGAAAACCCATTTAATGTACCAAGGTAGAACATGATAAATTGAGTTGAGTTTTGTGACATAAGTGGATTGGGTTTATTTCTTTTATGTTCAAAAAGACTTATTAGGAGTTATAAGTGTTATGTACTGGAGTCTATAAAACCATATGCCTGAACATGTTTTGAGATTTTTTCGACTTATGAACATTTATTTTGTTGGGTGTCTTGTTTTGAAAATATAGAATTAATGGGTTTGAAAATTCATTGATAGTAAAAAAAAATTAGGATTACGTTTCAATGAACATCCTGAGGGTTTGGGTGGTCACTAGAGGTTGAACTGGTAACTGGGGATCCTAAAAGAAACGATAGTAGATTGTTCACATCATAAATATTTACTGAATACATGAATAGATTTTATGGGGTACTCCAAGTCATAACAAGGGTAGGTTGGTACATCCAGGGAAACATGCCAAAAACTTCTTATGTGACCCTTATGGTCACATCATGACCTGTTTCATTTTTAGTTCTTTAATGAGAGTCTTTATACCATTCTTTCTATAGATGAACATGTGTCTGAGAGGGCATTAACTAATGCCACCTCACTCCAAATTCCTCTATTATTGGTGTTTTTAGTGTGATAAGATGGTTATTCTGTGTATGATATTTCATCTCCTTCCTGCTTGGTTGTCTTCCGGTTTCCATCACTTATTACTGGGGTTTTTCTATTTTATAGTTGTGCACTAATTCTACCAGATAATGGTGGGATTAATAATTTATAATGGGAATTTTTCTAAAACTACATAGAGGAGGACCAAAGATTCCATTTTCATGAAATATATTGTCGTTTCGATGATAATACATCACTATTATGTGTTTTCCATGGGGTTTTACCCAAAATAAAATAATTGGGATATTGAATCGATGTTATTAATTGTGTATTTTGTGTTTCTTAAGATTGATGGTGTTTCAAGAGTGAACTACAACCCACCTCTCATGGTTTTCATGTGACACGTTCTAATGGTAAAATTTAGGAATCAGTGACTTTTTAAATTAAATAATTTAATTAATTAATTATTGATATAATTAAATGTGTTAGATTCATTTTAAGGGTTCAGGTCCATGCATGGATGGTTTTTAGGATGGTTGGAGATAGACAATATTAGGAATCAGGTTCTTGGATACATTCAAAATGGGATATTTCTGTAGTTTATTGAAGGTTGTCCTTAAGAATTTACAAATTGGTATTTTGAATATATTTATATTCATATGGTAAATAGGACCCCACAACTTTAGGTGGTTGTCCCCAATAATTTGTTTACTTATTCAAAAATTGAAATGTATATTTGAATTATATAATCTAGTAAAGGCCCCAATGAACCTCATGCATCTATGGGAAATCACGACCATTGACGGAAATTGTTATAAGTTAGTAACATAACATTAATGTGGTTTGGACTTAGTAGAATGTGACATAATGACCTATATATAATGTGGGGGGATGTCAGATGATGCTTGTACAAGGGTTGGTCCCTTAGAGATGCCATAATGATTACTTGACAATTCTAATGACCATGGGGTGTGTGTTCCTCCCCCATTATGACTTGAATTCTTGGTTGGTTGGACACTACATCGACTGGCATATATGTCAAGTGTTCAGAATGTCCTAAGATACATGGGGGAGGGAATTGGAATAAGGCCACATCATTACTGTGTATTTCTTATATCCCAATGAGGTATTGATGAGACACACACAAGACACTACAATGTTCCCTGGTCACATGAAATAGTAAGGAGATTATGGAATTGGGAAAAAGTAGATTTGTTAGTGTGTGTCACCATAGAACCAGAAGTGATGGTGTAAGCCCATTGGGGTTTTGGAATATGATGATGAGGTTGGAAATTATATGAGAAATAGATATGATTTTTTTATTTTTTTAGTATATGTTGACCCCGGACTCTATGAAATAGAACACTGGTACTAGAAATAATGTGATTTAATGGGATTCCTATGAGTCACCTTTCAATGTTAAAGAGACCCTTGGATTCTCAATACATTTTGGACCCAATATCATGTTACATATTGGGTAGATTCCTATATTGAATATCCTCTAGTGATGTGCTAGATTCTGGAGTGGAAGCTTAGAATACCCTTATAATAGAGAGGATGCACCTGCGATGGTACAAATGAGGTTTTTTGAGCTGTGGGTGCCAAATAGATTAGTCTTAATATATTATATGGAATTAACCATTTGATTTCCTAGGTCACCCTAGAATCAGTTTCACAGGGATATGTTGGTTCACATAGTGATTCCCCCTCCAAGGAATAATTCATTGGATTTTCATTGATAATTCACATGCATGACTATGTAGATCAACCGTTATTCATTGCATGGGGGATGAATTGGTATTCCCCAACACCAAATACTCATATGTAGAGGCATGTATATGGGATTATAAAGGAGTGGACATAACATCCCATTAGGAGATTCTTCTGATTAGTGACACTATAGCCATGGGCAATTTATATATGTTCAATTGGTATCATGAACCTAAGGATCGATATCATGTACTAGCTCCTGATAATGAAATGGTCCCCTCGAGTGGTTATAGTGGAGGAAAAATCATAATGGCATTCTCATAGACAATTAATTATCGAGTTGAAGTGGGAATAATTGGTGGTTTATTTATTTTTTTGTTCATTAAATTTACATATGGTTTTCAGATAACCATGTAAAATGAATATATCATACCTTATTTGTTTATATAAAGAACCAAGTTAGTTATTTCTTATTTATTTATGTAATGACATCAATATCAGGTCCCCATTACATATGGGTTCCCAAGAATACATCCACTTGGTTTTAGTTATTGGATGGAGTTAGGCTTTTGGATCATATTCTAGATGTTAAGCTAGGTAGATGGGACAAAAAATTGAGTATTGGATGTGGGTTTCTTTAGATTTTTCCAAGATCTATCTCATTCATTTATTTTATTTCATATTGAATATATGTTCGGCCTAGTGTGTAACCAATATTGGAATTATTCCATTGATATTTGGGACCTCGCATCAATTCATTTATTGTAACATTAGTTTATATTTAAGGGTCATTAATTTCAGTTTATTTTTGATGTAGGATACATAGTTATTTTATCTATTTTTGCAAGAATTAATAAAAGGGGTATATCTTTCCCACAAGTCCCCATTAGAACACCACTAGTAGTCTCTAGCCCTTGGAATTATGTAAGGAATTCTTAAGGTAACATGTTGAAAAATTATTTTTAATATTCATATAGTGAGATATGATATATAATTACAATATTATTGTGAAAGAGACATGATAATGTTTTAGTAATTACCAAAACATTCTACAAAGAGTAAATAAGATGATGCATAAGTTGGATGTATAACTGGTGATGCAAATATTTTATAACTGCAGTAAAAATGATTTTAATAGGATTAATGTTTTGATAGAAGTTGTTTGAGATATTAAGAAACCATACATGGATAAATTAGCATGAATTATGTAATATGTGATGATATATAATTTGATGATGGTTTTTCAAGGCTCACGTGACTCTGAAAAAGAAAACACATAGAGCTACATTGATTTACAAAAGTATAATTAACTATGCCCTAGGTGACCTTGGGAGTAGTTATGAAGATGTTTAGTGATGTTTAATAAAAAATCAATAGTGTTTTGAAATGAAATTATAAATTTATTATAAAATTTATGTTTTTTTAATTTGAGGTGATATAAATTTAATGGTTCTGGAATTAATGTACATAGGTGTGAAAAGTGTAAAAGTCATAAACCCTATGAACTATTTAGTGTTAATATATATACATAGAGTCCAACTACATTGATTTAATTATTCATTTATAGTTTAGAATATATTTTTTTGATTTAATAGTTTTGGGGAAGTTTCCTTCTGACATTGTAATGTACTTCATAGAGTTGATGTGAAGTGGATCATAATTTTGAGAATTAGGTAGGGTACTTTTGTAAGAACCCGGACCATCGTTTCAGGTATGTTTTTCCTTTTCTGGTCGTTTTTGAGAAAAAGAGGAAAATATGGAAATTTTCAGAATACATGCCTGTTGTACCTCTCGAACCCCTCGTGGTTTTATTTTCATGATCACAATCACCCTCTTGATTATCTAATCCTCTTTCAAGTGTTTTTAGATGATAGGAATCTTTTCAGGTTGCCAAGGAATTGGGCCAAGAAGGCCAAGAAGGCAAAAAGCCAAAATGGACTGAAATTCAGTCCACCGGCCAACCGGTGGCTTCAACACCGGCCAGCCGATGGACCTTTGACAGAAGGATCTCCACTGTCCAGGGCACCGGCCAACCGGTGGCCTCAGCACCGGCCGGCCGGTAGAGCCCAGACCGAGAGTCCAGCCACTGCCTCAGCACCAGCCAACCGGTGGCCTCAGCACCGGCCAGCCGGTGGTGCCTGAGCCCAAAGCCTTCTCCATTTTGCACACACCGGCCAACCGGTGGCTCAGCACCGGTCAGCCGGTGGAGCCAGTCAAACTAGCCGTTGGGCTTTTGACCAGCCTGTCCACTTGGCCTCCAACGGCTCCGAAGCCCTTTCCAACGGCTCCGAAGACCTCCAAAGGCCATATGAGGGTTCCCCCTCTACAAATAAAGGACTAGGAAGCCAAGGATCACTACCGGAACTATACGGAAGCCCACGGACACCTTGTTGATCATTTGGCGTACCTCCGGCGCATTCCTCCAAGGGAACCCCAATAGCTCCAACTCAATTCCACATTCAAGGAGCTCCACCAAAGAAGCTTGGGAGCGCCCTCCATCAACTCCAATCAATCCTCCGGCACCCAAGGCTTCTCCAAATACGTTTTTTCATTGTTTTATTTATTTTGAGCATCAAATTGAGTTTGTGCCTACAAAATCCCATTTCTCTCATCCTCCATTCTTTTGGGTTTTCACATCACCTTTAAGGTGTGAAGAGGTTGGCAAGCCTTTCCTTTAAAAGGCTTGAGACATAGGTGAGCTAGCCTTCACCTGTAAGAAGGCTAGTGGGTTCTTGCATAACCATATAAAAGCAAGCTGTAATAGGTTCTAGACTACCTGTAAAGTCTAGTGGGTTTCTTGCTAAAACCATTGAAAAGCAAGCGATAGAATCTCTCAACGATTGAGTTGGGAGCGGAGACGTAGGCCGGGTTTTTGGCCGAACTCCGTTATCAATTGCGTGTCTTGCCTCTTTTATTTCCGCTGCATTCTTTACTTTGATTTTAATTTTTTAATCATTTTTTAAAAGGCAATTCACCCCCCCTCTTGCCATCCTTCCTGTTTTTCTCCGCCCAACAATTGGTATCAGAGGCAAAATTTGAGTAATACCCTAACCGGTTTCAAATTAAAGATCCATTGTGATGGCATCCACTTCTTTCGCCCCCGAAGGTTTTTCTTTGAGTCGTGCTCCATTCTTTGATGGAACCGACTATACATATTGGAAAACCCGCATGACCGCTTTTCTTAGAAGTATAGGTTATCCCATTTATAAAATTGTCATGCAAGGTTACACTCTCTCCTCCCCCGATGAATCCAAATGGACCCAAGCCGATATTAGAAATTTCGAGCTTGATGGCAAAGCCATGAACGCTCTACATTGCGGCCTTGCCGAAATGAGTTCAATCGAGTTTCCACTTGCACCTCCTCACACGAAATCTGGAAACTTTTGGAGGTTACCCATGAGGGGACCAACAAAGTAAAGGATACTCGATTAGATATGTTTCGACAAGATTTTGAATCATTCTCTATGCATCCATCCGAATCTATTTCTGAAATGTTTACTCGTTTTACTGACGTGTGCAATGGTAGAAAGTCCCTTGGTGATGATGTTTCTGCAGAAACCATGGTCAAGAAGATCCTATGGATCCTACCTAGCTCATGGGCACCAAAAGTCACGGCAATCCAAGAATCAAAGGACATAAAGAACATGACGGTAGAAGAGCTCATCGGCTCCCTAATGACCTATGAGATCACCATGAGGAGGCAAGCTGAAAAGGAAGGAAAACCGATTAATGTTCCAAAGAACATCACCTTCAAAGTTCAACAAGAAGAAAGCTCATCCTCCTCATCATATTCTTCAAGCGGCGATTCCGAAATGGAGAATCTTTCCCGCAAGATGCACAAGTTCATGAAGAAGCACAAGAAGAAGAAGGACCGCAAGGCTCAACCAAATGAAAAATCCGAGCCCAAGGTAAAATGTTACGGGTGTGGCGAGAAAGGCCATTACAAGCCCGATTACCCACTCAACAAGAAAAAGGCTAAGCAAAAGGAGAAGAAGAAGGCTTTCAAGGCCACATGGAGTGATAGCTCCACATCCGACTCCTCCTCCTCCTCGAGCGACAACGGTAACAAATTCCTAATGGCATTTCATGAGGTATCATCTTCCGACTCCTCTTCCTCTTGTTCTTCAAATTATTTTAATCACATGTCTTTTGAGGATCTCCAACATGCAAGAGATCAATTGGAGGAAGGTTTTCACGAACTTTCTTCCAAATTTTTTGCATTAAAAAATAATTTCAAAAAACTCTCTTCCGAAAAAGAACAACTTCTTAAAGAGAAGGAAGAGATGACCCTCAAAATCCAAAACCTTCCTGATGTTGATTCCATGGAATCAACCATCAAAGATTTAAGGGAATCTCTAGCCAAGTTCACCCAAGGGGAAAAAAATTTGAACAATTTGCTAGGTTCCCAACGCATATCTAGGACCACCCAAGGGCTTGGCTATTCCAAGCAAGCTACCTCCTCCCATGGTCCTACTATTTTTGTAAGGGGGAGCTACCAATTTACATTTTGTAATTATTGCAAAAAACCCGGGCACTTAATTTATGAGTGCAATTGAAAAAATGCCCGGTATGGCCGCCCCAAATCTATTTTATTAAATGATGAATTTTATAGGAGAAGACCCGCCACTAGACAAGTGTGGATTGAAAAATCCCTCTTAGCGAGTCTCTCCGGGCCAAAATTTATCTCGGTTTGATAATCCTCTCCACGGTGATTTGTTGTTTTTATTTAGGGGGAGTTATGATCGTTTAAGTCCTTTTGATTTCATTTTCAAAATTTTCGATTCAAACTTTCAATTTCAACACTTGGTTTCAAATTTTTTAAACTGTTATTCAATTTTTGATTCAAACTTTCAATTCAAACTGTTATTCAATTTTTGATTCAAACTTTCAATTCAAACTGTTATTCAATTTTTGATTCAAACTTTCAATTCAAACTGTTATTGAATTTTTGATTCAAAACTTTCAATTCAAAATTTCAAAAATTTCATTGGTTTAAAATATCCATCTTGTTTTTCAAACTTGTTTCCCTCAATCAAGTTTTATGCCCCGTGCTATTTTGATAATCACAAAGGGGGAGAAAATTCTTGATTGATTGGGGGAAAAATCTTTTAAAGCATGCCTTTCATTTCATTTTTACATTGTTTGTTTTGGTGATTGTGATCATCAAAATAGGGGGATATTGTTGTACCTCTCGAACCCCTCGTGGTTTTATTTTCATGATCACAATCACCCTCTTGATTATCTAATCCTCTTTCAAGTGTTTTTGGATGATAGGAATCTTTTCAGGTTGCCAAGGAATTCGGCCAAGAAGGCCAAGAAGGAAAAAAGCCAAAATGGACTGAAATTCAGTCCACCGGCCAACCGGTGGCTTCACCACCGGCCAGACGATGGACCTTTGACAGAAGGCTCTCCACTGTCCAGGGCACCGGCCAACCGGTGGCCTCAGCACCGACCGGCCGGTAGAGCCTAGACCGAGAGTCCAGCCACTGCCTTAGCTCCGGCCAACCGGTGGCCTCAGCACCGGCCAGCCGGTGGTGCCTGAGCCCAAAGCCTTCTCCATTTTGCACACACCGGCCAACCGGTGGCTCAGCACCGGTCAGCCGGTGGAGCCAGTCAAACTAGCCGTTGGGCTTTTGACCAACCTGTCCACTTGGCCTCCAACGGCTCCGAAGCCCTTTCCAACGGCTCCGAAGACCTTCAAAGGCCATATGAGGGTTCCCCCTCTATAAATAAAGGACTAGGAAGCCAAGTATCACTACCGGAACTATACGGAAGCCCACAGACACCTTGTTGATCATTTGGCGTACCTCCGGTGCATTCCTCCAAGGGAACCCCAATAGCTCCAACTCAATTCCACATCCAAGGAGCTCCACCAAAGAAGCTTGGGAGCGCCCTCCATCAACTCCAATCAATCCTCTGGCACCCAAGGCTTCTCCAAATACGGTTTTTCATTGTTTTATTTATTTTGAGCATCAAATTGAGTTTGTGCCTACAAACTCCCATTTCTCTCATCCTCCATTCTTTTGGGTTTTCACATCACCTTTAAGGTGTGAAGAGGTTGGCAAGACTTTCCTTTAAAAGGCTTGAGACATAGGTGAGCTAGCCTTCACCTGTAAGAAGGCTAGTGGGTTCTTGCATAACCATATAAAAGCAAGCTGTAATAGGTTCTAGACTACCTGTAAAGTCTAGTGGGTTTCTTGCTAAAACCATTGAAAAGCAAGCGGTAGAATCTCTCAACGATTGAGTTGGGAGTGGAGACGTAGGCCGGGTTTTTGGCCGAACTCCGTTATCAATTGCGTGTCTTGCCTCTTTTATTTCCGCTGCATTCTTTACTTTGATTTTAATTTGTTAATCATTTTTTAAAAGGCAATTCACCCCCCCTCTTGCCATCCTTCCCGTTTTTCTCCGCCCAACAATGCCATGTACATTATAAGTACACACCGTGTACTTTGATGCCACACCAGGCCGTGTTCTGGCTATGTCTAGGACACACACACGGTGTTTTGGGGCGATGTGGAGGCCGCTTAAAGCGGAGTACGGAAAGGCAAAGTGCACGCCGTGTACCCCAGAAGTACACGCCGTGTAGTTTCTTTTTTTACTAAATGGACCAGGGTCGCGCCTAATCGATGGAAATGTCTTCTTATCAAGGTTATTCGACCAAGAGCACCCCATACGACCACGAACGTCCTTCGAGCCACTGAGCCTCCATCTGTTTACCGAATCGACCATCGTTGATTGCGTTGGAACCGCAATGGTGAGCTCTTCCTTCTTCTTGATTTTCATTCCTTGATTTTCCCTCTTTCTCAAGATATCGTGGGTTGAATGTTTTATGTGTTTTCATAGATCTATGTTGTTATAATGAGAATCAAGCCTCGTGGTCAAAGTATATTGACCTCCTAGCATCCAGGTGGGTGGTTTGTGCGTTACCTTGTGAGTTAATTGAGTTTTATGCACAAATTTCACCAATACCCGTGAGCGGTGTGTTGCGTGTTTATCGTTTTCCCCTGTTGTTTTCCTATCAACCTTGTATGATTTTTAGAGGTAATTTGATCTTGTATGAGGATAATTTTCTGTTTTGGGATGTTTCTCCATGCCTTGTTCTACTTACGACCTTTGGGACTTGTTATCCTTTGGTCGTTATACCTATTTCGCATGCCTTGTGACCATAGGATGAAATGATATTCTTGACATGTATGTTGTTTTAGAATTATTATCCAAGTATCTATATAGGTGTACTTTGGTTAGCCAAGTAGTTCTATAGGTTTAATGTGGACTTATAGCCTTATTATTCACTAACTGGAACATGACCATGAGAACTTGGTGTTATATACTATAAGGGATATACCGAGTGAGGTTCCTAGAGAGTCTTGGATTTTATAGACTATAGGAGGATAGACCGAGTGAGCTTCCTCAGAGAGTCTTGTAAATTATAGACTATAGCTGATAGACTGAGTGAGCTTCCTATAGAGTCATGGATATTATAGACTACAGGAGGGTGGACTGAGTGAGCGTCCTCATAGAGTCTTTAGTTTGTTTGAATTTCTTTAAAACCTTTCTAGTCAAGAGAAGGAATTGAATGAGTGAGTTTTCTTTGAGAGTCTGTGATAGACCTGATACTGTAGGGGGATTGATCAAGTGAGTTCCTCAGAGAGTTTCTATACCTTGGGGCTATAATAGTGTTAGACCGTGTGATCTTTCTCATAGAGTCCCTGACTACCCTATAATATAATGGAAATTGACCGAGTGAGCTTCCCCATAGAGCCTTATAATTTTTTATGACCATACCAGAGGGGTTAGGCTGAGTGCACTACCCAGAAGGTTGTGGGTACTTCTTGGATATGACCAGAGGGGTTTGCTGTGAGTACTTCGTAGAGGGGTTCCTTTTTTGTTTAGATATTTTCTTATTACTGCTTTTTTATGTGGATTGATTACTGTTGTATATAATGTTGTTATTTTTTACTATTTACTGCCTGCTGTTTACTATACTGTTTACTGCTTACTATACTAGTACCTTCCATATGCTCACTAACTATGAGGAAAAAATATTCAGCTAGTTTCATACTGGGATTATGTCTCACACCCTATTTGGTCCTTTCTTTTGGGCTCAAAAAGACTATGTTTTAGCAGGTATAGAAAAGGGAAAGAGACCTTAGAATTATGGTACTTGATTGATTTGGAACAGGAGAGCAAGGGGCCAAGCATAGGCTTGCGATGTTGAGGAGCTGTTTATCTTTTCTTTTGTACTTGTTTTGGTACTGTTTGTATTTCCAGCATTGTAACATGTTTTTATTTTTTCCTAGATATGTATTTTTCATCATATAATATATATACATTTGTGATCTAGTGGTTTGTTGTTTTAGTCTTTCGATTTTTACTTGTGCATTGTTTTTGGATATTACTGCTTCTGTTATTGCATGTTTTGTTTTCTTCTGCTGTGTACTCTGCCAATGAGGGCATAGTTTCCCCACTATCACTCCCAAGGCCCTTGCTGCTAGTCAGCAGCCTCTGGCATTTGGGGAAATGCATTTGAGGCCATGTGATCAACCGGGTACAGGGCGCCTCTGGGTGACTTCTGGAACCGGGATGTTAAAATGTGCTTTCAGAGGAATTCATTTCTCTTGATTTTCTGTTTGGATCCTTAGCCAAGAATAGGAAGGATTCGGTACATGGTAATAAAATATTCCAGGGAGTAGCTAACCCGCGTATAGGGAAAAGATAATCTACCTTGTTTATTGTAGTGTTTTGGTTTTGATATGTTACTATTGATATGATTTCTCCTAGAGTGATTCACATGCCTTGTGTTGTTATTGTTATTGCTATGGTGATTTTATTTCTATCGCAACCCAATGAGATGAGGGTATTCCATCTCATGCATCATATAGGAACTTGTTATAAATCACATTCCATGCATTCTTTCCATTCCATCTAGGGTGCATTAGTGATTGTATGTTGCTGTGATAGACGTTCTGTAGATTATGCATATTGTTGTGATAAGTTCTTGGATAGAATCCATGCAGTAGTGAAATTGTTCGTATTGTGCATTGGTTAAATGAACGCCAAATTTTGGTTCCTGAGGTGTTATGGAACCTCATGAATAGGATCGTGGTGGATCATTGACTTATTTACCTTGAATATGGTATGTAGGTGATTCCAAGATTTGATTCGTTGGGTGTATGGGATCTCACGGATTGGAATTTGGCACCTTCATGCTTGTTTTTCAGTGGTTTCTGGGCTTCAGTGTAGTTTTTGAGCTACTTCTCAATAAATCCCAGAATACACGGTGTGTAATTGACTACACGCTGTGTAGTTTTAAACCATGTCATTGACTGTCTGAGCAGAAACATGGGGTGGTGAAAACATTTTCAGAAACACGCCATGTACAGTCGTTACACACCGTGTAGTAGTGAGTCGTGTACCCAGATGTGTCACTAACAACACTGGTCGAGAAGCTCATATAGTGCATGTCATGTTGGGTATGAACATTCCTTGTAGTCTTGTTCTAGGTACCCATCCGTGTCACCAACAACACGGGATGGTGAAATCTCTCCTATACATTCCATGTTTGTTCGGAACACTCCGTGTAAGGATAAGCCATGTAGCTGGCCTTGTAACTAACAACATGGGTCACCGAAACCGTGACTAGTACACTCCATGTCCTTATTCAACATGTCGTGTAGTCTAGGGTTAAGAAGACCATCTGGGTTAGCCGTGTAAAGAGACTCGATCA
The DNA here is from genome assembly GCA_963277665.1 of Viscum album. Taxonomy (NCBI): domain Eukaryota; kingdom Viridiplantae; phylum Streptophyta; class Magnoliopsida; order Santalales; family Viscaceae; genus Viscum; species Viscum album. The sequence continues at coordinate 1,448,503,948 of OY728152.1, read as the reverse complement.
GGATACTGGAGTGCAAGTACACACTGTGTGTGTGGATAAGACGCCGTGTAGTCTGTGGTGTTACACGACCAGCTATGGAAAAAGTAAACACCCATGTGTATAGACTTAAATAACACACTGTGTAGTATTTATAAATTTCGTGTAGTCGTGTTTAGTAAAATTGAGTGTTTCTTCTCTTGTTCCCATTTTCTACTATTGTTAATCCTGATCTAAGGCGTGCTTTTGATCTTTCAGAGCTATGCCTCTGAGACATACTCCAGTTGTACATCAGCTGCTAGACCGTGATCAGAAATCGGATATTGCCGATCAAGAACCTCCAGAAGATCCTCCTAATGTTCCAGCCTTGGAACCGGTAGTTATACACATTTTAGGCACCGATGCGCAGTTCGGGGAGGACTTCCTGAGGATGATGCTGTCCTTTCAGGGAGCGCTTCTTCCTTTCCCGTTGATGGATGAGTTGACACGGGCTTTCCAGAAGCAGCATCCTCCAACTTTCTCAGGGGATGGATGTCCTCAAGCTATAGAGTCATGGTTAAAGGCCATGCTGATGATCTTAGAACATCTATAGATACCTCCAGAGAAAAGGGTAAGGCTTGCTACTTATATCCTCCGAGACAATGCTAAGAGGTGGTGAGAGGTGATCTCACAGTCAGGGCGCCAGTAGAGTATGACTTGGGATGAGTTTCAGCGCATCTTCTATGATTACGTCTATCCATAGTCTTTGAGGGATAACCGAGCCCAGGAGTTTATGAGTCTTGAGAAGGGTACTCTTTCTGTTATGGAGTATTCGTCTCGTTTTACCGAATTGCAGCTCTTCATGCCGATTTCAGGAGATGATGATTTGTTCCTTTCACGAAAGATCGAAGATGGTCTGAGACATGAAATCCGCTCTCAGGTGAAAATATTCATTTTTTACTTTGATATCATCTATCCTCAACCATGCGCTTATCACTGAGTGCAATCTGAGAGATTCTGGAGAAGTGTTCCAGGGCAGTTCGACAACCATAGTTAGTGTTCCTCCCACTGATAGCAGGAAGCGCCGCAGGGAGTCTGCTCTAGGAGATCAGGGAATGAGGAATGTATCTTTGGGTAGCTAGGTTGTATTCTACCAGTGTGGTAGGAGCAGGTATACTAGGTCTTAGTGTCATGGAGACCCAATAGAGTGCCGATCTTGCGGCAAGATAGGGCATCTTCATCGTTTTTTGTTAAATCTTCTCGCCTATAGCTTGTGGTAGGGGATCTTCTATGACCCCACGTACAGGATATGTATCTAAAGTGACTCACTAGTCTGGGAACTGATTTTCTTCCGGCCGTTCGGGCCGAGGTGGAGGTCACGACCATGGTGGTCAGTCACCAGGTTACCAGCAACAACAGAGTGGATCAGCTCAGAGTGGTCAGCTAGGGGCGTCGGGCCGCAGTACATGCCAGAAATTCTCTGTGGAGTAGAACCATCAAGAGTATGTTCCCGGACCTTCTACAGTGCGAGGTACGATCTTCGTATCCATAGTTTTATCTTCACCCCTTTTTGATACTGTTGATTTGAATAGCATTATTTTTATTGCTGTTGTGGGGAGCCTTGGGATCGGTATTGCTTCATCTACCGACATGTTCACTATTGATACACCATTGGGAATGAGGACGTCTAGCATACGTCAATGCAGATAGTGACCTCTTAAGATTGCACTGTGTCACTTCTTATGGGATCTCTATATCATAGAGATTATAGGCTATGATGTCATTCTCGGTATGGACTGGTTGTTTCCCTTTCAGGCAGTCGTCGATTGATATCGCCGTAGGGTGAGGTTCGTAGAACTAGAGGGTCGATATTTTCTTTATAGAGGCGAGAGGGATGTCCAGGCGGGTAGAGGTAGACCAGAGAATCATGGGCTAGGAGGAGTTACATCCCAGATTTCCAGTATTTGGATGACCATGGGACTTCACAGTTAGACTTTCCTCTAGTGGTGGATTGTTTTAGGGATGTCTTTCTAGAGGAATTTTCGGGTTTGCTTCTAGATCATGAGGTATAATTTTCTATTGAGCTCGTTCTAGAAGCGGCACTGGTGACCATTCCTTTTTATAGGATGGATACACCTGAGTTGGAGGAGCTCCAGAAGGAGTTGGAGGAGTTGTAGGAAAAGGGTTTCATCTGACCCAATACATCTCCTTGGGGTTCACCTGTCCTTTTTTCCAAGAGGGCAGACGAAACCCTTAGGATTTGCATGGATTATCGGATGTTGAACTAGTTGTTCATCAAAAACTGATATCCCTTGCTGAGGATCGATGACCACTTTGATCTGCTTCGAGGAGCCTGAGTGTTCTCAAAGATTGATTTGAGATCCAGTTATAATCAGTTGCACGTTAGACCATCAGATATACCTCATAAAGCCTTCCGGACAGGTATGGACTATACGAGTATACGGTCATGCCGTTCAGTCTCACAAACGCACCAGTAGTTTTGATGGTGTTGATGAACCGAGTGTTCCATCCATACTTGGATTCCTTCTTGGTTATTTTCATGGACGACATCTTAATGTACTCTCACACTCGACACAACCATTATATCCATCTTGAGATCGTTCTGAGTACACTGGGAGATCATCAGTTATATGCTTAGCTGTCGAAATGCCACTTTTGGATGGATCATATTCTTTTTTTGGGTCACATTTTCTCAGAAACGTGAGTATCAGTAGACCTAGAAAAGGTGAGAGCTATATATTTTTGGGAGCATCCAAAGAATGTATTTGAGGTGCAGAGTTTTGTAGGGATGGCTGGATACTACATGTGTTTCATACAGAACATTTCATGCCTTGCAGCACCGCTGATAGGTCTGACCATGAAATGGGAAAAGTTATTATGTTTAGATTCTTGTGAGACAACCTTCCAGGTGTTAAAAGGGATGTTGACGTCAACACTGATACTACTCTTTCCATAGCTGGAAAAAACATATAAAGTTTATTGTGTTTCTTTAGTTGTCGGACTGAGAGCTGTGCTTATACATGGAGATGGAGTTGTTGCGTACAAGTCTCAGTAGTTGAGGCCACACAAGGGGAACTACCTGACGAACGATCTAGAGTTGGTAGCTATTGTTCATGCTTTAAACTGTTGGAGACATTACCTTCTGGGAGAGCACTTTTTGGTGTTTACCGACCAAAGAGTCTCAGGTACATCTTCACATAGAGTGATATGAATCTGAGACTGCATAGGTGGGTCGTGTATCTTCATTCCTTCGAATTTGAGCTTTCATATATGCCGGGAAAAGGCAACGTAGTGGCTGATGCACTGAGTAGAAGAACATAGATTCTGGCAGTTCAAGAGGCCAGTAGTGAGTGGAAGCTTATGGATCTGCAATATGAAATGAATTTGGTGGTGCAAAATAGACATGGATATACTTTTCTATATTCTATAGTTGTTACCTCTACCCATCATGATCAGGTACGGATGAGGAAACTATCAGACTCTGAAGGCCTAGTCCTGCGGGAGAGTGTGTTAGGAGATGACCCTCTTCCAGGATGGACAATGGGAGAGGATGAGACCTTGTGTTTCCAGGGATGCGTATGGGTGTCAGTAGACATATGCATGGAGCTGATGTGAGAATTTCATTCTTAAGTTTGGGCAGTTCATCCTGGCATCACTAATACGTATCGTGATATACACTTCCAGTACTGGTGGCTAGGTATGAAGAGAGATGTTTCTGGTTTTGTTATGTGATGTTGTATATGTCAGTAGGTGAAAGTGGAGCATCAGTGACTGGAATGGATTTTTTAGTAGTTACCCATCCCTTAGTGGAAGTGGAATGATGTCTCTATGGAGTTCATGACTGGGATACTAAGGTCACCTCGAGGAAGTGATGTTGTTTGGGTTGTCATCGACAAGCTTACGAAGGTTTCACACTTCATGCAGATCCAGGAGACCATCAATTTTGATGAGATGGGGAGGTTGTACATCCGCGAGATTTTAGTTATGTATGGAGATCCACACTCCATTGTTTCAGACAGGGATGCACATTTTACTTCTCGGTTCTGGAAGGGGCTTCAGAAGGCTTTGGGTACATAGTTACTATTGAGTACAACAAACCATCCCCAGATAGATGGCCAGTCCGAGTGTACAATCCAGGTGCTTGAGGATATGATATGAGCATGAATTCTATACTTTGGAAGTTATTTGGAAAATCATATACCTCATGTAGAGTTTTCATACAACAACAGTTTTTAGGTGACTATTCAGATGGAACCATACAAGGCTTTGTACAGTAGGCTATGTCGATCACCTTTGTGCGGGATAGAGGCAGGAGAGGCAGCTTTTCTGGGACCTTGTCTTGTTCAGGAGACCTCAGAGAAGATAGGGTTGATTCAAAAGAGGATGTCTATAGCACAGTCTCAACAAAAGTCTTATGATGATCAGCGGAGACGACCTCTGGAGTTCAAGGTTGGGGATCATGATTTCCTCCGTGTCGCACCTAGGTTGGGACACAAGAGGATTCATAGACAGGGTAAGCTTTCACCACGGTACATCAGGAAATTTGAGGTGTTGGAGAGAGTTGGTCCGATTTCCTATCAGCTTCAGTTATCTCAGAGGTATCAGGATATGCAGGACTTCTTCCACTTTTCTCAGCTCATACATTACTTTTCAGACACGTATCATGTCTTTCAAACTGAGGAGGTTGAGCTTGATGCGAATGCGTCGTTTGAGGAGCATCCTATCCGAATTTTCGATCATAGTAAGAAGGTTCTCCATGTCTAGACTGTTCCTCTAGTACGAGTGCTATGACAGCACGAGCGAGTATAGGACGAGATGTGGGAGAGGGAGGCCGATGTACGATCGTAGTGGTCAGAGCTATTTGGAGTTTCTTCTTCTATGCCTTGCTAGGAAAATTCAGGGACAAATTTCTTTTAGGGGGGAAGTTAGTAAGAACCCAGATCTTTGTTTCAGGTATGTTTTTCCTTTTTTAGTAATTTTTGAGAAAAAGATGAAAATATTGAAATTTTCAAAATACATGTTTTGTACTTTATAAGTACACGACGTGTACTTTGATGTCACACCAGGTTGTGTGTTGGCCATGTCCAGGACACACACATGGTTTGTACAGGAGATGTGCAGGCCGCTTAAAGTGGAGTATGGAAAGGAAATGTACAAACAGTGTACCCTAGAAGTACACGCCGTGTAGTTTCTTTTTTTTCATTAAATGGACTGGGGTCGCGCCTAATAGACGAAAACCGCTTCTTCTCAAGGTTCTTTGACTGAGAGCTCCCCATATGGCTGCGAACATCCTCCAAGGCCCTGAGCCTCCATCTTTTGCCAAATTGACCGCCGTCGATAGCATTGGAACCGCAATAGTGAGCTCTTCCTTCTTCTTGAGTTTCATTCCTTGATTTTCCCTCTTTCTCAAGATATCGTGGGTTGAACATTTTCTTCGTTTTCATAGATCAACACCATTTTAAGGAGAATCAAGCCTCGTGTTCAAATTATAATGATCTATTAGCTTCCATGTAGGTGGTTGTTTCCTTACCTTGCAAATTATTTGAATTTTATGTGAAAATTCCACCAATACCCATGAACGGGGTATTGCATGTTTACCGTTTTTCCCCTATTGTTTTCCTTCCTTGCTTGTATTATTGTATAGAGGTAATTTGATCTTGTATGAGGATAATTTGTTTTGTTTGGAGGTTTTTCCATTCCTTGTTATTCTTACAACCTTTGGGTCTTATTATCCTTTGCTTGTTATACCTTTCTTCCATGCCTTGTGACCGTAGGATGGAATTATATTCTTGAAATGCTTGTTGCTATAGACTAATTAGCCAAGTATCTCTATAGGTGTACATTGGTTATCCAAGTAGCTATATAGGTGTAATGTGGCCTTATAACATTATTATGGAAAGACTATAATGGGACCATGAGAACCTAGTGCTATACACTACAAGGGATAGACCGAGTGAGCTTCCCAAAGAGTCTTGGATTTTATAGACTACAGGAGGACAGACCAAGTGATATTCCTTAGAGAGTCTTGGAAATTACAGACTATAGGGGATAGACCGAATGAGCTTCCCAGAGAGTCTTGGATATTATATACTACAGGAGGGTAGACTGAGTGAGCTTCTTCAGAGAGTCTTTACGTTGTTTGAATTTATTTAAAACCTTTCTAGTATAGAGAAGGAATTGACTAAGTGAGCTTCCTTAGAGATTCTTTGATAGACCTGAGACTATAGGGGGATTGAACGAGTGAGATCCTCAGAGAGTTTCTAGGACTTGGGGCTATAAGAGGGTTAGACCTGTGATCTTCCTCATAGAGTCCCTAACTACCCTATACTGTAAGGGGAATTGACTGAGCGAGCTTCCCCAGAGAGTTTTATATTTTTCTTATGACCAAACCAGAGGGGTTAGTCTGAGTGCACTACCTAGTGGGTTGTGGGTACTTATTGGATAGGACTAGAGGGGTTGGCTGCGAGTAATTTCTAGAGGGGTTATTATTTTTTTTAGAAATTTTCTTATTGCTGCTTGTTGTTATGTGGATTGATTACTATTGTATATCATCCTGTTATTGCTTACTATTAACTGCATGCTATTTACTATACTGTTTACTGATTACTATACTATTACCTTCCATATGCCCACTGACTGTGAGGAACAGATCTTTGCGTGGTTTCCAACTAGGATTTAGTCTCACACCAAATTTGGGACATGCTTTTGGGCCCAAGAAGACTATGTTGTTGCCGGTATAGACAAGGGAAAGAACCCTTCGACTTCTGGTACTTGATTATTTTGGAGCAGGAGAGCATTGGACCAATCGTAGGCTTGCGATGCTGAGGCGCTGTTTATCTTTTGCTTTGTACTTATTTTTGTATTGTTTGTACTTCCATCATTGTGACCTGATTGGTTGTTTTACAAGATATGTATTATGCATCATATCATATAAATACATATGTGCTCTAGTGGTTTATTATTTTAGTCTTCTGATGTTTACTTGTGCATTGTTGTTGGATATTACTACTTCCGCTACTGCATGTTTTGTTTTCTTCCGCTGTGTACTCTGCCAATAAGGGCATAGTTTCCCCACTATCACACCCAAGGCCCTCTCTGCTAGTCAGCTGCCTCTGGCGTTTGGGGAAATGTGCTTGAGGCCATGTGACCAATCGGGAACGGGGTGCCTCTGGGTGGCTTCCGGAACCGAGACATTACAACTTTATCCTATGTTAGAGTTTATAGAGTACATTAAGTCATCACAACATTCAATAACTATAGGGTCTCACAATGTAACAATATAGGGTTTCTAAAAATCATAAGGTTTAGAGTTATTAAGGTTCCTAGTTTACTTTTTAGTGTTTATAGGCTATATAAATTTCAAATGTATCACATTTTAGAGATATTTTATAACTTTATAATATTTATTGATAATTTTTAGTATTGATGAGGCACATAATTTAGTAAATTAATTAACCTTACATTAGGGCATCATTGTTTTCAACTACATTATAATATATGATTTATGGATTTCGTAGAGTTAACAACTTCATAGATGGGAAATACAGAGCTGTGTAGAGTTATCTTCCACCAATGTAGAGTCCAAATATAAGAGAAATTTCCTTAAATAGAGATATATCGAAATAATTATTTTGAATAATAATTAAATTATATGATACATAGGTGGTAATTTTAGAATAAAAACATGATTATGGTATGTAAATCCATGATTCAAGCAATGAGTTGATGAAAAAGAAGGCAATAATATTGAGAATATCATTATTATATTTAACATTTGAGTTTCAAATGAAACTATTTGAAAATAAATATTTGTGATAAAGATGGATATTAAACAAAATTATGCTCTAAATGATCTACCCATATTATATTACGAAAATAAAAATTTTGATTAATGATGGGAGGTAACATGGAAAATATGAGTTGAATTCAGATAAATAAAAATTTAATGTGAATTCCATACTACTATTTTAAATGAACTAATGCTATGAAAAATGTTCTATGTCACATTATACTATTAGTATATAGTTTTATATATCCATGAAAAATGATTAAATTATGATTTTTAGTGGAGTAGTTTTTATTGGAAATATGTCATGTCTACTAGGATAAAATTTAGAGTGTTTTTTTAGTTGAAATTAAAAAATGAGAATGAAAAAAGAAGAAGGTTTTTTAAAGTATATTAATATAGATACACAAAATTAAATCACTTGAGAAGAAGATATGAAATATCATGGGATATATCATAAAAAATTGATTTTTTTGGTATGCATGATACTCTTCAGACTTTTTCAAATTTCAAAATTTGTAAAATGGATCTAAAAAATTATTGGGGCTCCTACAATATATGGGTAATGATAAGAGATTATATACGACCATCCAAACAATATAAAATTTATATTTATCTAGAATATGATCAAATAACTGGTGTGAGGAAGGGAAAATAATCATAATATACTAATGAAGAGTAAATACCTGCTCATATCGAATGAAAATAAGATGAACTGAGAAATAATTATATTAATATGATCAAGTATGTTAATGATGAAAAAAATAAGAATTCCTTTGAAACCGAATTGGAAATAATTTTTTAGAAACCAAGAAGAAATTTTTTAAGAAAAATGTCAACATGTAGAGGATCATATAGAATATTCTATTATTTTTGAAAACATTAATGAATGATTTGTGAGAAATTAAAGTGATTTTATTTGAGATAGAACTAGTATTTTGGATGAAAACCGAGTTTCAGCTTCATATATTTATTATTCAAGAAAAAAAGAATCCAAAATATAAATGGCATGGAAAAATATCCATTTAGTTGATATTGTGACATCCTATACAGAATGATGATATACATTAAAGGTTAAAAGATATTAATAATTGGATAGAGACAATATAATGAACAAGTGGATATAGTTTATTTCCATCCATCTAATACATGAAATACTCACTATTATAATATGGTAAGATTGTGTTTAGTATGATAAGATCCCAAAAAACATCTAATTAATATAAAGGATATATTGGATATTTTTTGACTTTATGAAACATTATCAAAACAAGGAGTATGTTTCGCACACTAGGGATAATCTTTATAAAAATATGGCGTGATTCACATTATATTTTTTAGCCTTATAAGAAGTTTAAGTAATTAGTAAGAGATAAATATATCAACATACATCCAAAAGTTAAAATATGTTTAAATTCCAAAGGGGGTCAAAATATTAAAATAATAATATTTTTAATTTATTTAATTATTTAGTCATTTGATTTACCCCCCACTCATATGTCTACACGAGTTCATTATGAATTGTACAAATGAAAGTCGATCTCCCAAAAAACCCAGTGGATTATGAAGAGATTACCATTTTTCACATAAATATTCATCGCAACATAATTTACTATTTAACATACTCAATCCACTTTTAGTATAAAATATAATTCTTTTTCAAGTGGATATAAAACTCTAAAATCCATAAAGGGTCTTAATTTTAATCCAAACATTGAGGTAATCCATAGAACCATTAAAATTAAAAATAGTAGAAGAATACAACTATAGTGGATGGAATGAATGATAGAGCGAATTGAAACCCAATTAATGTGACTATAAAACTAATAACTAGATCAAAAATATGGAAGCATGTGATAATGTAACATAATGTAAAATATATAAATCTTCTAAATCCATTGCTATTCCAAGAATAAAAAAATCATCTATTTAATGAAACTTATATATGATGATGAAAAATTTCTCGTACTTTTTCATATATTACTGGAAGATACATTGGAATGAAATGATTTTATTATTTTGAAAATAAAATGAGGTTATTCAAGTGGGAATATCGTTCAGTGGGTCACTAATAAAAAATAAATATTTACTTATGGATTTATATTTTTTACAAAATGAGTTTTCTTCTATAAGATTATTTTGATTAATCCATATTTATATTATATATTTTTTAAAATATCGGATTCTTTATCCTATTAATGAGAAATATAAAGAGAATAATTATCTATCAGATAATCATGATATGAATTACAATTAAAAATTATGAACATTCTTCACTATTTTAGTTAATATTTTTCCAAATACTTTATCTCGTATCAAAATGACTGAGTGGTGATATTTATATTCATATCAATGGGTGATTAAATATGTAGGGAGAATTGTTATTTATTCCCCATGAAAATAATTTTATGATCCATATTTAGTGGGTATAAAATTCTTAAAATGATCATGGGAAAAATACCGAGGTATAATCCCAATCACTCACTCAATTTTTTTCATTATATTATTTATTCAAAAGATGATAAGATTCAAATAAATCAAAACAAAATTAAAATTCAAAAGTATTCTTTAATAAAATTTTATTGATTTATTTTTTTAATATCCTTTTTGAAAAAAAATTTACGGTGTTTTATAAAGAAATAATAATTTTGATATTGAGAATTTTTGGTGATCGTATCCCAAATAATTACAAAGGATAAGTTTGATGTTTCTATATATGTCATAATGATAATGCTTATACATGTCCTAAATTTACAATACTTTTTTATGTTGAATAGTTATTTACAACATATAATCATTATATATTTGTCACATATGATTAATCATAACCAACAACAATGGATGTAATAGTCATGAGGGTTATGAATTGTTCATGAGTGATACAAATTATGGGATTTGTTATGTATTATTGAAAATAGTTCATTTCATCATGTAGATAATATGTAATGAGCTCGATTTAAAAGATTATCATTAGATATTATATCTTTATAAATGAGATTACAATAATGGTGATTCAAAATGTTATATCCTATATTAATAATGTTTTAAAGTCCACTATATACCATAGTTATATCATAGAGGATATAACACTACCTGATTCACATAAATGACCAATAATTCATTTATTTTAAGTCCCCATAATGACCAGTTTATATTTAAGGAGGTTCTATGGGGTTTTGGAACTTATTTATAAATTTTATGGTGGGGAACAAATTTTATAATTCATTTCAAACCATTTAGAATCTACAGAAAATTGTGCAAGGAAATATATTGTGCACTGGAAAGGTAATCAATTAGGTCATAGTTTGTGAAAAAAACCAGTCGGATTCCAATGTAAAAATGTAATTCTTGAAATTAAGGGAAATTAATTATTGGTTCATCTTTTTTTTGACCATGGGTTCCAGTAATGTGTGATCTTTCATTAAGAAAGTAGCACTACATAGGGGTAGGTTTTGGGCATAGCGGAAGCACAAGAGGGTCAGTGCCCAACATTACTTTTTACCATATTCAATGAATAATCCTAGATATATGTGATGATGAATTTCGTGATCCACTAAAATGAATCATGTAAATGGAACAAAGGAATAGAAACATGGATCCCAGAGATAGGTCAATATATTTTATTTATAAATAATTTAATTAAATTAGAATTCCCTATAAGGTGATTCTATCTTCAATGGTACATTCAACCAATGATCTGTAGTGATCCATTCTTGTATTGTAGAATACATGGGAAGGATTTGTTTAGAAGTGATCCACACATGCTCTGTAAATCTTGAGACATTATCAAAGGTGTCTCCAGGTACTGGCATGGAAGATCATAGAGCATGAATCATCCCCATTTGATTGACTTGAGAACCTTTTCAGAAGAGTTTTCTTTGTTGGTTTAGAGGAGGATCACACTCATTCTTGAGAGAGTTCTTCGATAGGGAGGAACTCTATAGGATTGAGAGGTATATCTCAAAATTTTGTGCACAACCACATAGGTGTATCTAGGCTAGTTCAATGCTAATAATAGAATAATATAAACTAGTATGTAATTTACTTGGATAATAATAACTAATTTTCTCAAGTTCCATAATTATTTTAATAATCCTAGAGAAACCCGTGATGTCAAATAATAATAACAACATTATTTTATTCATGACATGTACTAATCTTGTGAGTTATATTTAAAAATTATTTAATAAAATAATTTTCAAAATTATTATTTCCCACTGGAACATTAACTCGATCCACCAATTATCCACCATATTTATTAAAACTTGAATAATTTATATATAGTTATTAAATATATATCACCACATTATTCACCAAAAAATATACCAATATTATATTCACTTAATATAAGACAAATATTTACAAATTATTCCACACAGAATATATTCTCTCAAACAAATAGTGTTGAAATAAATGATAGTAGGGATCTATGAAAAATTATTACACCACAACCATAAAAAATATATTTTTATACATGTTAAATAATAAATAATATATTATTTAATTTAGATACAAGATACACTTAGTGTGTGACAATCCAGGCCTCTTTCTCAGTGGAATTGGGCGGAGCAACCTAATTTCCATGGTTAGCATTAACTAACATGCCAAGGAACCCATAAAGAATGAAGATAATTCCTCAATGAAATGTCATATCATATGAATTATTATCATGTAATATAATCCCTTTGTCTCGATATCTCCAATGAATTGGGTTGTATGCAAGTTCCATCAAACAATGTTCTTAACTTATAATTATTTGACATCTTGGAATATGAACATTCCTATATAACACCATGACCAAGGATTTATTTAGTCTATATCATTTCCGTAAAATAGTTTGAGATATCAACTTCCATTATGGAATCTATGGGGAAAATACATTCTCTTATTTTTCATTAATGTAGTATTACTCATGACACACTCGACATATCCTTCCTTTGTGTGAACATATGTCATCACAGTTTTCTCCAATAAATCTTAGTACATGTGTCATAATAATTATTAATAATAATATTAATGTATAAGGATCAATAAACACATTCGTAGATACAAAAATCCTACTACACTTAGAAATATTTATTTCCTACTGGCAGTTCTCATTCTCATTATATCATCCAGGACATAACCAATAGAATACACCAAGAGAAAGTACCCCAAAGTCGTATAAGTCTCTATCATTGATATTATTTATCATTTGTGTCTCTTAAAATGATATCATCCAACTATAGAATACATATTCACGAATAATGTCATGGAACTTCTAGGTTCTCATCAAAACTAGAATCCACTAGGACTTTTATGTGTGATAGATACACTTAAGAAATTATCACATATAATGACATGGACATGAATAATCCTAATGTGATAATGAGTTTATTTATATCCATATAATTAATACATTTTTAACAAAAATTAAATAAAAGATGGTTCTAGGGAACCAACTCTAAAAAAAATACAACTTATAGTTGATCCAATTGCTAATAACCTTCAATCAGCTATCTCTCAAATTATACACATTCTTATGATGAGATATATATTTAGTCAAGTGGTTTTCCACCGTATATAGCATGTATACTATACTCACTACAAATTCACCCCTCTGATGAAAATACATCAAGGTGTGATACTTCTTGAGTATATACTTTGTTTTTTGATGTGACTGTAGCTCATTTGAAAGAGACACGACTGCAGTATTATCACAATACAATTTTATAGGGTCTTTATTGATAGGTACCACAACATGCTCCTAGTTAAAATTCCAAATCCTGATGGCTTCCTTAGCTGAAACAGAAGCCACTATATACTCAGAATCAATTGTTTAATCAGCTACATATTTCCTCACTGTACTCCTCCAGCTCACAACTCCTCAATTAAGACAGAAAACATAACCTAATTATGACTATAGATAATCTTTATCTCTCTAATAACGATAATCGAAAAACCCTCGTAGGATAATCTCTTAGTCTCATATATAAACCAATAACATATCCTTAGTTCTTCTTAGATATTTAAGGAAAGTATTATCACCAATCCAATGATGTTCTCTTGTAAATGCTTGATATCTTACTACCACTCTCAGTCTATAGAAAAAAAGCCTAGTACATAACATGGAATACATGATAGATCATATCACTGATGTGTATGGAAACTTACTCACTATATGATTCTACAGTTGGGTCTAGGGAAACATTTTCTTAAGAATATTTAAACCACGTGAAACTAAAACAATTCATCTCTTGGATTGTTCCATACTAAATCTCATTAGTATCTTTTCAATATATGTACTTTGAATTTTCCTAAGTATCCTCTTGAATATATCACGAATCGTCATAATCCATAGAATGCAGGCTTCTTCGTCTAATTCCTTCATGTAGAAGAACATGTTATACCATTCCTTGATAGATTGTAAGAATAGTATGTATTTTCCAATAAGTAATATTTTATAAAAATATTATATTATTATAATGAATACATTCTCAGTTAACCATTTTTAGACACATAGTTCACATCCATTCTTATTGAAACAAAATTCCCTTATAGACACATCAAAATGAATATTCCATGAAACAGATGCTTGCTTGAATCCAAAAATGGGCTTCTATACCTTTAATACCATTTTTTCATCACTTATTAACACAAACCCTTCTGGTTGTTTCATATAGAAATATTCTTGAAGGTTAATGTTAAGTAATGTAGTTTTGACATCCATCATCCAAATTTCATACTCATGGTAATCTGTTATGGAAAATATGATTATAATGTATTTAGACAAGGAAACTGGTTAAAATGTTTCATCGTAGTTAAATATATGATGTTTTAAGAACTTTAGACACTAGCAATTATTTATAGGTACTTAAATGACCTTCTATGTCCTATTTTCACATGAATAACCATTTACACCCAACATGATTTACATCAACTGGCACATTCACCAAAACCCAAACATAGTTTTAATAGAAAGAAACCATCTAATATTCATAGTCTATATCCATATTGCATCTTCTAATCTATTTCCCCCCTCTATGTAGAAGATAGGTTCATCATTGTCCAAAAATAATAACTCGCCATCCTTGGTAAATTGAAGTCCATATTTCTATAGTTCCCTTACCTCTCTTACACTCATATGCAGTACTTGTGTTATATGAACTACTTATTCCATGGGGACCTATGGAACTTGATCCTATACCAAATATTATGTATTTTGAGAATTAACTTCATCAAACTCAACATTTATCCCACTATCCTTTTTAGGATATGCTCCCTCTCAAAAAATAAGGCTTGTATATAAATAACTACATTATTATTTGAGGCATTGTATTTATAGTATAACTTTTTTTCCTTGGGATACCCTCTAATGAAAAACTTTGTGCGTGGGTGTTATATTATTTTTTCCTAAGAAATCCTTAGCTTATTCCCCTCATTCCCATACACATGTTTGCAAAAACATGGGTTTCCTCACACTCCATGACTTGATAGGAATTCTATTTTATGAATTAGTTGGTACTCGATTTAAGGTGCATGCCATATTTTGTAACGAATATCCCCCAATGGATAATCAATGAACTGAATGATCCATCATTTACTTTACCATGTTCAACAAGGTATGCTTTATCCTTTCACAAACACCATTTCACTATCATGTATATGGTTGAGTGAGATAATATAGAATCCCAAAATTCTATTAGAATGTCGATGAACTCTTGGTTATGATATACTCAACCTCAATCCAATTAAAGAGTCTTTATCTTCTTGCCAATAATATTCTATACCTCATTCATTAATTCCTTGAATTTCTAAATGGAATCAAAATTATACCTCATAAATTAAATCTATCAACGTCTAATCAAGTCATTAGTAAATGTTATGAAGTAAGAATATCCACATCAAGAATCCACTCGAAATGGTCCACACACATCAGTCTGTACCAATCTTAGAAGATCTTTTTCCCTTTCACTCAGTACACTAAATTGAGGTTTGGTTATTTTCCCTTTTTAACAATCATGACATACATCATGTGGAATTAGAATATAATAGTTTCAATAAACATATTGAAATAGATTTCAAAAATTCTTCCCATTTAGATGACTGAGATGGTGATTCCACAACATTGTGTTTTTTGAGTTATGTGAACATGATTCATTATCAATTTACAACACTGGGTTTTAATAATTTAATACATACAGAGTATTATTGAAATTTTCCATACCATCAAATTTATTTTCCTTATAAATGAATCAACTTTTATTTCAGAACATGAAAATACAACCATATGTATCTGAAAAAGATATAGAAACTATGTTTTTGGTAACACAATATACATAATAGCATACATGAAAACCCAAAATCATTCCCATTTTTATTATGAGGTGGTTATCACCAATGGAAAGAGAATCCAAAATCTGAAAATTGGTATCTCGTAGATCCACCTTTTCTGTACTATTTTCATGATTGTAACTGGTTCTTGCATTTGATTACATGTGTTAGCACGAAAATCTGTATTTAATACCCATTGTGTATTTATATACAGATTTCACTCAATTAGAAATTCGCTTTTGTATTCCCCTTTCCTCTGTGTGAAGTTCCTCTTTTAGTGTCCTAACATTACATATGAAAAGAGAACTTCTTTCTTTTCCATGCCAAAAATTTAGATCTTATTCTTCTTGGTCGAATGGTTATCACGGTCTTTAGATTGTTTATATGTCTAAGTCATGTTTTCCTTGTCCTTCCCCTTCATATTAACTATTAAAACTTCAAGGTTTTCACACCCCATGTTTTTATTCACTTGGAGAATTAATGTAAGATGTTTTGATAGACTCTTCTAATTATTCATCATATTATTATTCAAAATAAAACTAGGGAAGGTCTTAGGATGTGATGATAGTATGAGATCAGTATAAAACTCATTTGGGATTTTAATCCCAAAGATGTCTAGATTCCCAATGTTTCCAAGAATCATTACTACATGGGACCCAACTAGTGAAAACACCCTAATCCTACTGGTAAACAATGAATTAGAGATCACATACATCTCTTATCTCGATTTCTATTAATAGAGATACCTAAGGTGAGACATCGTGCTATAAGCATCCATTTCAACATTTTTTTAAGATATCCTTAGTAATGATTGATAGTATAAAGAAATAAAAATAATTAGAGTCATTCATATTTTTATCTTACACTTATAGATCCTCTTCAATCACCTTATTTGCATGAAGAATTGGTAAAAGTAATTCTAGTACAAATTGTTTCCATTCAGGGAGAAGGATGTCTCGAAGGTTCCATTGGAACTTCTGAAAATTAGTTCTGATAAGAAGGTTTTCCTTCTCGATTATGGATCATAATGACTTGATTGATACAATTTTTATCATTTTTTCTAAAAATAAAATGAACATAGTAATAGTACATTATCTCATAATATTAAGACAAAAAACAAAATAAATATTAATTAATCTCCCACTATTTTATCGAAACCCAATATCCCACACCATTTTATTCAGAATATAATGTTTCATGGACATTATACCAACATGGTTCTATATTTTCCTTAACATTACACCAAATTTAGATAGTAATTAAATTTGAAAGTTTTCAGCTTTCATTCCAAATTCCAGCTACATTAGCTCGCATATCCTTGAACTATTGAGTGGACTTGCCAATCCCAAAATCCTTAATTTTGGATTTCCTCAACATGTTCCTCTCAGTTAAACCGTGTCCAACATTAAAAGTAAACCCCTGATGTAAAAAATATAATTTAACCAAATACCACAAATTATAATTCCCTGATAATTGAAAGAACCCCAACTATGGCTGGTAAAACACTTTAAACCATGGTTCAATTCAAACTTATGTAATGGAAGGCTACACTGACTTAATATTTTATTGAGGGATTTTATCCTTCATGCATAAATTTAAATTTATTATCTTTTCACTTGGTTGTTAATATTAACTGGGATAATATTAATTGATTATCAATTTATCATATAAAATTTACACATAAAAATTTTATTTTAGTTCCATCATGAATTCTTTTTATTTTCATTAATTATATTATCACATCAAAATATCCATAATGAATAACCATACAACTGATAGAAATAATATAAAGAGAATTATCATTATCTTGTTCTAATGGTTTATTTATCTATTGTTTGATAAACTAAGTTAGGCTTATCAGAGAAACACCATGAACCAATTAGGTTTTTTTAAAACTTTCCACCAATCCACCTTTGTACCTCCTCTGATTGGTTTCTCCTCAGATCTTAACATGAACCACCTCCACAATATTGGAAGCTCCATCCATTACATATTATTTTAATCACTCACAAGTGAGTGGTAAAGGGGGGTTTACATAAAAGAATCCATGGGCATGCATGACCTACATATTAATGAGGAGAGAAGGCACAAATGCCAACAAATTACATTAATAATAAATTAAAATGAAAACAATCACATAAAAAGTTTTGGTCAACCTCATGATCATCCAAATTCATGCCAAACATTACATATTAAATAAAATAATCATTATATTCTTTAATAATTCTTATTTATGATAAATCATCCTCAAATTAATTAATTATTATCTTTATTTAATCAATTCTTTTTATCTTATAACTTTTCTAAATTTTCTATTGATTCTCATCCAATATAATTTTAAAAATATTATAAATAATTTATTTTTAATCTTTTACATAAATTGGACCTTGGATTTAACATGGTGAATACCCGTCCAAACATACCCAACATGTATTATGATCGTATAATGTTTTACCCTAATGACATCTGTCATACTTTCCTTATTACATCCTCTCATGAAATGTAATTCACATATGATTTAATGAATTACATGACAATTAGTCCACATGTTATGCTTCAATGAACATAGAGTAACAAACTATAATATTACTTATAAATGATATAAAGATATCTATATTATGAAAATATTGAAATTTTAATTCTGTGTAATTTGGTAAATTACACAACAAGTAGATCTGATCTATAAGGCATGTACTACATTCACCGTCTATCCAAAGTACATGCCTATGGACTCAACGTGTGCGGCATACTTTGGAAATTTTGGTGTACATGGAAAGTCTAGTGGGCCACATGTTGTGTTGAATCTACGTCACATAGTCACTGGTCGACTAAGCTGTGTATTGTATATATGGTTCATGCCTGACTCAAAATAAACATCACATCCTTTTTAGTGGACCAAATAACATGTAATCCCACTAATAGTTCACAAGTCTATCTTGGTAAAAATGTGGTACAATAATTAACTACACTACATGTCATTAATGTACATGGGTTGAGTAATTGATAAAATACTCATAATGTATTGAACACAACTACATAACATGGAATTCTGATTACATGGAGTCTACTATTGTGTTACCTTGGAATAATCCATGGCACCTCTAGATAAGATCATCGATATAATTTTAGTCATAAAATTAATCATTCCTATTAGATATACAATACATAATAGATAATGAAATGGATATTGTTATTTATATTAAAAAGGAACAATTGAACATGAATTGAAAAATTAAATTATAAATTTACATATCACAAATGATTATTAAATAAGTTTAAATAGTAATGTACACGTTCTGATACAACAAGTTTATTTCAGGAGTAGCAGAAGCAACGAGGGTAAGCGCCCGACATTATCTTTTTCTATATTAAATAAAAAATACATGATCTATGCAATGTTGAATGCCATGATACATAGAATTGAATCAGTTAAATTAGACAAAAGAATAGAAACCCAGATCCAAGAGGGAGGATCAACATATTTTGTTTATAAATAATTTAATTAAATAAGAAGTTACTCCAAGGTGATTATTTCATCATTGAGGAATCTGAAAACATATATGTAGTGTTATACCATTGAATTGTAGAAACTAATTCTATGATTCCTCTAGAAGGGATCCAAACATGATTCATGAATCTTTGGACATCACCAAATGAGTCTCTAGGTGCTAGCACAAAATATCCTTACATTGCGTTGTCCGACGTCAATATCCATGAGAACCGCTTCCAATGTGATATCCTTGATGTGGTGGAGGAGGATCCCTTCTTTCTTGAGTGTATTCTTAGAGAGGGAAGAACTCTCTGGTCTTGAGTGGGTTTCTCCAAATTTTTTTATAACCCCATAGGTGTCTGTAGGCTTGCGGTTGGGTAATAAGAGACTAATATAACCTGGTATTTAATTAACTTTGTTAATAATAAATAATATTCACATGTGGATTAATTATATTATTAATCCTAGAAAAACCCCCATGTAAAATAATCACAGAAAAATTATTATTTCTTGACATTTACTTATCTTACAAGTTATAATTAAATATTATTTAATAAAATAATATTAAAGAATATTACTTCTCATTGGACTATTAACATAGTCTAAAAATCATACACCATATTGATTGAACCTTGAATAATGAATATTAATTTATTAAATAAATATCACTTCACTATTCTAAAATAAATATATAAATATTATATTCAATAAATAAAAAATTAATAATTATTAATTATTACACCCACAATATATTATATTGAATAACTAGTATCAGAATAAATGAAACTAGATATAAATGAATAATTATTAAACCAAAACATTGAATAATATTAATTTAGCTTGTTTAATAACAAATATTACATTATTTAGTTGAGATAATGTATACACATAATATGTGACCCTCTATGAAACTTCTTATGTGGCATTAGGCAGAGTAGCCTAAAGTCTAAGGTTATCATCTAGAAACACAACAAGGCACCCATATATATATATAAGTTATTACTACAATGACATGTCACCTCATATGAATGATTACCATGTAATATAATCCCTTTGAATCGATTACTCCAATCAAGCATGTTGCATGAATGTTACTTCATCCTATATTCTTGATTTATCATTCTTTGACTTCTCAAAATTTGATTTGTTATATAGAATTCCATAAACATGGATTTATATAGTCTATATCATTTCCATTGAAGGGAATTAGTTATCAACATCTGTTATGAATGAAAATGGACAAATACTTTCTCTCATTATTCATTAATGTCGTATTACTCGTGACATACCCAAAATATCCTTCATCGCTACAAACACATGTCGTCACAGTTTTCACCCATCTATATAAGTGCACGAGTCATAATACCCTTTAATAATTATCTTAGTGTCTAAGTACCAATACAAATGTACATATATTGGAACATCCAATGAAACTTATTAATGTGTATTTCTTATTGGAGAGTCTCATTCTCATAATATTTTTCGAGACATTTCCAAGGGCATACACCATGATAAGGTGCCTCAGATTTCTTTTGAATCTCCACCCCTGATAGAATATATCATTTTTGTTCCTTAATATGATATCATGTAAATATAGATCACATATTCAATAATATTTTCATGGAACTTCTAAGTTGTCATAATAGCAGGGATCTACTTTGACCTTTTAGTGCGACAACTACTCTTAAAACATCATCACATACAATGTCATAAAGAAGAAAAATTATGATGTGATAAGATTTTTATTAGTATCAATTCAATGAATACATGTTTATAATAAAGTAAAAAGATTTTTTTTTCTATGGACAAACTCCAACAATGGTTGGCTCTCAATTTTCTATATAGTGTGGCCTAACCATGTGGTGTATATGTAATCCTATATAAAAAGTGGATCTAATCCAAATTAGCTTTGAAAAAACAAGATTTTACTATAATATCCTGATTACTCAATTCAATTTTTATCCCAAGGACTATGAGGTGATCCCCTTCATCGCGAGAATATGTTTTAGGAAACTAAAATCCTATTGGAGAACTATATTTTCGATTATATGTTTGTTCTTGTCCGTTCTTCTTAGATATCTTCTCCACTACATTCTCAAATCCCTAGATTTAATCCAATGTGTATATATCCTTCATCCTTATTTATAATTGTGATGTTTTATGGTTAGATATGACAACATAATGAAGTAAAATCCTAAATCTAGAGGATTTTAGTTCCATAATTTGATTCCACCAATGTTTTTGAGTTAGGCAGATTTTCTGTCAACTCCACATGATATTTATATAAAGGATTATTTTGATATAACTTTTTTGGAAGATAATTTTATGAAATTAATGTGGTATTATTATTTTTAACCTCATTCATTATTTTTATAAGAAATTTTAGAAAATAGGATGGTTTTGTGGAAAATTATAATGAAGGATAATTTCATAATAGAGATTTTAAAATTTTGGTTTTGATTTTGATACATTGAAAATGGTTGTTGAAGTGTTATAAGTTAATAAATTTTTATGTGAAATAGATTTTAATGGATTGATTCATATAGGATATCATGTGTACATTTGTAATTTTATGTGTCCTTTTTGAAATAAGATATGGTTCTCAGTGCTAAAGGTGCAATGGAACATCAGATTAATCCCCTTGTGATAACATGGATGATAGATTAGATACCTATCATGAGTATGGAACTACTTCCTATTCATGCATGTGTGGATGTTTGGGTATGTGGAATCATGGGGTGGGTAAGCCAAATGATATTGGAAATGTTTTAAAGTATATTTTTATTCAACCTTCCATAGAGAACTATTTTATCATTGATATAAACTACTTTTACTACTTTAAAATGTATTATAAAATTGTTCTAACTAGTTCTTGTCATATTGCCATGAGTGGCGAATTCCTTGGTAAAATCCAACTGAATTTATTCTTATCCTCATATTATTCAATATTATGAGTTGACCATGTCTTGTAAAATGATATGGGTAAATTAAATTTATCTCACTTAATTAGTTATAATTTTTTGTATAGTGTATTGACATGTGGAGTTGGATATTATAGTTCTGGGGTGTTTCATGTTTATGTCCCCTTGGGTTTTGAGATTTTTGGTCTACTGTATTTCTTGGAAAAGTCCGTTTTGTCTTTTGTTAGACAATGATCTAGTCGGTTTTTATTGTTATGTTGGGACATGTTTTTTTATAATCATGCATCATATAGGGGTTTATTTAATTTTTGTTTTTGGGGTTCGACTATGTATTCTTTCAAATCGGAAATAGTCCCCCAATTATTTATGATTCCATTGGCATGTATTTTTATACATTGGGTTTGTGTGGATATCACCTATTTTTATTGATACAAAAACATCTTTCCAAGCTAGTGAGTGAGGGGAAGGATGTTAAAAATGATATAATCTTGTTTGGTCCTTGATATTTAAATTTAATTTTTCAGGGTCTGTCCAAATATCTATTTGGGAAAAAGGGATTCACTATATTTTAGTTATTGACATAAGATGTTTTTTTCTTTATTTGGTCATAGATTTTGTAATACAATCATTCTTTTTCTTGGGATTTTACCAATGAGTATGATTTTTTGGAACATGAATTGTAGATTGTAAAAAGTCATATCTTCCTTCGTTAGTTTTAATATCAAGTAAACATGGAGATGGCATGCATGAGTGTTTGACACAATTAAACGTAAATTTTCACCTCATAATATTGGGTTTATCCAAATAGTTTTACATGAAATTAATTAATAGTAACACTTAATAATATTATTTTATCATTATTTTTGAGTAAATTGTTTAGTAAATGAAAAAAATTTATCATTGAAAATATGAAAATAAATGTTCTGAAAAACATTGTTTTCGCATTTCCAAAATAGGTATAAATTTTTATGATCATTTAATGGTGGAAATTTATGATGTTTTATATGTTAATGTGATTTATTAAATTATCTAAGGGTTTATTTTTAATGAGTGAGAAAAAATGGAGTTCTTTTTTTTATATTTAATGGAACTTGGTAGGTGTCCTAAGAACCAACTTGAAGAGGCTACTAAATATATGGTGACAGCTGAACCACATGTGAAAAAAATATAGTTGAAACTATTATCCAAGATTTTCATACAGTGTATGAGATTAATCGGAAAGACAAAATGAGGAAAGTAGACTATTGAATTTGGTTTCAAAATAAAATTCCACACATCCTTCAGGGTTATTCCATGAATAAAGAAGACTAAATTTGGTCGAATGGGATGAATAAAATCATATATTTCCATGAAATTCAAGTAAAGATAAAAGGGAAGTTAGAATTTATATGATAGAATATTTTTCATTCCAATTTTTGGAATTAAAATTTCATGATATATTGGATGATGTACTTTCATTGGAGGAATTTGATGAATTTCTAAGAGAAAAAATTATACCCTTATAGGTTCATAATTTCAAGGAAAATAGAATTTTTTTATTCTGAGGCAGGAGAATCATGTTTTAATTTAATAT
Source organism: Viscum album (assembly GCA_963277665.1). NCBI lineage: Eukaryota > Viridiplantae > Streptophyta > Magnoliopsida > Santalales > Viscaceae > Viscum > Viscum album. Next base: position 1,448,479,889 of record OY728152.1, on the reverse strand, counting down.
TTGTCTACTTTTATAAATTTATTCTTCTTTTAATTATATGTTTCTACGAGAGCCTTTTTGACAGATCACATTTTGTCATCAGGGTTTAAACTATAAATTTTCTCAAATAATGTTGTTTATGGTATTATAAATTACACAAAATTGGAAAATTGAGCAATAGTGGTTCAAATAGATGTTTTAGTAAATTAATATGGAGGGAAAATGTTGGTTATTATGGGAAAAAGTGGGAACACTAATTATATGAATAAATTTAATAGGGAAACCTGCATCCAAATTGATAGGACAACATAGAATCACACCATGGGATTATTAAACATTCCTCTAAACATAAAAGTATTCCGTAATAATTTTAATTTGGTAATTTTTACTCAATGAAGTGAGATTGTATGACACCACTTAGGGACTATCACAATTACAAAAAGGGATTACATCTAAAAAACTATTTTCTCATTTCACCATAGTCAGGTGTTAGATTAAAATACCATGATTCATGGAACTATATTCATTGATGTGATGAGGGTAAAATAATAATCATCACATTAGAATCAAGAGATCCATGGGGATTTTCAGAACACCATGAATCCTAGAACAATGAAATATCAATAAGTTAATAATAAAAAAAATATATCATGTTATAAACTATATCATATAGATAAAATGATAATGGATGATCAATATGGTCCTTTCATAATGAGAGGTATGATTAATTTGAATAATAGTCTTATGAATGATTTTTTTGATACACTTGTGTCCCATGGATTTATTACCTCTCACGTAGTTGATTTTTTGGGTTTTAATAATGAGATTATTCCTTCTATTTTTAAACAAAATACTCCTCATTAAAAAAGATACTGTCAATAATTTGATTCTAAATATTTTTTTATAAAAATGAATGGTGATGAGTTACTTTGGTATTTATATTTGATTGAGATGGATGAATATGAATTTTTTTGGGTATGGATTGGTTGACCTAATTCATGTCCCACATCATATTTTCTTCATGAATAGTCAGTTTTATATTTTTGGATAGCAGCAAGAATCATTTTATCATTGATTTTGGTTAAAAGGATAGTAAAGCAGTGATTTTGTCACTAATAATTAGATCAATCTGTTATCAGTTCACAGTGCTTACCTTAGAAACTTTGTATGAAATTATGAATGAATATTTTCTACCTATTGTTGATTAGTTTCCTGACATTTTTCAAAAAAAATATCTAGGTTTCTACACAATAGTTAAGTGCAGTTTACAAATGATATCCTACTAGGAACGAGTCCTATCTCACCCTAATATTATCAGATGGAACCAATATAATTGAGGTAGTTAAAAGTTTATTTCAAATATATTAAATTATATGGTTCATTCAACTGTTTAAATGTATGTGGGAAGCACTAATACTATTTTAAAATAAGTATGATGTAAACATTATTCTTTGATTATATGTCACAACCCGATCTCAATGATGCGTGACTTGCCGCGTGAGTTATAAAACTGCAGGTCAATCATGCATATTAACCCTTTATGCGATCAGTGCCGGGTGGCATGGTTTGACAGCGGTTCTCCCATCTACGCGCACAGCGGCACGTGAGTCGTGCAGTTGAGAGATGTTTAAAATAAGTAAAATATTCTCTTAATAGGGTTGTTATATTTTTTTTATTATTATTAATATTAATATTAATATTATTTTCATTATTATTATTATTATTATTATTATTAATATTTATAATTATATTTTTATTAATGTAATTGAATGATAGAAAATATATACTGACCCAAACCCTAATACCTGGCTAGGCCCCCTTTCCATTTTTGCGATGTGCGAGCCCCCCCTGTTTCCCCCTTTCTGGTCACAGCCGTACCCCCCCTTCTCCCTTTCTTGCGCTCAGATACTGCTCTATGTGCCAGCCTCCGGCACTCGCTGCTCCCTCCGCCTCGCCCATCTGCCACGCCCGGCTCTCCCTCCGCCTTGCCCAGCCGCCCCCCCTGTGTGGCTCCCTCTCCTCCGGCTTAGCCACCCCGCACGACCCCCCTCTTCTTCCCATCATCACCACCGGCACCCCCTACCGGCTTCCCATCCCCGCCCGCCTTCTCCCCTCCCTCACCTTGACAGAAACACCCCAGCCTCGCCCTCTCCCGATCCGGCCATCCCCTTTGGCCTCACCTTCTTTCCTCCAGTAGACCCTTTTTCTCTTAGTTCGATTTTTGGTTCTTTTTTTATTTGGGGGTTTAGTGTTCTATTTTGTTGAATATTAGTTTTAGGATGGCAACATGTTGATATTTGTCTCTGTTTTGAATGGAACTTGATTCCTTAGGGATTTCTTGGGGTGGATTTGGTGCACAATTGAATTTCGGACAAAAACATGGGGTTCTATTCATGCAAAGTAAGTTGTTCGGTGCCCTACCACCACTAGATAAATTTAATATTCTCAATTGAATTTATTAATGAATTCCTTGAATTTTTTTGGGGAGAAAAGGGTGTTTTTGTTTTGAAATGGTTGGTGTGTTTTTGTTAATGTGTTTGTTTTGGGAATGGTTGGAATGTTTTGGTGTTGTTTTTGTGAAACATTTTCAAACTGGGATTAGGGCACTATTATATGGTGTAGACTATGTTTTCAGGGGTATTAAGTGGTGTATGTGTTAAAAAGTGGGTTTTCAATGAGTAGAAAATCTTTTTGGATGTTTCAACATTGGTTTTCAACTGTGTATAATTTTATTAGATTGTATTAGTTATGTGAATTATATCTTGAAAAGGTGACGATGGATGGTTGATTTTAAAGAACCATGTTTACGTGAAATGGGGTGTGTTTTAATATAAAACCCTCTTTGTGTCACTTGGTGGTGTTTCTTTGTGTATGCTCTTGTTCTGTTATTTGATAGTGTTTTCTAAGTTGGTTAGTTTGATTATTTATTTTAGAGCGTTTTAAGAAATAGTATAGATGGTGAGATGTATGTTTTGAAACCATTACGAGGGATTTTTGAGTTGTTTATTATTTTGGATTGTTCTAAGTCAATGGATCTGGGTTTTCAGTTGTTTTTTGTTTGTCGCAGCACCATGGTGAGTAAAACCTGCATTACCGTAGTCTTCAGTAAGTTTCACATTCTTGTGTGTGAGTGTGAGACGTGCCGCATCGTCGTCGTAACCGAGCAGCGAGCTGAGATAGGTCCCCCACTGCACTCAGCCTTAAATTTAGAATTTATTAATTGCTTGATGTTTTATTAATTTTAATGAATGAGAAATAATATTAGATAATACAACATTAAATTATTATTTAGTGTGAAGAGAGCCATTTATTTTATACCGAACATTTGAGACATTTTCTTGATGAGCGGACACCCAATATTGAAAGAATGAACATTTTACATTTAAACATAATCCATGGAATTTCAGATGTACTTCTAGTTTTAAGGATAATTGATTTCTTTTGAACAAGTGTTTTGGGTTTTCTCGAGAAATGAGGTTTTTCTTTAAAATTGGTGAAGGCCCTCTTGGCACTTTAATAAAATAAATTATTTTGGAAAACCCATTTAGGGGTGATCTTTGGTGTGCGTTGATTGCGTGAGCTGTATGTGATGTTTGTGCATCGTGACTCATTGTTTGGCACTGTTGATTCACCCCTCTTTTATTATATGTGTTGACATGGGAACCCGGAATAGTGAGTGAATTCTCTGAGAACTATTGTTGCTCTAGTTTAGACCACACATTGGCTAGTTGCCCCATAGCAGGGGAATACTGAGTTATTGCTACTATGGGGATTGGGCCCCTCAGTTAGGCCATGCAGGGCCATACTGGGTAGTAGTATGGGCGTTATGACATCATCGAGTTAGGGAATGCCTTCAGGATGAGTCATAAGTATAGTATGTTCTGGATTGTTCATGATCTCCTAGGTTCGACCCAAGTTTCTTTTAGTGTTTATTTGTATGTGGAGGATGATTGAGAGGTTGAGTTCGGTGGCTGACCCCTGTGTGCCACCTTATTTCCATTGACCTTAGTGTGTGTTGTGTGTTGTGTGTGATTTTCCTTTTGACTAACAACTATGGTTTAGATTTATAAATTGTTAGAAAAATGTTTTAAAATGTAATTCACCTGTTTCTTTCAACATTAAACTTGTTCTAAATTAAAAAGGGAAATGGAATGTTACTTTTTTTAGAAATTAATGTATGTGTGAAAACCATATTTTATATAATTTAGTTCAAACTTGCAGCTGATAAACTCTTTGTTTAATGGTATGTGCATTGGGAATAGAATTAGGCGGGCCTACCTACTGAGTTTTAATACTCATGCCTATAGTGTTTTTCTTGTTTTTAGTTCACTGGAAGGTTCAAGATTCAATTGTTCACCTTGGGTGACATTGGTTGTGGTATTCGAGAGTGACCCATGGGTCACATGAATTTTTGGTCATGGTGAGGTTAGTAGCGTTGCTGGTTGTTCATTATTTATTTACTTTTGTTCTATTTAATTTCCCGCTACTTGGATTATTATATTTTGGGCCAAATCGTTCCCACCTGTTTAATTTTGATGCCCGACACTAGTTTCCAGCCAGTGGGGACCGGGAACGCCCCTTGGGACTTGTTGCAGACCGGCTCGGGTACCTGGTTCAGGGTCGACCCGGGTTTGTTCATGACAAAATGGTATCTATGACAACTAGGTCCTGGCAACTGGTACGACCTGTTTCCCCCACAGACATGTGGGGCCCACCCCTGGGTGCACTCAATGTCTGAATGGGTTATCTGACTAATGACAGTCCCCACAGGCCAAAAAATGTCCTTTCCAGTGTGTTTTGTCTTCACTCACACACACCCTGATAAACTTACCAGGAGGTCACCCATCTTGATCACTATTCCGGGCCATGAACGCTTAACTGTGGAGTTCTAATCAGTTAGGATTTCGAAAAGGAAGGTACACCTTGTTGACATAAGTCATATCATTTATTCATTTAACCCTTTATCATTTGGGGGTGTTACATTATATTTTTATATGTTTAAATTAGTAATGAAAAAGAACTTGTATCCTCTTACATGAATTGATGGTCGATTTACTCTGATGATGGCAGCATGGTGGATATCAAAAATTGACATTCATTAAATATATCACCATCAATGGGTTTAAAAAGTGGATATTTTAATGATATAATTAAAAGTAATTATATCCATTATGGTTTTTTTTGTTATTAGTTTCACTCTTATGAATGAACCATATATATTTATTGAATTGATGAATCAAATATTTCAATGTTATTTGGATTTTTTTGGAGGTGTTTGTGGATGATATGCTGGTGTATTCAAGAAAAAAAGTGTAAACAAGATTTCCAAAACAATTTATCAACTAATGGTGACAAAAAAACCATGTTCTATAACTCTCTTCAAATAATAAGAAACATTTTAGGCCTTTAGATATTCTCAAAGTCATGGAAAATATTTTGGATAATGAGGAAGATATTTCTAGTCATGTTATCTCCTATTTTGAATAAATTTTTAATGGTCATGAAAAAAAAGGATCTCTTAAAAGAGGACATACTGACTATTTTAAATGAGAAATATAACTATTTTTTATAACCATTATTCATGAGCATGAAATAAAAGTCACTTTTTTAGCTTAAACCATGATTGTCCCCTAGGTCTTGATGGATTTAATAATGTATTCTACAAGAAATATTGGGATGTTATTCAAGATGATGTTTGCAACAAAATAGTATCCTTCATATCTCAGGGTTATCTACCACATGGGTTAAATGATAAATTCCTCTCTTTGATCACTAATATAGATAATACCTTCGAGATTCATCTTTTCTGACCCATGTCTCTTATTAGAACTCTATACCAAATCATCACTAAACTTATTGAAAAAAGGATTTCTACCATGACTATCAAAATTATCTTGTGGAATCAATTTTGTGTTGTCAAGGGAAGATCCATTTGAGACTGCATTTGTCTTTCCCATGAATGAACTTTCATGTTAAACAATGCCAATATTGGTGTTAATGTTTCCATAAAACATGAAATTATAATTTTTTTTGATACCATGGACTATAATTTAATAATTAATGATCCCCAAGGAATTGGCTTCAGTAATTCCATTATAATTAGAATCAAAACCCTATTCAAATCATCCTCCATTTCTATCATGGTCAATGGATTTTTAGAGGATATATTAGATACACCAATGGTGTTCTATAAGGTGATACCCTTTATTCCATTATATTCTCTATTATGGGGGGCTGCATAAGTAGATTTCTCACTCGACTAGTGTATCAATGTAAACTTAAAACCATCCGTAGTTCCAGGAATGTGAATTCACCCATGAATCTTATATATGTGCATGACATCATTATTTTAATACAAGTGGATAAATGCAATATTTGAACCCCCAAAAATTCTCTCTCTCACTACAAAGAGGTCTTAGGTCAGACCAGTAGCTTGAAAAAATCCTTTATCTTTCTTAGGAGAAATTTTCTAGCTAATAAGAAACATGGTATTACCAATGAATTAGGTTTCAAGAAGAAACCTTTCCATTTACATACCTTGGTGTACCCATATTTTGGGTAAAACCCAAATCTAACTATTTCTTCAACATTGTTGATCTTTTTCTTAATAATATCTCATCTTAGAAAGGAAAAATCGATCTATGGTAGGTAGAATCTACCTTTTAAAATCATTCATTTTCTCTAAAATGGTATAAAATATGACTGTTTACAAATGGTCTGCCTATCTCATTTAAAAAATTAATGTTTCTATAAAAAATTTTGATTTATCTAGTAGTACTTTGGATAAGAAATTGGTGACTACACCTTTGACTACATGTTCCAAACCTTTGAAAAAGTGTGGGATCAACATTGTATCCTTAAAACTTTTTAATGAGGTCCTTTAAGACTGAATTACACGGAACCTAATCCAAAATGAATCTCTTTCAATTTATATCATCACTAATAGGTTTCCTGGAAGGTTGATGAAAGGTAAAATGATCTTTCTGATGTCCTCCATCTGGACCTCCAATTAAAATGAATATATCAATATTGTGACCAACTCTAGTTGGATGGTTTCCAAGAAATCCAAAATGAACATGTGGTTGGATAACTGGACTGGTGCTCCTCTAATTTTAATGATACCCACTGAACAATCTCCTAAAAGCGCTAATAACACTATCAAGGATGTTATTAACTTCCATCTCGATAGTTTTTCTAGGAATGTTCTATATATCATGGACCATTATTCTATTTCTAGAACAAATAACATTCTAGTTTTCTTGCTTTCACACAATGGTATACTGAATTCAAAAACATATTATTCCCACCAATTTCATGACTCTCAAAATGATTTTATCTATATTAATATATTTGATAATACATGGATAACTCTATCAATACATAATCTTATCTAGTAGATTTTTTACAATAAGATCCCCAAGGATACTTGTCTATAATATCTTGGGATCCAGACATGCTAAAAATTTCTTCTCTATAATCAACATAGAGACATTATTTCTTGGTACAGTTTTGAAGCATCATCATATGATTTGGTATAACATAATTTCAATTCTTCACTATAATTACCCATTAAATATTAATGCTAGTCGAATGTGGATCCTCATTTCTATTCATGATGATGCTTTGATTTATAATAAATTGTACAATAATACAATGAAAGAAATTATGATTCGGTAGTGGCTTCAGGTTGATGTTATTTATCACCAACCACGACACACCTTTGAGGTATTATAGCAACATCCATGCTCTAGATAGATCAAAGTGAATGTGGATGGAACTTCTAAAGGAAATATGGGCCATACGGGATGTGGGGGAATTTACAGGGGTCACCTTGGTCATATCCTAGGGTGATTATTTAAAAGCTACATGATTTACACACATTTCGACAATGTAATGATGTGTGTGATTCAGGCTATTTATTTCCCTAAAAACTAGGGTTGGAAGAACATATGGATTTAATGTGACTAGACTACCATAATGCGAGACATTTGGAATGGTGTGATTCAACTATCTTGGTAAACTACTATACAATGGACAGATTGTCTCTTTTTTCTCAGTGACATCAATTATATTACCACTAATGTATATCATGAAGTTAATATTGTTGTGGATTACTTTTGTAATAATGTAGTAAATCATGATATTACCTTTCTAGATGATCCACCTGAGGACTTACTCCAATGTAATGTAAAGGATTGTAATATGATCCCAACTATTAGACTAATGTAACCACTTTTTTGTATAATAATGTGTAACATCCCAGGTAAATAAATAATAGGAAATTTTCATATTTATTAATATTTATAAATTAATTATTAATTTTTATTTTAAGTGGTTCTTTTGTTTTATGGCTTACCTGATACACAACAGTGGGTTTCTTTGAAATATTACGTTGCACACAAATAATATAATATTATTATTTTAAATGGTAGTTAACGACTAGCCATTGTATTGACCTGAATGAATATAACTAGCTAAAATATGATTATACATGTTTGTTAAATGCTTTAAAATTTATCCAATAAATGTGAGGGGCTTAAAATATGAATGAATCTAATTTTCAGCATAAATACTCTAATATTCACTAAAAGGTAAATTTACTGCCTTTTAATGAAGAAACCTATTCAAATATAGTTTTGGTAAATTTTTTTTGTTTTATTTGAAAAAATAAAATTCTTATTTAGATTCAAGACATAAAAATTTACTTTTGGTATATTTTTGGTATTATTCTAATAATTTTCATTTCTAATGAATAGTGAAAAATACAGTATTTTAATTAAAAAGTGCCTTTTAATATAATTTATTTATATGGTTATATTATATTTTTAATTGGTTATAAAGTGTAATTAGAATATATTTTTACCATTTAGTCAAATGTTGGTCATTGTAATTAATTTCACTTTGAAATTGGATGTAAACAAGTATCAATCTTTTGATAGTTATTGTTTTTAAAAACATGCTATTTGTTTTGACAACGGGAATTAATTTTAAATTAATTAATGAAACTTATTTTTTTGAATTTGGTAAAATATACATCAATTTTTAATTCATAATATAAAATATATTCTAGGTTTAATTGTTTGTATTTTTCTGAAAAACTTCAATTTTTGATGAATTGTTAAACCACTTAGTAGTAGATAAAAAACCAAATTTTTCATTTAAATGAAATTTTACCGCTTCTGTGAGTTGAATTTCAAAAAGAAGACATAAATGGTTGTTAATAGTAAGTAAAATGCGGTTTAATAAGATGAAAATCATTTTTGGGGAATTGTAACTTTTGACTTCTATTTACCACTATTAAAGTTAAATAGGGTAATTCAAGGTAAAAATAATATTATACTAAAAAAAAGTTACCATAACACATGTCCTAATCTTATTGGTTGAGACATGGCAGACCATGGTCATCCTTGGGTCAATTTTGGGACCCCATGGAGCCACTTAAGAGTGATAATGACACTATTTTAATTAACATAATGTAAAGACAAAAATGATAAAAACAAATATCTTTTAGTAAATTAATTTTTACATGGGTTTATATAAGTTATATTTTCAACTATAAATATTATTTGGAAAAATAAAATATTTCATACATCATGGTATTTTTTATAAAATTTTTAGACATCAAATATGTTATATTATTTATGACACAATAATGATGCAGTATTATCCTCATTGATAAATGATTTAAATAAATAAGATTATAAATAATAAAATAACATCCAAAACCTGTCCAATTCTTATAGGATGAATTTATTTAGACCATGAGACATCTTATATTCTATGATAATGTGTTTTGGAACTTTAGAAACCGAAAATAAATATATAATAATATAATATTTTCACACTTTCCTAAAGAGCCCCTCCCCCCTTATAAAAATCCATCACCTCTATCCCATTCATAACACCTATCAAGAACCTTGGATCATTGAACCCCTACCAAAATAAGATCTAAAGATCCCTATATTTCTTTTAGTATCCTTAAATTAGGCAGATGTCAGTTAAATATGTCCTTTTTATTTAATCCGAAGGGAGTTACCCAAATGAATGGTAATAGTTTCTCTTAACTTCAGCTCTTTTATTTTACTTATCCAACCAATAAAATATTTTTATTACATTATTTTATAATAAAACCAGTATCCTAAATATACTAGGATGTTTTTAAGAGAATAATTCTAACTAAACTTACAAACACCTCCATCTAATGGGTGAATAGCATACTATTTTTTTGAATGGAAAACTAACGCCTCCCAAAACGATGATTGTTCTATTATCTCCAACCACCTCTCATGGTGGCCATTATGATGAAAATGTTTTTATATATGATATATATTATGTTTATGTTTTTTATGCTTCTATATTTTTCATTTAAATCATACCTTTATGGTTTCCATTATGGGAAAACATGATAACTTCATTTGAAGATGTTCGGACTACCGCCCCCTCAAAGTGATATGACTCATTAATGACATATGTGGGACATATAAAGGATGGAGTTAATGATATTATATATTATATTATACTGGAATTATAATATACCGAAATATTATTATCTTTTAATAACATTAAAATATGAAATAGAAATGAATGTAGCATTCATGTGTACGTACGTCTTACAGTCTCCATGAACGGTGCATTTAATTTCTTATCTTCACATGATATTTACTATTTTAAATACATAAATATACTGGATATATTTGAAATATATGATATCTGAATAATGAATATTATTCTGTAGATATTGGAATATTGACCACATGGAAAACTTCAAAATATATGGTGTTCATTTTTCACTCAAGTACCAAATATCGACAAAACGACTATTATTAACTTAAATGATGGCATAATGTTTATAAAATTGTAATAAGTGATATAACAGGAATAATAAAAATAAAAGAGTTTGTTAAGAAAGTATAAATCATCATTTTTTATTATTTTGAAAGAACACAGAATATACGTGTCATGTCGGACATGAGTTAAGGTATTTCATATATCACTTTTAATTTCGTGAGATTTACACTGTTCACCACTAATTAATTGCATGTGGTGTATTGTGTATAGCCATTTGATATATATTATCATGATATTTTTTATATTCATTTTTTTATGAGAAATCATATTATGTTTTTTAACTTTTGGTCATACGACTTGATTAATTACAACGAGGTAAGTGATTTTCATCTCACTTGTTTTTCCCTTATGATTCATGCTATATTTTGCACTATTTCCTTTTGTGTAGTTAATTTACTACCCATTATTTTATTTATTGTGTAATATACTTCAAATTATTTGTATTTACATCTTTATTTGATGATCTTTCTTTCATTGGTTGTATGATTCGTAAGTTACCAAATCGTTAAGGGAACTTTTTATCCCAATTTCTATTCCTTGGCTTCATCTTCTATTTCTTAATTATGTCATGATATGTTTATGTGTCTAATCACTATTTATTTATTTATGTTGTAACTACCACGTAACTTTGTGTGGATATATTTTTGATACAGATAATAAATCCATTGATAAATTATCAAGACATTAATATGAACTTGATAAGAGTAATTTTAACTCAATTTCCATTCATTGAATTAAACATCCTAGTAATTGGTTTTGTCTTAAAAAGAATATGAGTTAATGTTCTCTATATTATTTACTCTATATATCCAATTATATTGAGTGTATTTATATTTGTCACACATTATTATGTAATTTATTTGTCCTTAATCAAAGGATAATATTTTTATAAGTGATTTCATCTAAATTTACATTCCATTGATACTTCATTGTTGTTATGCACAAATTAACTCTTATATGGAATATATACTATATTTTGGCATATTATATAATGAATCCCTATATTCTCATGATATTATATTGTTTTCATTCAGTGTTATTCCCCAATTATTTGTATTTAAGAGTCTCTCTTTTTGTTAAAAACTCTTTAACTAAAATATCAATTTAAATGTTTTAAAAAATTAATATTATTAATCATTATCATTAATTTCCATGTTATAAAAATGTTTTTAAGGATTTATTTATATGTAAATTAATATTTTCAAATGATTATTTATTTAAAATATTCAAAGTGTTATGGGACACGTTGATTCAAAAATCTCATTATTAAATGTTTTAAATTGTTTTGAAAATGATTTGACATAGCATTGTTTATTTCAATATCTTATTCTGATATATTGTTCTTGGAATGTGGAAATGTAATATTTATTTTATACTTGGGTTATGTGTTAAGAATATGTTATGGTTATTGGGAATTTTTTACGAATATGGGTTATTCTATGACAATCCTAGAGAAGGTGAGCCCGAGATATCTCTCCAATGCATTGGGTAACGTGACAAAGGTAAATATTAATGTTTCTCTTAAGAGAATTAGGGAATAGGATTTTATGGTTATTCATAATGTGAATCCCTATGTAGATGTGATAGCTACAATGTATGTATGTTATGAATAGCATAAGTTACCTTTTGGATTTATGATTTGTGTGTGTTATTCATAAATCTTGTGATTTCCTATGGTATGTTATTATTGAAAAGTATCGTTTCATTGATGTTCATTTAAGGATGGGATTATTTATTCCATTCTTATTTATAGACCTTACTAAAATTTTTATGCTCATCGCATGTTTTTGAAATTTATTTCATTGGACTGAATATTGAATAGGGTCAATGATGGGATCATGGAAAAGTCATGTAGTCTAAAACATGGAACTAAACATGTTTCTTTTTAAAAGTTTTTATTTTATGAAAAAATGGACACTAATTAGTAGTGTCTATATGTAATTATTAAGTTGATATGTAATAGTTATGGCCTAATTCTCGAAAACAGTAAACATGAAAAGACCCTCAATGTGAATTATTCATTTAATTATGGATTATGTAATATTTAAGGCCAGGTCCTTATAGTTGGCATCATTGGTCAATTTAGATAAATTCATAGGATATGGTGTAATTTAATCAGATGTGACATAACCATAATGATTAGAATATTTGAAAGGGTCAAAGTTATTTTAGATGTGATAAATGGTTATTACATTTTGGGGTGAAAAATTAAAGTTATTAGAAAACCTTTGAGGATAAATTATTTTATGGTTATTTTTGAGGAATTTGTCTTTTATTTTGGAATGTTTTGAAATTTAATTGTTTTTTAAAAATGACAACATGTAGACCGAGTGAAAACACATCACGTCAGATAAAGCTGTGGGAATTGAACCCACAACCAAAGTGCGATTGGGATTTATCACCTACAATTGCACTACATGAAGACCCTGGTTAGTATGACTAATTATTTTTATTTAAATAATTTTATTGATCAAGAATAAGATGATTTGGGATTATATGTTTTATTAAATCGACATTCTTAATATAGGAAACTGATTTGGTGATTATGTGATAAAAGTTATTTTCGAAGACATTTTCCCTTTTGGGAACACTATATGCTTAAGGAAAATATAATACCTTGGTATTTAAATATTAGAGTAATGGTTGAAATATTATTTTGGGAAAATATGTGTTTTTATTTTGTACATAAGGTGATTTGGGTTATTTATTAAAATGATTAACCAATAATAGAGAGTATGTGAATTAGGTTAACTACACTTTAGTATGAGACTTTAAGAGTAGTTGATATTTTTGTAGATAAATATTAATATTTACTTAGGAAAACTATGTGATTTAAATCATTTTGAAATTTGGGTTACAATATTAGTTTTGATTATTTTGATTAATTTTATGGACAATTGTTTGTTGAATGGTCTTTCTTGATCTTTGGGTACTTTTTGATGATTTTTGGAGATAAATAGTAGTATTTCTTATTTAAAGGATTATCCTTTTGGGGGATTATATTATCTCGTACAAACCATTTTGGTTTTAGATAATTTTTATAGACAATGGAAATATATAGTTCATATTTTATGGATTATGTGATTCTCTCAAAGTTGATTATAGCACTTTTAATGTGAACAATTAATCCCGAATACTCATCGTTTGGAGAAAATATGAGTTTGTGTTAGAAATATAGTAATGGATGAAAGTCTACATGACAAGTATGTATGTTTCCTTATGTTTTTTGTTAAGCTCATAACTATATTCCTCAATGAAAAGTAAATTTAAAAAATTTTGTCTGTTAATGTTTCCTACTAATGAATCAAATACTGTTTAACACATCAAAAGTTTGTGATTTTCTGTTGGATAGCTTTCTCCTAATCATGTTTTATATCTCCCTCCATTAGAGCATGATGGTTTTTTTCTCCTCCATATCCATGTTTTAATGGAATCCTAATATTGGTAATCTGATGTGACCATTGTACATATCTTACTTTCTTTTAATGTGATAGTTTTATTTACTCTTTTTCAGATGTAAGACATTCAATGAAGTTTCCAAGCCCAATTTTAAAATTGTGAGGACGCAATTCCCAAAAGAGGAGAAGGATGTAACATCGTAGGTAAATAAAGAATATGAAATTTTTGTTTTTTTATATTTTTAAATTAATTATTAATTTTACTTTAAATGATATTCTATTTTCAATGGCTTACCTGATACGCAACAACGAGTTTCATTGAAATCTTACGTTGCACACTAATAATATAATATTATTAATTTAAATTGTAGTTAACGCCTAGCCACTTTATTGACCGAAATGAATAGAACCAACTACAATATGATTATACAGGTTTGTTAAATTGTTTTTAATTTATACAATAAAATTTAGGGGCTTAAAATATGAATGAATCTAATTTTAAGAATAAATACTCTAATATTCACTGAAAGGTCGACTTACCACCTTTTGATGGAGAAACCTTTTTAAATCTAGTTATAGTAATTTTTATATGTTATATTTGAAAAAATAAAATTTTTCATTTTATTTGGGACTTTAAAATTTACTTTGGGTAAATTTTTGGTATTTTTCTAATAAAATTCAATTTTTAATTAATAGTGAAAAATACTGTATTTTAATTCAAAAGTTTCTTTTAATATAATTTATTTATATGGTTATATTATATTTTTAATTGGTTTTAATGTTTAATTAGAATATATTTTTACTATTTAATCCAATATTGGACAATGTAATTAATTTCCCTTTGAAATTGGATGTAAAGAAGTATCAATCTATTGATTATTATTGTTTCTTAAAAACACGCTATTTGTTTTGACAATGGAAATTAATTTTAAATTAATTAATTCAGCTTATATGCTTTTAATTTGGTAAAATAGACTTCATTTTTGAATTTATAATATCAAATATAACTTAGTCATAATTTTTGGTATTTTTCTGAAAACTTCAATTTTTAATGAACAGTGAAACCACATAGAAGAAGTTAAAAAACCGAATTGTTCATTTAAATGAAATTTTTATGATTCTGTGAATTGAATTTATAAAATCTTACATACATGTTTGTTATTAGTAAGTAAAATATGGTTCAATAAAATGAGAATAATTTTTGTTGAATAGTAACTTTTGACTTTTATTTACTGCGATTAAAGGTAAAAAGGGTAAATCAAGGTAAAAATGAATATTATAATAAAAACAAATTATCATAACACTTATATTAAACTTATTGGTTGAGTCATGGCCGACCATGGGAATCCTTTGGTCAATTTTGGCACCCTATAGAGCCACTTAAAAGTGATAATGACACTTTATTTCAATTAACTTAATGTAATGATAAAAACGACAAAAACATATATCTTTTAGTAAATTATTTTTTAAAAGGGGTCATATAAGTTATATTTTCAACTATAAATATTCATTAGAAATATAAAAATATTTCCCGTATCATGGTATGTTTTTTATAATTTTTGGAGATTATATAAATTAAATTATCTATGAAACAAAATGATGCATTATTTACTTCATTAATAAATGATTTTAATAAATAATATTATAAATATTAAAATAACATCTAAACCCTGTCAAATTCTTATTGGATGATTTTATTTAGACCATTAGTAATCATATATTCTATATTAATGAGTTTTGGACCTTTAGAAACATAAAATCAATATATAATAAAATAATATTTTCACACATTCTTAATGATCCCCTCCCCCATTATAAAAACCCCTCACCTCTAACCAATTCCTCACACCTCTCATGCCCCTTGGTTTGACCAAAACCTGAAAAAATAATCTCTCAATATCTCTATATTCCTCCTAAAAGCCTTACCATAGGCCGAAGTCACTTCAAAAAGTCCTTTTGGTTTAAACCAAAAGGAGTTACCCAAATTAAAGGAAATTTTTTATCTTATCTTATTTTATTTTATTTTACTTGTCCAACCCATAAACTATTTTTATTAATTTTATTTATTACAAGAACAGTATCCTAAATATACTAGGATTTCTTTATTAGAATAATTCTAACTACAATTACAGACACCTTTATTAAATGGGTGAAGAACATAATGTTTTTGTGAATGGAAAACTAATGCCTCATGAAATGATGATTTTTAGATTATCTCCTACCACCTCTCATGGTTGACATTATGGTGAAATTGCATTTGTATATGATATATAATGTTTTTATGTTTTATTTATGATTCTGTACTTTAAATTTATATCATACCTTTATGGTTTCCATTATGGGTAAACACGATAATTTCATTTGAGAAAGTGCGGACTACCGCCCCCTCATAGTGATATGACTCTTAATTCCATATGTGGGACTTATAAAGGATGGAGTTAGTGATATTATATATTATATTAAACTGGAATTATAATATATCTATGTATTATTATCTTTTAATTCCATTAAAATATGAAATAGAAAAAAGTAGCGTTCATACGTACGTACAACTTACCATATCCATGAACGATGCATTTCATTTCTTATCTCCAAATGATATGTAATATTATAAATAAATATATATATACTGGATATATATATGATATATATTATATATGAATAATGAATATCATTTTGGAGATAATGAACTATTGACCACATGGACAACTTGTAAATATAAGGTGTTCATTTTTGACTCAAGTACTATATATCGACAAAAGGACCATTATTAACTTAAATGATTGAATAATGACTATAACATGGTAATACATGACATAAAAGGAATAATAAACTTAAAATAGGTTTTTAATCAAGTATAAACTATCTTTAGTTTATTATTCATGAAGAAAAAGGAACATTCCATTCATATTGGATACGAGGTATGTGATTTCTTATCTCACTTTTAATTCTGTGAGATTTCCATTATTCAGCACTAATTTATTTCATATGGTGTATTGTGTACTAACATGTGATATATAATATCATTATCCTATTTATATTCATGTTATACTCAGAATCATTATGCTGGTATTAACTTTTGGTCATACAACTCGATTAATTACAACGTGGAAATGGATTTTCATATCACTTTTTATTCCCTTGAGATTCATGCAATATTTACCACTATTTCCTTTTGTGTAGTGCATGCACTACCCAAGATTGTATTTATTGTGTAATATACTTAGAATTATGGTAATATACATCTTCATTTTAATATCCTTCTTTCATTGGATTAATGTTTCATAAGTTTGCAAATCAGTGAGGGAACCTTTTAACTCAATTTCTATTCCTTGGGTTAATTCTTTAATTCTTAATTACGTAATGTTATGATTATGTGTGGAATAACTATTTATTTATTTAGGTTGTAATTTATCTCCAAATTTTGTGGATATAATTTTGATTCACATAATCAATTCATTGATAAATTCTCAAGTCATCGATATGAACTTGATAAGAGTAATTTTAACGCAATTTCCATTCATTGAGTTAAACATCCAAGTCCATGGTTTTGTCTTAAAAAGAATATGTGTGAATGTTCTCTGATTAATTTACACTGAATATCCAATCATATTGAGTTTTATTATATTTTTCACACATTATTATGTAATTGATTTATCCTTAATCTAAAGATACAGTTTTTATAAGGGATTTGATCTCAATTTACATTCCATTGAGAATTCATTATTATTATGCACCAATTCACCCTAATACAGTGTATATACTATCCTTCGACATATTATATCATAAATACCATTATTCTCGTGATATTATTATGTTTTGATGCAATTTTATTCCTCAATTTTTTGTATTCAATAGTCTCTTTTTTGTTAAGAACTCCTTAACTCAAATATCATTCTAAAAATTTGAAAAATTTATTCTTCTTAATCATTATAATTAATTTTAAATTTTTAAAAATGGTATTAAGGATTTATTTTTATGGAAATTATTGTTTTCAAATGATAATCTATTTAAAATCTTCACAGTGGTACGGGACACTCTGATTCAAAAATCGATTTATTAAATGTTTGAAATGGTTTTGAAAATGATTTGACAAAGCATTCTTTATTTAAATATCTTGTTTTGATATATTGTGATTGCAATGTGGAAATGTTATCCATCCATTATACTTGTGTTATGTGTTATGCATATTCTATGGTTATTGGGCATTGTTTACATATACTGGTGGTTCCGTGATAAACCTAGGGAGGGTGAGCCCGAGATAACTCTCAAATGCATTAGGTAACATGACGTAGGTAATCATTAATGTTTCCCCTATGAGATTTAGGTAATATACTGTGATGGGTATTCAAAATGTGACTCACTATGTAGTTGTGATAGCAAAAATGTATGTATGTTATGAATTCCATAAGTTACCTTTATGATTTATGATTTGTGTGTGATATTCATAAATATTATGATTTTTAAGGTATGTTATAATTGAAAAGTATGGTTTTATTTATTTGTATTTAATCATGGGATAATGTTTTCCTTCCTTATTTTATAACCCCTGTTGAGCCTTTTATTCTCATCCCATGTTTTTGAAATGTTTTCCACATGACATAAATATGAATAGGGTAAAGGATGGGATCAAGGAAAAATCATGTTGTCTAAAACATGGAACTAGACACGTTTCTTTTTAAGAGTTTATATTTTATTAAAAAATGGATTCTGAGTCGTAGTGTCAAAATTTAATTTTCATGCTAATATGAAATAATTATGGCCTAATTATCTAATACACTATAACTAAAAAGATCCTCAATGTAAATTATTCATTTAATTCAGAATTATGTAATATTTAAGGCTAGGTCCTTATATAATGTGTTATTCGGTCCTTTGTCCAAGGAATCACTTTCTAAAAAAATAATATCCCTCCCATTTATAAAATATATTTTTTTATATAGATCCAAAAAATTGATTTTGATATCTCATGGAAAATATCGAATAATTTCAAAGAGATACATAGTTCCTAGGGATGGGTAGGATACTGTGGATGTTTTATACAAGAATTTTCACATTCTTCATTAGTAATGGTATAATTATGATGAATGTAATTCCTTTACAATGGAATAAGTAATGATATAAATATAATAAATAACATAAGTATAGAATAATATTAACACCTACCCTCACATATCATGGTTCTAAACAAGGATGTGTAGTCTATTATGATTAATTATGATCTAGTTTGTGATGTTTTCTCATATAGGGAGATCATTTTTATGGCTTATGGAAAATATTGTTTCATGAGAAGTACTACCCAATACATGATTGATAATTATCTATTGTGGTCTTTGATTTATATCCATGGAGTAATTTCATCTTCTGGGGGAAATTGAATGTTTCTAGGTATCAGAATAGTTTGAAAAAAATTATTACAAAGAGAGTTGAATTTAAGGAAACACATATGGATGAATTTTATGCAGATGTTCTACATAGATTTTATGTATTGATTGGTTAAATGGAAATAAATTAAAGATTCATTAACAAGATATTTATATTCTCAATTGGATAAATAGAATTAAAAAAGTGGAAACTATAGTCTATTATGATGTATATGCTTCTACATTTATCAGACCAAGGTGATTTCATACTTTTATCTCATGTTTTATTTGTTTATAATTTGGTTGATAAAGGTATAAATTACTAAATATAATATTCTGAATGTGTCCCTTTTATGTTATTACTCAATGGAGGTGAGATACTTATTGGTTGGGAGATGGATGGGAGTAAAATTTTGTGGTCTACAGATCAAATCATCAGACCTTAAAAATTATTAGGAACAAATTTATTGTTTATACCACAATTAAATATGATATGTTCACCATGGTATTCATAAATTTTTTATATAATTAAGTGAATAATTCTAGTGGAATGGCATGAAAAGAGCTATATAAAAGTATGTTTTGAGATTCCTCACCTGTCACCGGGTAAAGGTGGATATAAAAAGAAAAATGGTTAGGTTACACTAATTACCTATTCCCATGTGTAAATGGGATACGATAGCCATAGATTTTGTAATAGATATACCGAGAATTCATAGGAAACACAATTTAATATTGATGGTTATGGATTATCTCATGAAGTTAGACCATTTCATCCCTATTTGAGAAACTAATTCAGTAGATGAAATCTCAAAATTATAAATTCCTAAACTTATAAAGATGTACATTATTCATCTTCATGTAGTTTTTGACTAACACCCAAGGTTTATGTCTCCTTTTTCAAAATCCTTTCTGCAATACCTTGGAACACAATTTTCTATGAGAAAAATCTATCATCCACATATTGATAGGATTTTCAAAAGTATTTTCCAATCATTGTAAGACATTCATCATTCTTATATTATTGATTTTTGGGGCTTATAGGAGGAACAAATATTTTTAGTGGGTTTCTTATTCAATAGATTTAATAATGCCTTAATATATATGGACTCTTTTGATGAATATTATGGAATTACTTGTCGTTCTCCACATTATATGGTGGATAAATGCGAGACATAATTAATTCTACCATGGCATATTCCAGAGACAATAAAGATGATTCATTTGATTATAAATACAATAGAGGTAGATGAGATTCATCATAAATCATAAACATATCATCATTGATAGCCATTTTTGTTTCATGAAATTGGTCATGTGTTTCTTAGAATATATCCAAGGCATGGGAATTATTATTTTTTGGTAAATAAAAAATGATATTTAATTAATATATTTTCCCTTTTGTGATATATGAATGAGTTTTTGAGGTGGAATATCAGTTGAATTTTCAAATATATTACACATTAATACCTAATTTATTTATGTATCAAAGTTGAATATGTATCTACCAGATCCTTACCAAATGATTTGATTGGAAAATTCTAACATAGATCTATATACTATGAAGATTCAGGTGCTGGTTTGAGTTCTGTATAGGAAGAAGAATATTTTTTGTTATTAATGATTCTTTCTAATATATATGTTTTTGGGAACATGGTCAGATTCATGAATAAACTCTGGATAATTAGAAATAAATGGCAAAGAAATGGCCTGAATTCCACCAATACAATAGGGGTTTTCATCTTTCATGTGATGTAATGATAAATTTTAAGGAGAGATTTTCACCATTAATTTTAGGTATATCACCCATTATTCTGGTATTTTAATGCTATATAATGATAGGGTTATATTTTGGGAGGATTTGAGGTGTTTTGAAACTTGTTGGTGGATTTTATGTAGGTTCATTGTTTGAGAATTTTTATTAGAAACTATGATGGATATACAAGAAATATTTCATGAAATGATATTGAGAACATTATATGATCATGGTAGGTTCTTGGTATAGATAAACCATGTAGATGAAACGAGGAAACCATTATTCTTGGAAAAGTGGGAAATTCATGGTTGATGGATGATTTTCCTAATTGAGCAATCCAATAATGAATCATAAAATATATTACAAGGATAATTAATCATCCTACTTTTTTAATGGATAAATGTATATATTCTTCACAATATTTTGGGCGATTAGAAAAAATGGGTTGTATAATGTCCCTAATGCTTCTAGGTCAATACGGGGCTTCCACTTTCTGGGGTTGGTAAGAACAATGTGGGTTGTAATATTACACACTCTAGTTATTTTACATTACTATTTTTTCATGTTTATTAAAGATATATAATATTTGGGTAATATCTTGGGAGTTAATGGGGGGATTTTGAAACCGTTTGTATTTTTTCTAGATGATCAATTTTTTAGCATTGTTATTAGAAGGCATGTTGTATCTACAAGAAATATTTCAAGGAAAGACAGTAGGAACATGTTTGACACACGATTGGTTAATGGTTTGGATAAACCATGTAGAGACCCAATAAAAAACATTTTTCTTGAAACAATGTGATATTCAAGTATGGATCATGATTTTTCTAAATTTGTGATCCAATTATGTGAGGTTTGGATAAAAGGCCAAATCATCTCATAGATGGGGCCTGGTTTGCAAAACAATGCAGAATATTTATGAATCATATTAGTTTCCCTCAATAAAAGTGGATATAATCAAAATTATCTCTTCAATAACTCAATTTTACCTTAATCATCCACAACATGAATTCATTTTTCTCACAAGGATTGATAGAAGACCCAATTAGATTCAATATAATGTTTTAGTGGATTCAAAGAATGTTGGAGGTCGAAATTGTAATTCCCCGACCCCAGTTACCTAGAGTCTGTGCATTATTTTAATACATTGGCATGATTACAAGGAATCAAGTCCCAAAGGACCGATTGATTTATCAGTCTTGGAAAATATATTACATACATGAATGTTAAATTAAAAATTATAACATACAACACAAAATAAATGATCCTTTATGAATGACATTATTCCCTTTAACTTAATCCTGTATATCAATCATAATTCAGTTCTTGGAATATTGGGAAAATAAAACATAAGAAAGGGGTGATCTGAGATTCCCAGTAAGGGTAAATAATTTAGCAAAAGATATAAAATTTTAATGAAAAGATTATGATTAAAACAAAATCCATTTTAAACATAAAATTTAACATAATATGGAAAAAATGTAAATCAAACATTACCAAATTAACTTCCACATGGAAATTCTACTAGTTGAATTATCACATGTAATAACAAATTTGATAAAGAGGGAATGCATAATGCTGGACTTCATTACCACATAGTCAAGGCCTCCTGCCAAGACTATAAATAAATTTTTTGTAAAGGAATTATGCCAAGACACTAGTTTTTCTCATGAGACCTTCTGATTCATCATGGAGCTATAACGGGCTCCACCCATCACTTACTATGTCCACTGCATTCCTCATATTAAAATTTTGAAACATAACATAAAAATTCGTATTAAAACTAGCATACAAAATGTCATTACATTAACCATAAACCATGAATGATATTAAAATAGAACACCCACAGTCAAACATATCATAACTCATTCAATACAACATGGAACATTGTATTATAATAAATCAACCTCAATCAAAAATAATATCACGTAAAGTATGCTAACATAGTTGAAAATGATGAGTAAAACGTTTTAAGATAAATATAATTTTTGTAAAATCATTTAAAAGTCACACATTTATAAATTAAGTAATTTAAATGATACTTTTGAATCACAGTGTCCCATACCACTTTAAAACATTTGAAAATAATTATCATTTCCATACATTCATGTCCATATAAATAAATCCTTAAAATCATTTTGAAAACATGGACATTAATTAAAAAGATTTATAAAGATAAATCTTTGAAACATTTAAAATTATGATTTTGATAAAGATTAAATTTCAAAAATCCTTAAAATATTCATTTTGAAAGCATTTTTATGAAAAATGGACTTGGATGATAAAAATGTCCCGACAAATACTTACACATAAACAATCTCGGATAATAATGAGATTGAGGAATTAACCCCAACCTTGCACTTTACTTTAGTCAAGGGTATGTTTTAACTCCTGTATAATGATATTAGTATGTTATTAAATTATACTAGGACCATATTAATATTTATGATATCATACATGATTCATTTATGACTCTATACTACCCATTTAATAATAATTTCCAGGTTAAATTAACATTTTGTGTAATAATTGCTTTCCTTATCGTACGTGTTTGAACTTGTTACACATGATTGTATCACATAGATTAAGAATTAAATACATCTAGAATATAAAACATTATTTAAATATCATATATATTTAGTTTATAAATATGTATAATAGACATATATATGAAATGAAAAACACCATTTATGGAGACAGTAGTCTATACGTACGCATAAACGTTGTTTCCATTTTCATATCGTATTGAACGAAACTAAGTGAATAAGATATATTTAGGTAAATATATATATATATATATATATCTATAGTAGAATTATTATTTCATACATTACATACATGTTAGCAATATTTATTTTTATAATGGTCAATGAATTGTTAACGTGGAAATGAGTCTCATCGCGTCGTGGAGACGGTAATCCGTACATACGCACGAGCGATAATATCATTCTTTTGATTTAATATCATATGTAAATAGATATTATATCATTTATGAAAAAAAATTGAAATTTTATATTTATTATTTAGATCAATTGTACATCATTATTATACCCATCCAAATAATAATGTGTTGAATAACAATTTCACCACGATGTGGAGACGGTAAGCCGTACGTACGCACGTATGGTGTCATGTCATTCAATGGCTGGATAGAATAATGAATATGATTGTACCATATTTATAATAACACCACAATATATATAATATACTGCAGTTATTTTTTTGAATGGAAACAACAATGAACGAGGAAGTGGAAGAAGAAAGGAACTTGAAAGAGGTGATGAAATATTTACCTCTTCTTCAGGTTCTTCCTTTTTATTTGATCAAAAGGGCTCCATAAATTGGCTTTATGACAAAAGCAAGGCCTCTAGGATGAATGTATGAATGTAGGGAGGATATGTGTGTAGGTTTTGGCTGAGAAAAATGGCTTTGGAGGTGTGAAATTAAGAGAATGGGAAGTGCCCTTTTATAAGAGGGGTGAAGGTCACATTAGGAAAAGATTAATGTATTAATTTATTATACAATCATATTCGGTTTATAATGTCTAAAAATGTATTTATTTAGAGGCTTAGGTGGTTATGGGTCGAAATAATCTCAATAAATAGGTTTTAGACAAGTTTAGGTAACCAATTTAACCTTATCTTTCAGATTTAACTCTTATTTAAATAGTTTAACTATTACCGGGCCATCTTGTATTCATACACTATATAGATTATAAAATTAATCTAAACTTCCAAGAGAACCTCAAGTGGTTCATTAATGAAATATATAATATTATTTAAGCCCTTTTTCAAAACATTAGATTTTTAGGAATAGAATATCATTTAATAAAATAATATTTGTTTTAAAAACACTTTTATGTCAATTTTGACACTGTTTGTTATTTTGTTTTTTCTAAAATAATAACAACTTGATTACTTAGAAAAAGATACATTTAATCAGACCAAACATTTCATATTCGCCTAAAAAATTCTTGTATGTCATAAAAAATTTTAATTATATTTATTTTAATATTTATAATACCATTTATTTTATTCTTTCATTAATAAAATAATTAATCCATAATTACTATATCATAAATAAATTTAATAATATAATGTCTAAAAATTATAAATAAAATAACATTATGTAGTAAATATTTTTATAGTTCTAATGAATATTTATAGTCAAATTTATATTACGTATTACTCAATATTTAAAATGGTTTAGTTACTAAAACATGAATTTAACACTTTTAACTCTTCTTTAAATTAAAAAGTAATAAATATCTTAATATATTTGAAGTGGAAATAAAGGATCATATTTTATTTCTACGGTTGTTTTTGGTCGAATTACACTTATCCAATAGAATTAGGACATTTTTTAGGGTAATTATAATATCATTTTTACCCTTAATTACACTTTACTTTTAAACGCGGTAAATATAAGTCAAAAGTTACTATTCACAAAAAATTATTTTTATCTTATTGAACCACATTTTAATACTTTATATAAACCATTTCTCTTGTATTTTTGAAATTAAACTCACAAAAGCGGTAAAATTATGTTTTATGTGAATTTTCAAATTCTCCTAGGAGTTGGGTAAAATACAGTAAAAAGTTCAGTAAACTTTTTATATATCTAAAATTAATATAAAATGACTCCAAAGAATTAATTTTAACTTATATTTTTATTATGTATCTATTTTTACCTAAACTAAATTTAAATAAAATAATTAATTATTTAAATTAAAAGTCGGTTTTAACCAATAACTCAGTGTTTTTCACTATTCATTAAAAATTTAATGTTTTCAGAAAAATACCAAAAATTCATCCTTACCTTATTTTGATACTCTAAATTAAATTGAAGTCTATTTTAACAAACTCAAACCATAGAATTTCATATATTAATTTAAAATTAATTCCCTTTTCCAAAACCAAAAGGTGGGTTTTTTAAAAAGAAAAAACTATCAAAATATTGACACTGGTTTATGTCAAATTTTAATGTGAAATTACATCCAATGACCACCATTTGATTAAGTTTTAAAAATATAATCTTATTATACTTCCAAATCCTTAAAATTTAGAAATTAACACTATAAATTATTTTGAAAAAAATGTGGTATTCAGTTAAAATATAGTATTTTCACTATTCACCCAAATATAAAAGTTATCAG
This sequence comes from Viscum album, assembly GCA_963277665.1. Taxonomy (NCBI): domain Eukaryota; kingdom Viridiplantae; phylum Streptophyta; class Magnoliopsida; order Santalales; family Viscaceae; genus Viscum; species Viscum album. Next base: position 1,448,453,390 of record OY728152.1, on the reverse strand, counting down.
AAAAACACAAAAAATTTATTGAAACTAAATTGATATGTCCCGATTCTAAAGAAGAAGTTTATTGGGTAAAATTGAATATATAAAAGTTTCAAATATTTTATTTAAAAAGGGTTCACCATTAAAAGGTGGTAAAATGCATTTTTTGAAAGATACTTCTTTTATCTGAAAAAACTGAATAAGTTCTTACATTATTATTAAGAAACTCATAATATAGATTCTAAAATTATATAGATTATATATATTGAAAAATTCAGTTAATATTATTCATAACATCTTTTGAATAGCTTCTTTGGTAAGTCGTTGTGCACTTGAACTTGGTGTTGTGTGTAGTGCAAGTTATTGAATAACTTTGAAGAAATAACGTACTATGAAATCTTGTGGTGTTACATTCTTCCCTCATTCAATAAATTGGATCCTTGCAATTTGAAATTGTTTTTCTAAAATAAAAGGTTGAAAATAGATAATACCTTTTTGGGAAAACCCTTATAAGAAATTGGGTTAATAAAATTTATTCTTAATAAGATTGAAAATGTATATATATATTTACATAACAAGTAGAGTTTCAACTTTCAACCAATTCATACAAAAATCATTCACTCCAAAATATTTAAATAAAATTATATTTATCTTAATCATATAGGATCCCGACAAAATTTATTTATAATTCACCTATTAGACTTTTTATAAAAAGAAACTACATTATACAATCCAGAACATCACGTAGGCTAGTTGTGGGTGATTCACCCTTGCCTCTCTTTGGTTGCATGTTCAAGTCTCAAGACCTTTCCAGACTCGATGGGTTGTCACCTAACCTTCAGGTTTTCCTTTTTACGACAATCCAAAAATAATCTCGAGAAATGATTTATCCTTAACAATAGTATCCAATGTCAAACTTAATAAATTCCAACCATTAGAATTTCCCAAAATCCTTTTGTCCAAACTCATAGTCCAAAATTTATAAGGAAGGCAAACACAACAAAGATCCATTTTTTCACGTAATAACATGTAAATACCTTCATCATGTATTCTTTTAAAACATAGTAACGCCCTGAATTACCATAAAACCTTAAAGATTACATTTATGCTCACTTATTCCTCAGATATACTCCTTCTATCCAAAAATGTTGTAAACTCAAACAATGATGGAATATACAAATCATTAATCAGTTTCATGGTAGTCAGGAATATCCAATATAATTTATCCAAATCAATCTTCTCTTATTCAAAAATTAATACCTCAGTACCAAGACCATATTAATGTTTTTACTTTCCTTCAACCATGTATTTTACAAAAAATTTAATATACCATTGAGTCTCTTTTCTTGGTTTCACACAATCTCAAGTCCTTATTGATATAGTAATGTATTACAATACTTATATACTTAATAATTCATATAACATGTACATCATTAATAAAATACTCAAATGACACAATACGTTTATAAAAACATAATAACTCTTAATCATTCATCTTTCTCTTTGGTATTATCATAACATGATTATTATCCAATAATAGAATTTGGGGTATACTCTAATGATTTGGACATTGATTCGCATAGTGTCCCAACTCCTTGTAGATGAATCATTGTACATTTGAAACCTTTTTCTTACCTTTTCAATCATGTAATTGGTGTCCTTTTTCTCCATACATATAACAAAATATTATTCCCTTTAAGAATTTACCATGTTTATTCTTTCCACAGTTATTACATATGGGAAAATCCTTCATTACCTTATTCCCTTTATCCATCTTTCTTTCTACCATAATTTTCCTATTTGGCTTCCCTCCAAAGCCATAGAACTCCGAGAATTCTTTACTTATCTTATTATCAAATGATATTATTTTTTCATATGATTATAATACATGGTAGATTATTTCCTTTCTAAATGTTGGCTTAATACAATGAAAGAAATGATCCTTTTTACACTTTGGATCATGCATATTACTGGAGGTCTCTTTCCTTCTACTAGGTGCCATTTCAAAATAATAGAATACACTAGGTTAGTTTATGAATCTCAATGCATAATTACAAACTTGTAAAATACCTAATGTTAATTCAAATGATTATGCATATAATCTATAATCATAAAATGTATTCTTTGAGAAAGTATTTACTCCTAAATCATTCATAATGTCTTGTAATGAAAAAGTGAATTATCCTAAGAATATCCCACAGGAGTGTCATAACCAAGAGTGCAGCAAGGCCCATTGTCTTGCACATATTCCCATTCAAGTCCAGCTCAAGGTGATGTTTTCAGGTTTTACCCCTAGGTACATCTATGCCAGATCCGCCTCTACCTGCTCATATCCAGTGAGGGATGTATTACATGGAAAAATTATAGAATCTCTACATTACAAAAATTCTAGTAATTTCTTCTATACTAATCCTCAAAGTCTATCTTTGGTAATGTTCCTTAATCAGAGTTCAAATAAATCTATTTCCTAGGCTATTGCTAAAATTCCTCTGATACCAAATATAACGCTCTGACCCCAGTTACCAAGAGCCGGTGCATTATTTTAATACATTGTTATTATTACAAGGAATCAAGTACATAAGGAACTATTGGTTTAGCAGTCTTGGAAAATAGATCCCATACATGAATGCTACATTACACATTATAACATACAACACAACATAAATAATCCTTTATGAATTCCAATATTCCCATTTGTTAAACCCTGAATATCAATCATAATACACTTCTTCAAATCATGGGAAAATAAAACATAACAATGGGGTGTGCTCAGATGACCAGTAAGGGTAAATAATTTAGAGGAAGCTATAAACTTTTAAGGAACGATGTTTGATTAAAACAAAAGCCTTTTTAAACATAAACTTGAACATAATATTGAAAATATATTAAATAAAAAACTACCATATAAACTTGCACATGGATATTCTACCAGTAGAATAATTACACTTAATAACTAATATCATAATGAGGGAATACCCGCTAAACATCAGTACCACATAGTCAAGGCCTCGTTCCAAGTCTAAAAATAAAATTTATGTCAAGGCCTTGTTACAAGACACTAGTTTGTCTCATGATACCTACCGAAGCATCAAGAAGAAATAGCGGGCTCCACCCATCACTTACTAAGTCCACTGCATTCCTCATATGAAAAAGTTGAAACATAACATAAACATTTGTATTAATACTAGCATACGAAATGTCATTAAATTAACCATAAACCATGAATGGTATAAAAATACAACATCCATAGTCAATCATATCATAACACATTGAATACTAAATGGAAGATTGTATTATAATAAATCAACCTCAATAAAAAATAATATCGAGTAATGGATGCTGACATATTTGAAAATGACGAGTTAAACTTTTTGAGAGAAATATCATTTTTGTAAATTCATTTAAAAGTCACAAATTTATAAAGGAAGTAATTAAAAATAGATTTTTGAATCAAAGTTTCCCATACAAATTTGAATCTTTTTTAATGAATTATCATTTTAAAACATTCATGTCCATATAAATAAATCCTTAAAATAATTTTGAAAACATGGATATTAATTAAAATGATTTAGAAAGATAAATCATTGAAACATTTAAAAATCTGATTTTGAAAAATTTTACCTTTCAAAAATCCTTAAAATATTCATTTTGAAATCATTTTTATGAAAAATGGACATGGATGATAAATGTGTGCTAGTAAATACTTACACATAAACAATCTCGGAAAATAATGGGATTGAGGAATTAACCCCTACCTTGCATTTTCCTTTAGTCGAGGGTTCATTTAACCTCTTTTATGAAGATCATAGTATGTTATTAAATTATACTAGAACCATATTAAAATATATGATATCATACATTATTCATTTATGAATTTATACAACCCATTTAATAAAAATTTCAATGTTAATTTAACATTTGGGATAATAATAGCTTACTTTATCGTATGTGTATGAACTTGTTACTCTTGATTGTATCACTTAGATCAAGATTTAAAGACTTCTAGAATATAAAACATGATTTATATATCATATATATTTAGAATAAAAATATGTATAATAGACATATATATGAAATGAAAAACACCATTTATGGAGATGGTAGACCGTAAGTACGCATAAATGTTGTTTCTGTTTCCATATCATATTGAAAGAAAAAAGTGAATAAGACATATGTAAGTACATAAATATATATATCTCCAGTGTCATTATTATTTCATATATTACATACTTATTATTAAAATATATTTTTATAATCAGTGATAAATTGTGAACGTGGAAATGAATCTCATCGCGTTGTGGAGACCGTAATCTGTATGTACGCACGAGCGATACTATCAATATATTGATTTAAAAAGTATGTAAATAGATATTATATCATATATGAAGAATAATTAACAACTTATATTTATTATTTATGTCAATTATATATCATTATTATACCCATACAAATAATAATGTATTGAATAACAATTACACCACTATATGGAGGCGGTAATCCATACGTACGCACGTATGGTGAAATGTCATTCAATGGATGGATATAATAATGAATATGGTTATACAATATTTATAATAACATCATAGTATATAGAAGATAATGGGTTTATTTTTTTATAATGAAAACAACAAAGATAGAGGAAGTGGAAGAAGAAAGAAACTTGAAAGTGACGATGATATATTTATCTCTTAGTTAGGTTCTTTCTTTTGATTTGATCAAAAGGGATCCATATATTAGATTACAATCTAAAGGAAGGCCTCTAGGATGAATAAAGAAATGTTGCGAGGATATTTGGGCAGGGTTTGGCTGAGTTAAATGGACTTTGAGGTGTGAAATAAAGAGAAGGAGAAGTACCATTTTATAAGAGGGGGGAGGGTCACTTTAGAAAATGATTAAAGTATTAATTTGTTATACAATCATATTCGGTTTATTATGGCTCAAAATGAATTTATTTTGAGACTTAGCTGGTCATGGGTTGAAATAATATCAACCAATAGGTCTTAACAAGTTTAGGGTACCATTTTAACCTTATCTTTTATATTTAACTCTTAGTTAAATTGTATAACTATTACCGTGTCTTCTTGTATTCTTACACTATATGGATAATAATCATACTCTAAACATCCAAGAGAATATAAAGTGGTTCATTAATGACATATATAATATTATTTAATCCATTTGGCCAAAACTTCTATTTTTTTGAATAGAATATCAATTAATAATATAATATTTGTTTTAAAAACTCTATTTTGTAAATTTTTGCACTATTTCTTATTTTGTTTTTGCTAAAATCATAACAACTTGATGAATTCGAACAAGATACATTAAATCAGACCTAACATGTCATATTCACCTAAAAATTCTTTGATGTCAATTTTTTTTGAAATTATATTCATTTTAATATTTATCATACCATTTATTTGATTATTTCATTAATAAGGTAATTACTGCATCATTACTGCGTTATAAATAATTTTAATTATTTAATGTCTAAAATTTAAAAATAAAATACCATTATGCAGGAAATACTTTTATATTTATAATGAATATTTATAGTTGAATTTATATTATGTATAACCCTATATTAAAAATGGTTTAGTTATTAAAACATGAATTTAACACTTTTAAATCTTATTTAAATTAAATAATAATAAATGTATTAATGTATTTAATGTGGACCTAATGGATCATATTTTATTTCTAAGGTTGTTTTTGGTCTATTTAAACTTATCCAATATAATTAGGATATTTTTATTGTAATTATAATATAATTTCTACCCTTAATTACCATATTTACTTTAAACTGCGGTAAATAAGTCAAAAGTTACTATTCACCAAAAATTATTTTTAACTTATTGAACCAAATTTTACTCCTTGATGTTAACCATGTCTCTCGGTTTTTTAAAATTTAACTCATTGAAGTGGTAAAATTATGTTTTATGTGAAATTGCAAATTCTTCTAGGCGGTGGGTAAAAGAAGGTAAAATGTTCAATAAAATTTTTATATATCTAAAATTAATTTAAAATGACTCCAAGGAATTATATTGAAAATATATAGGTATTATGTATCTATTTTGAGCTAAAATAAATTTAAATAATTATAAAAAATTATTTAAAAAAAAAGTCGGTTTGGACCAATAACTCAGTGTTTTTCACTATTCATCAAAAATTGAAAGTTTTCAGAAAATACCAAAAATTCACTATGAGATATTTTTGATATTTTGAATTCAAAAATGAAGTATATTTTACCAAATTCAAATAATTTATGTTTCATTTATTAATTTAAAATTCATTCATGTTGTCAAAACCAAAAAGCAGGTTTTATTAAAAGTAAAAACTATCAAAAGATTGACTCTGGTTTATGTCCTATTTTAAAGTGAAATTACATACAATGACCAAAATTGGATTAAATGGTAAAAATATAATCAAATTATAATTCAAAATAATTTAAATGTACAATTTAACACTATAAATTTCTTTTATTAAAAAGGTTGTTTTCAGTTAAAATATAGTATTTTTCACTATTCACCCAAATATGAAAGTTACGAGAAAAACACCAAAAATTTATTGAAACTAAATTCATATGTCCTTATTCTAATAAATAATTGTATTTGGTCAAATTTAATATATAAAAGTTTCAAATATTTTATTTAAAAAGGGTTCACCATTAAAAGCCGACAAAAATGAATTTTTTGAAAACTACTTCTTTTATCTAAAAAAATTAATTAGTTCTTACATTATGTATAAGAAAATCATAATATGGATTATAAAAATATAGGGATTATATATAGTCCAAAATTCAGTTAATACTATTCATAACTGCTTTTGAATTGCTATATTGGTAAGTCGTGGTGTGCTTGGACTCAGTTTTGCGTGTAGTGCAAGTAATTGAATTACTTTGAAGAAATAACATACTATGAAATCTTGTGGTGTTACACAAATTCACCAAAAATGTTTAGTTTTTTCTATTAATCATAGATATATTCCAACCCAAATTATTGGAACCTTTGAACAAATATTATGGGGATATATCCATGAAACGTTATTCTATTTGGGATTTTTAATGGTTGGATATATTGAAGGAAATGACTTCCAAAGCCAGATCTATAATATTGGAGTGTCATTTTATGTATTTTCCAATGTTTGTGGGATATGTTTCTTATCTCTCAAATCAACATGATTAGAACCTAATGAATATATTTAAAAAATTCTTTTTCTGGAAAAAACATTAAAATTATAGATCTATTCATATTATAATCCACTTAATATATGGGTTTGAGAAATTATGGAAAATTATACGGTAGTTTTGGAAAATGGTATTTGATGATAATTTTAAAAGTCTTATTTTAATTTTTTTTAATTTGAGACATGGAATATATTTTTCAAATACATTTAATGAAATAGTGATTTATATTATGCGTCCTTGAATGTATTTTCATATATATGTTGGTGTGTGTACATGTTTCATTTTATAGGGCCTTGTAAAAATATGATATGGTGCTTGGGGTTGAAGGCTTAATATATCAGCAAATTAATCACCTTGAGATTACTTGGTTGATTGATGAGAGACCCTCACGAGTATAAAAATATCTCCTCGTAATACATGTGTGGATGTATGGATTTTTGGAATCATTGGATTGTTATTTGAAATGAGATGAGAATTTTTTTTAAAGTATTTTTTTTCATTCCATATAAATGTTTCATTATATTTGATATAAACTATTTTTCCTACATATAATGGTTCTATAAAGTCTTTCTAAATAATTTTTGTCCTATTGGTATTAGTTATGATGTCATTTGGGTAATCCTATTTAGTATGGACACACACCCTTCTTGAGAAATATTTTGTGTTTAATGATATCATATATCAAGGTATATGAAAAAAATGGTAAATATTTTCTTTATTATTGCCTCATGATAAATTATCTTGGATTTTGATCTATGATCTTAGAGTAGTTTGGTTGTTTCTAGAAGTTGTAACCATTATTTGAGTTTGTTGGTTTTTGGTTTTCTTTGTGTATGTCATTTGGTTCCAGATTTCACTTTGATATAGTTTGTTGTTTTGGTTATATATTAAATTATTTTTTATACTCACGCATCATATAGATTATTTGATAATTTTTTTTTGTATTTTTGTCTTCCAGAGGGAATGTAATCCCCCGAATATTATTAAGTCCCTTGGAATTTTTTTCATCCATTATTGTCTTTGGGATGTAACATATTGATACTGACACCACATCCTTTTAAATATACAATTAGTGAAGTGTGTGATGTTTTATAGGATATTACATAAGGTTTATATTGTTTATATAGATAAAATTTTGTTTTTATCTTATTTAAAGATCTTAGTTTTTCCATTTTCCAGACGAATAATTTTTAACAAAGGAATAGAGATCTCTAACACTCACAATCCATGATCATAATATGATGAATTTAACCTTTTAGTTAATATATATATGGATCTCACCAATTTCGACGGGTTGATGACACCGTAACAATTTATATATATATATATATGTGTGTGTGTGTGTATGTGTGTGTGGTATTGTTATGCCTTGAAAACATTCATAAAAAGATACTATTCTGATTGAGTTGAAATTTTATACATGATATGTTTGTCACTTGGATAAGGATGAATGAGTAAAATGATTGGGGAATATGTTTGAGATGTTTTTATGAAATAATCTTGATGTTTTAAACGTATTATGGATTTTAGAGAAGATTGAATTATATGTGTTGGGATGTACATAATTAAATTCATGGAAATATTATGTTGGAGAAAGTCATGGTACAACATCTTATTGTTTCACCATGATTTTTTTTGATTGAGGTATAAACAAATTCCAAAAATGCATAATACTTCAATATAAGGATTTCATAATGTCATAATAAACTGAATAACATAATGTGTTTACTCTTACAAAATAACTCAAGTCATAAACTTTATTCTTTTATTATGAAACCTTTATATTGAGAATAATGTTATAGACATTACATGGTGTTGATTATACATGTTCTTTGTGTAATTAAATCCATTGGAGTTGAATAATTATACTATATATGATTGACTACTCTCCACAATAAAAGGATTCATTTGGTAGATAACCTTCCCAAGAAAATATTTTATGTTACTATATTGATGGAAGAAATCCCTAAAAATATTATTAGAAATTCCAAAATGAGTATACTATAGATATAAGAAATATGGAGATAAAATAAAAACACTATATGTTACACCACATTAATAGAGTGAATTTTGTGGATCCTAAGAGAGATATAAGCCATGAATTTTGGATATGAGGTTTGTGACCTAAATAAATATATAACATCATGATATTCTATATATATCCATAATAGTGACCCACACATCAAGATCTAGGTAAATCTAGATTATCTAAATTTCATATTCAATATCTCTTATGGATGAAAATTAACTTTTTACTATATGAATTTTACATAGAATTCAATATATATTAATTTTAAATAAAGATACATAAATCCATAACTTTGGAATGGATCATGATAATTAATGAAGATTTATATATATGAAATTTGTATAAAAACGATAATCAATTATTTTTTAAAAAGTTATCTCACAATATTTATTATATGATGAGTCCATCAAGTGATGAAGTACATCCCATTAAGGATCATTGAATGATAGTTTCAAATATTCAAGTTATGATTGTCAGGATTATAGTTCCGACAACTTCTGTTAACCTGAAGGAATATGAGAAAAAAGAGGAAGGGTCATAGATGTGTTCTTTCTGGGAATATAATGGAGATGAAAACATAATGTCCGAAGAGAATACAGTCTATGCAGTGGAAGAGAAGATTTTAGATATGGTTTCTTTTCCATCATCACAGGACTATGGAAATTTTTGTCTTGATTTATCTTCTGGGGGAGGTTTTGAAGGTTTTTGTGATGAGATTTTTCACTCAAATAGGGTTTCAGCTTCGTCTTCATTCAAATCGATTAGAGCTGTTAATTATGAGTCATCTCAGGGTTTAGTTTTGTCTAGATATACGTTGATTCAAGATTTTTAGCCAACAATATGTAGAGATGCATCATGTTTGTCAGTGGAATTTCTGTCAGGTGCTTATGACGAAGAGGTTGGTTGTCTGAAATGGACAATTGTTGCACATTATGGATCTGTAAAACCGTCGATATCGATCTTCAATATGTCTATAGAATCTTAGGGGTCTTTCTGATCTGGTAAAAATTTCAACTTTACATCGACAATCTTTTTTCTTGTCCTCTGCTTCTGAAATAGATTTCGAAAACTCTATGTAATTCTTCTAGAAACATGGGTCGATGGAGGTTCAATCTTTCGTGTTACACTATTTCTGTACAAAAGGGTAAGGAATGTCCTTAAGTAGCAGTGTAGATTTCACTTCTATGTTTTCCATTAACCCTATATAGTTTTTCTTTTCTTAAAGATATTGGGGATTCTCACTGGGGATTTCTATGTTTGGATATCATTAACAGGGGGCATGCGAATATATCAAATGCTTAGATCATTATTGAACTTTATTTGTCTTAACTGATTATAGAAAGAGTTACTCTGAATTTGAAGGTGTCTTTTTCTTGGATTCAGGAAATTGTTTACCTGGTTTTTCGAGATATTTCTCTCATTGCTGCATGCAAGGTCATTTAGTGCAGTTTTGTAGGAAATCTAATCATAGTTGGATGCATTTGAAGAATTCTGCTAAAAGGGGGGAATTTTTTTTTGATGAACTAGTTAGAAAGGGTGTAATCTCTGACGGTGTTATTGACGATCAGGTAAACCTTCATGAGTTAGTTCTATCTACTAATTGGGGTGGGATGTATTTGCAGAATTCTGTTAAAAGGGGTGATTTGCTGAAGGTCGAACTAGTTAGCAAGGTTGGTATTTATAATGTTGTTTTAGATGATTAGGTAAACGTTTACGATGGTGATTTATCTTCAAGTAATGTGATATCAATGTCTAGTTCTAATGAGAATTTTGAAAAAAATATAATTTTTTCTGTGATTAATATTCTTCTTTTATCTAACAAGGAAGAACTTGAGTTGTATATCTAACTGATGATCACTAATAGTTCTATGTTCTCTTCTATCTTAATAATGTCATGGGATGGTTTAGTCAAAAACTGTTTTTCCTTAGCTGGTCCATTGAATTTTGTTTTTCCAGTATCTGAACCATTATCTTTTGAAACCTATATAGTTGTGATGGGTAAAGATGATCAATATCTATTTTTTTTCAGTGGTATTCACATAGAACCCCCATTTAATGTTAAAAAGAGAGGGTATGGGTCTTCTCATTGACTAATTCATCCCTCTCAAGATAGCTTGGGATTCTGCAAGGAATCTGTTGTGATAAATAAGGAACCCTATATATCCCAATACAGATTAAAAAGGGGTTTTGGTTGAGGTTGTTCTTTGTTGGCTTCTCCTATCAGGCCTGTTATGTCGGATGATACTGGAGTGTCTACTAGGGTAAAACTTCTGTATATTAAGAAGTATCATGAATCCCATTCTAGTCCAAACAAGATTCCTGGGGCCGAAGATTGGCTTAGAATATTTCAATGATTCTGATTATCATTTGTAATTCTAGTGGAATTGGGGCATGAGTGAAGATCAATTTCTTCTTCACAAAAATTAAGAAGTGTAAGGTATGTGCAATTTCTATTCTATAAAACTCGTAGACTCCAAGTAGGATTAATTAATTTTCCCGTAATCATAAAATGCAAGCAGGGTTGCATGCATATCCTGATAATAATCATATATTGTTTTTCTGAAATAAAGATGTCTCAATGGAGTTGTTTGAAGCGGGTGATCAATACATTACGAATAAAATCAACCCAGGTGAATATATTATTTTTTGTATCCTTTTTTATTGTAGTTGTGGGGCTCAATGGAGGGAAATTTTGAGGCATAACATAAATTTTTTTCAATCAGAGGGTCTACCATGGATTTTCGGTGGAGACTTTAGTGTTATTGTTGATCTAGTTGAGAAGAAAGGGAGGGGTTCATATCCTCGAGTGGCTAGAAGAAGTTTTTTTAGTTCATGGTAGGAAATGGTATTACTGATAAGGGTTATTCTGGTGATTGTTTCACATGGTGCAATAATCAAAAGGGAAGTAATCGATGTTGCAGTCATCTTGATCAGTGTCTTGAAAATGTTCATGTTGTTTCAAGATTCTTTAATGCGAAATTGGATCATCTTATTCATGGGATTTCAGATCACTCCCCTAATATTGTTTCATCATCACCCAGGTAGGTAGGTAGAGTTTATTTCTTATATTTCTTTCATTGGAATGATATCAGTGATTATCACTTGATTTTCAAAGACTGTTGGTAGGATACTATTCTATGTTAGTATTGGGTTGCTATTTATAGTAAGCTGATATGTCTCAAGCACCGGTTACCTGATTGGGAGAGAATTAACCTTATATTGATCATGATTTATAGAATATGAAATAGGAGGTTGAATGTATAGAAAGTATTCTAGAAGACAGGTGGGATGACGAGACCTATGAAGACCTTAACGGTGAGAATTATTTTAAAAAAGAAAATATTTTGAAATAGAGACATTTTTATCATGAAAATGAAAGAGTTAAATGGTTGAGATAAGGAGATAAAAAATCATCATATTTCCATACATGTATAAAAGTATTGAGAAAGATGGTTAAGCTGAAAATTCTTATGGATGATGGTTCGTTCTCGGGAGATAAGGATGTGGTTGGGTATTTAGCTTGTACCTTCTTTAAAATTACCTTTCTGATTATAATCCCAATTTAGTGAATGGTTATCCTAGTAGGGATGCAGATTTATTTGAGGAGATCCCAATTATGATGTCTAATTCGGATAATTTCATGTTTGATTTAATTCCTGATGAGAATAAAATTCACGATACTATGATGAATCTTAATCTAGAATGCACCTCGAGTCCTGATGTTTTTCAAGGATTGTTTTATAGAAGGTCCTGTGAAGTGGTTAAAAATGAAATTTTTCTAGCCATTCATAACTTATTTTGAGGTTGTTTTATTCCAAGGGTGGTTGGTGCTACTACTCTATTTATGATTCCCAATTTTAAAAACCCATCCTTAATTTGTGACTATTTGATGGTGATTATATGAAATTTTTCCTATAAAATCTTATCAAGTATCATCAATTCGGGGGGGGGGGATTTTTGTTTCTCATTGGATTTATTTAGAGCAACATGGTTTTTAGATGTCTCTCTATCTAGGGAGAGGTTTCCTTGGATCATGAGATGTTTTATGATATAAAAATTAAATGTCTGGGATAAAATATGGATTTAAAGCTTGATATGAACTAAAATTATGATATAATAAAATGGGGCTTTACATGAAGGTGTTAAAAATTATGGGCTTCTCTCCTTGGGTTATTGATATCCGGTTTATATGTTTTATCTCTTCTAGGATGTCAGATTATTAAATGGGTAAAAGTAAAGGTTTTTTTAAGGAAACTCATGGTTTTAGACAAGGGGATATTTTATCTCTGATTCTCTTTATTCTCCTGCAAGATGCTCTGAGCCGTCTTATTAATAAAAATCTATCCACGGGTGAAATGTTTCCTCATCGAAGAAGTATAAATCATCCTTATATTTCACACTTGATGTTTGTAGATGATAATTTGATTTTTATCAATGCTAGTGTTAGATCAGTTAGTTTTCTTATTAATGTTCTGGACGAATATAGTTTCTAGAGTGGGCACATTATAAACAGGGAAAAGAATAGTTTTTATTTTTCTATCAAATGTGGTGACAGTCAAGTCTTATCTATATCCATATTATTGAACATTCAGAAAGGTTCATTTCCCTTGGAATATCTTGGTTCTCCTATATCTTCTAGTCATATCTATATTAGAGACATCAATGGCATTCTTAATGGAATCACGAGAAGTATTTTGGACTATAAAAATCATTTTCTATCATTTAGTGGTAGGATTACATTAATCAATAGAGTATTTATGGCTAATTTGATTCATGAGATATCAGAAACCATTGTTCCTAAGGGGTTTATTCCTATTATTGAAAAAACCATGGATGATTTTATTCGGGGTGTTCATCTTGAGGGGAAATGTCATTAGTCTTTGTGGAATAGATTTAAAAGGCCAGTTTATGAGAGTGGTAACAATGTCAGGAGTCCAAGGTCTATGGTGCGTTTTATGCATGCTAAAATTTCATGGGAGGTTGTGTAGGGTCGCATGATTTGGGGTAAAATTATGGCTTTACAAGGTGAAAACATTATTGAAGAAAGTAAACAATTTTCGCATTTCTGGTCTTTAATCTAGCGTATTATTCCAATCATTCGTCGACATTCACGTTGTATTATTGGAAAGAGTGATATTTCAATATGGTATCATAATTGAAAAGGTTCAACTTTTGGTTTTCCAGGGTTTCAATATCCCTTGATTTCTTTTAGAGAGGCCAGTAGATTTCCATATTTTATCAGTGTTGTTCTTAATGAAGATAAAAGGATGAATTTTGAACGTATTTCATTAAATCTAGGTCCCGAAAAATGTGTGTTCACTACTCTTAATTCTGGCATATGTTTTTCTAAAGAGTTTAGAAAAGTTTATATTTCACAAGGTCAATATGATATCTAGAAAAATATGGTGTGGTCTATAAGTATTCCCCCAAAATTCAACTTCCTTTATAGAGAATTAGAAACCATGAAATATCTATAGATGAGAAAGTGAAAATAAGGGGAATTAATATAGTTTCCAAAGTCTATTGTTGTGGTGTGAATAAAGAAGAGAACTCCCATTATTTTTTAGAGGGAATGGGCCATTGTTATATGGTGTTTTTTGGTATTTTCATGAGTTTCTTAGACTCTTTTTCTACTGAAACTTCTTTTATAGAGAAATGGTTTCATGGTTTGAATGGTGCAGGTCTGGAAATTAAATCTAGTGTAGTGATTCTTAGTGCAGGGTGTTGGTGTATTAGGAATTCAAGAAACATGTCTCGTTTTGAGGGTATGATTTGTAGAGGTTAGGCTCGAAGCCTCATTTTATTATTAAAACAATGAAAATACCTCTTTTCACTGGGAAAGAGGAGACCCATTACATATCTCAAAGACCAAATGGGCCTATAGCCAATTACATAGCTGTAGGCCCTATGTTTTGGCCCAATAGCCATTCTGAGAATAGTAACCCGCCTACTACAGTACCCGCACAGTACCACCGCTGTTAAAGTGTCATGTCGTTGCTCTAGTACCCGTTGTTCTACTGTAATTCTGCTGCTATAGTACTTCTACAGTACCTACGCCCAATGGGTTTTGAACCCCCCATTTTTCATGTAGGATTATGAGGTTCTTACCACTAAGCCTAATCTAAACTACACATTTTTAGGGTATTCATTCCACAACTAGTTCTATTATCTTGAAGACAATATTTCATCAAATTTACCTTATTAGGTGCTCAAAATTTTTATGTGATACACCTTTTTTTAGGAACATGCAATATTATAATTAAGTTTTATCTCCTTCAAAATTGGTGACAAGGGAGAACTGACTTCCCTGGTCACCTCCTAATATGGTCTTAAAACATAATTTTGATGGATCTTGCATTGGGTGAAGCATTATAAGTGGTGGTGTTGTTCAGGATGGTAGTGGAAGAATTCTACTTGCGTTCACCGCATCTTATGGGAGGAGGAATTCTCTCCAGGTTTAGGAAGAGGCCATGTATACCGGTATCATATTTTGTTCTTAAGGGAATTCAGTTTTTAGTGTTATTGAAACTGATTCCAAGATCATCTAGGACTCTAGGAATGGTAGGATTTCGCCTCCATTCTCGGTTACTTATATTATAAGGAAGTTCCAAGAGAGATTTGGTAGAAACAAAATTAAGTTTATTCATACATATTGTGATGGTAATAAAGTAGCTGGTTACATGGCTTTCATGGCGTCCATGGCGGTCGTTGATAAACGAAACTCCATTTTTTGTTTTTCTAGTTCTCTTCAAATGAATCCGGAATTAGTGAATTGGATTAGGTGGGACTATCTTGGCCTGTATTATTTTAGGCCACCCTTATATTGTTTTGTATGATCTACCCTTTTTGTGATGGGTTTTCTTTTATAATAAAAAAATGCAGTGTTGAAGTGAGAAAAAAGTGGAATGATCACCCATGTGAGATATATTATCATTTATAACATACCTCTCTTATTATTTATTAACGAATAATTTTTTTTATATAATTATAATCATATATGGTATTTATAACCTTTGTTTTGAGTGTATTTTAGATACTGTATTTGAACATTAAAAATAGAATTTTATAGAAAAAATACATGAAAACAAGTTTTGAGGGTAAATTTTAAGAGCATCAATATGATACAACATTGTTAAGATTATATAAGACCACTGACCAACCAATATGACCTACACGAATATCCATAACAATAGGAGGCCCACTGTTTAACGGGTGGAGTGTCACTAACTAGATATTGGATGTGCATAAACTATTAGTTCTATAGTTTTTTCACCATTAAATAATTTTTAACCAGAAGATACATGGTGGTGGATAATTTAGTGGGGAAGCCTACATCTGTCTCATAGGATAACTGTTGCATTATTTTGGCCAGCTTGTGGCACACATCCTGAACAATCTAATGAGAATTATATGTTTCCAAAAATCATTAACTCCAATATTTAGTAACATTACAAGATACAAGGTTCAACTATAAGTTATAAATTATATAAAAATACATAAAGGAGTCTTCAATATTAACAAAAATGAACACTAATTGCAAAAAAAAGATTCATTATTGGTCCATTTTAAACATTCACAAGATATTTGCAGGAAATCAAACCTTTCTTATCACTAAAAAGAGAATAAGATTCACCCTAATAAATATATATATTAATCATTTTATATTTTTTCCATTTCATCCTTTATTTTATTTCATATGGATCTTATTCTATAAAATATTTATTTATATCTCTCTTTATCATTTTGATTAATTATTTATTCTAAAGAGATTTCACTAGATTTTCAAGGGGGTTTTAAAATAATCTTTCACTTCTTCATCTTCTAATTTAGGTTCCCACCATAATTAACCTAAGGGTTTTTTTATTATTTTTTTTCTACTGAAATCAAGGGATTCCATTTTTATAATCCTTATATGGTTTATATTACAATGATTTCATTTTATGTTTTTTTAGTTTCTTAAATTACATTAAAACAAGGGATAAATAGAACCTTCTCAGGAATTAATGAGGAGGGAAATGTTGGGGATCATTCAAGAGATAAATATATTCTCCTATATCACAATATTCCTTTCAATTTCCCAAATTTATTTTCCAATACACCTAATTTTTTAATTTACTCAACACATTATTTACCTTAATTGTTTTATATATAATTTTTTTCCTGAATTATAATTTATTTTATTTTATATCATTGTCAAAAAAATTAATGTAAATTTACCCACCCTCATTCCATTTAATACTACTCCAACTAATATCTATTATCAAATGAATCTTGAATTGAAATTTTTATTATAATTTCTTGTAAACTGGTTGATTGGTAAATTGATTTTTAAAATCATTTAATAGTTTTTTCCAGAAATCCTTTTTAAACAGATTATTCTACTTATACACATTGTACGACCAAATTGAGATTTTTGGTTCATGATCCTTATTTTTTTGATTCAATAATTATTTATAATATGACAAACATTAAATCTATTCTCAAAATTAATAGTTATGTTGTATTAAAAATTCTCAAGCATGGTTATATCCCCACTTCTAGAAAATAAGAATAATAGATACCTAATAGTATTTCAAATTTGGAATTAGACATTAGTGATAAGAGTTCCTTAAATAGTTTATTAGTCCAAAATGTCATTTATCATATATATTCTAGAAAAATTAGTTTTGAAATCTATATAAATATATAATTTACTCATGATGGAAAAAATTATGTTAAAGATACAAGAATTGATTTGTATATGCATAATTTCTAATGTGATAGAATGCATCCAAACAATTATATTGCTGAAGTGTTTATGAACTTTACTGACGTATGAAATAATGAAACCTAGAGATACTATTATTAGAGAAACAATTATAATGAAAATTATATGGATAATACTAAGTATTTGGGAACATATAGTAAAAAAATACAAGAATCCAAAAATATAAATAATATGAAAGTAGTGGAGCTCAAATGATCCATCATGAATTATGATATCTCAATGATAAGAAGAACTGAAAATGATTCTAAATAATTCAATTAGAAAAAGAAACACTATTTTAATGAAATTTATTAAGAGTCATAAAATAGTGATTAATTATCTTATTTAGACCAAAATATGATCAATCTCTTCAAATGAATGAAATACTACCAACAATAAAAAATATAGAATGAACAATGTGAATAATAATTATCATGTATAGAATTATCAAACAAAAGACACCAAAGGCCACAATTTCCCTTAATAAAAAATTAAATGAAGGAGAAGAAGAATAAATGAATGAAATACCTCTTGGTTATAACCTAGAGTGGAAGGATTGATTACCTCTCCTCAAGTGAGGAAATAAATTATTGTTTCACATGTATCATGGATGAAGTTGATATTATTAACAAAATTGAACCCCAGTTAGGCTTATTTTTAGTCCTCAAATTATGATTCATTCTCATATACTTCCAATCACCTATAATTTGAAGAATTAAAAAATGTTCATGGTTAACATAATAAATTTTTGAATTAAATAAATTGAAAATAATAAGTTATTCAATAGAAGTAAAATAATGTACTTAAATATTAGGTGTTACTTAAAAAAATAATTTTAAAAAATATTAAATTATTAGTAAAGTTTGAAAGTGTTAAAATCAACTATCAATGATCTCAATGATTATATCATAAAAATTACGACATTAAAAAAACAAAAATATAATATCTACTTTTCAAACAAATGAAAGTAATTATTTTTTATGTTTTTTTGAATAATTATAATTAAAAAAAAGATGACTATTATAAAAGTGGTTTATAAAAGATAGTTTTTTAATTATTTTCAAAAAACATAAAAACTTATTTATTAATTTAATTGAAAAAATAGTCAACATGGTATCCCAAAAATTATCTGTATTTAATCTCATATCACATCTCAAAATCATATTTTATACAAATTTTTGTACTAATATCTCTCTTAATAAATATTTATAGACCCTAAATTTGGGTACCAAAATATTAATTTCAAAAATTAATAATTTATTAAAATATAATTTAAATAAAAAAGAACATGTTACATGGATAATGGATTATATCAACACATATGCAGTGGCCCTTCGTAATTTAATCACCTTAAAAAACACAATGGAGGTTATGTAACTATCAATGAAAATTAATGAAGTAAAATTATTAGTATAAGTACAATTATTTTTCACAATTAATTTTTCATGAAATATGTTTTATTTTTCATAGATTAAAATAATTGATAATAATTAGAATACTTTGTGATAATGGTTTTAAATTCACTTTGATGAATAACACTTTACAAAAATTTAATTTTAAAAATTACAATATATTTTAAAAATATTTTTATTATCAGTTTAACATATCTTTATTCTAAAAACCAAAAATATATGGGAATTATTTATATTAAATCATATATATTACATAGATTAATTTTTAATTTATATAAACACACACTCATTAAGATCAACTGACATCATCTTTTGTTAAATTTACACATATTTCATTTCAATCATATTGTTTTTCTGAAACATTAAAACATGGTATTTAAAACAAAATTTAAAACTAAAAAGAATTATTTACCTATAGAGACCATGATCTTATTTTCCTTGATTTATTTGGCCCAAAATAGTCAAATATATTGTTGTAAAATTATATTTCTTGTTATTATTTATGATTATACATGATTCACTTGTGTAATTGTCTTAGAACATAATAATTTGGCACATAACATATTCATAATACTTTCTGAGAAAGTATAAAATTCAAATGTTTACAAAATATTTTCATATGAAGTGATCATGGGGGATAACTTTATAAAAAAGTGTTTTATGACCTTTTGACTCAACATGTAATAATTTTAGTTTTTCTACAACTATCACACATCAAAAAATTGTGTTTTTGATATACTGACTTGAAATATTAAATAATTTTTAAGATTCATGTTGAATAATTTCAAAATTCTTTAATAGTTCTTGTTTTATGTCCTTAATACCACTTTTAATATCACTACTCATGTTATTGCAAGACCAATCCCCAAAATACCCCTTCTGAAAACTAGAAATATAAAATTTCAATTGATTTATTTTTTAAAGATCATATAAGTAAATGATATATTCATAACAATAAAGAGAACCTAGAGAAATTTGATCCAAAATCAGATGAAAGAATCATTATTTTTTTCTCATAAAAATTTAAATTTTAATGCGTGTTTAATAAAATAAAAAATGATGAATCCATTCATATAAAATTTGATGAACATATTATTAAAACATCATCAAATTTGTAGATGTTATTGATAAGGATAATACTTTGACTTTGAATGATATACCATCAAATAAAGATCTTATTAACGAAAAATATCAATATATCCTTTTACTTAAATATTTCATTGAATTCAAGGACCATCAATTGTGAAATATTAATGAAAATATGCATGTTAGTACACATACTAGTATTTGTATATTTAATGAATTTGGAATTAATTATTTTATATCTTTTATAGAAACATGAACATATTAATTTTATTGTGGATGAAAATTATTTATATTATATCAAATACTAGAAAAAATAATACCAATGGATTAATGTTTGGAATCTTTTTTGAAAGACCTAATGATCATCATTTTATTGGTAGAAAATGGTTTCTAGAAATAAATTAAATCCGAAAGATGACCTCAAACATAAAAAATCTAGAATCATAGAAAAGTTGATAATAAAGAAGATTAAATTATTATGCTGAAACACTAACACCCATTTCCTTGATATAATCCATAAGAATTTTATTGGAATTCGACATTGATCTAAATTTAAAAAAAAATCAATTGTATAAAATTAGTTCTTTTCTAAATGGATTTATTTAAAAAAATGTTTTTATTAAACATCCAATTATTTTAGAAATTTAAAATTTCCAAAATAAATTAATGTTACACAAGGATTTTGTTTGGTTTAAAACAATCATGTTAGGCTTTAAAAGAATATTTTTATTTAATTTCTAAATTTGAAAATCATATTCAAACTTATATCTAATAAGTGTTTCAAATAATATTTATTTCATTTAAATATTTGAATATGTAATATTATTTATATTAAAAATTTAATCATTTTCTATTGAATTATCATATATTAAGAGAAAATAATTTGAAATGATATTTCAGGCTGGCAATTTTTTTAAATCTCTCAAAATGAGGATGGACCAATTCTATAGAAAATTAATTACACTAATGAACTTATAATGGATTTATTCATGGCTCAATCTAGGGAAATTTAAATACCTATAACTACATAATATAATCTATCATTGGATGAATCTAGTAAATCATTTGATAAAAAGATTAATATAGGTATGGTTTAGATCCTTGTTTATCATACCATGACTCAACCAAACATTATATTTTGTTTTTGTTTTTATTATAATTTTTATTCTATTCATAAATAATCACAATTAAAATATTTTTAATTTATTTTTCAGATATTATGTGTTATAATAATTGAGGCTTATTTTATCATAATGGAACCTCTTTTCATATTTCATGTTTTTTCGATACAAATTTTTGTGGATGCTAACTAGTTAGGAAATCTAAAACTCTGACACGTCACCTTCTTCAGACATTCCGTAATCTCATGGAGTGGAAAAAAGAAAGTTTTAGTTAATATTTATATATCAGAATCATAATATATATCCTCAAAGAGTTTATACATATAAAATATATGGATTAATAAGAATCTATTATATTTTCAACTAACATTTTATTATGTTCCAATTAAATTTGACAATTTAAGCACTATAAAAAATTTTGAAATTTCATTCACTATTAAAACACTAAAAACCATGATATTCCACATTAATTTCTGAAATTCCACTTTAGGAAATATTATATCATGTCGTAATACATTACCATTGAACATCATTTAGTCAATATCTTCAGAAAACCCATTGATTTAGAAAATATTAATTATATTTAGGGTGAGTTACTAATGTCATTTGTGTAATTATCTTTTTATCTATTGTAGTCTATTTTTTCTCTTTTTAAATCATTCTTGTTTTTAGAATCTATTATTATCATATATTTAAAAAATTATTGTTTAAATTATTAGAATAACGTTTTTATAATCATTTTTATTATATTATCAATGTTTTAAATTTTATATATCTAACCCATTTGGTTTATAAGATTCTTTTATAATGAAACAAGTTTGAGAAAACACTAATATATTTGGGGGAGTAAAATTTTCAAGAAAAAAAGAAAATATATTTTTATCGATTTTTAGGGACAATGTCTTAATTAAAAGTGGGTAATGATTATTCCTAAATTGGTAAGTAAGAGTAATTAAAGGAAGAGTGACATAAACGAGTGAGAATATATAATTCAAAATAAAAAGGATACAATGAAACTGATGATCTTGTTTCAATAGTTGATATATTGACATTGACAAAAACACTATTTTTAAATATTTTACTTTCCCCAAATTTGGATCTTCAAATTTTTTTTATTCATCACCTATTAATTAAAATTTATTTAATCAAAAATTAGTTATTGGGATTAAAAAAAGTAAGATATTATTGAACAATTATTTTTTATCAAAATCACTAATTGTGTTGATAAATCTTATTGTTTATTTTAGATATTGTATTATAATTTAATCAAAAGAAGTCTTTTTAACAAACAAAATTCTTAAAAACAATTTTTAGGTTAATATTGATGAGAATTAATGGTAATATATGCTACATAATGAATAGAATATCCCCAACCATCTAGTATAAAAAATAAGATAATACATAGAAACATGAGGTCAATATGGTACCAGATGTATCTTTGTTAGAAATTTGTTGAATGTGGACAAAGAAAATAGTTCTGTGGGAACCTCACCAGCTTCATGGTGATATCACATTGATACATTAAAAACATGTATATTACATCAAAATTAAAGAATATTCATTAACAAACCCACCCAGGGACTGTATAAGTTTAGTGTTTTCAGAATCTGGGAATCATAAACAACTGATTCATAAGAAAACACCATTTTGTCCAACTTATTTCTTCATTAATAAATCCTTTTTGGCATATCTTACTTAATAACATTCTTCATGACTTGGGGAATATAAACATAACAAAAGGGTGATCTCATATGTCAGTATGTGTAAGCAATTGAGATAGCAATCATATCATAATCTTAGAACATATGAACATAACAATTGAATATCAAATCCTATATATGAATGAAAATGATATAATTTCATGGGATAAATCATAAAATTTCACAATAATCAATTAAATGTAATCCCAAACTCATAACAAATAACATGATTTTTTTGGAATACACATAAACATACAAGATAATTTCATATTTTCCAATGCTCATTTACACAACCTTCATAGCAGAAAAAGCCCATTAAGAAACTGACATCAATCCTCATTCCATCCCTAAATTACTAAATAAAGATCATATCCTATTACAACCATGTCTATATCATGAAACATAAATCATTAAACAAACTATTAGATTGTGATATATGTCCCACACATCACATAATGAAATAATTCTGACATGTTCCTGAAAAATAAAAAACATTCATCATAACATAATCTAAGGAATAAATGGGATTCTTAAACATCATTCCATCATAACATAATCCATTTAAATAAATATATTTCATAAATAAAATTACATAAAAAACTTAATCAAACAATTAGAAAACTTGGGATTGTATTCATGAAAAAAAACCATATTAAATAATCAAATTATAGATGGAAAATAATTTTTATATAAAACTTAAAATTAATTATTGTAGAAAATATCCATTCATATCCATAAATTTTTTATTTTTCCAAAATTACCCAAAATATTAAAAGAAAATTTTTTATTTGTATATAAATGTGAAATATTGTAATGTATTATTCATTGAAATGTGGAGTTATGACCAAATAAAAATCCATTCATGACATATAAGTTAAAATAAAACATACTTCTCATACTTTTGTAAGAAAGTCCAAAAGTAACTCATATTGAAAATGAAACAATATTCCATTCATATCATTTCCTAAAAATTTATAAATAATTAAAATTGAATTTAAAAAATAATATAATAATATAAAGAATATTTTATAATAAATTTGTATAAAACATGTACGTGGATGATAAATCTACCTCAGTGAATACTTATATATAAAAAATCTAAGATGAAAATGAGATAGAATAATTATCTAATACCTTGTGTCTGAAATCAGTTGTATATATCCAATCCTCTTATATAATGATTTAAATAATTTCATCGACTTATTCAAGGATCATATTTATTTTTATTATATCATATATGACCATATAGTATTGTGTTTGTTACTAGCATGTCATTATTACTCATTATTCATGTATGAATGGCTTCGTTTACTTATTCATTGTTTGTCAAATAAGATTTGGTTATTCTTATTAGGTCATAGTTATATCATTCCAAAATGATATTAACATAATATATACCATATTTTTTCTTTATATACCTTTATATAATGTTTATTTAAAGGATATTTTTTATAATGAATCACATTAAATCATGGAGAGAGTAGGTCATGCGTTCAAACAAGCGACGACATCATTACCATAATTGTGAAATGGTATCAAAAAGGATGATATATATTTTGTTCCATAATATATGAAATATTTAAATAATAATATATAGTTATTATTTTCACCACTATACCAATCCAATTAAGGTTGTGGTCAAAAACATATAACAACACAGTGTGGAGATGCTAAACTGTACGTTTGCACGTGTGGTGATTTCATTTTTTGTATGACAGATAGAGCGTGGAATATGCTTGTTACATAATCATAATAACATCATAGTATATAATTTATTCTAAATATATAACATTATAAATAAAAATATGATGAAGAGTAAATTAAGGAGAAATGATGTTTGAAATAATCGATAGACGAGATGATATCTTCTTCGATGGTCTCCCTCTTGATTGCCTATTGAAGAACCCATGTGGTTATTTGTAGAATAACCGAACATATAGAATGTGACTTGGAAAGTTGAGAAGGAAAATGGTCTGAGTATTTCCAAGATTTAAGGATAAAAATTATGTAAATATGTGATTATGTGATGGAGGAGGATTCATTTTATAATTGAGGTGAGGGGAACAAATAGAATATCCAAAAATATAAATTTAATATAAATAAATTGTTATAAAAAATGGATCAAAATTGTTTTAGGTCAAAGTTAATATGAGTTTGGTTCGAACTAATATAATCCAATAATTTTATACAAGAATTTATTTTATTTTAAAGCTTATCTTTTCATTTTACACATTAATAATATACTTAATTTTTAGTTGTGGTAACATCATTTTAGAAATTAAGTGGCTATAAATTCTTCTTATACGGTTTAAATTTTCAATAAATGTGAAAATCATGTGTTTTTATACATTATAATAGTTAATTTTTATTTTTTAAATATTTTCCGGATACATAAATAATTTAATAAAATATTATTTTAATTAAATTTCAATAGAGTCAATTTTGACACTATTTTTTTCATTGAATTTAAATAAAATATAAATAGAGATATTAATTCTAAAAACCTAATGAAATAGATTTATAATATATCATCTTCTTCAATAAAATTATTTTAGTACCCTAAATATTTAAAATTTTATTTAATTTAAAATATACTATAACATTTATTTGATATTTCAGAAAATAAATTGATTACTGTATCAATGTAGTGTGAGTATTTATAGTAAATATTTAGTCATTAAAAATTATAAAAAAATTTACACAATGTAGATAATTTTATTATATTTATGGATACTATTTATTATCATAGATAAATCATATTTATCACTATATTAAAAATTCTATACATATAAGATATAAGAGGGTTAATTTTTTCACATTCAGGTAACTATCTTTAATTTTGGTAAAATCTATATAATTTTTTGGTAATGATTCGATTATATAAGTGAATTATGATTCTGATATTTTAAGGGTTGATGGTTACTCATCAAATAGGATATTTACACATGTTTGGGTAATACTATTGTCCTGATCTAATTATTTTGTTTACTAAATTGTTTTATCTACCTTTAAGTGCGTAAAATAAAAATTATCGTAGTTATTAATCAAAATACTCCAAACATAAAATTAATTTATTAACATTATTTTTAAAAAACTATTAAAAATTTGGAATCCACTTTTCATCATTTAAAACAAATAATTTTTAGTGATTAAATAAAATTAATGTTGTTTTGGGAACAAGAAAATAATTGATTTGAAAAGTAAAAAAAATTCAAATATTGTCACGTGTGTATATAAATTTCAATGTAAACATTTATAAAATTATGTACATTAAATTAAAAGGTAAAAACCAAACATAATTATTATTTAAAATTAATAAAAAAGATAATCTAACAATATAAAGAAATTGGATGAAAAAACCTTTTTGAATTAAAAATTTGTATTTATTAACTATTCATTAAAATATGAAATATGTTAGAAAAATACCAAAAAATCAATCATTGTAAATTTTTATGACCCTTTTTCAATTAATAATTATATTTTTTATATAAAAATTCTTAATTTGTTAAAATGTTAATTTAAAATTAGTTCACCATTAAAATGAGGTAAAATCACCCTTTAGAAAAATATAGGTTTTTTATAAATCAAATATGGTTTATTCATACCATAAAAAATATGTATATATTAGTTAATGGAAGAAATATTATTTAATATATAAAATATATATATTTAATTCATTTCATTTAATAATTTTATTTCATATAATTTATTCATAATAAATAAAAATATATAATTGATTAATATTCTTCATAAATAATTTTTAGCCAATGATTTTTCTATTAATTTTGATATATTGTTATATTTAATCCTAGAAACCTAACAAAAAGGTTAATAAGTAAATTTTATACTAATATTGTCTCAAATTTCATTTAAAATCAGGATTACTTGTAATGCTTGATATTGATGAAATATTATTTGAAGAAAATATTTCCTGAAAACTTGTGCTTGTTTCAATTATACTATTATTAAATGAAATTTCACCTTCAAAATTCCTCACATGAACACAATATTATGAAGATAACATTACCTCATCACTTTCTCAACATCACGTGTAGCTTCGTAAAATTTGTGTTTCTTCCATAAAACATTAACCATGAAAGTGCTCTTGTTTCGTAGAATATTTTTGCTATGATCCAGAATCTCTATCTGTTGTTCATAATAAAAAATTTATTGCTATAGAAGAATGAATTATATGTTTAGTGAATTTGAAGTATTATTTATACACATTGTTATGAGAGACACATGGAACACATCATGAACCTGAGATAGATATGGTGGAAGCACGAATCTATAATCTACATTACCTATACGATCTAGTTTTTCAAAACAACTAATATACCTAGGGAATATATTTCCCATCATTATAAATATAATTTATATATTCCATGGATATATTCATAGACACAACTTATCACCCACTTCAAACTCTAGGTCTTTTCAGATGTTTTCAGCGTAATTTTTTTTTCAACTTTAAGATCGTCTTATGTGCTCGATATAGATATGTAATTTATTTCTTTTTCATCAACAAGATTTGGTCCTAACAACTTTAATTCACCTACATCATCCCATAATGATATATTTATATACTTAATGACATAGAGTCTTTAATAAAAGTGGCATCTTAATAATAAAAAGAAAGTAATTTTTGTACGAATATTCTACCAAATGTAGGTGTTGATCCAACCACATTTGAAATCTATAGGGAAAGTACTCAACATGTCTTCTAGAGTTGAAGTTGTCCTCTCAGACTGATATTCTATCTGAGAAAGATAATCTGTGATGAAACATCACTATGTATCTAGAGCCTGCTGAAGACATATTCATATCATTGAGATGACACTCAGGTCACGATTAGATATTATGGACTATGGTACTCCATGAAATTTTACCACTTATTTAATATATATCCTAAAAAGATTGTTAAGTGGGAAATACTCTCTAACAGTTGTGAAGTGTTATGACTTCATAACGCGGTCAACTATAACCCATAGAGCATTATATAAATTTGATTAATTTCAATGTTTGAAATAAATAACATAGTGATGTTTTCCCATTTCCATCCGAGTATGGGTAATGGTTGTAACAACCTCATAGACTTCTATATTTAAGACTTAAATTTCTGACAAACCAATATTCAAGAAACATATTCAACAACATCTTTTTTCATTTCATCACACAACAATACTATTTTAGGTCATTATACATCATTCTGCTTCCAAGATGAATAGATAATGAAGAACTATGATCCATATCCAAGAGATCATTCTTTAATTATGTTATGGGAGGAAGAAAAACGTGGCCCCCAAACCTTATTATTACATTCAGATCTTGGTTGAATTTAGAAACATTTTCCACCTAGTTTTTTTCACTAAAACTATCTTATATACATTCTTAACTATCACATGTATATATGGTTGAAAATTAATTTTATAAAGATAATATCCCCCCCTCACTTTAAAATTTATATATCTCATTTATGAAAATACAAAAATATTGGATATATTTTAATCATCATTATCAATAGGGTATTATGGTCCTTTTAACGAATTTTTTTTACCAGGTTCTCTTTCCTATGGTGGTAATGTATAAAGTAGTTGGAATCATTAAAAAAATTCTAACCATCATTATTGGTGTATATTTATCTAATGTTTTCTGAAAATATACATTAAAATGTAATGATCATTATAAATTTCACACAATTCCCCATAAAGCCAATGGATTCATATCATTAATTCAACGATTACCACAACTAACTCCGAATCATAAGTTTGGTAATTTGGCTCATGGATTTTCTATTTTCATGAGGAATAAGATATCAAAATTTAATTTTTCAGGAGAATAAAACCCA
Organism: Viscum album; assembly: GCA_963277665.1. NCBI lineage: Eukaryota > Viridiplantae > Streptophyta > Magnoliopsida > Santalales > Viscaceae > Viscum > Viscum album. The sequence continues at coordinate 1,448,424,286 of OY728152.1, read as the reverse complement.
TACCCTTTATGGGTGAATCACTAAAGATGACAAACCTTTCTCCACTACATGTTAATGTGAGCACATTTTCACCAGCTAAACATATTTTTAGCTATTTGGAATTATCTTTATATTTATCCATCCACACAAACTTACCTACATTCTATGTAAACATGGTGAGTGTATTAGGTAGTCATGGATAATATATCACATAAAGTTGACAGGAGTCAGCCACACCAATTTGTTATGAATATTTGTTCCTATTTTGTGTCTATGATATATTTGATAACTTTTTTTTCTTGATCCACATATATCCCCTCTCTTGATATTATGTAACCAAAATAATGTAACATTATAAATCCAAAATTCACAATTGGTAATTTTTTTACAAATAGAGTCATTTCTAAGAGTCATTAAAACAACTCTCAAGTGATCTTCATGCTTTAATTTTAATATAAATATACAATATCATCATCTTAGAATAATACCACCAATTGACCAAGATTGACTCTAAATACTATATTTATTATATTCATGATGATAGATATGGAATTATTAAAACCAAAAGGAATCACTATAAATTCATAGTATCCATACCTTGAACGGAATGCATACATTGGTATAACCCCCTTTCTTGATACTTAATGCATGATACCCTGAATGAAGGTAAATCATTGAAAAGTATTTATCTCTACATTGTTGGTAGAATAAGTAATCAATGTAGAAAATATGATATTTTTTCTTGATAGTGATCTTGTTAGGTTAATGATAATCAATTCAGAGTCTCAATGATCATCCTTTCATCCTATCAAATAGAATAGGTTCACCCCATGGTGACCCACTAGGGCATGCCAATCCCTTATTAGGATTATCTTAGAGTTTCTTCATCAATTCATGAAACTCATTTATCACTATTCTATAAGGATTCATTGAAATATTCATATCAAATTTTATGAGATCTAATGAAAAATCAAATTCACGATTTGGTTGAAAACATAGGAATTATCTCAGAAACACCTCATCACACTCACATACAATATGTGTATTCTTAATAATGATTTTTCCACAACCATTTGAGATATATAACTTTCATTTATATGAATAAAGATCTATATAATGGAGTAAATTTTCACTATAAGGTTTTACTCATCCATGCATCGATAGATGATCATATAATGATATGGTATATGACATGTGACTATGCTTCACTATTTTTTAAATATGATCTCCATATAGAGAATAAATATACATGACAATAATCGCATAGAAATCCACTAAAAGATGCATCACACCATTTATAGGAATCACATTCCCATACACATCAACTAGAGAAGAATTAAATACTTTTTATGCGACCTTTGTTACAATAGGAGTTGTCACAACTACATAAACATTTAATTGTTGAGGTAATATACCAAAAACCTTATAAGATTCTTAAAAAATAAAGTAGTGGATAGATCATGAATCAAATAAATTTTTTTTTCTTTATTGGGGATGGTAATTTTTACTTTCACAACATCATTATCATACTCCACATCGCTGATAGTCATCACACGTGAATTTCCTTTGTATTTTTCCTTAAGAGTTTACTGACATAAATTATCACCAATAACCTTTGGATTAGGGCATTTGTTGGAAAAATTACCCATTTCCTTTCACTTGTATCATTGATGTGTAGGAGGTTTATTCATTGTATATATTTATCTATTTGCATCATTATAAATATCTTTCCCATAACATCATCATTAAATTGTCTGATGACTTTATCTCCCACACATAAAACATTTTCTACTTCCTTTTAGATAATTTCCTCTATGAATCATTGGGAACATTTAACATAACGGAAACCACGTCATATTTTCCGTGTAGTCTTTATATTATCCACTAAACTCCATTTTTTCACTTCATATTAAACCAATATTATTGATGGGTTACTCTAATCATCATCTCATCCATGAGATTACAATGAATGATTTCCTCTTATCTATTGATATATTTTATGGATAATCCCTTCAAGGATAATGTTTTAATCAACTAATGAATAAATCTATTTGACTCTCATGTTGGATAATAATTCCAAAATCTTACAATGTATATATCATTAAATATCCTTCATATGTAAAATATATTCATGATCATTTTTCTTAATATTAGTGACCTTATTATCCATCTTTGCGCGATGAATATGATGAATGTTATTATTGAAAAACATGATCTTAAACTCATATAATTCTATCGATTTAGTTTAATCTATTTTCCTCACATTCATGATAAGGTGCATCCTTTGATCAACTTCACCTTTCAAATGATAGACTACTAAGATGACTCTATAGTGTTCTCAACATTGGAGAATAGAAAATATCTTTTTAGATGTACTGGTTCATTTTTTAGCAAAAAATAGATATGAATAACTGTAGAAAGAAGGCATAAAATTCCTCATGATGGACTCAACCGTAAGTTTTCCCTCATTTTCTTATTTGGAAGTCCAACATTATTTATATCTTATGAATGTTGTGTGATCATAACTACAATTTGTTTCATTCCATCTCCCATAACATTCAGTTTTTCATGAGAAAAATCATAGCCTTTCCCCATGCATTTTGAATTAACACAGTTTCTTTAGGTTATATCCATTGAATAAAACCAAGAATTATATTATGAGAAAAAGAAACCATAATGAAAAAAACAGACAATCAAGAATAAAATTTCAGTATTCGCCACATTTCATTTTATCCAAGGTTAGTCATGATCATATCTAAGACATCAGTATTGTATCCTATAACCGTGGGGTTCTTACTATGGTTTTCTTATCCTAGTTTCCAATGCATTACTATAAATTCTCTCTGAAACCAGCTATAATAGATCAGAGATTACATACATAGATATTATGTCAAAATTGATGAATATTCATTAAAAACACATTCCAAGGACCTATAGGTTTAATGTATTTATAAACTAGGAAACATAAACAACTGGATAATAAGACATCTACATTTTCGTCTACTTATTTCATCATGACTAGACCCCATTTTGACATATCATACTTAATAAACTTCTTCATGACCAATGGAAAAGAAAAAATTGAATGGTTGAGATCATATACTCGATAAGGGTAAAAAATGGAGATATCAATAATATAAAAATCATAAGACATAAGAACATAACATTAGAAAATCATATCTAATATATGAATGATCATGATATCTTGTCATGGGATAAATCATAAAATTTCAATAGACTCAATAAAAATAATCCCAAAATTCATTAAAAAAGTCATGAAATTTTTATCGTAAACCTAATCATTGATACTAAGTTCATAATATTCAGAACACAGTTCTAATACAGATATAGTGGAGAATGACTATTAATAAAAGAAGTTTACTCCTCATTATATCCCTATAGTATTTAATTGAGATCATTTCCCATTCTATACATGTCTGTAAAATGAAATATAAATTAATACCAATGCGTTGGAGGGAGATATAAGTCCCAACAATCTCATAATGAAATCAATATCATGTTTTACACAAAAATAATAAGTTATTAATCATTGTATAACCCATGGAATAAAATGGATTTCATTAAAAACATTCAAAAATAAAATAATCCATGTAAAAAAATTGATTTCATAAATATCATTCCATAAATAACATAATCAAACAAAATAAATAAGAAGGTTCATATACTTGAAACATAATCAATTTCAAAAATTTAATGTGAGATGGAAAATAATTTTTATTGAACACTTGATATAAATTCTTGAGGAAAATATCCTTTCTTCATCATAATCGTTTTCTCCACTCAAAATGACAAAAAATATAAAAATAATATAATTTATTTAAAAATAGAAATAAAATTTTGTAAAGGAATATTCATGGAAATTCGAAATTATGAATGTGTAAAAATCTTCTACTATCATATAAGTTAAAACAAAAAAATTTCTCATAATTTTATCAGAATGTCAAAAAGTATCATGTATAGAAAATGAAACAATATTCCTTATATACCCTTTATTAAAAATTTATAAATGTGTAAAAATAAATTTATAAAATTATAGAATAAAATGAAGATTATTTTATAATACATATGTTTAAAACATGGTCTTGGATGATAAGTATTCCTTAAAAAATAATTACATTTAAATAATCTCAGATAAAATTTGATTGAAGAATTATCCCCAACAAATAGTATGAATAACTTTGTATGTATCTGAAGCTTTTGTAAAATTATTTAAATAATTTAATTTAGTTATTAATTAATCATAGGGAATTTAATGATATCATATATGATCATATTATCATCCTTTTATTAAGAACATATCATTATTAGTTATTATTCATGTATTAATTTGTTTGTTTACTTATGCAGGTTTTGTTGAATAAGATCCAGTTTTCATATATAGGTCATAATTATATAATTAAAAAAATGATACTGGCATAATATATAGAATATTTTTTCTTTATATAAATTTATATAATATTTCTTTAATTGATATCTTGTAGAATTAATCAAATTTTATCATGGTGATGGTAGTCTGTGTGTACGCCCGAGTGATGGTAGCATATCCATAATTGTTAAAGGGTATTGAAATTTATGGTATATATTTTATTTTATAATACATATAAAGTTATAATAATAACATATATTTATAATTTTCATCAATATACGAATCCATATAAGGTGGTGGTGAAAAAAAAAATTACACAACGGTGTGGAGATGGAAAGCCATACGTACCCACATGTGGTGATTTCATAAATTTTAGGAATGATAAAATGTGGAATATGGTTGTTTCATAATCATAATAAAATTTAATTATATAATTTATACAATATTTATTAAATTATAAATAATCAAATCAAGAATAATAATTAAAAGAAAAATAAGTTTGAAAGAATCGGTAGAGGATATTACCTCCTCTTCGACAAGATCCACCTAAACTGGCACATAAAGCACAAGGGTTGATCTTTGGAGAAGATATAAACTTCAATAATGTGAATATGGAAGTTTCTATGTTATATTAAAAGGATATGGATGATATTTAAGGTTTAAAAAGAATTGAATATGTGAGGTATTAGGTTCCCTTTAATAATTGATAACATGGGAACATAGGGAATCCCCAAAAATATTTATTTAATTTATAATTAATTGTTAAATAAAATGACTCCAAATTTTATTATATATAATCTAAGTTGATTTTTTGAAATAATATTATAAAATAATTTTTATACATGTATTGATTTAATTTTAAACTTTATACTTTTATTTTAACATTAATTAATCTATTTAATTTTTAATTGTTAAAATAAAGATTTAAAGATTAAGAGGATATAAAATAAAATTATATTGAGTAAATTTCAATGAAATGTAAAATTTATATTCTTTTTGACCTTATAAATGTCAATTGTTTTTATTTTTATAGATTTTTTAATTAATTTAATATAATATTATTGTTATAAAATATCAATAGTGTCATTTGGGCACTATTAATTTCATTGAATTTATATAAAATCCAAACCAAGAGATAAAATAAAAAGAAACATTTAATAGATTTATAATATGTCATATTCATCTATAAAATTCATGGTGTACCCTAAATAATACAAATATAATCCATTTTAATGTTTTTAATATTATTTATTTTATATTTCTATTAATAAAATAATTATTGTATCATTTTTTTATCAGTATTAGTGGTTATTATTTAATATATAAAAACTATAAATAAATCCCCATGATGTATATAATTTCATTATTCTTTATAAATCTATTTGTTCTCAATGTTATTATTATATTAAAATTTTGATACATATAAAAAATAAGAGGGAGACAATTTATCACATTCCTATCACATAATTTTAGTTTATTAATATATATACCATTTTCAAGAAAAAAATTCCGTTGAATAAGTTAATACCATTCCTTAGGTGTTATTGATCTATTTTTACTCATTTAATAAGAATTATTCAGGTCTATGGTTAATTTTATTATCCTTATCATATTATTTTTCATCCTAAATTACCTGAATTACCTTTAAACACGTTAGAAAAATAACCATAGTTATTTTTAATCATATCCAAAAAATATAGGTAACCTATTAACATAATTTGGACCCACTGATAAAAAATATGGAATTTATATTTTATAATTTTAAATACTGATGTTTCCATAATTAAATTAAAATTTATTCTCTATGGGAATGTTAAGACAAGTGGGTTGAAAACTAAAAACCATCAAAAGATTATCTTCTATGTATATACAATTTCAATGTAAAATTGCTTCCAAAGATCAAAATTGTATTAGATGATAAATAAAATATAATTATATATTATAACTATTTTAAAGTATAATCCAACAATAGAAATAAATTAGACAAAAAATATGTTATGAAGTAAAATGTAGTATTTTTCAATATTCAATAAAATATGAAATGAGTCAGAAAAATACCAAAAAAAATAATTCAATATATGTTTTGATATCCCATTTATAATGAAAAAGTTTATTTCATCATATAAAATTTAATATTTTTTAAAAATTTAAATTTAATATGGGTTCTTCATTAAAAGGAGGAAAAAATACCCTTTTAAAAAATATATGTTTTATACAAACAATTAGGGTTTTTTCAAACTTTATGACTAAAAAATATATTGGATTAATATAAGAAATATTTTATTTAATATATAACATATATATTTAATTAATTTCATTCAATAATTATAATTCACATAATTTATTAATAAAAAATTCAAAATATAAAATTGATTTATATTTTTCATAAATATTGTTTAGCCAATGAGTTTTCAATAAATATATATAAGTAATTTATATTTATTATTATTTACATAAAGGATAGGTAATAAGGGTTATTTTATACTAATGTCATATTGTGGTTCTTTTAAACTCATAATTGCAATAAATGGATGTTATTGAAGTAATTTATTTAAAGAAAATATTTCATAAAAACATCTAACTATTATAGCTACTAGGTGGAGGCAAGATTAATGAAGGATCCTACATTATTCTCACTTGGTACCTAGTGGTATCTTCTGACTAACTGGAAGCTTCAATCCATCATTCTCAAAAGACCATTGAATTTTGGTTTAATTTTTTTTTTCATGGATCCTTTATTTATTTTACCCAAGTACTCTATTATACCTATTAAGGCTATACAAAGACATCAACAGAAGTATAGATCTCAATAGAAACAATAAAAAATTAGCACTAAAATTCATTTTATCGATCCATGATGAATATTTAAAAATATTTTCAAGAGAACTTCCTTTACCAAAAATCAAATAAAAACCTTTATTCAAATTCTTCAATTATTTTTTCCTTTTTTGTTTGAGGATTTTTTACCCTTTGATTATATTAAATAAGTTTCTTCATCTATAATATCTAATTTTCCATCTATCTCTTTACCTTTATTGATATTCCATAATATGAATATCTTCTAAGGATATTTGGGATAGTCTTAATGTTTTCATAATTGAAAAATATCTCCTATTCATATTCATATTTAGATTCTCACAATTTCTAATGCGAGTGTATTTTGGTTTCTTGATTTTTGTTAAAACCAATGGATTCATTTATTCTTTATTTTCTTAGATTATATAAAAACCAATGTATTTATTTCTTCATTGATTTATTCACTACCATTAGAGTTTAGAAATAAATATACCCACTAAAACAATCTCATGGGGGACAAGTTAGGGCACCTTACTTAGCAAACATAGAACTATTTTTTCAAAGTGTGCATTTTAGTTTATGAAAATTTGTTTCCCCTACTCATGTACCTTTAACGTATGATATTCTATATTTACATTTATTTTTTAATAAATAAATTATTTTCTTTCATGTTAATTGAATTTACTTTATATCATAATTTTATTTTTGAAAGGAAATTCCCTTTATATTATATCCTACTCCGATAAACATCATTAATTTCCTCTTACATTATTATAGTAATTTATGAATATATAAAATCATTATTTTTTAACATATTCATAATTTAAAATGAGACATTTAATTTTATAATGGGATGATAATCGCTATACCAGAAAAAGACACCACATGATAACAAGAGTGATGTGAACATTATAATCCTAATGTGAAGGAAATTAATTTATAGATTTATAATAACTCTCCTCATAACCATCATAAATGTGTTGAAAATTAAAATATCCTTATGCTAATAAGAAATCCGGGAATGGAGTTTTAAAATAGGAAAAAGTAAGGATGTTTTTATAACACTTTGACTATTTATTCACACATATTAGTGATTTAGAATTTATTAGTGAGGAATTATAAACTATAGGAAAAAATAATTTTTTATAAATAATTTTTTTATAACTATATAATATCCTCACCCATTTATTAATAACATTGAAGACAATGAAATGTATTATCCCTTAAACAAGGATTAAATAAAATCCATACACTAAAACAAACATGAGCATAAATAGTTGTTATGAACTCTTTTTAAATATGATCAACTAACAATTTTATACCATGATAATATTCAATTATGATCCAAAATAATTTCATGATATGATATAAAAAATATCACATAATCTCTCCCAAAACATGTGACAATACCCGTAAAAACACTCTCAAAAATCATTTTAATACCAAAACACATTCATTACACAAAATCAAAATAATTAAATATAAACGAATCCTTAAAATCATTATGATTTGTGTATTTTGGAAATGATTTTATATATAAATTAATACATCATTAATTACTTAAAATACATTTTTGATATACACATGGTTCTATAATTTGAATATCTTCTATAATATTCATATTTTCAATAGGATTTGGGAAGACCTAATAAAAGGGTGAGGTTAGATGCTTAGTATGGGTTAATATAAACATGTTTACATGTCAATGAATATGCCACCATAAATAATGGAATTTATATATTTTAATATAATGATATATATATATATAAATCTTGATTTATAAGTAATTTATGTAAATTCAAACATCATAATCATTTGGTCAAAGACCTCTGATGAAAAGGATACCAAACAATGTCATGGTATATTAATGTATTTGATAGAACGTATCCTCACTAATACCACCATATGATAATCATTCAAAATTTATAGTATCTCTTGAGATAAAACATTAACAAATGTATTAGAGGGATATATATTAATGATAAAATTTAAATAAAACATTCATAATTTATATCTATATTCAAAGATAATATATTAGTAACTATTTTGAGTTTGATTCTAATAAATATATATCAAATTTAAAATATGAATATTAAATAAGAAATTTATTTATTAAATAAAACTACAATGTTTTTATAATGTCAGGTATATTACAAAAGTAAAATCTATATCATGGTTTTGAAAGGCTTCCATGAATAAGTTTATAATGTAACATTTAAATATATCATCCAAGTAGGAGAAGTTGAGGAAAATATTCTATTAGGATCCCAGTGGATAATTCAATGGAAAATATATCTTTCTACAATAAGACACATAGCCAATTTGATCCCATGTCATACCTAGAATTACAATTTCAAACTATATTCCCTCAACATCCCTCCATAGTAATACATGATTATTGTGATTAAAGTACATTTTAATGTGATTTATTTATATGTGAATGTATTTATAATAAAATTATTATCATGAATTTGAAAGGAAATTTTATCGATAATCCTAAAATTTAGTCGGGGTTGAATCAATGTTATGGAATTTTTAATATTTTACATCATTTTATCCATTTTTCAATGTGGCCATTTAGGATATCAATTCTATAGTTATATTTTATCAATATCAAGTATGTATATGAAGGATATAATATATTGAATGATATATTTTTACATGGTTAACTTCTCAATAAGAGTGTCTAGTCATTTGAATGGTTTAAAAATAATCACAACCACACAACCACTAGAGAAAAATCCATCAAGTGTGGTTATAGTAATTAGAAAATACATTTTCACTTGAAGTGCACTACAGTCAGTTAACAATACAAATTATATAGATTTTGGATGGATATTTATATTCCTTTAGAAGATGGTATCTCATTTTTTGTTAAGGTAATTTAGAACTCCCATATATTCTTTTACCCATTATGACTTCTGGAAGCTTTCACATGGCTTATTTTTTCATGCAAAACTATATTCTTCCCATGGTTACCTGTACTGTAGTATAAAAGGAACACTTATTATTTTTCATAATGGAAAAAAATGATCTTAGATAATTATTGTTATTCAAACTTCATTATGAATAATATAAATATGGAATGGAATAATAATACCAGAATTCTTCCTGACCCAAATGATAAAAACCTATCTCTATATTATCTAGTAACTTATTATTTTGCATATGACATTCAACAACTAATTCTCATAACTACAATACATTTGTAACGTAACCACATTAGTCAGTACTATAATACAAAATACATTAAATCACATTTTCACATCTTTCTAGTATTAGATACATCCCTTGTGATTATCAAAACACTGAAGGGACATCTCAGTATAGCATCATTACAATTAATTCTTCTTTGACCCACAATAACATTACATGTTCTTTATCTACTCTTTTATATTATTATTTTTTATCTAGAAATTTTTTCAACTATATTTCAATGTGATATCAATATTATTTAACAAAATAATTTTACTACAAGTTATTGTTTATATAGTTTAATTACAACCTGATTACATCACATTAACTACTTCATTTATTTTTTTATTAATATTTTTGTGTGTAATATCTATGCCTCTTTTGGTTTTAACAAATTATAATTCATTTACATATGTATTATCCCACACATATGCATGTAATCATTTATGATATGTTCACTTTATTCATTTGTTTCATGAATACTCAGTGTCATATTATATCATACCATTTCGATTCATGAATATCGAACTATTTATCTCACATGCATAGTACCTTCATGCATGAATATCACATGACTATCAATCCAGAAAACTAAATAGTGTGCATTTATTATTACTAGAAAATTTTTATCAATAGGATAAAAAATGACTTTTCTTATGGGTTTACAAGCGTTTTCATCCATCCTGCAACACAAACACTACTTGGTTATTCTTATATAATTCTTTGGATCATAAGTGAATGACCCTTCTACGCTTTATTACATGTATCCAGATAGTACACACATGATATTATCACCTCATAAAATCGTGTGGGTGTACTACCCATGAAATGGTTATCAGAAAAAATATTTTCTATAAAAATTGATGAGGGTCTATAAAGATGAATTGTGTTTCCCTTAGTCTTATTTGTGAAGGATGGTCTTGGTACTTATTAGGTCATGCAAAAAGATACATGGAACACCACACTTCATGATGTCGGGGAGGATCCTAGAACTTTTTTTCTTATTTTGGTATTATTATATAGAATATACTGTATTTTTCAAAATATAAATTCACTCTATAGAATATAAGATAATAATCGCATCACCTCATCTCAGTTCCTCTCCCTTTATAAGTGATGATCACCACTTCTCAATGTTCATCAACATTTCATAATACTATAAACAATTTCATGTATATATCATATCTGAATTGAAAAACGACAATAATTTAATTCAACAAAATTGAGTTTAAATATTCAAAAATATCATTCAATATTTCATTACATGATGATGTTATCATCTATTTAAAAACAACTCATCCGCATTTAGTCATATGAACTAGTATAGATGTTCATGCTCGAACCCTATCAATGAATATTTGAATATCAAATAAAATCCTCAACCATGGAAAATAATGATCATTAGAATATCATCACATATTTATCTTCCTGAAAATTCATCCAAACTGGATTGGGATATTCATCATGTTTTGTGGATCATTCAATGATCAGAGATGGGGGATGAATTTCAAATATAACCATCATTACAGAATTCATAGTTTGTGGAATATGTTTTACTCCTTGAAACTATGTGATCCATATATCACTATAGATCATATGGACATGACATGTCCATATATTTTTAATTGGTAGAATAGATCACACGTGTTCTCTTCCCACCCCAATTACAAAAATGTTATTCATTCTACTTTATATTATAAACAATTATTTTTCCGAATTTCAGCTTCATACCATAGATGATCACCAATCACACAACCATGCACACCATTGATTTAGCCTAAAACCTTTTATCCCAAATTATTTATCCCCACAGGTGTAGACTTTTTGGTCCTTTTACACAGTTCATCAATATATCATGATGACACAAGTTTGGGACCACACTCTTCCATCTCTGGCCTTTCTATGGATGGGTTTCATTCCCACCACAGAAGTTGTTGATGAATCCATTGATTTCACAAAGTTTTTTTGCTAATTTGTTTTTTAAAATAACAAGAAATATATAACATATGATAATTTAAAGTATAAAAAATATAGCTCACCAATTGGAAATCTATTTTATATATTCCTCAGCTTAAAATAACACCTAATGCAATAATTGTTTTATTTCATTATTCTCCTTCATGTGAAATTATTATTTTTTATTACTGTTAATTAATTAATGCATATAATTATCTGAATGTTAATTATGTTAAGTCTTTCATAGTTTTCATACAATTTTGAATATTTCATGACCTTCTTCAAATAATTTTTTTTCTATATTATTTTGAACAAATTTAAAATAACTTCTAAAACATAAAATCATCCTAAAATATCGTAATGACCCAAAATTTATCAATGAAATTTCACCATTGTTGTAGTAATGTAATAATCACGTAAAATCACATCAGGAATAACATTTCCAAAAAATGATTAAATTTACTACTATGTGACCATTAAACATAAATTTTACACTTTTGTGTTTCAGGTTTTGAAAATATTACATACATGGTTATGATTAGAAAGTTGTTTGATGTCCTATAGGACAAACGTAATTTTTGGTTATTGATAACATACCATTATGAATAGTAATATCACACTTATGCATTGAAATATGACCCATATAAATAGTAAATCTTCTAGTTGAATAGTAACCTTACGAATGATAATATAAATAACATCTATTAATCCTATAAGCGATAATATAATTACATTATAGTATTGGTATTTCTTTAATTAATGAATATTTAAGGATTAATTTAATAAATAGGTAAAAATTTATTTTCATTAAATGTATTCATAAATTATTATTTAGATTTATAATAATTATATGATAATTTTATGAGGCCTTAATTAATTTTACAATGTGTAAAAAACAGGTTTTAATTTTAAAATTTGAATGTTTCATGTAAATTATGATTTGATTAAAAATAATATTAATCAAATTTAGAAAAAATATTTTAAAATCATATGTTCAGTTTTTAATTCTACATGATGATAAATTATTATGGTTAATTTTTATTATTTTTCTGAAATACTTATTTTTTTGGTGAATAGTGAAATTTTATGATTTAAAAAATATACTAAATTAATGAATTCTTGCAATATGCATGAGTCATGAATTATTTAAATAACCATTAGATCAAAATAATTTACACATAAACCTATTTTTATTTACTATAATAGTCACTATTTTTTATCTTGTGGAGAAATAATAAATTAATGAACATAATATTGAGAAAACCCATCTCCCATCCATTATAAATACCACCCCACAACCACAATTACTCACACCTCTGAAGACTTGTTCTTACTAAAATTTCTTCTCAGATCAACTCACAATATCCCCACACATCCATCGTCCCATGGTCTGAAAAATAATAAAACCGATTCTCTATAGATACTCTCAATGAATATATATTCAAGAGGTCATTTCTCTCTTTATTTTCTTTCAAATACCTTTCAAATTCCATTTTACTTCTTCTCTAATACGAAAAATATATTTTCCATGTGTTATGATAACGTTAGTATTATTGACATACTACTATTATATGACTTTAAATTATGATTGTTCATTATTCTCCTCCCCCTCTCTCATTTATTATAAAAATGAAATTGTTTCACGTGAGGTGTTACTTTAACTTCATTTGGGGTGATAGTCTTTATGTTATATAAAATCCTTAAAGGTTGTAAATAAAACAATTAAATGGTTTAAAAATTATTTTCATATTTATATGTTATCCCCTTTTATGATCTAGAAAAAACATTTATTCACAATACTAAATGATAAACCAAAACATGGTTGTAGTGATTCAAAAACCACCCAAATTAACCTAAAATGATAGTCATTAAATTTTAACTAATGATTCACCCACATTTTATATAATGAAAAACATAATAAGATAATTAAAACTAATAGAATATCATTAATAACATTTAATATCAATTATTTATATTTAACCATGTTCTACGCAAACAACCATTCATGTGTACCAGTGAACCGTTCATGAAATATAAGGAAAAGAACACTCCTGAATAATGAATATAAACTCTATAACTCATCCAAAGGAATATAAATGAACACAATAACATCATAAAAAAACATATTCATGTATAAAATTTTCAGGAATTGTTTATTAATTAATTTAATTTGATTATACATTCTATTAAAGTGATTAAAGTGTTCAGATATAGGGTAAGGGGAATTCTCAAACCTAACTTTATTTCATCAGGTCCTCCCTCTTTCATTCCATTTTTAGTATGGTTTTCCCAAAATATTATTTATTGATCATTATATTAACTTTTATGTGATATAAATGTTTTCAAATTACAAATATTTCAAATGTAATGATTTCCAAAGAACACTGATTTCAAAAACACACCCTTTACTTCTCACTCAAGGTTGATGGTCCATGTATCAAGTTTATTATTCACTCTTTAATTTGGGAATCCAAATTTTATAAATTTATTATTTATTAAGTGAAGACCATTCATTTCCATGGTTTTGTTTATGTTTAATATTTATATATTATTTATGTGTCTTACACAATAATATAAATGTTATGATGTGACGAGTGAAAATGGAATTATATAGAGCAATGAAAATGTTATGATGTGATGAATACAACCATAATTATATAACTCTCCAATGAATTTGTTTAATGTGAAGAACCGTATGAGTAAAGTGAAGTATGCATGAATGTGATGCTATCATTTTTCACATCTATGTGTGGTAGTATACCACTAAGACAAGATGCTTTATTTTTAATCTTTTCAAAATTACGAGTCTCTTCTTAACACATGATCTGATGATTACGATCGTATACCTATGTTATAGTGATAATTATTTTTCTCAAATAATTTTATATTGGTTTATGTTCTTATCTATTGTATTACAGTTCTTTTATCTCACCCTTTTTTGATGTGTATCATCAAGTGACTACCTGTACTAAGGAGAAGTCATGAGATAGTAAATAGCTAGAGAAGAAAGAATTAAATAAATGTTGATGTCTTATATTGTAAATGTATGTATGATCTTAGTTTTCACAATTCACTAAACCAATGGATCCTCATGGTGTAATGTTTTTATATTGATTATCATTAAAATTATGTAAAAGTAATGTTAGTAAAGTAGTTTCTCTATAGTTGGTATCAAAGGGATGTAAAGTTAATTTTGAAATTAGGATTATAGAACCTTAGTGAAAACCCTAGTATGAGAATATGTATATATAAGAACACAAGAATTTTATCTAAACATGGGGATCCCATAAGATATGATATTATTTTTATTTCAAACAGGAAATAATTATTTATTTACGACATGTTGAAATATGTTTTCTCTAACATTTTCTATTTTAGAGAATTGTGGGAAACATGAAAAACCACACCAAAAACCCATGTAAGGGACAATGTAGTGATTTCATGAATGGCATACCCAATGCATTCGTAGGTGGAGTTAAAATCATTATGATGATTCTTACTCATTTTTCATAGATAATAAACAAAAAATTTAACAATGTGGAACATCTCCCTTCACCTAAGAGGGAGAAACTGAATTTCCAGTGTTTTATGCGGAAATAAACACCAATGTTTAAGGGATATTATGTTCCTATATTTTCAAAAGAGTGGTTCAAATAAATGGAGAATATATAATTTCTCTTGAACTATTCTAATATATAGAAGGTGACTCTATAAATTTATCGTCTGGATCAAGTGATCAACCAATTGCGGGCTTTGATTACGAACACCATATTGAGAGAAAAAATTAAGAGATGGAGGTGGAAGACATTAAGATAATGTTTCATAACAAGTATTTTCTATGAACTCCTCATAAAAATATGGGGAGAGAATTCATTGAGAATAAATTTTTTTTGGAGAATCTATGACGTCATATGAAGTGAATTTCATAAGGCTTTCAAAGTACGACTTAGGATTTGTTATCAACAATGATAGAAAAATTGATAGATTATTTAGTGTATTAAAACCAGTCCTTTAGAAGGCTCTTGAAATTAAAGACTTTGGGAGTTATAATTATTTTTTTAATGTGATTTCAAAGTGAAGATAGAGTTTAGAGAATGGCCCTAGGTCTATGGTGATAAGAAATAAAAGAAGTAGTTTTAAGATGGATGATCTAACGAGAATGGTGTAAAAAACTCAACCACCCACATGTTATAAAAAGATGGAAGATGTATCATGGGAATCAACTCAATGGGAAGTGGAAATTCATAAACAGTTTGAGACAAGGACACAATGATCAAGAGTGACTAAAAGACATTAAATGGTAGGATTATACAGTAGAGGAAAGGAGATAACCACCCAAGGTAATATGATATAACTATTGGGAGTATGTGAACTATGAAATCATTTCACTAAACCTTGATCCCTCATCGGTAATCAACATCATCATTAACCAAAGACAATGGATAAAGTGAGGGATTATTCCATCACTACTACAAATGTGGATCATGAAAATGATGTTGTACAAGGTATACTTCCTATTCACTCATGAATGAAAAAGTTCTAATTTTATTCTAGTTCCACTCATTACTTTATATCTTTCATGTATTAAAAAACTATTGAATCGAATCCCCAAAACCATAAAGTAGATATATTTATAAAACAACTATGGGGTGAAATAATTGAAACCCATGTGTTGGACTCTTCTTCTATTGGTCTATGTGGGAAGATTCTTCTATTGAATCTCGTGATAATTCCCATGGTGGAATTCAATGTCATATTGGGAATGGATTGGCTCTCATTATAGAGAGAACACATCAACAGTCTAGAAAAGGAAATATGATTACCTATATAGAAACAAAACATGATCATTTAAAAATGCATGGATGATCATGAATCTCTTTTGAGAAAACCTTCAACGGTGGGGGTGTTGATTCCCTGTAGAGGGGCACACCTCACTCAAATTGTTGTGTCAAAGGAAAGTGTCAACCTAGATGAAATGAACATCGTAATTAAATACATTAATATATTTCATGATGAGTAACTCTGAAATCCCCCAGATCATGAGGTAGATTATTCCATATAACTCATACTCGGAGCAACTCCTCTCTCAAAGTGTCCCTATTGGATGGATCATATCAAAATGAAGGAGCTAAAGAAAAAACTATAATAGAATTTGGGAAATGGGTCCATATAGCCTAGTGAACAACCTTAAGTTAAATGAGTCCCATTTGTGAAGAAGGATAGAGCAATGTGGTTGTGTATCGATTATCAAGAACTCAACAAGATCACAATATAGAAAATGTATCCTATTCCAAGGATTAATGAATTGTTTTATCATTTAAGAGGATCTCAATACTTCCAAAATTTGGATTTCATGCTAGATATCATCAGCTAAATGTGATGAAGGAATATATTCATAAAACTACCTTATAAACAAGGTATGGTCACTATGAGATTCAACTGGTTCCCATCATAATCTACTAATGCCCCTGAAATCTTCATGGATTTGATGAATATTTTTAGTAGACATTACCTCATAATTTTTTGGATGTTTTTGTTGATGATATTTTAATATACTGAAAGTGAAATGAGTAACATGAAGAAAATATATGACTTCTGTTGGAGACATTAAGAAAGGATAAGTTTTATGCCAATTTAATCATGGGTGACTTTTGGATGAAGTGAGTCACATTCTAGGGAAATGTGATCACAAGTGGGGGAATTTATGTGGACCCTACCAAAATAATGGTTATTGTTGAATTCTTAAGACCCTATAGTGTCCCAGAAAACCATAATTATTTTAGGATTATCTATGTACTACCGAAATATTGTGGGAGATTTCTCATGATTGTCAACCCCGCTAACTAAGTTAACAAGTATAGGGGTAATGGTTGACCGGATGAAAGAAATGTGAGGAAATATTCAAGGAGCTAAAGAGAAGGTTGATCACTACACCTGTACTCAAATTACTGAAATGTGGAGAACATGTTTTGATATACTGTGATGCTTCGAATAATGGATTTGGTTGTGTACTCATGAAAAATTATAATGTGATATCCTACACCTAACGATAGTTGAATGTCATTGTGCTGAACTACCTGACACATGATTTGGAGCTAGCAGCTATGATTTTATCCTAGAAAATATGGTGGCGCTAACTCAATGGGCTGAAGTTTGACATATATTTTTATCACAAGAGTCTAAAGTATATATTCTCACAAAATGAGATCAAATTACATCAATGAATATGGTTATAACTGATTAATTATTATGATTTATTTATTAAGTATCATTAAAGGAGGGAGAACAATGTAGCTGATTATCTAAGCAAAAAAGAAACTAGTACTCTATCCATGATGCAGATTTATAATGAACTTGTCTTCATGGATATGAAATGGATGGATTTTGATGTCATAACAGTAGGGAATAAATCCTTCCATTCCAAAATTATTTTTAAACCATCTATCCAGGAAAATATTAATGAGGTAAAAATAGATGATCATAAGTTACAATATTATGAGACTACAGTAATGGAAGGGAAGCTACAAGAGTTCCATATTGACGATGATGATGTGATTCGGTTTGGAATGCAGATTTGTGTTCCTTCATCACCCAGGATATAAGAGGAGATCATGGAAAAATTACAAACCTCGACATTCTTTATACATCCCGGGAGTACCAATATGAACCGTGATCTTCGAGAACAGTTTTGGTGGGAAAATATAAAGAAGTATATTGTTGAGAAAATCCCAAGGTGATTGGTATGTGTGCAAGTTAAAGTAGAGTGAAATATGTCCAAAGGGATGATGCAACCCTTTCCATTACCCATATAGAAATGGTAGAATATCACAATATAAATTGTCATAGGTCTCCTGAAAACATCCAAAGGAAATAATGCAATATGGGTTGTGGAGGACTGACTAAACAATTCTTTCCACTTTATCTCAATTCAGGAAGATCTTTCTCTTGGTAATATTACAATGATATATGTAAAGGAATTTGTCAGATATCAGGGTGTTCCACCCTTGATTTTCTTTAATCATGATCCTAGGTTAACATCTAAATTATGGAGGACTATTCAACATGAAGTAAGTACATAATTGAATTTCAACTTATCCTATTTCACCCAAATAGAAGGCCAATCTAAAAGGGCTATTTAGACACTCAAATTTATTATTATATTATACTATCAATTATTTAATGGGTTGTGGGATCAATATCTCTCATTGGATGAGTTATCATAAAACAATAGGTTCAACTCGTGTGTTCATATTCATCCATATGAAGATCTTTATGGAAAGTGATGTAGAACTATAACTTGTTGAGATAATGATGGAGAATGAAATGTACATCGACATGATATTGTGAAAGATATCACAATGAATTTTCAAGTCATATAGAAACATATCAATGCTGTTTAGATTCAGAAATATAGCTATACTGACAACCATCAAAGGGACTTGAAGTTCTATATTGAAGATAAAGTCATCCTTCAAATATCATCGTGGAAGAGAGGCATTCATTTTGGAAGGAAAAGGATTCTATGACCAAGGTACATTGTCCCATTTGAGATCCTTGATCGCATAAGAGTCGTGGCCTATCAAATTTCACTTCCACTAAATATTTCTCAAGTACAAGAATTTTTTTCATATCACTTCTAAGGAAGTACATAATAGATACCTCACATGTACTGAACTCATAGGTGGTACATATATAAATGATCCCTCTTATGAGGACAAACCAGTAATGATTTTAGAATGAAGAGAAAAGGATCTATAAATCATGGAAAACCGCATTTTCAAAGTTTTGTGGATGTAAAATAATTATGATGATGCTACTTGGGAAACGGCAGATGCAATGAAGGAGAAGTACCCTCACCATTTTATGTAAAACAAAATTATGAGGAAAAAATTTCGAAAGGGGGGAATAATGTAATGACCGAAACTTTTATCAATGTAATTTATCCCTCAATGTGGTAATATCTTAACCCCATAAAATTACATTGGGGAGAAAAATTTCACATCATGCTTAAGTGAACAACTATGTGACCTTTAAACATAAATTTTTCACTACTATGTTTTAAATTTCGAAAATCCGACGTACACAGTTGTGATCAGTAAGATGTTTGGAGTCTAATAGGACACACTTAACTTTTGCTGAATAGTAACATACATTGAATAGTAATTTTACCATTATGAACAGTAAATAAGCTGTGTGATTAGTAACCGTACATAATAGTATATATAAAATATATCCATCTTATAGTGAAAATATAATTACATTATAGTTTGATTTTTTTGTATTTCATCAATATTTAATGATTAATCTTATAATTTAAAAGAAAATTTAATTTCATAAAATATATTCATAAAATAGTATTTATATTTCTTATCATTATATGATAATTTTATAAGACCAAAATTTATTTTTCAATGTGATAGAAAAGTAGTTATAATTATAAAATGTGTATTTTTCATGTATATTATGATTTTAGTTAAAAATTAAATTACTCATATTTATAGATTTATTTTAATAAAATGAAGTTCAATTTTTAGTTATAAACATTTGATAATTGTTAGGGTAATTTTATTATATTTTTCTAAAATACATGAATATTTGGTGAATAGTGAAATTAAATAATTTAAAAAAGAGGCTAAATAAATGAATTTGTGTATCATGCTTCATTTATGGATGATGTAGATGACCATTATTTAGATCTCTCATTCACTTATTACTATTTTTAGGAATAATTATCTTCACAATTTCTTTTCTAGAGTAGAAATAAAAAAATGTATAATATAATATTGAGAAATCCTTTCTCCCCTCTTCAATAATTACCACCCCTCACAACCTCATTTTCTCACACCTCTCTAGAATTGTGAATAATCCAATTTCTTCTCAAATATCTTCCCATTCTCCTAAACCACGTACATAATCCCTTTTTCATATAAAAAGTCTCAAACCACTACCATAATGATGATCTTAAATAAGATATAATCAAGTGGTAATTTATGTCTCTGTTTATTCAAATTTCTTTTAAATTTCATTTATTTTATTCTCTTATCCTCAAATTATTTGATCAAAATGTCATGAAAATATAGTATGACTGATATAATGTTATTTTATCTTGTTATTCTAATAAAAATAATTATACTCCTCCACCCTTTCTAAAAAAAATGAAATCTTTTCCCATGATATGTTAATTTACCTACATCACGTGCGATGCACTTCCATTTTACAAACAATCATTAAAGTATATCAATCAACAAAATAAATGGTTGAAAACATATTTTACAATGTATATTTTAACCCATTTTATGTTTTGTAAACAACTTTTATACAAATAAAAAATGATAGAGCAAAACATGTTCATACCTATCCAAAAATAGCCCAAATTAACCAAAAATAAACATCATTTAATTTTTACTAATAATAGATCAACATGGTATATATCCAAACTAATTATAATATCATTAGAAATTATTTAATATAATTAATTACATTTAATTACAATTTTTTATGTTTATCAGTGTTATACACGAACATGAATTCATTTGTACAAGTGAACCGTTTATGAAAACTAAAAAATGAAACACTCTCGAACAATGAATTTAAACTATATAACTCATCAAAAGGACCAGAAAAGAACATAATAACACCATAAAGATTCATATTAATGTATATAAGGTTCTTGAATTTTTAATTAAAGAATGTAATCTGATTATATATTCCAATGAAGTGAAAAAGGCTTTCAGATACAAGGTAAGGGGAATTGTCGAACCCAACATTATTTCATCAGGGTTTTCAATAATTAACTCCACTTTCAGTATGGTTTTTAAATAGAAAAAATTTATTCATCATTAATTTAAAATTTTTATTAATTTTTTTTACTTAGTGTTTATGTCATAAATATTGTTTTTCCAAAATAACTCTCCTTCAAAAAAACTCACCCTTTACATATCACACAAGGTTGATGGTCCATGTATCAAATATATTATTTCTTATATCAATTGGGAATTATAATTTTAGGAATGAATTATTTATACATTGAATCCAATTCCTTTAAATGGGATTTTTATGTTCAATAATGACTTATGTTCTGTGTGGCATGCATCATAATGTAAATCTTATGATGTGATAGGTGTGCCTGAAATTAAATAGTGCATGTTTAAACTTGTGATGTGATAGGTGAACTTATAATTATATATCACTCCAATGCATTGGGTAATGTGAATAACCCTAGGATTAAAGTGAATTATGTTGGAAAATGATCCCAGATTTTCTGACAACTATGTATGGTAGTAGACCATTAAGATATGATGTTTAGTTTTTATGCATTTCCACATTCTGAGCCTTTTCAGAATGATTTCTCCCATGATTATTATAATATTTTTATATTATAATTATAATGATTAATCTCAGCTAATTTTATATTGGTTCATGTTCTTATATATCCTCCTACATGGATTTTATCTCCACCCTTTTTTGATGTGTATCCTTAGGTGACAACTTGTACTAAGGTGAAATAAAGAGACAAGAAAAATATTGATAAAAATGAATTAAATGAATGATTATATCTTATGTAGTTAAATTTATGTATAGTACTCGTTTTCCCATGACACTAAACCATTGGATCCTTGTAGATTATTATTTTTATATTATTTATCAATAAAATGAAGTAAAAGTAATATAATAAAAGTAATGTCCATATATATATATATTTAAACAGTGAGAATTTTCAAAAACACTTAATTACACAATTTCATTTAACATATAATTAGTTATATAATATAAATTTTTAATAGTATTATTCATTAATCAATATTATAATTCTATAGTAATCACATTTTAAATGAAAACTATCAAACTATTTATATATCACTTCAAATAATAAGTCATGACCACTTCAATATAGATCTATTAAATTTGTGACTTCCTCATCATATTAGAAACAATGAAAATCATCTTATTTCATTAACAAAAATTTATTACCAATGAAATCATTTAATACTTACCAATCACATTGAATGTGGGATCTTAAATGTCCTTATTTTTTTTGTGACACATTAAATGTTCTATCCAAATGAATGTGTAAATATTTTTCCCTCCCATTTTCATTTCCAAAATTTCGTTTCACTTTCCACCCCATAACTGAAATGAAATAAAACTATCATGGGAAAATGGTATCAATTAATACATAAGAATAGTTTCATCCATCATTTAATTGTATGTATACATGAGAAATGGTTCGTGTAAAAAAATATGTGTAGATTTAGAGATCAATGTAGTCCCTTAACAACACCTCGTGATAAATTATGAGGTTTGAAATAATACAGATGTATTCAAGTGTTATACAATTTCATTCTAGGCCTATATAATAAATGTGATATGAAACCCTTAAATAATATTTAAATTGAAACTAATGCACTCACATTATAAAATTGATCATAAAAATTCAATTAGAACATGTAGGATAAGTGGACTTAGAGAAATTTCATATTTTCTTAAGTCATTTGTTGAATAAATTACTCCATATTGTGCTAATTTATTCATAATTGATAATAATTTATGAGAGATGAAGAGAGACACAAAATATCCAAAAACATGAAATTTAATCAATTTCGAGAATAATCAGATATGGTAACTATCAAAATAATGATTCATGTAGCTTCTTTATCTTTAGTTATTTGTCTTACCAATAATGGAATGAAATTTCAACATCTTTGTAATGATTTGTATCTTCAAGAATGAAATTATTGATACTTTTATTTTAAGAATAAAAGAAAATTAGTCATCAAAAAGACCCTTTCTATATTATAAAACATTCCAAATTCACCAACAATGAACCTCTTGAACACATGTTTTAATGATAAAAAAATAAGATTAAGAGATGATAATATATTCTTTATCATAGAATTCCTCAATTATTAATATTTCATATCATTAATTGACCACACTAACTTTATATTTTGTTATACTACTAATAGCCCTGTTCACATTTAATTCCCTAAATTATATGTAAAAATATGATACACAATTGTTTAATGGAATAAGGTTGATCCTTCCATATTTTTTGATTTTAATAGCATGTTGGAGAGTGTTTTTCTAACCAATATGCTCCATTTCAACTAATCTTCAAACATGAACATAGATACTTCTTTTATGATTTTTTTCTAGCAATATTGATATCATAACATTTTATTCGCATTTGTGTGGATAATTTTACTTTTTAGTAGCCATCACATATATTGAATTATTAATATTATTAATAATTTAATATTATTATGATATAATTGGTGAAAAAACATCAATATGAAAATAAATATAAAATATATAAAATAAAACATATTAAACACAAGTGTTTAATATTTGGAAAAAATCTTATTCACTTTTTTTTATCATTTGGTATACTCTTTCTTTTTGAACACTCCTTTTATTGGTAATATTAAACATTCATTATTCATTCCAAATCATCTAGATAGATTTCTGAAATTTAATTAGTAATTATAGAACCATGTTTGGATCTTTGTCATGGGTTCTTTTAAGTTCAACCCTTATTATTTGTTCTTTTATATAATGAACATTCATTCAACATATTGGATTGGGAATATATATTCTTCTCAGATTTATTAATTAATACCTTATTTAAAGAATTTGTGTTCAAAATATTCATATGATTTCGTCCAAAGGAAACTACTTCATTATTAGCTAATTTATTGGTCTTGTTTTCACATTATTTTGGGATACATGTTGAGTTTTAATGAACCAAGTTGTAACTCCAACCCAACTGTCACCCGACCCTATTTATGTCATTTAATGAAGTGAATTCTATATTTCTAAAGGCTAGACAATAATACCATTATATTGACAATGATATTTGTGAAAAATTTCACTAATTGAAATATTTAAAAATTATAAATAATAATAAACTTCACATAAAAGATAAACATACCCAAACAAGGTAAAAAAATTCAGATATAATTTTTTTCAACATTAACCAAAACCAAAATTACTAGAAAATATTGGGAACAACAAAACTATCCCAAAAAGCACAATGTAACAAGATGGTTATCAAAATTAAGAAAACACAACCAAAAAATACAATAAGTGGAACAATAGAAACTGATAAAATATCAGCAACATAAAACATTATTACCTTAACTCGGTCACATATAACAAAGTATTTATACATTCAATGGTGTATGTATGTTGTGATACATATACCAATATTATACCACCCAAGGGAAATGGTTCTATTATATAACATTAAAAGATAAATAAACATAGACATTTCCATAATAATATTTTAAACATGTATAATAAAATTTATAGAAAACATTCTCATGATTTTTTTAAAGGAAAACACTTTTTATAAATAATTTTTTTGTCAAATAAAATTTACATAATGTCTACATTATATCAATGACTATGACCAAATCACATAAGCATCATGTCAGAAGAGAGAATCATGGGTAAATCTCAATAGGTAACTATCACGAGTGTGACCATATGAACCTCGTACCTTAGTGATCAAAACCATCAAACTAAATTACAAACAGTTTTCAAGTGCATGAACCACTAAAAGGGATCCCATCCCAATGATCTGATAGTGTAAAATTCAGAATCTAATACCAACATTGTTCTGATGAACTATCCACCATAGGAGATTCCTTTTGAGAATTATAGTGGTATCTGATCATATTACATATTTAGTTAGTGTTGTGGTTTTAATCCTTCTAGAAAAAGCTGGTCCTTGGAAACTTAAGAATAAATAGAGTACTAGTTATATTTATCCCCTCTAGAATACAAGGGTGTCCCTTTGTGCCCATATTCCATTTCACTTGTCCCATAAATCATAAATTTCACATACACATGATAAAAATAACAAGAACACATGGAAACCAACACTTTCATATTTTCAAATTGATCCAATGATTAAAAATTCAATGGATACATCAATATTTCCATAAAACACCCTTCCATTTCACACACACACACCAAATCCATTAAGAAATAAATTTCATACCACTTACATATTTCATTAAACCCATTTCAAAAAATAACAGGAAGAGAACATAAGAAATCCAACCATTTCCCTATGAAAATCTCATTTCAAATTCACTCCCATTAAAAATATTAAATAACATGCTTCACATCACATTCCAAATTCAAAGACACATTTAAGGTAATCAATGAAGAATACAACATGAAAAAACACCATTTCACTTGTAAAATACACTTTGATCACATTCTCACATTTATATATCTTTGAAAAAACATTTCTCACATTTCACGTAAGGTATAAAACATATTAAAGAAACAAAAAATAGATTCACGTAAGTAATATAACGAATTTCCATTAAAACCCCATCATTCATAACATATTCGTCTAAATCACTAAAGAAAATGCATTTATCATCACAAAAATAGTCCAAAAACATATTTATGAAAACAAAAATGCATATAAAAACCTTATAATAATGTAAAGGCATTGAACCACCTACCTCACTCTTAGAAACATACATAAACCAGAGGAAAAGCTTATCTTCACTACCAAAACACCTTATAAAAATATTGACTAATAATAATGATTCACCCAAACACTCAATATCAAAACTTCATTAGGTCAAATTACCAACTGGAATGTAAGAACTCAATAAGGAGGGAATTGAAACACTATAAATAGGGAGAACGCAAGAAAAAATAAATTATAATAATATTATTTGAGGATACAAGGTGAAAAATACTTGAATGCTGTCGATAAAGAGTTTAATGAAATCTTGGAGTAGGATCCCATGGATTAAAATCAGGAATTTTGTGGATAAGAGTTGATTTAGGGTTAACATCGAAGAGGGAAAATGATAGTTTTACACTTTTTAATGACCTGTTCAGGTCATATAGTATACCCATAGTGTATTCCATAACATGCAGCAACTGTGAGACCATAAATTCCTAATAAGAACATGTTTCATATGTAGGAAACATGGTTTTCCAAACCATTTTCCATCTGTGTAGTCACCATTTTCCAAAATGGAAATTGGGCACAAACTCTATAGAGGATGAACCATAGGTTTCCTTAAATGTGTGCCAACTGTGTGCCACCTTCTGCCAAACCCAAAATCTCTATTTTTACAAAACAGTCAAGAAGAAACCAATGAAATAAATTTCAAATAAAATAATCAAATTAAATGCATAAAATATCATGAATTTTAGGATTATACCCACCATGAATATTTTCCACCCTAAAAAAGTCAACCCAAAACATGATCAGAGGAAAAAAATGTATTGTCCTTCTCAACCCAAGACTTCCTCCCCAACATCTCAGGTATATAATATCAATGATTTTGAAGAATTAAAAAAATTAAAATACTCTTCCATTGAATAAAATTTTCTTGACAATCCAAAATCGACACTAGCCTCTCCAACAAAGACAAATCAAGATCTAATTACAACTCTTCCCAAATCAACACATGATATGGATATCGATTATAGTATTTTATCTGAGTGACATGGAATACATCATTAATTTATGTTAACTAAGAGGTATAATCAAATATGTATTTCACCATACCTACGCTCTTGTTAATCTCAAATGGTCCAATATACACTAGTGTTATCATCCTATTATCTCTAAAAAGATGATGACCCAATAGTGGTGACAAATACAAAAACACCCAGACACCCATAGAAAACATCAAAGATCTGTACCTCATATAAAATTATAATTTATAGTGACACTGAGATATTATAAAATAATACATAATTACCTTGAATCCCCTAGAAGTTTCTCATATAATTCTTGGTTTCGATAATGAGGTCTTACCCCCCTCATCCCAAGACAATGGTGACTGAAATAGTAGACAATAAATCACCTAAAAAAGGATCCATTAAAATTGAATATTGTTATATATTTTTATAAGAAAATTACACTAATCACAATTTTCAAACCCATGATCTTCCAAAATCCTATATACAATTCCTGATCATTTTTACTAAATTCGATTTACCTGCTCTGTCTTACCATCCATTGGAGGAATGTATGTCATGATCGACTTTACTTGTGACCTCATCACCTTAAAATGTCATTCCTAATACGGTAAGGTAAATGGGGGTACATGTATAAAACAATTTAAGATAAAAAACCATGATGACTCACAATCAGTTGAACATACAAAAAACCAAGTCATCCATATTTGCAGAATCCCAGATTGGAATGAAATTGGATAATTTGGTCAAATAATAAATTAATACCCAAATGGAATTCCCACTAGCGAAGGTGTAAAAGGTAGTGAAACAATAAAATTAATAATAATCGCATCCCACTTCCATAACGGAATGAGAGGTAACTATTGAAAATGAGAGTGCCTTTGGTTCACTACTATAACATCCTGACACATGTTACATCACAATATAATGTTAGATACATCTCACCTCATACCTTGTTACTACAACCGCTGATGAACATCATATTACACATAGAAGCACCATGATTAATGGACCACCAATACTGGTGTTTTCCCTTAATCACCACCTTCTTTAAGGGAAACAACACCAAGAAACCCCTTTTAGTAAAAAAATACATCAAAAGAAATTTACAATTCACAAGGAAGCTCCCCACTTTTTTAAAACTCAATAAAACATAGGATAAACTCACCACTCAGTTTCTCTTGCAGAATAAATACTACAATAGAAGATTTCATATGAATAGTGGTCAGGAACTCACCTAAATTATGTTTAATTGTCTTGAAATTCATGTGAATGAAATGACCCATCAACGTCCACTCATTACTGGAATTTTTCAAAGACAATAAAAGCACATTAAGACTCAAATAATCTTCCACAATAGTACCCTTACATGGAGTATAGAGCATATCATAGTCGAACAAATAAAGGTACTCAAGAAAATGATGTTTCCTCAAATTTCAATCCTTATCAGATAAAATATAGGTTAATATCTTATGATATAAAAAAATTAAAAACTATTCCCCAATAAGAAAATTGTTACACATCTTTAAAGCATGAACCACCACCCAAACACTAGGTCACATGTTTAGTAATTATTTTCATGAAATTAAATTTGGTGTAAACTAGAACTGATGAAACATTCATTCAAAATCATCATAAACCCAAAAATAATACCTGAGGTATCATAATATCCCATATATCGCATTCCCGATTCTAGTTAGATCAAAATAGGTACAATGGTCAACCATTGTTTGTGATTCTAAATGGATGTATGCCACTCTAGAAATCATTAAATCATTCCCACTTCTGGGAGTGTTCCATCCTGGATGAAATAAGTCACGATAAATACCCAAAACCCCCATGTAATATCATGGAAAGGGAAAAAAATTCATATTTCAATCACATTATTTTGATGTTCCCAAGACATAAATACACTGATATTCTCGAGGTTCACCAAAAACACTTTTTCCACGATCACATAATCTTGAAACCACACCTCCCATGTCCTGATGGTTTACTTATAAGACATTTCGTAGAGATATGATCTCAAAGGGTTCTTATCAAAACTCTAAACGTTATCCCATGCCCCTCATAGTTCCAATAATAGACCAATATGTCATATATGAATACAATAAAAATGGAAATGAGATACTCATGAAGAAAATTTTTCATACTCCCCATAAATAATAGTAGATATTTTTTCACCATGAAAGGCATGACCAAATACTCAAAATTTGTTAGGTCCACTAGGCTGGATACCCTGAGGGGTGGGGTGAATCAGGGTATGACAAATTAAAAATTAATGCCCGTTCTTGATCTTGTTTCGCTGTCAAGAAAAACACTATTCTCTCTTTTTCTTGCTGCACGATATAAACAGAATGTAAAGCAAGCACAGGACACATAAATTTTACTTGGTTCACCGCTAAGGGCTACGTTCAAGGAGAATACGCCGACAGGTTGCCGGTCGTACCAAATTCCACTAATCTTCACTAGCTGTGGATTACAAGATTCGGGCTAGATCACATCTATGCCCAGGCTCACTGCCTTTACAATGTTTAGGGTCAGCTCACTACTTTCCCAAGGGTCACTCCCTATTTCTATCTCTCTGGCTCACTGCCGGTGGAGAGGATCACCTTCTTCCTCTTCCTAAGCTCAGTGCTCTTGGAAAGAATCCACTCACAGTTTATAGACCTGTAGGTCTCTTCATTTGCATGAATGAATGCATCTTCCTCTCTGTATAGATGCTCTGTTGAAGTACAACTTTCACCCGTAGATGAATATCTCTTTTCACCGAAGGTATCAGGCAAACTTCCAGCTTCCACGCAGTCCAAAAAACACTGCTAGAACAAACCTTACTTGGCGCGCAAGTCAACCTCGGCGCGCAAGTATCGGCGTGCAAGTCACACCGGGCGCGCAAGTCCTCCTCATACACTTGCGCGACTCAAGCTTCCTCAACTCAAAACTTGCGCGACTCTCTTCCTTTTACGCCCAAACCAATATTGGTGCGTAACTGCCAACCGGCGCGCAACTTCTAACACCGGCGCACAACTTCAACCACTGGCGCGCAAGTCCCACCTGTGCGACCACACACACCACTTGCGCGACCACCACACCTGTGCGACGGGAGCTCTCGTTTTGAACTCCGGTAAAAAATGAGGAGGGGTGGTCCAGTATTTATAGGCAATCTGACCACCCTGCACGACGGCGCGCAAGTCACCTGCGCGACCCAATCTCGGCGCGCAAGTCTTCTCTCCTTTTAGACACTTGCGCGACCAACTCCCAAACTTGCGCGAACCTATTTCCTTAGCCATATTTTGATCTTCTGATCTTGAAAAACATATGGTGCACAAGTTTCCTATACTCCAAGTCCACGGCGCGCAAGTCCCTTTGCCAAAAACACTTTTCTTCATTTGCCGATTTTCAGGCCCAAAAATTTGGCAATCACTGGAAAACGACACTACCTTGAATCTGTTCTTTTGTACCACCTCCAGATCATCCATTCCTTTTATTGACGTTCTTGAATCAAACATGGATCATTGACCTCATCTCTTGAACTTGACATTCCACCATGAAATCCTCTTTGTCAACAAATTTGTATATCATTGTTTTGCTTTGTCAACAATTACAACTCAGATGTCCACTTTGTCAACAAACACAATCACCTCAAAAATGGTTCAATGAAACCTTAAGGGATTTTTTCCCAACAATATCCCCCTTTGGGTTTGTTGACAACTCTTCCAAAAAAAAGATACATCGTTGATTCTTCAGCCTCCATTCGCCTCATTGCGATTCTGATAGCGATCAAGGATTTACTCAACACATACTCTAAGCCCACATGAGCAATGCTCGGCGTGAGAAACAAGAGTAAATGAAAAGGTCATCAATGAATCACTTTATCTCGAACATCCACTGTTGACACCAAACTGATACCAATTTGAACTAAACTGATACCAATTGTTGATGGTCTTGTAGGAAGACCAATGTTTGGTTTGGAAGTATTCTTACCACTGTCCAACACCACTCTTCTGCTTTTATCACGATCCTCAGCTGTCATGATATCTATTCTTTGATCGATCACTTCTAGCATCATCAGATTTAATATGCTCCCCCTTTCTGCTCACAGTTCAACACCTCTTTAGCCATGCTTCTTGTGTTGTCCAAGCTAAGCTCTGGCTAAGCACGCTCAATTGGCTTCAACTCCCCCTATCTGGCTGCTCCGCCTGTCAGCTTCTCCCCATATCATTCAAAATTTATCAAATCTCCACATTGTCTCCCCCGTGAACAATCACTTATTTTATCCCCCTTTGTCAACGAACCCAAAGGACAGTCCTTTGTAGTCTGTAACATAGTAGAGAACACATATCAACATATGAGGGAAAAACACATCATATCTCGGGGAGAAGGGGGGGTGTCCCGCATCAACACTATTTCAAGTGCGGGGAATCGACTGAACTCCCAGAGCTAGTCGATGCCTCTCAAAAGCATCGTTGGGTAAGGCCTTTGTCAGAATGTCTGCAACCTGTAGCTCTGTAGGCACATACTCCAACTTCACGATGCCCTGCTCAACCTTCTACTTGATGAAATGATACTTGATATCAATGTGCTTTGTCCTGGAATGATGGACATGATTTTTGCTAAGATTTATAGCACTTGAGTTGTCACACTGGATTCCGATCGGAGACTTCACTTCAACTCCCATATCTTCAAGTTGCTGCTTCATCCACAATAACTGTGTGCATGCTTGAGTGGCCGCAATATACTCAGCTTCTGCGGTGCTCAATGAAATGCAATCTTGTTTCTTGCTTAGCCAAGAAATACACAATCCACCAAGATAGAATGCACCACCTGACGTTGATTTTCTATCATCTGCTGAACCGGCCCAGTCTGCATCAGTATATCCCAATAACTCAGACTGAGATTTGTCGTTGTATGTCAAGCCGAAGTCCACTGTGCCCTTGATATACCGAAGTATTCTTTTCACTGCAAGCATGTTACTTTCCTTGGGATTACTCTGATATCTCGCTGCTTGGCATGTGGCGAAAACCATATCCGGCCTTGTTGCGGTTAAGTACAACAGACTTCCAATGATTTGCCTGTATTCTGTGATATTAACTTCCTTGCCATCTTCATCTTTTGATAATTTCATCCGGGTAGCAACCAGAGTCTTCATTTCCTTGGAATTATCCATTCCAAACCTTCTTATAACCTCCTTGGAATATTTGGATTGAGAAATGAATGTTCCATTCCTTCCTTGTGTCACCTGTAGACCAAGGAAAAACGTTAGCTCTCCAATCATTGACATTTCAAACTCATTTTTCATGAATTCGGAAAACTGTCTGCACTGAGCTTCATCTGATCCGCCAAAAATTATGTCATCGACATACACTAGAACCATCATCCTTTGATTACTGTCATTGCTGAAATAGAGGTTGTAGTCAACTCCTCCACACTGGAAACCAAGCTTCTTCAAGTACTGATCAAGCCTTGAGTACCATGCCCTTGGTGCTTGTTTCAGCCCATAAAACGCCTTCTACAGCCTGAAAACTTTGTTCTCATCCTCATGAATGAGAAAACCATCTGGCTGCTCAATATAAACCTCTTCTTCCAGAACCCCATTCAAGAATGCGAATTTGACATCCATCTGGAACACTTTGAACTTTCTTTGCACTGCTATGGCCAAAAATAATCTGATTGTCTCCAGCCTTGCAACCGGTGCAAATGTCTCATCAACATCTATTCCCTCTATCTGGGAGTATCCCTTGCACACTAGTCGTGCTTTGTTCCGATTCACTGTGCCTTCTTCATTCATCTTGTTGCGATAGACCCATTTAGTCCCGATGACATTCTTGTCTGCTGGCCTCGAAACAATCTCCCATGTCTGGTTCTTCTCAATCTGATCAAGCTCTTCGTTCATGGCCTGAACCCAGTTTTCATCTTCAGCTGCATCAGAAAAACATTTCGGCTCCACTTGAGACAAAAATGATGCTTGCTGTGATGATTTCATTCTTCGAGTCTGAACTGGAGCTTTTTGATCACCAATGATATTCTGCCTATCAATTTCAGCTCGACTCTTTGGCTTTCTCACAGACACCGACTTAAAACTTTCCTCTTCATCATCAGTATCTTCTTCTGAGTCAGCTTCTGCCACTTCTGCTCCCCCTGGGTTGCTTACCTCATCATCACTTTCATCCAGGAACTGTTAACTGGATCGTTGAGTATTCTTCTCATTTTCAACTATAGTGACATCATTGCTTTCGATGATTTTTCCCAGCTTTTTATTGAAACATTTATATGCTTTGCTTTTCCCGGAATAGCCAAGGAATATCCCTTCATCTCCTCGTGCCTCAAACTTCCTATGATGTTCTTTGTTGAGAATGAAACACTTACTTCCAAAGATTCAAAAGTACTTCAACGTTGGCTTCTTTCCATACCACAGTTCATACGGAGTCTTCCCTTGCTTCAGACATAACATGGACCTGTTTGAAACATAGACCGATGTCAAAACTGCTTCCTTCCAAAATTTCTCTGGCAGGTCCTTATCAATAAGCATTGTTCTATCCATATTGTTGATGATCCGATTTCTCCTTTCAACTTCTCCATTCTGTTGGGGAGTTCTTACTGATGAAACTTGATGCCTTATCCCATGTTTCTCGAGATAGTTTTCAACCTGACTGTTTGTAAATTCCGTACCGTTATCAGTACGAAACTTCAGAATTTTCTGCCCCAACATCTTTTCTGATTCCCTCCTGTACTGCTTTATGCAACTGAACACCTCTATCTTATGGGTTATGATGAATACCCATGCCATTCTGCTATATTAATCAATGAAAAGAACATAGTACCTTTTCCCATTTATAGCTCATGGTGAGATAGGTCCACATACATCAGCATGCACCAATTCGAGCACTCTAGTTGAATTCTGTTCCTTTGGCCTATATGTCTTTCTGATGATTTTCCCTTGTTGACAAGCATCACACGTATGAGTGTGATCACGTGATAGTTTGGGAAGGTCTCTAGTAGCATCACATTTAACGAGATCCTCCATAGATGGTTGGCATAGATGACCAAGTCGCTTATGCCACAACTGGTTTTCTTCCTCTCTGGATAAAAGACAAGTATCTTCTTCGCCACCTACAAGATAAGGATTTCACTTTTATCTTTTTCCCTGCAGAACAGCTGCTTCATCTTTTCCTTTCACAACACACATCTTCTTTGTAAATTGGATAGAGTGCCCAGAGTCACATAGTTGACTGACACTGAGTAGGTTATGACTGAGACCCTCTACTACCAAGACATCAGCACGTCTCATCTCTTTGCCCCCAAACTTGGATTTTCCTGAGCCAACAATCTTCAGGCCTTCATCATTTCCAAATTTGACAAATCCTTCTTTGTCATATTTGATTCCTGTAACAAGATCCTTATTACCCGTCATGTGGGACGTGCAACCACTATCAAGGATCCAAACACCAGATCAATCTGATTCTTTAAGGGCAATATGCGCCACCACAGCCTTCTCATTTTTCTTCTTCTTGGTCCATACTTTTTCTTTCACACTCGGCATGGATTGAGGCTTCTGTTCTTTCTCAGAGTATGATGGACCACCCTCATCTTGTAGAGCTGCAAATCTGTTCTGAACTTTTAACTCACTTGTTGGTTTATTGATCTGCTGCTTGCGAACATTTTGATTATTCTTTGACACATTTCACTGAATAGTTTAAGTGCAATACCTATCCATGTGTCCAAATCCTCCGCACCAAAAACAGTGTCCTTCAAAATGTGTTCTGGAAAACCGTTCTCTGTTTGGCTGCCATCTCTGTTCATGTTCCCTTCTGTATCTCTTAGCTATGGAACACACATACTGTGAATGTCCCATTTTCCCACAGCAATAACACCTGATATAGGATGCATTCCCTCGTGATATTTCAGAACTATGATTTCTCCTTTGGGATCTCTAAATATTCTGATTCTGTTTTGTTCCCAAATCAACCTTCACTTTTGGGATGAGTGCTTGTGGTCTGACTGCAATTGTCGCAAATTTTTGTTCTTGACAAAGCCCAGAAACGACCTTAACATCTGAGCTCAATTGCTGTTTCTTCCCTACTGAACTGCTAGGCTCCGCTTTCATCTTCTCTGTCTTCTGAATAGCCTGCTTTTCAGATATCACATTGGGGGTCAAGAGTTTATCTTGATTCTTAAGTTTTTTTCGCAGACTGACCGCTTCTTCTTCAAGCTCTTTGATACATCTAACCTGCTTCTTTCCTGTGTTAGTCAAACAATCAATTTCCTTCTTTTGTTCCTCAATTTTAAGCTTATACTCAACAATATTTTCTGAGCTCTCTGGTGTTGAGGATTTTAGTCTTTCAATTTCTTCTAACAGCTCATACTTTTCTTCATCATTTTGTTGCATATAGAGTTTGGAATCACGAACCGCTTTTTTGGTTTTCTTCGTTTTGGCTCTCCAAACATCTATCTCCTCAAGAGCTGCTTCCAATTCGGCTTCCATATCAATTCTCCCTTCGATTTCTTCTTCTTCTTTAGCATCAGCTTCTTCTCCCTTTTGAGAACTACCAACAATTTCCACCAAGGAATTTACCCCACGATCTCTACAATTTTCTATTTCCTTAACTTCTTCATCCTCAGACTCATCTGAACATTCAAATTCTTGTGAAAGAAGATTCTTTTTCTTGAAGAAATTTCTCTTGAATTGTTTCTTCCCTTTCAGAAAATCCGAAGTCTTTTTTTTGGGAATTTCAACGTCATCATCATCATCATCATCTTGAAACTTCTTGGGGCATCATGCCCCAAGATGACCAACCTTTCCACATCTAAAGCATGCTAGTGGAAGTTTACCTTTAAAATTTCATCTTCCTCTTTGTAGATTTGAAGAAAGGAATGACATCACCTCATCTGTCTCTTCTTCTTCATTAGAATCTTCAATGGTGAGCTTCTTCATGGCCTTAAATGCCACCTCTTTAGACTTCCCCTTTTCCACAACCTCATTATCATCGTTCCTCATTTCATATGTAACCAAGGTACTGTGCAAATTGTCCAATGTCAGCTCTTTTGGATCTTTATCTTCTACTACTGAAACATTCGGATTGAACCGAGGTGGAAGTTTTCTCAATATTCGCTTTACAATCTTTATGTCTTCAATGACTTCTCCAAGACCTCGCATATCTTCCACAACAATGTTTACCCTATCAAAGAATGCGTCAACAGACTCATTCGGGTTCATTTTCAGATCTTCACATTTGTTCCACAACACCTGCAGCTTTGCCTCTCTGACTTTTGTGTCCCCTTCATATATATTCAAAAGCTTTTCCCACATGAAATGTGACGTTTTGCATGACATCACCTTTGTGTAGATGGGATTAGAAAGGGCTCCCCCTAAGGCATTGATTTCTTTGGAATCAGCATCCAACTCTCTATGCTCAGCCTCTGATAAGGCACCACTATTAATATCAGCTGTGATACCATGCATAGCTGCTGAAAACACATCCATTCCCAAGGATCGGAAATAGTGTTGCATCTGATTCGTCCATATCTGAAAATTATATCCGTCGAAGATCGGAATCCCTTTATGATTGGTTACCTCCATTGAGAGAAGAACAACTTTCAACCTCCTCTGATACCACTTGTTAGGTCCACTAGGCTGGATACCCTGAGAGGGGGGGTGAATCAGGGTATGACAAATTAAAAATTAATTCCCGTTCTTGATCTTGTTTCGCTGTCAAGAAAAACACTCTTCTCTCTTTTTCCTGCTGCACGATATAAACAGAATGTAAAGCAAGCACAGGACACAACAATTTTACTTGGTTCACCGCTAAGGTCTACGTCCAAGGAGCATACACCGACAGGTTGCCGGTCGTACCAAATTCCACTAATCTTCACTAGCTGTGGATTACAAGATTCGGGCTAGATCACTTCTATACCCAGGCTCACTGCCTTTACATAGTTTAGGGTCAGCTCACTTCTTTCCCAAGGGTCACTCCCTATTTCTCTGTCTCTGGCTCACTGTCGGTGGAGAGGATCACCTTCTTCCTCTTCCTAAGCTCACTGCTATTGGAAGGAATCCACTCACAGTTTATAGACCTGTAGGTATCTTCATTTGCATGAATGAATGCATCTTCCTCTCTGTGTAGATGCTCTGTTGAAGTACAACTTTCACCCGTAGATGAATATCTCGTTGCACCGAAGGTATCGGGCAATCTTCCAGCTTCCACGCAGTCCGAAAAAAACTGCTGGAACAAACCTTACTTGGCACACAAGTCAACCTCGGCGCGCAAGTATCGGCGCGCAAGTCACACAGGGCGCGCAAGTCCTCCTCAGACACTTGCGCGACTCAAGCTTCCTCAACTCCAAACTTGCGCGACTCTCTTCCTTTTATGCCCAAACCAATATTGGAACGTAACTTCCAACCGGCGTGCAACTTCTAACACCGGCGCACAACTTCAACCACTGGCGCGCAAGTCCCACCTGCGCGACCACACACACCACTTGCGCGACCACCACACCTGCGCGACGGGAGCTCTCGTTTTGAACTCCAGTAAAAAATGAGGAGGGGTGGTCCAGTATTTATAAGCAATCTGACCACCCTGCGCGACGGCGCGCAAGTCACCTGCGTGACCCAATCTCGGCGCGCAAGTCTTCTCTCCTTTTAGACACTTGCGCGACCAACTCCAAAACTTGCGTGAACCTATTTCCTTAGCCATATTTTGATCTTATGATCTTGAAAAACATATGGCGTGCAAGTTTCCTATACTCCAAGTCCACGGCGCGCAAGTCCCTTTGCCAAAAACCCTTTTCTTCATTTGCCGATTTTCAGGCCCAAAAATTTGGCAAACACTGGAAAATGGCGCTACCTTGAATCTGTTCTGTTGTACCACCTCCAGATCATCCATTCATTTTATCGACGTTCTTGAATCAAACATGGATCATTGACCTCATATCTTGAACTCGACATTCCACCATGAAATCCTCTTTGTCAACAAATTTGTATATCATTGTTTTGCTTTGTCAACAATTACAACTCAGATGTCCACTTTGTCAACAAACACAATCACCTCAAAAATGCTTCAATGAAACCTTAAGGGATTTTTTCCCAACAAAATTATTAGACCTAATTTACTAGGCTATTTTAAGAAAATCCATATATCCATCTCTGAAAAGATTATACTCAGAACACAAATCAAACATAAAAAATAATGTTTCCCATTAAGGTCATAGAAACAAAAAATTTTATGGTAAAACAAGTTTTTTTCTTAATTTTTTCCTAATTCATCCCCCAGGAATAAATTCACAACCAGATACATACCTCATACTTTTCTTAAAATATAAATGGGGTGTTCTATGGTGATTCCCTCAAGAGAATGAATTCTTTGGATTCAAAATAGATTAGTTATACCTTTAATTCCCTCAACTTGGTTGGGGACATGTGATATGAGGGAAGAAAAATATACTATGACCCCAGGATAAAATAAATAGAGAACACCACATCCCTTTCTAGATATTAACCTTTGAAATCTAGTAGAGATAACACATGGAACTCCTCTACAGCATGACGTAGACCAACATCATGATAACCCTCATCTCCCTGAACATGAGCAATGAGATCTGATAACAAAGGATTACTAATTAAAGAAGATGAGCTCCAATAACTTCCTAATGAGGATCC
Source organism: Viscum album (assembly GCA_963277665.1). Classification (NCBI taxonomy): domain Eukaryota; kingdom Viridiplantae; phylum Streptophyta; class Magnoliopsida; order Santalales; family Viscaceae; genus Viscum; species Viscum album. The sequence goes on along the minus strand of OY728152.1, from coordinate 1,448,384,855 downwards.
CATTAACATAGATAAACATGTTTACTTCTATTGGGTTCAACAAAACTCACTCATATCCAATAAAAATATATATTCACCTTAAAAAACACCATCTAATCAATACCAATGATCACATCAAAATGATTTATTTCAAAACATGGAAATCTAATTACATATTGACCCATAACATGGTGATTACATAAGATGGACACCAGTAACCCTTCTCTAACATCATATAAAGCATCATAAAAAATCCATATCCTACATCAAGATTTTGGTTGGAAATCATAACACATCAAATAGATGTGAATAAATAATAGAAACTAAAAACCATTATCAAAAATTAAAATTGCTAATGACGATTCAATGGGAATTGTAACTTAAACTGTCATAGGCCCTACATCCCATTAAACTAGTTCTTAGTCCAAATAATGATGATCCCTCATGATTTACTGATCTTGAGAACAACCCCTCTCTTATGTATTTTCCATGAAATGACTATTCCAAGAATATGATACTTCAATACACCATATCCTCCAAATTTAGCACTCAATATCATGGAAGGTCATGACTGGGTTGACATCGCATTGAATGATATATATCACATGACACTCTGATATGGGTGCACAACATTTAAAAATAATTTAATTTTACCCATATCTCTACAACGAGGATAAGTTATGTGTAGAGATAGAAATGAAAATGTCATGTTAACTACCTTTCTACACTGATGTAAAAAATAACCCATTATCTAAGTTTATAGATGAATTCATCCGATAAGGATGTACTGAATGACCACCACCCTTCCCCCTACAAATCTTGCTTCCTCTTCTTCTCACATAAACTACCACTTCCCAATTCTAAAAATTATATAGAAAAACTAGTATCATTTTAAAAGTCCATTTCTTCTAGCATGGCATGATTTACCACATCAACATAACTCTACAAATTGAAAAAAAATACTCAGTATCCAATTTCGGGTTACTACCCTATATCTAAATTCTAATCCTCCACCTACGTGATGTGAATGATCTTAGGTGTGTACTGAACCAACTATATAAAGTGGTCAACATAATCTATCATGGTCTAGTCACCCTATCTATGCTCAAAAAACACTCGGTATCTTGAAAAGAAACAATATCATGGAGATAGTTCTTGTTTAATATGACATTGAAATCCATCAAATAGATTTCATCACACTTCCCACATTTCACTACTAATTCCCACCACTACCAATTGGGACCTTCCAACATGAAAAAAGATCATTTCACACTAACCCCCTCCAGAGTATGAAGAAACTTAAACATCATATCTACCTTATCAATCCACTCCTATGATTCTTGAGGTTCTGTGCTAACCATAAAAGGAAAGAGGATTGTTCTTATAGAACCCCTATGTATTGTCCTTCCTATGACATGGTTCTATTTTTGAATCCTAAGATGGGCCAAATCCATTTCCCTAACCACTAACATGGATCGTCTGAACTATTTCTTTATCCAATCTATTAATGATTGGTGAGAGAGAACTCTCTTAGGACACCACCCAGTTTTACATGAATTCATTGAGGCGGAAATTTTCTGCATCTTGTTACAATCATGAAAAATAACATCGACACACATTTTGAAAAATTTTAGAAACAAAAAAAATTCAAACACTTACATAATTAATAACATAAAATAATTCATCACAATAAAAAGACAAAATAAATCACTCCACCCCACACAATGTCCATATTATGTCTACATCCATAAATCCCATCCATAGGAGAAGTCAAACCAAATATCAATATCCCATGGTGAATCGAGTCCATTCATGATGTGTTTTCACATACACCCCAATCGCACCTAGATCCTCAATCCGAGAGAGTTGTAGCTCCACTATTTAAAAAACCTTCTCCAATATTGTGGACTAAAAAATAGAAAAACATGTTCCAATACCCTTTTTTTGTAAACCAATATGGGTTGTCATCCAACCCATCACCATGAATTATTAATGGAATATCCCAAATGGCATGCTAGATCTCTATTGTGAGGAAAATAGTGTTTGGGTTTCACAAAATATCATGGGTTTTGATATCACCCATTGCATCAATCACCAGTAACTAACAATAATAAAAATCACCTAACAAAATAAAACAAACCAAATGGGGTACACAAATTTTTTTATACAATGTATTCTAATTTTACCCAAAAAAGTAAATAATTAAATAGAATTGTATTATGAAAATTTTACTAAAACCTCTACTCTACAAGAGGGAAACAACCCTAAATAGACCACCAACAAGACTTATAAGAAGTAAAAATCTTGAAAATAGAACCACCATCATCACTATGATAAAACATGACATTACTCATGTCATATATAAAAAATAACTCATACAAAAAAGATGAATTGAGTGAGTTATCCAAAGCCATGTAGGATTAAACCCGAAATAAATGATTCCATGATATAACATTACAAGAAAAATCAAAATGAAAATATCCATAATAATAATTGAAACATTTTGAGGAAAAGAGTTTATGGAAATCATTCTCAAGAAACATATTTTAAGGAAACCCTATTTTCATGAAAACTCTTTCTTGAAATAAAAATTTACACTTTGTATACCGTATACCAATGACCTTGAACAAATCCCAAACGATCCATGTCACAAGAGATAACAATTGGTAAATCCCTATAGTTATCCAACAGATTTGGGACCCTATGAACCTCATACCATAGTGATCAAAATTATCCAACTCAACTTCCAATAACATTCCCTTTCACATTATACTATAAGGGATCCCATCCCACTTATCTAATTGTCCATAATTCATAATCCAACTAAAAATATATTCCCATGCATGAGACAATAGAGGGAATCCCATCTCAAAATTCTTGTCGTCTCCAGTGATATGACATGTTTAGATACTGTTGTAGCATCGATCCTACAAGTTGATTCCGAACCTCATCCAATTACGAGTTAACTAGCATACTAGTTCTAGTTTGCCCCATATGAATAGCTGAGTCTCTTTTTTTTCATTAGAAATACAATATGAAATTGTCACATAAATCCAAAATTTTAAATACACATTTGAATCATAAAATTTAAACAAGGAAATCACCAAATTGACATTTTTAAATTTATCAAACAATCATATCTCACTTGTAAAACAAAATATTTCCACAACTAAACTACTTTCTATTTAATTTAATCACAAAAACCATTTGGAATTACATTTCTCACCACTTTCATAAATCATGAAACCCTTATGAAAACATAACAAGGATTTAAAAAATGAATTCAAAAAAATCTAGGTTGAAATCCTCCTTTTAATTTCATTATCATATCAAAACAATTTTATAACATGATTCACATAACTATTATAATTCAATGGAACATTTGAGGTGCTTAAAAAATAATCCAACATTCAAAAAGACCAAATTTATACTGAAATATAAACTTTCTGCACATTAAAATTTTTAAATATCATTGAAAACACATTTTTTACCATTCATATAAGGATAAAAAAAATTCAAGAAACACAAAAAAGAATATACAATATATAAAAATATCACATTCAAAAAAACACTGATCAACTATGTATCTAAATGCCATTGAAAATCATATTTATCATCACAATATTAATCCAAATAAGACATTTATAAAACTAATGCTGAATATTAAAATCATATAAAAATGTAAAATCATGTAACCACCTTCCTCACACTTAGTAACATCTATAAATTTGGGGAAACCCACAACCAAACCATCACAAGACCCTATAATGGAAATATCTAAAAATAATCATCCTGATTTCGAAAAATATCTCATGATCAGAACCTCATTAATTTAAATAACCCACTAGAAAATAAGAATTCAATAAGTATGGAAGAGAAACCCTAGAATGAGAGACAAATCAGGAGGAAATTTTTTTACATGATTATTCATTTAGTTTCAAAATATAAAACCACATAAAGGATAATGAAAAAGAGGTCCAATAAAGAATAAAGGAGGATATGGTTGATTTAAATTTGAAATGGGGTGGATGGGATCCGATTTAGTGTTAAAATAAAAGAGTAGCCAAAGGTAATTTTATAATTTATAATCACTTGGATAGGTCACACCATTTTCTCGCATTGTTTTCTAAATGGTGTGGAAACCATGTGTCCCTAACTATCTAATAGAAACACACCACATGATTATATCACATGGTTTTCCAAATTGTGTTCCAATCATGTTGTCACCCCTTTCCAAAATGGAAATTGGCTACACACTTACATGGACGATGGTTTATGGTTTTCCATAACAATGTGACAACCATGAACCATCTAATCTCAAGTTTGAAATCTCTATATATTAACAAAAAACTCACTATGAACCAAAGGGATTAATAAAAGATTGAAATTAATAAGTTGAATACAAAAATAATTATTTATGTGACATGATATTTGTTTGTACCATCCTTGGGATCACTTACATTTCATTAAATATTTATATTTTCATGATTTCCAAATATTTTTGACGTATACCAATTTTTATTAATCAATGGATGTTTCTACTACTTATTTGGATTTCTCCACTATCAACTTGTATTATTTTGTGTTTTTTAATTTTGAGTATTATTTGAAAAATATAATACACAATGCCAAATTTTATTACAAAACCAACATTGAAAAAGAAATCATGATTTTATTATATATTTGGTGTATGTTTTTGGGTATTATTCATGAATTATTTATATTTTTTTGAGAAATATTTTTCATACATTTTTTTATTCACCATAGTCATGGTGGTATGCTTGTTATCTCCTTTATTCAATCATAACTATTTATATTTTTTATTCCATGTGACAATTTTCATAAACACAAATTTAGAAACCTCAAAACTAGATAGTAATGATCATAAATAAATCATTATATCTCTTTGAGATTGGCCACCAAAAGGTTTCATGATAATCTTATCACATTAATGTGGTCTGTTAAAAATATAATCTTCCGATAAGAATTGTGTACTTATAACAACTATATCTTTATTTTGTTAATACTAAATATTTTTCTTCTCATGATCAGACAACTGAATTTAAAAGGATAAAAAATTAATATTGGGAATGATTTTATGATTCTCAATCATAATATTATTCTTTTAAAAGGATTTCTTCAATATTTCAACCTAATCTTCATATAACTTAACATTTTAATGATTCAAATATTCACATACCATGATATTCATAAATTCCACTTAAAATTTTTAACCCTTGGAATCAATGATATTTTTAAAATATTCATCAACTGCATGGATCGTCTATTCAAGTTACATAATTTTTGTCTCTTTCTCTTAAACACATTTCATTAATTTTTTGGAATATATTTAATGACCCATCCTTATTACTTAATAGTCTCAAAAAAGTATTTAGATCTTTATCCATTCATGAATTTCTACTTACAATTTCTTTTTTATAACATATTTATTTCCTTCAAGATGGATGATATCTTCATTCATTGATTTAAATACAAAAAAATAAGAGGGAATGTTACTTTGGTAATACCATATATAATATCTCTAAATCTACCAATTTATAATTATTTGGAAACGATGATTGACCAGCAAATCCACATTTTCTTGGATCAACATTTTGTGATTAAAATTAAAAGGTGCTAACACATACATACTAATCTCATGAATATATTGATTACATGAGGTGGGATGTTATTCCATCAAATTGGTGAAAACATGAGCCACTGGAACATTGAGTTCAAATAATGACATGTCTTATTTATCAGAAAGTCATGAAGAAACAAATAAGACATATTCTTTAGACAATATGGACATATTATTCAACATTCTATTCTCTTTCATCTTCTTGTTCATAATGATTTTGGTAGATATAGACCTATGATTAGAGATAATAGAATCATCACCAAATCAACACTTTATTGTTAATGTAGGAAAAAAATCAACTCTTAAATAAGAAAATAACATCACTATAGAGAATCCAATAGAGTTGTACTGATTCTCTAATTCCACATAAAATGAAATTTTGGGATATAACTAACTTTGAGATTATTGTGAATTATTTTTGGGGACATTTTAATCATTTATATACATTTATTCTTATACTTCATTGAATTTTCAAGATATTAAGTATCTTATATCTATTAATTGTTTCATTAATGTATATACGACCTGTAAAAGATATCAAAAAATATTCATATAAGGTTTTAAACTCAATTAGATTAGATATTAGTTAATATGGTTTAGAAATAATTCTATTCACACAACCCCTCCAATAAAAATAATTTATGTGTGGTTATAGAATTTATTAAATACCCCTTCACATTTGATTCACTATAGTCAATTTAAATTTAATTCTTTACATTTCTGGGATGGATATTTATACTTTATCTAAAGATAGTGTACACATTCATATTAATGTAATTTGTAACTTAAATAAATAATTCCACCTATTGAGACATCTAACTGATTTCACAGTGCTACATTATTATTAACCATATATTTTATTGACTTGTTTACATGAATAACAGCAAGGAAGATAAACTTATTCTTCTTCTTATTCACAACCATAAATAGAATGTTGAACTTATTATTCTTCTTCTTAAGAAATTAGTCAAAATATTATGAATATGTCAGGGTTTTATTTTCATAGATTTCATCGTAAACAAAATTATAATAAACAGAATATAGATTATTTAGTAAATTATTATCCTTCCTCTTATCCTTACAACACAATAATATGAAATAGTGTGTAGTTCTGTCTTGATATATTAATTCATTAGTGAAAAAAACTTCACTAAATCACCATCTTCCAGTATTTCTATTACTAAAAAATTCACTTATGATTATCAAAAAACTAAAATCTCAAATCAACATATCAACTTCATAATTAATTCTTATTCGATACACAATATCAATTATTGTTTGGATATAAATTAATCTCTATTGATTTTAATGTAGTAGATACTTGTTAAACTGTATTTCACCACACGTTCAATTTTATTTTATTAATGAATGATCTTTTACAAAATAAATTGTTCTATGTTGAATTGTAATTGTTTTTTATCACATTTACATTATACATAAAGTATTTGATTCGTATTTTGTTAACAATATTTATGTCTATTTGTGTTTTCTCAAATGATTATTATTTTACATCTATATCAGCCTTCACATATTTATGTAATAATTAATTAAATTTTCATTTTGTTATATATTTCTTCACAAACACCTACCATTATATTATATCACACTTATTTAAGGAATGAGTCTCATACTCTTTAACTAAAATTCATAGGACATTCACACAATAATAACACATGGATTCCTCCTCTATGAATAACACAACATTTTGTAGTTCTCTGTAATGGATGAAAAGTATTAAAATGATACACAGTGTCTCCAATTATGGTTTTACATGCATTTACCTACTTACTCCTACAAAAATGTGATCGATAGATCTTATCTTATGCACAAAAAAACTTGTTCATGATCATTATTCACTTCCTAACATGTATCAACAGATTTTTTGTACTATATTCAATTTATGTATCATTTTAGGGGTTTAATTACCATGAAATGATTCATAGAACCAATATTATATTTGAATAATGGAAATGAAGTGTTATAAATTATGTCATGTTTGTGATTCTTCTTCTTGTATTATAACCACATTACTTATCCCATTGTACAACAGATAAGAAGAACCCCAATGTTAACAATTCCAATGATGCTTATCAAAATCGGTAACCTATTTGTTTCAGTTTAATCTGTAAGGCCCAAAACATAAACATTAATTAATCTTGAGATATTTCAAGAATACACATTGAGGATCTTTTCAGGTTTATAGTTTTAGAGAATTAGACCATAAAACATGCATTACATCCCACATTTAAACAAAGTGGTTACAATAAAGGATAGTATTCTTTTTTCCCATCAACGGAATCATATTTTAAATAAAACATGTAATCTTTCTTGAAACATCCCTGAAACTATCATCATATCATGTACTATTCCCTTGACCTATGAAAAACATTTCAAAAACTTGGGATGGGCATAAAAAGCTCATTAAGGGTTAAAAAAATATGGAAATGAAACATGAGTACATATATACATAAGAATGAAATCATACTTTTCCCTCAAAACATAAGCACGTTAACATACCTTATCAAATAATGAATAAATCATAGAAATCATAAGAGATAAAGGTAACTTTAGGCATTCATAACATTCTTACGTAGGGACTAACCTTGTTAGTTATGTCTGGAATACCCATCAAAGTATATCCCCTAAATCTCTTAGGAGAAACCTTAACGTTTAACTCCTTCACATTACCCAATGCATTGGAGAGATATATCGGGCTCACCCAACCTTAGTTTATCATGGAACCACCTGTCTTCATAACAATGCCCAAGAACCATAACATAATCGTATAACATAAAACATGCATAAAGGAAACATAACATTTCCACCTTTAAATAACAAGATATCAATACAACACATTGATATAAAAACATTATGAAAACCATTTTCAATACCAAAATAAAAGATAAGTAAAAGATGCTATTTATTTTTCATTCAAAAAAAGTTATGGTTTGTAGAGGAAGCTGGAACCCAAATAATGGTCATGGCAGCGGAGAAGTCTTTGCCGCCGCATACGTTTGACAAAAAAACATTCCCTTTTGTCATTTAGTAAGTGATTCGTATAGAAATATTCCTTTGTAATAATTGTTAACGTCAAATGGGTTTATACACCGTATAAAAGAAAGTAGTTTATAATACAAAATATACCTCAATGAAAGGATATTGAGACGGATTCCCTTACCTCGTATCTGACTTCACTTGATCGTTCTTTAATCTCCTGAATAATAAAAATGAGTTAATTTAGAATTTCTTAATAACCTTTTTCAAGTTAATTATTCCTTTTATATCACTTATTACCATGTCATTAACACTATGTAATTATTTAGGATAATAAAGGTCGTTTTGTAGACCCTGGGCACTTGAGTCAAAAATAAACTTCTTGTAATTAAAATTTGTTAATGGGGTAAAATATCCATTATATCCAGAATTATATTCATTATGTATACATCATGTATATCATATATATCCATTATATACATGCATTTATAATATTACATAACATTTAGAGGTAATAAATGAAATGCACCGTTCATGGAGACGGTAAGCCGTACGTAAGCATGAACGCTACTTCCATTTCTATTTCATATTTAATGGAATTAAAACAAAATGATACATAATAGTATTATAAATCCAATATTTTTATCACATATAATATCATTAAATATATCCTTTATACGTACCAAATATGGTATTAACGAATCAAATCACTTTGAGGGGGAGATAGTCCGCACTTCCTAAAATGAAGATATCGCGTTTACCAATAATGGAAACCATAATGGTATGCCATAAATGAAAAATACAGAAGCATAAGGAAAACATAAAAATATTATATATCATATATAAATATAGTGACATCTTAATGGCCACATTTTAAGGTGTTAGAAGAATATTGAACAATCATCGTTTCATGAGGCAGAAATTCACCATCCACGGAAACAGTATGCACGCTAACCATAAGATGTTGGTGTGTGTAAGTGTAGCTAGAATAATTCTTATAACAACATCCTAGTATATTGAATATACTGGATTTGTTACAAAAGAAATGAATAAAAAGATTTTAGGGGGTTGGAGAAGCAAAATAAAACAAAAGAACACAAGTGAAGACAATACCTTAAAATCGGGTAACTCTTTTTGATTTGAGCTCAAAGGCTTCCTTGGGAAGACTTCTTCCCAAAGTGAGGCTTCTAGGAGTAATAGAGGAATGTGGAGAGACAAAAAGATCAGAGCATGGCCGAGCCAAAGGCTTTAGAGGTGTGGGTAATGAGGTAGAGGTGGGAGCCTTTTATAAGAGGAGAGGAGGGGCACTCTTGGAAAGGTATAAAATGTTACTCTATTTTCAAATGAGTTTTGGATTTTAAAGGTCCCACATTGATATATTTCGGGGATATAGAGATAATTTTTTGAAATATACTCATCCAATAGGTCTTTTACATGTTTAGGTATTAGATTTTATATTACCTTTTCATTTTATTCAAATCGTTAAATAATTATGTAATCGCTACATCATCATGATTTCATAAATAATATAATTAATTTAAAGTCTAAAAATTATAAATAAATACTATGGGGTATGAAATATTTTTATCTTTGAAATTACTAATTATAGTCAAAAATCTGACTTGTATAACCCCATGTAAAATTGTTTTTAGTAAAACAATACATGTTTGTGTAATTTTTACTTTTACATTAAATAAAAGGAATTAATGTCATTATGTTACCCAAGTTTCTCCATGGGGTCCCAAAAATCGACCCATGGGTTTTCTTGGTTGGCCATGACACATCCAATAAGGGTAGGACATGTGTCAATGTCATTTTATTTTATTAGAACATTATTTTTACCTTAAACTACACTGATTACCTTAGCAAGCGATTAAAAACATAAAAGTTACTATTCAGAAAAAAATTATTTTAATCCCATTGAACCACATTTTAATTCCAAATGACAACCATGTATGTCAGATTTTTGAAAATCAAAACATAGAGGTGGTAAAATTTCATTTAAATGAAATATCAGTTTCTTAAGTACCACTTAGTGGTTTCACTGTTCATCAAAAATTGATGTTTTTCAGAAAAATACCAAAACATCAACCTTAGATATATTTTATATTCCGAATTCAAAAATGATGTCTATTTTACCAAATTCAAAACATATTAGTTACAATAATTTATTTATTAATTAATTCTTACTGTCAGAACAAATAGCGTGTTATCATGAAACAATATATAGCAAAATATTGACACTAGTTTAAGTCCAATTTCAAAGGAAAATTAATTAAAATGGCCAAAATTGGATTAAATGGTAAAAATATATTCTAATTTCAATTTAAAACCAATTCAAAATATAATATAATCATACAAATAAATTAGATTAAAAATTGGTTTTGAATTAAAATACAACATTTTTCACTATTCATTAAAAAAATGAACATTATCAGAAAAATACTAGAAATTTATCCAAAGTAAATTTTAGTGTCCCTATAATAATGAATAAGTTTAGTTTGAAAAATACAGCTTATAAAATTGTCAAAATATAGATTTAAAAAATGGTTCACCATCAAAAGGCAGTAAAACAATCTTTTAAAAATTTTAGAGTATTTCATGGTTTAGGTTAGAGTTATTGTCATTTAAGCCACTAAAACACTATCTAATTCATATATAGACATAGATAAATATATCTATTATTCATTACTTATTTGGGATGTTACATAATCTGACACTAATTTTTTTTTAAAATAAAATCACTCAATGGAATATGTTGGAAGCATCACATGTCTTCAAATCAGTCCATATAATTTTATAGGATTGGATTACAACCTCTATTTATTTATACAATTCTTTATAATACAATAACTAATTATGTGTAAGTTATATATTTGAATTCCTAAACACCTCAGCATTGATTTCATAAAACATAATTCAAAATAAAATTGAATATAACATCCCTTTTTTATGTGATGAACATCTATTATATATAAAAAACAACACTTCATTATTAACTAAAATTAAACTATAAACACATGTAAGATCAAACCATATCCATTCATATAAGAATATAAAATTTCCTCTTCAAGATTGTTATTTATATAGTCTAGGTTCTACCATTATTATATTATAGGAATGAAAAATAGGGATTGCGATCATCTCATATAACATTTAAAATATAAATCATTCCTCAAAATTTTATCTGGATACTCCTCACGGTTCTCAGGTCATTCAATGATCGCAACTAATGGTCAGAGATCAAATAACACTATTTATGTGTATTTCATGAAGTGAGAATGATGTTGACTATGTAGAATCTCAGTGATAATTATATCACCTTAGGTAAAAAAGATGATATATTCTCATATATTGTGAATCAAAATAGTAGTTCCCCCACATTTTCATCCCACATTGATTCCTAGAAATCACTTCAGTCTGCTTTGTATGTTAATCAGTGAACTCTTAGTATGCAAGCTGGATACAAGTGGTTAACACTGGTCACACACCCCTGCACACCATGTCTTCATGTAGTTAACTTATGGAAGAAATTATGTGTACCTTCAAAAATGAACATTGTGGTCCTTATAAATGTTTGTTCCATATATCTTGCTTTCAATTTAGAATGACCACACTCTTCCATCATTGGGATGGTTTTGGGTGTGTCGCTTACCCACATCAATAGTGGTGCACAACTCTCTTGTCTATTCAAGATAAATTATCAAAATATTTTTTCCAATACCCAATAATAATATTAAATATAATTATATATTTTAAAAATATAGTATAACAAATTAAAATATAGTTAACCATTTACTAATCGTAAAATTACCCCAATGTAGTAACAAGTATATTTCATTGTTATCCTTTATGAAAAATAATATTTTCTATTATCTTACTTAAATAATTCATGAAAATAAATCTCCACTTATCATTAATGTTTTCCCATGTATGTTATCATTAAATTGTGTAATATTTCATTACCTTCTTCATATCAGCTTCAAATATTTGTTTGTACTAATTGAAAAGAACATCAAAAACCTCAAATCATCTATCATAATTATATATACAATTTTTAGGTGAACAAACATAATGAAACATGATCATAGATAATGGAACAATATCATTAAAAGTAAAATTCAATAACATAATGTTTCAAGAAAAAACAATTCTTTAGGAATCACCGTTTAAAATCATGCCTTTAAAACATTTATACATTTATTTGGACTATAAAACTTGATAAAATAATCTAAGATACATTTACATTTTAAATTATTCATCATATTTGGATCAAATAAATATACATATTTTTGAGATAGCCATTGACTTACATTAAATATTTTTGACAACAAATACAACACATGCATAAAGTGGGTTTTTAGTATCCCTCATTCTGTTAGTTATAAATATCATCAATGATAAATCCAAATCAATGATTCAATATATTTATAACACCTTTTCTTTTCTGAACATTATTTTTACATTCCCTGTAAAATTTTAATATAAAAAAATTTCATTGGAAATGGGTAGAAATATTTACAATCAAATTAGTATCCATCATGGTAGTCTATAAATACTTATCTCATGATCATTGTATAAAATAATAGGACTTTAATGGGGAAAATGTTTTCCCTTATATATAGATCATGATACCTCATGAAATGAAAACAAATATACATGTAAAATGCAGAAGAAGTGTCCTTAGAGAACTTCATTATATTATTTTGTTATTTATTAATATAATTAATCCCATTTTATTTAATGATTGTCATTATTAAGGCCAAATTATGAGAGGTTAATATAGAAATAAATTTTCCAATGACATGATATTGAAAATTTTATAGAACAATCATACTTGATACTAATTGAAATAATGATTATGGCCACTTTTATATCATTCATCATTTATATCCCCCACATGGGAAATAATTCACAAAATATTAATAATTATTCATCTCTTCAATATCAAATTTCAATATGATCCCATTTGAATAATACACCATAATGGGTATTCAACATGTGATTGTCTATTTTGGAAAACATTCAGTAGTTTATAAATTGTTAAAATTTTGTTCAATATTTTTACGGACCCCAAAAATAAGATCATTCCATGATGGTATCTTATTTATCATAGCAGTCTTGAATAGGATATCAGAATCATAAATTCTTCATATTACTTCTCTATTTTTTGAAACATTTACAGCTTCTCAGTTTCCCCCATTATGAATAAGATTCATGTTCAGTTAATTCCATTATAATTATAAATATATTACATAATGGGTTAAGGGAAAAGTAGGATCCATCCTTGGATGTTAATTTGAAAAAAAATGTTGAGATAGTGGAAACAACAATGTTTCTCCATTTTATTTTATATTTATTTTGGAACATCTTAACATTAGTTGTAATTATTGTTGGGAAAGCATGGATCAAATATCATTCTATTCTACACTAGGTCTGAAATTTTCCCATTTATCATCATTAATGGATGATGCATTTTTAGTCGACTTATGGACTAATTCTTGTTAGAGTATAATTATTAAACATCATTTTTTTAATATGACCAATTTTATTACATCTCTCACAAAGAACTATTTTAACCAAAGAGTTTCTTTTTGTTAACAAAATGTTATTAAAATTTTCTTCTTCATGTGGTATATTTTATTTCTATTTTTCACTTTCCATATCTTGTTCATATTACGTTATAATTATTATTTTAAAAAAATTACTATATAAATAACATGTCATATGGAACTATGGATGATATTTTTGATCTTCCACCTGTTTTTTTATGAGTTACATCAATTTTTTTTTCTTTTCAATAATATACTTTCCTTCAATATATTTGATTTAGAATACATGTCCTTCTATCAAATATTATTTGATATCTTCATACAATATTTTTTGTTCAAAATGTTCATATTATTTTCTCCCAAGGTTGCTTCATTATTCATAGCCTACATTTTTTGTAATATCTTTTCATAAATTTTTGTGACATGTTCAGAGAGTATGTACCATACTTGTGAAAAATATCATTTTATTCGTCACCTATTATTTTAATAATTAGAAATCTATTTTAATTATATATGTTTTTATTGACCTATGGATTTTTCTTCTTCATATATGTATTTATTCCCACTTAACATTGGCTTCCATTTGGATTTTTTATTTTGAGGATTGTACTATATTTCTATTGCATATTCCCCAAGATGTCGTAGAACAAATAATAATATAAAATATTGATTTTATTATATAATATTTATAAGGTTTTTGTGTCTTATCAATGATTTTTTTGTTATATTTTTGGGGAACTAGATTCCTTACTTTTTTTATTATGTATCATAGTCATGGTTGTAGGTTTATCGAAACCATTATTCATCCATAATTGTTTATATTTTTTTACAACCAGAAACATCATGAACACAAATTTAGAAACATTAATTCATGATGGTACATATGGTTTCTATTTCTTTACTATTTCATTATATAGATCATCAAAATATGTTATTTTATTCTTGTCCCATGTTAGTTGTTTTTTGCATCTGAATCCTCTAGTTAGAATTGTGCACCAATAACAACTCTCTCCTTTTGTGGAGACATAATAATTTTCTTCTATAGATTTTTCAACAGAACATCCAATTCCATAAATTTTATATTGAGAATTATTTTATGATCTTTATTCTTAATTATGGTTTATTCAAAAAATTATTCATTATATCAACCTCATAATTAAAAAATATCACATTTCAATAAATGTTGGATTTGTGATCCTTGATATTCATAAAGGTTACTTGAAATTTTGAATACATATAATAAATGTTATTTTTAAATTGATATTAATGTTTATAGATTTTTTCATCAACAACCGCATGGACTCCCAATTTCTAAAAAAACTATTTTGAACAATTTTAAGCAGCAGACATTAATTTTCCACTTTATTGTTTCAATGGCTACAATAAGTTTGGAGAGAATTAATCATTATAGAATTTTTCATTGAAATATATTCATTAGAATATCATCTTCTCCTTTTAGAAAGTTAATTTCATCCTATATATATAAATATTAAAAGAATGGAAAATATATTGAATGCATTTGTTTTGGAAATCCATGAAAAATATCTCTTAACCCATAAATTATCATTTCATGAGAAATTTTATAGTGATCATAATCACCACATATACTATGATCTCAATTTTTAAGAGAAATTTAAATGTTTCTAACGTATACCTCCTAATATATTGAATATATTGATTAAAATTTAGTAAGAAGGGTATTCTTAAATTTTTTAGAAACTTGATCCACCATATCTTTAATTTTCTTGCTTTCTATATATTCATTTTTATAATGGATTTTAAAAACAAATAATTCCTCATCTTTAGAAAATATGGACGAATTCTTCCACATTATCTTCTCTTAATATCCACATTCGCCATGTTCCTTGAAAATATATACATATTCTTATATATAAATAAATCGCCAACAAAATGAATCTTCATTGTAAACATGATAAGGAAACTCATATAATCAAATGTGAATAGCTCCACTATATATATATATCTGTACAGGGGAACCAATACTCTAATACCACTTGAACTATCTAGTATGTTATATTCCTAAAACTAAAAGGGGGCCATGGTAAATAGTTTATGTGTCATTTTCAATAATTTATATCTTCTATTCTATTTATACATATGATCTATTAGGATCTGTATTATGTTATTTTTTATCACACATGATTATCTTAATGTTGAAAAAGATAACACTCATTATTTTTACAAGGTTCACTACTTAGTGATAGTATATAGTTATTAAAATGTTTTGGAAATAATAAAGAACTGAATATCACTAAAAACACTCATTTAAGCGTGGTAACATAAATTAAAAATTTTACACCCACATGAAATACACTATAATAAATTGACAATGTATTATTTACATCTCATGGATAGTTCTTTATAATTCCACAGAATATTGTTTCCAACTTCTTATTAAGATACAGTTAAAAACAAGAATGTCTTCCATATGTTGAGACATATTTTGGATCTCACAGTTATACTTTTTTCTTACAAATTTTTTCTTCACTTGGATACTTTCATAGAAGTAGGCTAAAAACCATTATTCTTATTAACACTAGAAAACCAGATGATTCACTAATTATTATTCTTATAAAATCATTCAAAGAAATTAGAAAATGAATAGACTAATAATCACATAATTATTCATGATCTAATTGATAATAAAATGAATATGTATTTTCCATTCACTTATTATTTCCCCTTTGATCTATGACACACAATAATATCAATAGTGTATAGTATTTTCATGATTTAATTATTATTTAGTGAAAAATAGACTACACTGAATAACCTTCATCTAATATTGATTATATCACAATAATCCATTGTGATTATGCAAACACTGATGGAACATAAAACGTAGCAATATAATAAAAACTTATTCATAGATAAAAAAATATAATTTTTTCTTTTTATTATTTCATGTCGATTCTTCTAGGTGTTGTATACATATTTCTCAACTAGATTGCATTGATTATTAAAAGTTATTTCATGAATGGATGATTTTGTAAAAATAAAATTTATTCTTTTTTTGAATAAAAAACTAGATAAATCACATGATCAATAAGAATCAATATGTTATTCACATTTATCTGAAACATTCATGTATTTATTGGGTTTATAAAATTCTTATACGTTTACTTTTTCATGAGTCTTCACACACGCATGCAATAATTCATGGAATTTTTAATGTATTACTTTTTTAATAAAAAAACCCAGAATGTACTATTCTATAATAACATTGTATGTAATGAGAATAATAATATTTATCTAACATTCTATGGAATGTTTCGTAATATTATCATATCATTTCAACGTATTCATGAAACTCAATAGTGTGAATTTATTCATATAAGTATATGTTTATCAACATGATATATATTGTCTTAAATTAATGTTTACCATGAAGATATGTCCTCGTGGGAATAGAAAATGTGCATTTTGGTTCTTATCCTACTTGGATAATTTTTATTATTATCCCTTTTCAATATTTTTCATTATAACAGATAAAAATTTTAAAATATGAACATCATGTTAGATAACATAGACGACACATAACACCATGAGTATAAATGAAAATATAATTAAGTGAATTTAAAATAAATTTATTATTTCAATTTTATTAAGTGTTTTATATATCTTTCAGTGAAAAAATAAACATTTATCATGTATTAGAGAAACAATTTATTTCATTAAAAGATTGTGTTACATGCAAGGATGGGGTTAACCAAACAATAATGTATTATTATTATTTAATATCAAAATTATCATATGGACATTGGAATGAAATCTATGAATAAGATTACCTAAAATAAGAAAATAAATATTACAAATATTTTTATTATTTTCTGATTGATTGTAAATAGGAAAAAAATCATTTCAAATAAAATGAAATGTTTTCTGAATAACAATATTTTTTCAAAATGGCGGCGTAATCATACGTTGTCCATAAAGTTAAATATTACAATTTAGAAAATTTTACCAAATTTATATGTCATTATACACATATTTTTCGAAAAATGAATATAAAAATTATCATCTGGTGATTTTTTTTTATTTTTCTATGAAGGTTCATTTTTTTATGAATTGTAATGAAAAATAAATTTCAACTGAAATATGCCTTTTGTCAATATAATTTATAATGTAAAATTATATTATTAATTAATTTTAAAAAATATTATTCAATTATATATTAATTAACTCAATTTATGTTATTATGTTCATTTTCATATTGATTTTTGATACAAAAACATTTTAATGTTATGAAATTTTTTAGTTAAAACTCGCTTTCTAATATTGTTTGTGGGATTGATATTAAATTAATATTTTTTACTTTTGGGGGAGAAAATTGAAAAAATTGATTACATATTTATAATAAAAATTAAATTAAATTTTATAATAATGTTAAATAATGTTTTGACCAAAATCATTAGTGGAAAAAATTAAAATTATATATTGTATTTATGAAAAAAAATAATTTTACATAGTGGTCAAACGTAGAATATAAGTGTAAAAATGACCTAACCATTTGTAAAAGACCAATTAAACAGAAATATTTATAAAAGTTTTAAATTTTTATAGAAATATATGTGTTTTTAGGAAAACATTTCATGGAAGGGACCTATATAATAAGTTATCTAAAGAAAAAGTGAAAAAATGAACCTTACATTCTTTTATTATCCTTAAAACATTGGGATATGGATAATGAAAAAATTGGTTTAGTTATAAATTTCCCGTGGAATGATAAATTAGTTATTTTTTATATTAATAATTTATAATTATTTCTTTGTTATGATATAATTACTTTCAATGCATATGAAACACCAAATCAATAACTATTTAGTTAATAATAAATTAAAATAAAATAAATAATACTAAAAATATTAGAAGTGAATTAAATTCAATGAATTATTATATTATTATTTTTATATTAATATATCATGTTAAGAAGATTTTAATATAATATATATTGACTGAATCAATATATTGATATTTTTTATTATAATTTTATGAATAAAATAAAAATTTCAATTAATGTTATTTTATGATAATTATATTTTGTTAATTGATTTAAAATTAATAAAAATCATACCTTATATAAAAGTATTTTTAAATATTAATAAATATAAACCACGGTGAATCCATGGACCAATTTTCTATTATAATTTCATTAATAACTATTAAATTGTAAATACTTTGTTTGATAGGTTGTGGTAAGAGTAGTGTTTTTTCTCATTACATGTGATTATGCAATAATAAATTTCCAAAAATGTGGGATTATTATTTTATAAATTATATATAATATTTTTATCAGTGGGAATAAAATATATAATAATTACATCTTTAATTTAGTCATAATATATGATTAAATGTTTTTAGAAAACTAGTTATCATAATAAAAAAACCTAAATGCTAAAATAATGAAACATAAGTGTCAAAGAAAACGACGCATAAAAATGAGCTTTATTGTGTGGTGGTGGTATATATCAACCATATAATTATGAAAAAACATTAATTATAAATACTTTATACACATTATGTAAGGTATACATCCAATAGGATAATAATTTTGAGTATTTTGATTAATGCAACTCCTCCCCAACTATAAAAGCGACCTTACTCCCATCACATTATCAAACCAATAAACCTATTTGGATTGACCAATATCTACCCAAATAAAAACAAAAATTTCATATAATCATATTACATGCCTTATATTTGGAATAAATCCAACCTAGTATGGGTTTAGTAAAAACCAATGAATGTTACACGAAGGAGTGGAAATGTACTTCAACAAGCGCATTCATTTCATTTCCTTCCCATCCATAATAAATTATTTCATAACTATGATTTTATAATAAAATATAAATATATTATATATTAAGATGTTTTTTTATTTAGGTTATAACATCAATATTCACACAGTTCTATAAAATTCATTATGAAATCATTATTCATGTGTATCGAAGACTATAAACACGCAAACCAATGACCTTTTTTGTAGTAATAATTTTTAGGGTTGATAAAAATGATGTTTTTATAGTGCATATATATAAGATATTATTTTTTTTGTTTTTAATCATTTAATATAATTATTATATAAAACATACAACCATGCTTTCAATTATGTGTTCATACAATATCAGAGCTCGTTTGTACGAAGGACTACCCCCTTGAAAATTGATGTCATTCATTCCTGCTTTACATTAAATGTATTAAAGTTAGGATTTATAAAAATATGTGACATATATAAAATTAAAATTACATTTTAATTATTATATATATATATATATATTTTTCTTTTAATTATATGAGAATGAAAATTAATTGGATACAAGGTTCATCCATACGTAAGACTTTCCATCTTCATGAATATTTATTTCACTTCCAGTCAAATAAATAAATATATTACTTAAAATACATATATACTAAATATATATCTTTTTAATATCATGGTTTACATTATATTAATTTTAAAATCATGATCGAATTAATAAGGTAAAAAATAGAAGCTCAAAACTTACAAGAAAAACAAAGATATTATTATAAAAAAACAAAATAAATAATGAGATATAATTAATTAATATGTAATAATATGTTATTATAGGATCATATATGAATTAATAAATATTAATATGGTTCTTGAATAATTTATTAACCTGTTTAAACCCAATATACCATAAGTTATGGTTTGTTCAACCAAAAGGAATCATAAGGTAAGAAATTTCATCTCAATTTATTTTCTTTGATGCATATTTTTATGTAATATCCCAAATTAATTTTATATGGGTTATATAATGCCACATGAAATGTAATATATTGAATATTTCATTCATAATTTTACTATATGTTTTAAATTTAATTATTTAATATAACGATATATAGATTAAAATTTACCATGTTGTACTAAATTTCATAACTCAATACCTTTTAAATGGGTTATATTATTTCCTCATCATCATTAGTATTATGTGATTATGTTTATTGTAACATTTTTCTACATATTATTGAATTTAGACATGTTTTATTTGTATTTTCAGTTAACACACATTCAAAATCCATTGATTAATTCTCATGTCATTGTTGTGATCGTTTTAAGGTTTTATATCACAATCCAATTATAATCAATTTTTTTAATTATTGAATTTAAATTAAAGGAAATTGTATGATTGTTGGTTAATAAAAAAAATTATTTTATTTTCTTATGGTTATTCATGATCTACTGTATGCGATGGCACCATTTCATTCACTCTTTTTCTACATAAAAATATTTATCAAATGTTTTAATAAAATCTTACTTAATTTCTCCATTTGATCTGAAATCTACTTTCTTATATAACCATTTATTCTATAAAATATTTCAAATATATTCTCATTAAAATTTTCAAATTTATTTATTAAAATAAAATTTTATCCATCATTTCTTTTTTCTAAACTTTATCAATTTAATCTTCTAATTTTTTTAACAAATAATTCACTTTTCTATCCTTTTTAAAATGAAAAGTTAATTTTATTTAAAATATATATATAATTACCCACTAACATGACCTCCATTAATAAGATGTTTCTAGTGATAATTTATAAGTTTATTTTTATGAAAATGTTATTAAAAGTAATTTTTAAGGATATTGATTTCTGAAATTATTTTTAAAATGAAATGGATAATTTTTTCAGGAATGTTATTAAATTTATTTTAATGGTATTTCCATTCTTCAATAAAAACAAATGGAATATTAAATTTACTCAACTAGGAATATTTTGTATTTATTTCATCCTTATTATTGATGTTGTTGTTTTATGATCATTTTGATTAAGGAATGTATTGAAATTCACATCGATGATTCATTTTATAGTTAATAAATTCCACTTTAAATGTTCACTTTCTAATGATCACTATACATTAAGTTTCCTCAAAATTTCATTATTACCCCTAATGGATATGTTTAGTTCATAAACCATATATCATATTTAAATATGGTGTAATAAATTGAATTATAACTTAGAAAATGATAATAAATAAATATTCTTTGTTCACTTTGGATATTTGATAAGGAACCTTTTTATAAATGAAATTGATTATTGGATATGGGGGGAATGATTTTGACTTGTATGAAATAGGTTTGGAACAAGTTAATTTTAGAAACATAATGGATTAGTTATCTCTTGGGAGAATTAGTTTATTAGGCATTTATGTGGGTTTTTACCAAGTATGTCATAAACCTTCTTGTGGATGGTCATAATTGTAAGTGTACCATATAGTAAAGAAATATGTCATTAAATAAATAATCTTTACTTGAATTCATAATTTACTTATTATTATCCATGATATTTTCATTATTAAAAAAATATATGGATGCACTTAACTCTAATTGTATTGAATAAATGACATGTTCTTAAATTATTTACCATTCCAGATTGATTCTACCTTATCATATCCGAATAATAATTTTATTTAAATGAATATTTTTTAATTTATTTACCTTGAAAAATTATTTATGCACTTTTTTATCATTTTATTGATTATATTTCATGTGTGTTATGTTATTTAACTTTTTATATTGATTATGATCATTGTTTATTGATTTCTTATTTTTTATTTAACCCTTATTGAGATTTTCAGCTGATAATTATTTTTTACCCATTCCCAAATATACCATGAATTTTAATATGAATTATTTGAAGGGATATAATTTATGGAAAAAAGTAATCCTTGAAAAAAAATTATTTTATTTTTTTTATTCAAATGTAATGTATAACTAAGGATTGTATATAGTCTATAGAGACATCTAAAATTATCCGTCCTTTTGGTTGTGCGTCCTAGTTTCTTATGCCAATGTAATGGTATTAGACACTAGGTATATTCTATTTGGGTTAGGGTCTCTATAGTAGTGTTTAAACCAAGTATACATTTGTTATTCCCTTTGCATAACACAGTGGGTGTATACTACCAATGAATTGGTTTGTAGAACCATTATTATTCCTGAAGCACAACGAGGGTGTTATAAAACCATTCTTGTTTTTTCAACTCTTCATCCCATTAGATGTGTGTGGTACTTCATCCATCATGAAACAGATATAGTAAACACTGCACTTCATGATTCTATGAAGGATTTTGGAACATTACCTCCATATAATGTATGTTTAAGAAATAGATTCTATTTTTTTAAAATATTAGTTCTTGAAATAATTTATGAGTAGAATCACATAAACCCATATAGGTTCCTCTCCTTTTATAAGTTAGGATCAATTCATGTCATCGTTCATCCACTGCCTTATAACCCTAAAAATAAATCCTGGTAAAATAGATCTATGAATTCTCACAAACCTCACCATTGAATTATTCAAAAAGATGTTTTAAAAACATAGAATATCATGTCAAATTTATCTTGATAATGAATCTTTCTTCTATTTTAGAAACAACTCATTAGCTTGAAGTCAACTGATACTGCATGTATGAACAATATCAAACTCTATACATGAATATAATAATATCAAATGGACTCTAAGACCATGTTTTAAATTATCCTATATCTCTACCTTTGACATATTCTATGTATGGAAAATAGTGATCTTGAGCATCTCCTCCCATATTTAGAATCTCCAAAATTAATCAAAACTAGATTGGAATGTTCTTTATGATGACTGAATCATTCAATGATCTAGAATAGTGGAATGATTTTAAAAATTTCCATTGAGATTTACATTGCGGTGACAGTAATATGATGCAAGTGTGGGCACTCGGTGATCATCAAATCCCCTTGAATCAGACAGATGTGATATGTATATATATTTTTAGGAGGGTGAACTGTGAATCCCCTTATGAATCAGACATTTATTTCGAAAAAAAGCTTCACTCCACATTATAAGATAATATGTAACCACTCTATATTTAAGTCAGATACTAAGGATCTCTACTAGTCGCAAATCCACACACACTATGGATTCGTCTAGAATCCGTCTAGACCAAATTATGTTCACCTTCAAGAATGTTCACTACGTGACTTACACAAGAGTATTCTATCTACCATTATTTCATTATTCATTACACACCCTCTAGAATCATTGGTCTTGTTTTGGATGAGTCCCAATCCAACCTCAGATGTCGTGCATTACTCTATTGACTATCTGAGGAAAGGTGGATAATTTTTTTAATCAAATCACAAAGAAAAAATTTCTCAGATTATTTATAATTATATAAAACGATGATTACGAGATAAAAATAAATTATTCAAATTAATCAAGATCAAATACCCCTCATGAAATAATAATTATATTTAAGTTTTCTTCTTCTTGGATAATAGTAGTTTTCATTATCTTCTTTAATGTATTAAAGAAATTAACTATCTGAATATTCTTTAAGTTACATCGTTCATGGTTCTCAAAAAGTAGTTTAATATTTCGTTCCTTTCTTCAAATCAACCTCTAATATTATTATTGAAAAAAATAAAAATATCTTATTCATTATCAATTAAACATATTGATTTATTTAAAAAAAATTCATGTAAAAACACATAATAACACATGTTCTATAAACATTGATACATTTTAAAAAATGATCATATTTACAATGAGAATTGTTCAAGAAATATAAAAATCATCTCAAAATTACATTTAAAAAAAATCTAAAAACCACTTATATTATTATTCATATTATAAGACTTGAGAACTTCAACGAAGATCTATTAACATCATAAATTATTCATCATACTTAAATTCATGTGATATTATTATTTCATTTACCAAAACTAACAACAATTATGTGCGTAGAAAAATAAAACTCATACACAATGTGGGATCCTTTATATATTCGTTTATAGTTGATTGAAATACCATCGAAGATCAATCCCAATTAATGTTCAATATTATTATCACACTATCAATTTCCAATACACATCATACCCAATGAAATGTGGACTCATATAATTTTCCTCAAGGGTTATTCTGTTTCTGTAAAGGTTGAAGATACTAAATTAGATAAAAATCTTTTTAAGAAAAATAATCATGAAATTATAATCCAAACATAAAAAATATATAAAAACATTAAATTTCAACAAGTAGGAAAATTGACCTTTTATATCGTCAATATATTAATATGAAATTGATTAATTCAATTTCTCCCCCATGGTATTATATTTTTAATTATTGATAACCTTCAATTAGAGTATAATAGAAACATACCTTTTCCAGTGACATGGTCTTGAAGAAACTTATATAATAATTAGTTTTTATACCAATTAAAATAATTACTCTATAATATTATTCATAATGTGTTACATTTATCACATCTAAGAGAAACAATTATATACACTTAATAAGGATCACTCTCATTAATAATGAATTTAATGATGCTCCTATTTGGAGAATACACCAAAATGAATCCTCCAATTTAGAATGTCTTCATTAGTAAACATTCACCAATTCACCAAGAATGATATTACTGAACAATTGTTGTTTAGTATACCAAAAGAAATATGAATTGAATATTGTTTATTTTTTTATCCTAACTTTCCATAATTTGACATCACATTGATTAATTATTAGGCATTACTATAAAAAATTGATAGCACTCACTACTTATCAAGTTTTCCCCTGGAGAACTTTCTTTATCTTCCATTCAATTCATTATATATGAAAATACAATAAAAACTTGTTTAAGGGAAAAAGTGGATACAACATTAAATATAAATAACAAAATGATTGTTGACATAATTTTATCAACCAAGATGATATATTTCCTAAAGTATTAATTAATTCACATATGGAATTTTGTTATAATTGTTTTGGGGATACATAAATATATTCACATTTTCTTCTTATTTGTGTATTGAATTTACATTTTTAGAATCCATTATACAAGATACCTTCTTAATCATCATAAATACCATTTATTGTTTTTTTAATAGCTATATAATCTTTTCAAATATGACTATATTTCTTATATGCTGCACATTTAACTTCTTTAACACAACATGTTTATTTTGCTAACAAAAACTCATTCACTATTTCTTCATTATGTGGGATATTATCTTCTTCTTAATAACTATTCTTAGCTTTTTTCATCTTCCATTTTCGTTTCTATTTCTAAATC
Organism: Viscum album; assembly: GCA_963277665.1. NCBI lineage: Eukaryota > Viridiplantae > Streptophyta > Magnoliopsida > Santalales > Viscaceae > Viscum > Viscum album. The sequence continues at coordinate 1,448,358,598 of OY728152.1, read as the reverse complement.
ATTGGGCTATACATGTATCATGTCATTAGGAACTATAGAATAATGTTTAGATCATCCACATGGATTTATTGATTGAAATATTATTTATTTTTTCTTTTAGATGAAATATATTCTTTCAAAATCAAGGATGTGAAATCCTAGGGTTTCTCACCATCCTTTTTTGTTACTTTATTAGTTGAATTTGTCTTCACAATATTCTTCTAATTTATTACATATGTAGCTACTTCATTATTATCCAAATTTTGGGGTATTATTTTTCCATAAGTGTTCGATACATGATTAGAAGAGTATGCACAATCCTTATGACCACATCCATTTAACACATCATAGATATTTTCATGTTTTCCCAATTAACATGATGTATATATATTTTTCTGGGCCTATTAATGTTTTTTCATCATGGGATTCCTCACCCTTGAAAAAGTATTATTTTTTTATCAATATTAGGATTATACCAACAATCTAATGAAAAATTAAAAAATCTTTTACAGGACCATCATTTACTAAAAAAATGTAGATTTCCTTTTATTCTATGTATATAGTTGTGGATTATTCATCATGAATTATTTTTCTCTTTATTGGTAACATTATTATACACTCTCTTTATTATCCACCATAGTCATGGTTGTAGGAATCACATAACTATTATTCATCCATACATGTTCATATTATAATTTCCAAGTAGAAAAATTCATCAACACAAATTTAAAAATATAAATAAAAGTTGGTTAGGATAACCCATGTTCCTTAAAATCTTCTTGATATAGATCATAAAAAGATTTCATAAGCTTCTTATAACATATATGAGGTCTTATGATGATAGAATACTCTAGTGAAAATTGTGTGCCATTATTAATAATATCCTATTTTTGAATACTCAATATTTATAATGATTGGCCCACTAAAATTATAATTATAAATACTTAATATTGAGGATTATTTTATGACAAAAAAAATATTATCATAACAAGAATTTTTGATTCATCGGACCTCAAATTCACACATCTTAAATTTGTTCTCAATAAAGGAATCAAGTTCCTTGATCCTCATTATTGTTACATGAATTTTGGATTCCTTGAAATTGTTGTTTTTTTCATTTTTTTCAAGTATGTAGATTTTTATTCATGAGCCTTCTTGACTTCCTCTTTCTATTGAACTACAATGATCGATTTCGATGAATATATTTATTTTTCCATAATTTTTTCTTCAATGTATCTAACATGTTTAGAGAGACTTATAAATCCATGATTTTTTCCTTAAAATAAATTCTTGAATGATTTGATTCTCCTTCTATCAGGGTGATATATTCTTGGGTAGATTAAAGGACTGTAACACCAATATATTTTTTCAAATATTTATTTCAAATTAATTTTATCATTTATGATATTTTTCCTTTCACCCATCATTGGAAATTGTTATTTTATTATAGAACTATGTTGGGATTTCATTATACACAACACCAAGTTATCATGCACTATACAAAATATAACGTTTAGAATGCTCTACATGGAACACTGGGGTTAGATTACATTACATGCATCATTGTCATTCATCAATGGCTTACGTAATATACATGACCTAGTGTTACAAAACAATAATATATTATTAAAAAAATTATTAATAATATAATAATATATAACCAAGGTATTATGTTTATGGGTGGGAATTATTTTTAATGAATTATAAAAATAAATGGTTGAAATAATTAGTTAAAAATGAAATATAAATTAAGATAAAAATAATTGAATATAAAGGGAATGATTTTTATATAAATTTTTTTTATGCTCACAATTCTATTTCCTCTTAATAAATGTATTTAATTAAAATTAGTGAGGTATATTAATTTAATATATAATATATATCTTATCAATTGATTATTGGATTCATACAATATAATTAATAAACAAAATATATTAACAAACCAAATCTCACACATAAAAATATAATTTTTTGTAAGGATATTTTATTACCATTACATAATAAACCTATTTTAAATACAAATTTCTGAATTTTTATGGATTATATATGACACAATAAATTTTATCATTGAAATAGAAACATAATTATTAGTTTGTATTAATTTTTTTGTATTTTTCTATGATGTTTCATATTTAATGAATAGTTAAAAATACTAAATTTTAGTTCAAAACTATTTTTTAATATAATTTTATTAAAAGGATAAATAAAATTTAAAATAGGGTTAAAATTTTAATTATATCATATATTGTTTCAATAGACAAATTTTTTTTCAGTTTTAATCAATTTCACTTTTTAATTGAATGTTTAAATAGAGAAAACTTTGGAACTTTTTTCCATTAAAAAAATAATTTTTGACCCAATTGTGGGGTTAAATTTAAATTTATTTCTGCCACTTTTGAGATTGGAATTTGAAAAGATAAATTAATGTTTGTAACAAGAATAATAAATAATTTCTAATTGGGTAAACATAGTTTTTGTAAAAAAATGTGAATGAAGAAAAAAAATTACACTGATTAAAGTAAAATTATGTTGAACATGGGAATAATACCTCAACATAAGGGCCCAAATGACCTAGATAATTTTCCAAAACCCGATGTGTGGAAATATTTCTGCGCTAAACCTTACATTGTTTTTTTTCTTTTTAATGAAATTTTTAGTGAAAATTTTGGTCACACCAAACTTGTTTTCAAAAATTTTATGTGCGTCTTTTAGATTCTCTGTAAAAGGATACCATTAATCCCTCTTATTTACCCCTCTCTGATAAACAATTCTTGGCTAATAACTAACCAATATAATTCATATAAAGCCTACATTTCTCTGTGAATCAACCAATTGTTCTTATTTCCTTTCAAGAAATCCCATTGCTACAAACCGGAATGATATACGTGATTGAGAGGTAACACCCTCCCTCAAGATCCTTGTATTTATTTTCTTAATCCACCCCCTCATCTATCCTTATTATATTATTATGAAAATAAGTAGTATAAAAAGTATAATGATATGTTTTTTACCATCTTTTTCTACCTAATCTTACAGACACTTACATCTAGTTGATAACGAAAATACTGTTTATATGTACTGTGAACTCTTTCCATGAGAAACAATAATTGTTCATTTTCCCATTACCACCTACCACGGGGGAAATTATTATAGAAAAAATATTTATATATGATATATATGATATTTAAAATTTCTTTAATTTTATTTATCTATATTACAACACGTATCCTTATACGTTACACTTCAGGTAAATATGATAATTTTTTTTGAGGATGTGTGGACTAATACCCCCTCAAAGAGATGTGATTCAATTAGACACTACATGGAATGTTTTAAACATGATTTTAGTGAAATTATATGATTTATATAAAAATAAAATTCTATAGTAACAATATTATATATATATATATATATATATTTCATTCTCTTTATTTCTTTTATGATGAAAATAAAAACGAAAACAACGTTCATGGATATGTATAGACCACCATGTCCATAAGAAACATATTAAATTACATACTTCTATATTTATTAAATTATTATATTAAAAATATAATAAAAAATTGGTATTTATATCATCATTTAAATTTGGGAAATTAGTATATAAGTATAAGGAAAAAATATATAACAAATTAAGAAACATGCGGAGAACAAAGAGAATTTTAACTCACGTAATGCCTTAACATAATATTTATAACATGAAGGGAATATAAGGTCATAATAAAACAATATATGGTGTTATATATAAGAATATATTTATTTAAAATAAGTATAATAAAAATAAATTTATTATAAAACAATCTTGTATGATTACAAAGAGAGTTAAGGCACAAGGTAAGGGGGTTTTATCAAACCTTTTTATTTTTTTGATACACATGCATGAATCACAACTAGTTTCGTTTTTTTGTTTATATACTTCAAATGGCTGTGTATTATTCTTATTATACTAGATTTTATTGGTTTTTAAATATTTATTTGTTTATCAATTATTCATAGTGTTAATGAATCAATAGTTACCAAATCAATAATGTAAATTTTCCTCTATTTTCATTCTCTGAGACAGATGCCTGAATTTCTCCCATATTTTTCCATGAGGTATATATAAATACATTGAAATAATATATCATGAATCTAATTATTTTAATGATATTTTAAGATTCAATTAATTTCATTTTATTACGTGGAAAATATGGTTCATTGTTACCAAGTTGTATGAGTTTATTGAAACAATCTGATCACTTTTCAATATTGATTATGATTATGATTCCTTTTTTGGAAATATTATAATAATTATATTAATAAATATAATTATTTTTATTATAATATGTTTATCATCTATATATTAATTTATTAGAAACATTTTCCATATTTATACATAATATATTTAAGAAAGTGTTTTTAAGAAATCCTGACATTACCCTATATTCGGTTTGAAATATGTGTTCCATCTAAAGAATGATTTCTAAAAGGTTTATAAGAAATATTAAATTGTTATTCAATGATCATTAAATTAAATTTTAACTCACTTTTCAATTTTTGAAACTAAATTGGGTTTATTAAGGAATCTTCTTTTCATTTTTCAATCATGGAATATTTTTAATCAATTTACAGTGAAAGAGAAATTCTCAGTGTGAAAATATTTTCCCATTTTCATGAATGAAATTCCATTGAATATTACTTTAAAATATTTAAATTTTATTTTTAAAAGAAATATTTTTAATATTCTTGAAATATTCAGTTTCTATTTTTTTAATAAAAAAAGTATTTCAAAATGAGTTAATGAAATTATCTATGATTTCTAAGAAAATGGTTTCCAATAAAATTTCAAACCTTATTTATATGTTTTAATTTAATTTCAAAATAAATGGTTTTAAAAACGTTTTAAATATTTATTTATATTTTTTCAAATTATTTTGTAAAAATTGATTTCTAAAAAAATTTCTATATTTCTTTATATGTTTTCAATGTATTTTAAATGAAACTATGTACAAAAAAAATCATAATTTCTATATAATATTTCATTTTGTTTTTAAATAAATGGTTTTAAAAACATTTGGAAGCATAGTTTATATGTATTTTTTTATTTTTAATGAAAATATTATTCATGTTTTCTAAATATTATTTTATAAGATTCTAATGAAAACTGTTTCGAAAATGCTTTATGATTATTTTATAAGATTTCATGGACATTATTTTTTAAAATGATATCAAAATTTCTAAATAAGTTATAGTGTTTATTTTTTTGAAAATAATTTACAAATTTTATTATGTTTTGAACAAAATTTAATGGCATATTGATATTTTAATCATGAAATTTATTTAAACGATATTTCAAAATTATTTTCAGACTAATATTATATTTGATGGAATTAATCATGCCCTTATGGGGAAATGATTAAAATGTTTCATTCATATTATTACCCAATTTGTTTTATTTTTATTGAATGATGTTTGTGAAACCTCTTTTTCTTTCACTTGTTATATTTCGTTGAAACCTTCTTATTTTCAGGGGTTTAATTTTTTATGAAATTATTATTAATCCTATATATTTTTATAGGTTATGAAATGATTTTAGGCTTATGATACCCATTTAGTTTCATTGGTCTTGATATGATTGTTTTTTTGAACATGTATCTATGATTTAATTATTGTGTGGTTGGTATGTATATCTCCCTCTAATGAGACTAAACCGTGGAAAACAATATTGTATCAGCAGTGAACTCAGGATACTAAGATGTCCATGTGTGTGAAACATGAATTTCATGATGGTATGGGGGGTGAACCCATACATCAACGTTGGTCATGGATGTAATGACATGGATACTATGGAAATAATATTTTATGATTATATGTTTACCACAATTCCATGTCTTATTACTATCTTATGATTTAATGGATTATGTTATTTATTTACTTATGATTCATGTCTCATGAAATTCCATGATTTGTTATAAGATTAATTTACATGATCATTTGTTTTCAGGGAATTTTAATCTAATGTTTTGATCATGTTCTCATAACCTTAGTCTCTTGATTATTCATAGATGTATCCTATGGTCACCATTACTATGAATCTATTCTCATGCATTTTTATATTTTATACCCTCTGTTATGAAGATATTTATTATGTATAATTTATATAAGAAGTGTGTTATTCATGGAGAACATACGGGGAAATAATTTATCTCACTTATGAACCACTTTTTATCTTTCCACATTTCCAAAGGCACTAATGTAATACAATGTTTGTGTGTCTGTTTTTATAAAGTTTTACGTTTCTAAAAAAGTAATGAAATTTTAATGTATGTCAAGACTGTTTCATTATAGTTGGTATCAGAGGAAATGATTAGTCAACACTTGTAATCTAGGAATATAAAACATTAGTGATATCCCTAGGTATATTTCTAAAGATATGTCAAGTGATGTCACTACTGATATATATAAGGATGAGTAAATGTTTAGGAAAATATATTGGAATATTGGTCAAAGATATAGTAAGTGGTTTTATAGTAACACATCAATATCTGGATACTGTAACTAGACATGGTTTTGAAAAAGTAGAAACATCGACATGGTGAGTCAACCCTGACTCGGTGTAACTAGGTACACGCTAATGGCCCCCACTCCACACCTCATTTTACAATATCTGAGGATATGCTTTAGAGATTAAAAAAAACTTCATGAATTATCACATAGGATATAAATAGAATTTTTATATGAATAACCTTGGATAAACTGGAAGTGTCATATTTTACAGTATTTTTCATCTTTTAGACATCCAATACGTATTTTTTCATGATTATGAGGTTTTAATCTATGATATGTTCTTCTCACCCTGTGCAATTTTGGTTTTAGTCAATAGGGACAACTATAAGGAAGATGGTTACCAATTAATCTTTTATATTTAGAAATTATTTTAATTAGGAATATTGGTTTCCCATGTAGAAATATAATAAAGGGAATCTATAAGGTTCTAGGAGTATTGGTTATACTTACTGTGATAAATGGAGTAAAAATGACATGTGAAAGGTATGTGGTGTTCTTCCAGTTTTTTTTTCATAAAAAATAATATTAATGATTATATTTATTTGTAGGAACATTAAATCATGATTCATATTTAATATCATAAGAAAGATGTATTATAGAATAAATTTATGAAGCTAGATTAAGGGTTTATGAATAATGTTGTACGAATGAAGTATTTATATTTTGGAATTAAAAGAATATTTTTTTATGAATATTGAAATATATAAGTATTTTAAGTATATGTTTTCATTACGGATGGAAAATGATATGATTAATGGTGATGTCATGTAAAGGTGATACTTTTATTTAAGGAATTTAACCCTTAAGTAAGGCCTAGAGATTAGATAATGATCTATGGACAAAGATATGTTTGACAAGAATATGAAAATTGGAAGGTATGGATTAACCAAGAAATGAATATTAGAAATGTGGTCTATTTCATCAAGGATGATGTTTCAAACCTCTAGAAATTAAATAATGTATCCAATAATATTTTGAATAAGGAAGAATTCATTTTCTACAAAAATATTTATGGTAATTCATGTTATTACCATGATTTAACTGAATATATAATTAGGGTGCTCTCATATGTGGAATGTGACAACCAATAGTAACAATGTGACTTATAGTGTATTAATGTAAATATTAATTTGTGTCATTATCTATAATGTTTTTTATTTTAATCCTTAATAACTATTACATGTTTAACAATTCATAGAATTTTTATGTTAAACTTTAGATGAATTCTGTAAGATTGAAGTCTAATATAACCTTATGAAGCTTTATTCATATTGGATAAGCTGATCTAATAATGTTTTTGTTGATGATAAATAATGACAAATGAGATTACAAATCATAAATCATATGATCATATAGTAATTCTAGATTGAATATTTTTTATTCCTCTCTAGATAAAGTGTTTTAGTGGATTATATAACAAAAAAATATTAGGTTATCCTGAAATCATTGAAACATATCATTTTATGATAATTATTTCGCTTTAGTAAAACGATCTTGAAATGAAAAGTAGTCCGAATAAATTAATTTTCTTTCGAATAGATGTCCTTTTAAAACATCATTGATTTATGGATTTGTGGCCCTAAACTTTTTATTGACCATTCACTTATCTCAGATTGATTAATTCAATCTCTCCATATAAATATTTATGATTATCCAACAAGATCATTTCTTTAAGTTCCATCTAGGTTATCATATGTGCAAACCCAGTTATATGATACTTTGGGTAATTGTTTTGTTTCCAAATTTCCCTTTTAAAAAATGTTTTAGGATTCATTTTTTTATGATGTGTGTTTTTCAGAAATAATTATTGATTTATTAAACCATTGATAAACCAAATAAATTTCTAAAGTGAAATTTATATTATGGGGTGTACAATGTAACACCTCTAGATTTTGTAGAATATTTTATTAAAGTCATTTTTATCATTTTGAAATTTTTCTTTTAACGCAACACTGAAAATAGTTTTTTTATTAAATCACTATGTTTATATATAATTATATGTACACCATGTTATCAGGAACTATATGAAACAAAAATTTTATAATTATCTACATGGAAAACTGAGTTTAGTTAACATAACATTCAAATTGACTCTCCATGATTTCTAGCAAAAAATGCATGAACAAGTGTTACCAAACTATAATATTTTTTTAAAAATACTTTTTTAATATAATGAGATAAAACCTAGAGGTTAAGTTGAATTTTATGGATATGATTTACTAAATAAGGAAAATACATTGTTGAATTCAGTAGGTGAAAATAAATTAGAAATGAATATAATAACCAATTAAATATAACTGAAATAATCTTATAGAAAGGTATTTTTAATATCACAATTATATTCTATTATAATTAATAAAATTAAAAAAAATTACTAACTAATATTAATTTTAAATATATTTTATATATCAAATAAAATATATTTGATATTATTATAACAGATTTGATAAACATAAGATATGAAAATACACAATTTCACACATAGAAGACAATATTTTTATTCAAGTTCCTTTACCTCTATTAAATGGAAACCAATTTGAAATACAAATTTTGGAACTTTTATGGATAAATATGTCAATATAATATTCAAATTTGATGTAAAAACCTACATATTTTGTTACGCTAAATATTTTGAATTCTTCTGTGATATTTTTTTAATGAATAGTGAAAAATACTAATTTTTTTATCAAAAGTATTTATTAATTATATTTATTTATAAGGATAAATAACATTTTAAATTGGTTTCAAAGTATAATTAGTTCATATATGTATTAATAAATACAATATGGTTCATTGGATTAATTTCAATTTTATATATAATTTAATGACTTTCCGAACATTTGAATATTTTTTACATAAAAAACACACTATGTCGACCCGACTAGGGGATTAAATTTTAATAAATGTCTACCAATTCATTAATTTTAATTTGTAAAAAAGGATTTAATATTATTAATAATAATAGTATATAATTCCTAATAAGTTCAACAACGTTTTTGAAAAAAATTATTAAATTTAGTTAAAATTAATTATAGTGATTAAGGAAAAATAATGTTTAACAATAGAAGAAACATTAAACTCAAGGGCCCCAATTACCTATAAAATTGTTAAAAATGAATTTTTTTTAGTAATATATCATTCATCAGTAGAAAATATTAGGTTGTTTTGGTTTTAAATGATTTTTTTGGTTAAATACATGGGTACAACAAACATGTTTTCAAAACTGCCATGTGTGTACATTCCCTTACCTATAAAAGGACACCACATATCCCAATTATTGAAACATCTCAAGAAACATAGGTTTGGAAAATATATTCCCAATTAAAATCATTGAAACTCTAAACTCTTCTTTGAATCCATCATATGATCATAGATGCTTCCAAGTAATACATTTTCATCAAACCAAAGTATTTCCCCGATTAATTGGTAACACCCTCCTTCAAGGTCCCTTCAAAAATTTTCATTACCCACCACCTAAAATCCCTTTCTTACATTATAATAAAAAAAATAATGTTATCATTAATATAAATAGATTTTTTATGCTACGATTTTGGAGAAATCTTACAAACACATCTATCTAAGGGGAAACAGATATACTATTTATGTGTACAGTGAACTACCACCACACGTAACGATGATTGTTCATTTTTCCATTATCGCCTCTCATGGTAAAAATAATGTTGTAAACTATTTTAAAATATTTTATATATATTATATTTTAAATTTCTTTATTCTTTAGTAATTATTTTATGACACATATCCTTATAGGTTCCCTTTTTCATAAATACAATAACTTCATTTTAGTAAATGGTGTCTAGCACAACCTCAAAGCGATGTGAATGATTTACACAATAGATGTAATGTTTTGAGGATGAGTGTACTGAACATATATGAGATATATAAAATGATAATTCTAATTTAATTATATTTTTTAAATATAAATACATATATTTCATTCTATATATTTCATTCATTATGATAATAAAAAACTGAAACATCATTCATGCATACATATGATCTACTATATCTATTAATGGTCTATTTTATTTCAGACATCTATAATATATATATATATATTATTTTAATACATATATAATGAATTTAAATTATATTTATATCATTTTTTCATTATTTAATTAATGATATAAGCACAATTACAAAAGATATAACAACATAAGACCCATATTAAGAAGAAAGCAAATATTACCCGACGTAAAGCATTAATATATAATTTTTCACAAGAAGATAATATAAGGTTATAAAAAAACCATATATGGAATTAGATATAAGAATATTATTATTTAAAATATTTAAAAAAATATTAAATTTATTATACAGGAATCTTGTTTGAGAATGAAGATATTCAAAACACAAGTTAAGAGGATTTCATCTGTCTATTGTATTTCTGTGAGAAAAAGACATAATAACCACTTGTTTCATTTTTTTGGTGTGTATAGTAAAAATGGATGTATTATATGATTATTATAACTAACATTTTTAGTATTTACATATCCATTTGATGTTATGTCTTTCATGGGGTTTTGGTTTCGAAGGTTACCATATTAGTAAAATAATTTTTTCTTAATTTTACTACATTGAGACACGTACCATGTTAAGAAACCATATTTTCCCATGAGGTATATATATTGAAATTGAAATATTTTATAAATTATATAATTATTTTTCAATAATTTTAAGCTTCTTTAATTTAATTTTATTACTTGGGGATTACGGTTCAATGATATCAATTGGTAATTGTTTATTGAAACACTGTAATCACTGTTCGAGATTATTTATGATTGTTCTTAATTTGAAGAAATATTATGATCCATATCTTCCTAAATATCATTAATTTTGGTCCTCTATGCTTATTATCTATATATTCATTTATTTCTTTCATGTTTAAATTCTTTGGTACATAGTATAGTTGAGAATGTATTTCAAGAAACCATGAAAGTACTATATCATCAGTCACAAATCGGCGTTCCTTAAATATCATGTATTATAAATGTTTCCCAAAATATTGTATTACTATACCATGATATAAATAATAAATTTCTACACCTGTTTTAAATAATCAATCAAATGGTTTTTTCATAAGAAATCTTCTTTTCTTTTTATAGTCATGACACCATTCTAATATTTTGATCGTATAAATGAATAATCAGCGTGTATGGAATTATATGACATTGTGATCATCATTCCCTTGAATATTATTTACGAGATTAAAATATAAATAAATTTTATGAAATGTAATGTTTTCCTTATATTTGGTAAATTTAGTTTTTATATTATTTTCAAAGAAAAAAGTTTTCAAAATGTTTTCAAGCTATTATATAATTTTTCAAAGAAAATTGTTTTTAAATAATATTGATGATTTATTTATAAATATTCAAAGTATTTTCTAATATTTGATTTTAAAAAAGTATTAAATAATCATTTATAAATTTTTAATTTATTTTAAATGAATTGTTTTTAAGAATTTTTTCAATTATTTTATATAAGTTTTCAATGTGTTTTAAAGGAAATAGTTTTCAAAAAGTATTCAAGATTTATTTTTATGTTTTCAAATTATTTTAAAAGAAATGGTTTTAAAAACACGTTCAATATTTATTTGAACGTTTTCATGCATATTCATGTTAAATGGTTTTTAATTTTTTTCATTCTTCTTTTATAATTTTTCTTAGAAAATTATTTTTATAATATTTTAATCTTATAATATATGTACTATAGGAAAATGTTTTTCATAATTATTTCAATATTTAGATAATATGTTTTCATGTTTAGTTTTACAAAAATGGTTTTGAAATGGTTTTATGATTTTAAAAAAATCAAATAAGAAATTTAATTTTAATAATGATATGTTTCTAAAATTTAATTCAAAATTTTTTTCCATCTAAGATGAAATCCTTTGGTGTTAATTATGACATTATGGGGATATAATTCAAAGAATAAATTCATTTTATTTCCTTAAATGAATTATATACTGATGGAATTATGTTTATCAAACATATTTAAGTTTCACAGGGTATATTCCTTTGAAACTCGCATCTCTTTATTGGTTATCTTTTTGATAAATTGATTATGAAACCTGTATCTTATTCTAAAGGTTATGTTATGATTTCATTATTATGATAAAAACTTTAATTTCATGTGTTTCAAGAAGATTTTTTTGTTTCACATGAACATATGATTTAACTATGAGATGTGTGGGACATATACCTCCCATCAGTGCATTGTGTAAATATTTATGTCTCATTAGATATACTATATTGGTCTTGGGAGTCAACCTTTACTACTATAATGGCCATGAGAGTGAACCATGACTACAAATAGAGTACAATGAGTCAAATAATTATACTAATATAGCCATTAGATTCAACAATGACTAAAAATACGGTATGGGAAGTGAACCCATAGACTAAAATTGTCTTTTTGGTGATTCCTTGTCTACTATGGAAATAATATTATATGCATATGTATTTTACATAATTACATGTATATTACTATGTTATTCATTCATTAATTATGTTATTTCTTAGTTACTTATGATTCATGTATTATGAACTAACATGATTAATGCTAGGATTTATATTTAAGATATTTGATATGAATTGTATGATCTTATAATGTTTTTATCACGTTCCCATGCCTTTATGATACTGTTTATAGTTACATGTATCTTTTGTTTACCCTTACTAATCTTGTGAGATCACCCTTTTTTGGTTTTCTTCTCTATTTCATGAAGATATGTATTATATGATAAGATTTTAAAATGTTTTTTAGTCTTGAAGAACCTACTTTGAGATAATGAATCTCAATTATGTACCAGTGTTTATGATTACATGTTTTAAAAATATACTAAACTAATAAAATATTTGGGAGTATATTAGTGTAATATGCTACGTATTACAAAAAAATTATGTATGTTCCATGTATGTTAATACTGGGACATTACTAGGAATCAACATGAAAGGGCAAATTTTATTTAGGGAATACCGTGAAGAATATATCTTAATCCATTAGTTGATATTTCTTGAGAAATTGTATATTTATCATCATCAAAACTTTTTCTAGGATAATCATTTAGACTAAATATTTTAGAGGTTCTAAGAAATACCCCATAATATATTTAATTTATATATTTCCATGAGTTAGTAAGGATTTTCTTCTAAATAGTGGAAACATGAGTCCCCAGATATTAACTTTTGATTCCTAATAAGTGTTCATTATCCATAATGTATGGATAAAGACTAAATACTCTTATTTAGAAAAGAGGGAATTAATATTTATCTTTCTATTCTCATTAGTTATCATATTTGTAATTCCTCGACCCTAGTTACCTAGAGTCGGTGCATTATTACATAACATTGGAATGATCACAAAAGATAGAGTTTTGAAAGACCAATTAGTTTAGTAGCCTTGGAATTACTAGATACATTCATAAAGTTTACATTACATCATAAATTGAAAACTACTAAAACAAAATCTTGTCTTCGTATCCCCTCATACTATCCCTATAGGTCATTCATAAATTACTTCTTCACATCTTGGGAAAAGTAAAACATTGAAAGGGGTGAGATCATATGCTCGGTAAGGATAACAATATAGCAGAAATATTCATAAATAAGCATAAACATTTAAGGCAATGTATAACTAAAACAAAATCCTTTTAAATATGAACTTAAGTATAATATGGCAATGATAAAATGAAATAATTCCATTTACTTATTCACATGGATATTCTACTAGTCGAATAATCACATGCAATATCAATAACCACTTGCATAATTATGGAATTCATAATGTGATACTATCATAACCACATAGTCAAGGCCTCGTTCCAAGACTACAAATAAGATTTTGTCAAGGACTTATTCCAATACACTAGTTTGTCTCATGAGACCTACCGATGCATCGAGGAGCTATAGTGGGATCTACCCGTCACATATTAAGTCCAATGCATTCCTCATATGAATAGGTTTAAACATAAAATAAACATTCATATTAAAACTAGCATAAAAATTGTCAATATTTTCTCCATAAACCCTGAATGGTATAAAAATAACACATCCATAGTCAAACATATCACAAAACCTTGAATAAAATATGGATGTTTTGTATCATATTAAATAAACTTCAAATAAGCTTAAACTCCATTAAAGGATGTTGATATAGATGAAATAAAAACTATTTGAGAGAAATATATCTTTTTTGAAATAACATAAAAGTCACATAATTAAAAAATAAAACATTTACTTTTAAAATATTCTTATAATCTTGTAAGTGATGCTTCGACTATTTTATAACGGAGTAAAATAGCCACACCCACCGTATAAGTTAAAAAACACATTCTTGCCTTAATTCTGTCGAAAAGGTTAAAAAGGACCTTGTATGGAAAATGATAGAAAGATTCCTTTATAAAATTATTATAAAAATTCAGCAAGGGTATTGTTGAGCCCTCAGGAAGATTGTTGAAGTCTTCCTATGATTGCTGTTTTAATAATCACAAATCATCATTACTTAATCTTGTTGGATTTATCATATACATAATCACAATCCTTTAATGAATCTGTTTATATTGGTTGGATCATGTTTTTATATGTTTATCTATGCTTGATAATGATTTAAAAGAATTCAAGAAGTATTATGGATCAAACAGACACTTTGTGAACGGTCACCCCGATGCTGATCAAATGAAGCACTGATCATGAGTCACTGATGCTGATCAAATGACGCACCGATCATGAGTCATCGATGTTGATCAAATGATGCACCGATCATGAGTCACCAATGCTGATCAAATGACGCACCGATCATAAGTCACTGATGCTGATCAATTGACGCACCGATCATGAGCCACCGATGCTGATTAAATGACGCACCGATCATAAGTCACCGATGCTGATCAAATAACGCACCGATCATGAGTCACCGATGCTGATCAAAATGACGCACCGATCATCAGTCATCGATGCTGATCAAATGACGCACCGATCATGAGTCACTGATGCTGATCAAATGACGCACCGATCATGATTCACCGATGCTGATCAAATGACGCACCGATCATGACACATCGATCCTGATCAAATGAGTCACTGATCATGACACACTGATGTTGATCATATGAGTCACTGATCATGACACACCGATGTCTAGCCACTGATGCTGATGCTGATGACCTACCGTTCACTTGACTCACCAACAGTCATAAACAGCTGTTTGAATTTTCATATTATTATTTAATATAACCAATTGTCATATTAGGTATATTTTAATGCTCTGTCATTTATTTAATGAATGTTTTTGGATGTCAGGGAACCGTACCTCGTACTTCCAAAAAGAAATCATTTCTTTTGTTGGATCTCATTCCATAAATACAAGAAGTCCATGTTGATGCAAAAATGGGGACTAGAGGATGAGAAGAGCTCATACGGATATCCATGCATGAACAAGAAGACACAGAAGCTCATACACATTCAAGATTACTCAAGAAGAGTATTGTATATTCACGAGGACATTGAAGAACTTCATCGCCTATATTTTTTCACTATCTCTGAACCTAGATTTCAAGCAGACGACATTATGATTTTTAGACAAAAACCAGAAGAGGACTCGTAATCATTTCTATTCAAAATCATGAAGTCCAAAAGCCTCGCTGCAATAACTAGAGCCATTTCTAAACTCTACATCTTTTCTCTACGACTCATTATTTTACATTACGAGCAGTGTGTGTCATTAGTTTTAATTTACACACACACTATCTCCTGAACCTTAACTGGAGGATCTGTAAATCCTTAGAAAACTCTTTACTTCTGTTATTTCCCACTGGGATAGTGGTAGAGGTCGTGTGTGACCTGGACAGATGGTTGCTGTTATTTTTTTCCCACAAATAATAGTGGTAGAGGTCTTCGACCTGGACAATTGTATACTGTTGTTATCCCCGATCCAGGGTGTGGATCACTTTTATATAGTTTGTTAATAGGAATAAGTATGGGCTTGAGACTTAACCTCTTGGTTATATCTGTTGTGCTATCTCCTTAAAAGTTATTTTTATTCAGCTGCCAATTACTTTAAAACCAAAACTGTTTTTAAAGTCACTTTGATAATTAAACTCGCAAGTGTTTATATTAGTTGTAAATCAGTAAGTTAGTTTCAAAAGTTAATCAACTCTTCTATTTTGATTAATTGGGAAATAATCAATCCCTTGTGAACCAAAAAGAAAGTTTTCTTTGATATTAATTAACTACAGTTTAATTCTGTATTTTATTTGGGGTTTTAAGACAATGTTTTTAAACAGAAATTTTAATTGGAACTCAATTCACCCCCCCTCTTGAGTGTCCACTCCGACCAACATTTGGTATCAGAGGCTGTTTAAAATATTTTCTGAGATTACTCTATTTTTCAACTATGATTTTAGTTGTATTTTAATGTTCTTAAAATTTCTGATATTTCTAAATTTTTATCTCTTTAAACTTTTTGTTTTAACCTAGTTATCATTGATAACAGACTTGAAGGTGTTGGTACCAATATACCACCAATTTTCAATGGAAATAACTATGATCAGTGGAAAATTAAGATGGAAATTCATTTAGAGAGCATGGGTTTTGATATTTGGACTTCTATAGAATCAGAATATAAAATTCCTACTACTATTAGATCTACTTGGAATGAAGCTACTAAGGATGCTTATAATAATAATTATAAAGCTATGAATGCTCTGTATTGTGCTTTCGGAGATAAAGAATTTAATTGAATATCTGTTTGCAAAACTGCATATGAAATTTGGGATACCATATCTGTTTCTCATGAAGGAACAACTAATGTTAAGCAAATGAGATTGAACACCTATAATATTAAGTATGATAATTTTATGATGAAGCCCGATGAACCCATTTCTGACATATATCTCAGGTTCAACGAAATTTTCAACACAATGACCTCACTGGTAAAGGATGTTCCATCCAAAGAACAAATCATGAGAATTCTGAGAAGTCTACCAGACCGATGGAGAGGCACATCTGTTTCAATCAGAGAATCATGAGACATTGGTTCTCTACCTGTCAAAGAACTCATTGTTAAGCTAATGATGTATGAAGACGAACTCAAGGTAAATAAAGAAGAAGATGATGAACCAATAAGGAAGTCTGTTGTGTTCAAGACTTCAACTTCAAAGAACAAGGATAAGGAGAAGCTTCAAGATATAGATGAATGCTCAAGCTGTGAAAACAGTGAGAGTGCTTCTGATAGTGATGCTGAGATGTCTCACATTGCCAGAAGATTTAAGAAGTTTTATAGGAAGAAGAAATTCTTCTGAAAATCAAATTACAAAGGTAAATATGACAACAAGGTACATTGGAAAAAGGATTGGAAGAAATCAGATAAATCAGATGAAGTTGTCTGCTATGAGTGCAAAAGAAAAGGACATATAAAAGCAGACTGTCCAAAACTGAAATTTAAGATGAAATATGAATACAAGGACAATAAGTATAAGAAATCCATGAAGGCTACTTGGAGTGATTCTGAGGATAACTCCACTGAATCTGAAATTTCTGAAACTGAACACAGAAATAAGGCAAACATGTGTTTTATGACAAACACTTCTAAGGTAACAGCTGAAACTCCTGCTTTAAATTCATATTATTCTGGAGATGATACTGACTCTGATAATATGTCAAAATCTGAACTATTTTAATATTGTGATATGTTAGAAGAAACCTGTAATGAGTTGAAAGACAAATACAATGGTTTAAAGAAACAGTATGCTTTAACTGTTAGACATAAATCAGATCTTGATATTGAAGTAGAAAATAATTCTCAGTTTCTTAAAGAGAATAATGAATAGAAATTAGCTAATGAGAAACTCAAGAAAGACTTAGAAAAAATTACCAATGGCAGAGATACTCTTACTCAGATGCTAGGTAGGAAAATAACACCTAGATACACTACTGGAATAGGATACCAACCTGGACAAAGGAAAACTACCAAAACTAGATTCATTCCTAAATCTGGACAGAATTTAGCTAGCTCTGGAACTTCATATTCTTCAAATAGTTGTATTCATAGTAATGGATCTAATAAGGTTTATCTTTCAAAATATGTTGATTCTAGAAATCGTATGAGACCCATTAGACAAATATGGGTACCTAAAGTGTTATTGGCTAACCTGTCTGGACCCAAGAAAATCTGGGTACCAAAATCATTTCCTATCAAAATCTGTTTTGT
Organism: Viscum album; assembly: GCA_963277665.1. Classification (NCBI taxonomy): domain Eukaryota; kingdom Viridiplantae; phylum Streptophyta; class Magnoliopsida; order Santalales; family Viscaceae; genus Viscum; species Viscum album. The sequence goes on along the minus strand of OY728152.1, from coordinate 1,448,339,845 downwards.
AGGAAACCTGCTTGAAGAACTCCGGCAGAAAGACTTGGTATTTGGACAGTGGATGTTCAAGACATATGTCAGGAGACTTATCATGCTTCAATAGTTTAGTAAAATTTGATAGCGGCTTTGTCACTTTTGGTGATAAATCAATAGGAAAAATCATCGGCTTAGGCCATATTGGTATCATTGACTCAGTATTAATTTCTAAAGTTTTATTTGTTGATGGACTTAAATATAATTTACTATGTATTTATCAGTTATGTGATGATTGTTTTTATGTTAAATTTGAAAACGATTCTTGCAATGTTTTTAATTCTAAAAATGATTTAGTGTTTTCTGCCTTGTGAAATGAAAATGTTTATGCTGTTCATATAAATTATTCAGCTATGTAAAATAATACTTGTTTAAATTCTTTTCATAAAGAGTGCTGGCTTAGGCACATAAGATTTGGACACTGCAATGTGGATTCACTTAGAAATCTTTCTAGGAAGAACTTAGTTAGAGACCTACCGAAACATGAATTTCCAGCAGACAAAGTTTGAAATCCCTGTCAAAAGGGAAAGAAATATAAAGTTTCTTTTAAATCAACGAAAGAAGATTCAAATTCTCAACCTCTCGAGTTGGTTCACATGGATTTATTTGGACCTTCTAGAGTTTATAGTTTAAATGAGAAGCACTATGTCTATGGTCTAGTAGATGATTATTCTAGATATACTTGGGTACATTTTCTAGCTCACAAAAGTGAAGCTTGTTCTTACTTTGCTAAATATTCAATGTATGTAGAGATCCTTAGTGGACTTAAGATTAAAACCCTAAGAAGTGATCATGGTCGTGAGTTTGAAAATCATGAGTTTGAATATTACTACTCACACAGTGGTTATAGTCACAATTTCTGTACCCCTAGGACACCCCAACAGAATTTTGTAGTAGAAAGAAGGAATAGAACCCTGCAAGAAATTGCTAGAACCATGCTTAATGAGTTTGGCCTACCTGTTAATTTTTGGGCTGAAGCTGTAAATACAGCTTGTTATGTTATTAATAGAGTCTTGATCAAGCCTTTTCTTAAGAAGAATCCTTATGAGTTGTGGAACCATAGGAAACCCAAGGTTAACTACTTCAGAGTTTTTGGCTGCAAAGTATTTATTCTTAATACTAAAGATAATCTTGACAAGTTTTCATCCAAGAGTGATGAAGGAATTTTCCTAGGTTACTCTATTTCTAGTAATGCCTATAGAGTTTTCAATAAGAGAACCAAATGTGTGGAAGAATATGTTCACATCAAATTTGATGAAACCAATCCACATGAGCCTAAGTCCTCTCTTGAAAACCTTAAAGATGATCTCTCTAGTCTGAACCTTAATGAAAAAGGCAGTGGACCTATAGTAAAGATATCCAGTTCTGGAAATTTCCTAGAACCTGATTATGTTGAATATCAACGTATTGATGAACCTGAAATATCTAGACCAACCTTTTCGAAACCAACTAGGATTTTAAAGAACCATCCTTTAGGTGCTGCTGTAGGTAATCTAGATAGAGGAACACATACTAGAGCTTCTCTAAGAAATCAGGTTGAACATCAAGGTTTTCTTTCACAGTTAGAACCTAAAAATATCAATGATGCTATCAATGATGAATTTTGGGTAATGGCTATGCAAGAAGAACTAAATCAATTTGAAAGAAACAAAGACTGGAAATTAGCAGAAAGACCTAAGGATACTATTACCATAGGCACAAAAATTGGTGTTTAGAAACAAATTTGACGAATCTGGAAACATCATTAGAAACAATGTTAGGCTAGTTGCAGAAGGCTATAATCAAGAAGAAGGAATTGACTATGAGGAAACCTTTGCACCTGTAACTAGATTAGAGGCTATTAGGATCTTACTTTCCTATGCATCACATCTGAATTTCAAGTTATATCAAATGGATGCGAAAATTTCTTTTTTAAATGGTTTTATTGTTGAAGATGTTTTTGTAGAACAACCACCTGGTTTCTCAAATCCTCATTTTCAAAATCATATTTTTAAACTTTCTAAAGCTTTATATGGTTTAAAACAAGCTCCAAGAGCTTGGTATGAAAGACTTTCAAACTTTCTTATTTCAAAAGGATTTACAAAAGGAATAGATAATCCCACTCTTTTTATTAAAATAATTTCAAAAGATATTTTAGTAGTAAAAATTTATGTTGATGATATTATTATTGGATCTTCTAAAAACTCTTTATGTACTGATTTTTCAAAGGTTATGCAAAATGAGTTTGAAATGAGATTAATGGGAGAGCTTAAGTATTTTCTTGGATTTCAAATCTTTCAAACTAAAGATGGTATTATTTTAAATCAAAGTAAATATACTAAGTATTTATTAAAATGTTTTGTTTTGGATAGTATTAAGGGAAGTGATATACCTATGAGTACCACCTGTAAATTGGATATTGATGAAACTGGGAAACCGGTTGATCAAACCAATTACAACGGTATGACTTGGTGTTTACTTTATCTTACTGCTAGTCGACCAGCTATTTTGTTTAGTGTGTGTATGTGTGCTAGATTTTAAGCTAATCCTAAATAATCACACTTACTGGATGTTAAAAAGATTTTTTAATATCTTAAGTATACTGTGAATTTAGGTTTGTTTTATCCAAAAGGACAATCATTGGACCTATCTAGTTATTCAGATGCTGAATTTGGTAGATGTAAGTTAGATAGGAAGAGAACATCTGGAACATGTCATTTACTTGGAAAGTCCCTAGTATCATTGTGTAGTAAGAAACAGAACTCAGTTGCATTGTTTACTGCTGATGCAGAATATATAGCTGCTGGTAGTTGCTGTGCACAAATTCTGTGGATGAAACACACTTTACTGGAATATGGATTTGATTTTAAACATTCCTCAATTAACTGTGACAACACTAGTGTGATCAACATATCTAAGAACCCTGTGTCTCACTCTAGGACTAAGCACATTGATGTCAGACATCACTTTCTAAGAGATCATTATCAGAAAGGTGATATTTCTCTAGAATTTATTAGTTCTGAACATCAATTGGCTGATATTTTTACATAGCCTTTATGCTCTGAAAGAATGAATTTCATTAAAAAAGGGTTGTGTATGATCGATCTGTGAAACCGATATGTGAAACCGATCTGTGAAACGGATCTGTGAATCCGATCTGTGAAACCGATATGTAAAACCGATCTGTGAAACCGATCTTTGAAACCGATCTGTGAAACCGATCTGTGAAACAGATCTGTGAATCCGATCTGTGAAACTGGTCTGTGAGACCGATCTGTGAAGACGATCTGTGAAACGGATCTGTGAATCCGATCTGTGAAACCAGTCTGTGAAACTGATCTGTGAAACCGATCTGTGAAACCGATCTGTGAAACCGATCTTTGAAACCGATCTATGAAACCGATCTGTGAAACCTATAAGTCAAACCGATCTATCTTTCTATTACTTTTTAATTATTCTATAATTAATTAATTACATTTATCTATTTTATGTGAAAGTTACTTGATAAAAATAAATTATATGCGGCTATTTCTATTCCCCAAACCATCGACCTATCATTTTCCCTCCAAGCCTTATATCCTCTCTTCTCCTCTACCTTCGAACCTTCAAACTCATTCATTCCCCAGAATCATGAAATGGCTATGAAAAAGAGACCAAGCAATGGATCAGAAAGTCTTGTACCTATAAAATGTGATCGAGGTGAGTCGAGTAGTACCTCTCAGAGATCAGTAAATCCGAACTTGGAAACTCAGATTGTTGTTGTAGAAAAGGAAGTCAGTTCTTCCTAGCTTTTGTCAAGTAAGTCTCTATTGTTACATGTTTTAGAATCACAAGGATGGAAAGCCTGGTTTTCAGATAACACTTTTGTGTTCTACCCAAAGCTAGTGCATGAATTTAATATCAATATGAAAGTACTTTAGATGGTGTAGAGGCTGCCAGAATGTCTTCTGTTGTGAAAGGAAAGAAGATATCTTTTTCATCTAAGCAATGGGCTGAATGTTTAAATGTACCGCATGAGGGTCGGTATGAGGATTATGCAGGAAACATTCCTCCAACCACTGAATAATTCTCTTATTAGTCAGCTTTAGAGATTTTGACTGGAAATAGAGAGTCAAGGAGAATCACATCCTCAGAGTTGGATGGTGAATGTAGACTTCTCTTTAAGTTTATTCAGCACCAAATTTTCCCCAGGAACTGAGATTTTACTGCTGTAAAATTCTAGGATATTTTTCTATTGTTTTTGCTAAAAACACATGAGAAGATCAATTTGTGTAGATATCTAATGGTTCACATAGCTGGAATGCTGAAACCTTCAAATCAAGCCACTGCCCTGTTCTATTCCAAGATGATCTCTACTATGTTAAAGAATCTGGAATGTGTTGATGAAGCTGATGAGATACCTGCATCCGATACTGCTTTTTGTGTTAGCAAAGAAATTTTTAGAAGGATGAAAATCAATTGGAACCCATGGAAAAAATGCTAGGTTGTTGATGAGGACAAGTTGTATAAATCCTACAATCCCACTGATCATGGAAAGAGGCCGAATGGTTTGAGAGACCCTGGTTTGAAATCTGATGACGAACCAATTTATTCTAATGAGGAGGAAGATGTATATGTTGAGGGGAATAAGGTTACTTAAAAGTCTGGTCAACAAGGGATGGAAGAAGCTGAAACAGAAGAAGGAAGCATGTCACCTCTTGATGATAGGAGTGATCCTGATACTGGGATCCCTAAGAGAAGAATAGGGTTTGGACCTGCCAGTCCACATTTAGCCTTACCTAAATCACAACCAGTTCTTGGTAGTGAAGAAGCTGTTGACACTGAAGCATCTGATTCAGATGAATCAAGTGAGAAAAGCAGTGACAGTGAAGTTTCTGTGAAGAATGGAAATGGGAATGATGATGGTGGTGATGTTGATGGTGGTGATGATGATGGTGGTGATGATGATGATGGGGATAATCGACCAGTGGATGGTCTTGTTGTACCTTCAATAGAACCATATCAAGCTGTGAAAGAAGCAAATACCTGTGGCAAGAGAGATTCTGTAGAAATAAGTGGAACATCACGTTATGATAAACCCAAATATACTCTATTTGCTAATGTCTGGGATGACTACCCTGGTTTTGCTATTTTAGGTTTAGAATATTCTGATGAAGAAGAGGAAAAATCAGAATCTTCTGCGGTTGTGAAGAAAAGTCAACCAGTTGAGACAAGGTCTGTAGATGTTCATCTACCTAGTTATACTGTTTCTTAATCTTATTTTGATAAGTTCAAAGTTGAGTTTCTTGATGCTGTGAGAGATAAAGTTAGAGAAGAAATTTCAAATGCTCTTACTCAAGCTTCTCTGCTAGTTTCTGAAGATTCTTTATAATCCTTTGCAACGAGAGTGTCAAATGTTATTCGACAAGACCTGGCCAATACTGGTGAGTTTATTGGCAGGCACATAACCTATCTAATTCAGACTCTGATGGATCTACAATCTTTCTTAGGTTCATTATCAAACGAATTGGGATCAACCATCACTGGTATGATGGATATTTTGAGGAATCTGATTGAACATCTTAACAAGTCTGATCTGAGGAAATTGAAAGTTGAAGTAACTCATATATTTTCTCAAGCCAGTACAACCAAAGTAACAAAGATCACTACTTATGAGCTAGAGGCTCTAAGGCAGATTGTGCATGATGAATTGGATGCCATTAGACAAGTTCTTGATTTGGATTCTTTGAGGAATATGAAAGAGCACAGTGATCACATTCATAAGATGGTAAAAGTATATTCAGCAGATTCCAATAAAGCTTAGTGAGATATCAAGGAAAAGTTTGATCATTACTTTTCAAAGATCTATACCAAGCATGAGATGACTCTGAATTTCAATGTGTTGGCTAATAATATGAAACTACTTCCAGTCACTCAGGCTTTACAAACCCAAGTTCGTCTGTTGCAAGAGTTTACTCCTACCTTGGAACGGTTCATGGAGAATAAGGATGATTTTGAGAAGGCCATGCAGTATAGTGCAGAGGTTATTCAAGATTTCATAACTCTTTTGAAGCCTTATATGAATGAATAATCCACATCAATTGTGCTTCCTACTGCTGACCCTCTCAGTGCCTCTGAGGTTGCTCCAAATCAGATATCATTTTCTCAAGCTCTATCTCAGCTCTGACCAGTTCAGAAATCTACTCAACCAGCTACCAATGCTCCACAGCAACTCTCAGTGGACTACTCTCCTCAACCCTCCAGAGTCATCTTACCACCTCTGCAAATTCGCCCAGTTCAACCTGCCTCCAAGCCTTCCAACTTACCTACTATTCATCCTTCTGACAAAGGAAATGCCCTGTTATATCAAGATAAATAGTTGTGTATTGTTGTTGATAGGGTGAACAATTTTTCTATTCGTACTCTGATGTACTTTATAAACATTATTTCTCTCTCTTTATTCTCTCTTAAGTCTTCTTTTAATCTCTTCTTTATATGTTTTCCCTCCTTTTTGATTATCCCAAAGGTGGAGAAATATGTATATATATGGGGGAGATGCATATCTAAAGGGGGAGATCTATCTCTAAAGGGGGAGATTTTTTATATCCATAGGGGAGAAATGTTTACTTAAATTCAGGGGGAGATTTACATATCATTGTGTTTTTATTCTTGTTATGCCTTGTCACTATTATTAATGATATATTATTTTGATTTATGACTAGGATTTTTGATTAGAAAAAAGGGGGAGATTGTTGATCCCTCAAGAAGATTGTTAAAGTCTTCCTATGATTGATTTTTTAATAATCACAAATCATCATTACTTAATCTTGTTGGATTTGTCATATACATAATCACAAAACATTAATGAATCTGTATATATGGTTGGATCATGTTTTTATATGTTTATCTGTCCTTTATATTGCTTTACAAGTATTCTGGAAGTATTCTGGATCAAACAGACACTTTGTGAACGGCCACACCGATGCTGATCAAATGACTCACCAATCATGAGTCATAGATGCTCATCAAATGATGCACCGATCATGAGTCACGAATGCTGATCAAATGACGCACCGATCATGAGTCACTAATGCTGATCAAATAACGCACCGATCATAAGTCACCGATGCTGATCAAATGATGCACCGATCATGAGCCACCGATGCTGATCAAAATGACGCACCGATCATAAGTCACCGATGCTGATCAAATGAAGCACCGATCATGAGTCACCGATGCTGATCAAATGACGCACCGATCATGAGTCACTGATGCTGATCAAATGACCCACCGATCATGACACACCGATGCTGATCAAATGAGTCATCGATCATGACACACTGATGCTGATCATCTGAGTCACCGATCGTGACACACTGATGTCTAGCCACCGATGCTGATGCTGATGACCTACTGATCACTTGACTCACCAACAGTTATAAACATCTATTTGAATTTTCTTATTATTATTTAATCTAACCAACGGTCATATTATGTATATTTTAATGCTCTATCATTTATTTAATGAAGGTTGTTGTATGTCAGGGAACCGTACCTCGTACCTGCAAAAAGAAATCATTTCTTTTGTTAGAGCTCGTGCCATAAATACAAGAAGTCCTTGTTGATGAAAAAAGGGGGACTAGAGGATGAGAAGAGATCATACAGATATCCATGCGTGAACAAGAAGACACATAAGCTCATACACATTTAAGGATACTCAAGAATAGTTTTATATATTCACGAGGACATTGAAGAACTTCATTGCCTACATTTTTTCACTATCTCTGAACCTGGATGTCAAGAATATGACATTCTTCTTTTCATAAAAAAACCAGAAGAGGACTCAGAATCATTTCTGATAAAACTCAAGAAGTCCTAAAGCCTCACTGCAATCACCAGATCCATTTCTAAACTCTACATCTCTGCTTTGTGATTCATTATTTTACATTACGAGTAGTGTGTGTCATCCGTTTTAATTTACACACACACTGTCTCCTGAACCTTAACTGGAGGATCTGTAAATCCTCAGAACACTCTTTACTTTTGTTATTTATCACTGGGATAGTGGTAGAGGTCGTTTGTGACTTGGACAGCTGGTCTCTATTGTTTTGTTTCCCATGAATAACAGTGGAAGAGGACTTGGACCTGGATAGTTGTATACTGTTGTTATCCACGATCTAGGGTGTGGATCACTTTTATATAAATTGTTGAGAGGACTAAGTCTCGGCTTGATACTGAACCTCTTGGTTATATCTACTATGCTATCTCTTTCAATGTTATTTTTATTCTTCTGCCAATTACTTTAAAACCAAAACTGTTTTTAATGTCACTTTGATAATTAAACTTGCAAGTGTTTATATTAGTTGTGAATCAGTATGTTAGTTTCAAAATTTAATCAACTCTTCTGTTTTGATTAACTGGGAAATAATAAATCCCTTGACAACCTAATAGAACCTTTACTTTGATATAAATTCACTACAGTTTAATTCTGTATTTTATTTGGGGGTTTTAAGACAAAGTTTTTAAACAGAAATTTTAATTGGAACTCAATTCACCCCCCCCCTCTTGACTTTCCACTCCGACCAACATGTATAAATGAATTTAACCCATAGTCTGTAAAATATTAAGAATAATTTGAAATGAATTTTTATGAAACATGGATTTGGATGATAAAGATGTCCCAGTAGATAATTACTTATAAACATCCACGGATAATGAAGAGATTGTGAAATAAACCCTTACCTTGTACATTTCCTTGGATGGTGTTAGGATTAACTCATGTATAATGGTGAAATAATTCTTATTAAATTATAAATGAATCATATACATTAATATTATATCATATATGATCTTTTAACATTGATTTGTTAATAATATCTTAGTATTATCATCTTTTCGGGTGTTAAATTACTCTTTTTATTTTATATTTTTTTTATAGAATCCATGTTTGATATAGATAGGTTGTATCTTATTAATATCCATAATGATATCAAGTACTTAAAAATTATTTTTAATCATCAAATTAGAAATATACTTGAATGGATACGATGGAGAATTAATCTCATCGCATTCGTGGAGACAGTAGTTTGTACGTACACCCGAGTCATAATATCATTCTTTTGATATTAAGATAATATATAATTGGATGTTATATCATATATAAAGAATAATTATAATGTTATATTTATTATTTACATGAATTACACATCATTATTATACCCATCGAAATAATAATGTTTTGATTAACAATTACACCACGACGTGGAGACGATAAGCCATACGTACGCATGTATGGTGACCTGTCATTCAAAGGATAGATAGAATACTGAATATCGTTGTACCAGATTTATAATAACATCATATTATATAGAAGATACTGGAGTTATTATTTTATAATGGGAATATCGAAGAAAGAATAATTTTAAGATGAATGGAACTTGAAAGAGGGTGGTGAAAACATTACCTCTTCTTTGGGTTCTTCCTTTTGAAATGATCAAAAGGGCTCCCTAGGTTGGATTTTTGATGAAACTAATGGCTCTAGGTTGAATTTAAGGAAGTTTAGATGACATTTGGGCAGGGTTTTTCCTATCCAAAAGGCATTGAAGGTATGAATTTGAGAGAAGGGGTAGTGCTATTTTATAAGAGGGGTGAGGGGAACCTTAGGAAAAACTTGAAATATTATTTTATAATAAATTTATATTCGGATTATAATGGCTAAAAAGTAGATTATTTAAATTTTAAGGTGGGGATAGGTCTATAACCATTCAAACAATAGGTTTTAGATAGGTTTGGGTCATTATATTAACCTTATCTTATAGTTTTAACTCTTAGTTAATTAGTTTTACATTTACCATGTCACTTTATATTTTTATATTATATAGTTAATAAACATACTATATACATCCAAGTTACCCCCAAGTGGTCCATTAATAATACACATATCATGATATAAGTCCTTTTTCTGAACCATAGATTTTTCGGAATAGAATATAAATTAATAATATAATATTTGTTTTAAATACTCTTTTATGTCAATTTTCACACTATTGGGTATTTTGTTTTTGATAATTTCATAACATCATTATTACTTCGAAAAAAATTTATATAAACAATAATAATATGTCATATTAACCTATAAAGTATTTGGATTTAATAAAAAGTATCAAATTACATTTATTTTGATATTTATAATATGAATTATTTTAATATTTCATTGATTAGGTAATTATTGCATCACCATTGTGTTATAAATAAAATAATTTATTTAAAGTCTAAAAATTATAAATAAAATACTATTATGTAGAAAATCGTTTTTTATTTCTAATAAATATTTATAATATAATTTATCTTATGTATAAACCTATATTAATTTTTTTTAGTTATTAAACATTTATTTTAACTCTTTTAACTCTTTTAACTCTTCTTTGAATTAAATAATAATAAATGTCCTAATCTAATCCAAGTGGACCAAAATGATAATATTTTATTCCTAAGGTTGTTTTTCATCGAGATAAACTAGTCCAATAGAATTAGGAAATGTGTTAGAGTAATATTAAAATCATATTTACCCTTAATTACCATATTTACCTTCAACCGTGACAAATAAATGTAAAAAAGATACTATTCACCAAAAATTATTTTTATCTTATTAAACCACATTTTACTCGTTCACATTAACTGTGTCTCTCAGATTTTCGAAATTCCACTCACAGATGAGGTAAAATTAGGTTTTATGTGAATTTTCAAATATTCATAAGAGGTGGGTAAAAGACAGTGAAAAGTTCCATAAAGTTTTTATATATAAAAAATGATTCTAAACTAACTCTAATGAATTACATTGAACTTATATTGGTATTATGTATCCATTTTGACCATAATTAAATATAAATAAAATAAATAATAATTTAAATAAAATATTCGATTTTAAACCATGACTCAGTGTTTTTCACTATTAATCAAAAATTGAATGTTTTCATAAAAATACATAATTTCACCCTTGGGTAATTTAGATATTCTAAATACAAAAATGAAGTCCATTTTGAAAGATAAAATTTATAAAAATCAAAAATTTGGTATTACTATTCATAATGGCTAGTTTGAATGGTTGTGGAGTGTGTTAGAACTCAAAGTTGCGTACAACACACGCTACTATTTTATTCAAAGAGAAGTGTACTGTGGATGCTTGGGGTGATACAATATTCATCGTGGACTTGGTAGATATATACTTATGCTCATACATATCTAAATTTTCTCTAAAATAATCTTTATTGTTAATAAAATAGTGAATCGTAAATCATTATATGAGTATATATTCAATGTGGAAAATATAATAGAGGTGACCCAACAATTTGATGCCAATTGAAAGGAACTACATGGGATATTCCAAAAACTAAGTGGGTGGGGGTCAAATCATTGATGGGGAAACAATAAGGCTTTATATTTTTTTATCCATTTACATATTTGACCAGTTAATATCTTGATTCTCTTATTGGTCATTTCTTATAAAATGAGTATATTAATGTAGTAAATGATAAAATACAATATATTTACAAGGTTAAATACTCAATGATATTTTAAAGTCCTTGGAAAGGTATATAATTAATAATCACCCAACAAAAAAATATTAAAAAATTATTTATGTCTGGTTATAAAATATAGGAAATATCATTTTACAACCACTAGAATATAGTCAATTGATAGAGAAAATTACATTGCTCTTGGATGGATCTTGTAACACCCTCAGATTTTATGATAATTTCTTGTTTAATTTCATTGATGTCTTTTATTATACAACAAGATTAACTTGTGCTATACACAACACCATATTAGATTGCAGTATATGTAAACACTATTCTAGGTTTGTGTTGCATGCTAGAGCAACCTTCCACGATAGCGTGTGTTATACACAATACCGAGTTTCACTAAACAAGATATTACTATAATATTATTATGAACTGTCCATTATGAATAGTAATACCCTATTTTTGAAATTTTATAAATTTTATTTTTCAAAATGGACCTCATTTTTGGATTCAGAATATCGAAATTACCCTAGGGTGAATTTTTGGTATTTTTCTGAAAACATTCAATTTTTTGTGAATAGTGAAAACACTAGGTTACTATTTCAAACTGAATTTTTATTTAAATAATTATTTATTTTGCATAAATTTAATTTGTGTCAAAATTGATACATAATACCAATCTATGTTTAATATAATTCATTGGAGTCATTTTATAATAATTTTAGATATATATAAATTTTATTGAACTTTACACCGTATTTTACCCACCTCCTTGGAGAATTTGTAAATTTACATAAAACATAATTTTACTACTTCTGTAAGTGGAATTTTGAAAATTATAGACACAAATTTAATATAAAGTAGTAAAATGTGGTTCAATAAGATAAAAATATTTTTTGGTGAATAGTAAATTTTTAATTTTATTTACCACGGTTAAAAGTAAATATGGTAATTAAGGTTAAAAATGATATTATTATTACCCTAACACATGTCTTACTTCTATTGGATAACAGTAATTAGACCATGAACAACCTTAGGAAAAATATATCACCCTTTAGGTCCTATTGGATTAGATTAGGACAATTATTATTATTTTATTTAAAGAAGAGTTAAAGGAGTTAAAATCAAAATTTAATAAATAAATCATTTTTAATATATGGTAATAAGTAAGATAAATTAGACTATAAATATTAATTATAAATCCAAATAGATTTCCAACATAATGATATTTTATTTATAATTTTTAGACATTAAATAATTTAATTTATGTATGACATAATGATGATGCAGTAATTACCTTATTAATGAAATATTACCATAATTGATATTATAAATACAAAAAATAAATGTAATATTGACTTTTTATGAATTACAATAATTTTATAGGTTAATATGACATCTTTTTATTGATTTAATTATCTCTTTTTGAAAAAATCATGATGTTATTATTTTCACAGAAATCAATTACCAAATTGTGTCAAAATTGACAAAAAATAGTTTTTAAAACAAATATTATATTATTAATTGTTATTCAAATCCTAAAAAACTAAGGTTCGGCCAAATGACTTATATAAGCTTTTATATATTAATAAATAACCACTTGGGGTTTTTTTGTCTTGTTATAGTAAGTTTATTAACCATATAGTGTAAGAAAAAAAGAAGACAAGGTAAAAGTTAAAATTATTTAACTTAGAGTTAAATCTAACTGATAAGGTTAAAATTTTAACCTAAACCTGTAAAAAACATATTTTTTGAGATTATTTCGACCAATCCCCACTATAGATTCGAAATAAATTAATTAGGAGCTATTTTAAACCGAATATGACTTTATTATAAAATAATATTTTATGTTTTTCCTGAAGTGCCCCTCTCCACCCTTATAAAAGGGCACCTCCTCCCTCTTCAATTTACACAATTTTGAGCCTTCATGCTAGTACACAACCTTCCCATTTCCCTTATAAACTTCCCTAGAGACATTATAGAGGTTTTTGATTCCTCAAAATACCAACTCTAGTGCCTTAAGTGGAATATTGAAAGAGGTGCGTCGAAGAAGTGGTAATCTCTTCTACAGATTCATTCAAGTTTCTTTCTTCTTCACCTTCTTCTTCCTTAGTTGTTTCATTATAAATTAATAACACCAGTATCACTAATATATAGATATATTATATAAATATGAAACAACCCCATTTCACCTTCTATCCATCCTACAGAAAATTAAATCATGGTGCGTGCGTATGTACGGAATACCATCTCCACAGTGTGGTGTAATCTATTTTTTCCACCACCACCTTACATGGATGGGTATAATGTTATAAAAAATAACTATATATACTTATTATAACCTCATACTGATTCTGAGATATTATATCATCTACTCCAATTCAATTCAATAATTATGAGAATGATATCATCGCTCGTGCGTAGGTACATATTACTGTCTCCACGACGCGATGAGATTCATTCTCCATGTTAACCAATCAAGAATGATTATAAAGTATATATTATAAATAATAATGAAATATATGACATGATAAATATAATTTATATATATATATATGTCATATACTTACTTCCATGCAAGTCAATAAGGAAAGGAAAATAGCGTTCATATGTACATACGGCCTACCGTCTTCATGAACGGTGTATTTGATTTCATTTATCTATCAATTATATATATATATACTGAATAAATATATACTGAATATATATGATATATAAATCATGATTTATATTCTTTAATTATGTAAATAATTATATAATAATAATAATATCAAGAACAACAAGTCCAAACACATACGATAAATAAAATGATTTTACCCAAAACGCTGCTTTAACATGGAATTTACAAAAGAACAGGTAATATAAAGTCATAAATAAACCATATATGATATCATAAAAATGAATATGAATTTTTAAAAAGACAATTACATTATTTAAATCATTATAGATGATGTTTGGTTACATATGAAGCATATTGGATCTAAGGTATGAGATAACTTTTTCAATCTCATTTTTATCTGAGATTGTTTATTCGTAAGTATTTATTGTGGTTATATTTTTCATCCTTGCCCATAAAATGTTTTTCATAAAGTGTTTAATATTCTTTCATGTATTCTTTAAGTCATGTTCTCCCCTATTTGACTTTTACATTGTGTTATGGAAGAAATATTTCTTTTGTTTACCATATGAGGTACTTTTTTACTATTTTGATAAAAGTACGCGGAGAATGTTTTTTTAACTTATACGGAATAAACTGATTTTTATGGTTTTCATAACACCTTATTTTCATGAATCATAATCTATAAGATTTCATTATTATTTTCAACAAAATCCTTTTATTTTAAAATTTCATAGCAGTTTGTGAAAAGAAAATGATTTTGAAGAAGAAAGGATATTTTTCTCAAGAATTGAATTCATGTGTTTTGTTAAAACTATTTTCCATGTAAGATGATATTATGATTCTATTTCAAGAATAACTTCACTATAATTTACATAGTTTCACTTATCTTATGATGAAATAATATCCATTTGTTTTATTTGATTTATGTTATGATGGGATGATGTTTACGAACACATTTTATTCTTTGGGTTATGATGAATGATTTATGTTTATGTTGTGGCACACGTAAGAATGATTTAATTATGAGATGAGTGGGACCTATATATCCCTCCAAAGAATTGGGTAAATATTTATATCTCATAAGATAGACATGGCTGGATTGACAATTTAATCTGGTTCAGTGATATAGGACTAGAACGAGGAGTGAACCTAATTTAGAAAGGGACATTGTCAACTAAGATGGTCTTGGTAGCAGTGCCTTGACTACTATGGAAATAATATCACATTCTTAATGGGTTTACACAGTTAAAGTTTTTACTCCCATGCTATTGTATCATGATTTATGTTCCATTATGATATATTCCTTATGTACTGCCACGATTTATTTCACAACTCAGGATTTTGATTTTTAAACAATTATGTTCATGTTTTGATGTTCAAATGTATTTTGTTTGTTTTATTTTGTCCATTCTTACCCTTACTGAGCATTTGAGCTCACCCTTTATATTTTTAATTTTCCCAGGATATAAAGAAAGGTTTTAGGTAATTAAAAAGGGAATATCTTTATGGGAGATGTTGAAGATCATTCACCAAGATTAGAAGATTACGATCCAAGCATCCAAAGACACTAAACTATTACGATCCTTGTGTGTCTGTTTTTTTTATTTATTAAGTATTCTGAGAAAGTAATGTAATATCTATGTACGTCAATATTGGGTCTCTATAGTATGTATGAGAGGAAAGGTTTAGTTCACCTTTGGAAACTAGGATGTGAAAACTTTAGTGAGATCCCTAGATATATTTATAAGGTATGTCTAAGGATGTCTTTAAGGTTAAGTATAAGTATATTTTATAGTCCCGGAATTATGGTAACGATATTATAATTAAACATACGATGTTTGATATTGAAGGTAATCCCCATTTATTATGTTTTCTTCTTAGCATGATTTTTCCTCTCACACTATTTTTTTTGGTTTTAGATGATGGCTGGAACACGAAGGAACCATGTTGATCAATGTAATGGACGATGCAATGATTGTCCTCCTGAACAATCCAACATTATGTGAGATGGAGTGAAAAATCATATTGCTTTACTTACACAATCAATGTATCATTCTGGACATCCAAATGAGAAGAGAAGGGAACAATATTCTATTGAGTCCTTCATGAGGCAACGTCCCACTTCATTCAATGGGTCTTCTGATCCATTTGTTGCTTAACAATGGATCAGTACCATTGAAAATATATTTTCCATACTTCTATTTTAAAATCTTGAGAAAGCCATTTTAGTTGTTTACCGTTTAGAAGGTGAATCAGACTAGTGCTGGACTGTAATTAAGAATACAAGGCCCCAAGATGAAATTGAATCCATGTAATGGAATGAGTTAAATGAATTTTTTTTCAATAAGTACTTCCATAGTATTATTCTAAAAAAGATGGAAAATTAGTTCATTGAGCATAAGAAAAAGGATGATGAATCTGCTGGTATATATGATGTGAATTTTACAAGGATGGCAAGGTATGCATCTGGATTTATCATCTAACTTAAAATTAAAGTTGATCGATTCTTCAGTGGCTTAAAACTCAGTCTTCTAAAGGAATTATCTATAAGTGACTTCAGTAGCTATGAAGAAATTGTGTGTTGTACTATCAAGGTAGAAATGGAAGTTAGTGTTACATATCCATCTCATGGTTTTGACAAGAAACGAAAGATGGGGTTCAAAGAGAAATCTCATAACAATGCTGAAAAGAAGATGAATGTTTATTTATGCTCAAAGTGTGGGAAGAAGCATGGTAGAGATTCTCTAAAAGGTATTAAAAAATGTTTTAAGTGTGGAAAAGAATGTCATTGAGAATTTGAGTGTCTATGTAATGGGAAAAAGGTAGCTAATGATTTTAATATAGAAAAGATTACAGTGAATGCTCCACCAACACTTAAATGCTACAATTTCAATGAAATGATGCATTATGCTAATAAATGCCAGAATCCAAGGGTTAATGATTATTGATGTGAGAAACCTCTTAAGGTAAAGGAAAAAGGGAAGTCACATGAGATCACTATTTGTGATGTTGAGTATGAAAATGATGTTGTGGAATGATTAAGTGTTTATGTAATGGGATTTCAAAATAGTATCATGGAATCTCATTTATAGTATTGTGGAATATTGGAATATCAATTTATTGGTTTATTGTTGTTTTCAATAATATTATGGTACCGGTAACCTAGAAAAGTGATTGAAATATTTTTGGAATGAAATGATATGAAAATAATGAAGGGATAAAGAGAAAATAAAATGTTTGATAGTTTTTATGAGCTCATGACTGATATAAGTACAAAGTGATATCATGGTTTGAGTATATAGAAATTTTGGGAATTTTGGTATGTGGAAAGAGTTATCTTTTTACAGCATTCATGTTTTCACTAATGTGCTATGGTAATTCATATTTCAAAAGAATACAGGATTAAGGTATTCCCATGTTGGGAATATGGCCAACAAGATATATCTTAGGATATATGGGGGATAAATGAAGGTATTCAAATGCTTGGTTGATGACATTTCTAGTAATCATTTTCTTTATACTATGAGCTTCAATAGAAGTATTTTGGATAAGCCAAATGATTTGAAATGAAATATGTTGGAAATAAGATAATATTCTTTAAGGATATACCCTTTTTTAGATATTATTTCTGGAATGTTATAATAATGTAGTTAAAAAAAGACAACCTACAGGACGGGCTACAACCCGTCGCGTCGGGCAAGGTTGTAGGAATCGAACCCACAACCAAAGTGAAACATGCCATTATCGCCTAACTCTGGCCTACAGGAAGTCCATGGTTAGTATAAATTAGTTTCAATTTATTATGTGGTATGATATATGAAGTATGCATCCATTCTAGGAACCATATATGATTAATCTCACAATAGATAGACATATGTATATTTAATAAATTTTTCTAACCATTTATTTGAGATAGACAGAATGACCCACCATTCTATCACATGATCTGCTAACTCTTCATGAATGAAAAAATCAACTTCATTTCATTAATAGATGAAGTGGAAATTATTTAAGGCATGAAAAACGGTGAGATTGTACCAAAATCAAGTACGTATTTCTTTTAATTCAACAATTCTTGTACTTTAGGGAAATGATCTTGAAAACCAAATAACTTTTCCTAGTTTCTTTATATCTGATGAATCCGATGTTACCTTAAATCATTGCAAATTTATTGGTTTGTGTTTGTTGGATTTTTCATAGCCATGTTCTCTACCACTCTCTATCATAACATGATGGTTATATTTTTCTTCCATGTCTATATTTTCACCTATGTTCTTCTATGTGGAAACCCAGTGATTAGTTAATTTGGGTAACCGTTACATTTCATACATAAGTTTTTTAAATTAATTTTTAGTATTCCTTTTTACGATGTGAGTTTCTATGAATGAAAAATTCAAGTAGAAAACCATTTATAACCCTGAATAATTTCAAGGGAGAAATTCATTTTAAGGGTGGTAGAATGTAACATCCAGAATTTTTTTGAGAAATATTTTTTTTAATTTCATTGATGTATTTTATGATACACCAAGATTAACATGCGCTATACGCAACACCATATTAGCTTGCAGTATACATAAACACTATTCTAGGCTTGTGTTGCACACCAGAGAAACATTCCTCGATAATGTGTGTTATACTCAATACCGAGTTTCACTAAACAATATATATTACTATAATATTATTATGAACTAGACATTATGAATAGTAATACCATATTTTTGAAATTTTATAAATTTTATCTTTCAAAATGGACTTCATTTTTGGATTTGGAATATCAAAATTATCCTAGGTCGAAATTGATACATAATACCTATATAAGTTCAATGTAATTCATTGGAATCATTTTATAAAAAATTTAGATATATAATTTTTTTTGAACTTTTCACTATCTTTTACCCACCTCCTAGTAGAATTTGTAAATTTAAATAAAACTAAATTTTACTAGTTTTTTGAGTGGAATTTCGAAAATCAGAGAGACGCGGTTAATATCAAGGAGTAAAATGTGGTTCAATAAGATAATTTTTTTAATGAATAGTATCTTTTTACTTTTATTTACCACTGTTAAAAGTAAATAGGGTAATTAAGGGTTAAAATGATATTATTTTTACCCTAAAACATGTCCTAATTCTATTGGATAAGTGTAATTCGACCGGAAAAAACATTACAAATAAAATATTAGCATTTAGGTCCCCTTGGATTTGATTACGACACTTATTATTATATTATATAGAGAAGAGTTAAAGGAGTTAAAATCCATTTTTAATAACTAATTCATTTTTAATATATGGTAATATGTAAGATAAATTAGACTATAAATATTCATTAGAAATATAAAATAATTTCTTACAGAATGGTATTTTATTTATAGTTTTTTGACATTAAATAATTAAATTTATGTATGAAACAACGATGATGCAGTAATTAACTTATTAATGAAATATTAACATAATTGATATTATAAATACCCAAATAAATGTTATCAGAGACTTTTCATGAATTACACTAATTTTAAAGGTTAATATGAAAACTTTGTATTGATTTAATTAGATTTATTCAAACTAATCATTCTGTTATTATTTTAACAAAAATCAATTACCAAATAGTGTCAAAATTGACATAATTTTTTTTAAAACAAATATTATATTATTAATTGTTATTCAATTATTAAAAGATCTAAGGTTCGGCAAAATGACTTATATAAGGTTATGTATATTAACAATGAACCACTTGGGGTTTTTTTGGCTTGTTATAGTATGTTTATTAACCATATAGTGTTAGAAAACATAATGACATGGTAAAAGTCCAAAAAAAATCACATAGAGTTAAATCTAAATAATAAGGTTAAAATAGTAACATAAACTTGTCTAAAATATACTGGTTGAGATTATTTCAACCCACAATCACTTTAGATTCAAAATAAATCAATTTGGAGCTATTATAAACTGAATATGACTTTATTATAAAATAATATTTTACGTTTTTTTTAAAGTGCCCCTCTCTTCCCTTATAAAAGGGCACCTCCTCCCTCTTCACTTTACACACTTTAGTGCCTTCAAGCTCGGCCAAAACCTGCCCATTTACCTTTTCAACATCGCTAGAAACATTATAGAGGTTTTGGTCTTCTCAAAAGACCAACTTCAGTGCCTTGAGAGGAAGCTTAAAAGAGGTGCGTCGAAGAAGAGGTAATATCTTCTACCCATTCTTTCAAGTTTCATTTTTCTTCACCTTCTTCTTCTTTAGTTTTTTAATTATAAATTAATAAAATTATTATCACTAATATACTTATATGTTATTATAAATATGAAACAACCCCATTTCACCTTCTATCCATCTGATGGAAAATGAAATCACGACACGTGAGTACGTATAGAATACCGTCTCCACACTATGGTGTAATTTATTTATTTTTGTTATTATAAAATCATACTGATTCTGAGATATTATATCATCTAATAAAATTCAACTAAATAATTATGGGAACGATATCATCCCTCGTGCGTACGTACAGATTACCGTCTCCACAATGCGATGAGATTCATTCTCCATGTTAACCATTCAAGAATTATTATAAAGTATATATTATGAATAATAATGAAATATATGACATGATAAAGCTACTGGATTTATGTATATATATATGTCATCTACTTACTTCCATTCAAGTCAATAAGGAATGGAAACCATCGTTCATGCATACGTACAGCCTACTATCTCCATGAATGGTGTATTTCATTTCATTAATCTATCTATTATATATATATAGTGAATATATATGATATATAAAGTATGATTTAAATTATGGAAGTATGTATATCATGATATAAGTAGTAAAAATATCCAGAACAGAAAGTCCAAACATGTACAATAAATAAAACAATTTTACCCAAAACGTTGCTTTAACTTGGAATTTACAAAATAATGGGTAATATAAAGTCATAAGTAAACCATATATGATTTCATAACAATTAATATGATTCTATAATATTTCAATGACATTATTTAAATTTTTATACAGGAGGTTTGGATAAGTACGAAGCATATCGGACATAAGGTAAGGGATAACCTTTTCAATCCTGTTTTTATCCGATATTGTTTATTCGTAAGTATTTACTGGGGTTATTATTTTCATCCATGCCCGTAATTTTTTTAATAAAGTGTTTAAAATTATTCCATGTATGTTTAAAGTCATGTTTACCCATCTTTGACTTTTACATTGTGTTATGGAAAAAATCTTTCTTTTGTTTACCATATGAGGTACTTTTTGACTTTTTCGGTAAAAGTACAAGGAGAATGTTTTTTTCAAATTATACGGCAAGAACATATATTTACGGTTTTCATGATACATTATTTTCATGAAACATAATCTACAAGATATCATGATTATTTTCAAAAAAATCCTTTTCATTTAAAATTTCATGGAAGTTTTTGAAAAGAAAATGATTTTGAAGAACAAAGGATATTTTCACCAAGAATTCATTTCAAGTGTTTTTTCAAAACTATTTTCCATCTAAGATGACATTATAATTTTGTTTCAAGTATAATGTCTCTTTGACTTACATGGTTTCAGTTTTCTTATAATGAAATGATATCCACTTGTTTTATTTGGATTATGTTATGATGGGATGATGTTTATGAAACCCATTTTATTCTCTTGGTTATGATGAATGATTTATGATAATGTTGTGCAACATGTAAGAATGATTTCATTATGATATCGGTGGGACCTATATCTCCCTTCAATGAATTCAGTAATGATTTATATATCATTTGATAGACATGGATGGAACGAAAAGTTAATCCGGTTCAGTGATACATGACTGGAATGAGGAGTGAACTTGATTCAGAATGGGACTTTGTCCACTAAGATGGTCTTGGCAGCAGTGCCTTGGCTACTATGGAAATCATATAATGTGCTTAATGGCTTTCCACAATTAAGTGTTTTACTCCCATGCTATTTTATCATTATTGATGTTCCTTTATGATCTATTCATTATGTACAACCATGATTCATTTCACAACTCACGATTTTGATGTTTAAACATTATGTTCTTGTTTTGAAGTTCAAATTTATATAGTTTGTTTTATTTTCTCCATGCTTAACCTTACTTAGCTTTTGAGATCACCCTTTATATGCATTCTTTTCCCCAGGATATAAAAAAATGTTTTAGGTATGAAAAAAATGGGAAGATATTTATGGGATTTGTTGAAGATATTTCACCAAGATTAGAAGATTATGTTCCAAGTTTCTAAAGACACTAAACTATTACGATCCTTGTGTGTTTGTTTTTTTATATATTAAGTATTATGAAAAATTAATTTAATGTCCATGTATGTCAATATTGGGTCTCTACAAATCGTTATTCTCAATTTAAAGACAGTCACTACCTTCTTGTTATGTATATTCCACACCATTAATTAATTCCACTTATTAGATATATCTATGATTTTATGGTGATATTTTGTTCTTAAACAAACCGCTTATTCACATGGTTACATCAAAAACTGTATGAATTTAACACTTCTTGTACTTCTCTACATAAAAATGAATGATTATCTTTTTCTTATCCGTCATCTAAATATTGTCATAATAATATGAATATAGTGTGGACTAATAATAACAAAATTCATCATGACCAAAATTATAATAAAATGAACATAGATTTGTCTAGTCACGACTTCTTCAACCTATGGTCTATGAAATACAATAATAAGAAATAGTTTATAGTAGTATCTTGATATCTTACATCATTAGTGAATAAATTATTGCACTGTTTCATCTTCTTCCAATCATTATATTATTACAAAATTACATTGTGATTATCAAATCATTGAATTCTAAACTCATCAAAGAATCATCAGAATTAATTCATCTTTGGTTCGCAATGTAAAAACACGATTTTGTGTTTGTTTTTCTCTATTTTTTGTTGTATTAAATTTTTTTTCAACTGGACTTCACCACAATTTTAATTTCTTTTTATGAAATAACGATATTATTTAATAAAATATTATTCTATTTTGTATTAAATCATAGTTAAATCACATGGATTTTATGTATCACGTTTTTATTGATTTTTTTAAATATTCATGTCAATTTTTTTCTCATTTGTTCATTCATTTTCTTGTGTATAATATTTCACATATGAATTAAATCATAAATGGAATGTTATATAACTTTATTGTTTCACACAAACACTGAATATATTTTTTATATCAAACATTTTTATGGAAGGAATCCCTTAATATTAAGATCAGATTCATAGAACCTTCGTGGAAAAGTATCATGTGACTGTATCCTTTTTATGAAACTAAAAAATGTTCAGTTTTACAAACAAGAAGACTTATATCAATAAGATACATGGTCTATATTTATAATATTTTTCATGGGGATACCTCATACTCACAATATAAATTTCTCATGTTCATCCTTCTCATACACACTTCACAATCAATTTATGTCCATTATTTAACCTCAATCATGTATCAACTAAGTACACCTTTATATTCAACTCACATAACATATTGGGTTTTTAATAACCAAGAATTGGTTCATATAATGAATATTATTCACAAATTCCAATGAGTGTGTGTAATTGACAATTATGTTTTTGAGGATCTACCTCACACACGATGTGCACAATACTTCTTCATTTGTGTAATAGATTCGTGGAACACCACACTTAAATATACTATGGACGCTTATCGAACTATAATTCCCCTCCATGTAAGATTATTTCATAGATTCATTTTTTTTCTAAAATTATAATATCATCAAGGAATACCTATGTATAAAAACATATTACTAGTACAATACCTATTCTTTTATAACTAAGGATCACCACCTTAGATCCTTCATAAACCACCTTATAAACCCAAACACAACTCCATGTAAATCAGATATTTCAATGCTCGAAAACCTAAAATTTTAATTATCAAAACATGTGACTAAATAACCTTAAAAACCACATATCATTTTTTTACATTATGTATTTATATTTTTTTTATAAAAAACTCATCTACATGTAGTCATGATAAGATACTTGAATTCACAAGATCGAAACCTAAAAATGCATACCAGAATATCAAGTAAGCTCTATAACCATGTTTTGAATCCATCCAAAACATTACTTTTGATATATTTTATGAATAAAAAAATGATTGTGAGTTTCTTATCAGATATATAAAATATATAATGGTCTTCCAAATATGGTTGGGATGTACTTCATGGTCTTTGGTTCATATTCATAACATGGATATAGGCTAGATTTGAAATATTATCATGATCAGGTCATCATTCATGGTCATAAGAATATGATGACTAGTGGGAATCTCAATTATCTTAAAATTTCACCACATTGGATATACATGTTATGTCCTAATAGTTTTATGTGGATGAATAGTTAACCATTATCCACATCCCACATAAATTTTCAAAAAATTTGATACTTCAATTTATAATATAATCCATGAGTGCTTGGGATTTTTGTTGGCTACAAGGGATCATTACCCCATAAAAAACACACACACCAGCACTTCAAATAGTATTCTTTTGGCCAATATTTTACACACCTTTTGGTGTGTGATCAATGGTCTTTATTCATGGGCCCTCCATGTATCCTGTTGGCACTGTGCATGGTATACCTTGTGCCATTTCAAGGATGGATGAGGTTGAGATGCATTCCCACCACATTAGTGGTTATGAATACCTTGTCTATATAATGGATGGTTACTAATTATTTATTCAAATTCAGTTAAAATAATTAATGAATTATATAAAATGATTTATATAGAATATAAATCCATTTAACCACTTCTTTATCTTAAAACATCCTCTAATGTAATAATAATTATATCTCATTCGTCTACTTCTATAAAACTAATATTTTTGATTATTTTCATCAAATTATTTTTGAAAATAAATATATTCACATTCTTTATGTTATATCTCTTATGGTTCATTAGAAAAAGTGAAATTCATAATGAGATTTTTCAAATATTTGTCTTATATTCCTTTTGGAATAAATTCCAGGGAACATGCTCAAAATTAAATCATCCAAAAATTTTAAACATTTTTTAATTTCATAGAAATGTAATGAGATATGTTTTTTAAATTTAGATCCTATTCATAAATAACATCAATTACTATAAAATAGTTTAAAAAACATAACAATTCCCCAATAATCACCTATGAAACAAAAAGTCTTCATACCATTATTTTTTTAGATTATATGATATTATCCATTATTTCAAGAAAAATTTACATTGGATACCTTCATTATATTTACATCACTCAAATATTATTATTTAATTGAATACCATTGAAAACAAATTGAAATAAATGAGAAAAAATAAAAATCATAAAAATAGTTGGCTCTTAAGATGGTAATAAAAATTTAGTGTTGTATAAATCATATAAGATATATTTCATATCTAATTATTCTCATATTAATATGAAGTTTTGTAATAAAACATTCACCATTGGACTATTTTGTAATGCAATTAGCTTAAGAAATGAAAATGATGAAAAGTAATGGGTAATATATCATTTGTATTAGTTAAAAAGAATGAAAATATGATATATATATATATATATATGTATATATATATATGTTATCATAAGTCTGTAAGAAAGTATGTTTTAAACTTTTATAGGATTAATAAATAAAAATATTAAATGAAATATAAATAACAAACTCGTTAACTTTAATATTTTATAACTTTAGTAAAATGGTATACGAAGCTGATTTGGAAAATTTTTCATGAATAGAATTTAATATAACTTATAATTAAATATAATAATAAAAATTTAATCTTATAATAAACCATTTTAAATGATTTTTAAACCGAAAAACATAAATTAGAATATAATAGAAGATGATTTCAAACATATACATCAGAATGAATCAAAAAAATATAGATATATAATGAGGGTGAAAGAATAATATGTCATGAAAAATTTATCAAATTTATATTTGTATACCTTATTATCATAATATAAAAAAATTATATGGGAATTAATTTGAGATTATTGAAAGACTATTCTTTCATGAAAAGTAATAAATAGTAAGGGAAACTCTTACCTTACTCGATCTTCATTGATTAAAAACATCTCTAACAACCACTAAACCTATTATAAGATTTAAGAGATACCTAAGGGAGTCCTAACCAGAAATATATATGAATAGAAAATAAGATCATTTATTTTTTTAATAATTAAAGGAGGGGTTGGTTATTTGTATTTGTTATTAGTGGATTCCCATTGAAATTTTTATTCAATTTTTTATTCCATTATCTCAAATAGTAAACTACCCCAAAGTGACCCATAATCTCAAATAATGACCCTATGTAATATTCAGTACTAATATTACACCATGTGAATGAAATTTCCCATTTTTTGCATTTCTAAATATAAATTATGTCTTATTGAAGATGTTTTACCAAAATTGGTTATTTTTTACTATATTCTTCAATTATTAATTTTTTTCACAAAAATTCATGATTCGTAATTTAAATATCATAATTACAAATATATATATAGATATATATATATATATATATATCATTTTATCATTTTCATCTAAAAATGAAGATAAAAGTAATTAAAAAATAAAAATGTTTTTTTAAAATTTAGTTACATGATACAATTCATTTTCTTACTAAAATAATTTACATAATAATACTATCAAATGTGACACCTCGGAACAACACTCCCAAATTTAGTCCCATAAAAATTAATTTTTGTACTAACATTGATAACATCTATATAATCATAAATATATATTTGAAAAACATAAAAATTAATAACAATTTGATAAATCTATTACATATCATGGTTATTTTCTAGTTCATAGAATTATAGAATTAGGAAACAACACAAACTAATAAAGGCCAGGTTATTTGAATCATGGGAATTTATTCAACTATACAAGAAACTAGTTAATCCATATAGATTCTTTAGAATCTACCATAAATTATCTAATATGTTCAATCCTTCTAAACATTTATTTTTTATTATTTTTATCATAACCAGGGGAAATAATGTCTTAAGAAGGGTTGAGAATAAAGGCTCAATAAGTTAAAACATAAAAATGAATAAATAATTGCATAAATATAATTATAAGAATAAGTAATGTACCTGAATCCATACCAACATGAAGATAATATGATTCTATATCAATTAATATTAATAAAACATTACATATCAGGAATAAAGATCTCATGTTGATAAAATGAATTATTTGATACCTCAAAAACATATTGTCAATGCCTTCAAATAAGACACATATCCTATTATGGGGAGAAGTATACACAAAAACACAACATGTTTTGTGTCATGAGACCTGTCAATGCATCGATGGGTTATATAAATATGGTACCAACCAATAACAGAGTTTAGTCTAATGTATTCACCAAAATATTAATCATATATTTTATTACCACTCCCAAAGTAACCTTTTACTGAATAAGACATAAAAATTTATATAATTATAGATAACTTTTTTTAATACATAATCAACCAAATTTTATATAAAATAACCATAAAAATATTTAAAAATTTATCTATATAAATTATGGTATAACATGATCATAACCCCTTGTAATAATGAAGGTTTATTTTTAAACAACAGATTCTCATCATGTCAATAATATTATATATTAAATGAAAAATATAAAAAACTCAAATACTTTCTTACATGATTATAAAATTAAAAATATTATCATAAACCATATGGAGGAATAATTTTGATGGTCAAACAAGACACTATCAACATTAAAATTACCATTTATATTGGAATAAAAAAAATACAAAATTCTTATTCTTTTCCACATGTCAGTAGAATAAAATTATATATAGATGAATATTATAAAATATGAATGATGGAAGATGTTCTTTTATATATATATATATGGCCATATTGACAATTAAATACTAGAGTAATCATTATTATAATCGATATTTATAAAAAATATGAATGGAATCTATAGAACATAACCCCAATGTAGCATAGAAAACATGGAATGATGTTGACATAGTGGATATATATATATATATATATATCATAAAAAATAGTCTTCATCATGGAAATACCTTTTTAATATTATAATAGATATGGAACTTAAATCTAAAAATTGATTTTAGAAATCATTTTTATTATTGAATTAAAATAAAAAATAACATTTCATTTTTAAATGTAAATTTGAAAAAGGTCAGGTGACATCTTATGAATAGAATTAATTTTAAAAATAATATCTAATAATTCATCCTTGAAATGATATAATTTTTTACCTAAATAAATCAGAAGAGGAATAAAAAACATGTGAAAGTGAAAGGAAATACACTATTCATTATTTAAAATCTACCATGTGGTTAAAACTCACAGTGTAAGAAGAGTAGAACACATTAATTTGATTGAAAATTTCATTTTCACAATGATAGTTATAAAATTACATATAATAAAATACTAGTCTAGGAGAACTTAATTATGGAAAATCAATGTTCACGATGAATCATTATAACACTATGAATGATGATTTGTGTTAAAAATCACTATATAGGAATCATACTACATGAAGAATAAATCCGTTGAAAAATTATTTTATTTTTTAATATTGTATAAAACTATAAAATAAAACAATATATAATATCATATTGGAGATATGGTAAACAATATACATCATTTCCTAAAGAATCAAAATTTAGGCCAAGAATACCCTTAAAGCTTGAGTAGCGTATTATTAAATACAACATAAATATAGGTCTCATAGTTGTACATAAAATAACATTATTAAAAGATAAATTATGGTATTATACCTCATATTGTAAGTATACACACCAAAAAATTATAGTATATGTATAAAAATAATCCTTTCTCAAAGATAACAATTTGGGGAAAAACACTTATCTTATATTTTTTCTTAATTTAATGTTATATAAAATATAATTAAATAAACATTAAATTCACAATAAAATATATAGGACACGAAATATAATAAAACCACTATTTTTATTATTATATTTAAACCATATTTTAAAAATATATTAACCAATTTTAATTTATTTTTATTATCTGTTGTTATAACTTTCAGTTACTTCTTTTGTTAAAACATCACCTATACAAGATCAATTTTCACTAAGTGGATTCATGTTCCCAATTATTTGATTAATAAATTTATAATAATCATTTATTTTAGTTTTTATTTAACTCTCATTTTTATTAGGTAAATGATATGAATATGATGTGTGAAAATGGAAATCATGAAGTAATTGTTTCTGATGTTTTAATAATTGAAAGGAGATATATTAATAAATATTTTAAATATTAACAAAAAACTTATATAGAAATTTTAAAATGTTTAATATTTAATTATTACTCAAAATTAATATTATATGACATCTCGTAGTCATTGCTAACATAATTTATATAAAATCATTTATATATGTGGTTAAGTCGACCCATAAGGTAAGGTGTTTTTATAATTGAATAAATAATGGTTTGTCTTTTGATAATGATTACATGACAGATAATTTTTTTTATAATTTAATAAACATAGTATATAATAATAAAATATAATATATAAACCATCAATGATGCGTGATGATAAAAATTGAAATTCATTGTTCATGGAGGAAGTAGTCTGCAGTCCACACAATTTACGATCAACTATTTCAATGAATGAAATGAATGATAGGATACAAAAAATTTATAATTTCAGAATTATATATTTTTAAATATTTATAATACTTATTCATAAAATCCATTGTTGATACCATCCTTTATAGGTTTTGATGAAAAAAAACCACATAACATCGTGGAGATGGTAGATCACATATACAGAAGATTGATGGTTTGGTTTATATTTTTGCATGGTGGAATGAATAATTGTTTTCTAATTAACATAATATAACATAATTAGAATGGTTATTATTATTTTTTATATGCATAAGGTTATATAATGTTTGGATAAAAAAAATAATATGGAAATATTAATAAGAAGTTGATACTCACATTAAGGGCATGAATTTTTACTAGGAATTATATATCGAAATGAATTATACATATTATAAAACAGTGTCCATAAGCATTTAAAATAGATAGAGTATTTTATAAGGATAAATTTGGTATTGTTTTAAGTATATATTCAAGGGTATGAAGTTCCCTAAAGTGATGTAAGGGGGATATTTTTATAATTGAAGAAATGGGTAATTTTGGATTCACAAAGAACATTTTAAATGATTTGATGATAATATTTTAAGATGAGTATATTGAAGATGGAAAAAATATGGGATTAAGGTGATTATGGATTTAAAACAACCTTATATAGTCATTTTGGATACATATTTTAGTTTTTGATGTTTTTTCTTTTAACTTCATAACATTTACAACAATTTGTTTTTACATTCATAATTAATTTTTAGAATTAGTAATAATTAATAATGAATAAATTTAAAATGAAAATTTCGAATAATAAAAACATATGAATTTTAAATTAGGGAAACATGTTATGTTATAAAATTTTTACTTTTTAGAAAATTCAATTTTAATATTACTAAATATTAATCAGAAAAAAAAATTATATAAAAAAGTTTGTTTTAAAATAGTAAAATTTATTTGTAATATTTAGTTATTTAAATTATAAATTCCCATGAAATTTTTGGTTTAATATAAATATAAAAAAAATTATATGGTCTTAATGTAACTCTAAAACATATTTTCACCATAAATATTAATGATTCAAACAAAAACTATTTATAGTTTTTAGATAACATTTTAATTTTGTTAAAAAAATCATGCACATCAGTTTTGAAATCATAAATAACGTATTAAAATGAATAATTATATTCATCGAATAAATGTTTTATTTATTTAATTTTATTAATCTAATAGTATATGCATACATGATGATAAAATCATAAAAATTAAATTTTTTCCAAAACCATATTTTTTAAATAAAAATCAACATTTTAGGGGAAAAAAGAAATAATATAAATCATAAGATAATTTTTTTATTATAAATCCATAAATACATTCAATATTTTAATATATGAATTATAAAATATTTAGTTCAGTTTTTGAATATAAGTATAAAATGACCAGAATTTTTTTATTTGAAATTAAAAATATCAAATATTCGCTATTATTATTTTTATTTCATATTATTTAATAACAAACATTTAGTTATCCAATAAATAATATAATAATAATTTATTAAATTAAGTAATATATTTCTGTTAATATTAATGCATATTTATAAAAATTACCTTCTTTTAAAAAAACACTTCTACAAAAAAAATTATAGTATTATACTTTTTAAGTTAACTAATTGAATTTAATTTATATCTATTGTATAATTTCTTTTATTCATACATATATTTCATAATTCTTGTACTTTTATTTTTTACATGTAATTTTATGTCTATGTTTTAGTGATTATAATAACATGTGTATTTATTACCCAAAATATAGGTTTTTTGTTTATGATTGGAGTTTCAAGTGGAAGAAGCTGTTGAACAAACAAACTTTTTTAATGTTAAAAATAAATTAAGACCATATGGAGTCGCATTATTCCTTATTAAATAAATTATTTCCTCAAATTTTGAATTAATACTAAATAAATAATGTAGATGAATATACTCTTAAAATATTCATCCCTATAGAAATAACCCATAATATGATATTTACCAAACTCACTCAGGTTGTTTCAATATAATTACATTTCATTAAAAACATTATCCATTCATAAAATCTAATAACCATGTTTTTCAATACAGAAATCGTATATTCTCTGTAACATACATTTTTGAAATAATTTTAACCTCTAAGTTTGTAAACCATGTCAATGTTATATATTGCTATAATTATTTATCTATATGTTTGACCGTTACACGGTATTAACCATTAGATGATGTGTTTGTACACTAGTAATTATATATCATTATCCCAAAAGTGTGGTTAAAATCCCAAAAAATATCAATAATTAATAATCAATTCAATGGTCATCGATACTACATATGTATCTTTTTCAAAGTCACCCAAACCATTATTACCTCAACATTCAGTGTATATTGTTCCTAATATTTATCTAACCATACCTAATTTATTATTTAATAGTTATACGATAAAATATAACATTTATACTGAATAAAATTTATGATTAATCAATATAATTTAATATATCCATCCAAAAAAATAATTCATAAGTACTAATGAAAAATCCTTATACTTTTCATATAATTCCCAATATAATTTTCAATATACAAAACTTTCATTGATTAATATGAATTCACTAATTTAATTAGTTAAGATAATCATTAATTGTTTTCTATTATGATATAAACTGGACTACTATAGGTATTAAAATATAATTTTCCTTTTCTATCACAATTGGTGTATACTAAAATTCTGAACCATATATATAAGCCCCTTTATTTTGTTATAAGACACCGTGCTTTCTAAATACAAACCATTTTAGCATCATATTATTGGTAATTATTAAACCAAATTCTAAAAACAAAATTGGTTATGATACTATCAAATATATGAATATAAAAACATTAATATGACCATGTATTTCATTATGAATCCTTTTAAACATATGATACTTTTGGACCAAACTATGACTCTCCTTGTTCAATATATGGTATTTCGTGGTAATTTTTTATTAGTTTATAAAATATAAATATATTAAAATCTCTCAAAATGGTTCATAAAGAGAATGTTACTGGATAAATCATATCCCCTTGAAGTGTTCAAAAAGGTGCCCAACCTTACACCCACTCATTGTGAAGAATAATAAAGATAGATTCAATGATTAATCATCCTTTGGGGTGATCACCCCTAGATGGATATATACCATATTTGTGTCTAGTGACAAATATATTTATAATTATATATCTTTTCTAAAAACCACATACTTAACACATTACCAATATTTCATTATATAACCCTATATCTAGACTAATCTATATTATTTTCAATTAGATTCTCTAAACCTATTCATCGAAATAAAATGTAAATTGATAATATAACCTTAAATAAAACAAATAAAATGAAGAGATACCTATATAAATAAACTTTTTATCCAAACTTACATATAAAATTTTATATTCTCCTTCCAAATAATCTTTGTATTCAGTGATATTTAAATTTTTCCTTTAATACTATCTCTGTCGCCCCAGATCCATACTTGCAGAACTATTTCTATAAACACATAAATTATATACTTGTATTAATAACAGTAGTAAAATATTTTTTATGACCATATATAAATAAAAATTCAATAATAATTTATGTATCAATAATATCATCAGGATCATTCAAGGTTTAATCACATAGATAATTAATACACATCATAAACTATTAAATCCCATGTTATTTTTACCAAGAAGAATTTTTTACACAATAAAAATTTTATAATACTAAATGATAATTCAACATATCTCATTAATTATTACACATTTATAATAACTATAAACAATTAAAATGTAATATGTTTAAGCATAAAATTGAGAAATAAAAACCTAAGATTTTGTGAGATCAAACACTCACTATGGGAAATCATACAACTCAGGAATTAATTGAGTAATCATGGAAAAAATATTATTGTAGTAATTAGTAAAAAAAATGAATCCAAAATAAACTATAAAATTATATCACTCTATATCAATGATAATAAATTAATACATGGATAAAAAATTGAAATATTATGTAGATTGGATGAATAGTTGTAGAAAACAAAAACATTTATTTAAGTTCTTTCATTAAGACATATATCTTATTATGGTAGTTTTATAAAGAAAACCCCAACCAGTTTTGTCTCAATAGATTTTTTTTATATTTTGATGTGATATATAATTCTATTCCCCACCCATTAAATTATTATATCCATTACATTCAACCTAAAATTCAATTATACATTTCTTATTATTCCCGAAGGAATCACATACTGAATAAACAATGAGTATCCATATAATGAAACATATCAAATGTTAATAGGTAATAAAATTGTGTTAAAAGTAAATAATAATGAATAATATAAATAATTTTTATCATGTTATTGATGGGATAAAATGATCATAACACATCCCAAGAGACATAGTGGATGGTCAAAAAATACATATCCATCATTCCAAAATTCATTTGCATTGAAAGAAATTATTGAACAATAATAGTTTTTCCCATGAATATTAATGGGATAAAATGATCCTATAAAATATAAAGGAACGAGTATGTTAAATAAATAAATATTAAAATTTTAAATAAGCATATATTTTTTAATAACAATATATAATTTTTTTTAGTTTTCCCAATGTCAATATAAAAAAATTCCTTCTAGGTGAACATAATCCAATCTGAATTTGGTAAAATTTTGTGTTCATATAGAATAGGGAGATGAGGAATTAGTTAAGTAAATACTATAATAAACATGATTATAATCTATATAGATATATAAGATGAATGGTTTAAAAATAATTTAATGCTATTATAGAACGAAAACATTGAAGGATACTGAAATAGATGAAAAAAAACCTTGAAAAATAATGATTCTAATTGTATAAAAAAGAAGGTATGAAAAAATTAATAGTAGGATACCATTTGTTATATCGAAAAAATTATAACATATATATATATATCATGAAACATAATCCTCATTTCTGTAAAAACTTATTAAAATGTCCTTGAAAATGTAAACAATGACTTAAAATATATATTTTGAAATTATTTTTAATACTTTTATAAAATCTAAATTTACATGTTTATTTATGAGGTATCATTTTTAGGTTATGTGAAATTATACGAAATAAATTAATTTTGAAAATGAAAAATAATAAGAGACACTTTGAAATATATGAATTTTATATTGGAGAAATGAGAAAGGATGAAAAGATATGTAAAAGTGAAAGGAAAAAATCCAATTTATTATATTTGACATTTCTTTTTTAAAAAAATTCATTATAAAAAGTGTAATAAGAAACTTATTTTTATTAAAAAATTATTTTACAAAAGTGGATTATAAGATACCATATATTAAAATTATATGTTTTTATAAACCAAGAATGTAAAAGATAATTTCAAGAAAAAACATTATAACATAAAAAAACATATTTGATTTACCAATATCCTATATTAGAGACGTACTACAAGAAGAATAAAGAATTTCAAAATATTTTATATGGTAAAAATGAATATAATGCAACAATAAAAAATAATAATATGAAATTTTAGAATTTACCCAAATTATATAAAATATGTTCCAATGAATGAAGATTTAGTTACAAAAATCACATATGACTAACTCAAAATACATTTAAATAGAGGAAAATTATTTGGAATAGTTTATCCAATTAATTACAAGTAAATAATATAAATAATATTCTTATGATAGTAGGATAATAGAATATAAGGCCCCGACTTTAAATCTTACTTAATATTTAATTAAATGAATAATTCACATTGAAGATCTTTTCAGGTTTAGAGTTTTAAATAACAAGGAAATAACTATTACATCTCAAAATATTAAAAATTATAAACTTTTAGTAAGTCTCCATAAATATAAAAACTCTTAAAAGAAACATGTCTACTTCCATGTATTAGATAGCATGTCTTTCATTGATACCATCCTTGACCCTATTCATCTTTAAGTCCTATGTAAAACATTTCAAAAACGTGGGATCATCATAAAAAGCTCAGTAAGGGATATAAAAATACAGAAAGGAAGCATGAGTACATGTATACATAAGAATCAATGAAATCATACTTTACTCATAAAATATAAGCACTATAACATACCTCATCAAATCATGAATAAAACATAGAAATAAAAAAAAGGTAACTTGAGGCATTCATAAAATTCTTACATAGGGAGTAACCCTCTTGGTTACGTTTAGAATACCCATCACAGTATATTCCCTAAATCTCTTCGGAGAAACCATAACGTTTAACTCCTTCGTGTTACCCAATGCATTAGAGATCTATATCGGGCTCACCCTCCCATAGTTTATCGCGAAACCACCCATCTTCATAACAATGCCCAAGAACCATAACATAATCATAGCAAATAACTTAATCATAAAGGAAAGAAAACATTGTCACTTTTCAATAGCAATGTAACCTTTTAAGATATTGAATAATGAATCTATTCTAAAGACCATTTTCAAAACCATTTAAAACATTTAACAAAGGGATTTTTAAATAAAAGTGTCCCATACCACATTGAAGATTTTAACATTTTAAACCATTAATATCCATATAAATAAATCATTAAAACCATTTTCAAACATGGATATTAATGGGAAATATTTATAAGATTAAATCATTAAAACATTTAAAACGATATTTTAGTGAAAAGGTTTTTAACAAAATGAGAGACACTTGAATACAATAATTGAGGAATAACATTTAATCAAAACTTTATAATATCATGAGAATAAAGGGATTCATGATATAATATTCCAAAAGACAGTATATACACAATATAAGAGTGAATTGGTGCATAACAACAATGAAGTCTCAAGGGAAATGTAAATTGAGATGAAATCTATTATAAAGATGGTATCATTAAATTATGGATAAATAAATCTCATAATTATATGCGACAAATATTAATACACCCAATATAAGTGGATATTAAGTGTAAAATAATCAAAAGTAATTAAAACATATACAAAGGATGACATATTCAATAACTACTTGTTGAACCCAAGGAAATCTAAATTGGGTTAAGAAGTTCCCTTGACAGCCTAACAGCTTTACATCAAATTATAGAAAAAGAGTTGATGAGACAGATAAAGGGTATCTCATCGCTTGGACATAAAATTTATGGCAATAAGGATATATAAGAACATATCCCCACATAATAAGATGAAAATTAAAATACATAACAAAAGAAGTCTTTTAAAAAGAGGAGGGTGAAAGGTTCCCTTATCGATTTGGGTAACTTTCAAAATGTACACCCCATGAAAGAAGGACTGTACAACATTGATGTAAATAATCATAAACGAAAGTATGTTACAAAAATAGTAGAATAATGTACAGTACATACACCACTCAAAAGGAAATATTGGAAAATTTAGCATGAATCTCACGAAAACAGAAAGTGAGATAAAAAGCCCCTTAAAAAATTACGGCAGCCTAACGGCGCCAATTAAAAATTTCAAAATGGATTGATGAGAGAAAATAGGGTCTATCCTCAAATGAACATAAAAATTATAGTAAGAGTAATATAAAAGAACATCCCAATCATAATAAAGATGAGCATAAAAGGAATGACATAAAAGAGTGTACTTAAAATGAAAGAGAGAGGTAGGATCTCTTTCCTCAGGTCCGACTTGACTTGATCATTCTTTAACCTCCTACATAATAAAATTTGGTCAATTTATAATTTCATAAGGACCTCCTTTAAATATTATTATCCAGTTCATATCACATATTATAATGTTATAATAATTGGTTAATAAAGTGAGTTCATATCAGACATTTTGGTCGATGTTCGGTACATGAGTAAAAATTGAACTTGTTGGAAAAGAATTTTCCATGTAGTTATAGGTACATCATATCCAGAATAGTATTGATGTTTTAAATATCATATATATCTCGTATATATTCATTTTATACTATTCCATAACATTTGGAGATAAAAAATTAAAAGGACCATTCATGGAGACGGTAGGCCGTACGTACGCATGAACACTACTTTGTTTTTTTGTCATATTAATGGAATTTAAACAAAATGAGATATATATATATATTAATTCCATAATGATATCCATCATTTAGATGAAATATATTACATATATATATATTATATATATGTACTTATAATAATACATAACATTTGGAGATAAGAAATGAAATGTACCATTCATGGAGACGGTAAGCCGTACGTACGCATGAACACTACTTTCTTTTCTTTTCATTTTGTATTAAATGGAATGAAATAATAATGATATAAAGGTATATAATAATTCCAGTAGGATATAATATGTATTACCATTAATTCCATCCTTTATACGTCCCACATATGGCATTAACGAATCAAATCACTTTGAGGGGGTGGTAGTCTGCACTTCCTAAAATGAAGATATCACATTTACCCATAATGGAAACCATAAGGGTATGCCATAAATGAAAAAATACAGAAGCTTAAGGAAAACATAATCATATTATATATCATATATAAATATATTGACATCTTAATGGCCACCTTTGAAGGTGTTAAAAAATATTGAACAATCATCTTTTCGTGAGGCAGTAATTCGCCATCCACAGAAACAGTATGTTTTTAACCATTAGACGAAGGTGTGTGTAAGTTTATCTCTAATAATTCACATAACAAAATCCTAGTATATTTTTCATACTGTTTTTGTTACAAAATAAAGGAATAAAATGAGTTTATAGGGTTGGAGAGGCAAAATAAAACATAAGAACACAAGAGAGGACACTACCTTTAAATCGGGTAAATCTCTTTGATTTGAGCTCAATGGCTTCCTTGGAAAGGATTATTCCCAAAGTGAGGATTCAATGACGAATAGAGGGATTTGGAGAGATGAATGGGCAGGGTTTGGCCGAGACAAAGGCTTGAGAGGAGTGGGTAAGGTGGTAGAGGTGGGGGACTTTTATAAGAGGAGAGGAGGGGCACTCTTGTAAAGTTACAAAATGTTACTTTATTTTCAAATGTGTTTCTGATTTTAAAGGTCCCACATAGATTTATTTATAGGATAAGGTGGTAAGGGTTCTAAATACACCCTTACAATAGTGTTGGGACAAGTTTAAGTCTTATATTTTACATTATCTTTTCATTTTATTTAAATCGTTAAATAATGAGGTAATCACTACATCATCATGGTGTAATAAATAATTTCATTTATTTAGTGTCTAAAAATTATAAAAAAATTTCATGATGTAGGAAATATTTTGAGATTTCTAATGAATATTTATAGTCAAAAATATGACTTGTATAACCCCATGAAAAAATTGTTATAGTAAAACAGCACATGTTTGTGACATTTTAATTTTAACTTTAAATAAATAGGTATTATTGTTATTTTCCTACGAAAGTGGCTCCATGGGTTCCCCAAGTTGACCCAAGGATTGTATTGGTCGGCCATGACTCTTCCAATAAGGGTAGGACATGTGTCAAGGTCATTTCATTTTATGAAAACATTATTTTTACCTTGAATTTCACTAATTACCATTAATCGCGATTAATAAAACTTAAAAATTACTATTCACCAAAAATTGTTTTAATCTCATTGAACCACATTTTACTTTTTAATAACAACCATGTATGTCAGATTTTTGAAAATCAAATCACAGAAGTTGCAAAGTTTAATTTAAACGAAAAATCAGTTTCTTTAACTACCACTTAGTGGTTTCACTATTCATCAAAAATTGATGTTTTTCAGAAAAATACCAAAAATACACCCCAAGCTATATTTGGTATTCCAAATTCAAAAATGATGTTTATTTTAAAAAATTAAAAACATATAAGTTCCATTAATTAATTTAATAATTAATTCCCACTGTCAAAACACATAGCGTGTTTTTAAAAAACAAAATCTATTAAAAGATTGACACTAGATTAAGTCCAATTTCAAAGTGAAATTAATTCCAATGACCAGTGTTGGATTAAATAGTAAAATTATATTATAATTGGACTTTATAACCAATTAAAAAGATAATCTAATCATATAAATAAATTATATTAAAAAGTGGTTTTGAATTAAAATACAACATTTTTCACTATTCATTAAAAAATGAACTTTGTCTGAAAAATACCAAAAATTTACACAATATAAATTTTGATGTCCCGATTCTAAATAAGAATTTTATTTTTTCAAATATAACACATAACATTGTCAAAAATTGGATTTAAGAGAGGTTCGTCATCAAAAGGCGGTTAATCGAACTTTTAAAGAATATTAGAATGTTTACAGTTAAAATTGGATTCATTCGCATTATTAATCCTCTAACGTTTATTGTAAAAAGTAGAAATATTTGAAAAACATATATAATCAAATTTTAGTTAGTTCTATTCATTTCCGCCATTACAACGGCTAGGCGTTAACAACCATTTAAAATAATATTTTTTTATTATTAGAGTACAACATAAGATTCCCAAGAAACTCATTGTTGCGTATTGGGTACGCCATCGAGCATAGAGTCCTCTTTATTGTTATATTAATATTTTATTCACATATATGGACAAATGTGAAAATTTCATAATCTTTATTTACCTGGGTTGTTACATTCTTCCCCCCTTTTGGGAATTGCGTCCTTGCAATTTTAAAATTGGGCTTGGAAACATCATTGAAAAACCCACATCAGAACAAGAGTTAGTAAAAAAATCACTTTAAAATAAAGAAAGAGAAGTAGAAAGGTCACCCGAGTTAACCCATACTAGGATTCCATGTAGGAATACAAGGATATGGAGGAAAAACAAAGGGTCATGTTCTGAGGGAGAGTGATAGTAAACATGTCTAGGAGAATGTTAACCATAAGAAAATCACAAACTTGTGATGGGTTAAATGGTATTCGATTCCCCAGAAGGAAAAGTTAACAGACAACATTTTTGTTTTAAGTTACTCTTCATTGAGGAATTTATTTTTGAGCTTAACTAAATCATAATGAAACATACTTACTTGTCACGTAGAGTTTCTACTTTTACTAGATTCCTTAATCAAACTCATATTTTCTCCAAAAGACGAGTATTTAGGAAGAACTATTCACATTAAGAGTACTATAATCAACTTCTTGAGAACCACCTAATCCAAAAAAGAGAGCTACATATTTCCCATGTATTTAGACAAAAACAGAAACCAAAATTGTTAGTATGAAATCAGATAATACACAAAAGTATAATCCTTTATAAAAAGAAAATCTATTCTTAATCTCCAAAAATTTTCCAAAAAAACCCCCAATGTTCAACAAATACAATTCGATAAACAATTGTCCATAAAATTCTTCAAATAAACCAAACTATGATTCAAACCCAAATATTTTAAGGATTTAATCGCATAGTCTTCCATGTTAAAACTTATCTCCAAATAACATCAGTTTCCCTTAAAGTCTCATATTCAAAAGTAATTAACCTAATCACATATCCTCCATGATAGGTTAATAATTTCCATAGATAACCCAAAATCAACTTACACTTAATTCATAAAATCATATAACTAAAAAGAAAAATCCATACTCACCAGGGACTTCACGTAGTCCAGTGGTAGGTGATAAATACCAGTCGCACTTTGGTTGTGGGTTCGATTCCTGCATCTTTGTCCGACGCGATGGGTTGTCACACGGTCTGTGTGTTTTCCTTTTTATAAAACTCCAAAAATAATCGTAACATGTTTTAACCTCATGTTTATCTCAAGTCATTCATTTTCCATCATAACATATAGTAACCCGTAATTACTTCAAAAGTAAGGATCATATAAACCCTAATGGTTACCTTTATAATTATTACATGAAATTCTACATCGATTGGTCATCTCATACATGATGCATTACAGAACCTACCAAGGTTCATGTGGTTAATCATGACTCCTTGATAGTTGGTTTAGTAAAACCACGAGTTTCCTCAATGAATCCCCCATTTCATCCAGTCTCTTAATCATAGAACCACCACAGCTTCCTTCAAACCCATTGTCACTATGGTGCCTGCTAGATCCATCCATTTTCTAAAACCAAAAATGTCATTGTGAATATATCAAAAAAATTATCATGTACTAATGAGGAAGATAAACACTAAGATATATTTACTCATTAACTTTATCTAAAACTAGGACTCTTTCTGAAACCCTAACCATTATAGTAATGACACTTATGCTTAGAGAATACCCTAAACTCTAAAGTTATCTAAACTGACCTCTGATACCAACTATAAGGCCCCGACCATATACCTTACTTAATATTTATTTAAATGAATAATTCCCATTTAGGATATTTTCAGTTTTAGAGTTTTAGAGAATTAGGAAATAACTAATATATCTCAAAAGATTAAAAAGTAGACACTTCTAATAAGTCTCCATAAATAAAAAACTCTTCAAAGAAACATGTCTAGTTCCATGTTTTAGATAGCATGTCTTTCCTTGATCCCATCCTTGACCCTATTTATCTTGAAGTCCTGTGTAAAACATTTCATAAACTTGGGATGAGCATAAAAATCTCAGTAAGGGATATAAAAATAAGGAAAGGAAACATGAGTACATGTATACATATGAATCAATGAAATCATACATTACTCATAAAACATAAGCACTTTAACATACCTCATCAAATTATGAATAAAACATAGAAATAAAAAGGCACAAAGGTAACATGAGGCATTCATAACATTCTTACGTAGGGAGTAACCCTCTTGGTTATGTTTGGAATACCCATCACAGTATAATCCCTAAATCTGTTCAGAGAAACCTTAACGTTTAACTCCTTCGCGTTAACCAATGCATTGGAGAGCTATATCGGGCTCACCTTCCCTTAGTTTGTCATGGAACCACCCGTCTTCATAACAATTCCCAAGAACCATAACATAATCATACCACATAACATAATCATAAAGTAAAGATAACATTCCCACATTACAATAACAATATAACATTTTATGATATTGAAATAACGAATCCATTATAAAAACCATTTTCATAACCATTTAAAACATTTAAAAAAGAGATTTTTAAATCAATGTGTCCCATACCACATTGATGATTTTAAAATTTTAAACCATTGATATCCATATAAATAAATCATTAAAAAGATTTTGAAAACATGGATATTAATGAGAAATATTTATAAGATTAAATCATTAAAACATTTAAAATGATATTTTAGTGAAAGGGTTTTTAACAAAATGAGAGACACTTGAATACAATAATTGAGTAATAAAATTTAATAAAAACATTATAATATCATGAG
Organism: Viscum album; assembly: GCA_963277665.1. Lineage (NCBI taxonomy): Eukaryota > Viridiplantae > Streptophyta > Magnoliopsida > Santalales > Viscaceae > Viscum > Viscum album. The sequence continues at coordinate 1,448,296,814 of OY728152.1, read as the reverse complement.
AATAAAGGGATTCATGATATAATATTCCAAAGGACAGTATATACACTATATAAGAGCGAATTGGTGCATAACAACAATGAAGTCTCAAGGGAAATATAAATTGAGATGAAATCCAATATATAGATGGTATCCTTAAATTAAGGATAAATCAATCTCATAATTATGTGAGAAAAATATAAATACACCCAATATAAGTGGATATTAAGTGTAAAATAATCAAAGGACATTCACACATATTCAAAGGATGACATATTCAATAACTACATGTTGAACCCAAATAAATCGAAATTGGGTTAAGAAGTTCCCTTGACAGCCTAACAACGTCACATCAAATTTTAGAAAAAGAGTTGATGAGAGAGATAAAGGGTATCTCATCTCTTGGACATAAAATTTACGGCAATAAGGATATATAATAACATATCCTCACATAATAAGACTAAAATTAAAAGACATAAAAAAGAAGACTTTTAAAAAGAGGAGGGTGAAAGGTTCCCTTAACGATTTGGGTAACTCTCGAAACGTACACCCCATGAAAGAAGGAATATACAACATTGATGTAAATACTCATAAAAGAATGTATGTTACACAAAGAGTAGAATAATGGACAGTACATACACCACTCAAAAGTAAATATTGGAAAATTTAGCATGAATCTCACGAAAACACAAAGTGAGATGAATAGCCCCTTACGAAATTTCGGCAGCCTAACAACGCCAATTAAAAAATCAAAAAATGGATTGATGAGAGAAAATAAGGTCTCTCCACAAATGAACATAAAAATTACAGTAAGAGTAATATAAAATAACATCCCAATCATATGAAATATGAGCATAAAAGGAATGACCTAAAATAGTGTACTTAAAAAGAAAGAGAGAGGTAGGATCCCTTACCTCGGGTCCGACATGACTCGATCGTTCTTTAACCTCCTGAATAATAAAATTTGGACAATTTATAATTTCTTAAGGACCTCATTTATATATTATTATTCATTTCATATCACATATTATAATGTTATAATAATTGGTTAATAAAGTGAGTTCATATAAGACATTTTGGTCGATGTTCAGTACATGAGTAAAAATTAAACTTGTTGGAAAAGAATTTTCAATGTAGTTATAGGTACATCATATGCAGAATAGTATTTATGTTTTAAATATCATATATATCCCGTATATATTCATTTTATACTATTCCATAACATTTTCAGATAAAAAATTAAAAGTACCGTTCATGGAGACGGTAGGCTGTATGTACGCATGAACGCTACTTTCTTTTTTTGTCATATTAATGGAATTAAAACAAAATGAGAGATATATATATTATAATTCAAGAATTATATCCATCATTTAGTTGTAATATATTACATATATATCCATTATATATATGTACTTATAAGAGTACATAACATTTGGAGATAAGAAATGAAATGTACTGTTCATGGAGATGGTAAGCCGTAGGTATGCATGAACGCTAAATTCATTTCATTTATTTTGTATTAAATAGAATGAAATAATAATTATATAAAGGTATATTATAATTCCAGTAGGATATAATATGTAATACCATTAATTCCATCCTTTATACGTCCCACGTATGGCATTAACAAATCAAATCACATTGAGGGGGCAGTAGTCTGCACTTCCTAAAATGAAGATATCGCATTTACCCATAATGGAAACCATAAGGGTATTCCATAAATGAAAAAATAAACAAGATTAAGGAAAAAATAATAATAATATATATCATATATAAATAATGAAATCTTAATGGCAACCTCTGAAGGTGTTAAAAGAATATTGTACAATCATCGTTTCGTGAGGCATTAATTCGCCATCCACAGAAACAGTATGTTCTTTAACCATTAGACGAAGGTGTGGGTAAGTTTATCTCGAATAAATCATATAAAACATCCTAGTATATTTATGATACTTATTTTGTTAAAAAATAAAGGAATAAAAAGAGTTTAGAGGGTTGGAGAAGAAAAATAAACATAAGAACACAAGAGAGGACACTACCATTAAATCGGGTAACTCTCTTTTATTTGAGCTAAAAGGCTTCCTTGGAAGGGATTATGCCAAAAGGGAGGATTCAATAATGAAGATAGGGATGTGGAGAGATGAAATGATCAGCAGTTGGCCGAGCCAAAGGCTTGAGAGGTGTGGGTATGGTGGTTGATGTGGGGGACTTTTATAAGAGGAGAGGAGGGGCTCTTGGAATGTTACAAAATGTTACTTTATTTTCAAATGTGTTTCATATTTTAAAGGTCCCAAATTGATGTATTTCGAGGATAAGGTGGTAAGGGTTTGAAATAAACCCATCCAATAGGTTTTTGACAAGTGTAGGTATTATATTTTACATTATCTTTTCATTTTATTTAAATCGTTAAATAATGAGGTAATCGCTGCATCATCATGGTGTCGTAAATAATTTAATTTATATAGTGTCTAAAAATTATAAAAAAATATCATGATGTATTAAATATTTTTAGCTTTATAATTAATATTTATAGTCAAAAATATTACTTGTATAACCCCTGATTTGTTTTTGTAAAACAACACATGTTTGTGACATTTTAATTTTAACTTTAAATAAAAAGGTATTATTGTCATTTTCCTACCAAAGTGTCTCCCTGGGGTCCCCAAGTTGACCCATGGGTAGTTTTGGTCGGTCATGACTCATCCAATAAGGGTAGGAAATGTTTCAAGGTCATTTCATATTATTAAAACATTATTTTTACCTTAAATTGCAATAATTAACATTAATCGGTATTAATAAAACTTAAAAATTACAATTCATCAAAAATTATTTTAATCTCATCAAACCACATTTTACTTCTTAATGACAATGATGTGTGTCAGATTTTTGAAAATAAAATCACACAAGTGGTAAAGTTTCATTTAAACGAAAAATCAGTTTCTTTAACTACAACTTAGTGGTTTCACTATTCATCAAAAATTGAAGTTTTTCAGAAAAATACCAAAAATTCACCCTAAGCTATATTTGATATTCCAAATTCAAAAATGATTTCTATTTTAAAAAATTCCAAACATATAAGTAGCATTAATTAATTTATTAATTAATTCCCGCTGTCAAAACAAATAGCGTGTTTTTAAGAAACAATATCTATTAAAAGATTGACACTAGTTTAAGTCCAATTTCAAAGTGAAATTAATTCCAATGACCACTATTAGATTAAATGATAAAAATATATTATAATTGGACTTTAAAACCAATTTAAAATATAATATAATAATATATGTAAATTAGATTAAAAAGTGGTTTTGAATTAAAAGACATCATTTTTCACTATTCATTAAAAATGAACTTTATCGGAAAACTACCAAAAATTTACACAATGTAAATTTTGATGTCCCGATTCTATTGAAGAATTTTATTTTGACAAATATAACACATAAAAGTGTCACAATGTGGATTTAAGATAGGTTCCTCATCAAAAGGCAGTTAATCGACCTTTTAAAGAATATTAGAATGTTTATGCTTAAAATTGGATTCATTCGCATATTTAATCCTCTAACATTTATTGTAAAAAGTAAAAATATTTTACAAACATATATAATAATTTTGTAGATAATTCTCTTCATTCCCGCCATTACAACGGCTAGGCGTTAACTACAACTTAAAATAATATTATTTCATTATTAGAGTGCAACGTAATATTCCCAAGAAACTAGTTGTTGTGTATTGGGTACGCCATCGAGAATAGCGTCCCCTTTAAAGATATATTAATATTTTATTCACAAATATGGATAAATGTGAAAATTTCATATTATTTATTTACCTGGGGTGTTACATAGAACACTATAAAAATTAAATGTTTTTCAAATCATTAATGAAGTCTTAAATATTAAAAATTGTGAAAATAAATAAATCGATTTTTCATGACTGTCACATTCAGAAAAAATTTTTAAAAGGGAGGGATTGTAATTGAACATCATATACCATAATTTAAAGATGATTTATATTATTATATCTTATATAGGTAGTATATAAACCCCAAAAATGAAATTATTTTTATAATATCTAGGATGTCACAATGAGAGGAATTTGAAACAAAAAACCATATCTTGTATTCTTGTTTATATGACCACGGTTATAACCTCTTATGTAATGAGAATAAATATAGTAATTAATTTTTTTATAGCATCAGTATAATCTTAATACCATTTTTATAATTATTTTTTAATTATACATTACAAAAACATTAACACATTAATGTTTATTTTCATTATCAGGTTCCATAAAATTAATTTTTTTGTTTTTTAATAACTTCATGAAGATGAGATTGATTCTCACTATGTGGTTTCAGGTTCCTCCTTCCTAGATAATTCATGATAGTGTAATAAATTCATTCAATTGTTACATTGTTTTCATTTTCATCAACTGAATGACATGAATATAGCTTATTAAAATAGATAACATGCTGATCTTGATTTTGAGAATTTTAATGATCGAAAGATGATACAATAAAAAATATTTAAAATATTAATGAAATATTTATAGAATAATTTAAAAAAATTAAAATTTTATTATTGTATTATATTACAATTATATTTAATTTCATTAAAATTTCTAAAATAATTATTTTAAAATCGTTTACATAGAGGTTTATTACGACCATTATGGTAATGTGTTACAAGGATTTAATGAATAAGGTTAAGAATTTATATAGTTATAACCTCACATATACCTAAAAAATTCATTTCATAAAAAAATACCTATTACAAATATTCTAGGATCTATCTATAATGGTTCATGATGATAAATGGTATTCATTGTTCAACAAGGTGGTAATCCGTTGTACTCACGATTGGTGATCAATTTTTTCAATAAATTGAAGTAATGATGGTATATGAAAAATAATAATTTAAAACATAATTTTATAAATTGGAAGAACATTTATTCATAATATACATTCTTGATACCATAATTTAAAGGTAGTGATGAAAAATAAACCTCATTATATTGAAGAGGCAGTTGTTTTTACGTAGGCATGAATGAAGTTTTGTATATTCATAGTGGATGCAATGAAATTAATAGTTTGTTAAATAAATATAATTTTATTATAATGTTTATATTTATTTAATTATATTCTTATTATTATAGAATATTAGGATATCACTATTAATAACGAAACACAAGGTAGAAGTGTATAATAACATCTTCTTGAGGAATTATCCTTTAAAATTGAAGCATAATGTTAAAAAAATAGTGAAAATATTACTTTTTAGTGGGAAAGAGTTATTGGAGGATAAATATGGTATATTTTAATGTATAAATTTCATGTTATGTTGAGTTGGGATATAGTCAGAGTGTTAGGATGTTATATGTGATGAAAAGTGTATTATTGTATGAACACTAAAAATTTTCAATAATGTGATGATACTATTCCATTGTAAATGGTTCAAAAATATAATTTTTTTTAGAATGTGATTTTTGTACGAATCTCACCCCAAACACTAATTTGGGAGATGAATTTGAATTTTTTTCCTTTTATTTTAACTATTTATCTTTTACCCTAATTTATATTTACAATTGTTATTAATTTTTATACTTATTAATAAATAATAAAGAAAAATTTAATAATGGAATATTTATCTAATTTAAACCTTATTATTTTCATATTTTTCAATCATTTTTCAAATAAAATTTCTTTGTTTTGGAAAAATTAATTTTATGATTAGAAGACATAATGTTTAAAAATATTTTATAGAAAAAAAAACAGTTTTTTAAGAATTTTTTTTATAATTATTGTATAGTTAGTAAAATTGTAAATTCACATGACATATTTAGTTTATAATAAATAAAAAATATGTTTTGAGTATATCATGGAAATCCAAAACCAAAACTCACCATGATTAAACGTGATTGAAGGAAAAATCGAGAACAATTTTTTTATATTAAAATAGCATTTTAATTTAGTTTGGAAAAAGTGGAAAATATGATTATTATTGTTGATGGATCTGTAGGATCTAGTTGAGTCTCCACTATGAGGTGGTCCATTAAAGACCAAACATTCCACACCATTTCTCCGACCACACTGTATCACAATATCATAACCCCCGGAATGAATCTCGGGCACCTACTATTTTCTAGTTATCACTTAACCTCCACTGTGACACAATCTATCTATTTCTAATATCAATCCCTATCATTTCTTAGCCTATGATGCATCACCTAACCAATGTGTGTTTAAGCTTGAACCTTCTAATTCATGACTGATTAAGGCTTCTCCATGTTCTTGCAATGAGAAATCCCACATTTTTTATGCAATGAGAGATTGATCCCTCATTGGATGCAACGTTATAGAGCCAATGTGTTAAATGATTATACTTTTATTGGGTGACTTTACAAACATATTTCTCATGGTGATTTCCACCAACAAATAGTTCTCTCAAAATCATCTCTTCTCAAACCTCAATTATTTTTTGGTTTTATTGAGCATGGTCTATGGAAATCTTGATTGATGGTACCTCCACATGCATAAATAATAATCTTAACATCTCATTTGTAATGTCGGTACTATATACATCGACGCTATTATAATAAATGGTATATATTTGGCGTCTTTTACTATTATAATTGACACTGAAATATTTATTAGATCATTTTTTGTGTCAGTTTTATAAAAATATCAACCAAAAATCTAATTATATTATTGAAATATGTTTTCTTATAAATAGATGAAAAAATTAATCAATGGATTTTTATTTGGTTTCATTTATCATAAAATATAATGAAAAAAACATATTATGAATTTTGACGTTGTTTTTAAGAGAACCTATACCAAAATAAATCTTTTTAAATATTTTTAGAATCACATAATGAAAACATGATGTTAAAAAAGGATAAACCCCTACCTCAGAACCCTTATTTTTCTTTTATATTTTCCTTTCTTCTCTTGACATATGATGAGTCCAACAGCTACCAACACTCATCAACAGATATAGTAGTGAACATTGTTCAAATGGAATCTTATTTTCATAATCTATGACCATTAATAATTCATCTATTTTCCTTATTTCACTATATATGTTTTTATTTAATCACTTTAAACCATTTAGGATTTTGTGTCACCCAGATTAGATGTTTTTTTGTACTTTTTTTTCAATTTTTTTGACAATGTTATAAATTTTCATTTTAGTGTTTTTCTTTCCACTGAATTCAAGGTTCATTATCTATATTTCATCTCCCGTAATTTTATTATGATCTATTAGTGCCATGATTAGATGTTTTTATGTTGTTATTGTTACATTTTTGTTTTTTCAAATGTTTTAATTATTTGTTTTAGTATTTTTCGAGCCAATGAATTCATGGGATGTTATCTATACTCAAGATCAATCTATCATTGTAAAAATTTGAAATTTTTAAATAGTTTTTAATATTTATTATAGTGAATTCTTTAAATTTTAGTTATAAATTTGACTCGTTAGTTCATCTGTTTGTACGAATTTGGAAGTCAATTAATTTCTTTTGTTGTTTATTTTATTATGTATGTTATTTATTTTATGGATTTTTCAAATGGGATTTTCCAATATATATGGTAATTCAAATAGTATCCATTTCAAACTTATTTTTAGTAGAAGTGTAAACTAGTAATGAATAACAGAAAATAAGCACATATATGAATATCTATACTAGAAAATTAATTCAAATATGAAGATATATAGGTAAAAAATGGTGATGGCATGTTTAAGGAGAAATAAAATCCTTTAGTAATATGAACAAAAATTCACTAAGATTAAATACATAGATATAGATTGATCAACTAATATATTCACATGGGACACTCGATTTCAAAAACTATGTTCATGGAACCATTCAAGTACACATTGACCAAAATTTCCCCTTAATCAGTCAATAAATTTAAATTATTAAATATTATTCCATTTTTATACAATTGATAAATACATTAATCCAAATTATCATTTTACTTATACACTATAACATCTATTATTTTTTTGCTAAAGTTTGTCCTCATAATCTTTAATGACCACAAACAAAAACATTTTCTAAGTAAATCAATTACCATTTAACATTTTATCAATTTATTTTTGGTATTCATTTAATTTCGTGAAAAAAATATTGTGATTGTTTCATATATTAAATATTAATCAAACAAATGGAACATAAAAATAAAATTTTTATCTGGTCATGAAACATGGATGAGATCATTTAGATAAAATTAATCATAAAAACTATTCTAATTATTATACTAGAATAACCAATTTATTTTACATTGATTTTACATATAGAGAATAAAATATGATATAGATAGAAAAAAAGTTTTCCATGATTATATACATATTTAATTTGGGTTTAACATTATTTTCTCAATGTTATATCTAAATAGGGATGTTGATGTCTATTTTTAAGAATCTTGTTAGAATAAAGGGGATGTTTTTTTTGATATTTTCTTTAAAAAACATGTGTTAACCTGATAAAAATATTTTTATTCTTTTACTATGGTCTTCAATAATTGTTTATAAATATTAATTTCAATAAAATTTATACCTATAGAAATATATTTTTTATTATATTCATAATAATTTTTTATATCTATCACCTAATCATGATTTTTTTTTGATAATTTTTTTTTGTATTTAAATAAATAAATATATATATATATTTAAAGTTTTATATGTTTTATATGTATATAAATATATATTTTTGTATATATGTGTATATATATCATTTCAAATTGGTATTTGAGATATTTTTAATTTTATTTCTCATCAAATTATGTACTTTTGGATCAACATGACACATCACACAAAATAAATACCTAGAGTAGATTGGATTTTATTTTATTCCTATTAGTCACTATTATTTAATATATGTCTAGGAAAAATTATTCATGAATATATTTATGTATAGAATATATATGTCTATATATATATATATTTATATTTTTATATGATTCAATATATTGAATAATTATATTATGATCTCACATACTGAATGGAACATAATTGGATAAATTTATGATGAAAAAATAGTGAATATAAAAAAGACATTCATGATTTATAAGAATTTACTAAACAAATTCTTAAAAACATATATTTAATTTTATATACATGTCATTGGTGTTTGAATATGATAATGTAAAAATCTTTAAAAATCAAGTATCATTTTCATATTATAGGGTTTTATCCATAATTATACACATTAGATCAGGCATGGTGATAGAACTATAAATTCAAGATCTGATGTTGACGCCAATATATCTAATGAGATAGAGGATCATATTTAAGAATTAATTCAGGATGTAAGTGTTGAAACCATTCAAAACACTGAAACTATTGAATGATTTCATGGAGATTATGAAAATCCATTATTCGAAGGGTCTAGTAAATATATATTGTAATAAGAAATTTTGAGATTGTTTTTCTTAAATTCAATATATGGTTATAGTGATAAAATTTTCCAAAAAATAAATGATCTTTTAAAAAAGTGACATCCAAAATGAAATGGACTTCTAGATTCCAATCAGGAGGTGAAAAAATGTTATTCCTAATGATATTGGGATATAAAAAAGCTAAATTATTTCTCTAATGATTGTGTGTTGTATAGGAAAGAGTATCTATTTTAATCAAAATTTCTTATTTGTTGACGATCATGATATAATATGGATGAAAAGGTAAACTCTAATTAATTCTTTGGTGTTGACATATAACCTTTGGCTAAATTAAATAATTTCATCTAATAATTACTTTATATAATTCTAATATATTAATTTTGTTTCATTATCAGTAACCAAAATGAAATATCATTCTTAAAAAAAATTACAATAAAAAAATTCCTCATTTAACGCGTCTATTTTCAGATTCAATTGATTAAAAAAGGACATGATTTCAATTATATGAATGTTTCTCTAATGTTAAATTATATCACCTTAATAAATCATCACAATTGAATAGATTTAATAAAAAGATTATATATTTATGAATTGAAGTTCGAAATGTTATAATGGGAGTGTGTATATATGGAATGAATCTTTATCAGAGGATAAGTATTGAACATAGTTCAAGGCTTCTTTTTTTGGTATTTTTCAGTATATCCTCATTGATATGTAAGAAGAAATAATTTTTTATGATGATAATTATGATTTCTGGATAAAATATTCTTTGATATGAAATTGATGCCTATAATTCACCGTTTATTTATCATTTGGAAATTCTATTGGAGGAAGGTGTTAATGTTGTTGATGCGTAAGGGAATTTTTTTGTGCTATGATACTTTTCAGCCTAAACGAAATTCTTACATATGGAAATGTATATGGATACAGGGATATTTGATATTAATAATGTCCAATTTCTCAAGAATATGTTTAATGGTATCAATTTATAATGGATGAATAATAGTGTACATGGGGCGTTCAATATTATTTTTTAATTGATCACCATTATCCTAGATTGAAAAAGTCATATAATAGTTTACAAGAATTAGATATTCACTGCAAATCATTTTTAGTGGAATAATATAACCACATGGGGAAAAATATTGATTCCAAATTTGTAAAGGATAGAACATATAGTATTTAGAAGAAATTCATAAAGAAACATAACATTTATGATCTAAATTATTGAATATTATTAGAGATAAAACATAACTTTTCTGTTATGCATGTTGAGAAAAAAATATTAGACAGTTTGATTTGAATTTTTTTAGATATAAATGAAAATAAAAAGAGAGATTTAATTCTACATTGTACTTGATATCAATGGTAATATGTTTGGAGTTAGCACCAACTATGAAATGGAACATAACATTTTTACCTCCAGATTATCATACATTAAGAAAGGGTGAATAGTTTAACTTTTTTAGTGTCTCTATGATATAAATGTACCCAGGTTGTATTATTAAAATGTGAATAACATTGTCTCAATGAACTATTGTATATATATTGTTATGAAATATCATGGCTTCTATATATTGATACAAAAACTGCTACCAGATTTAATGTGTTGTATATTGTCCCCAGCTGTCAGAAAGTCTATCATGATGTTATGTAATTTTTCATATCCATTTGTAGAAAATTCAATGATTCAATATTTTTAGATGATTATTAGAATAAAAATGCTCAAATACATTGTCATATATAAATGTAATTTCAACATATATTTTCTCATATAATTGTCCATGTTGTTATTTATCTAGTGAATGAGAGAAGAAGATGTTGGCCTATATATTTATGTTGGATGTATAAATTTCAATGGTATTTGAAAATTTTAAATATATAAGTTAAAAAATATTTTCAACCATAGGGATATATAGTTCAATGATATATATCGACAGAGATGATTGAGTTCTATAATGGTTATTTGTATGAAGTAGAGCATATTGGTCTCTGTATATCTCAACATATGGTAGTTGATATTTTTGGTAGATGGATTCAATGATTAAATGTAAATTTCATTCCATGTGATGAAGTGGTGTAGGAATGTTAATTCTTTTTTATGAGCATACATTATGTTGAATCATAAATATCATCACATATATCTGAATTAAAATTATGATTTCTAAAAAAATGGAAAGCGTTTGTTGGTTGTGCATAAAAATAAATTTGTTTAAAGGTTTACAGGGAACATGATGAATGATATATCTACATCTGGAATGTTGAAATGGTTTTCAAGGGGACTATCAGTTAAATTTATCACATGGTATAGTTTTTATATTAATAGATATACATTCTATAAAAAGAAGATGGATGTCAAGAGTTCTATTCAAAATAGTGGGGTGATGGTTATCACTAAAGCGGTACATTTTTTGAGTAAAAATTATAAAATCCAAAAACAATTGTGGACATATTTTGGAGGTCATGAGGATACATGGAAAATTAATTATAAAAAATATTGAGTTATAGTGTTTATGTATAATTTTTTTTGATACTAATAGAGGTGTGAAATATGATGAATGTGGGTTTAAAGTGGTTTATTTGAAAATATTTAATCAAAATTAGGAACACTTAATCATGGAGACACACCAAAAGATGATATTTTATGTTAGTGTTATGTCGAATGATCTGTGGTCCATCGTTTTTCATGGATAAAAGATCTCATTTGATTGATAAGAATGAAGCTAAAGAATTTATTAATTTATATGATTCTTATTCATCAATTATTCGATTTCCAAATGATTACAACAAATATAAGGTAGATAGAGTGTATTCATTACTTAATGATCATGACGATGGGATATCAGAAAACACAGAAATAGTCTTCTAATTATTATAGTTTTTATTTATATTTTTTTATTTTCTAAAATATAATTCTGTAAAAAATTTATTTTTAATAGGATAGATTTCATATATTTTGTTTACAAAAATCATGACATCTCTTTTCTTTGCAACACACATATTCATGAATCGTTTTTTATTTATATATTTTCCATCCATATATTTAAATATTTGGTTTTATAATGATATTAAGGTATAAATAATTTCATTAACATTTATTTTTCCAATGTAACATATAGAGATAGAGGAGCAGTTTCTGAGATATATATATTTTTTATATTATTAGATATTTAGTATAATAATTATTTAATAAATAAAACTAATTTATAAAAAAATTATTACAAGACTAATGATGCATATTCAATGGAAGAGACATCTCTTATTTCTATAGAGAAATAAAGTTCTCAGGTTGGTAAATGTGGTATAACATGTTTACCAAAACAAACACTTTCTCATGGAGATGATAAATTGTATATTCATTTTTATGATAATAATAATTCAACTAGACCAAATATAAATTTATATATTTGTTATTTATCAATGTATAGTCATTTTAGGATTATAATTTTATATCATTATTGGATGTTTATTGATTGGGGGGTGAAAGATTATCTTTGGGAGGATGTAACGGTAAAATATAACAATTATGTTATTTTTTCACATATTTGTGAATATTAAATATTTTAAATGACTAATATTAAATTTATTCAATTTCAGATGATATAAAATATTTATGAAATGAATACAATTAGGAAATGATTTCTATCTTTAGCTGTAGTTTGATAGAATTATTTTAAAACAGAAATGGAAAGAAATTATGTTTTTATAATGAAAAATTATGAAAACTAATTCCTTAAGTATGAGTTTATTGATGTAGATATGGGAAAATTTTTTTTAAGAGCTGACATAGAGAAAAATATTATGTATGATAATTTTTTAAATTTTTTTCATTTATTATATATTTATCTAATTATATATTAAAATATTTTTATATAAAATCCCCCCTTGATATGTCATCAATAGATCTAATTTCAAAATGTATACCATAATACTTTATCACATGGAGGGTATTAGTTATTCAATTAGGAAATTATTGAAGAAAAATTTGAAACATTAAGATCATGATCTAGTAGTGGTTTAGAAGAGGTCTAGTTTCGTCCTCAATCTACCCCCACTCACCATAGAAAAAGAAATAGAAAAAGATAAAGGAAAAATAAAATGTATCTTATAGAGAATTCTAAGGAAGATGGTGAAAGATTTATAACTAAGTATTTTTTTATTTTTCATTGATGTTTGTATTTTTTAAAAATTACAGACATTGAAATAATAGTTTAATTTTATATATAAAAATGAAATTCAAGATAATGAGATCCAAGAAAATTTATCCCTGGTGGTAGGATAGAAATCCTAGCTGCTTCTTTAAAAAAGTAAGAACACCCAGACCGAGTAAGAAGATATCAAGCAGGTGTTAGTATTTAGAATGTTTTGGGTAACCAATGTAAGAAGCCAAGAGATCAATAAATTTATTACTGAAATGATGAGATAAATGAAATGAAAGAGTATGTGGGTGTTAAAATTATCTCAGTTAATTAAGATATGCTTGAATAATTGATAACTTAATCACAACCTACTCAGCCTTCCCAACAGGCCATTCCTACCAAGTATTCCCACCCTTCCCAGTCAGATGCACAACTTATATAGACGAACCAACAATCCATGCCCACCCATACTACTAACTCAATCCTACACCTCCTAATTTGAATCCTACATTATATTGTGAGTTTAATGATGGAGATCTTCATGTAGTTATTTTAGTGTATGGGGTCATACATATTATTGGGCATTCCTCACCCCACTATAATATTCAATTTTGTTATGTCAGAGTATATGTGCATGATATTATTGATCTTAATTGTATACTACCATTACCTATGGAGTAGGTTACCATAGTTGGGGATTAATGAGTAATTTTGTAATTTTTTCCATCTTACATTCATCTATTTTTTTCATAAGAGGTGAGTGTTGTTTCTGAATATTAATTAAATTTGAAAAAAAATTAAGTATATTTTTTTTCACTTAATATTTATATTATTATATAAAATCAAAATAAATTATTCAAATGAAACAAAATGATCAAGAAATAACTATAATTTATAATTCTATTTCTGATGGGATAAATAGATTATCCCATAATTCTTCAACATTCGACAATTTATATGTGTTTTTGATGATAGATAAAATATTTTTAAGTGACTATACACTTATGAAATTCAAAGAAGTTATAATGTACCTGATAGAGGAAATAGAGTTCATTGTACTTTTGTTGTATTTTTTTTCTTTGTACATAAATTTAAGTTTGAGTATAAAATTTTATTTAAATAAAGATAATTTTATTTATATTACCAATTTACTTAGTTAAATAGGTATATACACACATGTATAATAAAAACTGAGATCATTAATATTTATTTTCTAATGGATTTAGAATTCATTTCAACAGTTTTGCAATATGGGAAGACAGTTGATATATTTTAATATATATCTGAGAGATTATCAATCAAAAATATTGATATTGGTTATTAACATTCCCTAATATGAAAAAATAATAATGAAATTATGAAATATGTCTTATTATAATTTCCTTAATTATGAACATTTTGGTATTGTATAAGGCCTTGGATGTTAGGAATATTTTGTCTATGTGAATGAAATTTAAAATATTTTTTATTTTTATTAATCCTCATTCATAAAAATTAAAGCACTTTTATAGAAATTTAAGTTTTATTATTTTTATAAGTTCATTAAATTTAATTTTATTATTTATGCATGTTTTTTTATTTGATATATGTGAAAATGATGGTCATGGATAATGTCGTACGTTGATCAATTGTAGGAAAATAATCCAAATCCAATAAAATACGTAAAAGTACATTTAAAGTTTTTTATAATGCATAATATTTTAATTTTTGATATAAATATATGTGTGTGTTTGTGTGTCTGTTGGTTTCTAATATCATTTTAATGTTTTATATCTTCAGTTTCATTACCAATAACGAATTTTAGAATGTGGTTATTTTATTTTATGATTCATGTATGAGATAATCACAATTGGAGTAATTTCTTATTTTTATAAGGGATGTTAATTATATTAACTAATTTTTGTTTTATTTCAAAATATTTTATTTTTATTTTTATATCATTTAATGTCATTGTATACATTCAACGAAACCGAAAAATATATGAATGATTAACTTACCCATCATCTATCATTGTTTGAGAACTACTTTTTATGTATGGTTATTATTTAAATAAATAGGTATGTTTACTTTAATTTTTATTTTTAACATTACATCTTTCTATCAATGTATTCAAAAACTAATAATATTGTTATAATAGGTGTTTGATGTTAATAATAAAAAATGAATTTTTCAACTATAAATGTGGATGATTATGTTTTAATTTATAAGTTATGTGTTTTTAACTATAGTTTAAATTTTTTTTAATGAAATTTATTTTTAATTAATTTTTTGAATTTTATTTTTTGAATGATTTTTAATCCTCTTACCTATTATTTTCATTATATTTTGTATTTTAGGTAAACTATTGTTTTTTATTTAATATTTATAATTTTATTAATAAAAAATTACATTGGTTGTGTTTTTTTATGTATTAACTGATGTCGAGCACCAATTTTCTAGATTCATTCGGTGTCAGCTTTCACAAAAACTGATGCTGGATAATGATATTCTTGAATATTTCATCATTATATTTTTAGAAAACTAAAGTCAAGGATTCATTTTTTCATGGTATTTAGTGTCGACTACTAGAAAAATCTAACTATGATAGTTTGACATTTCATTTTTGGCATTAGTTTTTAATTTTAACTGAAATAGTTTATCTAATATATTTTTCATCAAGATTTTTTTTTAAAATTTTTTTGGAAACAGTTTAAAAAAAATGTGTACAATAAAAATTTATTTTTAATGTCTCCATTATAAACATTTTTTTAACCAATGATAATATTTAATAAAAACCAATTCCAAATTTTTTTTTTCACTAGTTCTCATTCAGAATATTTAATATATGTGACTCATACATGATGTTTTTACTCTTTGATTTTATGGATTCAAATTTTAGATTCAGTTATCTTATTTTATTATGATCTCATTATAAACCAATATAAATGGTTATATATAAATTATACATTATCACACGTCATGATGCCTTATAGTAATATCTATTCGATGGTCATCATAATTAATATTCATAATTCCAAAAAATTATAACAACTTATTATAAATACATTATCTAAAATGAATCTTATTGTATTTATTTTATTTTTATTTTATGGATTGAATTATTTTTCTTCAATATGGTTCATATTATAACTATGATGTTTATTAAGAATTGTTATTCATGATATAATAATATTGGATTTGAATTATTTGATTTAATATATTTTTCCTTCATCACTATAGTGGTTTTACATAATTTTTTAAATTTATTCGTATTGCATCATTAATAATAATGAAATTTTAATTCAAATGGATTTATTAATTATTATGACATTCTCTTCATATTGTGTGATTTTTTGATGTTTATTTCTCATTTTATCATACTTCTCTATATAATGGATCTCATACCAAAACCTATTAGAGTATATTTTAAAATCCACATATTGTAATGATATATTATATGTCAATATATAATGGTCATAAAAGGAAGCTTGTATACATTATTATTATTTATAGAGATATCTACTATTACCCATAGAAGATATTATATTATCATTCCAATGATGGATTCATGATTAATTAAAATTGTGATCCTCGGCTTTGAAACATGCGTGAAATCACTTTTATAACCTTAAATCAAACTATGAACCCAAAAAAATGTGAACACAAGATCATGAATACTATTAGTTAGTCATATTTGGATAATGAATACTTCTTTATAACATATTAAATAATATTACTCTATATTTACTTAGAGAAATTTTGGTATATATGATACTAGAAATGGAAACTCTTTTAGGGAAGACTCCAAAAGAAGCTCATGACAACTCTTAGTTAGTCATAGTTGGTGGTTGAATACTTCTTTAAAACATATTAAATAATATAACTATATAGTTTCTAAGAGATATTTTAGTATATATGATAACAATAATGGAAAATATTTTACGAAATCCTCACTCAGAATATATTATCAATCATGTAGTATTATATAAATATTTTGATATGTCTAAAAAATATAGGTACTTCCTACAACGTTAAAAATTGAAAAAAAAATTGAATGACCTCCAAACAATAAACATATCATGTTACATTATTTTTATTAAAAATACATATAGAAATTTCACTGGTGTTTTAATATTTAGTCATTAAGATAACCTAAAGAATCATTCCATATAATCACACATATATAATGATATCAACATAATTATCCAAAATTCTTCTTAAACCTATATAATATTACATATCTTTAAATAAATAATCCATGAAATCTTTATTCAGTATATATTTTTTTAAATAATTATCTAGATAATAAAAAACATATTAAAATATTTATATTTAGCATTTTGTTTCTGTACTTAATTTCTATGAGCCGTATAAATCTATTGTTTACCATAAATTATAATATTTAAATAAATTACCTTTTCTAAAGAATCTAGTATCATATATAAAATATGTTCATTGGTTGTCACATGTGTTATTATATTTAAATAATTTTTTCTGAAATCGGTTTCATAACCAAAAAACAATTATTTCCCTTTAAAAATTCAAAATAAATAAAATAAGAATTAGTTTGAGACATAGAATAATAATAATTTAAATAATTTAAAACACTAATTTAGAAATAAATATCCACTATAATAAAAAAAGTCTACCATGATAAGATTCAATATTCAAGGTTTCATTAAAATGGGTATTATAAAAATTGAATAAAAATTTCTTATATAAGATGGAGGTTGTAAAAAATAACGATTAGAGAATTGTTTAAAATAAATGTTTAGGGATTCTTACAAATGAACCCATAAGTGGAGAAAAATCCATGTCTTGACTCATTATCTATTGAAAAAAGGCCCACAATAAGGTGTTGATACACTCATACACCCATTATATTATAGTATTCAAAACCCACACTAAATTACATTTATATTATTTATATTTCATAAGATGTTCCAAACTAATATTCTAAATTTCATTAGAATTATATTTCTATATATAATGTGTTATCGTATTAAAAAGTAAATTTAAAGTAATTTTCACTTTGACACACAATAAAGAAGATTTTTCCTTAAACATATCCTTACATGAGAGTCATAAAAATTATTCTGACACTTGAGTATTTCATGGGAACATTAACAAAGACAATACTAATTTCAATTCATGGTTTCTCCACTAAACTATAATAAAATATATTTGTCTCCTTATATTAATTCAATTTCAACTATTTAATATTATTTATAGTTATATATTTTGATTGACCTATTTATAATACAAATACCTTTGAAGGTTCATATTATTATTTTTTAGTATAGATACGTAGACAAAACTCATAGTGGGTGTGTTTATACCAGAAAAATACTGTATGATTATTTTCTTTGGACATAAGACCTATAGAATATAAATCTACTCAATCATGATTCTTTAATATTAAATTAAAATCAATACTCCCAAAACACTATATATTCATCTATATGATTGAGTAGATTTCATTCTACTTATAAATCTTCTTTCTCTAAATCACATAACCTTATTTATTGTAACATCTTGGCATCAATCCCCATTCAAACCTTATTATATAGTTATTCTTGAATATTATTTGGATTCATATTATATTTTTTGAACTACTCAGTCAATTTTTATATCCTAATATGTCACCTTCCACAATATGAAATTTTTGGTTCAAAAAATAAATTTCTTCTAATGTTCATCTTAACAACATATTCTTCTTTTTTCAACCCATTAGATTTATTTATCCTAATTATAATAATATTCTTAACTCCCTCTTCATAATTTTTATCTATTTTTTTGGAATTCATATTTTTATAATACCTAGACATAAGTACCATAATAACCATAAGTTTTACTTATGATATTAATAGATGTAATATTATTATATTGTGACTATTTTGTTAGTATTAAAATAAAAGACTATTACATTTTTTATTTACAATAAACATTATGTGATGATATGGGAATAATTAATTATGAATAGTTATGGAATATAAAAATAGGTGAATAATACTTTCACCAAAATAAAATACATTGCATGAAATTTTCCCCATAAATATCATCCGTACCATAGTGACATTAAAATATAATGAGAATCATTATAAAAATTTTATTCATTATAAATTGTTATGTAAGTACATTTTTATGTGATTTAGTGAGTAGAATTGTTTAATATAAAACCATACTATATTCTGAAAACACTTTCTTTCACTATTTTAGAAAGTTTCATTCATTATATAAAATACACAACATAATAATGAATATGAAAATATGAAAGATAATAGAGGATAAATAATGTAAAATAAAAAAAATAAGTCATCTCAATCCCCCATAAATAACAGAACCTTGAAAAACATTATAATAATAATAAAAAGTGATAGTATCACAATATTTAATTTTGAAATGACATCGAACCTTTATAGAATCAACGTGATTGATGATGTGTAAGAGTGATAGTGTATCAATAAAGAAATGTTAATTGTTGACATCATTACTGAAGAACCGGGGAACACCCTAGGAGGCGAGGGTTGAATCGGAGTGTGAAATATGTCTTTTAAATTAATGGATCTTGATCCCACATTGGTAGAAACATATTAAAACTATCTGACGAAAAGTTCAAAAAATAAAAAAAATAAAAAGTGAAGACACAAAAATTTTAATTGATTCACCATTAAGGGATACGTCCAGGGAACATACATTTAAAGGTTTTCAGTCATAACAAATTACACTAATATTAATATGATTAGGTATGAAAATGTTTAGCATAGTCATGTTATTCTAGGTGCACTACCTTTACAATGTTTTATGGATTACACACTGTGTACCTCATTTCAATTTTATTGACTCACCCTTTCTCACTAAATTGTGAAGAATTTGAACTCCGTTTATCGATGTGATGTTCGGTTCAATATGTTGTCATTATATCATGAATACTTAACTATGGATAGATGCACTGTTGATTTCTTGAATTCCCCTACATATATAATATACTTTTCCATGTACTATAAATATCCAAACATTAATACACTTAATGGCCTTATTTCTCCATTTTTCGGAGGGATCCATGTACTACCTCCCCATACAACCTTTTGAAACTACAATAATGTACTGAATCCACATACTGCCTTCTCAAACCACGATTATGTACCGCCTTTTCAATCCTCATTCGATTAAAGATTTTTCTTATGGTATCATATACCAGTTCCTCACTATTTATGGACTTCTACTCATTGAACTTTCATAAGAGTACATAATTATTTTTCATATGGACATGATCTGCATACTGTGAGGCTTCCCCTATCTATTGTCTTCTGTGAACTATACATTACAAATTCCATTCATTTATTAAATTAAAGTTATTATATAGTTTTCATCCCATGAACTACTTCCTAAATTATTCAAATTAATCTCATAATATATAATCATATAGCCTCTCCCCAATGAAGGGATTAGTGCTCCTCATGTAGTAAAATAGATCTGCATAATCCGCTGAACGAAGATTTACTAAATCTTCAATACAGAACTGATTTTACTATGTACCATGCATCTCCCACGAACTATATTCCCTACGCGATCCATGTAACACCATTTAACCTATGTGGAGACACAAATCACTGCCTCATTTTTGTAAATGACACCCTTCATTCTCAAAACTCCACCTCAATTTCGTAAAGGACACACCATCCTTCCAACCATTTTCATACCGCGAACTGCATGGCTTCTCGATTCCATGAACTATTCCTCCTTTTTATTCAATATAAACTTTCCACTTCGCAGTTCACAGTTCATCATTCCACATAAGAAATTTCATGAACCACAAACTGTTCCACGAACACGGTATACATTCCATGTTAAGCACTGCATAGTTCAAGTCCTTTGTCGATTCTTTCACCATTCCACATATCATTCACTTAAATATAGTAAACAATCCTTCTCCAAAATAAACCTCTAGATTTTAGGGAACAAAAAAATTTCAAACACTAGGAAACTACACCACTTTAAATACTTCTTTCAGATTCAGTCGTAAGACCACATTCCTTGCAAATTCCACAAAGAACACAATGTGGATTGAAGTTTTAAACACATCCCATACTTAATATTCGTCAAAGAACGGATTTTATTCCCAAAATGACTATCAACCAGCCTGGATTATTGGAATTAATATCATTAGTGAGTAATAAATTTGGACATTATTAGTGTGGGTTATGTAGATTCAAATATGTGAATGTCATGATCATTTGAAAATGTAATCAACATTGGATTATTTATTACTAGTGTAAATATATTATGTTAAAATATATGTTTTTTAAAAAATGTATTTTTTATGAATAGAGTTTATTTTATTAAAAATTATGGAAAAACTATTTTTAAATTATTTTATATTGTAACAAATCCCTATGTTATATTCATAACGGTCATAATGTTTACCATGCAATAATTTTTTTAATCATTAAATATACATTATTTTTTATTTCAAAGGTAATGTCATCATAATTGTAGTAATATTTTGAAAAATTAAATTTCATTTGTGGACTCATCATATCAAAATAATCCTCGGGTAAAAGTTTCATAAATTTTTCACCAAATGTATATTTTTTGTGAATAAGTTAAAATTACCATTTTCCAAGCACATCAATTTTATGACGAAATTATTATATGTACATGATTAAAGAATTTAGGAAAAATTCCACCCAATAAAATTTGAATTAACAAGTATAAAAATTATATTATATATATTAATTTTAATTTATAAATTTATAGTTTACAATTTGGAATTAAAAATTTAATTTTTAGATAAAATAATTTTTATAGTATATGTATTAAATTACTTGTTTTGATCTTTTGTTTTTAATTGGTAAGTCCATTATTTTAGAAAGACCATATTTTACTTCATAATAAGCTATAAAATTGGTCGGACTTTATTTCAACCAGAATACATTGGCTTATATAATAAAATGACCAATTTTTAATTCTATAAAACCACAAATTCATATGTGTAACTACCCCCAATCCCTCCAGTCATTCCACACCAAATCATTTGAGAATTAATTATCTGTTATTAACACTCTCAATATTTTCTTGAGGGAAATTTTCATGTTTTATGGAGTCCATCTCTATCATTATGAGGTATCATACCACAGTAAGGGTCAAAAATACTCATCTTTCCTCTTCATGTTAATTAATTTTATTGTATTGTATTTTTAATTTAAAATTCCACATACACCAATTTTTTGTTATTATAAAATATTAAATTTCATTTTATACATTTTATATAATATTTTATATATTACCTATCATTATATCCTTTTTCTAAGCCATTAATATGCTGATGTTAGTTTTATAAATATTTTTCCTTCATTTTCAAGATCATTACCTTTGTTATACAATTGTTTCATATTTTTGTATACTACCATTCATATTATTCCATTCTATTGTCCTCACATTTACATTTTATAAATGTGAGTTTATTTATTCCCACTTATTGTATCCTTTTTCAATTCATTATAATAATAAAACTATATATACCCATAAAACAATCATAATGTTTTGGTAATGTAACATGTGTGTGGTTTTCAATGTAATGAAATCACTATCTACATACTATAAGTAGATGTTGATCTGTAATAGTTATACCAATGCGTAAAAACCCATGAAATTGAAAAATTGGCTTTGAATTGATCATTATGTCGTGTATAATAAAAATCCATGTTTCACTTCTTGTTTTTCACTCCTTGGTGATATGATTTAGATAAATTAGATTATCTTTAAAAAAAATTAAATGATTTTCTATAAGTTAATTTCTCTCATGACATTGAAAATACAAGTTTCGACCTTCCTAAACACCTTGAAAACATAGTATTTATGAACACCCAATGATTAAAAACTCATATCATTCACATTATAAGGGTATTTATATTTACATTATTAATTCCCTAGTTATTTATTGAGGGATTTAATGATGATATCATTATTTTATCTTTATTTAGATAAATAGTTCATATTATATAATTTTTTTATATGTGTGTTTTGTTATGTTGTTCTTAATTGAAAAATATTTCTATGTTTTTATTATGTTCATTCATATAATATTATTCTATGAAATTAATAAACTTTTGATGCATTGCACTATAAATTTATGTGATGGGTGGGATAGAGAAGTTTACCTCTCTACAGTGCACTGGTAGGTCTCATAATACAACTACGAAAGGGTAATGCGGGAATTATAACCATTTATGTGTGATGTCTTGCCACAAGGCCTCACTGATATGTTTAATATGTCATTCCACAAGCCATGATGGTATGATTAAAATGGCTCTCATTATATATTAACAAAAATAAATAATTAGTTATAGATATCTGGTTATCTATTCAATGTTATGTTGTCCATGTATATATTTATGCCCTCAGTTATCGATATCATTGATTCTATTCTATGATTTGTTTGAAAGGGATTTATTTATTCAATATGTTGTATTTGTTATGGAATAACATAGTTTATATATTCATGCCTCCCATAAATAAAAGACAACTTATTGATGTCCTAGATCTATTCATTGTTAAATTGTCCATGAATTTATTTGACCTCCAAGTATCATTTTTTATTACATAATGTTGTTTACGAATCCATAAAATAATTATTTATCATTATATAAACTACATATATTGTAATTAATATCTTGACATCAATTAATAATTTTCTTAACCAGGGATTTATTTATGATATTAGTTTCATTTTTATCTCATAATTCATATTATTAAATCATTCTATAACATTTAATTTATAATTTGGTTACCTATATGTTACACTAATGACAAGAAAGTAATATCACCTAGTTATTTTGTTTTAATTTTATGTAGGAAACCATAAACTGTGTGGTATATGAAAATATATTATAATGAGAATAAATAGGTTTTACAAGTTATAAGATGATGATATTTGTCAAGGTTATGTAAAATATGCATATGGATATCGTTTTAAAGGACAATAAAATGTTGGAGAATTTTTATTCTGATATATGTACCAGTGTAATAAAATATAAAACCAATATAGGTTTCTGGATTCTAGGTCATTATATTTACTCTCAAAGCGTAGTTTAATATATACCTTATGAACTATATTTAAATGATATTAATTATAAAATATAAACCCTAGATAAAACCATTAGGATATTATAGGTATACTTTATTATTTCATGAAAGGAAAATCATATTTACATTTATAAATTAATTAATTATGTACTATTTCCTTTAAATCACACCTAATTGAAGGAACAACTTTTTCAAAATCCAAAACCAATGTAGGGAATTCCCCATATATATGATAAGTTGAATTCTGTTGGTTGTAAATTAGTTTTTTATTATTTTTTAGTGTTATGATCTATAATATTTTGGTATAAAGCCTTATTTATATATCATTATTATTTATAAAACATGGTTAACTATAACAAGTGTGGCCCCAAAGGATTAACATATGAAATTTATTTACAGTTATTCATTTCAATGGATAAAATTAAGATAATATTTAGGTTTATAAAGTGTTTAATACTGAGTGAAATTTTGAGTTATTGTTTATTTAAAGGGGTATATTCTTTGGTTTTCATATGAATTTATAAATGAAAGAAATAATTATAAATGATGTACCTAATATCCATATGTTAATGAATAATTTGGATTAAATTATCAATTAGAATTTATTACATTATTGATTCTTAAAAATAAACTTATATTTTAGGTTTTAATTATCATATCAAATGGACATAAATAGTTGGTAATTAAAAATGTTATAATTTTGTTATTGATAAATAATTTCATGTTTTATCATTGTCAATTTAGGGAATCTAAGATTTTTTATCGTATGGATGGAATGATAACTTTTATAAAATTATTCTACCGTGTAAATGATTTTATCATCCTTATTATTAAAAAACATAGTTTGAATGATTTAAAAAAAGTAAATATCCAACTAAAATATATGAAACTATTTTATATTTAAAAATCCTTTTCATTTCATTAAAATTTATATTGATCATGGTATCTTTTATATTTTATTTCAAAACCCCAATTCTATCATCAATTTCATTAATGGAACACTACAAAGAACATGACATCATTGATAATGGATTAAAAGACTTCATAATAAAGTATGAAGAAAATATTAGCCACAATAATGGAGATTTTTATTATTTTAATTTTATGTATGAATTATAATTTATCTATCAATAAGATAAAATAGGGAGGATGATATTTTTTAAGGGTGTATGTAGTGAGAATAAATGATTCTTATATTATTAATATAAGATATCTTTTTTCTACATATACTATTTTAATATGAAAAAAAGGAATGAAAATTATATTTCCTTAAAACATTACATATCATGGGATGTTAATTACATCCTAAAATAGGTAAAGTAAAGGGATATACACATAGACGAATGATATATTCACTAAAAAACACTAAAGGATTAAATTTCCCCCATTATGATCTTTAATGCCATAATAACAGAAAAAATAAAGTGAATATTTATTAAAATAATATATATTATAAAATTATGTCTAATAACTTTTGTAAGTGAATAGTTATTAATTAAGTATTACAGAAAACATATATTTGAAGACAAATACACTATATTCTATTATTAGAGACCATTATATTCATTCGATAAGAATAACCAAATTAAAAATGAATATTAAAATAGGAATGAAAATAAAGGATAAATATATTATAATATATATATATGGATCACCTTGATTCATTATAATTATAGAAACCACAAACAACCTTATAATATAGACACACATTGTTAGTAATGCAATATTCATTTTATAAATGATTTCAAACCTTGATTGAATCGAATAGAATGGTAAATTTTGAGAAAAATGGGGTATTTAATAGGAAATATAGATGTTAAAAATTATGACTATAAACCAATATGGACGATGTTAATTACAAACATTATTCAGTAAGTTAGTTGATTATTATTATTATTTGTTATATATATGCAATTAATTGACATCATCTTTTATTTTTTGGGATTATAAAAATTATACTATTTATAGTGAATCCAAATATATAATATTAAAAAATACATTTTATGGTAAATGTTAATTTCTTACATAAAATATATATCATGAAATAATTTTATAAAAAAAATTAAGGTTATTTTATATGTTATTAAGGACTAATGTATTTTTAAAAATGGTAAAAAATGGATTCTAGATAATCAAAATACCTAATTTTTAAAAGATATATATTTTTATTAAAAATTAAATTCATCATTACTTTATATTTATATTTATAAATAAATTTAATTTTTAGAATCATCATCTCAAAAGTAACCTATTGTGAATTATTTTTAATTTTTTGAAAAAAAATAATTTTCTTGGTGAAAAAGTGATTATTTCAATTTTATGAGTTCTATAATATTATCACATCCTTATTATTCGATTATGAGTAAAAAAATTATATTTTTTATTCAATCAATATTTTATTTAATAATTATAAAAATTAATTTAATAATATTAATTTATTTTAATAATTGTTTACTTTCAATTTTTACCCAAAAACTAGATTTTTAGATAATTTTTTGTGAATTAAATGGGTTGGTTAGAAGTTATGAATTGATTTATGAAGAATTTAAATTTCCACACAACCAATATTAATTATTAATATTCCAAAAAAATTGGATGTATTTTTATACACATGTTGTTGTATTATATATTAAAATAACAAGTATTTTATCCATTAAAACTGCCCCTCCTAATGTATAACTACAATGAATTTCTTCCTCAACTTCTACAGAAAAGACTTTTAGAAATAACTATCACTAAATATAACTCTAAATAGTCTCTCAAAAGAAGTAAAATTGTTTTAATGAGACCTTTTATATCTTTTAAATGAATACTCCATGGTAAGTGTCCCCAATCATCCATTTTTCCTTTTCATGTTCATTGATATCTTGGTATTCAATTTTAAATTCATTTTATATATACATAAATTATTTTTATTAGATGATAATATATTATATATTATATGTTTTGAATTGTATTGTTTGTATTCCCTCTAATTATACCTTCTATTTATGAAATTTCAATTCCAAATTAGGTTTATTCATTATTTCTCACTTCATTCAAAAATCATTTTCTTTTTAATATTATCATTTTAAATTTCATTTCAGTATACTATTAAAATTTTTATTCAATGAAATCTTCCTCAATTTTATAATTAATAAATTTGATTTTATTTATTCCGAAAAAATATATCCCTTTCCAAGTCGCTACAATATTCCGACAATATTGTAGCCATAAAACCATCATAAAATTTTTCAAATGTAAAAAGTGTGTGGTTTTCTAATCAATGAAATCCAAATCTAGATTCTAAAAGTGGATGTGGTTCTTGAAAATATTTACAGTATGGTAATGAAATTAAAAAGGGAATATTGGGCTTTGTTTTGATAGACACATAGTGTATAATAGTGGGACTTGATAAGCGTTAGGTTTGACACTCTTGGGGTATATTCTTAGCAAAATTTAAATTATCAATAAAAAATAGTTATGTAATATTTATTTATCACTACATTGGTATCCTTTATTTGTAAATACATGTGTCCAAAAAACAATATACCATGAAAAAATAGCCTTTATAAACTCACAATGACTGCAATTTTATATTATTTACTTGCTAAGTGTTTTTGTTTGAACATTGTGAAATATAATATTATTCCTTAAATTATTTCACAAAGATATTATTATTGGTAATTAATTAGGGAATTTTTTTTGTACAATTTACTGAATTATATTTTATGTTATAATTTTATAAGATATTAATAATTTATAAATTGTGTTATGTATTTATGTATTATATTAGAAGAACATTATGCAATAAAATTATTCAATTTTGGATATATATCATTGGATTGTAATTTGAATGGTAGGTCTTGAAATTATATATCCCCTTAGTACACTGATAAGTATTATGAGAAAACATATATTGGGTAACAGAACTAGTCTTGAACATTTTTTTAATATGTATTGGAACAAATATTTTATGGTATTTTTAATATTTCATGGAACAATGCTTTGATGGTATGCTTAACATGTAATGTATTATGGATTTCCATAAATATATAATCATTTATTGATATAATAAAATATATTCATTTTAATTTTTTCCATGTTATAATTTCATTCCCTTATTTATTGATATCTTGTAATCTACTCGCTATTAATTGTTTGCGTTTATAAAGTTATGCTTTTAATTTCATTCAACATGGTGTAACACAGTTTTTTATTCCTGTCTTCCATCACCATATGATCAGCTATTGATCTCCTAATATATAATCATTTTTATGTTTTCAATGGAATTATTTATGGTCATAGTTTTATTTTAAATAGAATAAATCACATTACTTATACATTTCATGTTCTTTTTTAAAACCATTCACTAAATTTTTAGTTACTGATTTCTTGGAATTTATACATTGTTATATTAGACATTGATTTATTTATTCATTCAATTTCATTATTAAAGAATGACTCAGATTATTTATAGAATCCATAATGTTTAATTTATAAAAAATTTCATTTTACACTAAAATGTTATTGACAATCTGGGGTCACCAATTTATATTTCATTCCTTTTCCCTAAAATAAAATGAAATGAATGACATATGAAAAATTTATTTAAAATATAATAGTAATAATTATTATGTTTTCTGATGATGTATTTATTTTAATGTAATATAAAGATAATTTTTATGTATGGATTTCTAAGGCCACTAAACTATTTGATACTATTTATGAAGATATATCTTCCAATTTAATAAAACACTCAATGTCCGAGGGGTTATAGTGTTAGAGTCGTTACATGTCCCATGTGTCCACATATGAAATATATTACACATAAAATTTATTGTTAAATAATAGGAATGTTATTTTTAATAACATGTTCAAATAATTTATAAAATTACTACATTCCTCCAAAACATTTATTTCGATATTTATCTAACATAAATTAACAAATTTATTATAGAATACACGAATGGTCAACATAGATAAACACTTATATGTTTAAAAAAATTATTATGCAATTAAAATAATTCAATTCATATTTTTTTCATATAACAAATGATATTTTTATTTTAAAAATCTCTTTAAGGACCCCATTTATTTAAAAGATTATTTTACATGTTGCTCAAAACAATAATAATAATCATTACTTTAATATAGAACATTAAAATATGAAATTAAATAAATTATAATACATCTAAATGAAATATAATAATGAAAATTTATAAAAAGAATAAATTAACAAGTACATAAAACACTACAACGTTAGTATTATCATTTTCTCGATCTTACATGAAGACCAAAACTCTAATAATAACTATAGAAGGAATAAAAAATGTTGAACTATGATAAAAATATTGACTGAGGGAATAAAATAATGTGATGTATGATTTTGATGATGTATTTTGGGATGTATATAAGAATGTAAAATGTCTATTATATACAGTGCCATTGAGTATATAGTCATTGTTATATATCATTAGAAATATATAGTCATTTTTCTTATATGATAATTGAGTATATACCCCCATTTCATATATTAAGGGTAATTTTGATAAATAATATGGTTACTGGAAATAATATTTCATATTAAATATGAATTTTAATTTATAATAATTGATATTGAGGGTATAAATAGAAGTAATTCAATTTTGAATTTTATATAGATATAAATAATCCATGGAATTAAATATTAGAATACTTCCTTATTATGAACATTTATATGATCATATGAAGCAATTTTCATCATTATTGGTTTTTACTTATATAATCCGAAGATAAAATAAAACAAGTACATCTTTAAAAAAATTCATTAATTTAGAATATAACGATCTTGGAAATCACTATGACATCCATACTTTATATATCATCACCTGTAACAATATATATTGCATATCATACACTTTAGGATTACATGATGTTATTAAGATTCCTTCTATGTTAATGTTAAGTTAACATCAACCTATAATTATTTATTTAATATATGAAATTTTAAATTAATGTACGTATATTCAATTATTAGAATTATTAGATATCATTTTAAACATAATACATTTTTATTATAATAATAAATGTAATTGATGAATTTAAATTGAATGTAATAAATAAAATAACTTTTAATATAAATTTATTTAACGAAATATGTAAATGTTATACTTTATATAAATAAAACAATTTCATTTAGAATTAAAAATGGATATTTTTCAAAACAAATGTTTTTTAATATTTTGTGTATTTTCATCATAATAAATAGAATGAATATATATCAAATAATTTTATTAATGATATTTAATATATATATATATATATATATGTATATATATGAAAAACTCAATTAGAATTTATCAAAAAAATTATTTCTTTATATGAAACAAAGATAACTCTATTTCATCCTTAATAATATATTTTTATAAAATTATGTTTATTAATAATTTATTTCTATTTTAAAATTAATTATAATAAATTTTAAAATTTCCTTTTGATAATAATAATCCCATATTTGGAGCAGGAATGTAAAAATTAGGTAACAATGTCATTTTCAATTTTTGGAACAATATATGTTGTTGAGATAAAATTGAGATTACAAGATATACAATAAACTAAGGTAGTGGGGGTTAATATTATGTGATGAATGACTAACATACCTATAAAATTATCTCTAAATTGTTTGTGTGAGCAGATTAAAAGACCATCTCCAATATCTATAACTTGAGATCCAATTTCTGGGTAATATGATTTCAATTTATCCATATATGGTATTTGTGGAGATACCACTCCAACAAACCCATTAAAGGACATCTCCATTACTTAACAAAGAAAACACATTTACTTAATCATTTTTATTTATCTTATTCAAAAAATGGTCTCAAATTATGATTTCAAACTTTATTGAATATTACTTTAAATAATTTAACTTGTAAAATAATATTATAATAATGAAATAACATTTTCTAACTAATTCACACATTTTAACATGTTCTTGTTTGGTTGGGTTTATGTCCTCCATGAATGAAATTATAACACTTCAATAATAAAGGATTAAAAACAAATAAATATATATAATGTTTAAAAATAATAATTATTTTAATATGTTTTCATAATACATTAATTGTAATATATCTAGGTATATTAATCAATAGTTTCTATTATTTTTATTAACATGATAATCCAACTATTGTGAATTTCTAACGGGACTTTTTGAAGCTTCTTGATAACATCCCTATAATAATAATTGATCTCCTAAAATATTAAAAAAAACATAAATATAATTTCTAATTTTTTTAACATGATGAACTAATGATAATGGACTAAAAATACCAAACTATTGTAGGCATGTAACAAACATTACAATTAGTACTCAAGTATAAATTTAGAAATTATTTAATTATTAAATGGTTAATAAGAAATATAGAATGAAAAATAATAAATAAATTAAATAGAAATATCTTTCCTTCATATATGAATAATAAAAGTAAATTTAATATATATAATGGTAGAGGATGTTCGACCATGATGGAATTAGATGTATCTATTATTTGTCACAATTGTTAATCCTCGAGACAAATGTTATTTTACACACCAATTCTTCTTCGACATGGTTTGATTACATCCCCATTGAAATATTTATCAGAAATTTTTTTTGTTCATCCCATTATCCGTATATTTATTTATTTATTTTTAATTTCTTTCCTTTCATACATTACCAAAGCTATAATAGGGTTATCACAATTTTAATTAATTGATTAATTTTCAATTTTAAACACACATAAAATTTATGGGTGTATATGTTTCCAATAAAAAACATTTTTCAGGTGTCATATTTTATTAAAGGGGTTAAAAATTAAATTTTATAATATTTTTTCATTGGTTATTGATACATAACATACCGATATAAAATGGTTTTTAAACTTAATTTTCATTTCATTAGGTCATAGTCTCTCATCTTTGACCAGGTTCCTCTATTTTTTATACGATTCAATTTATTTTCTTCATATGATATTTTATCATTAATATATGAATGATTAATTATAATAACAAAATCCTCTTCCTAAAATTAATTCATAAAAAATAATACATGTTTATGAATTATTTCTATCCTGTCAATCGACAATTTGACTTCTATATCAATTTTATATATTTGGCTCAATCCATGTGATAATAAATTTTTTGTATATGGAAACTAATACACCAAATAGAAAAATTTAATAGGCTTGATTTTCTATTTCTAGTAGTAAGAAATGGAAGTTCAAAAGGCTGTTGTCTCACTTATTATATGTTGAAGATGGATAACTATCAAAGTATTCAGTAATTCCTTTCATAAATAGATCATTCACCATATAATCAAACTAGGAGGGGTGTCTTGAAAATTCATCATATTAGAGTATATATCACCATATCATCTTGTTAATGAAGTTAGAGTCTTTGACTTATTAAAAGATCATCCTTGATGATCTGCGTAAGTGGATTTAAATATGTGAATAAAAGAAGGAGATGGTGACCAGAAACATATGATTTGAACTTTTATTCTCAATAGTGAGATATCACATTGTGATGAATACAATAGATTAATATTGTGATAACATTTCCTTCACTTGAGTTAAATTAATGTATATTTTACTAATAAAATAAGACACAAGTTCAAACAAGAAAATCTATTATTATTATTATGTCTTTTTTTTAAACTTTTTCAAATTATGATTATTGGAGTCTTATAGAGTGTATGAGTTATGGTGAGGTTACATTGGTGTGATTATTTCACCCTACTTCTAGTTTAATTATAATGTTTTTTAATTTAAAATCTTTTATTTCTAAATGTTAGGTTCTAATGGTTTAATTACTAGAGGTTCACAAAAATATTTGTCATCAAACCAACAAATGGTATCAAATTTCTAGGTTCGAGTGCTTCTAGAAGATCAGTCCCTGAATATTATTTTTTAGACCTTGGTTTTTAAAAAATCAATCTTTAATATTATTTATACAATAATATTAATATCTAGTTGTTGTTAGCACTTTTTAAAATTTATTAGAAGTAGGTGAGATCAAAATATATGGATGATAGAATGAGGGGAAAGTATTGTTTGTGTGGAGATATTTTATGGAATATATTTTTCATTTAAATGATGAAAAACAATGATTAACCTCTGTATGAAACCTTTATCTTCCATTGATTGATTAAATGACAAATGTATTGGAAGAGGATGAATGAGATATGAAGGATAATAAATTATTTAGAATGATGTGAATTTCATTTACCTAAATGATAATGTACAACCTCAGAGAATAGAAAACTGTATCAGAACAAAAAATTACCCACATTAACATGTATGATAATCCCCAGATTAATTACAATGCTTTCTTGATGAGTATATTGTTCAATATGATAATTTATAAGGGTAATAAATATATCTATCATAGGAGTGATGGAAATGTTATTATAATCAAGTTGTATTATTTAGTAACAACATTCAGATACCCATTATTTTAACTATTATAACTCACATTCCTCTCAAAATACTATGATACAATGGTGACCACTATAATTTATTCTTATGGAAAAGTAATCATAATGATCTTGGAATTCAGATAATTTATATTAAATGGGGATATTTTTTAGAAGTACGTTCACTAATAATTTGGAAACACATTCA
This sequence comes from Viscum album, assembly GCA_963277665.1. NCBI lineage: Eukaryota > Viridiplantae > Streptophyta > Magnoliopsida > Santalales > Viscaceae > Viscum > Viscum album. Next base: position 1,448,262,609 of record OY728152.1, on the reverse strand, counting down.
ATTCAGAAAGGGGAGAATGTACCATTGGATGGAAATATTTCCAGAAGCGAAAATTAAGGTGGAGTCAAAATGGGTGTTTCTTAGTGGATGGAACTCCCATATATTTCCATTTCATTAGAAAATTACAGGACAAAAATACTACAAATATGGTATATAACAGTAGTTTTTATGGGTTTTTATCTTCACTTGAAAAGCACAGATATTGTGAGCACTATTAAATGGTTGGTGGGGGTGTTAATAATGTTGAAATAAGTTTTGTTAATAGGTTATTTTTACTACATTTTTTAGATATGTTAAAGGATATATGTATACAGTAATGAAAAAGTGTTTGTGAAAAATATGGTGAAAATTTAATTTTTCACCCAGACCACCAACCTTACTAAGTGCTCACAACTCCATTTATAAATGATTTTTGACACCTATCAACCATAAAACACCCCAACCCCTACTCAGTGCTAGAAGGCTACCCCAAAGAATATCACACACTTTTATTTTATCCTCGGACCTCCATTATATGGCTGAAGCTCTTTACCATTATGAAATGAATATTTGGTTGTATATTTAACGATGATAATATTTATTTGTACATGTTTTTAAATGTGTTATATATATATATATAATTATATTTAATTAAATATAATATATATTCATATTAATTTACATATATTGTAATATATATATATAATAATGTATATTTGTATATGTATATGGTTAATAATACCCACATATATGTTTATAAAAAATCATATATTCACATTGTTGCATTTTATTACAGAAAAAATGGGTAAATTTTTAAATTAAATAAAATTCATAATAATTATATATATTATATTTTAAAAACAATTCACCAAAAAATATTGATATATGTAATTATTAATCTAATTTATTATAATATTATATAAAAAATATGTTTATATTTAATTATAAATAAAACTAAGTTATGATAAAAGATGATATTTCAAAAACCTAATATAAATATGAATTTAATTTGAATGAATAAATTTATTCCTCACCAAAAAAATAATAAGAAACTCTTAAAAGAGGCTTAATATCTGTTGAATTTTATAAAATTTTGATACACCAACTCAAAACAATGTTCTGAGGCCTTCTGGGACTTTTTTGACCTTAAAATAATTCTGACTGAGGACTTGCTAGTCAATACTACATCGATATCTTCATAGGTTTTTATTCTATATATAGTAGATCCAAAAGTGATACCATGATAAAAAATTGTTGTTTTTTGAAGAATGTGTTTTGTTTCTATATGATTTTATATAATTTATTAATTTTTGGATATTTTCTAATTTTTAAAAGGTTATTAAATGAATATTACTATATAATAATTATCGAATTACCATTTGAAATTATTTTTTAAATTATTTTATATTCCATTTACACTAAATATCTTATTTAATGTGTTTAATTGATTAATTATCCTTATTTAAGGCATATGTAATAAATAAATATTATATGTATATCAATATAAATATTGAAATATATTTATATATATATTTAATGATTTATTTTTTAAATATACCCTTTATGAGTGCTACTAATATAGAACCAATTAAGGAGGGTCTTTATTAGTGCTTCAAACAATCCATGACAAAGCCCCCTCTTAATCAACGCTTTTTTACTAGCACTGATAAATGAAGGTATTTATTAGTGGTTTTTCTAGAATCACTAATAACGGTGGGGTCCTTTATTAAGGATTTTTAAGAAGTTCTCATAAAGGTTTCCTTTATCAGTGAATTCTTAAGAATTTTTAAAGACCCCTATTAACATCCCTAAAAATATTTTTAAAGTTCCCCTTTTAATAGTGATTATGATAGTACTGATAAATGGGAAATTTAAATGATCATTTATCTAGAATTGTTATTTTCCAAGAACTTTAGAATCCTAATTTTTTAGTAGTGTGACAAATATTATAGTGATATTTCTGAGTACTCTAATATATATGATTTTGGAAGCATGTCTAAAAAACCGGTATTAAAACACATGAGTGTATTACTCCTAAGTGTCATTAGTTTATTTTAGTCATTGGTAATTAAATTAGGATCTTTATTTCTATCAATATCAAATAGAGGGAGTATAATATATTATACTTATAGAAGGTTTGTAATGATGAATCTTATAGAAAATAAGGCTCTCAATATATTGGGTATGGGAGATGATTTATTGAAGACATTTAATTAAAAGACATTGTAGTTTATGGACATGTGGAACATTCTGGGGTTAAATATGTACATATTTTCAATTATATAACTTTATTATGTTGGTTCATATACCTCATTCACACATGGTTTGTGGAAAACATCACATGGATCTTTGAATATTAGAAAATGAGCTAAGTATAAGATGCATTATCTCACATGTTCACCTTAGAAAGATATGCATGTCTTGAGTGTTAATATTATCAAGGTTATAGTTTGACTGTCTAGGAAACCATATTGTGAAGGGCGTGGATATTATTTATAAGAATGTATAATATAAGTTATAAAAACAAAGATTTTTAAAATGTTGGGATTTCTTATTCAATAAGAACTAAAATATATCCTCTCATCCATATTGGAAAACATTAAATCATAAAAATATACAGTTCCATCACATTTAATTTTAGGGCTAAATCTGGTGTTTTCTCATAATGTATCATTATTCTATATAATGTTCACTAATGATTCCACATGAAAATTTTTGGGTTTAATTTATATGGAACCCATCCAATGTGTTATAGAATTTAATCAGTTGGAGGTCTATGGTGGAGCAGGATTCTAGATATAATGTAAAAATCTATTTCTAGACCACATTAGTAACTAAATGTGTTGGGATTTAAACTAATTCTACCATATGAATGGGATAATATTTGATAATACTATTTTAGGGACTTCATAAAACAATTGAATTGTAGAATTTATAAACATTATATTATAAAAAATAGTAGTATGTGGAATTATGAAATAGCCTCAAGGGAGTTTTTTTTAAAAGAGATTAACATTATGGTATACATAATCAATCTGAGTCAATCATTTCCAATTGGATATAAATATATAAATATTTATTAATTTAGTATAAATTAATATTTAAACCAACCAAATTAATTTGGGGCACTTCCTTATTCCCACATTGATTCCAAGGACCATGACAAGATGGATAATAACTCTTGAACACGTTAATTTTTTAGATTTGGTGTCACTGACATTGGATTTTTACAATGGGACAGTGAATCTAAAGAAATTATTATTATTAACTATGTTATATTAAACAATGAGATACTAGTAAATGATCCAAATTTTGAAAATTTACTTAATTAAAGAATGTTATCATTATACTTTATGGTTCAGTTGGATAATCCCCCAGATGTTATATATGATTTTGAAAATATTTTGATCACATTAGTACATGAATCCCAAAGATAAATCAATGGTGTTAAAGAAAAAATTGGTTTCTGTTTTGATGGGTTTGCTTTGTTTTGATGTATAATAGAGATCATGGACTATGAAAACTCATTCAAAAGATGATTCACCTATTGAATATACTTTATCTAAAGTAAATCCACTATAGGGACAATGACATAGATATATCAATGGGATCCCCCTGTTGAGAAGTTATATTAATAGATTTCACAATATATTTAGAATAGATTATAGATATATCATGATCCAAATAGAGGGAATGTGTTTAGATGAATCGAGATAGAGGGAGCCTACTATAAAGGATGAGTTAGATTCCCTCCATGTGTATGCAAGATTGTAGAAAACAGAAATTACTACTAAAATAATCTTTAAAAACTGGCTAAATCTTAAAAATGAAGAGGAATATGGTAGAAGGAGGAATAATTCCATCATTTTTGATGAATTTTTATGAAAATAAGGCATGCGTTTGTCATAAATATTTTTATAAGTATTTATGAAAGGTACTTTTTTAATGAGGTTTACTATTCTAACATTAAAAGGAATTAATTTGTATTAGTTGTATGTTAATACAATATTTTTTCATGGGGACATAGATGAATATATTATTATTGATAATCAAATAAGTTTTTATGTTTATTGGAACCATTTATTTTTGTATTGAATCAAACATTGAATTTACTACTTATATAATGTATCATGGAATTCAAATAAAAAAATCAATAACATTATGAAGGAAAATAATTTACTCTATGGAAATTATAATCATTGATATTATCTTAAATAGTATAGTGATGGGATTTGGATTAGCATAAATCTGTAATTCCATGAAACAACAATTTCATTCCTGATAATTGAAGGGAATAATGAGTTAAAGGATACATTATTTGGATGATTCATGATAAAGGACCTTGGTCCAATAAAGATTATTTTATTTGTGAGTATCATTCGAAACATATGTTATAGTAATTTTTATGTAACTCTAGATAATTTTAGTTAAAATATTGTTTATAAAATTATTATGGTAATGGAATAATTCAGTGAACTATAAATCATTGCTAATACATAAATTGGAACAAGTTCCATTCTACCAAAAGAACTAATTTACATTCTCGATCACCCCAGTTTGGAAACAACCTTAGCATATCATAAGTTAATTCATCTTTAATGACTACAAGCTCAATAAATTTATGATCTCAAGGGGTTCCAACTATGATTAAGATATGATATCTCCATTCACTGGAAAACTATTCCATATAAAATGTTAAAATAAAAAAGAAGTACTAACAAAATATTTCTTCTATATATAAGAAACCATTTTATAAATCTTTTAAAATAATATTAAATGAAATAAAACAGGATAATTCCATGAAGTAGAAAGGTAACATAAACCACAAGATAATATTTTGTCAAAAAAATAGTAATATATACCCCCAACATTATCATGTCATTCTCAATTCACCACCATAACTAAAATAATCATTTTCTGAAAAAAGTGTAAAAAAACAACCCCAGAAGCCATAATAAAAGAACCTAAAGAAAACATTAATACTAAATACAAAAAAAATTATTTTATAATTATAAAGAAAAATTTCATTATGATACCACTATGAGTCCATTAAATTCCTTTTATAAATAAAATATTCCACTAGTATGAATTTTAAATAAAAATAATTCTTTATTTCATTTTAAACAAAATTGAAATAAAACTACATTGACAAAAATTGTTTAAAAAAACATATCATTTATAAAACATTTCTAAAATAATACATACAAAGGTAATGGCATTTAAAAAACCATTAATTATTGTTTTGAAACAACTTTTGTTTGAATAGAAACATGTTAAACCTTCTATTTTAAATTAATAAATTTCTTTTTAAATAAAAAACTCTCATGGGTTAATTTTTTTTTCAAAATAAATATATCATAATGAAATAATTTAAATCACCCACCACCTTTAAAATTTTGAAAATATTCACACCAACATACCTCAACATGTGTATACTAAATGCAAATAATAATTAAATAAAAAGATTAAAATTTATCGTCAATAAATAATATGATTAATTGAAGGAAATAATTATAATAATAATGCTCAATCACTAATAACTAACACCATATATATACTAAAACAAAGAGATAATAAAATAACATGTCAATATAAAACAATTGTGATATCATGATATAAATAACATGGGGTAAATCTTTATAAGATAATTGGATATATAATAGACATAAAATATGGAATCAACTTTTATAAGGTTAATAATAGCAGAACACATTAAAAAATCACACTTAATAATCATTTGTGGAACACCTAAATAAGCCATAAAATTTAACTATGGGTACCATATAGTGTCTAAATATAACATGGAATGTCCAACATAAATTGAACCACAGACATAGTATCCAAGGGTTTCCCATGTCGTAGATAACATAGGTGAGTTATTATTAATCCAATGTCATACACATTTCAATCACGGAGACATAAGTAAAAACATAATAACAATTAAATATTTTACACCTACCACACATCTCATTCAATCCCATCCCAAGAAACAATATTCCTTATTATGAATTACAATTCATATTACAATTTACACATGAAAAAAATAAGAAAAACAGATAACATTGGGGATTAACTGGTGTGTAAACATTAGCAAATAAATTTATAATTTCACAAAATATTCCAAACTAAAATATAATTAAAATAAATAACTACAACTATTTTAAAAAATCCTTTGATAATGAATTTAAAAAATAGTTGAATATACAATGATTCAAAATCACAGTCTTAATAAAACCAATGATGTCATTATTCAATCACATCAATCAACATATCACCATTAAAGGAGAATAAATATTCTTCAAAAAGACATTTTTATTAAACTATTATATTTCATAATGTACCATTTGATAAAAATTTATAGGTAACTATGCAATTCAAACTATTTTTTCCAAGGAAAAATTCATAGAATAATAGAAAATTTCAGAAAACTCAAACTTGATATCATACACACTAATATTGAATTTAAAAAATAATTTTAAAGAATAAATAATTTCTATAACTACTTAATAAAGAAACATGATTGAAATTCCTACATCAAGATAAGAAACCATGTCCCCATAAATGAAAACAATTTTATTAAGTCACATTAAATGGATTAAATCCTTTAGAATCAATAACCCCAATTAAAAAAAAATTATATATAAAAAATTTAAATAATAAATATATATGAATCTACCTAAGAGTATATTGGGATAAAGAGAGAGATGATTTGGTTTCACAAAGGTCTGAAGAGTATGAATGTGGTTGATTTTTGAAGAATACCTAACTAAAAAATTTCATAAGGAAAAATATACCCAAAATTAGTTGTTCATATGGTTTGATATCAGAGTATTACAAACTATATAGTTTTACTATCCAAAAAATACATAGGACACATGGTTTCAGGAACATAGTTTTCCAAACTATGTGCCTATGAATAGCGCCCCTAAAAAATCATCACTAAAATTTTACTAATGGATACCTCAGAATAATTGGCTAAATAAAGAACTTATATTAAAATAATAAAATTTCTTTTTAGGTTATCATTATTCTTATTTATATTCCAATTTATTAATATATAATTCATCGATAATAATTGTAAAGGGAAAGGTCAAGACATACTCAGTGATATAATGGTTCCAACTATGGGGCCAAATTTATTGACTTGAAAAAAATAACACAGGAAATTTGTATTTAACTCATCGGAAAAACCACTAAAAATTTGAAAGTACACAACCATCAAATAACTACGAATCCTAGAATAATATTAATAGCAAACGAAAACCACTAGGATAATAACTCTTACTATTTACTTTGAATTTGGAAACTCCAAAAAATAACATATTAACACCTAAATTTTCGTTCTGAGTCCCAAAGAAGACCAAACGATAAAACAATGCCTTGACCTCTCAAACATCTTAGGTCACAAATTCTAAAATCATTAACACATCCCAAATAAAATTATTCTATATGAAACAACCATATGTACGTTTGAAAAATAGATACACTCTAAATATTTACACACCATTTGGAATTTATTTATAGTTATTAATCACTAGATAACCATAAAAAAATTTAATCATACCAAACAAAAAAACATTAAAATGGAATAAAATGGACATAACATTGGGTCAGAAAACTACATTATATGGAATTCATGGTCATATTTTTGAAAAAACTACTGTAGAAATCTTGATAGAAAATATCAAATTAGGGAAACCCCCAGTATAACAAGAAACAAAAATATTATCTTTGTTACCTAGACTTACAGATTATCTATTCTAATGGGATTCATAAACCAAAATTTAAACTAATGTACACACTATGAATATATGATAAATAATTCCAAAAATTTGTGCATGAACAAACTTGATGGAAATAACATAAGGGAATGTTCTGTTTAATTATTTATTAAAATTTTAATTGATTCCCATAGGATGTGAGACAAGTTAAAAAAATAGTAGGATTAAAAAATATTTCACTCCAACAACTAACAAATAGCTTCTAAATACATAAGTTGAAGGAACACCAAAGATTAATACATAGATAAAATAATAGTATTTGAATGCGATTTACAATACCTATTCATTTTACATAACCTATATAGGTGAATAAGATGGTCACATCCATGAAAGGGTATTGAAGTTGCTGAACCAAATGGCCTAATGTGTCCTCACATCCCTCATTTGAAGAACACAACCATATTTAATTTTTTCTAAAATGGATCATATTTAACAACACCATAAAGGGATTAACATTACCTCTTGTGGTGTTTCATTCCAAGAAATCCCCAATTATGAAGCCCTTATAAATCACTTCCCCACATCTAGTTGGGATAGGATCAAACACACGCGATTTATGTTCTGGATGATGGCCACATATGAAGAACTAATCCTTTTTCGAATAATCAGAAACCAAATCATGTGAAAAACAATCCATCCTTGTGAAATGTTAAATATAGTCTTTCACCCTCTAATAACCTTGATGACCAATCAAATAATTCCAATTCAAGTGAAATTGATATTTAATTGTGATAAAACAAATTGGTTAAAGCTACATTGAAATATCCTTGAAAAGACTCCTTAAAAAATTTTATCATTGATGTCATGATTCCACCAATCCAAGACAAATAATATCTATAATGGATTATTTCATCTCATCATAGAGTTTCCTAGAGTATATACTGATTTATCGATATTATTGACATTTTCCAACCACTTAATCAACTCATGAGATAATTGTTCACTACTAAATACAAGTACATCCTAACTAATAAAATCCTAAGCATTGTTCATGAGTCGATAAAAACATTTCATTACTACTACATCCTGTGTATGGGGAATGTAAAAACTGGGATGAAAACATCAGTATCATTAGAATGAATACTTAAGAGTTTCATTTTGTTGAATTTTTTATTCTTTCAACGTTTAAAAAATCTAATAAATATCCAAAAAAAATTAATGAATCAAATACAATCTAAATATATGGGATATAACATTATGATTCAATCATAAAAGATAATAAATACCCTTTACAATTTTATTTCAAAACATCCTAACACGACATTATTTCCACTTTAAAACATAATTCTGGTCAAAAAATAACCCCTTAAAGTTTCTATTTCAAAAAAACATATTTATTTTAGAACTAATCAATAAAAAATAGAACCCACATATAGAAAACCATTTTCCTCCCCAAACTACAAACAATAGAATATTTATATTCACATAAGGAAATTCCCTATATTGCAATAAACGTAATGCCTTAACTATTCAATGAATCCTACAATACATAAAAACCAAATAATTATTTCAATAAAAATAATCACGACCCATTATTCATTTCATCCACATAAATCAATGAATATAGTGTCTAAAAAAATTTCACAAAAGGAACTCAAGCATAGAAAACATGGTTTTCAAAACTAAATCTATTACAAAATCATAAAACGTTGATTTTATATTTTAGTCAAATAATTTTTAAATCCCCAAATATATTTATATTATTACAAAAAATAAACCCTCAATTTATATAAGATTAGATAAATTCATCAAAAGAGATAAAATATAAAACTTCCCCACATTCGTAACAGTGAACTATTTCATCATATCGGTTTTTAAACCACCCTCCAACTATGTGAGTGTCATTAAAAGTTATCTATAACGGTCAACATGGTACACATGGTTTAAAATAATATTATTTCTACCATGAATCCTCTAGATTTATACAATTTTCTCCATGATATTATTAATTTCCCATGACCTCTCCAAGGGTTCTACAATTATTCAATGTAGTAGAAAATAAAATCAAAATTTATTATAATTAAACTTCTATAGAACCCAATTTTAAAATAAAACACACAATCAACCATCCAATCTTTAGAAGTGTCATAATGAAGAGTTAGAAAAACAATCCTTCACACCCACCACTCAACTTTTTATAATCATTACTATTGTCTACCATCAATCTCTAAATAATATAGTAGAAGGGAAATCATTTTTTAACAGAAATACCTTGGAGAATCAACAAATAGAACATGATATGTTCCACCAAAATGCTAGAGGTGTAATGACACAGGTATTTATAGAATAATACATATTAATATATATTAATATTTAAGAATAATATTTTAATTTTACATTAAATGGGAACTTTTTTCGAAATCATAATTATTATAGAATAATGGGTTTCTCCAAAATCAAACGTTTCACAAAATAATGAGTTATACAAAAAATACAATAATTATATATTAATTTTATATGGTAGATAATGCCTAGCCATTGTATCGGTGGAATGAACATAATTGTCTATATTATTATATTAAATATTTTTTAAATAATTTTTAGAATTTTCAAATTAAATTTAGATTCATAAAATGAGAATGAATAAAATATTAAGCATAAAATACTCTAATACTTTTAAAAGGTCGGTTTACTACCTTTTGCTGGAGATTAATTTTTATAGAATGACTTTTTCAATTTTATTGGTTCTTTTTGATAAAATAATCTTCTTTTATATAATTATGACATTAAAATTTACATTGGTTAATTTTTTGTTTATTTTTGATAATGTTCATTTTTAATGAATAGTGAAAATACTGCATTTTAATTCAAAACTGCATTTTCACATAATTTATTTATATATTAAGATTGTTATGATAATTTTTTTAATGTTTAATTGTATTTTTTATCATTTAATACAATATTTCTAATTTTATGTAATTTTACATTCATGTTGGACATAAACTAGTGTTAATATTTAGATAGTTTTTTACTTCATAAAAACAGTCTTTTTGGTTTGGATAAAGAAAATTAATTTTAATTTAATTTTTAAAAACTATGTATGTTAAATAAGAAAAATTTGATTCTATATTTGGAATCATAATTTAAAAATTGTGTAAATAAGATCCTTTTAGTTTTGGGCATTATGAATAGTAACATTAGTATTTATTTTTATTTAACATGGTTAATGGGTAAATATGGATAATAAGAATAAAATATAATAGTATAATAGTATAAAAATAATATAACACATGTCATAACACTAATGGATGGCATCTTTCTGACCTTTGGAATCCTTAGGTCGATTTTAGGACCCCATGGGGCCACATGGGTGTGATAATGATATTTTATAATAATTAATTTAAAGTAAAGATAAATATTACAAAAACATGTAATTTTTATGAAAACAATTGAAATATAAGGTTATATAATTTTTTTATTTTACTAATAATAACAATAAATATTAAATGATTTATTACATCATGGTATTTTTTTTATAAATTTTATACATTACATAAATGAATTTATTTTTGACACAATGATTATGTAGTTATTAACTTATTAATAAAAGATTAAAATAAATACTATTATAAATATTAAAATATATGTAATTTGATCATTTTTATGTAAAAAATTAAATTTCTAGATGATTATGATGTTTTATATTTGATTTACTTCCTTTTTGAAGGAATCATGTTGTTGACACTTTAAATATTTTCTATTAACAAATAGTGTAAAAATTTCCATATATGGGTTTTTAAAACAAATACTATTTTAGTGAATAATATAATTGTGATAAAAATGAATGATTTAGTAAAATGAATTATATGATGTCACATATTTCATTAATGATATATTATGGGTTCTCTTGAAATTTTTTAGTAACTATAGTAACAATATATTATGAAAATAGAAGAAGACATTGCAAGAGTAAATGTTTCTAACTAAGGGTTAAAGATATAAGATATCTTAAAATTTTTCAAAAAAACATGTCTAAAACTTATAATTTGAGATAATTGAGACCCATTATCATTTTATTCTTCAAATATATCACATTTTAACAATTATAATTAGGAAATAAATTTACAATAAAATTACATTTCAAGACATTCAAAAATTACCCCTCCTCCCTCTTATAAAAGTCCACTACCTCTATCAACCAACATACACCAATCATGCCCCTGGTACAGTCCAAATTATTCTAAAATAAAATCCCACCATATCAGTCTTCATTCTAGAAGACTTAACATGGGAAGAAGAAAATTCAATAAGGCATTTAGTCTCAAATCACAAATAGTAACCCAATTTAGATGTAACATTTTTTCTGAAGATGCCTTCCTTTATTTTCTTTCTTCACTCCGCATGATATTTTATTATATGAATAAATAAATAAATCTATCCCCAATATAATAGAATTTTATTATGATATGGATTAGAAATACACTTTTAGACACCACCATCTAATGGATATAGAACAAACTGTTTCTATGTGTGGAAAACTAATGCCTCACGAAATGTTGAATGTTCATATTTCAGCTACCACTACTCATGGTGAAAATTATTATGGTACTATATTTATTTATTATATTTATTTTTTCTATATTAATCTACATTTTTTTTACAACATTCCATTATTCATTCAATAATTTGTAAATACGATAATTTCATTTGAGTAAGTGTTGACTACCACCCCCTCAAAGGGATATGAATTGTTCATGACATAAATGGAATGTATAATGGTTAGATTAAATTAACATATGAATAATATATAAAATAGATATTATACTATAAATATAATATACATTTTTATCAATTATACTTATTTTCATTAATATGACATAGAAATGAAAGTTGCGTTGATGTGTGCGTACGGGCTACCATCTCCAAGAACTATGCATTTAATTTCTTATCTCAAAATGTTATAGTCTATTCTAAATACACTTATACTGTATATATATGATATTTAAATCATGAATAATATTATGGTGATGATGTACATTTGACTACATTTTCAATTTACATCAAAACAAGTTCATTTTCGACTCATGTTCTGAGTATCGACAAATCGGCCGGTATAAACATAAGTAATTATGTAATTGTTATAAAATGGTAATAAGTTATATAGAATGGAATAATAAACTTGAAAAATGTTCTAAATCAATTATAAATTTACTTACATTTATTATCCAAGAATAACAAGGAATACATGTGACGATTTGGACAAAAGGTCAGGATATAACTTTACCCAGTTTACATTCATTAGGTTGTTCTTCTACTTCATGATTATTCTGTTCTATGATTATGTGATAAGTGAATATTGATATCTTATCTAGTATTAATTATTGATTTATGGGTATTTATTAAGAATAAACACAATCAATCTATTTTACTAAAAATGATCTTTTTATGGGAACTCCTTAAAAAAATTACCATTCTTTTGTTTTTTCTTCTACTTCTTGATTATGGTGTGCTATGATTATGTGATAAATAAGTTTTTATTTAATATATTCTATTTATACATTATTTATGTTTAATTATAGTGAATACACATAGTAAATCTATTTTATTTACAATATGACCTTTTTAAATGAATTTCAAAACTCAATTTCCACTCATTGGGTTTTACGCATACTTCATTGATTATGTTACGCCAAGATTATGTGTGGAAGCGTTGTTTATTTATTTATGTTGTAATTTACACTTCCTATATGTGTATATATTTTTTATACAAATTATCACCCCATTGATAAATTTTTACGTCATTTATACGATCATTTTATGGTATATCGTAACTCTATCAGGAATATGTGTGAATGATATAAGATTTTTTACACATAATATTCACTTATTTTTTGTTTATGTATATTGGTCAATCATAATTATTTAATTAATTTATCATTAACCTAATGAAACATTATTTTTAGGGACCATGTACCAATCTCCTTTAATCGAGGGAAAAATTTATATTGTGCACCATTAATATCATATAAGGTGTACATACAACCCTTTTGACATTTGATATCATTAATTTATTTATTTTCAATATATTTAACTATTTGTATCATTTTATTATTTAATTATTTAAATTCAAATATTTCTCATGTTTTACAATTCATTTTAAATAAAAAATAATTTAAATGGCTTTAATGATTTATTCTTATAAATTATTATCATTAATGTCCATGATTTGAAAATGGGTTTAAAGGTTTATTTATATGGAAATATATGTATTAAAATTATAACTCTAAATTTTATTTTAAAACATTCAATGTGGAATTGGATATATTGATTCAAAAATCTATTTATTAAATGTTTTAAATGGTTTTGGTAATGAACTTTTTATTTCAACATCATGAATTGATTTATTGTGAATAATAGGTGAAATGGTGATAATTTAAATCATTTATGTTGCATGATTATTAAATGGTACATGGAAATTTGATGGGTGGTTATGTGATAAAACAAATAAGAGTGGTTACATGATAATCCTAGGGCACGGTGAGCCTGTGATTTCTCTCTAATCAATTAGGTACTGTGATATAGATAAATAATAACGTTTCTCCTAAGAGATTTTGGGAATATATTTTGATGGGTATTCCAAATATAACCATGAAGGATAATCTATATGTAGTGGTGAAAACATAAATGTTAGTATGTTATGGATTCCACAACTTACCTCTATGATTTAGGATTTCTATGAGTTATTCATAAATATTATGATTTCACGAGGTATGTAAAAGTTCTTATGTTTTATGAGTAAAAATTATGATTTAATATTTTTGTATATATTCATTGTCACGACCCACCTTCACCAAGATGAGGGAAGGGACAAAAATATTCTAGACCATTCATTCTTCAAGGCGATGGAGAGATAATTTCCCCAGAGCCCCACCTTCAATAGGCCCCAAAGTGCCGACTAACACCAAGGGTATAGAATCAAACATAATATCGAAGGAATTACCCTTTTTATTGAAAAAAATTGGGAGATTAGATGGTAAAACCCCAAAAAAATTAAGGACAAAGACAAAAATCCATTGCCACATGAATGTTAAAATTAAAAAGACACAAAAATATAAGAAAACTCCATAGGAAAGTAACAAAATAAAGGAAAAATAGTAGCAAGCACAAATCCCAAACACTTCCTGCAACCCCAAGCTAGTAGTAACCATCCTGATCTCCAACATGCTCTATGTGACCTAAAAAATAGTTTATAAATACGTTGTGTGTGTATATAGGTATAATTAGAAGGGAAGAACAATAGCTCTTGTGAATGAGTGGGGAGACAATCAAATTAAACATGAAAAATTAGAGATAACCAAAACACTGAGTAAGGAAACTATCCACCCTACCTCACAAAGTCACACTCCCCAAATAACGCATGTTAGGTAAATTAATATACTGACACATAAATATTTGGGTACCCCACACCACTTTACCAATCGTTATTTAAAACATATAATGAACCAGACCTCCTCCATCAGTTCCATTATATTCCCACAACCACCCCAATGAAAACCTTTTGGGTCATCCCTACTACACATCTATTCCACCTACAAACACCTGGGCCACCACAACCACACATAACCATGGCTGAAGAAACCTGGACAACAATAACCACTGCCATGACAGAAGACACCTGAGCCTCAAAAACAAGTTATACGCCCGAAAACTCCTGGGCCTCATCCAGAAGTCACTTGGGAAACAATCCAAACCACATGCACATGGTTCAACAACAATAACACACCATGTACAATGAGTTTAGGGATATAATGGAAATTAATCCATCACAACCATCCCTAAGGATCTTGGGATACATAAGAGAGAGAGAAAAAAGAAGCTAATAACTATCCACTCATAAGAATGTTTGGTGAAAATCATCCCCCATGAAATGGACTTGTTTGGAAAGAAGTACTCCAAACGGTTGGGGTTCATATAAGATACACATGAACTAACCATTATACATATAGGTATTAATACACTCATCCCAAACTAAGGGTTTCGAAACAGACAACCAGCCGAAACACCAACACTCTCACTGTTATCCCTACAAGGAAAAATACACAACAACCATAACCAGAGCACAACCCATTTCTGGAAAACAATCCCCCAATGTAACTCTTCTTTTTATCATATTTAAGAGATTCCATTTAAAAATTCCCTCATTACTGGGAAACTAACAGGCATAGACATAAGAAAAAACAAAAACTACTGAAAAAAAGACAAGCATACATTAACACATTCAATCCTGGTTTCCTTGTAATGTCACTACATCAAAAATGATCATTGAGATCCCTCGATGTACTAGAATCAAACCAGGCCCCTACATAACAGGTGCATGTAGCCTCCGATCCAGAATCTTACCACTTCCCAACTAGATATTACATTCACATCCATGTCTCCACATAAGGATTAAAAAAACTGAACCATGCATATTACTAGAACTAAACAGGGGAGTTTTCATATTTTTTACACCATTCTTTAAGTTCCTTCTTTCCATTTTGTTAACTGGGGTGATCACACACGGATTCCATTTCATCAGTTATCCATTTAATCATCGATTTTTACATGATTAACCAGTTTCTTTATTACATCAATTCAAGAAAAATATTATCCAGAAAACAAAGCATTATTAGTGTGCATGAAAGTACCAACAAAATACACAATTTTTAGTGGATAGGATTCCTTACATATTACTACGTAAAATTCAAGGTAAAACACAATAACATCAACATCATCATTATTACCTCCCCATTTTTCTTTAAAATTATATTTATTATATTCTTTAATGTTCTTTTAATCTATTTCCTAAGGGAACAAAATTATTCCCACCCTTCATGATGCATGATAAAGATATATGGGAGAAGAAACCTTACAAGGATGACTATGTGTCGACGTTTCCTGATCGCACAAAAAAATATGGTCGCAAAAACAGAATAAAAAAACATCACGAAGGATAAGAGATAATGGATCAAGAATGGGTGCGTGACTTGCCTCCTGGGGAAGGACATCAGGCACACCAAGGGATGGAAATGGTCCAAGGGAGAAGAAGATAGGTCTTACAAAAGGCCTAATCCTTGAGTTATGGGATGTGAAATCTCAAAGCACTAAAAATACATCCTGGTTGAACCACACAGTATGGTTGTTTCACAGATTAAAATTATATGAAATTTAATAATTCTCATTGTAGATGGTGATGATAACAGTTGTGAGTAAATATATATCTTGTAAACTAGGAAACACCTAATATGGGTGAGACTGGAAATCACAGGAGGTTTGAAAATGCACTAAGGATGTGAAACCAATTTTAAAGCCACATGTTTCTAAATTTCAAGGGTAGCCCCACAATTTGGGTCTATAAAACATCATTTATGGGATTAAAACGACACTTTATCACATTAAAATGGTAAGAAGAGATAAAAGATGCATTATAGAAAAACTAGGAAAAGAAACACTAACATCCCTCTATGGCCGATTAGTAAAGAAGATTAGAGGAGGTGATTTGAAAGATTATCGGTGTAGGTAATTTGTGAAGCTTATCACTGAAGCTCATCAATGAAGCAGATCAGTGAATATGGTCGGGGTTGTTGATCCATGAAGCGGATCACTGAAGCTGATCGATGAAGCTGGTCTGTGAAGCGGATCACTAAAGATGATCAGTGAATCTCATCAGTAAAGAAGATCTGTAAATATGATTCATGATGATGATCTATGAATTTAATATATGAATCAGATCTTTGCTGTATATCGTTGATGTAGATCAGTGAATTATATTGATGAAGCTCATCGATGAAGATGATCAGTGAGACCAATCGGTGAGACTAAACAGTGAAACAGATCGGTGTGACTAATCAGTGGCACTAATTGGTGACACCACAGTGACACATTTCCATCAACACTAACATCCTCATGACTCACTGATGGTGTTCAGGACACCCCAACTCTTATAAATTGGCAATGGAATGGACCAGGAGGGTCCATACAAGTACATCAGATAGCTCTAAAAATATTTCTGCCCTCAAGAATTCAAGAGTAACTCGAATTAATGAGATGTGTCTAAACACCCACTTTAGAAGATTCCTCTCAAAGGAAAACAACCCCCAACATCCATATGAAACCCATGTATCACATTGTCCCGACACTCAAATCAAGGATCTCTTTCCTCCATTTCAATATACTTTCTACTTTGGGCACTACTGACTCGGCCTCATGGGTTTAATCGCTTATGTGCTAATGCGTCTTGATTGTGAATTTGGTTCTCCCTTCAACACACATTTGGACATTTCAAAAAAAATTCACATTGTAAAAGAAAAAACATATCTCATAACAAAACAATGTCAGCTTTACATCACAGCAAGTCACAAAAAACTAGAACATCAAGGAAGGCTCACAACAGTATCATAAAAAAACATTAGGTAACAGGCATTCATATGAGCTTCTCGCTCCCAAGTACTATCCTTGAGGCCACTAGGCCTCCAAAACACATGAACCAATAGTATTTTCCATACCAGAAGCACATTCTCCCTTCGATAATTGATTCTTAATGGTCACTCCACAAAAAAAGAATCATACCCAATATCTAACTCTCACCATTATATGAAATGGAAGTCATCGTGTAGATATCAATGATGCGAGGAGATGTCAAAAATGTTATGGATCTTTTCCAAATGAGGTGGTAATGCCAAATGATATTGCACCTCATCGACTCTTCCCATTTAGCACCCCACGTTTTTTTAAAAATAAATATAAATGCATTGAACTTTGTTTTATGTATATATTTATAACTAGACTTTAAACATAATTTTTCCACTTCTATGTTTTGAATTTAAAGAAACTATCATCTACAATTGTGTTCAGTAAGTTATTTGGAGTCTCATGAAACCAACTTGTTTTTTTCAGAATAGTTACATACCCTTATAAATAGTAATTTTAATAGTTATATGACCATAATTAACAGTGAATTTAATTATTATTTTATTCTCTTAAGGTAGTAATATAATTACATTTGGTTAATTTTTCATCATGATATAGAAGTAGTTATCGAATTAGAATTGTTAATTTTTGAATTAAGTATTCTTTTATTTAAAAATAAAATTCATTATATTTTGAAAATTATTTTCTAAAAATTGAATTCATTTTTTATTTCAACACATTTAAAAATACATAGGTTCAATTTTTCAAATTTTTTTGAAATTTGTGAATTTTCGATGAATATTGAAATACGATAAAATACCATATAATCAAATTATAAGATAAATAAACTATTTTTGACATTATAAGTGATTCAAGTCCACATGTTTCGAACTCACATGCCATTATTACTATTTTAGGTCACATGAATTAAGGCTATTCATAATATTCAGAATAAATATTATAATAATGATTAAAATAAAGAAAAAACCCCCTCTCCTCCACTATAAATTCCACCTTCACTCCCCTATTCTTCCCACACATTTCAAGACTTAATCATTTCCTATTTTCTACACAATACTCCTCCCAAGGATCTTCTTCACGTCCTTGATATTCTAGTCTCTCTAAAATACAAAAACAAAATCCCTTAAGAAGGATATCAAGGAGAAGATATCAAGAGGTAAACTTCCCCTTTTATTTTATTTCTCTTATTCCATTTTATGTTATTCCATTCCTTTCCCTTTAGATTATTTTAGGATATTTCCATTCATATCCACCCTTAACATCCATATTATTTATGTGTTATAAGATATCCCTTTTCTCTCATCAAACTATTTTTATGAAATTTTAAGAGACGTCGTTAGGCTGCTGAATTTTCATGAGAAATTTCTCAAGTTTTCTTTTATTTAAATATTATTTTCTTTTAGTCTTATTTTATCACTTCTTCTTAACCAATAGGAATGAATGTTCCATAATATTTTATATTTTGGATTTTCACAATCTCATGGAAAATTCATCATCATTCTTCTTCTCCTCTCCCACTTATTAAAGAAATGAAAACATTGTCCGTGACGTGTCGAATTACCAACATCATGGATGATGTGATTTAAATTTTCATTAAATCTTTCATGATTGGTCATGAAACCATTTTTATGGTTGCACTACATTATAATATATTTATTATGTCGAATCCATGGTTCTGAAAATCTTTTTTACACATGGTTTTAATTTATAAAACAAAATGTGGTCGTTATTATCAAAGAACCACTAAAATTATCTAAACGGAAAACATTAATTTTTTATCTTCTGAATCATCCTCATATAAGAATTAAAAATGATAAATGGTATAATTTATGGAACGTAAAATATTTAAATAATACTCTATTACAAATCTGTATTTTCACTTCAAATCGACAAAAACATTAATCATGAACCAATCTTGGAAATCATGTAAATAACTCACCCAAAAACATCGAAAGGAGAAATATTTTAACAATTAATGGGTTAAATTATATTATGAAATGATCATATAAGGTGTTATTAACATTAAAATGTTTATTTATAATACTAATAACAGTATATTAACCATTATACGTCAATTTTAAACATGTTTGAAGTAAGACAAACCCGAGGTACGAGAATTCTTAACCTGATTTCCATTCTTTTGGTTAACCTTAAACATCATAATCTATGTTTTATTAAAATTGTTGGAGAGTTGGGTATTATTAATATTATGTTAAATTATTTGTATATATAGTGTATATGAATATTCCATCAACTCTATTATGTCTTTCTTCAATTAGATGAATTATGTAAGGGGATTTTCATTTAAAAATCCAATATTAAAATTCATGTTTTCAAAATTCAAAAGCAATTTTTTTATGTTATTCTTCACATTTTATGATTATGTTAAGGATTTTGGGAATTTTTTATGATGAAGGGTTGGAATTATATCTCCCTCCAATTAATTGGGTATGTGTATGTTGGAGGTCAGTTGTATGGTTTCTCAAAGTGTAACTGCGATGGTTACACAAACTGTAATGTAGCTGTGAGGGTTAAAAATTATAAGGTAACCATGAGGGTTACAATATTATATAAGTAGTTCCTCAATATAAATTTATGGTTATATTTATGTTCTTATGTTTGTGTTAATATTTTTGAAATCTCATGTTTTACAAAGTAAGTATATATGTGTGACAAGCATGTATTTTGAAAGTGATTTCATATGTTTTAAGTATTCATGGATTAATGTGTTTTTTAAAATTCCTTAATGAGATTTTGGTGCTCATACCATGTTTTCAAATGATATTCATAGGTTACAATGATGTGAAAGAATTTGAAGGAAGACAAGTGAAATTTTTGAGTCTCAATCTATGAAATCATGTTTTATTTGGAAATTTTTATATTTTGGAAGGAATGTGTACTGTTTTTATGGTATCAACTCTATAATAAAGTGTAATGTTATAAAATTATTGTCCCAATTTTCTAATTCTGTAAACATGAAAAGATACTCAATGTAAAATAAAGTTTTTTCTTGACTAAATTCAGGATTATGTATGTAATAATGTTGTGTCTTTATAGTTGTAATCAAAGGATGGTTTAGATAAAATTAGGGGTAATGATGATGTTAAAAGAATAACATAAATTATTTCAACTCTATGGTTAATTTTAAATGTTAAAACATTTAATTATAAACATGTTGATTCATCTACGATTTGTTTATTTATAATGGTTGTCTATAGAAAAAACGGGGAAGCAGAAGAGGATAAGCACTGATAGTATGAAATCCTTCCATATCTACAGCCCAAAATGGTAGTGATTGGAACCAAGCAGTTAGTGATAGTAATGGATCATCTAAATTAGGCAATTAATGGTGGTGGAATCCATTAATGATAACAAATAGTGGTATCACAATGGAACATGACAGGAGGGGAACATTTTATGAGACAACACCCTCCTGCTTTTAATGGATCTTCTGACCCAATAGTATCTATAGGATGGATCAAAGCCCTTGAAATGATATTCAATGTAATGTGATGTTCACAAAATCAAAATGTATGCCTTCCATTTATCATTTGGAATGTGAAGATGATCGGTGGTGGTAAATGGTAAAGAATATCAGGGATAGAGAGGATTTTGATACCTTAGAGTGGGATGAATTTAAAAGTATTTTCGTGGAAAAATACTTTCCAAAAGTGGGGCGACATTCAATAGAGATTCAATTATTTGAATT
Organism: Viscum album; assembly: GCA_963277665.1. Classification (NCBI taxonomy): domain Eukaryota; kingdom Viridiplantae; phylum Streptophyta; class Magnoliopsida; order Santalales; family Viscaceae; genus Viscum; species Viscum album. Next base: position 1,448,240,730 of record OY728152.1, on the reverse strand, counting down.
GAAATAGAAAGAGGATGATTTTGTAGTCATGTATGAAGACAGCTCCACTCGACTTGTGAGATATGCTCCAAATCTTATTTTTGGATCTTGAATGAAAAATAAAATTCTTTTAATCATTACTGAAGCCACAACATCGAAGGGAGTTGGACTCCTGTGAATTCAAAAGTTATGACAAACTTGTCTGATGTGATGAGAGGGTAGAGATGGAGTTTTCTGATGATCTCATGAATTATTGGAAACCAGGAGAAGAAGAGGTCTATATTCCAATAAATGTGTATGAATCAACCAAAGAAATCTGATGGTATGGAAATCTAGTTTCTAGTTTGAGAAAATTGTGGCAAGAATCACCTAAGGGAAATTCATAGAAAAAATGTGAGGTGTTTTAAATGAGGTATGTTTGGAAATATGGATCGAGATTTCAATGAAAATGATCCAATTAATAATCCTGATAAGAAAATTGTAATGTGTTTTAAATGTGTCCAGATGGGTTATTATGGAAATGCCAACCCAAAGAGTGATATGAATGATGGAAATAAGGAAAACTAAAAGTAGAAAGGTGTAGTGAGATCCTTTGAGACCATGTCAGCAGACTTCGGACCATCCAATGAAGTTGTACCATATTTCTTTTTTAAGAACATTGTAAATAAGGATGGAATAACAGATTATCCATCCAAAACAAAAGTGGTTGATGAATGTACGAGAACCACAAATTTTATAGAGATTCGTAGATTTATAGGATTAGTAGGTTATTACCAAAAGTTTGTTAAGAACATTTCTTGGTTATCTATCTGGATTACTTAGTTAAGACAGACACAAAATAAATTTTATTGGATAAAAGAATGTGATGATTTTTTCAGGAACTGAAGAAGAGATTGGTGAATGCTCTAGTTTTTCCCATTCCTTCCAGAAATGGTGAGTTTTTCATCTAAAATGATACATATTTCATGAGACTTGGATTTTTTTTTGATTTATAATGATCAGGTAATTTCATATTCTTAAATACAACTAAAACCTCAGGATTTAAAATATCCCACACATGATTTGGAATTGGAATCTGTGGTTTTTTCTTTTAAAATTTGAGGCATCATTAATATGGAACCAAATGTAAAATATATAATGACCGTAAAAGCCCAAAGTATATATTCACTCAGAAGGAATTAAACATAAGAAAAGAAAATGGCTTGAAATGATAAAAAATTATGATTGCAAGATCAGTTACCATACTAGAAAATAAAACTAAGTGGCAGATGCCTTGAGTCGAAAACGTAATGCATCATTAACCATGTTACGGTGGGAACATGATTTATTGATTAATGATTTGATGAATTTTTTATTATAAGTTTATGGTGCAAGAAATACCTCTGTTTTGTATCCGGTTTTATTATTGTCATCATTTTCAGATAGAATTAAGAGAGCACATAAGGAAGAATGTGAGCTATAAAAAAAGTAGAATGGGTTAAAATGAGTAAGTTTCTAGAATTTATCATTGATAAATATTGTGTTTTATAATTTCTAAAAAGGTTTTTCATACCTTGGGATTATCAGTTGATGAAATATTTGTTGCGTAAAGCTGATAGTTCTCCATTTTCAGTTCATCCGGGAAGTACAAAGATGTACAGAGACCTTCAGGATTATTATTGGTGGGATGGAATGAAAGGGAAATTTCTGATTTTATTATGAAATGATTAACATGTCAACAGGTTAAAGCAGAGCGACAGTTACCGAAGGGGATGCTTCAGCCTTTTCTAGTTCCAATGTAGAAATGGGAGAATGTATCCATGGAACTGTGCTGGGACTACCAAAGACTTCTCAATGTAACAATGTTATTTGGGTTATTGTTGATCGACAGACAAAATCAGCACATTTTCATTATATTCGAGATACCATGTATTTGGATCAACTCTCTCGATTGTAATTCAAAGAGATTCTCACGGTACATGGTGTTTCTCTTTCCATTGTATCTGATCGAGATCTCAGGTTCACTTCTAACTTTTTTAAGGGACATCAAAAGTCTTTAGGCACGTAATTAAATTTCAGAATAAGTTTTCATCCACAACCAAATGTGCAATCAGAAAAAAAAAATTCAGACTTTGGAGGATATTATTCACGCTTGTTCAATGGACTATCAGGGATGTTGGGATCAACATCATTCATTATATGAGTTTTCTATTAATAAAATTTTTCATTCCAATATTCAGATGGAATAGTTTGAAGATTGTATGGGAAGCGGGGTCAGACTCTAGTGTTTTGGGATGTAGTCAGTGAATGAAATTTGATGGGGCCAAAATTAGTAGAAGAAGTGGATGAGAAAGTGATGATGATCCAGCAACACATGGGGACATATCACTGGGGGTAGAAAGTTTATATAGATAATAGAAGGAAAGACTTATCTTTTGATGTAGGTGACCATGTTTTCTTTAAAATCTCCCCTTGGAAAAGTGTGATGTGTTTTGGTACGAAATTAATTCTATGTCAGTGCTTCATCGGCCCTTCTGAAATCCTATATAATGTTGGACAAGTTTCATACTGAGTAGCTTCTCCTCCAATATTGTCTCAAGTATGAAATGTTTTTCAAGTTTTGATGTTGAAAAGTATGTTCCAGATTCATCACATGTCATGGGGCTTTAACCAGTTCTGGTTGAAGAGAACCTTTCATATAAAGAAAATTCAGTTGAGATTCTTGATCGAAGTAAAAAAGTATTGAAGAATATGGTAATCCAGAAGGTGATGGTTTTGTGGAGAAACCACATGGTTTAAGATGCAACATGGGAGTTTAAAAATGCTATGAGAGGAAAATACCCTGAGTTTTTTAATAAATAAATAAAATTGCGTGGGCACAATTTTGAAATAGTGGGAATAATTTAAAACCCCAAGATTTTCTAAAAATAAATATAAATTCATGGAACATTGTTTTAAGATGATATTTATTACTATCCCTTGAAAATAAATTTTCCACTTCAATGTTTTGAATTTCAAGAAACTGCCATCAACAATTGTTTCAGTAAATTATTTGGAGTCTGATGAAATCAACTTGTTTTTTTGTGTGAATAGAAACATAACCTAATGAATAGTAATTTTAATAGTAATATTACCATAATGAATAGTAAATTTTTTTATTATTTTATTTTCTTAAGGCTTTAAGATAATAACATCTTGATTAATTTTTCATCGTGATATAGAAGTAATTATAGAATTAGAATTGTTAAATTTTGAATTAAGTATGATTTATTTAAAAAATTATATTAAAAATTTAAATTATTTTCAAAAAATGAAATTCCTTTTTTAATTATACTCATTGAACTTTTTTTAGGGTAAATGTTATAGATTTTTATGAAATTCTTGAATTTTTGATGAATAGTTAAATACGCTAAAATACCTTATAATAAAATTATCCGTAAAATACAGTATTTAGGACATCATAATTTATGTAATTCCACTTGGTTTGAACTCACATTCCATTATTAGTATTTTAGTTCACATAAACTAAGACTATTCAGAATCATGGGCAAAAATTTTATAATAATGATTAAAATCATGAAAAATACCCTATATCCTCCACTATAAATTCCATCCGCACTCCCCTCTTATTCTCACACCTCTTAAGCCTGTATCGATGCCTTTGTTCTACCCAATAACCCTCCCAAGTCTCTTCCCCACGTCCTAGAGCATCTGGTTTCACAAATTACCCAAACAAAATCCCTTAAGAAGGATCTCAAGGAGAAGAGATGAGGAGGTAAACATCCTCTTTTATTTTATTTCTTTTCATTGATTTTATATTGATCACTTATTTTCCATTTGGATAATGTTTGGATATTTTATTTCATATCCACCCTTACTGTCTATATTATGTATGAGTGATGAGAAATCCCCTTTCTCTCATTAAACTATTTTTTTGAAATTTTAAGAGACGCTGTTAGGCTGCCGAATTTTCTTGAAAATTTTCTCATTATATATTTTATTTAAAGATTCCATTATTTTATTCTTCCTTCTCACCTCTTCTTATCCAATAGGAATGAAATATCCCAAATATTTTATTTGTATATTTTCTCATGTTTAGGGAAAATACATAATCATTCTTTATCTCAACTCTAACTTATTCAAGGAATAAAAAGTGTCTGTGATGTGTCGAATTACTATAATCATTAACAATGTGATTTCAATATTCATTAACTCTTTATAGTTTGGTTATGAAACCATTTTAATGGTGTAACCAGGTTATAATATATTTTTTATGTCTCATCCATGGTTATGTAATTATTTTTTACACATGGTTTCAATTTATAAAACAAAATGAAGTTGTTATTATCAAATAAACACTAAAATGATCTAAACGAACATCATTAATGCTTTTACTTATGAATCATCCTCATGTAATAATTCCAAATGATAAATGATATAATTAATGGTACTGCAAATATATAAATAATACTCCATTCTAATTCTGGTGTTTCACTTTTAATAGAAAAGAACATCCATCATGAACCAATCTTAGAAATCATGTAAAGAACTCACCAAATAACAGTGCAAGGAGAAAAATACTAAGAATTAAAGGGTGAAATGATATTATTAAATGATTATATAAGATGTTATAAGAATAAAAATTCTTCGGTAAAATACTAATAAAAATATTTTAATTATTATACAGAATGTTTAAACAAGTTTTAAGTAAGACAAACCCGAGGTAAGGGAATTATTAACCTGATTCCCTTTCTTTAGGTTAACCTACCGCATCGTTATTTATGTTGTATTAAAATTGTTTTAGTATTGGGATTTGTTTATATTATGGTTAATTATGTGTCTTTATAGTGTATATACATATTCAATCCACTCTATAATGTTTTTCTTCAATTAAATGAATTATGTAAGGGGGTTTTCATTAATAGATCATCTATTAAAAATCAATTTTTCAAAATTCAAAAGTAATATTTTGATTCTATTATTCATGTTTTATGATTATGTTCTGATTTTTTGATATTTTTTGTGATTAAGGGTGGGACTTATATTTCCCTCTAAGTCATTGGTCATATGTATGTTGGAGGTCAGCTGTATGGTTACTCCACGTATAACTATGATGTTTAGAAAAACCATAAGGTAGCTGTGAGGGTTAAAAATTATAAGGTTTCCGTGAGAGATAAAATATTATTTAAGTAATTTTCCAATATACCTTTATGGTTATATTTATGTTATTATGTTTGTGGGAATCTTTTGAAAATATCATATTTTACAGTGTAAGTTTATATGGGTGACAAGAATTTCTTTTGGAAGTAATTTCATATATTATAAGTATTCATGGATTAATGTGTTTTATATATCCCTTACTGAGAATTTTGTGCTCATCCCACGTTTTTAAATGATTTAAAAAAGTTAGAAGGATGTGTAAGAAAGTGAAGGAATCGAAGTTAAATGTTTGTAAATCTATCAATGAAATCATGTTTTATTTGGAATGTTTTAAATTTTTGAAGGAATGAGTACTGTTTTTATGGTATCCATTCTGAAATAATGTGTAATGTTATTAATGTATAGTACCAATTCTCTAAATCTCTAAACATGAAAAGATACCCAATGTAAAGGGAAGTGTTCTAATGAATAAATTAGAGATTATGTATGTAATAAGGCCGAGTCTATATACCCTAACACTTCTAAAGGCATGATTAACCACAGAGAGAGATTTATCTCCTTGCCAAACCTTCGCTACCCACGCCAATGGTAAACATTCATGAACATATGGTCCATAATCTCAAACTCCATTGGCCTCCTCCTATGATCATAATATGAATTCTAAAATTCATGTGATTCCTTCATCCTATTATGCACATGTTGAACTTTAAATATTGTGATATTCACTACCTATGGGCCTAGAATACGTGCATCCCTATCCTCGGTCCAGCACACGGGCGAACGACATGACCTCCCATACAAGGCTTCAACAGGTCCCATGCCAATAGTATACTGAAAACTATTACTGTAAGAATACTATAATAAGGTAAAATTTCATACCCATGATATCATAATGTCCAAAACATATGCCCGTATGATATCCTCCAACGTCTTGATGGTCTTCTCTGTTTTCCCATCCATATGGGGGTGGAAAGCCGTGCTAAGGTGTAGCTGGGTGCCGAAAGCATGATGTAATACCCCCCAATATTCTGATGTAAACCATGCATCACGATATGGGGATATGGACCTCAAATCTACATGAAACCACACCACAACATCTGCATATATCTAGGCTAAGGCCTCCACCTCACTTGACTATGTGATCGCCAAGATGTGATATGATTTCTTCAGCTGGTCTACCATTATCCATTTAGAATCACAACTTCCATGAACCCTAGGTAGTACTATGATGGAATCCATCGATATTTCATCTGACATCCACTCTGGTACATCTATATTATGCAACAAAACTCTTGGGATGTGGTGTTCAGTCTTCACGTGCAGATACACTATGCACCTTTCCATAATATCTGCCACTGTCTGTTTCACCCCGGATCACCAAAAATACACCCTCAAGCCTTGGTAAATTGTGAAAAATCATGGGTGCACTACTAGTGGTCATTTATGGAACTCACAAATATCTCCCTAGTACATCATCTCTAGGAAAAACAACACCCCATGAAAAATCATATGATTCTGACCATCAACTGACCACCCTTTAATAGCATTTCCCTAGTCAACTCGATCATGCATCACTTCACTCTATGAGTCTCCCCACTGAGACTCCTCCACCTTCCACAATATAGAGAACTATACTATCATATGAAACAAGCATACTCTACCACCATCCACCTTAGCATCTAGGTGTAAGGAATATAACTTCTCCATTGCCTTCCAAGAATCCAAGGATTTCCGATAATCTTCTCTCTATGACATCCTTCTCAAGTAATCAGCCACAAAATTCCCCTTTCCATTACTATAAGTGATCTCAAAGTCGTAGTCTGGAAGATACTTTACCCACCTACACTGCTGCAATTTCAGGTCCCGTAGGGTAATGATAGGCCTCAAACTCATGTTATCTATTAAAACCACAATGTGCTCCCCGATGAGGTAATGATTCCACAACTTCAATGAAAAAATAATGCTTCAAGATCTATGTTTTTTGTGGAATAGTTACGCTCATGATTACAACACTTCCTAGACCCATAAGAGATCATGACTCGTCACTCTGTGAGCACACACCACATGATAAGACCAGAAGAATCACAAAAAACCTCAAACTACACCCCCTCATTTGGAATCATGAGCACTAGAGTACTGGACAAACATTCCTTTATATAGATGAAATATTCCCAACACTTCTCACTCCACACAAATTCCTAGACCTGTTTGGTCAAACATATAGAATGAGCTGAAAATTGAAAGAATATTGGTACAAACCTCAAATAATAAACTTCCAGACCCTGGAAACTATGAACCCATTCAACGTTCTTCAGTTCTACCAAAGAAAAAACAGTTCAACCTTTAACTGATTCACTGATACCCCTTGGTGAGACACCATGTTTCCATGAATGATACTTTATCATGTCACGAACTTTCACTTGGATAACATCCAATAAAGTTTGTGGTGTCAAAGGATATCTAAAACCATTTAGAGTTTCTAACTATGCTCCTTCTATAATCATGAATAGATTTGGATATTTTCAATGACCATAATGAAGAACTAATATAGAAAATTGAGGAATAAAAAGTTCATGATCCCCATGAACATAATAGGTATGTTCATAATATTGAACGAGATGACTAGGAAATCGAAGTTCCCATACATATACCTGAATTAAGTCTTGAGGATATGATAATAAGTCACCCTTAACTGGTGATACCTAGACCACGAATCAATATTATAGAACCAACCTGCTCCCCTCAGCTGGGAAAAGAGATCATCTATCCTCGGGATAGGGTGAACATTATTCATTGTTACCTGATTCATTGTCTTGTAGTCTATACACATCTTGAGACACCCATATTCCTTCTTCATGAATAAGATCGGAGAACCCCATGGTGACACTTTGGGTCAGAAAAAACAATTATTCATCAAATTATCAATCTGAATCCACAACTCCTGCAACTCAGAATCTGCCATCCTATATAGGGCCACTGAAATCGGATTGGACCCGGGTTGTAGCTTTATATCGATCTCAACATCACATCGATGGGGTAGAGTCCCAACCTCTTCAGAAAAAACATATAATAACTATTGGACAACTCATATAAATTACATCATCTCAGTAACCACTGATTCTATAGATAACTTAGAAAACATTGAAAGAAGAGGCTCCACACACCGACTACCCACATGATAACTTCGTTCACTGACAATGTACACATGTCGACCATCCTCATTTGAGAACATTAATCTTCTCCAGAAGTAGTCAATAACTAGAATAATAGAAAATATACAGTCAATGCTGAGGATGAAATCTTATGAAACATTTTTAGTAGAAGGATATCCCCACTAGACTGATGCAGATCAAGCATCAGTCTGAATCCTTGACAAACATCAAAAATTCTATCTGACCCTTAATTGGAGTACTCTAAAATAGATGTATGGAGAGTCTCTCTATGTCTATGCCAAAGGAATGGGATAGTCCGGGCGTACCAAATGAGTGTGATGCTATTGAATTAAATATGGCACATGCTATAGTATTAAACAAGCTGATCGTACCTCAAATGACCATTGACCCTACTGGAACTACTACCTCAATGGAATGAAACATCCCACGCATAGATCCTCTACCCCTAGGCTATCGAAAACCTCCCAAACCATGACTGGGTTGAGGTCCCTGAGGATCACCCTGAGGTCAGCCTTCTATGACTTTATCCACCCATAGTGGAGGGGGATCTCACTTCCCCTACTACTATTTCATCTAAAAAGGTTTTCCTGGATACCGGTGCTGATTTGGTGGGTGTTGAGCCTGCCCTCCATCACCGTAATGTACACTATATCAGCACTGATTAAAAATATTCTCATAGATTTCACTGATCAAACACGCCGGTCATAGGCTCTTATAATAAGGGAAAGCGGTGGGATATCGAAATTAGAACTGCTATGGTATGCTCCCTGTCGGTAAAAACATGGAAGGCCCTGATGCTAGAGGCCTGATGATGATGAATTTCCCTTCTGACAAAGCCATTTGGATCCCCTCTCACGATGAACCTCCTAGTGTGTTCATCCTCTCCACAACTTCAACCTTCTTGTGGACCTCAAAGTACGTCATTAGTGTGAAGGGAGTAACAACATACTGAGTAAAAGGTCAGAGTGCTTCATCTAAATATCTTGCATGTGACTCCTCATCTAGAGCGAGGTCCGTAGAAAAATGAATCAGATCTTTATACATGATCACAAAAACACTCATTGAAATTATCCCCTAATGTATGGAGTGAATATATTTCCTTTTTTTATCTTTCATCTTCGAATAATAGAATTCCATCCATTATTCCTATTCAAACCAGTCCACAAAAACTCGGTCTCCATCCTCTCTCCAAGGTAGAGCGTCCAAAAATGATATGATGATGCCCCCAACTAATGGACTTCCAACAGAACCTAGTACTCTATCAGAGGACGGATCAAGGTTATGATGTTCACCATCTCCTCAAGACATCCCTCTATCTCCAAGTCAAAAATACTTCCCTCACAATTTTCGGGAGTCAGCTGCTGGAAAGAACATTGATTCTTCATCCACTTTTCATCCACTTCCTCTCATTCATTCCTCCGCTAATTGACCAGATCAACCAACTGAGCCTTGATCTCCTACACTACCCGTGGATGTAATCTGAGTTCCATAGTTGAAAGAATAAATATTTAAAGCCTATTCTAGAGTAGGGTAGAATATTCTTTTTAAAATTTTATTACATTTATTATTTATTTTAAATTACCAAAACACCCATGACACAAAAGAAATCAATTCATTATGATTTATATACCTTTTCTAGGGTCTCTAAAATGAAATTAGTGCAACCACACTTGGTCGATTGGTAGGCCTAGATTCTTTGGATCAGATCATAGGGGGCCCTAAAATCATGTGTCCCAAATAGTTTTTCTTAAGCTATTTTACACACCATGATTTCCTAACACATTCACTACCATTACATTAAATCCTCATTATTCATAAACCTAAACTACATATTATCTCTATACTATCAAATCTAATTCCATTCTATCATAACCTTCTTTCACCGAGATGAGCGAAGGGACAATAAAATGCCAGAACCTTCCTTCATCAAGTTGAAAGATATAAAATGAGCACCTGAGTCCCACCAAAAATAGGCCCTGACGTGGCAACTAACACCAAGGGTATATAATCACATGTAATATGGAATGAATTATACTTTTATTGAAAATGATTTGGAGATAATATGGCAATCCCCAAAAAACTAAAAAACTAAAAGTAAGAGTAAAGACAGAAATCAATTCCCACATGAATGCTCAATGTGACGTGCTACTCAAATAAAAGAAAACCCCGTAGGAAAGTACCAAAATAAATGAAAAATAGTAGCTTCCATGAATCCTGAATAGCTCTTACAACTGCTTCCTAGTAGTAACCAGCCTGATCTCTAACCTAATCTATGTGACCTAAAAAACTGTTTATAAATATATAGGGTGTGTATATAGTTTTACTCAGAAGGGAAGACCAAGATCTCTCATACACACTTGGGGAGACACTTTAATTCCCCATTAGAAAATAGAGATAACCAAAACACCTAGTAAAGAAACTATCCACCATGCCTCACTAAGGAACACTCCACCAATAATAAAAGTTAGGTAAATTAATAGTAACATCACATCGATATTTGGGTACCCAACACTTCTTTAACACTAGTTAGTTAACACTTCATATTCATCAGACCTCCCCCACTGGTTCTATTATAGTCACATTTCCTCTCCAACGACAACCTTATGGGCCATCCCAACCACACATCTACCCCCACTTGAAAACACCACATCCACCACAACCACAAATAACCACAGACAAAGACACCTAGGACATAAAAACTACTACCATGTTCAACGAAACCTGGGCCCCAACAACCAATTCCACTTCTAGAAACACCTAGGACTCATCCTAAAGACACATGGAAAAAAACTGCCCACACCTGAGAGTCATCCACAACAATACACCCTACCCAAAGAGTCTAGGGTTATTATGAACCTCAAGTCATCACAGCCTACCAGAAAGAACTTGGGATACCAGGGATAGGGAGAAGAAAAGAGATAAAAACTAGCCACTCATAATAATTTTGGGAAAAAAACCCTCCCCCATGAAATTGGGGTGTTCAGCATGAAGTTCTCAACATGTGTGGGGTTTGTATAAGAAACACAAGAACTAAAGATTATACATATTTGTAATTAAACACTCATCCCAACCTAAGGGTTTCATAATAGAGAACCATTCCATGCACCACCACTCTCACTACTATCACTACGTGCACAAATACACAACATCCACAACTAGAGGACAACCCATTTCTGGAAAACAATCACCCATTTTACCCATTCCAGTTATCATTTTAAACTAGTTCCATTTAAATTTTTTTTTCTCTACTAGGATACTAAAAGGCATATCCACAAGCCAAAACAACAACTGAAGAGAAAACAATCAAGAAGAAATTAAGAATTCCCACCCAGTTCCCTTATAAAGTCACAACAACAAAAGGGATCCATGTGATCTCTTGAAGTATTAGAACCAAACCAAGACCCTACATATTAGCTCCACATTGTCTCTAATCCAAAAACCTATTGTGACTCAACTAGATATTACATTCCTATCCATGTCACCCCATAGGGCATCAAACAGAACAACTGTGCATATTACCAAAATAGAGCAAGGGAGTTTTCATATTTATCTACACCATTCATTAAGTTCCTTCTTTCTATTTGGTTAACATGGGTTATAACACAATGATTTTTACTAATTAGGTTTCTATTTAATCCACCAATTTTACATGAATAACCTATTTCCATGTTACATCCATTCAAGCACTACATTATCTAGAAAAAAGTGCTTTGTTATTGTGCAAGAAATGACAACCAACACCTATAATTTTTAATGGACTTAAGTCCTTACAAATCACTACTTAAAAAGTAAGGTAAAAAATAGAAACATCAACATCATAATTATTCCCACCCTTTCATTATTTCAATGCCCATATATTATCTTCATTAATGTTTGTTTCATATACATTCAGAGGGAACATAATTATCCTCACCCCATATGATTCATAGTAAAGAGAGACAATGGAACAACCCCTACTTAGATGTTTAGGGATCGAAATTTCATGCTCTCATAAAGTATGTTGGTCACGCGAGAAGCATGAAAAAAATCCATGAAGGAGGAGTGGGAAGGGCTTCAGAATGGGCGCATGACTCATCTTCTAAGGAAGGAAATCTGGAACACCAAGGGAAGGAAAAGAACCAAGGGACAATAAGATCTATATTTGATTAAAGGCATGATCCGGGTGTTATGAGATGTGAAATCTCATTGTGAAAAAAAACATGTTTTGGTATACCAATGTGGTTGGGTGGTTTCAAGAGTTTTAATTAATTGAAATTTATTAATTATCCTAGGATATGTCAGAGATAACAGCTGTGAGTAAATAATTTTCCATCAAATCAGGAAAACACGTAATAGGGGTGAGACTAGAAATTACAGAGGCAAGAAAACATGGAAATGATGTGAAACTAATTATAAATCCAAAAATTATGAAAAGTAAAATGTCTTCCCACTCTTAGGGTTTTTAAAATGTCATTTAAGGGATTAGAAAAGTCTTAAAACCCCGTTAAAATTTTAAGAAGACTTAAAAGAGGTGTTTTATAAAAATTGTGGAATTAAACCCTAACACAACTATGTGGCCTATCAGTGAAGCTGAATAGTGGAGCTGATAAGTGAATCTTGTCAATAAAGCTAATATGTGATGATGATTAGTGAAACTGATCATTGCAGCAGATCAGTGAAGCTGATCAATACAGCTGATCTGAGAAGATGATATGTGAAGTTGATCAGTGAAGATGATAAGTAAAACTAATTCGTGATGTCGATCAGTGAGATCAGTGATTTTGATTAGTGAAGCTGATCAGTGAAGGTGATTAGTGAGACATCGATCGATGAGAAAACCAATAGGTGAGACCGATGGGTGGAACTGATCGGTGAGACCAATCGGTGGCACAAATAGGTGACACCACAGAGAAAACATTCCCCAGACACCGACATCCACATGACTCACCGATGGTGTCCGGGACACCCCAACACCTAGAAACTATCAATGTAATAAACCAGGTGGGTTTGGGACATAACATTAATAGACTAATGTTTTCATTAATTATTTTATATCCCTTACTGAGCTCTTTATGGTCATCACATTTTTTTGTAAAAAAAATCATAGGATATAAGAAAGGTTTATAGAAAAAAAATCAAGAAGTCATTTTATCAAGAAAAGAAATCTTATATTATTTAAGGAGTTTTATTATTAATAAAAGGGGATGGATTATAAGTGTTTAATTTTTAATATATGAGATTTAATGTAACATTGATGGCCCAATTCAATGAATCACTAATCCGGAAAGTATTCTCAATGTGAAATAAATAACATTCATGATCAAAACTCTTGATTAAGTCATGTTTAAAAATGGGGCCTTATAGTTTGTGTCAAAGAACATCTCAAAAAACATTGGATAATAGGATGTTTTCTTAAGGGTTAGGGATAACATCATGGGTTTATAATTTTATGGTATATCATATGTTGAATGTCTTAAAAACCTATTTTAAGGCTTTATGATCTGAAATATGAAGACTACTAATTATATTTTTAGAGATAATAACCATTGAGGAAATTATGGGTTATTAATTTGTGGGATGTAAAATGAATGGTATGATATAACCTTTTAGGATAAAATATTTTATGGTTATATTTAGGATGTTATATAATTGATCGTAATGTTATAAAATTATATTGTTTTTGAGAAATAAAAACATGTAGATCATCTGAAAACTCATCACATTGGACAATTCTATGGGAATCATACCAATAACTGATGTGCCACATGGATTTATCACCTAACATTGGCCTACGTGAAGTCATCGGTTTTTATGACTTATTATTTTTATTTAAATTATTTTATTGATTAATAATTTGTTGATTTGGGGAACTTCGGTTTTATTAAATAAATATCTTTTGTATAAGAAAATGATTTGATGATTAAGTGATTAATGTTATTTTGGATTACATTCTCTCTTTTGGGAACACCATATGGCTAAGGAAAATAGAATAATATGGGATTTCTTTTGAGGAGTAATAGTTTATTTTTTTGTGGAATCTATGTTTTTATCATGAAAGTATGGGGATTTTCATTATTTATGGAAATTTTTATCCTATCATGGAGAATACATTATTAGGTTAATAACATTTCATTATGATACTTTAAGAGTAGTCAATGTTATTAGGAGATAAACGTAATGATTTATCATGAAATACTATGTGGTCAAATCATTTATAATATCGGGTTTCATTTTTAGTTTAGATTATTGTGATGAATTTTATGGAAACTTTTTTATTTAATGGTTTTTGTTAAACTTTGGGTATTGTTTTTGAATTTGGAGATTATGAGTTTTATTTCGTTTTATATAGGAGTTTTCTTTTTGGGGGATTTTCTGATGTTTTACCAACTGTTTAGGTTTTTGGTTAATTTATGAAGATTATAGAAATATATAGTTTATATTTTATGGATTATGTGATTCCCTAGAAGTTTATTGTAGCTCTTTAGTTGTGACCAAGTCATCTTGAATAATCATAATTTGGATAAAAGTTGAGTTTTTTCTTGATATTTATTAATGGATGAAACTGTATTTGACATGTAAGTATGTTTCCTTATGTTCTTTATAAAAATCATAAATAAATTCATCATATTTATCAAAAGGATATGGGAAAATAGTATAATTTATTTTTCTACTGGAAAATCAATTACCATTTTACCAATCATAATTTTGTGGTTTCCTAGTTGTTAACTTTCTCTTGATCATGTTTTCTATCACTCTCCATCAAAACTTGACACTTCGTTTTTCTTCCATATATGCATTTTCCTATAAAGACTCCTTATATGTGTTATCTTTGGTGACCACTGTACTTATCTTTCATTAATTTAATGTGATACTTTTATCGACACTTTTTTGGATTTGGAATTTCCATTAATGTTTTTGTGGCCAATGGTAAAATTACGAGGACACAATTTCAACAAGGGGGAATGATGTAATGACCCAAGTATTTATAGAATAATAATTTTCCATATATATTTATATTTATGTATAAGATATTGATTTTATATTAAAGGGTATTTTTTTGATATCATACACATTTCACAACAATCGGTTTCACCAAAATCTTCTGTTGCACATAACATTAATTTATTTCAAAAAATAGTAAAATAAAAAAAAATTATTTTAAATGGTAGATAACACCATGCCCTAGTATTAGAGAGAATAAAAGAATTAACTATATTATAAATTTTCATATTTATTAAATATTTTTACATTTATCAAATAAATTTTAGAGTCTTAAAATGAGAATCAATTCAAATATAATAATAATATACTTTAATATTTTTAAAAGGTTGGTTTACCACCTTTTGAGGGAGAATCCTTTTTAAATATTTTTTTTCACAATTATATATTATATATGAGAAAATAAAATTTTTATGTAGAAGTGGGAAATCGATATTTAATTTTCCTAAAATTTTGGGAATTCTTTGATAATGTTCATTTTTAATGAATAGTGAAAATACTCTATTTTAGTTCAAAACTGTATTTTGACATAATTTATATATATAATTAAATTGAAATTTTAATCAGTTTTAATGATCAATTGGATTGTGTTTTTATGATTTAATCTAATGTTGGTAATTGGATGTAATTTCACTTTCAAATTTAACACAAACACGTGTCAATTTTTTTTGATAGTTTTTAATTCTTAAAACCCCACTTTTTAGCTTTTACAACAGGAATTAATGTGTCATATCACATTTACAAACATATATACTCTATATATATAATATTTAAATCATAAATAAAAATTTTAAAATGATGGAAATTTTACTAAATAGATAAATTACAGAAAATCATGTTCATTTTTGTCTTAAGTACTGAATATTGAAAAAACGACCTGTATGAACATAAATAATAATGTAATTATTATAACATGCTAACAGGTGATATAAAAGTGAATAATAAACTTTAAAATGGTTCTAATATATATATAAATTAACTTATGTTTATTATTCATGAAGAATAGGGAACATATATGATGATTTGGACTCAAGGTAAGGGATCTTCTTAACCCAATTTCCATTCTTTTGGTTGATCTTAATCTTTTAGACTATGTAATTCTATGATTATGTGAAAAATTACTTCTATATATTATCTATAAATTATACTAGATTCATGTGGATTTATAGTTAATAATCATATTTATTCTA
Source organism: Viscum album (assembly GCA_963277665.1). Lineage (NCBI taxonomy): Eukaryota > Viridiplantae > Streptophyta > Magnoliopsida > Santalales > Viscaceae > Viscum > Viscum album. Next base: position 1,448,224,271 of record OY728152.1, on the reverse strand, counting down.
TTTTAATAACAAAACATAATTTTTTAGGGAACTTCATAACCCAATTTATGTTCTTTGGGTTAATCTTCTTCTTATTGATTATGTTATTATATAATAATGTGAGAAATAAAATTTTATTTAATATATTTTATTTATTATTTATTTCTTGTTAACTTATAGTGAGAAAACATAATCAATATCTTTTATTTAAACAATTATCTTTGTAAGGTAATTTCTAGACTCAATTTCCACTCATTAGGTTTTACACATAATTCTATGATTATATTATTCCAAGATTATACATGGAATAATTGTTTATTAATTTATTTTTTAATTTCTACATCCCTTGGTGTGGATATACTCTTTATATACATAATCACCCCATTGGTAAATTATTACGTCATTTCTATGAACTTTTAAGGGAAATATTAAAACTATCTCATTTCACTGAGTAAAATATTCATGTCATTGGTTTTATTTTTCAAATCAAATATGTGAATGTCCTATTATTGTTTTACAGTTAATATCCACTTATATTTGGTGTATTTATATTGTTCAGCCGTAATTATTTCAAAGAGGTATCCTTAACGTAATGATATCATCTTTGTGAGGGACTACGTCTATATCTCCTTTCAATAAGGTATATTCTGATATTGTGGACCATTAATATCCTATGAGGAGTAAATAAAACCATTTTAACATTTTTTAACATGAATTTATATATTCTAATTATATTGAATGTATTTTTTATATTATTATTTATTTGTATTTATTTATATTTTACAAGAAAATTTAACTAATATATCACTTTAACTGTTTTAAAGATTTATTATTCTAAATATTTCTCAATATTTCCCCTGATTTAAAAATGGATTGAAGGCTTCATTTATATGAAATTATATTTTTTACAATTATAAGTCTCAAATTCATTTTAAATTTTTAATGTGGTATGTGACACTTTGATTCAAAAACCAATTTATTAAATGTTTTTTTTATCATTTTGGAAATAAACTAGGTATTTTAACATATTTAATTGATTTCTTATGATTAATGAGTGAATTGTTAAATAATAGGTACTTCCAAATTTAAATATTTTATATGTTATGATTATGTAATGGTACTTCCAAATTTAATAGGTGGTTATGTGACAACCCAAATACAGGTGGTTATGTGATAATCCTAGGGAAGGTGTGGTTGTCGTAGCACTAAAATGAATTGGGTAACATGATGAGGGTTAACCTTCAGGTTTCCCCTAAAAGATTTATATAATATAATATAGTAGGTATTCCAAATGTAACCATGATGTTTATTTCCTATACAGCTGTGAAATATACATTTTGAGTATGTTATTGATGAAAAAAATTTACTTTTATAATTTATTAGTTCTATAAGTTGTTCAAAAATATTATGATTTCATATGGTATATTCTGAAGATTACTTTTTATTATTGAAAATAATTATTTAATTGATTTGTATATATTTATGTTAAAATGATTTATTTGGTTATTTTATATACCTTACGGAACTTTTTATACTCATCACAAGTTTTTAAAATGTATTACATATAGTATAAGGAATGTTATGTGAAAGGTAGAATTCAAGAAGATTTTTTATCAAGAAAACAATTCTTGTTCTATTAAAGTATTTTTATTATTTTGATAAAAAAATGGATATATTATAAGCCTCTACATTGAAATATTTGAGATGTAGTGTTATAGTTATGGAAAAATTTCTCTAAAAAACCAAACTTGAAAAGATCCTCCATGTAATGTAAATTAATTTTTGATCAAACCTCAAGATGAAATCTTGTGTAAGGATGGGGCCTTATACGAGGTGTATTTCAGAACTCTCTAGGGAAAAAATAACCAAGGTATTAAAATTGAATATTTTTGAACAATTTAACCCTCAATTAAACTATTATTGAAATTTTTTCCAACCGTTAAAATTACCAGAGGCCTATTTTAGGTAGAAACCCATTCCATAAGAAATAAGTAGAAATAAAAAAACACATATGAAATATTATATGCTATATAAAATAAACTATTTTATAAATCCACTAAAATCTAAAACAACGAAAAAATTCTAGTGAAAAATAAGTTTCTATAATAGATGATCCACCCAAAATGTGATATATGTATAGAAACCCCATGGGACATACCTGAACATCAAAACAAGACTCTCATGTCATTACTACAACCAATATCACTCTATTCCCAAGGATAGTGACAAAGAACCACCCTGTTATCCATAACCTAACAACCAATAGAATACAAAAAGACTTCATCCCCACTAATGTTAGTATATTGGGTATGAACCAAATTATATTTTTATATGAGAATGAGTTATTTACATAATTTTTAAAAACAAATAAATCCTACTAAATTGAATATGATTGGAAAATTATTTTTTATTTCATTTACAAAAAATGAAAATTAAAATATATTATCCTACATCATTTATTAAAATATAAAATTTTAAAAATATACCTCAATGATTTCTTATAATGTAAATTTCATTTAAAAAAATATCCACTACCCTTATAAAATAGTTTTCATTTAAAAATAAATAGTTAATCATTCTTTTCTTTTTTAAATAATCACTTTTTAAAACAAATCACTATTATGGGTTTAAATTCTTTTCATAATTATAACTTAATGATGGTAGCATTCAAATAAAACACATATTTAACCTTTTAAAAACTCTACACACATTTATACCACAATATGATTATAGAAAATGGAATGTTTAATATTGTGAAAATAATTAAAAGAGACATAAAATTATGATAATAATAATAAAAGGAAAGAATTTTAATAATAATTATTACTCATAAATATCCAACACCATAGGCAGACTAAACTAAAAATATTTGATAGTCTCATAAAAACACAAAAAAATTATGTATAATATAATAATTATATCATGATAAAAATATTCAGGGACTAATGAAACTAGTCATATATGTGAAAATGTTGAATTAATTTTTGAAATGTTAACAGTCACTCAACCCATCACCCGAATCACTCCTGTTAGACACATCAATATAATCCCCCAGATATGATATTAATTGTACTAGTGGTTAATATCCAATGTGTAAATATTTACTGGCATAGATAAAATTCCTTAAATGACCACATAGTATAATATGTTTCAGCCTATCCTAAATAATAGTGGTTGGATGATATTAATCCAATGTCAACCAAATGACAATCGCATAGCCCATATGGAATACAACTCAATAATCTATTACATTTAAGCTCCTAGAACCCCCTTCAATCCCAAGACCCTAACATAGAAAACATAAATAAGAATCATAATTAATATAATTATTTACACATGGATGTATTCATAGACAATTGATGACATCGGGGATCAAATTTTCTATAAGCACTAGTCTATCAAATTCAACTTTTACAAAACATGTCAGACATGCAATTCCTAAAAACCAAGATCAAAACCATTTTAAAAAACTTCATGAAATTAAATTTTATCAACCAAATTTATATATATTGGAATACACAATACTACCAAAGCGTAGTCTCAATCATACCAAGTATATTAGTTAAAAATCTCATCAATCAATAAATCCCCAAAAATGTATAGGGGAATCTAGTTTTAAATAAATAAACCCTACTTGAAGCAATTAAAGTCCATCATAAAACAATTAGACAAATTTAAAAGAAATAAACACTCCACTTTACAAATCCAAATTGGAAAAAATTACCTAAATGATCATCTTTCTTCTGTAAACCAAACAAAGGAATTCAAACACACACTTGGAATACATTAAATATAGTTTGAAAATAATTCTACATTAAACTATAAAATTATCCCATATTTCCAATGTAAAAACAAACACATGCATGAATTACCTTATAAGACCCAAAATAGATATAATATACTCCATTATTTTACAGTATAAACACTTTCAATGAATCAACAATTCTAGGAAATCTTTAATATAAGGTAATGGTCTTCAAAACACAACCTCAAAAGATAAAACCATGTCTCCTTCATTAGAAACTATCAGATTCAATATCATAAGTTGAGTCCCAACCATTTTAAACCCAAATACCAAATGAAAATAACTCTTCAAAAATATATAAAATACCACCATAAAATACCTAAGAATCTACCATGAGGTGGATTTGATGAGGGAGAGGGACCCTTTTTTGGAACCTATATTGGAGGAGTCTGTATGGGGGGATTTTTATGGAATCCCCGAATAAAATATCGCAAAAGGAAATGAACACAAACCTAATTAGATTTCTTGGTTTTATAGAGAAGTTTATCAAAACACATGGGGACCATAGAGTCACTATTGTCCAAAACTACAAAGAGAACATTGTTTCTACTGCATGGTTTCCTAATCCACGAACCTATACAGTGATCCCAATTAAATGTTCCAAATAACTCAAAAATTACACCCAAAAGGAATGGTATAATAAATGGAAAAAGTAACTGAGTGAATAAAAAAAAGAATATGAAATTTTAGGGTTTCATACAAACACACATTCCACATATCTGCATAGATACTTCATGCTTATAAAAAATAAATCTATCTGAAAAAACATAAGGTCAAATACATGAAAAAGGTTTTAGAGGAATCAATTTCCAATACTTATAAAGTACATCATTGTTTTTTTTCATCTGAAAATTGTTTAAAAAATGGTAGTATTTATATAGTTTAGGTCTAACACTATAATATATAGGTTGATATGACATAAAATGGGTTCTTTTATTATGAAAAATTACTTGAATCTAATGTCATTTTATTAAAAATAGATGAAACGTTACATGATTTTGTGGACACAAACTAAAATTGGGATTCAGATATATATAATATAGAAACCATATATATGATTACAAATTTCATAGAAAAAATGAATTTCATATTGAATCATAAACTTAAAATTTCACTCTCAACTAAAAATATAGTATATCACATTTATGGATGCTAAGAAAGAGTTTGGTTGGTTGAAAGTGAATCTAGTCGATCTTAAAGTATGACTAAATGTTGAAATTTTTTTCTATGACTCCAAGATCATGATTAACATAACTGGAAATTTTATGATTAATTCACATAAAAAGATCAAACAACTGATGTACCACATTATCTCAATGATATTTGTGGTTAGAGTATTAAACTTATATAAGATAGAATGAGTTTAAAATATAGTTGGCATGTTAACAATGGTAAATGATATTGAAGTATTGGGGTGGTGATGTACATCAATTGACTTGGATGATCAAAAATTATGGTCGGGAAACCATGTATCTTATGAACTATATTTCATGAATAAAGGTTTGAAGGAAGTCTATGGATGCTTTCTTATAAATTAGTCACTAGTACAGAAAAAATAATATCATGTGGATGATTATTTTGATGAATCTGTGTGGGAATAATTTTCTAGATTAAAAAATTAGGACATCCAATTGGATTAATTTAGAGGCCTGCTTTTTAGTTTCATGAAAAGTATAATAGAAGAGGTAATAGTGGGTGTTCGGTAACTATATGTTTTACATAGATGATATCTTATGAGTGTTTCTAATCATTTTGATAGAAAGTCATTCCATGTATGTAAATACTTGATTAATAACATAAAAAATATAATTATGTACAATTTATTAGATTATTCATTTAAGGTGGTAGTGTATTTTTTTAAATAGTGTCCATGAAGATCATACTAATCGGATTTGAACATTTGATGATAGGATTGTGGTGAAATCAGTAAGAATCAACTTGGAACTATTAAATTAGTTGTGTTTAGAAACATTATAATGAACACACTTTATTATTATTGTAATCATATTTCTTATTGTTGTGTAAAATTAATTTTTCATTCCTTTCTGGGGAGGATATAATTATAAACCATAGAATATCTTATTTTTAACATGGATTATTTATTTTATAATTTGTTTTATAGATAATTCCTAACTAAATCATTTTGGGATTATTTTTTTAGTGAGACGACTTTGGTATGATTAAGACAGACATGTTATTCTCAACATAGAACATCTTATCAATCTGAATCATAACTTCTTCATATTATGTTTTAGTGTTGTAATTTCCAATTGATTATTACATTTTGTGTGTGGAACCAGAATTAATTTCACAAAAATACACTATTTCTATATTTTAATGGACATATATACATATTATCTTCCATAATGTTCATATACATTTTGAACAAGTTTCAAAAAGAAAAATTATAAATATTTTTATCAATGTGGATTTCATTAAAAATGTTAAAAATGATTTAAAATGAATTTATTTTTATTTTAATATATTTTTACTCTTCCACTAAAATTAACAATTATTAATTTTAAATATTCAATTAATGAGATTTTTTTTAAATAATGGTTTGTATGTATTCCAAGTACCCTATATGTTTTTTTAATATGGCTTATTTTTTTAAAAATGTTGTAATGGATTTAATAACATGTTTTTTATTATTAGATTTTATATTCCTCTAAATATCAAAAATATATATCTCTTATAGAAAAATATTTCATACATCACCCTCAAAATTATCTAATGATATAATTATTTGGGGATATTTAATTTTTTGGATCATATGATCAAATTTGTGAATTCTTATTTTAAAACCCCAATTAAAAATGTAATGAAATCCATTTCCCTTCAAAGGATTAATCAATAATTTTTTGAATGATTGATGTCATGTTTCAAAAATATGGGTTTACCAATATTATATGTACCTCAACATAAAAATTAAAAAACATTGAGGTTTATTCAATAATATAAGTTAATTAACTTTGAGTATCATTTTAGGTTTTATGTTTTAGAGATTTATGTCAGAATTCATACATTAAAAAACCTTATAATCCAATGTGGACACATCCGATCAGTATCCATTTCTCCCTTAATATAAAAAAACTAAAATTAATAATGATTTATTTTCTTGTAAAATTATCAAAAAAATCTAATTGATTTTTCCTTCATTTTACCCTTCCTTAAATCATGTGAATAACATTTTGAAACATGTGATGAACACAAAAATCTCATTAAGTGATACAAAAAGGAGAAAATGTGTCAATCATATGGAAACATGGAAACATACATAAAAATCACCTTTATCTTCATATTTCATAGAGAATGTTAAATAATCCATTCCTAATTGAAACAGAACACACCATAAGTACATGAATTTCATATAACTTTGATTTTCCATTTGTGATGGATTATCATCACACATGACTTTTTCAGATGATTTTCCGTAACAAATAGAATTTCGTCGAAGAAGGCATCAAAAAGGTAATTATTTGTGATGGTCTGTCATGGTAACCATTTTTTGAGAGAGGTATATTGTTCGTTAAAAAAACACGAAATATGATTTGGAATCATTTTGAGATGATCCATTGAAAATAACCTTTTGTGATCAATTATCTATCCATCAACAATATCATTTAAAACATGGAACAATTAAATTATTTATAAATAAAATATAAATGTACAAATATTCAAAAATCATTAAAAGACATTAAATAAAATAAAATACACAAAAAAGTCATAAAACATTTCAAATATAATATGTTTATAATACCAAATTAAAAAATAGTCATAAAATATTCAGAAATAATCTATTGGACCAGGTAGGAGAGGATCACTAGATGTACTAGTGGGAGGAAAATATTTATCGAAACCTCATGTATGTCCCCCCATATACACAATCATCTACTCTTCTCTCGGATGTTAATACTCACGATCATCCTCCCTCCTCTTCTGCATTTGTTGTATCATCTCATCATATGCTCTCAACCTCTCATCATAATATGTAGTGAATGAAGGTGTCGATGAAAACACTCCACGAGATCCCATTACACGTACTGATGCCTTCACATAAATATCATAATAACTCATATGTGTTAGTCAAGAATAGATACCAATCACTATACTATTTTCAACACCATATGAAATATTCTATGTCTAAGCCCCCACATAGAAACATGAATTAGAAGTGAAATCTTGTTCGATCTTATCTTGAATCTATCATGAATAAAAATTCATAGCCTCATATGTTTCCTTTAAATATAATGAAAAATTATAATAAAAAAATAAATATTGATGAAATTTTTCAACAAAATCATAACCCAAAATATGGTGATGATTTTAACCTACATCTTCCTAGGTATGTGTATCAGATTACATCATCTAATAAACATCAAAATTTTTAATAAATGGGTTTGTAAAGACATGTAAAACATAACAATCAGGTTATATTTAAGATAAATTTACGTTAATAAATAATATCAATTACCATATATCTTCAATATATTCCAAATATATGACTCCCACCATATGGGTGACCTCTTGCATCCCCTGGCTATGATGTCCAGATGATGACCTCCTCATAAATGTCTCTTCTAGAAAAAATAAGCACAACTAATACCATACATATGCTAATTTGGTGTCGAGATGTTGGGAGATGCAAGACTGATAAAATATAGTAGCATAAGATTTATAGGAATATTTTTTTCTACGGTTATCTAGAAACTTAAGAAATAGATCGGGTATACATGTATCCCATGCCTTTTTTAATAGGACCTATCTAACAATCAAATGTTTGAGAAAATAATTTCTCAGAATTGCACTGGTCTGGCCAAAAGCTAAATGGTGAAAACTGTGAAAAATTAAACAAATATATAATCATAAAATTATTATCAAAGTTAATAAATGTAGATAATATATAATAAAATTATTATTAAACTATTATAAATACATGTGTAAATGAAGACAAAAATCAATAAATGGTGGTCTCTCTGAAATAAGATCTAGAATCAGTAATCGAGCAAGACCATGCCTCCTTTTAAAAGGTGAACATTCCTGAGGAGGACCATCAGAATCAGACCCATCATCAAGAAGTCCGGTATCTCTGAGAGAAAATGATTAATCCTTACGAGGATCATCTCTATCCACCGGAAACAAAAATTCATACTTGTAAGAGAATTTTGAAAAAGATATTGAATATAAAAAACTAATAAATGTAAGAATAAAATATTGTTACCAGTAACATATTTTTAATACCAACACAAAAATTTAACAAATAAATAAATATCAAAATATGATAAGTACATGTAACTAATGTCCAAAATATAATAAATCAATAATCATAAAAATCACTATTTCTATCAAACATTATATCATATGAGAAACATGCTATTTTTAAGACATGTTATTTTTTAGGATTTTTTAATAATTTTTTACAAATTATAATTATGATTTTGTAATCATTGAAAATATTGACAATTTATTAATAATTATGATTCATTGATTGTTAAATATTATAAATAATTAAAATTAATAATATATTTTTAATACTTAAAATATTTTACGAATTTTTAATTAGTCTTATAACTGTTATATTTTTTTGAAAGTTTCAATAAAAAATATTTTAATGATCATTAACTGTGGTTTTTATAAAAAAACAAATTTTAAAATTTATTTTTCTTGATTAATCCATTTTTTTAATTTTTAATTATAAAAAAAATTTAAATAATTTTTTTAAAATATTTTCATTAAATTAATTTTCTCATCAGTTTTAGAAATTATTAATTTCAATTTACTACATTCATTATATATATATAACAGATTATCAAATCTCTTTACATCAAATTATGTTTTTAACATTTTTTAAAATAAAATAACATATGAAATCTACACACATACATACACACACACAAACAAAAATTTTCAAATATCTCGTTAATTTTTCGAATTATTATTAGTATTTTGAAAATAAAAATAATAGATACTATTTATTATTAATTTTATGTAAATAAATATTTAAATATATTTAAATATATTTCATTTTAAATATTGCAAACTTATATATAAATATTGGACAAATATTCTTACAACATTCATTAAATCAATATACTAATAAAATTTATATATATATTGATATAAACATATAAAAATATTTAATATATATTACTAATATTGACTAATTAATAAGTAATTATTATTAATTATGTTATTATTTTTATTAATAATTTAAGTTATTATGAAATTGTTAATAAATGTTATATATATTTATATCACGATTTAGAAAATAATATAAATCCATAAAATATATATTAACTTTTTTTAAAATAAATATACATATGAAATCATTATAAATAAAAATATATATTAAAACTTATAAGTATTATGAATTTATATATATATTAATGTATTAATATATATATGTATATATTACATGACTTCATAATCAAATAAATTTTCACATTTTATTTAAAGTAGACATATATATCATATAAATATATACAAATATATATATATATATATATTAAAAACCATACACATTTTTTAAAATGATTACATATATCTTTATGTATATATATATATATAAACATTACACGTTTTTTAAAACATATATATATATATATATATTAAAAACATTAGACAATTTTTTATATAAATATATATATATATATATATATATATATTTAAAAAGTTATACATGTTTAAAATGTTTATTTATTTACATATACAGAATGTATTGTTTATATATATTTATGTCAAAAAAATACTATGTTAATAAGAATGTATTATTTTAATTAATTTATTAAAAATGATTTATTAATTTATAATAATATATAAAATATATTTTGGGAATTATATTTAACAGAATGAGATATTAAATTTATATATACATATACATAATATACATATAGACATTCATATATGTATATATATATATCAGAAACCATAAACACGTTTTAAAAATCAATTATATATATATAAAGACATTTTAATATATATAAATATACACACAAAAACATATATCCAAATTAACAAGGTACAAAAACATACTTATATATACATATACCAATATAAATACAAAAAACATATAACTATCAAAATAAAAAATTACCAAAATTCATAAAAATAAATTAAAATAAATTATAAGAACTAGATTAATATCAAAATATAGATTAATACAATTGTCTCAATCTTAAATATCAAATAAAGCATGAAAATCAGACAAAATATTGAAATTATAGTTTAATAATAATAATATATTTGACATTGAACCCAAAATTCAAAATAAAATAACCATATTAAAATCCAAACAGAAAATTTATACAATTTTATCTATCCTAATTATCAATTGATGCATTAAAATATGATAAATTTCTAAAAATCAGTACCAGATCTGTATATTAAATAGTGATTCCAAATACAATTTTTTTTTAATGTAAAACGTAAGAGTAGCATGTACCTTAAACAACTGGGATATAATATAAAAATAAATGGGAAAATAGAGTCACATGGATCCAGTGGAAAATCACAAGTGTATAATCTTCTATTAAGGAGGGAGCATGAAGAAGGAAATGAGAGATAGAAAGAAAGGATCCCACACATGTCGTTTAATCGATAGGTTTTCAGCGATGTCTTATTTTTGATGGATTTAATGTAAAAGAAAATATGGTTTCACCAGGAATATTTGAGACATACACTATATTCCTGGAAAATAATCCCAAGCCCCAAGTCGTCTGGAATAGAATTTGTAATCCTTCACAAAGGGTCATCACAATTACATTTTTCACGAAGAATCAAGAAAGAACGCAAAAAAATAGTTGTGAAGCATTACATTTTCTATCAAAATAAACAACTATTTGTGTTGGATTAAATATGTCATCAAAAATAGTAATATAAATGAAACTATTTGCGATGTGTAATTTTTTCATTAGAAATGACCCTACGCAAATATTTGAAATTCTACTAGTGCTTTTTTCCAAAGAAAATCATTAAAACCAAAATCAAAAAAAATTAAAAAATATTCTCCATAATAATATTGTAACTTTAATGTCACAACCCAATATTAAAATAGATAATTTTTTATTTTCATGGATTTGGTTCTTTTGGATGGAGTTCTGGTTGAGTTCTTAGTTTGAATTTTTGAATTTTGGGTGTTTGATGTGGCTTTATGTCTTGTGTATAGTTTTGGGGTTAAAAATGCATCCTATTATGAAATAGGATGTTTTAGTTAATTTATTCTTGAAAATTATGCCTTTCATAGTCGGATCATGTCTTGGGAGAAACCGTTTGAGGTTAGGGGTAAACCTTGTGGCCTGCTTTTGGTGTTTATTCAAAAGAGCATGACTTATGAAAAGATATAGAAAACCATGAATCCAGTGTTTGCGGAGCCACTACATATTGATAGTATAATTTATAATGGTTGGCACTCAGTTTTGGAGACCATGTGGAAATATCGTATTGGGGTCCCTCTTATTCAACAACGACATGTGGATGGTGAATAGTTTGGAAAACCGTGCAGCCAAATCGTGTGAGTTTCCCAGCATATTAAAAGTATGAAATTTTTCATTTTCCCTCTCTAATATTTTAAACCCATTGTACTATTTCCTTCCCAATTAGACCTTGTCACACAACGGGGGCCTCCAAGATCCTCCTCCCTTACCTTACATCCTCCATTAAATCTTCATTAATGTTCCAAAGTATGATTCTTTGAGTTTTGAATGATTTTATAATCATCACTTCCTTTTCACTTTGTTTCATGGTGAATTATTAGATATTTCATTCTTCATCAAACACTATGATGAGGTTTATCTTTTTTTGATTTATTTTATTAACGTTATGTTGTGATAATTTTCTCTTAAAATTTGTCCTCTTCTTTCCAAATTTTTCATCACATTCACATGTAATTGAGGTAGGTGTTTCCATCCATTTGTTTTCCAAAACATTCTTGTTTATTATTGATCTTTCCTTGAATTCGTTAAAAATATAATAATATGATTTTTTATTTTTTAGTATAAATGATTGTGGTTTTATAATGATGTTATATTGGTTTGAAATGATTTTCAATATGTTTTAATAAAACACACACACACACATGTATATATATGCACACAAGGTGTTTGATAAAATGTAAATTGTTCTTTTAAAGTGGAATTTGGTTATTTTGTGGGGTTTTTACCTTGGTTATGTTTTGGTGTTGTAGTTGGGTTGTGAGTTGGGTGTTTTCTATTGAAATTATTGACTTTTATTCTATGAATATTATGTGTGGATTGTTATGTGTGTTTAAAACCTAGTGTTGTTTCATTAAAATGGTTCTTGGGTGATTTTAGGGGTACTTGAATAGTTTCATTTAATGATTGAACATCCATGAGTGCATGGGGTGCACATATGGATGGTAAAAGAAATGATAATGTCCATTGGGAATGATGTTTCCTTCATTGATGGGATCTAAATGGTTTATCATCCCTTCCACCATTATTTTTTATAAAATATATCCTTGATAACATAATTGGGTAATAGTGGTTAATTTTACAATTATTGTGACATAAAATGTGTTATTTAATGCTTTTCCCATTTAACAATTTGAAATATTTTTGGATGAATAATTAGTATAATTTCCCTTTGTGAATTTTGGGATATGCCTTGGTTAATAATTGGAATAAGTTATAGTCTGAACCTTTTGTGTTATTTCATGTTTTCACATTAAATTGTAAATGGTTTCAGATTTGAAATATATAGTCTTTTGTAGAAGTTTTCATGTGAATTTTTTTCATACAATTTTTAGAAATCGTTTGGAAAGGGATTCTTCAATGGGTCTTTATTTATGGTGTTTAATTATTGTGTGTTACCTTATTTTTCCTTTAGAATGATAGTTTTTATTGGATGATATGTGAAATACCAATTAGAATCATCTTATTTTATTTAAAAAATGTTGGAAATATTTGGTTTTGTGAAGACCCAATTTTTATTTTTTTTATTTTTTAGGAATGTGGTATTGATTATGGAAATTTTTTCCCTATGGGATTTAACTTATGGATAAATTTTATAGTGAATGAAATGGGTTATCTTATCTTTTCATGAAAACATGGATCATATTTTGGGACCACTGGACTATAGTATGTGATCCACTATAGTGGATTGTGAATGGTAATGTTGACAGATTTGGATAATATTTAGAGATCAATTGACATTGGGATGTGTTTACCTATAGTATAACATGAATGGGACTATGTGTGTTATAGTTTCTATACAATGTATCACTATTTACATGTATGATCAGATTATTGGGTGTCATCTAGTGGGTTGACTGCTGGTTTCTTATCGACCTCGATTAGATGGTTTGGTACTCTGTAGATTTGTAGGGATGGTAGGTGGTACTTGCTAATAGATTGGATTGTTTAGAGGCGTAGATAGTAATAGTCTATGTAGTTTCACTATATTCTATCAGGTGTGTCTGAAATGTGTATGTACATGGATTTTATCTAAATATATTTAAGAAATTCCCTCGATTATCTACATTTATGTTATGTTTTTCTTCTAACACTTGTTAGTTATTATCACAATATGTTTTTGACTTATATTGTTTCTTACATAATTTTCAAAAGTGTTTCCTCTTGGTGATATGGTTTTTATGTTTATTTTGATTTGGTTTTTGAATTTTATTTTTATAAAGTATAAATATTTCTAAAAGGAAAATTTTCTTGGATGGTTTTATAAAGGGATTTTTTGTAAAGAGGTGTTCGGTTTCATAAGTAGATTTAAATCTTATGTTATGTATGTATTTCAATATAGTGTTTATATAATGTTTCTGGAATTAAAATCCATGGACTCTATTGTTATTACCTACTGAGATTTTGCATGATCACACCATATTAAGGCCACTATACATAGTATTACCAGATTTGTTTTGAAGGAATAGGTTTTTCGGTTTGGTTTTACATTTGATGGAGGTGGCTATATGGTTACATTGAGATTATGTTATCATTGATTGGTATCAGTTTGTAATAAATATCTATTTTGTTCTTCAAATATTGTATCTAGATTGGTTGGGGAATTTATTTATGTTCTTTTATTGTTTTTTCTACAACATGTTCAATTATTCATATTTAATTATGGTTTTCATTTGGTTAAAACGTTCCCATATAGAATATTTCGATGTATGGAATTAGGATCTAGACCATGGGGTTCAGAAATTCCCTTCGGTCCATATCTCAAACCAGTTTGGATGTCGGGTTGGATGGTATCCCCCCGTAGTTTATGACAAAATAATATTGAAGGAAATCCATTTTTATTTGATTTATGATTTGGATTATAAGTCCCCAACCTTAAAAATTATTTAATCTAGAGATATCTCAAGAATACACAGTGAGGATCTTTTCAGGTTTAGAGTTTTAGAGAATTAGATTATAAAACATGCATTACATTCCACATTTAAACAAAGTGGTTACATAAAAGATAGTATTCATTTTTTCCATCAATGGAAACATATTTAAAATAAAACATGGATTCTTTCTTGACACTTCCTTGACACTATCATCATATCATGTTCCTTTCCCTTGACCTGTGAAAAAAACATTTCAAAAAATAGGGATGATCATAAAAATCCCAGTAAGGGATATTAAAATATGGAAAGGAAACATGAGTATATGTATACATAAGAATCAATGAAATCATACTTTACCCATAAAATATAAGCACTTTAACCTACCAAATAAAATCATGAATAAGTAATAGAAATCATAATACATAAAGGTAACTTGAGGCATTCATAACATTCTTACATAGGGAGTAACCCTCTTGGTTACATTTGGAATACCCATCACAGTATATTCCAAAAATCTCTTTGGGGAAACCTTAACGTTTAACTCCTTTGCATTACCCAATGCATTGGAGAGATATATCGGGCTAACCCGCCCTTAGTTTATCACAGAACCACGTGTCTTCATAAACAATTCCGAAGAACCATAACATAATCGTATCACATAAAACATGCATAAAGGAAACATAAAATTTCCATATTTCAATCACAAGATATAAATACCAAACATTGATATAATAAAAACATTCTGAAAACCATTTTCAATACCAAAATAAAAGAAAAGTAAAACATGGTATTTATTTTTATTCATTTTACAAAAACATTATGGCTTGTAGAGGAAGATGAAACTCAAATAATGGTCACGGCGGCGGAGAAGTTTTTATCGCTGCATACGTACGACAAAAACATTACCTTTTTTCATTTAGTAAAATGCTTCATATAAAAATATTCCTTTTGAATAAACATAAAAGTCAAAGTGGTCTATACACTGTATAAAAGAAAGTTGTGTATAAAACAAAATATGCCTCAATTAAAGGAGATTGAGATGATGTCCCATACCTCGGGTCCAACTTGAAAAGATCATTCTTTAACATCCAGAATAATAAATTTGGGTTAATTTCTACATTCATAAGAACCGTTTTTGAGTTCATTATTCCTTCTATATCACTTATTACCATGTTATGAACACTATGTAATTATTTAAGTTTACAATCGCCGTTTTGTCGATCATTGCTACTTGAGTCAAAAATAAACTCATTATAATTACATGTTTGTTCATGGGGAAAAATATCCATTATATACAGAATTATATTCATTATGTAGATATCATATATATCATATATATAGATTATATACATGCATTTATAATATTACATAACATTTAGAGGTAAGAAATGAAATGCACTATTCATGGAGACGGAAAGTCGTACGTACACATGAAGGCTACTTCCATTTCTATTTATTATTTTATGGAATTTAATAATAATTACATAAAGGTATATTATAATTCCAGTATAATTTCATACATAATATCATTAACTCCATCCTTTATACGTCTGACATATGGCATTAACAAATCAAATCACTTTGAGGGGGTGGTAGTCCGCACTTCCTAAAATAAAATTATTGTGTTTACCCACAATGGAAACCATAAAGTTATGCCACAAATGAAAAATATAGAAGCATAAGGAAAACATAAAAATAATATATATCATATATAAATAGAGTTACATCTTGATGGCCACCATGAAAGGTGTTAAAAGAAGATTGAACAATCATCATTTCGTGAGGCATAAAATCGCCAACCACAGAAACATTATGTTATTTAACCATTAGACGAAAGTGTGTGTAAGTGTAGCTCTAATACTTTACACGAAAACATCCTATATTATTGAAGATACTGTTTTTGTTACAAAAGAAAGAAATAAAAATAGTTTAGGGGGTTGGAGAAGAAAAATAAAACATAAGAACAAAAGAGAAGATACTACCTTTAAATCATGTAACTCTTTTAGATTTGAGCTCAATGGCTTTCTTGGAAAGACTTTTGCCCAAAGGGAGGCTTCTAGGAGTAAGAGAGTGATGTGAAGAGGCAAAATGGGCAGGTTTTGGCCGAGACAAAGGCTTGAGATGTGTGGGTAAGGTGGTAGAGGTGGGGGCCTTTTATAAGAGGAGAGGAGGGGTACTCTTTGAAAGTTATAAAAGGTTACTTTTTTATAAAATGTTTTTCGTATTTTAAAGGTCCAAAAATTATATATTTCGAGGATAAGGTGATTAAAGTTCGAAATATACCCATCCAATATGTATTTGACATGTGTAGGTCTTATATTTTACATTATATTTTAATTTTATTTAAATCGTTAAATAATGAGGTAATCGGTGCATCATCATGATGTCATAAATAATTTAATTTATTTAATTTCTAAAAATTATAAATAAATACTATGATGTTGGAAATATTTTTTTCTTTCTAATGACTATTTATAGTTAAAAATATGACTTGTATAACCCCATGTAAAAATTCTTTTAGTAAAACAATACATGTTGGTGTCATTTTTACTTTTACTTTAAATAAAAGGAATTAATGTCATTATTGTACCAAAGTGGCACCATGGGGACCCAAAAATCAACCCATGGTTTTTCTTGGTCGGCCATGACTCATCCAATAGGTTCAGGACAAGTGTCAAGATATTTTCATTTTATTATAATATCATTTTTACCTTAAATCACACTAATTACCTTTAATCACGATTAATAAAACTTAAAAGTTACTTTTCATAAAAAATTATTTTCATCCTATTGAACCAGATTTTACTTAATAATGAAAATCATTTATCTTGGATTTTTGAATTTCAAATCACAGAAGTGGTAAAGTTCCATTTAAAATAAAAATCAGTTTTTGTAACTACCACATTGTGGTTTCACTATTCATAAAAAAATTATGGATTTTCAGAAAAATGCAAAAAATTCGCCATAAGCTATATTTGATATTATGTATTAAAAAATGATGTCTATTTTACCAAATTAAAATATAGAAGTTGCATTAATTAATTTTATACTTAAATCCCACTGTCAAATCAATTAGAGTGTTTTTAAGAAACAATATCTATCAAAAGATTGACACTCGTTTATGTCTAATCTCAAAGTGATATTATTTCCAATGACCACCATTGGATTAAATGGTAAAAATATATTCTAATTTAACTTTAAACCCAATTAAAAAGATAATATAACTATATACATAAATTATATTAAAAAAGATTTTGAATTAAAATACAACACTTTTCACTATTTATTAAAAAATGAACATTATCAGAAAAATACCAGAAATTTATCAAAAGTAAATTTCAATGTCCCAATCATATGGAATAAGTTTATTTTGACAAATATAGCTTATAAAATTGTCAAAAGTTATATTTAAAAAATGGTTCGCTATCAAAAGGTGGTAAAACAATCCTTTAAAAATATTAGAGTATTACATGCTTAAGATTGGATTTATTCTCATTTTAAGCCTCTAAAACACTATCTAATTCATAAATATACATAGATAATAATATCTATTATTTATTACTTAATTGGGATGCTACATCCTTCCCCCCTTTAGAAAATTGCATCCCCGCAATTTATTTACTTATCGAATAAGTGGGGGTATTTATCCCTCATTGATTTTCAGATTCCCATGTTGCATCTTCAATCATGTGGTTCTTCCACAAAACCTATACTTGATGAATAACCTTATTCTGAATCACTTGCTCCCTGTGATCAAGAATCTGAACTGGTTGTTCCTCCTAAGATAGATTCTCTTCGAACTAAAGTACCTCTGGACTCGAAACATGAGATGGATCTGGCATGTACTTCTTTAACATTGAAACATGGAAAAAAATTTGTACCTGAGATAAACTCGGAGGTAAATCCACTCGGTATGCAACTGATTCAACTCTATTAAGAATTTCATATGGTCCAATGAACCTTGGAATCAGCTTTCCTTTCTTACCAAATTGCATCACACATTTCCATGGTGATACTTTGAGAAAAACATGATCACCAACCTCAAAATGGAGATCCTTCCTCCTGTTGTCTGCATAACTCTTCTCCTAGCTCTGAGTTGTTCTCATGTGTCTCTATATCATCTGAAAGTTTTCTGCCAACTCTTCTACCAATTCTGATCCCATCAACATCCTATCACCCACTTCATCCCAAAAAGCTAGAGTTCGACACCGCTTCCCATATAATTCCTCAAATGGTTCCATCTGTTTACTAGAATAAAAACTATTATTATAAGAAAACTCATCCAAAGAAAGATGTTGGTCCCAACTTCCCTGATTATCCATCAAACAAGCACGTAGCATATCCTCCAATGTCTAAATTGTTTATTCTGACTGCCCATCTGATTTAGGATGAAAAGCTGTACTAAAATTTAATTCAGTACCCAACGAATTCTGAAGCCCTATCCAAAAGTTAGAAGTAATCCTGGGATCACGATCAGATACAATGGATAGGGGAACTCCATGCAATCTAACTATATATTTAAGATTCAATCGAGAATGTTGATCTAGAGAAAAAGTATCTCTAATAGGAAGTAAATGAGCAGATTTAGTAAATCAATCAACAATAACCCAGATTATATTATTAACTCGAGATGTCTTCGGTAATCCCACAACAAAGCCCATGGATATATTTTCCCATTTCCTCTCTGGTAATGGTAAAGGCTGAAGCATCCCTTTAGGTAAATGCCTCTCTTCATTTACCTATTGACAAGTCAAACACTTCACAGTAAAATCAGCAATATCCCTTTTCATTCCATCCCACCAGTAATACTCTCGAAGATCTCTATACATCTTAGTACTTCCGGGATAAACTGAAAACGGAGAACTATGAGCTTCACATAACAACTCTCTCTTCAACTTTGAATCACAAGGAAAACACAATCTCTTCCCAAATATCAACACACAATCATTATCAATGTTGAATTCAGGCATCTTACCCTTCTGAACCAGCTATACCTTTTTCTGCAACTCACTATATTACTTCTGTGCTTGCTTAATTCTATCTGATAGAGAAAATTTCACTGATACCTAAAACAAAACAGAAGGGCATCCTGCACCAACACCATCTATTCCAAAGTTCATCAAATCCTTAACCAAGGATCACGTTCCAAACACTACATTTTTAATGAATCATTATTTTTTCTACTCAAAGCATCAGCCGCTTTATTTGATTTTCCCAGATGATAATGAATTGTACAATAATAATCCTTGATTAATTCTAGCCATCTCCTCTGTCTCATTTTCAATTCTTTGTATGTGAAAATATACTTTAAACTTTGGTGATTAGTATATATTTCAAACATTACCCCATAAAAATGATGCCTCTAAATTTTTAGAGAAAAAACAACAGCAGCTAATTCCAAGTCATGTGTAGGGTAATTTACCTCATGAGTTTCCAACTAACGTGAAGCATAAGCAATTACCTGATCATTCTGCATTAGGACACAACCAAGTCCTTTCAATGAAGCATCAATGTAGATAACAAACTCCCCATTCCTGGAAGGTAGTGCCAAAACTATAGCATTCACCAATATTCTTTTCAGTTCCTGAAAAAAAATCATCACATTTTTTTTTCTAGATAAACTTAACACCATTCCGAGTTATTTTAGTCATTGGACTAGATAACAGGGAAAATTTTCTAACAAACCTTTAGTAATATCCTTCCAAACCATAGAAGCTACGAATCTCAGTTAGATTTTTGGGTCTTGGCCATTCTTCAACAACCTTTTTTCATACGATCAAAAGTTATCCCATCTTTAGGAACAATGTGACCAAGGAAAAAAGTTTGTTGTAACCAGAACTCACACTTTCTGAATTTCCCATACAATTACATTTCTTTTAAGGTTCGAAAAATAACCCTTAAATGTATTTCATGATCCTCCTTACTTTTAGAAAACACCAAAATATCATCAATGAAAGACACCATAAACTAATCCAAGAACTCATGGAAAATTCTATTCATTAAGTCCACGAATATAGGAGGTGCATTGGTTAGCCCTAAATGCATTACTACAAATTAATAATGGACATATCTTGTACGAAACGAGGTCTTCAAAACATCTACTTCCTTTACCTTCAACTAATGGTACCTTGATCTCAGGTCAATCTTTGAAAAACAACTATGCTCCCTGGAGCTGATCAAACAAATCATCGATTTGAGGAAAATGATATTTGTTCTTAAAAGTGATGCTATTCAAGGATCTATAATCAATGAAAAGTGTCGTAGAACCGTATTTCTTTTTAACAAATAAAACAGGAGCACCCCATGGTGATGTTCTAGGTCGAATGAAAAATTTCTCTAATAAATCTTGAAATTTCAACTTCAACTCTAAAAGTTCAATTTGAGCCATTCGATAAGGGGGTTTGGAAATTGGCTTAGCATCAGGAACTAAGTAAACCGTAAAATCAACTTCCCGATATGGTATTATTCCATGAAACTCATTAGGAAAAACATCAGGATACTCATTTAACACTAGCACATCATTAATCTGAACAGTTCCTTTGTTTTCAACAATATGTGCAAGGTAACATTCATTTCCATCATTTACATGTTTCTCATCCTCTTGATATGTTATCAATAGTAAGGGTTAATTCTTGTACACAAAATGAAAGACTTTCTGAAAAGAAACTTCTTTAGATCTACATTCAATCTTAGCATGGTAAATAGAGAGCCAATCCATACCTAGTATAACATCAAACTCTACTAGAGGGAAAACAATAAGATTTTCAAGTAGGTTCATTCCATGGATAAGGATAAGAAGATTATTATAAATTGATTTTTCCTCAACATTCCCCCTAAGTATTTTTACCACATTTTCCAGAGTCATTTCTTGAGATGGTATTCCCATTTTACTAGAAAATGTTTCAGAGATGAAAGAATGTGTAGACCCCGAATCCAAAAACACACTGGAATAATCTGAAAAACAAAAAAAGTACCTGATACCAGTTCATTTGATGGCCCAACATCTACTGAAGTAGTTGCAAATGATTTCACCACCCCTTTCTTCTTGTATTCTGACTGCTTCCCATCACTCGAGCTCTTCTTTGTACACTCGTTTGCATAATGACCCATCTCATTGAACTTAAAACATTTCACTAACTATAAATAAAATTTGGTCTTACCATCACCTTGATCATTCCAGTTCAATCATGAGCCTTATGTCCCATCTTACCACATTGGTAGCACATTCCAGAATTGAGAAGACATTCCCCAGCATGTCACTTACCACATTTATCACAAACTGGAATCTTAGTTTTCTTACCATCATGCTTTTTTGAAGAATTCTTCCCTTTCTTCTACCACCTCGGTCTCTTCTTCTGTTGTTTGTTATAGAACACTTGATCATCAGCCAACTCCATTTCGACCTTCTTAGCACATCGAAAAATCTTTTCATAACTTTTGACCTCACGAGAATCTAATGACCTTAGATATTTTGGCTTTAATCTTGAGTAAAAAATATTTATTTTACTATCAAGGTCTCAGATAAAATTTGGAGCATACCTTTCCAATCAAGTGAACATTTCTTCATAGGCAGCCACTGAGTCTTCCTCTTGCCTCAACTCCAAGAATTGTATTTCCATCCTAAGTCGAACGGCCTTAGGAAAATATTTCTCAAGAACATACCATTGAATTCATCCTAATCGAGAGCATCAATCTCATCAACGTCCTTGATATTTTTAACCATCGACCGCCACAGATCTGATTCACCCTCCAAATGGTAAATAGCAAGACTAATCTTTTTATTGATTGAAAACCCCATGACAGCGAAAATCATCTCCAGTGATTTAATCCACCCTTCAGCTAGCACAGGGTCAGATGATCCTATGAATTATGGGGGATGTTGCCTTATGAAATGTTCCACCAATGACATGTTCCTCTGTGGTTTATTTGGGTAATCTCATCCATGGATACCACAACCATTTATCACTTGAGTCAACTGTGACATTACTACAACAAAATGTTCAGTTCCAATTCAAACCATCTCAGGATGCTGATTCGGAAGGTAATTTCCTTTTTTATGCCTTCCTAGCACTGCTTCCTTGTTTCCTCTGTCGAAAACCATTCTGAACTAACATGTCTTATATGAAGCAACATGGTAATCTTCAAATTCTATATCATTTCAATTTGACCATAAAAAAAATATTTTTGAATAATCATTTAATAGAATTATAACTCCTAAATATGTCTAAAACAACCTTTGATACCAACTATAAGGACCCAGCCATAAACATTACTTAATCTTGAGATATTTCAAGAATAAACATTAAGGATCTTTTCAAGTTTAGGGTTCTAGAGAATTAGATCATAAAACATGCATTACATTCCAGATTTAAACAAAGTGGTTACATAAAAGATGGTATTCATTTTTCCCATCAACGGAAACATATTTAAAATAAAACATGGATTCTTTCTTGACACATCCTTGACACTATCATCATAACATGTACCTTTACCTTGACCTGTGAAAAAAACATTTAAAAAACTTGGGATGAGCATAAAAATCACAGTAAGGGATATAAAAATAAGGAAAGGAAACATGAGTACATGTATACATAAGAATCAATGAAATCATAATTTACCCATAAAAAATAATCACTTTAACCTACCTCATCAAATCATGAATAAATCATAGATATAATAAGACATAAAGGTAACTTGAGGCATTCATAACATTCTTACGTAGGGAGTAACCCCCTTGGTTATGTTTGGAATACGCATCACAGTATATTCCCTAAATCGCTTCGGAGAAACCTTAATGTTTAACTCCTTCATGTTACCCAATTAATTTGAGAGCTATATCGGGCTCACATGCCCATAGTTTATCACAGAACCACCTATCTTCATAAACACTTCCCAAGAACCATAATAGAATCGTATCACATATAACATGCATAAATGAAACATAACATTTCCATATTTCAATCAAAATATATCAATACCACACCTTGATATAATAAAATCATTGTGAAAACCATTTTCAATACCAAAATAAAAGAAAAGTAAAACATGGAATATTTTTTTTCATTTTAAAAATGTTATGGCTTGTAGAGGAAGCTGAAACTCAAATAATGGTCATGGCGGTGGAGAAGTCATTGTCACCGCATACATACGACAAAAAAATTTCCTTTTGTCATTTAATAACACAAATTGTATAAAAATATTCCTTTTTAATAAACATTAAAGTCAAAGAGGAAAATACAGCTTATAAAATAAAGTTGTGTATAAAACAAAATATTCCTCAATGAAAGGAGATTGAGACGAAGTCCCATACCTTGGGTCTGACTTGACTCGATCATTCTATAACCTCCTGAATAATATACATGAGTTAATTTATACTTGCTTAAGAACCTTTTTGAAGTTCATTATTCCTTTTATATCACTTATTACCATGTTATTAACACTATGTAATTATTTAAGTTAATAATGGTCGTTTTGTCGATCATTTCTACTTGAGTCAAAAATAAACTCATTATAATTACAAGTTTGGTCATGGGGTAAAATATAAATTATATCCAGAATTATATTCATTATATAGATATCATATATATCATATATATCTATTATATACATGAATTTATAATATTACATAACATTTAGAGGTAAGAAATAAAATGCACCGTTCATGGAGACGGTAAGTCGTACGTACACATGAACGCTACTTTCATTTCTATTTTGTTTTTTATGGAATGGAATCATAATTAAATAATGGTATATTATAATTATAGTATAAGTTCATATATTATATCATTAAATCAACCCTTTATACGTCCCACATATGGCATTAACGAATCAAATCACTTTAAGGGGGCGGTAGTCCGCACTTCTTAAAATGAAATTATCATGTTTACCCACAATGGAAACCATAAAGGTATGCCACAAATGAAAAATAAATAAGAATAAGGAAGACATAAACATAATATATATCATATATACATAGAGTCACATCTTAATGGCCACCATGAAAGGTGTTAAAATAAGATTGAACAATCATCATTTTGTGAGGAAGAAAATCGCCAACCACAGAAATAGTATGTTCTTTAACCATTAGACGAAGGTGTGTGTAATTGTAGATAGAATATTTCACATAACAACATACTAGTATATATAAGATACTGTTTTTTTACAAAAGAGACGAATAAAAAGATTTTATGGGGTTTTAGAAGCAAAATAAAACATAAGAACAAACGAGAAGACACTACCTTTAAATCGGGTAACTCTTTTTGATTTGAGCTCAAAGGATTCCTTGTAAAGACTTCTGCCCAAAGGGAGGCTTCTAAGAGTAAGAGAGGGATGTGGATAGTCAAAATGGGTAGGGGTTGGCCGAGCCAATGGCTTGAGAGGTGTGGGTAAGGTGGTAGAGGTGGGGGCCTTTTATAAGAGGAGATGAGGGGCACTCTTTGAATGTTATAAAAGGTTACTTTTTTATAAAATGATTTTCCCATTTTAACGGTCCCAAAATTATATATTTCGTGGATATGGTGATAAGAGTTAGAAATATACCCATAAAATATGTTTTTGACATGTGTAGTTCTTATATTTTACATTATATTTTCATTTTATTTAAATCGTTAAATAATGAGGAAATCGCTACATCATCATGATGTCATAAATAATTTAATTTATTTAATTTCTAAAAATTATAAAAAAAATACTGTGATGTAGAAAATAATTTTTAAATTTACAATGACTCTTTATAGTCAAAAATATGACTTTTATAACCCCATGTAAAAAATTTATTTTGTAAAACAATAAATGTTTGTGTCATTTTTACTTTTACTTTAAATAAATGGCATTAATGTCATTATCATACCCAAGTGGATCCATGGTGTCCCAAAAATCGACCAATGGGTTTTCTTGGTCGTCCATGACTCATACAATAGGGTTAGGACAAGTTTCAAGATATTTTCATTTTATTATAATATCATTTTTACCTTAAATCACACTAACTACCTTTATTCGCGATTAATAAAACTTAAAAGTTACTTTTCATCAAAAATTATTTTCATCACATTGAACCAAATTTTACTTCATAATGAAAATAATTTATATTGGATTTTCTAAATTCAAATCACAGAAGTGGTAAAGTTCCATTTAAAAGAAAAATCAGTTTTTGTAACTACCACTTCGTAGTTTCACTATTCATAAAAAATTATGGTTTTTCTGAAAAATGCCAAAAATTCACCCTAAGCTATATTTGATATTTCTAATTAAAAAATTATGTCTATTTTACCAAATTCATAACATATAAGCTGAATTAATAAATTTTAATATTAAATCCCGCTGTCAAATCAAATAGAGTGTTTTTAAGAAACGATATCTATTAAAAGATTGACATTTGTTTATGTCCAATCTCAAAGTGATAGTAATTCAAATGACCACCATTGTATTAAAAGGTAAAAATATATTCTAGTTTCACTTTAAAAAAAATTAAAAATATAATCTAACTATATATATATATATTACATTAAAAAGGGGGTTTGAATTAAAATACAACACATTTCACTATTCATTAAAAAATGAACATTATCAAAAAAAACCAGAAATTTATCGAAAGTAAATTTCAATGTCCCAATCATAAATAATATGTTTATTTTGACATGTATTGCTTATAAATGTTTCAAAATTTATATTTAAAAAATGGTTCTCCATCAAAAGGCGGTAAAAAAATCTTTTAAAAATATTAGAGTATTCCATGCTTAAGATTTAATTTATTCTCATTTGAAGCCTCTAAAACACTATCTAATTCATAAATAAACATCAATAAGAATATATATTATTCATTAAATACTTGGGATGTTACATGGATAATAGATGAAGACTATTATGACTTGAGATGTAGGTATATGAAGACATGCATGAACCCTTGGACTTTCGAGTCCTTAGTTCTATAGGGGTAGTCTGGGATTTGATTCAATTTTGTTTTTTTGATTTTTAGATTATGGATGAAAATGGTAATGTATATGAGACAATTCCATGTAATGTTATCACATGTAGGAGTGACACATATGGGGTTGGTGTTCATAGTTTATGGTTCTCTTTGTTATTGATTATTATATAGGGCAAGACCCACTAACCATGTCAATGGGTTAATAATTGGAAATTGTTCTCAATCCTTGGATTTTAGTGATATTTTTGCGAGGGATTGGTATTATATGGTGTGAGTATTGTTTTGGGGGTTTTTAGTGTGGATTGATTTTTAAAAGAGATGTGATTTTTAGGGAAATGACATTTCAAAAGAAAAATTGATTTTGATAAAGAAAATTTTGAAGATGAGAGATAGTCTTAGGAATATGTTTTTATAAAAGTTGAATTTTATGTTGATATGGTTTGAAAAATGGGTTTTGGTATTTGGATAGAGACTTTAGTTTAAGGTAGTTTTATAAATTAAATTGAAATGATTGTTATTAAACAAAGAATTTCTTGTGGTGTTTGTAGTGTTTGGATTATGAGCCTATGGTTTTGTCTCCATATCTTCTTCTTGGTTATGTTTTGGGTTGATGTTTATTCACATATTATTCTTCTTATGTTTTTCTAGACATAACACCCAAAATATTCCCCAATTTATCTAGTTGGGATTGCCTAGATTTTGGTTTCCCTAAATTGTTTCCCTTCTTTTTTGGAGAGTGAGGTCTATTATTGGTAGTGAAAAATATTGTGGTTGCTGAGAGTGTATTGATATCATATATAACTCCAGAATATATGGGAGTGTGAGATTTTATATGTCTATTTGAGTGTCCAAAATTGGATTAATTGAATTTTAGTTCTCTATCATCACTCCATGTCTATATGACATGGGAGGATTTTAAGACCAATTTCACCCTATGGTTTGTATCTGATGAGGTGACGGTGAATAATTTTGTAGAGATCATGAGTATTCAACAAGGCTAGTAGATATTGAAGGCCTATTTTTATCACACCAAGGAGTGGGTTCCATAATCTCTGGAGGTAGCATCATAGGATCAATAAAATTCACTTCTATTCATTTGGGTCGTAATTATGACTATAAGGCCATAACCATAAACATTTCTTAATCTTGTGTTTTGTTAATAATTTGACATTAATTCACATTGAGGACCATTTAAGGTTTAGATCTCTATAGAATATGGCCACAACAAATATATGATATTTTAAATATTACAAAGTAGATAATTTTACTAAATAAATATTTTATATAAAAACATTTAAAAATAAGCATGGTTTTATTTTATGTTTAAACATCATAGAATTTTAATAAAAACATGGTTGACTAAATTCTTACTTAAATAATGTGATTTTTTTTCAAAATGTAGGATGAGAAAAAATATATGCTAGAGATATAGAAATACATAAAACTATTATCCATGAGAAAACAAGTAATAAATGAATAATTAACAAAATTTAATATTTTTATTCATTATGAATTATTAAATACTCTTCAATGAATATAAGATCATTGTATAACCTTTTTATAAACAAAATATTATCCTAAACCCATATAAAGATACATATAGAATATAAATTTTACTTTCGACAAAATAATAAATAAATGGAATAACCATACTATCAACTTCGAAAAACATTACTAAATGGAATAACCATAAGACCGACATCTATAATGAATGCATTTGATGTTTTAACGTAACCACCAATAGTTGGTTTATCACAAAGCCACCAATTGTTTTTCATGTAACCAACCATCTTTCATTTCTCATGTAACCACTCATTACTTTTTAAAGGACCATTATATAATCATAAAATATAAAATAATTCAATTATAAATATTTCACTCACAAAATTTTATTTGAAATCCAAAGAAATAATTTCATGATATTGAAATTGGCAATCCACAATCAAAACTATTTTCAATTACAAAACACCCAAAATGGAAATAATGAATTTCTTTTCCTTTTTTCAACACTATGTCAAATGGAGGAAGCTAAATATTAAAAAATGGTTATAGATGTGGAGAAGTTGTTGTCACTGTATACATTTAAGGAAACCATTCCTTTTGTAATTTTTTAAAGAATGTAAAATGATTTGTATAAAAACATTCCACTTCTATAAATTGATTTAAATTTAATATTGGCCTAAAATTCCTTATATAATCTTTTATATCCATATAAATAAAAATGAAAAATAATATCCTACTGAAAATGATATGATAATTAAATATTTTAAAGTTTAAGGTGTCACATGCCACAATTAACATTGAAATCATAATCTCCATTAATTTATAAATTTTATAAAAAAATAATTAATAAAAGTTTGATAAAATATGGATAAAAACCTCTTATTTTCTATATATATACCTTATAAAATAATAAAGGTGTGTATTATCAAGAAATTCCTCAAAGAAAAGAGATTGGGATGGAATCTATTACCTTATGTTTGATTCATCCCGCATGTTCGATGTTCTTCCTAAATATTGAAATAATGTTTATTTAAACATGAATGAGAACCTATTTTTTGTTTATTATTTATTTTATATCTCTTATTAAAATTATAGAAAACTTACATAATTATTTATGTTCATATTTTATGATTTTTCGATATTCGTTAAATGAGTCTAAAATGATCATGGTTTGATGTCACTAGTACATGTGGTAATAATCCCATAATCCCTAAAATTATCTTCATCACATTATTATCATTTTTATACATAAATTATACCTTAAAATCAAACCATGAATTCTGATTATAAAAAATGAACAATTTTATATTCATGGATACAGTTAGTCGTATGTACACATGAATAACATCTTCATTTTTCACTTACCACTATGGATGTAAGGTAGTTATTTTTTAAAATTTACATAAATATAATATCATACTTAATATAATATTAATCATTTAAATTTCATTACTCACTAACACAAACACAAAAATATATATAAATGTCATAAACATGAAACAATTAATAAAAATGAGTCACATCACTTTGTGCAAGAGATAGTTCACACGAGTGCATGAACGATGCAATCATTTTTCTGTGAAAGGATGTAAGTATGTAATTGATATATTATTATCATATAATGATTAAAATTTCTTTAATATCATATTTTAATATTAATTTCATTATTATAACCACTCATGATATATGTTTATGAAAAATTAATTGGATGGGTACGTGGATGTGATAGTTCACTATTATACATGAATGATTACTTCCTTTCCCATTTAATAGAAGTGGAGATGGATTATGTGATGACATTTACATTATAAAATCTTAGTATATTGTGTATACTAGAGTTATTAGTTCATCATGGATGTTGTATGTTTAATGGAAGTGGGAGAAGAAACAAAATCGAAACACTTAATAAAATAATAGCTCTTCATTGGTTGATCACCTTGAAAAGCATCTTAATACCACTATGAAGGGTGTTATGCATAAAAAAGGCCACAAGAATGTGGGTAGGGATTCTAGGAAAATTTTAGTATAGATAATGGTTTATCAAAAAGGTCTTATAAGTGTGAGTAATAGAGACTAATGAGTTCCATTTTAAAGGAGAGGGGATGGGAACCCTTGGTAACTCTTAAAATATTAAATGAATATAATTTATATTTCGGTTAAAAATGTTCCCATAATAATTCATTTATAAAAAAAAGTGATTTTGGGGGGAATAACCATTATAAAATTAATATTAGAAATGTTTATAAAATATTTATTCCCTATTATTTTGGATTAACACGTATTTTACCATTTTTTATCATATCGTGATATCATGTTATTTTCCCTTTTCTAGTTAATTTCATAATAATAATAAGTAAAAAAAAGATCAAAAAAGTGAAATTTATGACATATTAGGACTTATACGTAACATGTTTTACAATTATTAAATTTAATGAATTTTCTATCATTTAGTTAAGTATTTTTTATTTACAAAATACTAATAGTGTCAATTCTGAAACTATTCATTAGTATACATTTAATAAATATCATAACAGAAAGATATGTTCTATCCAAATCCCATTAATAATCCAAGAAAATTAAAACACACCAATAAAGTATGTGTATGATACAAATTAATTCAAATAATATTTAAATTGATATTTATAAAATCATTTATTTTATTCTATCATAATTTAATAAATTACTACAACATCATTGTGTCACAATTAAATTTAATTATTTAATTTATAAAAAAAATAAATAAATTATCATGATGTAAGTTGTTTTTTATATTAAGAATTAATATTTTTAGTCCATGATATTACATATATAACTCCATTTACAAATATAATTATTTTAGAAAAAACTTGTAACAAAAATGAATTTTTGTTGAATATAAAATTATAAAAGCATTAAGTCCACCAAGTGGAAGCAAGTGGTCATAATATTGACAAAAGTATTATCATGGTTGGGATAACCCCATACAATAAATTTAGTATATGTTGTAAGATAGTATTATATTATCATAATATTATTTTTACCTTTAACTAACTGATTTGCTTTTAACCATTTTAATAAAATTTGTTCACAAATTTAATATACATAATGTCCTAAAATAAAAGGGAAAAATTTGGTAATTCTAATTTCAAAGTATAGAGTCCATTATTCCAAAATCAAAAACCATAATTGGAAGAAATTAATTAAAATTTAATACCCATTTTCAAAATGAGAAAATGAGTTTTTTAAATGTAAAAACCATCAAAATATTTACATGAATTTTTATCTAATTTCAATGTGAAATTAAATAAAATGACATAAATTGTATTAAATGATAAAAAAAATATCATTATTATTCTTTAAACAGAATTAAAAGTGAAATATTTCTATATAAATAAGTTAGATACAAAAGTAGTATTGAATTAAAATGCAGTATTTCTCACTATTCATTAAAATATGAATTTAATAAAAAAATACAAGAAATTAAACCAAAGTATAATTTTATAACATTTATTCCAAAATGTTATGTTTTTTCCTTATATAAAAGATAAATTTTTTTAAAAAATTAAAATTTGTTCTCTATCAAAAATGGATAAAACTACATTTTATTGAAAAATAATTCTCTTATTTGAGAAATTTAATTTATTCTTAAATCATGTCTAGTAAAAATATTAGTTTAATTTTAAATATTACAATTAATATATTAAATCTATATTTCACTTATAAACTCTATCAAGAGTGACTTTATTTTTTAAATAAAATCAATTATTTACAGATATATAGTTTTTCAGAAAAACAAATACTTTTAAACCAATTGGTATTTATTTAATTTACTAATATATTTGGGAACCAATGAATAAATATATAGTCATGTGTAAACAATATTTTCAAAATTTTTTATCCCCTTTAATTCCTACCATTATGATGTATATGTGATAAATATAATAATAATATTATGTTGTTCTTTTAAGCTAAATGTGGTCTATCATATATGACATAGAACATAATGTTTCCTTTTGAAAACTCAGGATATTAAATTCTCCGATAATTTTTGAAATAATTTATTTGAAATTTGAATTTCGTTCCAGTATAAATGGTATAGATTTTCAAAATACCTTTATTACAATTCAACATCAGGGAAAGGATTAACAAAACATCCAAATTAAAAGAAAGAAAAGAAGTTGTGACGGTCTCCAGATATAACACATAATCTGATTCTATGTAAGAATACATGGGTATGGAAGGAAAAATAATTCTCATATTTTGATATAGAGTGATATAAAACATGATCAAGAGAATGTTAACAACTAAAAAACCATAAGTTTGTGATTTTCTAAAAGGTCACTTATTTAATTGTGGGAAAAGTAAATGGGAAAAAGTTTTGTTAATGATTTTTTTCATAAGGGTCAAGATTTATTATAATACATATATCAAAAACATAATGAAATATAATTACATTTAATTTAGTGTTTTATCCTTTAATAAAATTCCACCACGAACACATATTTTTCTCCAAATGATGAGTATTTCAGATGAAAATGTTTTTCATATGAAACAATACAAACTTATTATATAGAATCACATAATCTAAAAAATATTAACTATCTATTTATAAAATCATAAAAAATTAACCGTTGTGACAAAGGTTATCATAATATTCGATAATTAGCCCAAAATAATAAACTATTGTATAATGAAAACTACTTTTAATCTCTAAAATTAGAAATTAATACCCCACATTATTCATATACATTTCAATAATGATTTTCCATTACTATACCTAAAAAATATACTCGCTATTATTGAAACACAAATAATCAAAATAATTTTATCATATTGTCTTCCAATATATATTTTAACATTTATATCTATAAATTAATCATAACGACTCTTGTAAAAATGTAATTTCCTAATCAAACATTCTCACTGATAGGTTAATAATTTCTATAAAAAAACTAATTCCCCACAAGTCCAAAATAAAAAAATATAATCTTCCAAAAAAATTCTATTATTATTCCTAAAATAAAATCACATCGGATTCTATTTTACTTAGGCATATAGGTTTCCAAAAATATAGGAGGTCTTCCAAAATAACATTTATCACTTAATCCCCAAATAATTTTCCAATAATGAAAATATCTATTTGGTAAAACATATGTTCCCAAAAAAAAACTTATTCTTATTCCCAAAAATCATTTAACTATATATAATTTTATACAAACCAGAGACATCACATAGGCTATTAATAGGAGATTCACCCTTATCACCCTTCAGTTGTGGGTTCGATCATCGTTGCCTTTCCAGACGTGAAGGATTGTCACCCATTATACATATTGCCCTTAAAAAACTTTATAATTACATATAATATTACAAGAATATTATAAAGTCCTCAAATATAATGAACAAATTTAAAATTCAAAATTTATTACCTTCATCGTATTTTGGATCTCCAAAACTATAAACCCATAATTTTTTCAAAGGTGAAAGTCCACCAACATACCATTAGTGATCTTAATATTTCATAACATAATGCATCAAAAGGGGTTTATAACACACTGAAGTTATGAACATACATAAAAATATAAACTTATTTGGTATCCTTATCTCTTTAGAAGATATCCTAATTTATAATGTTTTCGAAACCGACCTCTAATAACAACTATAGGTCCCCAAACATAAACATTACTTAATCATGAGTTAAGCCACTAATTTTATATTAATTTGGTTTGAGGATATTTTCATGGATAGACTATAATACAATTATGCCAAAAAAAATACATAATAACTAAAATATTTCAATGTATCCTTGTAACACACCGAAATTTTATGAGATATATTATTTTTAATTTCTTTGATGTCTTCTATTATACACTACACCATGATTGGCTTGTAATATAAGTAACACCGTATTTTCTTGCAGTATACGCAACACCATTCTAGCCTCATGTTACACACAAATTCAAGTTTATTTTGTGGAAATTATTCTATGAAACATTATGTATATATTTTTTAATCTATAAATCAAATAAGTTTTTATTATGTTATACGCAAAAACAAATGGATCTTTTACTACACACAACCCTGACTTGTCTTGTATTACCCACAATCAAGACCTTCTTTGATAGCGTGTGTAGTACGCAATTCAAAGTTTCACTAAACGAGATATTATTATAATATTATTATGACCTATCTGTTATAAATAGTAATTCCCACTTTTTGAAATTTTATATTTCAAAATGGAATTCATTTTTGGATTCAGAATATCAAAATTATCCTAGGGTTAATTTTTGGTGTTTTTCTGAAAACTTTCAATTTTTGATGAATAGTGAAAACAGTAGTTTACTATTAAAAACCAGACTTTTAATTTAAATAATTATTTATTTATTTAAATTTATTGTAGGTCAAAATTGATACATAATACCTATATAATTTCAATGCAATTCTTATGTTTCATTTTATTATAATTTTAGATATATAAAAATTTTATTGAACTTTTCACCGTCTTTTACCTACCTCCTAGGATAATTTGAAAATTTACATAAAACATAATTTTACCACTTCTGTTAGTGGAATTTAAAAAATCCGAGAGGCGCGGTTAATATCAACCTGTAAAATGTGGTTCAATAAGATAAAAATAATTTTTGGTGAATTGTAACTTTTTATGTTTTTATAACGGTTAAAAGTAAATAGGGTAATTAAGGGTAAAATGATATTATTATTACCGTAACACATGTCATAATTCTATTGGGTAAGTTTAATTCTACCAAAAATAACCATTGGAATAAAATATGACCATTTAGGTCCACTTGTATTAGATTAGGACATTTATTATTATTTTATTTAAAGAAGAGTTAAAATAGTTAAAATCAATGTTTAATAACTAAAACATTTTTAATATAGGTTTATACATAAGATAATTTTGACTATAAATATTAATTATAAAGATAAAAATATTTAATACATAATGGTATTTTATTTATAAGTTTTAGACATTAAATAAGTTAATTTATTTATGACACAATGATGATGTAGTAATTACCTTATTAATGAAATATTAACATAATTGATATTATAAATACCCAAATAAATGTAATTTGAGACCTTTTATGAATTACACTAATTTTATAGGTTAATATGACATGTTAGTATTTTTTTAATAATATTTTTTAGAACTATTCATGCTGTTATGATTTTCACAAAAATCAATTACCAAATAGCGTCAAAAATGACAGAAAATAGTTTTTAAATCAAATTTCATATTATTAATTGTAATTTTATTCCTAAAAATATATGGTTCAGAAAAATGACTTAGAAAAGGTTATATATATTAATAATTAAAATCTTGGGGTTCTTTTGTCTTTTTATAGTAAGTTTATTAACCATATATTTTAGGAAAACAAGAATACACAGTAAAAGTAATATTATTTAACTTAAAGTTAAATATAAATGATAAGGTTAAAATAGTAATTTAAACATGTCTAAATTCTATTGGATGAGATTATTTCGACCCATACCCACTTTATATTCTAAATAAATCAATTTTGAGCTATTATAAACTGAATATGACTTTATTATAAAATAATATTTTATGTTTTTCCAAAGGTTCCCCTCTCCTCCATTATGAAAAGGGCACCCCTTCCCTCTTTTCTTCACACCCTTTTGAGCCTTGAAGCTCGTCCAAACCCTACAAATTCTTCTTCTAAACCACTATATTTATATCATAGAGGTTCTTTTATCATCAAAAGACCAACTCTAGTGCCCTAAGGATAATTTTAAAGGACGTGCGTCGAGGAAGAGGTAATCTCTTCTACCGACTCTTTCAAGTTTCTTTCTTCTTCTACTTCCTATAATTTAGTTGTTTCAATATAGTCTAATTACATCAGTATTACTTATATACTGATATATTATTATAAATATGAAACAACTATATTTCATCTTCTATCCATCCTACGGAAAACGAAATCACCGCGCGTGCGTACGTACATAATACCATCTCCACACCGTGGTGTATTCCGTTTTTCCACCACCACCTTACTTGGATGGGTATAATTGTGTAAAGAATAACTCTATATTATTATTATAAAATCATAATTATTATAAGATATTATATCATCCCCTCCAATTCCATTCAATAAATATGGTAACGATATCATAGCTCGTGGGTACGTACGGATTACCGTCTCTATGATGCGATGAGATTCATTTTCCATGTTAACAATTCAAGGACGATTATAAAGTATATATATAATAAGTAATCATGAAATACATGAAATAATAGTGCTACTAGATTTATGTTTATATATATATATGTATGTCATCTACTTAATTCCATTCAATTCAATAAGGAAATGAAAAACAACGTTTATGTGTACGTACGGCCTACCATCTCAATGAATGGTGTATTTATTTTCATTTATCAATCTATTATATATATGTATATTATGAATATATGTTATATATAAATCATGTTTTATATTCTGGATTTAATTAATCATGATATATGTAATCATTTTAATAATTACAATTCAAAACACAGATGATAAATGAAACGATTTTACCCAAAACGCTGCTTTAACATGGAATTGACAAATGAACGGATAATCGAAAGTCATAAGTGAATCATATATGATATCTTAAATATTATTATGGTTATTTTAAAAGTTAATAATATGTTTAAACACACTATAATAGAGTCTCGGACACATACGTAAGATATTGGACATAAGGTAAGGGATAATTATTCCAATCTCATTCTTATCCGATATTGTTTATTCGTAAGTATTTACTGGGGTTGTCCTTATTATCCATGTCCATATTTACTCAAAATGTTTTCATAAAATGTTTAAATTTCTTACATGTATGTTTTAAGTCTTTTTTACTTTTTTTTACTTTTAACACATCGTATGGAAGGATTCTTTCTTTTGATTACCATACGAGGTACTTTTTGAATTTTCTGGAAAAAGTACGAGAATAATGTTTTTTTAACTTATAAGGAATGAATGGATTTTTACAGTCTCATAACACCTTATTTTCTTAAAGCATACATTACAATATTTCATGACTATTTTCAAAAAAATCCTTTTCTTTTAAAATTTCATGGAATGTTGTGAAAAGAAAATGATTTTGAAGAAGAAAGGATATTTTCCTCAAAAATTCATTTCAAGTGTTTTATCAAAACCATTTTCCATATAAGATGACATTATTTCATATGTGTATGTTTCAAGTATAATATCTCTATTATATACATGGTTTCACTTCTCTTATGATAAAATGATATCCAATTGTTTTATATGGATTATGTTATGATGGTATGATATTTATGAAACCCATTTGATTTTTTGGCTTATGATGAATGATTTATGTTTATGTTGTGGCAAAAGTATGAATGATTTCATTATGAGATGGGTGAGACATATATATCCCTCAAATGAAATGGGTAAATTTTTAAATCTCATGAGATATAATTGGCTGTAACTGTAAGTTAATCTGGTTCAGTGTTTCAGGAATCAAACGAGGAGTGAACTCGATTCAGAAAGGGGCATTTTCCACAAAACTATCTTGGTAGTAATGCCTTGGCTACTATGGAAATAATATCATGTGATTAATGGTTTTACACAATTAAATGTTTTATTCCCATGCCATTTTATCATTATTATTGTTCCTTTATTACCTATGCCTTACGTACTACCAAGATTTATTTGACAACTCAAGATTTTGATGTGTAACCTTTATGTTCATGTTTTGAAGGTCAAAGGTATATAGTATGTTTTATTTTCTCCATGCTTACCCTTACTGAGCATTTGAGCTAACCCTTTATATGTTTTCTTTTCCCCAGGATATAAATAATGGTTTTAGGTAAGAAAAAAAGAAGATCTTTATGGGAGATGTTGAAGGTCTTTCACCAAGATTAGAATATTATTTTTCCGAGTTTCCAAAGACACTAAACTATTACAGTCCTTGTGTGTTTGTTTTTATTAGGTATTAAGTATTCCAAAAAAGTAATTTAATGTCTAATTACGTCAAGATTTGGTTCTCTACAGTTGGTATCATATGAAAGGTTTAGTTATCCTTTCGAAACTATGATGTGAAAACTTTAGTGAGACCCCTCAGGATATTTCTATGGTATGTCTAGGGATGCACCTAAGGTTAAGTATAAGTATAGGTTATAGTCCTAGATTTATGATAACGATCTTCGATTTTAACCTGAGATGTTAGATATTGAAGGTACTCCCCCTTTATTATATTGTTTTTCATATCATTATTTTTGTCTCTCACACTATTCTTTTTGGGTTTTAGACGATGGATGGAACCCGAATGAACTATGTTGATCAATGTAATGGACAATGTAATGATTTTCCTCCCGAAAA
Organism: Viscum album; assembly: GCA_963277665.1. NCBI lineage: Eukaryota > Viridiplantae > Streptophyta > Magnoliopsida > Santalales > Viscaceae > Viscum > Viscum album. The sequence goes on along the minus strand of OY728152.1, from coordinate 1,448,185,413 downwards.
AAACAATGTTATGGGATATGGAGTGAAAAATTTTATTTCTATACTTACACAAGCTATAAATCATTATGGACTTCCAAATTAACAGAGAAGGGAACAATATTCTATTGAGTCCTTCATGAGGCAAAGTCCCCCTTCTTTCAGTGGGTCTTCTGATCCACTTGTTGCTGAATAATGAATCAGTACCATTGAAACTACATTTTCCATTATTCGCTGTTCAAAACATGAAAAGGTCATTCTGGTTATTTACTGTTTAAAAAGTGAAGAAGATCAATGGTGGACTCTAATTAAGAATACAAGGCCCCAAGATGAAATTGAATCAATGGAATGGGATGAGTTAAATAACTTATTTTTCCATGAGTAATTCCCTCGTATTCTTCAAAAAAAGATGGAAAAGGATTTCTTTGAGCTTAAGGATGATGAATCAATCGGTATATACAAAGATAATTTTACAAGGCTTGCAAGGTATGCATCAAGATTTATCATCCAAACTTAATGTAAAGTTGATCGATTCTTTAGTGGATTAAAACCAAATCTTCAAAGGGAATTAACTACAAGAGACTTCAGTAGCTATGAAGAAATTATGCATTCTGCTATTAAGGAAGAAATTGATGTTGGTGGTTACATATCCATCTAATGGGTTTGACAATAAACCAAAGATAGAGTTCATAGAGAAATCTCAGAATAATGGTGAAAAGAATATGAATGTTTCTTTATGCTAATAGTGTGGAAAAAGCATGGTGGAGACTGTCTTAAACAGAATAGAAAATGTTTTATGTGTGGAAAAGAAGGTCATCAAGCAGCTGAGTGTTTATGTAATGGAAAAAGGGTTTCTAATGATGTGAATAAAAGACTATAGAGAACTCACCACCAACACTTCAATGCTTCAAGTGCAAGGAAATGGGGCATTATGCTAATCAATGCCCTAATCCAAGGGTTAATGATGATCAATGTGAGAAACCACTTAAGGCAAAGGATAAAGGGATGTCACATGCGATCAATATCTGTGATGTTGAGTATGACAATGATGTTTTGTAATGATTTAGTGTTTATGTAATGGGATATCAAAATAGTATCATGGAATCTCATTTATGTCATCGTGGAATTTTGGAATATCTATGTATTGGTTTTTAATAATTATATGGTACTAGTAACCATGAAACGAGATTGAAATATTTTTGGAAAGAAGATTATATGCACATAATGAAGCGATAAAGAAAAAAATGAAATGAGCTCATGACTGATATAAGGACAAAGTTATATCTTGGATTGAGTATATAGAAATTTTAGGATTTTGGTTTGTGGAAAGTGTTAAATTTTGACAACATTCATGTTTTCACTAAGAGACAATGGGTATTCATGTTTCAAGAGAACACATTATTAAGGTATTAAAATGTTTTTAATTTGACCAACAAGATATATCGTATGATATATGGGGGATAAATGATGGTATTCACTTACTCGGCAGATGACATTTCTACTAATTGTTTTCTTTATACTATGAGCATGGAAAGAAGTATTTTGGATAAGACTAAATATTGGAATGGATTATATTGGATAAAAGTCAGTATTGTTTAAGGCTAGAACTTTTTTCAAAATTATTTATGGAAATTTATAATAATTTAGTATTAGAAAAAGGACAACCTGAATGACAGGTGAAAACCCATCGCGTCAGACAAGGCTGTGGGAATCGAACCCACAAACGAAGTGTGACATGCCTTTATCGACTACCACTAGCCTACAAGAAGTCCCCTGTTAGTAGAAACTAGTTTTATTATTTTAATAAGTATGATATATGAAGTATAAGTCCATTTTAGGAACCATATATGATTAACCTCAATATAGATGGACTTATGTATATTTAATAACTTTTGATAACTTTTTGTTTGAGACAGATGGAATGACATATCATTCTATCACATGATCTACTAACACTTCACAAATGACAAATTAAACATTATTTCATTAAGAGATGAAGTCGAAATTGTTCAAGGAATGACCATCGGTGAGATTATACCAAAATCAAGAAAGTATTTCTTCTTATTCCAATTTCGTAAACTTTAGGGAAATGATCTTGAAAACCAAAAATGTTGCCCTACTGCACTTATATCTGATGAATTAGATGGTACCTTAGATCATCACAAATTTATGGCTTTGTGATTGTTGGATTTTTCATAGCCATGTCCTCTAACATTATTCATCATAAGTTCATGGTTATATTTCTCTTCCATATCCTTATTTTCACTTATGTTGTCCTATGTGGAAACCCCATTCTGAGTTACTTTGGGTGACTGTTATGACTATAAAATCCCTTTTTAAAATGAATTTTTTGTATTCCTTTTTACTATGTGGGTTTCTATGAATGAAACTTTCATGTAGTAAACCATTTGTAACCCCGACGAATTTAGAGGGCGAAATTCATTTTAAGGGGCGTAGAATGTAACACCCCGAGATTTTATGAGATATATTATTATTAATTTCTTTGATTTCTTCTATTATAAACTACACAAAGATTGGCTTGTACTATACACAACACCGTATTAGCTTGTAGTTTACGTAACACTATTCTTGGCTCGTGTTACACACAAATTCAAGTTTGTTTTGTGGAAATTATTCTATGGAAATTAAGTATATATTTTTTTTAAATGTATAAATGAAATAAGTTTTGATTATGTTATATGCAACACCAAATGGAACTTTCACTACACACATCCCTAACTTGGCTTGTATTACGTGCAATCAAGGCCTTCTTCTATAGCGTGTGTAGTACACAATACCAAGTTTCACTAAACAAGATATTATTATAATATTATTATAAACTAGCCATTATGAATAGTAATACCTACTTTTTGAAATTTCATTTTTCAAAATTGACTTCATTTTTGGAATCTGAATATCGAAATTAGTCTAGGGTGAATTTTTGGCATTTTTATGAAAACTTTCAATTTTTGATGAATAGTGAAAACATTGGGTTACTATTTAAAAACCAAATTTATATTTAAATAATTATTTATTTTATTTAAATTAATTTTATGTTAAAATTGATACATAATTTCTATATAAGTTCAATTTAATTCATTGGAGTCATTTTATAATAATTCTAGATATATAAAAAGTTTATTGAACTTTTCACCGTATTTTACCCACCTCTTCGGAGAATTTGAAAACTTACATAAAACATAATTTTACTACTTATGTGAGTGGAATTTCAAAAATCTAAGAGGCATGGTAAATATCAAAAAAAAATGTGGTTCAATAAAATAAAAATAATTTTTTGTGAATAGTAACGTTTTACTTTTTTTTACCACGGTAAAAAGTAAATAGGATAATTAATGGTAAAAATGATATTATTATTACCCTAAAACATGTACTAATTATATTGGATAAGTTTAATTCAACCAAAAAGAACCTTAGGAATAAAATATGACCATTTAGGTCCACTTGGATTAGATTAGGACATTTATTATTAATTTATTTAAAGAAGAGTTAAAATAGTTAAAATCAACGTTTAATAACTAAAAAATTTTTAATAGAGGTTTATACATTAGATAAATTCGACTATAAATATTTATTAGAATGATAAATATATTTCATACATAATAGAATTTTATTTATAATTTTTAGACATTATATTATTTAATTTATTTAAGACACAATGATGTTGAAGTAATGACCTTATTAATGAAATATTAACATAATTGATATTATAAATACCCAAATAAATGTAATTTGAGACTTTTTATGGATTAAAATAATTTTATAGGTTAATATGACATGTTAGGAATGATTTAAAAAAATTTTCTCTAACTAATAATGGTGTTCTGATTTTTAGAAAAATCAATTACCAAATAGCGTCAAAATAGACATAAAATAGTTTTAAAAAAAAATATTATATTATTAATTGTACTTTTATTCCTAAAAATCTGAGGTTCAGAATAATGACTTATATAAGGTTATATATATTAATAATGAACAACTTGGGGTTCTTTTGTCTTTTTTGAGTATCTTTATTTACCATATAGTGTAAGAAAACAATAAGACACGATAAAAGTTAAATTATTTATCTTAAAGATAAATCTAAATGATAAGGTTAAGATAGTAACCTAAACTATTATAAATTATATTGGATGATAGGATTTAGACCCATACTCACTTTAGCTGCGAAATAAATAAATTTGGAGCTATTATAAACCGAATATTGCTTTATTATAAAATAATATTGTAATTTTTTCCAAAGGCGCCCCTCTCCTCCCTTATAAAAAGGGCACCCCTTCCCTCTTATCTTCACACCATTTTGAGCATTGAAGCTCAGAAAAACCATAAAAATTAATCTTCAAAACCTCTATAGTAATATCATAGATGTTCTGGTCTCCTCAAAAGACCAACTCTAGTTCCCTTAGGAGAAGTTTAAAGGAGGTGCGTCGAGGAAGAGGTAATCTCTTCTACTGACTCTTTCAAGTTTCATTCTTCTTCTACTTCCTCTTCATTAGTTGTTTCTTTATAATGTAATAAAATCAGTATTACCTATATACTGGTATGTTATTATAAATATTAAACAACACTATTTCACCTTCTATCCATCCTACGGAAGACGATATCACCGCGTGTGCGTACGTACAGAATATTGTCTCCACGCCATGGTGTAATTAGTTTTTCCACCACCGCCTTACTTGGATGGGTATAATGGTGTAATGAATAACTATATATGATTATTATTACATCGTAATGATTCAAAGATATTATATCATCCACTCAAATTCCATTCAATAAATATGGGAACGATATCATCGCTCGTGCGTACATACAGATTAACTTATCCACAGCGGGATGAGATTCATTTTCCATGTTAACAATTCAAGGATGATTGTAAAGTATATATAATATGTAATCATGAAATATATGAAATAAAAATTCTACTGGATTTATTTATATATATATTAATGTCATCTACTTAATTCCAATCAATTAAATAAGGAAATGAAAAACAGAGTTCATGTGTACGTAAGGACTACCAACTCAATGAACGGTGCATTTATTTCCATTTATAGATCTATTATAAATATGTATATTCTGAATATATATTAAATATAAATCATGTTTTATAATTTATGGAATTAATTAATCATGAAAATAGTAATCATATTAATAATTACAAGTCAAAACATGGATGATAAATGAAACGATTTTACAAAAAACGTTGCATTAACATGGAATTGACAAATGAAGGGATAATCTAAAGTCATAAGTGAATCATATATGATATCATAAATATTATTATGGTTATGTTACAAGTTAATAATATGTTTAATACCACTATACAGGAGTCTCGGACACATACGTAAGAAATTCGACATAAGGTAAGGGATAATTATTCTAATATCATTCTTATCCGAGATTGTTTATTCATAAGTATTTACTGGGGTTGTGCTTATTATCAATGTCCATATGTTCTCAAAATGTTTTCATAAAATGTTTACTTTTCTTCCATGTGTGTTTCAAGTCATTTTTATAGTTTTTTACTTTTACCACATCGCATGGAAGGAATCTTTCTTTTGTTTACCATATGAGTTACTTTTTGGATTTTCTGGCAAAAGTACGAGAAGAATGTTTTTTTAACTTATACAGAGTGAATGGATTTTTACAGTTTCATAATGCCTTATCTTCCAGAAGCTTACTTTACAATATTTCATGACTATTTTCAACAAAATCCTTTTCTTTTAAAATTTCATGGAATGTTGTGAAACGAAAATGATTTTGATGAAGAAAGGATATTTTCCTCATGAATTAATTTCAAGTGTTTTATCAAAACCATTTTCCATATAAAATGACATTATTTCATATGTGTATGTTTCAATTATAATGTCTCTATGATTTACAAGGTTTCAATTCTCTTATTATGAAATGATATCCATTTGTTTTATATGGATTATGTTATGATGATATGATGTTTATGAAACCCATTTGATTCGTTGGGTTATGATGAATGATTTATGTTTATGTTTTGGAACAAGTAAGAATAAATTCATTATCATATTGGTGGGACCTATATCTCCCTCCAATGAATTGGGTAAAGTTTTATATCTCATGAGATAGACAAGGCTAGAACTGTATGTTAATCTGGTTCAGTGTTACAGGGCTGAAACGAGGAGTGAACTCGATTTAGAAAGGGACTTTGTCCACTAAGATGGTCTTGGCAGTAATGCCTTGGATACTATGGAAATAATATCATGTGAATAATGGTTTTACACAATTAAATGTTTTATAACAATTCTATTTTACCATGATTAATGTTCCTTTATGACCTATACCTTACATACTACCACGATTTATTTCACAACTCATGATTTTGATTTGTAATCTTTATGTTCATGTTTTGAAGTTCAAATGTATATTGTTTGTTTTATTTTCTCCATGATCACCCTTACTGAGTATTTTATCTCACCCTTTATATGTTTTCTTTTCCCTAGGATATAAAGAAAGGTTTTAGGTAAGAAAGAAATGAAATATATTTATGGGAGATGTTGATGATCTTTTCCCAAGATTAGAAGATTATTTTTCTGAGTTTCCAAAGACACTAAAATATTATGGTCCTTGTGTGTTTGATTTTTATTATTTATTAAGTATTCCTAAAAAGTAACATAATGTCTATGTATGTGAAGCTTCGGGTCTCTATAATCCACTTCTACTCTCTATCCGTTTTTTAGAAAACAATAAAAATTAAATAGAAACATAGTTTCAATTCAGGTTTAAACATCAAAACTATTCATTGATCCCATCCTTGACTCTATTCTCAATCAAATCCTATTAAAAAATTAAAAAACATATGATGAAAATAATTTTCTATTTAATGGATACACAAATAATGAAAACAATTATCCTTTTGAAAACATGTAAACTTTGAATAATTATCAAAATGTAATACTTTTTACCATTATAAAGTAGTAAATACTCTTCAATAAATATAAGATCATTTCTTATAACTTTTGAAACAAAAATATTACCATAAAACCCATATTAATAAAATTGTAACCTATAAATGTAACTTATGACATTATCAAAATTAAATAGAATAATCATATGTTTGACTTCCACACACATTACTAAATATAATGGCCATATGGATGACATCTACAACCAATTTATTTGAGGTTAAAACATAACCACCCATCTTAGTTTTATCATGTAACCACCCATCAATTTTTTATGTACCATTATTTAATAATAACCTATACAATATTGCAATTATCAATATTTCAATCAAAAAATTTCATTTGAAATCATAGGAAATCATTTCAATATATTGAAATAGATAATCCTCTTTCAAAAACATTTCCAAAACAAAAACCCCCAAAAATGTAATATGGTATTTCATTTAATTTTTAAGAAACTATTTCTTATATAGGACACCAAATATAAAATAATGGTTATGTTAGTGGAGTAGTCATTGTCGATATATAAGTTAAAACAAAAACATTTATTTTTTTATTTTGTAATGAAAGAAAAAAAATTAAATAATAAACTTTCTTTTTATTAAATTGAATGTAATTCAAGAAATAAGTAAAATTTCCTGTATAATCCATTATATGTATATAAATAAATATGTAAATTAATTTCGTGAAGAAAAATATTAAATAAATAAATCTTTAATCATTCAACATGTACAATAACACATTGAACATTTAAATCGTAATATCAATGAATTAATACATTTAAAAAAACATAACATTATTTTAGATAAAATAAGGATATTAAATATCATATTGGATGTATATATACCTTATAAAATAATGAAGTTATATATTATTATGAAATTCCTCAATGAAAGGAGATTGAGATGGAATTCCCTACCTTATGTTCAAATCATCAAGTATGTTACTAATTCTTCCTTAATAATAAAACTATCTAAATTTATCAATTCATGAGAACAATTTTCATGTTTAATTTTTCATTTATATCAATTATTATGATGTAATTAATATTACATAATTATTTAATTTAATGTCGTATAATTTGTCAATATGCATTACATGAGTCTACAATTAACAATGTTTAATGTCACTGGTCCATGTGGTAACAAGTATATCATCTCTAAAATAATATTAAATACATAACTATAATTTTTATTTATAAATTATACCTTTAAATCAAACTATTATGTGAGGATATGAAAAATTAACAGTGTTTTATTCATGAAGACTGTACGTCGGATGTACGGATGAGTAACGTCTTCATTTTTCATTGATCATTATGTATGTAACATAATTATTATTTCATATATAAATAATTAGAATATAATAATTAGAATAATATTATTCATTCAAATATACTTATATATATCATAAAACTGATATAATGAGTAAAAAGATAGTCAAATCACTTCGTGGAGGTGATAGTTCACACGTGCGCTCGGAAAAAGTTATAATTTTTATGTGTATAGAAGTAATAAATTAATTGATATATTATTATATTATATTGACTAATAATGTAAAGACCCGCAAATTTCAAGGAAATTTTTTTCTTAATTTTATTTGGAATTTTACAAGAGCGCAGCTTCAGACGGCACCTGATTCTGAGGCCCGGTGTGCCCGAAATCAATTTCCGAAGTTTGGCTCGGGTACGTTCAGTGAACGGACGAGCGGGTTTTTCTATCTTTTGAACCGGTGCCCGGAATCGAATTCTGAGGGCACCGATGAAATCACAGCGCCGGTATTTGCTTAGAAACGCCTCTTCCGGAGTTGCGTTTGCTCAACCGTGGTTTTAAAAATTTTGGGCTCTAAGTCGGAAATAAAATAAAGGTTGTGCGACAACTTTATTTTATTTCACTTAAGCCGCTTGGAAGTCGCTTGGAAGCCACTTGAACTGAGTTAAAGCGGATAGGGTGCTATCCGGAAATACCCTACCCCTTGGTAGGATATTTGTGAGGTGGGGCCCGCACGAGCCCCGCCGTTTCTTTCGCTAAGTAACGCACCCGCGAAAACCCGTCAAGTAACTGAAAAGTCAACCGACGCGTTTTCCTTAATTCTTAACAGACCATTTAATTGGGCGGTTTATTTCGTGAATTAAATGGGTTGTTTCATTCGTTGAATTAATTCAACGAATTTAATGGGTCGTTACTTACGCGTTTGCGTTCGTTGGCAAATTAATAAAATAGACAAACTTTTCTATTTTGGAGGATTGCAATCGTTGTGCGAATCCTCTGAGCCTCCACCCTCCTCGCGAAGAACGCGAAGAACGCGAAGAACGCCGGCGACCGGAATTCAACGAGCTCTACCCGCGACGTTCTTCGGCGACGCCTCTTCTTCCGCGGCCGATCCTCGTTCGGAAACTAAGGTGAGAAACGGATCGTTTAATTCTCCATTTTAATTTCAATGACAACGAATTTAATTAATTAAATCCGTTTGTTCTAGATCAGGAGATCGTCGACGCGACGTTTTTCCCGCGGTGCGACGAACGTCTCTTCCGCGACGACGCGACGATCCCCTCCTTCCGCGACGAGCGATTCCGCGACGACCTCACGTTCGACGGCGACATCGAGGTAGGGATTTTATTTTTTTTTCTTGGTGATTCGTTCCCATGATCTAATTCTTTTTAATTAAAGAACCAAACTTGAACAATTTTATTTTTCAATAAAATTGTGGCTGCCTTAATCCCTCCCGATGATTTTATGACTAACGCGGAGGGTGCGGGTCTAACGAACAAGACCCGGAAACCCTCCTCCGATATTTTTGTTGTGCGGATTTGGCGGACGACGACGAACCGTGCGGCAGGGGCGATCCGTTGATCCCGCAGTGAAGATCGGCCCCCGGGAGGAGCTATGGCGCAGACGGGAGGCAAAACGGGCCACCGGAGCAACTCCGGCATATACGCCTAAAATTTAATGATAGTTGTCCATTAAAAGGCGATAAGTGAACCTTTAGTGAAAATTAGGGCATATACGCCTAAAATTTAATTCTTTCCGTATTTTAAGAATTTAGCTTTTATTGGATAAATGTAAAAACATTAAAAAACATATATAATCATATTTTAGTTATTTCTATCCATTCCCGCCAATACAACGGCTATATGTTAACTACCATTTGAAATAATATTATTTTATTATTAGAGTGCAACGTAAGATTCCCAAGAAACTCGTTGTTGCATGTTGGGTACGCCATCGAGCATAGCGTCCCCTTTAAAGTCATATTAATATTTTATTCAAAAATATGGATAAATATGAAAATTTCATATTCATTATTTACCTGGGGTGTTACAATTCCCATTAGTAATAATCTTTTTCCTATAACTTGATTACAATTAGAAAAATTCATGATTAATTCATCAATATAAGTTTTAACTCTCTTCCACCTGTAATACTTTCAAAGGTATTTGTACATCATAGTGATGAATAGATGAATGAAAAGTAGATAACATCGAGTTTCAGTCAACAACACACCCCTCGATTGGTAATAAAATGGAATATATAATATTATTAAAAATAAAATAACACATTACTCATAAATTAAAAAATTTTAATACCAACCCACCTTAATAGATTCTTCATTTTCCTACAAATATTGATCCACCATATAGTATCTGATAATAGTTTTTGAAAAATTATATTTCACTAAATGAAATAAATATATAATGTCCCTAAATAAATAACATAAATTCCTAAATTAATACATTAATGAACCAAAGTTTCCTCTTCCAAAAAAACATGGTATTTGATGAATTGCTATTTTGAATCAATGAATTATCCACTTTCATTTATTTTTGAGGATGTTAGTGAATGATGTAGTCATAACCCTTGATCGGTTACAACCATCTTCTCTATGTATTATTAAATTATATATTTTTTAACATATAATTTATGAATTTTTTATAATTATATGTCTCACACATTAATTCATACTAATTATTCCTCAAATTTTCAATAAAAAAACAATATATAATAAAAAATCATGTTTATGGTGTTTTTAATGATGATATATCAGTGGATGTGAATGAAAATAAATTTAATGATCTTTATTAATTATATAACAACCAATTCTTTCACGTAATCAACACAAAATTTGAAATATTCAACATTTATCGAAGGTAGGGCCAAAAATTAATCATTCACCATTTTTTTTGTTATTAAAAATAATAATCACATTGTTTATTCTAGATAAATTTAACTCCCTTTCAAGTTAATGGATTTGTGGGGACCTACAGTTGTGCAATGTATTCCAAAAATGTTTAGTAGTAAACGATGAATCCAGGAAAACTAAGAATCTATGTGATATTTTTTGTGTTTCCCAGTTTTCAATTACATTTTTTGAAGGGTTAAAAGTTAATCCATATTTTGAAACAATATTTCAATGAAAATAAATTTTTGACAACCAAAATTCATATTTTATAATTTTTTAATGCAATTTATTTCTTTTTACGGTATGCATAATAACCCTTTTTGTCTATCATGTTCCCCTTAAATTTTAGAATACACTGTAATTTCATCATGAAAAATCCACAAACCATTCTCAAAACTCATGAAAAATTTTATTCATAAAATCAATAAATACAACTGGTGAATTGGATAACCGAAAAAACATTAGTAAAAACTCATTGTGTCAGTGTCTAGTTTGAATCAAAGTCTGTGATTTTTTTCAACCTACACATTACAATGATGGTACCCTAACCTTGTTGGATCAGATTACACCAAATATACACAAGAGGGGGTGCGATGAATTGTGTCTTTTCAAAAATCATTACGAGATTGTGTTCTTCCTTTTAACATTAATCAGATAAAATGATTCAGCGGAAATTTAAATATCAGAAACACAAAATTTATTGTTGTTCGGGGAACAGAAGGCCCCTAGTCCACTCTACCAACACTCTACTCCATGTGCATGGTGATTTTCGCTATTTAGTCCTCCTTTCAACAGACCAGTTCACAACTGAGTATAGGCAGTCGACACATTTAAAATCCAAGGCAATGAAAACCTTCTGGTTCAAATACGAACCTACTCACCTTAGTACGAGAGGCTGGTCACTCAAGAATATAAAAGAAAGATTTTGGTATTCTGAAAATACATTCCAGGTGTTCCTCACAATTGCAACATCATGCAATTGACAGTAGATGGATCGTCGCCTTCAGAAAAAATAATCTTCACATAAGAGACATTATGACTCGATCCCATTGTAGTAGATATAGAAATACAATTCACAACTTTAGCAGTAGAAAATTCACAGTAGATATTCATTGTAGAACATCTGAATCTTCTATCATGTTCCTTCCTTTTTAACAAACAGAGCTTTGACACTCTTTTTGAACCAGTAGATCGGTTTTTTTCAGTAGTCTTTGTTTTTACTTTTTTTTAATAATCAAAAAATTAGACACAGAAAATAATCATCGATACAGTTTTTAAAAATCCCATATAAATAAAATAACCACAATAACTTTTCCTACAAAATTAGATCCACAAAAGTCTCATTTTTACTCACGATATTCAAACATATGAATTTACAGAGTAGTCGTAACATCCCTGAATAATCGGCCTAAAAATATACCTTTAATTCGATTATCAAATCATTGATGAAACGAGTTTGAATCAGTCAAAATCATACTTTTAAAATCAGCTTTAAATCTGACTTAAAATCTGCCTAATAATCACCATATTTACCAGTGCATAAAAATATTGACTTTAAATTCTCTGATTCCAAACGTAAGGTTAAGTTGAACTGTATGCGTCCTATGAAAGTAAGGTTGATAGTGAAGCCTTCAATCATAATGTTCACAACGTAAGGTTGATTCAAAACATAGGGTGGGTCATCCATGATTTTTCTATTTAACTTTCAAACATACTGTAAAATTTACATACTTTCACATGATCCATACTTTTCCATTAATGTATGGTTGTTTACAAAAGAATGTTCGATGAACCATACTTTTGAGAAAAAGACGTAACGTTTAATATTTATGTACAGTTCACCTTCCATACTTTTTTGATATCCCAATCGTAGGGTACCTTCCTAACGTAGGGTTCTTCTTCTATACTTTATTGTTAATGTATGGTTGTTTAACCATACTTTTTCCTTATCTCAAAAATTATAAATTATTTTTTCCTTACGCTATGTTTATCCACGTAGGGTACGAACAATGTTTCCAAAACATGCTCAAGAGGATTCCGAATAAGTAGTGCATGAACAGTGTTTCGAGAACATGCTAAATACGAATACTTTAGTAATAAATTCTTGTAATTTCAAGACTAAAATAAAATAATAAATTCTTGAAAAATTCTTAACAAATAAAATTATTAGAAAATAATTAAGGGTATTTGTGAGCATCAAAATTATCATAAATAGATAGAGAAATAATATAAACTCCCCCATTAAAAAACAATATTATGTATTGTTGAAAACAAAACTGGCTAAACAATCTCCCCCTTTTTGATGATCACAAAACCCATAAGAAATAAATAATGAAACTAACATAACTTGAAATTATTTATATAATGTTATGAAATTTTGAAAAGATAAATACAATGTTAATGTCTCCCTTTAATTTATCCATGTTTTAATTTTTCACAATTAAATGAATTACTCCCCCAAACTAAAAGATGTTGTATTTATCCAAATTTCTCCTAGTAAAATAAATATTGTGTTTATCAAAATTTATCCCCCTATTTGTGATATCAAAAATAATGATAGAATATGGAATAGAACATAGATTAATGTAGCACTGAACATAAGTAAATACTATTATTAACTGTTTAGCAATAATTAAATTTGGAGTATTGGAATATTAAAATAAAGACAAAAAACAAATTGATATAATGAAATAGATTTCCATTAAATGTCAAAAATAGATACAATGATGATAAACACAGGAATCAAGGTTTTTTTAGTGAACAGGTAGGGTTTATCAGCTCTGGACTGTAGACTTGATTTATGATAACTATTCCCTCAACCTTTTCATTAATCCATCACCAAGCTGATTAATAAGATCTCTGGCCTCTTGAGTCATATGAATATCATCAATGAGATTGAATCTGAAAAATCGTGAGACCTTTCTTCTTTCTCCATAAACAAAGACAACTTCTCTGTGAATTTTTCTAAGATAGAGCGGATTCTTAGCTCACTGGATGTTTACTGGTCAACTAAGAATTTCTGATTATCTAAAAGAACAGATAATGGAGCACTGTTGCATTGAAGTTCTTGCAACCTATCATTAATGTGGATCATTGCAGCAGTGATAGATTGAAATCTTCTGATTAAATAAGGTGAATTACCTGATCCACTTGGAGAATTGTTTCCAACTAATGCAAATTGTGTCTCCAGAAACAACATAATATCTGAGATATATGACTTCATAACCATTTTAGATTTCAATTTCGCAACAACATTTAGCAGATCCTCTTTAAAAACATCAAAATCTTGTCTTGAAACAGTGCTCTCCTTAATCCTTTTAAATTTCAACTATTCTGATGATAAGGTGATTCTCAGATAATCATTCTCACATTACAGTTGAGTTAACTTTTTGTAAAATTATTCAACTTCCCTATTACTTGAATCAGAAGCACCCTGTGCTTGATTAGCATTCTCAGGCTCTGTGTGATGTAGTAGTACTAAAGGTTATGATTCAGAATCCGGTTTTCCTTTCTCCATGTACTGAGTAGGTTGGTCAACATATTTTTCCTCAGATTCCTTTCTAGACTCTTACATAGAAAAATCCTCTTGAAGAACTTGTGTGTGAGCTTCGAATAATTCTCATCATGAACATCTGAAATTTGTTTGTTTAGTGGAATATATAATATGATATCCTTTGGACTTTCATGAGGTCTGGCCACTTCCTCTCCAGGATCTTCCTCTTTTTCTTGTTGAAGTACAACATCAACATCATCTACATCCTGTTGTTCTGATCTTTCAACTACAATCCTTTCATGATCAGGATCGGTAGTAGTGAAATTATGTTCATGAAGTTGTTCAACAACCTTTTCTTTGATCAAGATATAAGAGTGTAAATATCTTGTAGTTAAATCATGGGAAGTATGTTCCTTAGTCATAGGTGTTTTACTCTATGTTTGAAGTCCCTCCTTACTTCTTTCTTCCTCAGTATATTTGACTTCAAATCTGATCCTCTTTACCACAGTGCTGACTCTTGATTCAGCTTGTCTCTACTTGGACTTTGTAGACTGAGGTTGAAAACTCTCTAATTCATCATCTTCTCCTACTAGAACTTTTTTTCCATTGATAGTACTCTATAAATAGCCAATATTTCTTAAAGTTACAGCATTATACACATTACTGTGATGATAGTGTACTCTGGCATCCACCAGTCACACCATGTCCTTCTTAAGAAACATCTTGGAAATAAATCTACCAAAAGGATAAAAATTCATTCAGGAATCACTCTAACAACAATATCTTTGGTATATAACCATATGACGAGGAAAATTGAGTTTGAAATCACTGAGAAAATGATACATTATATACATATCAGGATATAATATCATTTCAATCACAGACATCCTCGGTGAAATCCATGTTTGCACAAATTTGACCAAATTTTTTTGATCAGGCTCCAAATCCTTGATAAAAATTTTCATTACATTCTTAATACCAAATAGAAATGACATTATGTCCATTGATTTATGCACAAAATCTTCAATATTTTTCAAATCAAAATGAAAAAATCCTTCATGAGGGCAATTGAGAATCTGAATAATTTCTACTGGAGAGATTGAGAAATCCCTGTCCTTTATGTTATCCATCATACTTTCCTCAGTATCTCCCAGACTAAACTATACAGATTTTAAGAAGTATCTATTTTCTACCTCATTAATAAATTCCCTATTTTCACTATTGAACATCTATTCGAGGTTCTGGAACTACAATTCTTGTTTCAATAGTAGATTTGTCTAAAATAACCCATCGAGATCGAATAACATTCCCTATAATATTTTTCTTCCTTTAGAGCATTGTCTCTTGTCAATGCTAGTCTCGGCTTCACTGGCTCTTTTAGTCCTTACCATCTCTATGAGAATCTCTGATGGTTTGAAGGTTAGGGTTGACAAGCAGAGGTGTGGTTTGCAGGTTAGAAATGGTTTCGATGGAAATTAAATGGTTTAGAAGTTGAAAGCATTTCTGACAACATTTATTCCATTATTATTAATAATTATTACATATATTTAAAAATAAATAAAATAGATTACTCGTGGAAAATAAACGTATTCTGTTTGAAAAAAAATATCTTAAATACTTTAAGCAGAATTAAAATAAAGAATTACTATAGTAAAATATAATTTTATTTAAGATAAAATAAATCTTGCTCCCCCTTAATAAAATCAAACATTGTAGTGGGAAGAGGTTTAGTAAAAATATAAGCTAATTGAATTTCAGTACTTACAAATTCAATGATATAACCTTTTTAAGAACATGATCTCTTAGAAAATGATGTCTGATATCAATATTCTTAGTTCTAGAATGATTAATAGGATTTTTTGAAATACTTCTATCACTAGTATTATCATATAAACTAGGCATATTATTAAAATTTATTCCAAATTCAATAAGAGTGATTTTCATCCACCACACCTGTGCACAGCAACTACCAGCAGAAACATACTTTGCCTCAACTATTAATAGGGCCACTGAATTTTGTTTCTTACTTGACCACGACACAATTAATTGTCCTAAAAAGTGACATGTTCCGGAAGTGTTTTTCCTATATAATCTACAACTCCAAAAGTTTTCATCTAAATATGAAATCAAATTAAAATCAGAAGTTTTGGGATAAAGAAGAGATTGAAAAACATATCCTTTTAAATATCTAAAAATTCTTTTAATAGCTGTTCAATGAGATTCTATAGGATTTGATTGAAATCTTGCACAAAGACATAATAAATACATTATATCTAGCCTAATAGTATTAAGATATAATAAACTACCAATAATACCTCTATAAAACTTGTTGTCAACTGATTTCCCAGTTTCATCCAAATAATGTTTTATATTAGTAAACATAGGAGTTGTATATGTCTTGTTGTTCTCAAGTCCAAATTTCTTCAACAAATCTGTAATGTATTTTCTTTGATTCAAAACATTTAGAAAATATTTTTGATAAATTTGAAGACCTAAAATGAAATTTAGTTCTCCCATCATACTCATTTCAATTTCTTTTTGAATTAACTTTGAAAACTCATGAAAAAGCGCTTTATTATTTGATCCAAAAATAACATCATCAACATAAATTTGAACCAATAAAATATTATGATTCACAGTTTTCTTAAATATTGATGGATTTCCCATTCCAATAG
Source organism: Viscum album (assembly GCA_963277665.1). Taxonomy (NCBI): domain Eukaryota; kingdom Viridiplantae; phylum Streptophyta; class Magnoliopsida; order Santalales; family Viscaceae; genus Viscum; species Viscum album. The sequence continues at coordinate 1,448,168,140 of OY728152.1, read as the reverse complement.
TAAAATAATTTTTCAAAAGATAAGAGAATAATCTTTCATACCAAGCTCTAGGTGATTATTTAAGGCCATATAGTGCTTTAGTAAGTTAAAAAATTGAGCCTGGTTTTTGATAATTTTCAAAACCAGGAGGTTGCTCAACATAAAATTACTCTATTAAATAACCATTTAAAAAGACATACTTAACATACATCTGTAATAATTTAAAATTCATGTGATATGCATAGGCTAAGAGGATTCTAATGGATACTAGTCTAGCTACAGGTGAAAAGGCCTCATCATAGTCTATACCTTCTTCTTGATTATATCATTTGGATAAATGTATAGCCTTATTTCTAGTTATTATTCCATGATCATCTTGCTTATTCATAAAGACCCATCTGGTTCCGATCACTTGATAGTTCTGTGGTCTTTCAACTAATTCCCAGACTTCATTTATTTTGAATAGTTTTAATTCTTCTTGCTTTGCAATCATCCAACATTCATCATCTAAATATTCTTCTATATTATAGGGTTCTAATTGGGATATAAAGGAAGAGAATTCTACACGATTTCCTATATTTCTTCTAGTTTTTATTCCTGTATCGTAGTCGCCTATTATAGTTTCTAAAGGGTGACTCAATAGGATTCTAGTCTATCTAGGAAACACACTTATAGGTTCTTCAGTATCATGTTCTTCTGAAGTGGACTGAATTTTATTTATATCTTTTTCAAAATCATTTTTCATGTTCTCAAGCCTCATGTTATTATTAGAGTCAGATTCATCCATTTGATCTGTCTTTTTCTCAAAGGGATCAGATTCATCAAATTTCACATGAAATGATTCTTCAACATTCCTTGACTTCTTATTATAAATTCTATATGCTTTAGAGGTAGTTGAATATCCTATGAAAATTCCTTCATCAAATTTTGGATCGAACATATGAATATTATCCTTGGTGTTTAAGATGTAAACATTGCATAAAAAAACATTAAAGTAGTTATATTTAGGTTTTATGTTATTCCAATGTTCATAGGGTGTCTTTTTCAAAAAAAGACTAATTAAAAATCTATTCATTATACAGTAGGCTATGCTTACAGCATCTACTCAAAAGTAGTTAGGAAGGATTTATTCATTTAGTATAGTCCTAGGCATTTCCTGAATAGTCATATTTCTTCTTTCAAAAATTACATTCTGTTGAGGTGTTCTAGGTGCAGAGAAGGTCTGCTTAATACCCATATTTAAGTAGAAGGATTTAAATTCCTGATTCTCAAATTCTCCATCATGACCACTTCTTAATGAAATTATTTTAAAACCTTTTTCATTTTGAACAGCTTTACAAAATCTTTCAAATAAAGTAAAAGATTCATTTTTAAATTTCAAAAAGAAAATCCATGTAAATCTATAATAGTCATCAACTAAAACATATTCATATAATTTACCAGACAAGATTTATACTCTTGAAGTTCCAAACAAATACATATGAATAAGTTCTAGAGGTTTAGATGTAGAAATTTTGTTAATAGATTTGAAGGATGATTTGTGTTTCTATCCAAGTTGACATGCACCACAGAATCTGTCACATTCAAATTTGAGACTAGGCAAATCAAAAACTAAATGTTTCTTAGATAACATATTTAAACCATATAAATTACAATGTACAAGTCTCCTATGACTGATCCATGATTCATTTATTTTAGTATTTAATCAATTTACTTGTTGTTTACATGAGGAATTTAAATCTATGGTATACACATTATCAGTTTATGGTGCTCTAAATTTATGCAATTTTTTTTGAAAATAGAACATAAATTGTTAGAAAAATCAATAGCGTAACCATCATCACATAGTTGAGAAAAACATATCATATTGTGTTTCAATCCTTGTAAATAAAGTACTTTTTTAATTAAGACAACATCTGGATCTCTGATTGTTCCAATACAAATGATTTTTCCTTTGGAATTGTTACCAAAAGTTACAATTCCACCAAATTTCTGAGTGAGTGTAGAGAAATTCAATGAGTTTCCACTCATATGTCTTGAGCAGCCACTGTCCATATACCATATGCCCTTTTTTCTCTTTTGACCTGCTCCCTACAATGAAATTTACAAAGATCGCATTTGTACCCATATTTTGTTGGGTCCAATTGTGTTAGCTAGCAAGGATTTGGGAATCCATACTTTCCATGTTTTTATAATTTCACATGAGTCAAATAGATAATTTGATAGAATAGATTTCTTAATTACACTAATTTGGGGTTGTCTTATGAAACATTTTTTAGAAATATGTCCCCTTATTCCACAGTAATTACAATTTAATATTTTTTCATGTGGAATAAAATAGTATTTATACAGCTTGGGTTTTTCTCCTTTACTACCAATTGAAAATCTCTCCTTTTTAATGTAATTTTTCCCAGTGAGTTTATTTAATGTATTTTCTACATTATTAAAAACAAGGGCTGTAGTTTTATAAGTTTCTACATCAATTTGCAGTAATTTTATATTTGATTCATAATCTATATTGTTAGAATTAATTGAATCAAATTTTTTCAGTTAACTCCTTATATTATGTAGGCATTGTATCTCTTTCATTAGAAATGACCTAATGAATATTCTTTAAAGACTTGTGCTTCTTAAATAGAGAGTTATAATTTTTTTCAAGCATATTGAAATAGGATACATGTTTCCATTACAGTAATTATATTCAAAACTAGAATCAAAAGAGTTGTAATATTGTACCTCATTTGTTTCTACCATAAAACACATGGTGGATTTCAGATTTGCTTCCTCCTTCTCTTGGTCTAATTGACATGTACTACTAGAGCCTTTAGATACACTCCATGTAGCTTTCATAGCGTTCTTGTCCTTATACTCACACTCATTTATTTTGAAAATTTTCTTTCTTTTGTCTTCTTTTACCTGAGGAACGTCAGGTCTCATATGCCCCATTTTCTTGCATTCATAACATCTTATTTCCTTGTCATCCTTTTTGAAGGATTTCATGAAGCCCTTTTTCTTTTTATAGAATTTTGTGAATCTTCGGGCTAGATGAGCCAATTCCATGTCATAATAAGATAAATCATAACTCTCTGACTTCTCTTTTACATTTTTCTTCATCTTTTTGTTTTTGTTCTATGATGATTCTTTCAAGGTAGTATCATCTCTTTTAATAAGCATGTTATGTTCATTGTAACACCCCGAGATTTTATGAAAAATATTATTTTTAATTTCATTAATGTCTTGTGTTGTACTATACAAAAAAAGGATCTTTCTCAACATGCATCCTTGACTTGCTTTACATTACACGCAATCACGACCTTCCTCGATAGCGTGTGTAGTACGCAATACCGAGTTTCACTAAACAACGTTATGCTATTAAAAGATTATTAAAACTAGCCGTTATGAATAGTAATAACCACCATTTAAAATTTTAGAAATTTTATCTTTCAAAATGGACTTCATTTTTGGATTCAGAGTATCGAATTTATCCTAAGGTGAAATTTTGGTACTTTTCAGATAACTTTCATATTCTGATTAATAGTGAAAATTACTAAATTTTAATTAAAAATAACTTTTTTAATCGAAATAATTAATAATGATAAATTATTTATTTTAGTGGTTTTAAATTATATTTATAATATATTTTTACAATTTAATACAATGTTGGTCATTGGATGTAATTCAACATTTAAACCATACATAAACAAGTGTCAATATTTTGATAGTTATTATCTCTTAAGAACACGCTATTTGTTTTGACGACGGGAATGAATTTTTAAATTAATTAATGAAAATGATATGTTTTGAATTTGGTAAAATAGACATCATTTTTGAGTTCGTAATATCAAATATATCATAGGTCTAATTTTTGGTATTTTTCTAGAAACTTTCATTTTTTGATGAATAGTGAAACCACTAATTGGTAGTTAAAAAAATGAATTTTTCATAAAACATAATTTTACCGCTTCTGTGAGTGGAATTTATAAAATCCGAGAGACACGGTTGATGTTATTAAGTAAAATGTGGTTCAATGAGATGAAAATAATTTTTGGTGAATAGTAACTTTTTACTTTTTTTTACCACGGTTAAAAGTAAATTGGGTAATTAAGGGTAAAAATGTTATTATTATTACCCTAACACATGTCATAATTCTATTGGATAAGTTTAATTCAACCAAAAACACCCTTAGGAATAAAATATGATCATTTAGGCCCAATTGGATTAGATTAGGACATTTATTATTAATTTATTTAAAGAAGGGTTAAAATAGTTAAAATCAAAGTTTAATAAGTAAATCAATTTTAATATAGGGGTACACATAAGATAAATTCGATTTTAAATAATCATTAGAACTATAATAAGATTTTATACATAATGATATTTTATTTATAATTTTTAGACATTAAATAAATTTATTTATTTATGACACAATGATGATGTAGTAATTACCATAATAGTGAAAAATTAGAATAATTGATATTATAAATACCCAAATAAATATAATATGAGACTTTTTATTAATTACACTACTTTTATATGTTAATATGACATTTTAGTATTGCTTTAATTAACTGTTTTAGAACTAATCATTTTTTTATGATTTTCACAAAAATAAATTACTAAATAGTGTCAAAATTGACATAAAATAGTTTTTAAAACAAATATTATATTATTAATTTTTATGTTATTCCTAAAAATCTAACATTCAGACAAATGACTTAGATAAGGTAATATATATTAATAATAAACAACTTGGGGTTCGTTTGGCTTGATATAGTATGTTTATTAACCTTATAGTGTAAGAAAACAAGAAGACAAAATTATCTAACTAAAAGATAAATATAAATGATAAGGTTAAAATATGAACCTGAAATTGTCTAAATTCTATTGGATGAGAGGATTTCGACCCATCCCCAAATTATCTTCGAAATATATCAATTTGGAGATATTTGAAACCGAATGTGGCTTTATAATAAAATAATATTTTTAGTTATTCCAAAGGTGCCCATCTCCTCCCTTGTAAAAGGGCACCCCCTCCCTCTCTTCCACACACCACTTTGAGCATTCAATCTCGGCCAACCTCTGCCATATTCTCTTCTACACTTCCCTAGCAACATCCTAGATGTTCTGGTCTTCCTCAAAGACCAATTTTAGTGCCCTAAGAGGAGGTCTCAAAGAGGCGCTTCAAAGAAGAGGTAATTTCCGTTACCGATTCTTTCACCTTTATTTCTTCTACCACTTCTTCTTCTTAGGTTATTTCATTATGAAGTAACAACATAAGTATCAATAATATACTGATATGTTATTATAAGTATGAAACAACCCTATTTCACCATCTATCCATCCTACAGAAAACGAAATCACTGCGCGTGCGTACGTACGGAATACCGTCTCCACGCCATGGTAAAATCTATTTTCCACCACCAACTTACTTGGATAGGTATAATGGTGTAAATAATAACTATATATGAATACTTTAAAGTGATATTGATTCTGAAATAGTATACATACACTCCAATACAGTCACATGATCATGAGAACGATATTATCGCTCGTGCGTACATACGGACTACCGTCTCCACGACGCGATGAGATTCATTCTCCACTTTAACCATTCATGAATTATTATAAAGTATATATAATAAGTAATCATGAAATATATGACATAATAATGATACTGGATTTATGTGTATATATATGTATTTCATCTACTTAATTCCATTCAACTCAATAAGGAAACGAAAACAGCGTTCATGCGTACGTACGACCTACCATCACCATGAACCGTGTATTTCTTTCCATTTAATGATTTATTATATATATGTATATTCTGAATATATATTATATATAAATCATGTTTTATATTCTGGAATTATGTAATAATTATCTAAGTAATCATATGAATAATTACAAGTCAAAACACGGACGACAAATGAAACAATTTTTCCCAAAACGCTCTATAACATGGAATTTAAAAAAGAACGTGTAAAATAAAGTCATAAGTGAACCATATATGATATCATAACAATGAGTATGATTCTGGAATAAGTCAATGACATTATTTAAATCATTATACAGTAGGTTCGGACACTTACGAAGCAAATCGGACCTAAGGTAAGGGAAATATCACAATCTCATTTTTATCCGAGATTGTTTATACTTTGGAATTTACTAGGGTGTATTTTATCATCCACATACATGTTTACTCAATATGTAATATAATTTCCATCCACCTATAATTGTTTAAATCCAATTTTACCCTTCGGTGCGTTTTTAGTAAAATATATGAAAGGAATCTTTTTTCGTTTTTTGTATGATGTATTTTTTGACTTTTCTGACAAAATTACGAGAAGAATGTTTTTTTAACTTATACGGCATGAATGGATTTTTAAAACATTAATTCCAAGAAGCTTCCTTTACAAGTTTTCAAGTTAATTTTTATTCAACTTATTTTAGTTTAAAATTGTATGACATGTTAAGAAAGGAAAAATGTTTTTGAAGTAGAAAGGATATTTTCCTCAAAAATGGAGTTCAAGTGTTTTATCAAAATTATTTTCCATCTAAGATAATATATGGTTCTATTTCTATCCCTATTTTTAAATTTATTTTATTATGTTATGATGGAATTATTTTTATGATGTCCTTTTATCATATATGGATTATGTTATGATGGAATGATGTTTAAGAATCCCATTTTTATTACATGTGTTTTGCAATGATGTATGATTTATGATTTTGTAGAACAAATAAGAATGGTATCATTATGAGATGGGTGGGACCTATATCTCCCTCCAATGCACTGAGTAAAGATTTTATATCTCATGAGATAGACATGGATGGAACGGTAGATTATACCGGTTCAGTGAAACGGGACTGAGACGAGGAATGAACTCAGTTCAAAAATGGACTTTGTCCACTAAGATAGTCTTGGAAATGAGTCTTGACTAACAAGAAATGATTCTCTATGATTATGTGTCTATGCCACAAAGATTCATGATTTATGTTATAATTATTGGTATTACATTTCACTATAATTATTTATCCCATGTTATGAAATTGTGATCTCTTTTGTAGGTTAAAATTTCCAAAAGATATGTTCTTATGAATATGATGTGATTGATATTTATTTTGTTTACCCTTACTGAGCATTTGAGCTCACCATTTTATGTTTTCTTTTCCCCAGGATATAAAGAAAGGTTTTAGGTAAGAAAAAAAGGGATGATCTTTATGGGAGATGTTGAAGATCTTTCAGCATGATTAGAAGATTATATTCCGAGTTTCCAAAGACACTAAACTATTACGGTCCTTGTGTGTGTGTTTTTTGTATTGTACTAAGTATTCCGCAAATGTAATGTAATGTCCATGTACGTTATGCTTCGGGTCTCTGCAGTTGGTATCAGAGGAAAGGTTTAGTCATCCTATAGAAACTAGGATGCGAAACCGTTAGTGAGATCCCTAGAGATATTACTAAGGTATGTCTAGGGATGTCCCTAAGGATAAGTATACATATAAAATACAGTCCTAGAACTACATTAACGATCATAGAATTTAACTTAAGATGTTAGATATTGAGGATACTCCCCCTTTATTATGTTGTTTTCCCTAGCATGATTTTTTCCTCTCACACTATTCTTTTTGGGTTTTAGACGATGTCTGGAACCTGAAGGAACCGTGTTGATCAATGTAATGGAAAGTGCAATGATTGTCCTTCTGAACAAACAAATGTTATGGGAGATGGAGTGAAAAATCTTATTTCTATACTTACAAAAGCTATGAATCATTCTAGACATCCAAATGAGCAGATAAGGGAAAAACATTCTATTGAGTCCTTCATGAGGAAACATCCACCTTCTTTCATTAGGTCTTCTGATCCACTTGTTGCTGAACAATGGATCAGTACCACTGAAAAGATATTTTCAGTTCTTCAATGTTCTGAACATGATAAAGTCATCTTAGCAGTATATCGTTTAGAAGGTGAAGCTGATCAATGGTGGAATCTTATCAAAAATACGAGGCAAAGAGATGAAATTGAGTCCATGGAATGGGATGAGTTCAAGAACTTATTTTTCAATAAGTACTCCCCTCGTATTCTTCGAACAAAGATGGAGAAGGAGTTTATTGAACTAAAGAAAATGGATGAGGAATCTATTGGTATACACGAAGGGAATTTTACAAGGCTTGCAAGGTATGCATCTGGATTTATCATGCAACCTGAAAGTAATGTTGATCGATTCTTCAGTGGCTCAAAACCAAATCTTCGAAAGGGCATTAGCTATAAGAGACTTCAGTAGCCATGAAGAAATTGTGCATTGTGCTATCGAAGTAGAAATGGAAGTTGGTGTTACTTATCCATCTCATAGTTTTGAAATGAAATGAAAGATGGAGTTCAAGGAGAAATCTCAGAATAATGGTAAAAGGAAGATGAATGTTTCCTTATGCTCAAAGTGTGGAAAGAAGCATGGTGGAGATTTTCTTAAATGGACATGTAAATGTTTCAAATGTGGAAAGGAAGGTCATTGGGCATTTGAATGCTGCAATGATGGGATGAAGATGAATAATGATGCAAACCAAGGAAGGGATACACAGAATGAACCTACTACACTTCAATGCTTCATGTGAAAGGAAATGGGGCATTATGCTAATAAATGCCCTAATCCAAGGATTAGTGATGATTGACATGAGAAAACACTTAAGGAAAAGGACAAAGGGAAGTCACATGTGATCACTATTGGCGATGTTGAATATGACAACGATGTGGTGGAATGATTAAGTGTTTATGTAATGGGATTCCAAAATAATGTTGTATATAGTATCATGGAATATTGGAATAATTATTTATTATTCTATTGTGGTATTCAATAATTTTATGGTACCAGTAACCATGGAATGTGATTGAGATATTTTTGGGAATAAGATGATATGCGCTTAATGAAGGGAAAACGAGAAAATGAAATGTTTGACAGTATTCAGGAGCTCATGATTGATATAAGGACTAAGTGATATCATGGTTTGGGTATATAGAATTTTAAGGATTTTGGTATATGGAAAGAGTTAACTTTAAACAGCGCTCATGTTTTCAATAAGGTTCAATGGGTATTCAAGAGAGTACATGATTAAGGCCTTTGACTGTATGGAATGTGACCAACCGGACATATCTTATGATATATGGGGATCAACGATGGTATTAAATCTCTGAGAGTGGAGTGCAGTATTATGGATAAGCCTAATGATTGGAATGGATTATGTTGGAGATAAGTTAGTATTGTTTGTTTTTTGATATTATTGATAGGATGTTATAGTAATATAGTTTTAGAAAAAGGACAACCTGTAGGACGGGCGACAGCCCATCGCGTCGGACAAGGCCGTGGGAATCGAACCCACAACCGAAGTGCGACTGGCCTTTAGCACCTACCACTGGCCTACAGGAAGTCCCTATTTAGTAGGAAACTAGTTTTATTATATTAATAAGTATGATATATGAATTATAAGTCCATTTTAGGACCTATATATGATTAATCTCACTATAGATGTACTTATGTAAGTTTTGATAACTTTTCTAACCATTTTGTTTCAGACAGATGGAATGACCCATCATTCTATCACATGATCTGCTAACACATCACGAAGGACAAATTCAACTTAATTTCTTTAAGAGATGAAGTGGAAATTTTCCATTTGTGAGACTATACTGAAATCATGAAAGTATTTCTTCTAATTTCAGTTTCATCAACTTTAAGGAAATGATCTTGAAAACCAAAAACGTTGTCCTAGTGCTCTTATATCTGATGAATCAGATGGTACCTTAGATCGTCACAAATTTATGGATTTTTTATTGCTGGATTTTCCATAGCCATGTTCTCTACCACTCTCCATTAGAACATGATGGTTTTATTTCTCTTCCATATCCATATTTTCACCTATGTGGAAACCCAGTGATTAGTTTATTTGGGTAACCGTTACGTTTCATACTTTTGTTTTTAAAGATTGGTTTTGGTATTCATTTTTAAGATGTGGGTTTCTATTAAAGAAACTTTTTAATAGTAAACCATTTATAACCCCGATTAATTTTGAGGGCGAAATTCATTTTAAGGGGGGTAGAATGTAACACCCTGAGATTTTATGAAAAATATTATTTTTAATTTCATTAATATCTTGTGTTGTACGCTACACCAAAAAGATCTTGCTCAACATTCATCCTTGAATTTCTTTGCATTACACGCAATCACGACCTTCCTCGATAGCGTGTGTAGTACGCAATATCGAGTTTCACTAAACAACGATATGCTATTAAAATATTATTAAAACTAGCCGTTATGAATAGTAATAACCACCTTTTAAAATTTTATAAATTTTATCTCTCAAAATGGACTTCATTTTTGGATTCAGAGTATCGAATTTAGCCTAAGGTGAAATTTTGGTACTTTTTAGATAACTTTCATATTCTGATGAATAGTGAAAATTACTAAATTTTAATTAAAAATAACTTTTTTAATAGAAATAATTAATAGCGAAAAATTATTAATTTGAGTGGTTTTAAAGTATATTTAGAATATATTTTTACAATTTAATACAATGTTGGTCAATGGATGTAATTCTACATTTAAACCAGACATAAACAAGTGCCAATATTTTGATAGTTATTATCTCTTAAGAACACGCTATTTGTTCTGACGACGTGAATTAATTTTAAAATTAATTAATGAAAATGATATGTTTTTAATTTGGTAAAATAGACATCATTTTTGAGTTCATAATATCAAATATATCATAGGTCTAATTTATGGTATTTTTCTGGAAACTTTCATTTTTTGATGAATAGTTAAACAACTAAGTGGTAGTCAAAAAAATGAATTTTTCATAAAACATAATTTTACCACTTTTGTGATTGATTTTCAAAAATCTGAGAGACACGGTTGATGTTATTAAGTAAAATGTGGTTCAATGAGATGAAAATAATTTTTGGTGAATAGTAACTTTTTACTTTTTTCCACGGTTAAAAGTAAATAGGGTAATTAAGGGTAAAAATGTTATTATTATTACCCTAACACATGTCCTAATTCTATTGGATAAGTTTAATTCGACCAAAAACAACCTTAGGAATAAAATAATATCATTTAGGCCCACTTGGATTAGATTAAGACATTTATTATAAATTTATTTAAAGAAGGGTTAAAATTGTTAAAATCAAAGTTCAATAAGTAAATTATTTTTAATATAGGGGTACACATAAGATAAATTCGATTGTAAATAAGCATTAAAAAGATAATAAGATTTACTACATAATGATATTTTATTTATAATTTTTATACATTAAATAAATTAATTTATTTATGACACAATGATGATTCAGTAATTACCATAATAGTGAAAAATTAGAATAATTGATATTATAAATACCCAAATAAATATAATTTGAGACTTTATATGAATTAAACTACTTTTGTATGTTAATATGACATGTTAGTATTTCATTAATTAACTTTTTTAGAACTAATCATTCTGTTATGAGTTTCACAAAAATCAATTACTAAATAGTGTCAAAATTGACATAAAATAGTTTTTAAAACAAATATTATATTATTCATTGTTATTTTATTCCTAAAAATCTAAGGTTCGGCCAAATTACTTAGATAAGGTTATATATATTAATAATAAACAACTTGGGGTTCGGTTGGCTTGATATAGTTAGTTTATTAACCTTATAGTGTAAGAAGTCAAGAAGACACGGTAAAAGTAAAATTATCTAACTTAAAGTTAAATATAAATGATAAGGTTAAAATAGGAACATAAACTTGTCTAAATTCTATTGGATGAGAGTATTTCGACCCATCCCCACCTTAGATTATAAATAAATCAATTTGGAGATATTTAAAACCGAATTTGGCTTTATAATAAAATAATTTTTTTAGTTATTCCAAAGGTGCCCCTCTCCTACCTTATAAAAAGGAACCCCCTCCCTCTCTTCCACACACCACTATGAGCCTTCAATCTAGGAAAAACTCTGACAAATTCTCTTCTCCACTTCCCTATAAACATCTTATTGGTTCTTTTCTTCGTCAAAAACCAATTTTAGTGCCCTAAGAGGAGGTCTCAAAGAGGCGCTTCAAAGAAGAGGTAATTTCCGTTACCGATTCTTTCACCTTTATTTCTTTTTCCACTTCTTCTTCTTAGGTTTTTTCAATATGAATTAATAACATCAGTATCAATAATATACTGATATGTTATTATAAGTATGAAACAACCCTATTTCACCATCTATCCATCCTATAGAAAACGAAATCACCGCGCATGCGTACGTACAGAATACCGTCTTCACATCGTGGTAAAATATATTTTCCACCACCACCTTACTTGGATAGGTATAATGGTGTAAATAATAACTATATATGAATACTTTAAAGTGATATTGATTATGAAATAGTATACATACACTCCAATACAGTCCCACGATCATGAGAACGATATCATCACTCGTGCGTACGTACGGACTACCGTCCCCACGACGCGATGAGATTCATTCTCCACTTTAACCATTCATGAATGATTATAAAGTATATATAATAAGTAATCATGAAATATATGAAATAATAATGATACTGGATTTATGTTTATATATATGTATGTGATCTACTTAATTCCATTAAACTCAATAAGGAAACGAAAACAGCGTTCATGCATACGTACGGCCTACCGTCTCCATGAACGGTGTATTTCTTTCCATTTACGGATTTATTATATATATGTATATTCTGAATATATATTATATATAAATCATATTTTATATTCTGGAATGATGTAATCATTATCTACGTAATCATATGAATAATTACAAGTCAAAACAAGGACGACAAATGAAACAATTTTACCCAAAACGCTCTTTAACATGGAATTTACAAAAGAACAGGTAAAATAAAGTCATACGTGAACCATATATGATATAATAACAATGAGTATGATTCTGGAATAAGTAAATGACATTATTTAAATCATTATACAGGAGGTTCGGACACTTACGAAGCAAATCAGACCTAAGGTAAGGGAAATATCACAATCTCATTTTTATCCGAGATTGTTTATACTTTGGAATTTACAGGGGTGTATTTTATCATCCACATACATGTTTCCTCAATATGTAATATTATTTCCATCCACCTACAATTTTTTAAATCCAATTTTACCCTTTGATGAGTTTTTAGTAAAATATATGAAAGGAATCTATTTTCGTTTTTCGTACGATGTATTTTTTTACTTTTCCGACAAAAGTACGAGAAGAATTTTTTTTAACTTATACGGCATGAATGGATTTTTAAAACATTATTTCCAAGAAGCTTCCTTTACAAGTTTTTATGTTTATTTTTATTCAACTTCTTTTAGTTTAATATTTTATGAAATGTTATGAAAGTAAAAATGTTTTCGAAGTAGAAAGGATATTTTCCTCAAGAATGGAGTTCAAGTGTTTTATCAAAATTATTTTCCATCTAAGATAATATAGGGTTCTGTTTCTATTCCTATTTTTAAATTGATTTGATTATGTTATGATGGAATTATTTTTAGGATGTTCTTTTATCTTATATGGATTATGTTATGATGGAATGATGTTTAAGAATCCCATTTTTATAACATGGGTTATGCAATGATGTATGATTTATGATTTTGTGGCACACATAAGAATGGTATCATTATGAGATGGGTGGGACCTATATCTCCCTCCAATGCATTGGGTAAAGATTTTATATCTCATGAGATAGACATGGATGGAACAGTTGGTTATACCGGTTCAGTGAAACAAGACTGAAACGTGGAACAGACTCGGTTCAGAAATGGACTTTGTCCACTAAGATAGTCTTGGAAATGAGTCTTGACTAACAAGAAATGATTCACTATGATTATGTGTGTATGCCACAAATTTTCATGTTTTATGTTATGATTATTGGGATTAAATTTCACTACTATAATTTATCCCATGTTATGAAATTATGATCTCTTTTGCAGGTTAAGATTTCTAAATGATATGTTCTTATGAATATGATGTGATTGATATTTATTTTGTTTACCCTTACTGAGCATTTGAGCTCACCCATTTATGTTTTCTTTTCCCCAAGATATAAACAACGGTTTTAGGAAAGAAAAAAAAGGTAAGATCTTAATGGGAGATGTTGAAGATCTTTCACCACGATAGGAGGATTATATTCCGAGTTTCCAAAGACACTAAACTATTACGGTCCTTGTGTGTGTGTTTTTGTAATGTACTAAGTATTCCGCAAAAGTAATGTAATGTCCATGTACGTTAAGCTTCAGGTATCTATATTCATTAGTTTCATCTTACATCTCAGCTTCCTACATCATTAATGTTCCAATCAGTTCTCTCATTGTTAATCTTTGACAGGTCTTGACTGTCAGATTGCTACAGAGATTCCATTCCATTTTGTAGGGAGAACTCTCAATACTTTTAATGCTTGATTAGATTTCTTAATGAGATCTCCGAAGACCGTTATGTTATTGACAATATCTGTCAATCTTCCATTCATTTTAATAATAATCTCACCTTCAACCATTCTGAATGTATCAAATTTTATCTTAGTAGTTTCATATCTCATTTCCCTGATATTGTTAGTTCCTTCATAAGAAACAACAATAGTTTTCCACATTTCATATGATTTTGGGAATTGAGATACTCTGTTAAACTCATAAATTCCTAGACCACATATAATTGAATTAATTACCTTTATGTCCATGTCACAATCTTCTTCAGTAGCTGCACTCCATGTTTCATGTTTTTCTGGTATTTCATATGGTGTTAGAATCTTAGAATAGACTGTGTATCCCAGATTTTTCAGATAGATAATTATTCGCGACATCCAGCATCCATAGTTTTCCCCATTGAAGTAATTTGATCTAACCATTGAAATTCCCTCTCTTGTATCAGTCATATTGAACTATGTATAATCACTTTTTACTTGTTAATTCTTTATCCGAATGCTCGACCTCTTACACCAGTTGTTGGATCATATTACACCAAATATACACATGTGGGGAGGGGGTGAATTTTGTATTTTCAAAAATCTTTACGAGATTGTGTTCTGATTTTTAACTTTAATCAGATAAAATGATGTAGTGGAAATTTAAATTGCATAAACACAATATGTATAGTGGTTCAGGGAATAGAAGTCCCCTAGTCTACTCCACCAATTCTCTACTCCACGAGCTTGGGGATTTTCACCATCTGTTCCTCATTTCAACAGACCGGTTCACAACTGAGTACAGGTAGTTAACACCATTACAATCTAAAGGAAAAAAACTTTTGGTTCAAATATGAACCTACTCAAATTAGTAAAAGAAGCTTGTCACTCAAGAATAGAAAAGTAAGATATTCGTATTCTAAAAATACTTTCAAGA
Organism: Viscum album; assembly: GCA_963277665.1. Classification (NCBI taxonomy): domain Eukaryota; kingdom Viridiplantae; phylum Streptophyta; class Magnoliopsida; order Santalales; family Viscaceae; genus Viscum; species Viscum album. The sequence goes on along the minus strand of OY728152.1, from coordinate 1,448,152,768 downwards.
TGTTCTTCACAATTTCAACAACATGAAATTGATAGTAGATGGATCGTCACCTTAAGAAATAATAATCTTTACATAAGAGACATTCTGAGTCAATCCCATTGCATTAGATATAGAAATAAAATTCACAACTTTAGCATTATAAAATTTATAGTAGATCTTAATTATAGAGCATTTGAATCTTATATCGCGATCCTTCCTTGTTAACAAACAGATCTTTGATGCTCTTTTTGAACCAGCAGATCGGTGTTTTTCAGTAGTCTCTATTTTTCCTTTTTTTGAATAATCAAAAAATCACCCACGATCAATAATCATTGATGCAGTTTTTAAAAAGACCATATAAAAAAAATAACAATAATAAATTTTCCTGCAAAAATAGATCCACAAAAGTTTCCTTTTTACTCGCGATATTCAAACATTTTAATTTACAGAGCAGTAGTAACTTCCTTGAAGACTCGACATAAAAAGATTCTTTTAATTCTATTATTAAATCATTGATGAATCAATTTTGAATCAGCCAAAATCATACTTTTAAAATCATATTTAAATCTGACTTGAAATCCACCTAATAATCATCGTATTGACCGTTGTATAAAAATATCAACTTTAAATTCTCTGACGCCAAACATAAGGTTAAGTTGAACTGTATGCGTCCTTTGAATGTAAGTTTGATGAAATAACCATAAAATGTAAGGTTCACAACATAAGGTTGATTCCAAATGTAGTTTTGGTCATCCATACGTTTTCACTTCAACTTTCATACATATAATAAATGATCCATAATTTTACTTGATCCATAAATTTCAAAGAACATATGGTTGTTTACAAAAGTAAGGTTGATGAACCATACTTTTGAAAAACAAACGTAATGTTTAATATTTACATATGGTTCTCCTTCCATACTTTTCTGATATCCCAAATGTAGGGTTCCATCCTAACATAGTGTTCTTCTTCCATACTTTTCCGATAACATATGGTTGTTTAATCATACTTTTTCCTTATCTAGAAAAGTATACACAGTTTTTATCCTTACGATATGTTTATCCACGTAGGGTATGAACAGTGTTTCCAGAACAGGCTCAAGCAGATTCTGAATAAGTAGCGCATGCACAGTGTTTCCAGAACACACTAAATATGAATACTTTAGTAATAAATTCCCTTAATTTCAAGAGTAAAGATTAAATAATAAATTCCTGAAAAATGCTTAACAAATAAAAATATTAGAGAATAATTAAGGGTAGTTGTTAGAATAAAAATTATCATAATGTGATAGAGTAATAATATATACTTCCCCTTTAAATAACAATATTATGTATTGTTGAAAACAACAATTTCTCAACAAAACTCGGATTATCCTTTATGTATTCTTATATTTATAAAGACGATAAAAAAACAATTAATATGAGGAAGAAGATAATTTTTCTTAGAGGTTATGTTATTCAAGGCTCTATAATCAACGAAATGCCTCATTGAATCATCATTTATTTTAATAAAAAAATATATAACAACCCCATGGTGAGGGATTAGGTCCGAAGAAACCTTTATCTAATAACAGCAATAATTTCTTTTTCAATTCAAAAATTTATACTTGATCCATTTGAATTGTGTGTTTATAAATAGTATTACCATTGAGTAAAAATTTAACATAAAAATCTACCCCTTGATCAGGAATAACAAAATGAAAATCATCTAGAAAACAATCCACATAATCATTTAATACTGTCACGTTAGAAATTTTAATAGTTTTTTTTGTTTAAATAATTTTTTTTGGTAACATTCATTGACCTATCTAATCAATTTATTAGCTTCTTGGTATTTCAATGTAGGCCTGAAATCATTAGTCCCAACATTATCATATTTTCAATCTATATTTACATGATAAAATGAAAATTAAAACATACTATGAATGTTATTAAACAATATTATATCTTGATCAATAAGATTTTCGTGAAATTAAAGCCTAATAATAACAATACGATGATTCCAATAATTCTTTGTTTCTTAAATACATCCACTATGAGTTCTCATCAAAATTCGAATCATACAATCATTATGTGATATTATAAATTTACATCAAAATTTATCAAAAATGGTATAATGTGAATATATTATGTAGATATGGTATTTTCATAATTTAAATACACATGTAACATAACTTTGACCAATTAATTCAAAGAATGAACACCAGTTATTGTAGCAGAAATTGACATTGCTACACTTTTTTGTTTTAGATCATGATTATTTTAGTCTCATGAAACTAAAATCATACTTGCATGATCATAATGACCGAACTCATTACTACTAAAAACATCAAAAAATGGATGGATTTAAGCTATGAAATTTTTTGGTTGTTCATGAATGATTTCATTATAGTCATGATCCATATTACCAAAATTACCATACCAAAAACACTTCACATATCCTTTCATATATTCTATGTAATGAAATTTTAAACACGTGCAACATTTTGGTGGATTACCTCTATAATTATTTTCTAGTTTATTCTATGTTTCCTTTCTCCATGAACTTTTCTTACTCTTTTCTTCTTGAGGAAATTATTTTTCAAAAAATTCCAACTCAACATTCTCAGCACAAGGATCCTCTTTATCATAACATTTAAATTTTTATGTGAAAAATTATCCCCACAAACATGATTTAAAAACAATGAAAGATATATGAATTTTACCAGTATTGTCCCCTTTAAATTAAAAAACATACATAAAAAACATTTTGATGTATGATTCATATGAGTATATAAACTCATCAATTTCATTATATATTTCAAAAAAATCTATTTGAAGCCAAGAAATGATAGGTAAATATTTTTCAAGGAAAATATATTTTAATTTTTATTATTCCATTTAATTATGGTAATATTTATATCTAGTATACTTAACCAAAGACAAATATTGATCATCTTCACTTTAGTAATGATTTATGACAAGAGTAACCCTATATCATTTCAAACATACTATGAATTTAACTATCTTTTCCATATCCTTGATAAGTCCTTAAGATATCATGGAGTTAGATGATTCACTATAATTCATGGGATTTTGGCTTATGAAATGATCCATTGTATGAATTTAATTCATAATAGATCATCTTACTCTCAGATGTAGATACAGAAAACATTTGTAGCATGTCTTAAATGATTCATAACTATAAGAAAATCTATTAATCAAATTCTAGCAATCAGATTATTCTGATTTGGAAGAAAATTTTACTCTCAGTTCCTCCCCACTATATATTACCTATTGTATTTAAGGAAAACCATGATGAGAAAATATATTTCCGGCTTTGTAACCTAGTAACCATTAGATTATATATAATTTTAAATTAACCATAATGTAAAATCATCCATAATCATCATATTAAAATAATCCTACTCTCTAAAATTATTTATGTCATCTAATAAGACCAACTATATTTATGAAACGTTAAATAGTATATAATTTTGAGTTTTAGTCAAGAATATTCTTTCTTTCACGTTTATGATCATTCTAGGTTTATAGTTTAACAAAATTAGGACAAAATTAATATATTAAAAAACCAATAAATAAAAATTGCATACATATATTATTATCTTTTTTTCAATAATATGACAATTTTAAATTAATAGAAATATTTTTTCTTGAAAAATATTCTTTAATTTCTAATTTACTTCTTTATTTCCCTTACACTTCCTTAAATCCCTTGAAATTTTATTACAATGAAGGATTAGTGATCACGTTATCATGAAACATCAAGTTGATAATTTTTGAAAGATGATTTTATAGCCATGGTTGGACCCAAGATTATCTCTCAAGGATCACTAATAGGTTTCGTGTAAGCATTTTTAATAAATAGCACTAAAATATGGGGTGGTTTAAACAACTAAATTTAAATCGATTAATAGTGTAAAAACCATGTATATATTGAAACATATTAGAAAAATAGTTTTATTTTATTTAACAATATAGATATCAATTTAATTGTTTGTAGAGATACATTCATGTTTTAAGTAATATGTTTGTTGAAAGTAATTGGAATCCTAATTAATATCTAATAATTTATTTCAATACTTGAAGAATGAAACAATGAAAAAATAATCATTGTTTCATGTTATAGATCTACGCACACAACAATATCTTCCTATTATTATTGACATTATAATAAGGTCTGTAGAAAAAGGTTTCTTGTGTTTTCCAATCATAATAACATAAGTTCCACACTCAAAATATCACACTGATTATTTGGAAATTAAGAGCATAACATTAAAACGAATCAAATCTAGCATTCGACTATGAATAATTTTAAGATACATGGAACTATTGTTTAAAACATAATTTACACCAATATAGTATCTTATATATGCATTGGAACTCCCTTTACACTTGCGAATCTCCCTCACAACGAACAACCATCATTTACCCTCACATTGAGAGGAGGAAGAAGCTCAGGTGGATCTACTTTTTCATCCTTGTAACCTAAAGGAAGATAGGGTCCTGAAGAACTGATAAGATTAATAGAGGACTGCAATGTAACATCAAATTTTAAGTGATTAGATCCCTATTTTATTGAACATTCAAATGTGGATCCCAATGTATTATTTTATAAGAAACTTATAAGGTGGTTTTGATCCCCTATATTTAGAGAAACATGTTGCCCCATGGTTTTGAACCCCAATAAAATGTTATCTCCCATTAAATAAAATTAATATATTCTATCCCCACCTCATAAGTATCTCCACTTAAAATTTAGAACCATTTGGACAACTATTGCTCGAGATTTTGAAAGAACATAACATGCCACTTTTGACATCATAGTGATTCAGTGGCTTGGAATGATATGTCATGACCGAATATATGTTGGAAAAAATGGGATGGGGAACATAATAAATCTGGTATCCCATTTAATTTAGGAAATTCCAAAAAATGTAATCAGATTTGGTTGGAACTTTTAGTATCATTGTGCAGTTGGGTCAACTAGGGTGCTCAAATCCTAGGTAGTTTTTTATATTTATGTTTAAAATCATCATGGGCCCTCTAAATCATCTAATCCTGTAGTGAAATTATAAAAATAAGTAAAATTACCAATTTTAAGGGGGAAAATAATAATTGAATCAATCATGATGTGAAATATTTTACTACTTTTATAATTTTCAATAAAAAACTATTTTAGCCTATTTGTGTAAGGGTGAAATTAAAACAGTAAATCACGGTTTGAACACACACCCACACCTAAAAATTTAGACTCATTGGAATAGTCAAATTTCCAAAAATTATGAATGGAAATATTCCCAACATCATTAATATTTAATATTGAATAAAAATTTAACTTCTAAATGAAGCATGATCAAAGAAAAAATCACACCTTGGATTTATTCTTAGTGACCATGGAAAAGACGTCATAAATATTGCATCAGAATGAAATTCAAAGTGATTAATGAAAAAAAATCAATGAAATTAAATGAATTTTTAATCATTTAACTAAATATAGATGTGTTTTTCTAGGTTATAAACATTCCATTCCATTCTTTCAACTATTTATTTTTTATGTATTATTTTTAAAATTTTTTTTTACATGATCCTTTCCACCAAACCATCCCAAAATCTTTTTCAAAAAAATTTCTAGACCCATTAAATCAAGAATTACCAAATTTAAAACCATAATAACTCATACCAGATATCCTGATACTATTTACATTTCATCACTCCATTAAATTTTTTTTTATTTTATTTTTTTATTTTCGTATTTAGGGTGTATAACAATCAAATAATATGTACACACACATAGGTCAATCTTGTTCAACAATGAAATGGATCAAATGATGATTTTTTTTGGGGAAAATAGTTTTCAAACATAGAGAAAAATTAAAATAACTTATATTTACCTTCTAATAAGTATGAAATTTTCACACATCATGGTTGGGTGAAAAGATCAGTGTATAAATCAAGTGACACAATTTTTCCAAAAACTACTCACACAAAGGGTAACATTCTTCTCAATGGTATCAAAATTATAAAACCAATTATATCATCTAAAAAAAAATTCAAGATTATATAACACCAATGTTTTGAATTATTATTGAAATATATAGTTCATCTTGAATTATTATATTTTGAATTGAAAAAACAACATGAAATACTAAAATTCCACATGAATATTCAATAACCTCCATGACTAAGTGGATAAAATTTTCCATAATAAAGTGGGAATTATGAATGAATATTATGGAACCAGAATAAGGGGAATAGGGGTTGGTCAACTATAAATACTTCACAACATGTGAAAAAGGGAAAAAGAAATAAAAACAATTAAAATTCATAACCAACCTAGTAATGTACCCATCCCCCAGACCTAGATCATGCTATGTTCTCACTGTAATAAAAGAAAATGTCGGATGGAAGGGTAATAAATGGTCGGTGTCATTCATATATTTCATTATGAACATTGATTTCCTATAATGGTGAATCTAGAATGGATTCCCGAATGTGCTTCATCAGTATCCCATTGATAGTGAAGGTTTGATGCATTTCCTAATTTTGAACCTGAAGAACCCCAAATAGATAAACATTAGTAATAGTGTATTGTCTAAAATAGTGGAAATATTGTTTACATGGATATAAGTTCATTATTTAATTATAGAGTATGGAAGTCTTCCCAGTGTCGAATTGATGATGAATGATGAGATGATCATGTGCGGCCTTGGTTCACTCTTTATAAATCTGGGAGTTCCCATATGAATCTCCAGTCATTTCCTATACATTCCACATCTACAATATAATTTGACCTCCTGCACTATAATGATTATAATTTCATTGCTTGATGGTCTAGTAGGAATTCTGATCTATCTCAATAGTGTTGTGAAAACCCATTCCAAACACTTGACGATATGGTGACATTATAATTGGAGTTTTGAAAGGTGTACGGTAATCCAAAAATGAATCATCGAGTATAAGACTCTAATTTTTTTCTGTTTTGTTGAACTGTTTTTCATGAAACTGTTTTACCTCTCTATTAGAAAACTTGTCTAGACCATTTGTGTGTGCTCGATAAAAGAGTACACATGATTCTTGACCCCATATCGATGAACAAGTGATTTTATAGTGCAGTTATTGAAATGAGAACCGTGGTCACTCTTTATATTCCAATATAATCCAAACCTAAAAACATTCTTCTATTAAATTCCACAATAGTCATAGGATCATAATTCCTTCTGGAAAGTTCTTCTACCCATTTTGACACATAATCAAATTTTAGAAAAATCTATATTTTCATAATGGAGTTGGAAAATGGAATCATTAATTAAATTACCAAAAAATAAAACATTTCATTAAATAGAAAAGGGTGTTGTGGTATTTCATTTATTTTTGAGACATTCCCCATTCATTGATAATGGGTAAAAGATTTAATTATGTCATGGGCGTCCAAAGATAGTTTTGTCCAAAATATACTAGAATTAAAGACCATTCAAGTAGTCTAATGAGGACCAAAGTGGCCCCCACAGGCATGTGTGTGGTAGAAACTTAAAACAGACTTAAACTCACTATCGGGAAAAAAATGCTTGAGAATGTGATCACAACATGTTCTCCAAAGTTAGGGGTCTTCTCAAATGTACCAATGATAGTAATAATTTATATGATCATTTTTGGTTTTTATTGATATCATCAGGAATAAAATATGGTACTGAATAATTTTAATTTTCAGCATTCCAAATAATAACATTGTTTACTCACAACATTTTACTCATTAGGAAACATGTAATTTATATATATAAATGAAGATGATTCAATGCCCATGGAAGGGAGTATCCTAATGATGTGGTTAGAAACCTTATTATAAGATTTTTCTATCTATAATTTCTAGATTTAATTCTTGTAAGATGAGTATCTAGAAAATGAGACATGGTTTTGCATCAATTTTCTTAACGGAGGGATTCATTGTCTAAGAATAGAATTACTTTGGACCCTAAAAGTTATTACCAAAATTTATTCAATTGAAGACAATGGAAATGAATTATTTATCTATTGTGGTGTATTTTTTTGGTAGGGTTTAAAGTAAGTGAGGCATGGGCAATGGAAAATACAGCTCAATCAACCCGTTGTGATTAGTCAACCCCAACTACATATTTAGAGGAATCACACATTAGATCAAATAGTAAATCTATCCAAGGTCATTTGATTATCATGAGGTATTTGAGAATACATATCGATTTTTTATATTCTTCGTCACATTCTTTTTAAAATCAAATTTCTTTCTCATTTTAGAGAAATCAGGAGAGGGGGAGTGAAATCTTTTTAAATTCATGAATGAAAAGTCAGTAAAATCCAACCTTACCTAAGAAATGATACACATACTACACATTTTTATGGAATTTAAAGGAAGAAATTACATCAACTATTAGTTTATCAACATTGATTCCATACCTACAAATTACATTCCACAATAATATACCATATCTTAGCATGAAATGTAATATTTCATAATATAATAAAAAATTATTTTCATTATAGAAACTAATGATAAAACCTAATATGGATAAACATTAATCAATGGAGGATCCATATATAGTGAAATCATCCATGAATACATCCATGTAATTCTTCAGGTAATCTGAAAAAATACTAACAATGCATTGCTTGAATGTACACAGAGTATTTCACAGACCAAATTTCATCCTCTTATAGGAAAATGTTTCGAAGGATCAACTAATGGTCATGTTTTTTTATCCTTAGTGGGCTATATTGATTTTAAAATATCGATAATATCGATCAAGAAAAAACCAATCATTCTTTAATTCTATCCTTAATAGAATTTTTTCAATGTATGATAATTAGAAATAGTCCTTTCTATTTTTTTTCTTAATCAGTTGTAGTCTATACATAATTGCAAATAATCAGACCCATGAGTTGGAACCAATTCATTGTTTCCATTTTTAAATACCATATGACTAGTTGTTTAGTATCTACATGAACTAGACTATCCCATGGGTCGATAGATATGAGTTAAATTATTCTATTATCCAATAATATTGTTTCTTTATTTGTTTACCACATCTAGGAGGTTTGGGATCAATCAATGTTATTCCTTCATCACTATTTTTGCCTCATCATTTAACAATATATGTTGTGTAAAAATTTATGGTCTAATACTAGTATGGTTAGATAAAATCCATCCTAAATCTTGTTTAGACTAACTTAAATGTTCAAGAAGTTTTACATCATGATCACAAGGGAGTGATCTAGAAATGATGAAAATCATTTTGTTTCTATTATCAAGATAAGAATATTTTAAATATTGAAGTAGTTATTTAGTTCCAATTCAATGGGATTTTGGATTTATGGGAGTGTTTTTGAATTTGAGAGGTCACAAATCTCAAATAAATTTTTAATGGTAACATCCTCATTTAAGGAATGAGGTTTTATAAGCATAGTCATATCATCAATGGTCATGTCATCCTCAGTGTTCAAAAAATCATCAATTAAAAAAAATTCATTAGAATTTTCTATACCTGTAAAACATTCTATGCCGGATTCATTTAAAAAATATAATTCAATCAAAAAATTATAAATGGGTTTAGGGGATTGAAAATATGACTTTTCTTAGAAAGGGGGTACATCTATATAGTTAACTGAGAGAGAGAGATACTAATGATCATTCAAGGGGTGATTCATGGCATCAAGTATGTTAAAGTGAACAATTAAACAACTAAACACCATAGATAATATACCATTGTGATCATTAATTATGGTTTTTGAAGATTTTAGGAATGGTTTTTCTAACATAACTAACTAATGTCCATTCATCCTATCATCTTTCATTTTTAGAACATATAAATTAGCAGGAAATATTAAATTTTCCACCCTCACTAGAATAGCCTCTAACAAACTAGAGGGGTGTTTAGTAATATACATACCTAATTGAACAAGAATTCAACGGGTATTAGGTTTTCTGGACTATAGAGATTAGTTTTTATAATGAAGCATCATTTTTCTAAAAGCACTTTAATTACAAATTCCATGGGTTGATTAGGGATGGGAGGGTAGTTTACCCAACCCATGACTTTGTATTTCCTCCACCGAGTTTTCATAATTGGGGTTTTAGGTCTTTTATGGAAGATTATGTGTTTTTTTTGGAATTTGAGTGTTTTAGAAGCCATTTGTTTCATCAAATCTTCTAGTTTAGGCTTGGGTTTTCAAGGGGTTATTGGAAAGGCCTTTGTTGAGGTTGAGGAGTTTTTGGTGGTACTGGATTACTATGCTACCTAGGTTGGTTCTAGGGTAATTAAGGTAGTTTGAATACACCACGAGCCTTTATTAAGGGTTTTCATTCCACCTAGGGATAGGCAGATAGTAATGTTCTTCCCTATAAGGTTAGTGATCGGGGTGGCCTAAAAATATTTCCTCACAACTCTCATATGATTCTCTCTGTTTGGGTCATTAGTCAGAATAGTGGGTTTTAAAAGAACATATACAACAATGGCTGGAAGGAAGAGATTTGTATTTCCCTTGGGAAAGAGAATGTTTTAAAAGAAGTTAACATGCATCTTCAAACATTGATTCCACCATCATCTGAAACTTTGTACTTTTCACTTCATGGACACATTGAATGGGTACACTAGACCACGAACCAAATTTTGAGGGTTTTTCTCCATGTTCTCAATATAGGTCCTTATAAAAATTGGATTTTTATCAACTACTCTACCACCTACAGCATAAACAATAATATTTCAATGAATATGTATTAATCTTTCATAAATACACTGAATTAATTTTTATCACTTATTTGGGGTTGTGGATAACATCAACATAACCTCATAAATAGTCCTCATTTTTTATGATTTTTTCCCTTTTGTATTTTTTTCTCAGAAATTTCATTCCTTATTGTTATGGTTTATGTGGAAGGGATATATTTTTCCTGAAAAATTCTTTTCATTTCCTCCAAACCTCTAATTTGTGAACTATCATAAAACAACCAATCTTTAACCGTGTTTTTTAATATAAAATAATAATTCTCTGAGAATAACTTATTATGCATCCACATTGACATGTTTTAATATATAATTCATATTGTAAAATTATTTTAAGTACATAAGTGGATCTTATCTATTGATTCCATAGAATCTTGGTAATAAATGTATTAAACTATATTTAAGTAAAAAATTGGGTGCCTCGAATTGAAATTGAATATGTTTGGGTTAGATATAAAAATTAGGTGAGGATTTTTATTTTGAAGTTAGGTAGTTTTCATCAATATTATGTGAGTTTATTTAGTTTTTTTATTGGTTCTTGGAGAATAAAAAAAAATAGGTTCAATGTGTGATTTTCCCTCCTTTAATAGGTCGTCTTATGTGTCATGGGGTCGCGGACATAGGATCTTCTTAGATTCAAGGTCATAATGTGGTAATTCTCCCAAAATAAAACACATTTTTCATAGAACCTACACAAAAGTAAGATTTTATACATCAACAATAAATTATTTTTGTAAAAAAGAAAAGAAATAGTTTCAAAATTAACAATACTATTGTAAATAACACACACCAAAATAATTGTTCTCCTTAGAAATGATTCAAAAATTTGAATGTGTTTCCACAAAAAGTCAAATTTTTTATGATTTAAATATTATTTTATAAACTAAGGAAGAACCTAGGTCACCCCTTAAGGGTAAATGATTGTTTTATAGTGTGAATTTTAAAAAAAGGAGAAAAATAGGGGTGGTATTGAAAAGAATTTTATAAAATAACATAATTTAAGGAGCTTATTAGTTGATAAAACAGGATGATTTTTAAAAATATGATAACAAGGGGTTGTTTTGATTTCAATATTTAGTTATCATGTTCATTATTCTTAGAGATTTATTCAGTTTTCAAGTATGCCTTTGGTTAAAATTAATTGGAATCTGAATTAATTCTTACGCTTTTATTTCATGGATCGAAAACCTTGACATAACAATCATATTTAGGAGATATAGAACTTAATAATAATATAATGGATTAAAAATAATGTTTTAAAATCATGAAGGTGGGTAAGAAAATGGTTCATATGTTTTCTAATTAGAACAAAATATGTTACACACGTAATCCCTCACAATGATTAGTTATAAATTATGAGTGTAATATTCATAGGAATTAATACAATAATTCAAATATAAAATCATGAATAATACATGTAATACAATATATTAACACATTAATTAATTAAAAACAAGTTTATAATATATTAATTTGAAATCCATTGATATGTGTGTAGCTTCCTCACAATGAGCGCCCACCATTTAACCTGACATTTAGTGGAGGAATTAGAATATGCAGATTTCCATTTTTATCCTTAACCCCCTACAAAGATAGGGGCCTCTAGAACTTATAGGATTAAGAGGGGACACATATGGAACATAAATTTGGATGAAATTAAATCCCTCATATGAAAAAAAATTCAAATGAGGTTTTATATATGTGATTTTATTGGAAAATTTGTAAGGTGGTTTTGAGCCCCTATATTTAGAGGAACCAATTGGCCCATGTTTTTCAATGAAAATATAATCTTACCTCACATAGAAGAAAATAAAAAATTCATATCCTCACATAAATTCTATCTCTATTAAAAAGTTATCACCATTTTATAAACTACAACATTAGATATCAATAGAACACATAACACCACTTTTGACTTCGTGCAGAAGTATTGTCTTGGACAAATCATTTCAGATGGGGCATTATATATCCAATTTGGGATTGGTTTCCTTCATAATTGTCATATTCCATTAAATGTTGGACTAGAACACAAAATATCATCCCCATTAAACACGTGGTTTAGTATAAAGTCAAGGAACATTATCCAAAGAATTTGATATCAATCTGGAACAACCATAGTTTATGTAATAATGGGATCACCCAATGTTATCATTAATATCCCATCATATATGCTGTAATAGTATCCCCAAATGTTGTCTACATTGCCCCATCAATTAATCTGTAACAGGGTCATCAGGCATTATCTAGGATAACCCATTTTATAATTCTATTAAAAAATATCATAACCTAAAAAAAATTTCCTCTCACATTTCAAAAATCTTTTTGAAATACTCTTGTAAACTAATAAAAAAACAGATTTTGATATCCAATTACCATTTTCATTTAGAACACCGATTTTAATTATAAAATACCCCTTTTAGAAAAACCAATTTTTATATAAAAATAACCCAAAAAGGAAAAAAAATTTCATTGATGGAAAATATTAAATACTGAAAAGAAAGATAGAAATCACATATTGTTCATGGTGGTATAAATTTTATTATTGTGGTGTATTTTAGGAAACCCATTTATTGTTTTCAAAACATCCCATATAAAACATGTAAAAATATTACTTTGGAAAAGCATTTAAATTAATGTGTAAAATATAATTTGGAAATAATTTATGTCAATATAAAAACATTTAAATAAACATTTTTAAAACAAGAATACATAAGAGAAATATTATTTTAAATAATTCATTAAATAATGATTGATCTTGATGAAAATTTCCCTATCACATTTAGAATATTTATATCTTAATACCCATGAAAGAATAACATTATATAAAACATTTAATACCATTTCAGAAGATAAAATCAAGATAAATAATGTTAATGAGATATTTATATATGCATTATAAAATAATATAGGTTTATAAAATCATGATATTCCTAAACAAAAAGAGATTGAGACATTGTCCCTTTCATTGAGCCTAATTTATCTTGTGTGTAATTATATTTCGGAAAATTAAACTAATCTTATTTATTAATATTATTAAGAACCATTTTATTTTTTATATTATATTTTTCTTAATATATTACAATGTTATATAAAATAATATAATCAATTTACAATATGTCAAATTTCATAACCATATTTGATTTATGTCATGAACCAACCTGGGTCAACCCTGAACTGATCACCCGAGCCAGTCCAAGACATGTCATGAATGGTGTTCCTGATCCCCACAGGCAGTAAACTACTATTTGGAATCATAACATACACATGTGAATGATTTATGCCTAAACAAATAGTGTATTAATATAAATAAGACCATAATAAATACAATGAAAAACTAGACAACTAAGTCCCAACTAAAAAAAACCACAAATCAGGTTATAAAGTACAACTGAAAAGAATCAAAATTGAAAACAAGACACCAATACCAATATTTTATTATGACCCATAGGTCAACTCCAACCACATGATCGAACCTAGTCCAAAACAAGCACCAGATCCAGAAAGACCCGAAAAAAGATGGAACTATAACTGTAAATATAGTATAGGTGTTATCACTAAAGTGCTCAGTAGGGATGCAAAATATAACAAATTAATACAAAAGTTTACTTTCAGAAAACAGACCATTAATAGAAGTTTTAAATACAGTTATAAAATTATGGATTTCACATTTCAAATAAAACAACATTTTTTGAATTTTAAAATCAAACACATGATACTGATAATTTCTAAATATGGATTCCATTTTATAACCAAATTCCAAAACAACAAAAACCAGGGTAGTGATAAAAATAACCAAATAAACAAGAAGGAAAATAATCTAGTAAAAAATATTAAACAAGTAATATGGTAAATAACCATGGGGGATCCTAAACATCCCTAAAAGACCATTGGATGTACTCGGTTCGAAACCACCTATCAGCGTATTGTGAAGCCCCTATGTCTATAACCAACTAGATACCCTGAATGTCCCACCTGTGGAAAAGCCCTCCTAGAAAGTCCACAACTCTAGGAGGGTACCAACCCATCTAATCTAGGATAATAAGAAACTGATACTCGATCATCTTAAAGAAACCTAGGAACCAATGGTGGTAATAATAATGTTGGGCCTGTATGAGGCCCTCCCACGCAAGAAACAGCGCACCTCACTTTCCTACCCAAAACACGATCACTGATATAATATAACCCATATGGAATATCCATTCAATAAAGGTGCCATATTTTTACATACATATTCATTTCATAAAACAAGGTTCCAACGAGGCCTCTATAATATGTAATCATTAAAACATTTCAGAAAACATTTAACGTTTCCAATCAGGCACACTAATTTACCCAAAACATCTTTTAAAAACCACTTTTACATTTAAAAATAAAATAGAACAGTTATGTTCAAAACACACAATCAATCACTTCATAATTACCAAACATGCAATTACCCTTTTCCAACTCACAACAATTCATGTTTCAACCAAAATCAACAACCCTTATTAAAACAATTAAAACCATGTTTTCAATATTATTTGAGAAACACCTTTTAACCGTCCATATAAATCCTTATATAAAAATAACAGAAGGGTATAACCTTTATTTGAATGATGAAAACCATTTAAGAAATCATTTTTCAAATTGAACACTATTTATTTAGTATTAAAATAATTTAACACCACATCCATATGTGCACATAGGGAACCCATGGATGTGCCAACATCAAATGACATACCAACATCCAATATTTAATTGAAAATAATTATTAAAAAGTCACCACTCATAATGAAAAAAAATCCAATTGCTTATGTTTTCAAAAAACATAACCATCCCCCTTACTATGATAAAACACTTTTTAAAAACATTTTGACACTTTAATTATTCCACAAAATCACCATCCCATGCACACGAAACCATGTTCAAAATTAAAAAAATTTCTTTACCACTTATGTAAATATGTACATTTCAGTTAAATTGCCAAATTTCACTTTAGAAAAAGTAAGGTATTTTAAATAATCACTCTAGGTGTCTTAAACCAAGGCATTTCACACAAATCAAAATTGAAAAATATTTTTTACAAAATCAATAAAAATAACAAATTATTTAAATCTAACCACGATTATAATACACATTTAAATAAAATATATGAAGAAATTGAAAACATGAATAGGCCAAAGGATCATTCTAGAAAGGAAAATTTTGAATAACCTATATCATATCATGTGTGGGTGGAATAATATATCTAGCAGAGGGAGAATATGGCATCCTGGATGAATCTTAATTCTCTAAAACAAGATATAAATCATGTACACGAATACCCTAGACCTTTGGTTTTGGCCAAACAAGAACCAATGGAATAGATATTAACGAAATGAGAGAGGGAGAAGAGGGGAAGAGTAAATCAAGAAAGACGGCTCACCCTTGGTGAGAATTCACACCAAATTTTTCCAAAATCGATTTTGGAAGAAGGAGGAGGTGCCTATGGTTGGTAAAAAATAGGTACAACTTCATTTTGGAGGTGGAATAACCCAAATCATTTTTTGGGGATAATTGTTAATAAGCCCGTAATGGGCTGCACGGTTTGGAAAACCGTGTGCAAACCATGGATACAATGTTGGAAAAACCATGCAACATTGTAGGGTTAGGTTTCACGATTTGGAAAGAATGTTCTCAAACCACACAACCCTAAAAATTATCCAAAATCCTTGAAATTATTCCACAAACACTAGGGATGTCTTCCCCCTGATCCATGAATATTTTAAACATAATATAGAGACACTACAGGATCAAAAACTCTAATATATACCCTATTTTTCCGAAAAAATTCACAACAAACATGAATAGATCTAGAATAAAACAAATACCAAGAAAACATGGAAATTTATTGGAAAATCAATACCTACTAAAACTAAAATAACAACCATCAAGAAATAAACAAAAACAAAATAAAACGGTGGTTGTGATGTGATAGTTTATGTGCCAAAAACATTGTTGGGAGGTCAAAAATAATCAATGGGGTAATTATTTAAACATATAAAGAATAGTAATTATGAAATAAATATAATATTAATTAATAAATTTTAATTATATAACAAATCATTATATATGGTTTTGAAAATTGAACAATTTTTATAATCAGGGAGATGGTAGGTCGTACATATTAATGAGTAACATTTCCAATTTTCAATGACGATTATACAAGTCATGTATGTAATATTTTATATTTAAAAAATGATAAATATATCACAAATTTAATATTATTTAACTATATTTACATAAATATAACATTATAGTGATATGGTGATGATATATTTAATTATGTCGCTTCGATGAGGCAGTAGTGCACACATCTTCGAACTACATCATTACATTTTTAGAGAGTGAAGTGATAAGAAAGAAATTGTTATATTATACTTCCATAAATATATATGTCATTAAAATAAAAATATTTTATGTATATCACATATATTTATTATATTTACTCTAATTACCATCCATGTAACACATTACTGAAAAAATAACATATCGCTTCGTGAGGCGGTAGTCCGCCATACACATAAATGACACAATCGTATCCCATGCGTGCTGGAATTTAAAATGGGCATATATGATATGATTACTAATAAGGTATAAATTTTTTATAACAATAAAATATAAAAAATTTATTCCTAATTATTCCTAACTATAAGAGGTGGTAATGGAAAAATTAATTACATCGTTTCTCGAACCAGTTGTCCACCGTACATCGAAATGAGGACTTTGTAGCCCATTTAATGAATGTGTGAGTGGGTGTTGGTAGAAACATTAACATAAATTAACTTCAATATATTTATTATACTATAGTTATTATATAATCATGATAAAATAATTTAATACTGTGGATAATAAAATAAAAAATACACATGTTGATTAATGTTAGATATTCTTTCGGTAACTATTTTTGGTTTCCATAAAAGGCCTTAATTGGGTTTAATTCTTCCCAATTTTAGGATTATAGGATTAGGTGATGGGTTTGGCTACTTCAAATGGTCATTGTTGGTCCACTCCAATTTTATTTATGGGTATGAAAAGAGGATGAGATGGAAAATCTGTTAATAAAATGTCAGAGTGGTAAACAAGTAAATTTTTTAACGAGTGAATTTTAACAACATTGTTTTATTTTTAAAGTATGAAATAATTGACTATTACCAATATTTAATGGTATAAGGTATAAATATGTCTTCAAAATTAATTATTTAATTTTTTCTACATCATTTTCCCATATGATTAAATATTTACCAATGTAATGGCGTTTTTACCTTAATTGATGTGATGAATTTTAATTAAATTCAATAATCTATGTGGTATAAAAGTATCTTTTACTTATCAGAAAATATAAATTATCATCATATAAAATTTTAAAACAATTATATTAAATGGAATTAACATAAGTGTCAACATTTAATTTAATGTTAATCCTATAGATGCAGATAGATCTCAGGTTTTTACAAGGATTTATTATAGAATCAGATGATTCTATATTAACCCTATGACTAATAATAAAAATACAATGAAACATAATTAATATTTAATTATATATAATGTATTAATTTTAATTAAAATATTCCACATTATTTGTTAATTTATTTAATTAAAATTTATAAATATTATTCATTTTAAAACTGTTTTTTAAACAACCTATTTAAAATCCGAAAAACAAACATATACTAAAAAACAATAAAATGTCAAAGTAAAAGTGATTAAGTGTATTAAAAACAATTCAATATTACATGAATTATGTGAAATAATAAAAAGAAATCTAACTTCTTAAATTTCATAATTTATCAAAAAAATTACATTTTTTAATCAGAATATTTTTCTATTCACTTAAAAATCAATATTTTCTAAAAAATCTCAAAATTTAATAAAATATAAATATTTGATATACTAATTTTTAAAATAATATTAATTTTTCCAAATTGAAATTCATAAATCTCTAAATTAATCTTCAAAATAAAACCTTATGAAAAAGGATTTTAGTGATAATATTTACTTTCTCATTAAAAAAATTATTTAATATTTTTTTAACTAATATAACAACATAATTAAAATTAATAAATATGAAAATGATTTATTCAATAATTAATTAGGCTACATAAAATATATTATATGTGGTATCAGAATTATATATCCAATTAATTTATTAGGTATGGATATATATCTCATAAGATTACTCAAGGATGTATATAGTGATTCTTGATCCACTTTGTAAAAGGACAAAAGTAGTGATTTCTAATCCATTATGGAATAGGCCACAATTAATAACACCAAATACACTATGTTATGATGTTCTTGGTGATTAAAAATGAAATATATTATTATTATTATTATTATTGTTATTTATTCATAGTTTTTGTTCCCCATTCTTATGTTATGTTTTCTTGAATCATGATTATGGTGTCATGGTTCTACATTTCATATTCCATGAAATATGTAATGTATTCTCAATGATTAATTTATTTTTCTACATCCTATTTTGTAATCTATGTTGATCAATCATACCCTATTATAAACTCTAATTATACCATGGTCTTTTAAATTTGGTATTGATCAAATTTTTATGTTCTCTCATATGTTTTTGTTATAATGTTAATTTATTCAAGGCTCAATTATATATTATCCCTTATAATGAATTTAAGAGAAAAAGGCTCTCATTTTTTTATTTATATAGGTAAATATAAATATTAATATGTCTAGGTAGAATTATTTTTGGATAATTTTTTAAATGATAATTATTTTTTATTACGTAAGAATACAATTATATAACTAATTTATAAAGAAATAAAATGATTGGGGTTTGAGATTGTGCTTATTTATAATTTTTTGTTCCTAATTATAGGGAAATATTTTAAGATATAGGTTTTTTATGGTTTATTTATCTTAGTTGGAGTCATAATTTTTTTTAGTTATTTATGGGTATCAAGTTAATAATTATTATAAAACCGAAATTAATTAAATCTTCCTTGAACTAAATGTGTTATGGGTTGGAAAAATGGGGTTATAATATGAATAAAATGAGTTAAAATTTTCGAAACTTGTACCACAGGTGGAAATGATGTTTTCATAGAGTATGTGATCTTTCTTTTCCGTTTCAATTTCGTATAATTTTTTTATATCTTGTTATGATTGAATTTTTAACTCAAATATACTCTTTTGGTTTTGGTAAAAGATTAAAACTAGAATCAAATGGAGACATGTACTCTTATTGTCAAATTGTGAACATAAAACTCTCTATGAAATTTTATTTCATAATATTTTATCATACATTCAAGGTTTTATAAGAATATTGATCAACTTCCCCAAACACTATATATTTAATTACAATTTAAAACATTCAGTGGGTCAATAATTGTGGAAAAACTATATAACTGTCTTTTCATTATGTTTTTTTAAAAAATTATTAATGAGAATATATTTATTCATCCATTTCTTTAATTTTATGTGATATTGAGTGTTGGTTATCTCTTTCTATATAGAGATAATATCAATTTTTGGAATGATAAATTTCATCATAATTCCATTATCATCCCATTTTCAAATATAGACTCAAGGATTATTATGAACTACCATTGGAAAATAATTCCATAATAAAGATAGTGATACTGATTAATAAATGATATTTGGTGTAAATTCTAGTTGATAAACTAGATATTATTTTATATGAATTTTATAAGAAAATTATGATATATTATCCAAAGAGATTTATAGTTTTCAACTATAATTTAACATTGAGTTTTCAATTTAGATGATACATAATTATATTACTATAAAAAATATTCCCTTATAAATAACCCCCATTTAATTATAAAGATTAAATAATAAACATCAATGGAATTTGGAAAAATGTTTTATCGACATATGATATTTTGTACAGGGTTATTTAGTCGTATTTATTAAGAAGAAGGATTAATCAATATTTATTTTCATTGATTATTGTGAGATTAATATGATCATGATTAAGAAAATGTACCATATCCCACAAATTGATTATTATTTTTTCAATGTATAAAGGATAAATATTTAAATATAGTGGGTCTTGGATATGGATGTAATAATCTAAATAATATATGGGATGATATACTACCAACAGCCTTCTAGACAAAATATGAACACTATGAGTTCATTTTGACTCAATTAATAAATATAAACTTATATTCAATATACATTGATTCAATTAATAGAGTATTTACGAGTTATCTAAATAAATTTATTGTAGTATTTATTGGTAATATTCTCATATATTCTAGAGGATAGGGTGTTAATAAAACCCATTTTAAGAATATACTGAAGGCATCGGAAAAAAAACAAAATACCTTTTTTATCAAGTGTGAATTTTGGCAATATAAATTATCCTTTTGAATCATATAATAATAAGATAGGCTATATGTATCAATAATTAAAAGAAATTTGTGATTGAAGAGTGGAATAAAGAAACATATTCAATAGTGTATTATGGATATCTTGGATTATTTGGATGCTATCAATGCCTTGTGAGAAAGTTCTCACAAATATAAAATCCACAAAAAAGTTAACATGGTAGGGTTTAACGTTTCTCTAGTTGGATATACGTGAAGGTAGAATCAAGGGACTTATAAGGAGGCTATAAAACATAATTTAATTCAAAAAAGCCTACAGTTCATAATATTTTTTGATAGGTAATTATTCATTAATTAATGGATTGGTATATATCCTTATGAAAATTGAGAAGGGGGTGGAATATGTTTCCTATCAATTATTTATCTGTCACAAACTAAATCTGGTCACCACCAAAACCGGCACAAAACCCAGCCTGTGACAAGGACCGAAGGGTATTCCCAATCCCAAAGAACTAGAACAAGTTCCTAGGGATCATTAAATGAGAATTTATAATGATTTTCCCGAGTTTATAAACATAAAACAACAATAAAATCCAATAAAACGAATTTGGATTTTTCAAACCAAACAATATTTTAAAAAAATTCTGAACTAAATTACATATTTTAAAACATCTCGATAAGACAATAAAAAAGGTACAAAACCAAAAGGAAATAGATCATGAACCCTCATGGGAAGGGGAACTGCCCTCAATCCATATCCACAAGACTTCACCACCAAGGATCTGCTAGAAACACGAACCAGTAGAACTAAATAAATTGTACACAACCTGCGACAAAAAAATAACCAAGTCTATATACAACCAAAGGTGTAAGTAGGGTGAGATCCAATTATCAATACAATACCCCCACTAAGAGAATCCATGCGATCAACATTCAAAGACAAAAAACATGCATTAATTCAAAATCATGTAATTCATAGTTACCATTTCAAAAGGCTGCAACTTTAAAAAATCAGTTTTCAAGTAGGCTAATTTAAAGAATAAAAAATTTAAAAATAAATTCCCAAGATACTGAATATTCCATCCAAATATATTTTTTTTTACTGTAAGTATAAAGGATCAAATAAGCATAAGTAATAGGAAATAACCCCAAGGCACTTTCTCGTTGTGGGTTAAAGGTACCTCGTATCTCGGTGAGAATAACTATCACAAATATCTATTCTCGTGCATGATCCACTAGTAGGGAACATACCCGTAACATAGTTTTCCATAATAATAATCATCATATTAGCTTATTTAGAGTTGTTATCGCCATTCTTGCTATGTGAAACTGAGGCCAAACCCCACATATTCACTAGCATACTAGTACACATCCACCCAGCGAGATACTCAGGATTTTCATTTTTTCTCAAACAAGTTCAACATGTTGAGAAATATAGCATTCACAAAAAATATCACTCTATATCACAAATTCACCAAAAATCCCACAGGTATACCACACAAGTAAAAAAAGTCCACTTGTCATTCAAATTGATTTTGAAATCCGAATCACACCAAAATAACCCACAACACATTTCACATTTATTTAACACTTACACAAATCCTTTAAACAATTTTTTATAAATCAATAAATGAAATTTTAACTAACATAACACCCCACTCAGATATCATATAATACATCTTTCATAAAAAAACTTCATTTTTCACAACACACTCACACAAAAAAACCCACAACCATGTTTTGCAGCTCTTTTTCCATTTTCTAAAACATTTCATCACATTATAAAACATTCTAAACAAATATTTTTCTTCTTAAATAACCATATTACCTTTAAAAAACCATATTACATGAACAAACCCCCCCAACAGTTCACATAAACTCTTTTACCCACTTTTTTATCCAAACAAAACATTCACAATTTTCATAAAACAATCTCAAGTGGTGTAACTATGTCTTGCACAAAAAACCCAATTCAAAACCTCCATTTAAGACCAAAACCAAACCAATTTCTATCCAATACGTAATTTCAATCCCTAGATACATTTATAAAACCACATTAAAATCTTATAAAATAACCTTAAATAATACCACAAAATATATAAATGAGAACACACATTTTCATAAAATGATCTGAAGAAGTATAACAATGTTTTACACATAAAATCTATTCAAAAACCTTCTTTTTAGACCACATGACAGTAATAAATTACCAAACCAGAATTTTAAGGCAAAACAAGATTTGGTAAACCAATTCCCTATGTTATATAATACACCCAAATAATACCCCATGAGTTACACATGAAAACACCAAATTTCAAGTTAAAAAGAAACTATAAAATTTAACACTTAACCAAATCAATCATAAACTATTTTCATACCTCACCCATCCTCGAAGGAATATGAATAATGAGTAAATATAGAAAACTATCTCATCAATAATTGTTTACACGTGGAAAACCCTACCGTTTGATTCAAAACCCTTGAATCTTGGTGCGAAACCTCAACTGCACCTTTGCCGCACCACAAGGAAGTGAAAACGAACCCAAAACCATAATGTTTCACCTAGAATAACCCAAATCAAACCCTAAGTATGAACCCTAAATTCTGTAGACTCTATAAATTTATGAAATAGGGAGGAAACCCTATGGAGAAGGAAGGAATTAAAGAGAGAAACACTTATCCAAAATAATCTTGAACCAAACGACCCAAAATCCACCAGAATAGTAATTTTAAAACAGCTATAAATTTAAGGTAGTTTTTAACATGGATAAGGATATTATGTAGGAACTAGAATGGTGGAAAAAGTGTAAAAATAAAAGGATTTTTGAAGGGATAAATTAATCTCTTCAAATCAGGGTGATTTTTGAAATCCAAAGTGGCTTCGCCCAATTTCTCAATTCTATTGAGCTCCAAAATAGGGCCGGAAAGAATAGGGGCATGCCCTAGGCAAGTGGGCTCAAGTGATATTTGGAATAATAAAAAAATTTAAATATATAATGACTTTTTAAAGAATTAAACATTATTTTTAATGCAGGAAATGGGCTTTCAGGCATGCCCAATCCCTTAAATAAAAACTACAATCCACAAAGATATTGATTTCTAAATGGTCCAAATTCATTTTTTGTTTCTCATAGGTTAGTGGATGAGAAGTATGAATTGGAATGGAAAAAAATTCACAAAAATGAAGGAGTTATTAAGTAATATAAATTTATTTTTAAATATGGAATTGGGCTCACGGTTTGGCCCAATTCATGAAAACTCACCCATTTCTCCATAAAAGCTTGTGAAACCCCCCAAAAAAGTATGAGTGGAAATTAAAGGAAGTTTAACATTAAATAAGTCCTTTATGTGAAAATTCTTCCCACCATGAATATTTTCTTCTCTGGAAATCCATATCAAGGCCATATACCAAAATCAAACCCAACCGATATACCAAGATGTACTTCTTTTCCAAGAGTTGCCCCTAAGGGCCAAAACACCTCCAGGGATCAATTGAGGAATGATTAACTAAACAACCCAAACATACACCACTTTAATAAAATGAAAAATCACATTCATACATTATCTCAATTGAAAACTTCTCCTACTATATCTGAAGAGTACTCAATATATTCACCCAAATGAATAACAACTTCGAACAAGGTTACACTTACCTTAATTTAAATAAGCCATTGGGCACTCTCTAATCCCAAAATTTACTCAAGAAAGATGCTGGTAGATAGATATTTTTGAATGGTACTACCTATTTCCAAGCCAAGACCATGGATAAATTTGAGCTATTAGTATGGGGGAACACATATAGTTACCCCACCATAAGGGAGAACCTATATTTTTTGGAGAAAGAATCAGGACACTAATAGGGGGAGGGATGAATGGACTCCCTAGTACAAAAAGGATTATTCCACTAAAATTTACGAAGGAATGTACATGAGAATCATAGTGGGTATCCCCACGATAAGAACCAACTATTTTAACCGAACATCATGGTCTGACATAGAAAGACCCAAAAATATTATAGATTTGGGAAGGGCTCAAGGTTATTCTATACAGTTTGGGAAACTATGCACTAACTATGAAGATCATTTTTTCTACATGGATTCCTAGCACATGAACCCTACTAATTGTGCACAAACTATGTGCTCAACCATGATGAAACTAGAGGTTTGATCTATTCCCATCTTTCATACTAAGGATAGGACATTGTACAAGGGTTTAAACGACCGTTGGATTTTACCTGACTACGAGCCAACTTCTCTCTGAGTCTTATGGCTGGAGATTAATGATTGAAGCATCTTCGGCCTCATGGTTGGGATTTGGAAACCCCATTAATGAGAATTATTCTTTGGGTGCAACCAAACACTACACTGCAATACAAGATAAGATTACCATGACATAACACATTCCAAACTCACTTTAACCTAACCCGATATTTCACTGATATAAGGGCATATAAGATTCACACACATCACACCTTTTTTCTTAGGGTGAGAAACAATAGAAGTAAAGAACCCCTATAATCCCCTTCTTCTAAAATGGAATATTTTCATGTTTTTTCATGGGATACATTCTCCCAACATAACAGAGACTCTCAGAGGATTTCACAACTTTCACCTTTATGGTCAATCGAGCACATGACACCACAAGGAATCACCGAACATGGCCATTGCAACTGATATAAAAAATCAATAAAGAGGGACCATCTACAAAATCCAAAAACAACAACGAATTCTAAAAAGTGGACACAATATCCTCTCATGACCAGATTTCACACACTAGTATTTTAACCTGAACTCCTTATTCTAAGAGACTACAAAGGACTGAAAGGACCTCTTGGACACTATATAGATACTCATCCATTCTAACAACCCCAGACCACTTCAAACATCGGCGATTCAGAAAAAATAAGAAGCTATGGTCTATTTCAACCTTCTATGATCACTCTCCCGCTACAAGAGGTTACACAAAACTATAAATGGAAAGGGTGTAGACACAATCTAATGATATAAAGAAAAATATTCCATATATTGATCAACTGGAGGTTTTTCAAACAACGAAACAATCTGGGTTGCACTTCCATTGAGCACTAACCCTTAATAGGGAGTAACATATAAAATGATTGAAACCAATGTCCCAACCAAGATGGTCCATAGGTCAAGAAATACCGCAATATAGATCTAAAAAATGAATGGAACCACCGTAAAGGCATCCCAAAACAATTCTTAGAAGAGACCACTAACCGTCCCTTCAACACAAATTACCGACCAAACACAAACCCAAAACATAGTTCAATCAGGAGGGGTTCTTGGACTCAAAACACCCCATAACATCAACATTTTCAATAACATGAAATAAAAAACATTACAAAAAAGTCATCAAGATATCATGTTTTTCTTTAAAATCATATTTTTAAAAACATATGGTTCAGTGGTTAGCATATCCACCAATTGTACCCCATGGGTCTCACACATGCATATTTCTCTTCCACACTGGGGATCCGCTTCATTTCCATCCCAAAACTTATCCAGTCATTCTATTTTACATATATCATCCCATATAACCCCATGAATGCGGCCACTCACAAAAATATCAATATTTAATACAAATAATCATTCCACTATTCAAAACCAAAACAATTAACCAATACTTCCTTTTTCTCCAGACCAATAACCACGAAATCGAACCCAAATTACCGCATTAAAAAAGAAATTTCATAAAGGCACAACCATTCCAATTAAAACTAACTTTAAATTTATTCAGGTCAATTTCAAAACATCTCATCCCCTTAAAACACTTTTTAGTAGTTTATAAAACTATATTGAAAACACTTTTTCAAAACCTACCATGACATAGTTCATACTTTCAAAAGAGGTGAAAACAAACCATTTTCCATTACAATATTATTCTGAAAATTCAGTTCTCCATTTTTAAAAATCTTACCATTCCCACAATATTATATAATAATTTCACAAAAACTTTATGCTTCTTAAAACTATGTCATTTTAAAACCAAAGTTCCAAGATTTCAAAACTGAAGAACACCAGACAATGCGAGAGGAAACTAGTTTCAGTGGGTGACTTGGACATATGTTTTGCGGCCATATTCCAATCACTTAACTATCATAGATAGTGTTATAGAGAAATATACCTGGCTCCACATGTCTTTCTACACCCTGCGAGCTCACTGAGACGATTAACCCAACTCTCTTTTTCTTTTCACTAATCATCATCAAACTAAGAAAACCAATGGACTGAAAAAAGTCTCGACATCCCCAAGTGACTTGAATCACTTCCGGAGGTGTGGTGATCATCCAAACTACTCCTAAACAGAATACCAAGTCTCAAAAATCCTAACTCTAGACTATCCTGACTGTTCCCCAAATTATTTGACCCAAATTGAGCGAACCTCCTATGATACAATTTTATCACAAACTGAATCTGGTCACCACCAAAACTGGCACCAAACCCACTTTGTGACAATTTCCAAAGGACATTCCCAATCCCAAAGAGCTAGAAAAAGTTCCTAGGGGTCATTAAATGATAATTGGAAATGATTTTCCTGAGT
Source organism: Viscum album (assembly GCA_963277665.1). Lineage (NCBI taxonomy): Eukaryota > Viridiplantae > Streptophyta > Magnoliopsida > Santalales > Viscaceae > Viscum > Viscum album. The sequence continues at coordinate 1,448,125,135 of OY728152.1, read as the reverse complement.
TTATAAAGGTAAAACAACAAAAGAATCCTAGAAATTGAATCTGGATTTTCAAACCAAAAAATCATTTACAAAAATTCAGAATTAATTACATATTTTAAAAAAACTCAATAAGACTATAACAAATTAATAAAACCAAAAGGAAACATCCAAAGTGCCCTCATGAAAAGGAGCACTTCCCTCTATACATATCCACAGAAAATCACCACCATGTACCTAATAAAAACCCAAACAAATGGAACTAAAAAAATTGTACCAATCCTCCGACAAGAAAAATAACAAAGCCTACTAACACCCCAAGTTGTAAGTAGGGTGTGATCTAATTACTAATAGGATACCACCACTAAGAGATTCCATGCAATTAACATTCAAAGTTGGAAATGATGCATGTTTTCAAAAACATGTAATTTCTAGTTAGAATTTCAAAAGGATGCAGCTTAAAAAATCAGTTTTCAAGTGGGATAATTTAATGAATAAAAACATGTAATATAAATTCCAAATATATTGAATTTTCCAGCCAAATATGTTGTATGCTGACGTTAAGTATGAAAGATCAAATTAGCACAAGAAATGGGAAATAACCCCTAGGCACTAGCTCAATCTGGGTCCCACGTACCTTGTATCTCGGTGAGAATAACTATCATAAATATTCATCTCGTGCACGAGCCACTTGTAGGGAACATACCCATAACATAGTGGTCCCCAATAGTAATCATCATAGTTTAGTAAGAGTTTTTAGCATCAATCTTGATAAGTGAAATAGAGGACAAACCCCACAGATTCACTAGCTTATTAGTAAACATCCTCCCACCTAGATACCCGGGTTTTTCCTTTGTGCTCAAACAAGTTTGACAGGTTAGAAAATATACTTTTCACATGAAAATATCATTTACATACCACAAATTCACCAGAATTCCTACATGTATACCACCCAAGTAACAAAATTCACCTTTTCATTCAAATTGATTTTGAAATCCGACTCACACCAAAATAACCCACACCACTTTTCACATTTCTTTAACACTTCCACAAATACATTAAACAATTTTTTATAAACCATTCAATGAAATTATAACTCACACAACAACCCACTAAAATATCATATAATACCTATTTCATTAAGAAAATTCATTTTTCACTACACACTCACAGAAAACACCCCACAACCATGTTTTGCAACACATTTCCCATTTTCTAAAACATTTATGCACATTATAAAACATTCAAAAAATATTTTTTACTTCTTATATAACCACATTTTTAAAAAAAACCCATATTAGGTGAACAAACCCCCCCCCCCCACAAATGTACATATACTCCCTTTTACCCACTTTGTTTAACCAAACAAATCATTTACAGTTTACATAAAACAAACTCAAGGGCTGTAACTACGTCTTTCACACAAAACCCATTTCAATACCCCCATATAAGAACAAAACCATACCAATTCCTATCCAAAATAGAATTGGAATTCCTTGATACATTTATAAAACCACATTCAGGTTTTATAAAATAACATTGTATAATACCACAAAAGATACAAATGAAAACACACAATATCATAAAATGATCCCATGAAGTATAACAATGTTTTACACATCTAACCTATTCAGAAACGTTCTTTTTAGGACCACATGACACTAATACATTACTAAAAAATAATTGTAAGGCCAAAAAAGATTTAGTAAACCAATTCCATAACTTATAAAATACCCCTAAATAATACCCCATGAGTTACACATTATAACACCCAATTTCAAGTTAGAAAGAAACTATCAAATTTAACACCTAACCAAATCAATCATAAACAGTTTTCATACCACACCCATCATCGAAGGAATATGAAAAATGAGTAAATATAGAAAAATAACTCTTAAATAATTTTTTACACATTGAAGAACCTACGTTTTGAGTCAAAACCCTTGAATCTTGGTGTGAAAACTCAACCGCACCTCTATCTCTCCACAATGAAGTGAAAACAAACCCTAAACCATAATATTTCCACAAAAATACCCAAAATCATACCCTAGGTATGATCCCTAACTTCTATAAACTATAAATTTATGAAATAGGGAGGAAACCCTAAGGAGAAGGAAGTAATTGAAGAGGGAAACACTTACCCAAAACAATCTTGAACAAAATGACCCAAAATCCACCAGAATCATAATTTTAAAATAGCTACAAATTTGAGGGAGTTTAAAACAAGGATTAAGAGATCATGTAGGAACTATAATGTGGGAAAGAGTTAAAATAGATGAACTTATGAAATGATCAACTTAAATATTCAAATCTGGGCGATTTGTGAGAACCAGAGAAGTTTCTCCCAATTTGTAGATTCTATTGAGCTCCAAAATGGGAGAGGAGAGAATGGGGGCGTGCCATAGGTACATGGGCTTTGGTGAGAGTTAGAATCACCAAAACAACATAAAAATATATTGAGTTATTAAAGAATTAAAAATAAATTTATTGTAAGAAATGGGCTTTCAGGAAGACCCAATCCCTTAAATAAAAACTAAAATCCCTCATGATATTGATTTATAAATAGTCCAAATTAATTTTGTTGTGATCATAGGTCAGGGTATGACAAGTAGGAATTGGAATAGGTGAAAAATTTTACAAAAATGATGGAGTTATAATGGAATCAGAATTTATTTTTAAATGTGGAATTGGGCTCACAGTTTGTCCCAATTCATGAAAACTCTCCCAAACATCCTCAAAAGCTTGGGAAACCCCACAAAAAGAAAGAATGGAAATTAAATGAAATTTAACATTAAAATAAATCATGTATGTGATAATATCCATGAGAAATGTTACATGACACATAATCTATTATTAGTAGGTGTAATTTGTAATTAATATTTTTTTATTTTTTATCTCTAAGGATAGAAGATTCATATATACATTAATAAAACTATCCTAAATTACACAATTACCCAAATAAATTTGTAAAATTTCTGAATGGGATGGTTAGAGTAAATCAGTGACAATGATTTTAAATAAATTATCATTATGTGAAGGATAAAAAGTTGGTTGATTCTATGATTAAGAAGGATATTGATAAATTATCATTAATAAGTATTTTTAGAGTCCCAATACTATATGATTTTAAATTGTTAGGTCTTTAAATAATATGGTAATGCGATAAATTTTTTATTATCTATGATTTCTCAACTAGAAATTCAATTTAATAGTATATATGAATAGATGGATGACATTGAGATGAAAAAATATCTAAAATATTTATTGCAAAACCTTAATAATGATTTACTTATAATATTGGGGGGGGGGGAATATTCATCCCTTAAATAATAGAATTTAAAAATAATATGTTGGTTAATGCACATATATTGTCATTATCTATCTATCATGAAAGAAAAAAAAAATATATATATATATATCATGGAAAAAGTATGGTGGGAATATATAAATAGTGACATAGTATAATGCATATAATTATTATAGTTATACTATCAATTTATAGATGAATGTTACAAATATAAGGGGTCGATGAGACCCTTAGTTAAAAAAATACATAAATGGGTGAAAATCATTCGATATTTATTCATAGGTCTTCCCATGAATTTTATTACTATAATACGATTTTAGTTTCGGTCAATCAACTAATAAATTTTATAATTTTAATTTTAATTTGATAACAGTTCCCACTCGATCAACATTCTATGTTATAAATAATGATACTTGTAATACAACATGGTAAACCAATTTAAATTATATCTGATATGAAATGAAGATTACATCAATGTTTTGGTGGTTTATTCAATATTTTTTGGATATCGAGATGATATTTAACATATATTATCTTCCTCAGAAATGTAGTTAACATAAAAATATCATTGAAATCTATATGACATGTTGAGATCACACTCGATAGAGATTAGAGGAGGTTATGATCAACATCCCCCTCTGTTATAGTTCTCATGGACTTATTATTTAAGCTGTAATATTGATGTGGCACTCTATGATTCTATATAGAAGATGATATATAGTAAGAATTCATACTTGTAGGAATTTTTACAGATAATGATATCTTGATCTGATCACTATTACTAAATGTATTTATCACATCATCCATTTCACATTGATTATTTATAACTGACATTCAAAGCTGTGTATATTAATTAATAATGAAAATCATATTATAACCGATGTGAAAAATGATTTATTTCTCTTTATAATTTTAGTTATTATATAACATATGTTTTAAATATCTTATATCTCTTTATAACATCACTTATTATATATATAATTTGATAAATAGAATATTTTATGTCGGTTATAGAATAAGAGATGTGATAACGAAAATCTCACATCATCACATCAGATGTGAAATAACCGACATGATAAAAAAAATTATCACATAACTTATATAATAACTAACATGATAAATTGAATTTAAATATCTTTATCGCTTAGGTTAATAAATTTCCAATGTGATAAATCATTTAAATTTTTTATTATGCCTTATTTTGAGTGATTGTGATGTTTTTGGATCGAGTGACAATTACTATGTTCCCTCTCTTGTGGAAACCCCAAAAAACATTATTCGAACTTGTGGCCTCTAACCACATATTCTAGTTTCACTAATATTTTATTCATTTCATTTATCTGATCGACTCGAAACTCTCAAGTGAGCCTCACTGACCATGATTTTCGTTTTTCTATTTCATTTATTCCCTAACATGATGTTTTCTCATTTCGATTACATAAATATTGCAATACCATAATATTTAATCTCATCATGTTTCTGAATCTATAACTTGAATTGAATTAAGTGTCCAATTCCTGAGAGAATATATGTAGGGCATGGTTTTTAGTGCAATTACATAATATGTATTCACCATAATTCCATATTTAATGAATTTAATTCAATTTCATTTTTATATTATTTTCAATAATTATTATTAGATCAAAAATATTTTATGTTTCTTGTAAGGTGATACAATTTGAGATTTGGAATCATGTACACATTATACAAAACATGAAACCCCAAGAACCTTGTTAAAAATTAAATTCCTCATTTGACATTCCATTCTCATCTGATGGTGAACAGACCTAATATATATCTACTAGATTAAATAAAACCTTATTCAGAAATGAAATATTTTCAACAAAGCATTAATTTGATCCGAATATAATTATTAAATATAAATTAATATATGAATACTAATACACTAATTTTATATTAATTGTTATATATAAATAACGTCATCAGCATTCCAATAGTGGATGTTTGTTAACTTCAATATATTTTGTAATATTATATGACACATAGAAACCTCTACCATATTATTTATATTAAATTTATATAAAGAATAATTCCCGTTAAAAATGTTTTTTCATTGTTTTGGATATTAAAAATTGATTCTATTCAAACTATATTTTAGAAAATGGAAAAATGGGATGTATATATGACAAAATAATAACAAATGAACTCTTTTAACCTCCACACATCATCATACAATATTTCAAAATTTTGTTACTTTCAAATTATAGAATATTTAATGTAAATATTAATTTGGCTTATCTAAATATACATTCAATCATAAATTGATTCCTGAAATATATTTTTATGATTTAGGATTTATATTTAAATGTATATTCCATTATTGTATAGAATTTATAATTATATTTTTCAAATAAGCATATTTTTTTATTATTTCAAATTTCTGTTACATTCTAATAATGAAATATTCCATGTAAATATCAAATTATCATACCTAGAAAAGATATATAATATTTATATTTTTTATAGGTAGTGAGTTGATGTTGAATTATGGGACATTGAATTAGTGATGAATATAAGGAAGGTGTTGCTACTTCTTTAGAATTTTGTAAATGAAAATTTCCCAAGAGTAACATATTATTTTTATCCATTCATGAATGGTTTAAAAATGGGGAAGGATAAAATTTAAGAGATAAAATATAATTTAATTTTTCATGGTTTTAAAATGATTATATACCAAAAATTTGGAATAGTAAAAATGGGTAGAATTTCACATCTAATGACGATGATGCTTTGTAAGATTGTAACTCTGATAAAATTGAAGAAATGATTCACAAAATTTAGGTAGAAAAAATTGAAAAATAACCAAAAATAGAGCATCTATACAGTGATGATTAAACCTCATTTTATTCTAGTTATATTGATTTTATACTTTTATTATCGATGTTAAGATTTATTAACAATAATTGTTTAGATGAAATTTTCTTACTGATTTTCTTCAGTTGTTGAAAGATATTATTATTAAATACATTAATATTTCATATTCACATTATAATTGTTTTTACAATACTAATACAAATGGGATTAGGGTTGAAAAATTAAAGTCATGATGTAAATAATGTGTGATATATAATAAGGAATGAAAATTTATATCAGAGTCTCCAAAATATGGGACATAAAAATAAAAGTTGATAGAAAAATCATTGGAATAGTTTGATGTTATGGAGGACCTTGCCAATGTATTTTGGTATCATCGACTAATTATTAATTTGATATATTTATTTCCTAATACAAATAATGGAAATGGGTTAACATGTAATGATGATGAGTGGAAATATGATGGAAAAATACATCATCCAACTGAATGTTCATAGTAGAAGAAAATTGATAACCAATTTCTGACATTCCGATATAATGTTTGAAATCGTAGACAAGAAATGTACATGGATATAATTAATCTATATCAAATCCTTAGTATCAAAAATATTTTATGGCTGGTTTTATTTGTTTATTTCCAACCTATCTACTAAATTTTGTATGAAACACAAATATTTCATGTTCAGTTTAATTATATCTATACCAAAACAACCCGGAAATGATATTACTACTTTCTTATCACAATTAATTGATGAATTGAAAATCTTTTGTGAGGATGGTATTTCATTTTATGATTCTTATGAAATTGAACACTTTCCACTATATGAAATTATTATGTTCACTATAAATTTCTTCCCAGTGTATGTAAATTTTTATAGATATAGTGTTAAGTGGAATAAAGCATGTCCAATTTGTGAAAAATAGATGTTATATTATCAATTGCATCAGGGGAGTAAAATAGTATACATGGGACATTGAAAGATTTTTCTGATGGATAAATCATACAGATGATTAAAAAGGCATTCAATGGCTCATAAGAATTTGATAATTCTCTAATACCTTTATACACTTATCAGTTTTTTGAGGGAGTGAAAAACCATTATAAGACTATTGGATAGACACATAAATCAATAAATTATATAAATATTTTGATGAAATAGTCAATATTGTTTAAACTACCATATTATAGATATGAAGATGTAAACCATATCACTAATTACAAACATTTGGAGAGGAATATATGTTTTAATATTATTGGAACGTTGTTAGATATTATAGGAAATAATAATAATTGATTGAATGCATGATTATACATACTTTAAATTAGAATAAATTTGGAGTTTTCTCCTACTCTTGATGAAAGGAGAACATTTATTCACCTAAAATTTCATAAAATATTATTTAGGGATAAATTTATAATCATTTTCGGTGTCTTCATAGAATCAAAGTGTTGCAAGGACATTCAAAAAATCTAATAACAATTACCTTATTAATGGAGTTTAAGTTGACATTAATGAAATCTCATTATTATCACATTGTGATGAAAAATATTATACAGGATTCATTGCATGGAATATTTCCCATCAGTTTTAGAAGGAATTTCATTATAGTGTATTATTTTTTCAATTCAATTTGAAATAAGTTTAATGATCTGGATGCTTTAAACATTTTAAAAAATGAATCGATTTCTATTCTTTTTCAATTTAAAATGGTTTTTTCTACATATTTTTTATATAATGGACAATTTAATTCTTCATTTGGTTTAAGGAATAATACATTACAGAACATTATATCCATATTTTCTGTACCCTATTTAATGGTATATAAAGATATTAAAGGGATCAATTAAGAATCTATATCGACCTAAATCTGTATTAGTTGAAAATTATATTTCATAGGAGGTTATGATGTTTTTTACAAGCTTCAAGTCTATGCTATAGCACAATGGTATGCCTCCATCCCACCATGAATGAGATAATTATGGAAGAAAAGGGATTAACAGCTTAAAAATAAAATATTTTTCAATTGAACATATAAGTAATATACATTTATACATTCAGAATATTCTCTATTATTATCATCCATATACAAAATTTTATATTAATATGTTAAAACAATTCCATCCAATGAAGAATGAAATTTGGATACTGAATGAGCATAAAGAAACTTTTTTGTGGTGGTTTAAAAAGACTGTTCTTGGTTAATTAGATGCATCAGATTCATTATGTGTGTGGGTGGGTGTTACATGTTTAAACGTGGTAATGTGGCCTAGGTATGAAATTTATGGATATAAATTTCATATGAATGACCAAGACAATAAATTTTTTTTTTCATAATAATGGTGTATTGGTGTTCACAAATGAAAATATTTTTATCGAGTTCAAAAGGGAAAAACCCAATTTATGCTCCCAGTGAATATTATGGAGTCATTGAATAAATATGAGAGTTTGATTACATTAAATTTAATTTTATAATGTTTAAAAATAAATGTTTTATTGGTAAAAGTAGTTCCAGACATGATGAATTCGATATACAAATTCTAATCAAAAGGGATTGGTAGTCACCGAGTATTCTTTGACCATAGAAACACATGTTTTTTACATGTTCCTGATCAATTCAATAAGAAGTGGTCTATTGTTTTATAAGGAAAAGACAATTAATTGGTGATGATTATATTTCTGAAGATTTTGATTGATGTGAGATCCCTAATTCAATAGAAGGATTAATAGATAACAATGATGAGCATATTATTGACAAGGTTTGTTCCACAAGGAACGATCATGATGAAGGAATTTCAGAAAATCCCCTTTAACACATTACTAATATTACTGGTAACATAAGTTTATTTCTCATTTAATTTTATTAATTTCATAAAATTGTAGATATATTAATTTTTTTTATTATTATAACATGAATTAAAAGTAATAATATTTTTTAATATTAGATTATTTTTGTTTAGTTTACCATGATTACCATTACATAAAGTATTAAACCAAATAAAAAAAATTATGTTGGTTTTGTTTTTTTATTTTAAAATGTTAATATTAGTATAGATTTTTTTAGTTTACCATGTTATCCAATTTTAATATTATAACGTGAATTTTGGATTTGTTTTCATTCATTTACCGGATTTTTCATATATCATTAATATTTTTAAAATTTTAGTTAACTATAAACAAATATTAATAATAACGTTTTATGTTTTAGTTTACTCTTATGTTTCATAATTTTTCATTTTCTATTTACCTTAATATTTTATTAGTTGAATTTTGATATTTTTGTACTAATTGTTTTTTCCGGGATTTCTATGACAATGAAAGATCAGTCAGCTGATCGAACACATATATCAAGAGATGAGTATCCTAGTCACACCTTATGGGAGGAACATGAACATTATCCCCTTGATGATCCCCAAACATCATTATATACTACCATAGTGGCCAAGAAGACTATAAGGGTTGGTAAAGGTGGCATCACACATTTAAAAAAATTATCACTTTCTCATAGCCTAGACCACAGGATAGTGGTAGAATTTAAGGATAATGACATACAATAAGTCCTAATTCATAACAATTTAGGAGTTTTGTATCAACACAGTGTAAAAAAAATTTCATCTTTCAATTTTATTATTGTATAAGTTTTAATAAGAAATACTGAATCACTTGATATAAACCATTTTGGTAATACATTTTGTTATTGTTTTACTAATCTTGAAATGTTTATGTTAATATATGTTTCCCCCATTATTATTAGATAATAATAGATATAACTAACATTGTATGAGTTAGAAGAAATGTTTATCATTGGATTCTTGGATGTGGAGGGATTTCAAATCAACCCTATCCTAGGATATCATTTTGGGAATATGAAACATTACAATCTATGTTTTATATATCCATTTATAGTTGAATACACAAGAAAACAATTTGATTAATTTAGAGGATAAAAAATCGTTGTTAAGTGAAATGTAATATATTTATAGGTCTTCTTATATTAAGGATTCTATTCATTATTTTTAAAGGATTTATTATTCTTAATTTTTAGAAATCGAGGAGATCTCATTATGAGATCAAATCTATAATCATATGCCTAAATACTTTATCTCAGGGGGAGGGGGTACAAGTTATTAGAAGAATAAATAATTGATGAAAATTTAAAAAGTCTATGAGTTGAGTCTTTTATCTCTGTAATGGTGACCCCTCCACCACCTGCTAGACATGTGAAATGGAATAGACATTAGATGAGAAAAAAGAGAGATATTGCACGGGGGAATAAAGGGTTATAATGGAGGGGATATTAAGATGTTTATTTATATATTTAAAATGTTAATTAAATGAGTAATATATAATGAATAATTATATCATTTTTCAAATATTTCATTCAATATTCTCATGAGGATAAAAGAGCCCATTGTTTTTCTGGATGAGGGGATGTAGGATATTTTATCTGAAACATTAGGAAATCCTAAACACCCAGGTAATGTATCAGGATACCCGATGAGTGTATCTATGAGAAATATGTTAAAAAATTATTCATCTTCTCCAATAGAGCGTATTTATAAAAATAGAATCATTAGTGGATTAAGCAAAACATATTAATGTGACTATGGAAGAAAATATTATAGAATCAATTTTTTCTATGTTTTTAGAGATGAAATGATAATTTTAAACGACTCCTCCCACACCTCCACCACCGCCAGAACCTCCCACTACACCACCTCTACCTGAAGACCCCATTTATATCCTCCTCCACCTCCTCCTATTGAACACATTTATATCCTCAACCGACGTCCCCTCCTCTATAACATCCTAGTTATTATGAGTTATTTCATTGTTATCTATATCATATTTTTTCACATGTTATGATATAATATATTGGAAACACCATTCATCATTATAAATTATAGATTTAGTATCCTATGGTAACTATAAGATATATTATAGATATATTACCAAGTTTACCATTACCTATAGATTATGTAATGACAATGTGACAAATTATTGACAAATTTACAGTTTGTCCATCTTGACTACTGTGAAATATTACCATAGAGGTATGTGAATATATAATATAATATTTTATTTTTTAATTAAATTTGTTTTAAGATATGAAATTTAATATATTAATTAAATTATTTTAATGAATAATTTAATGTTAATGAAATATTTTACATCCAATAATAATGGAAAAGGGTATTGGCATCAAATACAGATTCTTGTTGTCTTGATAGATTGTCATGATATTCAAATTTGTTGGTGGGTGTTTATAAGATTCCTATGGATGATACAGAATTTGGGAATTCAATATACATGGGGGGTTTTTTGAAAAATGATATCATGGAGCTTGTAACAAGAGATATTTTGGGAATCAATGAAATGAACGTTTTTTCCATATAGGTCAAAAAATAAATAATTACCTACAATTAATTTTTTAAAATTTATATTAATTTAAATATTTTCTTAGGTATCATTATAAAATAAAAGAAGTGAATGAAAATATGTATGTATATATATATTTTTACCATAGTTCATTTCACGGGAAGTATAAACCATGACTGAAGAATAAATAATAGTCTATATTTATAAATGATTTGAATATAATTTTTTTTTGCAATGATGGATATTTCATCATCTTGAGAGTTATGAATCATATATATCACAAAGTATAATTTATCAATTATCACAACAACCAATAAAATTATTTTTTATTTTTTATCATTGACCAATGGATGTTATGTGTTTTTTCAAGGGGGATGACACTCTTCTGGATATGCTCTATCAGTGGTGATATGTGAGGAAATTTTATGAACATGTTTGAAAAATAAGTTTTAATTTATTAATAGTAGTTTTTATTACAATGAATTTTAATTTTATTTCATTCATATTATTTTTAAATAGGGGGTGCGATTAATTTAATTTCCCAAAATGAAAAAAAGACCCCAGATCAAATATGTAAAAGTAAATGATAATATTAATTTTTATATAGTCCATTTGGTATATATTACAATATAATATAATTTTAAATTTGAAAAACTCATTTTAAAATCATTATCATAAAAAATGAATTATTTAATGCATATTTTAGGTGTTACGATTTTTTTTAATAATTAAAACTATAAAATTAATATAAGTTCAATCATGATGGATTTTTGTATAAACTATTTCATTTTATTTCATTATTTATTCGTTACAAATTTTTAATACATTCTTCAATTTTTTATCTTTTTTGATAAATATATCCCTTATATTGAAAATTAGCTCAAATAAAAACAAGTGGAATGGAGAAATTATTTTACATTTTTGGTTTGATTTATTAGTGAATATTGTAATTTTTTATGTTGTAATTGTAAATGTGTATTTTCATATTGTTTTTTTGGATTTCGGAATATTTTAGTTACTAATGTAATTTTTTAATGTTGAAATTGTGAATGTGTTATTGTTGGGATATTTTATACTTATACTCGTTAAATTATTTTCTTGGTATGTTTTATAGTAAAGAGGAAGGGAAAAATGAAATTTTTTTTATAAAAAATATTAAATCATTTTTTTATAACGAACATTAAAGATTTCTTTTTCTTTTTCATGGCCTTTGGAACTGGTTTTTATATAAAATGATGTGAAAAAGTTGTTTTTATGTTGGTAAATTAATAACCGACATATGAATGTATTCAGAAGGACGAACTCCTCATTGGTTATATGAAAACTGACATGGAATATTATTTTTTATGTTGGTTATGTAATAGAAAATGCAAAAAAACACTCATCACATAGCCTTTTTATGTAAATTATATATAAACTAATATGGAATAGTGTGTTTTCCATCGGATGTTAAATAACCAATGTAAAAAATGCTTCGGGATAATGGGATTCCATGTCGATTATATAAAAACCAATGAGGTATATGTCTTTCCACATCGTTTATTAAATAATAAATGTAAAAAAGTAGTTCAAATATTGATTATCAAAATTTCCTTTCTTTAACTGGTTTCAAAGGAATATCTATAACGTCTCATTTAGTAACGATGTATATCACAACCCATCCTCGGGACCCGTGTTATGACTACCTCAAGCCCACCTTACATACGCCAGGGGCTGGCGACTAGCACCAAGGCGTAAATCCCAACAAAAATGGGGAGGCATTGCCTTTATGAAGTAAACACACACCACATAGTAAGAAAGAAGAAGCAAACACTAAGTAAACTGAGTACAACAATAAGTGCTGAAAAGTAAGTGGGCCAGAATACAAACCCAACTGAAGTCAAGTAAAACTGAAAAGAAAGTACAACAACTGAAAAGTAAAGCAATAATGTTGAGCCATCCACTAAAAATACCACATGAAGGGTGGGTACAGATAGCCTCTTCAGATCCTCAGGTCCAGCTGTCCGCTCCGTGTACGTCTTGCCCAGTGGTCCGCCTCCAGGTACCGACATGCTCCACAAGCCTCAACCACGATCAGTGTTTTCCGTCGTCTGCATCCAACACAATGTGGTGCGGGCACAACCCGTGAAAGGGTGATTATACACTACTCCGTAGGGACCCCGAGACCCTTGAAGGTCTCCTAGAATCCACAAAGGATAATCCACAAAAAAATGATACAATCACGAAGTAACAACCGAATCTTCTTAGGTATATTCCCATACATATACCTAAGTCACCTATTCCAGTTCCGATCCAACTCATGAGCTCAAGTAAAACTCAGTCCACACCGTAAAGTACAACCCAGTCCACACTGGAAAGTACAACCCAGTCCACATAGAAAAGTACAACTCAGTCCACATTGGAAAGTACAACCCATTCCATACAGGAAAGTACAACCCAGTCCACACAGGAAAATACAACCCAGTCCACACAGGAAAGCAAGTCAATCATTGATAAAGATTGAAAATCAAGATTCAGATCACACAATTATACATCATTTTTAATGAAAAAGGAGATGTTCATATGTAGTTACTGATTCATATTGAAGGGACCCACATAGGATACTAGACTAGCTAAGCTGTTGGACCCATGTAGGATACTTCTCCAGCTACGGTGTCAGACCCACGTAAGATACTACAACAGAGGTCAATACTGTCAGACCCATGAAGGATACAAGTACAGTAGTCATCACCGTTGAACCCACGGAGGGTTCTAGTATGGTAGGCGTCATCATCGAACCCACGGAGGATTCCAGTACGAAAGTCTTCACCATCGAACCCATGAAGGATTCCAGTACGGTTGTCATCGTCGTCGAACACATGGTGGATTCCAGTACGAATTTCTTCACTGTCGAACCCACGTAGGATTCCAGTACATTCATCTTCACTACCGAAACCACAGAGGATTTTAGTGCAGTCTTCATCGCTGCTGAACCCACGAAGGATTTCAGTGTAGTCGTCCTCGCTGCCGAACCAACGGTGGATTTCAGTGCAGTCATCATTGCAGCCAGCCCTAGGGTTCCCACACACAGAATGCTCGTTTCCGTGAGGGTCCGCTCCACGATACAGGGGGGTTTGATACATCAAATGAAACATAGTCCAGAGTTGATGTATCCTAATGTTCCCTCTTGTCGATAGGAACTCAACAGGACAGACGGCGAGTCAATCAGACGCCTTGTCTGAGAGTTATTGGCTTATTCGTCTCAGGGGCCTGGTTGGTTTTTAAGTCAAAACCAACCCTACTAAATTCCAACTACGTCCAAACCTCAAGAGGAGTAAGACAAAGGGTCCTTATCACTACGATAAATCAAACAAAGTCGATGGCACGTCAATCGGACGTCTGAATCTCGAGTTATAAGTGTTTATGCTCCGAGGGTCCGGTTGGTTTCGTGTTTGAACCAACCGGGCCATACTCGAAGTTCTCCGAAACCCAATGTGTAATATAATGAAACAACCGTCTCGATCCATGGATCCCAATGCAACTGAAATTGCGTCAATCGTAGTTCTGAATCCCATGATGTGGGAAAATGACTAAAAACAGTCCGAAATGGGGGGTCTGGGCCCGGCCCGGCCCGACCCAACCACCCCTGGGTCCGCCCGAATAGGGTCGACCCGACCAGGGTCCGGGTCCATCCCGGTTGGTCACGGCCCGACCCAATCCACGCGACCTGCCCCGGCCCTGCCAGGGGGGTGCGCTGGCTCGGCCAGTGGGCCGAGCAGGGGGCGCTTTTCCCCCCTTGCGCTCCACAGACGTGGCAGGTGCCGCGTCCTCCTCCTCTGGATCCCGCGCGGCCATGGGATCTGGCCGCCTTCCACTGTGGCTTCAGCCGCAGTGGTTCCTCATGGTTGCGCGCCAGGGCGCGGCCGCCTCCTGGTGGCTACCCAGTGCTGGGCACCACCTCCGGCTGCAGGTGCCGCCGTGTCGGCGTAGCGCGTCGGTAGCGTCTTCTGTTGACCACCGGACGCGCTCCGGTGGTCCAATTTGCCCGCCACCTTCGCCTACGGCTCTCCCGGGACCCGTACATTCCTGCGAAGGCATAAAATCACCATTATGGTCCCATTTCTTCATCGCAAAAAGTTACGAGCATGAAGAACAGAAAAATGGTGGGTTCGAACTTGTTCGTTGGTCCTCACCCACCGCGTTAGTGGTTTGAAACAACTCCCAATAATCCTCTGCAAATGATAATCCCCAACCTGTAAATAATAATCTATGAAGAAACATGATTATTAGTTAGTTCACGTTCATTATTTAGAGGAAAAAAACATGGAAGTATTATCATTCTCATAAAAAACCCCTACCTCAAAGAAGTCGTCGAACAAGATTTGTTGCTGGAAAAAGTCGTCACAGAAGACGGCGTTGCGGAACGAGGCTCCGTAAGCATCGTCGGGGTCCTCCCGATGAAGGATGTGGAGCATCATCATTCTCTGAAAAAGGCATATCTCACCGGCTATGAATAGGAGAGAAGACGACATGATGATCTCCCCTTGCGGTGATGGAGTTATTCGTCGTAGTCTCGGCATTCTTCATGAAGAAGAAGAAGTTCTTCAAGACCACAAGATTTATCTACTCTATTCCAAACAAGGAAACCACCAAAAATAAAATAATACATTGTCTTATATTATTCACATGTACACATGCCAATATTAATTTGAAATTCAAAAGATCCCATTCAATTAATTAAATTAATTGTAGATCCTTTAACAGTCCAATTATTTGCGAGAGTTGACTTGTCATTAAAATGGGGGGTGCAGGTGTGTTACACAAATAATTTCTAGAGGGGGTTTAATGGGGGTGTTGGTAAAACTGAAGGAGGTGGGGTTTTGTGTGGTTCCCACTCCAACTTCCTCAGATCCTCGTTTCCCACAACACTTAAACCACCAGTAATAAATAAAAATAAAATTGTAAAATAATTTTTATTTTTATTCCCCACATTTTAACATCTCCTTCCGAGAAAACAAGACCAAGAAAAAGGTACTATTAAGAAAATTATGGCAGTGCGGTATCATCGGTGCCCTTAGATTTCGATTCCAAGCACTGGTTCAATAGTTAGAAAAACCCACTCATTCGTTCACTAAACGTACCCGAGCTAAACTTCAGAAATTGATTCTGGGCACACCGGGCCTCGGAATCAGTTGCCGTCAGAAACTGCATACTCGTAAAATCCCATAGAAATTAAAAATAATTCCTTGAAATTTTCAGATCATTAAATAACCACCTCTTCAAGTCATTACATCCCCATAAAGCTAAAAAACAAACTAGGGAAGCAAAAGTGGTACTGAGCATGAAACAGTTCCTTTCGCTCCCATGTGATCTCTGGGAGGTTCTCATGCTGCCACCTGATGCGCACTAGAGGAATCAATCATCTACATAGTACCCACTCATGTTTATCTGCCATCTCCACTGGGACCTATGCAAAAGTCACCCCATTTCCAAAGTCTTGCTCCCCATGGTCGATGATATGTGTCGGGTCGTGCACGTACCTCCTTAGTTGAGATACGTAGAAGACGTCGTGCACCCGGTGAAACTGAGGTGGTAGAGCTAGGCGATAAGCCACCTCGCATATCCTGTTGAGAACCTTGAATGGACAGATGAAGCATGGAGATAACTAGTCTCCCCATCCAAATCTCCATAACCCACATCGAGGTTAGACCCACAAGAACACGTGGTCGCCATACTCGAACTCGAGTGGTATCCACCTCATATCAGCATAAGTCTTTTGTCGGCTCTGAGCTGTCCTCATCCACTCTTGGATGACTTGGTACTTCTCTGGTCCTACAAGAGTTGGTAAGATTTCTTCCTTGCCGATAAGAGAAATCTGGTCTCATCCCCTGGATGAACCACTTTCTTTGCCTAATAAAGTCAATCCCGACATCTATGATACTAATCCATACTAAGGATAACGTCGTAAGGCCTCGACGCTACTACCAAGAGATTCAACCGTTACTCTCTCCTCAAAGGGTTGAGTCACAATGTCGGCATCAGTGTGTGGTCACTGGGTCTCCTCCAGTAGGTATCTCAAAGTGATGGTCAAGTCCAGATTTTTAAACCAGAAACTCTTAGTATCAACTACATAAAAAGGACATGGAACAAAACGTCACATGAACAAGTGTCTTTTATTACTGTAGCTCAAGGTACAAAGACACATAACATCATCAAAGCTAGAAGAAACATGAACAAAATTCCCCATGTCTTGAGCTAGTCCCGATCCTATCCATTTGCTCCTGGAAATTCAGGGTAGTAAGCCTCAGCTGCCTGTAGCTGAGCTCTCCCCTGTCTACCCGTTCCCTGTGGTCGGTGTGGTCTTCTTGGTGGTGGTGGTGGAAACACCTTGAAGCGTCGTCCACCTCCAGCTGCACGGCTAGCTCCTCTGCCTCGTCCGCCTACTCCCTATTGACCGCCATGGTCGGAACTCTGCCTAGGAGGTCCCTATACTGCCTGCTTATCATCAGTAGGATGAGTTGGGCAGTCTCAAGCCATGTGACCCTGCCCACCGCATGCGTAGAACATCCTGCTTCTCATGTAGCTGGATCTCCTTCGTGTGCCCTGCACAACCGAATCTGCATCCTGAGATTTCTCGTCTGATGGTCTGGCCTATTTTGGCCTCTACGTCATCTGTTTACTGCCAGCTGCAGAAGACTTCACTACGGGTCGTCTTGCGGAGGGTCCCGCCGATGGTGACTGCTCGGTGAGAAAACTCTCCACTAGAAGGGCTCTCTCCAACACCCATGCCTGCATCGGAATGTTGATGGAGATCATCGAAGCCCTGATCTCATGCCTCAGTCCCTGGTCAAAGGTTCTGGCCCAAAAGAATGGGTCCGTACCATATCTGTGGAGTAGCGTGAGTGATCAGTAAACCTCGTCGAGTACTAGGCCACGGTCATGCTTCCCTACCACAGCTATAGTAACTCCTGAATGCTCACCGCACGGAGGGTGTCTAGGATGAACTATGAGAGGACGAGGCTCTCAAAGTCTATCCAGAGAAGTGTTTCCTCATCGTGCACCTGGAGCATCAAGATCCAGCATCTTCCTGCTACCGCGTGCAGGAGGCTCGCTACAAGGATCAACATGAGGTTAGCTGGTGTCCCAACTAGCCTGAAAACTTGAACTAGAGCCTCGATCCAATCCCCGGCTGCCTGAGGGTCCATCTCCCCGTGGAACCTGGGCGGTCATTGATACTGAAACGCATGCAATGCACTAAGGCAATATGCACTCTCAGTGGCTGGGGCTGGTGGAATCGGAGGCTCGGCGGGTAGAGGTACCGTTGGTGCCTCCACTGGAAAAGGGCCCTGCACCGAGGCCTCGTCACTCGGTGGGTTATTGTCTCGCACAAAGCTCAGAACCCTAGATGGATACTGTGGTGGGGCCATCCTAAAAAGAAACAGATGCACCACGGTCAAAACAGTATACCTGGTGAGCTGACACAAAGTAATCACAAAGAAAACTTTTGAAACACACAAGCAATAAGTGTTTTCATGCACTGAGTCGGAAATCAAAAGTTAGGGTCCTGGTGTATGGATACGCCGGCCGCTGCACCAACATTGGACTCCCTGGACTAATAAACACACTCAATAACCTTAACACTATTTCTTCACATAGAAGAAATATCAGAGTCCTGAGTTCTGTGGCAGAACCGAATTGCTCTGATACCAATTTGTCACGACCCGTCCTCGGAACATGGGTTGTGACTACCACAATCCCGCCTTCCATAGTCCCGGGGATGGAGACTAGCAACAAGGCATAAATCCCGACAAAAAGGGGAAGGAATTGCCTTTATGAAGTAAAAAAACACCACGGAGTAAGAAAGAAGAAGTAAACACTAAGTAATCTAATTACAATAGTAAGTGAGGAAAAGTATGTTGGCCAGAATATAAACCCATCTGAAGTAGAGTAAAACTGAAAATAATGTACGTCAACTGAAAATTAAATCAGCAACGTCGAGCCGTCCACTGGAAATCCCATCTAAAGGGTGGGTACCGATAGCCTCCTCAGCTCCTTGGGTCCAGTTGTCTGCTCCGTGTACGTCCTTCCCAGTGGTCCACCTCCAGGTACCGACTTGCTCCACAAGCATCAACAACGATCAGCGCTCTCTGTCGTATGCATCCAACACGACGTAGTGCGGTCATATCCCGTGAAGGGGTGACTATACACTACTCAGTAGGGACCCCAAGACCCCCGAAGGTCTCCCAGATTCCAAAAAGGATAATCCAAAAACGAAAGATACAATCACGAAGTAAGAACCAACTCTAATTAGGTATATGCCCATATATATACCTAAGTTATCTATTCCAGTTCAGCTCCAACTCATGAGCTCAAGTACAACCTAGTCCACACTGGAATGTATAGCCCAGTCCACACAGGAAAGTACAACCCAGTCCACACATGAATGTACAACCTAGTCCACACAAGAAAGTAAAACCCAGTCCACACAGGAAAGTACAACCCAGTCCACACAGGAAAGTATAACTTAGTCCACACATGAAAGTACAACCCAGACCACACAGGAAAGTATGTCAATCAAGGATAAAGATTTAAAATCAAGACTCAGCTCTCACAGGTATACAACATTTGTAAAGAAAAAGGAGATGATCATATGTAGTTACTGATTCATCTATCTGGGACCCACGTAGGATACTAGACCAGCTAAGCTGTTGGACCCACGTAGGTTACTAGTCCAGCTACTCTGTCGGACCCATGAAGGATACTACAACAGAGGTCAATAATGTCGGACCCACGTAGGATAAAACTACAATTGTCATCACCGCCGAAACCACGGAGTATTCTAGTACGGTTGACGTCATCGTTGAACCCACAGAGGATTCTAGTACGAAATTATTCACCGTCGAACCCACGTAGGATTCCAGTACGGTTGTCGTCGTCGTCAAACCCACGGAGGATTCCAGTATGAAAGTCTTCACCGTCGAACACATAGTGGATTCCAGTATAGTCTTCATAACTGTCGAACCCATAGAGGATTTCACTGGAGTCGTCGTCGCTACCGAACCCACATGGGATTTCAGTGCAGTCGTCGCCGCAGCCGAACCTACGGAGGATTTCAGTGCAGTCTTCGTCACAGCCAGCTCTAGGGTTCCCGCACACAGAATGCTTGTTTCAGGGAGGGTCCACTAAAAAATCTATTGGGTTGATACATCAACTGACACTTAGTCCATATTTGATGTATCCAAAAGATTCGTCTCGTAGATAGGAACTCAACACGATAGACGGTGCGTCAATCGGACTCCCCGTCTGAGAGTTATTGGCTTTTTCGTCTCACGGTCCCGGTTGGTTTTTAAGTCAAAACCAACCCGACCATACTCCAACTATGTCCAAACCTCGAGCTGAGTAAGACAAAATGTTTGTCTCACTATGATAAATCCCACAAAGTCGACGACACGTCAATCGGACATCTGAAGCTCGAGTAATAAGTGTTTCCTCTCCGAGGGCCCGGTAGGTTTCATGTTCGAACCAACCCAGTCATACCCAAAGTTCTCCGAAACCCTCAGTGTAATATACCGAAACGACTGTCTCGATCCAAGGATCCCAACACAATTGACAGTGCATCGATCAGAGGTCTGAATCCCAAGATATGGGCAAATGACTGAAAACAGTCTGAAATGGGGGGTATGGGCTCGGCCCGGCCCAGCCCAACCCCCTTGGGCCGGCCCGAACCCGGTCGACCTGACCCGGGTCCGGGTCCATCCTGGTTGGGCATGGCTCGGCCCGGTCCACGCAACCTTCCTCGGCCTCACCAGGGGGGTGCGCTGGCTAAGCCAGCAGGCCAAGAAGGGGGGCACGTTTCCCCCCTTGCGCTCCACAGATGCGGCAGAAATCGTGTCCTCCTCCTCTGGATCCCACACGGCCGTAGGATCTGGCCACCTACCATTGCGGCTCCAGCAGCGGCGGTTCCTCCTGGCGGCATGCCAGCAGCATCTTCCGCGGACCACAGGAGGCGCTCCGGTGGTCTGATTTTCTCACTGTCTACGCCTACGGCTCTCCAAGGACCCGTACTTTACTGCGAAGGCCTCCAATCGCCATTCCGGTCTCATTTTGTCATAGCCAAAAGCTCCGCACATAAAGAACATAAAAACGGTGGGTTCAGACTTGTTCGTTGGTCCGCACCCACCGCGTTAGTGGTTTGAAACAACTCCCAATAATCCCCCACAAATGATAACCCCCAACCCGCAAATAATAATCCGCAGAGCTACTTGATAATTAGTTGGTTCACGTTCATGATTTAGAGGAAAAACATGAAAGTATTATCATTCTCATAACAAAACCCTACCTCGAAGAAGTCTTCGAATGATGTTTGTCACTGGAAAAAGACATCACGGAAGACCGTGTTGCAGAACGAGGCTCTGTAAGCATCGTCGGTGCTCGCCCTGTCACGAACCAACCCGGGTCGACCCCGAACCGGTCACCCGAGCCAGCCCGCGACATGGCCCGAGGGGCGTTCCCCATCCCCACGGGCTGGCAACTAGTGCCGGGCATCAAAAGTAAACAGGTGGGAATGATTTGGACCAAAATATAATAAACTAAGCAGCAGAAATAAATAGAACAAATGTAAATAAGGGAAAAGGAACCAACAACGCAACTAACCTGACCACGACCAAAGCTCCACGTGACCTCGTGGGTCACTCTCAAATAACACAAACGACGTCGCTCAAGGCGAACAACTGAAGCTGGAACCTGCAACAGAACTAAAAACAAGAAAAACACTATAGGCGTGAGTATTAAAACTCAGTAGGTAGGCCCGACTAATTCTATCCCAAAGCACATACCAATAAATAAAGAGTTTATCAATTCCAGGATTGCACTAAATTATATAAAATAGGTTTTCCACACACTTTCATTTCTAAAACAAGTAACAGTCCATTGCCCTTTTAATTTAGAACAATTTTAATGTTGAAAGAACAGGTGCATTGCATTTTCAAAACATTTTATGAGCAATTTAGAAATCCAAACTTTAGTTGTTAGTCAAAATAAGAATCACACACAACACACACTAAGGGCAATGGTAAAGTGGCACACAAGGGTCAGCAACCGAACTCGACCTCTCAATCGTCCGCCACACACAACTAAACACTAAAAGAAACATGGGTCGAACCTAGGAGATCGTGAACAATCCAGAACGTACTATACATGTGACTCATCCTGGAGGCATGCCATAACTCGATGACGTCATAACGCCCATAATTCTACCCGGCATAGCCCTACATGGCCTAACCGAGGGGCCCAATCCCCATAGCAGCAATAACTCAGTATTCCCCTGCTATGGGGCCACTAGCCAGTGCGTGGTCTAAACTAGTGCAGCAATCGTTCTCAGAAAATTCACTCAATATGCCAGGTTCCCATGTCAACACAAGCAATAAAAAGGGGGTGCGTCTACAATGTAAATAAATCATTCACGATGCACAAACGTCACATACATCTCACGCAAACAACGCACACCAAAGATCACCCCCGAGTAGGATTTCCAAGATAATCCATTTCATTAAAGTGCCAAACGGGCCTCCACAAATTTTTAAGTAAAACCTCTTTTCTCAAAAAGCTCAAAACACTTGTTCAGAAAAAAAATTATTTATATTTAAAACTAGAAGTACGTTTGAAATTCCCTGAATTATGTTTAAAGTCCAAACGGGCACTCTTTCAAAATTGGGTGTCCGCCCGTCAAGAAAATGTTCCAGGTGTTCGGTATAAAATAAACGGTTCATTTCACAATTAATAATCACTTAAAATTTAATTATCTAATATTATTTATCAATCATTGAAATTAACAAAAACATCAAGCAATTAATATATTCTAAATTTAAGGGTGAGTGCAATGGGGGACCTACCTCGGCTCGCTGTCCAAACACAACGGTGCAACGCGCCTCGCAAGGGCGCGCAAGCGTGCGTGCCAGATGACGATCGAATGAGTGTTGAAAAACCTTGCCAACACGCTGCAACCGCAAAGATAACCAAAATATGTAAACACCGACATAAAACAATCCAAATGAACAAACAACGCAAAAATAACCAGCTAGACACGTTTGGAAAAATATCCCATCCAAAGCACGTATCAAAACAGAACCAAACTCTATATTTGAATCTAATCGCGACCTTTAGACACACTAACCACTTTACAAATATCATACACACCACATTATTTAAGCAATAAGCCATTTAAATAACTTATAAAACATTCGCGGATGGTGAAACCAAGGTTCACATCAAATCATACTCAGTTTCACATAAGAAAGCACTTTAAAATAAAACACACAACATTTTCACACCAAAACACGACTCAACACCTAACAACCAACCCATAAAACATTTTATAAAACAACGCACCCATTTTCACACACAAAACATCACCGTTTTTTACAGAAAATCACTTTTCAGTTTACACACACCAAAACCTGCTCAAAAAAATGTCTTTTATGACTCTCTGCACATTGACGCTAAACCAAAACACTACTATAATGTTTGTGAAATGCAAATAAACAATTATGCACGGTTGTTCGTAGAAAACATGCACATACCATAAATACATATTAATTTCAATTAAAAACTTTATCTGCATCAAACAAACTAATTAATATAATCGCTAAACTAATTTAAGGTGAAAATTGATTCATAAACAATCACTAAACGCATAAACATGCTACTTAGCAAAACAAATACATATTAAATATCAAGCAATACCAGATTCACACCACGCAACTAATAAATAACATGCTAAAATAATTAAATTCAAAAATTAATTCGTTAAACAAATGTTATACACGGAAACACCTACCTTCGATGTCGAAACACCATAAACGCAGTGCGCAAACTCTGCCGCACTTCAAACGCACTGCAAGGGGCCTAAGACAAACCACGGAAAAATAAAATAACCAAGAAATAACCTTATATAAAAGGAAGGAGGGGAAAATAATACCAAAGAGGGGGCTGCCGGATATGAGAAACCGGATAGGGATCGTGCGCGCCGGTGGAAAAAAAGATGGGATCGCGGGTCGTGGGTGGTAGGAGGCTGGAGCACAAGCCGGACAAGGGTTAGGCGCTGGACAAGGGGGTGCGCTGCAGGAACAAGGGGAGGTGGTCGGTGTTGTTGCCAGTGCAGGGAGGTCGCTCGGATGTCGGCGAGGCCGACGGGAGGACACTGGTAAGAAGGAGGTGTGATGGACGTTGTAGGCAGGGGAATCAACGGGAGGCTTGTGGATGTGGCCGAGGGCAGCGGGGTGCAAGGCCGAGGGCGAGAAGGGGCACAGGAGCCGGCTGGGGGTGGTCGCGGTTGGCGTTCGGTGAGGCTGAGGGAGCTTCGGCAAAGGGGGGGGGGGTAAACAGGGGGGCCAGGAGCGGAGGAGAGGACCGGGTGGAAGGGGGTCGGTGTGCGCGGATTGGGATCCGGAGGCAGCCTGGGTGTGCGGGATCAGCTGCAAGCAAGGGGGGGCCAAGCGAGGCGGCGACCTAGTGCTGGGGAGCGCTGCAGCGATGAGGGAGGGCCGGCGGTGCTAGGGAAAGGGAAGGGGGAGACTACAGGGAAGATAGGGGGTGCGGCCGCGACCAGAAAGGGGAAAAAAAGGGCTCACGCGGCGGAAAAAAAAGGGGTGGGGTGTCTTGGTCGAGTATTAGGGTTTCTACAGTTTTCATGTTTTTTTTATGATGATATTATTATTAAAATATTAATAATAATAATAAACACAATATTAATAATAATACAATAATAACATTAACAATCTTTATAATAATAATGGCAATGAAGTAATAATAATAATAGTGTACCAGAATAATAATAATAATAAAATTAAAATTAATAAAAATAACCATTTAATAATACCGTGAGATAAACTAAATTAAAATAATAAAACAAAGTTATAAAAAAAACACTTGCCCGACACCTGGGCTAACTGCGCGGCAACCGCCAAGCACGCGGTGGCCGCGCACGGGTCCAAAACCCAGAAAAAGCATCAGACGTCAAATATTTTAATCGGGGCGCAGCCCGTACAGCAGCGTGGACACTCAGAAACAAGAAATAATAAAAAATAAAATAAATAGAAATGACGGTTGTGACAATCCTCCCCACCACAGACACTTTCTGCCCCCAGAAAGTCACACAGTCAAACGATAAACCAAACCAGAATTCATGCCCAAATAAAATCAAGAGAGACCACAACATAAAAGAATAGGAGAACACGAGAGGGTTCTCCCCACCACAAGAACTCAACTAGTGTGAAAATTTAACACTCGACCATACCACCTCGGGAAGGGGGGGGGGCGACGCGGGAACTCCCAAACTAACCTTTATAGCACGAGCAAAACAACACCTCTGCTAAAACTTGGAACTCTAGACATAGACCAAAATCCTGAACACAAGAAAGAAACCTCTGAGATAAACATAACCCATGAAGTAAACTCAAGCATTACCGCAAAACTGTACCCCTCCACAACCATTTATATATCCAAACGAACACCGATAAACCAAGATTAACCCATGCAAAGTCCAAAAATACTTTTAAGAAAAGGAAAACGCATGACCCAGAACACCATAATCTGACAAACAAGATTGTGTGGATTACAAATGAACGCGTTCATCCCCAACCATACAACGACACAATGAACCTACAATAATGCCAACACTTTAATAGTGGAAAGACGAGAACCAAAGGGCTTTAAATGTTCTGTTGCTAACACGGATCACGAAACCCGAATTGAGGCGTCACACCCCCGACGACTCCTGACTGAGCGCGAGCTTCACCCCAAGACCTTTGGCTGGGGCTCTGATGGCTGAAGCATCTCCTGCCTCACAGTCAGGCACCAGAAATCTTCAGTCGCAGTGTCATTTTCAAGAGACGCATCCCACAAACTTCTCTAGATGACCTAGACACCTGCAAATGATGGCACGTCCTCAAAGGGGTGTGACATGATGGCTTGTATGCCCCAAACGTCCATACTGACGGTACACCATTAGACGGTCCGACGAACTGGAAGTTAGAGCCACTGCAAAGAACTCTTTAGAAACAAATTTACCTATCACGCTCTGCTCGTCAGATAGGATACCTTCACGAGCAACTGGATACGGTGGATTGTCAACTGTTTGCGCTCCGGAGACCAACTCAGCTAAGAACACCTCATGCACCCACTTCTCAAAAGTGAAGCTCCCAAAAAAGGGAGGACTCACTCATTGATCTCTAGACGAAGACCCCTGATGAAGGGAGAAGCCTTCATCCAGTCTTGCGACACTACCCCTGGAAAAAGAGACACAAGATCCTTGAAATGGTCAACATACACTCTCACCATCTGCTGGCCATGTTGAACACACATGAGATCTTCCATTTTATTCGTCTTCATCTCCACAAGTTTAAACCATCGAACGAAGACGACTTTATAGAAATACCACATCATCCCAAATTGCAGCAATGGAGAGGCGAACAACTCCTACTCGTCCTGAGCTGGACCTTCAAACAGACCCAAAACAACATGTACTCTAACAGATTCGGGAGTTCTCAATACCCTGAAGACGCGCTCGAGTTCTTCAATCCACTGCACTGTCTCTAACAGACTCCAATCACCACGAAGTACGGACGACGTCCAAGAAAGACAAAAAACTGGGCATGACTCATCAAAACTCTAGGGACCTTCCTGGGCGGCATTTTTGAAAAACATATATAACACCGAGACGAAACTGATATCAATCGAAGCAACGTCAATAAAGCACCCTCGTCCAAAAACAACAAGCTCAAAACCAAACAAAAACAAACACAACCCCAAAACTGCTTTTCACTTTATATTTCAAAACCACCTTCTTTCAAGGCTACTTTCCAAATACCAACTCCACTTTTTAAACCAAAATCACTTTCCAAAACCATTTTCCTCTTTAAAATCCAATTTAGAAAAACATGGTCAAGCCTTTAATTTCAAATAAACACCCAGGTAATCTCATGACCTGTTGCACATGTCATTATCCACATTCCATTCATACACGCACCAGCACGCAATTGTATGCATTCTCTCACATGTGCAAACGTTCATAAGGAGTACCTGAGGTTTCACCCCAAACCGATCTCGACCAATTTCAAAGCAAACATCTGTTTTCCAAACCAAATGCTTTTAGTTTTTAAAACCCATTTCATAAATTTAAAGTCATTTAAAAGAAACCAGTCTCATTTTCAAAAACTCTTTTTCACTTCCAAAAAAGCACTTACACTAACCAAAACGAAAACGACACTCAACTCGCATCAAACCATAAGGGTGAGGGACCAGTGGTCACACTTAACATGGCGACATGATAGTGGGTCATGCCCCAAGTAAGCGTCAATCACTAGGAGGAATTCAAACCGTGTACCCAGACTTCACATGGGTCACTACTCCATGTGAGATCACGATGTAACATCGGTTTACCTCCGTTGTCATCCCTCAATCCAAAACAAGCCAGAATGAAACAAAGACTCAATTCCCGAACTATCCCTGGCGACTCGAGGTGCGGAACGGGCGAGGGTTCATGACATCCTTCCCGTACCTACCTCTCGAGTCCCGACAATCCTAATCTCCTTCTACCAGACATCCCAAATAACAAGGGCCTCCTCTGATACCATTTTTTCACGAACCAACCCGGGTCGACCCCGAACCGGTCACCCGAGCCGGCCCGCGACATGGCCCGAGGGGCGTTCCCCATCCCCACGGGCTGGCAACTAGTGTCGGGCATCAAAAGTAAACAGGTTGGAATGATTTGGCCCAAAATATAATAAACTAAGCAGCAGAAATAAATAGAGCAAATGTAAATAAGGGAAAAGGAACCAACAATGCAACTAACCTGACCACGACCAAAGCTCCACGTGACCTCATGGGTCACTCTCCAATAACAAAAACGACGTCGCTCAAGGCGAACAACTGAAGCTGGAACCTGCAACAGAACTAAAAACAAGAAAAACACTATAGGCGTGAGTATTAAAACTCAGTAGGTAGGCCCGACTAATTCTATCCCAATGCACATACCAATAAATAAAGAGTTTATCAATTCTAGGTTTGCACTAAATTATATAAATTAGGTTTTCCACACACTTTCATTTCTAAAACAAGTAACAGTCCATTGCCCTTTTTAATTTAGAACAAGTTTAATGTTGAAAGAACAGGTGCATTGCATTTTCAAAACATTTTATGAGCAATTTAGAAATCCAAACTTTAGTTGTTAGTCAAAATAAGAATCACACACAACACACACTAAGGGCAATGGTAAAGTGGCACACAAGGGTCAGCAACCGAACTCGACCTCTCAATCGTCCGCCACACACAACTAAACACTAAAAGAAACATGGGTCGAACCTAGGAGATCGTGAACAATCCAGAACGTACTATACATGTGACTCATCCTGGAGGCATGCCATAACTCGATGACATCATAACGCCCATAATACTACCCGGCATAGCCCTGCATGGCCTAACCGAGGGGCCTAATCCCCATAGCAGCAATAACTCAGTATTCCCCTGCTATGGGGCCACTAGCCAGTGCGTGGTCTAAACTAGTGCAGCAATCGTTCTCAGAAAATTCACTCAATATGCCAGGTTCTCATGTCAACACAAGCAATAAAAAGGGGGTGCGTCTACAATGTAAATAAATCAGTCACGATGCACAAACGTCACATACAGCTCACGCAAACAACGCACAACAAAGATCACCCCCGAGTAGGATTTCCAAGATAATCCATTTCATTAAAGTGCCAAACGGGCCTCCACAAATTTTTATGTAAAACCTCTTTTCTCAAAAAGCTCAAAACACTTGTTCAGAAAAAAAATTATTTATATTTAAAACTAGAAGTACGTTTGAAATTCCGTGAATTATGTTTAAAGGCCAAACGGGCACTCTTTCAAAATTGGGTGTCCGCCCGTCAAGAAAATGTTCCAGGTGTTTGGTATAAAATAAACGGTTCATTTCACAATTAATAATCACTTAAAATTTAATTATCTAATATTATTTATCAATCATTAAAATTAACAAAAACATCAAGCAATTAATAAATTCTAAATTTAAGGGTGAGTGCAATGGGGGACCTACCTCGGCTCGCTGTCCAAACACAACGGCGCAACACGCCTCGCAATGGCGCGCAAGCGTGCGTGCCAGATGACGATCGAATGAGTGTGGAAAAACCTTGCCAACACGCTGCAACCGCAAAGATAACCAAAATACGTAAACACCGACTTAAAACAATCCAAAGGAACAAACAACGCAAAAATAAACAGCTAGAAACGTTTGAAAAAATATCCCATCCAAAGCACGTATCAAAACAGAACCAAACTCTATATTTGAATCTAATCGCGACCTTTAGACACACTAACCACTTTTCAAATATCATACACACCACATTATTTAAGCAATAAACCATTTAAATAACTTATAAAACATTCGCGGATGGTGAAACCAAGGTTCACATCAAATCATACTCAGTTTCACATAAGAAAGCACTTTAAAATAAAACACACAACATTTTCACACCAAAACACGACTCAACACCTAACAACCAACCCATTAAACATTTTATAAAACAACGCACCCATTTTCACAACCAAAACATCACCGTTTTTTACAGAAAATCACTTTTCAGTTTACACACACCAAAACCTGCTAAAAAAAATGTCTTTTATGACTCTCTACACATTGACGCTAAACCAAAACACTACTATAATGTTTGTGAAATGCAAATAAACAATTATGCACGGTTGTTCGTAGAAAACACGCACATACCATAAATACATATTAATTTCAATTAAAAACTTTATCTGCATCAAACAAACTAATTAATATAATCGCTAAACTAATTTAATGTGAAAATTGATTCATAAACAATCACTTAACGCATAAACATGCTACTCAGCAAAACAAATACATATTAAATATCAAGCAATACCAGATTCACACCACGCAACTAATAAATAACATGCTAAAATAATTAAATTCACAAATTAATTCGTTAAAAAAATTTTATACACGGAAACACCTACCTTCGATGTCGAAACACCATAAACGCAGTGCGCAAACTCTGCTGCACTTCAAACGCACTGCAAGGGGCCTAAGACAAACCACAGAAAAATAAAATAACCAAGAAATAACCTTATATCAAAGGAAGGAGGGGAAAAGAATACCAAAGAGGGGGCTGCCGGATATGAGAAACCGGATAGGGATCGTGCGCGCCGGTGGAAAAAAAGATGGGATCGCGGGTCGTGGGTGGTAGGAGGCTGGAGCACAAGCCGGACAAGGGTTAGGCGCTGGACAAGGGGGTGCGCTGTAGGAACAAGGGGAGGTGTTCGGTGCTGTGGCCAGTGCAGGGAGGTCGCTCGGATGTCGGTGAGGCCGACGGGAAGACACTGGTAAGAAGGAGGTGTGATGGCCGTTGTAGGCAGGGGAATCAACGGGAGGCTTGTGGATGCGGCCGAGGGCAGCGGGGTGCAAGGCCGAGGGCGAGCAGTGGCACAGGAGCCGGCTGGGGGTGGTCGCGGTTGGCGTTCGGTGAGGCTGAGGGAGCTTCGGCAAAGGGTGGTAAACAGGGGGGCCAGGAGCGGAGGAGAGGACCGGGTGGAAGGGGGTCGGTGTGCACGGATTGGGATCCGGAGGCAGCATGGGTGTGCGGGATCAGCTGCAAGCAAGGGGGGCCAAGCGAGGCGGCGACCTAGTGCTGGGGAGCGCTGCAGCGACGAGGGAGGGCCGGCGGTGCTAGGGCAAGGGAAGGGGGAGACTACAGGGAAGATAGGGGGGTGCGGCCGCGACCAGAAAGGGGAAAAAAAGGGCTCACGTGGCGGAAAAAAAGGGGTGGGGTGTCTTGGTCGGGTATTAGGGTTTCTAGAGTTTTCTTGATTTTTTTATGATAATATTATTATTACAATATTAATAATAATAATAAACACAATATTAATAATAATACAATAATAACATTAACAATCTTTATAATAATAATGGCAATGAAGTAATAATAATAATAGTGTACCAGAATAATAATAATAATAAAATTAAAATTAATAAAAATAACCATTTAATAATAACGTGAGATAAATTAAATTAAAATAATAAAACAAAGTTATAAAAAAAACACTTGCCCGACACCCGGGCTAACTGCGCGGCAACTGCCAAGCACGCGGTGGCCGCGCACGGGTCCAAAACCCAGAAAAAGCATCAGACGTCAAATATTTTAATCGGGGCGCAGCCCGTACAGCAGCGTGGACACTCAGAAACAAGAAATAATAAAAAATAAAATAAATAGAAATGACGGTTGTGACACGCCCAATGAAGGATGCGGCGCACCATCGTTCTCTGGAAAAGGAGTCTCTCACCAGCTGCGGAGAGGAATGAAGATGACACGACGATCTCCCCTTGCATTGATAGAGTTCTTCATCATAGACTCGGCGTTTTCCGCGAAGAAGATGATGTTCTTCAAGACCGCATGAGTTCTCTCTTCTATTCCACACAAAAAAACCACCAACAATAAAATAAGACATTGCATTATTTTATTCACATACACATATGCCAACATTAAATTGGAATTAAAAAGATCCCATTCAATTAATTAAATTAATTGTAGATCCTTTAACAGTCCAATTAATTGAGAGAGTTGACTTGTCATTAAAAAGGGGGGTTCAGGTGTGATACACAAATAATTGTTATAGGGGGTTCAATGGGGTGTTGGGAAAACTGAAGGAGGTGGGGGCTTGTGTGGGCCCCACTCCAACTTCATCACATCCTACTTTCCCACAACACTTAAACCACCGGTAAGAAATAAAAATAAAATTGTAAAATAATTTTTATTTTTATTCCCCACATTTTAACATCTCCTTCCGAGCAAATGAAACCCAGAAAAAGGCACTCTTAAGAATTTACCGACAGTGTGGTATCATTGATTCCCTTAGATTTCGATTCCATGCACTGGTTCAAAAGTTAGAAAAACATGCTCATTCATTCACTGAACTTACCCGAGCCAAACATCCGAAATTGATTCCGGGAACACCGGGCCTCGGAATCAGGTGCTGACAAAAACAACGTACTCGTAAAATCCCATAGAAATTAAACAAAATTTCTTGAAATTTCCAGGTCATTACAATGTATAATAACAATTGAAAAAAATCAAAAAAAATACCTAAAAATTATTTCTGAACTAGAGGATGTTTCTCAAAAAATGAATGATAATGTTAAAATCATTTAGTGACATATGAAAGTAGAAACAGTAAATTAAATATTTATGATCCTAATATTTATTGAGATTTTGATTTTGATATTTGATATATGATTACCCATTTGAGAAAACAATGATATAATTATATGAGATTTGGTATGGTGGGAGAAATGATCCTTATAGAGATTTATCCCATAGATATTTTTTATCATTTGGGGATGGTATACTATTTTATTTAACTTTCAAAAAACCTCTTTAAAATTCTTTATGTGATCGATATACATCTTTTGAGGAAGAACATACCATAACAAACAAAGTACTAAACTCATAAATTTCATAATTGTAATATGATCTCTACTATATTGAACATGAATTGGAGTTGTGTCATCATAGAGATAATGTATTTTGAATCATGACCTCTAACATTTTAAATTTTTTTGGTAAAATTATAAGTATTAGGAATCCATATGTGAATATTAAGTTGTTATTAGACAAAATTAACCTCAATTTTTTATCTATGTATTGATGTTTTGATATAGGTATTTTTTTATTAGAATGAATGAAACAGTCTATATTTTTAGGTGTGAAACACCATTTAAAAGAACCTGTTTATTTTATTTTTTTAAAATGAATTATGTAAAAAATAACAATAAATATTTTCATTAACATAAAAAATTAAAGTATAATATTTATAATAATACATTATCAATAATGAAATTAAATGTTAAAAATTAAATATTGAATAATACAAAAAATAAAGAAAAACAAATATTCAAATTTTTTTATTTTATTATGCCATAAGTACAATTTAAATAATGATAACTAAGGATAAAGTATAATATTTGGGAATTATACCAAATAAAATGATTAGAATATTGAGATAATGAGGTGAATTATATTAAATATGTTTGTAATGATATGTATAGTAATTTAATAGGACTATTATATATAAGGGTTTCGATTATATGGTCATTATTATATATTTATTAAGAATATATGGTTATTTAACTTATATATTCATTGATTATGTGGCGTTATTTAATATAATAAAGATAAAAGAGATAATTTATATGGTTAATGGAAATAATATTTTATTTTCAATATGACTATTATACTATACATGTTAATGTGGTGGGCATAAATATAAGTAATCAAATTGGGGGTTTATAAATAATGAAAGAAGTCATAACATTAAATAGTAAAATATATCCATATGAGGCTCATTTATGTGGACATAGTAAGAAGGAGAAATACCAAATGTTTTCATTTAACCAATCCCAAATTGAACAATAACAATTTTGACTTTACATGATACATCTACCATATATGTTAAAGCTCCTAGAAATAACTATGAAATATATACTATGTAAAGAACCACATGAAACTAAAAACATTGGATATAACACGCTTATGGATTATGCGAAAATCCTATGGGTTTTTCAAAATGAATATACAAAGATATCATCATGAAATTATTAATGTAATAAATTATTTTTTTAAATAATGTGTGTATTTTATTAGAATTTTTACTATATGAGATTTTTACAATCTTACATTTATAATGACTATTAATTTTAAAAAATTATTTAAAAATAACATTATTTATAAATATAATAAAACTATTTTAGAAAAAGGGACCGATAGTATCTTATGAATGGTTTATTTTAATGAAATAAGAATATAATCATTTAATTTTAAAAAGAAACATTTTACAAATAGTTTTTATATATTTATTGTTTATTTTTATCATAAGGAATATAATTTAACACTAGTAAATACTGATTAAAATAATTATTATAAAATATTGATAAATATATATATTAACATTCATTTTATGGACACTACTGGGGAATATATAAGGATAAATCAATGTTTATTCTTTGAAATATATTTTTCCAAATCACGATATTATGAATTATAAATATCAATTTCAAAATTAATTTCAATAGATTTTAATATATTAATTTAATAAAAAATATTTCATATTAAAAATAATCATGTTAAAATTATTAAATAGTATCTATTTCGTTCATGGGTGAAAAATATGGTATTTAGGTAAAAACTGAGTTACCACTGTAAAGTGTAAAAAGAGGAAAAAGGGTTCAAAATTAAGTGATAAAAGAATAAAATATCTCTAACCATATTAAAAAATTTGGTAGATGCATGTATTTATAACCCATATCGATTTGTCTCTACATATTATCCACTCTCCCTAAAAAATGTCATCCCACACACATTAATTAATGGTTATTTGAATAAATTCCACTCAAACTCACCGAAAAAAGGCTCATCTACCAAACACAAATCAAAAATTTATAATGGTTTTATAATGAATAAAACCCAAAATTACAACCACAAAAATATTCTCCCACATTTGGGAACATTTTTCTATATTGTTTCCTCAATTAAACATTTCCCATATGGTTACTAAGGTATAGTTTAACACTTCAACATTAGTTTTATGTTTCCTTTATAATTTGTATTTCTATTTTTAATCCACATGAACTAAAATATAATTTCTCACTTAAATAACATTTAATTCACTTAATTTGACTCATGGAAAGGTGATATTATAATATTTTAATAATCTTTTCTTACATATTTATTAAATATATTATTTTCTTATTAGGGTCATTTTTACTAGTTAATAAAAATTGTTATGACACATCCAACATGAATGATTATGATTCATGAATAATGATAATATAATTTTTATATTGATTAATTAATTAGTGGATATTAATTATGAAATTTTTACATAGATAATAATATAAATCAATAAATTTATTTATTTTTCAACTATATAATTACATAATGTATAGTTTATAATTTTTCTTTATAAGCCATCATCATAACACCCATAAAAACACTATTTTTCAAGGAAAAAAAAGATATATAATAGTTATGAAAGTGAGGGTGAACAAATAAAATTCTATATTTAAAATTAAAGAAAAAAATTAAGAAAACAATTGATTTTATAATACATAGGATCATAAAAATCCAATATCCAATCTTCACACCCCTTAAATACTAGAGAAGTATAATAAAAATAGATCAATATAATAATTTCTAATAACCTAGGATTTTGTATGAGGAATTAATACTTTTAATTATAGTTTTAATAATTATACAAATCCTTATATGGGTTCTTAATTTGATCAAAAATGTTTAGATGTTTTATGAGCTTGTTCAGAGCCCCGATCATGGGTTTCAATTGGAAATAATTGGCTAATGGATTGAAAAAAATGTTCAATGTAGAATTCATGGTGTGTAAACAACATGTGGGGTAATTCATGGATCCATATATGGGACTTAAGGGATGGATAAAAGGTACATAAATCATTCCCCCAATATGTGTGAGCCAATATCCATAGACAGTATTTAGTGCACAGTTTGGAAAGGTTTTGCTAACCATGCAGAAAAATCATGATCCACTTAAAAAGTATGTATAATTACCTTTTTCAATTAATTATTTTAAAAATTATAACTTGTTTATCTCATATTTTTTCAGTAGGATTCATTCTATCTTGAGATCTCATATTAATGGTAGGTTTTAAACCCTCTTCTTCATCTGTCCCCCGATTCGAGTGATGTATGTCATTTTAGATTCCCACTCATAAGAGCATTAATATGTTTCTTTATTACTTTATTTATCACACTACCTTTTATATTTTTGTCATGAGAGATCATATGCACTATTTTCATGGTTTTTTCTGATTTATCCATTTTTTGTGTTTTACCAAACCAGTGTTTGACATCAAATTAGTTTTACTTCATAAAAATAAGGTACATGGTCTATGAATTATACCTCAATTAATTGACGTTTATATTATTTTTATTGTTCTTGAATACGTTTTAACTAAGAATACACCATAAAATAAATCTTTTGAAATTAATATTACATTTTTAATTACTATTGAAGACCCGTAATGATGATGGAGTTCATCAGTATCAACATGATTTACCAATTCGCAAATTCACATTGTATACCTATTTGACTTCTATGTTATTATATCCAAAACACCAATTTATATGATTGGATATAGTTCCAATCATCATATCATTAACTAAAATCTACTAGTTATAGTGGTGTGACATTAATAATAAACTTACAAGACATTATTAATTAATGATAGAAAGTATAAATGGATATAATAAAGTGTAATTATTTTCACATGGACGATGTTTCTCTCATATTAAAATATTTTCTTCCATCTATGGATATTATTCCGAGTATAGTTGGGTTTAGATTTGAGATAACCTTTATGTCTAGATTGGATTCCATGATTAATTAGAGGATGATACCTTTATTCATTGAGCGGATTGTCGAGGGATATACCTACCCTGGAATATAGTCCTTTTCTTATTAAGTGAGTTCTTCATAACAGAACCCATTACTTAGATAAATTCCATCCAAATATTCGGACTCCCTAGATATAGTCATTGGATTTGGATAAATGACTTTGGGCCACCAGATCCATTGATTCACCCCATTGCAAAAAGTCATTTTATGTTTGGGATTTACTATGGATGATCTATATGGATATTATTTTAATCTTTTACAGTGGAATTCCTTGGTCGTATTACTATGATTGTACTTATAACCTTATAGACAAACTACATATTTTATAACTATGAGTTATCTCAACCGATAAGGTCATGCATTCCTTGGTACAAATCAAATCCATTTAATATATTTTCTATATTATTATTATCTATTTAGAAATATGATACACATGAAATATTGGAATACTATGTAGAATCATGGGCACTAAACTAAGGATCCATACAAGAGTACGTATATATATGCATGTTATTGTCTTACATATCCACAATTATACATTATTGTAGTGGTTAAGAGAAATTCTTGGATTATTATAGATTATGTATAGTTGGACTAGAATCATATGAGTTGTCAATTATGTAATTATTGTAACAATGTGAATTTTAAATCACTAGTGAATATTATCAATAAAAATGATACAATTATACTCACAGAGTGGATTTATATAGACACTATTGGTGGTGGCCTACTAAGTACATATATCACCCTATTTGGACCGAATATGGGCATTGAGACTGATTTTATGGAGGCAATTAGGGACAATAAAACGTTCCTTGTCATTGATGCATGATTAATTATATATTGGGAGAAAGGGATAGATCCTAGGCTCAAGATTCCATTGAAAAAACATTATGATCATTTATTTTTTTTGATATAAATATAGCTGTGACTTCTTTTGTATATATTCATACCATACACATCATTTTTCATTTGTTTCCACCATGTATTTTTTTAATAATATCTTGAATTTTTACATCATCTGTCCTATATTTCAATTGATATAATTCTTATATTTAACCATTTATCATACTAGTGTGTTACAATGTCCATCACGGTATAGTCTCCCCATTGTGCCACCTTAGGCCATTACTTCTAGTCTACTACCTCTAGCATATGGAGAGGTGTACTTGATCCCTTGTTACCAAATGGCTTTGGTTACTTAAGAGTGAAAATGTTCCTAAATGTTAAAAATTATAATTATATGCTTCTTTTCTATTTTACATACTATTTGGATTATTATATAGGATAATAGAATGTGTTCGGATTTGGAAATAAGCATCTTCTAGGGAGTAGTTAACTCGCTTACTAAAAAAAGCCAAATTGATCAGGGTGGGGATTGATATATTGTCTAATGCCTATTATGTTTTCACTGAATTCATAGTGGGTCAGAAATCATGGATTAATACTACCATTATTATTTTGGAATATATTTTTACCATTGGCCTGATATAGAATGTTGGTAGTTTCTCATTAATCATTATATAAATATGAGGATTTATATGACATCTGTAATTCCATGTTATGTTTACTTATTTCAAGAATAAATGTAGTATTGAAATTATCCATTGATATTTATTTTTAAAATTTTGATAACATTAACTTCATGAATAATTAAACTTAATCATCCATGTGTCTACATTAAACTAAATGTCGATTTCCCCTAGTGTTGGGATGTATCCTTAATTAACTAATTATATTTATTTTGAACCATGGAACACTAGTTACATTAGTTGATGCATTATTTGATGGAAATTATATGTATTCCAATTATATTATAAAGAGTTCATGTGTTTCTAAAAATTTTAATGTTGATATATCTAATTGAACCATTTTAAAACCATAACTATAGTAAGATGTAGTGAATTATTAAATTAATAAACTATAATACATTATAACTTGGGAATTGTAGATGAAATTAAGAGGATATGTATATATAATGACCTATTTAAGGACATTTGAGTTATATATTTA
Organism: Viscum album; assembly: GCA_963277665.1. Taxonomy (NCBI): domain Eukaryota; kingdom Viridiplantae; phylum Streptophyta; class Magnoliopsida; order Santalales; family Viscaceae; genus Viscum; species Viscum album. Next base: position 1,448,086,153 of record OY728152.1, on the reverse strand, counting down.
AATATAAATGTTTTCTGTTAAATAGTGATTCTAATTTCATTTTAAGGGGTGATTTCTACTATAACATCAAATTGTATCACTATATACCGCAACCCTGATATAAACATTTTTCATCGGAAATATGTAATATTTATATTGATTTATCTCATTCTTATATTATTTGATGGACTAAAATTATAATAATGTAGAAAGGACTGATTCATATATAGACTATTTTATACCAAAACTATGTTTTATCTATGTTTCTATCATGTTAAATCTTATATAAGGCATGTTCTAGGAATATTCAGACCTATTCCACCATGGAATCCTCTTGTCGAGCTTCAAGAAGGTAATGATAACTATATTCTTAAATAGGTGGGATGTAAGCTTCTAAAAGATACACCTATAAAACCACTATTTATACATGACATGGGAAATAATTAAAAATTTTGAGATGTTATTCCATATATTATATTTTTTATTTAGGGAGATCCATGGAATGCCCCTAATATGATATATTTGGTGTGAGAGTTTCAGAAGTACCATCATACCATATTTTTTAGGGATGGAATTCCACATGATGTTGAGACATGTCTATTGGCCATTTTTTATATATTTTATCACATGGATATGATACCATAGAGGAGGGTCAACCTACCCATTTATATTTTTCGTTGTTTTTCCAAATATAGGTGGTACATTTTTACATTACATGACTAGAATAATGATATTGTTTGGAGATATATTCCAAATTATTTCTTTGACCATTTCATTCTAGAGATACTAACAACTGATATATCTATGGTGTTCCTATATCTAGAGAATGTACCCCTACAAATTAGGTATTGTTTAGCTTAATTTTACTATGGAAAATTGTTTTTTCCTTCATTGGTAGCTGATGAGATATCTAGTGATTGACACGTTGTGGATTGAATCTTGTACAATATCTATTCTCAGGTAAATTTTTTCATATTGACTATTTTATGTGCAATTTTCATCTAAACTCTTATTACTGAGCATAATTTTAGGGAAGCTGATAGTTAATGAAATTATAGATCAATACCAATATAGGTTTGTTAATCATCTAGTGGCATGAAATGTAATCTAATGGATCTTAATAGAGAAGTGTCATCAAAATTACTAGCTTTCTTAGTTCTAATATATTCCATGAGTTCATAACATATAGTCACATACATACTCACTATGACTCAAACCTAGTTGAGTTCTTATCCTAGTGTAGAATTGGGAATTTTTGTATGATTTTTTGGACCTTTTCATCTGTTCCTAGTGGAAGAGTATCCTCACTAGGTATTACTTCTAGATAATGATTAATATATTTGTGTAAGGACCAAATCTATACTGCCATTTGATGTATAGGGTGAGGAGGTTGATGTGGTTGAGGATTCCGAACCAAGGATACACAATGCCAACTGACTGGACCCACTCCGGATTGTCAGTATGGGGATCAGGGCCATACATTACGCTATATGTATGAATTTTATCTTTTAATTAGTGATCCAAATTTCAATCCATCAATAATTATAGGTATAATAATTGTGGCATCTATATTAGTATCTTTTCTTTTAGATACAACGTTGCGTATTCTTTTATCTATATAGATAATTGGAAAATACATGGGTTTGATATTTGTTACTACATTTGGATGATGAAACATGAAACTATATAGGGAATTATATAAGTGTGTGATCCATGTCATGGAATAATATATTGATGTTGGAAATTATCATATCATACGGGACCACTTCATCCTGTAGATGGTGGGATTCTATATTGTTCTCAAGATGGACTGACAGGTTCCTTGTCTCACTTATGTGTAATTTTATCACCATATGGTTTTATTTACATAACCATTAGGAATTATTTATCATTAAAAGGATGAATGGGATTATTAGGGATGTTGATCTAGACTAGAGAATCGTTGACTCGATTGAGTGACATCCCATATTGTAATGAATCATATAGAAAATCCGAGAATACATGACGTTGATTTACAACTTGGCATACAACATTTCAGGTATGACATCCTATAAAATTTTCTAAAATGCCTCTTAAAATTGATCTAGAGTTATCTACCACATTATTTTATGGGAAAACACTGGTATCAATTCCTTTTTATATGATTTATACTTATAAGAATCAGTAGATTAAAAGGAAAATAAGGGAATTAAAAGCATAGGGTCTTGTATAACCTTTTATTTCACCATGGAGTTCACCTTCACTTTTCACCATGAATTAAGACAATAATCTTAGTCCTTACAAGTATTATCATTAGTTTAACTAGATATCTGTTAAGAAACAATATCTAGTGCCTCATATAGATGACCTCTTGGAGCAGCTCTATGGAGATCTAGTTTTTTCCGAATTGATATGATGTCATGATATAATTAGGTATGGGTTATACCATGAGACATAGATCATAAAATGATTCATATTAGCTAATTTCTTAATGATTATCTGGGCATACCGAATTTTATAAAGAACATAACAATTATTTTTATGGTTTTGAATAAATATTTTAACCTGTATCTGCATTTTTGGTATTCTTTATAAATAATATCTTATTTATTATCACACTCAAAATTATTTTTCAATCCATATTGATATCATCATGAAAACACTAATAGAACACCAAATATATTCTAAGAAACCTAAATTTATCTTTTGGTTTAACATGGATTTCTTTTGTGAAACACTAATTCAGCGGAGGGAGTGTCGGTTGAACTATAAAATGCGAGTATCATAGTTTTTCTAGGAACATCCCATGATTTTTTTTGTAAATGGATGTTCATGTGGATGGATAGTTAGTAAAAAACATTATTTTATAATTTTTACACCTCAAAGTACCTATTTTATGTATGAATATAACATTTTTAATGTATTATGGTCATAAACCAATGAGAGAGACGTTATATATTTGAACGATAAAATGACATTGGTACTGATATTGATTCATCTAGAGATGAGATGAATCATTAATGTTTATTTAAATGAATCAGGCATCGGTGTAGGAGAAATTATAATGTTGTAAGATCATGTTGTTGCATATGGTTCTTTTTAGATGAGACTACATGAGTGTAATTACCCAACACACATTCTTAATCTAGCTGTTGTAATTCACTCATTCATTTGTTGGAGGAATTATTTTCGTGGGGACTAGTTTATGATGTTTATAGAATAAAATATCTTTAATCATATATGTACACATAATGACATAAATATATAGTAGATAATATGGGTTGATTAAATAAAATCCTTATATTTTGAGCCTTCCTATATTCCGAAAATGAGTAATGTAGTAATGGATATTATGAGCCATAATATATAGGAAGAAGCAGTCAATGTGATAGTAGTGGATCATAGTGGATGGAACTATTTATTGAGGTGGACACAATGATCCCAAATTATCACAGGTAGAATTCCACTAAATCTATAGTAGTGACCACATCAATTCTATATATATTTATGATTTTGGAGTTATTTGATCTCAAGGTCTTTGTCCTATGATAGAGTGTTTCAAGAAAGGGGCCTCTTATAGGTTGGGTATTTAAAAAAAATATGAGGTCTTTTGCTTCTATGGACGTTTCAAGGTTACTAATAACATCAGGTAGGAACTAATGTGAGAGTATCATTCTGCTAAATGGGCTGTATAGCCTAGAATCAATAAAATGTATCGTGAATTACATTAGTAATACTATTTTATTTGTATAAAAATGTAGATATCCAGATTTGTTACAAGGTGTTCCATATGTCTGCTGGTGAAGGGAGAACCCCTATGACTACCCTGGATTTTATAACCATTTCCCATTCTTGAGTAGAAATGGAATTAAATAAACAAATAAAATGTTACTATCTTACTATGATGCCCTAAAGGTAGTTAAATGGTATGGGTTATTTTTTATAGTATAACAAGGGTGTATCACTTTTTATTTATTTAGGTTACTTTTTATAAGAATGATCCTATAAAGATCTATTTCCAAGTTATTATCTACCTTCAAGAAGTTCCACAATTTTTTTTATTAGATATGAACTCCCATTTTTCAAATTGGTTATCGTAGCAGTTGTAGAGGGAGTTATGTATATAGGTACCTCTGAGTAAAACATAACACCTCCAAACTGAATGGCATTATGAATGGAAAATGCAGGTTTGATAGGATATTCTTCAAGCATAGATACTTAAAACTAGAGGTTATTAGGAGAAAAATTTACCCATATATGAGTTCACCTACAAAAATAGTTTCATGCATAATATATATATGGATCATTATAAGGCCTAATAAGGATGACCATGTTGATCACCTATATGCTAGGTAGGGGTAGGGGAAAAACCATTATTTGGAACCCATATGTTTTATGAGACTTAAGTAACGGTCATGTTAATTAGGAAACAAATGAATAAGGCCCAGTATATGAAGTTGTCATATGAAAATAAATGTCAATGACCTATGGATTTTGAGGTTTGGGTTAAAGTCTTCTTTCGTGTATTGACTAGACTGGGGCATAGATGATTTAGGTGGAATGGTAAGACGTCACAATATAATATTGGACATATTGATGTCTTAGATAAGGTCATATAAGTATATTGTTAGGTATAACTGCCGTAGAAAGAAAATGATCATTAAAAGATGTGATGCATTTTTCTCAGTAAAATGACTATTATTTAGATCTGACACACTAATTTCAGGATAACTAAATTGGGTTGGAGGTAGAGGTGTCCTTTTTTGAGCATCATATCTATTTTATAAACTAGAGTTGAAAGTCCCTATGATGTTGTTCAATACATCATGAATGATTTATGTGGCAGAGAAAAGAATGATCATGATGATACATGGTAGATAGTCTCTCATATTCATGCTCAACATACACATTTTTTTTATAGATTATGCCTTACCACAATAAAAAGGAAAGCACAAGGAAGAGTTTTCCAAATAATTGGTGGCTTTAAAAACCTTACTAATCATATGTGGAATGTATTCTTTAAAATGTAGTTTTAATCCTTCTTTTTAACATTATAAAGGATCTTAATTGGTTAGAATTGGGATCAATGATTTTTGTGGATTATAAGGATATTGTTCTTCAGTTTCAAGAGAAAATTGTAGGTGAACATTTTGAACAGACAATGTACTAGAGGTTAAACAATTTATAAATTTTTTTGGATTTTCTAGTGATCCATAAAAGGAAGATAATGGGGATAAAATGATTATAAAAAACATTCCCCCTAACATTATTGTCTAATGTCCATGGATAATATTTCTCTCATAGTTTGAACATAGTTAAAAAATAATTCATACAAAACATGTGCCGCTTAAAAAGTCTTTAAAATTAATTTTTCCATACACCCATTTAAATATATAATTATTTTTTATATCCTCATTTATTTCTAGTACACCATACACATAGGAGAGATCACTTATCCTCTTGGTAGGCTTTGAATCATCTTCTTCATTAAGACTCTAATTCGACTGTCATCTGTAATGTTTGATCTCCATTGATAATACCATTAATTCATTGTCCCCATTCATTTGTTTATCTTTCTCTCAACATTTATATTTCTGTGCAATATCATATTACGATTATCAGAGAGTATTTTTATTTTTATTTTGTTCTCTAGTATGGAACAAATCAAAGGTTGATACTAGAAGAGGTTTTCTCCAAAAGCATATTGTTTTTGGTCAATTACATTTTCCTCCAAGCCTGGATGTTTATATTTTTTTATTTTTTTCCTCATGATGGTTTCACTTATAGTTAACCAAAAAAATAATATTTATTAATTAGGTTCCTTATATTTAATTGATGAATCTCATAGATCCATAATGATTCTTGAGTTCATAAGAATCATCACGAGCCACCATATAAAGTGTTCCAATTAGATACATATTTGATCAATTTAGTTTTATAAACAAAACACCCCTCACTATGTTTTTTTTACTTCAATGTGGGATACTATTAATGAAAGTGATAAATTATGTAACACCCCAAGATTTCATAGTGTGTTATTTCTTCAAAATAATTCAATAACATGCACTACACGCAACACCGAGTTCAAGCGCACCATGACTCACCAAACAAGCCGTTCAAAAAAGGTTATGAATAGTATTAACTAAATTTTAAACTTTATATAATTCTTATAATTTTAGAATCCATATTATGAGTTTCTTAGACATAATGTATGAACAAATTCATCTTCAGTATTGTAGTTTTACCAACTTTTAATAGTGAACCCTTTTTAAATAAATTATTTCAAACTTTTTGACTAAATGGGGACATCAAAAAATTTAAAATGAAACATCCCAAGCTTACACGGTACGCTTTCCTTTGAATAAAACAGTAGCGTGTGTTGTACGCAACTTCGAGTTTTAACACACACCACAACCGATCAAACTAACCGTTATGGATAGTAATACCTAAATTTTGAAATTATGTATATTTTATATTTTAAAATGGACTTCATTTTTGGATTTGGAATATCTAATTTAGCCTAAGGTGAAATTTTGGTACTTTTCGGATAACTTTCATATTTTGATGAATAGTGAAAATTACTAAAATTTAATTAAAAACAACTTTTTTAATCAAAATAATTAATAGTGATAAATTATGAATTTGAGTGGTTTTAAAGTATATTTAGAATATATTTTTACCATTTAATATAATTTTGGTCATTGGACATAATTTTACAATTAAACCGAACATAAACAAGTGTCAATCTTTTGATAGTTATTATCTCTTAAAAACACGCTTTTTGTTTTGACAGCGGGATTTAATTTTAAATTAATTTCTGCCACTTCTGTATTTTGAATTTAGGAAAATGGATTCCATATTTGGAATCAGGATGTTCAAATTGTGTAAATAGGTAACTTTTATTTTTAGACATTTTGAATAGTTACTGTGGTAAATATTTTATTTACCATGGTTAAAGGGTAAATCCGGTAAATATGGGTTAAAAAATAATATTATAATAATACAAAATTACCCTAAAACGTGTCCTAAACTTATTGGTGGACACATACCCGACCATGGGAATCCTTGGGTCAATTTGGGGACCCCTTGGAGCCACTTGTATGTGGTAGGGACACATTATATTAATAAAGTTAAAATAAAAATAAAAATGGAATAAGCTTACATCTTTTAGAAGAACAATTTTTACATAGGGTTATACATGTTGGATTTTTGATTATAAATATTCATTAGAAACCTAAAAATATTTCCTACATGATGATATTTTATTTATAATTTTTAGACATTAAATAATTTATTTTGTTTATGACACAATTATGATGCAGTAATTACTATAACAGTGAAAAATTAAAATAATTGATATTATAAATACCCAAAAAAATATAATAGGAAACTTTTAATGAATTAAACTAATTTTCTAGGATAATATGATATATTAGGATTGATTTAATGGACTTTGTTCGAAGTAATCAATCTGTTATGAGTATCACAAAAATCAACTATTGAATAGTGTCAAAATTGACATAAAAGAGTTCTTAAAACAAATATTATATTATTAATTGATATTAAATTCCTAAAAATCTAATGCTCGGCCAAAAGACTTATATCAGGATAGGTTCATCATTAATGGACCACTTGTGGGTCACTTGGATGTATATAGTAAGTTTATTAACCATATTATATAAAAATACAAAGAGACATTGTAAAAGTGAAACTAATTAACTTAGAGTTAATACTTAAAGATAAGGTTAATATAAGTACCCAAACCTGTCTAAATTCTATTGGTTGAGTGGTTTTCGACCTATCCCCACCTTAGCCTTTGAGTAATCAACTTTTGAGCCATTGGAAACCGAATATGAATTTATTATAAATTAATATTTCTAGCTTTTCCAAAGGTGCCCCTCACCCCTCTTATAAAAGGGCACTCCTCCTTCTCATTTCTTCACACCTCTCAAGACACTTGGCTCGTCCAAACTCTGCCCAACTAAGCTCCCCACATCCCTATCCTCCTCCTTGAAGCTTCCCCTTAGGCAGAAAGCATTTCAACAAGTCCTTTGGTTCCAACCAAAGTGAGTTACCTAAATTAAAGGTAACGTTTTCTCTTAAATTATTTTCATTTATTTTCCTTCCCCAACCCCCAAAATCTTTTTATTTCCTTTCTTTTGTAACAACACCAGTATCCTAAATATACTAGGATGTTGTTATAAGAATGATTCAAACTACACATACACACAACTCCATCTAATGGATGATGAACATAATGTTTCTGTGGATGGCAAACTAACGCCTCACGAAACGATGATTGTTCAAATACATCTTACCGCCTCTCATGGTGGCCATTATGATGGCACTGTAATTAAATATGATGTTAATGATATATATTTTATATATAAGCTTCTGTAATTCCATTTTATTTCATACCATTATTCGTTTCATGTTGTATATACATACGATAATTTCATTTGAGGAAGTGCGGACTACCGCCCCCTTAAAATGATATGACTCGTTCATACCACACATGGAACGTATAAAGGATGGTGTTAATGAACTTAAGTAACATATATAAAATATTATATTATACTGGAATAGTAATATACCTATGTATCATTTGGATTCGATTCTTTTAAAATAAAAATTAAATGGAAGTAGCGTTCGTGCGTACGTACGGACTACCGTCTCCACGAACGCGATGAGATTCATTCTCCATCGTATCCATTCAAGTATAATTATCATTTTATGATTTAAAAATGATGTTTAAGAACTTTATACCATTCTGGATATGAATAATATACATCCCATTAATAACGAATATGGCTCACATAACAAAGAATATAACGTAAAATGAACCCGTTAACACCCGAAATGACGATAATTCTAAGATATTATTAACAAATCAATGATAAAAGATCATATATGATATCATATTAAAGTAAATGATTCTTTTATTATTCAATAACAATTATTTCACCATTATATAGGAGGTAAACCTACCATCTACCAAGGAAAAAGTACAATGTAAGGGATTTTCTAATCTCACTTTTAATTTCGTGAGAATTCTATTGTTCACCACTTAATTATTGCATGTGGTGTATGTGTACTGCCCATGATTGTATTCATTGTGTAATATACTTTAATTTATGGGTATTTACATCATCATGGTATGATACTTCTTTCATGGGTGTATGTTTCGAAAGTTACCTAATCGATAAGGGAATTTGAGATTTCAATTTCCACTCATTTGGCTTTACACATATTTCATTGATTATATTACCCCAAGATTATGTGTGGAATCACTATTCATTTGATTATGTCATAATTTCCACTCCCCTTCCTGTGGATATAAGTTTGATGCACATAATCACTCCATTGGTAATTCTCAAGTCATTTATATGAATTTGATAAGAGTAATTTTAACTCATTCTCCATTTGTTGAGTTAAACATCCAATTCGTTGGTATTGTTTTTACAAGAATATGTGTGAATGTCCTTTGATTGTTTTACACTGAATATCCAATCATATTTAGTGTATTTATATTTTTCACACATAATTATGTCATTGATTTATCCTTAACCTAAGGATACAACCTTTACAAGAGATTTCATCTCAATTTACATTCCATTGAGACTTCTTTGTTGATATACACCAAATCACTTTTATGTGGTGTATATAACGTACTTTGACATAGTATATCATGAATCCCTTTATTCTCATGATATTACAAAGTTTTGATTACCACAATTATTTGTATTCAAGTGTCTCTTTTGGTTGGAATCTCTAACTAAAATACCATTTTTAAAATGATTTAAAGACTTATTCATCTAAATCTTTCTCATTAATGTCCATGTTTTAAAAAATGGTTTTAAGGATTTATTTATATGGACATTAAAGTTTACAAATTAAAACTCCTTTTAAAAAGTTTCAAAGTGGTATGGGACACTTTGATTCAAAAATCTACTTTTAAATGGCTTCTTGACAAATAGTGTGACTTTTAAATGTTTTCAAGAAAAGGGGGATATTTCTCTCAAATAGTTTTGATGATTACTTTCATTTATGTCAACATCCTTCATTATTCATGATTGAGGTTAATGTGATACAATACAATCTTCCATATTGTATCAAATGAGTTATGTTTGACTGTGGATGTTCTATTTTTATACCATTCATGGTTTGTGGTTAAAGTATTGACATTTCGTATGCTAGTTTTAATACGAATGTTTATTTTATGCTTAAACCTATTCATATGAGGAATGCATTGGACTTAATAAGTGACGGGTGGAGCCCGCTATAGCTCCTCGATGCATCGGTAGGTCTCATGAGACAAACTAGTGTCTTGGCACAAGGCCTTGGCAAAATCTTATTTGTAGTCTTGGCACGAGGCCTTGGCTATGTGGTTATGATAGTCTGGCATTATGCATTCCATCATTATGAAAGTGGTTATTGATATTGCATGTGGTCATTCGACTAGTAGAATATCCATGTGAGTAAGTAAATGGCATTATTTCATTTTACCTTTTCCATTTTATGCTGAAGTTCAAGTTTAAAAGGCTTTTGTTTTAGTTATAAATTGCCTTAAGTGTTTATGCTTATTTATGAAAGCTTCTGCTATAATGTTATCCTTACTGAGCATCCGAGCTCACCCCTTTCAATGTTTTATTTTTTTTCCCAGGATTATGAAGAAGTAATTTATGAATGACCTGCAGGGATAGTATGAGGGGATATGAAGACAAGATGTTTTTTTTATGATGTAATGTAAAAATTTATGGATGTATCTAGTTATTCCAAGGCTACTAAACTAATCGGTCTTTCGAGACTTGATCTTTCTCATGATCATGCCAATGTTATGTAATAATGCACCGACTCTGGGTAACTAGGGTCGGGGCGTTACAGTTGGTATCAGAGGAAGTTTAGTACAAACCTTGGTAGCTAGATTTAGATAAACTCTGATTAGATCACGTAGACCTAAGATGAACTTTGAGGATTAGTATAAAAGAACTTCCTAGAATTTTGGTATTGTAGAGATTTTGTGAGTTTTCTGAGCAATACATCCCTGTCTGGATACGAGCAGGTAGAGGCGGCTCTGGCACAGATGTACCTAGGGGTAAAACCCGAAAACACCTCTTTGAGCTAGACTCGAACGGGAACTGGTGCACGACAACGGGCCTTGCTTCACTCTTGGTTACGACACTCCCGGGGGATATGCTTAGGATAATTTACATTTTCTTTACAAACCGATTTAAGTAATATATACAGAAGATGAGAGTAAATGACCTTGGTTAATCCTAATATGTTTCTAATTGAGAATATGGTGACATTTTAATCTCTAAATGATTTTACGACTACTATTACTCACACAATGCTTTCTGGTTTTAGTCAATGGCTGGGTTCCAAGGAAGTCATAGTGACTTTGAGAATGATGTACAAATTGGGAACAATGGTGGCAATGAGCAACAAAATGGAATGTTGATAGGCGTAAAAGATATCGTCTTTATGCCAAATCAGTTTTCCAAAAATATGATCAACAACATATATATTAACCAACTCCCAGACTCAACAAGGAAGAGAAAGGTGATAAATGATAAGATCTCCAGCAATGGAGACCATGGAGAAAAGAAACCTCAATTTTCATCATGGAGGAATTGTGGAAAGAGACACCCAGGAAAGTGTCTCAATGGGACAACGAAATGTTTTACGTGCGGGAAGGAAGGACATAAAGTGAAGAATTGCCGAAGAAAAATGAAGAGTACTATGGAAGAAGATAAAAACGGTCCCAAGAGTCCATTTACAGTCATTTGTCGTAAATGTAGGGGACCTGGCCATTACCCGAGTGAATGTCCTATTCTATAGGATATTTTCTTGGTCAAAGAAGAAGATATGTGGAAATAAATGGTTGGATAAAAATTTAAAAAGTATTAGCACTCCTTGTTGATGGGTTTACTTTGGAATAATTTTCTCTTGTATTTGTAACCCCACAGTTTTCCATGTGAGAATGATATTTGAGGAAGAGTTGTCTCTTCCCTTGTGGATATAGATATAAATAACCATTTGGTTTTATATGATCATTGGGGTTTGAGAAAATGATAAGTTATTATAATTTGGGATGAAAATGCAAAGTATGATATAACAATTGTGGTTAAATTTTGTTATTTTGAGGAATTTATCTCATTTTGGTAATATTATAGAATATAGTTTTTGAAAAAGGACAACACGTAGACCGTGTGACAACCCGTCGCGTCGGACAAAGCTGTGGGAATCGAACCCACAACCAAAGTGTGATTGGGATTTATCGCCTACCACTGGACTACGTGAAGTCCCTGGTTAGTGTGACTATTTTTTTTGTTAAATGATTTTATTGATCAATAATAAGATGATTTGGGTTCTTATGTCTTATCAAATTAATACCCTTGGTATAGGAAAATGATTTGGTGATTAAGTGATAAATGTTATTTTGGAAGATGTTCGTTTTGTTAGGAACACTATATGCCCAAGGAAAATAGAATACAATGAGGTTTAATTTGTAGAGTAATGGTGGATTTTTATCTACATTTTTATTGTTGATTAATAGTGATTTGGGTTATTTATGGAAATGATTAACCTATAACAGAGAATATGTGATGATGTTGATTACTTTTAAGTATGTGACTTTAAGAGTATTTGATGTAATTTGGAGATACAATGTAACATGGGAGACTACATAATCAAATTCTTCTATGTTTTGGGTTTCAATATTAGTTTGGATTATATTAAAGGATTTTAAGGACAATTGGTTATTGAATGGTATCTATTTATCTTTGGGGTATTGTTGGTTTAATTTTAGAAATTAAGATTAGTGCATATTTATCTCAATGAATATCCTTTTGGGGGATCATTAGATCATTCACTAACCATTTTGTTTTTGATTAATCTTCAAAGACAATGTAAATATATGGTTTATCCTGCATGGATCATGTGATTCTATAGAAGTTTATTCTAGCTCTTCCAGTGTGACCAAGTCTTCTTGAATACTCATCGTTTAAAAAAAAATTGAGTTAGTGGTGGAAATTTATTAAAGAATGAAAATCTACTTAAAATTTAAGTATATCTCATAATGTTCTTAGTCAATATCATAAATGAATTCCTCTTCCTTATGTAATGTAACTTTGAAAAAAAAATGTTGTCCTAGATGGTACCTTAAATCATCACTAATTTATGGCTTTGGGATTGTTGGCCTTTTCATAGCCATGTTCTCTACCACTATCCATCAGATAATTGATGGTTAGATTTCTCCTCCATATCCATATTTTCTTACATGGAACCCTAGTATGTGTTATTTTCGGTAATCTTCATACTTTCCACTCTTTATTTTAAATAGAGGCCTCATTAATTCATTTTTCGATGTAGGATTTCAACTAAGATATTTTGAAATATCAAAAATGTGTGATCCCAATACCCTATATTTTGTTGAACCGATGGTACTTCAAATCATCATAGATTGATGAGTTTAAGGACCTCAATTTTATACTTGTTTGTGATTGATGACCTCAACCACTACCTATAAATATTTACGTTTTTCCTCCAATTATATGTCTCTAATTGCCACCAATGTTCTCCTAATCGAGATCATAATTTGGTGGTGACCCTTTCATTTCTCTTTTCCTCATATTAAGACTAAATTTTAGTAAACCAATTTCCGATGTCGGTTTTCCCACAAATATATTTTCTATTTTCAACCTTTTATTTTCTAAGAACAATTTCAAATTGCGAGGACGCAATTTATTGAAGGAGGGGAGAATGTAACACCCCAAGATTTCATAGTGTGTTATTTCTTCAAAATAATTCAATAACATGCACTATACGCAACACCGAGTTCAAGCGCACCATGACTCACCAAACAAGCCGTTCAAAAAAGGTTATGAATAGTATTAACTAAATTTTAAACTTTATATAATCCTTATAATTTTAGAATCCATATTATGAGTTTCTTAGACACAATGTAAGAACAAATTCATCTTCAGTATTGTAGTTTTACCAACTTTTAATAGTGAACCCTTTTTAAATAAATTATTTCAAACTTTTTGACTAAATGGGGACATCAAAAAATTTAAAATGAAACATCCCAAGCTTACACGGTATGCTTTCCTTTGAATAAAACAGTAGCGTGTGTTGTACGCAACTTCGAGTTTTAACACACACCACAACCGATCAAACTAACCGTTATGGATAGTAATACCTAAATTTTGAAATTATGTATATTTTATATTTTAAAATGGACTTCATTTTTGGATTCGGAATATCGAATTTAGCCTAAGGTGAAATTTTGGTACTTTTCGGATAACTTTCATATTTTGATGAATAGTGAAAATTACTAAATTTTAATTAAAAACAACTTTTTTAATCAAAATAATTAATAGTGATAAATTATGAATTTGAGTGGTTTTAAAGTATATTTAGAATATATTTTTACCATTTAATATAATTTTGGTCATTGGACATAATTTTACAATTAAACCGAACATAAACAAGTGTCAATCTTTTGATAGTTATTATCTCTTAAAAACACGCTTTTTGTTTTGCAGCGGGATTTAATTTTAAATTAATTTCTGCCACTTCTGTGTTTTGAATTTAGGAAAATGGATTCCATATTTGGAATCAGAATGTTCAAATTGTGTAAATAGGTAACTTTTATTTTTAGACATTTTGAATAGTTACTGTGGTAAATATTTTATTTACCATGGTTAAAGGGTAAATCCGGTAAATATGGGTTAAAAAATAATATTATAATAATACAAAATTACCCTAAAACGTGTCCTAACCTTATTGGTGGACACATACCCGACCATGGGCATCCTTGGGTCAATTTGGGGACCCCTTGGAGCCACTTGTATGTGGTAGGGACACATTATATTAATAAAGTTAAAATAAAAATAAAAATGGAATAAGCTTACATCTTTTAGATGAACAATTTTTACATAGGGTTATACATGTTGGATTTTCGATTATAAATATTCATTAGAAAGCTAAAAATATTTCCTACATGATGATATTTTATTTATAATTTTTAGACATTAAATAATTTATTTTGTTTATGACACAATGATGATGCATTAATTACTATAATAGTGAAAAATTAAAATAATTGATATTATAAATACCCAAAAAAATATAATATGAAACTTTTAATGAATTAAACTAATTTTATAGGATAATATGATATATTAGGATTGATTTAATTGACTTTGTTCGAAGTAATCAATCTGTTATGAGTTTCACAAAAATCAACTATTGAATAGTGTCAAAATTGACATAAAAGAGTTCTTAAAACAAATATTATATTATTAATTGATATTAAATTCCTAAAAATCTAAGGTTCGGCCAAAAGACTTATATCAGGATAGGTTCATCATTAATGGACCACTTGTGGGTCGCTTGGATGTATATAGTAAGTTTATTAACCATATTATATAAAAATACAAAGAGACATTGTAAAAGTGAAACTAATTAACTTAGAGTTAATACTTAAAGATAAGGTTAATATAAGTACCCAAACCTGTCTAAATTCTATTGGTTGAGTGGTTTTCGACCTATCCAAACCTTAGACTTTGAATAATCAACTTTGGAGCCATTGGAAACCGAATATGAATTTATTATAAATTAATATTTCTAGCTTTTCCAAAGGTGCCCCTCACCCCTCTTATAAAAGGGCACTCCTCCTTCTCATTTCTTCACACCTCTCAAGCCACTTGGCTCGTCCAAACTCTTCCCAACTAAGATCCCCACATCCCTATCCTCCTCCTTGAAGCTTCCCCTTAGGAAGAAAGCATTTCAACAAGTCCTTTGGTTCCAACCAAAGTGAGTTACCTAAATTAAAGGTAACGTTTTCTCTTAAATTATTTTCATTTATTTTCCTTCCCCAACCCCCAAACTCTTTTTATTTCCTTTCTTTTGTAACAAAACCAGTATCCTCAATATACTAGGATGTTGTTATAAGAATGATTCAAACTACACATACACACAACTCCATCTAATGGATGATGAACATAATGTTTCTGTGGATGGCAAACTAACGCCTCACGAAACGATGATTGTTCAAATACATCTTACCGCCTCTCATGGTGGCCATTATGATGGCACTGTAATTAAATATGATGTTAATGATATATATTTTATATATAAGCTTCTGTAATTCCATTTTATTTCATACCATTATTCGTTTCATGTTGTATATACATACGATAATTTCATTTGAGGAAGTGCGGACTACCGCCCCCTTAAAATGATATGACTCGTTCATACCACACATGGAATGTATAAAGGATGGTGTTAATGAACTTAAGTAACATATATAAAATATTATATTATAATGGAATTGTAATATACCTATGTATCATTTGGATTCGATTCTTTTAAAATAAAAATTAAATGGAAGTAGAGTTCGTGCGTACGTACGGACTACCGTCTCCACGAACGCGATGAGATTCATTCTCCATCGTATCCATTCAAGTATAATTATCATTTGATGATTTAAAAATGATGTTTAAGAACTTGATACCATTCTGGATATGAATAATATACATCCCATTAATAACGAATATGGCTCACATAACAAAGAATATAAAGTAAAATGAACCCGTTAACACCCGAAATGACGATATTTCTAAGATATTATTAACAAATCAATGATAAAAGATCATATATGATATCATATTAAATTAAATGATTCTTTTATTATTCAATAACAATTATTTCACCATTATACAGGAGGTAAACCTACCATCGACTAAGGAAAAAGTACAATGTAAGGGATTTTCTAATCTCACTTTTAATTTCGTGAGAATTCTATTGTTCACCACTTAATTATTGCATGTGGTGTATGTGTACTGCCCATGATTGTATTCATTGTGTAATATACTTTAATTTATGGGTATTTACATCATCATGGTATGATACTTCTTTCATGGGTGTATGTTTCGAAAGTTACCTAATCGATAAGGGAATTTGAGATTTCAATTTCCACTCATTTGGCTTTACACATATTTCATTGATTATATTACCCCAAGATTATGTGTGGAATCACTATTCATTTGATTATGACATAATTTCCACTCCCCTTCCTGTGGATATAAGTTTGATGCACATAATCACTCCATTGGTAATTCTCAAGTCATTGATATGAATTTGATAAGAGTAATTTTAACTCATTCTCCATTTGTTGAGTTAAACATCCAATTCGTTGGTATTGTTTTTACAAGAATATGTGTGAATGTCCTTTGATTGTTTTACACTGAATATCCAATCATATTTAGTGTATTTATATTTGTCACACATAATTATGTCACTGATTTATCCTTAACCTAAGGATACAACCTTTACAAGAGATTTCATCTCAATTTACATTCCATTGAGACTTCTTTTTTGATATACACCAAATCACTTTTATGTGGTGTATATAACGTACTTTGACATAGTATATCATGAATCCCTTTATTCTCATGATATTAAAAAGTTTTGATTACCACAATTATTTGTATTCAAGTGTCTCTTTTGGTTGGAATCTCTAACTAAAATACCATTTTTAAAATGATTTAAAGACTTATTCATCTAAATCTTTCTCATTAATGTCCATGTTTTAAAAAATGGTTTTAAGGATTTATTTATATGGACATTAAAGTTTACAAATTAAAACTCCTTTTAAAAAGTTTCAAAGTGGTATGGGACACTTTGATTCAAAAATCTACTTTTAAATGGCTTCTTGACAAATAGTGTGACTTTTAAATCTTTTCAAGAAAAGGGGGATATTTCTCTCAAATAGTTTTGATGATTACTTTCATTTATGTCAACATCCTTCATTATTCATGATTGAGGTTAATGTGATACAATACAATCTTCCATATTGTATCAAATGAGTTATGTTTGACTGTGGATGTTCTATTTTTATACCATTCATGGTTTGTGGTTAAAGTATTGACATTTCGTATGCTAGTTTTAATACGAATGTTTATTTTATGCTTAAACCTATTCATATGAGGAATGCATTGGACTTAATAAGTGACGGGTGGAGCCCGCTATAGCTCCTCGATGCATCGGTAGGTCTCATGAGACAAACTAGTGTCTTGGCACAAGGCCTTGGCAAAATCTTATTTGTAGTCTTGGCACGAGGCCTTGGCTATGTGGTTATGATAGTCTGGCATTATGCATTCCATCATTATGAAAGTGTTTATTGATATTGCATGTGGTCATTCGACTAGTAGAATATCCATGTGAGTAAGTAAATGGCATTTTTTCATTTTACCTTTGCCATTTTATGCTGAAGTTCAAGTTTAAAAGGCTTTTGTTTTAGTTATAAATTGCCTTAAGTGTTTATGCTTATTTATGAAAGCTTCTGCTATAATGTTATCCTTACTGAGCATCCGAGCTCACCCCTTTCAATGTTTTATTTTTTTCCCAGGATTATGAAGAAGTAATTTATGAATGACCTGCAGGGATAGTATGAGGGGATATGAAGACAAGATGTTTTTTTATGATGTAATGTAAAAATTTATGGATGTATCTAGTTATTCTAAGGCTACTAAACTAATCGGTCTTTCGAGACTTGATCTTTCTCATGATCATGCCAATGTTATGTAATAATGCACCGACTCTGGGTAACTAGGGTCGGGGCGTTACAGTTGGTATCAGAGGAAGTTTAGTAAAAACCTTGGTAGCTAGATTTAGATAAACTCTGATTAGAGCACGTAGACCTAAGATGAACTTTGAGGATTAGTATAAAAGAACTTCCTAGAATTTTGGTATTGTAGAGATTTTGTGAGTTTTCTGAGCAATACATCCTTGTCTGGATACGAGCAGGTAGAGGCGGCTCTGGCACAGATGTACCTAGGGGTAAAACCCGAAAACACCGCTTTGAGCTAGACTCGAACGGGAACTGGTGCACGACAACGGGCCTTACTGCACTCTTGGTTACGACACTCCCGGGGGATATGCTTAGGATAATTTACATTTTCTTTAAAAACCGATTTAAGTAATATATACATAAGATGAGAGTAAATGACCTTGGTTAATCCTAATATGTTTCTAATTGAGAATATGGTGACATTTTAATCTCTAAATGATTTTACGACTACTATTACTCACACAATGCTTTCTGGTTTTAGTCAATGGCTGGATTCCAAGGAAGTCATAGTGACTTTGAGAATGATGTACAAATTGGGAACAGTGGTGGCAATGAGCAACAAAATGGAATGTTGATAGGCGTAAAAGATATCGTCTTTATGCCAAATCAGTTTTCCAAAAATATGATCAACACCATATATATTAACCAACTCCCAGACTCAAAAAGGAAGAGAAAGGTGATAAATGATAAGATCTCCAGCAATGGAGACCATGGAGAAAAGAAACCTCAATTTTCATCATGCATGAATTGTGGAAAGAGACACCCAGGAAAGTGTCTCAATGGGACAATGAAATGTTTTACGTGCGGGAAGGAAGGACATAAAGTGAAGAATTGCCGAAGAAAAATGAAGAGTACTATGGAAGAAGATAAAAATGGTCCCAAGAGTCCATTTACAGTCATTTGTCGTAAATGTAGGGGACCTGGCCATTACCCGAGTGAATGTCCTATTCTATAGGATATTTTCTTGGTCAAAGAAGAAGATATGTGGAAATAAATGGTTGGATAAAAATTTAAAAAGTATTAGCACTCCTTGTTGATGGGTTTACTTTGGAATAATTTTCTCTTGTATTTGTAACCCCACAGTTTGCCATGTGAGAATGATATTTGAGGAATAATTGTCTCTTCCCTTGTGGATATAGATATAAATAACCATTTGGTTTTATATGATCATTGGGGTTTGAGAAAATGATAAGTTATTATAATTTGGGATGAAAATGCAAAGTATGATATAACAATTGTGGTTAAATTTTGTTATTTTGAGGAATTTATCTCATTTTGGTAATATTATAGAATATAGTTTTTGAAAAAGGACAACACGTAGACCGTGTGACAACCCGTCGCGTCAGACAAAGCTGTGGGAATCGAACCCACAACCAAAGTGTGATTGGGATTTATCGCCTACCACTGGACTACGTGAAGTCCCTGGTTAGTGTGACTATTTTTTTTGTTAAATGATTTTATTGATCAATAATAAGATGATTTGGGTTCTTATGTCTTATCAAATGAATACCCTTGGTATAGGAAAATGATTTGGTGATTAAGTGATAAATGTTATTTTGGAAGATGTTCGTTTTGTTAGGAACACTATATGCCCAAGGAAAATAGAATACAATGAGGTTTCATTTGTAGAGTAATGGTGGATTTTTATCTACATTTTTATTGTTGATTAATAGTGATTTGGGTTATTTATGCAAATGATTAACCTATAACAGAGAATATGTGATGATGTTGATTACTTTTAAGTATGTGACTTTAAGAGTATTTGATGTAATTTGGAGATACAATGTAACATGGGAGACTACATAATCAAATTCTTCTATGTTTTGGGCTTCAATATTAGTTTGGATTATATTAAAGGATTTTAAGGACAATTGGTTATTGAATGGTATCTATTTAACTTTGGGGTATTGTTGGTTTAATTTTAGAAATTAAGATTAGTGCATATTTATCTCAATGAATATCATTTTGGGGGATCATTAGATCATTCACTAACAATTTTGGTTTTGATTAATCTTCAAAGACAATGTAAATATATGGTTTATCCTGCATGGATCATGTGATTCTATAGAAGTTTATTCTAGCTCTTCCAGTGTGACCAAGTCTTCTTGAATACTCATCGTTTAAAAAAAAATTGAGTTAGTGGTGCAAATTTATTAAAGAATGAAAATCTACTAAAAATTTAAGTATATCTCATAATTTTCTTAGTCAATATCATAAATGAATTCCTCTTCCTTATGTAATGTAACTTTGAAAAAAAAATGTTGCCCTAGATGGTACCTTAAATCATCACTAATTTATGGCTTTGGGATTGTTGGCCTTTTCATAGCCATGTTCTCTACCACTCTCCATCAGATAATTGATGGTTAGATTTCTCCTCCATATCCATATTTTCCTACATGGAACCCTAGTATGTGTTATTTTCGGTAATCTTCATACTTTCCACTCTTTATTTTAAATAGAGGCCTCATTAATTCATTTTTCGATGTGGGATTTCAACTAAGATATTTTGAAATGTCAAAAATGTGTGATCCCAATACCCTATATTTTGTTGAACCGATGGTACTTCAAATCATCATAGATTGATGAGTTTAAGGACCTCAATTTTATACTTTTTTGTGATTGATGACCTCAACCACTACCTATAAATATTTACGTTTTTCCTCCAATTATATGTCTCTAATTGCCACCAATGTTCTCCTAATCGAGATCATAATTTGGTGGTGACCCTTTCATTTCTCTTTTCCTCATATTAAGACTAAATTTTAGTAAACCAATTTCCGATGTGGGTTTTCCCACAAATATATTTTCTATTTTCAACCTTTTATTTTCTAAGAACAATTTCAAATTGCGAGGACGCAATTTATTGAAGGAGGGGAGAATGTAACACCCCAAGATTTCATAGTGTGTTATTTCTTCAAAATAATTCAATAACATGCACTACACGCAACACCGAGTTCAAGCGCACCATGACTCACCAAACAAGTCGTTCAAAAAAGGTTATGAATAGTATTAACTAAATTTTAAACTTTATATAATCCTTATAATTTTAGAATCCATATTATGAGTTTCTTAGACATAATGTAAGAACAAATTCATCTTCAGTATTGTAGTTTTACCAACTTTTAATAGTGAACCCTTTTTAAATAAATTATTTCAAAATTTTTGACTAAATGGGGACATCAAAAAATTTAAAATGAAACATCCCAAGCTTACACAGTACGCTTTCCTTTGAATAAAACAGTAGCGTGTGTTGTACGCAACTTCGAGTTTTAACACACACCACAACCGATCAAACTAACCGTTATGGATAGTAATACCTAAATTTTGAAATTATGTATATTTTATATTTTAAAATGGACTTCATTTTTGGATTCGGAATATCGAATTTAGCCTAAGGTGAAATTTTGGTACTTTTCGGATAACTTTCATATTTTGATGAATAGTGAAAATTACTAAATTTTAATTAAAAACAACTTTTTTAATCAAAATAATTAATAGTGATTTATTATGAATTTGAGTGGTTTTAAAGTATATTTAGAATATATTTTTACCATTTACTATAATGTTGGTCATTGGACATAATTTTACAATTAAACCGAACATAAACAAGTGTCAATCTTTTGATAGTTATTATCTCTTAAAAACACGCTTTTTGTTTTGCAGCGGGATTTAATTTTAAATTAATTTCTGCCACTTCTGTGTTTTGAATTTAGGAAAATGGATTCCATATTTGGAATCAGGATGTTCAAATTGTGTAAATAGGTAACTTTTATTTTTAGACATTTTGAATAGTTACTGTGGTAAATATTTTATTTACCATGGTTAAAGGGTAAATCCGGTAAATAAGGGTTACAAAATTATATTATAATAATACAAAATTACCCTAAAACGTGTCCTAACCTTATTGGTGGACACATACCCGACCATGGGCATCGTTGGGTCAATTTGGGGACCCCTTGGAGCCACTTGTATGTGGTAGGGACACATTATATTAATAAAGTTAAAATAAAAATAAAAATGAAATAAGCTTACATCTTTTAGAAGAACAATTTTTACATAGGGTTATACATGTTGGATTTTCGATTATAAATATTCATTAGAAAGCTAAAATTATTTCCTACATGATGATATTTTATTTATAATTTTTAGACATTAGATAATTTATTTTGTTTATGACACAATGATGATGCAGTAATTACTATAATAGTGAAAAATTAAAATAATTGATATTATAAATACCCAAAAAAATATAATATGAAACTTTTAATGAATTAAACTAATTTTCTAGGATAATATGATATATTTGGATTGATTTAATTGACTTTTTTCGAAGTAATCAATCTGTTATGAGTTTCACAAAAATCAACTATTGAATAGTGTCAAAATTGACATAAAAGAGTTCTTAAAACAAATATTATATTATTAATTGATATTAAATTCCTAAAAATCTAATGTTCGGCCAAACGACTTATATCAGGATAGGTTCATCATTAATGGACCACTTGTGGGTCTCTTGGATGTATATAATAAGTTTATTAACCATATTATATAAAAATACAAAGAGACATTGTAAAAGTGAAACTAATTAACTTAGAGTTAATACTTAAAGATAAGGTTAATATAAGTACCCAAACCTATCTAAATTCTATTGATTGAGTGGTTTTCGACCTATCCCCACCTTAGACTTTGAATAATCAACATTGGAGCCATTGGAAACCGAATATGAATTTATTATAAATTAATATTTCTAGCTTTTCCAAAGGTGCCCCTCGCCCCTCTTATAAAAGGGCACTCCTCCTTCTCATTTCTTCACACCTCTCAAGCCACTTGGCTCGTCCAAACTCTGCCCAACTAAGCTCCCCACATCCCTATCCTACTCCTTGAAACTTCCCCTTAGGTAGAAATCATTTCAACAAGTCCTTTGGTTCCAACCAGAGTGAGTTACCTAAATTAAAGGTAACGTTTTCTCTTAAATTATTTTCATTTATTTTCCTTCCCCAACCCCCAAACTCTTTTTATTTCCTTTCTTTTGTAACAACACCAGTATCCTCAATATACTAGGATGTTGTTATAATAATGATTCATACTACACATACACAAAACTCCATCTAATGGATGATGAACATAATGTTTCTGTGGATGGCAAACTAACGCCTCACGAAACGATGATTGTTCAAATACATCTTACCGCCTCTCATGGTGGCCATTATGATGGCACTGTAATTAAATATGATTTTAATGATATATATTTTATATATAAGCTTCTGTAATTCCATTTTATTTCATACCATTATTCGTTTCATGTTGTATATACATACGATAATTTCATTTGAGGAAGTGCGGACTACCGCCCCCTTAAAATGATATGACTCGTTCATACCACACATGGAACGTATAAAGGATGGTGTTAATGAACATAAGTAACATATATAAAATATTATATTATACTGGAATAGTAATATACCTATGTATCATTTGGATTCGATTCTTTTAAAATAAAAATTAAATGGAAGTAGCGTTCGTGCGTACGTACGGACTACCGTCTCCACGAACGCGATGAGATTCATTCTCCATCGTATCCATTCAAGTATAATTATCATTTGATGATTTAAAAATGATGTTTAAGAACTTGATACCATTCTGGATATGAATAATATACATCCCATTAATAACGAATATGGCTCACATAACAAAGAATATAAAGTAAAATGAACCCGTTAACACCCGAAATGACGATAATTCTAAGATATTATTAACAAATCAATGATAAAAGATCATATATGATATCATATTAAAGTAAATGATTATTTTATTATTCAATAACAATTATTTCACCATTATACAGGAGGTAAACCTACCATCGACCAAGGAAAAAGTACAATGTAAGGGATTTTCTAATCTCACTTTTAATTTCGTGAGAATTCTATTGTTCACCACTTAATTATTGCATGTGGTGTATGTGTACTGCCCATGATTGTATTAATTGTGTAATATACTTTAATTTATGGGTATTTACATCATCATGGTATGATACTTTTTTCATGGGTGTATGTTTCAAAAGTTACCTAATCGATAAGGGAATTTGAGATTTCAATTTCCACTCATTTGGCTTTACACATATTTCATTGATTATATTACCCCAAGATTATGTGTGGAATCACTATTCATTTGATTATGTCATAATTTCCACTCCCCTTCCTGTGGATATAAGTTTGATGCACATAATCACTCCATTGGTAATTCTGAAGTCATTGATATGAATTTGATAAGAGTAATTTTAACTCATTCTCCATTTGTTGAGTTAAACATCCAATTCGTTGGTATTGTTTTTACAAGAATATGTGTGAATGTCCATTGATTGTTTTACACTGAATATCCAATCATATTTAGTGTATTTATATTTGTCACACATAATTATGTCATTGATTTATCCTTAACCTAAGGATACAACCTTTACAAGAGATTTCATATCAATTTACATTCCATTGAGACTTCTTTGTTGATATACACCAAATCACTTTTATGTGGTGTATATAACGTACTTTGACATAGTATATCATGAATCCCTTTATTCTCATGATATTACAAAGTTTTGATTACCAAAATTATTTGTATTCAAGTGTCTCTTTTGGTTGGAATCTCTAACTAAAATACCATTTTTAAAATGATTTAAAGACTTATTCATCTAAATATTTCTCATTAATGTACATGTTTTAAAAAATGGTTTTAAGGATTTATTTATATGGACATTAAAGTTTACAAATTAAAACTCCTTTTAAAAAGTTTCAAAGTGGTATGGGACACTTTGATTCAAAAATCTACTTTTAAATGGCTTCTTGACAAATAGTGTGACTTTTAAATGTTTTCAAGAAAAGGGGGATATTTCTCTCAAATAGTTTTGATGATTACTTTCATTTATGTCAACATCCTTCATTATTCATGATTGAGGTTAATGTGATACAATACAATCTTCCATATTGTATCAAATGAGTTATGTTTGACTGTGGATGTTCTATTTTTATACCATTCATGGTTTTTGGTTAAAGTATTGACATTTCGTATGCTAGTTTTAATACGAATGTTTATTTTATGCTTAAACCTATTCATATGAGGAATGCATTGGACTTAATAAGTGACGGGTGGAGCCCGCTATAGCTCCTCGATGCATCGGTAGGTCTCATGAGACAAACTAGTGTCTTGGCACAAGGCCTTGGCAAAATCTTATTTGTAGTCTTGTCACGAGGCCTTGGCTATGTGGTTATGATAGTCTGGAATTATGCATTCCATCATTATGAAAGTGGTTATTGATATTGCATGTGGTCATTCGACTAGTAGAATATCCATGTGAGTAAGTAAATGGAATTATTTCATTTTACCTTTGCCATTTTATGCTGAAGTTCAAGTTTAAAAGGCTTTTGTTTTAGTTATAAATTGCCTTAAGTGTTTATGCTTATTTATGAAAGCTTCTGCTATAATGTTATCCTTACTGAGCATCCGAGCTCACCCCTTTCAATGTTTTATTTTTTTTCCCAGGATTATGAAGAAGTAATTTATGAATGACCTGCAGGGATAGTATGAGGGGATATGAAGACAAGATGTTTTTTTTATGATGTAATGTAAAAATTTATGGATGTATCTAGTTATTCCAAGGCTACTAAACTAATCGGTCTTTCGAGACTTGATCTTTCTCATGATCATTCCAATGTTATGTAATAATGCACCGACTCTGGGTAACTAGGGTCGGGGTGTTACAAATTATATTGGAGTATTGACTAACATATTTTCATGATTTTATTTATTAATGATATAATGTATAAATAGGCTCATTAATTGTGCGTGATTATTACATTACTAATGTTACACTAACATTCACATAAATTGTACCTTTTTATGGAAATAAGTTTTATTGTTATTATTATTATTGGACCTTTTTACTTGATATCTACATGGAATCTAGAGTGAATGACTTGAAAATTTATTGGCCTCCACCCTAATTCACTAAGCCAATTTTTATGGGAAACACTCATTATAGAATCATGTACATTACTTATTACTTGAATACCACACTATTGTAATAATGATCCACTATATTTCCATCAAGTTATTAGAATGTATTTGATACACCCCCTGGATTAGCATGACATATACATACATTTAGTACCATGGATTCACCCCATTGGGCCTTGTGCAACATAACATTCTTTTAAATATGGAATCCATCCATTGGATCAGTTTATTTATGTTTAGTGGAATTACTTGGGTGATCCCTTATACTATAGAAAACCCATATAGGAAGACATTATACATTTTCACTATGAGTTGGCTAAACCCTTGTTCTCATCAATTCCCTAGTCTGACCACAAATCCTATTATTATACTACATAATTTCTGGTTCTCTATTTAGAGATCATAGGCACATGACATATTGACATACTTTGTATAAACATTGGAACTAATATTTGTGTCCATGTCAGTGCATATATTTTATTAAATATGATTTTCATACATGAATATACAATATACATGATAGATGTGGTGTAGAGAAATTTCCATCATAGTACGATGTATGCCTGACTGATAGGTTATTCCATATGTTGTGTATGATGTCATGATTGTTATTTATGAATTTTAAACCACTAATTATTATTATACCCAAAAAATGCTAAATTTATTAACAAGTAAATGATTTTTATAGAAACATATGAATGTGGCCTTATGATTATATCATACAAACTGTTCAAGTCGCACACATGGTACCAAAATAGACTTCATATATATTGGTAGGGATATGTGAGTGTTACCGATCATTGATACGTGGTTGATTATAGATTGTACGATGGTTAGAATGGGACCAAGACTTATCTCATTATCATAGAGGATATCCCAATTGGTATATTATTCATTTGATATTCATGGATGAATCCTAGAAAGTTGGGTATCTCAATTCATAAGTATCATTTTTTTAAGAGGCCACTTTGGAATGTTTGGGATTACTTTCAGGATTTTTTACTTTTTATAACATGTCTATTATTTATTATGATTCATATATTTATTAAATTGACATTTTAATATCTTAATCTAACCATAAGGGTATAATCTCTTGCTCTAACACCTTGGACACTCACTACTATTCAGGAGCCTCTGGCATAAGGGGAAGTGTTCTTATGGCCTTATAGAAAAATAGTTTCAGTTAGATATTAGTAAACTAGGTTTACGACATTAAAATTTTCAAATTTATTTAAAACATAAAAGATAAATATATTTTTTTAATGGGAAAAAATTAAAAAATCATTCACTTTAACATGGAAACATAAAAAATAACAAATAGTTACCTTTGATGGAGGTATAACAAAGAGAAAACATAATTTTTGTAGAAAAGAATAATATAATTTACAATTAAAGAACATAGGAATATAAAAAATAACTTATATTATTATATAAAAAACCATATTTATATATATGATGATTGAAAATATATATCAACTCAATCAAAAATAATAATGAATCAACACATGCTATTGTTCACTCATGAATATAAAGAGAAAGATAATTGTAACCAGAAATATTGAAATTGTCCAATTGTATCTCTATTTTTCCTTGATTTGTATTTTAATATATTTCATAAAATAATAATATTTAATCTCATAATATAATTAGAGTAATTCTTTCCAAAAACCATAGTTATAAATTCCTAATAAAATAACAGAATATCATTGCATTGAATAATAAAATACATCTGAGTTTGATAATCATCCATTAAGATATTTATAAATATTACATCACTTATGTAACACAACAATGATTTGAATTATTATCATTAATTTTGTAATTTAAAATATACAAATAAATGTTCTTGATTTACTATAATTTTTTTTTTGGTTTCCATAGGCTCTAATAGAATATTAATCTAATTTTTCATCTAGTTAATATATTATAAAAAATTACAATTTATTAATAACAAAAAAATTATGGATATTTCAATATTTCTATTTTAAGTAAAAAAATTTAATATCATATTATTTTATAGAATTTATTTATTATTTTATATTACAATTCATTAATATATTCTTAATGCTTCTGATATTAATATGGGAATCCATTACTCCTCCTAACATTTGATATCATTCCAATTCATACTTTCCAAACCATTTACTATAATTAAATAAGAGTTATAACATCATTATGTCTGAGTAAATACTTATAATTTTTTTCTAAATTATATTATATTACATAAGGGTACTATAATACATGATAGTATATTCTGGAAACACTATATACAAAGTATTTTTTTCAGTCACCAAAAAACAACACATAAGATATTTTCCTATACAAAAGTTACAACAGGAAATACACATATGTACATATGTAACAAAATATTAATTTATAATATATTTATCATTAAGAGGATCAAAATTTGTATGATATTTTTCAAATCTCCACTATAAATCATTAAATATTATATTTTCAAAATTTAAAAAACTGATATTATTACAATATCTATATGTAATATATTTAAATTATTTATATTTTTATGTGTGATATATTATAAATATCTATTAAATATTTCTTCACTTATAAAATGGTTTCCATCATAATATATTTTCATGGAAGAAGTATTCTGTAAATAAGATCAAATATATAGTTAAAATTATACAATAAAATATGGTTAAAATTAATAAATTCTTGAATAATACTAATGGGTAAAAATAATAATTAATAAATAATATAAACCATAAATAATGACATCCATGAAAAAATATTGATATTTAATTATTGAAACCTAATAAATAAAGGGATATGAGTGAATCAATATTCTTCACCTTTATATAAGAAATAAGACATGAAAATATCTTCACTATTTTGTTAAAAATTAATATAAAAAAATATTAAATAGATGTAAAAAAATAAAATAATTGGAAAACATATCACTTAATTATAAACACTAAAGGTTAGTGATAACTAAAATTAACAAACAACCCAAACTATTTAGGAATGTATTCCATATGGGAATAATATATTTTTAAATAATAAATGGCATTCTCAATTTGAAATGAAAATGATTATAAAATATAATTCTATATAATGATCCATAAAAAAATAGGTTGAAAGAAATGTCATGAATAGTAACTTATCATTTGAACAAATCAAAAAAATAATTCATTCTAAAAATAAAAATAATCCTTTTGTCAATGTGGCAACTTTAATGATCAATATTTATCCTCATTTGTACTAATAATAATAAACATCAACATCTGAGGATAAATAATAGAATATAATTTTAATAATATGTGAGAAAAATATGAAAATTCAATTTTCCAATCATTAGTATCTATGATATTATTTAAAATAAACTAAATTAGTTACATTATTCGATACAATTAATAAATCTCTTAATTTTTCAATATTCCAAGGTCAAATTTAATTTTTTAAAACATTGATGCATCCAATGAATTTATAAATGAATTTTCGTGTTGTTCTTTATTAGTAAAAACCTCTAAAAACATATCACATTTGTGAAAATTATCTATGATATATTGATTCATTTCACCAACATTATTTATTTGAGAATGATGAAGTGGGTTATTCAAAATGGTTATCATTTAATAATTAACACACATAATCAACATTATTTCAAAGAGACTCTAAAATATAATAAAGTTTC
This sequence comes from Viscum album, assembly GCA_963277665.1. Lineage (NCBI taxonomy): Eukaryota > Viridiplantae > Streptophyta > Magnoliopsida > Santalales > Viscaceae > Viscum > Viscum album. The sequence goes on along the minus strand of OY728152.1, from coordinate 1,448,055,893 downwards.
TCTAATATAAAGATTTCATACACTATTTTATATTGTTGGGATATAATGAAATATTTATATTTATAATACAATATAATGTTTATTATTTCTAAAATATGAAACCAAAATGTAATTTTTTAACTTTTGAATCAATAAAAACAACACATTTTTCAATTGGGTGATTATTATGTGTATTTAAAAAAAATTTAATGATCACCATGATACATAACTAAAATATTTATTACACCACATTTTTCTAATATTCTAAATTGATTGGATCTGTAAATATAAATTTGATACATTTTTATTATATTTGATCTTCGGTATTATAATTATCCATAGAATCTATTTAATCATATTTGATATATATTTATTTTTTCCAAATTTTATGATCTTATTATTATAAAATATATAATATTTACTCATAATATAATATAATAATAAACACCTTAAATAAATTTGGAATCAAATTTATACAAACAATTATAAATGATAAAAAAATATACATTAAATCTACAAACATTGAAATAAAAAATCATTTATTTCTTATCCTTCCACATCTCATGGGGTGTTTTCCTATTATTTTTTTATTATAATATTATTTGTGAAATAAAAATTTGTATTAATAGATTCTAATAAAAAATATATAGGTAACCCATAATCACATATAATGGTCCTTTCCATTTCATGTTTGTAATATTTTTCTTCTTTATTTATCCATTTTTTCTATCGAGTACATGGAGAAAAAATATTTGAGAATAATCATTATTTTTGAAGAAGACATGAATATATAGATTTTGAAATTAAACTATATGATAAAATATAATATAAATGATCATATTATATTTCACATTTAGAAATAAATTATACTAATAATGAAATAAGATAAATTTTTTCTCTTATAAGGTAAAAAATTTACCCAAATAAATCGATTTTAGTTAATAAAAAAAATTAATTCATTCAAACATCAAGAAGAAAAGTGTTAATTGGTCCAAATAAATAAATATAAATCTATTTGTGATTTTTAATATTTTTTATTTACTTGAGTATTGTAAATAATTACACATCCTACTTTCCCTTCATACATATATCATAATCCTGAAACATTAACTCCTTATATTATAGTAATTTATGTACCCTTTGAAGCATTTAATGATTTAGAATCATTTGAATTTATAAATTTATATGTCACTTATTCCATAGGATACTATCCATATACACAACATTTAAAAAATATATCTGTTTTTTTAAACTCAATTAGGATAATATAATAATTATTCTCCGCGAGGTTAGTATAAAACATTATAGAATTATCTTGAAAACAATGAATTTATCATTATGAAATTTTACATTCATTCCATCATCATAAAATTTATTTAATCTAACAAAGATATTGTATAATCCATGAACATATATAAATTTATTATTAATAATTGAATTCTATATACCAAATGTCCCAAATTATTTTACCATTCCATTAGAATTATCTCCAAATGTGAAACTGATTCCACCACATCAGTTATACAAAATGAACTTCAATAGCCTATAATTTTATCCAGGGATCAATTTACAACCTTGTACCATAAAAAATTTCTATGAGAAACATTTCATATTTCTAGGAAAATAATATAGTAACCATTATTTTCACCCATGTAACTTTGGGTCCAATCACTTTAGTTAACCTTTTCTCCATAACCCTGGTATAATTCAAACAGGTATTTTTATGAATGTTATATGATGTTGGTTTTTATTTATTCTATGATTTATCATAATTATTATGGATATTTAAGGTAGTATTAACTAGAATAGTTCCTTTCTGTATTATATCTTTAAAAACTATATATATGGATACGGAATTTTACTTTTTCTAAAAGACTTCAAGTAGTTATTTATTAAAACCATGTAATTTTTTTCTGGGAACTTTTTCCATTAAAATCATCATTTCGTAACTTATTATTTTTTTAAAAAGGTTACCATGATTTCTATATGACATTAAATATTGTTAAAAATCATTTCATTCTCTTTTTCAATGAACTCTAAATAACCACAATCATTTTCATTCGAATTTGATTGAATATTATGAATCATTCAATTTTCAGGATAATTTTTTTTTGTTTTACTCAACATATGTCTTTTCAATTATTTTTTTTCCTTATAAAAAAATAAATTATAAAAATATCTCTTATCATAATTTCAATAATTATATCAAAATCAACAATAATATGATTCAAATAATTAGATTCAATATTTTAATCTGAACCATAATTACAAACCACATTCATGTTTTTCGAGAATTGCATGTTTTGAGATTCCATCATAATTATAGAGTCTTCACATAAATAAAACACTTCCATGAAAGAATAATCTATATCTAATTTATTTTTCTATTCCTTTTAAATTTTATTTCTTTTATTAATTTTTTATTATGGAATAATTAGTTTTGAATGTCTCTTTCCTTTTGAACAAATATCATGTGAGATTTGGTTTGTTAAAATTATAATTAAAAGTAACTTATTATTTAATTTGTGATAATCTCTTTTAAATATTATTTTGAAACTATTATTTATTTTCATGTCTTTGTAAAATCCGCTCATAGAATGAGAAAACTATTCCTTTCCACTTCCCAATATTTCAAAATAAAAATATTTATGACAAAACAAAAATTATATATTATAATTCTATAACATATTTTTTTAGTTTTCTCCTTTTCATATATATTAAAATTCTCCAATTCATATTAAATAAGTTAACCGATAAATTCATTCATTGTTTCGGACAATCCATTCGTTTTATCATCAATGACCGCCTTATTGTCATAACATTTATTTTTTAAGTATTTGATTAGTATTTCTATATTGATAGTTTTTTCCAATATCAGACTCTAAACGATGAAAGGTTAGAAGTAATCATAAAAATATGATAGTTCTTTGAAAATATGGAACATTATCTCAGACGTAATTATGATTTATAATGGAGGGATAAAATAAGAAATGAAACAAGAGGGTTGAATGACTTACTAATATAGATTAAACATAACAGATGATGTTCAATAAAGATGATGTACGAGGGAGGTGGATCAAATCCTAATTTTATAGGGAAGGCATTCTTAACACGAGGGATACTATATGAATAGTGGATAACAATATTGATATTAATGTTAATGTAATTATAGGAAAATAATTAATTTACTATTTTTAAGGGAACAAGGTTTGGTCATATGGTTCAGAAAAATCATGATCCAACTGATCACCACCACTTTCTAGGAGAAACACCCCTCACAGAGCTAGGTACATGGTTTGATGAATAGTTCACAACCCTTGCAAGCTCACTTTCTAATAGATCCACCCCCATTGACAGTTAGGTGTATGGATTAACTGACCATACAATATTTATTATCAACATAGAGTATTTTCGTTACAATTTTTTCATAACCATGTATCCACCATCACATTATTAATATAACAATGAACATCCTCTTTTGGGACACATGGTTGAGACAACCAATTACAACTAACCATGTCACATCCCCATTCCTCTTCTTGTTCATAAAAAAATAGATATCCAGCATTTGAATAAGCCCTATATAATCCCGAACCATTTCAGGGATCCTTAAGAATTATCATATAGAAATATTAAAAATATATTAAACATAAATTTAAATGATCCTAACTATGTAGAATAATATTGAACATATAATATATACTCATTTTAAGGACATGTCCTAGAGTTTTTGTGATGGTGGTTGATCATCATATTATAATAGTAACATCCACTGAGCATGTGCATTAGCATATCACTCATACATCCATTTATTTACATGTTCGTACTCTCATAACACCCATTATATAGGAACCATCATTCCATGTAGAGACATCATGCAATGATCCAAAAAAATTATAGGAATCTCCCCAAATGAAACATTAGTCTAAAGCTCCACATCATTCTACAGAAAAAACTAATAAATGTCTATGTGAAAAAAAATCACTAAGTGAAATAATAACATCTTATATATATATATATACGGGGGGGGGTTCTATTTGATAATTGAATGATGTAACCTTCTACAATACCTATAATGAAATGACAAATCTATGATCTACATTACCACCAGAATCATGGTTTCATACTTATTGAATTTCCACTAACACCCATATAGAGGGGTTTGACTATACATTTTTATGAATGTGGAAGGTTGTACATTGACATTACTATGATCCAAGTTCATTCAAATCCAACCAAAACTGTGGAAAAATAAGGATTTTATGTCTAAAATTATTGTTCAAGGAACTCTTTTATAGAATACTATCACCATGGAATATAGCCTCCCTACTTTTTCTATAGAAAATGGTCTCCTGAAGATGTATGAAATGTTATAACTTCATCATACCATCCATTATAACACATAAAACATCACTATCCGGATTGGATTTCATCATTTATATCAAAAAATTGATAGGGAAATCATCCCATTTTATACTCGAGAATGGGAAATGGATGTAATATCACTACATGTTAAATGTTTTCTACCTTCACAATATGATAGGTGGAACACCGAGTAAAAAAATAGTTTTATACCATTCCATCCATGACAATTAATACTTATGACTTTATTCATAATAAATCAAGGTAAGAAAATGATGTAATGTGCAATAAGAGGTATGAGACTCTCACATAAACTCTACTAGTATGTCTTTATGAACCCCAAATCCCACTTTATTGTTCGATAACTCGACCATATTAATGACCCAACTAGACGGTGGGTCCTTGTTTGAAACACTCTCCCTTAGGAACAATGCCACCAGATTAGAAAGATTCCACCTCATCACACTATCCCACAGTGAATAGGTGACTTATAATGATGTAATTATAGGCTACCTGATATATCCATACAAATCCAGAAATGATCTAGAAAGAAAATCCACCCACTATAATTCACTAAGGTAATCTTGAACTATCATGAACTTGAGTAATCTATATGACTGTATCATCCCTTAAATTTCTTTTTAATGGCCAGTTTTCTATCCCAATGTCAAAATTATAAAGGTATTGAACTCTTCAGCTCTATATGAGGTTCAAATCACCTAGAGTGAATATTTATTTAATAATTTTATGTTCTGTGTATTCAATGAATCACACATTTAGAAAAAAAATGTCTATAATATTGAAATACATTAACCACTAATACAATATGGAGATTTTATTTTAGGGGATTACACTCATCATTCATAAAAAATAATGACATGTTCTCCACCAATCAATATTTATGAATCCAAAAACCCATAATCTTGACTCCTAATTTATCACAATAAACCATGTATCCTCTTCTAGGATTAGGTTGTATCAAGATGAACACTAAGGTAAGTTTATATTTAATATACTAAAAGGGTTTTTTAAAATCATCAGACCATAATAATTTATCATCCTTATTCTTCAATCTTGTTAGAGTTGCTGAAAGGGGTGATAAATGATGAATAAAATACCAATAATATCCAACCATCCCGTAGAAACACAGAAATGAATGGATATCCTTAGGATGATACCAAGAATATAGAACTCTCACAATCTCTTGGTCAATAGATATTCACGTCTTATAGATATTCTAATGCCTGATGTGACCTTTATTAATGCATAAGTGGTATTGTTTGAGCATGAAATAAAAATTATACCATATTAGTGTATTTAAAATCATTTCATGATGTTTTTCATGATAATGTAATGTATGATAATCTACTATGACTTCATACTTAGTAAGAACAATAAAATAATTCAGTTACAGGTGAATAACCCAATTATTTAGATACATATAAAAATTTGGTCTGTTTGTGAGACTGAACACATTACCTTACACTCATAAAGGATGTAACTACATCATAAAGTGATACATGGTAAATTTAAATTCATAACTCATATTGTATGATATATGAAGATCAAAAAAATTCATATGAAAACAAGATATACTTAGATCTTGTCGAATTTTTCATATATTCGGGGTAGTATATATTGGTTCATAAATGTATATTGTTTCTATTTATTTCAATCAATGCATATCCTATGGTTCCCATCCACCTTCATGGTGTAGAGAATTGATGAAATCCATGGTGAGATACTAGGTCCTATAAACTCATTAACATAATGGTCATCTAACTATCAATTGAGTAATTAATATCAATAGGATGCGTCCAATAAAAAAGAATATATATTGTTTATTCTCTTGGGATAAGTCCTATAATGATATCCACCTCTATTCTAGGAGGTATACTAACAAAATAATAGAAGGCTGAATGTCCTTAAATTTGTCTATAATATGAGGGAAATCAGTTGGAAATGTTCCTTGATCGTCTACGAAGTGATTGGAAATCTTGGACTTCACTCCATGTATGACATGATAGTCATGTCCACCTTGACTCACCAAAAATCTCTTTCACTGTTGTGAATATTATTACTAACCTCGAGTTTCTTGAATGAAAACCTCTAGTTATAGAAATCAATATAATAATGATATGTAAATAACTAGTGCATCATGGGAATGATTTAAATCAATGATGATGTGGTTTAATGTGAATAAATACTAGCCTAGGTCATGTGGGAACTCCTTACATCAGTGTACACTCTTTGATCGTTCTCCCAATAATGTATTGAGATACATCAATCCATAAATATACTTGATCTCAATCAAAATAATTTACATTATTTCTGTATATATGGATGAATTTGAAGTTATTTTTTGAATAAGGAGACACTAAAGTATAGGATATTAAAATTATACCTCTAAATGTTGGTGGGATGAATATATAATCCTTAGGTATGGGACACAATGAATATATTTTTCCTGATCCATGACATAGTTAGTTAACCGGAATATCTTGAGAATTCCCACTATACTAGAACTATATATATAGTTTTTGGAATCATAGATCATGGAAAACATCTCTTCATGAATGTCCAGTAGTACTCCAATAACCCACCTAAGATGCAGTTACTGACTTCCAACATAAATGTTGAGATGATGAATATCCTCTCTCACTAGTCACTAGAGATTTTTTTTGAAAAAACTAATCAATATTCCTATATTTTTCTAAGTTCAACAGTCAACCAAGTCTCCAATATAACAATTATTTTTCGAAAGGTCTTTTTAAACTAATGGAATGACACCCCACTACTAGTGAAACAAGTATAGATTTCACCCTTATAAAGAAACCTAAATTTTATGCTTCCTAGCACTAGTTGAAGTATTATATAGTCTAGGTGATCAGTCTCCTAGACCCACATGTTCACCCTCACTTGGATTGTGGTGAGAGACAAAGTCTTACCTCACTATACTAGATACATTAGTCAACCAAAATATGTTCACTTGGGATTTGTTTTTATACTTAATTTCTCCCTCAAATCAATTTTACCTCAAAAAATATACCACCGAAAAAATCAGTTTGAAGAATTTTATGATAATAAAATGAGTTGAATAAATGATGATTGACATAGTATCATAGTAGCAGTTCAAGAACTCCCTAGCATGTTTGGATCTTACTATCTCAGTATAAAATTAATCCGATATGGTAGTATAAAAATCCCTCTAAACCATACCACAACACTGATTGGATTTATTTAACACATCCCATAAATTTTTCTATGTTTTTAGAGAATATTTTTAGAAAGAATCACACTTAATTTAAGATGTCTCTAAACATTATAAAATATATATTTCATAGCCTCCAAATACAACTCAATAGGCTAGGGACTACCACCTCCAAAAAATGTAGGATGATGCTATTATTGGAGCTTATTAGTCAGATATTTAATAGAATGGGTAAGTCATATATATTTTTATATATAATATATTAACTATATGAAAACATCCTATGACCAAGAATTTAATCTCACACATCGAATGACCGGTAGTTCATCATGTTGCATTGTAAGAGTTAATACCTGTCGATTAGGGCCCACTACCTCCAGAGCATGGTCATCATCACCTTAATGGAATTTCACCCATGTATATAGTTGATTCATATATATACAATTACAAAAAAACCATAAAATGATATTTTATAATTGATAATATCATAGACTAATGGAATAAGAAAAGTACAATCCTTTTTTAACTAAGGGTCACTCCTAACTACCCACAGTAAAGGATGGTTTGGGTTAAATTTCATGTCTAACATTAAGGGTACCAGTATATGTAGTGTAAATTAAAATTTAATGTGGAAATATGTTTAACTTTTCAATTGTAATCCCCATTTAATGTAACAATTTATTTTATTCATTAATAACCCACAAGTTATTATTAATTAAAATTTCTGTCAACTTATATGAGTTACAATATCAAAATTATAATGGAATTCCCTTTATAGGTTGAAATTTTCATTTTTTGAAACTGAAAATAGACTTTTACCATTTTTTATTTATATGGATCATCATTCCCAATATATAGAGTCCCATACAATAAAAAATTTAATTATCGTCCATTTAATTTTATCCACTAATGTTTCAACCCTTGTAATAAAAGTATCATTGATCAAACATATGATGATTAATTAGTTAGGGTTACACCATTATGATTTTTTGGAAAAAACTAATTAGTTTTATGCTGAAAAGTTTTGTAACCCTTTAATTTTTGCTTATAAGAAACATCACAACATTTTCAAAAATAGAAATAATGGAACTTTTGGTATAATGCAGAAACGGAATGAATGAAAATAAATATATTATCTCATGTTCATGAAATATGAATCCTAAAGAGCCTATGAGGATTCAGGGATAATTATTAAATTCTATACTAGGCCAAGGTAAATAATAGAATAAATAACAAAGATAATAAATTATAAAAAAATGCACTCCACCGAGTAGTAAAATTAATACAACTTTAATAGGCATAAACCAGAACAACAAGTCCCATCCCTAATAATTATTTTTTCAGTATATGTGGGTTAGGTTCTCCCAAAAACATTTCCATTAACAAAATCTGATACATTCTTAGTTTACTATATCCTAATCAAAAATAGTGATACAATATAAAAACATCTCCAAAACCACTTTATGACATCTTAGGATGGGATCATTGAGTCTTTACTATTCTAGAGGTACACATAAACTTAAGAACTCCTCGACATAAAATAGAGTCCACTGACAAGTAACAAGAGTCTATATTATTATGGTTTGAATATTATAACCTCTTTTAACAGATTCTAATAATATGGTTATAATTAATGAATGAAGAACATAAACATAATAAACGAGGAAAAATGGAATTAAAATCATATATATTTAACAAATAGACAGAAATACATCATAATTTGTTAAAAATACCATAACATATACAAACTGGTGTCATATAATTATGATTTACAAATATTGGGAATATATGGGAAATAAAGAATCATGCATTGACACCATGATATACAAAATTGAAAAATGGAAAAATAATCTATCATCAAATTTTTTGGAATAGATTAATCCTTATCACCTATACTCTATCCAATTACAGTAAATCAGGAATCTATAGTAGGATGCTTCCATTTATCCATACCTACATCCATGAAGTCTATCTACATACCAATCAGCGACATGAATAGTGTGTCACTATTACTTAGTAGGCCACCAAAAATAACATATAATACTATCAAACCATTGAACATAATATGGATAGTCTGTAGAAATTATGAATAAAGATAATAAATAAATAAACTATATTGATCCAAGTTCCTAATGAGCCACCCAACTGATGCTACATGCTTTTGAGTAAGCTTTAATGCCTATGAACAAGTGACATCATATTGCGACATCAGAATGTGAGTATGTATATACAATATCAGGACCCATGAAATATAGTCATGGAATAAATGTAAAATAAAAAACAGGGGACCAATATGGTTTCATGAAATGTATGAATATATAATTCATGTATATGGTCGAAGTTGAATAGCCATGGTATATCACCATAATGTGTTATACTGGAGCCCTTGAAACATGTTCATGGTTTCCTCAGTTCTAAGAAAAATATGAGATGTATCATTTCATTTCATGGAGGCTCAAGATTATCATTTTATCACATAATACAAAGATTGGGATATAAATATCCACCATATGATATAAGTAGAGGGAATTCCATTTACAATAAAACATATCATGGAGAGAAAATGCATTGTCCAACCTCAATTTTATGGGTAAGTATTACCATGAACAAAATTCTATAATTGGATAAGTGTGTATATGGAGTGACATGGCCAAAAAATTTCCATGAAAATAATGACAGACACTATATCTAGTAATGAAATTGAAAAATACCCAATCATAATGAGAATCATGGGCACATATTCAGACTAAAAAATATTGGGTGACTTGTTTTTTCCATTCATATTCCATTAATTCATTTATCCATTCAATTATAAATGTATATTTTTAATACACGCTATAAGCTGGATCATTTATATGTAAAATCATATGGGACAATCATGGTGTAACCCCATTTTATACAAATAAATTTAAATGTCTCATTTATGAAGGAAAATTTAACAAATCTAAAAAGGATGTTTAAATTATTATTAAGATATAATATTTATATAAAATTTAAATAACACACCCTAATGAGTGAATGATCTCATGGAAGATAAAAACAAATAATGGATTTATCTAATAAAGACTAACATACATTAGATTATGGAGATTTAAATAATTAATTATAAATCATGGAAGTGATAAACGAAAATATTGGAACATGGCACAATGACACATAATATATTAAAATTTTAAATTTTGGATAATAATCAAACCACCTACAATACATGGGATTTGGACTTCTCGTCTAGTACATCCTCTAATCCATGGTGGAATTTGATAAAACAAAAAATAGACAATTTTTTTTAAAAAATATCATTGTATCCCACCTTGAAATAAAATTCAAAAGATAAATATTAAATGCAAAATAAATAACGGGATTGAATAACATACTGATATAGATTCAATGAGATCAATGTCATTTGATTTAGAGATTCTGAAACTAAGGAAGAAAATTGCATTTCTTATAATATATTAGGGAACTCTGTGTGATGGTTTGTATCCAAATGGAAGAGAAAAAGAGTTGAAGGAATGTAAAAGGATTTAGTAATTGATAAGGGGTTTCATTGTAAGATGGAATGGGAAGTTGTTGTGGGGAATTATTTTTGTGGTATGATATTGTAATATAGTTATGGGATATATGGGACAATGATGAGGTCATTTCTTTTAGGAAAGTGTATAATGATATATATACAAATAGTGCTTCTACATCATCATTCCCATTTGATAAATTTTATGGGAGATATTACGTTTTTGAAGCACATTTGGGTTTAGAGGATATTATGGTTCCTAGAGTATCCAACCTGAGAAAAAAAAATTTGTGAGTGACATGGTCACCATTCATTTTTTATATTATTAATTATGACCACTAGTTTGATTTCCATTATATAATTACATTTAAATTTGATTCTGATATAACATTATTCATAGGATTCATATTTGGAGGCTACTTATCAAAATATTTACATATATTGTAGATAGATATGAAAAAAAGGATGCTTGGGGGATATTTTGTATTGGAAGGAAATTCCAACGAATATTAATTTCATGATTTGGAAGGATACAAATAAGGGATTTCCTATAGATCAGAATAATCAAATTAGTGGAGTTAACACGGCTCTTTGATGTATATGCAACTTGGATCCCATGACTTAGATTACTAGGTATCTTGTTTATGAATTTTAATTGTAAATAATGGTATTGAAAAAGATTTGAGAGTTTTTTGGAATCTTAGTACATTATTTTTGATAGAATACTTCCATCAATGGTGGTATTAGAGGATATATAATCATAGTGTTGAGAGGATGTGATGGTTGATCATTTTGGTCACGAGATGATGGTGAATATGAAAAACTATGAATGATTTATTTTTTAAGTTTTATCTTTAAATATAAAAGAAATATTAAAATAACTAAAAATACCATATTGAACATAACCAGGCTATGAATGGGCATCGAGGATGCACAATATATTAGCCCTCTCATAGCTGCATGTTCATCCATCATATCTGAGAACATTGTAGGGACAAGGATTGTGGGTGCATTAGAAACCATCTTAGAAGGGAATACAGTTATATATGGATTTTCTTGTCAAATAGGTATAATTTTTGGGGAATGAGTGATCACGGATGAGTGGGGATATATCATAGATTCCATTCCAAAATAATACAGAAGAGGGTAAACTCTTCAAGCTTAATGAAAATATTTGGCCATGTGTTTAAGTTTATGTTATTAGTGGAATATCACTCCTAAAGTAGTCGATATAGACTCTTAAACTATATACAGTGTGCTGAAAGGTATTGTTACCATCCCAGGGAAATCACATATACTATCAGAAGGTGCATGGATGTTATGAACATACCACATTGATATCTTATATACATGGTTTGAAGGAAATATTGTTTTATAATTCCTATAATATAAGGAGGCATAAAGTGAATTTATATCCTACTTATATTGTCTAGTGTCATTTCATAAACAAGGGAACATATTTTTTATAGCTGTTTATTTGGGAAATAACTATTTTTAGAGCACCTTGAATTCGATCATTCTATTCACAATTTTGTTTGTACTACATATGGAATCTTTTTAACCATAACAAAATAATTTTTTTCTCTAATAGTAAATGGTTAATGGTATGGCTATTTTATTTTCAAAACCATCTGTCAACTATACATCACTATTCTATAGATTCCAAAAAAACATCACATGGCTATGTAAATGGTTTGAGATGCCATTCTTAGACCATGGAAGCTCACATTCCAACACCTCCACCACTCATTATTAGGACCATATATTAGATAACTAATAATTAGTCATGTTCATAATACCTATATTTTTTAGGTTTTTTACTACATTGAAACCTCTATCAAAGGACTAAAATAATTGTTCCCCTAATATTTTTAGCCACATGGTCGAGCTACATGACTAATGATAATCATGATCCCACAATGTACCCCTTCTAATTTCCCTACAAAAATATACCTCTAGGCTCCTAAAAAGACCAAAATTCACACATCCCCATTCCTAGTCCCTTAGGAATTATAATTTTGATAAAAAACCAATTTAAAATATAAATTATTTTTACCCAATAGAGATAAAAATAATAAATCATCATTATAGATAAAATGGACAACAAAATAAGACTCATATATCCATAATTCATATTTTATTTATATTCCATATAATAAATTTTCTCTAATAATCAAAAATGTGATTCAAAAATGAATAATATTTTTATCCTAGCCATTTAATAATCCCATGATGTCATAAATAAATACCACGGTGAAATTTATGTGATAATTCATAAATAATTTAATCGTAATATCCAAAGAAGGTTAATTTAACAGTTTAAATAGAATTGTTATAAATCTATACTTTTCATCCTTCATACGAAATACTATGATTGGAATTCCATCCTTCTATACATGAATTTTTTGATCTCTCCAATAATTATTAATAATTGCAAAATATTTATCTACTAGATGTTGATTTAATCTGTAATCATTGTGGGGGTTGAGGATACATTTTCATTATAGTAATAGAAATGATTTCATTAATATTAATTTATAGTCTTGAGGAACTATCCTTCTTCCTAAAAAAAGAGAATTGGAACCCCATTTTGAAACACTATGGAGTCTATATCCTTTATTACATTACCCATGTATCTATTTTCTCATTTCACTAATTCATATATAGCCATATTTTATGGAGTATTAGATATATGTTTTTATCGGGGGTGATATAAATAGTAAAATCAAACTCATTATTTGGTGGATGTCTAAGTGGTTATACAAGAAACAAAAAAATATATTTCAATATATTAGGTATATTATGGATTCAACAGATACCTATAAAATTTATAGGATTGGTATACTCATAATTTTCATTAAATGTTTTCAGGAATATTACATGAGGTGGATCTAGATATGATTTATATGAAGTAGTATCCTCACTAATGGATATGGATTCCATATCTCCATTACCAAACAAAAGGTTCTTCTATTATAAATTAATATTTACAGTTTAATTAGAAAATACACCCATTATAATGTTTAGAAAATATTAATCCATATTTATAGTATTCATGTTTTAATATTGGGTCTCTTTATGTTTCGTAATGGGAAATGACTGAGATATCATTGTTCTAATAATATTTCAACATTGATAATTGATTGAAATTTTCCTTTTTAAGTTCATAGATAAATATAAAATCTTCTTGGTAAACATGGAACATGTAAAATAGAGAAATCAATAGAAAAAATAATGTGATAAATTTATGGTATGATCAAATTATCTTCCACCATATATTTATGAACTTCAACATCATGTGTAGAGATAAAATAAACTTAGACCTACTCCATTACCATTTTTTATGGAAACTTCCTTTGATGATTAGGGAATTCATTCGAATAGTTCCATATCTCCATAAATATAAACAACTCGACATTGGTGGCTTCATTATTTCATTTTAAATCATGATCTCAATATCAGTTTTCTCAGCACATGATGAAAAATATCATTCTCATATAGCATGATCTACGGTGTATATTTCCACATTTAATACAGTTTGGAAATTCCACCCTTACATTATTCTCTTTTTGATATTTTTTTAGTATTCTCAACCACTCACTTATTTTCTTATTTTCACAGGAAAACATAAGACTTTTAGAATACCATATCTATATTGATGGTACATAATACAATATCATCATATTATAAAAATGTATGAGAGACTAATTCTATTATAAGTCCACGGTTAGTCCAATCAAATAATCGATCAATTGTCATTCTTGGATTATGTATATAGTCTCTAGAATGGTATTCAAAACATTTAATGATAGATTTATATTCAATAATATTTTATTTCTTCCTTTTTTTATAGAGTGTGTAATTTCTACCTATATAAGTGTATTTAAAATGAGGAATATTTTTTTCAAAGAATATATTCTTGATATACATACACTCAATAATATATATTTACTCTAACTCATTTGTTTTTTCGATAAAAAACCATCTCCAATAAGTGTACCTCATAAGATGATAAACATCCCAGATATCTTTACATCTTAAACTACTTCCCACTTCAATAAGTTAATTCTATGGGGAATCAATCCGTTTATCTGATAAAAAGGTTTTAATTATTCGTGGAATGATGGTGGTTTTTGTCACATTAATTTGTCCAAAATTATTTCACCATGTGGGGGATTTGTAAGAGGCTCCATAGAGGAATGGTTATTCCTTAAAATTTGGGTTAGCTAGCTTAATATAATTATTATATGTCAATCCTCAGCTCTATCTTCACTATCATTCCTATAAGTTTTATGATAGTATATAAAAAATGAATTAATACTGTTTCTATTAATATAGATAGATTCCATTTATAATTATTGACATTTACTGAATTGCCAATTTTTATATGGAATTTTAAATCATAATTTTTAAATATGAATATCGTGAAATAGTTAAAATAAATTGAAAATTTATACATAACTAATAATATATTCAAGATATTATAATCTTTCAGTATATCTTAAAATCATAAAATATTTTCAAATAATTCGTATTGTCTCTTAAAGTACATGTGAATAAAAAAACATATCCCACAAAAGTTTATATCTAGGTGTGAACTATTATTCCCACTCTTCATGCACTTTTTGAAGATCGAGTATATAACAAAATAGATTTTTTTAGAGTAATCTCCAATAGGGGAATATATTCCACAACCATAACCACATACACATTAAAATAAATATAAATGGATGTGATTTCCATGTATAAAAAAATTTCTACCTTACAAAAAACATCATTATATTTTTCTATAATTAATCTTATCTCTTTAATCAATTATTGTATATTTTTTAAGATTTTTTTTCTTATATCTTGTAACCAAGGTTTATAAAAAATAATTGGATAGAATTTATAACAACTTGAATCGAGTAAATCAAGGTCAATGTTTATTTTACAACACTTACACATGATACAAGAGATAAAATCCCAATGTATCAAAAAGTTTATATGCCGTGTGAAATTATAAGTATACAAAATTCTAATATTGTATATGAATATGTGATATAAAATGTAATATTGTAGGTGAAATCATTATTAATTATTATTTTATAACATTTAAATCCTTAATATATCCATTTTAGGTATCCCATTGAAATGATGAAATAATATATAGTGATCTTTGATGCTCTATAAGGGAATTCATATTGCAGAATCTATCAAAAGATAAATAATTAATGAATAATATTAAAGAGATAAAAAATAGTCAAATATTAAATATTAAAAATATGGTAAAAGGGGGAATATTTCTATGGATTTTAAATAAATATAAATAATAAAATTAATAACAATAATATGTTCTATACTGATAGAATACCTAATGTCAAACAACATAATCATACTTCGAAGCCTTTGTTCTGAGACATATTATATCAATAGTTATGGAAAATGACAAATACCAAAACTATTATTTCGCATGAAACCAACTAATGTATATAGGGGATATTAGGGGCCCCAAACCATCACTTACTCAGTCCAATTAATTCATTATGTGATTGAAATAAATAACATTTCAATATATAATCAATATAAATGGTTGTTTTTAAAAACTAGCACACAATATGTTAAAATTTTCCTTGTAAAAATAATAATAATAATGACAATCTATCCTTATAAATAATTTGGTCGATATTATCAGATAATAATCCTTATATAACATAAGAACCATTTATGTATGTTGATTGTTTCGGGTCACTCTCGAAACGCCCAACAGTTCCATATCTGATGACATGTGGACGTGTTTTCCAAAGGCAGGCATTCGCCGGGTGGTTTGACCAGCGATGCTTAAGAAATCACACTGGTTGAGAGGATGGGGATTCGGGCTCATCGCACCCTTTTGGGGGGAATTATTTCATGTTCCAGGACTCTCTCATAGATTTAAGACATATTCATATGTTCGCGAATAATTGGTTTATACCCAAGCATAGTATCCACTGACTTCTCCTGGTGGGAAATGGTCAGCTAGACGCAGGGGTTCAGAATCATTTACGCCCGAGGTTTACCATCCCTCGTTGGATTAATTACCCTGAGGATTCAGGACTCATTGATACGGTACTAGGAGTGGCATGGTAAACTGATGAGAACATAGTCTAATTGACCGGTCATTGGGATTGAATCTCAAGGAGGCTTCCTACGTACCCTGCCTAGGAGTCAGGGATCAAATTCCATGTAGTTCGAATTGGGGTGTCAGAATACCAACATGAAGGAGGACCCGGGGGGTCCAATGGTGATTGAGCTTAAACCTCTTAGAGTATTCCTATGAATCCCTATGGCGGGGAATCAAAGTCCTCGTAGTTCGCAATGGATTGGGGTTTACACTCTAAGGTGGC
Organism: Viscum album; assembly: GCA_963277665.1. NCBI lineage: Eukaryota > Viridiplantae > Streptophyta > Magnoliopsida > Santalales > Viscaceae > Viscum > Viscum album. The sequence continues at coordinate 1,448,038,465 of OY728152.1, read as the reverse complement.
CCCGGGCGATGGATTGGGGCTTACACTCTGAGGAGGCTCAGGGTGAAGGATTGGGGCTTACACTCTGAGGAGGCCCATGGAGATGGATTGGGGTTTACACTCTATGTAGGCCTAGGGCTATGGATTGGGGCTTACACACTAAGGAGGCCCATAAGAATGGATTGGGGATTACACTCTGAGGAGGCCTATGGAAATGGATTGGGGATTACACTATGAGGAGGACCATAAGGTTGGGCCATACTCTGGGATGGACGACCATGGCGATGAAGGGAAGAGGGAGAGGGAAAGAGGTGCTCATCTGCTCGTCCCCTCTCTTGTTCCTGGGGGAAGTATGAAAGTGCATGGGGGATTCCTTCTGATTGGTATTTTAATTCCCCCAAATAAAGGAGAAATGCCATGGCCCCAACAAGTGGAGGGGTAGAAAGGGGGCTCTCGAGGTCAGACTCCACATTACCATGGGAATGTGAACCCAGGAATGCTTCGGAAATCCACTCAATGATTGAAGCAACCCATTTAACCATATTTAACGTGGGTATGTGAACTCAATACGGTGCACTGATGTGCCTGAAGGTTACATCACATGGGTCCGATATCTTTGGTGGAGGCCTTAGCTCGGTACCGTTGAGTAGGCCAATGAGGGAGCTGCAGAGGATCAGGCTGGATTGGAATGAGTTTATCTAGCTCGGGGAATGGGAACCCCGATGGATTTGGCAGGCCACATGGGTATATGCGGAGTGGTTCCCTTCGTGCAGGGACGTGCTACATGGCTAGAGAGGTCGTCCGTGAACCAGGGTGGTCCGCAGACTGATGGGAACCCTATGAACTAGGGTGGTTCACGGCCGGGTTGGCATCCCGCGAACCATGGTGGTTTGCATCTTCGGGTTCGGCCATCGTACCAGGCTGGTGCGTAGTGGGATCCATGCGAGCAGTGGCGGCCAAGTGCGATGCCGGCCAGGGGTTCTTCGGTCGGGGCTTCGCCCGCGTAGGAGTGTGCTACGTGGTGTGAAGAATTGGAAATGGGGCATAAACTCTCTGGTCCGTGGGGAGTGTGTCCGCGGAGGGGCCATGATTCACGGTCATTTTTTATTTTTTATTTTATGTTTCTGGTTCTCCAAGTTATTTTGTGTTTTATGTTCCTTATTAATTAACTTCCATGTTCATACCTGTTCTGGTTCGCGAACTGGAACTTCACTATTTGAGAAATCCTAAGATCCTTCCTTAGAAATCCTTTCTCCCCAATCTGACTGGTCTCCATTCCGAATTTTTCCCTCTCTTTTCCCTCAATCTCCTTTTATATAGTGGGGGAAGGGATGTATCCATGGTCATGCGGTACCTTTTGCGGAGGCCTATGATCTGAAACCTGATTCCCGCGAACCAAACGAGCTCAGGGAGTTCTTCGTGGCCGTAGAAGGTTCTGACTCCATTCCATGAATGACAGTAGATGCGGACCGGTTCAGTTGAGGTGGTTCGCGACTGGGGCGGTTCGTGATGGCGGACTAGTTCGGCATCTGTCCTACTTCACTCCCGCGGAGGATCTCCACATCCATTCCGCGAACAACAATAGTCCGCGGAGGGGGTGCTTCGCAGAACCGACCGTGTGGCCGCATCATTTTGACCAGTCTGTGGACCGGTTCATCTTTGTGCATCCTTTTAGTTTTCTCCATTATTCTCCTCAATTCTTTCGGGGAATTGGGTATAATTTCCTTTGCATATTTTTCAAGACCCTACAAATTCCCCCCATCGGAATGGGGTCCGATCGGAATGAAGAGGAGTCCATTCCGATGCAGATTGGGCCTGAAACTTGGATAGATTGAGGTAGAGGGGTGGATCCAGTAGGAGACCACACCTATAAATACTTGGGGCCCTACCTTTGTCTTTTTTCGGATTCTTCGAGAAACCAGAGCCCTCTCACTTTTTGGTCTCTGTGTGCTCATTCCTTCGTGAAATGCCTCGTCCGCAAGCCAGATTCTATTTTAGCGAACCATTCTTCTTTCACGGCCACCTTCACCTGTGGACCAATTTCCCAACCGCGATACAGTACTTTTAATTAATTAAAATGTATGTCACGGCGGTCTGCAGAGGAATTCGCTTCGCGATTTCGATGCTCCGCGGTCTGAGGTCCTGTTGACTAGAAAAATTTTCTATGTCCTCCAAACATAATCTCGTAAATCTTGGATTAGGATTCGGCAGAGCAACCTGGTGTGCAGTTTTCTGGACAACACCTCATGGGACAGCATACCGAGAACCCCTTCCGTGTAGTGTGGACTCGCAGGATGATGTCATCGCGAAGGCTTCTCAATTTCATTGCAATACAACCAATATTTTTTTCCATGTCTTATTACTTTGGACTAACTATTTTCTTGGTTTCTATAATGCATGGAGAAAACATGGTTCCTCCTCGCCCTGCATTCAGACCAGCTGTAGAGCCTCTCCTGACTGGTTCATGTAGGCATTTAGCTATGATTCGTAGAGCAGAGAGCATCAAAGAGGAAAATAGTCGGCCCAAAATTCCCGATGATGGTGTCATGAAGGACTTTATCTCTCATGAGATCTTAAGTTATCCACTATCAAATTGGCTTCCACTTTACAGCTTCAGTATAAAAGACAACGTCTCTACCCCCCCTACATTCTCAGGTTTTCTGTCACCTTTCTTGGAAGCGTCATTGAGGTGTATTCAGTTGAACCTTTCCTAATCCTGGGAGATAATTTCTTATCCTTATCTGAAAGACACTTTCATTTTTGAGAGGTTCTGTTTGGACCCATAGTGACCAGTGCACATAAGACAACTCTCAAGAAGCTGTCCTCAAGAGTTACCCTTCCAGAATCAACCTTGCTCAAGTGGACCCTAACACGGGGGGGATTTCTAGGTGGGACTTGCGGTCTGGTGTGATTTTTAGGAATGAGTGGGCCTGGTCCTTTTGGTTCCAACATCATTGCCATGAATCTACAGAGTCACTGGATGTAGTATATTTGTACTCTATAGTATGGGCCTCCCAGTTTGCTGTCTACCAACCATCTATGATTCTACATGACCTGCTCAATCTCTAGTGTTCAAGAACTAATACATTCCACCTTTCCCATGGCAAAGATGGCATTATTTTGTGGGACATCTATCAATTGGGAGGGATCACAATTATCGGTGAGATGTACGACGAGTTTTGGCCTACTCCTGGTGTGTGGGACGATGTCGAACAAGTGCCTTAATTGGGGAGGGATTTGCTAGCTATGGCCGAGCAATCACTGGGTCAGGTCTTGCGTTTCCGCTCTCTTATTCCCTATAGCACCTAGATAGGGTTATTTCTAAAAACAATGTTTCATATTCTGATGATCAAGCTCCCTAAGACCGATCCTTCTCAACAGTCATGAACCATCCCTGGTTCCTACTGGGCGGTTCTGGAGGCGGGAGATTACCTTTCATGGGGTTACGAGGTGCAACCCGGTGTGTCGCCTATGTTTCAGCTGGCAGGTCTATTTTCTATGTTTTTGAGTTGGTGGATATTCCCTTCTTCGGATATAAACCTAGGTGTCAGGGCTGTCACCTTGATGATGGTAGTTGAGTTGGCAGAGGGTCGTCCGTTGAATTTGGTCATGCCCACTTTGGCTCGTATTTACGAACTGCTGAGCAAAATGAAGGAGGGTAGATCACCATACTGTCTAAGTGGGCCATTTCAATTCTTATATAGCTAGATCCCAGATCATTGTCGCTATTATAAAAATTTTCATAACACGGCCATCCCGCTTCTTACTTTCTAGCCTACCCTGCTTGATATAGATAGATTTCGTTTGATGTCCTTAAATTATGATCAAATCATCAAGCTCCTGAGTGACTTCTCCCAGTTTTCCTTCACTCCATACCCTGCCCCTTCCGGCGTCACGGTTGATAACCACTGGGGTGCCTGGTGGATCACTCTTAAATGATTTCACTGTGGGATGGGTTTTTGTCTGAACGAATCGACGAGGTTTATTTATGTGAGTTGTACGCCCCCATCCTTTCTCTCGCAAATTTGGATATAGGAAACTTCATGTTTCCCTTCCCCCTCCTCAATCTCGAGGACTGCACCCGACCACTCTCTGTCAATGGTGGTTGATGCTAATGTGGGAGGGATCTTACACAAGCATTCTTTTTCCTGATACGAGAGCGGCTTCCAGCCTATCCTTGGAGTACACAAGGATGTGGGTATATCATTACCCCAATGTGATCCTGGGGAACGCAGCCCGGCAGGTTCCCATGTCAGGAGTCATTGTGGCTGTTTTATCTACCATACCACCCTCATCATCTCTGAGGGAGGACTGACTGATGGCTCATCGGTCAAAGGGACTTAAGGGATTCTCCTCTCCCAGCCCCTCTATGGCTGAAGATTAGATGAACCCAAACATCTTGGACATAGATTAGGATTACCCGGTGGATTTGGGTCCTAACAAGACAATTCCTGATGTTTTACCGACTGATACGAGACTCAGCAAATTGATTCCCAAGCATGAGCTGGGGTTAGAATCTTTAGACCTTCCAGCTTTGGAATCATATTCTTGCTTGCACATACCTATGCTAATTGTAATGAAAGAATTTTCTCCCATGCTATCTAGCGAGGATACCAAAGATCCTCGTGTCATGGCAGACCACAGAGTAGTGCGCAGGTGGGCCTAGCCCTGGATTTGTGAGATTGTTGCTGAAACCCCTCTAGGTGAGATGGAAACTAAATCCGAATCTCTTTGATAGCTCTTCCTGGGTTTGGGGTCAGGTGGATTTGACTATCAGCAGTTCCATTCTCTTTCTTTCCATGTTTTCATGGCCCATGAGGAAGTTTCCACTAGTGAACACAAACTTTCTCACCATGATGCTGCTTATTACGGGACCCATGCCCTGGGGGAAGCCATGATACAGCTCCATCATCTGATAGCATAGGAGGTGATCTCTCGAGATCAGGCGGCCGTCCTATCCTCCGTGTTGCATGAATGTAGAGAACAGGAAACGATGTTGATGGATCAATTACCAAAAATGAATGGTCATCCTGAAGCCACCAGGAAAGGAATCAACGATCTCTAAACAATAGTGAAGAATTCTCGTTCGGTGGATGAGGTTGAACCTATGGAGAAGGACATGCTAGATCAATCTTGCAACAACCTTCACTACTAAGTTATTGATCTGGTGGAGAGAGCATGTCAAAATCCTTTATGACTATCAGAGCCATTCTTGTACTCTCTGTTTATTTAACACTTTTTTTTGTGAGGGAGAGACCCCATATTGTGGACGTCATCCCTTTTTGTTCAAATGGAATACAATCTCTGTCAATCTCTTGTCGCTATAAAATTTGATTGTTACTAGAACAATTTTTGTTTAAATAACAACTCACTAAATCAAAATTAATCATAATTTAGGAAAACTGTCTCTAACGTTTTCCTGGACCATGGGATCCAACAAGCATTGAGTGACTATTCCTAGGGCTATTTATAAAAACCCCACAAACTTTTTGTCTATTTTTTAATGCCCTAATTTTTCCTAGGTCAACATAGTGTGGACCTAGCGTGTATGGCCCAAATTTTTCTTGGGTCTCCCTTTTCAGGTTTTCGGCCTAACAGGCTTTGTGCCTCTTTTTGTGAGCATTTTAAAGTCCCACAATCATGACTATAATTACTGATGTTTTATGACGAATAACTTTGACCATATATGGTGGGGAAAGGGCCCCAATGAGGTTTGGTTGGTTAAAATATGTCCAAATATCCTTTAGATGCATGTGGAGGGAGAATGTTTATATTTGAATGACATGCATGGAATGTCTCAAGGCATGAGATCCATATCGGCGTCCAGAGGTGGGAAGAGCATCACTTAAGGAAATCTTGCCTTTGGTAGATAGGCCAAGGGAGATCAATATACAGAGCCACTGAGGGCATGGTATTCATAGTCGTGCAAAGGTGTCCTTATGTCAATGTCTCTCCATTTATGATGGATATAAGACTTAATGAATGTTTGGATTTGGGAAACAAACATGGTTGGCTTGGAGAATTATGAAAACCACCAGGGGTGGCTTGGAAAGGGTTTTTGACATCTGAAAGGTTTTGAGAACATCTGTATCAATCAGGAGTGTGGAATCAAGGTTACTGTCCTATGTGTTTATCTAGCGTAAAGGATGGTTGGGGCATTGTGTAGTTTAATGTCATGCAGCTTAGACATCATCTAGAATGGAACTGATTCTCCAGGTCCTTGGTAATATCCTCAGAGACGTTGCACCATATTCAGGAAGGGTTGTGAATGGGGATGGTAAACTGTATCATAGAGGGTTTCTGAATCCCATGATGAACATAGGGGCTCATGGGCCAAGAGGCATATAGAGAGAAGAAATTACTGAGGAAATATTACCTTTGGTAGATGGGTCATGGGCTATAAATATGCATAGACACTAAGGGAATGTTATGAATAGTCATGCAAAGGTGTCCTTGGGTCAATGATTGTATTCTCCCGATGGCTGAGCAACTTCAGGAAAGTTGAGATGAGGACCACCAGGGATGGCCTGTGAGAGTTCGACTTTCTTATGAGTACAGAGTATGTTTTATGAGGAGAGGGATCCTAGATACGGGAGGAGAGTCTAGGCCAAATATCCTGTGAATGGGTGAAGTAATTCCTTCTCATGTTGCTGTGAGACAGTGGTTCATGCAGGTCTGACCCATGCACTGGGGGAATAAGAAAAGGCTCTGTTCCTTACTGGACCCATGATAGGTTTGGCCATGCAGTTTAATGTCATGTGGTAAGGATGGATTCCGTCCAGTTTATAATCATGCATAAATAGGAGGAGAATTATTAGATTCTGTGCAGTTTAATGTCATACGGTAAGGACGAGGGGTATTATTAAATGATTCTTGTGTAGTTTAACTTCAGGCAGTGAGGATGTGGGAATTTTTATACCAGTTAAAATGATTTTTGTTAAAGGAATTTCCCGGGATGCTTAATGATTGGTCTTTGTAGTTTTAAGCCAAGCATCCAAGACGTTCCATTCAGTTTAACATCATGCAGTAAGGACGTAGTTGCAAAGGCCGATCGTCATCAGAATGTAACTGGGATTGAACATCTCAGCATGCCTAAGATGTGGATAGGGTTTGATGGTGTAAATAATGGTTCTGGGGCCTCTTGGATCTGGGGAAATGATATGAGGGCTCTGATACCGGTAAGCGTACGAATCGTGGAAGAGTTCCGCCCGAGGAAATATTGACTTTGGTAGACAATCCAGGGGCTATCAATATGCAGTGCCACTGAGGTCATTGTATTAATTGTCATGAAACAGTGTCCATGGGTTGATAAATTTCCACTTCTGATGGCCATTAAAGGTTATGAAGATCCATAATTATTCGGTACATGATGTATGTCATTTGGTAAAGAAATGTATGGACATGGTAGGGATTTTCGTCCCTGGTTGCTATTACAGCTTAGAGAACTCCTTGTGTTGATTTATCATGCGTGCAGGGGTGTATATTTACTACATTAATTTTAATGTTCTGCAGTAAGGAAAAAGTACTCCTAGTTTAGAAGTCATAGAGCTCGGACCATTGGGTGACTATTTCTGCAGTCACTCAAAGGATAACTGAGTTAACATGTTATGATATACTATGAACAGGTTGGGGGATGAAGGTTGTAAACTACAACTCTGAGGATTCATGAATTAAGAGATAGGTTGTGGGGGCTCTTAGGCCAGAAAGAGTATGGAGATAGGAAGAGCGTCTCCCAAGGAAATCGTTCTGTTTGTAGACGGACCAGGAGATATCAATATGAAGAGCCGCTGAGGGCATGGTATGAATAGTCATGTAAAGGTGTCCCCAGGTCGATAACATTCCACCTCCGATGGCCATGAATGATTATGAAAACACGATATTTCTCACAGTATATAGTTTGGCATGTGGGGATAATGGTGTCTGAGCATACAAGAAACATCTTCACTATAATTGTATGTTGAGTCAATGTAGCCTATTCATGGCTTGATGATTGTGGGTACAGGTTGTCATGTGAACCACAGGAGGATACATAGCCTAGCTAGGTAGGGATACCCTAGTGACGTTTGGATGTGAAAAGGGGATGATGTTCTAAACCACTGCGCCATATATTTCTGGATCGGGAGGTATGGTATGGGGGATCTGAGGCCGGTAAGCATACAAATCTTGGAAGAGTGTCACTTGTGGAAGTATTTCCATTAGTAGACGGGACAAGGGATATCAATATGCAGAGCCACTGAGGGAATGGTACGAATAGTCCTACAAAGGTGTCCATGGGTCGATAACTTTCCACTTCCGATGGCCATGAATGGTTATGATGATCCATAATTATCCAGTCTGTGGAGTCTGATGTTTGGGGAGGATGCATCCAAATGCGCAAGGTGTATTTCCACCTCATTTCGCTATATATCATAGGTGGTTTACGATGAAATATGTGCAGTTTGATGTCGTGTGGTGAGGATGTGGTCCATGCAGTTTAACGCCATGCTGTGAGGACGAAAAATACACCTTGTATAGGTCTGTTCCATATTTGGGGGAAAGGGGCATTTTTAACTTTCATTACTCATGCAGTTTAACGTTGTGTGGTAAGGACTCAAAAATACACCCCTTGCAGGTCTAGTCCATACACGGGGGAAAGGGAGCATTTTTAAATCTCATTATCCATGCAGTTTAACGTCGTGCGGTGAGGACCCCGTGCAGGTCTGGTCTGTAAACAGGGGGAAAAGGGCATTGTTGACTATTATTTTACTTAATTTGGGAGTGGCTGGGTCAGGATAGGGGATCCCGGCGTCACTACGTATCCTGCAAAGGAGGAATCAATCCATATGTAGTTATCTTCTAAATACACCCCATGAAGGTCTAGTCCGTACATGGGGGAGGGGGAATTTTTTTAACTCTTATTTGAGGGTTTACTGGGTTAGGATTGGGGGCCCTTACATCTCTATGTATCCTCCGAGGGCATGAATCAAGTCGTACGTAGTTCTCTGAATGGAGTACACCTCGTGCAGGTCTGGTTCATACACGGGGGGAGAGGGCATTTTTAAAAATTATTGTTCGTTCAGTGAGGACAAAATACTCTTAGGTTAAGGTCATAGAGTTTGGACCGTTGGGTGCTTGGCTGTTTAACGTCATGCAGCTCGGACAAAGAATACACCCCGTGCAGGTCTCTTCCATACACAGGGGGAGGGAGCAATTTTTTTTATTATTATTTATATATATATATATATTAGGTAATGTCTAGGCCATGATAAGAGGTCCTAGCGTCGCTATGTATCCTACGAGGGTAGGAATCAAGCCTCACATAGTTATCTGAAATCCAGGAAGTTTAACATTATGTGGTAGGGACGAAAAATACACCCCGTGCAGGTCTGATCCACACACGAGGGAAAGGGGACATTTTTAACTTTAATTTGGGGGAGGCTGGGCCAGGATGGTGAACCCTGGCGTCACTACGTATCCTACAAGGGCAGGAATCAAGCCTTACGTATTTCTCTGAAATCTGTGCAGTTTAACGTCATGCGGTATGGACAAAAAATACACCCGTGTAGGTCTGGTCCATACACGAGGGAAAGGGGGACATTCTTAACTCTTATTATCCTTGCGGTTCAATTTCATGTGGTGAGGAAAAAAAATACACCTCGTGCTGGTCTGGTCCATACATGGGGGAAAGAGGACATTCTTAACTCTTCTTATCCGTGCAATTTAACATCATGCGGTAAGGATGAAAAATACACCCCGTGTAGGTCTGGCCCATACACGGGGGAAGAAGGACATTCTTAAATATTATTATTCGTGCAGTTTAACGTTGTGCGGTAAGGACGAAAAATACACCCCGTGTAGGTCTGTTCTATACACGAGGGATGGAGGCCATTCTTAACACTTATTATCTTTGTAGTTTACCGTCGTGCGGTAAGGATGAATAATACACCCCAGTGCAGGTCTAGTCCGTACACGTGGGAAGGAGAAAATCATTAACTCTTATTGTCCATTCAGTTAACATCAAGAGGTAAGGATGAAAAATACACCCCATGCAGGTCTGATCCATACATGAGGGAAAGGGGGCCATTTTTTAACTTTATTATCTGTGCAATTTAACGTCGTGCGGTTAGGACGAAAAATACACCGCGTGCAGGTCTGGTCCGTACACGAGGGAAGGAGGAAATTCTTAAGTCTAATTATTTGTGCAGTTTAACATCATGTGGTAAGGACAAAAAATAAAAATATCGGTCTCTATGTGAAGTACATTTTCAGGAATCTCGCATTGGAAAGAGCCGTAGTGAATTGCCTGTCCATGGAGATTAGGGGGTATGCTCCGTTGGAGTAGACCTTGTGTACAATGTATGGACCCTCCCACTTGGGCTCTATCATTGGAGGTTTCCTTCCAGGTATCATTGGGGTCCAGAGGACCAACACCAATTCTCCATCCAAGAAAGACCAGAGACAGACCTTTTTATTGAAGGCTCGTGCAATCTGATTCTGGTAGACTTCCAGATGGTGCAAAGTGTGTAGCCGATTCTCGTCCAACTGTTCCAATTCACCCAGAAACTTTTCTGATTGCTCATCGTCGGATAATTGATCACAGATGGAATCATGGAGTGATGGAAGTTGGATTTTAATGGGCTGGACCACCTCTGTGTTGTATACTAGTGAGTACGGTGTGGCCCAAGTAGCGGTGAAGATCGTGGTTTGATAAGCCCACAATGCATGGAGGAGTTTATCCAGCCATGAATTCTTGTCTTTTTCAACCATTTTCCAGAGAATGATGGACAGGGTCTTGTTGAAAGCCTCTATCTGTCTGTTGGCCGCTGCATGGTAGTGGGATGGGTTGTTAGCCTTGATACCGTATTGTTGGTATAGTTTCTCCAATTCAAAAGAGCAGGAGTTAGTGATGTTATCCGTCAATATGGTATGAGGGACACCAAATCTGGTGATGATATTGGTTTTCAAAAATCTGACAACTTTTCTTTCCCCGACTTCCTTAAGGCTTACATATTCTTCCCATTTGGAAAAAAAGTTGGTTGCCGTGAGGATATACTTCAGCTGTTTGGCTGTGGCGGGGGGGAAATCATCCCATGACGTTCATTCCCCAGACAGAAAATGGCCAGGAGTACTTGTCCTGTTGAAGTAACTCCGGAGGTTGGTGTATGAAGTTGGCATGAATTTGGCATGAGTGGAATTTAGTGGTAAAGCATTCGCAATCTCACGACACTATGGGCCAATAGTACCCATGACTCAGAACCTGATGGGAAAGCATGGTCCCCAGTTGATGTGCTCTACATACTCTGACATGCACTTCAGTCAGGAGGGAGGCATTTTATTCTCCATCAATGCATCTGAGGAGGACTCCACCAAGGCCTAGTTTGTAGAGGACCTCTTGTTGACCCATGCCGCCATATAGGACAATGTTGATTTCCCTTCTCCGTATTTTCTCTCATTCAGCTCTGTCTGATGGTAGTTCTCCCCGTTGAAGGTAGTTTTCAATGGGGGTTATTAAACCGGTGGTGGGAGCATATGGCTCAGGGATATGATTGATTTTGTGGATCTCATGCATCTTGGTCTAGACAAACAAAAACACCATTCGGTGGTGAGCAATACTGATTGATGTTTCATCTCGGTCTGGGTTGTCTAGGGTTGTGGACGCGTTGGCTAATGCATCGGCCTGTGCATTCTAAGACTGGGGAATATAGTTCAATGTGGGTTCTGTAGATAATTCCGACATTAACCATCAGACATGGTCTAACATGGGGATCCACTCCTCCTTTTTAATAGCATAGTCACCATTGACTTACTTAATGAACAGTTCTTAGTCACCTTTCACTTTAAGATGTTGTATTTGTTTTTGGGGTGTGATTTACAGGCCTGCAATGAGGGCTAGATATTCCGCATCAATTTTCATACATCCCTATTATAGGAGGAAGGAATACTGCAAGAATTCCTTTTTCGGGGACATGAGTATTATCCCCAATCCCAACTTGTTAAATTTGGGGTCTTCCATCCTCTTCTTGGTTGGGCTTCGGGATGCTCCGTCGAAGTAAATTTCCCATGTTAGGAGATCCTCTTGAACCGTGAAGATGTCTTCATCTGGTATCTTGATGTCCAGTGTGGTAGTCCCTGTTGAGGGGTGCACTTCCCGAAAATCTTCTAATTCCTAGCCTTTGATGTCTTTCTGATGCACAAACCGGATGTCAAACTGTTGTAGGATGACTTCCCATCGAGATAGGTTCCCAGTCAGCATCAGGCGGCTGAGGATGTACTTTATTGGGTTATTACACAAGACCATATGGACTTCATGATGCTGTAGATATTGTCACAACTTTTGAGTTGCGAAGACAAAGGCCAAAAAACTCTTCTCGGTGTTTGATTATCGAGTCTCATCATCAATCATCGTTCAGATGAGGTAATAGAGACTGTTTTCACAGCCGGTGTCGTTCTTTTGCATGAGGAAGGCTCCAACTGACCACTCTAGGTCCGACACGTATAGGATGAGAGGTCTTCCTTCATCCGGTTTCATGAGCATAGGGGGGATTAAAATTTACCTCTTTAGGCTGTCAAACGCCTCTTGGATATCATCTATCCATTGGTACATGACTCTCTTCTTCATTAACCTAGTAAGGGGCAAACATTTTCCTGCCAGGTTGGCTCTGAATAAACTAATATAGTCCAAGTGCCCTTAGAATACTCTCAACTCAGTGAGGTTGTGGGGAGGTGGCAGTCCATGTATAGCCTTTGCCTTTTCAGGGTCGACTTTGATGCCACGATGATGTACAACAAATCCAAGGAACTTCCCTAAGGTAACCCCAATGGCACACTTCAAGGGGTTGATCTTCAGGCTATGCTGTCGAATTTTGTTGAAGTCAATATCATGGTCTGACAGCTGATCTGAGTGCGGTCTTTATTTGGCAAACAATCCATCTACATAACATTCGATCAATTTCCCAAAGAATGGCTCGAAAATACGATGCATGGCATGATAATATGTGGCACTAGCATTCTTAAGTCCAAAGGGAATGACCCTGTAATAGAATATTCCTTGAGGGGCCCTGAAGGAAGTGGATTATTCACCTTCTCATGCCATCCTGATTTGATTATATCCAAAATAGTCTTCCATGAAGGATAGAGCTTCATACTCAGCCGTCACATCAATATATAACTTGGTGATCGGGACCGGGAAGTCGACTTTCAGGAAATGCAGATTGAGATCTCTGAAATCGATGCAAGTGCAGATTTTCCCGTTATTTTTCATGATGAGGACGATGTTGGCCAACCAAATGGGTTACTAAAACGCTCGAAGGAAGCCAACTTTAATGAGATTATTGACTTCAGCCTCTATTTTGGCGGCATGTGAGGGATGCGTTCTGCTGGAGGCCTGTTTATAACCTCGGTGGTCTTCGGGAAGACCCATGTGATGCGTCTCCACTTCGGGATCGAGTCCCAGTATTTCTATTTAATTCCTAGAAAAACATCCCGATGTTTCTTTAATAAAGAGGTATATGACTTGTATTCCTCCGGGGACATGGTTTCACTATTAAGAGTAGGTCTCAGATCTTCCTCGGTACCCAGGTTTATTTCTTTGAGCTCATCCATCATGCGCATCCTCGCTCGAGTATTTGTCCCCATATTGTTAGTTGGAGGATGTTCCCACATTGTCACACTCGGCTGTTGTGGATAAAGTAATAAAGACAGCTGAGTGTGTGTCTGAACATGAACCCCTGCTCTTAATATGGTTGATGGGAAGTAGTTAGTCTCTCCCAAGCTGCCTAAGGGGGTCGTCTGGAACCACTTCCAGACCATTTGGAGTGGGTATCCAGTCAACACCATCGGCCAAAGGATTCTTCCATTTTTCCCCATATAACCCGACATCAATTTAGTGTGACTCGGAGAGCTCGAAAGGGTCCTTGTCAGCATGCAGTGTCCTACTTTTCCCATTGAAGAAGTACTTAATACACTGGTGGTAGGATTAAGGAACAACCATGTGCTTATGGAGCCACGACCTTCCTAGCAGGTAATTGAATGTTTTGCTCTACCAGACCACCAGGAATATCGAGTAGGCCACAAGGTCACCAAAATGGGTCTTTAGCTTGATTTTTACCATCAGATTCTACTCACACATGTCGTAACCTAGAAGAGTTGTGTCTGAGTGTATTAAATCACCCTCACGATATCCCAACATATGAAGTGTCTGTAGGGGAAGGAGGTTAACTATAGAGCTATTTTCTATAATGACTTTGCGGATCTCAACATTATCTAGCATTCCAGACACATACAATGTGTTGATGTGTCCCTGCATGATGGCATATTCATCTTGATATGTGAAATAAATCACCACACTACATTCAGATGAGATAGTCTCCATTCGATAAATCTCGGCAGAAGCTACCTCAGCTTGAAACTCCTGGGGGATGAGCAATGCTTGAATAAATGCCTCCCCAAGGTCGGTTGATAGACTTAGGGCATCTAGGATTTACATCTTGGATGGTACTGACCCCAGCTACATAAGGATGTCGTAATTTGGCTCCAACGGCCGATGCTTCTCCACTGGCGGGAGAGTTCGGACAGGTGGCTTGGGATCTAGAGTACATGATGAGAAGGGACCGATCGTTGGGTCAGATGTCAACGATGTTCCCATGATCCGGGGACTCAGCCCGACAAGTCTGTTTGTGCTCACTAGGAAGCTAGACGCTTTATCCTCCTCTGATGGGTATCATTGAATAACGGGGCCAGGGAGGATGCTTGCGGAGGGGGAGGGATGTTCTTTCTCCTGTTGAATCCATTGAAGGGATCTCCAATGGGTTTCCGCGATATTGACATTTTGGGCCGAGTTCCAACTTTAGAGTTGGTTTTGGCCGTGACTGCCCCTTCCCTGATATCCCCCACCTCTGCGATTCCTCTTCCTCGCTCCTCGTATTGGGAGCTCGGGTTCATAACCATACCCTTCATCAGGGAATGATTCCAAAAGATGGATGACATTTATGGAACCAAAGATTGTCTCCTCATCCATTGACAGGTCACCCTGGTCGGTTTTCCTTGATGGTGCCATTTGGTGGGTCAGTGCATGTGGTCCCAAATTCAAGGGCATGAAATCTGATAGTTTTGGGGATAACTTTGTCCTTGTTGAGGACTACACCTCATGCTCTTTTCTCCTCCCTTATTGATTTCGCCTGGATGACTAGCTCATGGAGGGTTGTGAGGCCGATATTGTCGGTTGTGCGGCATCTAGGGCTGTTGGCAGCAACACTGGCTGTGGTAGCTAAGCTCGGAGTATGCCTTGGGATTGATTTGTAGTCTTCCGAGACATCCAGTTATCAAATTTCTTCCCCTTATTGCTATTGAAATCCTTCCACCCATACCCTTCATCAGATCCAGAAGTATAAATAAATGTCACATGTGCTGGGGGTGGTCCCAAATCGACCTGCTGGGAGTCTACCATCATTTGCAGGAGGTCCTTGAAAACGAAGCATTCTTGAATATTTTTTCCCCATCATTTGATGGTAGGGAATGTAATATGGTATTTCATCGTGGCCGACTTCACCGGGTTTCCTCAGCTTGGGAGGCAGAGCAAGTTTCAATTCATGGAGGAGATGAAATAGTCGCGGACTTGGTCCTATTGGAATGAGTATTCTTTATTTCTTCGTTCCTCGAACTAGTACCGTTTCACCCCTTTATGATCATACTACCCAGGCGGAGGTGGCCACTGATATACAGGGGGTCCATGACAATATGGTGGAGGCCTGAGCAGTGGAGCATGCATAGTGGATGGCTTGAGCATAACAGGGGATGCTTCAGCCCTGGATGCTCTATTTTTGGGAGCCTGTGAGGCTATTTGGGACTTCAAATTGGTCTGCTACAGGGAGTCCTCAATTCTCTAGGAAATTGCCAATAGATGGTGGAAGCCAGTGGTGCACTCCACTGTTATGAGCGGTGTTCACATCTCATCTCGAAGATGGTCGATGCATATGGAATGAAACTCATCTTGAGGCATTGGCCTGTTCAGAGAGTAGGTCAGACCATTCCATCCAACAATGAAATCTGAGACCCTCTCATTCTCCCTTTGTTTTTAGTTCATGAGGTCGCTGACTATTGTCATAGGCAACGTTGTGCTTAATTTAAACAATAACTGCTCCTGAAGGTCTTCCCAGCTTTTTATAGACTGGGCTAGAAGACTCGTATACCAGACGAAGGCAAATCCTTGCAATGTCCGCACGAAGCATCTGAGTTTCACAGCTTCTTGTCATTCCGGAGTCCCCATAATAAGGTCGCAATAGGATGCGTATTGCATCAAATGCTGTTCTAGATCGCATGATCCTTTGAACATATGAAATATATGGCTCCCAAAATTTGGTAGAGGTGGTGTGTTTCTCACCCAATCCGGGTAGGGTTTCTGCTCTGGTCGTATTGGAGAGCGCCGACCCTACATTTCTTCCAATCGATCCGTTAGTGCCTCGATGGTGTTGGTGAGACCCTGGTTTACATCTTGTTGGTCCCGGTCCTGAGAAGGTGAAGTCGTGGAATTTCTTGAGGATCCATCTCGGTTGGCACTTGGGGTTCATGTTCCGTTTGTGACACCTTCGGATGGTTCAAGTGTACTCACTCCGGTTGCGTCCGAATTGGAGGGAAGCCTTGGTATTCATCTGGATCAACATTTAGGTAGATGGGCAGACCAGGAACCTCGTTGGGTAGGGTAATCCTAGGTCCTTGAGATTCATGTAATAGGAGCACATGATGTGGCTCTTCTTGGGACGCACTTTCAATAAGATGGTTCCTATAGAGTAGCTCGACGATAAGCCACCTAAATTATTTCATTTCCTCTTCCTGTCGAGCGAACCTTTCTTCGAGTGTAATTTCCTTGTTTTTGTCAAGAGAAGGAGGTGGGATAAAAGTAACTGGTTCCTTATTCTTATCCTTTTTGGAAGCTCGCAGGGTCATCAGAAGAAGGTTAGTTGAAGGGGCGACCATATTTAGAGAGGGCCTCTAGTTGCGGGTGTGCACACCTGGTGGTTCGTTGTGAGTCACAGCCTGACCGGAACCATTGTCTCCCAATCCATCTTGATTTTCATCAACTTCATTGTTCCCCATGGGGTTTGCCTCTATGGTGTTGATAGATGAATAACGTGGGGTGGAGAATATGTCATCATCTAAATTGGAATAGGATCTCCCGTGTCTTTTACTAGCCTTCTCTTTCATGTGCCGAGATTTCCATCAGACTTCTTGAAGAAGGGTGACTCGGAGAGTTCTTTGATGCGACCTTATGGTGCACCTTCCTCTTGGAGGGAAAGTTGAATCAAATGATAGGATAGGACATGAAACTCCTCTTCTGACTGTCCTCCCTAGACGATAGAATACTGACTCTCATGGGGGAGGTAGTTTTTTAGGGGTCAATAATGCCCCCAGTCCTGAGGGCTGGGGTTGGCCCCATTCCCTAGACACTGGGTCTCTTCCCATTTTTATTAGTCTTACAGAGTAATTTTTTGTTAACAATTCCCCCAGAACAACAGTCTGGGGTTGACCCTAGATTGTGGCGGTGGCTGCTGCTATCGCTACATGCCTCATCTTGTGTGCCCCCATTCAAGGGTGAACTGGGTTTGGTGCTGATTTCTGTGAATCAATCCCTTCTAGGGAGGCAGGAAAAGGTCACTGATTGGCCTCTCATTGGTGAGGGGCCTTTTGTATGCTGTAGGTGGCCTGATTCAGGAGTCTTTGAATGGCTTGTTCCCGTCGGGCCTAAAGCTTCTGGGACTTACTCAAGGCTCGACTCTGTTGGGTGTGTTGCCTTTCGCGAATAGGGAGACCACTCGATTGATGAGTTGACGTGATTAACTGGCATGACACCATGCCGAATGAGTTCTTTGGTGCGGGGAGCAATGTGAAATGCAGAGCTCCATGTTCTCCCCATCCCCGGATATGGACTCCTGTTGGGGCATCACCGATGAGGCGACACAACTGGTGCAGGGCACGGAGGCAAAATTATCTCCATGTTCTTTTCACGCCTCTCGGGTCGCTGTTGTCGTGCCGACGGAAGAGATTTCAGGTCGATGTGACACATAAGGTCACCTATTTTCTTGACATGGTCTACATACCCATCGTAGGGTAGGATGCTTGATTTCAGTCGGGGGAGGGTTGTCCATATATTATGGACGGTGCCTTATAAAAATTCTTCTAGAAACTGTCTGGGTATGTCGAACTGAGAGGTGGTCATGGGCCAAAACATGACTGGTATATCATCCCTGGACAGTTGTTTCCACATGTGAAACATGTCGGCACACTCCTCCAGTAGTGATTCCTCTACATGTTCAGACCAACTGAGACGCCTGCCGATAGTGTTGTCAGAGGCAGTGGGACTGGTTGGTGCTGAATCATCACGTGGGAGATTCCGAGGTGGTTTAGGAGATGAACGTGGCCCCAGAACGTCTCCCGATCGAAGAAGGATGTTGTTGGAGATTAACGGGGAATCTGACATGCTTGATCCCGTCGTTCTGAGTGCCTCGGCATACGAGGGTGTTTCTGTGCTTGATTCAGTAGGGGGAGGACCTTCATGTCGATATGATATGTCATTGCGGGGAGGAAATTCGCAATGACGGCTGTAATGGTGAGGATTACCACTACTTCTTGATGCCTCACTCCATAGAGGACTTTTACAGTGAATACCCTAGGGAGGACCTCCAAGGCACGTCACAGCAAGGGGAGGACATTCTGGCTATGTAGCATTGTTACGGGGAGGGAATTCACAACAACTTCCATTATAATGAGTATGACCATCATGGTTTGACGTTCGATGTGTATCCTATGCAGGACCTTCAAGACACACCATGACAAGGTGAGGACCTTCTTGTTGCTTGGGGAGACTATGGGGAGGACCTTCGCAATTACTATCGTGGTTGAGAGGACTACCATCATAGTTGTTGTAATGGAAAGGACTACCATCTCAAATCCTGCAGAGAGAATATATACGGGGTACACCTTGGGGAGGGCCTTCATAATGTAACTCAACGAGGGGAGGTCCATCCCATTGCTTGACATCTCTACGTGGAGGACCTCCCTTATCAGGGTGGTTAGGACTACCACCGTGATCTGATTCCTGGCTGCGCAGAGTGTCTTTGCAGTGTAACCCCTAGGGAGGACCTTCAGGGAAGGAGACAACAAGGGGAGGACATTCTTGATGTGATGAGACGTCCCTGTGGGGAGGGCCTACGCAGTTGAAACTACGATAGAGAGGACTACTATCATAATTTGTGGTACCATTGGATGGAGAGTTCTTGCAGTGTATACTCCAGGGAGGACTTTCAGGGTGGATAGAAGAAATTGGAGGACCTTCTTGCTGATTGATCTTCTGGTAACGTGGAGGGTTTCTGTGACTTGCATAAAAAGAGGATCTCTCGTGATCGATCGTTATATGCCCGCAGGGGAGGCCCCCACGAGTGCTCTGGGGAGGACCTTCAGAGCTGCTGGTAGCAAGATTGCAGGGAGGACCATTGCAACTGCTACTGCCACTCCCATAATATGGTAATGGGTGCGCAGGTTTCTGAGCCTTTAATATGCTCTTAACGGCATTGGGAACCCCAGCTTCTAGTAGAGCGGAGTCATCAACCCGCTCTTTATTTTCCGGCTTCCTTCGGCGTGTTTGAGGAGCATTCATACAGGTAGTGGGGACCGTCTGCTATTGACAACGACCTTCACCTTTGGGTCCATGTTTAATTGGGTCTCGCGATGCTATCGGGATATGCCGATGAACATCTTGACTTTTTGTATGGATATATGGCTTCTCTAGAGAATCCACCATGATGGATGGGTGTCCCCTAGTTGGAATGAGTGAAGATGATCGAACTGGTTTCCCTTGAATTGTGGAATATAGCTGGTGACCCTCCTGGGTAGAAGCAGGGATGCAGATCTGCTCTGAGGCGGCTATCTTGTCTCTTAGATGAGTCGCCTCAATTAGGGAGACAGGCTAATGGGCCCGAGTCCTTGCTATTGCCACTGATGCAATTACACTCTGGAAAGTCTACAAGATATGATCTGGGATCGATACCTGCTCCACCATCATTTCCAGGATATGTAGAGGGAAATATTTTGCTAGAATGGGAATGAAGGCCCAATCTGGTATCGGAGTAGGAATATCCCACTCAGGTCCTCTGGTGGTCAGTGTGTACTGAAAATTCTCCTGTGTTAAGGCAGGTGAACAAATATTCCCCTGTACTAAGATATGCCAGTTTATCTCTCTGTTTGCCACCATAATGGGATGACGGATTTTACATTAATCCGCAGGGAACTGGCGCTGCATATATTAGTTTCACACCGTATCGAGTTGGTGGCATTTATTAGCAGGGAGACGTGTCGGCCCTGGATGGCCGACTTTGTTGATCGCCACCACATCGGGACGGTAGGCATCATAAGTTTCTTGTAGGAGCTGGTCCTGCAGTTGTTGGGTTTCCACCACGTCTGGTTGGTGGGATTCATGAGCCGAGGTAGGGAGATGTGCCTTCCGGGTAAGTGTACACATGTGTGAGCGACAAGCTTCACAGAGATCGACAGTGATGTGTGCCTGCTCGTATGAGGCTTCCATGTCTGGATGGCGGGCCTTGGAGGAATGAACATGTGGATGTGTGTGTTCATAATGCGTCTATATGACTAGGAAGCAGAGCTCCTCCTCGGGGACAAAGGTGATGAACGGTCCGCAGTTGTAATTTTTCCACCCTCGTCAGGCAGTCCGAGGGGCCGGAGCTCGGGGAGTGTGGGACTAAATCCTTAGGGCTACATCCTCTTGGGCGTGAGAATGTTGAGTTGAAGCATGACCATGATGACATCTTCCGGTGGGGGCCTTGGAGCAGATACCCCTTTCGGTAGGGATGAAGTCCTCAACGTTGACCTCATCTGCCTCCCTAAGATAATGGAGGTACGTATTGCCCCGTTCTGGGGATAGACACCCAAAACATTTGGAGGCAGCAACAGGGGATGTTTGGATCTGCCTTTGTGGCTGCTGCTGGGTAGGCGACCATTGAGTTCTCAATTATTAAAGGGCGTGCATGGTTGCTTCCAACGTTGGGATTTTACCGTTCACATGGTCCCCTCAGATCAGCGCATCTGAGACCCAGCGTTGAAGAGGCATGGGTAGGTGACATGGTCCTCCATTGGTGTGGAAGTCCTATCATTGCGTTGTTGGAAGCACGCGCTCGTGAGTTCCTTCGGGATGCCATTGGATTGAAGGGAGATCTGTGTGGTAACTATTAAACATTTTGACAAATACAAACAGCAAACCTGTCAAAGCAGCATCTCAGGATCCCATGCGTAATTAACAACCTTTCTTGGCCCTCCTTGTGAGTAAAAGGGGGCACATAATGGAATTCGGTTAAATCCTTCATTCTAGGTTACATATTCATGTCGGGTTCACCATTTTTGTTTCAGGTCGGTCTCGAAATGCCCACCCATTCCATATCTGATGACATGTGGACATGCTTTCCAAAGGCAGCTGTTTGTCGAATGGTTTGACCAGTGAGGTTAAGAACTCAAATTAGTCAAGAGGATGGGAAGTCGGGATCATCTCACCCTTTTGGGGGGAATTATTGCCTATTATGGGACTCTCTTTTAGATTTAATATGTATTTATATGTTTGTGATTATTTGGTTTATACCCAAGAAAAGTATCCATGGACTTCTCATGGTGGGAAATGGTCATCTGGATGTAGGGGTTCGGAATCATTTATGACCGAGGTTTACCATCCCTCGTTGGATTAATGACCTCAAGGAGCCGGTACTCATTGAGGCGGTACTAGGAGTGGCACCGTGAACTGATGTGAAGATAGTCGGATCGACCTGTCGTTGGGCTTGAACCTCAAGGAGGCTTCCTACATACCCTAACTAGGTGACAGTGATCAAAGTCCACGTAGTTCGAATTTGGGTGTCGGAGGCCTGAAGTGAAGGTGGACCTGGGGGTCCGATGGTGATCGGACTTGAACCACTTGGAGGATTCCTACGTATCCCTATGGTGGGGAATCAAATTCCTCATAGTTTGCAATGGATTGGGGCCGACACTCTGAGGAGGCACAAGGCGATGGATTTTGGCTTACACTTTGAGGAGGCCCAGGGCGATGGATTGGGGATTACACTTTGAGGAGATCCATTGCGATGGATTGGGGATTACTCTTTGTGGAGACCCATAGTAATGGATTGGGGCTTACACTCTAAGGAGGCCCAGGGAGATGGATTGGGGATTTCACTCTAAGGAGGGCCAGGGTGATGGATTGGGACTAACACGCTAAGGAGGCCCAAAGTAATGGATTAGGGGTTACACTCTGAGGAGGCCCATGGCGATGGATTGGGGCTTACAATTTGAGGAGGCCCATAAGGTCAGGGCTTACTCCGGGATGGACGCCCAAGGCGACGAAGCGCAGAGGGAGAGGGAAAGAGGTGCTCCTCTGACCGTCACCTCTCTTCTTCCCGGGGGAAGTACAGAAGTGCATGGGGGCTTCCTTCTGATGGGTATTTTACTACCCCTGATGAAAGGATAAATGATCCAACCACAACACGTGGAGGGGTAGAAAGGGGGCTCCTGAGCTCAGACTCCACATTTCCGTGGGAATGTGAACACAGGATTGCTACAGAAATCTTCTCATGGGTCAGAGAAACCCCATCACCCCTGATTACCATGGGAATGGGAACTCAAAACGGTGTGCTAATGTGCCTGAAGGTTACATAACATGGGTATGGTGGCTCCGGTGGAGGCCTTGGCTTGGGACAGATGAGTAGGCCAATGAGGGAGCTGTGGAGGATCAGGCTGGATTGGAAGGAGTTTATTTGGCTCAGGGAATGGGAAAACAGAAGGATTTGGTAGGCCACATGGACATATGAGGAGTGGCGCCCTTCACGCAAGGAGGTGCTACGTGGCTGGAGAGGCCGTCGGCGAACCAGGGTGGTCCGCAGACTGATGGGAACCCCACAAACCAGGGTTGTTCGCAGACTGGTGGGCATCATGAGAACCAGGGTGGTTCGCGACTTTGGGTTCGGCCCGCGTACCAGGCTGGTACACGGTGGGATCCATGTGAGCAGTGGTGTCCAAGGGTGATGTCGGTCGGGGGCTCATCGGTCGGGGATTCGGCCGTATAGGAGGGTGGTATGCTGTGCGACGGATTGGAAAAGGGGCATACACTCCCTGGTCCATGGGGAGTGCATCCGTGGAGGGGCCATGGTTTGTGATCTTCATTTCTTTGTTATTTTATGTTCGCGGTTCACCATGTTATTATTCATTTTTGGTTACTTATTAATTCCCTCCCAGGTTCATACCTGTTCTGGTTTGCGAACATGAACTTCGCTATTGGCGAAATCCTAAGCTCCTTCCTTCGAAATCCTTCCACCCGAATCTGACTCATCTCCTTTCCAAATTTTTCATTCTCCTTTCCCTCGATCTCCTTTTATAGAGTGGGTGAAGGGATGTATCTATGGCCATGCAACACCTTTTACAGAGGCCTATGATCGGAAACCCGATTCACTGATGACCCGTTCAATCTGCAACTCTCAGGGGGCATCAAGCGCATCTCCCCCCATGAACCAAATGAGCTCGGGGAGTTCTTCGTGTCCACAGAGGGTTCAGACTCCATTCCGCGGATGACAACGAATGTGGAACGGGTTGGTTGAGGCAGTCTACGGCTAGGGCGGTTTGTGACGACAGACCGGTTTGGGGTCTGTCCTGCTTCGCGCCCGCGGATGATCTCCACCTCTATTCTGCAAATAACATAGTCCGCGGAGGGGGTGCTTCGTGGAACTGTTTGTTTGGCCGCATCATTTAGACCGGTCTGCGGACCGGTTTGACTTTGTGAATCCTTTGAGTTCTCTCCATTCTACCCCTCAATTCTTTGGTGGAATTGGGAAGAATATCCTTTGCGGATTTTTCAGGACCCTACATTGACACAGTGGAAAATACCATTAAAAGATGATTTGATCCATTCTATGAAAAGATATGAAAAATATATTTTTTCATTGATAAGATTTTATATAGAAATTTAAAAAATACTAAAAAATTATTTATATTAATATTAAAATTAAAAACCTTAAAATGATAATAAATATAATATTATAGTTATAAAAATTAGAAAACATGTTTATTTGGTAAATGAGAAACTATTATTCCCTGTAGGTTTTTTCTGTAAAAAGTAAAAATTTCAATGTTTTGAAAATTATTGGAAGATTCATTTAAAAACATTTTGATGAAGGTGAAATATAATTGAAAATTAAATTATAAAATCCTTAGAGCACTATAAAAGCATTCATGAAAATATTATAGAGAATATTTTCATGAAAGACAAATATTATTGAACAATAGGATTAAAAAGTCCAGTTTATATAAAACTATTTCCAAAGTAATTTTAAGTATCATAGTGATAAAAATAAAAAGAAAAAAAATAAACTCTATCGACAAATATTGGAGAAAACATTATGTATTTTTATATATAATGATCATATATTATTCTTAAATAGAAATTTATAAATAAACAATCCTGAATGAAAATGATATTTTAGGATAAGCCCATACCTCTTAATTATGGTTGAATGGATGTGTTAAAAACTCATGAATAATAATTTAAAATTTTTAAAATTATGTCATAATAAATATTTCCATATATATATATTTAGATAATTTTTCAGATCCTTTAAGAATTGTGTGGCATCAATTTTCTAAATAGTTTTATTTTATATTGACAACATAAAGTTATTCGATAAATGTTTTCAAAATTACAATAGTATGTTGACTAATATTAAAGGTGTTATTAAATTTTTCCTTAATACAAAAAAATTTAATAATTTCAGGAATATATTTTTCATTATATTCACTTTAATAGTCATATATTCTTGGTGGTAATATAAAAACAAATCACATCACTTTATGGTGGTGGTAGTCAACATCTTCACATGAAAGGTTCTATCATTATCCAAAGAATGAAAGGGAAAAAATGTAGATGATATATTATGTATATTGAATCATAATTATATGAAAATTAATATATATATATATACATATATTAATTACTTCCATAGTTATGACAACATATGTAAATTGGTGATGAAAAATGAATTAGACTACTTGATGGAGATGGTAGGTCGTACATACACATAATATATGTTTTTATTTCTAAAGGATGGAAATGAAATAAGAAATGGTTATTCCATCAACATAATAAATTATTTGTATATTCATGGTAATTATGATATCATATAAACATGATTATATAAAATGTTAAGGACGAATAAGAATAACAAAGGATGACAAAACTTGATCAAGAGTTATCTATCTCATTTGGAAAAAATACATTAGATTACATATTAATCCTTATTGTAGTGGTAAAATGGCGTGACAAGGACATATATAAGAATGAGTGGATTTTTGGTAAGTTTTTCAGTCATACAATGGTAGAGATAAATGGATTACATGGGAAGAATAAGATATGGGAAAGGGTACCCTTATATATGTGAGGTGAGTGGAATAATTCTAATTATTATTAATTATTATATATTAACAGTTCTCTAGACATGGATAATGTAACACTATATGATTTATTATATAGTTAGGTATATATAAATTTTATATCTTTGATATATTTCTTTATATGAAATAGTGATATTAAATGAACTGTGATATACTATTGAATATTTTTGATAAAACATGACATTAATCACTAAGTTGTTGTATTGTGGGGGTAAGAAAAGGACTACATAAATTATGAAAATAGTATCTTTTAAACAGATATAAAAATAATTCATTTGTTTTAAATACATTTAAAATAAAAAAGGACAATTGAAAATTTAAGGAATGATCTTCTGAAAAACGATTTTCATGTGCACAATTGTTTTTTATAATTTTAAATTAAATTAATCTCTATTGATGAGTTATTTTAAATAAATTTATATAATATATATAAAGTAAAAAAATTTCATTTTTCATATAATAAATTTTCTAGTTATGAGATATGAACAAATATAATTTTATGCATAAATTTTGTTTTTTATAAAATATTAATTTTTTCTAAGATTAGTGTTCTTATATTAAAAATAATTTTAATAATAATAAAAAATGTGTCTAAAATTGAAATTCACATTTGGAGGAAGAAGGATCATGTTTTTAAATAGGTATTTATTATTTTTGGTTATTATGAATAGTATTCCTAGTGAAAAAAATTTATTTTGGTAAGATTAATAAGAAAAAAATGGCTAAAAATTTGGGTTAGGGATTTAAAATTCCAATAAAACCTGATTTTATTGTAATATAATTCATTATTTTTAATATATTCAATCATTTATGGATAAATTTGTCAAAAAATGTACCTTTTTGTGATTTTAATATTCATATTATTTTAAGAAAATGAAAAATACAAATTGTCAAACTATTGATCTTAATAATTATATATTTTTATTATAATTGTACAAATTCAATTAGTTTGGTTCCAAAAAAATTAAAGAAGAATTTTTTTACCTTTATAATTAAATTAAATATTTTAGTTATTATATAAATACATTATATTCATAGACAATGCCAACAGATTATTTATTCAATTAATATAAAAATAAAATAAGGGACTTAAAAATATTAAAACTAAAAAACATTGCCCTATTTATTGTGTTACCTGAGCTTTCTTGTTAAATATAACATAATAGTAATCAGTTAAATGTTTATATTTTATTTTATTTTCATTGATGTTACCTTATTGTGAAACTAATGTAATAATGTTAAAAATGATATTAATAATATTTTATATTATTTTACATTCTTTTATATAATTTAAAAATCATATAAATCATTGAATAGAACCAATAGAAGATGATATGGCCTAAAATATCACCAATTTTTCATTAATTAACTAATTATTAGATTTTAAAGAATATAACAATAAATAATTAATTAAAAAGTAATTACAATGGTTAAAAAAAATTTGTTAACCGAGGGGTTAAACCTAACATAAATTCTTAAAATTACCCAAAATCAAATCTAAATATAACTTTATAATGATATTTCAACATTATCCTTATTTCACCAATTATTTATCCACTTCATTCATGCTTATTGGGAATTAATTAATTACATTTTAAAAATTTTGGTAATTCCATATGTGTTATTTTCCTCTATTATAAAAGAAAATCCCTTTTATCATCTATTTACCCCACATTATGCCAAATGTCTAGAAAAAAGCATGAATAAATATCATATGAATTTTCATAGAAAATAATTAAGGGTAATTTTTTCATAAAATAACATTTAATGGTTTCCTAATATGGTATCTAATGAAATACTATTAATGAAAGGGTAATCTACCTACCATATGTTTTTCTATATATTTATCATTACATATTCACTAAATAATTTTTAGTTAGTAGTAATATAATAATTGGAGTTTCAAAATTGTTTTAAATTGTTATCATGATTATGGAACAACCATTATCCAAACACTTTTCACTTAATATGAAAGTAAATATATCACTCTTGTGTTCTTATAGACTTCCACCTCTATGTATTGATACAATTTATTTTTCATCACCATCTATCATGAATGAGTATTATAATGGGTATACTTTTTATAAATAAAAATTAAAAAATTCTTATGATTATGTAATTATAATATAATATCTACCTTCTCACCTTTTTATCCATTCAGGAGTGAGAATGTTGCTCATGTGTATGCGTGGAAAACCACACCAACCAAAATATATTATTTATTTATAATTATTGTATTGTAAGAATTTTAATAAAGAATAATAAAATAATTAAATATAATATTTTTGATATAAAAAATATAATATATGGGTATATTATTATTTACAATTCTTTTTTCATACATTAAAAACTAAAAAAATCGTGCGTACATATGTCCTACGGTAACCATGAATAGTGTAATTCATTCTTGTATTATAGTATTTAATTGATAACTATAAATTTATTAATAATTAATATATATGATATTTATATAATTAATAATGTTATTTTAATAACGTATCCATGTCACTATTAAAATTAATGAGAGTATTGAATGAAAACATATGTAAACAAGAAAGCATATTTATCTAAAATAGTGAATTTAATAAAGAATTTCGAATAAATAGATGATAATATATTATTAGTTCATAATATATAGTGTGATAAATATGATTATGGTTACTTAATATATATATATATATAATGTATCTATATTTATTATATAGGTGTTTCGAATATCTATGATGTAATAGGATACTTGATGTAAAGGCGTTACGTATAAATCAATTTTATTCGACGTTGTTTATTCATGAAGTTCCACTGAAAAAATTAATTGATCCTTATCTGAAAAATCCAATGCAATTTTCTTTTCCTTAGGAAATATTTTATAATACATTTTTCTTTTATTTATTCAAATTAATTAATATTAATGTAGAAATAGTTATTTTGTGTAAATCAAAATATTTTTTACAATTCTATTAGGAAATTTTCTATCCATGTCAATGTTTCCCTTATAATAATTGCATGAATTATTTTATTAATTTATTATTAATATTTAAATAACTATTTTACATATTGAAATTTCTATGAAAAATTGAATTTTCTAATCAGTTTTTAAATCAGGTAATATTTTCTTTTTTAAAAAAGTATGAAAGGAATGTTTTCGTTTAACATATATTGTATGCATTGAATTTTACTCTATCATGGTCATTAAATTCCATGTTGTTTATATTAACTGATTCTGAGGATTTTTAAAATAATTCTCTGACAATATTTTGAATGTTTTTATATTTAACTGGTGTAATTTGAAAATGAAATGGTAATTTTCTTGAATAAATATTTATGTGATATATTTAAGGAATTCTTCATCTATGATAACATTATTTGATATTAGTTTTTATTTACTAGGGATACAACCATATTATACCATCATTATTTTTCTCTCGATGGTTTTTATTTTTACTTATTAGATTTTAATGAATCTCGTTTCCTCTCATGGTTTATGCTGTGATGAATTTATAAAATATTTGTGAAAAAATGTCTTTTACATGTGAATTTTTTATGAATATTGTATGATCTTAAGGGAAACAATTCTGGACATAATAATTGAATGGGTGGGGTGAGAATTATATATCAATATAATGAATTAAATTATCTTTGATATATCATGTGATAACTATGTTGAAAAAGTCTATATTCTTGATCCACTATGAGATCAGAGTTTTGATCTTAATCTAAAATGGTAAATAAGTCAACATGGTTGATCCACTATGGGAAACATGGGATGATTCTTTATTTGTTTTGATATGGGAAGATGATTTTGATAAATGATCTTCTATGAATTATATTTAGATTATTTATTATAAATTCACATTTATGGAAGAATACTAGAACTATAATTCGTCTAATAAAATACATCAGACAACATAAATAAACTTCAAAATGATTAAAATAATGTTTTAGATTACTTGAATATTTATCCATATATAATTTCTAGTGAATATTAGTTATATTTTTATATAGATCAACCCATATGAGGTTTTAAAAATGATATGACATATTGTGCCAACTTCAAATGAAATCCTTCGTGATTATCTTACTTTCGTTAAAGCCTTATGCCCAAATATGAGGTTTCATGTTGATCCACAGACACTGATCACATTGTTGTCATCTAGAATCCTTATCACATTAGTCTTTATTTTCCCATAATACAAATTATTAATAATTAAACCCTCTAACATCATTTCACTCATAGATTTAAGGATAAACTCTGATGTATTTTGTTTCTTGCTGGCCTCCTCACTTGTTGTCCACTATGATACATTGGTAATATACAATGGTTTATTGTTTTTTCAGACACCAAACCTATCTACCCATGTGGTATAACCAAAATATCCCCTATTTCAATAGATAATCCCTTCTCTCAAGACTCGTCCAAAATCTATCCCCACATGTGATCTTGATCATGTTCTTTATAGTCACACCCTTCAACTATTGTGATTCCACTCATCATTTTAGTCCCATCTTCTTATAAGGATCATTCAAAATGGGATCAAAATACCTCAACATAGACCTAATTTTATTGTATTATCTAACCTTCATTGGTTTTTATGTGACAATATCCCTTAAACCATTTATATTTCTACCTCTTGATCTTCTAGAAACTCTTCTTATCACTATTTACCATCTTCCCTTTATTTATCATATAGTTGTGATGAACTCTACAATGTCTTCCATTAGCACTGTAAATTTATATTTTTTCCAAAAACATGGTCCATGATTTATTATTTATAATTCACTCGTATTGTTTAATTATTTATAATTGAGAAAGTTTAATTCCATGACCCATGTTTACAATTCATTTTTGATTGTTTATGAATTTGTCATATAGTGTTAATGATCTCATACCATTATTTTTATCTTATGAAGAATGGTTTATGTAAGCTATGTCTATAAAGATTTATATGTTGGTTTCTATATATGGGAGATATTTAAGATGTTTCATGAAATAATAATATTTTTTATACATTCTCCAATTACACTAAACATTTACTGTCCTTTTCCATATAATTTTGAAATGTATAGAATATTCATCTAAAAATATGTAACAATATATATTTTAAAATTGTGGTTCCCTATAGTCGGTATAAGAGGATAGTATGGTTTATATTTATATGCTATGGTTAGAAAAAATTGGTGATAATCATAGGTATAATCTATCTCTAGAATAATATCTAAAATAATTTGTATGGAATAGATTATATTTTCATCATATAAAGAAATCCTTGTTTAAATACTACAAGTGGACATTGTTTTGGAAAAAATGTATATATGGAAATAACAAATTTTTTTGATTATATTTGAACCATAATTTTAGTGTAAAGTGAGTGTAACCTTACTAAACACTTGGTTTAGTTCTCCTGCGGGATATTCTTGGGTTAACTGATATTTTATTTATAAACCATTATAAATGATTTGAAAATATGAGGATCATGGATGATCAAGTATAAAAATAAGGTGTAATATATTGAAAAGAATGTGTTATTATTTATAAACAGAACTAAATATTTTAAATGATTTATAAATCTAATAAATTATTCCTAATGGTTCTGCAAACCATTCTATCATTACATAGTTATTTTAGATTGAATAATAAATTTAAAATGGTTATATGTATACTAAAATATTAATGTACATGATTTAAAATTAGTTATATAAATTATTATATATCATGAAAATGATCATGAAA
The DNA here is from genome assembly GCA_963277665.1 of Viscum album. Taxonomy (NCBI): domain Eukaryota; kingdom Viridiplantae; phylum Streptophyta; class Magnoliopsida; order Santalales; family Viscaceae; genus Viscum; species Viscum album. Next base: position 1,448,007,297 of record OY728152.1, on the reverse strand, counting down.
TTTTAATTACTACCCTCAATGATTAGATATTGAATTGATAATGATAACTCTTAATGGTGTATTGATTACATATCATGTATATAGTTTCCCATTGATTGATGATTGTGGGAAATTGATCCTAAATATATTTTGGTTATCCTATTAATTTAATTTGATGTTATTCTAGTAATAGAATTTTTTCAGTTATATGCATCCCAAAGTAGTTTATGCAAATAAGAATTCATATTTCATATCATTAATGAACCAATGACAATTTATTATTATGAAGAATAATATTAACCTCCATTAGAAATTACTATTATCATGTGGATCTTAATTCATATCCATGAAGAGTATCTATATTATATTGTGGGGTATAAACTAAACATTTATGACACTATAGTTTTTAGGGTTATTTATTTATTTATATAATATTTTCATAGCCACTCTTTGAATATAGATGTTTAGTTTTCAATTGAACACATACACGGTAATACAAATATCTCAAGTAATCCTTACAAAATAGTAAAAATTTAGTTTTATGAATTTAATATCAAAATCATGTATAATCATAATAAGGGTTTTTTATCCCTATTTTGTCATCATATGGGAAGCCTCCTCATTTTTTATAATGAAATATGGGTTAACTCCTATTTTCATTGAATATCAGGAAATCAACATGATCATTATCATGACCAAGTGTCATTTACCACAATTCGGTGACTTTATTGGTCAACTAAGAGGGAATCAATAATTTTATATAAATGAACATAACTATAGATAGAATAAATTGAGGTTTTAGAACGTGTATATCCTTAATATGTCCATCTATATGAGTTATGGGAATATTGAATTATAGTGATTCTATTTGGAATTTCTATACACCCTTCTGTCCTCATGGATTTAATGAATATAATATTTATAGAATACCATTAATGTTTTTGGTATAATTTTTCAATTATATTATAATATATTCCAGTACTGATGATTATTCATAAGTATAATTCATAGTTATATTATAGACCCTAAGGAAGGATAACTTGTTAGAAAAATTTACCAGGATTGATTTTTTAGTTTTAAACGTTTCATTACTAATCCATATAATCTCATGTGAGGGTATATTGATAGATCATTAAATGATAGAAGTTATTAAAAAATATACCAGAACAACCACCAATTCTGAGATCCATATTGTTTTTGTGATGTATGTTCATTACAGGGAATTTGGGATATGTTTTTTAAGATCATATTATCCAATAACCTATTTGAATCACATAAGGATTATGATCTTCAAGATAAAATAATGTAAAAGTATTTCAACGATCTGAATAGTAGGATTGTGGGTGATCATGTGTTCTCACAAACCTATAGTGGGGAAGGGTCTATGATATATAGTGATGTCTAAAACGAACATGATAGGATATGTTCTCATGTATAATGAAAAGGTTATATAATATTACTTACTAAAATTCATGGTATATGCAAAAAATTACCCAAGTCATGATTTAGATCCAATCATGGTATTTTGTCATTGAATATATTGAGAAAATATCTTTCTGGTGATGTTATGAATTATATATAGACCATAAAAGATTAAATTATATATTCACTCAAAAAAAATTATTATAATCCATTGAAAATGATTTAAGTTGATTAATTATTATGATTTATCAATATATTACCACATGATAAAGAGAATAAGGTGGAAGATTCCCTGAGTCAAAAAGTTCATGAAATATAATCTACATTAAGGAAAACCAAATAAAAAATATTTATAGATTTAAAATGTATTGATATTATAAAATTAGTAAAGGGGATAAATATTATCTTTCTCAAATGATTATTCAAACATATACCCATGATAAGATTATGTGGGAGGAGAGGTTGAAATGGATATATAGAAGAAAGTCACAATTGTTCATGAGTTCCACCTAGATTATAATTCAATAATTAGGTTAAAGAACCAATTATGTGTCATGTTTATATAGTCATAAAGATAGATTAATTAGATAAATATCATCATTCATCATTTTCTATTAATTCTAGAAGTTTATAGATGTATAAGGACATGAAATATTATTTGTTTCTGGATAACATTAAGATAGATTTTCTAGAGCATGTATCTCAGTTATTGGAAATACAGTAATCAATGGATGAGAAATATAATTCTAAAGGTATGTTATAACCATTAGCCCTACCTAATTGGAAATTAGAAAACATTACCAGGGTTTTAATCATCAGAAACAACAAATTTCAAAAATGGAATAATTGAATTTTTGTAGTACTAGACCACCTTATCAATTTTTAATAGTTAATTACTATCAGGGATGATTTATCTCTTGATTGTATTTCAAGGTTATAAATTATGGAAGTGGTGAGATATTATGACGTACCATATTCTATTGAATCTTTTCTAGATAAGAGTTTTACCTTAATTTTTAAGTGATGTCTTCTTTAGAAAATGGATAAAGAGTGACATTTAGTACTACATATCATCCTTAGACCTATGGTAATTATAATAGAATAATAAAAACAATATAGAATATGTTGAGATCATTTTTTCTATACATTAATTGCAATTGGGATCAATACCTTCATCTATATATGTTTTGTGAAAACATATAATTCACTAATTAATTCATGTTTCTCCTTATGAATCCCTCTAGGATATGATGTGTGTAACTAAAATTTTTTAGGTTGAATTTAGTGAAAAAAATCCATAGGGATCTGAGCTAGCTAGGTAAAAGGTATTTAAATTTAATTCCATTTAGTATCACGTAAGAGAAAATAGAAGTCGATAAAAAAGTTATTCTTATAATCATCAATGAAATTTAGTTTTTGAAGATGGTTATAATGTATTCCTCTGAAAATATCTATTGAAAACCTTTATGAGATTTTGAATGAATAAAAAACTGAGTAGAATATATATTAGTCCTATGAAATTTTTTTATAACATTTGGGAAGTAACTCATTATTTAAGACATTGAAAAATTATATCTCAAGTTCATGATGTGTTTGATGTATCCCTCTTTAGGCAGTATATACACGATCCTTTACATATACTAAACATAGTGTTATATCATCTGTAAAAAGATATGTTTATGAGGAACAATTAGTTTAGAGTTTCGATCGTAGAGAAAAGGTTTTATGAATAACAACCACTTTCCTAGTTAATGTTTTGGGGAGAAACAATAAATTAGATATAACTACATGGGAATATATGGATATGGTGAAATAGATATATCCTCAATTTGTTATATCGGAGTGATGGAATTGAAATAGTCAAATTAATTTAAAATTATGTATAATTTATCTCCATATGATTTCATAATATAGTTCTCTATAAGTGTGTTCAATTTCATTAATAGAATGATTTACATGCAAAAATGAGTTTAAACAAACTAAAATAAACTTTTTGAATAATATTATTTAATTTTATACTTATATCCTAGATATTTGATTTTGAGTATTAATAGGGCAAACTAAATTATAAAATTTTTATAGCGCTAAATTTTTATAAATTAATTATTTAGTTATAAATTTATTAGAAATTAGAATATTAATAATTTGATAGTGAATGTGTTGTTTTTATAAAAAATTATTTTATATGTGAAATATGTCACTAAAATTATAAATTAAATTAACTTTTATTTATAAATGATATTAATTAAATGTATATATAATATAAAAGATAAAATTTTTATCATTAATACAATATTTTTTCTTTTCATGAGATATGAATTTATCCAATTTTATGCTTAAAATGTAAATGTAAAAAATCTAATTTCATCATATTTTTTGAGAATATATTAAAATTAATTTCTTTAGAAATTGAATATTTAATCATGTAAAAAATATTCCATATTTTTAATCAAGGGGATCCAATTTTTTAATTAGGTCTATTATTTTTTACTAATATCAATGGTAACCTCGCTAATTATTTGTCACTATGGTAAGGGTAAAAAGGTTTTAAAAATTTCGTTATGTATTTAAAATCTATACTAATCAATAATTTACTATATTTTATGTGCACATTTAAACAAATATTATCCACGTATCTAGAATATAGAATATTGGTTCCATTTTCATTTGAATATGGGTTGTATATTATTTTAAGAAATAGACAAATAAAAAATGTCACTCTCCTAACATAAAAAACACTATATTTTTATTAAAAAGATTTAAAGATGATAATTAATTTATAATTTCTTCAATTTATGATGAATTAATTTTTTTCATGGTAATTTAATTATAATTTTTCATGATTGAATAGTTAACTTAAATTCTTATGATACACTGACAAAATAATTATTAAATTTATATAAAAAAATTACTGATATTATAAATATAAAAAGTAAATTTTTTTTGTAGTTTTATTTTGTTAAATGAATTTTTAAATAAATAAAATATATTTGGAGTTATTTAAAGGATTAAATTATAATTCATTTTCTAACATGTTTTCTTTAAATTCTAATAAAATGAATATTTTAAAAAATAAAATTATTGTAATTTTATGCTTTACAAAATTTTATTAAATTATTTTATGAATATAAAAATATTAGAATAGGACAATTAGGATAATATATTTTTTAAAATTGTATCCCATTTACATTTATGAGCGAGTTGTTACACTATAGATAAAATTATATCCCATTACTGTTTAAAAAATTATTTCCATTTTTTAAGTTAAAATTGGTTAGCCAAGGTGTTAAACTAATAAATAATGATTAAATTAACCAAAAAACCATTATAAATTTCAATTGATGATGATATTTTGAAATTAAATTCTTTTTTTTAATAAATCAAGATTTATAATCATTTTTCTAGAGAACAAGTTGACTATAGTTTAATAATTTTATAATTTGATTTATGTATTTTCCCACCCTTATAAATGAGTAACAATAGTATTTTATTTACACAATTTTGAGCCATATAGATTAACTACACCATGAAAAAATATCATTTAATATTCATTAACTATAAACTAGCGGTTCTTTTCGTCTAAAAATATTATTCCAAATGTCCCTAATATGGTATATATAAGAAGTATACTGAAGAATTGGTAATATTCCTAGCTATTTAATTTCAATTTACATCTAATTACACAATATATAAATAAAATATATTCATTATAAAATATTATATTATTTAAAATAAATATATTATAATTTCATAATGATAATTTAAATACCATTATCCACACTGTTTTCCATCAAATGATAAGTGAAGGTATACATCCTTTATAAGTGTGGACCACCATATCAACGTAATGACACAAATTATTTTCCTTCACTACCTTTCATAGATGGGAATTTTCATTAATTAATTTTTATACATAATATTTATTAAATTATTATTATTTTTAAATTGTATTATCATATCAACCTCATCACCTTAAAATTTTTGGAGAACTATAAATTAGATCATGCGTAATGGTGGACTATCACCTTCACAAAGTGCTATGAATCATTGTTCATTTTGTTTTCACATGGATGGAAATATTGATATATTCAAATAATATATATAATAATTATGTTTTAATAATGATTTTTATATGTGATTTTTCTATTAACATTCCTTCATTCCATCCTTCAAAAAGTGAAAATAGTGTTCATGTATACGTAGGGTCTACCATCAATTTGAACAATTTAATTCATTTTCCTACCTATAATATTTATAGATAAAGATTACTCTACATATAGTTAATATATAAGTTTATTATATAATGAGTATCAATTCATTGATGATGGAACCATGATCAATTAATAAGGATCCAGACTACCGAATACAAATATTCATGAAAACGATGTATATTTCACCCAGAAAAATAAATTTAATAAAAAAATATAAATAAATAAGTTGATAGATGTTATGAGTAAATATTATATGGAATGATAAATATGGTTATTGTTATATAATATATTTGTAATTATTATTTATTTATAAAGTTTCTAACATTTATAAAGAAATATGAGACATGAGGTAGGTATTTACGTCTCATCCCAATTTTGTTAGTGGTTGTCTATGCTTAAATTTCAATTAAGGATATTATATGATCGTTATCATATAAATACCAGTTTTTTATCCTTCTATTATTTGGAGAATAACTATTTTATGATCATTTTCATAACTTTATTTACTCAATATTATGAAATAATTTTATACGAAAAAAGAACTATGTTTTACTATTTAGTTCAGAAATCATTTTTCTCTAGGTCCATGTTTTCATTAAAATGTTCTAAATAATGTTTTAAAAACAATATTTAAATTTTTGAATGTAATTTTTATTCCTTTTTATTTATAAAAAAATGTTTCATTGTAATGTTCTATTTGTTTTCATAATGAGGCAATTGTTGACTTTTTTTACAACAGCATGGAATAAATATTTTCTTTTAAATCATATTGTATGAACAAGATTTATTATCATTAGGGATACTAAATAATCTAAATATAAGTTTATAATTCTCCATTAATATTTTCAAATAAATTTTTTTATATAATATTTTGAAAACATTTATATTTCAAATAAGTGATTTCAAAATGAAGATGGTACTTTCTTCAATAAATATTCTAGTGATCATTTAAATAAAAATTTCATCCATGATAGAAACCTTTTGTGTTAATTATATATCAACTTGGATAAGAATAAATTATTCCATCCTTATTATTTCTCTAGTTTTATTTAATTATTGATGATTATATTTTTTTGAAATCTATATATTTTCTATGGTTTATGTTATTATTAAATGATGATGCGATTATGAAAACCATTTCATATCCCCATTTTATATTATATGATTTGTGTTTTTTAATATTAAGAAATTATCATGTGTAGCTTTCATTATGTACTTGGTTTAACTTGAATTATATATCCATAAAATACATTGGGAGAAGTTTTATATCTCATGATATAGTTATGGGAAACATGTTTTGGTTCTTTATTAACTATGGGATATAAGTAAATGTTGATGATCAACTAGGAGAAAATAATAGATGTGATTATTACACTATAGGAAAAAACATAGATGTTTGATCTACTATGTTAAATAGGTGATTGTACATAATCAATTATTATGTGAGAAACATGGGATGATTCCGAGTTAATAATTATTTGATGGTATTAGTAACAAAACATAACATATAAAATGATTTCTATACATAGATGGTGCCATAATATTATTAAATGTTTTTTATTATTGATTTGATCGCTTGATTCATGATTTACTATTGATGATCATTCACACGTATGATTCGTCCCTTTTAAATGATAAATTTTTTGTCTTGAATCTTTTTTTCTATTCCTGATATATTGGATGGTGTAATTTCCTATTGTGTTCATGATCTCATACCTGCCAAGATATGTTATTCTATGTCATGGTCATAGATTAATATCTCAGAAGTTAACCCTTACTAATCATATTTTTTCATCCATTATTTTTTCCCTTACCTAGGTTTTGTAATATGTTTTATATAGGGTATGTTTATGAAGAGTTGTAAATGAGAAGGTATTAATGGGTTACTATCAATATCATTCATGAAATAATAATATTGTGCATAAAATATCTAATGATACTAAACTTTTATGACCCTCAAGTGTGTAATTCTGTAATTCAAAAAAAAAATATCTAATGAAATGTGTTATTTATTCAAGAAATTTATGATTTTCTTGTAGATAATTGATACTTAATCAATAAAATATCAAATATAATTTTATATGGGTGAAACTAAATTCACCCAATAATAATTATGATGATATTTTATTGCATAATCATATGTTTTTGATCTTAATAATCTTGTTTTAAAAATTTTCCAGAGTGAAAACATTTTCTCCAATTTTACAATACATAATGACAAAAAAAGTGACATCATTACAAAATTATAACCACACATTTCAAATTATGGGATAAAATTTTAATTAATCATAACATTAATTTATTATAAATTAATTTTATTATAATTTTGAAAAAATTAAATGAGTTAATAATATAATTTTGAAGAATAAAAAATATTCATATAACAATGTATAATATGACAACAAATATTATGTAATTAATTAGATTATTTTTAAAAAATGGATATTTTTAAACTATAAAACAAAATCCTACACATAATGGAAAATGAAATAAATTATTTTTTAAAAAAAACAACATTTTCACTATTCCCATAAAAATAAAATATTTTGAAAAATCCCAAAAAATAACCCTAAGATAAATTAGACCACATGAACAAGAAAAATGAAATCTATTTTATAAAATTATAATTTTAATAATTATAAATTTTAATTTGAAAAGTTATTGATAACATTGTCTATTTATAGATAAAATAATATGATGTGGATAGGAAAATATTCTAGGGATATAATAATTTATTGTTATAGGATGATCTCCGATTTTACTAGAAAACATAACCAAATGCTAATTCATTTTCCATGAACCCCAAATATCAATAACTCCTGAACAAAACACCTCCTATAATGTCTAGTTATTTTTCTCCATCTGAATATATTTATAAAGATATAATATAGTGCTATGTTATTTGTATAAGGCAAAATTACATTAAATTTTTCCACACATTTTATGTAAAATGTGGATCTTGATTTGAAATTATTGTCCTTAGATCCCAGTGATGAAACACTACCTCATCAGTATATAGAATCCATAAATATTCCTCCAAAAACTCCTTAATCACTATAAATTGAATCAGATTCCCATGATTTCAATTATTAACATGATATCATCACAAAAACCCAACACGTGAGGTAAACTAATCACTAAATTGAATGGAATCCCCAGTTATTTATAAAAAAATAAAAATTTATTATTTTATTAAACCAAAAGAACAAAATGATTATATTTTGACCTATAACGTACCAAAAAACAAGATAGGAACTCATTTGTTGACCTATTTATCCTAAAACATAAAAACCAACTCCCCATGGAATTACACATCTATAATATAACCTGATGAAAAAAAATTGATGTGAAAATTAGAGAGAACTGAGACTCTTTCACCTAATAAGTCAAAAATATTCTAGTAAAACAAATCTCAATATTTATAAACCTCCAAATAATCCTCAGTAGTTTCTCCACATATTCTGAAATTACTCAACACATTTTCCTTTCTATCTCCCAGATGATATTTTTCTACCTACAATAAAAAGGGTCAATACATTTTTATCATACACAGATGAACAGAATTTATAACTTACTCTATATACATACTAAAATATGAAATCTCCTCCATCAACCTATACTAGTCTAGAGGCACTTAGGTATAATTTATTATGACTTCCTACTTTCTGCATCATGAAAAAAAATTCCATAGTGAATATGTGATCTCTATGACACAATTTTGTAAAACTTTCATGCAGACACACTAATGGTTATTCAAATACTACTATGAGAATATATATCATAGGTTCTTGTAAAAAAACAAAAATATGTCATTGATATGATAATTCTAGTAATGATTTACTGAAAACACTACTATTTTATGTTTGATATCATGGGTTGCAAAATTATAATCCTAATTTATTTTTATTTATCAATATAAAGGATAACTACTCTCTTATACGTCATAAGAAAACATATAATAATATAATAAAAATAATCAATACCTAAAACATTACACATAATAGAAAATATAGAATATATAAGGTTCTCATTTAAATAAAAAAAATCCATTAGACATATACTATTCTATTAAATGTATCAATTCTTCTTGATCATGGATTTTAATGGAGAAAAAATATAATATAAATTTTAAATAAACTTACAATAATATAATTTAAACCCATAAGAATTATAATACGATACAATATTCCTAGGATTCACCTATGAAAAATCTACATCAATACTCAATGTCTTAATAGCTACAATCTTCAATGATAATTTCTTCCAAATTAAATGAACCTCTCATATACAGAGCTTGATCTTTGAAAGCTTTATACATAGATGATGAAATTTATGGATAATAAATATAGTCAAAAAATTATAAACATAATCATAAAATTAAATCAATCATGTGATTATTTTTGAAAAGGAAACTAACTTAAATTATTCAAGGAACACATGAGAAACCGATCCCATAAAACTCATGAGATAAATTTAGGTTTCAAGGATAAAATATTAAATTACCAAGAACTCATATTTTTCATAATGATAAATTAATTTATTAATCAACATATATTCCACATTCACACTCATTTCATAATATATGGACTATGAATACTTGTTTGAAAATTTAATAGTACCTTCAACTAGTTGAATAAATAAATAATCCCCATGATAGCTTTATGATTCTTCACTATCACTTGATTATATTGAAGTTAATTGATTAAAATCCAAAACCTAAGGTTCTTACTCTATACTAACTACAATAGATAATACAAAGGTTACACATGATTATTAATAATGTTCATAGATAATAGATTTCAAATATGAATCCATGACCTAAACAATTCTGAAGGTACGATAGTAATAATCACATTAAACCCAAAGTAACACATTTTTTTATTGTACATCAATGTAGATATAATATTAAGGTTATATTTTCATAGAATCATCATAAAAATATATGTAAACACAGAAATAACTCTTTGAATATGTATCATAATAAAAACCACTAAAACAAAAATTATCTCTTCATACTATGAATAATGTGGTCCCAAAAGTTCTTTAATCTATTGAATTATATTTCTCATTGGTGAAAATTAAATGATTAACATTACCCATAATCCAATGATTTATTAAGATGAAAAAAGAAAATCACAATAAGGGGTGGAAATGACCAAAAATTGATTGGGGGGTGGGGGTGGGGTTGAAATAATGGTGTTTAGGATATTCACTAAAAATATTTTTCATAATATCTAATGACAGACAAAAAATACAAATATAAATGATTAAATTTTATTTTACTCTTCCATTTAATGGTAGATATTAGTGTTCTACATTTCCTTGATTAAATTTGTTTAAAATCATATCATTTTTACAATGAAAATACCAATAGGATATAATATAAGCAATACAAACCATTTTTTTGGGCCAACCCATGTATGAAATTGACGGATAAGGTTTATTCAATTTTCACAATAGTTAGAGAAATAATGTAGTTCCTATAAAGTGAAAAATTATCCTTTGTATGTAATTGATACTATTCAATACCAAATACATGAAATCCCTTCTAAAGATGATATCTTATTTATGAATCTATAATAATAAAATATCATTTATTGACTAACGTTTCCCCACCCCTTTATCATATCCATAGAACATCACAGACATGCTAGACTAACCTTTAAATTTCCTTGTTAGCACAAATGATATTACTTGTTATTTTCCTTAAATGAGAAATCAGGGAATAAGGTTGGTGTGACGATGGTGTGTCAAGCTTATGAATAAAATAAAGAATAATCAATAGTAGAATATAGATAAATGTTTCCCTAAATAATATTGGAAATGTATGGAATTAGCTAATCCTGAATATAAATTTGACTATATTTTTGTCCTCTTTCAAGTTAACCCTAAAAAAGTATATCCCTCTGACTCTGATAATCCCCATATATATTTTTTTGTGTAACAAAATATAGTTATTCATTGTTATTTCTATCTCTTATATACATCCCAACATCTTGGTGACCATTTCATAGTTGTTAATGACTTGGTAAAAACTGTTTCAATGGTTGAATATGAAACTAGACGCCTATCCTATATTGAAAACCATGAATACAAATATCATTATGGAATTTAATTATAAAATAAAATAATTCCATAGTATATCTAATTATTGATTCCAAATAACTACCTGATAATTAAACATGGGAATAAAAATTATAAACTAACTCCCCATTAGTAGAAAATATGAACTCCATGGTAAAATAGAACTACCATCCATAACATCTATCATCATGATATTTTTATGATTTTCCTCTTTGTGTGAACCTCAATATGACAAACATATTTTTTATCACATTATATATTTAAAAATAATAATAATATGTTAGAAATCTAAAAGGTGTAACATGGATATGGATCACCGAATTCAATGCCTCTATAAAATTTCAAGTCAATGTGTTACCATCAATAAGAACATTGAGAGAATAATAAATATGTTCTATTAACTAGACTCTAAAAATAATTATAATCATGCCCATAAAAATTAGGAAACTAACACTATTATAGAATATTTTACAGTAGTGAAAGGGACATTGTATGGTGTATAATACCAAAAAAAGCCATATATATATATATATATGCTTTTTTATGATCACTAATAAAAAATTAAAAAAGTAGTGATGTTTATCCCACAAAAGACTAATAACTAATTAAATCCAATACTTCTTCTTCCAATAATTGAAAATAAAATAAATTTTGAGCTCCACTAACTTGTAATAGTACTTTTGATCAGTTATAGTCTCATCATACATTAAAAAATATTTGATATTTAATCACACACAGTTTATTCATTAATGATTCATCCTTTATGTGATAAACTCATATATGGTCAATCAGACTATCCTACTACACCTCCCCAAACTACAATATCTAAAAATTCATTATAGAAGCTATCTAAATAAAATAATAATAATTTATAAAACAATGATACAGAAATCATTTAGTATCAACTAATTAAATTCATTTCAATATCATAATATATTTCCCAATTCAAATACTGGTATATTTTATCATTATTTTTATTTTACACCCATGTTTCTTCTATGAAATCAATCTAAAATGAAATTTTCATTTTCAGTCACCATAATTCATTTGAATTTTATCACATTATTTATTTCACATCCTTATTTTCTTCCCTCGTGTACTATATTTCAATAATTCTAGTGCACTACCAAAATAATGAAATCCTTGTCGATGTCTAACTCCAATATCATTCCTAACTACCATTCAATTATTTATAACCAAACTTTGATGAACCATCCCCATTGAAATCGCTCTTTTCTCAGTAAAAAAAATATGTCTGACCCCCTAATTCCGGTCTTTAATAGGCCAATATTTTGTAACTACAGCTTAGGTTAAAAAACATATAGGAATCATTACCCTTATTAATCCTATGAATTAAATAAAAAATGAACAATCATCTATAAATGAACAATATAAAATAAAAAGAATATCCTATATTGATTTCAATTATATATATATAAAATTCAAAAAAACAAAAATGCATCTAACAGAAACAAATCCAAATCCAATAATCACAATGAGTTAGTAAAATTTATCCCAATAACTATGTCCATCCTATAAGTCTATAAAAATGATATATATGATAGAGGTGATATTAAATGTATATTTAGTGGGATCCTAAAAGAAACATGTCAAAAAATATAGAAAAAGGAATGAAATTATTTAATGAATATGATATGAATCTAAATCCATACCAAAATATTTTATCTACCTCCCAAATTCACTAAGTCTTAATTACTAAATCCTTCCTCAATTATAAGTATACAATGATAAAACAATATATAAAGAATTTTTCCATGCTCCCACTTACCCACTAAATTAGCAACTATATATACCAAATATTATATATATAGGATGTCCAATACCTTCCAAAACAACATATTTCAAAACTATGTAACTATATGACTTCATCACAACTATAAAAATATAACTTAGCCAAATCCACACGCCACCAGATGTCATCATTTTTATCATATAACTGCAATATAACCACATAACTGTATCATATCCACAATGACATAAAACATTACCATATTTTTTCGTACCCTATAATTTATATTGAATAGATAGAGAGAGGATGTGGGGTACTCTACCCTTTGTTTCACTAAATAACATAATGTTGGAGAAATAAGTTTTTATCCAAAATCTCATATTTGAAAAGATGACATTAACCAAATCATGTGGTTGTTCATAAATAATTACCAATACAACAATAATTATATAAGGATGCATACATTCCCATAATAAGTATCCAATTTATACCTTATCACCACTACAACCTCATTAATTTAAACAACATCATCATCTAAATGAAGCTAAACACTATTTCAACCACTAAGCATAAAACTGGCTAACACCACCATGAAAAAACATTATCATTACCTTCTAACAAAAAGTCCTCATCCCATTTTATATTCAGTCATTTATTTTATTTTTTAATTATTTAATAACCAAAAATTAATAAAAATAATATAATTTCTATCCACTAACCTTATTACATTACTAATATATGATTTAGATTATCAATATAATTAATCTATTTTAATTATTTAACACTATGTTAAATTCTACTAAATAATAATTATTCAATTATGGACCATTATAATTTAAAATGAAATTTATTTATTAATTTATGAAATATTATAAATACATTCACAGTGATGACACCAGAACATCAACCTCTCCATTATACTCTACAAAAAACTATGTTAAATAAAAACCATATCACTATTGTCACTTTGAAAGTAATGAACACACTAACAACAAAAACTACATTAACATCCACCATAAAAATAGATCATATCCCATTTTTATGCTTTAAAAATCAATCTATACTGATACAACATCACCCCTAATAGAAATAATAATAAATCACAACCTAAATCAATTGATACTAGACCTCCTATATACACACTTTATTTCTAATTCAGTAATTCATACCTAATACTACCAACATAAATTAAATAATAAAATATAAAATTTTCTTCTTATATTTATATGTTTGAAATATTATCAACATTATACAACATATTTACTACAACAAAAACCGTACTAGGATTATAACACAATAATAAATCAAGGATAACATTGAAATGATATGATATATAAGTAAAATAATTTAATAAATAATCAAAGGCATACAACTTCCCAAACCATTTATTATATTAAATATATTAATAATAAATTATTTCCAAATAAAATAAATTTTTTTTAATTCAACATTAACAGAGATATAATAATGTAGTTTCTGAATAAACTATTACAATTGAATATTTAACAACCATAACATTGTAATAAAAATGAAACAATGATGAATCCCCACTATGATCCCAATGGAGACCCTAAATAACCAATAAAAACTTCATCCCCACTCAATTAATAGTGAAAAAGAAAAAATAATCAAACAATCACCTTAACCTATCAGAGAAGTGGGAATAATAAAAATATAAAAGAAGAGTGATCAGAATTCTATATTCGATCACTAGGGATTTGTCATACTAAGGTAATAGATTAATTTCCAAAATTGACAACAAATTCCATAAAAATTGAGTCCCAATTTAGTCTATAGTTCGTGATAGAATGAAATAATCAATATAAGGGATGAAAAATGAAAAATTGTTAATTATAATAATCTAGATGACCTTAAAAATCAGTGTTGAAAGAAAAAACTTGACATTGTGAATTTCAATTAACCATGATACAGAGTTCACAACATTTATAATTTTTACATAACATAAACAATTATACTAATTTTTCTAAATAGTCATGAATTTGACCATCTTCATGACACTGTGATATCCAGTATGATTATTTCCCTCTCTTAACATATAATAATCCATGATCCACCACGAAAAAAATCTTCTAGGAATTAAATTTCACTCAAGATTACTATGACACTACAAATATACTATGTTCTATTTAACACACAATACTAAACTATGACACCTTAAAAGGACTGTTTCCACACAAGTTGTGGCCTATTTGGATTTTAACATAGAGAAAACCTACAAAAATAAACATTTCCATGCCATAAATTATTTGTATGATATAAGCCTTCCTAAAATATTTTTTTATCAAACTCTACTAAAAATCCCTAAAAAATACGTTGTCTACCATTCCCATAGTTAGACCATGAAAACACCCAAAGTCTTTAACAACCTAGTGGAAAGATACCATGCCATGGTGCAATTTAACATACCAAAAATCATATATTAACCTCCAAATTTTCATTGGAATCCACTATAACACCACTATATCCTCAAAAATATAAAATTAGAAAGTAAAAATTTCATACCTCAACATATATGATAATATAAATTTAGATAGATCCCCTTTATATATTTATCACTTATCTATAAGGAAACTTCTCCATGATTCATTATTTTTATGTTCCACTCCAAATATTATCTACCCCATTAAGTATATTTTTAGAACAACCCTTTGACATTTAGGGATAAATTTAATGAGATAAATGTTTTCTCTCCTATTAAAAAATAACAAATTATCTTCATAACACATGATGAAATAATATAAATGATATGTTTATTCTATAAAAAGGTTTTATAATAGCCTATACATCGAATAAAGATTTGTCCAAACACATTAGTTTTGAATAAGCGGTCTTTCTATATTTCATCAAGTGAAATAAGAGTGATAATCTATATGGATCAAGATATATATCTCAAGAATTTATCATTGGATTAATTTCAAGAAATCATCTACTACGTGATCATTTATTGATTAGTACTCAAACTGTGCTATTGTGTTCATTATATTTTGAATGATATAATCATATTTTATCCTAATGTTTTTTAATCTTTTATGATGTACTACATTTTTTGGAAAAATTTATAACATCAGTATTGTCACACATCATCGATATTGGTGAGTGTACTTATTCTTAAACATCTAACAATTATTACTTTATTTACATTTTTTGATGAACACATGTATTGATCCAATCTACTATGTGTCCACTATACTTACTGAAATATGATATAACATCTTTATAATCAATGAGATACATTTTCGTGGAAGATAAAAATGTCAACTAAATGTTGATATTTGTTTATCCACTTTGTTTTCTCAATTGAAATCATTGTAAAAATTATACTTCACATTGATATTTATAAAAAAATAATGTATTAAAATTATTGATAATTTAAATTGATTAATATTAATAAATATTTTTTCAAATTAATAAATAATTGTTATTAATGATAAATAAATATTTGTTAATATATATATATATATATAATGAATAATTAATAAAATATTTATGAACAACTTTTTATTAATTAATAAATTTTTATAATTAATTGTTAATGTTTTACAACAAACTTTTAACTAATTTTTTTGAGTTTTTATTTATTATGACTAAAAATATATAATAAAATTTAATTTACAAATACGTTTTGTTATGGATTATTTACTAATTAGTCATTAATGAAAAATAAATGTGTGTTTTGGTGTGTATATATGTGTGTATATGTGTGGGTGTATACATACATATAAAAATATATAAAAACATGCATAATTATATGATAATATGTAATAATATATATGAATATAAACATATATATATAAATATACATGCATGAACCGAAATATGTAGATATATGTAAAATAAAAACATTTATTATATGTATGTGTGCATCTTTGTGTGATAATTAATTATTAATGTTTAATAATGTATAATTATTGAGGATTAATTATTATTTTATTTATTAATATTAATATTATTAATGAATAATTATATAATTAATAGATTGTACTAATTTACTTTATATTATCAAATATTTAATAATAATTAATACTCACTAATTTAGAATTTCTATATAAATATATATAAATAAATATAAATTTAAAAATATAATTGGTATATATATAAAAATATAATAAGTGAATATTTTATAGTTGGTGTAAATTAATTCATAATTTACAACAAAACAAATTGATAATAAATCATCAATACACAATACTCACTATATATATATATCTATGTACGTAATTTTATATAATTGATTTCATTTTAATAATTCCTTTAATATCTTTCTGAAGGGGGAGATCGAAGGCCTATGACTAGTCAACGTGGTCTAAAGTGATCGTGCATAAGGGAATCACCAAGTACAATGCATTTGCAATATGGATGAATAGAGATTAGGATAGAATATAGTCTAAGGGCTTCGTTTGAGTTACATTTGGAAGCTAGAAATTACACTACTTTTCAAACCTCATGATTGTTGTGAATAATCTCCACATTGTTCTTTAATAGGATATTGAATTCTTGTATTAAGTACGAGAAGGGTCGGTGGAAGGGTGTGTCATCTGATAGGAATTTAACCTCCAGTTCCATGTCAGATTCCACCAAGGACAAGGGGATTCCATAGAGATATAAAAGGGTATGCCTAATGAGTAAGTCATAAGCCTCGTTGATTGGAATGTTTACATTCACACAGTGGGTGTTGAATGCCTGAATAGTGGGGCCGCTATTTTTAAGAATGATGCCCCAACCATAACCAGTTCTAGTCCACAAATCCAATCATAATTTATATATATTTATTTAAATTTTTATATATAAATATATATATATATATATTCAAATTATTATATAAATAAATATATTTATATTAATTTATATATATCTATGTATAGTTATATATGATTATATATATAAGAATATTTAATTAAATATATATATATATATATATTTGAATATGTATATGAGTATTCATGATAGTATTTATCTTTTAACAAATATTTAATTGTATCTATATATATTTACAAAATTTATATTCATTTAATTGATATTTATTTATGCACGCAGACACACACACACACATATCCCTCTTTGTGTATTTATAAATATATATATTTGTAATTAGAAAGTAATTCTTAACAATTATTATTTATATATTATGATGAAATCAATAAATTAATTTACAAATAATTATATGTTGCATATAAATGTATTTAGAAGAATTTATCTCAATATATAAATGTTTGATAAAGAGTGATTGCTTAAGTAATAATGAAATTATGGTAATGATAAGTGAATTTCATAACAGACAGAATGTAACAGTTTTGAAAAATATCCCACTAATATATATATGGAATTTTATAGTGTAGAATATGAGGGTAAGGTTTTGGGCATTAGGCCTGGGATGATTGGTCAGTCCCAGACATGTTCGACTAGATTTTATATAATAAAATTTTAAAGACTTATTAAAATTATTTTGGGGTTCTGCAAACATCTTCAATAAAATCAAAAAACCACATTGAAATAATTTTGAAATGGTTTTTAAAACCCCCATGAAATTAATTGTGTTATTATACTTCATTATTGATTATAAGAAATATCATTAATTGTCTAGAGATCGTTTGAACAATTGTGAAACATAATTAAACCAAAAGTAAATTATATATTTAGTACCATGCATCCATGGAACCCCACAATACCTCCTCATTTGTTCCCCAATAAAAGATACCAATGTCCACCATTATTTTAATATAACAAAGTATTAATTTCATAGAAAATAATTGGTTTTATGAAGTATCAATTTTATTTCCATACAAATGGATTGTTGAAAACATCGTGCCATGTTGTGATATTTTTATACAGAATTGGCTTATAAGGGTTTTTCGATACTTCATAAAATTGACTATCATTCCTCATTTACGTTTAAACAAATCACCCTATTAACATTTGTTAATGACATGGGTTTTTTATCCTCAGTGTGAAAATGATTCAACACATATTTATAATATTTAATGTGATAACAAAATTTTATAATAAAATTGTAGGTATTATGATTACTATGAAATAATGTGATATCAGTATCATTGATATTTCAAAGTCATTCTATAAAAATCCAAAATATATATATATATATATATATATATATATTATTTTCATATATTTAACATCCAGATATTATGTTAATGACATATACCAACACATTGGGTCTATCTTATGGATTCTACATTATATATTAGTTATGCTCAAATTTTCAATTTTAAAATCTCAATATTATAAAAATAATCATTTACAAATTAATATACTTCTAGTTCATATTTTAATTTATAAAATTTTCATTATTTTTAACCTTTTATTTATCATCAATAAGTAAAAATTTACATAAATACATTATATATATTTAGTCTGATAACCCATTGAAATATACCCACATGTATTCTATTTAAAATAACTTATTATTATTTATTAAAAAAATTGTTTTAAAATGCCTTATTTCATCATAACATTCTATTGGGTAGAAAATATCATCATCATAAACTCTCATAATGTTGGAATAACATTATGAAACTAGAAATGATTTATTCACCATCTCAAGTCTATATATAATCATATTTTATTGGAAAAACATATTTTTCTCAATAATTTTTTAATGCTGGTATAAATTTTTTGTGTATAATTGTTCTCAATATTTGATAAATTTCATCACTCATTTTCAATCTTTCATGTGTTCGAGGAACTGAATCATCTTTGAAATCATCATTATTCCCAAAGATAGACTTTGAAAATACATCTCTATTAACTGAAGATTTTGGACATTGTCTTTATATTCCATTATATTACCATTATCACACACATTTTGAATGATTTTTATGTTCATCTTTATTAATAATGATATTTTATTAATATTTTCAAATCCATTTGATTAATCATTTAGAATATTTACTCTGGAATATGTGGTTGAAAAATATACCCACATCACCTTAATTACAAGTCATCCTCTTATTATTTTATTTATTAATTATATAACTCTTATTTCAAAAAATTAATAAGTTATTGTAAATAGAAATCTCATTGTAGGATTTCTCATAGGGTATATTTCTTTAAATGGGATGAAAAGTTCCCATATTATATAAATATTAGAGTAAATAGATTTATTCTAATAATTATCATTGGAACCTTACCAAATTAGAATATTCCATTCCATGTTGTAGATTGTTTAGATTTGTATCTCAAATACATTAGTTTTGACTGGGCCCCTCACTACTATGTATTGATGAATGATCCCAAGATTCTCTATATATTTCCACAACAATGATTTTAAAACACCCATAGTATTATCCAATTTCAATTTAAGGATCATCTTCGCACAATTTTTTTTAGTTATCCTTTAATATATCTTTATTCACTCCAAAAAAACTACCTTTTGAGTTTTCAAAGCCACTAAATCAAATCAATTATTATCAAAAATGAATAAAATATAGAACTTGTGAACATTATACTATTGTAGAAATATTGGACCTCACCCATCCGTGTAAAAAATCTCCAATAAGACTTATGAGTAATTGTTTCTAGTAATTTATTTTTTCATAATGATTTTAGTTTATTATAATTATTCAAATACATAACCATAATTATGATTTGACAAATGATATTATTTAAACTCAAAATATTTATTTAATTTCTTCAATCATTTTTGATTAATATGACAAAGATGATTGTTTCATAGTATATTTTCTTTTACTTTTGAAGGGATAAAAGAGTCTTTTAAATAATAATTATAATAAAAATTTCTATATTTTTTTTATTAATATAATAATAAAATTCAATATATTAATTTTGTAGTGAAATACATCTTGGTAAATTATATTTCATGACTAAATTCACCAATTTTACTCAAAATAAGAAGATTTGTTTTCAATATTTCAGTATACATAATGTAAATATTTTTTAGTTCATTTCTAATGATTTTTTAATTTATTGATTATTTGAACTATAACTACCATTCAATATTAAACAAAAAAATTCTATCCTTCTTGAACTTATTTATATTAAGAAACATATTGTCTCTCATTTTTCATATGAGAAACCACGGTTTTAGATATTTACTCTATTTTCACTATAATATTTTAGATTTACCTCAACAACCTTATACTTATTCATCTTACTCCTTTACACCCATGTTGTTTTTATTTAATTTATAAATATTCTCCACAATAACTCTTTCACATGATATAATATCATCTTATTCATGTACATTAAGAAATTTCATTAACTACAAGTTCTTATTTAGCTTCCTTTATGAATTGTAATTTCAGAAATATTTCTATTATTTAGGGGTATATTCCTTCGTATTTAGGTTTTAATTAGAGATATTTCTTACCAAAACCCATAAAATAGGTGAAATATATATTTTAAATTAACATACATTGATAAAAAAATACTAAGACCATTATTTTCTTTTTCCAGGATTTTTTTAATTCCTATTTTTTATAATGTAAAATAATTTGATTAAATAGACCATTTTCCTAAATAAAAAACAAATATTTTATGTTGCTATATATTATACAATTTTTATTTAAACCACCACCTTTTACTGGTACCAAAAATATAAATTCTTCTTATATGTATGAATTTTAATAACATTTTTTTGTTCCATATTTCTTTTGGTTACCAAATAACCCAACCATGTTTTTCTTTTATGATATAATTCTTAATAATGTAAACATTACCCTAAATTATTGGAAGACTACCCATATTTAATTTCATCATTATATGAAAATAAATTTTAAAATTTATTATATTTTTTTGATTTCATATGTAGATTGGTAATTTCTATTTAGTCATCAACATTTTATTTGAGCCTCATTGACATAAAAATTAATATTAAAAATAAAATTAAACATTTTCTTCACTATAATTTTTTGATATCATCAAATGAATATTTAATTTTTATATTCATGTTCTTAAGCTCTTAATTGATTGTTTTTAATTATTTATTAGGGTGAATCAACATCCACCTTCAAGTAATAGATCTGATATTACTGTTTCGGTATCTATAAAATATATATTTTAACAACATTGTTTCATTATTTTCATGATCATTTTAGATGTCAATTTCATTGAAGAATCATCATGTATGGATTATAAGTTGAAAATAAATTATTGGAATTTATTACCATCATCACATACATACTCTTATATTTTATAGATAAAATTTAAAAATTATAACATCATCTAAATAATCTGTAATGATACATATCATTATGGGTCATATTTTTCAAAGCAAACATAATTTATGAAAATTTGGATCATGGGTGTTTTGAGAAATGGGTTTCTAATTAGAATTATTTGAGTTTTAACATCACTAGGTGGGGTTTTTATGTTAGCTTAAGTGTTTTTGTCAAATTATGGAGCATCTGTTGAATGTTCATGGAGTTTGAGAGTATTTTGGAAATGAGAAGAGTAATCATGCCATAGATATGTGTACACCATGATATTTCGCAATGATATTGGGGTGAATATTTGTGTAGGAAGTTCATAACACAAAAACATGAGGGTTTCATAGTAAAGTAATATCAATGTGGAGTCAGGATACGTCCTATAGGGGGATAAATAATGATGGACATGGTCACATAGAAATCCATGGCCATGATTAAATGTTGTTGTTATAGAGATGGATCACCATGAGATGACCCATTTTTTCATGTCACAATTGATCGCTAGATTATAATGTTACACAACTTTAACAGAATACTATATATAATTTTAATATTTTAATTAATCTTATAAAATACATTCCTTCCTATCCCATTTAGTTGCATGAACCAGTTCCCTAACCGTTATCTTTTCATGTTTCCCCTCCAATATATTCAATCTCTAAGATACTAGATCACTATATCATGTTGTAATATCATAATATGCAATGAATTTTCAGCCTTTTAGAGACAATATAGTAATTACTAGGATTCTTGTTTCAATTTCTATTATCTTGACACTATTTTGGTATAAATATCATTTTTGTTATTATTTATCTTATTTCTCAATTTTAGGTGAACATAGCTAGAAAAAACACAATATAAACTTATCTAACTCCCAGAATCATTAGGATAGTGGTTCAATTCAATTTTCACCATATTATTCATTTATTGAATTGACATTCATGATAATTTATTGGTTTTTTGGGAGAAAATTCTTTGATGGCGTCGAGTGAGTCCATAATTTTTATGATAGGCTAGGGAAAAATAAATTAAGAGTGAAATTTTCATGACATGAATTTTTTTGATATATTATATCTGTCTAATTGTTGTTTCATAAAGTGGTATCATTCCATGTATTTCTCAATGGACCATAAAGTGTCTATGTCTGATGAGGGAAATTGTGAAAGGATTCAAATTCTCTGCTGTGAGGACTGTAGTAGGTACTGTAGCTATAATTATAGCGGGCACTATTTGGCACGGTAACAGCCAAGAATATGATCCCATTTGGGCATTCGGGCCACCGATTTTGTCATCGTGTCCACTAAGGCATTCTAGCCACCTAGGACATAGGGTTAATAAGGCCTTCAGGCCACCTCATAGCCTTCGGGCCACCATAATGTGCAGATGCAAACCGGACAACCTACAAGGAACAAGATCTACAAGGAGGGTGAGAAAAGGATATTTCACCACATTTCATGACCCATCCATCAGGGCCCTTATCTTGACTACCCCAAGCCCGCCTTCCATAAGAGAGGGGCTGGCGACTAGCACAAAAGGTGAAAATCCCTAAACTGGGAAGGCATTGACATTATAACTGTAAAAAAACACAACAGAGTACTCAACTAGAAGTAAAATGCTATGTAAAACTGTATACAAAAGAGTGTGCTGAAAGTCAAGGGCCCAAAAATACAAGACCAACAGTAAAGTACAATACAACCTAAATGCTAGTACAACTGAAGAAAGGAATTAAAGCAACAACTAGGTCATCCTTTGGGATTCTCACCCAATGGGTGGGTATGTATGTGTTGGTGCCAAAATATGGCCCGAAATAAAGGAACGAAAAGGACGGCTGGCGCGCTGCCTCGCGAAGCACCAACGCGAAGCACCCGTGCGAAGCCCTGCCGCGAAGCGCCCCGACCATCGCAGCCTCGCGAAGCTCCAGAGGCAATGATGCTTCGTGAACGCATTTGACATTCGCGAGCCGCCGAGAAGCTCCAGAGGCGGTGATGCTCCGCGAACGCATTTGACTTTCGCGAGCCGCCACGAAGCTCCAGAGGCGGTGATGCTCCGTGAACGCATTTGACGTTCGCGAGCCGCCGCGAAGCACCGGAGGCGGCACACGAGTTCTGCTTCGCGGCATGCCTTCCTGATAAATACTGGACCCCCCCTGAGTCCCGAGGATGGACAATCCGACATTTCGGCTTTTCCTCTCCCGAATCGCGAAGCACTCTTTTCCCCGGGAATCATGAGCTCCGCGAGGTATTTCTACTTTGCGAGACGCCTCTGTTTTGTCTCGTTTTGAGCCCCTCTTCCGAGAGGGATTCCCTTCGCGATGCTCAAGGGAATTCGAGAAGGAAGGGGATTCCCAAGGGAACCCAGGCAGCCGCGGAGCACTTATGCTTCACGAAACACCCAACCCATACTAGTGATCCCTATGATAAGGTAGGATCGCTTCACATCGCGAAGCACACTGCTTCGCAGGACCCTGCTTCACGAGACACCCCTTCTTCATGAGGTAGTGCTCCGCGAACACGGTTCTACTTCACAAAGCACCTTCCACTCACACCCATGCCCCATACCAAGGCCAAGGCACTTCACTTCGCGAAGCACACTCCTTTTCTTAGAGATTCCTCTTCCCGTGCGACCCTCCAGGTTTGCACGATGTGATTTCAAAGTCCCATGGACAATACCACTCGTAGTGTTGCTTCGCCTAATGCTTCTTCGCATAGGCACGCTAATGGATATTACTTCTTTGCATAGCCATGTTAACGTGGACCCCTTGATGGTTCATTCCAAAACCCCCCTTGACTATGGCTTTACTGGTACCATCCCTTCCCCAAGGACCAGAGGGTACCGGTTATGTAAGTCCTAGGGGTGCGGAGTGTACCCGACTCATCCGAGCTGCAGGACGTTAAACTGCCAAGCACCACGTCCTTAACACATGTCGTTAAACTGTGACCCGACCTCATCTCCCTCACGAAGGGTCCCCCCAGGTCGAACATTCTTTACACCACTCGTCTCCACGGGAATGGAATCACCCATCCACAAGAGATGATATCCTCCTTATCGGAGTGGCGTATGTTCATAGGAGAAAGGTGACCCAAGTTCCCCAACGGATGACTTCACCTCTGCATGTCCGTACTTCCCCACTACCAAGGTCAGTGGAGGGCATGATAGGGAACGAGGCACCTCCCACCGTTGGTCCCAAATCCCTCTTTCGCCGCGCTTTGTCGCCCTCTGGACCTCCATCCTGGAGTAAGTCCCAACACTAGGGGTCGCCTAACGCGTAAGCCCCTTTTCGCTTCTCACGGACACACCCTTCGCGACGTGATCATCAGGTCTTTGAAACCTCTTGTTTCTCACATCGAGCATGACTCACGTGGGCTTAGAGTGAGCACCGACCCTGACCCCTCAATCTTCCGAACTATGAGGACATTGATCCATGTCAAGGCATGGTACGTAGGAAGCCTCCATGAGGTTCAAGCCCACCCGTCATTCTTCCACGTTGGGTCTCATTCTCGTCCAGCATGACGTTAAACTTCACATTCCACCCGAACTACGAGGACTTTGATCCATGTCAAGGAATGGTACATAGGAAGCTTTCACGAGGTTCAAGCCCACCAATAGTGGACCCTCGGGTCTACTTTCACGTCGGTTCACCAACGAACCCGTCCTAACTACGAGGACTTTGATCCATGTCAAGGCATGGTACATAGGAAGCCTCTACGAGGTTCAAGCCCACCCATCATCCAATTCATGTTGAGTTCTACCTACATCCAGCACGACGTTAAACTGCATTCTGGTCCAGTGGTAAGCCGTTGCGACGGGTGTGCAGTTTAATGTCATGCAGGACAAAGGGAGGGGCATACAGTTTAACATCTTGCTAGACGAGGGCGAAACTCGATGTGAATGAACGACTGAACAAAGTGTCTTGAACCTCATGGAGGCCTCCTACGTACCATGCCTTGACATGGATCAATGTCCTCGTAGTTCGGGTGGGAATGGGTCGCAATGGCTTACCACTAGACCAGAATGCAGTTTAACGTCGTTCTGGACGTAGGTAGAACTCGACGGGAAATGGATGATGGGTGGGCTTGATCCTCGTGAAGGCTTCCTACGTACCATGCCTTGTCATGGATCAAAGTCCTCGTAGTTTGGAAGGGTTCGTCGGTGAACCGACGTGAAAGTAGACCCTGGGGTCCACTAGTGGTGGGCTTGAACCTCGTGAAGGCTTCCTACGTACCATGCCTTGACATGGATCAAAGTCCTCGTAGTTCAGGTGTAATGTGCAGTTTAACGTCATGATGGATGAGAATGAGACCCGACGTGGAAGAATGATGGGTGGTCTTGAACCTCATGGAGGCTTCCTACGTACCATGCCTTGACATGGATCAAAGTCCTCGTAGTTCGGAAGATTTAGGGGTCATGGTCGGTGTTCACTCTAGGCCCATGTGAGTCATGCTCGGTGTGAGAAACAAGAGGTTGTAAGGACCTGACGATCACGTCGCGAAGGGTGTGTCCGTGAGAAGCGAAAAGGGGCTTACGCGTTAGGCGGCCCATGGTGTTGGGACTTACTCCAGGATGGAGGCCCAGAGCGCGACAAAGCGCGACGAAAGAGGGATTTGGGACCAACGGTGGGAGGTGCCTAGTTCCCTATCATGCCCTCCACTGTCCTTGGTAGTGGGGAAGTACGGAAATGCAGAGGTGCAGTCATCCGTTGCAGAACTAGGGTCTCCCTTCTCCTATGAACATACGCCACTCCGATAAGGAGGATATCATCCCTTGTGGATGGGTGATTACATTCCCGTGGAGACGAGTGGTGTAAATAATGTTCGACCTGGGGGGACCCTTCATGAGGGAGACGAGGTCGGGTCACAGTTTAATGTCATGTGTTGAGGACGTGGTGCTTGGCAGTTTAACGTCCTACAGCTCGGACGAGGCAGGTTCACTCCGCACCCCTAGGACTTACATAACCGGTACCCTCTGGTCCTTGGGGAAGGGAAGGTACCAGTAAGGCCATAGTCAAGGGGGGTTGTGGAACGAACCATCAAGGGGTCCACATTAGCGTGGCTATGCGAAGAAGAAATAGCCGTTAGCGTGCCTATGCGAAGAAGCATTAGGCGAAGCAACGCTACGAGTGGTGTTGTCCATGGGACATTGAAATCACATCATGCAAACCTGGAGGGTCGCACGAGAAGAGGAATCGCTAAGAAAAGGAGTGTGATTCGCGAAGTGAAGTGCCTTGGCCTTGGCATGGGGCATAGGTGTGAGTGGAAGGTGCTTCGCAAAGTGGAACAGTGTTCGCGGAGCACTGCCTCGCGAAGAAGGGGTGTCTCGCGATGCAGGGTCCTGCGAAGCAGTGTGCTTCGCGATGTGAAGCGATCCTACCTTAGCATAGGGATCACTAGTATGGGTTGGGTGTTTTGTGAAGCATAAGTGCTCCGCTGCTGCCCATGTTCCCTTGGGAATCCCCTTCCTTCGCGAATGCCCTTGAGCTTCGTGAAGGGCATCCAACTCGGAAGAGGGGATCAAAACGAGACAAAACACAGGCTTCTCGCGAAGTAGAAATACCTCGTGGAGCTCATGATTCCCAGGTCAAAGAGTACTTCACAATTTTGGAGAGGAGAAGCCGAAAGGTCGGATTGTCTATCCTCGGGACTCAGGGGGAGTCTAGTATTTATAGGGAAGGGGCCCCGCGAAGCAGAACTCGCGCGCCGCCTCTAGTGCTTCGCGGCGGCTCACGAATGTCAAATGCGTTCACGGAGCATCACCGCCTCTCGAGCATCGCGGCGGCTCGCGAACGTCAAATGTGTTCACGGAGCATCACCACCTCTGGAGGTTCGCGGCAGATCGCGAACGTCAAATGCATTCGCGGAGCATCACCGCGTCTGGAGCTCCACGACAGCTCGCGAATGTCAAATGCTTTCGCGGAGAATCACCGCCTCTGGAGCTTTGCGGCGGCTCTCGAACGTCAAATGAATTCGCGGAGCATCACCGCCTCTGGAGCTTCGCGAGGCCGCGATGGTCGGGGCGCTTCGTGGCAGGGCTTCGCGCGGGTGCTTCGCGTCGGTGCTTCGTGAGGCAGCGCTCCAGCCGTCCTTTTCGTTCCTTTCTTTCGGGCCATATTTTGGCGCCAACAGTATGGCCTCCTCAACGCCCCAAGTGCGTCTGTCTGCTCCGTGTACGTCTCGCCGAGTGGTCCACCTCTGGGTACCATCCAGTTCTACTACTCTCTTCCATGATTAGCGATGTCTATCATCTGCAACCAACATAACGAGGTTTGGGCATAGACCGTGTAGGGGTGAGTATAATGATACTCAGTAAGGACCCTGATACCCTCAAGGTCTCACAAAATACATCAAGGATAACCAAAAAGTACGGAGCCAATGGATAACCGTTACATAGGTATATGACCATACCTGTACCTAATTTATTTAATAACCCATATCTATCATGAGGAAAACATGAAAGTCATTGAATCAGCTCAAACCAGGATTTCACTAAAGTATAGATGTCAAGATGATTAGTCACGATTCTAGATCATCTTATTCTGTCAAGAGGAACTACTTCTGACCATACGGATTCTGACCCACACAGTATCGATAGAAACTAACCCCCTCAATAACCCACATAGGATTTGACCCACACAGGATCGGTATGCACTAATCCACAGAGGATCGTTGAGCGCTGACCCACATAAGATCTGACCCACATAGAATCGGTACGCATTGACCCACATAGGATCATTGAGTGCTGACATCTTTATGATCTATCTCTAACCTCCATGTAGAGGCCATAATCTTGACGTTCATGGACATTACATACTTTTGCGAATTACTAATACATAATGAAAACAGACACACAAGGATCGTAATAGTTTAGTGTCTTTGGAAACTCGGAACTTAATCTTCTAATTGTGGTGAAAGATCTTCAACATTTCCCATAAAGATCATACCCTTTTGGTTTCCTTACCTAAAAATATTCTTTAAATCCTAGGGAAAAGAAAACATATAAAGGGTGAGAAAAAATGATCAATAAGGGTAAGCATGGATAAAATAAAACAAATCATATACATTTGAACTTAAAAACATGAAAATAATGTTTAAACATAAATATCTTGGTCAATGACATAATATAAGGTAGTACATAAGGAATAGATCATAAAGGAACATTAATCATGATAAAATAGAATGAAAATAAAAATGTAATTGTGGCATCCATTAAGTACATGTAATTATTTCTATAGTAGCCAATGCATTGCTGCCAAGACCATCTTAGTGGACAAAGTATCTTACTGAACCGGGTTTACTTTCCGTTCCAGCCCTGTTTTACTGAACCATATTTACTTGCCATTTCATCCATGTCTATCTCATGAGATATAAATATTTACACAATTCATTAGAGGGAGATATACGTCCACCCATCTAATATTGAAATCATTATTACGTGTGCCACAAAACAATCCTAAATCATTCATCATAACCCAATAAATAAATTGGGTTTCATAAACATCATTCAATCATAAAAAAATCCGTATAAAACAAATGGATATCATTTCAACATAAGAAAAGTGAAACCATATAAATCATAGGGACATCATACTTGAATCATACACATATGAAATAATGTCATCTTAGACGGAAAATGGGTTTGATAAAGTAGTTGAAATGAATTCTTGAGGAAAATATCATTTCTTCTTGAAAATCATTTTCTTTTCACAAAATACCATGCAATTTTAAAAGAAAAGGGATTTGTTGAAAATAATCATGAAATCATTTAGAAAAAGCTTTTTGAAAATGAGGCGTTATGAAACCGTAAAAATTCCGTTCACGCCGAATAAGTTAAAAATAACATTCTCCTCGTACTTTTGTCGAAAAAGTCAAAAAGTACCTTATATGGTAACCAAAGGAATGATTTCGTTAATACAATGTGGTAACAAGTCAATAAAGGGTAAAAATGACTTTTAAAATTCATAGAATAATATTAAACATTTTATGAAAACATTTTTTAGAAAACATGGTCATGGATGATAACAGTAACCCTAGTAAATACTTACGAATATCAATCCGGATAAGAATGAGATTGGAATAGTTATCCCTTACATTAGGTCTGATATGATTCGTATATATCCGAACCTCCTGTATAATGATTTAAATAAAGTAATTGACTTATTAAATAATCATATTCATTTTTATGATATCATATGTGGTTCACTTATGACTTTATATTAGCCGTTCATTTGTAAATCCCATGTTAAAGCAACGTTTTGGGTAAAATCATATTATTTATCGTACGTGTTTGGACTTGTTGTTCTTGATGTTAGTATTACATATATAATTATTTACTTACTTCTAGAATGTAAATCATTATTTATATATCATATATATTCATTATATATCCAGCTTATACATGTATTTATAATAGTACATATCATATAGAGGTAAGAAATGAAATGCATCGTTCATGGAGACGGTAAGCCGTACGTACGGATGAACGCTACTTTCATTTATATTTATTATTTTAATGGAATAGTTATATTATAATTACAGTATAATATCATATATAATATCATTAAATCCATCCTTTATACATCCCACATAAGCCATTAATGAATCACATCACTTTGAGGGGGCGGTCGTCTGCACTTCCTCTACTGAGATCATCATATTTACCCACTATGGAAACCATAAAGGCTTGATATAATTTGGAATTAAAGAAGCATAAGGAAATCATAAACATAATATAGATAATATATAAATATAGTTCCATCATAATGGCTACCATGAAGGCGGTATGAGAAAATCGAACAATCATCGTTTCGTGAGGGGTTAGTTTGCCATCACAGAAACATTATGTTCTTCATCCATTAGATGTAGGTGTCTGTAATTGTAGTTATAATACTTCTCATAACAACATCCTAGTATTTTTAGGATACTGGTGTTGTTACAAAATAAAGGATTAAAAAGAGTTTAGGGGTTGGGGAAGCAGAATAAATGAAAACAACTTAAGAGAAACTATTACCTTTAATTTGGGTAACTTCCATTGATTTGAACCAAAAAGGACTTCTTGAAGTGACTTATCCTTATTTTAAGGCTTCATGGGGGAGTAATGTGATTTAAGGAGCTTATTTGGGTTGAGTTTGGACATGCCAAAAGGCTTGAGAGGTGTGAGTAATTGCATAGAAGTGGTCTCCTTTTATAAGGGAGAGGAGAGGCTCTTTAGGAAAGTGTGAAAACATTGTTTTATTATAAACATATGTTCGTTTTAAAGAGGTCCAAAACACATTAATGTAGAAGGTACGATGACTCATATTCTAAATAAATTCATC
Organism: Viscum album; assembly: GCA_963277665.1. NCBI lineage: Eukaryota > Viridiplantae > Streptophyta > Magnoliopsida > Santalales > Viscaceae > Viscum > Viscum album. Next base: position 1,447,975,341 of record OY728152.1, on the reverse strand, counting down.
AAATAGGAATTGGATAGGTTTTAGATAATATTTTAATCATTATAATCTTATTTATTTAAATCATTTATTAATGAGGTAAATATTGCATCATTATTGTGTCATAAATAATTTAATTTATTTGATGTCTAAAACTTAAAAAAAATACCAACATGTAGGAAATATTTTTTTCCTTCCAATTAATATATATAGTCGAAACGATAATTTATATAGCTCATTATATCAATTAATTACTAAAGGATTTTTGTTAATGCCAATTTTGTCTTTACAATAAATTAATGAATCTAATGTGTCAATGTCTTTCATAAGTGGCTCCATGGGGTCCCCAAATAGAACCAATGATGACCAAGGTCTTACATTACTCATCCAATAAGGTTTTGAAAAGTGTTAATATAATTTTTAATTATAATAATTTTCTTTTAACCTTGAATTACCCTATTTAATTTTAACTGTGGTAAATAAAAGTAAAAAGTTACTATTCACCAAAAAATATTTTTATCTAATTGAACCAAATTTTAGTCCTTTATAATAACCTTGTCTCTCAGATTTTATAAATTCAACTCACAGAAGGGGTAAAATTATGTTTTATGAACAATTGCAAAAGCTCCTAGGAGGTGGGTAAAAGACGGTGAAAAGTTCAATACAATTTTAATAAATCTAAAATTATTATAAAATGATTAAAATGAATTTCATTGAACTTATATAAGTATTATGTATGTATTTTTACCAAAAATAAATTTAAATCAAATAAATTATTATTTATATAAAAAGTCGGTTTTAAACAAAAACTCAGTGTTTTCACTATTCATCAAAAATTGATGTTTTTCAGAAAAATACCAAAAATTCAGCCTAAGATATATTTGATATTAAGAATTCAAAAATAATATCTATTTTTCCAAATTCAAAAGATAGAAGTGGAACTATTTAATTTTAAAAATAATTCCTGTTATCAAAACAAATAGCGTGTTTTTAGGAAACAATAACTATCAAAAGATCATCACATGTTTATGTCCAATTTCCAAGTGAAATTAATTCCAATGAACAACATTGGATTAAATGGTAAAAATATTTTATATTTACACTTTAAAACCAAAAAAAATATAATCTTGCCTTATGAATTATTTCGATGAAAAAATTTGTTTTTAATTAAAATATAGCGTGTTTTTACTATTCATCAAAATGTGAAATTTACCAGAATAATATGAAAAAATTATCCAAAGTAAATTTTTATATCATGATTACAAAGAAGAATTTTATTTTGTCCAATTGAACTTATAAAAATGTCAAAAACTAGTTTTAAAATATGTGCGCCATCAAAAGGCGATAAAACTCCATTTTTTTAAAAATACTTCTTTTATCTGAAAAAATTATTTTGTTTTCATACCTCATTCTAGAAAATGTGTAAGATGAATTATAATGTAATAAAATATAAAATTCAGTTAATACATTTCATAACGGCTAGTTCATAATATTATAATAATATATCGTTGTTTAGTGAAACCTGGTATTGCGTACAACACACGCTATCAAGGAAGGTCGTGATTGTGTGTAATGCAAGCCATGTCAGGGTTGCGTGTTTTGAAAGACTCATTTGTTGTTGCGTATAACAAAATACAACCTTATTTCATTTATAAATTGAATATTTATATATATACACACACACAATGTTGCGTAGAGTAACTACTATCAAACAATCTTGAAATTGTGTGTAACACGATCCAAGAATAGTGTTGCGCATACTGCAAGCTAATACAGTGTTGTGTATAGCAAAATATAGTTTTGGTGTAGCGTACAATAGTAGATATGAAAGAAATTAAAAAGAATATATCCCATAAAATCTCAGGGTGTTACATTCTACCCCCCTTAAAATGAATTTCGCCATCGAAATTTTTCATGGTTATAAATCATTTACCCACATCGTAAAAAGGAATACTAAAACTTAGTATTAAAAACTAAAGTAGGAAACGTAACGATTACCCAAAGTAACTCATCACTGGGTTTACATATAGGAGAAAATAGGTGAAAATATGGATATGGAAGAAAAATATATCCATCATGTTCAGATGAAGAGTGGTAGAGGACATGGCTATGAAAAAACCAATAATCTCAAAGCCATAAATTTGTGATGATCTAAGGTACCATCTGATTCATCAGATATAAGGATACTAGGACAACATATTTTTTTCAAGATCATTTCCCTATAGTTGATGAATTTTAATTAGAAAACATACTTAGTTTATTTTGGTACTTTCTCACTGGTGTTTATCCGTTGAACAATTTCCATTTCATCACTTAAAGAAATGAAGTTGAATTTGTCATTCATGAAGTGTTAGCAGATCATGTGATAGAATGATGGGTCATTCCATCTGTTTCAAACAAAAGGTTAGAAAAAGTTATACACATAAGTTCATCTATGCTGAGGTCAATCATATATGATTCCAAAAAAAGGACTTATACTTCAACTATCATACTTCTTAATAAAATAAAATTAATTTATATAACCAGAGACTTCCTGTAGGCCAGTGGTAGGAGATAAAGACCTATCTCACATCGGTTGTGGTTTCGATTCCCACATCCTTGTCTGATGCGAAAGTTTGTCGCCCATCCACCAGGTTGTCCTTTTTCTAAAACTATACTATCATATTATTTCAGAAATAAAAACAAATAGTTAGATCCTTAAAAAGTACTAGATCATGTTCCTTCTAACCTTTAGGCTTATTGAAAATACATTTTCCCGATTTCTAGAAATTTCGTCTACCGAGAAAGTAAATTCCTTCCATTGTCCCCCATATATCATAAGATATATCTTGTTGTTGGCCACATTCCAAACATGTGAATAACATAATCATGTATTCTCTTGAAAAATGAATACCCTTGAACCTTAGTGAAAACATGAATGCTGTCAAAAGTTCCCTCTTTCCACATCCCAAAATCCCAAAATTTATATATACACAAACCATGATATAAAATTGTCCTTATATCAGTCATGATCTCATTAATACTATCAAGCATCTCATTATCTCCTTGAACATATCATATACTTTCCAAAAAAAATTGAATAACATTTCATTCTTACCATTACCATTCAACTTATACTTTCAAATACTTTAGGAAAAAAATAGTGTAACAATCCTTATATGTCTCTTTATTCCATAGTACCATGATATTACTTATACAACATTACTCCTGATAAACATTTAATAATTCCACTACCTTCTTAAACCATTGACCGAGCATCAACAATTCTTTAATCCCACATATCACTTGTAGTCTCTTCATTATCATCCACATAAATACTACCCATATGACCATGCTAATTATCTTTATGATATTTTCCCTTAGGTCATTGGTTTTCATAATTCTCATACATTCCACATTTAAAACACTTAACAATTTTTGATGTCTTAGCAATACCATTATCCTTGTCCATGGTGTTAACTGGACCCTTTCCTTTATAATTACTAATTGTGTGTAATCCTTTTCCGCACCAAAAGCATCATCCAGTTCCTTTGAAACATTATCCTTGATACTTCTTCCCACATTACTTACATGAGGGAAAATGAAATTTCTTTCCTCTATGATCATCATGAAACTCCATCTTTCTCTTATTAGCTGAGTCAGGGACCTTACAAAAGCTGAGATTATTGATCATATTATGAGATTGCTGATAAGGCATAATAATGATGTTTGGACTTCCAAATCCCATTTCATTTGGTTTATCATGAATAATATCATTCCATTGTCCATCATTTTCTCCATTATCATGAATCTTCCTGTTTCCATCCATTTTCTAAAACCCAAAAATAATAGCGTGAGAGGAAAACATCATGCTAGGGAAATCAACATATAAAAGGGGGAGTAACATAAATATCTAACATCTTAGTTTTAATTCCATGATAGTTATAATAATTCTATGATTATAATCTATACTTATACCTAACCTTAGGGACATCCGTAGACATACATTATAAATATCTCTAGTGATATCACTAAAGTATTTCCCTCCTAGTTTCCAAAGGTTAAAAAACCTCCCTCTGATACCAACTGTAGAGACCTGAAGCTTGACATACTTGAAAATTACATTACTTTTGTGGAATACATAATACATAACAAAAATAGACACATAAGGATCATAATAGTTTCATGTCTTTGGTAACTCGAAACGTAATATTCTAATCGTGGTGAAAGATCTTCAACATTACCCATAATGATCTTCCCCTTTTGGTTTTCTTAACTGAAACCATTATTTAAATCTTGGGGAAAAGAAAATATATAAAGGTTGATCTCAAATTCTCAGTAAGGGTAATCATTGACAAAATAAAACAAATCATATACATTTGAACTTAAAAACATGAACATAATGTTTAAACATAAAAATCTTGGGCAATGACATAAAACATGGGAGTACATAAGGCATAGATCATAAAGGAACATTGATCATGATAAACTAGAATGGGAATAAAACATGTAAATATGGCATCAATTAATCACATGTAATTATTTCCATAGTTTCCAAGGAATTACAGCCAAGACCATCTTAGTGGAAAAATTCCCTTACTGAACTGGGTTTACTTTCCATTCCAGACCTATATTACTGAACAAGATTTACTTGCCGTTTCATCCATGTAAATCTCATGAGATATAAATCTATACCCAATGCATTGGTGGGAGATATTGGTCCCACCCATCTCATATTGAAATCATTCTTACATGTGCCCAAAAACAATCATAAATCATTCATCAAAACCAAAGGAATAAATTGGGTTTCATAAACATCATTCCATCATAACATAGTCTATATAAAACAAAAGGATATCATTTCATCATAAGAAAAGTGTAACCATATAAATCATAGATACATTATACTTGAAACATACACATATGAAATAATGCCATATTATATGGAAAATGGTTTGGATAAAGCGCTTGAAATGAATTCTTGAGGAAAATACCCATTCTTCTTGAAAATCATATACTTTTCACAAAATGCCAAAATTTTTAATAGAGAAGGGTTTTGTTGAAAATAATCATGAAATATTTTAGAGGAATCTTCTTGAAAATGAGGCTTTCTGAAACTGTAAAAATTCCGTTCACGAAGAATAAGTTTAAAATAACATTCTCCCCGTACTTTTTTCAGAAAATTCAAAAGGTACATTATATGGTAACCAAAGAAATCATTCCATTCATAAAATTTGGTAAAAAGCCAATAAATGGTAAAAACGACTTTAAAAATTCATGGAAGAATGGTAAAAAATTTATGAAAACATTTTTTTAGAAAACATGGTCATGGATGATATCAATAACACCAGTAAATACTTAAGAATAACAATCTCGGATAAGAATGAGATTGGAATAGTTATCCCTTACCATAGGCCCGATATGCCTCATACGTATCTGAAACTCCTGTATACTGACTTAAATAATGTTATTGAATTATTAATGAATCATATTCATTGTTATGATATCATATGTGGTTCACTTATGACTTTATATTACCTATTCTTTTGCAAATCCCATGTTAAAGCAATGTTTTGGGTAAAAACATCTTATTTATCATACGTGTTTGTACATGTTGTTCATGATGTTATTATTAATTATATCATTATTTACTTACTTCCATAATGAAAATCATGATTTATATATTATATATATTCATTATATATCGAGCTAATACATGTATTTATAATAGTACAAAACACATGGAGGTAAGAAATGAAATGCACCGTTCATGGAGACGGTAAGTCGTACGTACGCATGAACACTAATTTCATTTCTACTTATTATTTTAATGGAATAGGTATATTATAATTCCAGTATAATATAATATATAATATCATTAACTCCATCCTTTATACATCCCGCATATGGAATTAACGAATCACATCACTTTGAGGGGGCGGTAGTCCGCACTTCCTCAAATGAGATCATCGTATTTACCAACTATAGAAACCATAAAGGCATGATATAATTGGGAAGTAAAGAAGCATAAGAAAATCATACACATAATATATATCATATATAAATATATTTCAATCATAATGTACACCATGAGAGGTGGTAGGAGAAAATCGAACAATCATCGTTTCGTGAGGTGTTAGTTTTCCATCACAGAAACTTTATTCTCTTCATCCATTAGATGGAGGTGTGTGTAAGTGTAGTTATAATCCTTTCCTAAAAACATCCTAGTATTTTTAAGATACTGTTTTTGTTACAAAATAAAGGATTAAAATGAGTTTAGGGGTTGGAGAAGTAGAATAAAATAAAACAACTTAAGAGAAACTATTACCTTTAATTTGGGTATCTTTCTTTGGTTTGAACAAAAAGGACTTCTTGAAGTTCCATATGCCTAATGTAAGGCTTCTAGGGATAGAAGAGGGATGTAGGGAGATTATTTGGTCAGAGTTTGGATGAGCCAAAAGGCTTTAGAGGTGTGAGGAATTTCATAGAAGTGGTCTCCTTTTATAAGGGAGAGGAGGGGCTCTTTAGGAAAGTGCGAAACATTATTTTATTATAGAATTATCTTCGGTTTCAAGAGGTCCAAAACACATTAATGTCGAAGATAAGATGACTCATATTCGAAATAAAATCATCCAATTGTAATTGGACAGGTTTTGGATAATATTTTAATCATTATAATCTTATTTATTTAAATCATTTATTAATGAGGTAAATAATGCATCATTATTGTGTCATAAATAATATAATTTATTTGATGTCTAAGAATTATTATATAAAAAATAAAAACATGTAGTAAATAGTTTTATCTTTCCAATGAATATTTATAGTAGAAAATATAATTTATATAGCCCCTTATAAAAATTAAAGATTAATGATTTTTGTTAATGTCCATTTTGACTTTACATTAAATTAATTATTCTAATGTGTCATTGTGTTTCGTAAGTGGATCCATGGGGTCCGAAAATCTCCCATAGGATGAACATGGTCAGTCATTACTCATCCAATAAGTTTTGGACAAGTGTTAATGTAATTTTAAAATATTATAATTTTCTTTTAACCTTGAATTACCCTATTTACTTTTAACCGTGGTAAATAAAAGAAAAAAGTTACTATTCACCAAAAATTATTTTTATCTAATTGAACCACATTTTACACATTGATATTAACCATGTCTCTCCGATTTACAAAATTCAACTAACAGAAGCGGTAAAATTATGTTTTATTAAAAATTGCAAAAGCTCCTAGGAGGTAGGTAAAAGACGATGAAATGTTCAATACAATTTTTATAAATATAAAATTATTATAAAATGATTCTAGTTAATTTCATTGAACTTCTATAAGTATTTTGTATATATTTTGACATAGAATAAATTTAAATCAAATAAATTATTATTTAAATAAAAAGTCAGTTTTAACCAAAAACTCAATGTTTTCCCTATTCATCAAAAATTGACGTTTTTCAGAAAAATACCAAAATTTCAGCCCAAGTTATATTTGATATTCCGAATTCAAAAATGATTTCTATTTTTTCAAATTCAAAACATAGAAGTGGAATTAATTAAATTTAAATGTAATTCCCATTATCAAAACAAATAGCATGTTTTTAAGAAACAATAACTATCAAAAGATCATCACTTGTTTATGTCTAATTTCAATCTGAAATTAATTCCAATGACCAAAATTGTATTAAATGGAAATAATATATTCTAATTACACTTTAAAACCAATTAAAAAGATTATCTATCCATATAAATTATTGCGATGAAAAAAGTTGTTTTTTATTAAAATATAGCGTGTTTTTACTATTCATCAAAATGTGAAAGTTACCAGAATAAAATGAAAAATTTATCAAAAGTAAATTTTTATATCCTGATCCCAAAGAAGAATTTTATTTAGTAAAATTGAACTTATAAAAATGTCAAAACCTAGTTTAAAATTGAGTGAGTCATCTAAAGGCTATAAAACTGCATTTTTTTGAAAAATACCTCTTTTATCCGGAGAACTGGTTTTGTTTTCATACCTCATTCTATAAAATGTGTAAGATTAATTATAATGTTATCAAATTTAGAATTAATTTAATACTATTCATAATGGCTAGGTCATAATATTATAATAATATATCGTTGTTTAGTGAAACCCGGTATTGCGTACAACACACGCTACCGAGGAAGGTCGTGATTGCGTGTAATGCAATCCAATTCAGGGTTGCATGTTGTGCAAGACTCCTTTTTTGTGGAATTTAAAAAAATCCAACCATATTTCATTTATACATTCAATAGTTATATATATATATACACTCAATGTTGCGTAGAATGACTACTATCAAACAAATTTGAAATTGTGTGTAACACGATCCAGGAATAGTGTTGTGCATACTGCAATATAATAAGGTGTTGTGTATAGAACAAGATAATATTGTTGTAGCGTAAAATAGATGATATGATATAAATTAAAAAGAATATATCTCATAAAATCTCAGGGTGTTACACTTCGCCTCACTATCAGCCATTGGATTCTTTTCACCCGGTGCACTCGAGTTCTGTAGAATCGGCCCTCGAGATTTCGATCTTACCCTGAACGCCACTAAACTCTATTAAGGAGTATCTTAAAGGACTTCCATGTCAAAAGGGTTCCAACGCGATAGACGGTGCATCAAACGGACACCTGGTCTGTGAGTTATTGACATTTCCGTTCCATGGGACCGGTTGGTTTTTAGGTTCAAACCAACCGAACATTTTCCCACTATGTCCAAAACTCAATTAGGGTATTCCAAAAGAACTGTCTCACTCTATGATTTCTGGCACCACATATGGTTCGTCGATCGAACACCCGTAGCCTAGGATATGGGGAAAAAGGTGTAAACCGGTCATAGCGGGTCCGAGTCCGGTCTGACCCAGTCCGACCGACCCGTCATGACTCGGTCCAGACTGGGGTCTGACCCAGTTCGTGGGTCCGATCCAGTCCGAGAAATCAGCCCAAATCGGGGGGACTGCTAGGCCTCACGGGGGAGGCCCGACCCGAAGGGGGCCCGGTGACCCAGATGGCCCGGCGGCCTGGTCAGCCTGGCGGCCCAGTCATCCTGGAGACCTAGTGGCCTAGAGGGGGACTGCCTAAGCCGCATCCCGGGGGTATCGCGTGCCCCTGGCTCATGAACGGCCCTGCCATTTGGGTGGTGCACCAACCAGAACCACGTGGCACCAGTCTAGCACACGCGGGACCCGATGGGGTCCCGCTCTTCCCGCCTGATCGAGTGGCCAGGTGCTCCAGCTCCACGACGGCCGGCCCGACCAACCACCACTGCAACTACACAACGGCATGACGACACTGCTATTTTTCTACCTTCTGCGCGGCACAACGACACCGTGCCAACACAGCCGCGGCCCTACCTCGCCACGGCCCGACCTCGCTGCGGCTCGACCTTGCCCTGGCGTTTAGCTTCTCCGCGTGGTGTGACAGCTTCACGCCTACCCCATCCGTTGAGGCCCTCCTGGCCGTGGTTCCTCTCCAGTGCGGTGCGAGGGCACCATGATCCTCCTACACCACTGCAGCCCACCAAGCCACAGCTTCATTTTCTGCGTGGCGCGATGGCGCCGCGCCTCTCTGGCGGCCCTTGCACCGCTGGCTTCTTTCGCACTCTTCTCCACCGTCAACAAATAAGAACAACCAAAGGGGGTGGGTCGGGCCGTATTCTTGCAGTCTCATCCCTCCTCTTCATGGCGATAACATTTGGTATTTCATAATCCATAAATATTAATGACGATGAACGGGGGTTAAAACTCATATATAAAATAACTGAAATCCCCCTACCTCAATTGTAAACAATCATTGACAAAGTCGCAGAAAGGCAGACGTCATTACATCAATGTCAGAAAAGGAAGAAGGGTACTCATCTTTGGCAGATTAGCATTCAGAGGTGACGAAGGTGATTATGACATGGGCTTTATTCAAGGAAGGTGGTTTTTCTTCTTCTTGTCCTAGTTGAGGAGGGAATGATAGATGTCTGACATTATCTATTGGAGAGGGGAGTTCTTTGTTGGAAGGATTATGTTCTCCAATGTTTTTCCAAGCCCTCGTATCTCAATGTTCCACCCAAAGAATGTTTCCATCCCAAAAATAATTGACTATCTATTATTTTAATTGTTGGAATAATTCAAAAGTATTCAATTTAATTATGTTATTTTATGCAATTTAATGGGTGGTGTTGGCTCATTAAATGTTGGGGGATGGTGAAGAGTCTCTCCACTTAATTGGGGGTTTAAGGGGGTTTAAAGCTCGTGTGGGACACACCTATTTGATTAAAGGATATTTTTTAATGTCAGCTGGGCCCCACCAAATAATATCCTCCCAAGGGAGGTTATGTGTGGGTGGGACCCACCTCTAATCTCAACATGGAGGTTTTAACCACCAAAAAATAAAAATAAGAAAACCTTATTTTTATTTAATTTAATTAAAATTTCAAAATCTAGCTTCAAACCTCATTAGAACGTAATTGCGGTGAAGGTCTCACTAAGAAATCACCGACGCTGTGAGTTCAATGGTGCCACAAATTTCTGTTCCAAGAACCGGTTCAAAAGATATAAAATCATGCTCATATGTTTACTGAACGTACCCGAACAAAATTTCAGAAATTGATTCAGGGCACACCAGGCCTCAGAATCAAGCGCCATCAGAAACTACAGACTCGTAAAATTCCCGTGTTATTAATAAAAAAAATCCATGGATATTCTGGATATTTACATTCTCCACACCTCAGGTCTTTATGTCCCCATAAGCTACAACTCATAGTAAGGGAACTGATCGGGGTTCTGAGCATGCATCTGTTCCTCCCACTCCCATGTGCTCTCTTTGTGGTTCCCATGATGCTAGCAGACATGCACCAAGGGTATCGACCATCCAAGTAGGACTCTCTTCTTTCGATCCTCAATCTCCACTGGAACCTCCATGAAAGTCGCCCCATCATCGATGTCCAGCTCCTTATGGCTGATGATGTGGAATGGGCCGTTGACATATCTCTTCAACTGAGATACGTGGAAGACATCATGCACCTAATGGAACTGAGCTGGAAGATCCAGGTGGTAATCCACCTCACCTACTCTACTGAGGACCTGGAAAGATCTGATGAATCGCGGGGATAACTTTCCGCCTCGGCCAAATCACTATAGACCTCGTCGAGTTGAGACCCATAGGAATACGTGGTCTCTATCCTCGAACTCTATAGGTCTTCATCTCCTTTCAGTATATGACTTTTTCCTGCTCTGTGTAGTCTTCATATATTTCTGGATTATCTTCAACTTTTCTATGGTATCCCGTAACATCTCTGGTCCAACTCTTTTTGAATCCCCTGGGTTTATCCAGCATAGTGACTATCTTCACGGCTAACCATACAATGCCTTAATGGATGTCATACTGATGGTGGAGTGGTATCTGTTGTTGTAGGAGAACTTCGCCATTGGTTAGTGGTCCTCCCGGCTGTGACCAAAGTCGAGGACATGTGCTCGGAGCATGTATTTGTTGGTATGAATGGTCCTCTTTGTCTGACCATCCATCTGAGGATGGATGGTGGTTCTCAAGTGAAGCTGTGTCCCAAAATCTTCCTGCAACCCCTTCCATTGACGCGAAGTAAACCTTGTTTCACCGTCAGAGGAAATAGAAGAAGTTACTCCATGAACAAACACAATCTCCTGCACATAGAGGTGTCCCAAGATCACTACTGAGCCCTGCTCCCTGATCGATAAGAAGTGGGATTACATGGTTAGTCAGCCGACGATCACCCAAATTGAGTCATGAATCTTAGATGTACGTGCAAGAACTGTCATGATGTCCATAGATATCTCATTCCACTTCCACTCTGGGACCTCTAAAAGATGAACCAGTAATGTTGGTACCTGGTGCTCTGCCTTCACATGCTGACAAGTGAGGCACCAACAGACAAATTCTGCTATTGTCTTCTTCATACCAGGCCACCAGTGCTGTCTTTGAATGTCCTGATACATATTCACAACTCATGGATGTACCTTTAGAGGGAAAGTGTGTATCTCCCTCAACACTTCCTACTGAAGTGAAACTAGTACCATGGTAAGTCCTCTTAAAAGGATAACATGCTCCCCACCTTCAGAAAATCCATCAGGTTCCTGCCTTGTGGATGTCTGATCACGCCGCATCTCGCAGTCAGCATCCCCATGTTGCGCCTCCCTGACTCACTGAAGAAGTGGACGAGTGACTGTGAGAGACTATAGATAGGTTGATCCATCCCTATCCATAAACGATATCTGTAAGGAAGCCATCTATCCTGTCGCCTCTCCTAGAAGCTATATACTAGTCCTCCTTGTGAGTGCATTTGCAACAACATTCCCCTTTCCAGGATTATAGGCTATCTTTATGTCATAATCCAATAGGAACACGATCCTTCACCACTTTCTCCGGTTCATTTCCTTCTAAGAGAACATATACCTAAGACTCTTGTGATCAGAGTACACGGTAAAATTTTCACCCATACGATAGTCTCGCCATATCTTCAAGGAGAAGACCACTGCTGCAAACTCCAGGTCATGGGTAACGTAGTTCTGCTCGTGCTATCTCAACTACCAAGACCCATATGTGATCACTGCTCACTCTTTACTCATTACACACCCATCTCGGGACCCTAATGCATCACAGTAAACTACGTACCCTACACCCTCCTCTAAAATCCTCAAGATTGGGGAACTAGTTAGCCACTACCTCAGCTCCTGAAATCTCTACTGGAATCTCTCTGACCACATGATGTCTTTCCCCTTCTTCATCAAGGCTGATAGTGGTGCTGCTACTCTGGAGATTTCTGGGACGAATCCCCATTAGTATCCATCCAAACCTCGGAAACTTCGTACCTCCATCACACTTTTGGGTTGCTCCCAAGAAATTACATCCTCAATCTTTTCTAGGTCTAATCCAACTCCAGCCTCCGAGATGACGTGTACCAAGAAGTGAACCTCAAGAATCCAAAACTGTCTCTTTGAGGGCTTACCATAAAGCTTGTGATCTCGGAGTGTGTCCAGTACTACCTACAAATCGTAGGCATGCTCCTCCTCAATAGTTTAGTAGCTAAAAATTTTTTCGATGAAGACCACAACAAAGTGATTGAGGTATGGCTGGAAGATCTTGTTCATGAGAAACATGAACACTTATGGAGTATTGGTTAAGCCAAAGGTCATAACCAAGAACTCATAATGGTCATACCGACACCTGAAGTTCATCTTCTGCACATCTTCGTCTCGAACTCTTAGCTGGTGATAGCCTGGTCTGAGGTTTATCTTCGAGAACCATCGCGCACCCTTGAGATAATAAAAGTGGTCATCAGTCCTCCAGTGTGGGTTCTTATTCATTAAGGTCACCTGGTTCAGGAGATGGTAGTCGACACAGAGCCTCAATCTTCCATCCACCTTCTTGGCGAATAGAATCGGGGATACCAAAGGGGAAACAATATTCCGGATGAATCCCTTCCCATCTAGTTCCTCTAGTTGTACCAACGGATCACGATGCTCAGCGGGAGCCATCCGATATGATGGAGAAGATATTGGTGCCATCACGGGGTACATATCAATGTATAAGTCCACCTCTCTACGAGGAGGCAGTACTGTAACATCGTCAGGGAAAACATTTGTGTACTAGTACACCACTATAGGGTAAATCAAATGCTCCACATCAAATGCTCCAGGGGTAAGGCAAGCCAACTTGTAAGTGATTGGATGCACCATCCTTTGATTAAGTCCATCCTGCACTGAAAATGTTCCCTTCTCGCCAAAGAAGGTATACGTAGTCTAATCCATGCGGACACACCACACATTGCGCCTAATACATTCAATCTGAGCATGGAGTGTAGATAACTAGTCCATACCCAATATGACCTCGTAAGACCTCGATGCCGCTACGAGGAGATCCCAGTTGAAGCTCTCAACTCCTAATGCAATCTCACACTACCAGCACTAGTGCGTAATCGTCGAGTATGCTCCCGTAGGAGTTTCAATCCATAAGGATCGAGCCAATAACTCCATCAGAATATCCGATCTCCGAACGAGAGTAGTGGCTATGAAAGAGTGACTAGTACCTGTGTCTATATGAACTACAACTAAAGTGGAGTAGACACAGACAGTACCTCAAATCATCTCTAGAGTGCCATGGTCGTATTCCTTAGCTACCTGAAGCTGATCTCTCCCATGTCCACCCGCTCCCTGTGGTTGGGGTGGACCTCCTAGTGGTGGTGGTGGAAACACCTCGAAATGTCACCCACCGCTAGCTGTTCGACTAGGTCCTCTTCCATGTCCACATGCGCCCTACGTACCACCTCTATTGAATCTCTACCTCTGCCTGGGAGGTCCCTCAACTGACTACTGATCGTCTGTATGGTGGGTCAGATAGTCACGTTCCATGTGACAATGCCCTCCACATGAGTAGCATTGTCTACTCCTGGCATATAAGTCTATGCTCTTTATGCCCCGCACAACCGATCCTGAGTCATGCGGTCGACCACCTATAGGACTAGTCCACTTGGACCTCTGCATCATCTATCTACTACCAGCATTAGAAGATGATGTTGCATGCCTAGTAGTAGTGGGTCTCGCAGATGGTGACTGGTCATCAAGGAAAATCTCAACTAGGAGAGCTCTCTCTAACACCCCTTCCTAGGTCGGGATGTTTAGGGAGATCATCTAGGCACTTATCTCTCCCCAGATCCCCTGCTCGAAGGTCCAGGACCAGAAGAATGTGTCCCAAACCATATATGTGGAGTATCGCGAGTGGTTTGTGAACCTCGATGAGTATTGTGCCACTTTCATGATACTCTATTGTAGATGAAGTTTCTCTTGTATCCGCACCCCACAAATGGTGGATGGTACAAACTCTGCCCAGAACATTCTCTCGATGTCCGTCAAGAGTAATATCGACTCATCTTGAACCTGAAACATTAGGCTCCACCATCTGCCTACTACTACCTGAAGGAGACTCATAGCAAGAATCACCATGAGGTCTCTTGGTGTTCCTACCATCCTGAAAACTCTCACAATAGCCTATACCCAATCCTCATCTGCCTGTGGGTCCATCTCTCCCCGGAACCTGGGTGGCCTCTAGCACTAGAACTCATGCAACACGCACTAGCGGCGTTCATCGTTTGCTGCTGGGGAAGGCGGCATCGGTGGCCCAACGAGAAGTGGCACCGTTGGTGCCTCCACTGGTAAAGGGCCCTGCACCGAGGCCTCACCGCTCAGTGGGATTTCATAGAATACAACTATTGGGGCTTTGCGGGGAGGAATTTGGAATGAAACAGTCACGACATGGCCAAACGACTATACCTGGTGAGCTAACCTGGTTGAGCTGTCTGAAGAAATCTTTTAGAAAACACACACACAATCAGTGTTTTCGTGCACTGAGATGGAAATCAGTACTCAGGGTTATGGTGTATGGATACATCGGCCACCGCACCAACACTGGACTACCTGATCTGAAAACCACATTAATTACCCTTAACACTATTTCTTCACAGAAAAGAATGATCAGAGTCCTATGTTCTGTGGTAGAACTGACTCCAATGATACCAATTTGTCACGACCCGTCCCCCGGTGTCCGTATCGTGACTACTCCAAGCCCGCCTTCCATAGGACAGGGGTTGGTGACTAGCAGCAAAGGTGAAAATCCCTAAAGGTGGAAGGAATGCCTTTTTAACTGTAAAAAACACAACAGAGTATGCAACTGGAAGTAAAATGATATGTAAAACTGTATACATAAGAGTGTGATAAATGTAAGGGGGGTCAGAAATTCAAGCCCAATAGTAATGTACAATACAACTAAAATGCTAGTACAACTGAAGAAAATAATTACAGAAGCTACTGAGTCATCCTCTTGCATTCCCACCTGAAGGGTGGGCACAAATGGCCTCCTCATCACCCCAAGTCTGTCCGTCCACTCAATTTACATCTCGCCGAGTGGTACACCTTCAGGTACTATCTAGTTCTGCTACTCTCAGCCCCCATCAGTGATGTCCATCATCTACAGCCAACACATCGAGGTGCGGGCATAGCCTGTGTAGGGGTGAGTATAACGATACTCAATAGGGACCATGAGTCCTTTAAGGTCTCACAAAATCCATCAAGGATAACCACAATGTACAGAGTCAAATGATAACCCTTACATAGGTATATGCCCATACATATAACTATGTTATTTTATAATCCATATTGATCCTGATGAAATTAGGAAAGCCATTAAATCACCTCAAACCAAGATTTCAGTGAAGTATAGATGTACAGAAGATTAGTCGCGAAGCTAGATCATATTATTCGTTCAAGAGGTATTTCTCTGGCTCCACGGTAGCTGACCCGACCGGCCACCACTGCACATCTACCACGACGCGATGGCGCCGCGATTCTACTGCCCTCCGCGTGGCGTGATGTTGCTGCGCCAGCATCGCCACTGCCCGACCTGGATGTGGCCTTCAACTACTCCACGTGCCGCGATGGTTCCACACCTCTTCCATCCACCGTAGCCCTCCTGGTTGTGGTTACTCTCCGGCACGGTTCGACGGCACCGCACCCCTCTGGCAATACCGTAGCCCACATGGCCGCAACTAGGATTCTTGTGCGGTGCGACGACGCCATGCCTCTCTGACGGCTCAACAGTGCTTACACCGCCGACTTCTTCCGTGGTCTGGTCCTCCATCAATAAAAAATAACAACCAAAGGGGGAGGGTCAGACCGTGTTCTTGCAGTTTGATCCCTCCACGTCATGGCGATAACATTTGGTATTTCATAATCCATAAATTTGAATGATAAGGAATGGTGGTTAAAACACATATATATAATAACTCAAATCGCCCTACCATTATTGTCGATGATCTTTGATGAAGTCACAGAAATGAATAAGTCATTCTGTCGATGTCGGAGAAGGAATAAGGGTACTCGTCGTTGGTGGACGAGCGTTCTGATGTGACAAAGTCGAAGACAACGTAGGCATTCTTCAAGGACGGTGGTGTTTCCTCTTCTTGTCCTAGATGAAGAGGGAATGATAGATTTCTGTTGTTCTTTTTTGGAGTGGTGTGTTCTTCATTTGAAGGATGATGTTCTCCAATGTTTATCCAGGCCCTCCTCTCTCAAAGTTCCACCAAAATAATATTGCCAACCGAAAAATAATAGACGTTCTATTATTTTAATGGTTTGCAAGAATTCAAAAGGATTAAAATTAATTATGTTATTTCACTTAATTATATGGGTGGAGTTTTCTCACTAAATGGTGGGGGGAAGGTGAAGAAGCAGTCCACTTAATTGGTGGTTTTAAGCTCGTGTGGGCCCCACCTCTTTGATTACAATTGATTTTTAAAATTTGGGTGGGCCCCACCAAATAATATCCTCTCACGAGAGGTCATGTGCGGGTGGGACCCACCTCTAACCTCCCCTTGTAGGGTTTAACCACCAACAAAAAAAATAAGAACATCTTATTTTTATTTTATTTAATTAAAATCCCAAAATGTAACTTCCAATCCCATTAGAACGCAACTGCAGTGAAGGTATCACTCAGCAATCACTGACGTTGCGTGTTCAACGGTGCCCTCAGTTTTTAGTTCCGAGCACCGGTTCAAAAGATATAAAATCCTGCTCATAAGTTTACTAAACATACCCAAAAAAAACATCAGAAATTGATTCCGAGCACACTGGGCCTCAGAATCAAGCGCCGTCAGAAAATACAGACACATAAAATTCCATTGTATTTAAGAAAGAAATTTCCACGGATGTTCTGAATCTTTACAACACAACAGAAGCTAAATGGATTGAAATAATGGAAGGGTATGGAACAAGCCATCGGAACAAGCCTGTTCATGCACGGGAATGCCTAGTCGAACAACCATACGAAGGTGGAGAGCTGATTTCATGATGAAGATACTGGGGAAGAGCAGTTACAAGTAGTTAGTCTTGGTTTTATGTAATGTTTGAAGCATATGGGAAATGAATTCCTCGAAGGCATACGTGACATGTAATACTTATTCCTACAGGACTTGTAAGCGTTCCACATCACCCATTGAAAGGTGGATTATCAAAAATCAATAAAAATGAAGGCTTTTAGGCCATTGGATGGATGGATTTATTGAATGGATTACATGGGGATGGATTATGGGGAATAGTATTAGTTAGTGTCATGATTTGATAGTTTTATAGAAAAAAATGTTATGATAGTATTTTCAAATCCTTATAAGTCCATTAGAAAAATAATTAGAATAATGGTTATTGGTCTACTAAAATGTGATATGCCACTAGGCTTGAAGTTTCAATGTTTTTGAGATTTAAAAGAGAGTACTCAATATCTTTGAGTGTTCAATGTGAAATTATGGGAAGATAAAACCATGAAACGAGTTCTCTATAGAAAATACCTATATTTGATTGAAACATTGGAATGATATAATTATGGACATTTGGTGGGAACATGAATGAGGAATTGTGATTCCGACAGGTCGGTTATGGGAACTATTATATAGGGTACCCTTATTAGTCACAGGAAATTTGGACAGTAATTTGTAGGTATAATTCATGGAGAATGAATATTATGTTTGGTATGAGGTGGGGACTTCCTCTCTTATGAATAATTATGTGTGGTTCTATAAAAGTGTTGAAAAAGGATTAGGTTTTGGGTGGGGAACATTAATTCATGGATGATTACTTATAATGTATTAGAGATTTATGTAAATTATAATGGGAATTTCCATGAAACCATATGGGTTAGTACACCTCCTTATAGGAGAATAATATATGAATACAACCAATATTAACATTGATTTGTGTATGGTATATTGCAATATATTCATGTCATCAGGATTATCATGGATGAATTTTTTAACACTATGAATATGTGAGATGTCCAATATTTGTAACTATGGTAAAGAATATTATGTTTCAATGTTAAGTGATATCCTATAGATTAGTTATATGTGTGTATATGTGTCTTTTTTGATCTTTTGTATGTGTGTTATAGGTATTTAATATTTATATAATTTTACAATGTTGATAATCCATTATTGATGAGGCCATGGTTTGTAGAGATAATTATCAGGGTGTAATATAATGCCACCACAGTGCTTATAGTTCTCATGTTATGTGAAAATAATTTTTTGAGTGTGATGGTATCTAGTTTCTCTATTATATATTTTAAGAAATATTAATATATAATAGAATAATTTCATTAATGTGAATTCAATGATGTTGAGGCTTCTCTGTGTTTTAGTGTTGAGTCCTTGGGATTGGGGTGTGGGGTGATATTAGATACCTTAATTTTCATTAAATGTATTTCGAGGATAATCATAATGTGATAGGATCCCCAAATACTATGTACAATCATGATTTTTTATGTTATATTTTTTCTATGATGGTTTTTTCTTGAGATATTTTATATATTTGCCCAATACGGGCTATGCATTTCTTTTCTCTAATGGATTTCATCAATTTGGTTATGGATATATCAATCATATACTAGATGTTCCTATAATCTTATATGACTATGAATGATCAATTATTGATGGTGGTAGAATAACATTGGTTATGGTGTTAGGGTTTAATTGATAGCACATGATGACAAGATTTGATTTCATAAATGTTATGTAATGAAAAATATTAATTTTCTTAAGATAAATATATTTATAATTAATACAAAACACACTTGGTTCCACCCACTTATTGTTATACTGGCATTCCATATGGGTACCCTAGTGTATGTAAAAATTATTAGGATTGAATTTTGAGTTGCAGTTTGTATAAAGGAATTGATTTATGTTCTTGATAAGAGATGAGAAATATGTTCCTATAGTGAATCATATTTTTATATTTACTTTTTCAATTATTTTTTTGTCATTAATACCTAACTTTTTACCAGTTGTAAATATATCTGTTCTATATATGTTTTTTATAACCCATGTTATCAGATAATTTTGATGTTTATTTTATATTAATTTATACATATTATTCTTAATATTATATTCTCTAATGTTATATGATATATATTTTAAATAGTTTTGTTTTTATTTCATGTTACATAGATTTTAGTCTCCCCATATTGGTTATAAAATCTAATTGTTAGTAAATAATAATTTTCATATGTGGAGGACCACCCAAGGCCATGTAGTACCCTAGGCCAAAAGTCATTCGGGTGGACCTATGGTAGTGTGCTATAAAAATAAAATAGAGGATTTGTTTTACAATTAACTATTTTGGTCTTGTATTTAGAGTTATTATGGTGTACAAAACTATGATTGAACATTTGTTTGGGAGTTTATAGCCCTTTTATAGTGATGGTATATTTATCTAGGGATAGATTTAATGGTAATAATACTTTTAATGATGATTTTAGTGATTATTAAAGGGTGAAGATTTTATTTCAAATTTTTATTTATGGTTTTATGGTTAGACTTATGTGTAAAAGTCACATGGATTCAGGAAGTAGACAATACACATATATATTCTAGTCATGTTAATGATATATTAATTTTATAAAATGGGGTTTTAAGGTAAAATGTGATTTTAAAATGTTTTTAAAAAATTATTATTTTGGTAAATTTGTTTTCGGTAATTTGTTTTATTATTTTAAACCTACAAAAAAGTCATTTAATAGGTTTATGAATGATGTATAGGTTAAAAATTTATTAATTTAATGTTATTTGAAGTTTTATTTTTTATTATAAAATTATGAATATATTCACTCTAATGGTTTAAGACAACCCTATAGTGGGTAGAATTGTGTACGGGATTCCATTTTAGGTCTATCAGATTGTGTAGATTGGTGTAGTATTTTCTAATGTAAAATGTTTTATTTGGTTGGAAAACCTTATGTTTTCAAAGATTGTATGAGTTTTTCATGGGAATATTGGATGAATCACCTTTGGTTGGATTCATGTTGATTACATTGGTGAGATTACTCTCCTTTCTAATGATATTGTTTTTTATTGTCCAATAATAAGTGAGGTATTTCCACCATATATGACCAAAGTTGAAGTGATTTATTTTTTTACATACTATGGAGAGATGTGTATTTTTATAATTCGTGATACTATATTGATAGGAGGGTGAGAAATAGGTTTAAGTGATCATGAATAGATACATAAAATTTAAGAAGATTAATATGGTAATTTTGGATCAACAGATCCATTGTTATTAAGATCGGCCTCAATTGTGTTTTAAAAGAATAATTTTTTGGTTTTTCATGATTGAAGTATTAGATATATTAGAATTGGTAATTTGTGGTGTTTAGTTTTAGTTATAGTTTCAAAACAAGAGTTGAGTTTTATATTTTTTTGAATCCTATTTTGGAGGATGCAATTAATTTTACATCATATTGAAAATGATTGGCTTATGAATGAGAAAATGTGACGAACGTAGAGAATCATTCTTCAGAATTCAAATATCTATTTTCTTTAAGGGTTTTTGGATCTATGGGATCTTGGAATGTTTATTGGATGGGTATAAATATATGGGTCCTTCAAAATAATCATTTGGTAAGTAGTTTGGGGTTGACAAGAAATTATCAGTATCCAATTGATTATAGAACATCAATTGTAGTTTGGATATGTCTCCAATATGTACCTACATAGTCAAAATACCCTAGAAATTGGCACGTATTGAATCATCATAGAACTTGTTAGTGAATTAGTTGTTAGGGGGTTGTTGGATATGGGAATTAAGAATTGCATGAGGTGAAATTCCATTAATTTGAAAAGAATAAATTAATTATCTAATATGAGTAAATTTTATATGTTGTTATAGCTATATAGGGTCTCAATAAATTATATATACTGATAACCATGGGTTTTTTGGGATATTATTGATTTTTTTTGGGAAATAGGATGATTCTGGAATTTATTGTTGAGAATAATATATGTTAACAATTTTTCAATAGAAATATAAGTATTGGATGTGAGTTTCAAGCTATTTATCAATTAAATATTTATCAAATATTCACAATAAAATTAATAAATAATATTAATACTATTATTTACCTTACAAAAATATTATTAGATCCATCCGTATTTTATGAGTTTGAGGAATATAATCTAAGGGAAACCACATGATTACATGTCTATTGTATATATGTTGGATCATATGAATCAATTTTCATACATGTGCGATCCTATCTACCTACATTAACCTCTAGTTCCTCCAATATAAAAGTGGTGAATAAAGAGTTTGTTGAGTATCAAGGAGTCATTATCAGGCATTATTTTAAAAAATACAACACTATAATCGCATAGAAATGTCCTTTATATAGCACGGAGGATGATCCCTCGTGATGATAGAATTGACTAATGATTTATATTTCAAAATATAATTTTTTCCAATTCATGCATCATATTAATGAATTCAACATAATTCCCCCTTGTTAAATATCATTTAATAACTCTTGTTGTTGATACTCATAATGAATAGATAACTTGTTTTTTTTTGAATGCATCATTATTACATAAAATGGAATATCATAACATGTTTAATGATTTATAAATTTAAAAATATATATATTTCAAGTAAAAAATGATACAAGTATGAAAGTCTACAATAAATCATATAATATGATTACAGAGGTGTCTAATGAAAAATGTATACTCATACTATATGACTATCCCCAACCATACCTTATAAATATTGGGAGGTACGAATGAAATCATATAATTCATTCCAAAATGAAATACCCAGTCCTAAAATAGTATTAGGAAATATGAATCATAAACAAATTTGGTTTTAGAGGTTTAGTTCATATAAAATTGAACAACATCACAATTTTACTAAATCATAAAATAATTTATTCTATACCACATTATATCATATTTTATACGGTATATTATAAAATCAAATCCCAAAAATATTTTCATATATTTTAAAAAATTATGTTATAATGCTACCATATACATCACCTTATTTCAAAGTATATGTAAAACCATTTGAATGTCTATAAAAAAATTTTCCTAACTATCTTTAAAAAACATTTTGAGTAGCCCGTTGTGTTAAATTCATTACACACGTAGTCAACATTTACATGTTACCCCACATGAATTTTATATAAATAAAAATAAATAAAATTTACTAGATTAATAAATATAAGAAAAGTGTTTACTCTAGATAAGATTTAATGATACTCTATCTATATTAGTTTTTTAAATGGTCACCATCGAACACAAGTTTCTCCATAATTGTTTCCACATGAAACATTTCTTATTATAATTTATTCTCATTATTTCCCTTTTTGCACAAAATCCTGTGACTATGAGATATGGAGAATTTAGTCCTCAATAGTCAATTCATTAGATATTAATTATCAAATTATAAATTTACAAATTTTATGAATAAATCATATTTCATTCATATTTTTGGATGATAACATAATATTCTCCTTATCCAATTAGATATGAAAATCATATACACTATCTAGGTGAAACTCCACACTTACTTTTCTATATAAATTGTACACCTAGATTTGATACTGTTATGATGAGAGAAAAAATACTATATTATTTGATCTCAAAACAATAGAATGATTAGAATCATACCTACCCATACTCTGATTAGATAATCTTCAATGAATTTTGAGAAAATGGTATTGGGGTATGAGGGAACTCATGATAGGTTTCTCTAACAACTAATATGGTCTGAAAATGATCCACAGACACCTATTATACCATATATATTGTGTATGTCATTCCATTTGGTATAATTAGTTAGTCTTTTAGTATACAATTTAACTTCTATTGGATCATTATCATATTCCAAATATCATCCATGAATCCTACTCATACTAAAAAATTTAATTTTTCTTAACCTATAATACTCCATGAAGAACAGTAGTTACAAATAACTAATTTCATATATCATGATGTCAACTATCATTATATATTATGAAATGTATATTAATATATATATTTATGCATCCAAATTAATAAAATAAAAAAATATTGATTTGGTTTTAGGTAATACATTTTATTTAATTAAACAATATTTTAGAATACTTAGTAATACCGTCCATAAGTACCTACCTATGATATCATATATGTTACTACTAGATTAGAATTATTTTGACAATATATTATATTTTTTTACTCATTTAATTTATATATAATTCCTCATACAAGACCTTGAAGAAAACTGATAATACTATCACACTAAACTCATTTGTGAGAAAAATATAAGAATAAAGCTTTAATCATAGTGAGATTTTGGAATCTCATTCCTAATTATTAACTCCTTTAGAATATTCAAACCCCTTAACTCTGTAAAATCACATTGTATTCTGTCTGCTTATAAATTTTATATGTATAACATAATCATCCTTAGAACCTGTTCCATTGAGAATTTACATTGAAATAATTTTATAAACAACGTTACAATTACATTACATGTTACAAGAACATCATTACACCTTTTGGGATAAAATAACATTAACATTTAATTTCCACCATCTTAATCCTTTAATAAATATTGATATTATGTTATCACAATTATTAAATTAACTATTCATATTTATACAACAACATATCATAAACTCTATAGGATATCATGTAAAAACATGTTAAATTATAAGTGCTAAACTATTTTATTTATTAAATTTAAAAATATCTATGTTAAAACATACTCCCAAAATCCTATTATATACAATATTGTAACCACTATATTATGTTTTATATACCAAAATACTATTAATTATAAAAAAAAATATTATAAAATTTAGAGTACAAATGTCTATAAAAACTATTTTTATTCAATATATCATATTTTTACTGATTGAGGAATTTTCTTCTATATATAATGACTTATCAAAAAAAATTACAGAATTTGATGAATCATAAACCATGTGTATAAAATTACCCATCTAATTTAGTTCAAAAAATATTTTGTTAATAAAAACCTTTCTCTTCAAATAATAGTATTTGTTTTAAGATAACATCATTTTTGATCTATTGGAGGTTTATATATTCAAATTCATGATGGAGATACTCTTTCTGAATCATTTGAATAAAAAATAATATATATAATCAATTAATGCCTTTTTAACTCTTATATACCTATAACACTGGAAAATATACACATGGAATCACATAACATCATAATTAAATAATTGATTTATATAAAATTTAAAACTATTAATAATATTACCTGGAGTTTCATGAAATCCTTTAGGTATTCATTAAAAATTTATCTAATTGTAACATTACTCATTTTTCCAATATTTTCATTACTTTATAATGAAAATTAATAGCACCTTGAAGAATAATTTTTTAATTATCCTACTAATTAGATTATATTTTTGTTTGAACATTTTATCTACCTATAATATTAAAATAACACCATAATGTAGACATCATATGCCAAATTCAATTATTCTCAACACTTCAGAATTGTAAATATATATTTCTTGAATTAAATTAGTTTGAAAAAATATATCCAATTATGAAAATAGAATAACTTCCATAACTATAATAAGCCCTACGAAATCCTAAAATATCACTAAGAAATTAACAAAACAAATCAAATTCAATACATGAGAAGTGACCAAAAATCCATTGAACATTAAGATTCATGTTCTGTTAACACATCATAGTGCATCAATTTATGCTTCTTAATGAATATTTATCCATTTTATGAAAAAACTATGGCTACCTAGGAATTGTTTTATCATTCACATATAATTATTCACTATAAAATTTATTTTGTTGCCATTTATGTCACATTATTACTTTAACCATCTATATCAAAAAGATTTATCTCAATGATAAGTTTTCTAATTATTATTCTATTACCTAATTTTTTTTATCAGATGTAAATCATGTTCCATTAAAATTCAATGTGAACTTTTATCAAACAAAATCCCAATACAATAATGAAGAATTTTGAAATAAAACAATTATATGATTTAGTAGACACATATATAAATTTAACTAATCTTTTTGAATGAATAGAATTTATCCTATCATTTAGATATTTATACTGGTAATCATACCAATAATTTCATATATTGTTATAAAATAATATAGTGGATAACTCATTTTCAAGTCCAATAAGTGGATAAATAAAAATCTATTCATATAGTAACCTAATCCTACTAGGTCCTCTTGGATTAGCACATTACATAGTAAAACGGAATGGTATATAATACAATGAGGGTCACCCATTACATTCATAACTTCTTAATATAATCCTTAATAACCTTGTATTAGCATGACCAGCCCAGTTTTTTGATCAAATTCATAAAAATTGATTCTTTTGAGGTAATATAACAATTATTATTTTTAAGGGGGTTTAATATGCCTACATTATATCCTATAATTTTCCTGTTTTATTCTTCTAAAAATGTTATTAATTTCACCAAACTAATAAGTTCATAACATATCAATTTGTAACTCCCTTTATATAGCCTATATTTTTCAATACACACCAAAATATGGTTGCGAAATATATTCATACATATATAATTTTTTTTTTAAAATCCAAATGGAATCATTTATGAGAATGTATTTTTTGTATCTATCAGGATCATGGTCCCACATTCCTACTTTCAAATTTTTGGAAACCTATCACCACTCGAGCTGATATAGTTAACACCCCGACCAGAACATAATGATGTGATGTAGAACATTCCCTCCATGGATTAATCTATGAATGTTGTTTCCTAATATAAATCTCTCATACATATTTAATACATGATAATGTATATTAATCCCAAAAAAAATATTCATGAAGAGACTGGTTAACTATCTTTCTAGGTAGTATAATAGGGAGACCAACTGGAGAATGGAGTGGATGAGTGCATAGATTAATGATGGGTATTTTGTGAATAGGTAAATTTAATCTTATAGATGATAGATATGTTCTTCCCACTTGTTTAATAGTTCATATTAGTTTTAGTACCCAATTCATTCTATTATCATTATATAAATAAAATTATTATTCCCAAATAAGGAATATTTTTCTCATTGAATAAGGTAATCAAGTCTTGTCACATAGGGATACTCATGTTCATCACATGAGGAATCCCATGTTCATCACACATGGAACCAAGGGTTTCCTTGTATGGAATATATTTATAATTAATATATTTATCTTACTCTCATCACACATAGAGTATTATACATGAACAAATGTGTATAAAATTAAATATGGGCTCATCATCTATGAGAAATGAAGAGATAATATTCACCTCACATAGGCTTCTTATTAATATCATATAAGTAATATCATTCTCATTATATGATATGTCCAGTTCATATCGCCAATGGTAAATAGATTAGGCTTATCACATTGGGATGGGAAGATATATGAAATTAATGTTATATAGTCTATTTATTCTCATCATATAATGTATATCATTCTCATCACTAGAGGTACCCTAGGCTCATTATCTTGGGAAAAATTTATACTAAATAAGGTGGGGGTTGTCCTATGCACATCACATTGGGATACTTTTTCCTGACACCTAATTGATACACATATCATCATAATATAAGTTTGTGAATGGTTTAATGTCTTTTTGGAACACTCACATGTTATCATATAGAGGGAAAAGTCCATAAAGGTTTATCACATAACGAAGGGAACTATTCTCTTCCATTGTGTATGGTCCAAAAACATACATCATGTAATGGGGGAAAAAGTTCTCGAATAGTCATGAAATTTAATATATGATCATCATGTAATGGAGGGGATAGGTTATCATCATTTAGGGATGGTCTATAAAATATACACATTTAGAGGATTTTGGGTACGTTTGGTGGTTTAACAAACTCCATAAATATGATCAGATTTCAAAGATACTAACCCCCGGTGTGAAGAAATAAAAATGATATTGGGATTGAATATCATATAAGTTTCCGATGTATCCTTCATGAAATTAATAATTTAAACCCACATAGATTTAAGGATATAGTTTATGTTAATATTGAATACATATCATGTAATTTAACAGCATATTGTAAGGAAGATCGTGTCATGGTTGGGGAAAAATTAAGGGATGTAATGGGTATTACGAATTTGAGCTATGCATATGTTAAAACTTGATATAAAATAAAATTAAAAAATGGGGAGTTGGGTATGATACACAATTAGGGGGAACAATGCGACTCTCAGGAACTGTGACAACTAGACTGGGGCTTACACATATGTATTTCAACCCATCCGATGCATGGGGTAAAAAATCATGGATTATTATCTAACCAAGCATATTATAAAGGGATTGTGTATAATAGTTCCTATAATCAGTATAAAAAATAAATGAGTCTACCCATACAATTATTGGATAAAATTGATTGGTCATAAAAGTTTAGGATACCTATTGTGCCTACTGATTAACTTGAGTAAACACATATCAAGTAGATATGGGTCCCATAATTCATCAATATCATGGAAGAATGTGTTGTAAAAAGATGATTGAATTTAGTCACCTTTAATATAGAACAAAAAACAAAGTAGTTTCATCAATAAATAATATGTTTATGGATTGAGACCCTAGAATAGATTTCCTTTATTAATACAATGGCATTGGTTTCTCAAATGTCAACTGTTGAATGACACATGAAGTTGAATAAAGATTGCACATCTTGAGAAATATTTTTTCTTCATGTAAGAGAGTTACATGAAATAATCATGTCCATTTTATTAAGCCTTTTTCTATAAATTTTAGGTAATTCCTACAAAACTCTACACTATTGGAGTCTGAAATTTTTTTTATAGTAATGTGATTTTTTAGGAGTTGAGTGTTTTTTACTGGAATTCGAAAGGTATTATACACAAAAATGGGGGACTATATATTTAATTATAATAATCAACCATGTTTTAGGTGAATTTTTTTTAAAATTCTAAATGCTTTCATAATTGTTTTTTTCATTGGATATTATAATTACAATTTATGAATCATATTACACGTGAGTGAAATTTAGTGTATCATAGTGTCACAAGTTATAGAATAACACAAATATGTGTTTTTAAGAAGCCTAAACATTGATAAAAAATTTATTCCCATTAGTGTATAAAAATATACATTCATATCATATGATTTTTCAATGTTAACAAATTTTCCACTTAAATGGTGTCTGGAATGAAATTTGGGGGATTGAATATATGGAAAACACTTGATTTGGGAAATTTTCGGCTCTAATTTCTCATAACATTGCCATGTATTTCACATATCGTGGGTATACTTTTAACCCATAAATATAATGAACCTAGAGGGGACTATGATTTGTTCTAATAAACTGGGTTGACCATCTCATTTTATATAACACTACATTTCTTGAAAGTGATTTAAGATAAATCCTTTTCATTATGCTACATGTTCTTTTATGAATCTATTTTCATGAGATGACTATCATGATAGTTTTTTTTTATATTATTAATCCATGAATGGGAATATTCTAAAAATTCACATGGAAGTGTTATCAAATAACATTCATGAAACAATTCACTATAACCCAGAAATTGTAAAATTTTTATAATTCATTGAAAGTATTAATTAGGTATTTAGGCTAATACAGTTATGAGGAAGGAGATGAAATAGATCATAATACTTGTTAAATTATAGAAATTCCTATCCATTCATCAAACACTCCTTCTCATATTTAAATAATTTAAGAAGGATTATCCTATATCCAATAATATCCATTTATATTCCTTCATGATCATTGATGATGGTTTAATTATGTGTTAAACATTATAACTATGAGTAATTTAATTATACTCTAAACATGGTACATTTAGTTTAACATCACCATCATTGGTCATGAAATTAGTTATTTCAAAATAATTATAGTGTTGACCCAATTAAGCCCGATCTAAAAAATCAACAAGGAATATCCAACCAGTGAAGTATCTCCCTAATCTACTAAACTATAAATCCAGTATAAATCATGGATAATAATGACTACTTGAATGAAAATTGTGATAAGAAATTGTCTTGAATCTTCATAGATGAATGAGGATATGCCAACTGGGTCCATTGGATGTGTGTATAATATGGTTATTATTTGTATAGTGTTGGGAAATCTATGTTGGGCTGAGTGTCATAGTTCTATTATTATCACCTGTCAAATTTGATGATAGTTTTATTGAGTAGGTCGTCCTTCAATATCAATAATATTAACCTTCATAATGGTGATGTGGGGTTCAATTTGTTGGATTTATACAAAAAATTTAATCTATATCATTGGGGATGTATGATTATTTTTTACCTATAAGGAACACCTTTGATGATTTGGATCAACATAACCTCTTGTATAAGGAGATATATTATTTTCAATGTCGTGATGAAAAAAGTGAACATTATAATAATAGAAACACCCCAATAAAAACCTATTTTATTTTATTCCATCATAAATATATAGGTCAGTTTTTAGGTTGGTGATGACTGTTCTTACAGACATATGTGTAGGGTAATACATGGTCATACTAGGATATATTTGAGTATGGATGACATGAAGTGTGGTGGTTTCAGCTAGAGGATTATGACCCAGAAGATAAGGTTGAAATTTTTGATTTCCTTCATAATTAGCAGATAGTTTCTACCATGAAGAGACACTCATATGATTTTGAGGTCAGATACATATATAATTATACATATTATAGATTAATGATATTATTTCAACCATCTTTTCCTAGTGCTCAACAAATTATAAAGAACAATGAATCATATTAACATGTGAAATTAATCCAGGTTCATCTACAATAAAATATAGAGTTTTATGGGTTGGTTTCCACAGAAATTATATTGTGAATGTATCAAAATATTATAGTATCCATAAACACTGACTTCTTGTCATTTCATTAATTTGTTTTTTGTAGAAAACCACTATAACAGGATTATATGTCGGTGACTTCTAGGATCACGTTGCACTAGCAATTCAATTTCCACCAATTGAACATGTTGACATGGTTTATTATCAATCGTAGTCAATGAATTATGAAGTAGATAACATATTTTCTAAATTTAATAGATTGATTATTGGATGATAATTTCCATGAAAAAATCATATATGATCCATACACCCTATACAAGTTTTTGCATTATTTTCATTTAATTTGGTGACTAAATTAAACGGTTTAAAAAAATTCAGTACAAATTCATTATAATATTGGTTCACCGTATTTTTTACATGATGAAAATGGAGGAAAATTTGATGGAATCAATTTACTAATTTTATATTTCCTAATATCTTTTCTCCATAATTATTCACATAGACATAAATTTCCATGTTCATGGGTCAAATTTTAGTGGCTAGTTTTTTGGGTGGAATCATTGGAGCAGCAATAGAGGCTTTAGTTAAATGGATGCACCCTAGTTTGAGGAGTATTAAAATAATGAAAGGATATCCTATTGTAAACTACCAACAATTCAGATTATTGAATCACGTCATTTCATTGATTTAATGTGTGAATTTGGACCTTATATATGTATTGGTGGTGTTTTTTAATGACCAGGAAGGAGTCTTTTGAGTTGGGTTAAGATTGAGGGATTAAAATTTATAATATGTTATTATAAACAATCTATTCATGAATATACAATTATTTAAGGTTTTGGACGTTCTATTAAATGTTAAAACCACTTTTTAGTATATTGGATTTTCTGAGGTCTTATTAATGATTTTTTTGAATCATATAAAGGGAAGATTGAGTAACACTTAATTGGAAACACTATTCTAAGTATGTTACTTTGGGCGAGAAAGACATTTTCCTTTATCAAAATTTAGGCTATAAAATATTCTAGAAATTTTTTTATCAATATGATATTTCATATAATATACTTATAAAATTATGTTTATATTAAGATATTTATTTTATGATATTTCTAATTTGATATTCGTTCTCGAATAACTATTCCTTGTAAGACATTTATAGTATACAAATTTATGAAAAACAATGATTTCTAGAATGTAAAATGATATTTATGGACATAGTATATTATGTTATAGATTTATTATGAATTTAAATTGAAAATAGATATGTCTAGAATCATGTTGGATATTTTTTTACATAGAATTTAATTTTATAGATTGAGTATGTATGTTTAGTGAATATTTCTAATTATAGAATCTAGTTATCAATTTCTAGATATAGAATGATATTTTATATTTCCACGTATTATCAATGATAAAAATTTTCATTAGAATCTACTGACTATTAAAGAAATGAAAAAAAATTAATGGTTATTTTAGGGATTTCATACCCATAATGGCATCCAAACCCCCTCCCCCAATTCTTTTTATATTCTTCTTTGAGAGAAATATCATCTGCCTTTTTAGAATCATGTGTTATCTTAGGTAAGAGAGATATATTTCTAAGGCTAAAAGCCTCATACGACTAATTATTATATTTACCATTATTTATTCGTACATTAAAACACTTATTTTAGGGGTTTTTGAAATAATTTTTTAAATATTTTAGTTAATGGTGTACTAGTAAGGTACTTATAATGAGTTGAGTATTGTAATATATATGGAGGTTGTTCTTATATTTTCCATGAATGATATGTTTTTTGTGATGCATGGTAAATGAGTTTTTTAGTGTGGTATTGATGATATCTGATTTGATTGTTTTTGTTTTTAGTATTACTAGAAGACATCACAACATTGTATTGTTTATTAAATTTTTTAGTTCAAAACATTATGGTACGATATGTCTAGTATGTTATTATATAGATGTTTAAGTGGTAAGATGTTGGTTATGGTAGTTTTTTCATATTGTAAGATATATGATGGTTCCTTGTAAATATCGTAGATAGTAAATGTGTTTCAACGGTTGATGTTGTGCACTTAATGTTAATTTACATGGTTCACCATATTGATGAATATTGTGTTAATCATTTTCCTAATTAGAAAATGGTGTTTAGTAATGATGGTGTGGGTTAACTAATGGTTTGTCCACAGATTTTGATGATTTCAACGACTGTGGTTGGATGATAATTATTTATTGGGTGATTTGATCATAGGATGAGACCCTTGAGGTCATGTTAACCACTCATTGTGGGTGTAGGTATCTATAGTTTATGTGATACATGGGATTATGTTGAAAAATGGTAGAGATGAGGTTATCACCATAAAATCCCTAAATTGGGGGTGTATGAGACCAATAAATAGGGTTTGAGGATTGTGTCATGGTTATGGAGGAATATAGAAAACCATTCCATTGGTTCATTGGTCTATTGAGATGATAGTTGAAAACAAATAGGTAGTCTATTGAACTCAATATATGGTCCATATATGTTCCTTTTGGGAACTATGATGGCTCATAATGGTTATTTTGTAATAAAAAATGGGGAAACAGGAAGTATTTATTTTGTTGGTGTAAGTGCCCTGTCAGTTTTTTGTTTTAATGAAAGTGGGAGTGGGTAAATTAGTGGAAATAAATTTTCAAATTGTTTGATTTCAATTGAATAATGCTTCACCTCCTGTTAAATTATAAATACCGTATTGAAAAAAAACACACACCCACAGGATCATAGGTATTAAATAGGTTCACTATTAAATATAAATTTCTACATCCTTTGAATGGTTTAAAGAAAATACAGTACCCTATAATCAACTATTAAAAATCCTTGTATTACAATGAGTAAGATATTTTATTTCTCTCAGGAAGCAATTTAATAGCTATCCAAAAATGCATGTGCACCCTCTTACCACAAATTGGCTAATATAATTCTTATTTAACTACTCATCATACCTAGTTCTTATTTCAATTTATCAATTTTATTCAATTTATTAAAAATTAATTAATTTCACACTTAGAAGAAAGGTATGAACCTCCTAGAAATTGTTGTAGAAAACTCAGTCTTATTTTTCCAGGCTAGATTTTCCTAGTACGATTCCTCCAAGTTAGATTCTCCCTAATAGAATTATCTCAGTATAATTCTCTAAAAAAATAAAATTGACATGAATTTCCACAACATCAATTCAGAATACAATTCTTTTTTAGTGTGGAAATTACCAGTACCATAAAACCCAATATGAAAACCCGATTTTAATTAATAGTCTAATATAAATTGATGGGTAATACATAGTTCTAATCATATGAGTCTAATTGTCTCCCTAATATTGATTAATAAAATTCACAGAACCGATTTGAATCAAAATATTTTATTTTAATGTTAATATTCCCCTCGACTAATTATTCAACAATATCTTTTTATCAAACAACTCATCCAAAAAAACTAATTCTCGATTTTTAAAATGGTCGAAAACTTTTTTTATCACATTATTCACATATTCTATTAACCGAAATCAAATACAATGCATATTAATATCCTCTTATCTTGACCAATATGGAAAATACATCTTGGAGTAAATCAGTGTTCATTTGTCTCTTCCTTTACAAATTCAAACAATCATTCCACTCTGCATGATTACGATATATAAAGAAAAATATTTCTAAGTAAAATTGTCCATGGTATGAAATTTTTTATATTATCCGATGAAATAAAAGATTATATAGTAAATCAGTATCACCCATTTAAATCTATACCACATTTTCAATCAATACCACGTTTTCAATCAATACTACCTTTTCGATCAATACCACATTTCCTATTATTACAATCTTTTCGATCAATACCTCATTTTTTTATCAATGTGGGTATGATTATACTATTGTTGATCGTTAAGTAGAGGTTTATGGGAAACAAAATTGTATAGTAACTCAGAATCACTATTTCAATCGGCATCACATTTTTTTACTTTCACCTACATATTAATGTTTTGAAAAATAATGTTTTATTACTTTTATCTCTCTACCACTTGGATATGATCTTTTTGAATTCGTATCACATCTTTCACTCCATCATTCTTCCATCAATTCTGAATTGAAATTTATCACTTAAAATAATTATCAATACTAAATTCAAATTATAAAATCATCATCACATTTAAAACATTATAGATACACTAACCCCAATTCTCTAGAAAAACAAACACTTCTTTGAAAACATCTTCTTCTCATTATGATGGACTATAACATTGATTATGATTCTTTACAGAACCTGAGTCAATTTTATATCAATCACCTAGTGAGTGTAATTTTTATCAATCCCATAATGATTTCAATTTTTATCAATCCCACAGTTAGTAGGGTTTTTATCAATACTGCAATGTGTTCGACTTGTATAAATCCCTTTGTTGTTGGAAGGATCAAAGTGATGTGATTTCATTCCTTAAAAACATTCCGTGAAATCAAAAGACAACCCAAAACTCCTGTATCATAATCTTGATATTTAAAAGCTATCCATTTTATTTTTTTAATCAACCATGTTTCATAATACTCTGAAAATTGTATCCTCAACCAACAGATTACATATCAACAATTCTAAGACTACATTAGAAGACTCATTGTAAAAAACCAGAATCATTGAAAACAATACCACGCTATAAAAAAGTGATTATTATGAAAACATATTAATCTTTCATCATTTTATCTTCTTCCCCATCCTTAGAATACAAAACAAATTCCATCGTACAATAACTCCATCAAATAGATAGAATTGGTCACACACTAAATAGTGCTGAATTAAAAGAATACTGACAACACCCCATTTTTATATCCATCCCTTGGATTTATTTATGATAAAATACAATTATACCCCTTTAAAAAATAATAAAAATGTAATATGAGAGAGTGTAATGAAACACACACCTCTGGATTGAAGAGAAATAGGTTTGAAATCCATTTTAAACCTCAATTTCTAGAATGAATCTTATAGAAATTATTTTTGAGAATTTCACCCACTTTTTCCAATGATGAAACATATTCAATATTCAATTCATTGTTCTCTACATGATCTTTGATGAAATGATATTTGATACCAATATGGATTCAATTATAATGGTGATCTGGATTCCTGTTGATATTGATTTTTCTTTTATTATCAAAACCCATGAGCAAGTGAAATTAACTTCAATAAATATGTCTTCAAATTGTGTATTATCCACATATGTTGATTATAGGTTTGTGTGACAGCAACAAACACAGATTTATCCCCACAGAGAGTTTTTTAATTTTGTTTCACTAAATTCGGTTTAACTTGATTCATTACCATAAAGAATACTCCACTTTATGTGGATCTTCTATCATCAACATTTCTTGCCCAATATGCATTTAAATACACAAAAAAATCCATATTATCTAGTCTATAATACACTATTATAAATTTTATGGTGCCTTTTGTGTATCTAAGAAGAACTTTTCTAGAAATAATATGTAATTATTCTTGAGAACTCTAAAATTATCAACATAATGTAACTACTTAGAAAATGTTGGGTTTTGAGGCATTAAAATATAATAGGCTTCCAATCATCTTCTGATACTCGTTTGGATCCACTAATTTTCCATCTCCATATTTAATCATCTTTGTTCCAACTAAAGTGTGTTGGAAAACTGGTTTTATTGTTTCTATACTAAACAACTTTAGATGTTCCTTATTATAAATTTTTTGTGGGAAAAATATGTATTTATTATTTTGAAACATCTGTAACATAAGGAAGTATTT
Organism: Viscum album; assembly: GCA_963277665.1. Taxonomy (NCBI): domain Eukaryota; kingdom Viridiplantae; phylum Streptophyta; class Magnoliopsida; order Santalales; family Viscaceae; genus Viscum; species Viscum album. The sequence goes on along the minus strand of OY728152.1, from coordinate 1,447,938,885 downwards.
CATTTCCCCCATAATTGACATTTGAAATACAATCCTCATCTCATCATCAAATATTACACAACATCATACATTAATCCCAACAATTATTATATAAAAAATATAAACAATAACAATGATAGATTGATCTTCACTATCTCTAATATATTGGTTGTTATCTACTCTTCTAGTCTTTAATTTCATATTCCTTAAGAAAGATTACAATTTGAAATACCATGACCTCAAAGCATGTTTTATTCCATAAATGACATCCTTCAATCTGCACACATAACTTTCATCTTTCCCAACAACAATGCCATAAGTTCGTTCGTTGTAAACCACTTAAAAATCACCATTTTGTAATATAGATTTAATATCCATTTGAATGATCTTGTAGCATCATTTTTTAGTAATTGAAAGGAGGATTCTAATTGTTTACAATATAGCCACACAAAAAAGGTTTCATCCAAATCATTTCCATCAATTTGATATTACCCTTTGAAAACCTATCATTATTTGTTTCTTATAACCTCACGTTATTTATTCAAATTGTTCTGGAATACATTTTTTGTGCCATTTATGTTTTTTTCCGGAATGGGTACGATTTCCCATGTATTTTTCCTTTTAATGATAACCAATTCTTCCTTCATTGATTGAAAACATTTAATATTCTCAAAAGATTTTTTAACATCATTCAGTTATACATTTTAATACCATGATATATGTGTTATAGAAATGGTTTTTAATCTACTTTGAACCCCTTGATGCTGATAAACAGTTATATTTTGATATTACACTCAATTCTTCATCATATGATGAGTTTTTCTTGATTCATATTCATCACATGAAATAGCTGAGTCTGATTCTTCTTCATGGGAAGGAGTAAAATTGTCTGTATGTTTATCAGAATAGTTTTCTTCAAACTACTCAACTTTCTTGTCTTCCTTAGCATGTTTATCATCCTATTACTTTTAAATTACTTTCACATCAACTGAATCAACAATTTTTTTCATTTCATTTGTGATGAATTTATTTCCACTTCCTTGTGAATAAAATCAATGAATGATTCTATCTTCTCATATATGGTCAAATTTTCCATTGTTTCCACCTTTATTATTTATAATAAATAGGATCCCAAAATCCCTAAAGTACATCAAACATATATTTTTCCAATAAAACAATTTGTATTGATTCATATCTAATTAATTCATATAGAAAAAATGATTCTGAATGTATAGAACAGTATACAAGGATTGTCTCAAAATGGAACATGAGAGGCCATGTTCAAGTAACATGGCCCTTCCCAATTCCAGAAAGCTTCTATTATTTAATTCAGATATCCCATTTTGTTAGTGAGTGTATGATGAAATATACGCAATATGAAATCCATTATTCTCAAGATAGTATTCAAATTGTTCACTTCAATATTCACCACTATTGTCTGTTCTCAGCTTCTTCTCTATATACTCACATTTCATCTCTAAATTAATTCTAATACTTTTAATCATTTTCATACCTTATGAGTTGTGTTTCATATAAATAACACTTGTAATGATATTAAAAACATAAATCAAAGTGATGATGTACTTACCTCTATTTTTTATTTTGTTCTTAGTGGTCCACATATATCTGAATGAATCTCCTCTACGGGTTGTTTTGAACAAATATCGACATTTTTGTCCAAAACATTTGTAATCATTAATTTCTCATAGATAGTGAAATAAAAATATATTCTTTTGGTAAATTAGTAATGTCTCAGAAACTTTTATTATTAGATATCATTATAATGATTCTTTGCCCTGTGTGTCCATGTCTTTTATTCCACAACTGATTCTCTTCCAACTTGCTCCACAAACATGTAACTACCGATGTATTTATAGAATAATAAAAATTTAAAATATATAAATATTTATAAATTTGATATTTTTTACATTAAAGGGTATGATTTTTTATATCTTACTCGATACGTAACTATGATTTTCTTTTAAATATTATGTTGCACACAACATTTGGGTTATACCAAAAAAATAATATAATAATGTTGTTATTTTAAATGGAAGTTAACGCCTAGCAGTTATATTGGAGATAATGAATATAAATAACTATTATATGATTATACATTTTATCAAAATGTCATTACATTTATATTATAAATTTTAGATACAAAAATATGAATGTATCTAATTTTAAGCATGAAATACTGTAATTTTTTTTAAATATTGTTTTACCACCTTTTGATGGAGAACCTTTTTTAAATATAGTTATTGTAACATATTTATATATTATTTGACAAAATAAAAAACATCTATAGTAGTGGGAAATCAAAATATTCTTTGGATAAATATTTGGTAATTTTCTAATAAATTTCATTTTTAATAAATAGTGAATAATACTACAATTTTTATCAGAACTGATATTTTATATAATTTATTTGAATATATATTAAAAATTTAATTTTTTATAAAGTAATATTGGAATATATTTTTTTTCATTTAATCCAATTATTTCCATTAGAATTAATTTCAAATTTAAATTTGACAAAAACACATGTCAATAATTTGGTAGTTTTTACATCTTAAAAACAATCTTTTTCGGATTTGAAAAGTTGAATTAATTTTAAATTAATTTTTTCAACTCTAGTATTTGGAATTTGGAAAAATGGATTCCATATTTATAATTAGGAGGTCCAAATTTATAATTAGGTACTTTTTTAGAAATTATGAATAGTAACTTTAGTAATTATTTTATTTACCATGGTTAAAAGGTAAATCTGGTATTATGGGTACTGAATAATATTATAATAATAGTAAACTTCCATAACACATGTTCAAATAATATTTTATGAGATATGTCTAACCATGGAATCCTTTGGTCAATTTATGGACCCCATTGATCCACTATTATGTAAAAATTACATTTCATAAGAAATAATTTAATGTAACGAAAAATATACCAGAAACATGTATTTTGTACTGAATCAATTTTTATATGGGGTTATATAAGTTATCCCTTTGTGTATAAATTGTAACTATAGATAAAAATATTTGATATATCACGGTATTTTATTTATATTTTTTAGACATCAAATTAATAAATATTTTTATTGCACAATGATGATGTAGTGATTAACTTGTCAATGAATGATATAAATAAATGAGGTTATTAATTTTAAAATGAAATTATTTTTTAAAAAAATTAATTCTATCCATTAATTTTATAGGTTATTACGACTTTTTATCTTTTAAATAATGAAGTGTTTTCAAATGAATCATGATGTTGAGGATTTCTAAAAATTCATGATATGACTAGTAAAGAAATTGACATAAATGAGTTTAAAAAAAGACTATTTTATTAAATGATATAATAGTATTAAAAAACTAAGATTCAATATTATTAATTAGATAATGTTGAAAATGTCATTAATTAATAACATTATGTTATATTGTCATTTTATAGAAAATATATGAACCATATAGTATTAATAGACAAGAATACACAGTAAAAGAAAAATTAGTTAAATATGGTTTAAAGCTAAAAGATATGGTTATCTTTGTGACCTAGACTAGTGTAAAAACTATTGGATGAGAAGTTTTAGATCCAAAAACGTATTTTTTTTAAATTAATTACTTTTGGTCCATTTAAAACCAAAAATAATTTTATAAGAAAACAATACTTCAAAACGTCCCTAATTTTCCCCTCCTCCCTATTATAAAAGGGCATCAACCCTACGCATCTAATAACACCTATCAAGCCCCTATTCTTGTCCAAAATATACCCAAATAATCTCCCAAAATCCCTATATTTCCCCTATAATCCATAACTATGGAAAAAAATCATGAATTCCATTTTTCTCAAATCAAAGGGAGTTACACGATTTAAGAGGTAGTGTCTTTTTCTAAAGTACATTTCCATTATTTTAATTCTTCACACCCTGTTATATTCGTATAATTTTATTTTAAAAAAACATCATTATCCTCAATATAATAGTATTTTGAAATTTTAAGGACTAAGAAAACTCATACACACACCTGTATCGAATGGATGTGAACATATTGTTTCTGTGGACAACAAACTACTCCCTCCTAAAACGATTATTGTTCAATTTTCACCTACCACCACTCAGGGTGGCAATTATGATGGTACTATATTAATAAATTATTTATATAATATTTATATTATCTATATTATTCATTATTTTTATATAAATCATACATTTATTCTTTCTATATATTGTAAATACGATAATTTCATTTGAGGAAGTTTAGACTACCACCCCCTCAAAAGGATATAACTCGTTCATACCATACATGGAATGTATGAATTATGGTATTAATAAAATTATGTAATTTATATAAAATATGATATTATATAGGAATTATAATATACATTTGTATCATTATGTTTTCATTCCTTTAAATATGAAAAACAAATGAATGCAACGTCCATGAGTATGTACGACTTACCATCTCCATGAACGATGCATTTAATTTATTATCTCCAAATGTTATGTACAATTATAAATACATATATATATGTGATATATATGATATTTAATATAGGAATATAATTCTACATATAATGTCCTTTTGACAACATGGACAATTTCTAATTATAACATGTTTATTACTGACTCATGTACCGAATATCGACAAAACGACCCATATAAACAGAAATAGTTTCGTAATTTTTATTATTTGGAAAAAAAATGATATAATATAAATAATAAACTTGAAAAAAGGTTATTAAGAAATTATAAATTATCAAATTTTAATATTTAGGAAGAACAAAGAACATACGTGATGAGTCAGACTCTCGGTAAGAGACTTCATCTAAATATTCTTTTAGTGTGGAATATTTTGATTTATACAAAACATTATTTTATATATTTTATAAAACCTTTTGAATTTTAATTTAATTCAAAGGGAATATTTTTTCTACAAATAATTTTATTAAATGATAAAAAGAATATTTTATTTTTACGTACTTCATGAAAATGACCTTTCTATCATCACGAGAATAATTTGATATTTTTCTTCCATAAGATTCTGTAACATTTTTAAATGGAAAATAATTAACATATACCCTTTTCATGTATTTTGGTATTGAAAATGTTTTTTAAAGAGCATTTATTATTTCAATATATTGAAATTTTATATTTTAATTAGAATGTGGAAATGTTATCTTTTTTTATGATTTTTTTATGTGTTATAATTATGCTATGGTTCTTGGGAATTGCTTATGTATATTATTTTTTCTATGATAAACTGACGACAGGTGAGCCTGACGTATCTCTCTAATGCATTGGGTAACATAATAGTGGTAAATTTTATTTTTTCTCCCATGAGATTTATGGAATATACTATGATGGGTTTTCCAAACGTAACTTCTTCTCTAGCTGTGAAAGCTACAATATATGTTTGTTATGGATGCCACAAGTTACCTTTATGATTTATGATATCTATGTGATTCTCATAAATATTTTTATTTTATGAGTTATGTATAAGTTATTATGTTATATGAGTGAAAACTATTATTTCATTGATTTGTATGAATTCATGGACTAATGATTTCTATACGTATTTCATAACCCTTAGTGAGCTTCTTATTCTCTTCACATTTTTTTGAAATGTTTTTCACATAGTGCATGGAATGGTGAGAGTAATGAAGAATTCAAGAACATTTATATCCAAAAATTTATTATTTTTTATTTAATGAATTTTATTATTGTAAAAAAATTGGTTAGAGTAGAAGTGTCTAAATTGTAATATTTGAGATAAAATGTAATAGTTAAAGACAAATTTATTATATCTATAATCATGAAAAATTCATCAATTAGAATTCTTGTTTCGAATCAAAATTACGTAATGTTTTAAATATAAGGCCTTATAATTGGTATCAAAGGTGGGTTTAGACAACTTTAAGAGTTAGAATATTATTAAATTAACATCCATGAATTAATTTTTGTAAGATTTAAATGATATAGAATTTGTGGGTCACTATTTTTCTTCTACTATTATATTTTTATGTTCACTATGGTTTTCCATTGAGGAAACACATAACCTATTATGGGATGATTGAAAGAGGAAAACAACCTTCCAAATCTGCAACCAGAGATAGTGAGAATCATAACAGATCTATTTTCTGTATTGATGGCATATTTAACACCGGAGATAAATGTTTGTGGTATCAAGGAACAAGACCATCCAGATCAACCACAATTGAACATTTCTATACTATAAAATTTCATAAGGAAACATCCCCCATCATTTAGAGGTTTTTCCGGCCCTATGCAAGCTAAAGGGAGGATTAAAGAACAGTAAAATATTTTTTGATGTCATGTGGTGTTCATAACATCAAAAGTTTTGTATTTCTATTTACCATTTTGATGGCAAAGATGAATAACGGTGCTTGGTGGTTAAAAATATCTGGGATATTGAGGATATTTATGCTCTGGATTGGGATGAATTGACATGTATGTTTCTTGAGAGATATTTTTAGAAGGTGGTTCGATATAGGATGGAAAACAATTCTTGGATATTAATTTATGGGATGAATAAGTGGCTGCTTATGAATTAAAATTCACTTGAATGGATAAGTATGCTACAAAATTTATATGGTATCTAGATCATAAAAACACTCATTTTTACTCAGAATTAAATCCATTATATCCAAAAGATTTAGTTTCTCGTGAGTTCAAAAGTTGTGAAAATCGTTTTTGGTCTACGAAGAGGGTGTAAATGGAGTTTTCTAATGACCATGTGTTCTTTGAAAAACAACAAAATAATAGGTCGAGGAGGTAGACTAAAGATAATAACTCGTTAAAAATTATGATGGTAATAAATTTAGTTTTACAGTATGTGAAAATTGTTGTAAAATTAACTCTGGGAAATGTGTTTTGAATTTAAGGAAGTTATTCTTATGTGGTAAAATGGGACAGAAGTATAATAATTTCATTGAAAAATATCAAGGTATTAGTTATAAAAAAATCTTTTTTATAGTCAGTATAATGTTTTATGTGAAATAAAATGGTTCATTGTGTGAATGAGTGTCCAACAAAGAAATCAACTGAAGGAAAGTACCCAGACTACTTTTAGAAAGGGGTGCTTAAATCCTCTGTAGCTACTTCAATAAATGTTGGGACATCAAATTCTATGGTATCAGCTCTAGGGAACTCAGTATGTTTGGAATATTGAGTTGAGGTTGGGGTACCATCAGTTGAAAGTAAAGGAGTCATAAATTCATATGAAAGTGTTTCATACGATATATGGACATTATGAAAATGAAGTCATTACATTTAGGTTAACTAATTCACTTGATGTTTTCATGTATAATATGAATATAAATTTCTGTTACTTATTGGATATGTATTTGGTTGTGTTTATTGATGATATGTTGGTATATTATAAATGTAAAAAGGATCATGAAATAAATTTATGGGTTGTCTCTAAGAACATAAATGAAATGAAACTATATGGGAAATTTAGCAAGTGTGAGTTTCGGTTACCAAAAATATAATTTCATGGACTCATTGTTCCTATAGATGGCATAACTATTGATCATTCTAAAACAAAAGTTGTTAAATAATGAACAAGGAAAAAAAACTATTACATATATTCATATTTTTCTTGGATTATCAGGTTATTAAAAGTGGTTTGTTGAAAATGTGTCACGTTTATCTAGCCCGCTAAACAAGTTAACTCGAAAAGGTGTTAATATCATCTGGACAAAATAATGAGATGAATGTTTTTAGGAATTGAAAATAATATTGGTGAATGCTCTAGATCAGGATTTTTTTTCAAAAATGGCGAATTTATTATCTGTAGTGATGATTTGTTGAAATGACATTGATACGTCCTTATGCAGAATGATCAGGTAATTTCATTAGCATTTTGTCAGTTTAAACCTCAAGAGTTATATTATAGTAAAAATGATTTGTAATTACCTATTATTTTTTTCACAATTTTTTTTTGGAGGAACCATTTGAATGGTGTAAATTGTGAAATATATATTGATCTGAAATGATTGAAGTATATATTCACTCAAATTTTTTTAACATGAGACAAAGTGAATGGGTAGAATTAAGCAAGGACTATGATTGCACGATCTCTTAACATTTAGGAAAGGATAATAAATTGGGTGACTCTTTGATTCAAATGAGTAATTATACATTAACTATGATACCTTTAGAATAAGGTCCACTAGTTTCATGATTTGATGAATTTTGGATTAGTTGATTTTGGTTTAGGGAATTAAAATATTTTGTTTAAGGTGGTGTTGAAATCATCTCTATCACAGTGAATTAAGAAAGCACAAAAATGAAAATAGTGACATGTAGAAAAATATAGAATTGGTTCAGAAGGGTATTGTACATGAATTTAACATTAATAAAGAATTTTTATTGTTTTTTGGAAGGAGGTTATGTAATCCATGTGATTAAAATCTGCCGAAAGAGTTATTATGTGAAGCTCATAGATTTCCGTTTTCATTTTTTATTGGTAGTAATAAAACATATAAAGATCTTCTGTAGTATTACCTGTGGGATATAATGAAAATATATATTTCTAACTTTACTATAATGTGACTAAATTTTAAACAAGTTAATATAGAATGGTATTTACAGAAAGGGATGTTTTATCCTTTTCCAATGCCATATTGGAAATTGGAAAATGTGTCTGTGGATTTCATAGTGGGATTACCAATAGATTCTCTAGGTATCCATGCAATTTGGATTCCCATTGATCGATTGACTAAATCTGCCAAATTATTCCTAAGAAATATACTATGTCACTAGATAAACATTCTCAACTGTATATTAAAGAGATAATCAGTTTACATGATTTTCCAGTCTCTATGGTATTTAATCATGATCCTAGGTTTACATACAACTTTTGTAATGGCCTTAATGATTCATTGGGAACTTAATTAATATCTAGTAATGCTTTTCATACTCGATCATATGGGAAGTCATAATGTACAATTCAGACTATGGAAGACATGCTACGTGTTTTTTCAATGGATTACTAGATAATTTGTGAAAAAATCATTATATGGTTGATTTTTAATATAATAATAGTTTTCATTCAGTAAATATATGGAATAATTTTAGGAATTATATGTAAAGCGGTGTCAGACTCTAGATTTTTGGGATGAAGTAGGTGAAATAATGTAGATGGGACCAGAATTAATAGAAGAGATGGAAGAAAAAGTTCAATTGATTCAAAATCACATGAGAACATTTGGGTGCAGAAATAAAAGTTATAAAAATAACCAGAGGAAGGATCTTTCATTCGAGGTCAGTGATCATTTCTTTCTCAATGGTTCTCCATGAAAAATATGATGTTTTTGGTAAGAAGTGAATTTTTTGTATGAGGTTCATTAAACCCTATCAAATCATGGAGAAGGGTGAAAACGTTTCGTAGAAATTGGATTTACCTTCATGTTTTTCCAAGGTACACTTTTTTTATGATTTAATGTTGAGAATGTATATGCTGGATCCATTTCATGTTTCTATTCCAGAGGTAGTTCAGTGGGAAGATAATCGTACTTATGAGGATCAACCAGTACAGATTTTTTACTCTAGAGAGAAATTATTTTGGAATAAGTTAATTTATCAAGTAAAATATTTGAAAAAAACCATATGGTTGAAGATGAAACATGGGAATCTTAAAACGCTATGAGGCTAAAATAGCCCCACTTATTTGATACGTAAATAAAATTTTTAAGACACGCTTCTCAAAATGGGGAAGGATGTAACAACCTAAGTATTTATAGAATAAAACCGTTTCATTTATATTATTATTTATAAATAAGATATTTTTTTACATTAATGGGTATGATTTTTTCGAGAGCATATTCAACATGCGACAACATGTTTCTTTTTTAATCTTAGGCTTCACACAACATTGGGTTATACCAAAAAAATACAATAATATTATTATATTAAATGGTAGTTAATACCTAGATGTTGTATTAGAGGGAATGAGAAGAACTAACTATAATATGATTATACATTTATTTTAAATTTATTTATATTTATCTGATAAATGTTAGAGGCTTAAAATAAGAATGTATCTGATTTTATGCATGAAATCCTCTAATATTGGTAAAATGGTAGTTTTACTACCAGTTAATGGAGAAAACTTATTAAATCATGTTTTTGTCACTTTTATCTATTATATTTGAAAATATAAATATCTTCTATATATATGGGACTTCAAAATTTACTTTAGGTAAGTTTTTGGCAATTTTCACATACAGTTCATTTTTAAATTAATAGTGAAAAATAACTCATTTTAAGTCAAAACTGAATTTTCATCTAATTTATTATTATAGATAGATTGAACTTGTAAATATTTTTATATTATAAATGAATTATTTTTTTATAATTTATTCCAATTTTGTTCATTGGAAGTAATTTTAGTTTGAAATTTGACATAAACACATGTCAATCTTTTGGAAGATTTTATATCATAAAAACAAGATTTTTGGTTTTAACAGCGAGAATTAATTTTAAACTAATTTTTGAAACATTTTTCTCTGTAATATAGAAAAATTTATTACATATTTCGAATCATGAGGTTCAAATGGTGTAAAAATATACCTTTTATTTTTAGACATTTTGAATAGTAACTTCAGTAATTATTTTATTTACCATGGTTAAACGGTAAATCTGGTAAATAAGGGTACAAAATATTATTATAATAATATTAAAATACCCTAACATGTGTTATAATACTATTTTATGACATATTTATGACCATGGGAATCCTTGGGTCGATTTTGGGACCCCATGCATCCACATTCATTTGAAATTGACTGTTTATAAATTTTAATTTTATTTAAAGAAAACATAACATAAACATGTCTTTTTTTACTAAAAAAATATTTAAATGGTATTATATAACTTATATCAGTGACAATAAATAATAAATAGATATTTAAAATGATTTAATACATTATGTTATTTTATTTGAAATTTCTAAACATCAAATAAATAAATATATTTTGGACACAATGATGATGTAATGATTACCTTTTTAATGAATGATTTTAAAAAATGAGATTATAAATATTAAAATAAATTTATTTTTAAAAAATTTAAACCCTACAAGAATTTTAGGGAATATTGGGACATTTAATCTTGAATTATTGTTGTTTGTGTGAAGGAATCCAGTTTTTGTGGATTTTTAAAAAGTCATGGTATTAATAGTTTAAGTATTGATATAAATGAGTTTTTAAAACAAATAAAATTTTATTATATGATATAATAGTTCTAAAAATATAAAATTCTATCAAATTTATTATATAATGTTTAAAATATCATTAATAAAAAGCATGAGATTTTGTTGGAATATTATTTTAACTATAATAACCATATAGAATGAATATACAAGAAGACATGGTAAAAGATAAATTTGTTAATTATGGTTTAAAAGATAAAATATAAGCTTAATTTGTGACCTAGACTTCTCTAAAAGCTATTGGTCGAGTGTTTTTTCACCAAAAATTTCCTAATCTTTGAAATAAATTTCTTTGGTACCATTTGAAATTAAAATTAATTTTATAATAAAATAATACTTTAAAACATCCCTAAAGTGCCCCTCCTCCCTCTTGTAAATGGGAATCACTACTTCCCATTTATTCAAACCTCTCAATCTCATTGGATCATAAAATCTATCCCCAGATAAGCTCCCGACATCCCTATATTCATTTTATAAGTATTACAATGTCATAATTCAATTCAACAATTTCTTTTGGCTCAAATCTAAGGGTGTTACACGTTTTAAGAGGTAGCTTCTTCCCTAAAGTACATTTACATTATTTTACTTATCAACTATATATTATATTATTATTATTTTATTACATAAGAGAATTAGTATCCTCAAAATACTAGTATATTTTTATAAAATTTATTCTAACTACACTTACACACACCACCATTTAATAGATATGAACATACTATTCATGCGGACAGTGAACTACTGCCTCATGAAAGAATGATTGTTCAACTATCGTATACTACCTATCATGGTGGACGTTACGATGGAACTATATTTATATATGAAGTATATTATATTTATATTGTATCAATGCTTCTGTTTTTTTAATGAATACATTTATGATTTTCATAATGTTTAAATATGATAATTTCATTTTAGGATGTGAAAACTATCACCCCCATAAGGTGACATAACTAGTTCAAGCCACACATGGAACATAAAAATGATCAAAAAAAAAATTATGTAACATATATAAAATATGATATTATAACGGGATTATAATATACTTATGTATAATTTTTTTTCATTCCATTAAATACTAAAAAAAATGAATTTGATATTCATGTGTACGTACGACATACTGTCTCCATGAATGATGCATTTCAATTCATTTCTCCAGATAATACATTCTATTATGAATAAATTAACATACTAGATATATATGATATTTAAATCAAAAATATCATTCTTGAGATAATGTTCTTTTTACCACATAGAAAATTTGTAATTATAACAAGGTCATTTTTGACTCAAGTACTAAATATCAACAAAATGACCTATATTAAGATAAATAATTATGTTATTTTTATTGGGTGGTAATTAGTTCTATAAAAGGAAAAATAGACATGAAAAAGTTTCTTATTCATGTAAAAATTAACTTATGATTATTATTCATTAAGATAAAGAATCATATGTGATAAGTCAGACTCAAGGCAAGAGACTTTATCTCAACCACCTTTCGTTGAGGAATATTTTTATATATACATGAATTTTTTATACGGTGTTTAAAACCTTCTTACATATCATTTCCTTAAAGGATATATTTTTTCTGTTAAGAATTTTAGAAAAAGAGAAACTATTTATTTATTTTTATGTATACGACGGAAATGATAATTCTACCACCACGAGCATTATTTTATATTTTTATTCCTAAACAATACATCAAATTTTTAACAAGAAAATAATTACCATATTCCATTTTCATGTATTTTGGTATTAAAAATGGTTTTATTAAATAAAATATTATGTAAATATCTTGAAATTTTATATTGTGATTATAATGTTGAAATTTTATATTTCCTTCAATCATGTTTTTGTGATATGATTATGTTATGGTTCATGGGAATTGTTTACATATATAGGTGGTTCTATGATAAACCAAGTGTGGGGGAGCCCAAGCATTCTTTCCATTATATTGGGTAATCTGAAAGAGGTAAATTTAAAAGATTCTCCTAATATATTTAGGGAATATACTATGATTGATATTCCAAACGTAACTCTTTATTTAGCTATAAAATCTAAAATTTATGTATGATAAGGATGCAATATGTCACCTTTATGATTTATGATTTCTATGTGTTATTCATAAATATTAATATTTTTTGAGGAATTTAAAAGGGATTATGTTATATTAGTGAAAATCAAGATTTCATGGATTTGTATGAATTGATGGATTAATGTTTTATTTTCTAATTTAATAACCCTTACTCAGATTTTTATGATCATACCATGTTTTTTATAATTTTCCATGGGGTCTAAGGAAGGGTAAGAGAAACGAATAATTCATGAATATTAATATCAACAAAATAAATCTTGTTTTATTTAAGGAGTTTTATCATGGTAAATAAATTGGGTATAGTATAAGTGTCTACTTTATAATATTTGAGATGAAACTTTGTAGTTATGGACTAATTTTATAAATATCTAATCCTTAAGATGATAAATGTGAATTCATGTTTTAACACAAGATTATGTAATGTTATAAATTTGGGGCCTTATATAATAAGAGTTTTGTATTTCAAAAATATGAAACAAACTCCCTTTTTATGTTTTCATTATCTAACAATCTTCCCATAATCTACATTATTCAGAAAAAACCCATCATTCATGAAGATAGATTCTTTATACTCATCACACAATTTTTAAACACATAGAAAATTGTTCTTCATCCTATAAATATACAATGTCTTCATCGATTTCATATTTTCATTTTCAATGATGGTTTATCTAACACCATTTATCCTCTAGGATTAAAAATTTCCAAATTTCACTATACCCTCTTTAAATTTTTTACCTTATTAATCAATATAAAGTCTCCTATCAAGTGGGAGGAACACCTATTATCAACTATACAAGGTTTCTCTCTATTAGTATCTTTTAATGAAGTTTCAACAACAAGAGAGTTTTCATCTTCTCTTACCTTCCTCTCCTTTTGATTATATGAATTAAAAATATTTTTATAATCCAGTAAAAAATAATGACAAACTTTTTCATGGTTTCTATATTGTTCAAATCATTCAAAAATTGTTTCTAGGAACTGGAAATTATTTTCAATCTTTAATCCATACATTTCTATCTTCTTCTAGACATCTTTATTATTCATAATTCATTAAAAAGAATAAATTACCCTCAATCATTTCATTTTAGAACATGTGGGATAATAGTAATGTTTGTGGTTAAATCAACACATAAATTTCATGTGTCCAAATCCCCCAAAATACAAGAAATAACTGTTGAATTAGTATTTCCTCTCGAATATCCAAATTTATTAGAATTGTGAACACATTTCACTGTAACGAATTTCATTTCTATTTTCTCATCCAGAAAAATTCTTTCAATTAATTGGATTTATAATATTCCATCTAGAATCTTAAAATCCAGATTGTTTCAAATAATTTTTGGATTTAGGATCCCTTGAATCTTCATAATTCCCATCATTGTTGGTTTTGGAAACATGCATGACTTTTCTAGATTTTTACTATTCAGAAATAGTTTTATCTTTCTTTTCACGCATTGATGGTAACGTTTGGTAACCCTTATCATGTTTCTCATTTCGAGATCCTTCACTAGCAGTAGTGTTAGAGTTCTGGAATATTGTGTTTCTTCCTTTACCCTTGAGAAGAAATCCTCAACAGATTTATTCTCACCCACCATCAGGTATTCATACATAAATAAAAAAAGTTTAGTTTTTTACTTTTTGACAATTTTATTACCTTTATATATGGTTTTAAATTTGTATCATATACCTTTTTCTATGGTAAGACATTTCACTCTCATGAATTCATATTTTGAAAGTGATGAAAATATTGCATTCTTCACCCTTACATCATTCTAATGATTCTTTTTATCAAAAGGTGTAAGTCTAGCTTTATCATCAAATAGTGAGAGCCAAAAACCTTCAACTCCATGAACATCAATAAGGATATACATAAGCAAAGGAAACATTCTATCATTTATTATATGATAATTCTTTCCATAATAAATCTGAATACATTTACTGTTCACAGAATTCAAATTCTCCGTTAATAAAGAATAGCAAAGGGAACCTCGGCTCTAATACCACTTATAAGATACCATTCAGTTTATTGTATCACTAATAGGGGGAGGGGTGAATTATTGATAATCATTTATTTTATGTTTTCTTTTAATTGAAACAACTTTCATCTCTTGTTAAATATTCAATTCCCTACTGAAATCAAAACAAATTGACATCCACATGTACACTGGTATTTACAAGGTTCACTATTGAATATGAATAGGTACGCCCTTGGTACGGTTTGGAGAAAATAAAATACCATAAATCCACTCTAAAACAACCCTTTTATTATATTGAGTAGGATATTCCATTTCAAAAATGTATCATTTTGAAGACAATAAAAAAGTGTATGTACACCCTCTTTTCAGAAATAAGTTATTAAAGTTATTATGTGACGGCACATGTTATCTACAGTTATATTAAAATTAATAGGTGTGTTAAATTGAAAAAAAATTAATCAATTCCTTAACGATAAAAAAGGTAAGAACCTCCTGGACTTTGTTTCATAAATCACAGACTGATTATTTTGGGTATGATTTTCGAACTCCGATTCCTCTGATTATGATTCTCCCTGATCAAATTCACTCATTAAAATTATAAGATAGAATAAAATTGAAATATATTGGAACCACTTCAATCCAAAATACAATTCTACCTCAGTCTATAAATTTGTGGTGTGGTAAAACATACTATGAAAACATCATTCCATTTCACTCAACCAGATATAATATCAGCCGAATACAATTACAAACATGAATACAATGATCCACTAAGTACGTTGAATCGTTATTATGATGATAATATGAATAAAATCATTCCAATATTTTATTATTTCCTATTGAAATGTGCTCAATACAAAAAAATGTATCAAATTCCCTATCTGAAAACATGATCTTTCTCACTCTACTGTGATGAAGACTACATAGTCATAAGTCTAGTATAATTTACCTTTTTCCTTTTATAGGTTACCCACCATAGGTTTTGTCATGAATTGTAAAAAAATTCATAGTGATTGAAATTCACCAAAATATGAAGTTTATATGAAATATCTGAGAATTTATGACTTTTTCAATGCTTCCCCATTCTTCTTGAATATTCTAAAATATTTACCTATTCTTCTTTAGACTCCCATTTTAGTTGTCATCCCAATTTCAATTTTTGATTAATACATGGCACGTAACATCTGAGTCTGATTATCTCTATTTTATTTATAAATAAAATTCCTAGAACCAGTTTGAATAAAAATATTTTATTTGAATTCAAATATCCCCTAGTCATATAATTCATAAATATCTTTTCTTCAAACAACTCATCCAAACAATGTAATTCAACACTTTTTAAAGGGTTGAATACATTGATGATCACCTTCTTCACTTATTCTCTAAACTCTTAAAAAAATAATCTTCTTATCCTCTTATCTTGTCTCACTTGAAATAGAAATTTGAGAGTAAATCAGTGTTCACCTATCTCTTCCTTCAACAATTTAAAAAATCATTCTACTCAGCATGATTACCATATATAGAGTACTTTCGTTCTGAGTATGCATGTTTTGTCTAGGAAACATTTTTATATTACAAAAGGTAACACATGATACTAATGGAAATTTATATAACCCTTATCAATCTATACCGCCTTTTCAATCAATACAACATTTTTGATCAATACCACATTTTCGATCAATAACACATTTCTCATTAATACCACCTTTTAAATCAATACTATAATTTTTATCCATATGGGTATGATTATCCTGATGTTGATGATTATATAATGGGTTATTGGAGAAAAAACATCTTGAGTAAATTAAGATCTCCTTCTATTTTTTTAACTGGATATAAATTTTTTGAAAAAATAACAATCAGTATAACTTATTTCTCATTGTCACTTTTATATGATCTCTTTCGAATTTGTATAATGTCATTCACTCCACCTTACATCCATCAATATTACATCACAATTTCCCACTTCATGTGACGACCTATATGAAATATGAATCCTAAAATCATCAGCACATTTGGGACACAATAGTCACACTAAACCCAATTCTCTATAAAAACAAACACTTCTTTAAAAATAACTTTTCTCATTATAACGAACTATCACAATGAGTTGGATTCTTTACAGAACATTATTATGATTTTTATCAATCCCATATTGATTCCAATTTTTATAAATCCCATATTTGTTTAATGAAGCAATGTGATGTGATTTTCTTCTTTCAAAACATACATTCACAACATTAGAAAAAAAAACGCATTCATCATCATCTTGGTCCTATCAATTGGAAGGCATTGAACTCATATATTATTACAGACCATGGATGTATTGATCCAGTCTAGATTTTTTAGAATAATTTAAAGGCTCACATATGGTTATTTGAGCATGTAGATATTGGGTTTCATTATAAATGTTTAATAAATATTAATTTTTGGTTTTATCATACACTCTTATGCGAATGGATTTAATATTGGGACACTACATGTTGTGTCTTATTATGTTCATAATTATACCATATATAGTTCCACTGAGGCATGTTTTTTGAACATCATGTTTCATTGTATATGTAAAATAATTTATTTGATATTTTGAACCTATTAGATTTTGGATAAAATTGTTATGTGAGGTGATACACGATCTTAATGATGGGATGGGTAGTTTCTTAAGGAAATAACTGTTGTTCTATTGTGTTATTTTTTACATGTATATATGTGAATGAATGATGAGGGATCTTGGTAAATATAATTTTATTAAGAAAAAATTATAAATATTTATATAATTAATTATCTATTACTTTTTCCAAATCTTTTTAATTACTTCTACTATGTTTGTGTTATCAAATATACTATATTATTATTATTCTATTTATTATCAATAGATGGTATATCTTTTCAAAATAACCGCCTTACAAAATACATGTATAATATTTTTTTATATGGGGAGGTGTACCTATTTTAACGTGCTACATAGACATTCCTAATATTGTTGATTTATCCAGGGAAGTATATAATTTTGATGTCAAATAAGAGATTAGGTATTAAAAAGGAA
The DNA here is from genome assembly GCA_963277665.1 of Viscum album. Lineage (NCBI taxonomy): Eukaryota > Viridiplantae > Streptophyta > Magnoliopsida > Santalales > Viscaceae > Viscum > Viscum album. Next base: position 1,447,920,549 of record OY728152.1, on the reverse strand, counting down.
TCACATGGGAATGATAGTTATTATGTGGTAATAATGTTTGATTATTTTTATGTGGTCTTAAAAATAAATTATAATGAGTGGTTGTTATTTTGGGTTATTGTAGGATAATATTATAGTATTTTTTTTAAAACATGGGTTGAATGACATTTTTGTTTCGGGAGAACACATGTATGATCTGATGTAATTGTTCCTCTAGAATCTATGAATTGTTTTATTTTCATGGTTATAGTTGAATTATTCTATTTAGATAAATTTTGATTTGGTTACTTTTGGCCCTAAGGGGAATTGGTTGTACTCATGCCTCAAGATAGGCATGTATGGATCACATAACATATGCATGTTACTTGTAATTTTTTTTAAGATGGTTGAATAAAAATGAATGGTTAATCTATATAAATTTTTAATAATAGGACCCAAACAATTTCATGTATAGTCTCTCATATGTATTATACACAAATTACCAGATAAAGAGTAGTGATTCTGCTAATGAAAATGGTTTCGACTATTTAAAGTGTTAACAATAACTTATAATTTGTTTTCATATATAACATCATGGTGGAATTTTTGTCATCCAAATTTGGGTTGTGAATATTTTCCTAATGGTTATGTAGATCTTATATGTTCATGATTAATGTTGTTCAGTTCATTAATATGGGTATGTGAGGCCATTTCATTGGATTAGACAATAAATGGGTGTAGTAGCGAAGTGTTATGGTTAGTGGGTTTAACTACATATTAAAAATTTCCCTATTGATGGTATATATATTGTTATATATCATTTTATGATGGTATATGGTTCACTGGGAGATTCCATCAAGATAGATGGAGATTTTATCTCACTAGGGAATGCATGGGATGATTTCACTGAAGATGGGGGGATCATATGTCTTCTATAGAGTCTATTGGAAATGCAGTAAAAATATTTAGTAAAGATGAGTTGGGGAAGTTGATATATGGGAAGATTATGGAAATCTTGGGTCTGAAAATACAAATTATTAACCGAGGATCTCACAGGGGATAAAAATATTTTTAATATTTTATATCAGTGTTCCTTTCTCAATACCCTACATTTTTAAGAGAGATGGTGGAAAAGAAGTGGTAAAATATTAGATTGAGTGAATATAGAATATTTTTTATCATATTGAGAAACCCATAAGGAATAAAATGATTTTGGAAACATATATCCTAAGGGGAACATCAATAAAAAATAGTGGGATTTACAAGTACAAGATGGAAGAAATGAGGAGAAATTTTTTAAAAGAAAATTAAGCAATATAATTTTAGTTTTTCTTTATTATGATGTTGAGTGGAGAGAATTACAATGGATTCATAAAATAGATGTAGTGAGAGATATTATTTATGGATTATACTATGAGTTTTAGAGACTTTTTATTCTTTGAGTTGATTTAATAAGAAGATGATATCACATATCATAAACCTTTACTCTATTATTGTACTGGAAAAAGTAATTTGCATAAAAAAATTATAAAAGGAGGGGAAAATATGCTAATTGATATTTCGAACCTAGTGGATGGGAATATACCATGAGATAACATTGGTTAATGTGACATCCAATGGTAATCATGATAGATATGTGATTATTCCACTATTTATTAGATCATTAATGAAATGTTTTTAGTGTGAGTATATGAAAAACATTTAGGATTTGTGTCATTTCCCACTAAAGAAGTGTCACAAATGAACCCATATAGGGAATATAGAGTGATATTTTCAAAGGACGTCACATGGAGATAGTATTATCAAAAATTTATGAATCAATGATTCGAGGAAGGACCGAGATTCAATAGTTGGGATATACCAGCATGAGTTGGATATAGAAGTGGGAGTGATACTAAGTGGTAGGTATTTTCCTAAAATGGGATTACAACTCTATAATGGGTATATATAAAAATAAATAAAAATTTAATCTAGATCCATGGTGTTAAGAAGGCCTAGTCATAGTATGTTGGAGATTTGATTATAGTTAGAGGAATGATGTGTGGGTTTAATCGTGTATTTTTATTTTGTATAATTGATTCAAGTGCCAAATGTTTATTTATAAAATGAATGTAAACATGGTTTTGGTTAAAATATATTATTTAGAAATGATTAATATTAAATGTTTTTTAAGCATTTTTATTAAATGTTATCATCAATTGTGATGAAAAATTTATGAGCCCATGAGGTGTGATGCAATATTTATGTAAGAATTAGATGTAGTGTAAGGTATAAGTGATAATGAGGTGATAGTTAGAATTTATGCAGTAATAATGATTATTAATTTATTTTATTTTAATGTTGTATGAGGTGGTTGATAAATGAGAATGTTATATAATATGGGATTATTTGGTATAATAATTAGAAAATGTGTTCTGGGGTGACACTTGATGTGGTACCATCAATATAATAGGTAGTATTGTTAGGTTTTTACTGGGTAAGAAATTTCAATGGTGAAGAGTTACTAGGATGGAATACAGTCATTATGTTTGGAATATGGGGTAGTCTGGGTATATGAGGGAGTGATAGATGCATTAATTTTCATCAAGGTTTTGAGAATACAATGAGAAAGATACTATGGAATTGTAATGTTTTGATCAATAAGTGGTCAAGATATCATAAGGAGGATCCATAATATGACGCATAGGTTGAGAGGAATAATTTATTTTGAATATTTAATACTGTTGTTTCTTGGAAAAAGTACGCATATTTAGACCCGAAAAAGGTTTTGATGAGTTCCTTTAGTTCGAGGAACGATCCATGTGAGTTAACTAGGACCAAGGGTCTAAATTTTATAATATATTTTTATATGTTTTTCAAATGTGATTCTAAAATTATATAAGGTATTGTATTTGTTTTAAAGGATAAAAATATATTTTTTGGGTTTTACGGTGTTTTTGGTTCCTGTGGAAGATTAATTTATATGTAAAAAAGAAAATTTGAGGTAGAAAATTTAGTAAAAAATATTCCTAGTAAAATATTATTGAAGAGTATGACATATTAATAATAAGAAATTTTGGTTTTGACCTATTCTAGAATCACTATTCCTAGTATAATATTCCTAGTAATATACTTATCATATGATCATTATAGTATTATATTTTACTGAGATATGTCTACTATGTTTTTGTAAATTGATATTTATCTTAAAATCACTATACTTGGTATGTTATTTCTTGTATACTTTTTTGTTGAAAACCAGATATGTATGTTTTATTATATCATCTCCTTCTTGTTATATTATTCCTTAGTTTTGTGGTTTCATTTTTTTGAAATTTTTTAGAATAAATAATCATAATGATTGGGGTTTTTCGGTAGAAAATATATGCTATAAATATATATTTTGTATTGTAAATAAGTTATTTATTTCATAAGTTTTTTTAGGTATTACCCCATAAGTTTGAAAAACCAATTTGTGTTGTAAGATGATATATTTTAGCTTAAATTTGGAATTTAAAACTCTAAAAAATGTTTAATTTCATAAATATCGTTGTTAGGATGTTTCTTCTAGTTTTAACAAAAATCCTTTAACTCCCCATCCAATTTTTTTCATCCTCTCATTCTTAATAGTAGCACAACCACTCATGATCCCATTTTCCTCTTTTCCAATATAGGATTTGAGCCTCCCCCTATATAGTTTATCAAATTTTCTCATTTTTGGTCATGTTGGATCAATATTTTTAAGATCATAATTCTTCGTCAATCCTTTCATCATTAATATCATCATATAGAATAATAAATCCGTGTGAGGAAATATATCATATTTTTTGTGTATTAAATATTTTTATGACTTATATCATTCTAACCAAGATTGAAGGATAAAATTAGATGATAATTCATATGATTACATATGTTTACTAGTCTAGTATTCACCCATATAAGACTAGTACCATTATATCATGCATCATAATTCCCAAAATCCATATTTGTTGTGTGAGACCTCAAAAATACAATTTTGTAAAAATTAAATTTATAATGTGGTTAATATGCTTCCATAAATGCTTTTCATTATAAGGTGTTTTCCAATTTCAATAGTTTCACTACCTAAGGTGTGCTTATATAATTCCTTTTTATTTTTTATATTTTTTTGTGACCATCTCACCTTCTTGGTGGACATGGAATTACTCAAAAATGAAATGACTAAATTTATTTCAGTGGATGTGAATCGAAACACCCTGACCTATGAACCTCATGTAAATTATAGATTATGATAATAACTAAATGAATTGTAATATTTTTGTAACCCATATATTGTATTATGTTAAGGAATTACTGACCTCTATTTTTATACATGACATTGATGCAAGTCATCCCCAATTATTTTTGAAATTCGATCATGACATCCCTTTTACTATGATATAGAAGAACATGATCCCTTATTATTTATTATATACTATAACTGATTCCTTTAATATACATGATATATGAGTATGGAATAACTTACAATTAATACATCAAAGTCAGAAATTCCATCTTTTATTATATTATGAAACACGTGGGTTTGGAGACCCATATTTAAAAATGTTAGACCGTTATAATTATACATAGAATCTTGAGTTATGTTTCAGACCTTATTTAGTAATATCAATCTATATTTATGTCTATATATGTTATAATGTATATATTACATATATATACCTACATAACTATATATATTTCAACTAATATACATGGTCATATAATAATATATATCTTGACAAAGGCTAAATAAGGTAGAGTCATTTCAGTGTCCTTTAAAACCTAATCTAACATGGTTAAATTTTATATTTACGATTTATATTTTCATACCTAGACACTAATAATTTTATATACACTATATTGTTCATGATGGAATCCATTGGTGGTTTCTTATTGAGTATATATCACACTGTATTCAATCTATTTATTTTTACCTAAAACAATCTCATTAATTAATGTTGTGATTAGTGGAAGATTCTAGATTTGGAATATTTAATAACCATATAAATATACTCATATTGGTATTAGAGAAATATTTATCCTTTCTTCAAAACAAAATATAGCATTTTTTCATTCATATTAATGTGTATCCAGTGTATTCCCCATTTTTAGATAATATTGATGTGAATAGTGTTGTGTTTGTAAATATGATTATTAATACTTCAATGTATTTTATTAAATTGGATGTTTAGTTCCACAAATAATGTTTTTTTATCATCATACATTACTATTTATTTATTTATTATAACACTATGCTAGACTCTAATAATTATGTTATAGATTTACACATGTACCATTATAGATCCCTATTTCTAGTTGATTGCCTATGACATATTAGGAGGCACAATTGAGTCCATGTGGATGATCATGTTTGGTCACATATGAGTGAACAGGATTATGGACTTCATAAAGTGGATTTAGATATTCTTTTCCTCTTTGTTTTACAATTTTGTTTGGTATATAGAAGCCTATAAATGTTTTGGAATTTGGTAATTATCTTGTTCCATGAAGTTTCTTATCCATGTATAGGGAAAGAAAAAATTACCTAAGATGGGACCAGTTGTTCTGGATTATTCTTAATAACATCGTATAGATTCCACTAATGGTTGACACACATGAGCTGTGATTATTATTATTATTATTATAAGTTATCGTTTAGTAATAATCCTATATAAAAATTTTGGGTTATCTCATGAACCATTATAGGTAGTTGAGGATTTACATGTGGCCCATATTCTATGAAATAGTGATATTATTACATTCATTTCCACCTAGATATAGATTGTTTTATTACTATTATATTAATAAATGTGCTGAAAATTCACAAAAAAATAAAATAACTGGATTAATTAATGTGTCTACATAAATCTAATGTATTCCCTTATAGATTGATCTTTTTACCGAAATTAACTGATTATAAATATTTTGGGTTGTGAACCATTGGTTTGATGGGAAAAAACATTAGTTGGTTGTGATTAAGTAGATTCCAATTAAAATATAAATACTACATGTTCCTTAATAAATTGAAATATTAATCCATATAAATAACCCATCAATAGATATTGGTCACAGTTATATGATATTAATATTGAAAATCATAAATCACAAAACTTCATAACTTGGGAATGGAATATATATTTTACTGGACCATAATCAAACTATTGAATTGAAAAAAGAAAAAAAAAATTCCAGGATATCTAGTTATTGTTTAATGGGGTTACCAATTAAATTATTTTATATTGTTTTCTTCTATACCATGTAATTTGAAAACCATATACCATGACCTCTCCTATCAAACATTAGAACATGAAACTGAATCGCCCATAGTAGTGGGCAATAGGGAGTGTCTCTTATGACTCTTATTATCTTGTCGAAATAACTATACCAGGTCAGGGGATGATGAACTTGGGCTTTTACCCTCATATAAATAAATTATGTAGAAGTCCAATTTACATATTTATTATTATTATAATATATAATTATGTTATATGGTTTTTGTTTATAAATTGTAGAAATATTCAATCATAATTTCCCTCAGTTGAAAGGTAGGTTGGTTTTGATGACACACTCTTAATGTGGGGGGACCATTCCCTATACTAGTCCCACTTTTGGTACCTCATATTACATAGCTAGTTTTTCATTATTTGGGCTATGATACATTCTTAGAAGTATTGTTGTCTATGTATGGAGCTCTATGACTTCCCCCTACGATGGAAGATCAAAGACAAGAATTCCAGTAGTAGAATACACTAACATTCTTAGGTGAAGGTGGTCCTTGGAATTATGAGTCATGGATATAGTTTATATTATCATTATTAGAGTACTTAGAGACTTATCTAAATAGGAGGTTAAACATCATTCCTTATATGATTTATGATTCTTCCAACTGTTGGTGCGATATTTTTACCTAGGAAGGTTATCATTCGGGTATAGTCTGGAAAGACCTTAAAATATTCCTCTATTACTACATATTCCCTAATATGGTTAATGAGTACACATAAAATATTTTTTCATTGAAATTTGAGTATTATGTTCTTCATGGACTGTAATTCTTGATTCATAGTTCTCTAATGAATCATAGAGAGTCTTTCGGGTGAAGAGTTCTTGACAGTTATGTTATTTTTGGATGGAAACATATACTCCATCAAATCATAGGTTAGTGTATTTTGGTTAACCACCATATCTACGATATTAAACCATGACCTCATCAACAAGTGGAATTTTATTTAATAAGATAGTGTGGGAAAACAAATTCTAGTTCCAAGATAGGATATTCTTATATAGGGTGGAATGAAGTGTTGGCTCGAGTCTGCATATGGGGAAACAAAATCATATGGATATTTTCGATAGTTACATAGTGTTTCATTAGTGTGGAAAGGAAATATATAAGAATATATAGTGTCCCAAGGACCATGTAGTTTGATAAGGATTCAACATGATGAGTCATCTTTAATGATTCGTCATAACTAATCCTCCATTGCATATTGAGAGAGGATCTTCACCAAATCCTAATTTAATATCATGAGGAGTAGCTTAATATTAGGTATAAAGTGAGGGAAATTTTTTCCAATAAATACAGGGAGATGGAAGTGTTTGTTGAAACGTTAATTAGTATATATATTGTTAGCAAGGAAACCATGCTTATGTAATTCAAGATATAGATTTGGTCAGTGGATGTAGCCTACTATATGTAGTTCAATCTATACTAGGGTAATAGTGAATTAATACTTCTAAAAAATACCGTATGATTTTATTAGAATCCAAATTTGTGTTTGTTTTATTTGATATAGGTGATTTACATTATTTTTTCCTTATATAAATTATGGTATATTTAGGGATTTAAATTTTCTACTAATTTAGAGTGATGACTTCAGGTACACAATTGGGAATGATATGATGGAAAATATCCCAGTGGAATAATTGTCCCTCATATAATGAATGGTTGTTTTCTTATAAAACCTATTTGTTTTCAAGATGGTGAGATTTTATGTAATTCATAGAGAATACTTTTCATTAAATTATCAAGCCTAAATTGACTTTTTTCATTGACATGTTTTTTTAATCAATTTAGGGAGGTATGTACACTTAGAAAAGTTAAAGTGACGATGAGGAAGCTTGAGATGAACCCTAGAGTTTGGGGATGTCTTGAATAGCAACCCTTATTTTTAGTATTATGTGGATTATTAGGGAGTGCGTCAGCCACACATCCATCCTGTGTTAATTTTTTTAGGGATGTATTCCCTGAGTAATTATCAAAACCTACCTCTTGAGAGAGAGGTAGAGTTTATGTTTGAGAAAATTTGGTTTATAATAAGAGTGTCCATTCATTCTTATAGGATAAATCATATGAAGATTCCTTATATTAAGATAAATCTAGAAGAAAAGGAAAATAAAGGGTTTATATGACCCTATACATCTCCATATGGAATACCATTCCATTTTACCAACAACATAGATGATACCCTCCATATTTTTTTGGATTACAAGAAATTGAATTATTTTATAGTTTAGAAATCTTATACCCAACTTATATAGATCACCTCATTGATATGCTATAGGGAGTAAATATCCTTTCAAAGAATGATATGAGGAAGGGTAACCATTATGTACATCTCGGGCCCTCTATTATACCACAATATTCTTTTGGAATTTGATATAGAATTTTTTATTTTATTATAATGTTATTCTATCTCAGGAACATGGTGACATTTATTATAGCTATTACAAAAAATAATTTCCCAATATCTATTTTATTCTCTAGTTTCCTTCATAGATAAAATCATGGGACACGTATATAGTATAATTCCCTGACCCTATAATCCCATAGATGGTTCATTATATTAGTACATTGTCTTAGATAGATGCTTCAAATCCTACTGGGCCAAACAATTTAGTTGTTTCTGAAAAACAAAATTACATACATGATACCCATAATACATTTGAAAAATAAAATAAATGATAACCTATGTAAAATATCATATTCCTTGAGAATATTTAAAAGGATTACTCTTCATTACCTAGGAAAAATAAAACATAATAATGGTAATCACAAATGTGTATGAACAGTTAGTATAGAATATTAAATAACGAATAAATAGAAATAAATTTACATGGAATATGAAATAACTTAAATAAACTTTAATTAAAATAAATAGATATGGAATTATCAATTTGGAAATGTATGAAAAAAATAACACTCTATTTTATAAATAAATTGATAATTAATTCCATCTATAAATTTTTACATATACAAACATCATGGATAATAACACTGAAAACTGCAATATATATGATAGAAATGGTTAATTTTTTGAAATTGTGTCTCAAGAACATAGAAACATCTACTATCCAAATTTATCCTTATGATGTTTCAAACTAATCAGATTTGGAAAATTTATTTCTCTCATGATAACCTATCGATGCATCGAGGGGCTATATAAAGTCTGGTCCCTACCTTTCCTACATGTCCAAAGAATTTCCCATATTAAGTAATAATATTAAATAATGTTCCTTATAAAATATCCATATTGAATAAATAATAAATATTTATCAATAGTTCCTCATTGTATCACATATGAAATCATGGTTTTTGGCATTATTATGTTGAAATACTATTTAAAGATCATCAAAACGTTATTGTGGAAAAATAAAATTTAATCATTCTACAGTGTCACATACCGCATTGAAACAATTTAATCCCAATTACTTATGATTTTAATGAAACCAAAATCATCATTAGAATAAGTATATTCATGATATATCATGAAAAAAGGATATATACACACTATATAAAAGTGAATTGGTGTATAAAAACAAATAAATCTTAATGAAATGTAAATAGAGACCAAATCCTGGAAATTCTGCCTGACTTGTCACTTGTGTAGATAAATTACCATATAACGAACCTTTTTTTATTATTTACATGATCTATTACCCTTTTCATTTTAAAAATTTGATTTAGTTCATTTATCATATCTTTATAAACAAATACTTAAACAATTATGTTTACGTCGTGTGTTTTGACCAAATTTGATTCATGTATTAAGGGGACTTTAGTAGGTAAGATATGGTCAAATTTCTTGTTATATAAACTTATAATAAATAATAATCATGAAATAATTTTAATATTTATACAGAAATTATACTTTTAAAACAATTTTTTAATTAATGTTATGAAAAAATAACCAACTTTACAATTATAGAGATGGTATGTAATATATACACTTGAGTAACATTCCCATTTTTCAGTGATCATTAGAGAAATATTGTTATTAATTTTATTTCCTTAAATAATTTTAGTTATAACAAAAATACCAATTTATCTCATCATATATTGTGTATATATAATTATTTTGATCTAAAATGAATCACATCGTGTCGAGGAGGTGGTAGTCCACATGTCCACCACCGACATTATCAATCTTTAGTGTGTGAAAATGGTAATAATAAAAATTATATATCATATTTACATAATGTTAATTATTTTATTAATATAATATAGGTATTATTTTTTTCATATTTTTAATGAAGTCCATTTATTGGACATGTTGTGTATTGCCTGAACGATTCACATTGCTTTGGTAGGCTGTAGTCCACAACTCAAAAAAAGATATTATCATATTCCCATAAAATTTAAAGAGTAAAGGAATGTCTAATATAAAAATGTACTATAATAAAGGAATAATAAAAATAAAATATTTCAAATATAATCATTGTTTCTATCATAATTCAATCCCTTGATAGGTTGTAAACTAAAAATGATCAAATTTGTTTTGTGAGGCGACAGTTCTCCATTCAAAATAACCATTTGTTTATTACACATTAGATGGAAGTGTGTCCATGTGTACATGGAAACCATAAAAAATATCTATGTGTGTTGAGAATAAATATTTTATTATATAATCATGGAATAATTAGAATTTAATGAGTGGAGAAATAAATAAAACAATAATACTTGGGTAAGGATGTTACCTCTTATTCGGGAAACTCATTGTAGTTTTTACCAAAGGGATTCCTTGGATGAAATTATGACCAAGATGACGATTCTAGGATAAGGGTGTAGATGTTTAAGAGCTATTAGGGAAGACATTTCTAGATACAAATTTAATTTATAGTTGGTAGTAAGTTGGAGAATTTAGTTCATTTTTATAGTAAATGATGAGTTTCATTCTTGTAAATTGATTAAAATGGAATTCCAGCCATATTGTTTCCATTGAAATGTGTCTCCACTAATGGTCTGATGTCGATGAAAATGAGTATATGGTAGATATATGGCCATTAAATGGAATTTTTTATTTTTTTCTAGGTTATTTATTCTCTTATGATTAATGTTTATTCCTTTGTTATGATAATTTCTCCCTCAATCATTATAGTGAATATTAATTACATTTAATAGTTTTTTGGGTCAAAATACATAGTTGAACATATTAAAAATTAAAAATTACTAGTATTCATAATATTTAATCCATGTTTCTGAAATGAAAATCACCAATTTGTTATAAATTTATATAAATTTAATCCCACATACAGGATTATGGTGAATGTTTTTTATGTAAAAAAGTTCAAAAGATTTTTATGTTTTTATATCCAATTTCAGTTTTAAATTTATTTAAATGAACCAAATTTTATTAATTAATAATATATTTTACTAATTAAACTTTTAAAAAAAATTAAAATATTATTTTTCCTTATATTTAAATTTGAATAAGAAGAAATTTTGATTTAAAATTCTGAACATTTTATTATTCCTCAAAAAATGAAACATCAAGGAAGAATACAAATAATTATCCATAACATAATTACAAGATTTATTTTTCAAAATTAAAAATATTTTTTCTTAAAAAAATTTATAAACATTACAAAAATTATTAATAATATTGATGCCCCACAAAATAGTGGTAAAATTTCCATTATAAAGGATTACATTTTTATGTGTAATATTGTGTTTGTTCTTATATTAATATTTTTAAATTTTTTAGAAAAATTTTCAAAAAATTTCATTATTAATAGAATAAATATATAACATTAATATAATAAAATAATTGTAGTAAATTTTATTTATTAGGAAAATATGACTTCATGATCATAGAAATAGTTTTTTTTAAAACATTACCTTTATAGTTAATTTGTTTTATATTCAATTCATATTATTTTATAAACAATGAATGAAACCATATTTTTTCTTAATTATGTTAATTCTATTCATAACAATAAATTTAAAATATTCTTTTTTATCATATAATATTGAACAAAAAATATCTTTTTATTATATATTTTTTTGTATGACTCCTTACTCTTTGTAATGTAAGGTACCAAATAAGTTAAATATTGTAGGAAATCCAAGATATTGAGGAATTTAAGACTTTTTTATAACAAAATATATCTTCATTTATCCTTTTAGAGAACGTCAAACATTATTTTTTGTGTATAATTGGTTTAACATTGTGTTTCATATAACGAAATATAGTAAATACATTAATTTACTCTAAAGGAAAAATAATGTAATGTTTTGGCATGTTATATTCTCCCCACCATAAATGAACAACATCAACATTATGTTATATTAATCTTGATAATAATGGGATATATTTTTGAAAATAAAATATTTTTTAAAACCCTCATGGTAAATAAGGTTAACAACATATCTTATTATTATTATAGATAGGTGGTAAAATTATATTGTAACTATGATCCCTAACTAGAGAATATATGTTAGAAATGGGAACATGGATACTGAATAAAAATATAACAATCATTTATTAATGGGGAGTGATAGAGAAACTATTCCTCTAAATTTTGATGACCATAATTACTTCTACCTATTTTATGAAGAATTCCATGATATCATAAAAATTATGACAATTGGACATCATTTTATTCGAGAACATTTATTACTATTATGGATTAATTATTTAAATTTATAAGAATACTTGTAAATTATTTTATCTATTTAATAAACACAATATTATCCTTTGGGGTTTCCTTGAAATATTTCAATAAAATTTATTAAAACAGTTTGTACCATTGGGTGACATAATAAATCCATCACTAACACCACATTAAATGATCAGCTTAGTTCATTTTAAAAATGGTTAACACTTCCAAAATATTGCGATCTAAAAATTAGTAAGGAAGTGCACTAAATTTCCAAAAATGAACTTATCATTATCCTTCAATCAACATTTAATATCTATTTAATCATCACATATATAATATGTAAAAAAAATCATCATGTATACTCTTTAAATATGGTAATAACATGAATTACCATTATAATTTATTGATAACGGGTAATAATATTTATCCATTAAAAAAACATGTTATCAGATATATTCGGTAACTTAAAAAATGTTTTAAAATCCATCAACAATAGAATAATCCACATTAAAAAAAATACTTATTCAATTCCAAGGTAGTCATCACATATCCAAATCATTCATTTCTTTATCCAAACAATGTTTTCTCAACATTATGAAAATTTTAAGGATTATTTCTCCAACAACCATGTATTATCCAAAAAACAATGACATTATATTGAATCAATTTTCTTAGTACTATTCCATATATGAGAAAAAAATAATAAATTAAATGTTATTATAGTGTAATAAATATGTATATTTTATAACTCATATGATTATAACATCATAAATGAAATAATTTGTCAATATATTTCTTGTACAGAATTATAGAATAACATTAATATTTCCACTTAATTTTTTTAATAATATATTCTTGACCTTTATCAATTTATTTTATTAACTGGTATATTCCTCTGATTCTTTGGGAATTCATTTTCATATTACCCCATATACTTATAGTTATAACACAGAATAACAACATTTTGCGTCTTCTATTAATTTTTTTTCTAGTCGACCCTTTTCACTACACATATTAAAAACTCTATATCCTTTAAGAATTTGACAGGGTGATTAATTCCATGGTTATCACATGTGGGAAAATACTTCATTCCTTTTCCCCTTTATATATCATTTTCTATTACTTTACCTTATTATCTTTCATATCATTTAATCCATATGACTTGTATAATTCATTATCTATATTGATAGAACAAAACATATTTCATCGTTTGAAGAATTAGTTTGAGATAAAATATTTCTATGGATACATGGTTTATTTACATCAAATAAATAATCAATTTCTCATTCTATATTTCCTTAGAAATCCACAAATACCATTCTATCCTAGTAAATATATATTTATAATTTGCAACACTTCCATCTTATTTTGTATTATACGAAGGAACATTCTCTTTATATCAATTTATTGGTCACAAGGGAAGTATTTATCGATGAATGTCTCATCAAAATCATAGAATTCCATGAGTTATATTTTATAATCCTCTCAATTATATTTTATTAAATACCACTATTGATTAATATTTTATTCGTGATTATATAATATTTGTGTAACCATTTTATTTTCACTATATCCCAGCCCCATAAATATCTTCTCTAAATATATAAAGCATTTTTTAGCAATCATTGGATCATTATTACAAATGAATAATGGGGTAATATATTGAAAAAATGAAATCAAACATTGGAAAATCTTTATATGGAATACGTTTCTCCATCTGGGTAGGGTTATGGGTCATAAACTTAATAATTTTCCCTAATATATCAATAACGTGATCAGTTCTGAAACCAGCTTTATAATATTTCCTAGAAGGAAATATTCTACATTGTCCATAATTATATGTACCATTATTCCTTCCACGAAACAGTTCGAGAAAATTTAATATACTGGTTTAGAACATAATAATATGTTGCATAATGTATTATCCAAAAACATGTGAAACAATCAACATAAATTGAAAATATTTTCAATAAAAAATATCATAGTTATGAAGATTGTTTTTTGGGATATCGTAACATTAAAATCTACCATAATGGAGTGAAAATAAAATGTGAACTATCCAAATTGTTTATCCCAGGAGTGTCAAACTAGGTTTGCAGTAAGAAACATTATTGTGTACAAGGTTAAAATGATTCTGGCTCAACAAACATTGTGGGATTTGATACCCCTAGGAAAATATATTCTAGAACATCATCCACATGTATAATTTATAAAATAATGTATTTCTATGAAGATCCACACAAATACTAACCCTACCATAATTCTAGTATAATATTCTACACATATCCTCAATGTCTAATTTATGGTTTTGTTCCTTAATATAATTTTTATTTCCTAGTTTACAAGGTTTCTTATAAATATGTGTTGTTATGAAATATAATGCCCCAAAATCAGTTTTTATTATCATTTTCATTATTTTATTAATTTGGATGAGTAAATACATCAAATCCCAATGAATGAAAATCGTAACACTTTTCGAATAACCTGATTACATAAGTGATACACATAATACCATGGGAAAATAAAATAAATCATATAATATGTAAAATCATAGAATCATTGAAAATATTTTAATGTATTCCTATTCCTAACTCATGGTAGAGAAAAATAATAAGCGTGACCTCAAATTCATAGTAATGGAAATTAAAGTTTAAGTAAAAATTAATCAAAATAAATAAATGAATACGACAGGGAAGATAACTGGTGACCCATGTCATTAAAATAACTAGATATGAAATCACAAACATTAAATGGAAATATACTAAATCACATTTAATTTAATCAATACACTTATAATGAAATGAATCCATATATTTTATCATATAAAAACCACCTAGGTATTAACAATGATAAATGAAATATATATAAATAAAATTCTTAATTTTTATAAGTTATATATCAGGAACATTAAATCCACTACTATAAATATCCATCATTCAAAAAGATTAAACAATTATAACTTTACAAATATATTTTTCTCACTAGAACATGTCCATGTAGTGAGATCATATATAATGTTTGAGCCCCCACCGTTATTGCATGTACAAATCATTCCTCATATCGTGTGATCAATTTAAAAAATATTCCTTATAAAATATATATTGAATAATTAAAATAGATTTATAAATATGTTCTAATAATTGGATATTAAAAAAATGGTTTACTGACATTGTTAAATGTAAATACTATAGAAATATCATTTAAACATAATTGAGGAAAAATAATCTTTAATCATTCCAAAGTTTCCCATACCACTTTGAAAAAATTGAATATCTATTCTATATGAATGTAATGAATCATAAAATTTAATGAGAATAATGATACTGATGATATAACATGTAAAATGGATTTATATAAACCATATTGTAATTAATTGTTTCATAGAAATGAAAAATATTTAATAGAAAGTAAATTGAGATAACATCCCTTAACTTGAGTCCAAATTGTCACATGTGTATTTAAATTTCTGAATAATAAGCTTATGTGAATTAATTTTATACATAACACAATTTTTTATTAACATAATTTATGTTATTTCACATTATATAACATTGGAAACAACTAAATAAATAATTATATTTACATCCAATGCTTTGACCAAATTCAGTTTATGTGTCAAAACAACATTGGTAGGTCGACTTTGGTCAAATGGGTCAATAAAGAAAAATTTTCATTAAAATAATCATAAAATCATAAAAATATTTATATATCAATTATAATTTTAAAACTAACAATGAATTATTTTTTATGAAAAATCACCAAACATTACAATCATAGAGACAGTCGGTTGGACATACACATTATTACCATTCTAATTTTACAATAATCATTATGAAAATAAGGTAAGTATCAATTTATCATTATATAATTATAATTATAATATAAAAACATTTTATTTAATCATTTATATCTATATATTTAATTCTTGTAATGTGAAAGGTATCTCATTATGTCTATGAGGTGGAAGTCCATACGTCCACGACAGACATTATCACTTTTTGTCGTGTGAAAATGTTAATAAATAAAATGATATATTATGTTACCCAAAAAAATTATTTAATTAATATCATTTATATAAAATTTATTTCACATATTTATAATTAAAATTCTTCCTTGTGAATTCCATGTATCGTGTAAAAAATCACATTACTTTGGGATGGTGGTAGTCCACACTTCCACAAACGAAGTTATCGTATTCCCAAAAATTGGATATCTTGAATTTATGTTCCATATAAAAATATCTGAATAAAAAGGAAATAAAAAATATCATATATAAATATTTTTTCCATCCTTATTATCATACATGAGAGGTGTTAATGAAAAAAATTAACAACATTATTTTGTGAGGTGGTAGTACTTCATACATAATAATTGTATGTTCGATATCCATTACTTGGATGTGTGTGTAAATTTATGTAAAATACATATAATATCCATATATCAACATATTAAGGATATTTTTTAATTATATATTAATTTAATGTCTATAATTTATTGAGTGGATAATTAAATAAAACTAATGAGCCTTAGGAAGGATGTTCCCTCTTATTCAGGTAACTCCTTTTAGTATGCCCTAAAGGGATTAGTGGGATGTATTTATCCCTGTAGTGATGATTCTAGATTTAGGGTATGTATTATTAATATTGATTTTGGCATATAAATCTTGAGAAAAATTTTCCTGAGAGGTGTTAAGAAGTAGGAGGTGTTATTTTCTTTTAATAGTTGATGATGAGTGGAATTCTTGGAAATTATTTGAATGGGAATTCCAGACACGTTTATCCTATGATAAGAGGACCAAATTTTGGTAAAATAAGATCCAATTGATGATAGGGAGAATTTTTTTTTTGTGAAATGGATTTTTAAAAAGATTCTATGTCATTTTGGATCTTATGATTATGATTCAGTTTCTTATGAAGCTATTTTTTCTCTTAATAATTATACATTATTTTAATTATATTCACAAAAATTTTTGTTAAAAAAAATACATATATTATAAAATTTTGTGATTCATAATATGGAATCAATTTTTCAAATTCCAAATACAATATTTGAAGGAATTAATTTTAATTTAATCTCACATAAGGGATGAAAATATGGGTTTGTAATGTAAAAACATTCCAAAGTTTTCTAGATTTTTATATAGAATTTCAATTTCAAATTGGTTAAAATGACATAAAGTTTATTAAATATCATGTATTTTATATAATAAATCTTTAATACAAATAAAAAATTTAATTTAACCATAATTATAAGTTGAAATAAAATGATGTTTCGAATTAAAAATTAAAAATTTTCACTACTCATAAAAAAATAAAACTGCAGAGAAAATACTATCAAATATGCCTAACGTAATTTTTATATTTCAATTTCAAAAATAGATATTATTTGGTCATATTAAATTCATAAAATTTTCAAAATTAATATTTAACAAGGATTATCTATTAAATGGTGGAAAATGGACATTTTAAAAATATAGATTTCTATACATAATATTGGGATTTTTCTTATCTTATACATGTTAAATTTATTGGATGAATATAAAAAATATTTTATTGATAATTTAATAAAACAATTACATTAACATTAATCAATTTTTTTTATAATTTAATTTATTATGATATATTATCTTTGTGTGAATAAAAATAGTTTTTAATAGATACAAACCCCTTATTTTAATTTCATAGATTTCTTAATTTCTAATTAATTTTAATCAAATGAATTTAACCATATATTTTCATAATTCATTTAATCATATTAATAGTAATCAATTTAAAAGATTAGTTGTGTCTAATTATATTAAATAACAATATCTTAATAATATATTTGCGTTTTTTAATACTCATTCATTTATGTAATTCTAGCCATCAAGGAATTTTAGTATTATGTTAAATTAAAGATAACCATTTTGGTCCATGTAGTGTAATATAAACATTATGTTTCATATTATAGAAACATATTTTGGTGTTTCATATAAATAAATCTAAAAAATATATTTATTTTAAAAGGAAAATATTTTAATGTCTTGGGGTGTACAGATAATCTATGTGGTCCTGAAAAAAACACATATATAATATTTTCTATAATTAGAGACCACCATTTACCTGATAATCTTAGAGAAATCAATTTCTTTATTGATCAATTCAAATTCCGAGGTTACATCATCCTAAAAGAATGACTATTCGTTGACATAGAGAACATGAGAGCCTTGGCTTTCTAGGAGAATACAAAAATTTTCTAATATATAAAGTTTCTTTGGGTCATATAGATATTATTGGAACATAATTAATGAATTTTCATTCCTAGAGGAACCACAAATATACATAACTACAAGAGAGTCAAATTTATAATGTCTGAGGCATGTGAGGGATCCTTTCAGGTGCTCAAAGTGAGATTTATTTCGGAACCAATCCAAATCCTACCCGATCCTTTTACAGGCTATATAGTTTATTATGATTCATTAATAATAGATATGGGTGTAGATATCATACAGGATGAAGGATTTGTGGTGTTTCCATCTCATTAGTTGATTCTACACAAGTAGAATTATCCCACACATGATCTCAGTTTTGTAGTTGTGGTACATTGCTTGAATTACTAGAAGAATTACTATTTAAGAGAGATGTTGGTAGTTTATTTAGAAAAAAAATTCCTCAAATATATCATCACACAATATTATTTGAATCTTATAGAGAGATGATGGGTTTAATACATACAATCAGTATACACTAGGGTTTCTTTTATTCTTAGAAAGGGACATGAAGTGTCGTATTTTTTATGGGGAATGATTCATACACAAGTAGTTCATGAAACCCATTATATATTAATGTTTATGGTCATGTTTATGAGATGAATTGGGAGGTGTAGGATCTTCTTCTATAGCCTTTAATAACATAATTATATGTGACATATTCTCTTCTACACTGAGAAAAACCTAGGTAGATTTTCGATCCTAGTGGATTTATCCTATGTGATATTATTTTGGGTGAGTACACACCTCCAGGAAAAGTCATTGATGGGGATGAGATCATGAACATTAAAATGTATGTCTAGGTTCCATAAAAAAATATGTGAGATATTGATGTGACAGTAACACAACACTATTTTGGAAATAAATCTCAGCCTTACGAGGATGTACTGTTATATACACTACATGTATTGGATTCCTGGGATGAAAAGGGAATTCAACTATTTTGAAACTAGGTGTTTCACATATAAGCAGTTGAAGGAGGAACACTAGTCAGGAGTGTTCTTTTTGTAGTTGTTACACATTATATAGGGTAAATGGTACAATATTTCATGGAAATTGGAATGGGGCTGCTGAGACCACCAAGTGGTAGTAACCCAATATTGGTTATCAATGAAGGGGTGATGAATGATTCACACTTTCTAATAATTAGATAATATTTTTTATTGTAATATAATGCGTGGTATTAAATTAGAGAGATTATATTCCTTTCTTGCGATACCCATTCTATCATACCAAACTCATATGATTAGTTTACTTCATAGTTTTGGAAGTGGATGTAGAAGTATTTGGGTTAAAAGACACATTTGAGTTACAAAATCTCACCCATAGACCAATGGTTAGTCCAAGTGTAAAATTTAAATTTTAATGTAAATATTTTGAATACATTTCTATTGTTTTTGTGGATCAATGTATAAGAAACTACTTGTCACTAAATATTATGATAGGTAAATCATTTATGAAAACTATATAGATGGATTATTATGAAGACCTTTTATGGTTGGCCATGTTGTTCAACCCATCAATACTTCACAGAATTATACAACGAACTACTAATGCGACATCCTATTTAGGATACGTTATAGTACATACAAATTATCAATATGTATTTTGAAACAACTCAGTGTATGAATAAGTCTTATACTACTAGTCATTGCCGACCACTGGAGTTTGAGGTGGGACATTAGGCCTTAATAGGTGTTTTATCTATGTTGGTTCATATATGGAGTCAAATATATGGAAACCTATCACCTAAACTTGTTATCCCTTTTTGTATTTTGTGGACAGTTTTCTAGGTAGCATATCATATAACTCTTCTATAGAGCCAATGAACCATGAATGATGTCTTAAATGTATCCTATATTCTCTCAAACCATTTTTAGCCATATAAATCTTTTGATCTTATAGATATTGAATTTGAATATGATTCTTTCTTAGTGGATTGTCCTATCCATATTTTTTATTTTAGAAATAATTTTCTTTGTGGAAGGTCACTTCCTCTGGTATGAGTTGTACGGAATCATGACCATGTATAGGATGACACAAGGGAGAGAGTGGCTAATGTACATGATCTTTGGAAAACGTTACTCTTAAATTACATTCAACCTCCATCATAAGGAATTCTTCGGGGCAAGATGTTTTATTGTGGGGAGATTGAAAGATTACATATTTTCCATTTATGAACTACTTCCCTTATTATAAATGATTCTCAAGCATGGAATCCCATATTATTTATGATACCTTGGCATTGTTTCCCTTATAATTGATGATACACAAGAATGAAATCCATTATTATTTATGATTCATGGGAATCGTTTACCTTATAATACAAGATTCAATGTAATGGAGGCCCTTACTATGCCTAATAATTAGGAATGGAATCCCTTATTATTCAATGATACATATGGTCATGGTAACACTTATTTAATAACATGAGACTCTTATGATTATGCTTGGATTCTTGAGTTATGCCTCAGGCCTAGTTAGGAAATATGTGTGTGTGCGTGTGTATTTATATACATGCGTTTCTATATATGTTATTGTGAATATAGTAAATATATAAACATACATATCTATATATATGTGTTCCTATATACATGGAAATGTAGTCAATGATTTCCCACCTTATACTGAAGGATCTGGAGTCATTTGAGTGTCCATTAGGAACATGAGAAGAATTGGTTATAGTTATCATATTTTTGTTATATCCTCATAGCTACATAATTTATATTTTGTTGAAATTAGAAGGATCAAGATAGATGACATTGGGGTTGTCTTACCACGTATATATGACACCATTTTTGGGCTGTTGATTAGTATATGAACCAATCTACTGGATGTAGGTAGGGACTAAATGAACAATCCTTCCCTAGACTCCTAACACTTTTTACTAGAAATAAGTATAGGATTAGAATTCCAATGTTATGCTCAAATTGCTATTGGTTTCATCATTATTATTTTCCCTGTTTTTATAAAATGTTAAATATTTATGTCACTCAGTACACCATGTGTATCAACATTTTATATAGCTTAATGATATGATCAATCTTTATTTTATGGCTGTAGTTAATACTACGTCCTTATTGTTTATATATTTTGATATTTGGTTCTATATATCTTTTTTTATATCATCTTATTCAACTATTTATTTAGTTTTATACCTATTCCTACCTCTCTAATCATAAGGGTATAGTCTCCCAAATATAACATCATAACCATCATTACTATTTATTATCCTTTGGCATAAGAGGCTGTGAAATTAAAGTCATGTTTCTATCTAGGTTGAGTTACATATGATTGAACCAAGTCCGGGTTGTCAAATCTAGAATAAATTATGATACTTCTAGAATTATAATGAAATTTTCGCGAATGATTATGAATTTTCGGAAAAAATAACTATGTCTAAAATCTTATATTAAATTTTCGGATTAGTGTGAAATGTTATAGATTGTATGTAATTTTTATAGAAAAATGTCTATGTATGAATTATATTAATATATTCTATAATTAGTATTACATTTCCCTTTGAAATTTTAATCATTGATTTAAAATGTATCCAAAAACATAAAAACAATAAATAAATTAAGAAAACTATTTTTAAGGATGAATTTTGGTAATCCACTCCCACAAAATCATCCGCCACAATAAATTCATATTCTTCTGTAAAGGATTTCACCATTATCTATTATAATAATTATGTATTGTGCATTGTAGGATATAGTTGTGTCTATGGATAACTGATCAAATGAAACATGTAATGACTCTTATTTTCTTGAATTTTTTTAGAAATTATTTGGGAAAATTCTGAGCCAAGGCGCTCAGAAAATGTATGATTTTGAGGAGTAGTGTTCCAGGAATAATTTTTTGAAACATGTTATGTTTTTAATAGAACATTTTCATGAATTTCTTAAAAAAGTAGAACATTAAAATGGATCCCCAAATCAAAAATATGTGGGAATATTTGAGATCAAAATTGTATCTTTACCCTCAGAACGACCTAACATTAGTCGACATGGGTCCATTGATGAAAAATTCACCTAGTATGTTACCATAAATAAAATTATTAAATAAAATTATTTTATGATAAAATCCTAATAACTCATGAATGATGACTCATACTAGAAAACTGAGACAACTGTTGAGTTTGTAATGTAGTGTTTTCCCTATGATTTACATAACATTAGTCTGTGCGGGTCTTTAATGGAAAAACCTAAAAATGATGTAATGATCATTTAAAAATTTAATGATAAATTATTTTGTTAACAAAATGACTATTTATCCTTTGAAATTATTTTTATATAAGTTTAAATGTTTTGACCACTCAAACCCTAGAGATACAGACCTCCTTTATAGGTAATTTTTGGTGAACAATGACTGATAGATGTTTGGATTGTGGATCGTTATAATGACAATTATTTTTGATCTCATCATCAGTAACCACACAACCATTATTTATCAACAAAAGATCCATATCCCTAGAAGAGTATTTTACTTCTAATTTTTTGCCTTATTATTTATTTCCATGATGAACATGGTTCAATCAACAATAGATTTAATCATGGTTCTACTGTTGTTGCATGATGGATTATTATTACGGGATAATCTGGATAATAGTTTATCCTCTTTAATTATCCATTTATCAAGTACAAATCGAGGCTGAAATAAAAAATTTCCAAGCCTCATTCTTCTAGAGTTTTTTCTTATTCTATCCCCTGTTCATGGAATTATTTTTATTTGGATCCTCATGATTGTAGATCTACTTTCTAGGAGGTTCCAAACATGGTTAGACCCCCAAGATTGAAGGGATGATAGGGCAAAGTCTAGATTAGTGTATCTCATGACTAGAGGTTCATTAGGTTTTTTTTCAGATATTGGGGCATCATATGAAGAACATCAGACCATATAATGATGGGCACCCACACTGGAAGTGGCGATCAAAAGCATGGATCATCCGATTCTGTATGGGATGTGACATAACAATATAGGGGACAGGTGGTGGTTGAGTGAACTATAGGTAGCCTCTACAATTGACCATGTCAGTGGAATGACTTGAAAACTGTCAAAGTTAGGTGAGAAGGCTGGGCCTACATGGTGGGCCGAGCTGACGAGGTAGTTCAGGCACAGAAGGAGAATGCTTAGGCTAGTGGACCGGGTCGATCCCTGCATGGTCTTGTCAGACCCTAGTCAGATCCGAGTGGTTATAATGGTCTATTAATAACCAAAATAATATGAGGATATTGATCACTTGTGGTGTACGAACCAGGCAATAGACCACCACGGTTGGCCCACGACCTTGTGAAGCCTATTCTAAATTTTTTAGACATCCATAATATTCATACTAATCATCCATTTGATGAACTGTCTGTAGTATTAGGACCCTTACGACGAGAAGAAATTTTAAAAATATCCTATGTGGTTTTTTTGGAGTGTGAAAATGAACTAATTTCTTGATATTGGTGTTATCCTGGAATGAGCGCACTTCGAGGAAACATTTAAATTGCAGGTTTTGACTTAGAGACATTGTGTCTTATTGATAATGTGTGTTTTATGGAGATTGTGTGTCTTATGGAGACTATGTGTTGTATGAAGAATGTGTTTTCTATGAATAATATGTGTCTTGCTGAGACTGTGTGTTTTATTATATTGAGTATATCTGTATTTTCTTAATATATTTATTGTAGACATATAACACTGTAGATCATACAATGCATTTCTTTGTGGAATTCCATGGTGGTATTCCGTTCTAAAACACCTTTGAGGAATTAATTTATGGTGTTCCATGGTGGTATCAATTCATGGTATCTACTTTCTGGTATTCATTTGTGGTATTACTTCTTCATATTTCAATTGTGCATTTTTGTCATTTTCTATTCACTATGGTTTCAGGGTTTCTTACTGATTATTTATTTACTCACCCCTGCATGAGCTTTACCCACACATGTATTTTTTGGTGCAGATGAATGAATATTTGAGTGAGTTTCATAAATACTAGGACCAGGTAATTCCTTCTGAGACCGGACAGGCTAAGGTGGGTTCCAATATATTTTCAGATGATAGTCGTAGTACATCATAATTTAGAATTTGGACTTGTGGATGTAGAAACTATTCTTGGGGTGGAATTATTTAGGCCTAGTTTACATTCTACTACTTTCACTATTATACTCTAGTTTTGGGAAATAGTCGTTTGAATGCATTGTTTACTTAGTAATTTTATATTTTAAAAATTGTGGCTTGGATATGTGTGTCTGTGTGTACATGTACTTTAGAAAATGACCCTCATTTGTGGGATTTTCCTACTCTGTGTGAGCCACCATCCACTTTCATATTGGAGGTTGTCATGGGAAAGTCCTAGACTGGTCCCCTACAAGACTCGCTAGGATAGTTTTGTACCATAGTATTTCCATTATTCTCTTTTACTGGGGATCTATTAGTTTGGTTTGGGTCTACAATTTTAGGTGTTTGAGTTATGATTTTATCCTAGGGAATCTATTATTGGTGTAGCAGATGATGTATCCATACACCTGGACACTAGGCTCCTAATTTTCGACTTCGTACATGAATGAACTAGATGTAGGAAAAATAATGTTATATTCATCTAAAAGGAATGAGTCATGTCTTCCATTTCCATCATGAGTCATGTCCCTAGATAAACTCTATTGATAATTGTGCACCATGTTTTATTATTGGATGAATCCATGCAGACATCCAGTTGTGATTCTATTGGGTGATAATGGGGAAAGTATTTCTAGAAACAAGGCATCAATATAGGGGAATGTATTGAAGATAGAACCTACAGGCGGTTTACTATTTATTCAACCGCCCATCTAGAAGAAACTATTACCAACACTACTAATATAATATGCACACAGAATGAGCATGTTTCAAGAGTTTTAGAGGCCCTGGCCTCCAATGTTTTGGGTTAGATAGACCGCCATGAATCTAAGGATTGACTGGAGATAGTTACCCATGTCTTCCTCCTTCTGAGGATGCCTTCTGACTAGATGGTAGTCCTTGCCTCAAGTCTTTTCCAGGGCTCAACATGATGATGGTAGAGCATAGTGACCTAAACACATGATGAGTTTACTCTCTCATGGGTAGACACCGAGCATCACATCTGAAAGGAAATATTTTCACCAATGTTTCAGTTTGGTCATATAAATGATCTTATACATCTGTAGTTGGGTAGTCAGAACATAATGGAGTATTCGCTGATAATTACAGATCTGTCATGATACTTCATGGATATTGTATGAGACCCAATATTCCGGGCATATAAATTGAACTAGGGATTATGGTGGGAGATCATGAAATCCATTAAATCCATTATCGTTACTACTTATTCTAGGGTAATTGATAAATCCCTATTAAAGAATAGCTTTCTAGTAGAGTAGGAACCGTCAATAAGAGCTATCACCATGACCCAATTAAGTGAGACCTCGGCTGTAGGTAGACAGTGACATTCAAAAGGGGCTAATTAGGATATGAACTTCAATAGAAGATCCCAGGTCATTGGATTAGTAGTTTAGATATTCCATGGTAGACCGAGACAACTGCGGGTCAGGTTGTGTTACTAGTGCTTCAACCAGGGAAATCCAACATGAGATTTACTGACCCATTGTACATCCAATCAAGATAAGGTAGAGGGTCCACTGAATAAGAGGTAAAGAAATGTGTAGGGTAGTAGTAAGTGGTCATAGTTTGGATCAATTTTCCCCACCACCCATATGTTTTCTACAATAGGCTTATGGAGATTGTCGATTTGGATGAGTACAGCTATAGAATATGGAGCCTTATGACCTCGATGATTCATGAATTATTATAGGTATGATCTATTTATTTTAAAATTTAGCTTTATATTTGATAGATATATGTTCTAGTAATCCTTTTCTTTCCATAAACCATTTTCGATACATAGAGGTCCGAGTAGAACTATTGACTCAACCCTTATTCAAAGAGACTCCTGTGATATGAGATTTTATGATCACACACTGGTGTGCTATTTTTACCTTACTCTTGGAGTTGAGAGTATTGGATGGGATCCCACTGATTCAATGTTGAGGTAGTATGACTTTATTCGTGAGGTGGACTTGTTATCCATAGTGAATGCACCAATTGATTATTTTAGGTGTGGAGTGTGGTGTGTCTATAGTGAAAGAACCAGGTTTTCCATTATTGGTAAAATGGAATCACATGAAGTGTATTATATTCTTACGCATAGGGGTGTTCATACAATTACTCATTAGTTGGATAGCCTCACCCACAATGTAGTGAATGAAATGAGTTCTCAGTTTCTTATAGTGGTAGTGGAGTATAAGGACATTATTCTTTGAGGATATTCTAGGTTTAAATCAATGTTGAGAGTTAGATTTTTTCATTTTTCTACACCCTTTTATAAAACTAATATCCACACATGAATATCTGTTTGTTCCAGCAAAGCTTCATGAGTTGAGGGTACAATTGGAGGACTTACATAGGAAGGGCATTGTGAGACCATATGTTTCACCCTGGGTAGCCCTAGTATTATTCTCCAAGAAGTCATAAGGAAGATTCAGGTAATGTGTTGACTTATAGCACCTGAACCATGTCGCGTGATGAATATGTATCTACTCCCAAGGATCAAAACCCCCTTTTATCAATTAAGAAGGAAGCATTAGTTCTCTATGATCAACCTTGGGTTAGTCTATCCCAAGATTCAATCATGATATGAGGATATAGTGATGTGATGTTTATGATGTTGTCACATTCACTATGAGAACATGGTGATTCTGCTTAGACTCAAGAATTCCCTATTTGTGTTCATGTGACTCATGAAAATGATAATTCATCCTTACATGGATCAGTTTTTGGTGGCCTTCATTGATCACACCCTATTGTAATTGATGTCTGAGGAATAGCACGTGAGACACTTGATGAAGGTTTTGGACACACTCCGAGAGTGTCAAGTTTAAGGTAATCTCTCATATTGTCAGTTTTGGATTCTATAAGACCATTTTAGATGACACATCATCTTAGCGGATCGAGTTTATGTTCATCCAATGATGGTAGAGGCACTTCCTTTTGGTGATCCACCAAATAGATTTTCTAAGGTGTATAGATTCATTGGTCTGGTTGGGTATTATCTGAGGTTTGTACCTAAATTATCCAAAGTAGAAGAAGACTTTCAACTTTTACATGAAAGGGAATAACATTATTGTGGAAAAAAAGTTCTAGTAGTACTTTTATAAAATAAGGTATTGGTTGATGAGTTCTACCATCGTGAGATTTCTAGAGTAGGGCGTCGAGTACATGATGTTCTATGATGCATCATGGATAGGGAATTGTTTTGTCCTGATACAAGGGAATTATGTGATTGAATATGGTTCATGTGAGTTATAGTTGAATGAGAATAACTACTCGACCCATTAGGTGGAGCTATAAATGGTAGTCTTCTCATTGTCAATGTGGATACAATACCTGATGGGAGATATATTTTTTCAACGCTGATCACAAGGGTCTCATGTATATCATCTGTAATGTGGATTTGAGCATGATATAGAGGTTATGGCTAGAGTTCATCCATTAATAGGACTTCAAGATTACCTATATTCCTTGTAAGTGGATGGTGGTGGAAGATTCTCTCAGTAGGACATCAATCTTTCATTAGTTTTAGAGATGCGTTGAAACAATTTTTTGTGTTGTAGTTATCATTTTTTAAGGAGATAGAATTGACTACCTCATGTTTATGGTTCTCACCCCTCCAATATTAACCCCTGAATGGAACAAAGGCCTTATTTTTTATTGATTTTTGAAAACACCATTTTTATTGTACAAGGGAGAACCCTTACAAGGCACATAGGCTATGAGATTACATAACCCATAGGTCTTAAAGAAAATATATAGACTATAATGGAAACTACACCTCCCCAGCTTCTTCATCATGAAATCAACTCTCCACCTTCGTATGGATTGTTTATCTTGGATTTTCCATGCTTGCATAGTCTTTTCCTAATGGAAATGTCATTCCATCACATTGTAAAAATCTGTATAGATTCTGCACCGTTAAATGTGCCTGATATGAATCCCCATTTGGTGTTTACTCTGTGTAGAGTCTATCTAGTCATTTATGCACAATTTCAGGTGGTCGTAAGGTATTGATGTGGACCAAAGGCCTTAAGGTGGAACGAATGACTTGAGATGGCCTTAAATACTTACTGGCCTGAAGGCCTTGGGATCCTCGAAGTCAATAAAGCACCCGAGGCCCAAACCGGTAGCCCGATGGCCTAAACGGATGAATATTTCCAACTACTACAGTTACAAACAGTTCCTACTAGAGTACCATCTATAGTACTACTACATTAACCTAAATAATATATCTCTACCTGGTTTTGACGATGTGTCTCTTGGATGCACTTATCAAGTGCTCAATAACTGGTTTGAGGCTCTTAGGACACCCCTATAATATTATAGTAATTCAGGGAGGCACAACATGGGGAAATCGATGATGAGACCCAAGGTGCTCTATTGTCCACGTGGCATGCTCCTGGTCAATATCTGAAGGGGGTTGGGAAAGTCATTATTTTTATAGGGTGAATTTTGGTACCAATGAAATTGATAGAGGTGGTTCTTAAGGAGTTTCATAAATTCCCATTGGTGGTACAACAAGGTGTGGAAAAGATCTACTAGGACCATTGTCGTTAGTTTTTGTGGATAGGGATGGAGAAGTATATTGTAGATATCATATCTTGATGCCTTTCTTGATAGAAATTGAAGGATGAGAACTAGGTTTCAATGGGTTTAGTCCAACCCCTAGAGGTGCTGGAAATGAAGTGGGAGGGGGTATCAAAGGACTTTAAGACCTATTTACCATGTTTTTAGGGGACATGATTCCATCTATATGATCATTGAATGACTCACCATGTCAACCCACATCCTAGCTATTCGAGAACATAGTTCATCATAGAGATTTAGACTCTTATATGTGTAGGTGATATTTTGACTCCATTGAGTTCCATATACAATAGATTTAGATAATGATGTTCTCATTACATCCTAGAAGTGGAAAGGATTACATGAGGAATTAGGGATGCATTTACGCTAGATCAGAACATTTCATCCATAGCTGGATGGGAAGATGGGTCATGCTGTACATGTTTTAGAAGACATAACATGGGATTTATTGTTAGGTTTTCCCCCTCATTGTGAGTATCACCAACACCTAGTGGAGTGTTTTGTACAAAAAAGCCATCATTCCATCATCATAATGAAACCATTTGGGGACGTGTAGGGGTGACCTTTTAGGTCACCACTTTTATAGATATACCCATGTGTGTAAGCACTCATGGGATCAATGTTGGTCCAAATTACTATAAAGAAGTTGTAGACCATCATGGAGAGAATTATGTCTATACAACCCCATATTATGTATTATACTGACAGACAATGAAGGTATTAAGATTTTGTGGAAAGAGACCACATGTTATTTTTTTTTCAAAACTCGACACAGATTATAGTGATTTGTTTGAGATGATAATCTATATCTAAAGGTCATGAAACCATTGATGATAAAATGTAGAGTTGGTGAGGTGGTGTACCACTTGGATCTAACTCTAAAGTGATAGGGGATATATGATTTCTTATACATTTCATAACCAGGGAGGTACGTGAATGACCCATCACACGTCATTAACATGGGTGATTTAGAAATCGACGATGGGGTGACTTTTTCTAAGTAGCTGATGGAGATCAAAGATCGACAAGAGATGATCCTTTATGGGTGGTTGATTGATTTATTGTGTGTCTGGTCATTTCATGGGAATCTCAAGGATATCACATTAGTTCATGATGCACAAATATGTGCCCAGTATGCTCATTTTTTGGATTATCCTTTATTTTTGTCTTAAAGAATGTATAGACCTATGTTGGGGAGAATATAATGACTCAAATTTTATCGAGTTTATTTTTGAAAATTAATTTTAAATATTACGAAACTAACCACTAAGATGACATGCAATTCTGAATCATGATGTGACTGAAATAATTTGTTGAAAAATGATATGTTTTTATAGAATGTGCACATGACATGCCTAAAAAAGTGGAATATCTTTTTAGGGGTTCTCAGATCAGAAATTAGAGGGAATTGTTGGGAGAAGAATAGTAGTTTTACCTTAGATTCACTCTAACATTGGTCAACCCGGATAATATAAAAAAATTAACCTTGGAAGTATCCATATATAAAATAATTAAATAAATTAATTTATATTAAAATCCTAATAATTATTGAATAGTTACTAAGATTGGAAATTTGAGACCACTATTGTGTTTGTAATGTTGTGTTGTCCATAGGTTCGACATAACATTAGTGTGTGCGGGTCTTCTGTGGAAATCCTGAAATGGACGTAAATATCATTATATAAATTAAAGAAAAATTATTTTATTTTAGCAACAGTTATTTATCTTTTAAAAGTATAATTATATAATTTTCTTAAGGTTGGTCACTCAAAACCTAGAGATTTAGAATACTCTTAAAGATTTATTATGGCTAATGTTGAAAAATCAATCCTCGGATCATGGATCATCATGCCGACAGAGTTGGAGGATCCCTTCAACGACGAAACACAACAATTATTCATAAAAAATGATCCATATCCCCAACATGGTGTTTTATTTCTAATTTTTATTTCTTGTTCATTAGTTCTATCATTAACGTTGGTCAATCCACAAAGAGTATGATATGTGGTTTGACCCTTGTTACATGAATGGTTATTACTGTATGATTATCAGAAGAATGGGTTATCCCATTTGGTTATCATTATAATGAGAATGAATCGAGGATTACACAAACAATGGAAAAGGTTCATTTTTAGGCGTTCTTGGAGTTCTTTGTTGTTGTATCCTCATGATCACAGATCGACTTTCTGGGAGGCTCAAAACATAATCAAACCCCCAGATTATAGGTATGATGAAACAGAGCATTGATCAGTGCAGGACAAGACTAGAGGGTCACAAATATGTCTTTATTTTAGATATTAAAGAACTATGAGATTAATAATGGACTATAGAAGGAGGGGATTAGGTGGTGCAACACATCTAGACCCATGTGGGACGCAGATTCTGCCGAATGTGGTAAGGCCATGTATCCGTTCGGTAGATGAAGTTGCAGTAATCACCCACATTACATGTCTTTGTGTTTATGGGTACTGTTGAAGGTCACCATGGGTGACTATGTTAGCATAATGACATAACATGAGGAAAATGAGGTATGGAGGATGTTCCCTACTGGTGCGGGTTGATCCTTGTAGGATGATTCGACCTGATAGATAGGGTCGGACTGAATGGATCGGGTCGCACATTGTAGGTTGCTGTAGACTCGGGTCGAACTCAAGTGGCCATATCTAGCAATGATCGATAATGGTGGTTGACCATGCTATTCGGTGGCCTTGATAGTTTGGGCACGGTCGACAACTACTATAGCTTTGGATATCACGGGGTGATATAAGACTACTGCATCTTGGGCTATCTCAAGGTGATCGATACTGTGGGTTGTCGGACTAGGCGATTGACCACCGTAGTTGACTTCCATGGTCAGTCCATATCCCAATGCAACCCCTTATTAAATGTTCAAATAACCATAACGTCCAAACCTGACATCTATTTTACTAGACGTGTACCGTGTTTGGACCGTTATGATGATATGTACATTTGGAAATATACAAAGTGGGTTTTTTGTGGGTTGTTCATACTACCCATTGGATTTATGAGTGAGTTCTATCGAAATGAGGGAACTTTGATCCAAAATTTATATGGTCGGTTGTAACACCCCAAGATTTCATAGAACGTTATATCATTAATTTAATTCAATAACTAGCACTACACACAACACTGAGTTCGATCACACCACGACCTACCAAACATGTTGTTAAAAAGCAATTATGAATAGTATTAACTGAATTATGAATTTTATATACTGCATATAATTTTATAATAAATATTATGTGTTTCTTATACATAATATAAGAACAAATTAATTTTTTCAAATAAAAGAAGTATTTTTTTACAATAAAATACTACCACCGTTTAATGGTGAGCCCTATTTAAAAACAATATTTTACATTTTTATATATTCAATTTAATGAAATTAAATTCTTATTTAAAATCATAACATAAAAATTTAATTTGGTTAAACTTTTCGTACTTTTTTTATAACTTTCATTTTTTGATGAATAGTGAAAAATACAATGTTTTAATTGAAATAATTAAATTAAAAAAGAATAATTTATAGTGTTAAATTATGTATTTGAATGGTTTTGAAGAATAATTATATTAAATTTTTAGCATTTAGTACAATGTTGGTCATTATATGTAATTTCACATTTACATTTGACATAAACACATGTCAATCTTTTGAGAGTTTTTACTATTTAAAAACCCACTTTTTATTTTGATAACGATATTAAATTTTAAAATAAATTATAAAAATAAAATGTTTTTAATTTAATAAAATAGAATTCATTTTTGAAATCAGAATATCAAAATTAGCTTAGGGAGATATTTTGGTATTTTTGAGAAAAGAATCAATTTTTGATGAATAGTGAAAAACATTGTGTTATTGTTTAAAAATGAATTTTATTTAAATAATTATTTAATTTATTAAAATTTATTTTAATTAATAATATATATATATATATAAACTATTTTATTTCAATGTAATTTATTGAATTCATTTTATAATAAACTTAGTTTTATAAAATTTTATTGAACTTTCTACCATCTTTCACTATCCTTTTAGAAGCATTTGCAAATTTGGATAAAATATGATTTTAATGCTTCTGTGAGTTGAAATAACAAATTTTTAGATACATGGTTCACATCAGTATGTAAAATTTGGTTCAATATGGTGAATATAACTTAGGGTTAATAGAACTTTGGACTTTAATTTACCATGGTTAAATGTAAATAGGGTAATTAAAGGTAAAAATGATATTATAATTACATTAGAACATGTCCGAATTCTATTGGATACGTTTATATAGACAAAAAACAACCTTAGGAATAACATATAATTTGTTAGATCCACTTGTATTAGATTATGACATTTAATATTATTTTATTTCAAGAAGAGTTAATTGTATTAAATTCAATGTTTACTAACTAAACTATTTTTAATATAGGGTTATACAAAAGATAAATTCCAATATAAATATTATTTAAAATGATAAAAATATTTACAACATCATTAAGTTTTATTTTTAATTTTTAGATCTTAAATAATTATCTTTATTTATGAAACAATGATGATGAAGTAATTACCTTGTTAATGAATGAATCAAATAAATGGTATTATAAATTTTAAAATAAATATAATTTCAATGTTTTTATAAAATCAAAGAATATTATAGGGGAAAATGACATGTTAGGGTTGATTTAATGAATCGTTTTTGATGTAATTAAGTTGTGATGGTTTTCACAGAAACCAAATACTACATAGTCTCAAAACTGACATAAATGTGTTTTTAAAACAAATATTATATAGTTAAATTATATAAAATTCCAAAAAAATGCTCGGTCAAAGGGATTAAATAATATTATATATGTCATTAATGAACCACTTGAAGTTCTCTTGGACGTTTTAGATTATTTATATTAACCATATAGTGTATTAATACAATAAGACATGGTAAATGTCAAATTATATAACTACGAGTTAAATAAAAAAAATAAAGATAATATGGTAATGTAAACTATATAAAACCTATTGGTTGAGAGTTTTTCAACCCATCCCTATCTTATTCTTGAAATAAAAACTTTTGGATCCATGATAAACCTAAAATGATTTTATTATAAAATAATATTTCAATCTTTTCCTAAAATGACTGTCACCTCTCTTATAAAAGGGTGCTTCCCCTTTTCCAAACTTTACACCTCCAAAGAATTTTTCATTTCCAAAATCTGCCCAAATTTCATCCCAACTTCCCTCAAATAAACCTATATTCATTACATTATTCATAATTCCAACCTATGTATCCCTTTTGATCATCACAAAAGGAAGCTCCCGAAAAATATATAATAATTTCACCACCCACTTTCATATTCTTTTCTTCTTTCACTTTCTCTTTATTTGTTGTTGACATACCAAAATAAAAAATCAATTAACTTCTACATACTATTATGTTATTATAAATATGTTACCACCATATTTTTTATTCTATCCATCCTATAAATGACAAAGTCACCATATGTGCATACGTACAACTTATTATCTCCACGTCGTGGTGTAGTTTATTATTCAAACACTTCATTTTATAGATGGGTATAATAATGAATATAAATGATGTAAATAATAAAAATAACATATTGAATATTATGTATATATAATATAACATCCAATTCTATAATATTTCTCCGAAAATATAATTATATTGTCGCTAATGCGTACGTACGGATTACCGTCTCCATGAAGGCGATAAGATTCATTCCCCATCATAACCATTATAGAATAGTTTTCATTTGTTATTATGAATAATATTTAATAAAATAATTCCATTCTGTATATGAATAAAATACATCCTATACATAACAAACATGGCTTACATAACCAAGCATATAAAGGAAAACAAATCATTTAACACTGTAAATGATGATACTTCTGAAATATTATTAACAAATAAATATTAGAGGATCATATAAGATATCATATTTATGTATACAGTTATTGTATTATATTATAACAATTTTTTTTCTATTATACAAGAGGTTAAAATACCATCGACTATGGAAAAGTACAATGTAATGGTTAATTTCACAATCTCTTTGTTTTCCAAGGTTGATTTTACGTTAGTATCTACTTAGACCTATTTATCATGTGAAACCGTGTTTCTTAAAAATGTACTTGAATTTTTTTAATATTTACTAAACTATGGTTTAATTTCATTTATACCCTTTTTTTATTTTTTTATAAATTGTCTTGAAAGTAATCTTTAAGTCATTTTCCAAACAAGTTAATTTATGATATTTTAAGAAAATTAATGTAAGAAGGTTTTTTATGTTATAAGGCGGGTGTGGTTATTCTCTGCCATTATAACACCATTGAACCTTCCCATACTAGATTATAAAAATATTTTCAAAAAATATGTTTTCTTTTATAATTACAATACTTTTAATTTATTTCAAAATAGAAAGAGGTATTTATTTCAAATAGTTTTCATTTCATCTATCTCAACATCCTTTGATTGATTTTAAACTTGTTGGATATTGATTTATTATGTTAAAAATATTCCATATTATATTGAATGTTTTGTGATATGATTGACTGTAGATATGTTTTTTTATACCATTCATGGAATATGTTTAATGTATTAACATCTTGTATGATTGTTTTTATACAAATTTTTATGTTATGTTTAAACCTCTTCATGTGAGAAATTCATTGGACTTAGTAAGTGATGTGTGGAGCCCGCTATAGCTCCCCAATGCATCAGTAGGTCTCATGAGGCAAACTAGTGTCCTGGAATAAGTCCTTGACAAAATATTATTTGTAGTTATGGATCAAGGCCTTGAATTTTTGGTTATGAAGTCTGGAATTACACATTCTATCATAATGAATTTGGCTATTGATATTACACGTGATTATTCAACTAGTAGAATATCCTTGTGAATAATTAAAAGGTATCATTTGATTAGTCTTTTCTATATTATGATGAAGTTTAAGTTTAAAAGTAATATTTTTTTTCTTATACATTTCCTTAAAATATTATTCTTATTTATAAATGATTCTGCTATATTGTTGTCCCTACTGAGCATCTAAGCTCACCCCTTTCTATGTTTTATTTCTTACAAGATTCAAATAAGTATATTCTGACTGACATGTAGGGATAGTATAAGGGATATGAATGTGTTCAATAGAGACAATGTTGTTTTTTTTATTTTTCAATGTAATGTAACACTTATGAATGTATGTAGAATATACAAGGCTACTAAACTGATCTGTCTTTCAGGACATGATTCCTTATATCATGCAAATGTGTTAAAATAAAGCACTGACTCTAGGTAACTGGGGTCAGGGAATTATAGTTCATATTAGTGGATGTTTAGCATCAAACTTGGAAATAGATTTAGATAATCACTGATTAGATACAATTACACTAAGATAAACTTTCAGTATTGGTATAGATGTACAAACTAGAATTTTTCAAATGTAGACATTTAGTGTATTTTCCAAGCAATAAATTCATATGTCGATTTGAGAAGGTATAGTCGGCTCTGGAACAGATATACCTAGGAGTGAAAACTCTGACAAGGAGTTTTGGGCTTGACCTAGGGTATCCTGGTATACGACAATAGGATTTTTTCACTCTTGGTTATGACACACCCGAGGGATATTCTTAGGATAATTCACATTTTCATTAAATACTATTATGATGGTTTTAAGAGTAAATACTTCCTCAATGAATTTTTTTAGGATTATGTATTATATGAATAAACATTCCAATTTATGTTATGTGTTTTACAAGTTCAGAATTATCCATTGTGATTCATAATCTATCATACTGAATGTTATTGTCTATAAATGGTGCCTAGTATAAGGAATGAAAACTCCAGCAATACACATGATCCAAAGAGTATGATGGATAATATCTCTAGCAACCCAAACATGACGTACATAGACATTACATTACTTTTTCGGAATATTTAATACATAACAAGAACCAGCAATCACGGACCGTAATAGTTTAGTGTCTTTGAAAACTCGGAACATAATCTTCTAATCATGGTGAAAGATCATCAACATCTCCCATAACGATCTTCCCATTTTGTCTTATTACCTAAAACCGTTCTTTAAATCATGGGGAAAAAACATATAAATAGTGAGATCAAATTCTTAGTAAGGGTAAGCATGTAGAAAATAAAACAAATCATATACATTTGAACTTAAAAAAACCATGAACATAAAGTTTAAACAAAGAAATCGTGAGAAATGACATGAAACATGGCAGTACGTAAGGCATAGATAATAATGGAACATTAGTAATGACAAAATAGCTTGGAAATAAAACTTTTAATTTTGGAAAAACATTATGCACATGATATGATTTCCATAGTATCCAAGGGATTGATGTCAAGACCATCTTAGTGGACAAATTCCCTTACTAAACCGAGTACACTCCTCGTTACATTCATGTATCACTGAACTGGATTAACTTGTAATTCCAGCCATTTCTATCTCATGAGATATAAATATTTACCCAAAGAATTAGAGGGAGATATAGGTCCCACCCATCCCATAATTAAATCATTCTTTTCAGGTGCCACAAAAGAAACATACATCATTCATAATAACCCAACGAATAAAATTGGTTTCATAAACATAATCCTATCATAACATAATCCTTATAAATGAAATGGATATAATTTCATCTTAAGAAAACTAAAAATATGTAAATAATAGATACATTATACTTGAAACATGCACATGCCAAATAATGTCATCATAGATGGAAAATAGTTTTGATAAAACACTTGAAATGAATTCTTGAGGAAAATATCCTTTCATCTTTAAAATCATTTTATTTTCAAAAAATTCCATGAAATTGTAAATGAAAATAATTTTGTTAAAAATAATCATTAAATCCTGTAGATGAAGATTCATGAAAATTAGGTGTTATGAAATCGTAAAAATCCTTTCACGCCGAATAAGTTAAAAGAAATTCTTGTCGTACTTTTGTAGGAAAAGTCAAAAAGTACCTTGTATGGTAATCAAAAGAAATATTCCTTACATACCATGTAGTAAAAGTAAAAAATGGGTAAAAAAGACTTTAAACATACATGAAAACATTTTTCGAAAATAGGGACATGGATGATAAATATAACCCCAGTAAATACTTACGAATAAACAATCTTGGATAAAAACCAGATTAGAAAAGTTATCCCTTACCTTATGCCCAATTACTTTCATATGTGTCCGAGAATCCTGTATAGTGGGTTTAAAATTATTATTAACTTGTAAAAGAACCATAATAATATTTATTATATCATATATAATTCACTTATGACTTTATATTATCCGTTTATTTGTCAATTCCATGTTTAAGAAGCATTTGGGGTAAAATCGTTTCATTTATCGTCTGTGTTTTGATTTTTAATTCTTAATATTATTACATAGATCATTATTAATTTATTAAATAATATGTAACTTGATTTATATATAATATATATTCAGAATATACATATATATAATAGATTGATAAATAGAAAGAAATGCACCATTCTTGGAGACGGTTGGTCGTACGTATGCATGAACGTTGTTTTTGGTTTCCTTATTGAATTTAATGGAATTAAGTAGATGACATACATACATATATATATATATATATATATATAAATCTAGAATCATTATAATTTCATATATTTCATGATTAATTATTTTATATACTTTATAATCATTCTTGAATTTTAAACATGGTAAATGAATCTCATCGCATCGTGGAGATGGTAATCCATACGTATGCATGAGCGATGATATCAATCCCATATTTATTGAATGGAATTTTAGTGGATGATATAATATCCTAGAATGAGTATGATGTTATAATTATCATATATAGTTATTCTTTACACCATTATACCCATCCAATTAAGGTGGTGGTGGAAAAACTGATTACACCACAGCGTGGAGACGGTATTCCGTATGTACGCACATGTGGTGATTTTGTTTTCCGTGGGATGGATAGAAGGAGAAATATGGATGGTTCATATTTATAATTACATATATGTATATATATAATACTTATGTTGTTACTTTATAATGAAACAACTAAATAAGAGGAAGTAGAGGAAGAATGACACTTGAATGAGTCGGTAGAATAGATTACCTCTTCCTCGACGCACCTCCTTTATACATCTTATTAGGGCACTAGATTTGGTCTTTTATGAATACCATAACCTCTATGATATAACAAGAGATGTTGATAATATGAATTTTCAGGGGTTGGATGAGCTTCAAGGATCAAAAGGGTGTGAAGAGAAGAGGGAAGGGGTGCCCTTTTTATAAGGGAGGAGAGGGGCACCTTTGGTAACATAAGAAATATTAATTTATAATAAAGTTATATTCAGTTTATAATAGCACAAAATTTATTTTTTAGAAGATAAAGTCTGGATGGGTCTAAATCTTCTCAACCAATAGGTTTTAGAAAAGTTTACATTAATATTTTAACCTTATCATTTTGATTTAACACTTATTTAAATAATTTAACTTTTACCTTGTCTTCTTGTTTTCTTAAAATATGTGGTTAATAAACTTACTATAACATGTCAAAAGAACCACAAGTGGTTCATTATTAATATATATAACCTTATATAAGTAATTTGTCCGAACCTTATATTTTTAGGAATATAATAACAATTAATAATATAATATTTGTTTCAAAAATGATTTTATGTCAATTTTTACACTATTTGCTAATTGATTTTTTTGAAAATCATAACAACATGATTAGTTCTAAAATAGTTAATTCAGTAAATACTAACAAGTAATATTATCCTAAAAATTAGTGGAATTAATAAAAAGTCTCAAATTAAATTTAGTTGGGTTTTTTTAACATCAATAATGTTAATATTTCATTAATAAGGTAATTTATGCATCATCATTGTGTAATAAATTAATTAAAATTTTTAATGTATAAAAATTATATATAAAATATAATTAAGTAGGAAATCTATTTATATTTCTAATAAATATTTATAGTCAATTTTATCTTACTTATAACCCTATATTAAAAATGTTTTAGTTATTAAACTTTGAATTTAACTATTTTAACTCTTCTTTATATAAAATAATAATAAGTGTCCTAATCTAATCCAAGTGGTCCTAAAGGGTAATATTTTATTCCTATGGTTGTTTTTTGTCTAATTTAACTTATCCAAAAGAATTAGGACATGTGTTAGGGTAATAATAATTTCATTTTTACCCTTAATTACCCTAATTACTTATAACTGTGGTAAATAAATGTAAAAAGTTAAAATTCACAAAAAAATATTTTTATCATATTGAACTACATTTTACTACTTTCTATTAACCGTGTCTCTCATATTTTTGAAATTCCACTCACAGAAGCAGTAAAATGAAGTTTTATGTATATTTTGAAATTCTCCTAGGAGGTAGGTAAAAGACGGTGAAAAGTTTAATAAAATTTTTATATATCTAAAATTATTATAAAATGACTCAAATGAATTAAATTTAACTTATATAGGTATTATGTATCAATTTTGAAAAAAAAATAAATTTAAATAAAATAAATAATTATTTAAATAAAAAGTCGGTATTTAAATAGTAACCTTTTGTTTTCACTATTCGTCAAAAAATAAATGTTTTCAGAAAAATACCAAAAATTCACCCCAGGATTATTTCGATATTTTGAATCCAAAAATGAAGTCCATTTTGAATGATAAAATTTAAAAAATTTCTAAAAGTTGGTATTACCATTCATAATGGCTAGTTCATAATAATATTATAGTAATACCTTGTACAGTGAAACTCGGTCTTGCGTATAACACACGCTATCGAGGAAGGTTGCTCTAGCGTGCAACACAAGCCTAGAATAGTGTTTGCGTATATTGCATCCTATTACGGTGTTACATATAGCGCAAGTTAATCTCGTTGTAGCATACAAGACATGAATGAAATTAAAAAATATATATCTCATAAAATCTCGGGGTGTTAAATTCTACCTCCCTTAAAATAAATTTCACCCGCGAAATTCATCGGGGTTATAAATGGTTTTCAACTTAAAAGTTTCTTTCATAGAAACCCAAATCGTAAAAATGAATATTATATCATAATTTTAAAAAGTAATGCAAGAAAGGTAAAGGTTACCCAAATTAATTAATCATCAGGTTTCCACAAAGGTGAAAATATGGATATGGAAGAGAAATCTAACCATCAAGTACTAATAAAGAGTGGTTGAGAACATGGCTATGAAAAATCCATCAATCACAAAGCCATAAATATTTTATGATCTATGGTACCATTTGATTCATCGGTTTTGAGGGTACTAGGACAACGTTTTTGGTTTTCAAGATCATTTCCCTAAAGTTGAAAAAAATGGAATTACAAGAAATACTTTCATGATATTAGTCAGCCTCACCGTTGGTTGTTTATTGAAAAATTTCCACATCATATCATAAAGAAATGAATTTGAATTTTTCATTCATAAAGTGTTAGCAGATCATGTGATAGAATGATAGGTCATTCCATCTATCTCAAAAAAAGGTTAACAAAAGTTATCAAATATACATAAGTCCATATATAGTGAGATTAATCATATATGGTTCCTAAAATGGACTTATACTTCATATATCATACCACTTAATAAATTAAAACTAATTTATACTAACCAGGGACTTCATGTAGGCCAGTGGTACGTGATAAAGGCCTGTCTTAATTCAGTTGTGGGTTCGATTCCCACAGCATTGTCCGACACGATGGGTTGTCGCTCATCCTACGAGTTGTTCTTTTTATAAAACTATACTATTATAACATAACAAAAAGATATAGCCTTAAAAAATACCATCTGATGTCTAACATAACATATTCCAATCTTTAGGTTTATCCAAAATACTTTTTTCCAATCTCATAGTATAAATAAAATTATTACTAGAAATGTCATCTACCAAGAATTGAATACAATCATTTATCTTTAGTATAGAATAAGATATATCTTGGTAGTCACATTCCAATCATTTGAATACCTTAATCATGTATTCTCATAAATTACCATAGAACCATAGTGAAAACATGAATGTTGTTAGAAGGTAACTCTTTCCACATACCAAAATCCTAAAAATTCTATATACTCAAACCATGATATCACTGTGTCCTTATATCAGTCCTGAGTTCATTAATACTATCAAACATTTCATTATCTCCTTATCCCTCGTTTATGCGCATATTAGGTTCTTTCCAAAAATATCTAAATAAAGTTTCATGGTTACCGGTACCATTCAACATATACCATAAAAAAAATAAGTAAAAACAATTGTGTAAGAATCCTTTGATGTCTCTTTATTCCATAGTACCATGAGATTACTTATACAACATTACTCTTGATAAACATGTAATCATTCAACTACCTTCTTAAACAATTGACTGAGCTTGAAAAATTCTTTCATCTCACATATCATTTTTAGTCTCTTCATCATCATCAATATAAATAATACCCATACGACCATGCTGATTCTCTTCATGATATTTTCCCTTAGGGAATTTTTTTTCATAATAACCATACATTCCACAATTAAAACATTTGACCGTTGTTGATGTCTTAGCAATACCATTTTCCTTGTCCATGGTGTTAACTGAACCTTTTACTTTGCAATTACTG
Source organism: Viscum album (assembly GCA_963277665.1). NCBI lineage: Eukaryota > Viridiplantae > Streptophyta > Magnoliopsida > Santalales > Viscaceae > Viscum > Viscum album. The sequence goes on along the minus strand of OY728152.1, from coordinate 1,447,877,124 downwards.
GCTTGGTGTCCTTATTTTCCACACACAAAGCATCTTCCAGTTCCTTTGAAACATTCTCCCTAATGCCTCTTCCCACATTATTTACATGGGGGAAACTGAACATTCTTTCCTCTATAATCATCATGAAACTCCAAGTTTCTCTTATTAGCTGAGTTAGGAAACGTACCAAAGTCGAGATTATTGATCATATTATGAGATTACTTATTAGTAATAATAATGATTCTTGCACATCCAAATCCCGCTTCATTTGGTTTCTCATGAAAAACTTTATATTCTCCAATAACATCAATCCTCCTGTTTCCTGCCATTTATTAAAACCATAAAGGAATAGTATGAGAGACAAAACTCGTACTAGAAAAACAGTATACTCAAGGGGGAATACTTTCAATATCTAACATCATAGTTTTAATTCTATGATCGTTACCATATTTCTAGGACTATAACCAATACTTAAACATAACCGTAAAGACATCCCTAGAAATACCATAGAAATATCTCTAGGGATCTCACTAAAGATTTCGCATCCTAGTTTCCAAAGGTTAACTAAACCTTTCCTCTGATACAAACTGTAGAGACCCCAAACATGACATACATGGTCATTTCATTACTTTTTCAGAATAAATAATACATAACAAGAACCAATAATCAAGGACCGTAACAGTTTTCTGTCTTTGGAAAATCGGAACATAATCTTCTAATCATGGTGAAATATCTTCAACATCTGCCATAATGATCTTCCCCATTTCTTTTCATACCAAAATCTTTCATTAAATCCTAGGGAAAATAAAACATATAAAGGATGATCTCATATGCTCAGTAAGGGTAATCATGGGAAAAATAAAACAAATCATATACATTTGAACTTAAAAAAAACATGAACATAATGTTTAAAAATTGAAATCTTGAGCAATGACATAAAACATGGAAGTACGTAAGGAATACATCATAATGGTACATTAGTAATGATAAAATAGCTTGGAATTAAAACATGTAATATTGGAAAAACAATAATCACATGATATGATTTTCATAGTAGTTATGGCATTGCTGCCAAGACCATCTTAGTGGACAAAGTCCCTTACTGAACCGAGTTCACTTCTCGTTCATGTCCACTATCACTGAACCAGATTAACATACCATTCCAGCCATGTCTATCTCATGAGATATAAATCATTACCCAAGGAATATAATGGAGATATAGGTCCAACGCATCTCATAATGAAATCATTATTTTGTGTGCCACAAAATAAACATGCATCATTCATAATAACCCAACCAATATAATGGGTTTCATAAACATAATCCCATCATAACATAATCCATATAAAAGAAATGGATATTATTTCATCATAAGAAAAATAGCACTATTTAAATAATAGAGACATTATAATTGAAACATGAACTTGCTAAATAATGTCATCTTAGATGTAAAGTAGTTTTGATAAAACACTTGAAATGAATTATTGAGGAAAATATCCTTTATTCTTTAAAATCAATTTCCTTTCAAAAAAATTCATGTAATTTTAAAAGAAAATAATTTATTTTAAAATAATCATGATATCATGTAGAGGAATAGTCATGAAAATTAGGCGTTATGAAACTGTAAAAATCTGTTCATGCTGTATAAGTAAAAAAAACATTCTTCTCGTACTTTTTCCAGAAAAGTCAAAAAGTACCTCATATGGTAATCAAAAGAAATTTTCCTTAAATACCATGTAGTAAAATTCAAAAATGGGTAAAAAATACTTTAAACACACATGAATCCATTTTTAGAAAATAGGGACATTGATGATAAATATAACCCCAGTAAATACTTACGAATAAACAATCTCGGATAAAAACGAGATTGAAAAAGTTATCCCCTAACTTAGGTACAATTTCTTCTGTATGTGTCCGAGACTCCTGTATAGTGGGTTTAAAAAAATTATTAACGTGTAACAGAACCATAATAATATTTAGGATATCATATATGATTCACTTATGACTTTATATTATCCATTCATTTGTCAATTCCATGTAAAAGCATTGTTTTGGGTAAAATCATTTCATTTATCATCCGTGTTTTGACTTGTAATTATTAATATGATTACTTAGATCATGATTACTTAATTAAAAAATATAAAAAATTATTTTTATATAATATATTCATAATATACATATATATAATAGATCGATAAATGAAAAAAAAAATACATCGTTCATGGAGACGGTAGGTCGTATGTACGCATGAACGCTGTTTTTTGTTTCCTTATTGAATTGAATAGAATTAAGTATATGAAATACATTTACATATATATATATATACATAAATACAATAACGTTATTATTTCATATATTTCATGATTACTTAATATATATACTTTATAATCATTCTTTAATTGATAACATGGAAAATGAATCTCATCGCGTCGTGGAGACCGTAATCCGTACGTACGCGCGAGCGATGATATCGTTCCCATATTTATTGAATGGAATTGGATTGGATGATATAATATCTTATGAGTATTATGATGTTATAATAATCATATATAGTTATTTTTTACACCATTATACCAATCCAAGTAAGGTGGTGGTGGAAAAATAGATTACACCACGGCATGGAGACGGTATTCCGTACGTACGCACGTGCTGTGATTTCATTTTCCATAGGATGGATAGAAGGTGAAAGAGGGATGTTTAATATTTATAATAACATATAATTATATACATATTACTTAATTTTTTACTTTATAATGAAACAACTAAATAATAGGAAGTAGAAGAAGAATGAAACTCGAAAGAGTCGGTAGAAGAGATTACCTCTTCCTCGATGCACCTCCTTTAAACATCTTCTTAGTGCAATAGAGTTGGTATTTTTAGAATATCAGAACCTCTATGATACAACTATATATGTTTAGAATAGTAATTGGAAGGGGTTTTCCAATCTTCAAGGCTCAAAAGGGTGAGAAGAGAAGAGGGAATGGGTGCCCATTTTACAAGGGAGGAGAAGGGCACCTTTTGTAACATAAGAAATATTAATTTATAATAAAGTCATATTCTGTTTTTAATAGCTTAAAATTTATTTATTTCAAAGATATAGTGGGTATGGGTCGAAATAATCTAAACCAATAGGTTTTAGACATGTTTAGGTTACTAGTTTATCCTTATCATTTAGATTTAACTCTAAGTTAACTAATTTATCTTTTATCGTGTCTTCTTGTTTTCTTACACTATATGGTTAATAAACGTACTATAACAATCAAAAATAACCCCAAGTGGTTCATTATTAATATATAAAACCTTATATAAGTCATTTGGACGAACCTTAGTTTTTTATGAATATAATAATAATTAATAATATAATATTTGTTTTAAAAACGATTTTATGTCAATTTTGACACTTTTTGGTAATTGATTTTTGTGAAAATCATAACAACATGATATGTTCTAAAAAACATAATTTAATAAATAATAACATATCATATTAACACATAGAATTAGTGTATTTCAAAAAAATCTCAAATTACATTTATTTGGGTATTTAAAACATCAATTATTTTAATATTTCATTAATAAGGTAATTACTACATAATCATTGTGTCATAAATAAATTAAAATTTTAATGTCTAAAAATTATAAATAAAATAACCATTATGTAGGAAATATATTTATCTTTTTAATGAATATTTATAGTCTAATTTATCTTATGTATAACCCTATATTAAAAATGTTTTAGTTATTAAACATTGAATTTAACTATTTTAACTCTTCTTTAAAGAAAATAATAATAAGTATCATAATATAATCCAAGTGGACCTAAAGGGTAATATTTTATTCCTAATGTTTTTTTTGGTCAAACTAAACTTATCCAATATAATTAGAAAATGTGTTAGGGTAATAATATTATCATTTTTACCCATAATTACCCTATTTACTTTTAACCGTGGTAAATTAAAGCTAAAAGTTTCTATTCACAAAAAAAAATTATTTTTATCTTATTGAACTACATTTTACTACTTGATATCAACTGTGTCTCTCAAATTTTCGAAATTCCACTCATTGAAGTGGTAAAATTAAGTTTTATGTGAATTTTTAAATTCTCCTAGGAGGTGGCTAAAAGATGGTGAAAAGTTCAATAATGCTTTTATATATCTAAAATTATTATAAAATGGCTCAAATGAATTAAATTGAACTTATATAGGAATTATGTATCAATTTTGACCTAATATATATTTAAATAAAATAAATAAATAATTAAATAAAAATTCGGGTTTTAAATACTAACCTAGTGTTTTCACTATTCATCAAAAATTGAATGTTTTCCGAAAAATTCAAAAAAATTCACCCTAGGCTAATTTCGATACTCCTGAATCCAAAAATGAAGTCCATTGTGAAAGATAAAATTTAAAAAATTTAAAAAATTTAAAAAATTGGGCATTACTATTCATAACGGCTCGTTCATAATTATATTATAGTAATACCTTGTCTAGTGAAACTCGGTATTGTGTATAACACCTGTAATCGAGGAAGGTTGCTCTGCCGTGCCACAGAAGCCTAGAATAGTGTTTGTGTATACTGCAAGCTAATACGGTGTTGCGTATAGTGAAAGTTAATCTTGGTGTAACGTACAAGACATCAATGATATAAAAAAACTTTCTTATAAAGTCTCGGGGTGTTACAATATCTTTCATGGTATTAAGAAAAAAATTAGAAGGGAAATACTTTCCCATGTATTCTTTTCATATTAAGAAACAATATCATGTGTTAATATGATATGAAATGAATTCTCAGAGTCATATGGCTTTGAAGGGAAGCAAGAGAAGAAAAGGATGGTTGATAGAGATATGGATAAAGGGAGGATGGGGAAAAAGGTTTTTCCCATATGTGATAACTGTGGAAAGAATCACCTTGGTAAATTCATGATGGGAATGAGTGTTTGTTATAAGTGTGGAGAAAAATTACACCAAGTACGTGATTGCAAGGGTAAGAAAAATGTTTCAAATGTACAATGCTTCATCTGCAAGGAGTTGGGACACTACACAAATCACTGTCCAAATCATTAGAGAATACCCCAAATGCTACTATTGTATAATAATAATGTTATGATACTATCGAAGATGAAGAGGAATGATTAGAGTTATTATGTGGTTATTAAGGTATTATGTCATTTTATTATTGTATTATTGATGTACATGTTATAATAATTATAAAGTATATAAGGATTGTACTGCAGTACTATTTCATTAAAGATATGATATTTTATGGTTCTAAGAAAAGTGACATAATTGCAAGTAAAACATTTTGGAAAATTCATGGTGGAAGGAATGATAAACCATAAAGTGGTTCAGATACTAAGGTAGTGATTTTGGAAAAAGATATGATTGATTTGGAAATATTATATTGTATATTCCTGACTACCTTTAAACTGATTAATGATTTTTATATTCCATCATTGTTGGAGTTTACAACATTTTTGGATATAAGGCGTATATATAGTATTTTATGTGGAGTAATTGAAGATGAATGTAATCATTACCATTATATACTAATTCAGGGTGTTTCTGTGTTTTAAAAGAGTAAATGATTATGGTATTCACGTGTTATTATTTGGAAAAAAGGATCTTCATTGTGTTTATCCTCCTTATAAATTTTGGACTGTGATTTTGGACAAAAGTATTCTAGATAAGTCTAAAAGATTGAGTCGCTAAAGTTTGAAATTGGATACTATATTTAAGGGTAAATCCTTTCATGAGATTATTTTTGTATTGTCATTAAAAGGACAACCTAGAGGTTAATTGACAACCCGTTGCGTCTGGAAAGGCCATGAGACATGAAACCACAATCGAAGGGAGACAAGGATGAATCACCTGACACTGGCCTATATAATTCCATAGATTGTTTAATATAGTTTACTTTAAATTGTCTAATAGATAAATTATAAAATAATTTTTTTGTAACCCTATATGATTAGGATAAATAAAATATATTTTGAATTATATTATCTTTTTGAGTGAAAGATGAGTTGGTGGCATGAATTAGCTGAAGTTTGAAACTCTACTTGTCATGATTATATATTTTTTCCCACTTAGTCTATGAATTAATTAATTCTTAATCATTAGGGAAGGGATCTTAAAACCAAAAATGTTTTATCCTAATACCTTATGTTTGGTTAAACCGATGTTATTTTACATCATCTTAGATTAATGTTTTTGAGGCCCTCAAATTTACATTTGTTGTGATTGATGACCTCAATCACTCCCTATAATTATTTAGTTTTCCCTATAATTTGGTGGTGACTTTTTCATTTCCTTTTCCCTTTTATTAAGACTAAAGGTTTTAAACCCAATCTATGATGTGGGATTTCCACAATGGTATTTCTCTATTTTTAACCATTTATTTTTGAAGATAAATTTCAAATTTTATGGAAACCATTTATTGAAGGAGGGGATAATGTAACACCCCATGATTTCATAGAACATTATCTCATTAAATTAATCTGATAACATGTGCTGCACGGAACACCGATTTCGAGCGCACCATGACATTCCAAACAAGACATTTAAAAAGATTTTATGAATAGTATTAAATGAATTTTGAATTTTTTATACTCTATATAATTTTAAAATCCATATTATGTTTTTATTAGACATAGTATAAGAACAAATTATGTTTTATCGGATAAAAGAAGAATTTTTCAAAATATATAATTTTACCATATTTTGATGGAGAACCCTTTTTAAAACCAACATTTGACACAATTATATATTAAATTTAATGAAATTAAACATTTTTTTAGAATAGGGATACAAAATTTATTTTGGATATATTTTTGGTTCATTTCTGATAACATTGGTATTTTGATGAATAATGAAAAATACTATGTTATAATTGGAAAAAACATTTTTAATCGAAATAATTTAAAGTTTTAAATTGTGAATTTTAATGGTTTTGAAGTATAATTATATTATATTTTTATAATTTAATACAATTTTGGTTATTATAATTTATTTCACATTTAAATGTGACATAATCACATGTTAATCATTTGATAGTTTTTACTTTTTAAAAACCCGCTATTTGGTTTTGACCATGGGAATTAATTTTAAATTATTTAATGAAACATCTATGATTATAATTTGGTAAAATGGAATAAATTTTTTAATTTATAATAGAATAATTATCTTAGGGTAAATTTTTTTTCTAAAAACAATCACTTTTTTATGAATAGTTAAAAACACTGTGTTATTGTTTAAAATAGACTTTTTAATTAAGAAAATAATAATTTTTTAAATTTATTATATGTAAAAATAGATATATAATACCTATATAAGTTCAAAATAATTCATTGGAGCCATTTTATAATAAAATTACATTTATAAATTTTTATCGAACATTCTACCGTCTTTTACCCAGTATCTAGGAGAATTTCCAAATTTGCATAAAACATAATTTTACCGATTCCATGAGTTGAATTTAAATAATCTGAGAGACATAGTTGACATCATTAGTAAAATGTGGTTCAATAAGATGAAAATAATTTTGGGTGAATAGTAACATTTGACTTTTATTTATCATGGTTAAATGTAAATAGGGAAATTAATTGTAAAAATGATATTATTATTACCTAAAACATGTGCTAAGGGTATTAGATATGTTTTTCCTACCAAAAACATCCTTAAGAAAAAAAAATGTTCATTTACGTCCACTTGGACTAGACCAGGACATTTATTATTATTTTATTTAAAAAAGAGTTAAAAGTGTTAAAATCAATGTTTAATAAATAAAAAAAATTTAATATTAGGTTATCCATAAGATAAATTAGACTATTAATATTAATTATAAATCTAAAAATATTTCCTACATCATAGAATTTTATTTTAAATATTTATACATTAAATAATTAAATTTATTTATTACACAATGATGATGGAGTAATTACCTTATTAATGAACGAATCAAATAAATTGTATTATAAAGATTAAAATAAATATAATTTCGAATTTTTTATGACATAAAAGAATTTGATAGGTTCATATGACATGTTAGGGTTAATTAAATTTATATTTTTCAAATTAATCAATTTGTGATGAATTCCAAAAAAATGAAATACAAAATAGTTTCAAAGTTGACATAAAAGATATTTTAAAACAAATATTATATAATAAAATTATATAATATTCCATAAAATCTAAGGTTTTTTAAAAGGGATTAAATAATATTATATATGTCTTTAATGAACCACTTGAGGTTCTCTTGTAATTTTAGAGTATGTGTATTAACCATATAGTGTAATAATACAAGAAGACACGATAAATGTCAAACTATTTAACTAAGAGTTAAATCTAAAAGATAAGGCTAATATGGTGACCTAAACCTATATAAAACCTATTGGTTGATATGTATTCAACCTATACACATGTTATACTCGAAATAAATATTTTTGGATCCATTAGAAACTGATAATGATTTTATTATAATATAATATTTCAAGATTTCCTAAAGTGTCCCTCACCTCTCAAGTAAAAAGATACATATCCTTTTCTTAATTTACCAACTCCAAATCCATTTGTCTCAGAGAAACCCTACCCAAATATCTTACGAAATTCCCTCAAATCATCCTATAGGCCTTACTTTGATCATAAATCCAACATTTAGATCCCTTTTGATCAACTCAAAAGGAAGCACCCGAAGAAGAGGTAATAATTTCAACAGCCTCTTTAATGTTCTTTTCTTCTTCCACTTCCTCTTTCTTTGTGGTTTAAAAATAAAAATAATTAATCCAATACCTTCTACATACTTTGATTTTATTATTAATATGGTTCAACCATTTTCTTTATTCAATCCATCCTATAAATAACAACGTCATCATACGTGCGTACGTACAGCTTAACGTCTCCACTTCGTTGTGTAGTTTGTTATTCAAACAATTCAATATTTGGTGTGAATAATAATGAGTATAAATGATGTAAATAATAGATATAACATGTTAATTATTTTTTATATATGATATACCACCCAATTATATATGATTTCTCCATCAATATAATGATATTATCACTCGTGTGTACGTACGGATTACCTTCTCCATGAACGCGATAACATTCACTCCCCATCATAAACATTCAAGAATTATTTTCATTTGATTATTAAAAATAATTTTTTTAGAACATAATAAAATTCTCTATATGAATCAAATATATTTTATCGATAACAAACATGGCTTACATAACCATGAATATAAAGGAAAATTAATTTTTTAACACCCGAAACGGTGATACTGATGAAATATTATTAACAAAGCAATATTATAGAATCATATATGATATCATATTTAGGTGTATAGTTTTTTTATAAATTAATAACAATTTTTTTACTATTATACATGAGGCAAACATACCATTGACAAAAGAAATGGTCAAGGTAAGGGTTAATTTCACAATCACTTTATTATCCAAGGTTTTTTTACATATGTTTCTACTGAGACATATTTATCATCCAAAACTTGTTTCCTAAAAATGCATTTGAAAACATTTTATATATTTAATAGAATATGGGTTAAATTCATTTATTCTATTTTTTTAATTTTTATAAAATTGTTTGAATGGAATCTTTTTGTCGTTTTCCAAACAAGGTACTTTATGATTTTTTCGACAAATTATGGTAAGAATGTTTTTTAACTTATATGGTTGGTGCAGTTATTCTTTTCCATCATAATACCTTTGAATTTTCCCATACTATCTTATAATAATTTTATCAAAATAAATGTTTTCTTTTATAATTACATGACTTTTAAATGATTTCAAAATAGAAATGGGTATTTATATCTAATATTATTCATTTCATATATGTCAACATCCTTTGATGGCTTTTAAACATGATTGAAGTTGATTTATTGTGATAATAATATTTCATATTGTATTGAATGTTTTGTGATATGATTGACTATGGATGTGTTATTTTTATACCATTCATGGTTTATGGTTAATATATTAACATTTCATATGATAGTTTTAATATGAATGTTTATGTTATGTTTAATCCTTTTCATACGAGAAATGCTTTGGACTATGTATGTGACGGGTGGAGCCTGTTATAGCTCCTCGATGCATCGGTAGGTCTCATTAGACAAACTAGTGTCTTGGAACAATGCCTTGACAAAATCTTTTTTGTAGTCTTGGCATAAGGCTTTGACTATGTGGTTATGAGGTCTAGAATTATGCATTCTATCATTATAAAATTGGCTATTGATATTACATGTGATTGTTTGATTAGTAGAATATCCTTGTGAATAATAAAATGAAATTATTTTATTTATCTTTTCCATATAATGATTTTTTCTATATTTAAAAGGCTTTTGTTTTAGTCATATACATTTCCATAAACTATTAATCTTATTTATGAATGTTTCTACTATATTGTTATCCTTACTGAGCATCTGAGCTCACCCCTTTCTATGTTTTATTGTTTATAAGATGTGAATATGTATATTATGATAGAACTGTAGGGATAGTATAAGGGATATGATTGTGGTAAATGGATACAATGTTGTTGTTGTATTTCATTTTACAATGTAACATAAAACTTATTAATATATCTAGTACTTCCAAGGATACTAAACTAACCGTCCATTCAGGACACGATTCATTGCATCACGATAATGTATTAAAATAATGCACTGAATCTGGGTAACTGAGGTTAGGGAATTACATTTTTTTATCAATGTAAGTTCAACAACAACCTTTGAAATATATTTAGATAAAATCTGATTACAGAACATTACTCTATGTTAATCTTTAATTATTATTATAGAAGAACATCATAAAATTTTTGTAATGTAGGGATTTTGTGTATTTTCCAAACAATACATCCCAGTTTGGAAACTAGCTGGTAGAGGAGTCTTTGGAAAATATGTACCTAATAGTGAAAATACTGAAAAGGTTTTTCGGGCTTGGCTTGGGGTATCCTAGAACATGACAACAGGATGTGCTTCTCTCTTGGTTAAAATACTCTCGGAAAAAATTCATAAGATAATTCACATTTTCATTATAACCCATTATGAATGATTTAAATGTAAATAATTCTCCAATTAAAACATTTTTTGGATTATGGATTACATGAATAAACATTCCAATTTACACTAGGTATATTACATGATTGTTATTATTCATTGTGATTCATAAACTATCCTAGTGTATGCCATTGTATAGAAATGGTGCCTAGAAGAAGGAATGAGAACTCCAGAAATACACATGATCTAAAGAGTAAGAAGGATAATATATTTATTATATTAAGCCTACATTTAGAAGGTAAATAGTTTCCCGCATATTATCATCATATTAGGATATAATATCATGTGTTGATAAGATAAATAAACAATTTTCGGCATTCTATGGCTTTGATGAGATGAATGAGAATGAAAAGATAGTAGAGAGAGAGATGGATAATGGGAAGATGGAAAAGAATTATTTTCCCATATGTGATAACTATAGAAATAATCACCTTGGTAAATTCATGAAGGGAATGGGATTTTGTTATAAGTGTGGAGAAAAACGAGACTAATTATATGATTGCAATGTTAAAAAACGATTCAAATGTACAATGCTTTATCTACAATGAGTTGGGACACTACCCGAATCAATGTTCAAATCATCATAGAATACCCCAAATGCTGCTATTGGATAATAATCAAGTTATGATACTACCGAATATAAAGAGGAATGATTAGAGTTTTTCTTTTTTTATTAATGTATTCTCCCATTTGAGTATTTTATTAATGATGTACATGTTTGAAAAATGATATAGTATATTAGGATTGTACTATAGTACTATTTAATTAAATACTTGAAATTATATAGATCTAAAAAAATGTGAATCAATAGCAGGTAAATCATTTTGAATAATATATGGTAGAAGGAAAGATAAACCTTAATATGGTTCTGATACTGAGGTAGTGATTTTGAAAAAATATATGATTGGTATGGACAAATTATATTAAATATTAATGAATACCTTGAAACTGATTAATGATTAGTATATTCCATCATTTTAGGAGTTTAAAACATTTTGGAATATAATTAATATATACATTATTCTATAAGTAATAAGGGACCATGAATTTAATCAATACAGTTATATGATATTTCACGGTGTTACCATGTTTTAAAAGAATACATGATGAACATATTCACCTGTTATTATGTGGAAAAAATGATCTTCATTGTGTTTATCGTCCTTATAAATTTTGGAATGTGTGTTTGAAAAAAAAGTATTTTGGATGATTCTAAAAGATATAATCGATTATGTTTAACATTGGATACTATTTTTAAAGTTAAATCATTTCTTGATATTATTTTTGGATTGTCATTGAAAGTACAACCTAGAGGTCGGGTGTCAACTCATCGCATTCGGCAAGGCCGTGAGTCTTTAACCCACAACCGAAGGGAAAAAGGGTGCATCACCTACCACTGGCTTACGTGATGTCCTGGTTTGTATAATGTATTATTTTATATAGTCTTACAGATAAATTATAAATTAATTTTTTTAAAATCCTATACGATTAGGGTAAATATAATATTTTTGAATTCTATTCATTTTGGTGTGAAAGATGAGTTTTTGGAAGGAATTATATAAAGGATGAAACATTACATGTCATGTTTATATATTTTTTCCCTCTTATTCTATGAAGTAAATAATTCTTAAACATTAGGTAAGAGATCATAAAACCATAAATGTGTTATCATAATACCTTATGTTTGGTTGAACTGATGATATTTTACATCATCTTAGATTGATGGCTTTGAGGCCCTCAATGTTACAATTTTTTGTGATTGATGACTTCAATCACTCCTTATAAATATTTTTTTTCAATTATTTTTCTCTAATTTCCACCAATATTCTCTTAATTCAGATCATAATTTGGTGTTCACATTTTCATTTCACTTTCCCACTTATTAAGATTATAGTTATTAACCCTATTTTCCTATTTGGGATTTCTACAAAGTTTTTTTTTCTATTATTAACCATTTATTTTCAAATATAAATTTCAAATTTCATGGATGCAATTTATAGAAGGATGTGAGAATGTAACACCCCATTATTTCATAGTATGGTATCTCATTAAAGTAATTGGATTACTTTCGCTGCATACAACACTAAGTTCGAGTGCATCACGTCTTACCAAACAAGCTATTCAAAAAGTGGTTATGAATAGTATTAACTGAATTTTAAATATTATATACTCTATATAATTTTATAATCGATATTATGTGTTTCATAGATATAATATAAGAACAAATTCAATTTTTTTTCAGATAATAGAATCATTATTCCAAAAATACAATTTTACCACCTTTTAATGGAGAACCCTTTTTAAAACCAATATTTGGAACTTTTATATGTTAAATTTAATTAAATTAAATTATTTTTTATAATAAAGACATAAAAATTTAGTTTTGATAAATTTTTGGTACTTTTCAAATAATTTTCATATTTTGATGAATACTAAAAAATACTATGTTTTAATTGAAACAACTTTTAAAAAAAATAATTTATAGCGTTAAATTTTAAATTTTTATAGTTTTCATGTATAATTAGATTATATATTTATCATTTAATAAAATGTGTGTCATTATAAGTAATTTCATGTTTAAATTTGACATAAACACGTGTCAATCATTTGATAGTTTTTACTTTCTAAAAGCCCTCATTTTGGTTTTGACAACGAGAATTAATTTTAAATTAATTAATGAAACATTTATGGATTTAATTTGGTAAAATTGAATTCATTTTTGAATTCATAATATCAAAATCAACTTAGGGTGAATTTTTGGTATTTTTATGAAAATAATAAAATTTTAATGAATTGTGAAAAACACTACGTTATTGTTTAAAACCGACCATTTATTTAAATAATTACTTATTTTTTTTAAATTTATTTCAACAAAAAGTAGTTATATAATACATATATAAGTTAAATTTAATTAAATTCAGTCATATTATAATATAATTAGATTTATAAATTTTTATTGAACTTTCTACCGTCTTTTATCCACCTTCTAGGAGAATTTTCAAATTTTCATTAAACATAAATTTACTACTACTGTGGGTTGAATTTAAAAAATCCTAGAGAAATTGGTTACATCATTAAGTAAAATTTGGTTCAATAAGATGAGAATAATTTTGGAAGAATAGTAATTTTTTGACTTTTATTTAACACAGTTAAATGTAAATAGGGTAATTAATGGTAAAAATGATATTATAATTACCCTAAACAAATTCCTAAATCTATTAGATATGATTATTTCTAAAAAAGCCATAGAAAAAAAAGATCATTTAGATCCACAGGGATTAGATTAGGACTTTTATTATTATTTTATTTAAAAAGGTGTTAGAAGTGTTAAATTCAATGTTTACTAACTAAAAAATTTTAAATATTAGGTTATCCATAAGATAAGTTCGACTATAAATATTTATTAGAAACATAAAATGATTTCCCAAATCATGGGATTTTATTTTCATTTTTAGATATTAACTAATAAAATTTATTAATGACGCAATGATGATGTTGTAATTACCTTATTAATGAATGAATCAAATACATGGTATTATAAATATTAAAATAAATACAATTTAAATGTGTTTATGACATCCACGAATATTATAGGTGAATATGACATTTCAGGGTGGATTAAATGTATCTTGTTCAATGTAATCAAGATATTATTATTTTCACAAAAACCAAAAACTTAATAGTGTCAAACTTGACATAAATGAGATTTTAAAATAGATATTATATTATTAAATTATTTAATATTTTTAAAAATCTTGGTTTCATAAAAAGGGCATAAATAATATTATATATGTCATTAATGAACCACTTTCAGTTCTTTTTTATGTTTACAGTAAGTTTATTAACCATATAGTGTAATAATAATGAAGACACAGTAAATGTTAAATTATTTAACTAAGAGTTAAATCTAAAAGATAATGTCAATATGGTGACCTAAACCTATCTAAAACGTATTGGTTGAGAGTTTTTCAACCCATACCCACCTTATCCTAGAAATAAATAATTCATTAACTATTATAAAGAGAAAATGATTATATTATAAAATAATATTTCAAAAATATCCCAAAGTGACCCACACCTCTCTTATAAAAGGGTCCTTCCCCTTCTCATAATTGAACACCTCCAAAGCCATTTGGCTCGCCCAATACCAGCCCATATATTTTTAAAAATTCCCTCCATTTAACATATAGCCCTTAGATTAATAATAAATCCAACCAAAGAATCCCTTTTGATCAACTAAAAAGGAAACACCTGAAGAAGATGTAATAATTTCCCCACCATATTTCACGTGCTTTTCTTCTTCCACCTCATGTTTCTTTTTTGTTTCCATACCAAAATAATAAATCAAGTACCCTCTACATAAATTGTTGTTATTATAAATATGGTACAACCATATTCATTATTATATTAATCTTATAAATGAAAAAGTCACCATACGTGCTTATGTATGGCTTACCGTCTCCACGCCGTGGTGTAGTTTATTATTAAAAAACATAATTATATGGTTTGGTATAATCATTAATATAAATGATTTAAATAATAAATATAAAATTATAATAATTTTTTATATATATTATAACATCTAATTATATAATATTTCTCCATCAGGATAATAATATTGTCACTCGTTCATGCATACATATTACCATCTCCATAAACGCGATAAGATTCATTCACCATCGTAACCATTAAAGAATAATTTTCATTTTATTATTAAAAATAATATTTAAGAACATAATATCATTCTTTATAAGAATCAAATACATCCTATCCATAACAATCATGTCTTACATAACCAATAATTTAAAGGGAAACAAATCATTTCACACCCGAAACAATGATACTACTAAAATATTATTAACAAAACAATATTATAGGATCATATATGATATACTATTTATGTATATAGTTATTTTATAATTTAATTACAATTCTTTAACTATTATACAGGTGGAAAACATAACATCGACTAAGGAAAATTACATGGTAAGGGTTAATTTTACAAACATTTTATTATCTGAGGTTGTTTTTACGTAAGTATCTACACGAACCTATTTCTCAACCAAAAATGTGTTTCTAAAAATGTATTTAAAAACATTTTTCCTATTTACTAGACTATGGGTTAAATTCAATTATACCCTTGTTTTACTTTTTATAAAATGGTTTGAATAGAATCATTCCATTGTTTTCAAAACAATGTACTTTATGATCTTTTCGACAAATAAGGGTAAGAATGTTTTTTTAAATTATATGGAGGTTGTGGTTATTCTCCGTCATTATAACAAATTTTAAGAATCCCATAAAATCATATAATAAGATTTTCAAAATAAAAGTTTTATTTTATAATTACTTGTCTTTTAAATTATTTTAAAATAGAAAGAGGTATTTATTTCAAATAGTCTTCATTTCATCTATGTAAACATCCATTGATGGATTTTTAACTTTTTTGAAGTTGATTTTTAATGATATAAATGTTGAATATTATATTGAAGGTTTTTTTATATTATTTATAGTGGATGTTTTATTTTTATACAATTCATGGTTTTTGGTTAAATTATAAACATTTCGTATAATACTTTTAATACGAATGTTTAGGTTATGTATAACCTTTTCAAATGAGGAATGTATTGGACTTAGTAAGTGACAGGTGGAGCTTGTTATATCTTCTTTTATGCATTGATAGGTCTTTTGAGAAAAAAAATGTCTTGGAACAAGGCCTTAACAAAATCTTATTTGTAGTATTGGCACAAGTCCAGGACTGTGTGGATATCTAGTCCGGAATTATGCATTCAATCATTATGAAATTGGCTATTGATATTACATGTGATTATTAGACCATTAGAATATCCATGTGAATATGTAAATGGAATCAATTGATTATTCTTTTCCATGTTATGATGAATATAAATTTTGAAAGACCTTTGTTTTAGTGTTATACATTACATTGAATTTTTAGGCTTATTTATAAAAAGATTCCACTATATTGTTATCATTACTGAGCATCTGAGCTCACCCCATTCTATGTTTTATTTTTCCTAGGATGTGAAAAAGTATATTATGACTGACCTGTAGGGATAGAGTATAGGATATGAATGTAATCAATGGATACAGTGTTGTTTTGGTTTTTTGTTTTATAATGTAATGTAAAACTTATGAATGTATCATGTATTTCCTATGATAATAAACTAATCGGTCTTTCGGGACATGATTCCTTGTATCGTGCCAATGAATTAAAATAATTCACCGACTCTGGGTAACTAGGGTCAGGGAGTTACAGTAGCTATGACCTCGAGACTATGTGTTTTATGGAGACTATGTGTCCTAGGGAGACAACGTGTCTTATAAAAATTGTGTTTCTTATAGAGGCTATGTCCCTTATAGTGGTTGTCTGTCTTATTGGATTGGTAATATCTAGATGTTCTAGACATATTATTGGTATAAATATATCTATGAATAGATGAATATTAATTTCTTTTTGTTAATTCGGTATCATATTCCTTTGAGACATTACATTGTGGTATTCCTTGGTGGTATTCCTTTGGGGTTTCTCTTTTGTGGTATTTGTTCATGGTATTTTAATTGTTGTATTCCTTCATGGTATTTCATTTTTTCTTTAGGGGTATCCCACTGTTTTTTTACTCACCCCTACAAATGATTTTACCACACATGTCGTGTCTTGTGTAGATGATCACCTCCTCAATGGATTTCTAGGTAGACTATGATTATGTGGTTCTTTATGATACTGGATATATTGAGGTGTCTTCCGGTAGATTTTCCAACAAAAATCCCAGTACCTATTACATAACATGTTAGAATTGTGGTTTTAGACTCTTTTTTATTTTGCGGGCTTATTTTATCCTTATTTACTAAGTAGTACATTCACTATTGTACTCCAGTTGTGAGATATAGTGGTTTTAATGGGTTGTTTACTGAATACTTTTATATTTTAGTATTGGTAGAATGAAGATGTGTTTATTTATACTGTTACTTATTAAAATTCCTCCCATATGAGAGATATGACATCTCTTTGGTAGTCACAATCCCCTGGCCTTTTGGAGGTGGGCATGGGGAAGTCATGCAATTGGCCCATCTAGGACAGTTTGTGAAAAAACTAATTTTCATATTTATTTATATATCTCAATATATTGATAAGAAAATAATTTGATGGATTTTTAATATTTATATAAATATTATATTAAAATAAAAACAAGAATGATATTTATTATAAGTGTAGTCTAAATATCATTATAAATGTAGTTCTTAGAAAATTCGATAAGTATCCATGTGTTATGTGATGTGTGGTAATTGTTTATGTGTTTGGTGGTTTGTTTGAGACTAATTGTGATCTATGAATATTCTTTTAGTTCATAAGAGATTTTAATGGGTAGCCCCATGTGTGAAATAATGTAGTTGAACCTAATATAGAATTATAAGTGTGATATGTTATTTTATGGATTAATTGGTTTTGTAACATCAGTTATAGAAATTATTTTCAAGATAAAAGGGATGTGATGGTTCAATATAAATGTTTTAGTTATGAACCATTTAAGAATAGGTGATTTTAATCCCTAGAAGTTAAGGAACAAGATTCTCTTAGGTTAAGAGAATCTTTTTGATAAATTGTTTTGGTAGGGGACATTGTTTTTAGGTTGCGACATAGGTTCATCGATTGTGTGGCGTAGAATGTTAGTTATTTTGATCACTATGATTAATAAATAGGGTTTTTTGAGTCATGTGCACATAGGATAAGACCTATGATGAAGTATTTATAACTTTTTTGGTGGATAATGACATATATTAAGTATAATATGGATCTGTGTAGACCATTATAATGGAATATGTGTGAAACACCATGAGATTTTATGAAATATTTTTTTCGAATTATTTTATTTTTTTTGATATTATTCATTTAACTCGACATTAAAATTATTTAATTTTATATTAAAAAACAATTTTTGGTTTTGATTATACATACAAATATGTTAATAATTCACTACACAAAAGATATATATTTTCATTCCCTACATACATCATTGAGGATGGCTTCTGTTACACAAAATAATGACATTCCTGGATGTCATGTATAACACAAAAGAAATATTTTTATTGAATAATGTAATATTATTTTATATAAAATAGTCATTTAACTATTGGTTATGGAAATGGTCTTCTAAATAATTAAAATATATGGTTCAAAAATAATTATAATGAATTCATTAGACACAAATTAATTTGACATTTATATCAAAACTGAATGAATATAAATGAAAATATTATTATACCAACATTTTTATTTTACCCTAATAAATTTAAATGATAATAATTAGTGTGTGATGTTAATGTGATATATATATATTATATTCAGTCCAATATTTTTTATTTTCATCCAATTGATTTGACATGCTTATGATAAAAACAAACCCAATTTTATGAGTAAAATTCTATATTTATTATTTCGGATTTTTATTTCATTTTAATGGTGATACTATTTTAAATATAATTTATGGAAACTTTATATAATTTATATTAATAAATACAATTCATATTATAAAAATTCATAGAAAAATTATGTTAGGTTAAATTTATGGAATTATTTAGTAAGCTTTATTTTTAAATGAATAGTTAAAAAATAATGAACTTTTTTTACAACTTGTTTTTAAGTATTTTATTTATAAGGAAAAATTTAATTTGATTTTTTAAATGTTTATTTTGATAAAATTTCATATCAATTAATCCAATTTAGTAATTTTGTGTAATTTTACTTTAATAATGATTGTAAAAACATTGCTATCATTTGGAGGTTTTTTAAATCATATAGTGTCGTCCCATTAGCAGGATTAAAGTTAAATTAATTTCCTCTACATGAGTTATTAGAATTTTGAAAGATGTATTCAATATAATGAAATATGATAATTTATAATTCTTAATAATTTCTGAATATTTTTTGACATGAAATATTATTGAAATTAATTGAAATTAATTACAGTTATTAAGTTAAATTAATGAGAATTAGAGAATAAAACATACACTTAAGGGAAAAATAACCTATAAAATTGTAAAAAAACATTTGGTGGACATATTTCCTCCATAAAAGTTAAATTATTTTTTTGACGTTTTTTATGACTTATTAATGTAAAAACGTGAGTACACATAACTTTCTTACAAAAATAGCATGTGTGCCCTTTCGTTTCCATATAAAGGATACCACGTCTACATTATCTCCACAACTCTAAAACCATATAAGATATTCCAAGATCAAACTAATAAAAATTATAGAATACCTAACTTAATTATTGATTATTTCCATTTGTGAGAAAGCCTTTCAAAAAATCTCTTGGGTTCAAACCAATAAAAAGTTACCATATTCAGAGGTAACACCATCCATCAAACTTCATTCGTTTATATCGATTATCCTCCCCAAAAATATCCTTATTTGATGATTTTATAACAAAAGATGCATTTTAAATATAATATGATTTTTTCATGCTAATTTATTGACCTAGAAATACAAAAAATTCTATATAATAGGTAACAAACATACTATTTACATGAATGACAAACTACCACCTCATGAAAAGATGATTGTTCATTTTTACATTATTGCTTCTCGAAGTGGGAAATAAGATATAAAAAATATTTATATGAGATATATAAGATATATATAATATATTTATTATTCTGTATTTTTTATATAGTACATTACCTTATGCAATCAATCTTGTGTAAATATAATAATTTCGTTTGAGGAAGTCGGGACTACCGCCACCACAAAGCACTGTGATTCGTTCACAAACCACATGAAATGTATTAATGATGTTTTTAAAGAACCTATATAATATATATGAAATAATATGTATACTATTATTATAATATATAAATGTATAGATATACATATTTGTTATTTACTTTATTTCATTCAATAAATCAATAAAACGGAACCAACATTCATGTGTATGTACTATTTATTGTCTCTATGAACGGAGTTTTCCATTTCACAATTATATATTCTATATATTAATATAATAAATATATATTGAATGTTAATTATATTAATATCATTTTTACATTCTTTAAATGATTATATTAGTTTAATGACCAATAAAATAACAAATTAAGTCACATGTGACAAACAATGTTATTATTACTTAAAGTGTAACTTTAACATAGAAATGTTAACAAGAGGGTACTATAAAGTCATAATAAAACCGTATATAGAATTATATATAAGAATATGTTTCGATAAAATATTTATAATAATCATATATTTATTATACATGGTCTTTTTACAAGTACTAATAGAGTAAATAAACAACGTAATGAAATTTCATATCATGTTTTATTTCCCTGAGATACATGATTTATTCACCACCCATTCCATT
The DNA here is from genome assembly GCA_963277665.1 of Viscum album. Taxonomy (NCBI): domain Eukaryota; kingdom Viridiplantae; phylum Streptophyta; class Magnoliopsida; order Santalales; family Viscaceae; genus Viscum; species Viscum album. Next base: position 1,447,855,698 of record OY728152.1, on the reverse strand, counting down.
TGTTTTGTGTGTATACTAACCATGTATGATTTATATGATCCTTATAACTATTTTATTGGTATTTAAATATTAATTTTAGGATCATTGTTTTATAGTATTTGTTATTCCAATGTTATGAAATTGGTAAATTAATTTTGTCTCAGTTATCCTTTTTAAGACACATGACATGTTGTCAACCTATATTATTCCATGAGGTGTATATAAATCATTTAAAATTTTATATCATGAATCTAAATAATTATTTATATTTAAATCATTTTGTAATTTAATTTTGTAAAATTGGGTGTTTGATTCATGGATACCCAATTGAACGAATTTATTGAAATAATATCATCACATTTGAGATTGTTTATAATTATGACTATATTTATATAATATCATGATAAATATTTCAGAAAAAAACTAAAACAATTACTATAATATATATTTTCATGATATTTTCATGTTTTGGTAATATTCTCATACTCTTTGGAATATATAATAGTTAATAAATTATTTTTAAGAATGTCCGAATTTACCATTCTTCGGTCGGAAATCTGTGTTCCTTCTGAACAATATTTTTTAAGGATTCCAAAAATATTATACTATTCTACATATATCATTAAAAATATATTTTTACACATGTTTTAACATTTTAATCAAAAGTGTTTTATTTCATTTTAAAATTAATCCTCTTGTTGTTTTCATGTCAATAATAATTTCTAATCTTTTAATATGGTGAATGGAATATTCATTGTGTACTGATTTACCTAATGACACCACCATCATAATATTTTATATTTAATTACAATAATACAATTTTTTTATAGAAAAATGTTTTGTAATATTATATAATTTATTTTTCTAATATTTATTTTCATTAAAATGGTTTTCATTACATTTTCAAGAATTATTTTAAAGTTATCAATGTATTTTCAACTAAATGGGTTCCAAAATATTTTCATGAACTATTTATCAATATTTAAATTATGTTCAAAAAAATATTCATACATATTCAATCATTACAAATTCATTTTAAAATTACGTTCAACGATATTTTTTTTTCAAAAACTTTTCGAGCATTATTTATATGTTTTCAATGTTTTTCTAAAGATATGGTTTTCATAATGTTTTCAATATTATTTTATATGTTTTTAAAGAAAAATGGTGTGGAAAATGTTTTAAAAAAATCTAAATATTTTTTGAATGAAATTTTTTTACAAATGGTTTTCAAATAATTATGTTTAACTTCCTATATTTAGTTTCAAGAAAATTACTTTCAAACTTATTTATGGTTTAAAGAGAAATTTTCAAGGAATAAAGGATGTTTACAACAAGAAACATTTTCAAAATATTCATCCTAGTTATTCTTTAACAATGATAATATCAATTTAATATACTCATTAACTTCTAGGAGATTATTCAAAATGATCCATTCATATTCATTTTTAAATTGTTAATGATTAGATGGGGTGATACTTATAACACCTATTTCTTATCTATGGGTTATATGATTTTGAATCCCACATCTTTTAAAGAGTTATTATTTGATGAAATGAGTATGAAACCTAACACTTTTCCATAGGTTGTAATGTTTCTAAATTATAATGATTCCTATTTATTGTCATGTGTCATGATTTTATATTTATAGAAACCATCTCCTTTTATGGGTCATGATATATTGAATGTGTTATTATCTTAGTTAACATGTATGAATAGTTCTATTATGATATATGAGGGACCAATATCTACCTCTAATGAATTGGGTAATGATTTATATTTCAAGAGGTTATTATAGAAATCTAGTCAATGGGCTAGATAAATTATAGGAAAATATAGAATCATGATCCCTTGAAAGGAAGGAAATTAGACTGAGGATGGTAGTGTTTACCTCCAGTAGTGTAGTGAACATGAAGGTAAAAGTTTGTGAACCCGATCCACTATGGGAATATGGGGTAACCAAATAAACTATGGGAGGATGGGGAAACCTGAACCACTATGGGAAGATATGCTTAACCCAATCCATTACATGGAAGGACTAAGACTGTAGATGGTGGTGTGTCTCAGCAAGTAGGTTTAATTCCCATCAAGTTCTAATATAAGTTGTAGAAATGAGTCTGGACTTATATGAAATGATATAACGTGTCTATGTATTCCACAATTCTATAAACTATTCCTATAATATTCTTTTTTGGATTCTGTAATTTATTTCCTAACAATTTATATCTTGTGAGCAACTATGATTTACGTCATGATTGATGTTTATGATATTTTATATACATGGTATGATATTATTGTGTTTTTTTCATAGTATCATACCCCAATGCTCATGTTTATTATTATATTTCAACCCTATTTATCCTTACAATGTATTTGAGCTAACCCCTTTTTATTTCTCCATCCATAGTTTATGATGATATGTAATAAGTATTATGTGTATAAGAATGGTATTAGTCATGAATAACATGGTGAGAGATAATGTATATCACTTTTGGAGAAGTTTTTGTGTATCTATGTTTCCAAAATAACTACACAAATACAGTCTTTGGGGTTATTTTTTTAAATGTTTTTTGTATTCTTACACAATTATATATTTTCTATGTAGATTAACACATGTCCATTATAGTTGGTAACAAGGAAATATCTTATTTTAAATTTGGAATTTATGATGATAAAAACTTACTGATAACCATAAGGAAACATCTAAGGATAAGTCTATGGATAAGGAAATATATATAAAATGTCCTGAAATATTATAAATGATATTGTTCATGGTTTCAATGAAATAAATCAATGTTTGGATTCTAAATGTGTTTGTGTCTCTATCATAGATTTTCATAGGAATAACAAAACAAACAAGATGTTTTAGTCATAACATAGGGTTAACCGGTACATGACAATATGCCTTGTTTCACACCTAGTTTGACACTTCTAAGAGATGTTATTTGTAAATACACAAACTCTACATGAAACATAATAAAAAATTTAAATGGGATTTTCCAATTATTAAATTAGGATTATAATAGTCTTGTGTAGATTAAAAAATCAATAATTATTTAGACATATTATATGTAATTTTCATGATAATGTGGTTTTCTACTATGATATGTGTTTCTCACAATGTGATTTCCAATTTTAATCAATGAAAAATAATAGAAGTGACAAGGATAAAATTGGTTGTTTTAGATGAGAAAATTATGGGAATAATGAAAATCAAATTCCTAAGGTGAAATCTCAAAAGGACTATCGGGAAGGTGGTATGATTATTGCTTATAGTTTTAAAGATAAATATACTGCAAATTATGTGGAAAAGGTTTGTGATGTTCTTGTAGCACTGTTTATGTTAAACATAATTTAAATAAATATATTTTTGTTGAGGATACATAATATATAATTCTTATTTATATATTGGTAATATTTTATTAAGTATCATGTTGATAAAACATGAGTAATGGTTTTACAATAATGTTGGTTGAATTAAGTATTTATTTATTTGGAATTTAAAGATTATTTTTTATGAATAATAATATGTATAATTTTTATGTTATAAGATTCCAATTAGGATTGAAATATATATGTGAAATTTGATGAGGACATAGAAAAGTGATATTTTGATTATGTGAAGGTAACCATTAATGTGATCAATATGTTGAGAAAATTGTGTATACCTCAGATAACATGATAATTGTTTTAGATAAATTAAATTAGATATCACTAATTACCCTGAATCCATTATTTATTTTTTTAAAATGTTTTATGTGTCATAATGGATGATGTTTGAAACATCATGGATTTAAAGAATATATCTTGTAACATTTATAATAAATAAACATTCATGTTTTCAATAGGGGTTTTTTTAATCCATATAATTACCAAGTTTCAAGAGAATATATGATAATGATATTCAAATGATTGAATTCTAAAAACAAAGAGGTAATTTTTGATATATGGGGAATCAATTATAATATTAATTAGTGTTATTTATTCCATTTTTTTTTATTTTCATCATTTAGAATAGATATAAAGTTAACCATTTATGGGGTGTTTAGTTTAAACTTCACGTGATGTTTGTGATATTAGAGTATTATCTCACCATAATAGGGATTATGAATACTGGATAACCTGTTCAAAAAAATTTGTGTTTATTGTAATATATGATAAATGGGATGATTTATCATTGATCCATGATCTGTTAGTGATTTTGGAATGAATTTTTTTTAGAAATATATATAGATTAAATTGGTAATTACATAGGAAAAGGTGAGTTTTTTACATATTAAATGGAATTAAATCAAGGATATATAACCGGTTTGGAAAATTCTTCAACCTTATGGATGTTATTTTGAATACAAAAAGGTTATCCTTGTAATTTCTTTTCTCATTAATCAAATAGTATCCTAGATAATCTTATATTTCTATCTTTGTTATTGCTAACTTTTTCCTTGTAACATTTTCTATCACCCTCTTCTAGGAATTGACAGCTGTATTTCTCTTCCATGTCTATGTTTTCATTTACATCCTATAATATCCTTTGAGAAAATATATCTATAAGTTAATTTTGGAAACCTTTATTGTTCCATCTTTATCTTTTTAAGGGAAGTTTAAATATTCATTTTAATGATTTTGGTTTTTAGCTGTGATTATTTCCTGTATTAAACCATGCTAACCCAGATGAATATTACTGTGATATATGTATTATATATATTATGGTATATATAATACTTATATCACAGCAATATTTTGGATGTTTTTACTTTTAAAACCAAAAATGTTGTCCCCAGAACAAGATTAAATTAAATTATATTTTTCCACATTAGTAATTGTAATTTATAACAATGGATTCCATATTTTGAATCATCAATATTTATATAATATTATATTTTCAAAATTGGTATTTCAATAAATTTTACTAAATGTACCTAAAAATAATTATTTCAATTAAGTTAATATTAACCAGAAAAAGTAAATAAACCTTAATCATAAGATCCAAAATAAAATAGAAACATCATAAAAATCCATTATATTTCCATATATTAGCAATAAAACCTCTATTATAGAGTTTTGGTTAGTTTTTATGACTTTTTTGTCAAAACGTGGGTACACCTAACTTGTTTTGAAAAATGTCAATTGTACCCTTTCCCTTCCCTATAAAAGGTCCCCACCTCTCCCTCCTAACCACTCCCCTAAAACCACTAAGTATAATACATGATATAATGAATACACTTTCCATATATCATAAATTAATCCTTTATTTCTCCCTTTGGTTACAAATCATTCTAAGGAAGCACTAGGTGCAAACCAAAAAGAGTTACTCAATTAAATGATAACCCCCTCTCTTAGGCTCTTCTGTTTTATTTACATTCTACACTCCCTAAACACTTTTTATTCCATGATTGTATAAAAAAATAGTATCCTTAATATATTATGTTTTTTTATTATATGGTTCTCACCATCACTTATACACACATCCATCTATTTGGTAACAAATAGATTGTTTTCATGTACGGTGAACTACCACATCACGGAATATTGATTGTTTGTTTTTTCCTTTATCCGATAACATGGTAGAAATAATGATAGGGAATATAATTATATATGATATATATGAAATTTATAATTTCTTTATTATTCGATAATATTTATTTAGAATATACAATTATGCTTTCTATATTGTGTAAATATGATAATTTCATTTGAGAAAGTGTGGAATACCTCTCCCTCAATGTGATGTGATGCATTCACACATTACATAAAATGTTTTAACGATATTTTCAGAAAACCTATATGAAATGTATAAAATAATAATTTTTATTTAATCATAATATATACATATATATATATATATATATTACATTTTCTTTCTTTCTTTTAGTACATTAATAAAACAGAATTAGCTTTCGCGCCTACGCATAGCCTACCATCTACATGAACAAAGTATTCCATTTAATACTTATATTTTCTATAGATTATTAAAATAAATTTTTTACTAATAATTATATTTATAAAATGGTTTACATTATTGAAATAAATATATAAATATAGGTATGAATGTTATAACATATTAAGAGACGTGAGGAAAAAAATTCGAATATTACTCTAATCATAACTATAACATAGAATTTTTAACAACTTAGTAATATAAATTCATAATAATTAACATATTGAATTATATATAATAATATATTTGTTTAAAGGATGTATAAAAAACTTATATCTATTATACAGAATGTTCATATGTGTGTGAAGAGAGTCATGATATCAGGTAAACTAATTTCATCTCAATTTTTATTTCACAAAGATAAATGTTTTCGTAACCACAGATTCATTTTTTTGGTGTTTATACACCCCATGGATGAATTATATGATACATATACATAAATTTATTGTTATTTACATATCTATTTGACTATATTTTGTTCTTATGATTTATGATTCAATAGACAACATATCAATAATGTAAATTTTCCTAAATTTGTCTTCTTTAGGAAACATTCCATGTTATTCCCCTAAAATTGTCTATGAGGTATATATACATCCTTTTAAATGATATATCATAAAAATACTTCTTTCATGATATTTTATGATTCACTTAATTTAATTTTCATTAATATGGGTTGTGGTTTAAGGTAACCAAGTAGAAAGAGTTTATTCATGTAGTCTTATTTCTTTTCATGACTATTTATGGTTATGCATGTTTTCATTATATATTATGATCCATATTTCATGAAAAATGATGTTTTTTATTCCCATTTTATTATTCATGATATATTAATTTTTTTGGTACCATTTTTTCACTTTTTTATACATAATATAGTTAAGAATGTGGTTTTAATAATTTCTTGCATTACCTCTCTCATTTTTTCAACAATCAATATTTCTTCATAACCATGTTTTATAAAAGGTTTCAAAAAATAATCTAATTTTATCCTATGTCATTTCAAAATGCATTTTACCAATGTTTTTTCTTTTTAAACAATTGGGTTTTATTTTATTATGGAATCTTCTTGTAACACCCCAGGTAAATAAAGAATTTGACATTTTCATTTTTATCCATATTTGTGAAAAAAATATTAATATGACTTTAAAGGGGACGCTATGCTTGATGGCGTACCCAACACGCAACAGTGAGTTTCTTGGGAATCTTACGTTGCACTCTAATAATAAAATAATATTATTTTAAATGGCAGTTAACATGTAGCCATTGTATTGGCGGGAATGGAGAGAAATAACTAAAATATGATTATATATGTTTTTAAATGTTTTTACATTTATCCAATAAAGGATAAAGTCTTAAAATACGGAAAGAATTCAATTTTAGGTGTATAAGCCCTAGTTTTCACTAAAGGTTCACTTATCTCCTTTTGATGGTGAACCGTCATTAAATATAGTTTTGTTCACTCTTATACATTCTATTTGGACCCAATAAAACTCTTCTTAAGAATTGGGACATCAAAATTTACTTTGTGTAAATTTTTGGTATCTTTCCGATAAAGTTCATTTTTTAAATGAATAGTGTAAAATGTTGTATTTTAATTCATAACCTCTTTTTAATCTAATATATTTATATGATTAGATTATCTTTTGAATTTGTTTTAAAGTAAAATTAGAATATATTTTTTCCGTTAAATCCAATAGTTGTCATTGGAATTAATTTCACTTTTAAATCGAACTTAAACTAGTATCAATCTTTTGATACTTATTGTTTTATAAAAACATGCTATTTGATCTAACAGCGGGAATTAATTATTAAATTAATTAATTTTACTTATATGTTATAAATTTTCTAAAAGGGACATAATTTTTTAATTCGGAATATCAAATATAGCTTAGGTTGAATTTTGGGTAATTTTCTCAAAAACTCCAATTTTTGATGAATAGTGAAACCACTAAGTGGTAATCAAGCAAACTGATTATTCAGTTAAATGAAATTTTACCACTAATGTGTATTGAATTTTGAAAATACGAAATACATGGTTGTCATTAGTATGTAAAATTTGGTTCAATGGGATGAAAATCATTTTTTGGTGAATAGTAACTTTTTTTCATTAATCGCGATTAGAGGTAATTAGGGTAATTTTAGGTAAAATTGATATTATAAAAATGTGAAAACACAATGACACTTGTCCTACACCTATTGGGTGAGTCATTACCGACCAAGAAAACCAATGGGTCGATTTAGGGGACCCCATGGAGCCACTTGGGTGAGATAATGAATTTAATGCCTTTTTTTAAATAAAGGTGAAAATGACACTAACATAAATTGTTTCACTAAAACAATTTTTAGAAGGGGTTATACTAATCATATTTTTGTCTATAAATATTAATTAGAAAGATAAAAATATTTCCTACATCATAGTATTTTTTTTATAATTTTTATAATTTAAATAAATTAATTTAATTACGACATCATGATGATGCAATGATGACCTCATTATTTAACGATTTAAATAAAATGGAAAGATAATGTAATATATAAAACATAAACTTGTCAAAAAAGTATTGGATGGAAATATTTCAAAGAATTATCATCTTATCTTAGAAATATGTCAATTTGGGACCTTAGAAATTCGAATCACTTTTGAAAATAAAATAATAGTTTCACGATTTCCTAAAGTGCCCCTCCTCTCCTCTTATAAAAGGCCCCCACCTCTACCTCATTTCACACAATCCTTAAGCCTTTGTCTCGACCATACCATGCCGATTTACTCTCTCAAAAACTCTCTCCTCATCTTAGAGGATTCCCTTTGGGCATAATCCTTTCAAAAGAAGCCTTTAGGCTCAAATCAAAAAGAGTTACACTTTTAATGGTAATTCATTCTCTCATGTTCATTTGTTTTATTTTGCTTCTCCAACCCCCTAAAATCTTTTTATTTACTTATTTTGTAACAAAAACAGTATCTCCAATATACTAGGATGTTTTTATATGATTTATTCGAGCTACACTCTCACACAACTACATCAAATGGTTAAAGAACATACGGTTTCCGTGGATTGCGAAATTCTACCTCCCGAAACGATGATTGTTCAATACTCATTTAAAACCTTAAAAGGTGGCCATTATGATGACACTATTTCTATATATGATATATAATATGTTTATTCTTTCCTTAAGCTTCTGAATTTTTCATTTATGGCATACCATTATTGTTTCCTTTATGGGTAAACACGATAATTTCATTTTAGGAAGTGCGGACTACTGCCCCCTCAAAGTGATTTGATTCGTTAATGCCATAGGTGGGACGTATAAAGGATGGATTTAAAGTTATTATATATGATTTCATACTGGAATTATAATATACCTATATATCATTATTTTTTCATTCCATTAAAGTATGATATAGAAATGAAGGTAGCGTTCATGCGTACGTACGGCTTACCGTCTCCATGAACGGTGCATTTCATTTCTTACCTCTAAATGATTATGTAATATTATTAATACATGTATATGCTGGATATATATGATATATATGATATCCAAATCATTAATATCATTCTGGATATAATGAACCTTTGACCACACAAACAACATGTAATTGTAAGAAGTCCATTTTCGACTAACGAACCAAATATTGAAAGAACAAACATTATTAACATAAATGATTACATAATGTTTATAACATTGAAATAAGTGATATAAAAGGAATAATGAACTTTAAGAAGGTTCATAAGAAAGTATAAATTAACTCAAGTTTATTATTCAGGATATTAAAGAACGGTCGGGTCAAGTCGGATACGAGGTAAGGGATCCTACACATCTCTTTCTTTTTAAGTACACTCTTTTATGTAATTCCTTTTATGATCATATTTATTATGATTGGGATGTTATTTTATATTAATACCACTTTAATTATTATGTTCATATGATTATAGACCCTATTTCCTCTCATCAATCCATTTTGGAAGTTTTAAGTGGTGTCGTTAGGCTGTCGAGTTTTCATAAGGGATTTTTCATCTCACTTTTATTCCTGTGAGATTTATGCTACATTTTCCACAATTTCATTTGATTGGTTTATGTACTGCCCATTATTACACTCCTTTTGTAATATAATTCCATTTATGGGTATTTACATATTCATTTTATGACACTTCTTCAATGGGGTGTACTTTTCGGAAGTTACCCAAGTCGGTAATGGAACCTTTCACCCTCCTCATTTTAAAAGACTTCGTTTGTTATGTCTTTTAATTCACATACTATTATGTTGGGATATGTTCTTCTATATCCTGATTGATGTAAATTTTATTTCCAAGTGATGAGATTCCCTTTTTATCTCTTATCAACTCATTTTCTGAATTTTTGAAGTGACGTCGTTAGGCTGTCGAAATTTACCTAGGGAACGTTTTAACCCAATTTCGATTTCTTTGGGTTCAACATGTAGTTATTAAATATGTCATCCTTTTAATATGTGTGAATGGACATTTATTTTATTACTCTTAATATCCAATTATATTGTCTGTATTTATATTTTTCACACATAATTTTGATATTGATTTATCTTTAATTTAAGGATACCTTCCTTATAAGGGATTTCATCACATTTTACATCCCTATTGAGACTTCATTGTTGTTATGCACCAATTCAATATTATATGGTGTATATATTGTCCTTTGGAATATTATATCATGAATCCATTTATTCTCATGATATTACAAAGTTCTTATTAAATGTTATTCCTCAATTATTGTATTCAAGTGTCTCTAATTTTGGTAAAAACCCTTTGACCAAAATATTGCTTTAAATGTTTTAATGACTTGTTCTTATTAATATACATGTTTTCAAAATGGTTTTAAGGATTTATTTATATGGATATTAATGGTTTAAAATGTTAAAAGCTTCAAGGTGGTATGGGACACTTTGATTCAAAATTCTCCTTATTAAATGTTTTAAATGGTTTTGGAAATGGTTTCTTTTTGTATGGATTCATTATTTCAAAATACTAAAATGTAATATTGTGATTCAAATGTGGAAATATTTTGTTTCCTTTATGCATGTTTTATGTGATACGTTTATGTTATGGTTCATGGGCATTGTTATGAAAACAGGTTGTTCCGTGATAAACTAAGGGCGGGTGAGCCCGATATAGCTCTCCAATGCATTGGGTAACACGAAGGAGTGAAACGTTAAGGTTTCTCCGAAGAGATTTAGGGAATATACTATGATGGGTATTCCAAACGTAACCAAGAGGGTTACTCCCTACATAAGAATGTTATGAATGCCTCAAGTTACATTTATGTTTTAAGATTTCTATGATTTATTCATGGTTTGATGAGGTATGTTAAAGTGCCTTTGTATTATGGGTAAAGTATGATTTCATTCTTATGTATATATGAACTCATGTTTCCTTTCCATATTTTTATAACCCTTATTGAGATTTTTTTGCTCATAAGAAGTTTTTGAAATGTTTTTCACAGGTCCAGAAAAAGGTACATGATGTGATGATAGTGTCAAGGATGTGTCAAGAAAGAATCCATGTTTTATTTTCAATATGTTTCCGTTGATGGGAAGAATGAATACTGTCTTTTATGTAACCACTTTGTTTAAATGTGGAATGTAATGCATGTTTCATGATCTAATTCTCTAAAACTCTAATCCAGAAAAGATCCTCAATGTGTAATCTTGTAATAACTCAAGATTTAGTAAGGATGAAGGCTAGGGCCTTATAGTTGGTATCAAAGGTCGGTTTAGATAACTTTAGAGGTTAGGGTATTCTCTAAGAACAAGTGACATTACCATAATCATTAGTATTTCAGAAAGAGTCATAGTTTTAGATAAAGTGAATGAGTAAGTGTATCTTAGTGTTTACCTTCCTCATTAGTACATGATGGTTTTGTTGATATACTCACACTGACATTTCTGTTTTAAGTGAATGGATGGATCTAGAAGGAACCAAAGAGACAACAGGTTTGAAGGAAACTATGGTGGTTCTGTTATTAAAATACCAGATAAAATGGAGGATTCAATGAGGAAACTCGTGGTTTTCCTAAACCAAATATCAAGGAGTCATGATCAACCACTTGAACCTTGGTATGTTCAGTAATACATCATGTACTAGATGACCAATCGATGTGGATGTTCAGGTAATAATTATAAAGGTAACCATTAGAGTTTATATGATCCTTACTTTTGAGGTAATTATGGGTTATTATATGATATGCTGGAAAATGAAAGGCATGAGATAAACTTGAGGTTAAAATATGTAATGATCATTTTTGATGAATTTATCCCCTTTTGGGGAATGATTTGAGAATTATATAGTTTTGGAAAAAGGAAAACACGCAGACTGTGTGACTACCCGTCGTGTCGGACAAAGCTGTGGGAATCGAACCCACAACCAAAGTGCGACGGGTATTTATCGCCTACCACTGGACTACATGATGTCCCTGGTTAATTTGAATGATTCTTTTTAGTTATATGATTTTATGAATTAAGAGTAAGATGATTTTGGATTATTTATTAAAATGATTAAACAATCATGGATGATATGTGATTAGGTTAATTACTTTTCAATACGATAATTTAAGAGCAACTGATGTCGTTTGGAGATAAATGATACGATTTAACTTGGAAAACTATGTGACTAAATCCTTCAAATATTTGGGTTTCAATCTTATATTGGTTCACTTTGAAGAATTTTATGGACAAATTGTTTATCGGATGATCCTTGTTGAATTTGGGTTTTATTTGACAAATTTTGGAGATTAAGAATAGATTTTCTTTTTATAAAGGGTTATCCTTTTCTAGATTATCTGACCTTGTACTATCCTTTTTGGTTTTGGTTATGGTTAACGTCTAAAGATATGGGAAGTATATAGTTCTCCTTTGTGGATTAGGTGATTCTCTAGAAGTTGATTATAGTACTCTTAATGCGAACAAGTCTCCCTAACTACTCGCCTTTTGGAAAAAAAATATGAGTTTGACTAAGGAATGTAGTAAAAGTTGAAGGTCAACATTATAAGTGATTATGTTTCCTTATGAATAAATTCCTCAACAAAAAGTAACTTAAAACAAAAATTTTGTCTATTAACTTTTCCTACTGGGGAATCGAATACCGTTTAACCCTTCACAAGTTTGTGATTTTCTTATTGTTAACTTTCTCCTAAAAATGTTTTCTATCACTCTCCATCAGAACATGACCCTATGTTTTCTCCTCCATGTCCATTTTTTCCTACATGGAATCCTCGTATGGGTTAACTCGGGTGACCTCTGTACATATCTTTCTTTATTTCAAAGTGATTGTTTTATAGACTCTTGTTCCGATGTGGGACTTTCAAGGATGTTTCCAAGCCCAATTTTAAAATTGTGAGGACGCAATTCGCAAAAGGGGGGAAGGATGTTACACCCGAGGTAAATAAATAACATGACATTTTCATATTTATCCATATTTTTGAATAAAATATTAATATGAATTTAAAGGGGACGCTATGCTCGATGGCGTATCCAACAAGCAACAACGAGTTTCTTGGGAATCTTACGTTGCACTCTAATAATAAAATAATATTATTTTAAATGGCAGTTAACATGTAGCCATTGTATTGGCGGGAATGGATAGAAATAACTAAAATATGATTATATATGTTTTTAAATGTTTCTAAATTTATCTAATAAAGGATAAAGGCTTAAAATATGGAAAGAATTCAATTTTAGGCGTATATTCCCTAGTTTTCACTAAAGGTTCACTTATCGCCTTTTGATGGAGAATCGTCACTAAATATAGTTTTTTTTCACTCTTATACATTCTTTTTGGACCAAATAAAACTCTTATTAAGAATTGGGAAATCAAAATTTACTTTGTGTAAATTTTTGGTATCTTTCCGATAAAGTTCAATTTTTCAAATGAATAGTGTAAAATGTTGTATTTTAATTGAAAACCTATTTTTAATCTAATTTATTTATACAATTATATTATATTTTTAATTGTTTTTAAAGTGAAATTAGAATATATTTTCACCGTTAAATCCAACAGTGGTCATTGGATTTAATTTCACTTTTAAATCGGACTTAATCTAGTATCAATCTTTTGATACTTATTGTTTCATAAAAACACACTATTTGATCTGACAACGGGAATTAATTATTAAATTAATTAATGTGACTTATATGTTATTAATTTTATAAAATATACATCATTTTTGAATTCGGAATATCAAATATATCTTAGGTTGAATTTTTGGTAATTTTCTGAAAAACACCAATTTTTGATGAATAGTGAAACCACTAAGTGGTAATCAAGCAAACTGATTTTTCAGTTAAATGAAAGTTTACCACTAATGTGTATTGAATTTTTAAAATCCGACATACATGGTTGTAATTAGTATGTAAAATGTGGTTCAATGGGATGAAAATAATTTTTTGGTGAATAATAACATTTTTTCATTAATCGCGATTAGAGGTAATTAGTGTAGTTTAAGGTAAAAATGATATTATAAAAATGTGAAAACACCATGAAACTTGTCCTACACCTATTGGGTTTGTCATGGCCGACCAAGAAAACCCATGGGTCGATTTAGGGGACCCCATGGAGCCACTTGGGTGAGATAATGACTGTAATGCCTTTTTTTAAATAAAGGTGAAAATGACACTAACATAAATTGTTTTACTAAAACAATTTTTAGAAGGGGTTATACTAATCATATTTTATCCTATAAATATTAATTAGAAATATAAAAAAAATTCCTACATCATAGTATTTGTTTTATAATTTTTAGATATTAAATAAGTTAATTTAATTACGACATCATGATGATGCAACGATGACCTCATTATTTAACGATTTAAATAAAATGGAAAGATAATGTAATATATAAAACCTAAACTTGTCCAAATACTATTGTATGGGAATATTTCGAACCCTTATCATCGTATATTGGAAATAGATCAATGTGGGACCTTATAAATTCGAAACACTTTTGAAAATAAAATAATAGTTTCATGATTTCCAAAAGTGCCCCTCCTCTCCTCTTATAAAAGGCCCCCACCTATACCTCATTTCACACACTCCTCAAGCCTTTGTCTCGGTCATACCCTGCCCATTTACTCTCTACACATCCCTCTCCTCATCCTAGAGGATTCCCTTTGGGCATAATACTTTCAAAGGAAGCATTTAGGCTCAAATCAAAAGGAGTTACACTTTTAAAGGTAATTCATTCTCTCATGTTCATTTGTTTTATTTTTCTTCTCCAGCCCCCTAAACTCTTTTTCTTTACTTATTTTGTAACAACACCAGTATCTTCAATATACTAGGATGTTGTTATAATATTTATCCGAGCTACAATCTCCCACAACTACATCAAATGCTTAAAGAACATACGGTTTCTGTGGATGGCGAAATTCTACCTCCCGAAACGATGATTGTTCAATACTCTTTTAACACCTTCAAAGGTGGCCATTATGATGTCACTATTTTTATATATGATATATAATATGTTTATTCTTTCCTTAATCTTCTGTATTTTTCATTTATGGCATACCATTATTGTTTCCAATATGGGTAAACACGATAATTTCATTTTAGGAAGTGCGGACTACATCCACCTCAAAGTGATTTGATTCGTTAATGCAATACGTGGGACGTATAAAGGATGGATTTAAAGTTATTATATATGATGTTATACTGGAATTATACTATAACTATATATCATTATTTTTTATTTCCATTAAAGTATGAGATAGAAATGAAAGTAGCGTTCATGCGTACGTACGGCTTACCGTCTCCATAAACGGTGCATTTCATTTCTTAACTCTAAATGATTATGTAATATTATAAATACATGTATATTCTGGATATATATGATATATATGATATCCAAATCATGAATATCATTCTGGATATAATGAAACTTTGACCACACAAACAACATGTAATTGTAAGAAGTCCATTTTCAACTAAAGAACCAAATATTGAAAGAACAAACATTATTAACTTAAATGATTACATTATGTTTATAACATTTAAATAAGTGATATAAAAGGAATAATTAACTTTAATAAGGTTCATAAGAAATTAGATATTAACTCAAGTTTATTATTCATGAGATTAAATAACGATCGGGTCAAGTCGGATACGAGGTAAGGGATCCTACACCTCTCTTTCTTTTTAAGTACACTCTTTTATGTCATTCCTTTTAAGCTCATCTTTCTTATGATTGGGATGTTATTTTATATTACTCACACTGTACTTATTATGTTAATATGATGGGAGACCCTATTTCCTCTCATCAATCCATTTTGGAAGTTTTATGTGGCGTTGTTAGGCTGCCGAGTTTTCGTAAGGGATTTTTCATCTCACTTTTATTCCTGTGAGATTTATTCTACATTTGCCACAATTTCATTTGAGTGGTTTATGTACTGCCCATTATGACAATCCTTTTGTAATATAATTCCATTTATGGGTATTTACATATTCATTTTATAAAACTTCTTCAATGGGGTGTACTTTTCGGAAGTTACCCAAGTCGGTAATGGAACCTTTCACCCTCCTCATTTTAAAAGACTTCGTTTGTTATGTATTTTAATTCACATAATATTATGTTGGGATATGTTCTTCTATATCATGATTGATGTAAATTTTATTTCCAAGTGATGAGATTCCCTTTTTATCACTCATCAACTCATTTTCTGAATTTTTGAAGTGACGTCGTTAGGCTGTCGAATTTTACCAAGGGAACGTTTTAACCCAATTTCAATTTCTTTGGGTTCAACATGTAGTTATTGAATATGTCATCATTTGAATATGTGTGAATGAACTTTTATTGTATTACACTTAATATCCAATTATATTGGGTGTATTTATATTTATCACACATAATTTTGATATTGATTTATCCTTAATTTAAGGATACCTTCCTTATAAGGGATTTCATCACATTTTACATCCCTATTGAGAGTTCATTGTTGTTATGCACCAATTCACTCTTATATGGTGTATATAATGTTCTTTGGAATATTATATCATGAATCCATTTATTCGAATGATATTATAATGTTCTGATAAAATGTAATTCCTCAATTATTGTATTCAAGTGTCTCTAATTTTGGTAAAAACACTTTGACCAAAATATCGCTTTAAATGTTTTAATGACTTGTTCTTATTAAAATCCATGTTTTCAAAATGGTTTTAAGGATTTATTTATATGGATATTAATGGTTTAAAATGTTAAAAGCTTCAAGGTGGTATGGCACACTTTGATTCAAAATTCTCCTTATTAAATGTTTTAAATGGTTTTGGAAATGGTTTTGTTGTGTATGGATTCATTATTTCAAAATACTAAAATGTAATATTGTGATTGAAATGTGGAAATGTTTTGTTTCCTTTATTCATGTTTTATGTGATAATTTTTTGTTATGGTTCATGGGCATTGTTATGAAAACGGGTGGTTCCGTGATAAACTAAGGGCGGGTGAGCCCGATATAGCTCTCCAATGCATTGGGTAACGTGAAGGAGTGAAACGTTAAGGTTTCTCCGAAGAGATTTAGGGAATATACTGTGATGGGTATTCCAAACGTAACCAAGAGGGTTAATCCCTACATAAGAATGTTATGAATGCCTCGTGTTACATTTATGTCTTATGATTTCTATGATTTATTCATGGTTTGATGAGGTATGTTAAAGTGCCGTTGTTTTATGGGTAACGTATGATTTCATTCTTATGTATATATGAACTCATGTTTCCTTTCCATATTTTTATAACCCTTACTGAGATATTTATGCTCATACCAAGTTTTGGAAATGTTTTTCACAGGTCAAGGTAATGGTACATGATGTGATGATAGTGTCAAAGATGTGTCAAGAAAGAATCCCTGTTTTATTTTCAATTTGTTTCCGTTGATGGGAAAAATTAATACTGTCTTTTATGTAACCACTTTTTTTAAATGTGGAATGTAATGAAAGTTTCAAGATCTAATTCTCTAAAACTCTAAACCTGAAAAGATCCTCAATGTGTAGTCTTGTAATAACTCAAGATTAAGTAAGGTTTAAGGATGGGGCCTTATACTTCTTGTTATTTTCTGGTTGAAGCTCTTTTCTAAACATTATATATTGAAAAGAGGAATGTTCGGTATGTACATATTTACCAACTAACATAACCATAAGTCCATTGAATCATCCATTAAATTATTAAAATGTAATTTTTTCAGAAATTATTTTACCATGATTGGGGAAATTAGTTATCATAGTGTTGTTCTTAAGAAAAGTAATTTCATAAAATTTTAAATCTTTATTTCTATGATCTCAATATATTATCAATTAAATGGTTTTCATAAACTTATTAACATATATTTATAATTTTGCAATGAATTTTCAAGGAAATTGATTTGAAAATATTTTTTAGGTTTTGTTTATATTTTTTCCAATTATTTTAAAATAAATTTTTTTAAAACTTTTTCAATGATTCATGTATATATGTTTAGAATTTTTTTTTACCAAAAATATTTAGGTTATAATTTTATTTTTTAAAAGAAAAGGGATTCCAAAATATTTTGAAGTACTTCATTAAAATATATTGTTTTCTAGACAATTTTTCTTGAGAGTTTTTATGTATTGAAGAGAATTTTTCATGGAAGAATGGTTTTTTAGCTAAATAAATGTATTGAAAATGTCCATCAATGTTTTTATCCATCAATGATTATGTACATTGATATTACTCAACTACATATAGGAAATTATTTTAAGGTTTAATTAAAATTATTTCTTCAATTGTTTATGTTTTAATATAATTATTCTTTTGAAAACTATATATATTTGAAGAGTTTTTTGATTTTTAATCCCACTTACATTCTTAGGTTATGATTTTATGAATTTATTAAACAACCTACATATTTTCCATTTGTTATATTATGATGAAATTATTATGATACTGATTACATTTCATTTGTTAGGAATTGATGTTTATAGAACCTATCACTTTTTATATGTCATTATATTATGAATGTTTTATTATCCTGTGGAACATATTTGAATAATTTTATTATGAGATGGGTGGGACTTATATATACCTCTAATAAATTGAGTAATGATTTATATTTTATGAGATAATTATGGGAATGAATTCGAGGGTATTGATCCATTATTGGAAGATGAGAAAACATGGTCCCTTAAAAATAAAGGAATGTGATTGAATATGGTGTTGTGTCCCACCCAGTAGGTGTTGTCACCATGGGGACAGAATATGGGGAAACCTAATCCACAATGTAATGATAAGGAAAACTAATCCACTATGGGAAGAAGGGGAAAAACAGTCCCAAAAAATGGTAGGAATTTACTATGGTAGGTGGGGTGCCCTTACTAGTGGGTTTGGTTCCCATGAAGATCCTTAATTTGTTATAGGAATGAGTCTTGACTAATAGTGAATGTTATCATATGCCAATGTATTCCAAAATTCTATGTATTATTCATATTCAATTATTTCATGGATTTTTTATCTATTTCATTATGATTCAGCTCTTATGAACAACCAAGAATTATTCCATGATTCATTTTTATGATATTTAATATACGTGGTATGATCTTTTAATGTTTTTATCGCATTATCATACCCATTTTCTCATGTTTATGAATCATACATCCCATGTTTACCCTTACATAGAATCTTATATAAGCCCTTTTTTGGTTTCCATAAAGAGACTATGAAGATATGTATTATTTATAATGTGTATAACAAGGGTGGTAGTCATGATAGAACTGGTGTAAGACAATGTATCTAACTCATTTACCAGTTTTTATGTTTCCATGTTTCCAAAGGTTCTAGAATAATAAGGTATTTCTGCATCTTTTTGTTTCATGTTTTATGAATTAAACTAAAACTATGTCATATCTATGTGAATTAATATTGGGTTATTATATTTGTTATGAAAGAAAATTATTAGTTAATCATTTGGCACTAGTATGAGAAAAACACAGTGAAAACCTTAAGGACATGTATAAGGATATGTGTAAGGATAAAGAAAAATATATGAAAATGTCCCTGAATTTGGGTAAAGGATAGTGTAATTTGTTTCCATGAAATAAATCCCAATGTGAATAAATAAAGTGTATATTGCTCTGAAATAGATGTACATAGGATTTAGAACTCTATCAAGAAGAATTTTTTTTTTGATTCGAGGTAATATGGTACACAACAATATGCCTTACTTCACAACTAGTCTGACACTCATGGGCGATATACTTTGGGAATTCACAAACTCTTCCTAAAACATAATGATGGATTTAAATATAAAATTCATATAAATAACCTAGGATAAAACTAGGGTGACATAGTTTATAGAATATACCCTTTTAAGACATCCTATCGTAATTATTCATGATTATGTGGTATTCTTTTATGATATGTGTTTTTTATACTATGATTTCTAGTTTTAGTCAATGGAGATAACTATAAAGAACATGGGTAACATAGAATGTTTCTTATGCGGAAATTATGGGAATTATTAAAATAGATTTCCTAATTAGAACTATGATAAATATAATCAGTTTTGTGGTATGACTGTTGTATATACATATGAAGATAAAGAGAATGAAAATGACATGTGAAAGGTATGTATTGTTCTTATAGTATTTTATATATTTAAACTAAGAAGAATAGATAGATTTATTTTGAGGAACCTTAAGATAAAATTCAAATTTAATATTATATGAATGAGGTATTAAATAATATGTTGATGAATAATATGGAGTGTTATATGAGTAATTTTTAATGAATGAAGTGTTTAGGTTTTAGAGTTAAATGATTATGTTATATGAATAATTAAATATATAATTATATTTAGTATAAGTTTTCATTATAGATTGAAAGGGATATATTGAATGGTTATGATGTCTTTGAAAATATATATTTTGGTTAAGGGAAGTTAACCCTTAATACGATCAGTATGTAGATAAAATTGTGCTTTTCATGGATTAAGAGATAATTAATTGAAAATGATGTATATTTAATATTTGATGAACCTTAAAACCACTCATATTAATAGAATATATTGAGTAACATTTGGAACAAGGAAGCATCCATGTTTTCAATAAGTATTTATATTCATTGAATTCATTTTCATGTTTCAAGGGAATATATGATGATGATATTCACATTTATAGAATGTAAAAACAAAATGTTACAATGGGATAAATGGGGTATCAATGATGAAATAATTTAGTGTCATTATTTTTAATGTTTTGAATTTTAATCATTTTTATGGTTGTATGTTTAACCATTTATTGGATGATGATGTTAATATTCAAATGATGTTTTTTAGATTAATGTATTATCTAACAACATGATGATTTATGAATATTGTATAAATTTCCCTGTGTATTTGTATTTATGGTATCTATATAGGTATTGGGTGACTTACCATTGATCTAATGATCAATTAGTTCTTTAAAAATTAAAAATTCACCTTATAATTTGGAGAAATATCCACATTGGAAATTGTTATTGACATGAAAAAGTTGATATTTTACTTATGAAAGGAAATGAAATAACAAATGAATAACTTCTCAATAAAATTATTAAACCATATAAAAATGATTGTTTATACAAATTTTTTATCTTTGTACCTTATTTTCTAATGAATCAAATAGTACCATATATAATTATAGAATTATGGCTTTGTGATTGTTATATTTCTCTTGACCAAGTTATCTATCACTCTACTCTAGAACATGATAGCTATATTTCCCTTAGATGTTAATGTCTTCACATACAATATATGATATCCTATAAAGAAGCCTTTTTATATGTTATTTGGGTAAATGTTAGGGTTCCAACTATCAATATTTAAGGGTTGAATACGAATTTATTTTTAGCTTTCCGATTTCTATGAATTAAACATTAAAGAAATAGTTCTTTGAAAACTGATAAAACATTGAAGGGGAAAATTAATTTTAAGGTTCATAGAATGTAGCACCCTATGATTTTGTGAAATATTTTTTTCAAACTAATATTTTATTTTTGATAATTTTAATTTCAAAAACATTAAATATTGTATATTTTGTATTAATGAATTAGGTTTGGATTGAGTTATACAAAAATACAAGATAATTATTCACTACACAGAATATAATTTTTAAAATTCTATACATGTAACACTCTGTTTAGCTTGTGTTACATGTAACGATGCCTTTCCTTGGTGGATTGTGTAACACACCAGACCAAATTTTAGTGAATATTGATATATTATTTAGTATAAACGTTCATTAAAATAGATGTTATTAAATTGGATAAATAAAAAAAGAAAATCTATAGTTTATACACATATAAAATTAATTCATTAATTACAAGATAATTATAAATTAATTAAAAACCTAGTGAATATAAGGGAAAATATTATTATAACCCCAAACATGGTTTTCATTAATAAGTTAAATTTATAAAAATTAGTTTGTGATATTAATTTGATATATGTATTATATATTTAATAAAATATTTTTTCTATTCAACCTATAGATTTTATAGGATTACGAAAAAACCAAACCAATTTTACACGTAAAATAATATATTTCTTCTTAAAGAATTTTTTAATCATTTAATGGAGAAACTATTTTATATCCAATTTTTCAAATAGTTATAAATAATATATTAAAAAAACGTAATATTTGTAATATAAATAGAATTATTATTTTAGAGTAAATTTTTGGTATTTTTATATAAGGGTTTCTTTTTAAATGAATAGTTAAAAAGTACTGTATTTTCGTTCAAAACTTATTTTTCAGAAAACTTATTTTTATGGTAAAATTAAATTTTGTTTCTGTTTTAATATTTAAATAGAATTTTTTTTTAAAGAATCCAATTATTATAATTAGAATCAATTTTACTTTGATATTGACTATAAAAACATAGAATTTTTTGATATATTTATATTAAAAACTCACAGTGAAGTCCCAACAACATGATTAAATTTTAATTACTTATTTTTACTTATATGATTGTAATTTATATAAATTAATTTAGTATTTGGAATAATAATAATTTATATTTTATAATAAGGTAAAAATAATTTTTACTAAAACAATTAGTTAAAATAATTATAATTAAATCCGGTGATTATGGTAAAATTTTGTATAATCAGGGAATAAATCATAATATAAAGGGCCCAAATATCATATAAACATGTAAAACACTCATTTTATAGATTTATATATATTTAAATATATTCATTATTTTTTTTATTTTATGAATTTAATTAGGTAAATATTTTCATATAGATAACTTATTTTAAAAATGTCCTGGATTTTCCATTCTCATCCCCATAAAAAGACACCACACATCCCTCTTCTTCATACCACTCAAATACCATACGTAAATCAATTATTTACCCAATACACATCCCAAAAAGCATAAATTATTCCTCAAATACTCAATTTTTTCATAAATCCTTCCAAGGAAGTCCATTGGTTCAATCTAAGAGGAGTTACCTGATTAAGATATAACATCCTCCCTCAAGATCATTTTTTTATCTCCATTATTAACTATCTAAACTGTAATTTTTCAATAATTGTATAAAAATATATATATATTAAAAATACTAGGGTGTTTTTATGCTAGGGTTTCTACATGAACTTAGAAATACTTCCATTTAATGGGTAAGGAACATACTGTTTACATGTATGAAAAACTACCACCTTACAAAATGATGATTCATCATTGATCATTTTCTGCCTCTCTTGGTTTACATTATAATAGAATATATATATATATGATAAATAATATATTTATTATTTTATATTCTTCATTAATTATTATTTATAACATACCCTTATTCTTTCCATCATGTGTAAATATGATGATTTCATTTGAGGATGTGTGGACTACTGACCCATAAAAGTGACAAGATTCTTTCTCACACTACATGAAACTTATTAAGGATATTTTTAGTGAAACTATATGAAATATATGAAATAATAATTAATCATTATTTATATTAAACCGACAGAAACAAAAAAACACACACACACATATATCATTTATTTTACTTCAACACATCAATTAAATGAAGGAAGTGTTAATGCATTGGTATAACCTATCATATCCATGAACAGTGTATTCCATTTAATAATTAATTATTACATATGTTGTTATAATATAAATATTTTTATTATTATTAATAATAGTATTATGTTTTAAATTATTTCAATCATGATATAAGGATAAGGACCAATGATATAATACGATAAGAAACGTGCGAAAAAAATCAGAATGTTACATGAAGCATAATCTGAAATTAGAATTGTTAAAAAGTGGTTAATAGAAGGTAATAATCAAAACATATTTGGAATATGATATAAAATACTATTTTAAAAAATATTCAAAAAACATATATTTATTATATACGATTTTCTTACGAGAATGAAGAGAGACATGAGACAACGTAATGGAATTTCATCTCCCATTTTATTTCTATAGGATAATTCTTTATTCACAACCCATTACATTTAGTTTGTGTATATAATGATCATTGATTAATTATGTGATCCTTATAAATAAATTTATGTTAGTTTTTATATCTATTTGAGGATCATTCTTTCATATGGTTATTGTTTCAAAGGGCACCAAAATTGATAAGGTAATTTTGTCTCAATTTTCCCATTTTGAGACACAGGCCGTGTTCGGAAACTATATGTTTACATGAGTTGTATATAATTAAAATGAAATTTATATATCATGAGTATAATTATTTTTGGATATTTTGATCATTATTGAATTTAATTTTCATATATTGGTTTTATGGTTCATGGATACCAAGTGGAATGTTTTTATTGAAATAATTGCATCCCTTTTCATGATTTTTTATTATTAATTTTATTTGGACCAAATATTATTATAGATTTGTCCATAAAACTGATTAATTTTATTATAATCTCAATTTTCATGATATATTTTGATATTGGTACCATGTTTCTAATCTCTGGTGAAACAAATAGTTAACAATCTACTTTTAATAATGACTGCCATTACATCTTTCTTCGGTCAGAAATATGTATTCATTAAAAATCATTTATTCTAAAAGGTCTAAAAAATATTATAATATTATTATCTTATAATTAAAAATAACATTTTTCACTTGTTTTACCTTTTAAAAAATAATTTTATCTATTAAACAATGTAATATAGTGGTGGTATTCTGTTCGAGGAGCTTTTCTAAAAATGATTCACTAAAAAAGGAATGTTCATCAATTATACATTTTCCAATTTAAATTACCATAATTACATTGAATATTCCATTACAAGATTAAAATTTTAATTTTCTATTAAAATATTTCCTAATATTATTTAAATTATTTTTCATAAATTTGTTTCCATTATCATGGTTCTCATTACATTTTCAAGAATTTTTTAAATGTTTTCAAAGTATTTTCAATGAAATTATTTTGAAAAAGTGTTAATGATTTTTTTATATGTTATAAAATTAGTATCAAAAAATGATTTTAAAAACGTTTTCAATCATTATTTATATGATTTAGAAGTATATTCAATGAAATTAATCTCAAAATAATATGAATCATTATTTATAATTTTTAGAAGAATATGTAATGAAATAATTTTCAAAATGATTCAAAGAGTTTTCTATAAATTTTTATGTAAAATGGTTTTAAAAATATTTCTTAGATCAATTAATATTTATTTCAAATAAAATAGTTTTTAAAATGATTTAAAGGATTTATTAATAATTTTAAATGTTTATATTCATGGAAATGGGTTTCAAAATAATTTATCTTTTAAAGAGCCTTTTTCAAAGAAGAAAGGATGTTTACTTCAAAAATGGTTTCAAAGTCACCATCCTTGTTATTATCCATCTAGGATAATATCTTTTGAAGTTACTCATTCCATTTTAGGAAATTATTGAAAGGATTTATTCATATTATTTCATGGATGGTTTAGGTTTTGATGGAATGATGTGCATGATACATGTTTCTCTTAAGAGGGTTATATACTTTTTAAACCCACATATTATCTCTGATTATTATTTGATGAAATGATTACGATACATACACATATTCCATAGGTTATGATGTGAGGAGAATTTAATGATACCCATATAATTTGATGGGTTATGATTTGATATTTTTTATAACCCAAATCTTTTAATGGGTCATCATATGATGGAAGTGTTATCATGTAATGGAACATGTATGAATGAATGTATTAAGTGATTGATGGAACCTATATTTCCATCCAATGAATTTGGTAATGATTTATATATCATGGAATAATTATTGGAATCAAGTCAATGTGATTAATTCATTATGAGATGATTGGGAAACACAATATTATGCCATGAAAGAACATGGATGTGTATTGTGTTGTGTCCTTCCTTGTAGGTGTAATAACCATGAAGAAGGAATCTAGGGATTCCCTATCAAAAATGGGAGAATGGGAAAGCCTAATACACTATGGGAAGATAGTGGAACATAATCCAGTAAAATTAAAGGACTGGTATTAGGGATGGTGGTGTGTCAAGTCTAGTAGTTTGGGTTCCCATTAAATGGAATTATAAGTTCTAGAAAAGAGTCTTGACATATAAGAGATGATATCACATGCCTATTTATGCAGTAAGTAAAAGTCTTATTCCTATGATATGTTTTCATGTAGTTTGTTCTTTATGTTTTTATGATTCATATCTTATTAACTTCTATGATTTATTTGATGATTTATTTTTATTATCTCTAATATATCGGGTTTTATCATCGATTGTTTTGATCACATTCTTATACCGATATTATCCCATTTATGATTAAATTTATCTCTTGTTTACACTTAATAATCATCAGGGCTAACACAATTTTTATTTTTCTTACCTAGATGATGAGGATATGTATTATTTATGATGTTTCTAAGATGGGTTATATTCATGAAAAACCATGTATGAGATAATGTAACTCACTTGTGTACCAGTGTTTTGGATAACATGTTTCCAAATCCACTAAATTAATATGGTCTTTGTGAATCTTTTAAGATTATTTTTCAAGTATTCCAAAAAAGATAATATAATGTATATGTATGTTAATACTTTATTTAATATGGTTATTATGATAGATTTCCATGATGGGTAGTATTTGGGACCGCCTAATGATGGATGAGGCATTCTATTTATGTTGGGTTGGTTGTTACCAGATTATGATCAAACAAGAATCTATAAGACATAGATTCATCAGACATCTGTTATAGTTGATAATAAATGAATTTTTATGTGCATAGTACGTGTGATATTTTTTTGGAGATGTTTTTGGATCATCTTGATGTCATTTTTTAGTTATCTATTTATGTTTTCATGTGGTTCCATGTAAATATTATTTATTCGGGTTATTAAGAGATGATACAATTTAAAAGACAATGGACATGTC
Organism: Viscum album; assembly: GCA_963277665.1. Lineage (NCBI taxonomy): Eukaryota > Viridiplantae > Streptophyta > Magnoliopsida > Santalales > Viscaceae > Viscum > Viscum album. The sequence goes on along the minus strand of OY728152.1, from coordinate 1,447,828,395 downwards.
ATTCTTGTATAGTATTGAATGATGTAGGTAAGGACTCACATATAGCTATTGATCATACGTGAAGTGAATTAACTGATATATAGATAATTTATGTACATTTAAATTAATAAAATGGAATATGTATAGATGTAATCCTAGAACACTGTTTAAGGTATCATTCTATGATCATTATAACACCTTACATGGGCCCTAGAGGATGCGTGCAGAATTATTGTTTCTTAGAATAGAAAATTTAATGAAATTACATTTTATAACCTACAAGATTCAATAGAATATATGGTGTTTGAGTTGATAGATAATTTTTTAGATGGGATAACTGGTTCAATATTTATAGGCTAATAGGTATTTTTTCATTATTTGTAAAAGTATATATGTTATAAACTCAAGATTCATCTTTATTTTTGTGTGACTATATTTCAAATGTAAATATTTAGTAAAGTAATAATATGTTTTTTTATTATTTCTATTGTTTAAAATTTCTTTAACTATGTTATTTCTATTTCAAATACTATGATTTTATTATTATTATTATTATTATTATAAAATAGTTAAATATTCCCATAATCATCCCATAGACTATACTACTTATATGATTACCATTGGTGTATGGGTAGGAAAACTTAATCCCAAATGGTAGAACGCTCATCTAAGAAATTTTTAGAAGGCTGGTGTGGTAGAAAATTACATATATCGATGTAGAAGACACTATTGAGGGAGTTTCAATGTTTTATCTCGATAATAAAAGAATAGCCTACCATGAAAGCAAGTATGCTAATGGAATTATCCCTGAAATGTCAGTATGGGAACATGATGATGTTTTTGGGACTGATGAAATTTCTAGTATAATGGATCCATATAGACACATTTGGGATATCCTAGAGGCTCTTACTAACCAAATATTTAGTGCCTTATAGTAGAAGTTGGTTTTTTCTATTTTTATAATTCAAAATACACTTGCTATGTGAGAAATTCCTAAGAGTTGGGATTCTCTTCTCAGTGTTAGGGGTCACCCATATCACACTAAACTATCATTTTATAGAAATGATGGATTATGTATATTACCTTGGGTATTATTCTAAAATTTTAAATTAAAGATATCCTTCTTCGCAGTAGACATATAATATGGTTTTTATTAAACCCATCAGAAGAAAATAAGGCATAATTCTTACAATGGAGGCCCCAAATCCATGGGAAAGGATGTAGAATTCTAGTTAAAAATTATCTTAGGAAAGAACTAAAGATTTAATCATCTCTTATATGTGGATCACACAAACCCCATATAAGTATTACATAGAATAGGTCACATAAATGTATGAGACTTCCTTTTAGATGTATTTAGCATCACTCAAATTTAGTGAGGTGATTTTTTGGACGTTGAATACTCTAAATCATCATTGTATCTCAAAAATATCTAACATATGTTCTATAATATGAATATTAATTGGAAATATTTGTTTAATATTTAATTTTAATATTCACTGAGGCTTTGAGGGTACCTTCATTGACTAATGAATGGATGTATCAAATGAGGATTACCATTCAACTTCAATATGATTGAAGAGGTAAAAAATAGTTACATCAAAAATATTTATTGAATTTTTTTAATTATATACTAACTCATTTGAATTCCAAATTATATACTCAAAACACTTGGTGTAATATTCATCTACGACTACCATGGAACAATCTATCTTTGGTGATGGGATTTGGGACACAGATCTTACTGTGGGTAAAAAACCCCATATTAATGACTAATGTGAGGATAGATAAAAAATTACCATTTGAATAGATAACCATGATGTCATGGAGTGAGGTTAGATATATATATATATATATATATATATATATATATTGTACATAAGCATCCAACTTATGACTTCTATAAAAAAATTTCACATTCACACAAAATTTTCTAATGCCTGATATTTTTCTAGTAGTTTATGGTGAGGAGGTGCCTTCAACGTAGATGTCAAAACTCAATGCATTATTTGAATATAGTGAGTGTGTCATACATGTAATGAAAAATAAAGGGTGGATGAACCATGGGTGAAAATTATCACAATTAAGGGTATTTTGGTGTTTAAATAATAGAGTAGTGTTAGGAGGTTCTAACAGCTCAACATAAACATTCATTAACTCTGTAGGGGTAACTAAAAATAGAAAATGAATCTAATATGGATATGGTGACTATAGGATAGGAAACAGATGATCTGTATTGTATAAGAGAGGAGGAGTGTTTTTGTAAACAAATCATTGAATTGGATCATAGATCCTTAGAGAGTAATTCTAATATCAATCCTACTACTAAATTACATGAGGCCTCCCCTACGTATGAGGCCAATATAAAGGAGACAGATGACTCTATATAAGATATTGTTGAGGAGAACCTAATAACCCAGTGCAATACATGGTGGTATATCTTGATCATTATCACATTCACACTATTGGTATAGGTGATGAGTTGAAAAATATCCATTTACCATTGGTTACACTTTATTAAATATGATAAACCCTTGTGGTTTCTAAAACTAGTACTGAATTATTAATCAGTATTTTCAATTCATTTTATAATGATTCTTTTATAATGTGATGAAAAAAATGATATATATCTAATTTTTGAAATAAACTTCTAGTGAACATATATATATTAGTAGTTTCTTTATAAAAAATATCTCTATTTAAAAACTATCTAAACATCCTAAACCTCCCTTCACTCCCCAAATATCTCTTATCTCTCTCTTTCATAATTTCATATGTACCTCACTGGTACCCTCACCCATTGATGTCGCCTAACCTCTCATCCTTGATATCAAAACCTCATATCTAATAACTTTTTATTTTCCATTTTTGAAAGTCGTGTTTTCCAGTGATCTAAACCTCGATACGTGATGTTTTTCTCTTCTGTTCATATCTACTCCGTCATAGATTCCTATCTTCGATAATGTTAGGTAATGGATCCCCTCATGTGTCCATTTTTATAATTGGTATTCATATAAATTTATGTAACAACATATTTCAAAAACATAGTGATTTTAAAACCTATCAAATCCTTTGGTTTATTCCTTGTATAATTGTTGAAAAAATTTATTATATACAAACCGATAGTAAAGAGGACAGTTTACCTTCTAAATTTATCCTTTCTAGATGGGAGTGATAAATACATAATTATAACCATGTTATTGATTATTATAATCTTTATAGTGATGGGATATCATCTTAACCAGATCCACAAAGGACTGGTCTAAAAATATATTTGTTGGGAAACCATTTCTTCTCTAATAGACATAAAGTGTAAATTTCTAACATAAATACGTTTTTGTGAATCTAATTATGAAATATAATTTTCATCAGATAAATATTACCTAAAATAGATTTTATGAAAATATGGAATTGATTTATTAATATAAAATATTTTTATATGTTTAGATACCAAGATTTATATATTTTTTTAACACATCATTTTATATATTTTTTAAAATATTTTATATAATAATTTTTAAAATATATCATTCACATGGTTGTAAAATTAGTACATTATAATATAATTTTTTTAACATTAAATTCAATGTTCCCCAAAAAAATATTTAAAAAAATAAAACAACAAAATAACTGAATTTTTTCATTGAAATATAGTGTATTAAAATAAAAAATAGAATCACTCCACCAACATAAACATGATAAAATAATTAAATTAATATTAAATTAATTTTATATCAACCACCATAAGAACATAAAATTTTTATAATTCAATTATACCCATCCTCTAAGGGGAAAAATAATAATATATGTATCCTACCTTCAAAATATTTTATTACATTAAATTTTGATCATATTTTTTAATTTATATAAAAATAATATAAATATATTTTATATTTGGAATAATATGAAATAAATTACCCATGGATCAAAGTTGTATTACCAAACTATGGAACATTTATTAGCATATTTTGGGTTTGAACAGATTTTTGGATTTTTGAATTTAAAATTTACCCATGGATGAATGAATAATATTTCTCTATCCTAAATGAAAATTCATATATTTGTTGAAGATATACAAACAATTTAAGAACTCTATAATTAAAAAATATCATCATATTTATGTGTGATGGATTTTTATTGTACAATCTAACATCATTGATAAATCTATTAGTTCTTTCTGTAGTCTGAATGGATATGATAATGACAAGATAGTGTTGAATAAAATTAAACACATGATAAATTAATATTTTCCAATTGTAGGTTAGCTCCATAAAATATGAAAAAGATTAGTTGATTTACTTTTTATATAGTTTATATCAATTAATCTTCTAAAATATAGGGATACCTAGTCAAGATGATAACATATTGATGGATGATGTTGAGGAGACTAACACAAGAGAAAAATGAAATATGAGAAAAATGTGATTTTTAAATAAGTCATATATTTAATTAAATGATTTTATAATATGTGTATCAAATATTCAAAAACATATTTACTATTAACATTATAACATAATAATGGTTTATATGGAATAGAAAAAAAATAAGTACGATAGTACAATTTACTTCCTACTAAATGGTTGAATCTAGGATCCAAACATTATTTTATGTGATAAGTTAGGTTAATATTAATCTTTCACTTAATTATATGAAGATAAAAACCCATCCAAATGACTACACACTATATATGAAAGAATATTAAAATAGAGAAAAGTGAAAATGATGTTGTACTACTAGATTGATATCAAAAAACAATGATTTGATAATAAATATTAATATTACCATATATAAAAATAAATAGAAATATATTTTTAATGAATCACACTATTATTCATTATATCAATGGTTGAAAAGAAAAATTATATCATTTAATACTACTAAATATATATAGTTTCATTCCTTTCATAACAACAACAATGGCATCATGTGACATAAAATATATTCAATAGCTTGGAATACCTTCAATTCATTAAATCAGGATATATATTTTTAGCTTAAAAATGAGTTATTTGGTTCAAAATTTGATCGATTCAATCCTTTTAGAGCTTTAATTAGTAATTATAAAAGATATCATGTTGTTTTTATCGCTAATAATATACCTCTATATATTTTCAGGAAATATAATCCATTCATCATATCAATAAAATATTATTCAAATAAAATGACTAAAAATGAAATTTATGCTTATCTTGAACCTATTACTCAATAATTATAGGATTTATTAAATGATTTTGTGGAAAAATACAATGCATATATAGTGTAAATGTTTAAAATTTTTTATTCCCTTTTGTGGACCAATAATTAAATTCCAAGACTATGATATTTTTCTATCAAAGACATACTCACTAGTGTATCTTGTCATGTATGTAAATTTTGTGTTATAGCCTTAATGACTACCTTATATTAGAAAGTGGCTCTTTATGTGTTATCGTCGCATCTTTGAATCATCTCATAGATTTTGGTATAACAAGACATAATTCAATAAAAAAATATATTTTAGGAATAAAAAAAATTGTTATCAAGATAAAATATCATGGAATAATTTCAAATTTTTGGTATATAGTTTGGAACAAATTTTTACATGAAGGAATGTGGGAAAATTGTTATAACACCATGAGATACGACTAAAGATAGTTATGGGAGAAATGAGAATTAATTTTGGACATATATGCACAGAATTAAATTTTTTACGTCTTATATTGAAATTATTAATATTGATATGAATAAATGTGAAAAAATTATCTTTAAATTTATTAATGGTGATTTAAAATAAAAGGATAGTTAAAATGATCTCATGGAATTAAAACCAATAAATATCAAATTTTATATATTAGAAAATGTGAATGGTGTTTGTAGAACCCCAATTTTCGGGTATGTAACCATTAACAGATAAGTTTCATATGTTTAAAGGTAATATGAGAATTTGGGGGAGAAATGGAGTACTTTTGGAGGGTTTTGTGTTAAAAAAGGGGTGCAAGGTCAGCACATGGTTAGGCTGAACCATGTGGAAAAACAATGAAAGCCCAAAACTAATTTCTTATCTTTGAGGATCTAATTCATCTAGGACATATATTTGATCTATTTGGACCCAAAACAACACTAACCCAAATTATTTCTCCCAAAAATCCAAATGATGTTCTCCAATAAATATGGATGAAAGATGAACACGTTCCATGGTGAATTGAAGGTAGATTCTTGTGTAAAGTGCTCGTTCTTCAACATTTTCATCACAATTATTTAGATATACATCACATTTCATCTTTTACTCATATATCTATTCCCCATGTGTTTAGATTTAAGAATTTGGATTCCAAATATTGTTATTTATAAATATTTTCCTTATATTAGAAGAGATCTTGGGTGGTTTCTTAGAATCTTGGCCTGGATTCTTGAACTGTCTTCATCCGTTGTTAGTTTTCATCGAAACAATCTTTGAAGGTGCATTTCTTATAATATAACCTTACTGAAATTGATTGTAATGAATAAAAATTTAGTCATTGATTAAAATTAAATTGGTTTTTTTATTCATTTGAATTTTGAATCCATATTTAGTGACGAGTGCAAAAAATATTTAAGATTGGGTGTTTTGAAAAAAAAACCATGTTTATAATTTTAAATGGGGATTTTGAAATTTTGGATCATATAGCATTTTTTAAAATTCATTTATTAATAATTCTTATATTATATATATTCATTATTGAAATTCTTTAATGTTTTCAAATTGGATGGTTAGAATATACTCAATAAATGAAATTTTTATTGAAACATGTGATATTTTTCGAAATTGGTTTTGGGTTATGGAAAACATGGTGTCTGTATCATATTTAATTACTAGGAATGGTTGAAATATGATAATATGTTTAGTGAAAAAGGTAAAATAGATCACGGGGAATAATTTATTTTTGATGACTTAGTAGATCGGCAAGACACCACTCATGATTATGATATTATCATAATGATACTTGAGTTTTTTGTAGCGGTTTTTCTATATAGTTTATTGGTTTTAAAATGTAGTTATCAAAAAGTGTATTAAATATTTTTTAAAATTTTTACAAGGAGTTTTGATTTTTGGAAAATTTGTTCACATTGTTTACATTTGTATTATGTAGTAAACTATTTTATGAGTTTATATATATATGTATAAACTCTTTTTCAAAATTTTTTATAAAATCAATTATATATGTGTGTGGATAAATTTTCAAACCTAGCGGTGTTAATAGGGAATTCATTGTGGGAATTAGTAATATATTTTTACTCACCTGTAATTTTTTATTTGGTTCTTTTGCATATTTCATCTTTTTAGAGAAGAGAAAAGGTATGGTGAATAATTTTTTTTATCACTACTTGTTGTGTTGTTGAGATGTTTTGGTTTAGGGGAGAATTGAGCTGGTGGAGCCTGGAGTATTTTGGTTAATTTTGTGTCTTTTTGAATTTTCTTTCTTTTTTAGGACGATGTCAATATGTATTCCACTGTTGCACTTTTGTTTGGGAACACATTGATATAAAATATTTTCTGAATTGTCATTGTTTTGTCTATGAGTTATATATCTACAATATATTTTGGTTGGATGGTTTATATATTATCAATGAAAGTGTAAATCAACCCCCACTAGTCATTGAAACCCTTCAGAATTTATTTTCATCCTTTGGAATCTAGGGGATGTTTTCCAAGGCCATGTAATGACTTATTTTGTTCTCAAGCCAGTGAGATTGAGTGGGTAATTACACATGGTATCATCTTGGTCCCTTCTCTATATAACAAGTAGTCTTCAGCTTTTATGGCCTTGGAGATGAAATATTTCTTGATTATTACTTGGGTGGTTTTCTTATAAAATATCATGATTTATGGGACATAAAATTTAAGGAACAAAAGTATGTAGCTGAACTTTTTATGATGAACTTCATGTTTACATGGAGTTGGGTACGTAAGTATTTTAGAAACTCAAGTAGGAAAGTAGAGTCTCATTAGAAAGGGTTTATCAAATGAGAATAGAATCACATGTATTGTAGATGAACGAATTCCCACTAGTATTTCATATCTCATTTTGGGTAATGAAATATGATTTAGGGAATGGTATTAGTTTTTCAAAAAAATTAATAAAATTGTTTTTAAATGGAAGACTTTGAAAATTAAACATATGATATATTTTTGAAATATTTCTTTTTAAAAAATGGTTTTTTATTATCAAAAAATGATATATTTTAAATGAAATGATGTGATTTGGTGTCATATAATTTTAAATGACTTGTTAATCAATTTATAGGAGAGTGATACATACAGAATGTTTTGTTACTTTAGAAATGGAACCTGGTAAGCAGCATAAAAACCAACAAGTGGTAGATACTGAAAATTTGGTTGCACCCTTGCCTTAGGTGAACCATGAGATGGTTCATAGTATAGTCCATTAATTCAAAGCTGTGGAAATGGGGAACTAAAGGGAGGATCCACAATAGAAGGACCACTTAATCTAGTTTAGAAAGATGAATCCACCCATATTCTAGGGTGATTCAGAACCAGAGATGGTAGAGGGTTGGCTGAACATAATGAATTGAATCCTTGATTTCATCATAACACTAGAGAACATGAAGTTCAAACTAGAATCCAATATGTTGGAGGATCATTCATGGTCATGGTGGTATTTGGTGGTCCAAGATATATTGAATTATTGTTTCAGTTGAGAGTATATTAAAGAATTTTTTAACAAACAATTCATTACCCACACTTTTAGAATCCCGTAAACAATAGTCCCATTTTACATAAATCAGGAGAGACTCTCTATTACTATATATGGAAGTAATTCATGAATTTAGTTCACCTTTCACTTGAATTTCAATCAAGTGATAGCATAAATACATAAATCCTCTAGTAGGGACTCAAGAAAGAGATTCATTCAACGATTAAGGTACATTGTATCATAGTTTATATAGAGATGGTAAAAAAGTGTCAGTGGCTATGTGGGATATCTCTAGAGATATGGGAGGAAAAATCATGATTATACTAATAGGAAATTGTTATAAGTCAACTCATTGTAGTAGAAGGATGAGGGAAAGCTCTTTCCGGGGTGGGAATTGGAATCTGAGTCAAACAGATGCATCAATAAATCTTCCTCATAAACCGTATGGTTATTTGGCTTGTTATTAGTGTCGTTCATTCGATGATAATAAGGGATGTTGTATGGAACAATTTTTAAAATTCCCTAAATGATTAAAATGGGGAAACATCAGTGATATTATGGTAGTTCTCCATGTTCGGGTGCTCAAGAAACATATCAGGTGTCGTAGGCATCATATCCATAGATAGGTCAGGGCCATCCGAATAATATCCCCCTGTATAGTATAACTATATGTGGTTATTCTAGGAACATTATGACTCTTAAATAGGGTAAATCAATGATGGTAAAAAAAATTAATACTACCATGAGGAATCCGTCATATTCCAAAGAACATTAGACTTTGGATGATTAGGTTAGACCATCTACGATTTGAGGTATCATTATATAGAATTAAACCCTCTTGCATGTGTTATTTGATACTAGTTCATCACATTACATTATTGTTTCTCAAACATCTGGTTTTCATAGTTTGAAACCTTAAATTATTCATTCTTTGATAAAATTACAAATTCCTCTTAGTGATATAGAATTTTGATCCTTCGTGTGTAGAGTGTTCTCTAAAAATAATGACAGAGCTGAACCGAAATGAGATTTTTTAGTGTTAGAGATGGATTTCATTTATGTAATCATAGTAAAGGATGGTTGATATAATGTAATTATGGAATATATTGTTATAGTAGGACTATGTTTTTCGCAACTAAGTACGGAGTTGGGTATATTTTCATAGGTAAAAGGGTTTCTAAAATATGTGAAACATGATTGTTGTCACCAATAGTTGTAATGATCTCTTATCAGATATTTGTATTGTCCTTGTAATCGATGGAAGATATCGAGGATATCAGTTTTCCCAAAATAGTGGATCAATATCTGGATGTGCTTCCAAAAACATTCTTTGGGTTACCACATATATGTGAAGTGGATTTTACTTTTGATATCATTATGAGGACAAGTACTATCTCCCATCTATCTTATAGTATGTAACCAATAGAATTAAGGGAGAAATTATAGTTGGATGGAATATAATGAAAATTTATCATTCATCCACGTACATATCTGTGATCATCACCAGTGTTGTTTGTGAACAATGAAGATGGAACTCTTCAGATGTGCGTTGATTATCGTAAGCTTAATGTATTTACAATAATTAATTGGTATCAAAATCCACACATTTATGATATATTTTATCAATGGAGGGGATATAAGTCATTCTAAAATATTGACAAAATGTTTGGATATCTCCAATTAGTGTTTGGAAAGACGATATTATGAAAATAGCTTTTAAAAGTATATATGGTCACAATGAATATATAGTCAGAAACATTGGTAAAAAAAAATCACCAGTCATCTTCATAACTTTGATGAATTTGATATATCCGTGATTTGTGGACTATTTTTTTGGTCTTTTTGAATGATGTTTTGGAGTATTAAATGAAAATGGAAGATAATGAGGAACATATAACAACAATTTTACAAATATTGATAGATCACTATTTTTAGGTCAAACTGTCTAGGTAGGATTTTTGGATATAATATGTGTGATATATGATCCATGTGATATATAAAAAATCTATTTTAGTGGATCTTAAAAATATTTAAGTATTTATCTATATCCATCTTTGTAAGACCATTTTCAAGATACAATGTGTTCTTTTCCTTTCTGGGTATTATCACCATATTTTGTGACTTTTCATGACTAGAATTTCCAATGACATCATTGTAAAAGAGAAATATTTATTTCCATTGCAGTGAATATTTATAGTAGTCACTTAAATATCATAAAGGGTGTATAAAATCGACAGTTATATTGGTTTTTCTTGAACTAGGACACGGATATGTGGTATATTGGGATGCATTGGGATCTAGGATGGGATGTGTTATTATGCAGGGAGACCATGTGGTTACATACGGTTCAATATAGTTGGGCGTGCCTAATAATAATTACCAAAAACATGATTTTTATTTAGGTGTGGTTGGTCATGGATTAAATACTTGTTGTCGCTATATATTATTTGAGAAATTCATTGTGTTCTCCGATCATAAGATCCTGAATCACATTTTCCCACAAAAGGATATGAATTTGAGGTAAAGGAGTTGGATGGAATATCTAAATATTTTTTTTTCAACATGCTGTTTACTTATGAAAAAGGAAATTCAGAGGCTATTGAAGTAAGAAGAAAGTCATATGCTCACTTAGAAAAGGAAGCTTCTGAGGAGTGGGAGTTGATGGTGGTCGTAGCCAATATACATGTGGAATGCGAAAACCTAGGTGATGTTTTAGTTTTATTCATAGTTTCTATAGTGCATGATTTGGTAAATATAGTTAATTAGGGATAGATATCCAATGGAAATTTATTTATTATGAGTTAAAAAATCAATGGTGGGGATATCTTTGAGCGGTAGAAACATGATGGTTCTTCAGTTTTGTGGTTTAGAGATTAGATGGTTGTACCTTTCACTTGTCATAAACAACTTCTTCATGCCTACAACCATTCAAGATGGGAAATACATTTTGGGTTGCACAAGATGTATAATGATTTCAAAACGTTGTTTTAGTTAAATGGTATGAAGATAATAGTTGTTGAGACTGATTCAAATCACATAACTTGTTAGCAAGTTATGGAAGAACATTAGTGACCAGCGGGTTTGTTTTAGTCTATACATATTCTAGTGTGAGAATGGGAGATGATAACTATGAATTTTGTGACATGTCTCCCAGGAATAGTTAGGAAACACGATTCTATATGGGTGATAGTGTATTGAATCAACATGTTTTAATATTCCCTTTCAATTCATGAAACTCATAAAGTGAAGGATCCACAAAAAATCATTTTCCAAGAAGTGTTAAAGAGTAATGGAATACCAATTTAAATAGTTTCCAATAACTATATGACGTTCACATCTTGTTTCTAAAAATACTTAAAGAAATCCCTACAAATATTGTTGACTATGAGTATAGAATGTCATCCTTATACAGATGGGAAATCTAAAAGGGCGATATAGACAATAGAAGATATGTTTTGGGTTTTTGTAGTGGATTTTGGTGGTTCATGGGAATACTACATAAAATTGGTGATGTTCTCATACAACAAAATAAATCAGGCTTCGATACATATGGCCCCTATAGATGTATTTTATGGACGTCTTTTTCATTCTCCACTATGTTGGGTTGAAACACATGAGACCACATTAGTTAGGCCGAGCCTTGTCCAAGAAACGATAGAGAATACCTAGTTGATCAAAAAGACAATGAAAATGGCTCATAGTCACGAAAAATCATATGATGATCATCACTGAAGACCATTTTTATTTATGGTGAGTGATCATATGTTCTTAAGGATCTCTCCAAGGCTTGAAAATCTCTTTTTTCGGATGTTTGGAAAATTTCCCCCAATACATAATCCACTTAAATATACAACTAAGGGTTAGATAGGTGGCATATAAATTTGAATTTCCTCCATGGATCAGTTAAATGCACAATTTATTCCATGAATCCATGTTGAAAGAAGTATCAGCCTTATCATGACAATGTGATCAGATAGAATCAAGTTAAACTAGACCCAAATTTTTCTTTGGAAAATATCATTCTACAAATTGTGGATAGGCAAGAGAAATTATTTCATGGGAAAACAATTTTACTTTTTTGGTTTTTATAGATATATGGTTAGATTTATGAAAATACTACGGAACTTTTGAAGGAAATGAATGATAAATGTACTGAACTCTTTCTGTGTAGGGATCATTTTCTACTTTCAGAGGGTGAAAAGACCAATGGTGGGTAGAAGGTAGCACCCCTAGTTTCTTGTATGTTACACTTCCTTAATTATTTTCATATGTTTAATGGTCATTTGGTTTTTTTGGGGTGGAATTGGATTGATTTTTTAGGGTTTCTTGTAAAAAGGAATGCATGTCCATCACACAGTTCGGCCAAACCGTGATATACCAAAACTAATTTCCTATAATTGTGGATTAAATTTTGTTTGAAAATGTGTTTGATATATTTCATGAAAAATAAACCCTAACCTGAATTTCATCTCCACCAATGTCCCAAGGTGGTTCTCCTATCATTATAGATGTGATACGAACATGTTCTTTAGTGAATTGATGGTAAATTCATGAGGTAATTTCTTATTCGTCATTGTTTTATTCAAGTTTTCTTCGATAGACATATACTTTAATCTAATTTTATTTAATTAATGCCCAATTTTGGTACATATAATAGTTTTAAGGCCAAATATGATTATATATTGTTTCATTCATGATAGGGTAGGTGATCATGGGTAGTTTCTTATAATAATAAATCTCATTCTTAAGCATTCTTCAACTAATGTCAGTTTTCATCAAAATGAACTATGTAGGTGGCTTCAATCTCATATCACCTTTCTATAATTGATCAGGAAGAATTAAAATATATATTTTTATGAAAATTAAATTGTTGTCTCTTTTGTGTAACTTTTAAACCCCCTTTAGTGATGGGTGGTGAAAAACGTGGAAAATTGGGGTTTTATGTGAAAACCCTTAGTTTTTTATTTTAAATGGGGATTTTTCAAATATGGATCCTATATAATTGAATAAAATAGAATTATATAGAATTTTTCTATTAGATAACTAGCTTTTAAAATGATTTAATGTTTTTAAATTTAATAGATGGAATGTTATTAATAAAATGAGTTTTAATTGAAAGTGGAGAAATTGTTTGAAATTGGTTTTTGTTTTTAGAAATAAGGGTGTCAATATAAAATTAAATTATAGGGAATAGTTAAAATATTATCATGTTACTTTTTTTAATGGTAAAATGGATCATGGGAAATAATTACCTTTTTAAAATATGGTAGATCGATGAAAAACCGCTAATAGGTATGGAATTATATTAATGATTCGTGCATTTTTTATAGTTGTTTTTATATAGTGTTTATTTGTTTTCCAAAGTATTTTTTAGAATTTTTTTATGAATTATTTAAATTTTTACCTAGAATATAGATTGTAGTAAAATTGAATCACATGGTTATTGTTAATATATAGTTATAAAATGTTTTTATAAGTGTTTATATTTCATTATAATTTTTTTCAGTAATTTTTTATATAAAATACTTTCTACAAATGAGAATAACTCTTAAATCATATTGTAATGATTAGAGAAGTCATTGTAAAATCATACCAAGATTTATACTCACCCCTTCTTTGGAATAATGGTGATTTTCATATTTCATCTTCTAGGATGTGGGAAATTGTAGGGTTTAGCAGGAATTTGTCAATACTTCTTGAGTTGTTGAGTTGTCTTGTGGTAGAGGAGCACAGAACTAGTAGAGACTAATGTATTTTAGTTTTTTGGTGACTTGTTGAGTTATCTTGTTCTTTAAGGATGATTTCATGTTGTGTTCTATTGTATCTATTTTTATTGGGGTCACTGAGGTTTAAAAGATTTTATGAATTGTCATTATTTTGTTTATGCATCGTATAACTTCTATAGATTGAGGAAGGTTAATTCATAGATTATATTTAAAAGGGTAAATTGGCCCCAAATAGTCATTAAATCCCATAGTAATTTATTACCATCCTTTTGTGTACTGTGGATGTCGCCTAAGTCTAAGCAATGACTCATTATATTCTCAATTCGACGAGAATGAGTGGGTCATTATAGTATGAATCCAAAAACTGGTTATATAGTAAAAAATTTTACAAAAGATATTTTCCTTTGACGATTAAAAAATTCATATGAACTTGATGGATATTCCACTAATTTTTTTTTATCATCATAAGATAAATGGATTTAAAAGACATTCCCCACATGTATTGATGTGGTATTTTCTATTATTTTCAATGCATAACATGTTACCTAAAAAAATTACCCCAATCCTAAACATAATTTTCACATTTTTGGAATAGGGTTTTTAGAAGAAATTAAACCATAATGATTTTTTAAAATATAAATAAAATATTTTAGGGATTATTTATTATTATTAAATGACCCTTTAATAACTATTTTTTACTATGATAAATCATCTGATAAGGAATTTTTTCGAAGAAGCTAAAATTGAGGGGCCTTACATTATTGATGGATGTATCCCATATAGAGTTAATTATTTAATATTTTTTAAAAAATCAATCCAAATTTTTTTATCTAATAACTCTAAACTACTATATAAATTTATTATAAAAATAAAAATATGTTCAATATCATATATGATTTGCAACATTAAGCATAAACAAATCATGATTATTTAATTTAAGCATTATAACCTTGCAGTTAAATTTCGGGGTATGGATAATATAAAATTAATAATTAAAATTGAATAATGTTCATACATAATATGAATTTTTTTGACAAGTATTAGTAATTAAATAGTCAATTCCTAACAAATATATTTTATTCTATTAAAACATTGTTTTTAAATGAATATTATTTGATATTTTTGAGAAAATAATATAATTTATTTATTTCACTTTTATTAAAATTATTTTATAAAATGAACATAATTTTTTTTATCATAAAATTATTATTAACATTTTTTGTAATTTTTAAATTTTTCAGAAATTATTGATTTTTCAGTGAATATGGAAGATTTTCGATTTTTTCATATACTTTAATTTATTTTATTTCAATTGAGTTACTTAAATGTAATAATAATTTTTTTAATGGTATTAATGTTAAATATTATCTATATTATTCATAATAATTTAATAAATTAATTTTTAAATATTAATTTTCACAATTTTGGTATAAGATTATTCTTTTACTTAAAAACATAATTTTATTGAATCTATTTCTATGTGAATAACGTTCATACATTTTAATTAATTTAATTTACCCCTAATAAAATAATATTTAAATTGAATTTATATTTTATATATCTAATAATATAAAATAAATTTATATAATTATTATTTCTAGTCATAGAGTTACTATAAGATTATATGTTACACAAAACATTATTTTTCTTGATAAACTACATTTTATAATGTTTTGTGGGACTGATATTAAAATAAAAAACACCAATTATGTGAATTAAAAATTATAAAATAAATTCCATATATTTAATCAGAAATAATTATAATTATTTAATTATTGTAACATAATATTTGGTCCTAAATAATAGAAAAAACAATAAAAATTAATTACTATTATTAATGATAAATATATAGTTCCATGTTATATGAACACGTTTTCAATTTAATTTTCCAGAAATTATAGTATTATTATTTAATAAATTTTATTTTATATTTAGAATCAATTGATCCAAATTATTTAATATGTATCATTTTATTTTTAGGCTTAAAATATACATTACATTGTCAAAAATAGTTAAAATGGTGAAAACTGAAATGGTAAAAGTTAGTAAATATAATGGTAAAGGGAATAGAACATGAATTTTTTATTATTGTGTGTCTTATTGAAATTATCATATTCCTAATACATCATTTTTCTATTTTTTTAAAGAAATATCATTGAGTGAGACTTCCAATTATTGATTTTTTTGGGTACTTACAAAATACCTTCATTCTCACTTATAAAAGGGAACCTCCTCTACTATTTTATTAATCGTTAAAAAAATTTGGATATATAACTACTAAATGAAATAACATCCATAAATATCTTTCGATATCTTAGAGGCATTTTATTGATTATAAAACTCTGCATAGAATAATTTTTTTTCAAACATAAAGAGGAAGATAGAAGAAGAGATATTTTTCTTAATTGAGAATTTCATTTTATTCTTTAATCAACCTCCATAAAATATTATCCATAAATGAAAATATTAAAACGTAATTGTATTAAATATACTGAGATGATATTATTTTAATTTCATAACCAACATCAATCCCCTTTCTATCATACTATAAAAAGAACCACTGTTCATACCTACAATAGATTATCCTCTCACGATCCCATATAATTAGTTTTATATTATTTTCTATCAAGGATATTTATGAAGATGGATTTAATATATAAATATTATATTCATGAAACAATTTTTTTAGTATAAAATTAATTTATAATATATTCTATTTCATTTAAAATCAATTAAATCTGATAATTTAATTCTTATACACATGTGGATTACAATCTCCATGACATTATGTGATAAATTTGTTAATAATAATTTAAATTTATTTTATATATATGTTTGTATTTTATGAAATGATATGATATTTAGGATATAATTATAATTATATAAATAAAAACTAAAATATACCATGTTTCCATCATGTTTTTTGAAAAATGGAAACATAACTCATGCGTATATTCGACCTAATATTTCCATTATTGTAGTATAGTACATTTTTCATATCCATAGATTGTGTTTGGTTTTCAAATTATAATATATATAAATAAAAATAATTATTATGGCATTGTTTTTATTACATAATTGATTTATTAATAATATCTCTGAACATATAAATCTTAACAAAGAGATTTTAGATATATATTTCCATCATGTTGTTTGAAAAATGGAAACATAACTCATGCGTATATTTGACCTAACATTTCCATTATTTCAGAATAGTTCATTTTTCATATACATAGATTATAGTTGGTTTTCAAATTATAATATATAAAAATAAAAATATTTATTATGTCATTGTTTTTATTACATAAATGATTTATTAAAAATATCTTTGAACATAGACATATTAACAAAGAGATTTTAAATATATGAGATGAATATCATCATAACATCTGACATGAACCTAAATGATTACATAAATGAATATAACCAGAATAATGAATAAAAAATTGTTCATAAGAATGAAAAAAATTAACATAATTTTATTATTCAATAACATAAATATAATATGTGATTATTCATACCTAGGTTAATGTATGTCTCTAAACCACCACTCTTTTAGGTTATGACCATTCTCCCTATAACCCACTTTTTCAATCTCTTTAATTTAATTTAATGATTTTAAATTATATGTATATGTCTATATAATATATTCTGTGCCCATTATCTACTCCCTTTTGTATTAATACATTCTGTATGATCATTTTACAAATTCATTTATTATGAAAAATACATTTTTATTGTGAAATAAATTAAAGTGATGCTACCCATTTTCATTCCATGAGTAATTATTATGTTTATTTATTATGATTGATTTCATATTTTATTTCACACATAATCATGAAAATTTTATAATGGTTTCACCCATATAGTACTATAATTCATTTGGTAGGGATTTTTCTCATGATATTCCATATATTGCATTAGGGAGTTAACCAAATCCATTATAGGACATTTCATATCATGTGATATTGAATAGAAGGTCATACTTGACCAAATTGTATTTCATCTTATATATTTATTTCATATTTTATATGTTTAATTGATTATATAATACTATTATATTTACGTTATTCATCCATGTGTTTTCTCATAAGCCTTAAATTTTTTGGAATCATGTTTTACATTTGACTCACAAATTAGGCCTCTTTATTTTGGTTATTCCCACATTGTATTTTTTATCTCTCCGCATTCTTTTTATATATTTTCGCTTGTTATCATAAATATTTTCAGGTTATAAAATGAAATTGAGAATTCATTATGGACAATAAAATAAGTATTCAATGTTTTTGTTTTTTAGATATATTATGAACCCAGTCCCTTAAAGAGATTATTCCCCACGATCATTCGGTTGTACTTATATGAAATAAATGTTAATAACCATGTAATTATTTTTATAAAATTATTTTGACACCATAGATGGTATTGTTGAAAGTTTTAGTTCTTATTTGTTATTAGGATTAGAATAATATTATGGAAAAATGTATGGAAATGTATAAGTATATGAAATATCATGGAATATTTCTGATGTATATTGATATTGGATTCCGAGAAATTACATATCTAACTAAATACTATAAGTGGATGTGGGTTTTTCCCAGGAATTGTTTTAACAATGTGTAATAATATTGAAAAAGGTACTATGTGTATTGACCTAATAATTAACGGGTTTATGAGAAGAAGGACTTATTTCACAAATGGTTTTGCACATTATATGGATATTATTTTTAAATTCCTAACATATTTATGGACCATTTAGATGGACATAAAAAAATTAGTAAATTATAAGACATTATAAAAAACATTAACATGGATAACATTGATTAAAATATAGTCACTCACTTGTTAGGATATAATTATAATTTATAAGTTATTCCTTTTATGTTTATAAGGTCTCCATTTGTAAATTAATATATTATTCATCTTATTATTATTATTATTATATGTTAATAAAGTGAAATATTAGAAATTTTGATAACAAACAACATTATAGGAAATGTTAAAATTTATTGAATGATATGGCCAACATTATTGGAGAATGGTCAAAGAGCATCATGACCACACAATATCAACTAGATCATTTAATTAATAATTACATGAATCATGTGAAAATTCCTCACACTAAAAAGATTGAGAAAGTAGTAGTCCATTGTTTTATATGATAAATGACACCTACATTTATTAAATATTATTATCCCCCATCATAAAAAAATGAATAATTCCCATTGAGAAAATATTCACTATCCTCTAATTAATATATAAAGATAGATTTGTTTTGGCTTTTATCCCACTGAGGGAAAAACAAAAAAGTTGTGGAAACTGATCAAGAACACAAAGTCAAAATTGGATATTGATTTCATGGAATGGGATGAATTTCAGAATGTATTATTCATTAAATAACTTCCCTAAAAATTCCATCTTAAAATGGAGATGAATGTCAACACATTAAACAAAAAGGAATATGATATTGTTGTGGTGTATGAAGAAAACATCACCAGGCTTGGAAAATATTCCTATACATTTATCATAAACATTTATATTAAGGTGTTATATTTTTTGTGGATTTCATCTGATTCGATAAAAATAATTATTGAATCTATTGTTTGACATCTATGAAGAGATTTTCTATTCTTCCCTTAAATCTGAGATATAGATCGATGACTCCCAGTGGATTTGTGGTATGGGAGTGAAAAAAATATTATTTACATTAAGAGTATAGAAATAAATACAATAGATGAAAGAAGACCTTTCATCCCCCATGCTGGAGTTTAGGGAAGAACCACCCAAAAAAATA
The DNA here is from genome assembly GCA_963277665.1 of Viscum album. NCBI lineage: Eukaryota > Viridiplantae > Streptophyta > Magnoliopsida > Santalales > Viscaceae > Viscum > Viscum album. The sequence goes on along the minus strand of OY728152.1, from coordinate 1,447,808,224 downwards.
TTTCACTAGAATCCAAATATTTTTGAAATGTTGAAAAGAGGGACATCAGGATAATTTTTACAAGATTTAAATATAAATACCCACAAATCTAGATCTCAAAAAATTTGTTATAGGTATTATAGTTATTAGTTCATTAATAAATAATTTATTAACTTATTCTGGTTATATGGATTAATTTATATCTTTTAGTTTTAGTTGAACAATTCAGAGACAACCAAAAATCATGTTGGTAAATGTATCTATGAGAATAAGAAAAATACAAATTCATGAACAAAAAATATAATTATACAACCTCATCATTTATTTTTGAATAAATAACCCATAAAATGGCATGATATAAACTTTAGTAGAGATTGATGCAATATTGGGAATGTATTAGTTTCCCCTATATAATGCTAACATCAATTGTTAAAAAAAGAAGATCACTCTTAACAACCCAATTTATCAAACAATTATACGCATGTGTTATGTGGGTGAATCTATCATGTAGCCCTCTATTCATGAAAGGATATTTTAGCCTTATAATCACGAATATATGTCTTAAATTAAAAAGTTTGTGGAATGAATCATGATTAATGGAATGTCCATTATGAGGGATTATACTAAATTATTTCCCAAAGAGTTTCCTAGTTTTCCTCATTACTGGGATATTGAGTAATACATTAATATTACACCTAAATCTCTTCCCATGTCAAATTATAATTAAATAATGGTAACCATTGAGTTGTATGAACTAATATATAAGTTATAATATAATATGAAAAAGTTGTTTATATGCTAGATTGATTCACTATGTGGTACACCATTCCACTATGTGTAAATGAAGGATGGGTGAATGTACCTCATCATTCAGTATCATGAACTCAAAAGATCATGATAAAGAAAAACTATCCCCTATTATTGATAAAAGAAATGATTGATAAACTACATGTGGCCCATTATTTCATTATGTTGGACCTTCTATCAAGATATCAACAATTAGAGGTGATGAATAAGATATTACCCAAACTACCATTGAAACATGGTATAAAGAATATGAGCTCATACTGATTCCTTTCAGACTAAGTAATGTTCTAAAAATAAATATGAACATAATGAATTGAAATTCTAGAGATTAACAAAATAAATTCATGGTAGTCTTTTTAGATGATATAAGATATACTGCAAAATCAATGTGGAGCATAAATTGGACGGGTGTGATGTTTTTTGGGAATGGTTACCCTGAAGCTATAGGTTCTCTATGATTTTGGCTAGGAATGAACTCATATTGTGTCAACTGTTCACTTGGTGACTTTATGGGGGAAGGAAGTGTCTCTGGTGGGGATAATTGTCACACCTCGACCATGGATGCCCATGTTTTTATTTTTTTCGAGGTCCCGTGACTCTGGGTAGAGTCAGGTTTGGGTTTTGGTTTGAATATTTTTTTGAAGCGTTGATGGTTTCAGTGGGTCTTGGGCCAGTGCGCTATGACTACACTGCTAGCAGTTACCGCGAATTCAGTCCGAGTGGGTGCGAGGAAACCGCGCATTCAATTTGATCGTGCGTTCAGACCTAGTGAGTGTGCGTTTTCCCACCTGTTTAGATAAATAATAAAATTAAACGAATAAATTAAATTGAAATTAATTTTATAAGATATTAAATAATAACAATAACAATAATTTATAATATTAATATTAATATTATTATTATTATTATTATTTATTTACTTTTTTATTTTAGTTTTTCTTTCTCCTTTATTTTTCTTCTTTTCCTATTCTTTATCGTCCTCTTTTTTGACTCAATACAGTGCTACCCCTATCCCCTCGGTTTTATCATGTGCCCCCTGGTCTTGGCCAGGTCTCCCCGCTTTCTACCATGTTACATCATGCCACCCTTAACCTACCACTACCTCTGCTGCACACCCCTGCACAACACCTCGCCACCTGCCCTCTTCCCCCCGTAGCAGCCAGCCCGCCAGCTGTAGGATTCTCCTTCGCCCTACCGACTCTCTACTACCTGGCTCACGTCTCATCCCCACCTTACCACAGTAGGACCACCCAATGTCCTCACTTATTCCTCTCACGCTCCAGCTGCATAGCAGCCATGCATGTGACCCGACACCACCCTCCTGTTCCCCACATAGTAGCCTGCGCAGGCCCCTGCTCCCTCCTCTGTCTGCTAGCTGGCCAGACTGTGCATAGCCAGAACTCAGCCTGACCTACAGCGCGCACAACCCTCTCCCACTACACCACCATCAGGCAGCCTGATCGCCCACCACCCGCCAGTCCTCATGCTTACATCCCAGAGCATGTGTTCCTACACGCCCTCCACAGCCCCCTGCCATGACTCGGCCCCATCGGCCCCTTCCTCCCTGTCATCCTTCGCTGCCTCCCCCGCGTCCTCACCTCGCTGCCTCCCTATCCGGGACCCTGTTCCACCCTCCTGCTACCCCGATCTTGGCTCCTCTGCTACCCTCCACCACACAACAACCCCTCTGTCCACCCCCTGGACCCTCTCATGCTCTCGTGCACAACAACGACCACCCCGAACACATGTTCTCTTTGACGTAGAACCCCTGATCAGCCCCGTCTCCTGATGCTGCCCGCTGCAACCCTATGGAATCGCACCCTACCCAACAGCTTCCTAGTATCACCGCTGTCCGGCGGCCCTCTCTGCACCCCCTGGTTGGACCATGTCCATCTGTGTGGACACCATCCATTGTTTCAGTGCAACCACCTCCGGTGGTCTTTTTCAAATCACGGCCCCAGGTTGGTAACTATTTATTTTATGGTCAATTTTAGATTTCTATTTGATATATATATATATACCATATTTTTATTATAATTTTTTTTAATTAAAATTTATTTGGCTCGGTTTGACTTTCTAGGACCCTTGTGGTGCATGTCCGAGTGAGCACCATCACCACGATTTGTATCTGAGTTTACATCACCGTCACGCTTAAGTTTCAATGTGAGGTTTTCTTCCAGCCTCTTTATATCATATACTATAATTGGGGTTTTTGTGTGTTTTGAGTTCTGAGTGTTTTATTTTGAATATGTTGGACCTAACTATGTGGTTTTGAACGTGCATCTTACTTTTCATCTCGGTATTGAGGTAGGTCCCCCACTGCACTTACCTCTATATTTAGAATTTAATAATTGATTTATTTTTTTAATTTAAATAAATAGGAACCAATATAAGATTATTATTTTTTATATGATTATTTGGAGTAAAAAGAGCCATTTATTTTATACCCAACATTTAGAATATTTTTCTAGACGAACGGACACTCAGTAGTGAAAGAATCCCCGTTTGGATTTTAAACATATTTCACGATTTTTAAAATTTAGTTTTGGTTTAAATGATAAATGATTTCTTCTAAATAAGTGATTTGGGTTTCTTTGAGAAATGAAGTTTTTCTTTAAGGTTGGTGAAGGTCCGTTTGGCTCTTTAATAAAATAAATTATTTTGGAAAAACTCACATTGGGGTCACTCAGGGGTGATCGTTGGTGTGCATTGATTGTGTGATTTTTGTGTGATATTTGTGTCTCATTACTAATTGATTTACATTGTGGAGGCCCCCTTTTATTACAAGTGTTGACATGGAAACCAGGCAGAGTGAGTGAATTTTTTGAGAATGATTACTGCACTAGTTTAGATTACGCACTCGCTAGTGGCCATATAATAGGGGAATACTGATTTATTACTGCTATGGGGATTGGGCCCCTCTATTAGGCCATGTATGGATATGTCGAGCGTTAGGGTGTTATGAAGTCATCGAGTTAGGGCATGGATTCAAGATGAGTCACATGTATAGTACGTTCTGGATTGTTCATGATCTCCTAGGTTTGACCCAAGTTTTCTTTAGTGTTTATTTGTATGTAGTAGATAGCTGAGAGGTTTAGTTTGGATGCAGGCCCCTGTGTGACTCTCGTTCCATTGCCCTTGGTGTGTGTTGAGTATTATGTGTGGTTTTTTCCTTTTTGGATAATAACTGATGTTTGGATTTCTAAATGGATCATAGAATATGTTTTAAAAAGAAATATACATATTACTTTCAATCATTAATCTTGTTTTTTAATTAGAAAGGGAAATGAGCTGATACTTGTTTTAAAAATGAAAGTGTGTGTTGAAACTAATGTTTTATATAATTTTTTCAAATCTGAAATTAGTAAATTTCTTTATTTAATGGTAGTTCATTGGGAATATATATCGGGCTAACCTATTGAGTTTTGATACTCACACCTATAGTTATTTTCTGCTTTTAGTGTTTGTGTAGGATACAACTTGTGTGCATTCTCTTTGGGTGATGTTTAGTCGTTAGTTGGTGAGTGAACCACAAGGTCACAAAGTGATAGTGGTTTTACCTTTCAGTTAGTTTTATTTTTCTTTTGTTCTTGTCTAGTTACTTTACTATTTTTATTTATTTTGTGCTGATCTAATTTATTTTAGCTGCTTTATTTATTTACTTATACTGGGTGAAATCGTCCCCTCAGACACTCTTGATGCCCTGGCACTTTTTTCAAGCCCGGGAGGATCGAGAACACCTCTCGGGCAATGTCGCGGACCGGCTCGGGTGACTGGTTCAGGGTCGACCCCGGTTGGTTCGTGACGGTTCTATCTAATTCCATTATAGGAAAACAAACAAAATAGAATATTCTATATGTTGAATGAATCTGACAACCTTATATAGGATTTTAATTAAGAAGAGAACAATATTCTTAGAAAAATTAATGATTTAAATGAGAATTATCAATGAAGGGACATCATAGTTCCTTTCTCAATAGATTTCCCAAATATCCTTTCACATGAAGATAATGAAAACATAATGAGATGTCTATGAAATTTACATGAAGGTTGAAGCTATAACGTAATTGATGTTCCAAAAGATAAAAATTGATGGAGAATCAGTTTTTTATATGGGCCAAAACATTGTGTACCATAAAATTTTGATACAATGAAAGATATATTCCATAATACACATATCTCAACCTTTATCACACACCTTTGGAGAGTAATGATTTGTCAAGATATATAAGAGAACTGTTTGTGTGAAAAAAATAATAAAGTATATCATAAAATTTACATAAATGTGTATAGTAAGTTAACATGATAAAGAAGAGATGATAATGTCTAAGGGTATTATAAAACTATTACCCATAAATATCACAAATTAGAAAACATTACCACAGTCTTTTTCAATGGACATCAAAAGGCATCAAGGGTAAAAATTTTCATATGGGTTATGATGAATAAACATAAAAATAATTATAACATCATTATAATTAATGAGGAAATATCACTTGAACAACTTTAAATGATATACATCCCATATATAGTTCGGCTATATGGAACACACCTGTTTATTATATCAAATAGATATTTAAAATTTACCTCCATGTTATGGATGATTGTCCAACATGATCTAAATATTGAGTTGAAATTTATTAGGAATTATCACCCCCAATACGATATAAAATATGAGTGGACTATTCATACAATAAAAGACATTTTGATATAATCAATGATTGATTTCAAATAAAGATAGGATCAAAAATATTCTTTGGTTGACTTCTCATTCAAGAATATCATTCAATAAATCATTTAAATAGATTATTATGATGACGATTATGGGAATATATATAGAAAAAATTTATTTTTGAATGAGGTTGATGATATTAATTTTTATATTCCAAAAATGGTCAACAGAATTTTACAAAATGTTAATAATATTCAAAAACACATGATGATTACTTAGATTCGAAAAATGATATGTGTTGAAAATAACCAACAATAAAAGTTTTTAATTTAGGGATAATGTTATTATATATTTATCTACGTAAAATATATTACATATATTTAGGAATAATGGGAAACAAATACCCTTTTACGACATCCCTTTTATGATTCTAGATCACAGCAGGGTTGTGCCTTATTGATTGGAACTTCCACCATTAATATCTCATGTACATGATGTATTCAATGTATCCTTCTTGAGGAATAACATACCAAATACCTCAAATTTAATATATTCAATAATAGAATAGCTCATAAATTATCTACCTTATGTAGATCATTCAATGAATATCATAGACCATAGAGATAAAGTAGTACAAAATAAGAAAACACACATGCCAATATACTATTGTGAAACCATAAAATTGATGAGGAAACTTGGAAACAAGAGGAAGCTTAGAATAAAATTTAGCCACACATGATTTCAACTTATTATATAACATTAATTTTTATTGGGAAATTATTTGAGTGGGAATAATGTAACACCCCAATATTAAAAAAACATAGTTTAATAGTATGTAACTCCTTTAACATAGATCCTAAAAGAACACTTATAATTAAAATATGTTTGTTATAAACATGATGTTAAATTGTAGGGTATGAATAGAATTAACGTACTATTGAAATATTTAATATTTTATTATTTAATATTAATTTATCTGTATGTTAATGGGAAATAGGTACTTAATTGTTTATAATGTTATTTTATTCATCAAAAAATATGTTTCTTTTAAAAATGATTTTTATTTAATTTTTTGGGAAAATATTATAATTAATTTTAAAAAAATTTATAACCATGATTTTATAAAACGATATTTATTAAGAAATTTTAATTTTCATATTAAATTAGGTTTTTTTAATTGATATATTTTTTTACATAATAATAAAACAAATCGATTTTTAAAATAATGTGGTATCTTTTCATGAAATATCGTAATTAAAAATATTTAATATATATTTTATTTTTTAGTATTTTGAAATATAAAATTTCTACTTATAATAATATAATTAATTTAATTTTTATATCAATTTCTCTTAGTTTTTGTTTAAGTAAATTATTATTCTAAGAGAATATTCTTTTTGAAAACCCTTTATTAGTGAATAATGATTATACAATTTAATTAATTTAAATAACCAAAAATAAAAATTGATTTATGTTACAAGATTAAATATATATATATATATATATATTAATTTAAATTCATATAATTATATTTTTTTGTTAAACATTTAATATAAGATCACCGATTTTTTCAAAAACTACATTTCATCTAGTTTTCCAAGATTAATTTTAAATTAATATCTGCCACTTCTGTGAATTTATTTTTATAAAATAGATTTTATTTTTTAATTAAAATAATTAATATTATCTAATGATTTCAACATATTTTTTCGTCATAATTAATAGAAAAACTATTAAAATTTATTACCACGGTTTGGTTAAAATAATGTTTTAATTCTATATACACTTATATAACAATTAATTTTCCAAACATATAGTATTTTTATTTTATAAATTTAATTTTATTATTATAATAAGTGGTTCAAAGGTTTTTAATTTATATCATTTAATTTTTTAGGCATACGAGATATATTACAGAGGAAAAAAATAAGTTACCATGAAAAAATCTAAAATGGTAAAAGTGAGTAACCATAATAGTAATTAGAATAAAATTATTAATTAAAGATTAGTTTTAAATATTAGAGGTGTGTATTAACCTTAAATTATCTAATCTACACTATTTATTCATTTTTGTGTCACATGGTTAGACAACGACATCCCATTTGAGTATAGATTTGGTTATTTACAAAAATGTCACTCCCCATTTAAAAAAGAGAACATGTTCTCCATATTCATTGACACTTCAATATACTTTTATTTCAACATATAATATCCTAAATCCATTAATAAATTATTTTCCCTTGTCACAGTGGCCTTTTTATTATATAACCTTCCTAGAATTTTTTTTGGTGACAAAATAATGAGGTTGTTAAAAGAAGACGTATCATTATTAACCATGTGTTTTTTATATATTATTTCACATCCATAAAATATTTTTTAAGAATGATGATATTATAAAATAATTATTTCCATTATGTTTTTATGTTATTATTTTAATGGAATAACTAAATCAATCTCTTATTGCATCAAATGGGAATAAAATCCATCATTCATGTGTAAAATGAACTACCCCATTGCAAATTGGTTTAATTATTCTTTCATAATTATGTCTAAAATAAGTTTATAATACTGGATAAAATGTATACATATGATACTCATGAAATTAGTATTTTTCTCAAAATGTAAAATATCAAAAAAAATTACATTTTCGTTCATCAATTGATGATACTGGCGTTCACACACACATATAAATTTCCAAATACAGATAGTGTTGTGATTAATTTTTCATTAACAAAAAAAAAATATATGGTAAATATATGTATATTTAAAAAAAATATAATATTTATGATATAATTATAATTCTAGGATGATAATATACCACATAACTTTTTTCAATCATGATCTTGGAAAAATTAAAATATTACTTATGCATACAAATGGCCTAAAATATTTGCGATTATAATATACTAAATATATAATATAAATATGTTATATTTTATATTAAAGTTATTATTGATGTAAAAATAAAATTAATTATTTAAATATTATTATTTTTCTTATTATGAACTAATAATCTCCTTGACCACAGGCAACATTCTAATTTGATTTTTTAAATATGAGTCAAATATCATAAAACATACTATATGAAACTAAATTGATATGTAAATAAAAATAAAACAAATAATAAACGATATAATGTTGTTAAGTAATAAAATAATTCAAAAAATTTTTTTAGAAATATAAATATCATATGTGACGTGTCAGACACCAGGTAATGGATCTTTTTGAACCATTCATTTCCTTGGGTTATGATTGTTCTCTCATTAACTAACAGTCTCTCTATTTAGTGTTATATAATGCCTATAAATTATGTGTTTTTGATTCTAAAATATATATCTATCTTTTATTACATCAAAATTATAGGTTAATACACACCTCATTAACATTTATCAGATTAATGATTAATAAATCTATATTTTTATTATGATATGAAGAAATGCTATAGAACAAAATCTCTTTATATGTGTAATAATTATGTTTATAAATTATGATTTAATCTATTTTTTTGGTAAAAAATATTATTTTAATGTTATTATAGGTGCACCAAAATAATAATTTGATGCATTGGGTAAATATTTTTTCTTTTATGATGTTATGTATGGGAATAGGGAGTACACCCAATCCATTATGGTACTTTTTTCACTATGAGATATAGTTTATGTAGTTATCCTAAAATCATGAATATTTCATGTTATATATTCATAAAATAATTTCTATATATTATGATAATATGTTCATTAAATTAACATTCCATGTGATTACTCATGAGCTGTCACTTTTATGATATCATGTTATAACTTTTACTCACGCATTTTGTTTCATTATCTTATTGATTCCCTTACTATACTTTTTATCCCATACCATTATTTTATTTATTTTCCCATGTTATACATTGTATAATTATGAGTTAAAACTATTTTAGAAAATCATTATGGAGAATAAAAATTAGATTTCTTGTTTTTGTGTCCTTTCAGTGTATTTTGAACCTAGTCTTCTAATGACATAAAGAATCACAGTCATTTGACTGTTATTATTAGAAATTTATGTTAAAAATCATGTAAAAAAATTTCTAAATTTATTAAGACTCTATTATAACATTATTTACTAATTTATTACTTTTAATCATATTGAATTGTTTTTTTATGTACATTTTAAAAAATAATGTTCATATAAAATGTGAAATTATAAATGTTCTATTATGAATGGTTACTTTATTAAAGAGTTTATAACCTTATATGCAAGGTATTTGGATTCAAAATAGAAATTATTCAATCATTTGGGACATATATATGATTTTATAGATCAATTTTTGGATAATAAAGAGTTATTAATGATTTATACATTATGTTGAGAATCTATAAAAGTGTCTTCCTTTTTTTATTGATTTAAAGTTAATACTACAACACAAATATTTCATATAAAATAAAATTATTATAAATACATATATACAGTTAATAATAACAAAAACATAAATATGCAATATCATTCAAACTATGAATTAGAAAAAGATTACATTAGTGTTTATCAGTGAAACTGTTTACTATTTTTCACATCATATAACTTCTTAAACTAATATATAGTTTCAATATAAATAAAATATTATAAAATATTAAATTTTTATATGATCATTTATATGTAATTTATTCTTATAATTGACATGAACTATATGATTATTTTTGGTGTTTTGATAAAGGTTAATGGAATAAAATTAAGCGATTCAATTATTAAAAAATATTGGTTTCATGTTTCATAACATTTTTCATGAGGGTGTTTTGAGTACAAAAAACCATATAATGTTCACAAGAAGCGTATTTTAGATACTATGGAATGATAATTGATATTATCAAGTCAAATTTTCATGGAAAATTTACACTTGTTTTATTGAAATGTTATTTGGTCAATATTTATAGGGGTATATAGAATAATTCATCATAGTTCACTTATATCAATTTCTATCTGTTGATATACAGATTTGATTTGGATGAACAAGATCCATATATTTTTTATTCATAAGAAAAATGTGTATATTATGTCCATAATATTGTGGTTAATGAGTATAGTGGTGTTGTCTACATGAAACTGTGAGTAATTTCTGATATGGGAGGCGAATATATGTTAAATTGTGAATCTAAACCCCATATAAACAACTGATTAAATTGTCTAAAAATGATAATATTTAAAAAAAATCTTTTGAGGGTGAATGAAGAATAAAAAATTGAATTAATTTTAAACATTGAACCTGACTAGAACATGTGTTTCTAGGAATATAATTTAAATGAAATTTTTCAGATTGATAAATTAGAATAATTTTTTCATATTTTTATCATACATGTATTCATATTAAAAATGGTAGTGGTATTTTGATATATTTTATTGTTTTGCAATGTTGGAATAGGTTTAGTGGTAATACCCTCTCTACATCACATGGTTGTTATTATCCCTCTATGATAAATGGTTCACATTATCTTATAAAATTCATATTTTTTATATCATTTAATATCATATTATTATTATTTCATTAATGGGTATAACTTCTACCAATGATTTTGAGTTACTAGAAATAGAACACATTATAGAACCATATGGTAATTCAGCTAATAATTAGATACCTTCATGATGTTATTTGAAGGTCATAGTCATTGATATATAACTTAATGTGATGACATTAATTTCTCAAATAACGGAACTAATGTCATAATAGAAATGTTAAATACATAAAAATAATAATATATGGGAAACAAATATAAACAATAAAGATGTTTTTAGTTTCACTAATTAAATGATAGATGTTCTTTTTGGTTAATATAGAGTTCCCACATTGCATGAATCTATAATTTATGGGATCTTCATAGGACATTTCACTTGTGATGTGTAACCCCACCTTCTTCAATGTTTTTACTGGAGAAACATTCCATTTTCATGGAAATTTAAATCTATGATTCTTTTATTAAGGTATTATCATAATTATGTATTAATATATTATTAAATTAAATATTTTTTGTTTATGTGTTATTAATATAGGTCATTTTAGATTTATATTTGTTCATTATGTTTGATTTTTATATTCTAAAAAGAATTTACATTCTTCAAACTTATAAAATTTGGGCAAAAATAATTAATGGATTTCAAGTTAAAAAATTATCATGAATTCAATAAAACATCACTATTATTATCCCAAGGATATTATAAGGTCTCTATAGGGATTTATGGAAATAAATAGAAAATAAATTGACCATCATCATGTTATTTCACATAAGTATTCTTATCAAATTCCATAGATTAACTGTAATTTTTTGTAACTTTAATTTTTTACTGATATATAATTTCATTATGCGATTCGTATAATAAATTATTCCAATTAAGAGAATATGTTTATTCCTTATACTTTTGGGTCGATGAATTTAACTATGAAATAAAATGGAAATGTTCCATTTAATTTATTAAAATATATTTCTATAATAATTCAGGTAAATTAGTTTATCTAAATGTTAGTTATATACATTTTTAAAATAGTTTTAGGTGGTAACTCCTACTATTTGAATGAAAAGTTTGAGTTTTGATTTACACAATAAAATACAATGAATTTCTGTTAATGAATGTGCATAATATATTTGGGTACCAATATTAATAGAAATTTCTTTTATGAATGTATTTTATAATTTAATATTATATAATTTCTAATGAAATTTCATGGAATAATGGGATTCTATACTTTCCTTGTCAAATAAAGTATCCTAATAAATTCCTACGGCTTCAGTTATTAGAAACAAGAATTATGGTTATATTAGGGGGATTAGTTGTGGACCATCTCTATCCAAGGAATTCAGTAGATCACATATATATTCACTGATGACATCATCTGGAGGAAGGGTTAGGGCTGTTTTAGTGATCCTAACCGAAAAAAGTAAAATAATTAAATAAAAAAATTATTATTCAATATCATATAATATGGATCATAATTACTTGGTCTCATAATTAAGGATTACATTTGATATAGTTCATTATATGATGATCAATAATATTCATTAATAAATAAAAAATCATATTGCTTTCAGAATAATAAATTTCATAAATTTAGACTTACATTGTTCATTTTATTCTATTGTGTTCAATAAACATTGTATAATTTTATTAATTCACAACTAAAATGGCTAAAAAATATGTTCTTAAAGGATTAATATATATATTTTATTTTCCAATATTCATCCTATTATGAGTTTAAAAATTAAATATAATGAATTTATTTAATTAAAAATATTCATGTATGTGAATATAGACAATTATTTAATTTGATTATATGATTTATGTTCACATGGGGATGGATAAATTCTACCATTTGAGATTTGTTAAATTAGTTTCAAAACCTATCTCTATATAGGATTACATAGTATGATAACCCAAGTAATACAAGGGTTAATATTTAGTGTCGAAATCATGGGTATGGGATGAAAGAAATCAATACCCAATTTTTAGATACTTTTTGGTGGGATAAATTGATTATTGATTCTTACGAATCATATAGTGTCTCAGATGATTTTTTTGGCATGCACGTGGATACATATGATTCATTATTATACAATTAGTTAAATAGAGTTTAGAAAAATTCATATATAATTTTGATTATGCATAATTTATTATTTAGGGGATATGATCATTAATGATGTATGCTTACATAATTTAAATGTATACACTAGAGGTTATAAGTGGGGATAAAGATCGTGAGTAACAAAATTATAGTATATTTAATAGCATGGTGAATTCATCTCTACAGATTATATAATCTATTATCAAAACATTTGATTAAATTATTTACAATATAATGTTATATTATGTTGTATCGAATTTAATGATTTTTATTGATGTTTCAAATGTATTAATGCTTCTAACATTTATTTTATGGATAATATTTAAATATTTTTATGTGTATTGGTTTTTGAATGATTGGATTTCAAAGGATGTTCGGTCGTTTTTTGAGACATTTAATCATTATGGAGGTTTTAAATAACACTAGTCATTGATTGACAATATGAACATCCATAAAAATAATATATGTTTTCAAAATGACCTCTAAAAAATCATATTAAAAAACTTCTTATTAAAATATAATTATAATTTCCAATTCATTGAATAACAAAGTAAGAAAAAAACCACTAAATAGGAATTCTCTATATTATGGAATTTTTATTAAATAACCATTGTCAAGTTTTTAATGAAACAATTATTTTTGAGGTTATCCAAAAACACGATGAATCTATTTATAATTTTATAAAACACTATATAAAATAAAAAACCCACTGTGATGTTATAATTTTAATACACTGTTAGTGATCCTATGTACTGGTGTGGGGAATATTTTGCACTCTACACATTGGGTTAAATCATTTTTTATGAATGATTGAATTCAAATAATTGAAAATTTTCTATTACAAGATATGATTAAAACCATAGTGCATCACATCTATTTGAACTATTTTACATAATATCTCATTGTTGGAAGAGGATCCATCTCCATGATGAGACCCCTTTATTTCTATAATAGAGACTAACCATAACCCGAAGGATCATCTTCTGATGGATAGGGCAGAGTTATCCAAAAAACATCCCATATAGTAATGTACAAGAAAACATATGGTCGGATTTATGTGTGAGTTGATGTTGTCCACTCATAAGTAGAAGAGGAGCAGGGGAAGATATCAAGGATATAAAAAAATTGAATCTTTTTTATAATGGATGACTTATCTTGAATATACCATATCCTTTTAGGATCCATATAATCTATATCATAAAAATGAGAGGTTCTAATATGTGTGTGGACCTCATTTGTTCAGGAAAAAGATTTTATTAATTCTTTATAGTACGTGTTCTATATTATAAAACTTGATTTTATAAAACTAAAAATCCATATAAAAATATATTAGACCATATGAGTTATAATTTATGTGATAAAAAATAAATAATATAAAAATGTTCAATTATACAAGATTTCTAGATAGGGTTTGATATGATGGACTTTGAATAGTACAATCAACCACCATGATGGAAACCCATATAGATAGGTGAAATGGGTTTGAAAAAATCATATATTTTCATTCCTTATCAACATGCATGATTTATAATGGAAACAACCACTAGTGTTATAATTAAAAATATGTAATTAAAAAACATGAGATTTAAATAGAAAATTTGGGAGTCTAGAAAAAAAAATAAAGGGGGCTGATTGGTTGAGAATGACCATTAAACAAATTCAAAACACAATTTACACTATCATTGAATTGAATATATATATATATATATATTATGACATATACCCATGAAATGAGGTAGAGTGTTTGAACATTGTTCAATCACTACACGGGAGTTCATTTAGAGATGATGAAATTCTTTCCTCTAAATAATGCACCCTTAACATAATTTGGGCCTCTAGGGAATTTTTTTAGCATAGGGATCCCATTTAAATATAAGAATTGATAATAATAAAAAATACAAAATATAATGTGTTCTTGTGAAATTGATAGATTCAAATGAAGAGTTTAATCACTCTTATGTTTTTTTCATTATGATTCATGAAGATCTATGTGATCTACCAAACTAATGGAGGTCATATGATTTAATTATTTATACATGAATTCCAAAAAAATAGAGGACAAAAGTACAAGATTCTAACATACTTCACAGAGGGGTCAAAGTTGGCCTTAGGAATTCATAGTCAATGTCACACTATTTTGGCCGAATAGGGGATAATGGTTTATGTTTTCATATATTAGCCCATAATAGTGAACATTTCATGGTTGACAATATATGATATTAATAAATTATAAAATTTATGGTTGTACAAATTTGAATAAGGTTGTGTGGATTTTTAGTTCCTAAAACCATGGAAAATGGGGTCTCTGAAATTTATACATAGATAGATTTAATGAAATATACATTACCTTTATGTACATGAATGAAAAACCAAGGGGTTGTATAAATTTGTAGTCATAAAACATTCACAAAGGGTTTATTACATTTAAAACCCTGAAAAAGGCAATGTTTGTGCAATTTATCTTCATATAAATATGGTTAAATGGGTGTTTGTACAATATACTATAAAACAATAAATAGGAACAACCCATCATGAATTGAAATACATATTTCTAATATTGAGAATTTATATGTTATGTTAACATATTTGATGGTCATTATGTTTGGAAAATTTGTTTGGGTCACGAAACATGGAAATATACAGTGAAGAGGAGAATTGTCCCATAATTAAGCATAAGAAGGTACCCTGATGAAAAAATGAATAAAGAGAGAAGGTGTAATTTTATAGAATCCATATCTAGACCCCAAATACGAGATCCATGGGTCATTACATGTCACAAAAGGAATAAATCAAGTTATACATATTAATATGTTTTTGTTTCCCTCCATATAGATCAGGTTCATTCATAGGGTAAGAGAATAAGTGAATGGATACGTTGATGTAAAATGGAGATGTAAAACAATTTTGAATTGAGTTAGGGTTTCATAACTAGAGAAAACCCATGTGACATATCCTACACATAGATGACGCATATATTGGGATAGGGGAATTATTATGTATCTGGATGGGAAAGGGGGATAAAATGAGTAGAAATATTCATTGATTTGTCAGATATAATGTGATATATATTTCATATCTATTTAGGATAAAGAATCCAAATGTTACTACATATCATATAATGAAGGAATCAATTCAAAAATTGTTAAAAAATTGGTGGATAGATATGTAGCACTAAAGTAAGGCTTCATTGGGGACCAACGACGCACATGAAGTGTCATCTTTAGAAAAAAATATATAAAATTGATTCAATTCAAACAATGGAGACTAGATAATATTTTTTAACCTCATATAACCATGGAATAGAACATATAGTTTTATTTCATATGATGAGAATAAAAAATGAGGCATCCCAGTCATTTTAATAGGGACATCAGTCAAAAACCCCTAAGATCATGTCAATCATTCCCAGTGTGAGAAAAAAGGGGGAGTAGAAGGAAATTATTATTACATGATAGTTCCAAAAGGATAGATAACTCGTATATGTAATTTTTTTTTATCATAGAAATAGACCACATAAGTAGGTAGAATATGTTGGTATAATTCCATGACACAATTCACCTTCTTAGGTAGCATGATGTATAAGTGGATAATGTGATGGATATTAAAAATATTTTGAATAAATAGGGAATTAATGTATGTAAATATTTACTACAAAAAAATTGAATTTAATAGGAAGATGAAATATAGGATGAGGTTTAATATTGATAAAAATTGAAACATTTATTCTACTCCTTTATATTCATTAATTATGGATATAGAACTGGCTTCCACTACAGACCATTTACTCAAAACATGGGACATGTCGAGTTGTAACATCTTCTCATCATGGTTTTGTACCCTGAATGGGGGTTGGTCCATAGATAACTATGTTGTCACTCTAGGGAAGTCTATATTAAAATGAATGGATGATGGGTCAACTCAAACAATGAGAACTAAAAGCATGGAGGTGAACAAATATTCTCAAGGGGAGGTCTTTTCACCCTATAGTTATGTCATCATGTGATAGGTTATGGATAGGTATACTATGTATGATGGATTATATACCTATGAATGTTATGTGAATGGTTTTACTATGAATAGTGTTGGGAAAAACTATACACAAATATAGTAGTGTTTATGGTCATCTTAAATGGTTTTAAAGGAAATATTATTTGTCTAGAATGTGTAAGATAATTAAATACAATACGATTATATAATGATTATAGTAATGGTACATATATTATAACTTTAAAATGTTTTGACCACAACAACTTTACTTTTTATGTCATGTAACTATGAATTACCATTTGAAGCTTAATGTTTTCCATAAAAGGTGAAATTCAATGTAGGTTTAAGTCAAAAAACTAAGAAATATAAGGAAATTTAGAAGTTATGTTTAATTAAAATATTCATAAACCAGGAGGTCCATAGAAAATAACAATTTATCTTTTCAGTCTAGATGTTAAGTCCCACAAGATTTAATCCTTTTTTCATTATATATCTAACATTTTCTCGTGGTCATTAAAGGGAATGAAATGTTGAGTTGAGGATGGAATTATTCTCAGGTCAACATTAATGAGTTTTTTTGTTAAAATAGAATCTAGGACTTATACCATGGACAATTTAAAAAAATGATTTAGACATTTGGGGGATTTATATTAATGTCATAGAACATTGAACAAATAGGTTTCTGAAGATTATGGATTCAAATAATTAAATAAGCAGTTCGTGTATGATTGTGGTTGATTTTTTTACTGATGATGTTGTTAACGTTTATGCTCAAATAGCTTCATCTAATTTGTTTATTGAGGTTCAAAGGCACATTTATCTAAAAATTGGTGAGTTAATACTCCCAAAAAGAGTAGAGGAAATACCTAGAGTTAATGTGTCATCTTTTATGGTGTATATGATCAAAGGAAATGATATCCTATTGTTTATGATCATGTTGATTTGATAAAGATACATATTTTTTATCATCCTGAAACTTGGTCAATTGGGGGTTAAAAAGTGTAGGTCTTTCAATATTGAAAAATGGTGGAGAAATTGATATTTTTTTATAACACTGGTGAAGAAGAAACTACATGTCTATAGGGTTCTTAAATCTACTAAGGACAATCAAATTAAAAACACATATTTTAAGGTTCTGATTCATAAATTGATATAATGGAGTATAGGCTAATACATCTACGACCATATAAGGGATGAATCTATTCATAAAGTAAAGTATACCCTATTAGTGGAGAATTAATTACTAAAATGAGTTTTATTTAGTGGTATAATTGTTACTATGATCGAAATAAGTTATCTAAGAATCAATCTATATGCCATAATATTAGTATCAATAAACATATTGTTCTTAATGATTAAATGTATCTATATAGATAAGATTATTTGTTGAAGGGATATTAAATGATGGTCCTATATTTATAAAGGGTAGACGATAACATGGTAGAGACTGGTAATAGACTCTTTGCAAGGAATAAAGGAGGGAATTGATAAAAAATCAATGGTTGAAGCTTAGAAAGTTTAAATAGATATCATTATGTATTACTTACAATGGAAAACAATCTATTAATCCTTTTAGTTGTGTATGGTATACGAACCACACTATTAAGAGGGGAACCCTCCCTAATGAGAATTAAAACACCATTTAGATTAATTTTCTATGATGAGGAATAAACCTCATAGTTTAATGTCATACATCAATGAAATGGACTCCAAAATCTCGTATTGTATGGTGATTATGAGAATCAAAATTTATTGATATGTGATATTGTAGACATTCAACCTATGTGGGTGATTTTATCCATGAAATGAGATGAAAAAGTTTAAACCTGCAATTAATTGAAAAATTAGTGCTACAGAAACAAAATTACACTAGAGAAAGAGGATGTGTAGTTTAATGAAATACCACTTAGATAAAATGGGTAGTGATGTGTATTTTATAGTCTTATAAAATATACTAGGGTAGTTGTGATCACAAATAAAATATGCCTCATTCATATTGGTGGTGATTCACTAAAATCCATATGACCACATGATTCATCCACCACATGCGAAAAAAGTGTATTTGAAGATTACACATATCATATGAGAGAAAACAACATGTTAGTATGTGTTAGGATAGGAAAATCATATCAATCAAGAAATGTTACCCTATAAAAGGGGTCCAAATTGGGTATCCCAAAGAGAAACATTTTAGCTGTGTACAGGCACATATTACAGAGAGAGTAACAATAAGATAGTTAGATTTCTATAAGAAATAATCATGGTAGAGATATTGTAAATGGTGAACTACATATTTTCAATCATAAGTGAGTGTGATATATGATTTGATAATGAATGTTTTCCAAGTATTTGAAACAGAGATTCATTACAACATTATCAATGATTGGGTATACTAAATATTTGTCGAATACTGACCATATCTTTGACTCATGGAATCTATGAAATTATTTTTGATAATATTTATGTATATTGGACTGGAATGGTAGGAAGGACATTGGATAACAATGAATATACCGTAGGAGATTTATTTTAGATATTAAATATTAATGGGATCAAAATTGAGTAGGGCTTATAGACCGGTGGTGAAGCAAATGAGTGTTTGTAAAAATTACACGATTTTAGGTTTTATACTAATAAAAATTTATTATTTCACAAGGGCATAATGGAACAATAAATTATCAATCCCATACATAATAATATCATCATCATGATATCTTTTTAGAGAACCCCAAGTGAAATTAAAATCACGCTATGTATAGGGTGATGTTTAACTAATGGTGGTTGGGTCTGTTATAGGAGACTAAATAATCCTTATATATCCCACAAGATGAGAAGATAGTGACTCATTGTTATTAGGTAATGACATATTAATACAATAATAAAAAATAAGGGGATATACTCAAATGAGATGATATTGATCTTTCCCTATAGTCCAATAACAATACATATAACCCTTAGAAATGAATTTTAGGGAAATTTAGAAAGGAATGAAATTGTTCTATTTTAAAATAACATACCTAGGATAATTATCATGAAATTTAATATAATTTTGAAAAGATATTTTCTACATAGATTATGGTCATATGGTACTGACCATATGCTATTTCGTTTAGAGTCTTGTGATGAGTACCCATTCTAGGTGGTTTAAATTATTGTGAAATATAATTACATATGATATTATAATATCTTATAGGGAAAAAATTTTATCACATACTTTTACATCAATCATTAAATATATAATTATAGAATGTTTAGAGTCATACATCATAGACCTATTATCTAAGTATTTTTATCATTACTCAGTCAGGGTTAATGTGTTTTAATGTTTTATATCACATAATAAATAATTAAACGATCCCCAAAAATAATTTTAAGAGGTTATTTCTGAGAAACATTTACTTTGATGGATGGGTAATAAACATTAAATATATGTTAATAAAAGAATATACACAATTGGATTCAACTTTATTAATTCGTTAATGTGCCTTCCGAATTATGATCTAGCTTCACTAATTTCCTTCTAGGTATCATCAGCATCCTAAATTCCATTATAAAATTACAATGAATTTGTTTTGGAAAGAAGGAATTTTGTATAAATGATCAAGAAAATATGATATGATACACCTCAAGGATGTGAATCACATGAATCCCAATTCCTTTAAGGTAATCCAACATTTCATGACAAACATGAGAAATATAGTTTTTTTGTAACTAATAATAGAAGGTTTTTGGAAAATATGATTACTAATCCATAATTTGATGAACTACTAACATATCTCACATAATGTAATAGGGGGTTTTATTAGTGGATGTATAATTCGACATCCAAAATTCCCATTGGTCACTAGAATATTTTTATACTATCATTCCATATCATTGTGTACAATAATTTTTATAATAATATAGATAAACATATTAATTTCAACAATCTATCCATTTTATGCTAAATTTTGGAATGAGGAATAGTTTGATTGTTTACTACATCAGGCAGAGAACTTATTTTGTTATATGGTTCAAAAGTTGCTAAAATTTCCAAGGAGGATGGTGTAAGGGGTCCCAATCCAACTGAATATGTTGAAAATCTTGAACTAAATCATTGATATTTTTTAATTTCATTGAGGTAATGGATTCTTCGCACATTGGAAGGAAATTAGTTGTATTATGAATGAACATAAAAATTATGTATATCACTAGTGGTTAAGAACATATTACATTGATTACCCATGTGACAATGTTCAATGAGTACATGGTGTAGTATAGAATCATTAGAGGATAATGAAATAATTTTTCATGAATATTCAATGCATGAATCTTCAGGGCTAACTCTACATAATCACAAGTAATAGTTGGACAAATTTTCCCTATATTTGGATTTGATGAGAGAGCTTCAATCCATTCTTTTTAGATCTATGTTATTCATCATAAACCTATTATTTTAAACAAGGAATATATTTTAACAAAATAAATTTAATATATATTATTTCTATGGTAAATTATTAGGAAAACACCTAGAAATTTTTATCATTAAAGAAGGTGATATTTTCTTCCATTTAATGAACTAATACAATCTCAACCTGTTAAGTGGGAGATGTTCTGGGATAGAATTACATGATTAATTACATAAAATAATTTGTGAATTATTCACATATAGGAACATCATAAATATATGATTAAGAAAAAATGGAAGGTAATTTATTCATATTTCAGTATTCCCTATAAAGTGTGATGTCTAAAATATCATTCTGATATGCAAAATTGACTAAGATTCCATTTTAGTTTAGAAATTAATGATTCAAAACCTAGAATGAAAAATAATTTTCATGATTATTATATTATCATGGTACATATTATATCTTTTCTAAAGGTGGAAATTGAGACATCATCTCATGGTTTTATTTGGCCAGGGTTAAGGGATACTTTTTTGATAGTATAATCACCCTTGATTTTCATTCTTACTAGATCAATGTTTCTTTTCTCCTAATATTATAACACCTCAATATAGATGGTTATCCAAAAACTCATAATGAGGGATTCATATTAAGTCCCTATATTCATTAATAAATACTATATGTGGAATGAGTATGACATAAGGTCCTTTTAGAGAGGGATGAAGGAATCTCTGAGTCCAAATTTATTAATTTTAGGATTACTGATCCTTCTACTAGTTGAGATCCTAGATACATAGTTGAATTATATCATCCAATATTGTGAGAGATAATTTATGGATAAAATAGAATCTTTTTCATTCAACATCCTAGGGAAGCTTGTTAGAGGCAAGGTGTGTGATTAGAGAAGCTGCAAGAACCTTGTTTTTTATATCCTAATGGGAATCAAACCTGATGATGAAAAAATGAGGTATTACATCCCACCATTCTAAATCTCAAACCAAAAAGTTATTTTTGAGTATTTATTTCTATTTGTCAATTTGGGATATCAATTTTTCCTCCTAAGTCTACAAATAGTGGAATTGTTTCCAGGACATAAAGGGTAAGGAAAGGTTGTTTTAAATTGGATAATATCAAATCATAGTGTAGAAAACCCTGATATTATGATATTATAGAATTTATTTTTTATGTTCATTGTTGTAATGAAATAATAGTGTACTTAGGGACCATTAATGTGTGGTCATATAGTGCACTAATGGTTTTTGTAAAGACCTGTAAAATTTAGGGGAAATTTTTTCTTAATTTTCATTTGGATTTTACAAGAATGTAGTATCTAACGGCACCTAGTTCCGAGGCTCGGTGAGCCCGGAGTAATTTTCCGAATTTTAGCTTGGGTATGTTCAGTGAACGAATGAGCGGGTTTTCCTAACTTTTGAACCGGTGCTCAGAATAGAAATCTGAGAACACCGATGGAACCACAACGCCGGTAATTGCTTATTAAGACCTTTACTGGGGTTGCATTTTCTTGGGAGGATTTAATAAAAATAGTGGTTTTAGTGAGGAATAAATAAAATTTTATCACAATTTTATTTATTTTTTCTCTAGGTAGTTATATCCTAAGTAAGGGAGTTGGGGGTGGAAACCACAAGTTGTTAACCAACCATGAGGAGATAAATGTGGGTTGGGCCCCACACGAGCCCAACCCCTCTCTTTCCTAACTCCTCAACCCCCCCCCCCCCCCCATTTAATTTTTCCAACTTATCACTTCAATAGATTTTGACAAGTTAGGTGAATTAATTTCGAATGTTTGAATTTTAAAATTTGAGTTGGATTGTGTGTTAATTAAATAAGACAAAGTCTTATTTCATTAAGTTGGAGTTTCGTTGTGTGAGGAGGATTTGGAGAGTATTTTCTCTAACTCTTGAAGAACATCTTCTTGCTCATTGAAGAATGTGAAGAACACCAAGCCTTTGAAGAAGAGCTCTGTCACCGCAAAGGGGAGTTCTTCGTACCGTCTTCTTTCCTCTCCGTAGCCGGTGAGAGATGCCATCCTTGGAGATCGACGACGCGACGCTGATGATCCTCCTACCACGACAACGTCTTCCACGACGCCCCTTCCCCGCGACGAATCAACAATGCTTGAGGTAGGGAATTAATTGTTTTCGTACGTGAATACTTTCGTCGTCGTTCTTCATTCTCTAATTGGGCCGCCTGTTATCGCAATAACAGGAGGAGGTCGGACGGCACGAACACGACCGACTCTCCTCACCCCCTTGATGCTTGAATTTTTTTCAGAACGAGCAAAGGCAGTGCGGTGCCATTGCACCTTGCAGAAATAATGAAGAATGGGCGATGAAGCGCGACGCCGTCACGCCGCGCTGTTGAATTCGAACAAAGTAGCAGCGCCAGTGTGCCGTATCCGAGAACCTCAAAGAGGCCGCGGCTGGAGCAGGGCCAAGGGGGAGGGGCGTGGTGCCGTCACGCCAGAGCAGGAGGGTGGGACCGCGACGGTCACGCGGTGGCAGCAACCGGCCGCCCGGACCGAGCCTTCCATTTAAGAGGGAGACCGGTGGTTCGTAACCCCCTGGCTGGATCGAAGTGCGGCCCCCACGTGTGGGGAGGGGCGGTTACACAAACATGGGGGAAGCGCCCCCCTATTCAGCTCATCTCAGCCAGCCGAGCTGGCCACGCGGGCCTCCCGGGCACGCCAGGCCGGGTAGGGCCGGGCTGCGCCGCACAGTCCAGGCCGCGCCACACCCAATTGGGCCGGAACCGGACCCGGGTCGGGTCGATCTAGTTCAGGCTGACCCAAGGGGTCTCGGGCCAGGTCGGTCCGGGCCCGAACCCCCTATTTTTCGGATAGAACTGTTCAAATGCCCATATCATGGGCTATAGACCTCCGATTGACGCACCATTAGTTGTGATGAGATCCTTGGATTGAGACCGTGATTTCGGTATATTACACTCAAGGTTTCGATGAACTTTGGGTTCGTCTGGGTTGGTTCGAACACGGAACCAACCGAGCCCTCGGTGCGGAAACGCTTATAACATAAGCTTCGGATGTCCGATTGACATGTCGTCGACTTTGTTGGATTCCTCTTACTGAGAAGGGACTTTTGGCTTACTCCACATGAGGTTTGGATGCAGTTGGAGTGCAGTAGGGTTGGTTCTGACTTAATAACCAAACTGGACCCTGGAACGAAAAAGCCAATAACTCTCAGACCGGACGTCCAATTGACGTGCCGTCTGTCACGTTGAGTTCCTTTTGACGATACGGAACTTTGGGATACATCAACTTCGGACTTCATGTCAGTTGATGTTTCATCCCCTCGGCTTGTGGAGCAGACCCTCCCGAAACGAGCTTACTGTGTGGGGAACCCTAGAGCTGGCTGCCACTACGGCGACGATGAAGACTGTACAAAAATCCTCTGTGGGTTTGACAACGACGACTACAGCACTCAGTGATCCTGTGTGGATCTGTGCCTACCGATCCTGTGTGGGTCAGTGCTCAGCAGTCTTGTGTGGGCCAGCACATACCGATCATGTGTGGGTCAGATCCTGTGTGGTTCATTGCGGGGGTTTATACCAATCGATCCTGTGTGGGTCATTGCGGGGGTTAGTACCTAACGATTCTATGTGGGTCTGATGGCTTAGATGAATCAGTGGCTACATATTATCATCTCTATAATCTTACGAAGAAGTATTCCTATGTGAGCTGAGTCTTGACTTTCAATCATTATCTTTGATATGATTGACTTGCTTTCCTTTGAGGATTGTGGTGTGCCTTCCTATGTGGATTTGGTTGTACTATCCTTTGTGGACATGACTGAAATTGGGCTCGGGCTTTGGAACCGAACTGGAATTGATGACTTAGGAATATGTATGGGAATATACCTAAGTAGTATTGGTTGTTACTTTATGATTGTATCTTTCATTTGTGGATTATCCTTTGTGGATTCTGGGAGACCTTAGGGGGTGTCGAGGTCCCTAGAAAATAGCTTATACTCACCCCTGAACGGGCTATACCCGCACTACGTTGTGTTGGATGTAGATGACAGACAACACTGATCGTGGTAGAGGCTAGAGGAGTTTTCGGTACCTGGAGGTGGACCACTGGGCAGGACGTACATGGAGCGGACGGCTGGACCTGAGGAGCTGAGGTGGCTATCTATACCCACCCATCAGGTGGGACTTCCAGTGGATAGCTCGACGTTGCTACTTTACTTTCAGTTGTTGTACTTTCTTTCTAGTTGTACTTTACATTCATTTTGGGTTTGTATTTTGGCCCACTTACTTTTCTGCACTTACTATTGTACCCAGTTTTACTTAGTGTTTACTTCTCCTTTCTTACTCTGTGCGTTTTGTTTACTTTATAAAGATAATTCCTTCCATTTTTCTTAGGAATTATACCTTGGTGCAAGTCACCGACCCCTGGCCTATGGAAGACAGGCTTGGGGTAGTCACGGCACGGGCCCCGAGGACGGGTCGTGAAAAATTGGTATCAGAGGAGTTCGGTTCTACCATAGAACACTGGACTCTATACATTCTTATATATGAAGAAATATTGTTAAGGGTATTGAGTGTGGTTAATAGTCTAAGGAGTCAAGTGTTGGCGCGACGTCCGACGTATCCGTACACCAGGACCCTGACTTCTGATTTCCAACATAGTGCAAGAAAACATTGATTGCATGTGTGTTTCAAGTTTTCTTTTTAATTACTTTTGTCAGATCACCAGTTATACTATTTTAACTGTGGCGCACATGTTTCTTTTCAGGATGGCCCCATGATGGAAGCCAGCTAGGGTTCCGAGTTTTTTACATGACGACAGCCCACCGAGCAACGAGGGCTCGATGGAGGGCCCTATTACTACGGAGGCACCGGCGGTACCACTACCCACCGAGAATCCGATGCTACCAGCCCCAACTGCTAGGAGTGCACGTCACCTTGGCGCACTGCATGAGTTTCAGCGTCAGAGACCGCCCAGGTTCCGTGGGGAGACGGACACGCAGACAGCTGAGGATTGGCTGGATGTAGTTGTACGATTTTTCCGATTGGTAGGGACACCAGCAGACCTCATGGTGATCATTGAAGCGAGCCTCCTGCACGCAGCAGCAGGCAGATGGCAGAGCTTGATTCTCCAGGTGCACGACGAGGCATCACTACTCTGGACGGACATTGAGAGCCTCTTCTGCTCAGTGTTCATCCCAGCCACCCTCCATGCGGTGCGCATCCAGGAGCTACTACAACTGCGGTAGGGCAGCATGAAGGTCGCCCATTACGTGGCGAGATTTACCGATCTCTCACACTATTCGACACATATGGTACGGGACCCATTCTTCCGGGCCTGGACCTTCGAACACGGATTGAGGCATGAGATCATGGTATCGCTTATCTCCCTTATCATTCCGACACAGGAAGGGGTACTGGAGCAATCCTTCCTCATTGAGAGCTTTCTTGTTGATCCTCCACCAACAGCGAGACCTACCGTAGGGCGACATGTAGCAGAGTCTTCTGCAGCTGGCAGTCAACGGATGACACTTGGGTCCATGCGGACCAGACCCTCAGGTGGACGACCTCAGGACACTAGCTCAGAGGTGGGGAGCACACAGCGCAGTGCCAGTCTTACAAGAGGCAGACAGTGCTACACATGCAGCATGCAGGGCCACATGGCTCATGACTGCCCGACCCGCCGTGCCGAGGAGCAACAGACAGTTGCGGTATCACATAGGCAGAGGCAGAGGGTTGACCGTGGCAGTCCACAGGGATCAAGATGATGAGGTAGAGTATCTATCTGAGCAGAAGGTGTTGGGAGACACATTGAGGCTCTACCACCACCACCACCAAGAGGTCCACCCCAACCATTGGGAGCTGGCGGGCAGAGACTGGCACAGATTCAGGCAGCGGAGGCCTACGACCACGGCATGTCCAAGATGATTCGAGGTACTATCTATGTCTACACCACCATTTTTGTAGTTATTATAGACACAAGAGCAAGTGATTCTTTCATTTCCGCTGCCCTTGTTCAGAGCTCGGAAATTCCGATGGTGTCGTTTGCTCGATCCTTACGGCTAGAAAATCATACGGTAGCAGACACAAAAATTACACATGTGTGCCGGTAGTGTGAGCTTACTCTAGGAGGTGAGAGCTTCAGCTGGGATCTTCTTGTAGTGTTGTCGAGGCCATACGACATCATCTTGGTAATGGATGGGTTATCCACAGTCCATTCTTAGATCGACTGTATTAGGTGTAAGGTGCGGTGTGTACGCACCAATGGGAGTAGGTTTACCTTCACCGGTTAGAAGGGATCCTTTGTAGCATAGGATGGACTCTCGCAGATGAGAGGACATCCCATCACTCATCATTTGGCTAGCCTCACCCTAGGAGCAGTTTACGTGAGGAGTCCGAGCTTACCTACAGTGGTGGATCAGTATGCAGACGCTTTTCCCGACGATGTTCTAGGAAAACCTCCTCACATAGAGGTAGACTTTTATATTGACTTGTACCCTGGGATAGCCCCGATATCCACCCTAGCATATCGGATGGCTCCCACTGAGCTGTGAGAGCTACGGGTACAACTGGAGTACTTGTAGGGAAAGGGATTCATCCGACCCAGTGTTTCACCCTGGGCTTCCCCGATTTTGTTCACCAAGAAGGAGGACGAGAACTTGCGACTGTGTGCAGATTATCGTCGCCTGAACCAGGTGACCGTGAGGAACAAGTATCAGCTACTGAGGATTGACAGCCTCTTCGATCAGCTCAATGGAGCACAATTTTTCTCAAAGATAGACCTCTGATCATGCTATCATCAGCTCAAAGTTCGGGACGATGACATGCAGAAGACGGCCTTCAGATGTCGGTATGACCACTATGAGTTCTTGGTTATGCCTTTCGGAATAACCAATGCTCCAGCAGTGTTCATGGGTCTCATGAACATGATATTTCAGCCTTACCTCTATTTATTTGTCGTAGTCTTCATCGACGACATATTTATATACTCGACGACTGAGGAGGAACATGCCTTCCACTTGCGGGTTTTACTGGACACACTCCGAGAGCACTAGCTTTATGGTAATATCTCAAACTGTCAGTTCTGGATACGTGTGGTCGACTTCATGGTACACGTCATCTCTAAGGTGGGAGTTGCGATGGATCCTGCGAAGATCGATGTAGTGCTAGCTTGGGAGCCACCCAGGAGCATGACAGAGGTGTGGAGTTTCTTGGGTCTAGCTGGGTACTACCGGAGATTCATGTCAGACTTATCCAAAGTTTTGGCACCACATTCAGCTTTGAAAAAGAAGGGGAAACCCTTCGTGTGGTCAGATAGATGTCAGCAGAGCTTCCAGGAGCTGAGATAGTGATTGACCGGTATACCTATCTTGATGCTACCAGAGGAGGGAGTAGGGTACGTAGTCTACTACAATGCATCAGGGACCAGACTCGGATGTGTCCTAATGAAGGAATGAGAAGTGATCTCCTATGGATCACATTAGTTGAGGCAGAATGAGCAGAACTACGCTACCCATGACCAGGAGTTAGCAGTAGTGGTCTTCTCTTTGATGATGTGGCGACACTACCTGATGGGTGAGCACTTTACAGTCTACTATGACCACCAGAGTATCAGGTCCATCTTCTTACAGAAGGACCTGAACCTGAGAGAAAGGTGATTTCTCAAGTTCCTCCAGGACTATGACATCGAGATAGTATATACTCCTGTAAAGGGAAACGTAGTAGCCTATCCTCTCAGCAGGAGGATGGGCATTCAGCTACTTGGGGAGGTGACAGAGTAGCTAGCCGCATTGTCGATATCCATCGTGGATAGTGATGGAGAAGCCTTTATACAATCACTCACAGTCACTCCTCCACTTCATCAGTGGGTCAGAGAGGCCCAACGTGGGGACGATGACTATGAGATGCGGAGTGCTAAGATATCCTCAGGACAAGCACCTGATGGATTCCTTGTGGGAGGAGGGCACATCCTCCTTTTCAGAGGATGTACCATGGTACCATCTGATTTACAGGAGGAGGTGCTGAGGGAGTTCTACACTTCCCCATTAGCGGTACATCCAGCAGTGGAAAACATGTACCAGGACCTCAGACGAGAACACTGGTGGCCAGGTATGAAGAAGGCTATAGTAGAGTTCGTTTCTCGATTCCTCACCTGCCAGTAGGTGAAGACAGAGCACTAGGTACCAGCAGGCTTGGAACAACCCTTGGATGTCCCGGAGTGGATGTGGGATGGGATATCTATGGATTCCGTGACTGGACTTCCACACACTTCTAGAGGCCACGACTCCATTTGGGTGATTGTCGACCGACTCACCAAGTCGGCCCACTTCTTACCCATCAGAGAGCAGGGCTCAGTAGAGATCTTGGGACGCCTCAATGTTCAGTAGATGGTATGGCTTCATGGTGTTCCATCATCTAGTGTCTCCGATCGAGATGCGCACATTACTTACCAGCTTTGGAAGGGGTTCCAGGAGGCGTTCGGAACGCAGCTACATCTGAGCACCGCCTTTCACCCTCAGACGGATGGTTAGAAGGAGAGGACCATTCAGAGTCTTGAGGGCATGCTCCGTGCATGTGTCCTCAACTTTGGTCGCAGGTGGGAGGATCACGTACCCTTGGCGGAGTTCGCATACAACAACAACTACCACTCGACCATTGGGATGGCACCATACAAGGCGTTGTACGACCGACCATGCAGATCACCACTGTGCTAGACAGACCCTAGGGAGTCAGCACTTGTGGGACTGGAGATGGTCAAGGCCACAACAGAGAAGGTCCAGGTCATCCAGGAGTGGATGAGGATAGCTCAGAGCCGGTAGAAGTCTTATGCTGAAAGGAGGCGGAGGCCACTGGAGTTCTAGGATGGCGACCACATCTTCTTGCGGGTCTCACCTCGACGTGGAATACGAAGATTTGGCCGAGGCAGCAAGTTATCTCCGCACATCATCAGAACATTCTAGGTCCTCGGTAGGATAGGAGAGGTGGATTATCGCTTGGCTCTACCACCTCAGCTTCACCGAGGGAACGATGTCTTTCACGTATCTCAGCTGAGGAGATACGTGCACGACCAGACACATATCATTGACCATGGGGAGCTGGACATTGATGATGGGGCAACATTTGCGGAGGTCCCAGTGGAGATCGAGGATCAACAAGAGTGGTACCTACGTGGACGGTCGATTCCTCTAGTGTGCATCAGATGAAAGCAGGGGAACCTCCAGGAGAGCACTTGGTTGCGGGAGGCTCAGATGCGTGCTCAGTACCCACATTTGTTTCTGACGTTTATGATGTATCATTACGGGGACGTAATGACCTGAGGTGGGAGTAATGTAAAGACCCGTAAAATTCAAGGGAGATTTTTTCTTAATTTTCTTTGGGATTTTACTAGAACGCAGTTCTTGACAGCACCTGATTTCGAGGCCCGGTGAGCCCAGAATAATTTCCCGATGTTTAGCTCGGGTACGTTCAGTGAACAAATGATCGGGTTTTCCAAACTTCTGAACCGGTGCTTGGAATCAAAATATGAGGACACTGATGGAACCGCAATACTGGTAATTTCTTAATAAGACATTTACTAGGGTTGCGTTTTCTCGGAAGGAGTTGTTAAAAAATGTGGTTTTAGTGAGGAATAAATAAAATTATTTCACAATTTTATTTATATTTTCTCTAAGTAGTTATATCCTAAGTAAGGGAGTTGTGGGTGGGTCCCATAAGTTTTTAACCAACCATGAGAGGATAAAGGTTGGGTGGGCCCCACATGATCCCAACCCCTCACTTTCCTAAATCCTCAAAACTTGCCCCCCATTTAATTTTTACAACTTATCACTTCAATAAATTTGGACAAGTTAAGTGAATTAATTTCGAATGTTTGAATTTCAAAATTTGAGTTGTCTTGTGTGTTAATTAAATAATACAAAGTCTTATTTCATTAAGTTGGAGTTTCGTTGTGCGAGGAGGATTTAGAGGGGATTTTCTCTAACTCTTGAAGAACATCTTCTTCCTCGTTGAAGAACGCGAAGAACACCGAGCCTTTGATGAAGAACTCCGTCACTGCAAAGGGGAGTTCGTCGTACCGTCTTCTTCCCTCTCCGTAGCTGGTGAGAGACACCATCCTCAGAGATTGATGACGTGACGCCGATAATCCTCTTTCCGCGACACCATCTTCCATGACATCCCTTCCCCCCAACGAATCAACAAAGCTTGAGGTAGGGAATAAATTGTTTTCATATGTGAATACTTTCGTCGCTGTTCTTCGTTCTCTAATTGGGCCACCTGTTATCGCAATAACAGGAGGAGTTCGGACCGCACGAACACATCCAACTCTCCTCCCCACCTTGATGCTTGAATTTATTGTTACATGAACAAAGTCAGCGCGGTGCCATTTCACAGCGCGGAAATAATGAAGAATGGGCGAAGAAGTGTGGCGCCGTCGCGCCACACCGTTGAAGTCGAACAAAGCCGTGGTGCCGTTGCGTCACGCCGGAGAACCTCAGAGAGGCCGCGACCAGAGCAGGGCCATGGTGGAGGGGCACGATGCCGTCACGTCATGCCGATCAGACAAGGCCGCGGCCTATGGCTGCGGCGGTGCGGGGGCGACGACCGGAACCGCCGGCCGCCAGAGCTGGAGGGCCGGACCATGGAGGTCCTGCGGCGGTAGCAACCGGCCGGCCGGACAGGGTAAGCCATTTCAGGGGGAGACTAGGGGTTCGTAACCCCTGGCTGGATCGAAGAGCGGCCCTCGCGTGGGGGGGGGGCATGGTTACAAAAACAGGGGGCAGTGCGCCCCCTCCCCCCGTTCCGATCAGCTCGGCCTGCCGAGCGGGCCACGCGGGCCACCCGAGCGCGCCAGGCCGGGTCGGGACGACCCGGTTCGGGCCGACCTAGGGGGTCTCGGGCCTGGTCGGTCCGGGCCCAAACCCCCTATTTTTCGGACAATACCGTTCAACCGCCCATATCTTGGCCTATAGACTTCTGATTAACACACTGTCAGTTGCGATGCGATCCCTAGATCGAGAAGGTTGTTTCAGTATATTACACTTAAGGTTTAGGAGAACATTGTTTTCGGCCTTGTGGCATCGAACATGAAACCAACCGGGCCCTCGTAGTGGAAACGCTTCTAACATAATCTCCGAACGATCGATTGACATGCCGTCGACTTTGTTGGATTCCTCTTAGTGAGACAGAACTTTTGGCTTACTCCGCTCGAGTTTTGGACATAGTTGGAGTGTGGCCAGGTTGGTGTTGACCTAAAAAACAACCAGGTCCCTAGAACGAAAAGGCCAATAACACTCAGACCAGGCGTCCGATTGACACACCGTCTGTCATGTTGAGTTCATTTTGACGATACGGATCTTTGGGATACATAAACTCTGGACTTCGTGTCAGTTGATGTATCAGCCCCTCGGCTCGTGGAGCGGAGCCTCCCGAAATGAGCTTGTTGTGTGCGGGATCCCTAGAGCTAGATGCGACTACGAAGACGATGGAGACTGTATAAAAATCCTTCGTGGGTTCGACAGCAACGACTATAGCACTCAGCGATCCTATTTGGATCAGTGCATATCGATCCTATGTGGGTCATCTCTCAGCGGTCCTATGTGGGCCAGCGCATACCGATCCTGTGTGGGTCAGATCCTGTGTGTGTCATTGCGGGGGTTAGAACCTATCGATCCTGTGTGGGTCATTGCGGGGTTTAGTACCTAACGATCCTGTGTGGGTCCGACAGCTTAGATGAATCATCGACTACATCTGATCATATCTATTGTCTTGCAAAAAAGTATGCATGTGTGAGCTGAGTCTTGATTTTCAATCATTATATTCGATATGATTGACTTTCTTTATTATGATGATTGTGTTGGGCTTTCCTATGTGGATTGGGTTGTACTATCCTGTGTGGACGTGATCGAACTTTGGCTCGGGAGTTGGAGCCGAACTCGAATTGATGACTTAGGAATATGTATGGGAATATACCTAAGTAGTGTTGGTTGTTACTTTGTGATTGTATCATTCATTTTTTGATTATCGTTTATGGATTCTGGGAGACCTTCGGGGGTCTCAGGATCCCTATTGAGTAGCGTATACTCTCCCCTAAACGGGCTATGCCCGCACTACGTTGTGTTGGATGAAGACGACAGACATCGCTGATCATGGTAGAGGCTATAGGATCTGTCAGTACCTAGAGGTGGACCCCTGGGCGGGACGTACACGGAGCGGACAACAGGACCCAAGGAGCTGAGGTGGCTATCTGTACCCACCCTTCAGGTGGGACTTCTAGTGGACGACTCGATGTTACTGCTTTACTTTCAGTTGTTGTACTTTCTTTCTAGTTGTACTTTACTTTTAATTTGGGTTTGTATTCTGGCCCCCTTACTTTTCCGCACTTACTATTGTACCCAGTTTTACTTAGTGTTTACTTCTTCTTTCTTACTATTTTTGTTTTGTTTACTTTATAAAGGTCATGCCTTCCCTTTTTATCAAGAATTACGCCTTGGTGCTAGTCGCCAGCCCCCGGCCTATGGAAGGCGGGCTTGGGGTAGTCACGGCACGGGCCCCGAGGACGTGTCGTGATAGTTTCCCCTAGATCGGATACATTAAAACGGAAGAATGAAAAAAATATATCTAGATGTCATCGAATATATTATTTAGTTATTTTTCCCATTATTAGGTGAAAATATAATTCATCATTTGAGTAAACGAATAAATTTTCCATCTAGAATTTTGATAAGAGAACATAATTTAATTTGGTTTTTCTTAGAATTCATTTAACTAAAAATTATTTTTAAGTGCATGATTTCGCATGAAAAAAAACTAATATTCATTATGTAGATTTTGATACCACTCTATTAGAAAATGTTATGGAATATTATCATATAATTTTGAGCATAATTTTTCTTACTATTAATTTTTTAAATTTCTATGTTAGTGTTAAAGTGGGTAATTTTATTTTTTTATATTTATATTATATTTTTTACATTATTCAAAATATTAATTCATTATATTATTTTCATCAGAATTATGAATTGTTTCACTATTTATGTTTTTAATTAGTTATGATTATAATTTTTAAATATGAATTTAAATTTTATTTAATATTTATTTGTAATTAAATATATCTATTAATGAAATTTATTTTAATTTGTAATGAAATAATTTAAATATATTATAATTTTATTTGATGTTATGAATGGATTTGTTTTACACAATTGAATTATATTGTTAGAATTAGATACATGAATTATTATTTTTTCATATATCCAAATATACATATAGATGATTCATTATGAGGGTTGCTTACAAGAAGTTAAAGTTCATTTTTAGAGTCACACGATAGAGGCATACAACGATGAATGAGTTACACATGGTATATTTGGAGGAACATACAATGATGATGATGATGAACTTATTCTTGTGATCTACATAACCTAAAAATGAAATAAATTAAATATATTTAAAAGGTGGAATTAGATGACTGATCAAGTTGCATGCCCTACAGTTAGATCTTGAAAAATGTGTATATATTGTTTGAGAACATTTCTATTATATTCCATGTAATATTTTTAATTTCTATTAATTTTATGTATAACCCAATAGATTATTTTTGTTGGAATGAAATTGATATAATTTTTAAATAATTATATAATGATATTAAAATTAGATTATTTCATGTTTAGTTTAGTATTCTCAACATCATTCATAGTGGGGATCAGTTTTAATCTAATAAAAAATGGGTGGTGGTTGAGGAAGAATAATATCTTATATATAAAATGATTCCATGAAAATTAGTAATGATTAATGTTACCATTTTCATTATTAATTAAACTAATTATAGTGTTTTAATTGGTAGACTAGACAAAAGAATTTTCACTCAGATGTGTTGTAATTTGAGTTATTGATATATGGATCAACACCACTTTTTTCATGGATTTTTAAATTTAAATATCTTGAGGTATAATAGAGAAAACATTTTATCAAATTATTATATTTTAAAAACCCAAACATCAACATGTTTTGAACTCTCCTTCACTTTTACTTTTCTCTATTGTTTATAGTTTTCTAGGTGCATTATCTCTACTTCCCCACTTCTCATTTTTCTGTTTACATTCTGTGTGTTTTTTTTTAATTTTTTTGTAGGATAATAATACTTTTCCTTCCTTATGGATTCTATAGTCCTCACCATTTTAATGGTAGTTTTAGTATTATTTAAATAATAAAATTAAAATTTTTTTTATGATAGTCATGTAAAATTTTTGTCCCTATTTCTTATTAAGGATTGTGATTGAAAACAAAAAATATGAAATAAACAAAAAACAATTATGTTAAAAACCAATAAAAATCATATGATATAAAAAAACATTTCAATAATGAATTAGTTATACCAAGAATTTAATCATTTTTTTATAAATTTAAATCTTTATTCACAATCATAATCTATGTTAAAAATTGAAACTATAATTTCTAAAATCAAATATCATTGTTCTATTAATTGAAAAATGGAATATTTGTAAAATATTGAATATTTAAGAATTAAAAATAATACTGAAATCCAAAACCAAACCATTTTACAACACATTGTTCTATCCCATGAGATACCAAAGGATTAAGAATTTAAATATTCAGTAGTATCTATAAATATTTCATGAAATAGGATTTACCCTCAGTCTATAATCTATGAGATAAAATATTCATTTGTTATAATGGTGACCTCATTAAATAGACATTATATGGATGATTAATTATATTTTATTTGAAACATTTATAGTTTTATCTTTTAATAGGTTGTACAAGTATTTAATGAGTATGAGTGTTTTTAATAGTATTTCCCTTTTTCTCAATGGTAGGGACATAACATGATTTTAGAACATAGATAATGAAATATTTGACAATTGGGATGATATTTTTTATCATTTTTTAATAAAATTAAACCACAAAAAACAATAATTGATGTTAGAAAAGAGATCAAAAGTTTTGACCATGATGTAGTACATTTATTACATTTACCTTCAGATATGTTTTGATCCTTACTCAGATAATTTCCCATTGGACAGTTGGCTCCCCATTTTTTGATGGATAATTTAATTATTCCATTACAACAAATAAAAAAAAATTGTTCAATTTGGTGGGTGGTAACATCAATTATTGTATAACTCATAAACATAAGAGAATGTTTGATATGTTAGACCAAGAGTAAAAAATGTGAACATGGAATGAATAAACCATAGAATAAAATAAACATCAAAGATTAAATTATTAATGAAAAACCAAATAGAAAATGTTGTTTTTATTATGGGATTTTTTTCCATTCATATCATTTTTTCCTTAATATGGAAATCCTTGTCTAGCCTGACTAGTGTGCCCAGTTTGTTGTTTTTATAGCTATAAATCAATGTTATATTGAACTATTCCAAAATTAATAAAACCCTAGTTAAAGACACATCCAAAATATCTCAAAACAAGAATAAGGAGCGTTCAAAGAACATAGTAACACAATATTCCCATCATAGGATGAACAACAACTTGAAAATCAATTTTGGGTAGAATAATCAATTTCAAATGTACAAAATAAACATGTAGAATACTAATGAAAGTGTTAAAAAATTGGGGTTTTAAGAGGATTAATTAAAATATGTAATTTATTATTAAGATGTTTGCCAGAAAGATAAATTAGAATCTAATTAGCCAATAAAAAACACTTTTCTTATCTAAATGGGTTAGCTATCTTGAGATGTTGGAGGGAGCGGTACCAAAAAACTGCCCAATAAAAATCGAAATTGGAGGGATAATGTGTTGAAAATAACAATAAGGATAGGTCTCCAAACATAAAAAATAGTGATGTAATAGTTTATGGATGAAAATTTCAATTAACATTCTTATTTTTGTAATATAAATATTAGAATACTCATACTAGAAAATTTAGATAGTATTATCTAGTATTAATAAAATGGTGGTTCATCTCATGTATAGTAAATATATAAAAACATTAATTAGTAAATCATTAAAGATGGTAAAAATGTGACATTTGTGGATGAGAAGAATAATAAACCCATGTTATGAATTAATCCCCTACAATTACAATTCTTTAAAGGCATAAAATTTAAAATTAATGGGATTGTATAAAATTACATAAAATTTGTATAAGATTCATCATAAATATAACCATTTTAGATTAAGTGGACAAAACTACATCATATATGAAATACCGTAAAATGTTTATATATAATAATATGATGGGAATATAGTTGAATGATTAATTAGAATGTGTACTGTAGTTATTTTTTAGAAGAATATCTTTATAAAATGTCAATGAACCAAGATTATTTTATCACTTATTATATATGGTATGTGAGGAGATCAGGATATTGTAGGATTTATGAGGTATCATTAACATTATTCAAAACTCATTATTTAAGAAGTTGAGACTTACGGATCTAAAATGGATACATATGACACTCTAATGGGAATTTTTGTAACATATATATCATTATTGATGGGTAGATGATATGTTAGTTAATATAAGTAAGATCTACTTTCCCAAATATTTCCCTATTATTGAAATTGATTATGGTAATAAGCTTCCTATAATTTTATGAATCAATTTTTTCTATTTTTTTGTGGTATTAAAAAATTTATCAATGTTTATTATGAACATTCAAGATAGAGAAGTTATAGATTAAATTTATAATTCAATATATTATCTACTTGAATTGAGTTTTATTTTGATTATTGTTTTTAAGGATAGTTCCCTAATCTCATTTCAATGTGTTGAATAAAAAAATATTACTCCAAGTGATTTTCTATTGCAAATACTACCATATTTTTAAAACATTATATTCCCCAAGTGTTGTGGAATAAGTGGGGAGTAATGAAATTCTTTCTATTGTAAATTTTTGGATACCATATTCTATTTTAAATCCTATAGGTAAATTTTTTGTAATTTCAGTTTATCAAGATGAATAACATTGCATTATAAGTTTTATTCATTTAGTGAAAAATCTTCAAGGAGAATTTCTATAAGAGTTACTAAGTGGAAATGATATATTTTTTATAAAAAACAAAAAATTCAATATCAATACATAATTTTAATCATCTAACATTATTTTTTTAGGAGAGAGATTTAACTGAGGACTATATATATTTATCTTCATTGGAGGAAACTTGTGGTTTTAAAATACTTGTCTTTCAGTTACTAAATAAATTTATCTTTATATGTTGGGTGTTTTTCTCATTAATTTTAACAAAAAACTACATTATTCATGGTATTTATCAATTATTTCTTATGAATGAATTTATTGATTTATCTTTTGTACTCTATTAAGAAAATTTTATTTGTTGGAAACCTATATCAATGTACAGATATTCATTTTCCCTACAATAGTTGACATAATTAACTCAAATGTACCATAAGGTTAAGTTTTTTTGTGGTATGTGAAGTTAACACAATAATATTGAATAATTATTTATTATATATCCTTTTGAGTACAAGAATTAGTTTTATAATTATAGAAAGAAGAAGATACTGGTATGATAGAAATTAATAAAACATCTCTTAATTTTAACTCTGGCCAATTTTGAATTTTGAAAACTCGTTTTGATATGTTCATTTTTAAGGAAAATTAATTTAAAACAACATAATGATTTCAATTGATTTATTTTCTATCACACATATTATAATTAAATTTACAATTATTTAACTTTATTTGGTAGTGATTATTCTACCTTTTTATATCTAAATACTACCCCTTATTTTCTAATATTTTATCTTGTTTCATGGAAATAAAATCTCAAAATTTTATGTAATTTAATTTGTTACATGATTAAATCATGATCATAGTTTATTTTAACTATGTAAAAATGATTTTTTCCTTTCCTATAAACCCCAAAAGTCTCAAAATTTTCTATTCTCTATTTTCAAACCCTTTCAACCTAAAATATATTAATTACTCTCCCATATAAAACTTCAGTATTAATGATAATACTATATTTTTCAATTAGGAAGGGGTTTATATTGAGGAAAATATAATTCATTATGAACCCATAAAATAACATAACATTTTAATAAATTCGTTGTTTTTATAGATCACATTGGAATTTTAAATTTGTGGATTTGTTTTCTTACTATTGAAGGATGAAATGCCTCTTTGTTGAGGTTAATCCATATTATCATATGAATTTAATTTCTTAAATCATCTTAATTTACTCCATGAAAAAAAATTCAATTAATTTTATACGGAATTAAAAAAAATAAACATTAAATTTAAAAATTATAAATTGAACTAAACTCATTTGATATGCATACAAATGGTTTATGAAATGAAAATCTTATTTTAGGTTGAACATTATATTAATTTAAATTTTGATAGATTTATGATATTATCGTTTATCCTAATTATTTGTTAATATTAAACAGTTTTTAATTTTTATAATTATTATGGTGTCTAACTATGTGGAAGTATTCACCTTAACACAATGAAAAGTTTGAAAATTTAGTTGGATGAAAATTGAATTGTGTTAAATTTTTTGTAATTATTTATTATTTGAATCATTTTTGAAAAATAATGAACAAATTTATGTTGATGACAATCAAATAGATATGGAAATATCACATCCTACCTAAAATAATCATTAAGTGAAAAATATTAATGAAAATTAGTTCTTTATGATATCTCAAATTTCCCATTTTGAGATTATTTTTCCTCCTCAAAATTTGGACTGAGTGATTGCTTGAGGGAAAACAACATCTTAATTGTCCGAGAATTTTTTGTGACCTCTTATTATTATCATGGGACATATAATTTTATTTATATTATATCTAATAAAATTTCATAAATATGGGTATGAATGGTTAATTTTTTTGTTTATTATATAGGTATATTTATTAAATCATTAAAATTTTTGATTCATATATGTTATTTTAGAATTATTATTATTTTGGACATTTTGGCTTCTATTAAATTGTGATTCTTCATTATAAATATAAATTTACAGTCGTTTTAATTTTTTTATCAAATTTAATTTGTTCATTATTTGAATTTATTTCAATATGGAAATCCAATTTTAAAATATGTTTAAATTACAAAATATTATTTGAATGTAGATTTTTGACATAATTGAATATTATTTTCAAATGCATATCCATGAATAAGAGTTTTCTAGGTAGGTAGAGATATAACTAGTTAAATAACTACAATATTAAATTTATATAGATGAATGTCTATGTAGATTATTCATGGAATCATAATGGTTGTGTAACTGAATATACTATATTGATATTACAAGTATCCAAATTGGTGATGTATCCAATTTTATAGGATGTTGATGTAACAATTTTTTCTGTAACCAAATATTATTTTACAAAAGATATTATGAATGATAATTAAGAACAATATCACGTATCCAAATTCCATGTATGAGGTTATAGTTTGGAATCCTATTCCCCGTATAAGGAAAATTGGGGTTCCCAAAATCAGAAATGGAAAATTCAAAGGCATGAGGAGATATGATCTTGAAATTTTTTTTTAATATTTTAGTGTTTTTATATTCTTAAGGATTATGAATAGGTTCTTACTAAATTTTATAAGCACATTTGGTATGGTTGTACGCAATTGAGGTGTTTTTCTCAAGCCCATTTTAGGTGACAACCAACAACGAAGGTGTAACATGAAGTGAAATTATAGGGGATTAAATGATGATAAAACTAAACATAATATTATGAAATATATAAATAATAATATTTAGGATATTCAATCCATCAAAATGGGGGATTGGATGGATGAGTGGGGGTTGGTCCTAAACATGGAACATGAGGACAGATTCAATCTCTCAACATAATATCCCTCTAATAATCCTTCTCATTTTTCTTTATTTATATTAATGGTATGTGTAACTAAATATATTATGGTCGTCAGAATAGAATAATTTAAATTTATATATCTTTTATACTCTTATCATTTAAATTTTATTAGTAAATATTTAGTTTAGTTTAATCATTCCCATTCATAATCATAATTAATTTTACTCAATTATATTAATCATCATGTGAATAAAGAGGAATAATATGCTATTGAATATTACCGAAACTTCGAGAAATAGGAAATTATTAATGCACTCTTTCCACAATTTAAGAAACTAATTCCATATTTTTAGTTGATAAACTAAATGTATATAATGTTAACCGAGCAATGTTATACATTTTGTGAGAATTCATTGGATCATAATCTATTTTTTCTTAGTTATTTTATAATAGAAAATTACTTAAGTAAGAATAGTGAATACATATTCTCATGTCAAGACAGTTTACTAACCAGAACTGTATCATTTTTTTATAAAATCCATAAAATCTATTCATTCTTTCACTACTGTTTCCACTTCTCTATACACATTCACTTTATTTCCCAAATCACTTTTATCTAGTTTGTTTTTTTGTAACAGTTTTGATTCTTTTTTTTTATCAAAAAATCATATTTTCAATTCCACAATAGTTCAATACATCTTCCTCATATTATAATAGTTTTAATAGATTTTAAATAATTATGTTTCCATGCAATATTTTTTCAAAAAATCAAATACATTTTTATTAGTATTGTTATAATTAATTCCATTGTTTACATTATTTTGGTCACACACTAATCATTTTACATTGTTCACATAAGAAACCTTCACCATTATATTTCTCTTTCACATGTCTAAATACAAATTCATTAACATAATATGACTGCTATTTGTGAAATTGGATAAAGATGTAAGAAAATTTTTATCCTTATAAACACCTTAGAAAAATATTGAAGATACAACTCTCACTTGTGCTAATGATTTTTTTACCCTTAAAGAAATTGTGGGGTTTACAATTCTCATTCTCATTTCATCTCAACCACAAATTTTTAATTTTTTATATAATAATTTTTTACATAGATTAAAATAAAATAAATTATTGAATTGTCACTAAGTTAAACCCACTCATCCATTGAGACTAGCACCTATGTTATCCATTATTCTATTTCTATTTAAAATATAAATGTTTTTTTTAAAAAGATCATATGAAAATCTATAAAAACTCACCAATTCTAGTGAATGATCATGAATATAAACATAAATTAATTAAAAAAGTTAATCTAATAAAAAATTATTTAAAAAAATACTTTGAAAATTCATATATACAATTATTCTCTAAAAACGTTCTGAATGATAATTTCAACTTATTCAATGTTATAAATATATTTGAATTTATACTAGGTCACCGAAGGCTTCCATGAATATTTAATCTTAAGATTAACCAAGAATATTCATACCTTATAAATAATAATTAAAAAAATGTTAAATATCGAATAATAAAGTCCATAATATTTTCATGAGAATCAATATTTTAGTTAACCCGTAAATACCACCCATTGGAGACTTATACAAAGAATATTTCAAATAATTTTTTTCTAATAATCCTTTGTGTTTAAAGTTGTACCATGAATCTAGAAAAATTGATATCAAATAGTCTCCCCTCTCTATACAACCTTATTTAACTTGTTTTCACACTAAGGATTCACATGAATTAAGTAGATATTTTTACTATTATGTTCAAAAAAATCCTATGTGTGGGTTGATTAGAGAGGATTTGAGGTTCATAGTATTTAAATCTTTTCAATAGAATTGTTATAGTACATTGATTCAAAATCCAGAGGAAAATATCATGGACACCATGAAATTGATTTTGATTTCTTTTTTCAGAAAATTCATTCAAATGAACAATACCATAATCGGTAGGTAGAAACTCATATTGAGTATCAAAGATGTGGGAGAGTAAGTACATGAAAATTGTGATTGGTTTAGATCTTTATTATGATGTGTCCCAACCATTAGTGAGCTCCCCATATTTTCATGGATACATTTCATATTTCTATTAAAAAGTACAATATGAATCTAGATGAAGTGTATTTTAGTGGAGACATCTCTGATTTGAACAATGACGACCCAAATTAATCATTTTTTTTTAAAAAAAAAGTTAGCTCTAAAGTGAATTCCGAAAAGGGTAATTACATGGGATGAAACCAAAAACCATATTTTTTTGTAAATATTTTGGGATATTGATAAATTTTAACTTCCTATGGGATATTTATATATTCTATAAATTATTGGCCAAATTTGGAACTCCCAATTCATCATGCTGCGACTGAATCATTTTTTTGATTATAGGGATGGGAATAGGGTACTCAATGTTCATTCTATAAAA
This sequence comes from Viscum album, assembly GCA_963277665.1. Classification (NCBI taxonomy): domain Eukaryota; kingdom Viridiplantae; phylum Streptophyta; class Magnoliopsida; order Santalales; family Viscaceae; genus Viscum; species Viscum album. The sequence goes on along the minus strand of OY728152.1, from coordinate 1,447,764,593 downwards.
ATTATAATTTTGGAAATAAAGATAACACAAATATATCATGAAATGTAAAAGAAGTTATGAAAAAACCAAATAACCCAACATTTTTAGTGGGCCAGGCTTTTAATAAAACAAATTTGTAATAAATATATTGTTTGATGTTTTTAAGGGTATTATGGGTTGTTTCGCGATATACGAGTCATTCCATCGGTGACTCATTTCAACAATTCTCAAAAAAATTAATTTTCAAATGGTGTCTTATTTTAATGACATGTTATCTTGGTGGTGTTTAGTCCTTTTCTAAATTTCAAATTTTTTATTGACGTGTTTGTGTAGTGGAATATAATTCTAGCAATATGTCACTCTTGAGGAATATCGTTATTGTGTCAATTCCTTGTGATGGAAGGTCATTCTGCAGGAAAGTAAACATTCAACAAATTTTTTGATTTCCAACATCATCTCATTCTTGAAGAATCTCATACGAGTGGCAGGTCAATCTTGCAGCGTGACGCTCTAGAATTGTTTCATCCGTTTCCAGATTTGTAATTTTTTATATTGTCACGTTCATGTGGTGTCTCATCCTAAAAGTCTTCCATCCCGATAGTGACTCATACATTTATTTGAGTTATCCTGATAGTTTATCATCTTATATGTGTGTCACAGTGGTGGGTTTTCATCATAGAGGTGTCTCTTCCTAGTGGTGTTTCATCGTGGTGGTGTCTCATCCAATTTCCATGTCATCATATTTATGTGTCATCTTGGTGGTGTCTCATTTAAAATAGTTTTCCATTTTTATATATTTCATCCTATTTAATGATAAATGAGTTTTATGAAATTATTAATGGTTTTTAAAATCATATTCAAAGGTTATCAATCATATCATAAAATCCCTATGTGTGTGGAGGATTTCAATGGGTCAAACCCTGTGGTTTAATTTAGTCCTTATTAATGGTATTTCAAAACACTATCTATTCACAAGCATTTAGGATATTTACTTTTGAAATAAAATATCCATCCTTCTCCCTTTTGGTCTAGATTTCTCTTCAGAATAGACATCCAAAATATTTATTCCCTGGAGTCAAGTAACTTCTCTACTACAGTTGGTTCATGTTTCGCTGGAGTGTTTCTTACGGAACACAGACCCCTATTTTTGGTGCAACAAGGTTGAATTGATCATCGTTGTTTCAAGAAATATTTTCCTTTATTTATCCTTATGTGTATCATTTTGTATGGGTTTATTATTTTTAATTCTATCAAAATTTATAACAACTTGATTAAGAAAAATAATGACTCGATTTATATAGAATTTTAATGGGTAAGGGGGATATGATGTCTGATTTTAACTACATTAATTGTTTGGATTTAATATATTTTGATAATATGTTCTTATAGATGTACTTATTTGATTAAAATCACCTATATGGGTGACTTGATTATGTTGTATCCAAATACATTAATATTTTTTATTTTTGTGATTGAATTGAATCATCAAAAATAAATATTTCATTACCCAAGTATATTTGATTAATTAAATGGATGCACCGGGATATTATTCCTTATATGATAACACCCAAAAATAATGAATTGAAATTGGATAACATACCCCTTTGTTAACCCTGAAAGTGTTTTATTGTGTTATGTGATGTGATGTATGGATTTTTTGTGTCTTTATGTGTGAGACTATTGTAATTTTCATTATCTATTATATTTTGTCTGTAGGGGAAGTGACTTACATATGGTTGTATAATGGGGATGTGATGGGTATGGTTATAAAGTTTGGTTGTATGATGGTAATAGAGTGGATGAATAGTAAGACTGGAAAATGGGATGTGGAAATTTATTGGTAAGGAAGTGGGATTATTGGAAAAAGTTTAATGAGTTATTTTATAGTTCTACTTTCTGGTTTTTGGTTATTGTATTTTGTGGATTAATTATAATTTACTATGTAGTATGAAACATAAATGGAATATCCTTTATTTGGAAAACTATAGAAAAAAAGGTTTGTTTGAAATGGAATATAGAATGTGAAAACTAATTAATGACTAATGATATACTAGAATTTAATGAACCAATGTGTTTTTAATGTGGTATTAATTGATAATTGTGAAATATATTAAGTGACTAAATGTAGACTAAAAGAATATTGTGAATTGTGTGTTGCATTCCACTTGAATGGTGTGAAATATATATCTTGGGTAGTGGTGGTATTGGTCCTTTTTGGTTGGGTATTTCCATGATTGTTACCCCATACGATGAGATTTTGTGATTAAATGCTATATCTATGTACTTGTATTTTCCTTGTGATTTGTATTCGCACCCCAACATAGTTGATCATTAGGTTTCGAAAAGACCCATCATCATGAGGGATTGTCTTCTTCCAAAACTTTTTGGTGGGGATAGGGATGGTAGGACACTAACTCTTCCCATCTCCTTTGAAGTGGTGATATCTTATGATTTTCTAAGAAGGTTATGGTTTGTGGGGCCTAACATTGTCTAGTCAAATTGAAATTTCCTTGGTGTATTTAAATGAGTTGAGTTGTGTTTTCTAGGGTTTCTTCAGGATGATATTTGTTGTGATTTCCAAGGTTTCTTCATAATGAGATGTGATATGTTTGTGAGGAATCACTGTCTATGTGAGGGATACAGTTGTGAGGTTGAGGTGTCTATGGATGGTATGTGTTTGTGAGGCTCATGTGAATATGAGTGGGATGTGATTGTGATGCCTATGTGAATGAAGGAAGTATGTTGTTGTCAAGACCATGTGTTTTTTGGTGGGATGTAGTTGTGAGGCCAATGATTCTTTAGGAGGGATGCAGCTATGATACACTGGTGCCTACTAGTGGGTTGTGGCATGGTATGCTCAAAAGATATCGGGGCATGATGTAATTCTCGACAATAGTTCGAGATTGACTAATAGGTGGGAAAGTGGTGTAGGGTACCCATTCATAGATCTTCTTTATATAAAATTTCTTGAATTGAATAATTTTATGAGTGTACCTTGGTGAGGATGGGGTGGTTTTTATTTTTTTTGGTTCTATATTATCGTATTGTTTTCTCACTAGTGTCGTAGTATTCCTCTTTCACATTTTCATGAGAGATATTTGTTTTCCCATTGAGTATGATAGTATGATCACCGAACATATTTTTTTTTCAGGTTTCCATGAGGAGTTTGTGGACTAAGATGGACCTTTATAATAAAGACCATTGGAGTTATTGTAATGTTATTTCCTTAGATTTTTTTATTTTGGCCCTTTATTTGAATAATTTTATAGTTGTAGGTTTTTATTTATACGTGAAATATGGGATGGTTTGGAAATTTTGTAATAAAATATTTCTTGATGTTTATGGATGATTAATCTTATATCCCAATCTTTCTTCTTTAGAAATTGTAATTCCCCCCATATTGTGATATTTATATGCCCTTGGTGCTAGTTTCCATCCTAGGGAATAATGGCGGTGGGGATTGGGTTTCATTATCTACCTTCCTACATTGATATCCCACGTGGTTATCCTTAGAGGGAGATGTTGTGATAGAATGGTATCTGATGTAATCGTTGATATATATGGTGGAGTTTAGATTTTTGAATTGCAAGGAATGCATGGGATGACGTGGAAATGTATTAATACAATCTTGGTGTGTGATATAGAATAATGAATACCTTTTAGGACTTGGTCTTTTAGGTATTTATGATCCAATTCTAGGACTCCAGTCCTACTAAATGATGAAGTGAGGCATCAATTCATTTTGGGGAGATACGTAGGAATGTTACATGAATCATAATGAATTCGGTTATAAATTTAATTGGTTTATTTAGGAGTATTTAAAATGAATTAAATATATAATGATTTTTTATATGTGTTTCTTTGAATTTTCCTATGCTATTATTACTAGTAAATTCTAGTTATTATTTACTGAATTGTTTTTATAATCACGAGGAAAGAGTAATTTGATGACAAAATGGTCTAAATTTATTGTTTTAACCCTCCACGAGGCTTGGATATGTTTTTCACTTTCCACTTATAGCATGATTCGTACTAAATTAAATTTTTATTAATTTTTTAGTAATTTATGACACGCATTATAGTTTTTCTAATGTTTGAAATTTTTATAGAAAAAATCATTCTGAATTTTATTAAGACCAATTGATAAATTTTAAAAATCCTTATTTAACATGTGACCTCGAAGTACATTTCACACTGGCATGATAAAATGGATTATTTTTAACCCATGGTTGGAAGTATCCATGTTTCCAAATAAGATAATATGTCTTTTTTTCCTTTACATTTGTAATTTTTCAAGATCATGTGTTAAGAAACTATTGTAATCCATGGATTAAGACATTTAAATTAATAAATTTTGTAAAATTTCCATCTTAGTTATTGATTATTAATTTCAATTTTGAATCTATTATAAAATAAAATTATCTTTATTTGGCATGATTTCTGTACAACATAATTCATATAAGTACATTTTACAATCATTTGATAGGGTATAAATTCTGTTGATATTTATTTCTAAACATTATAAAATTACATGTATTAATTGTAAAAATCGGTTAAGGATTAAAATTATTTAAATGATTAAAAATATTTTTATATGGATTCTAGTAATTATGAATTACTGAAATAAAATTACCTTACATGTTAAGTTATTAGTATTTTGTTATTGTAAGATTTCATGAAGATGAAATATTTTGTGTGGAAACTATGGAAGATATAGTATGAGGGACCTGAGCATGTATCTTGTTAAAATGTTGTATTTAAATATATAAGAATAATATTTTTATCATTATTAGAGTATATAAGAATGTTCTTCATAGAAATTAACTGAATATAGAATGTCTAGTCTGAGTATGATGAAGCCTGAAACAAAGTAATACAACATGTGTAATTTTAATCATGTTGACAAGTAAACAAGTCTCCTTGATAAATTTAATGTTTATAGAGTTTTTAACTTTAGGGTGATAAATCATGAAATATAGTAATCAAATATGTGTAGTTTTAAAATTTCATGAACAAACAACATGTTTTATTTTAATCATTCTAAAATAATGTTGTTTGTGTTGGAAATTTATTGAATTTGAAATAATAACATATCATGTACATATTTTTGATTTAATATCTGAAGTCCATTTCATTCATAAAAATTTGTACCTATAATTTCTTGTATAACATATTAGACCTTATGTGTGAGAATACATATGTGTAGTTTCATAATTATCATGGATTCATGTTAGAAATATTTAAATGTAAGACTGGATGTTTTACTAGAAATAACCTATAAATATTGATTATTTTTTGTGGTTTCACTATTATCATTTCATTGATGTGTTTATCTGACTTGGTGAAAATTGAAATTGTTGGAAACCTTATTTTTTTCTCCTATTATTATTGATTAAAAGATTCATGACATAACTTATTTATTAAAAAAACATGTATTAAATGGCTAATCACTTATATACGGAAAATGGACTGAATCAACATTTAAATTTTAAATTATGTGAAAAAAATTCTATATAATGAGATGATGTCATATAGTGCCATGGATAATTATGGAAGATTCTATTTGTTGCTACAACGTGTGATTGTTCTAACTATGATTCCTTTTTTGACATGTGATTTAAAATACCAACAATACAATGAGGGGGAATCTTGATCCTTGATCAATATTTGACATACTTTGACACTATTAAAACTGTGTAGGTGAGTCATTTATACCCAAAGTGGATTGTATATCAACATAGTGAAGGGAATTATTGTATTTGAATGTTTGGGGATTTGATGTGTGTTAATATTTTTGATTGATTTTTGGGGAAATTTGGATGATTATGTGGGTATGTAGCTTATGTAAAAATGGTCTTTTTGTGTGGATGGTAAGGTGTTTTAGTTATGTGGTTGCACGTAATATCTAGTGAACATTTTTTGTTGGCTGGGAAGTTCAGCCAGTGGGTATGGTATATATTCACGGTGATGTGCGGTGGGAGAGATATTTGTAATTTATGGTAAGAAAAAAGTTTTCTGGGTTCTCTACTATTGTGGTATGTTTTTATTGATATAATTGATTTCGTATCATAAAAATTATAATCCCATAAAATAAGTAATGAAATATATTATACATTTTTTAATTTTTGAAATCAATAAAGATGAGCTTGCCTCCCTTGCCAAAATTATTTTATAAATGAAGTGTTGAGAATATTTGAATACCTCTATGTTGGTTGGTTTTATTTTGTTTGATCTTATATTAATGGCATGTTTTATGACATTAAACATATTAATAAATGGATACTCTATCCATGTATCAATACAAGTTATATTAAGACATGTTTTAATATAATGTGGGTGAGTTAGTGCCTCCAGAAGTGAACAATTTTATTGGGAAGTGGATGCATTCCATTAAAATTCATGCATGTAGTAGCTCTATATATATTAATATAAGTGTTTGTGTAAGCTTAGAAATGTAGTTATAAACTCATGTATGTAATGGAATGCACTGGTGAAAAATAGAAAATTGAAATGATGAACCCATTTCTGTTTTTGTATAAGTATGTTAATGGTAATTAACATTTTGATGAAAACATGGTAAGAAAATTTTGTCTTGGATAAGATGGTATGTTTAAAACTCATTCCATATTTTTGACACATCCCATAATATAATTATAGTTTTCTAAATTTGATAAAAACATTTCTGAATATAAAAATTTTAAATAGAATAATAGTGTTGTTTTGGTATTACAAAATGACTATTGTAAAATAATTAAACCAAAAAATTTATTTAAGTTGTATTGGGAATAATTTTATAGATAAGTGGTTTAAAAAAATTGGAATTATTTTCCCAAAGTGTATATTTATAAAAAACCATATTATAATAAGGAATAAAAAGTAGTTTTTAAGTCAATTTAGTTTTCATATCCTATGGTGTTTTTTTGATACATTTCCCAGGAATGTTTTAAGAAACATGTTTTTAACTTATCTTCTTCCAAACAAATTTCTGCATAAATATAAAGAAAATAATATATCAATTGAAAATTCAGGATTATAATTTTAATCCACTTAATTGATATGAATTAATAAAATTATTACCTAGTCATGATGACCTATTCTATTCATGATATGTTAATGATGACATGTATTAAACGTTTCAAATTGATTTTTTTGAATTAACAAATGAGGATAATTCATGTGTGAACATTCAAACAATGGAATGACTTTGTGATTACAATGAAGTAAAATTCATAATTTTTTTTATTATATCTAATTTTTTTCCTTTCTTTAAAATAACATAAAGAAATTTTTTTGAATATTATACAATCCCTGGTGTTATTATTATTGTTTCATTGTTATGGATTTTCATACTAAAATTGTTGTACCAATATATGTGATTTTTTATTGATTGATAGGGGTCTCCCCCTGAATATTTTTTTAAATGTAGTGTACATATTTCAAATTCTTTCCCTAGTGGACAATGTGTTATAAATAGATTAAGAAACATGATAAGTATCTCGGGGGATGATTGTTCAGACCCTTCCCTTATTTTATCCTTGTTGGGATTCAATTATTAATGAAAATAATAGTTTGATAGGTATCTTATGTAATGTCCGAGACATTCTGGTCCATTTTAAAAAACATATTGTATAAGGTGTCTTGGGGACGTCTGTGTTTTTTTTGGGGCATATGATTCAGTCAAATGGTGACTAATTTCAAGAGTTTACAAAATACCAAGTTTACCCTTATCACTTCATTATATCATCATGTTATTCTATAGATGTTTAATACTTTCCCAAATTTCATTTTTTTCCATGGAGTCTCATTCTGGTGGTGTTTCTTTGCGGTTTCATGTCGTTCGTGAGGCATCTCATTATAGAGGAATATAATTCTGGAGGCATGTAATTATAGGACTGTGTCATCATTTTCCAATTTACATATTCTTAAATAGTGTCTCATTCTTAAGTAGCCTTATACTTCTATCAATTCATTCTGACATTGTATCTTTCAAGTGGCCTTCCACCCTTTTCAAAAAATTTAGTTTTCCACTGGTGTCTTATTTTGGTATTGTCTTATCCTAAAAGTGTTCCAACCTAATAATGTCCCATCCTAGGGGTGTATCATCCTAATAGTGTGTCATTATAGTGTTGTGTTATCCATGTGGTGAGTCATCCTTGGGGAGTCTCATCCTGGTAGTGTTTTATCCTAGAGGGGTCTGATCAAAGTAGTGTGTCTTCTTGGTGGTTTTTCATACAAGTGGTTTTTTATTTCGAACAATTATCCATTTTCCTATAAATTTAATGTTTCTATTGTTTTTACTATTTTAACTTATACTTTGTTAATAAATGAGTTTCATGATATAATTAAACGGTTTAAAATATGTACTTATTTTTATTAATCATATATTCAATTCCCTATGATTGGGGATGATTTTAATTTTTCAACCCGCATGGTTTAATCTGATCTAACTGAATTGTCATTGAAAACTATATGTAATCCCGAGCATTCTGTTTCAAAATATTTAAAATCAAATATCCATACTTCTCCCTTTCTATTTTTCTTTATGTTAAAATTTTATGTGAAAAATCCTTATTCCTTGGAGTAAGGTAACTAGGCTATTATGGTTGGTTTTTGTTTCCTTGTAATTTTTACCGCTGTACAAACTCTCCTAATTATGGGGCAACAAGGATGTGTTGTTAATCTTTATTCCATTTAGGTTTTTCATTCTTTCACCTTATTTGTATCATGTGGGGATGGATTATTTTTATTAACTGTTGTGAACATGATCTCAACCGAAGTAAAAAAAATAATTAATTATTTTATATTGAATATTAAATGGTAATGGGGATGTGATGTATGATTTTTTAATCTTTTATTGATTTGATTTCATCTATTTTAATAATATATTTTTATGGAGGTACTTTCTTGGTAAAAATATCCTTTGTGGTTGAATGTATTTTGATTAAAAACTTCCTATAAAATCATTTATTTTTATGATTGAATGGAATAATCATAAATAAATAAATGATTTAAAAAATATATTCAGTTAATTAAGTGGGTTCCCCAATATTATATGTCTTCTGAGATAACACCTTTAAATAAAAAATTGAAATTGGAATAGAGCCCCCCTTTTAATCCTAAATGCGTTTTATTGTAATATATGATGTTATGTGTCTATTGGTTGTTGTTTGTGTGTGTTTAAATAATGAAATTTTAAATATATATTTTATTATGTGTGTGGGGGAAGTGAATTACATATGGTTATATAGTGACTCTATGGTGGGTCAGGTTATGTAGTGGGGAGATTATAATGGTTGTGGAGTATATTTATAGAAAGTATACAAAATCGGATGTGGTTATAAATTCGTGAGGAATTGTGATTATTGGAATGAGATTAATGGGTTTTTGTGTGGTGCTACATTCTTTGTGTTGTTTATTGTATTCTGTGAATAAATTATTTTTTCCTAGGAATAATGGAACAAAAATTGAATATCCAATCGTGTAAAAAATATGGGAAAACATTTTATTTGAAATGAATTTGGAATGTGAATAGCTAATAAATAACTAATTAAGAGATGTGATTTAAAGAACTAATGTGTTGTTTATATAGTGTTATTTGATAATTGTTATATTATTTAATATGTTAAATGTGGAATAACAGAAAACCTAACTTGAGGTGTGTGTTTTGTTTAATGCTTTCTTTCATATATATTTGGTAGTAGAGGTATTGTACCTTGTAATATGGGTTGTTCCTTGTTTGTAAACCCATAGTATGGAATTGTGTGATTCAATACTATTTTTATTTTCAATTATATTCCTTATGATTTTTATATGTACCTAACCTAGTTGAGAAAAATCTGTCAAACACCCCCATCATCTTGATGTAGGGTATCATTTCCAAACATCATAGTGGGATGAAGGATGGATTTCCATCCTCTATTCACTTCTCCTTATTCCAAGCATTGAGATCCCATGATTCTTAGGGATGTTTGGGGTGTGTGGGGTCGAGGTGTGTGTGGGTGAGTTGTTCATTTAGAGGTGTCTTTGAGCTGAAATGAGTTGTTCTTTTCCAGGTGTCTTCAGGATGACATGCATTGTTCATTACCAGGTGTCTTTGTTATGAGATGTGATGTGGTTGTAAGGCCTAGTTGACTATGGTTAAGATGCAGTTTTAAAGCATATGTGTCTGTGTAAGTGATGTAGTTGTGAGGCCTAGGTGTCAGTGGTCATGATGCAGTTGTGATTCCTAAATGTCTGTAGGTGGTCTATGACATCATTTGTTTCAAAGACTTGGGAGGGCTAAGAAATTTACAGTTAGGGTGTGAGAGAGGCTAATTAGTAGGAATGTTGGGATGGTACCCTATCATCATTATTATTTATATTATATCACATGACCAATGATATATAGTGAGAATTCCATGGTGAGTTTGGGGTAGTCAGTATTGCTTGTTAGGTGTTGTTTAAAACTATTGTTATCTCATAGGTGAATTGGTAGGACTCTTTCACATGTGCATGAGAAACATTTTTTACCTACTCATAATAATTGTATTATCACCCTACATATATGAAAACATTTTTCATCTTTCCAAGAGGACATTTTTTACTATGGTAGACTTTTGTAGTGTGGACCTTTGGATCTATTTTCATGTCTCTTCCATAGCCATTTTTATTTTTTCCACCATTTAGAGACTTTAATATGTACAATCATTGATATATACATGCATTTTGGGAAGGTTATTCATTATTTAGTATAATATTTCTTAGTTTTTGGGAATGATTTATTTTATATCTTGATCTTGTTTCTTTAAAAATGGTAATGCCTCCCAATTTGTGGGATTTGTACACCCATTGGGATAGTCACCACCCCATTCCCAAAATTAGGCATGTCTTAGGGGGGTCATTAGCTCCCTTTTAACATTTCCATATCTAGAGGGGTATCCTTAGAGGGAGGGGGTTGTGAGAATTCCCTTAACAGTCTAAGATAGAGTTTTGAAATCAATAATTTGATGAGACTTATAGAGAAAAAAATAAAAAGATATTTTATGTCTTATAATTAATAAACCAGGGTCATAAAAATAAAGGTTTAAGGATTATTTCTATTTTCATTATTCTATGATTATGGATGATCAGAATTCCTAAAAATATACCACATAATCTAAAATTGAAAACCTTATTTATAAACTTTGTTACATTGAATTAGATTTAGGTTGTAATTATATGTGTAAGATAACCAATAGAACTACAAAAAACATGAGGGAATTATTGATGGATGTAACTAAGACATTTATATTGAAATATCATGAAATTGTCAGGTTACATTCTAGGGATGATGAAGTTAAAAAATATACTATATTTTGTAATGAAAATCATGGAATACCCAAAATGGAAATGTTGACAACATGGTGTAGTCTAAAATGTGTTTTCTTCACATAATATTTTTCATGGATTTTTATTTGAAAAATAGTTTTTTAATCATGTTTTGGATTTAATTATTTGGTGGTGGTTTTGATTTGGGAATGGGATTTCAAAAACTGATGACTATTGAATTTTTATTTAAACTATTTTTATAATTGCTGACCTTGGTGTTGAGATGTATTTTATCATGAATGGATGTTTGGGAACCTTTGGTGAATCTATAAATAGGCATCTGTGACCATATAATTTATTATACCATTAGTGGTCATTTTCATAATAACAAAATATTGTTTAAATACTTGACATTCATTAAATACAATGTTTGTATTAGTTTATGTGTCTTTTTATGTATTTTCACATTTGACCATAGGATATATATCAAATTATTATGTTCTTTTTTATTTATAATAAAATATCACATGAAGACATTTTTACTAGATATATTCTCATTAATTTTATATGTGGTCATGTTACACTGATTTACAATATGAAATTTCATGGATTTGTGTTTAATTTCTTAACATATAGTGCATGGATATGATTTCTGATTTTATCACATCTACATTTCATATTTCTAGCATTAATTGTTTTTAAAAATATTAAAAACCGAGGAAAATGATTTAAAAATGGTATTGGATTTATGAAAAAGATATATAAAACTATTTTTATTTTAAAATATATAACCATTGCCTTAATATTATTAGTCCTTATATAAAATATATATTGGTATCCTAAATGGATTTTTGATGACATTATACTTTTACCTATTGGAAGTTATAGCTGTTTTATAAAAGGATTTAGGGAATGGAAATTAAATATTATTCAATTATAGCTTCTCTTGTTGTCACTAACATTATTATGGGATGGATTGGAGGTTAAAATTTGTTTTTTGGGGGCTTGTTCATATTTTTCTCATTCATACTCTTCTGGTTTATCTTATAGGGATCTATTTTTATAGATATTGTTTTATATTTTTCTTCTTTTTTCTATTTTATTTATATTTATTTCAATGGTTATATTTAACACTTTTTTTCATTATCATTGATATAATTCTATGATTGGGTTTTTCATGTTTCATTACTAATTGACTCATGACAATCTGTTACAATATGGTATCAAAGGGGATGCTCATCATGATGATTATTTAATAATTCCATATATTCATTCGATTTCATTTGTAGAAATGATTTAGGACCATCATTATTTGGGAGCTATATGTGGGAGGGTGCTTGGACATTTAACATTCATGTCTAAACATGAGTTAAGATGGATGTTCAAAAAAATTTAATCGAGGATGATACATTCTGTTTATGGTTAATTGAATGAAATGTATATGTTATTTATTTAGATGGGTTTATTCCCTTCAAGAGATCTATATTTGAATCAATATGATTCTGGTGTTACATTCTTTTCAATTAATTAATTTATAGTGATACCTAAATATGGAACTATGATTTTTTGAATCTTCTAGTTACTGATTGATTTTATTATTTTTATTGTCAGAAAAATACTCCAAGAAGATAATTACCAAATATGAGAGAGGAGGCTATGTCATAGGATTAAAAGGTTAATCCTCAAATGTACACTTATTTGGTAGAATCTATAATCATCCTTATTAAATCTCTATATTTAGTGGGTGTCTGGAACCTGACACATGTGTTGGATCATGGATTTGAATTTACTAACTAAAATCTAGCTGTATTCTATGGTTCAATGGAACCCATGAATTTAAGGTTTGGAATCAATATATTTAATGTTTCTATATCTTCTTATAGACTATTAAAAAATATGTGTTAATTTGTTTCATGTATATGCTCCAAGGATTGATAATGATTTTCTAGGACTCTATTTTTCATGTTATGTTGCATGAGGACAATACCTGATATTCATTAAAGAAAATATTGATTTAAAACATTAAACCTAAGAGGTCTAGTCTAGGATAGACCAATGAGTTTCTATCCTTAGAGCATGGGGATGGTACAATTCTATAGTGTTCTACTGATTTATCATAGAAGGTAGATATGGAACTAGTGATTGTCATGATTGAATACGTAAATTCTATGAGGATAGAGTTTGGACTGAGGCATGATATATGGAAAAAGATGATTCTGATGTTCCTTCCATCCATTGTTTTAGTGATTGATAAAACATCATTGTCTGAGGAAAACATACAAAGGAATATAGGATTGGGTGGAGCTTAAGTGGTATAGTTATTATCCATTGTGTATTTTTTTCCCCAGAAAAGGAAGTGAGTAGATGGGTAGATATATTCAGGACTAGTATCAACAGCTTTATAAGGACAATAATAGGTTATTTTCTATTATTGACGGTGTCCTTTTCATACCATTTCAAACTGTGTAGAGGATCCCACTATTTTTCATCATTGTTGAAAAACATGAAATATGAAACCTTTTGTGAAATATATATTAAGGTAGAAGGGAGGGATCCACTACCAATAAGGGTTCAAATGTTTATACTAATGCTTCCATTGGTGGGAAGTCTAATCATCAGACCAAGGGATATTTTCATGTCTCTATGACCAGTGTCAATTTTCTAGAAGATTATGCACTAAAGGAATCTATAGTTGTGCCCTCTATAATTAGGGGTAGACTTTTTATTTATTTTTCTATAATGATAGGTATGATTGATATTGGAAACACTCATTGTTTCATACTCTCAATGTTTTTTTGTGTGATGTTATTATATTCAGCACTTACGTTGTACTTATTGGGTGTTTCCTTTCCTTTTGGATAGAGGTCCCTATAATGTTTTATTTTCCCAATTTTTCATGTATTAATAGCCGACAATGGGGTTGTATGGGTAATTTTGGATCCTAATATTGATATCATTACTGTGATTACTAGTTTAAATTTTTCAGTCATTGTTAAGGACCAGATAAATTATTATCACTTTTAGGATTATTTTTTCTTCTCATATGGGGACACCCATGTTTTTTAATGGTGGTTGGGACTCTAGATCACTAATTATAGGGAATTATATTTCTTAGGATGCGATAATATCATGCCAGTTTTCAAATATGTTTCATGATGTCAATGACCCTTGTTTTGGTTATCTATTTACAAAAGTGGTGAGTGCATTCCCCAATTTATTTTCATATTATTTTCTAGGTTACCACCATTGATAATGGATAATTTTACTATCATCATTATCCATGGTTCAATGCGAATTTATATTCCTTCTTAATAATCAGATCATGTTGAAATGGTGGAACTCTATGTTCATCTTGTGGTCCTGGAGTCCAAATAATTTATTCTTCCAATCAAGTCACTATTTCAATCTCTTTTACTATTTTTATGAATAAATATGGGATCTTATAACATTTAGTTGACTATTAGATGTTGAATCAGGTGACTATTAAGAATAGATATCTTTTCCCTATAATTGATGATCACTTTAACTATATTAGAAGGGAATTTTGGTTTTTAATTATTTAACGCTGATCATTATACCACTATTCGAGACTCCAAATATAATATATACCTAATATAACATTTAAGAGTTTATATGGGAATTTATAGTATCTAGTTTTTTCATTCAGTCTGACTAAGGATCCTTTAATGATTATGGATTAATTGAATTGTATATTTATTCGACTCATATAATTTTTTTTGTATTTTTGGATAATATATTGGTGTACTCAGAGTCAAAGTAGGAGAATTAAAACTATTTGGTTACTATTATTTGAACATTTAAGGAATATATTCTATATAATAATCCTTCCTAACAGTAGTTTTGGATATTAGAGGTTAAATATATTGGGAATTTGATATTTGGAGGTGTTTCCCAGGGGATTTTAAAAGGGTAATAAAATTAATTTCCAAGGATATTACTATATATGTGATTGAAATATAGAGAATCTTGGGTTTTAATAGTGACAATAAATAGGAGTTTCTGTATTTTTCTAGGATTTTATCTTAAATAATAGTTTTTACCAATAGATATATAGTATTTTAATGGAATCAATGTCAATTAATTTTGAGTGGATGATGGTGAAGTTTACATAAGCACTAGTTTTTATTTTATGGAACCACGTTTGGGATATGATATTTTTTATTATTATAGTTGAGGTTTGGGATTTTACTTATGTAGGGGAATGATATGATATACTATGGATCATAATGGTTATGACCTCATGAGAAGAACACCCCTTCCAATAATTTTGAGTTTATAGTGACTATGTATGCAGTCTAAATGTTGTGACACTATCTCTTTTGGGAGTGGTTTACTCTAATTTTTTAAAATAAACCCATGAAATTTTTTTAAGAGGGAAATGACCTTATAATATATATTAAATTTGGACAATAGTTATATTTTTTGATTATATATTTAATTATACCATTGTAATGTAAATTTGGATTCCAATTCCTTAATCATAAAATTTAAAACAAATTTTGTGAATGAATTGGTAAAAGAGTGTACGTTGATGTGTTTTTTGGTAGGTAGTTAAAGAGGTTGGTTGAAATATGTTCCTAAATTTGAAGAATGATGAATCATATATTTATGAGAGGATTCATATTGATTATGTGGTATTCAATGAGTGTAGAATATTTTTTAAAATCCATTATGGTGGGGATACATCTGTTCATTGGTCACAGTCTCAATCTAGATCATTGTAACTACATTTTTGGATTGTTATTCCATTCTCCATGAGATAAGAGTTGATAGTAAATGTGAACTGTTATAGTTGTTCTATTAACCATAGAGATACAAAGAGGTGTCACATATTGATATGTTATTTTTTCATCTATGGTATATATGATTAGATATTTTGAATCATTGTGTGTTAATTTTCAATGAATCATGAATGATCATAAGAGACATGCATGTTTGTGAAACCCTTACCCATTCCAATATGAATTTTGGATGAGATATTAATGGATTTCATCATTGGTTTTCCATAAAATCATAGTAAAAGTATTAGATTTTTGTGATCATTATTCTACCCATGAAATAAAAAAATTTATTACATATCAATTACACAAATAAGGTGGAATACATTGGGGAAATTTTAGTCCTAATGATTGTGATGATTTATGTGGTTCCCTCTACGGTTTTATCAAATAGGTACTCAAGGATTTCATCCATATTCTAGAAAGTTTTACAGTTTCTGATGGTTTCAAAAATTAAATTGAGCACGAGTCATCATCGACAGTTGGATGGAATGATAGAGGGGTTATCGAGGTTCATGAAGATATTCTAAGTGATTGTATTCTAGATTATATATGATCTTTCGAATATCATTTTCCAATTGTATAATTTTTTAAAAACAATAGTTTTCAAGAATAGATAATGATGAATCTAATTGAAGATATATCTGGGAAGCCATGTAGATTACCCTAGTATGGGAAATATTTGATAGAGTGGTCATTGGTTATGATGATTCTTTATTAGAAGATGATTGAGATAACACTATTGATCTAGATGACATTGACCATGGAATATAGTCCTCAAAAATTATATATAGATAATTTTTTCAAGATCTGGTTGTTTTTTGGTGGTGATCAGTTTTTTCAGAGAGTTTCACATTATATGGGGAATGTAATTTTGGGAAAGGAGTGGAAGTTGGCACTATGGTTTGTGGATCCATTTGAGATCATTAGATGATTGGTAATGGTATCTTATTGGTTGGACTTTACATCTGGGATGATCTCCATCCATTAAGTGTTTCCTGTTTCCAAGCTATTGAGATATCAATTGGATCCTTCCCATGTGATTGAATTTGAGTTTGTTGATATTGATCCTAGTATTAATATTTATTAAAACCCATTTTATATTTTTGATTCCCAGGATAAGTACTTTATGGTAAAATTATATTCATAGTATGGGTATTGTGACATTAGGGACAAGATATCCACATGGACTAGGAGTAGAAATAATTAATGAGGATGCAATGAACTTCAATTTTATTAAGTCTATGATAACATTTCAGGTTTTTAAATGATTTTATGATAAGGATATTTTATGTTCCAATTCCATTTTTTAGGTACTCTATTCCATTTTATTAATTTTTTTTCGTTGTTTTGAGTCTTTTATAGAAAATATAATATTTTCTATATAATGGTAGACTAAATGATACATAATGGAAATTCACATCTTGTAATTGTCATCATGTATATTCCAGGAATCTGGTTCATGGAATTAATGGTTCAAACATTGTGTAATTAGATCTAATTTTTAAATTGTAATATCATGGGTTTTTAAATGGGGTGATAGGGAATGCATTGTTTTTTTCTCATTGATTAAATGACATTAACAGGGATTACACACCATTTTATTTTCATATTTTCAGTTTATTGGGTACTATATGGATTTTTTTCATTTCATTTGGTATACATATTTCCCTCTCAAACCCCTATGTGATATTTTGTGTTCCATCCTCTGTTTAGATCATTTATTCGATGAGGGATCATCATAGTTGGTGTGGTTCATATCATAGTGTAATAATACATTTATTTCACCATTAAAATTGTTCACATATACATATTTGGTTTTGTTTGTTGTTTTTAATCTTGATCAGAGAGAGTTTAGTATTATACATTTTAAATTTAATGATAATATTTTTCTTTTGAAGGCCCATTTATTTAATTATAATAATTGTTGTCTATGTCAGCTAGGATTATAATATTTTAGGAAGGTTTTTCAATACCAGTGGTAAATTTAGTGAATTGAATATTTTTTATGAATATTTTTTCATTTAAACGATTTGATTTCAAGTTTTGATGAATTATTTAGAAAAGAATTTTTTTAAAAGGGGGGTTTATTTGAATAATTGTTTTCACACTGAGTATTGAATTAACTGCTTGGGTAGTGGTTTTGATTTATAAATGGATTTAAAAATCCTTTAGATTAATATATTATATTGAAAAAAATTATATAAATTATGTTCATGGTTTTTAAATGCATTTTTTCATGAATTGAACTTTGGGGTGCTTTGGTTAATCTTGAATTATACATACGAAACCATCAAGGGTGTGGCACCACTAGTGGTTATTTTATTATATAGTAACACTATGGTAGCTATTAATATTGGATAGATCCAACATTCCAATTATTTTGGGTGCCTTTATATGTCTATTCTGTATTTTCTAGAGTATATATCCCAAATGATAGTGTGATTTTTCATTTATGAATTTCAATCGCATTGTGGATTTTTCATGGTTACTTTTTCATTTGTTTCATATGAGGTTTTATCACATGTATTAAAATGATTGTATTTCATAGATATGTATTGAATAACATACGATATAATTCATTGATAGGATTTCCTTTTTTAAAAATTCCACTTTTCATATATATAGGTTGTATAATTTTAAATAATTTTATAAAAACTAAAGAAAAATGATTCATTAAGGGGGTTGGAAGTATTAAAATGATTAGTATAACTATTTTAGTTTTAAAAGATAAAACTATTTCATTATTTCATTCCCCTTGAAGAGACTCTATGGTAGATTCCTACTAGTATTTGTCCTCACACACGACTTTTTCTATTAGGAGGTTGTTGATGATTTATTTCATGATTCAGGTAAATGGAATTTAATCATGTATTATGCATCCATATATTATTATTGTTATAAATACCCACACTTTACATACATTATTAATACTTCAAAATTGAAGCACAATTATTACAACATATAAAAAAACCATGAAATGACCATATAGGTATAGTGTCATTAGAAACTGGGAAACATAAACAACTGGTTCATAAAGCATCTACACTGTCTCCCATTTATTTCATAATATCTATAGTCCCTTTGGGAATATCTTAATTAATATCATTCTTCCTGACCAGGGGAAGGAAAAAATACAAATGGGTGAGCTCAAATTCTCAGTAAGGGTAAACAAAAGAAATATCAATTACATCAAATTCATAAGAACATAACATTTTGGAAATCATAACCTACAAAAGAAATCATAATTTCATAACATGGGATAAATCATAATAGTGAAATGAAATAAAAATAATCATAACATAAAAAATGCAACTTTGTGTCATACACACATAATAATATAGAATCATTTATTATTATAAAGACTCATTGCCAAGACTATCTTAGCGGAAAATGTCCATTTCTGAACCGAGTTCACTCCTCGTTTCAGTCCTGTTTCACTTAACTGGTTTAACCTTCCATTCCAACCATGTGTATCTAATGGGATATAAATCATTATCCAATTCATTGGAGGGAGATATAGGTCCCACACATCTCATAATGATACCATTCTTATGTGTGCCACAAAATTATAAATCATACATCATTACATAACCCATGTAATAAAAATGGGATTCTTAAACATCGTGACATCATAAAACAAGTCATATAAGATAAAGGAATTCATAAAAATAATTCCATCACAACACAATAAAATAAATGTAATAATAGGGATAGAAACAGATCCCTATATTATCATATATGGAAAATAATTTTGATAAAACACTTGAAATCCATTTTTGAGGAAAATGACCTTTCTACTTCAAAAACATTTATCCTTTCATAACATGTCATAAAATTTTAAACTAAAAGAATGTTATTAAAAATAAAGATGAAAACATGTAAAGGAATATTCTTGGAAATAATGTTTTAAAAATCCATTCATGCCGTATAAGTTAAAAAAACATTCTTCTCGTACTTTTTTACGAAAAGTAAAAATGTACCTCGTACGAAAAACGAAAAAAGATTCCTTTCATATCTTTTACTAAAAACACACCGAAGGCTAAAATTGGATTTAAAAAATTTTAGGAGGATGGAAATAATATTAAATATTGAGTAAACATGGATGTGGATGATAAAATACACCCTAGTAAATTCCAAAGTATAATCAATCTGGGATAAAAATGAGATTGATATATTTCCCTTACCTTAGGTCCGATTTTCTTTGTAAGTGCCTGAACCTCCTGTATAATGATTTAAATAATTTCATTGACTTATTCCAGAATCATACTCCTTGTTATGACATCATATATGGTCATATTTTTAGCTTTTTATTAGTAATTTTCCATTGTTGCTTGTTATTTAGGTGTTTATTTCTTTTTTTTCTTATGCGTGTTTTGTTGAATAAATTCTTATTATTATTTTTATATTATAGATACCTAATTTATAGAATATTATTAGTGTAATATATATCATATTTATTCACTCAATTCATTTATGTAATAATTATGCAAATGAAGATCATGTAGAACTAGTCACATCACATCGTGGAGACGGTATTTCGTACGTACGCATGAGCGTTGATATCGTTTTCCATAGGATGGATAGATGGTGAAATAGGGTTGTTTCATAATTACAATCAAATATCAGTATATGAGTGATACTGATGTTATTACTTAATAATGAAACAACTAAAGAAGAAGATGTGGAATAAGAAATAAAGTTGAAAGAATCGGTAACATACATTACCTCTTCTTTGAAGAGCTTCTTTTAGACCTCCTTTTAGGGCATTGAAATTGGTCTTGAAGAAGACCAGGACCACTAAGATTTTTCTAGGGAAGTGGAGAGGAACAATTTGAAGGGTTTGGCCGATCTTGAAGGCTCAATGTTGTATGAGGAAGAGTGGGAGGATGTGCCCTTTTATAAGGGAGGAGAGGGGCACCTTTTGAAAAACTAAAAATATTATTTTATTATAAAGTCATATTCGTTTTTAAATAGCTACAAATTGATTTATTTCTAAGATAAAGAGGGGATGGATCTAAATTCTCTCATCCAATATAATTTTGACAAGTTTAGGTTACTATTTTAACCTTATCATTTAGATTTAACTTTAAGTTAGATAATTTTACTTTTACCGTGTCTTTTTGTGTTCATATACTATAAGGTTAATACACATACTATCACAATCCAAAAGAACCCGAAGTTGTTTATTAGTAATATATATAACCTTATCTAAGTCATTTGGCCGAACCATATATTTTTATGAATAAAATAACAATTAATAATATAATATTTGTTTTAAAAACTATTTTATGTCAATTTTGACACTATTTAGTAATTGATTTTTATGAAAATCATAACATAATGATTAGATATAAAAATGTTAATTAAATCAATACTAACATGTCATATTAACCTAGAAAATTAGTGTAATTCATAAAAAGTCCCAAATTACATTTATTTGGGTATTTATAACATCAATTATGTCAATATTTCATTGATAAAATAATTACTGCATCATCTTTGTGTCATAAATAAATTAACTTATTTAATGTCTAAAAATTTCAAATAAAATACCATTATGTAGGAAATATTTTTATCTTTCTAACGAATATTTATAGTCGAATTTATCTTATGTATAACCCTATATTATAAATTATTTACTTATTAAAATTTAATTTTAACTATTTAAACCCTTCTTTAAATAAATTAATATTAAATGTCCTAATCTAATCCCAGTTGGTCTAAATGGTCATATGTTATTCCTAAGGTTGTTTTTGGTCGAATTAAACTTATAAAATAGAATTAAAACATGTGTTAGGGTAATAATAATATCATTTTTTCCATTAATTATCCTATTTACTTTTAACCGTGGTAAATAAAAGTAAAAAGTAACTATTCACCAAAAATTATTTTCATCTCATTATACCAAATTTTACATACTGAAATCAACTCTGTCCCTTGTATTTCTGAAATTCCACTCACAGAAGCGTTAAAATGTAGTTTTATGTAAATTTTCAAATTATCCGAGGAGATGGGTAAAAGACAGTGAAAAGTTCAATAAAATGTTTATATATCTGAAATTATTATAAAATTACTCCAATGAATTACATTGAACTTATATAGGTATTATTTATCAAATTTGTCCTAAAATAAAACAAAATAAAATAATTTAATTATAAAAAGTCGGTTTTTAAATAGTAACCCAGTGTTTTCACTATTAATCAAAAATTTAATGTTTCTAGAAAAATACCAAAATTTCACCCTATGATAATTTCGATATTAAGAATCCAAAAACGAAGTCCATTTTGAAATATAAAATTTAAAAAATTTCTAAAAGTGGTTATTACTATTCATTCCATTTTGTTTTAATAATAGTTTAATAGCAAATCGTTGTTTAGTGAAACTCGGTATTGCGTATGACGCAAGCTATCAAGTTAGGTCACGATTGTGTGTAAAGAAATCCAAGATAGTGTTGTGTGTAGTGAATGATTCATTTGATGATTTATATAAAAATAAAATATTTCTTTTAAATGTGTCGGGTGTTACTTTCTACCCCCCTTAAAATGAATTTCGCCCTCGAAATTCGTCACTTGTAACAAACAAATGAGGATACCTCTCCCTCATCATATCCTCAAGCTCCAATTAACTTCTTCTAATTGGTGGTTCCTCCATAAAACTTTCACTAAGCGAGTGGTCATATTCCATATGACCTTTTCGCTACGATCCAGAATCTCTATCGGCTGTTCTTCATAAGAAAGATCTTGCTCCAGCAGTACAACTTCTAAGCTGAGTACATGTGAAGGATTAGGTATGTACTTTCTCAGGAGAGATACATGGAACTCATCGTGAACTTGAGAGAGATTCATTGGAAGTGCCAATCGGTAATATACCTTCCCAACACGATCCAGTATTTCGAAAAGACCAATATACCTAGGGCTTAGCTTTCCCTTCTTTCCAAATCTCATTATTCTCTTCTAAGGAGATATTCGTAAGAACACTTTATCACCCACTTCAAACTCTAAGTCCTTTCTTCGGTTGTCTGCATAACTTTTTTGTCGACTCTGAGCTGCTCTTATGAGTTGTTGAATATATCGGACCTTTTCTTTCATCTCATCAACAAGATTAGGTTTTAATTTCTTTCTTTCCTCAACTTCATCCCAGCAAGTTGGAGTCCTGCATTTTTTTCCATAGAGAGATTCATAAGGATCCATCTGAATTCTGGAGTGAAATATATTATTATAAGAAAATTCCACCAAAGGTAGGTGTTGATCCCAACCACCTTTGAAATCCATAGAGAAAGCTCTCAACATATATTCTAGAGTTTTAATTGTCCTCTCAGACTGACCATCTTTCTGAGGATGATAAGAAGTGCTGAAACTCAACTCTCTATCCAAAGTATGCTTAAGACATCGCCAGAACATTGAGGTAAACCTCATATCCCGATCAGATATAATAGAAAGTGGTACTCCATGCAATATTACCACTTCCTTCACATATATCCTGGAAAGTTGATCCAGATAGAAATACTCTCTAATAGCGATGAAGTGTTCTGACTTTGTAAGACGATCACCTATGGCCCAGATAGCATTATTGCCTTTGGATGTTTTAGGAAGTCCGGTGAAAAAGTACATAGTGATGTTTTCCCATTTCCATTCGGGTATGGGTAATGGTTGTAACATCCCCTTAGACTTCTATCTCTCAGCTTTATCTTGCTGACAAACCAAGCATCGAGAGACATATTCAGCAACATCTCTTTTCATTCCATCCCACCAGAAGTACTCTTTCAGGTCCCTATACATCTTCGTGCTTCCAGGATGAATAGAGAATGATGAACTGTGAGCCTCATCCAGCTGCTCCTTCTTTAATTCTGGGATGGGAGGAACACAGAACCGATTCCTGAACTTTATTATCCCATCATAATCAAGGTTGAATTCAAGAACATTTCTCACCTTCTTTTGTAACTCTATATCCTCTTTCTGTTCCTCTTTTATCATCACATGTATAGATGGTTGAACATTCATTTGAGAAAGATATGATTTTCCCCTTCCATTATAATTCCAAGATCCATCCTCTGTAAATCCATAAATATTGGATCTTTTGTGATCCTCATCATGGATAAGCTAGCATGGTCTTGACGACTTAATGCATCTTCCACCTTGTTTGCTTTCCCAAGATGGTAATGAATTGAGCAGTCGTAATCATTAATCAGCTCCAACCAAATTCTTTGACACATATTCATCTCCGTTTGAGTGAAAATATAATTTAAACTTTTATGAATAGTATAAATGTCACACCTTTCTCCATAAAGATAATGCCTCCAAATATTTAATGCAATGATTACCGCAGCTAACTCCAAATCATGAGTTGGGTAATTTTTCTCATGGATTTTCAATTGTCGTGAGTCATAAGCTATCACCATATCATTTTTCATAAGAACACACCCCAATCTCGTCTTGGATGCATCACTGTAGATCACATACCTTTCTCCACTACAAGGCAGTGTGAGCACAGTTGCACTGGATAACATTTTTTTCAACTCCATGAAATTCTCTTCACATTCCTCCGTCCAAAGAAACGTAACTCCTTTCCAAGTAAACTTTGTGAGTGGATTAGATAATCATGAAAAATAATTCACAAAACGTCGATAATATCCAGCCAAACCCAGAAAACATCGGATCTTGGTTACTGTTGTTGGTCTTGACCATCTTTTGATATCCTCTGTTTTTGCTGGATCAACAGATATCCCCTCTTTTGAGATTATGTGACACAAAAATGAAAATTTTTTAAGCCAAAATTCACACTTGGTAAATTTGGCATAAATCTTCTCCTTTATTAGGGTCTTTAATACAATTATCAAGTGATCTTCATGTTCTTCCTTGATCTTTGAATAGACAAGAATATCATCTATAAAGACTACCACAAACTGATCAAGATAGTCTCTAAAGACTCTATTCAACAGATCCATGAAGATAACAGGGGAATTAGTAAGACCAAATGGAATAACTATAAATTCATAGTTTCCATACCTTGTACGAAAATCTGTCTTTAGTATATCCTCCCTTTTGACCCTTAATTGCTGATACCCAGAACAAAGATCAATCTTGGAAAAGTATTGAGCTCCGCGTAGTTGGTCAAATAGGTCATCAATGCATGGGAGAGGATATTTGTTCTTGATAGTGATCCTATTAAGTTCTCGATAATCAATGCAGAGTCTCATTGATCCATAATTCTTCTTAACAATCCGAACAGGTGCTCCCCAAGGTGACGCACTAGGGAATATGAATCCTTTATCAAGATTCTCTTAGATTTGATTCTTCAATTCTTGCTACTCAATTGGGGCCATTTTATAAGGTGTCTTTGAAATAGCCAAAGAACCTGGTATGAGTTCTATTGAAAACTCAACTTCATGATTTTGTGGAAGTCCTATCAATTCCTCGGGAAAGACATCATCAAATTCCCGTACAATGGGCATATTATTAATCGTGAGTTTCTCTCCAACCATTTGAGATAAATGACATTCATTTTGTGGGATCAAGACCCATAAGATAGACGAAATTTCCACTGGAAGGTTTTGTTCATCCTTGCCTCGACAGACGACCATAGATTGATCTGGAATATAAAATGTGACTTCCCTTCTTTGGAATTTGATATGATCTCCATATAATGAAATCCAATCCATGAAAAGAATAACATAAAATTCCACTATAGTAAGGATCACAAGATTTGTAGGAATCACTTTCCCATAAACATCAATCAGAGAAGAATTTTAAACTATTGATGCAACTGTTGTGCCATTAGGAGTTCTCAAAACCAACTCAACATCTAATTATTGAGGTAATACGGAGATACCCTTAGAAAATTATTCAGAAATAAAAGATTGGGTGGATCCAGAATCATATAAAACATTTGCAACTTTAGATTGGATGGTAAGTGTACCTCTCACCACTTCATTGTCGTACTTCACACCGCCGATAGTAATTGCATGCGATTTTACTTTGCCTTTAGCCATAAGAGTTTATTGACGTCGATCATCATTATCAACCCTTGGATTTGGGAATTGATTGGCATAATTCCCCATCTCCTTGCACTTGAAACAGTGAAGTTTAGTAGGTTCATTCTGTGTATCCCTTCCTTTGTTTGCATCATTAGACATCTTATTCCCATTATTTGGACATTCAATTGCCCAATGACCTTCTTTTCCACACTTATAACATTTTCATGTCCCCTTAAGACAATTTACTCCAGTTTTCTTTCCACACATTGAGCATAAGGGAAAACTCATCTTCTTTTCAGTGTGGTCTTTAGATTTTCCTTTGAATTCCATTTTCCTCTTCTTATCAAACCCATGTGACTGATGGGTTACTCTAATATCAATCATGTCTTTTAGAGCACATTGAACGATTTCCTCGTAGATATTGATGTCTCTTATGGATAACTCCCTTCGAATAATTGGTTTTAAGCCACTAAAGAATCGATCGATCTTACTCTCAGGTTGGATAATAATACCAGAAGCATACCTTCCAAGTCTTGTAAAATATTCTTCATAGGTACCAACAGATTCGTCATCCTTTTGATTTAGTTCAAGAAACTCCTTCTCTATCTTTGTTCATAGAATACGAGGGAAGTACTTATTGAAAAATAAGTTCATGAACTCATCCCATTACATGGACTAAATTTTATCCCTTTGCCTCGTATTTTGAATAATATTCCACCATTGATCAGCATCACCTTCCAAACGATACACTACTATGATGACTTTATGATGTTCAGAACATTGAAGAATTGAAAATATCTTTTCAGTGGTACTGATCCATTGTTTAGCCACTAATGGATCAGAAGACCCGCTGAATGAAGGTGGACGCTGCCTCATGAAGGATTAAACAGAATGTTGCTCCTTCCTTTGATCATTTGGAAGTCCTGCATGATTCATAGCTTGAGAAAGTTGTGTGAGCATGGCTACATGATTTTTCATTCCAGCTCCCATAACGTTTGGTTTCTCAGGGGTACAATCATTGCATTTATCATTGCATTCCGCATTAACATGGATCCTTCGGGTTCTTGCCATTAACTAAAACGAAGAAGAATAGTGTGAGAAACACTAATTATAATAGTAAAACAACATAGTCAAGAATAAAATTTCACACTTAAGGTCCTATCTTAGGTTGTTCATGGTCATTTCTAAAACACTAAGATTGTGTTCTATGCTTAGACTTATCCTTAGGATTCTTACTAAGGCTTTCACATCCTATTTTCCAAAAGTTGACTATACCTTTTCTATGATACCAACTATAAAGACCCATACTTTACATACATTTTTAATACTTCAAAATTGAAGCAGAATTACAACAACATATAACAAAACCATGAAAGGACCGTATAGGCATACTGTCTTTAGAAACTGGGAAACATAAACAATTGGTTCATAAAGCATCTACATTTTCTACAATTTATTGCATCATATCTATAGACCCATTTGGAATATCTTACATAATATCCTTCTTCCTGACCTGGGGAAAGAAAACTTACAAAAGGGTGAGCTCAAATGCTCAGTAAGGGTAAACAAAAGAAATATCAATTATATCATATTCATAATAACATAAAATTTCGGAAATATTAACCTGGAAAAGAAATCATAATTCCATAACATGGGATAAATCATAATATTGAAATGAAATATCAATAATCATAACGTATAACATGAAACTTTGTGGCATACATACATAATCATATAGAATCATTTCTTATTAGTAAAGACTCGTTTCCAAGACTATCATAGCGGAAAAAGTTCATTTTTGAACCGAGTTCACTCCTCGTTTTAGTCCTGTTTCACTGAACTAGTTTAACCTTCCGTTCCAGCCATGTCTGTCTCATGAGATATTAATCTTTACCCAATTCATTGGAGGGAGATATAGTTCCCACCCATCTCATAATGATACTATTCTTATGTGTTCCACAAAATCATAATTCATACATCATTGCATAACACATGTAATAAAAATGGTATTCTTAAACATAGTGACATCATAAAACAATTAATATAAGATAAAGGAATTCATAAAAATAATTCCATCACAACATAATAAAATCAATGTAATAATAGGGATAGAACAGAAACCTATTTTATCTTATATGGGAAATAATTTTGATAAAACACTTGAACTCCATTATTTAATGTCTAAAAATTACAAATAAATTACCATTATGTAGGATATCTTTTTATCTTTCTAATTAATATTTATAGTCTAATTTATCTTATAGATAACCATATATTAAAAATTATTTTCTTTTTAAACTTTGATTATTATATTTTTAACCCTTCTTTAAATAAATTAATATTAAATGTCCTAATCTAATCGAAGTGAGCCTAAATGGTCATATTTTATTACTAAGGTTGTTTTAGGTCGAATTAAACTTATCCAATAGAATTAGGACATGTGTTAGGGTAATAATAATATCAATTTTCCCCTTAATTACCCTATTTAATTTTAACCGTGGTAAATAAAGGTAAAAAGTTACTATTCACAAAAAATTATTTTCATCTCATTGAACCACATTTTACTTACTGACATCAACCGTGTCTCTCGGATTATTGAAATTCCACTCATAGAAGTAGAAAAATTATGTTTAATGTAAATTTGAAAATTCTCATAGGATGTGGGTAAAAGACGGTGAAAAGTTCAATAAAATTTTTATATATCTAAAATAATTATAAAATTACTCCAATGAATAAAATTGAACTTATATAGGTATTATTTATCAATTTTGACCTAAAATAAATTTAAATAAAATAAAATAATTATAAAAAGTCAGTTTTTAAATAGTAACCCAGTGTTTTCACTATTTATCAAAAATTGAACGTTTCCAGAAAAATACCAAAATTTCACCCTCGGCTAATTTCGATATTCCGAATCCAAAAACAAAGTCCATTTTGACAAATAAAATTTACAAAATTTCAAAAAGTTGTTATTACTATTCATAACGGCTAGTTTTAATAATATTTTAATAGTATATCGTTATTTAGTAAAACTCGGTATTGCGTAGGACACAAGCTATCAAGGAAGGACACGATTGCGTTTAAAGAAAGCCAAGCAAGTGTTGTGTGTAGTGGACGATTCCTTTGACGATTTATATAAAAAAAATATTTCATATAAAAGTCTCGGGTGTTACAATTGTTTCCCCTAATATGATATTGTTTGAAGTTGATGTTTGGTCACATTGAGAATTTTTGTTCTCATTCAATAATAACTCTTCTTGTTTGGCTTCCATGGCTTTGTATTTTTGGATTTAATGGGTGTTTTTCTTTCATAATAACTATGGTCTTGTGAATTTTCTTATTATATTAAAGACATGTTTTATTTGTCCTTGTCATACTTCATCATGATAAGGTGGATCATCTGGTTTGAGTAGTTTATCCAGGTTATTTTAATATAACTACAAACCACCATATTATGAGAAAATATTAAAATGATTGGTTTGATGGTTATATAATTAATTTCTTGATAGTTACAACTGGTATTTCCAATCCCAATTACACATCAAGGCTATAAAAAAAATTCACATTACATTTAAAAAAATATTCATATTAAATAATTACATCATTTATTTCTAAGAACTCTTTAAAATTAAAAATTTAAATGATAATAATTTAAAATGAATTAATGTTGAATTGCATGAAGGTTTTCATGGAAGAATACCATCAGTGGTGAATCCATTAAATCATTCATTTAATCACACACTATATTAAATAAATAATTTATTTTTATATTCTTTATTGAATTTTAAAATGATTCATTTCATGGTTGTAAGTGTGATTGTTTTAGTTGTAATTATCTCAAAGAAGGGTACTAAAGTTGGCAATTTTAAATTATGTTCATTTAATCAATTCAATTCTAACATCAATCCCTGATATCCATTTATTTATTTTTCGTTTAGTGTTATATCATTATTAAATCAATGGTTTTATAAGGAATTAATTCCCCTAACAATGTTAATATAATAAGTGGTTTCATTAAATATTATAAAGCCTAAACGAGATAATATATTAAACATAGAACGGTTATAACACCCTCACTAATCATTTATCCCCTATATTTGTTATTTCTTTTTAAAATAATGTGCGATATATCTCATAGAATAATTACATATTTTATTATTTAATGAGAAGATGTGATTCTATGAATCATATAGTATTCATTGAAAATATTTGACCTTACTAAATTTTGCTACACTATAACAGATAAATTACTCTCATATTTTATGATTTATTTAAAAAAACTAGGCCTTATCTATGAGGGGCCAAAGTGACTATCATCAAAAACTTTTTGATTCTAAATTTTCTGATTTTAAAATTGTATATATAAACATTGGATAAAATTATGGACCACAAATCATTATGACTATGATAAAGAGATATCTAAAAATCCTTGAAACATATATTGGTCCTAATAACATGAGTAACATTTTTAATTATACACATACTAAACATATTGAAACTGAATTTATAATGAACATTTTTTCATCCCTCATTCCTAAATTTTAATTTTTATATGTATTAAAATTGTATAGTTTTTGGGTTTTTCTAAAAATAATTCCCTAATTAAAAAAACAAAATGGTTATTTAAAAACATTTTTTGGAAACAAAATAAAATTTCAGAAATAAAGGTAGAAATGTTTTATCTCCTCAAATAATTAGAGGAACATCGTATTTGAAAGTTTATATGACATGTAATGCCAATATTATAAGATAATATAATTACATAAAACTCTAAAAATAATTATTTTTATATAAATTCAATATATTTGATAGTTTCAAATGCACATAAAAACAATTTTTAAGAAGCATGATACACTATTAAAATATTTTTATTTTATAATTTCATTACCTACTTATTATGTTCATGTGAATGAATAGAAATTACTAAATTATGAAAATTATATGGTTTAAAAATTTATGAAATATATTAAATGGTAACATATTTATTAGAAATAAAATTAGAATCATTTGAAAAAAATATTATTGTTTATTTTAAAATGATATATTTTTAAAAGGTGTCCTAGTTGTGAATTAAAAATATAATTTAAAATTATTTCCATACCACATTTTTAAATTTTATTTTTAAAAATAATAAATATTTTAATATAAATGAATGAATTAAATTTTATAGAATTATTTATAATTTAATTCATTTATAAATTTTTTATGAATAGTGAAAAATACTTAAAAATAATTGAAAAATACATTTTCTTATAATTTATTTATAATTTAATATTATATTTTACAATAATTTTGAATAAAACTAGATCAAATATACATATATAAATCAAATTTATATCATTGGAATAATTTTCATTTTTAATTTGGATATAAAAACATTATAACCATTTTACCATTTTATATTGGAAAACCCACTTTCTCATCGCGTCTGCGGGATAAATTTTAAATTAAATTTTACCACTTAGGTGATTGGAATTTTGAAAATTATAATGAATAATATGAATAAAATTAATTTATATTTTCATATAATGAAAAAATATTTGTTGAATATAATGAATAATAAAAACAAGGAAAAAATGCGTCGTGGTTAATGTAGAAATGGCTTTATAGGCGGATTAAATTAAAATATTAAGGATAAAAAATTACCCAAAACATTTGAAACAAACTATGGATGCATTTATTTCTACCTTTTATATTATATTTTCAATAGTGAAACTTTTTTATCCTTGTTTCATATGAATAACAAGTGTAGAAAAATTTCTTTTCAAAAATTACAAGTGCCCCACCCACCCCACATATAAATTAACCCCTCTCTCCAATATTATTCATGAAATAATGAATCTTTGGTGAATAAATTATTATAAAAAATAGAGTCGACAAATATATTCCCTCGTTCTATAGTCATTTTTAGTCAGAAAACTATTTTAGTAATATTTTAGGAATAATAATGAAGAGGTTGTCCTAGAAGAGTTAAAACTTCTAATTATATGTTTTTGTTATATTTATTCTTCTGCCTCTTTAAAATATTATTAATTTATTATTATATAATAAATATATATCTAAATTATAGCTATATTACATTATCTTAATATAGTTAGCTATATCCATCTCTTCTTCCCAGAAATGGGAAATGATAACATCACTCGTCTTTATGGTCGACTACTACCTTGAGAAGTGATGTGTCTCATTTTACATAAAAACCTACCATAGTTGTGTATGATTATAGTTATAATAAATAAATCCTATATTTATAAAAATAGTATTAATATAGATCAATTAAATTATATTTATAATATTTATTTCTTTTTTTATTAGACATAATAATGTTGCTTGTGAGTACGATAAACAACTTCCCATGAAACGATGTGATTCGTTTTTCAATAATAATTTACACGGAAGGTATTAAGTATAAATTCAGTGAACATGTGTGATATATATGGAATAATTATCATATTAATTATTTATTTATCATTATGAAAAAATAATATATCATTTTATTTCTTATTGTTCCCCTTCACTAAAAGATGACCATGTCGTTCATGTATGTATGGAATAAAGTCTTTATGAAGTGATGTGGATATTTTTTAATAACCATGCTACATTGATGATGTATATATATATATATATATATATATATTTATATAAACAATTAATTATTATTATATTATTGTCAATATGTAATGATAAAATATTAATTACCTCTTTTTAATAAAGATCATTTAAAATGGGAAACATTACTCATGAATATGTACGAACTACCATAAATATGATTGTAATGTACATTATTTCTCAGAAATGTTTTCCATGATGATACATAAAATAATAAATTATATATAAATATTATAATTATGTTGCGATTATTATTATATATATATTTAAATAATTACCTCTTCGATGAATAGTCATCCTATACATGTCATTTTTGACGCATAAGTCATATATCGTCGATACACTTGATGTAAAATTATTTGATTATATAATAGTATATAAAATGGTATTAAGTGTAATTTAGGGAATAATAGAATTTTAAAATATTATTAGTGAAGGAAATAACTAATATATGTCTATTATTTTATATAATAACGAAAATATGAAATGAGTCAGACTCAAGAGAATGGTTTCTCTTCTCACTCTTACTTATGTGAGACATACACCGTATTCACCAAATGTTTCTTCTGCATGGATTATAAAATGAATTATTTTAATAGTCTATCATGAATTATTTTATCTTTACATTATTTAATGTTTCATGAGATGTAATTTATTTCATGGGTTTATTATTCAATATTAAACAAAGTGATAAGGGTGTATTTTAAAATCTCATCATTATTTGGGATTGTTTATGATTTTGTCTACCTTAAGAGAATTATTAGATATTTATTTCATAAAATTAATATATTTTCATA
Organism: Viscum album; assembly: GCA_963277665.1. NCBI lineage: Eukaryota > Viridiplantae > Streptophyta > Magnoliopsida > Santalales > Viscaceae > Viscum > Viscum album. The sequence continues at coordinate 1,447,731,147 of OY728152.1, read as the reverse complement.
AAATATGGCTGTTAATGAACATTTTCATGTAATTGTACCATTTCCTTGCTATTTGATACATAAAATGAATGAAAAAATGTATTTATGGAAATTTAATTTTATTTCTCTCTTTAGTCAGAAATTCAATTTTATAAAAATACTTGTGTACAAAAAAATTTTTAAATATTAATTTTTTCCTTTTAAAAACTAATCATTAATAAATATTTTAAACCTTTTTAAATTTGTTAAATTTTTTAAATGGATATTAATGTTTGTTAAAAACAATTCAAGTTTTTCATTTACCAAAATTATGAAATAAATATTTTTTAACTTGAACGAAAAGATAATAATTTCACACTATCATGAAAACTCAATGTATTGAAGCCAATGTGGAATATTTTCAATGGTTCATTTAGAATAAAAATGTATCAATTATGGTTTTTAATTTTTTTTAAAGTTTTTTTAATGTGAAAACGATATTTTCATATTAAAATGGTTCCCTGTAAATTTTATTTTATTCCTATTCACCAATGAAATTGACCGATTATATTAGTTGTGATCCACTATGGATACTTTTAATTTACATCATCCTTATTATATATATGTATGGTTTATGATAACTTTGTTTGGTGATCGATAGTTTTCTTACCATTCACCGATTTAATCTAGATAGTTCATGAATTTTTTTATTTATTGTTGTTAGTATTAACACATCATTATTTTGATTTTCAATATGAATGTTTATGTTTTTTTTGTTTCACAAATTTAATATGAGGAGTGTTTCTATATTTGTAAATGATGGTTGGGGCCCAATGTAGCCCCTCAAAACATCAGTAGGTCTCATGAGACCAACTGGATTTGGTTTTGGCTTATCCCTTACCCATTTATTTATATATCAGGTAACAATGCATCAACGAAACAATTAATATATCTTGTATTATGGATTAAATCATTACTAGTTTATTTATTTATATTTCATTGTATTACTAGATTAGTAAGAATATTAGTTGTCAATTTTCTAGATCATGTGATTATTTATGTGTAATTTTTATATCATCTTTTATTTCTTTAATATTATTCTCGTGTTTTTGATTAAATGGTATCTATTTTAGTTATTTACCTTTCTATATTGATTATTCCTTATTTAGTTATGAATGGTTATAATGTATGATTACCCATTATTAGCATGTGATATCACCCATTATTTATGTTTAATTTTCTCTAGGATATGAAAACGTTTTTTTTTGATATATAAATATATATATATATATATATATATATATATATATATATATATATATATTCTAGGGGGAATAATGTCACTCTCAAAGAAAATTCATTAAATAATTTATGTATACAAATGTAATGAAAATTTAAAATATGAGTCTCTTTTACAAGTATAGGAAAGAAATTATTCCTTTTATATTAGATATAATATATCTATTTATAATGTAATAATGTGACCACTAGCTATGAGCTACTATGGTCGAGGTTGATAACGTTGGTATCAATGGAAGTTTAGTAGAAATATTGTGAGATATATTTTCAAAAACATAGATTTGGGAACACAAAACATCGATATCGATTGAAGATAAGTATACAAGAACATCATAAATTTTTTGTAAGGAATATATTATGAATTTTTTTTGAAATAAATACTTCTTTAAATACTACAAATGGACATAGTTCTACCATATATGTACATAGGGAAAATAACACTAAAAAGGATGCATCAGGATTGACTAGATTATCACTCATTACATGGTAATGGGATATACTACACACCTGGTATGAAAATACATGGAGATATTCTTGGGTTATTTCACATATTTATTAAAAACAATTACCATTCATTTTAATATATTTTTATAATTTTAAAACACTTCCAATGAAAACAAAATTATGATTATAAGAAAATCCATTAACAAAATTTTCAATTTATGTTACATGTTTCACTGTTTTTGGGATTATTCCATAGGTTTCATAATTTTATGATCTAATATATTGTATTCCATTATTAGAAATGATAAATAGAGGATGTAATGATCATTTTATTAATGAATGTAATCTAATGAGTGAGAAGGATCATTTAATTGATGAGATAAAAATACTAATTTTATGGAAAATAATCTCCCAAAAACACCAATATTACATGGGTATTGTATAATTCTAGTCACCCTAGCCATTTTCACATACCATTACATGATTTTAAGCATTATAATACATCAGCGTACAATCCAAGGATCATTAAGTCTACTGTCTTGGAAGAATAGGTAAAGAAGTCATAAAACATGGGGCTAAAAACAAATCTTTAATTAGAAATTATAGGGATCTCATAACTTCATTTGGGCCCGTACATCTGCATAGGATGCCCTTGGGAACACATGAACAAAGAGATGAGCTAAATAGCATAGTAAGGGAATGAACATAAGGATACAGATTAATAACATGACTTAAGAGGCAAGACCTAATGACAAAAAATTCATGGAACATTTGAAATCATATCACATACTTATGGGGTCATATAAACATGGAATCATATAATTGTTGCAGAAACATAAAACTTGTCTATTGTACAAGCCGAATCTAACCGACAATCCCATTTCCCATAGTAGTATGGGTGAAGGATAACCAACAATCCCATTTCACACCGCATATCATAAGACCTAACATTACCCAATGAAATAGAGCACTCTCTGAGCATAACCATCTCAACATTTTCATGAATATTCTTAAATTATAAATAATCATACAAAATCATCCATACATAAACATATGGGTTCCCATGGAAGGAATTGGGCACCACAATCATGACATAAAGCATAACTATTGGGTGTATCATGGAAGTTTCCATGAATAAAAGTGATTAGAAAATACAAGGATGTTCATAAGATAAAATAGGTATATAACATGGTTTGTGATGTCCAACAGAAGTGAAAACATATGATAATTTTATTTGAGAAGCATTAGCATTAAAAAAAAATTTATGCGGTTTTAAGGAAACTACTATTGAGATTTTAAAATAATAAAGAAGAAAATAATTTATATAAAACCATAACTAAATGAAGTGGTTTTTCATAATAAAAATACATATTTTATAAATACAATTGTGTCTTAAAATAAATTATAGAGTGCACAGAAATTGGGTAAATTTTTTTGAAGTTCCCGTAAAATAGGATTTTTTATCAGAATGTTCTATGGAGGGAATCATTTAAAAACATGTATATCCCCAAAAGAGAGTGATTAAAGGGTCTTGATATATGTATTTTTTAAAATAAAACCTAATTTATATGATGTCCATAAATTGATCAGATAACTCTATTTTTATATAAATAATGATAAGGCATCCCAGAAGAACACTAGAGGTTCGTGTAAAATTATTTATATTTTATCGGCATGGTGTCGGGTGTACCTAAGAGGGATTGATGTGAGAGAAAATGGGTTTTTAATCACTAATAAATTATGAGGTATGTATGGGTGTTGTTCAAAATCATTCCCCGTCATTTTTATTTATACCAAAAGGGCATAATATAGATGACATATTGATTAAGAGTGAAAACGAGAGGATCCCTTACTTTAAGTCTGATTGTGATAATTTATTAAACATAACATCCTGAATAATCAAATTATGTACATTAATTAATAATTAAAGAACATCTTATATATTTAAATTATTTATTATAATCCTTTTTATGATCATTCTGAACCATTTTTATTGGTTTTAATGTTCAATTTCTTTATTTGGGTGTTTTTGCTTACTCGGTTTTAATGATCGGTTCACTTAAATTCATGTTTGGATAAACAATTAAGATGAAATTAGTTTTATAGAATTGAATTTGTATGACATTAGTAAAAAAATGGAGATTAAATGGACATAAAAAATCATTAGTTTATTCGGATTGAAGAGGTATTATTATATAAAACCTTTGAGATAACCATTTTGGTTAATCAGCGGGTCAGATTACAATGAACTTATTTTTCTTTATAACATAAAACTATTTGTAAAAAAGTATTACAAAACCTTAAATATAATATATATAAAATATTTAAACCATAACACAAAAAGTTTCATCACATTAAAATAATGATTATAATAGAATCATATAAATTGTTGTCCTTGAACGTTTTAAATTAACACATCTCAAACGGTGCTTCCATTTCATTCATAAAAAATGTCAAGAAATGATAGAAGATAATTTATTTTACAATTAGAATAACATAATACCAGTAAATTTATTATACTATAGTTATCATACAATTTTGGTTAAGGGTGGTGAGGAAATAAGAAAGAAAATAAAATAACATAACAGAAATGAATGAACTAGAATGGGGAATTTACCTCTTGAGTCTACATATTTTGACAACCTCTTAATGGGAGTGTTTTATCTATTCTGAAGAGAGTGGGGGCTTTAGACGTGAGGAATGAGCTTGGGTATATATTTTGGAAGAATATTGGAAAGGATAAAGGCTTGTTATGATTGAAGAGAAGAGGGAGTGATGGGGGTTTCTATAGTGGAGGAGGGGATAGTTTCAATAAATTATTAATCATTAGTTTGTTAATTAACCTAAAGACCAGATATTGTGATTAATATATGACCAATAATAGTTATAAATTAATTTTGTTTCAAAACATTAGCTATTTTCATCATTCATTACTCATGCATGATGAAAAAATCTAGGTTTTAGCATCTATAGTGAATTATTGTATTTTTCTATTGATTAAGAAATCAATTATTTTAGAAAAATCAAAAAAAAATAACTCTAATATTTTTTCAACATGAAGAATAAAAAATGAATTATATTTTCAAAAATAACTTTCTAAATATTAATAATTAAATATATAATTTTGAACTTAATTAATTATTAAAAAACCAATTTTATATCAATCATTTTCTAATTCTTTAATATATGCACATCATACTTTCACATGAATCTTATTTATAAACTAGGACATGTTAGGTTACTAATTATTAGGTTATATCACTATTCAGAAGGGTATATATCTATTCATAAGGGTAGGATACTATTCACTAAAAATTAATTTTTTCATTATCAGGCATGAGATAACTTACTAATTGCAATTGTGTATGCCATATTTTTAAAATTCATTACACAGAAGTGAAAAACATATGCTTAATATTCACAAAGCACTTAGTAGCTCCTTATGTTGTGATTTCATTTCTTTATATGTCATTTTTATATGAAAATAATTTCAATTGATAAAACTTTGGGTGGTTACAATGATAATAATTCAATATAGGGAAAAATTATATAAGTATTATAGATTAAAATAGAATCTAGATAACAAACAGATGATACAGGAAAACATTACTAGGGGAATAACGAAATGAAGGGTTTTTTCATTTGTGATAATAGTGGAATGTCACACCCTTATACATGATTTAAGTAAATGAGAGTTTTCTAGATGTGTGGAAATAAAGGAAAGTATTTTTTTAATAACAATGGAATGAAATATATTGACAATGTTCAATTATTTAAAATTAATGAGACGGGGAACTACATAAATAAATTCCCTAATATTTAAGTTAATATTCCTAAAATTATGTTAAGAAATAAAGGTAATTATTATGTTAATATAGTAGAAGAAGGAAAATTATTAAAACAATTTGTTTTGGATTAAGGAATTATTTTATATGAGTATTTCATCGATGATATTCTTGTTATAAGATTTATGAAATGTATAAGTATTTTACTTTTGAACTATTTATTAAAACACATGGTTCTGTATGTTTAAGTATATCGATGAAAATGAAAATATATTTAGTGATAATTTAAACCTCTTTGAAAACAAATTATTAATTGATTATAACCCTTAATATGTTCCCAATGTGGAGATAAAAATGAAATGGTTATGGGATATCAATAGTGACCAGGGAATTTGTTAGAGTTTTTATGGGTTATTCCATATTAGATCAAGTTTACTAAATTTATTTATTTGTAAAATATATTTCATAATGTGAGGTTTTAATTTCATAATGTTTTTGTGGAAGTCAAGGGATTTAATTTTTTAATGAGATATTAGGAGCCACATTATATTTTTAGGAAAATATAATATCCACTTAGTGACATTGCAGCAAAATAATTTGACTACGAATTTTGTCAAATAGTTTTTGTATGAGTCGTAAGGGTAACCATATAAAGAATAGTTCAATTTTAACTATGGGTTATATTGGATAATATTCCCTAACCATGATTTTTTTGATAAATATCTATATATTAGAAGAATATTATGTCATCATAATTAACTATTAAATGTTCTGCATGCATAAAATATTTATTTTTCAATTTATAATTTAATGAAAAAATAATTGACTTAGAAAATGTGTATAGAACAACAAAGATAAGAAATTATATCTATCAAATTGAAAGATATCATGTAATGATATATTTATATATTCATAATGTTGAGGTCAGTGGAATTCCTCAACTCAAGGAAGGGATATTTAAACAAAATGTAATCAGAATGCCTTTATTTATGTTGAATTTATGGCCATTAAAATCATTACATTTTTATGAATTTTTATCCTTAAACATATCTGGTTCACCAAAATTCATAGAGTCAATTATTTCATACAATATCTATAATTATATATTAACTTTTTCAATGTTTATATATTATTTTCCCAACTATGTTATCATACATGGATACATAGTTACATTTTTATTCCAAATGTCTTATGTACTTCCCTATCACTATAATAAATATTTATTTTATTATCTATTTCCACAAATTATTATTTTAATAAAGTTATTTTTAAATTTCAAACCCTTTTTTAACGTGATCAAGATTAAATTATGGGGATTTCATTTATTAAACAGTGTAGAATATTACACTCTAATATTTTAAAAGAGTAAAATCTTATTTGACAGAGTATATGAAAGGAATAACCAATCTTGAATGAGAATTTAGTTCTTTAATACATTACACCATATTACTTTTTAAACAAATTAAATCCCTTTGATAACACTCGATGCATGCTACAATGGGTTTGAATGAACAATGATACTTTATTAAAATATTGTTTTAAGCTTGAATATGATAACCAAGCCATTAATTTAGTAATCATTAATATTTAAAAATAATTATTAAAATTTTATGGGTTATAAATGTATAAATTAAATTCAATGGATATGTATTGATTAGAAATAATAAAATAATCATTTGAAAGAAAAATAATTTTTTTTAGAAACAGATTTTTATTAAAAGGCTCTCTAGACACACTTTTCCAAAATAATTTAATATTAATTTTTACCTCCATTGTTATATTTAATCCAAAAAATAAAAAATAAATATAATTTTCAGAATTATATTTTTTTGATTAGTTCATAATATTTGGTTAAATTAAATTCTTTGTTGAATGGTTAAAAATAGTGAATTTTAATTAAAAATTGTATTTTTTAAAAAAATAATTATAACATAAAATTATATTTTAAAAAGGTTTTAGCTAAAAATTATTTCAATTAAATATATATTTTAATCAAATATTATTAACTATAATCATTTTAATGTTGAATTTGGATATAAAATTTCGGTAAATGTTTTATCATTTTCTCTTTTAAAAACTACATTCTCCTCGTGTCTATGAGATTAATATTAAATTAAAATTTTGCACATATATTAATAGAATTTTAATAAATGGATTTAATATTTTCAATAATAATAAATGAAATTACGTAAAAATTTCAAATTAACTTTTCACCATACTGATTAGTAAAAACATTAACATGTTTTTAACTATGTTTAGATAAAAATAGGTTTTTGGGGTGGTAAAATAAAAAGATAAGGGTTAAAATTACCCAAAACTAGTATAAAACTATTTTTTTCGGAAATATTGTGGCCTTGTATATTCTATTTTATTTGATTTACCATTTTCGATTCTTATATATTATGAAAAACATGGATAGACCTTTATCATTTAAAAAATTACAATTGTGAAACTCACCTGATCTATACATTTACAAACCCAGTTCTATTTTATTTACACAATAAAACACTTTTGGATCATCCGATACATAAACAAATAACATTAAAATTAAATTTCCTTAGTAATGGAATCCTTATTTTCATAAATATATTTTATTTAGACGTTATGTATAATTCTAATGTGGTACTCTATGAAAAGGAAAAATTATTAATTGTGTGTTTTTTATTTATTCCCCCACCTTCATAAAATATTATTATTTTATTGTTATAAAATTTCAAATGTATCTATCATATAATAAATTTTTAATTAATTTTATATAATAACATTCATTTACATCCTTCTCCCTAAAATGAGAAATGACAACATCAGCCTTCTTTATAAAATACTACCATCTCACGAACTCATGTAACACATTTTTCATCAATATTGATAATTGATGGGTATGGTTATCAAAAAAAATTATATAGATTTATAGTTTAAAACATAATTATTAAAATTTAGACAATATATCATATTAATATCTTTTTTACAATCCATTTCATAGGGGATATATTGGTGTTCCTCATTTGTACAACGAAATATTGCCTCATGATGCCATGGGATTCTATTTTCACTAACATGTTACATGGATGGTAAAAAAATTAACAAATATATTTCATATAAATGAAATAAACCTAATATTAATAACATATCTATCATAATTAAAATATAATATATCAATTTTTTACCATTTGAGTCACTAATATATGATAACATCGTTCGTGAATGTGTAGACCACTACCTTAACAAACGATGTCACACCATTTACCACCACACCACAAGGATGTTATATATATATATATTTGAATAATTAATTTTGTATTTATGATATTATTATAAATATTAAACTAAAAATTTTATAAATATCCTTTCCATTATGATCGTTGAAAAATGGATTTGTTATTCATGGAAATGTATGACCTACCGTCTCAATGATCAAAAAATATTCCATTTATCAAAAAAATATTTCATGATTGGAATTAAATTTAAAATTATGGAATAAAAATTAAAATTATGTCACGATTATTATTTTTTAGATGTTGAAAAAATATCCACCTATACCAATCTTCAACATACAAAAGGAATTCTTGAGGCATAAGTTACATATCATCAAAACACCCCATTTAAACATAATTGATTAAGTAATCGTATTTAAAATTGTATTAGATAAAATAATTAAATAAAAAATTGAAAAATTTTCTTAATAAAGTATATAATTAATATATTTTTAATATATTTTAATATAATTAATGTACATAATGAGTTGAACTCAAGGTAAGGGTTTCTCAGGTCACTTCATCTTCCATGGGACACTCACCATATTCAACACTTACTTATTTTTTCCATTTATATAGCGAATATCAACTATGTTATATAATGATATTATTTATCTTCAGTATTTTTACCATATCTCTAAATGTTATTTCTTTCATGTGGATTATGATTCGAAAGATATGAAAGTGTTATGGATTTTTTTTCAACATCCCTTCATTATATTGGATTATTTATTTTTAAATCTCCCATATGATAATTATTTACATTTATAGATCCAAATAAATAAATTTAATCCTCATTTGTTTAATAAAGATATTTTGAATAAATCGTAACATTTTACTAAATATTGTTACATATAATGATCTTGATAATGGGTTTAATATAATCTCACATTATTTCTCTCTTCACTCAAAAATCCATTTTCAAAAAATTCCATGTTTTATAAAATTGTTTTAAAAAATGCTTTTTAATTTTTAAAAATTACATACTAAATAAATTTTTGCTCATTTTAGATTTTTATAATTTTTTTTAATAGAATATTCATTTTATTTTCTTAATAATTCCTATTTTTATTTTTTTGAATGTTTGAAAGGAACCATTATTGTATCATGTAAACACAAATTTTTTTCTATCCTGAAGAATCAATGTTTTAATACATCTTTTAAATTTTTTTACAGTTTTATTTAAATTTAAATAAATCGTATAATGATTTGGTTATCATTTCATACATTTTTTAAATGAAAAATTTATTTTCATCAAAAACATTTAATGACATTTTTTTGTATTTTGATCCATCAATTACATAGAACCATTATTATACATATGATACAATTGGGTTAATTTTTTATTAAAGGATCCAAATTATTTTTATGAATGGTTTATGATAAATTTTATTAATGATGTACATTTATATTACTATTCACTATTTGGATTCGGATAATTTATGACTATTTTTATTGAGTGGGGTATGTATTAAGATCCCATATGTTTGATCTTAAATACAAATGTTTATAAGGATTATAATTAAATCCTTTATTCTGAATAATTAATTAAACATATTAAATTTTGGTTGGGTCCCACTATAACCCCAGGATGCATCCGTAGGTCACATGAGAAAAACTAGATTTTGTTTTTGAATAGGCCATACCAATTTATTCATTTATATGGGAACAAGGAAAAAATAGTCGGTTTTATATGTTTCAAATTTTGAATTCCATAATAATTAATCTATTCATTAATGTTCCTTTGGATTATTTAATTAGTTTTAATATCTATGGTTACTTTTCAAGATCATGTGATAATTTATATGGAATTATTTGATCATATTTTATTTATTCTATATTAATCGCAAGTAATCGATTAAATTAAAGGTGTTTTATTTATATACTTTACTATATTAATTATTCATTATTTGTTCATGATTGATTCTGTTGTACACGTTTCCGAACTAGGAATATGAGACCACCAATTTATTATGTTTTATTTTACCTTGGATATGGGAATTTTTTATGTGGGTGATATACTGGGATAGACTAAGGGGTACAATTGTATTCAAAAAATTAAATTATAAATATATTTTATTTTGTTAAAATGTAAAATTAATTTCATGTATGTATTTAATGTACAATGATTAATAACCAATTTTGTCCTTGGGGATATTATACCTTGTATTTAGGGATAATATATTGATGTAAACATGATACTCAGATTACTGGGGGTTTCATTACTATAGAGGTTAAATATAATCATTGATAAATAATATAAAAATATGAATATTTTATGTATTCTTCAGTAATTTTTGGATGGAGGCCAAATTAGATCCCGAATTACCAATAATAATGTCTTGAAAAGTTGATCGTTTTGGTTGTGACACATCAAGCTCTCACACAAGTTTATTTAATGATTTCACATGGGATAATAGATTTGTTCAATTTCTAAATGAAATTATATTACACAATAACCCTTTACACATTTTTAAATCCTTCATATATGGGATACTAATTTTATGATGCTGGTTTCACACTCCATTTATTTCACATATTTTCATTAGTTTTCAACTATGTATCTTTGTGGGTTTAATACAATCCCACTAGAAATAAGGAATTTCATAATGGGAGTGACTTCTAAAATACACAAATCATATATAGGTTTGGGAGTCCATGAAAAAGAGTGATGTATTTAGGAAAAAAAATTAATCAATATGTGGAGAATATTTTGAAAAAATTACAGTTTTAAAATATACAAGTGCATATCAGACCCAAATTAAGGTTTTGGATGAAATTTCAATTATTTAACATAAAACATTTATCAGATGGATTATTAACCCACAGGAATGGATTAATCTAATGAAGTAGAGAAACTTTTTGATAATATCTAATGGACTATAATAAATAAATTCTTAAGTATCATGTTAAGATATTTTTTGGTAAAACATGTCATTTGATAGTTAAACTTCAACAAAACTATTTTTTGTTGAGAAAACATGTAATTTTTATCAGGAAAGATTAGGTGGGGAGAGATATCTATAATTAAATTAGTTGAAGTATTTTCATCCCATGCCCTTTGAGAATTTTAAACTCTACATCGAAAATGCATGGTGTATATATATCAATCAAATTCTTAGAATGAAATTTTATTAGGTTTATCTTTGATGATATTAAATTCTAATTTCATTTAAAATCCTTGTAATCATTACTTTTAGAAACTTTAGTATTTCTATGTATTAATTTGGAATATTTCTGAGAATATTTTTGCAACCAGTTGCTAAAACGGTGCATGATTCTGACGGCTGTTGAGCCTTAATGTAATGTTATAAAAATATTTTCATAGCCAGTCACTAAAACGGAGCGTAAATCTAAAATCTGAGGGCATTGTTATGTCAAGAATTGGACTTTTACACTAGGTGTGGAAGAAATTTTGTCGGTGAGGGACAAATGTAGAAATAATACAATAAGTGCGTAACAACAAATAAAATAAATATTATTTTTATTTATAATTCTAATATAAATGACTCATGAATGGGGACTCTAATTGTAATATCAATAAAATAGTTGATTGTTTTATTTATTTTTTTTCGTAGGCACTACCTATTATTGGGTTTAATGGGACATCAGGATGAGATAGTTGATGGAAGTATATTTAGTGAGTTAATTAATTGAAATAATTAATTCATTTATTTTCAATAAGATGGGAAATATATAAGTATATATAAATGGAAAGTTGTCCAGGGATAGCTTTATAATCCGAATAATTAACAAAGATCCCTCTATTTCCTTCTATTGATGAATAATGATGATGGAAGATGGAACTCCATATCAGAGGAAATCAGTACATAGAGAATGTAGTAGCATATTTTGAATTATTGGAAAATGTGTTCTTCAAATAAAATGATCTATATTCATGGAAACACTCATTATATGTTATTTTCATCCTTTATTGTTAAGAGGTCGACCATGATCAATTCCCTCAGATTTATATTCAGTAATTTTAACACCCTTCGCATGTTATCGTGTTTGGAGTTTAAATTATTATATTATTTTTTTTCATCTAACCCTAGTGCCCCATTCATGATTTCTGACCACATACACTTGGATAGTGATGTTTACAACTTTTTTATTATTGTTATTCCATAAGAGTTCTTCAACATAATCATTTTTAGACCATAGGGTCATACTTTGGCATTTTTAGGTGGGTTTTAGTGTGATCACACCCCTAGATTCATTATGGAGTCATGAATGACATCCAAATCTTTGGATTGGGGATGGATTGATAAATGAGCAATAAGGAATTTGGTGAATGAATTGGATCATCACTGTTGGTGTAGATTTTTGATCAGAGGTGGTTCGAGATTTTTTTGATAACCCCTATTTCCTGATTAGAACATGGTGACAACGTGCAGTGCGATGAGATCAATTTTGAGCAATGATTGTTAGCGGGTTTCCATGACGTAGGTTTCTCGACATTGGTATGATGGTTGTCAAATTTTATCAATGTGGAGAGTGACTATTATAATAATTATTTATAATAATAATTATTGACATGTTAATAAATTTTAATTTGGGATTTGTTATAATTCATATAATTAATAATATTAATAACATCATTTGCCTAAATTTTTAAATATTATATAATAATGATTTAATGAGATTAAATTTAAAGTTTCAGTGCAATGAGATATGATATATGATGATGTGAAGAGATATTAAAGGAAACAATAAGTAATGAGAAAAAAAATAAACCGTATTGTGGGTGCTCTATGCGCATGGACCGCAGTGGGGGTGGGGCACATAATTGTGGCCCTCTCAATTTCTATATAATGGTTTGAAGAAAAATATAATAATAATATATTATTATTATTATTATTCACTTCAAATAATAATTCTTCTGTAACTTCTTCATGCAACATCAAATTTATGTTCCGTCTGCGACAGTCTGATGCAAAACATGAGTCGATCATTTTAAGAAAAATGCCAGATACATTTTTTAGACTGATTACCCTGGTCAACAAAAAACCCAATTATACTAAAATTATTATTATTGATGGATCATGTACCCAAAATATAACCCTTATAACGTATCATAATGATGAAATCTCTGTGATGTTATGACCTTGTAATTAAGGTGGGTGTTTCAAGACCAATTTAGTGTACAATATTTTGACTCATAGATTAGGCCGATGAGATGTCATTCATGTGTATTTAGAAAAATTAATACTCCAATTATGGGAAATAAATTGTAAAATTCAGGCACAATCTATTATGATCACATAGTGATATATATATATATATATATATATTATTTCAGGATAGAGATGTGGGACCCATAAGACATAATACCGACGTAATGCTATGAAATGTTGCTTCTTCACCAGTTATCCAATTTGGGAGAATGAATAGTTTATCCATGATATTTTCTTGAAGGATCAAAATAGTGTGATCCATTTGGTTATATGGGTCCATTGGAGGAGTCATGTTAGTGAAATTATGCTTTCCCTTTTGGGTAAATGATTACCATAATGTGCTCGTCAATCTTTGGGCCAGATAAGGCATGTACCCTAGGAGTATACATCACACATATGGGTAAATTTGAACAGATTAGTGCTTGAGTGGTGATAGGTACATAGATAAGTGATGAGGTAGGGTCACATGTCCTGTGAGACCCATATGCACCATGAACATTTTCATTAATATTTGGCGTCTTGTATCTCCTTCCTTGGTACTCATATTTTGAAATGTGAGTAGCCTATCCGGAGTGTTGTTTCACATAAAATGTGATGGTTATCTCAGTAGTATATTTTTCTATATGATGTGATGTGTTATGAGAAATAATCAAATTTAAAAAAAATTAAAAATAGTAGTGATGATGCAATAGCATATCAAAGTACTCAGGGCTTACCATCCACTAGGGATGAGAAGTATAATTCTTAAATACCTTTTGAGTGGAACCCTCTAGATGGTCTTGGAATGTTTTATCAACACTATTTATAGTTCCACCCTTATACTAGGTATGTCATGGGTCCTAAACCATTTCCTTGTGTAACACTTAATCATCGATGGGAATGGTTCCTCAACCAATTCTGACTGTCACCCTCCTATTAAGCTGGGCATGGATCCTCCACGAGCCTCAATGTGGGACCATTTTCCTAGAAAGGGCATGGTACCTCAACGAATTCTGAGTTGTACACTCCTTTCAGGCATGGAATGGGTCCCCCATGACACTATATTGGTACCTTCCAGCCACACTCAGCATGGGTCTTCAACCATTAGATATTAACCCTCATCTGTATGGCATAATGAAGAGACATGGTTTTTTGTATCAATAGAATCACAAGGAAGATGTATGTTTTCCCAACTGAGATGAATTTTTGTGACATAACCTATAACCTTACTGTTGATTCAGGGTTGCACAAATTGGATAAAATCAAGTTACGATGATTGGGTCCCTTAGAGATATGTTTTCTGGGCAGACACATGAGGTTCGGTGCATTGTAGATGGAATTGTTCTTGAACTAATGGTGACCCATTTCATGGAATATTTAATGATATGGTGATCACCTTACTCTATTATTTTGGTTTATTTTACTGAGCATATATATATATATAGTCCTTCATTACCCAATCCTTAGGTTTTGGTTACCATCCTTCTAGGAGTGGAGAAGACGCACAATGTTTTCCATTTGATTTCCATTTCTAACTTCTTATGGTTTGAAGAGTCTTATTTCTTAATATAGGTAGTGAAGACATGATGAGAAGTTCATCTTCTCTTCATTGTAATATCCTTATATTTGGATACATTTACTTTCTCTCACTTTTTAGAATCAGCTTTACTCTGTTAATGTAACACGTTCTACCTACCTATTTCCACATCATTTATATATCTTACTGCATCACCTTCACAATTTTTGGGGCTTTATACTAGTTATATATATACTCAGCCTTTCATGGGATGTTCCCAACCAATTTTGAGTCTTTTAATGATAAAATAAAGGACAACCATTACTTTAGGGGAACTTTGGGATATGAGGTGCTTGGACCGCGTACAATGGTTATATCATGGGATACATGAGATGTGATCTATCAACTATTTACTCATTTTTAGTTTTTTCTAGTTGGGTCAGATTTCTGTTTTGGGCAAGTATTATTACATTTTTCATTTAATCATACACTATCGTAATTTTTTCTATTTAGTGGTTCATGTATATTTGATATATTAATATCTGTGTGGAATTATTCATTCCATTCCCCTTACACTTGTTCATTGAATTTTCTATATTTATTTCTATGGACATTAATGAAAAATGCCTCTCTGAGTACTGTTTCCCTTAGTAACTTTTTTCCACGCAATTCTAATGGAAATAGACTTATGGTAGTTGCGGGTCGAGTAAAGGCTTGGGTTGGGTTGTGAAAGATTAGATTCAATGGTTGATCGACCGTAGAGACCCTATTCTGATGCTTCCATAAAAATATTTTTGGTTGTATTTAGGTCAACATTTTCAATGTTTCTCATGTTTTGATATTGGGGTAGGGATTCTAGGGATGGTGCGACAACCAACATAGCCATTCACCAGTACCATGACTACATGAATCTCAACTCGACATGCCAAGATATTTTTTTTTAGGGATAAATGGTACATGTATCATATATGATTGAGTCATTTATTATCCTTATTTAGTTATATCCCCAATTTTATGATTATATATATATATATATATATTCTCAAATGATAGTAGTATATCTCACTCACTTTCAAGATACCTATGCGCTAACTGTTAGCCAGGATACTAGCTCTGGTTCATGATGATGATCTGATGATGGATGAGGCCTCAGTTTAGTGTACATCCTACAACACCATTTATTTAGGTGGGTAGGTTATAGAACCTCATCCTGTTGAGTAGTTTATCAACCCAATAGAGTAGTTTAGGGATTCCTTTAGGACTATTACACTCCACCAGTTCAATTGCAAGGGGTTGTTGGGGTTTTTTAGAGAGATAGATTCTCATGTAGTAGAGGATTGGCTAGAGTGGGTTATCCATGACTTTAGCCACATCAAGATAATGATGGATTAGGTATTTGGATTGTAATATATAGTTTTGTTAATAGAATTTGGACATTAGTGGAGGCTTGTTACATAGATGCATGTTATTTCAAAATGCCCATGGGGTGACTTATTTTAGTTATTTTGTGTGGAGTACAACCCATCTTTATTTTTCTCATTTTGGATCAAGTATATTCTACAATTATAGTATATAGGGATGATAATTGTTGAGTATGCAGTGAGATTCATAAACCATTCTCGGTGGTCTCTTTTCAAGATTGGGGTGCAATGTATTGATCATGGATGTTTGAGAATGGACTTCACCAATGGATATGAGCTAGCAAATTTCCCTTCTGAATCCACACCATTTCCAAGGTGCTTGAACCAGATCTTGTGGTATAGATATATCTATCCATGGGACACCATGGAATTGGAATCTAAAAGTTATGACTTCTACAATATCTATCTTGCACTAGACACTGGGATCTTGGTGCAGGAAACCATTTCGGGAGTAGGCTCAGGCATGTGTTTGTATATTGTAGGGACATCATAGATCACAAGTAAATATCAAGGAGGTTCAGTTGTAATTTTTTGATATGCAACATCAAACAGTGTGAAGCTACCCGATCGAACATGTTGATTAGTATATGAAGATATCTGATGGACCCCAATGGAAGAGACAGTGATGTGATTGAGGATCTACCAACCAATGGAAGGGGGTACGTTGGGAGGCATATTCAGATGATAAAAAATAGTATCTATGTGTGGTGGATGTTACTATGAGATCCTTCCACCACCACTAGGTGGCCCACATCAGGCTCATGGTTTTGTTGGTTAGAGATGAAGACAGTTTCAGGCTTTGGATGTCTATGATTCTGCATCACACAAGTTGATAAAATGTATGATCAATGTCTTGTTTATATTTCTCAATAAATTTTTTTAAAAATTGGTTGAGGTAATTTTTTATTTTTCCTCATTAATCATGTTTTTCATCAGGGTGATGCGATGCATCGATGTAACCCTGTGTCGATGTTGTTCGACATTTATTCTAATGCATGTGGCAGAGCGGTCCCCCCCCCAATCGAGTCAACATTTTTGATATGAGAATAACCATGGGACTGAGTTAGTACCACCCAAAGAATATAGTATCATGTTGTGGTGTATGAGTCCATCTAACATGGTTATCCATGAAGAGGTTGTGTGATGGAGTGTTGGATCATGTCCAAACATTGATGGTAGTATTTTTCTACCGATTGTTGTCACATGTGATTCCACTCATTGTTGTGGAGGATTCAAGGGTTTTTCTTTACACTCCATCCATGATAGGAGAAGAATATTTAGATACACAACTTGTTTTTTGTTTCTAGGTTCTCATAGTTTGATGATTGTACTATCCTACCTTGTTTGTTGGTACCCTTGAGTTCTCAAAATAATCCATGATATAGTGTTATATTATATTAAATACAGATCATGTCAGTTGATACACCATGAACATAACTACAAAAATCCCAAACTAGAGTGAGAAGTAATATTTTTTTCCCTGACAATGTGAAGACACTACCTTTAGGGAGAGTACTTTGTTATTTACTCATACCACTACAGTCTCAAGTATGTCTTCACTCAGAGAGACATGAACCTTTGATAGTGACACTTTGTGGAATTTTCATAGCACTATTACTTGAAGATAATCTATAATCTAGGTAAGGGACATGTTGTATTACATTAACATAACAGAAGTCCCATGCTTGCATAGTGTATGATGTTTCAGAGCAGCTAGAATACCCTATAACAGACCCTAGTAGAACATGAGGGTACATGTTTTCATCATTAAATGGTGTTAAATACATTACATGTAAAGTGTCTAAGAGAGAATCAACTACGATACATCATATATAATATTATTTATGACTAGATATACTATGAAATTTCACCTGATATATTATTTGAAGAAGGGAATCACATCATCCATTTTCCGAGAAGCATGGTGATTTCAGTCACGATGAAAGTGGACATGATGAGGGAGTTTCACATTAATCCATTGTATATAAATCTCAATTTAGGGATGATCCTAATGTAGGTTACATATACCCACCAATTTTCTTAGTTTTTTCTTTTCAAGGATGAAAATATGTGAAGACAGGAATAATATATAGACTATGGTTTTGAAGTGTAAGAATTTCAGATATTCATAGGAATATTTTTGTTTCTCGTGCATGATTTTTTATAAATAATAGAATACATTATAAAAAAATGGAACCTAATAAAGACGAGGGAAAATTTTATTATATAATTTTTTGGTTAACCTAGCCATGATATAACTTTTGTCTGCATGGGATATCGGTAGAAATTTTCACTGGCAATGCAACCATAAACAAAATATTTTAAAAAATTATTATATTTTTAATGAAAATCTCAATAAATTATTAAGGGGGGAATGTATTTTAAATATAATACCATTTTTGAGTTCATAATGTGGTTTTTTCTATAGGAAAAACCTAAATTTCATCTGTGTGGGATGTTTGGACGAGATAGTTGTTGGAGATACTTTCAGTGAGTTAATTAAATAATTATACTTATTAATTAATGTTGACCTTGATGAGAAATCTATAAATATATCTCTGTGGAATGTTGTCTACGGGTACCCTCATATTCATGGTAATTTTCAAGAGGTATCTACATCCTTCCATTGGAAAATCATGGTAAAGTATGACGAAACATCCAATCAGAGCATATTTGGTAGCAACAGATGACGCGACATCCTAAGAATTTTTGGGAAACAATTATTCACCAACAATTGATACATATGCGAGGTAGGACTCATGATATTTCGTTCTATGCCCATATAAATAAAATATTGAGCTAGGTTAATACCATATCATTGATCTATGTTAATTTGAACTCCCATTACATGTGCCCATGTTTAGAGATTCTATTATTTTCACTTTTTTCCAGGAAGGAATAATTGGTTATTGATTTTAATGAATTTGTATTGGAGATTCTCCTACACTTTTCTATGATTTATTCATCAATTATTCATGAGTTCATGGTTTACCTTTTCTAGGGTGGTATCAAGTGTGATTGAACCCCTTGATTCATTACAGTGGAATAAACAACAAGTGGATAGAAGGTTTGGGGATATATTGATAAACTAGAGGGATATTGATTGGTGATTGGATCCGATCGGCACTGTGGGTGAATTTATTGTATCATAGTTTGTTCATGATTGGTTTGATAACTCCCATTTTCGTGGTTTGTGCATAGTAAATATGTACGGTGTAAGAAGATCAATTTCAAGTGAAGGCCTTGCGTGAGATTCAATGACAGAGGCTACTCAGCATTGACCTAATGGTCCTAAGGTGTTTTCAATATAGGGATCAATAATAATTATTAATTATAATAATAAATTTTTTCTAAATTTATTAAATTTTATTTTGGTATTTGTAATTATTATTATACTAGTTAATAATAATATGTTTGTCATAATCTATGAATGATCATATAATAACTATTTAATGAGATTTAAATATTTAATTTAATTCAATGATATATGTGATATAAGGATGAGAATATATTTGAAAGGAAACAAAATTAAATGAGATGAAAATAATGATATCATATGGGGTGTGCTTAATGAAAATGGACTGTAGTGGGTGGTTTTGTGTGGCCCCTTAATTTCAATAAAATGTATTGAAGAAAAATATATTATTAATAATATTTTAATAATGTGATTATTTTTTTGGTCACCAAACCATAATCTATCTTTAACTTTTTCAGGAGAAGTCCGATTGACGCACTATCAGTGGTTGCTTGACCTGAAATTTAATAGATCATTTTAAGACCAATGTTGGATTACTTTTTATAATAGTGTCTTGGTTCAAATAAACACAATAAAAGTAAAATTATTATTATACCAGATATTTTATCGGACATATTTCCCTCATACGGTGTCTTAATGACAGACCACTTGTGACCATTTGACCCGAAAATTAATGTGGATGTTTCCAGAACAATTTCAAATATTCATTTCAAACTCATGGCTTATGTCTATGAAATTAAATTTGACAATAATGCATAAAAATATGAATTTTTATAGGGTATTAAAATGAGTAAAATAAATAGTTTAATCCATGTAATTTTTCATGAGACTAGACACTATTCATTTACAATGCTGAGAGATGCAGCTTCATCACCGGATGTACAGTTAGGGCGAATGAATAGTTAATCCAATGTGCTTTTCTATAAGGATCACAATGATGTGATCCTTATGTTTATATGGGTACGTTTGAGGGGAATTTCATTCAAATTACATTTTTCATTTCGGACATTAGTGAGAATCATTCTCTCATCCACCTTTTGAGGAGATATTCCATTTACTCTGGTAGTTCAGTGGCACACAAAGGTGTACATGTACATATCATAGTACCCATGTATGTATAGTTACGCAACCATGGAATGAGTGGTTTCACACATTGTGTTGGACCCATACACATCATGTCACACATTATGAATCTTATACCACATGTATCTCATTTTTACATAGATTGCACAATACGAGTAGCCTATCATGAGTGTTTTTCACATTGAATGAGATGGTTCCCTCAATAGAGGATTTTT
Source organism: Viscum album (assembly GCA_963277665.1). Classification (NCBI taxonomy): domain Eukaryota; kingdom Viridiplantae; phylum Streptophyta; class Magnoliopsida; order Santalales; family Viscaceae; genus Viscum; species Viscum album. The sequence goes on along the minus strand of OY728152.1, from coordinate 1,447,709,760 downwards.
AGATACTATGTGATATGTTTCATGCATGAAGCATATTTAGGATACGTCGGGAAATGGAAGTGATATTGAATTGGCATATCAAAATATCTCGAGCTTGACATCTTATATGGATGAGTATCATAGTTATTTATTATTTCGGAGTTTCACCCTTCTGTTGGGATAGACATGGGTCCTCAATGAAATTTAGAGTGGCTTACTCTTTTTAGATAAGACAAGGGTCCTAAAAATAATCTATGTGGTACCCTCCAGCTAGGTTGGACGTGGGTTCTCAACGATATTATGAGTGTCACCCTTCTATTGGGCATGGTATGGATCTCCAACCTATTCAAATAGCACCGTCCAATTAGACATGTAATGTGTCCTTAGCAAACATCAGAGAGGAACCCTCCAACTGTATTGGACCTGGTTCGTCATCCTATTCTGAGTGGCACCCTCCACATGGGCTGTTCAAGGGTACTACATAAAACATGGATAGAACCCTCCTTTCGAGCTGCACACGGGTTCTCAACCATGAAATATAACCCCTAAACTGAGAGTAATAATGAAAACACATGGTTTAATTTATATCTGGACTCTTGAGGATGTGGGATGATTTCCCCACCTAGAGGAATTTTTGTGAAATGACTTAAAATTGTGTGGGTGAGTCAGTTCCACCCAAAGCATATAGTATAATGGTTTTGTGATTATTTCCTTAAACATTTTTTCTCAGAGATGACACACAAGGTGCAAGGAATTGTTGATGAAATTATTTTGGAACTTATGGTGACTCTATCCATTGGATGAACTATGATATGGAGATCCCCTTACACTATCATTTTTTGTTCCTTGACTAAGAATATATATATCATCTTTTAGAGCACAGTCATTGGTTTTTAGTAAATCTCTTTCTAAGAGAGTAAATGATGTGTGGGGTATGCCACATTATATACATGTCAAGCTTCTTCGGGATGGATGAGTCTACTCTCCTACTATAGTAAGAGAATACTCGATGGGACATTAATCTTCTCTACATTTCAATATCCTTATTTTAGGAACTATTTACATTCAAAATTTTGTTTGGATAATCTATAATTTGTTATTATACCTTGTTACATATTTTGATACCCACATAGGTTGTATATCATACCTCTCCCAATTCAATCTTTTCCGGGATTTTTTTGGGTATTAATATACTCAACCCTACATGGGCTTTTTCCAACATGTTTTGTGTCTTTTTTTAGATGATGGTCATGTCAATCAAGAATTAAGCAGAGCATAGGGATACACAGTGCTTCATCTATTTATAGTGGTTGTATCTTGAGATATAGGGGATGGGATCTCTCATATATTTACACTTTTCCATTTTTTTTCTTTTTGGGACATATTTATGGTTTGGTTGTGCATTTTCTCCATTTTCTATTCAATATACACTATCGTGCATTATTCTGTTTAGTAGTTCATTCATATTTGGTATATTTATTATAGTCTATAAATTTTTATTTCCTTCCCTCGACACTATTTCATTGAGTTTACTACGTGAGTATATATAAGTTTATAGGAAAAGCCCTTCCCAAATTTAGTGTGCCTTTTATGCTTGATGCCACCCCTGGCCTATAGAGGTGGGCTTGGGGTAGAAGCAGCTCGAGCCTGGAATTTAGATGGGTTGTGAAATTAATCTCTATGATCTTATTATTTTACTATTACAAATGTTTTCCCTTTTTTACTATTAATGTCAAATATATTTATTCATTAATTATTTTCATTGAAAATAGAAAATGAGTATACCGTTATAATGATAGGAAACCTACATTGATCACCATTATGAATTCATAAAATACCACATTAACTATAGATGATACATTTTTCGATATATAAATAGATACACACAATCAAAAAAAGTAAACAACACTTTAAATGGATGTCTCTCTATCCCTATCTTTCTCTTAGACAAACACACACACACACACTATCACTCTTTTTATTTCAAAATCATTCTCTATTAACCTTATTCACCCTTTTTTCTGCCATCTTGGTTGTTTTATACTAAAAACACATTCATTATTACTAATAAAATGTAATTATACATTACCATAAAATGGGTGTATTCAAAATAATTATTAAAATATAAATTTACTAAATTTCTCATTATTATATTTGTGAAATATTTTTTTTCAATAACATTATATTTTGAGTGGTAAATTTTGATATCTCTATAATATTTCTCCTATTAGTGAGGCTAAAATTGATGTTTAATTCCAAGGTAAATTGTTACCATATCATATCTATGTGTGTTCATCACCAATTCATTTGAAATTATATTTTTGAACAATAAGAAAAGTTTCAAAAAAAATATGTGCCTTAAAATAAAATAAGAATTTATTCCACGTTCTAATTAGTTAGTCCAAAAAACCAATGATGATTTCATCTTGATTCTCCTTTTCAGATATTCTTAGATCCAACGATGATCTTATCCATCATATCCACATTATAATCCCATGAATATATCAATTCCAAATTTCTATTGGTAATTACATGTGTGATTTGATGAAATTTAGATGTGGGGTGATTTTTTTACCTTATGGATTTATATTCATTTGTTTTATAATATTATTATTTTATATGGGTACATGAATAATCTAATGTGTGGGGAGTTGTTTTCTTATTGAGATGATTTGGAATAATTTAATTTCTATATTCTGTATCATAATTTAAGACATTTCATTTAAATAATATTCCAAAAAATAAAATAAAAATATATAAATTTAATAAATGAAATAAATAATTAGGAAAACATCGATGTGCCCCATCATCGATATTTTTATGATGGAGTTTTTCTGTTATGTGTCGAGTATATTTACAATGTTATCCTTTTATAGTATGTTATCACTATATTAAAATGTTTATTAAAATCCATTTATATCCCCTTTTATTTTTCATGTATGTTTTCAGCCATGTTGATATTTATAATTTAATTTCAAATTGTGTTACATTTTCATAACAACCATAGAAACATAAATACCACTAAAAAATACATAATGTTAAATATTTGTGTTATTAATGTAATTGAATATGATAACTCTACAAAATCATTTTTCAATTATTTTTCATGTGAAATAAGTTAAATCACATTAAAACTTTAAATATTTATTATATGAATCAGTAATGAGTGAGAAAAATTGTAAAATTATAATTTTTTTGTGTTAAAAATTAAAAAAAATTTGTCACTAAATTGTGGAATAAATATTTTTTAATATGCAAGGTTTATGAGTTTAATTATTAATAAACCACTGATTGGTGGGAAAATTGACCTTATTTGAAAATTATTGATCATTAGATTAAATATTACATTCCTATGGACCTCTACATGAATTAGTTTTTGGGATATGATAATTCAAATTCATTCATTTTTTAATATAATCACAATGTGATTTAATATTAAGAAACAAAAAAATTCACTAATATGTTCATGATTTAATATTCAACACAATATGAGATCATTAATTCTATTTACCCACATAGTTAATAATTTTTTATTTTAAAAATAATTTTATTTTGTTATATAATTAATGTGATTAATTAATTGTAGAGAACCAATAATTTACGTACATGGGAATTACATTAATTTTGCAGAATACTTAATACAAAACAAAAACCAACAGTTAAGGATCTTAATAGTATACTGTCTTTGGAAACTATGAACATAAAATTCTAATCATGGTGAAAGATAATCAATATCTCCGATAAATATCTTATTTTTTCCTACCTAAATCCTTCCCTTATATCATGGGGAAAATAAATCATACAAAAGTGTGCACTCAAATTTTCAGTAAGGGTTAATATGGAAACCTAAAACAATCCCTAAACATTTTAACGTAATAACATGATCATAAAACATAAATATCAGGAGTAATGACATTAATATTGACAATACATAAGGCATAGATCATAACGAAACATTAATCATGATAAATAACATGGGAACAAAACATGGAATTGTGGAAAACTATTATGCACATGATATGATTTCCATAGTAGCCGAGGAATTTCTTCCAAGACCATCTTAGTGGACAAAGCCCCTTTCTGAATCGAGTTCACTCCTCGTTCCAGTCCTATATCACAGAACCAGATTAACTTACAATTCCAACCATGTCTATCTCATGAGATATAAATCTTTACCCAATGTATTGGAGTTATATATAGGTCCCACCCTTCTCATAATGAAATCATTCTTACCTGTGCCACAACAAAACATAAATCATTCATCATAACCCCATGAATAAAATGGGTTTCATAAACATCATCCCATCATAACATAATCCATATAAAACAAATGTATATCATTTCAACATAGGAAAAGTGAAACCATGTAAATCATATAGATATTATACTTGAAACATACACATATGAAATAATGTCATATTAGATGGAAAATGGTTTTGATAAAACACTTGACATGAATTCTTGAGGAAAATATCCTTTCTTCTTCAAAATATTATTCTTTTCACAAAATTCCATGCAATTTTAAATGAAATGTATTTTATTGAAAATAATCATGAAATATTGTAGAGTAAGCTTCATGAACATAAGGCGTTATGAAACCATAAAAATCTGTTCATACCGTATATTTTAATAAAATATTCACATCATACTTTTAACGGAAAAGACAAAAAGTACCACATATGGTAAACAAAAGAATGATTCCTTCCATAAAAGAATGTAAAAGTCAAAAAGGGGTAAAATGACTTTAAAAATATATGGAATATTATTAAACAGTTTATAAAAAACATTTTTTTAGACATGGATGAAAAATATAACCCCCTAAATACTTACATATAAGCAATATCAGATAAAAATGAGATTACAAAATTATCCATTACCTTAGGAATAATATGCTTTGTACGTATCCAACCCCCTGTATAATGATTTAAATAATTTAATTGACTTAGTACAGAATCATATTCATTGTTATGATATCATATATGGTTCACTTATGACTTTATATTACCCGTTCTTTTTTAAATTCCATGTTAAAGAAACGTTTTGGGTAAAATCATTTTATTATCATACGTTTTTGGACTTGTTTTTATTTATATTATTATTACTTATATAATGATTTAATTACATCAAGAATTTAAATCATGATTTATATATCATATATATTCAGTATATATATATATATATATAACATATATATGTATGAAATGAAATACACCATTCATGGAGACGGTAAGCCGTACATACGCATGAATGCTGTTTTCCTTTCCTTATTGACTTGAATGCAATTAAATAGATGATATATATATATATATACAAAAATCTAGTAGCTTAATTTTTTCATATATTTCATTACTATTCATTATATATACTTTACAATCATTCTAGAATGGTTAAATGGAGAATGAATCTCATCGTGTCTTGGAGACGGTAATCCGTACGTACGCACGAGCGATGATATCGTTCCAATAATTATTGAATGGAATTGGAGTGGATGATATAATATCTCATAATCATTATGATGTTATAATAACCATATATAGTTATTATATACACCATTATACCCATCCAAGTAAGGTGGAGGGGGAAAACAGATTACACCACAGCGTGGAGATGATATTCTGTACGTATGCACGCGCAGTGATTTCGTTTTCCGTAGGATGGATAGAAGGTGAAATGCGGTTGCTTCATATTTATAACAAGATTTTAGTATATTAGTGATACTGATGTTATTACTTTATAATTAAACAACTAAATAAGAAGAGGTTGAAAAAGAAAGAAACTTGAGAGAATCGGAAGAAGAGGTTACCTCTTCTTCGATGCACCTCTTTTAAGCTTACTCTTAAGGCACTAGAGTTGGCCTTTTAAGGATAATAGAACCTATATAATGTTTCTAGGTAAGTATAGAATGGAAATGGTCAGTTTTTTCTTGATCTTGAAGGTTCAAAAATTTTTAAAGAAAAGAGGGAGGAGTGGGGCACTTTAGGAAAAAACTAAAAATATTAATTTATAATAAAGTAATATTCTGTTAATAATGGTTCAAAAGTAACTTATTTCGAAGATAAATTTTTATGGGTCTAAATACTCTCATCAAATAGGTTTTTGATAAGTTTAGGTTACTATTTTAACCATATTATTTAGATTTAACTCTAAGATAAATAATTTAACTTTCACCATGTCTTCTTGTTTTCATAAACTATATGGTTAATAAACTTACTATAACAAGCCAAAAGAACCCCAAGTGGTTAATTATTCATATATATAACATTATCTAAGTCATTTTTACGAACCTTAGATTTTTAGGGATAGAATAACAATTAATAATATAATATTTTTTTTAAAAACAATTATATGTAAATTTTGACACTATTTGGTAATTGATTTTTGTGAAAATCATAACAACATGATTATTTATAAAAAAATAATTGAATAAATAATAACATGTCGTATTAACCTAAAAAATTAGTGACATGCATAAAAAGTTTTATTACTTTTATTTGGGTATTTATTACATCAATTATTTTAATATTTCATTAATAAGCTAATTACGGCATCATCATTGCATGATAAATAAATTTAATTATTTAATGTCTAAAAATAATAAATAAAATACCATTATATAGGAAATATTTTTATATTTCTAAATAAAAAGTATAGTCAAATTTATCTTATGTATAACCCTATATTAAAAATGTTTTAGTTATTAATCTTTGATTTTAACTATTTTAGCTCTTCTTTGAATTAAATAATAATAAATGTTCTAATCTAATCCAAGTGGACCTAAAGGGTAATATTTTATTCCTAAGGTTGTTTTTGGTGGAATTAAACTTACACAATATAATTATTACATGTTCTAGGATAATAATAATAACATTTTACGCTTAATTACCCTATTTACTTTTAACCGTGGGAAATAAAAGTAAAAAAGTTATTATTCACCAAGAAAATATTTTTATCTTATTGAACAACATTTTAATCCTTTATAGTAACCTTGTGTATCATATTTTTGAAATTCAACTCACAAAAGTGGTAAAATTATATTTTATGTACAATTTTAAATGCTCCTAGGAGGTGGGTAAAAAACGGTGAAAAGTTCAATAAAATATTTATATATATATAATTATTATAAAATGACTCCAATGAATTACATTGAACTTATATATGTATTATTTATCTATTTTGACCAAAAATATATTTAAATAAAATTAATTATTATTTAAATGAAAAGTTGGTTTTTAAATAGTAACCCAGTGTTTTCAACCTTCATCAAAAATTGAATGTTTTCAGAAAAATACCAAAAATTCACCCTAGTCTAATTTTGATATTCCGAATCCAAAAATAAAGTCCATTTTGAATGATGAAATTTATAAAATTTCAAAATGTTGGTATTACTATTCATAACGGGCAGTTCATAATAATATTATAATAATATCTCATTTAGTGAAACTCGGTATTGTGTACTACACGTGCTATTGAATAAGGTATTTATTGCTTGTAATGAAAACCAATTCAGGGATGTGTGTAGTGAATGATTTTTTTGTGTTTCTTATAACATAATAAATACTTATTCCATTTATACATTAAAGAAAATCTATACTTAATGTTGCATAGAATAATTTCCACAAAATGAACTTGAAATTGTGTGTAACACGATCCCAGAATAGTTTTTCGTATACATCAATCTAATAAAAGCTAATCTTGGTGAAGTGTATAATAGAAGGAATCAATGAAATTAAAACTAATATATCTCATAAAATCTCCGGGTGTTACATTCTACCCCTTTAAAATCAATTTCTCCCTCAAAATTCGTCAGGGTTATAAATGGTTTACAACCTGAAAGATTATTTCATAGAAACCCATGTTGTAAAAAGTAATACTAAAACATCATTTTACAAAATAATTTTACAATCATAAAGATCATCCAATGTAAATCAACACTAGGTTTCCATACAGGAAAATATAGGTGAAAATATGTATATGGAAGAGAAATATAACAATCAAATTTTGATGGATATTGGTAGAGAACGTGGCTTTGAAAAATCCATCAATAACAAAGCCATAAATTAGTTATTATTTAAGGTAACATCTAATTCATTGGGTATAAGGGAACTAGGACAACGTTTTTAGTTCTCAATATCATTTCCCTAATGTTGAAGAATTGTTGAATTAAAAGAAATACTTACTTTATTTTGGTACAATCTCATCATTGATCGTGCCTTAAACAATTTTAACTTCATCTCTTAAATAAATGAAGTATAATTGGTCTTCCATTAAGTGTTATAAGATAATGCGATAGAACGATAGGTCATTTCATCTATGTGAAAAATCAGGGTTGAAAAAGTTATATACATAAGTCCATCTATAGTGATATTAATCTTATATGGTTCTTAAAATGGACTTATACTTCATCTATTATACCTATTAATAAAATAAAACTAGTTTCTACTATCCAGGGACTTACTGTAGGCTAGTGGTAGGTGCTAAAGGTCTGTCGCACTTCGGTTGTGGGTTTGATTCCCCCAACCTTGTCCAATGCGACGGGTTGTCGCCCATCATAAAGGATGTCCTTTTTCGAAAACTATTCTATTATAACATTCCAAAAATAATATCAAAAATTCCTAGCCTTAAAAAAGACTATATGAGGTCTAACTTAATCGATTCCAATAATTAGGTTTATCCAATATACTTCTGCCCAATCTCATAGTATAAATAAAACGATTTCTAGTAAGGTCATCTACAAACCATTGAATATAATCATTTATCACCTGTATATCATAAGATATATATATATATATCTTTTTGGTCACATTCCAAACATGTGAATACCTTAATCATGTATTCTCTTGAAAAATGAATACCTATTTAACTTTAGTAAAACATGAATGCTGTCAAAAGTTAACTCCTTCCATAAACCAAAATTCCAAAAATTCTATATACTCAAACCATGATATCAATTTGTCCTTATATCAGTAATGAGCTCATGAATACTATAAAAAATATTATTATCCCCTTATCCCTTCATTACGATAATATCATCTACTTTCCAAAAATATTTCAATCACTTTTCATGGTTACATGTACCATAAAATTATTGAAAACCACAAGAGACTAATAAAACAATATTCCAATATACCATAAAATTACCTCAACAACATTATTCCTCAATACCAATACATGAACACTACAATACATCCTCTTCAATGATTGTCATATAATTAGTCCTTCTTTGATTTAGAAGTAACCTCTTAGTTCATGGAATTGAGTTGGGTAATGCCCATGTTTTCCACAAATATGACCTTGAACTCCAAAACAGTCAGTCACTCTATGACCCTTTTCACTACATAGATAACATCATCCCCTCCATTTGAGGTATTTCTCAAGGTTCTTCTTCAGTTCTTCTTGATACATATAAAGCTTCATTTTCCTTCCTCTATGTTCCTCTCCTTGAAAACATATATAAAATTTCATCTTCCTATTATTTGATGACCTAGGTATACCACCAAAGTTCACCTTGTTAATCATATACAATGATGACTGATTCCGCATAATCATAATATCTTTATCTCTAGGCATTACACAATTTTGTTGATCACTGTCACCAATTTTTCCATAGGAATCATTGTTAACTGAATTCCATCTCATTTCCCCCAATGACTAAAACCAAAAACCATAGTGTATGAAACATTTAAAATAACGAGGAACCACATAATCATTAAAATTCACTTACGGTATGTCTAACTTTTCACACATTATTTAATCCTTGATATATTAGGTTCACCCTAGGTTATTAATGATCATCAACATAACTGTAGGACTGTAACATATAGTTATAATAAACCTTAGGGACATCCCTAGACATACCTTATAAATAAATCTTGGGATCTCACTAAGGTTTTCGCATCCTAGTTTCCAAATGTTAACTAATCCATTCCTCTGATAACAACTATATAGACTAAAGAAATGACGTACATGGGAATTACAATATATTTTCGGAATAATTAATACATATCAAAAACCAACACTCAAGGACTGTAATAGTTTAATGTCTTTGGAAACTCAGAACATCAACTTTTAATCATGGTGAAATATCTTCAACATCTCCGATAAAGATCTTCTTTTTTTCTTACTTAAAACCTTCCGTTAAATCCTGGGGGAAAAGAAAACATAAAAATGAGTGATCTTAAATTCTCAGAATGGGTAAACATTGAAACATAAAACAATCCCTAAACATTTGAATGTAAGAACATGAACATAAAACATAAAAATCATGAGTAATGACATAAATCTTGACAATTCATATTGCATAGATCATAAATGAACATTAATCATGATAAATAACATGGGAAAAAACAAGTAATTGTGGCAAAACAGTAAGAAAATGATATGATATCCATAGTAGCCAAGTCATTTCTGCCAAGACCATCTTAGTGGACAAAGTCCCTTTTTGAATTGAGTTCACTCCTCATTCTTGTCCTCTATCACTGAACCGGATTAGCTTACCATTCCAGCCTTGTCTATCTCAGGAGATATAAATCATTACCCAATTCATTGGAGGGAGATATAGGTCCCACCCATCTCCTAATGAAATAATTCTTATGTGTTCCACAACATAAACATAAATCATTCATCATAACCCAAAGAATAAAATTGGTTTCCTAAAAAACATCCCATCATGACATAATCCATATAAAACAAATGGATATAATGTCATCATAAGAAAAGTGAAACCATGTATATCATAGAGATATTATACTTGAAACATAAAAATATGAAATAATTAAATCTTATATTGAAAATGGTTTTGATAAAACACTTGAAATGAATTTTTGAGGAAAATATCCTGTCTTCTTCAAAATCATTTTCATTTCACAAAATTCCATGAAATTTTAAAGTAAATGGATTTTTATGAAAATATACATGAAAACAGGTAGATTAATCTTCATGAAAACAAGGCTTTATGAAACCATAAAAATAAGTTCATGCTGTATAAGATAAAAAACATTCTCCCCGTAGTTTTTACGGAAATTTCAAAAAGTACCACATATTGTAAACAAAAGAAAGATTCCTTCCATAACACAAAGTAAAATTCAAAGCGTGGTAAACATGAATTTAAACAAACATGGAAGATTATTAAACACATTATAAAAAACATTTTTTTTGGAAAATGATGAAAAATATAACCCCAGTAAATACTTACATATAAGAAATATCAGATAAAAATTAGATTGCAAAATTATCCCTTACCTTAGGTCTGATATGCCTCGTATGTATCCGAACCTCTTGTATACAGATTTAAATAATTTCATTGACTTATTACAGATTCATATTCATTTTTATGATATCATATATGGTCACTTATGACTTTATATTACCCGTTCTTTTGTAAATTCCTTGTTAAAGCAGTGATTTCGGTAAAATCGTTTAATTTATAGTACATGTTTGGACTTGTTGTTCTTGATATTATTATTACCTTTATCATTATTTACATACTTAATGAATGTAAATAATTATTTATATATCATGTATATTCAGTATTTATATATATATAATTGATAGATGAGTGAAATGAAATACACCATTCATGGAGATGGTAATCCATACGTATGCATGAATGATGTTTTCCTTTCCTTATTGACATGAATGGAAGTAAGTAGATGAAATAAATAAATATATATATACCTAAATCCAGTAGCATCATTATATAATATATTTCATTATTATTCATTATATATACTTTATAATCATTCTTGAACGGTTAACATGGAGAATGAATATCATCGCGTCGTGGAGACAGTAATCCGTACGTACGCACGAGCGATGATATCATTACCATAATTATTGAATGGAATTTGAGTGGATGATATAATATCTATGGATCATTATTATGTTATAATAACCATATATAGTTATTCTTTACACCATTATACCCATACATGTATGGTGGTGGTGGAAAAACAGATTACACCATGGCGTGGAGACGGTATTCCGTACGTACGCACACACGGTGATTACGTTTTTCGTAGGATGGATAGACGATGAAATTGGTCTGTTTAATATTTATTATAACATATCAGTATATTATTTCTACTGATTTTATTACATTATAATTAAATAGCTAATGAAAATTGAGTTTAGTAAGAAAGAAACTTGAAAGAATCAGTAGAAGAGATTACCTCTTCTTCGATGCACCTCTTTTATTCTTCCTCTTAAGGCACTAGAGTTGGTCTTTTTAAGAGACCATAACCTCTATAATAATTATATTGAAGTTGATATGGGAAATTCGTAGGGGTTGTCTGAGATTTGAGGCTCAAAATTTTTTAAAGTGAAGAGGGAGTAGGTTCCCTTTTTTAAGGGAGGAGAGGGGCACTTTAGGAAAATAAAATAAAATATTATTTTATAATAAAGTCATATTCGGTTAATAATGGCACCAAAGTGACTTATTTCGAAGGTAATGTGAATATCGGTCTAAATAATCTCAAAAAAATAAGTATTAGAAACAATTAGATTACTATTTTAACCATATCATTTAGATTTAACTCTAAGTTAAATAATTTATCTTTTACCGTGTCTTCTTGTTTTATTACACTATATGGATAATAAACATACTATAAAAATTACAAAAGAACACCAAGTGGTTAATTATTCATATATATAACCTTATCTAAGTCATTGGTCCGATCATTAGTTTTTTAGTAATAGAATAATAGTTAATTATATAATATTTGTTTTAAAAACTATTTTATGTAAATTTTGACAATATTTGGTAATTGATTTTTCTAAAACTCATTAAAAATTTATTATTTCAAAAAAAGTTAATTTAATAAATAATAACATGTAATATTAACCTAAAAATTTATTTTCAGTCATAAAAAGTCTCAAATTATATTTATTTGGGTATTTATTACATCAATTATGTTAATACTTCATTAATAATGTATTTAATAGATCATCATTGCGTCATAAATAAAATAAATTATTTAATGAATAAATATAATAAATAAAATACGATTATGTAGGAAATAGTTTTAGCTTTCTAATTAATATTTATAGTCGAATATATCTTATGTATGACCCTATATTAAAAATGACTGAGTTGTTAAACATTGATTTTATTAATTTTAATTCTTCTTTGAATTAAATAATAATAAATGTCCGAATCTAATCATAGTGGACCTAACAGGTAATATTTTATTCATAAGGTTGTTTTTGGTCGAATTAAACTTATCTAATAGAATTAGGACATGTGTTAGGGTAATAATAATTTCATTTTACCCTTAATTACCCTATTTACTTTTAATCGTGGTAAATAAAAGTAAAAAGTTACGATTCACAAAAAAATATTTTTATCTTATTGAACCACATTTTACTCTTTGATATTAACCATGTCTATTGGATTTTTTTAATTCACCTCACAAAAATGGTAAAATTGTGTTTTATGTATAATTGAAAATGCTCCCAAGAGGTGGGTAAAAGATGGTAAAAAGTTCAATAAAATTTTTATATATCTAAAAATATTATAAAATGACTCTAATGAAATAAATTGAACTTATATAAGTATTAGGTATCTATTTTTACCAAAAATAAATTTAAATAAAATAAATGATTATTTAAATAAAATGTCGGTTTTTAAATAGTAACCTAGTGTTATAACTATTCATCCAAAATATAATGTTTTCAGAAAAATACCAAAAATTCACCCTAGGCTAATTTAGATATTATAAATCCAAAAATGATGTCAATTTTGAAAGATAAAATTAATAAAATTTCACAAAATGGGTATTACTATTCATAACAGGTAGTTCAAAATAATATTACAATAATTATATCATTTAGTGAAACTCGGTATTGCATAGTACACATGCTATCGAAGAAGGTCTTGATTGCGTGTAATTTAAACCAATTCAGGGGTGTGTGTAGTGAAATCTCTGTTTGGTTTTGTGTATAACATATTCAAAACGTATTTTATTTATATATTAAACAAAATCTATACTTAATATTGTGTAGAATAATTTCCAAAAAACGAACATGAAATTGTGTGTAACACGAGCCAAGAATAGTGTTGCATATACTGCAAGCTAATACAAGCTAATCTTTGTGTAGTGTATAATAGAAGACATCAATGAAATTAAAAATAATATACCTCCTAAAATCTCAGGGTGTTACATTATTTTAATAATTTAGGAAAATAAATTATATAAATTATGAAAAAAAATTTGATGAAATATTTCTTTATTAGAGGTCAACATTAACTACGGAAGAAGAGATAATATTTTTCCTTGTACCATGGACATTTTGTGTTCATTTTTGGTAATCATTTACAATCCAAATTTCACAATATTACTTGTATGGCATGAAAATATTATTAATTTTTTAAAAACACTAGGTTCAATTTTGAAATTATTTTTCCAAACAATGTAATTTACTAAATGCCTAAAAAAATTTCAATAGTTATAATAAAAATTTTTGTGTGTATTATATAACCTATAAAATCATCCCAAAACATAAAAATTATTTTTGTACGATATATAAGATCATGGGGAATAAAGTTATTACCTCTTAGATTATCTGATTCATCTTTTTCATGATCATGGTTTCATAACAAACTAAAACACTAGAATTTGAAGATTCTATCAGGTCTATAACTATTTCATTGGAATTTTAATCATAAATTTTTCTATAATAATCTACGAGAAATGAAATATTGTGTTTTAATTATTGTGATTGACAAAAACATTTATGATTCCCTTTTCGATATGCATTCTTATTATGGTTCAAACTAGTATAAAACATCATAGGATATATTATGAGGGAAACAAGCAACCCATATTTCCTAAAATAATTTATATGCACTAACATTTAAGGGTTACAAATTTTAATAATTGAATAATTGAAAATTGTTAGGTACACACCACTATATTGGGATCTATAATCTTACACACTCTAGTTTTAACTAAAAATAATCTTCTCCATATCTATATTCGTAACCATTTTCTTTTTTTATTTGTTGTAAAAAATGTGTTATTATAATTAAATTTTTAATGTTAATAAATGGTTCATATTCATATTTTAAATACTTTAAAATTATATAGTTATTTATTTTGTGGTTAAAATAGTATAAATTTATTTTGAATCACTCTCCTCGATACCTATTAAATTAAACCACAAATCATGTGTTGTTTCTATTACATTCTTGGGTGTCATTTTGGTTACTGTATATATTTTATTATCCAATTTATTTTCTTCTATTTTCTCCATAGTCATACAAATTTCAAAAAATAAGCACTATCCATTAAACATGTTTTTATAAATTTTTTTGGGTTAGAAAATCAATCAGTTATATGTATTGATCAATAAAATCCATGCTTCATGATAATAAATTTCACATTTTGTACTTTTAATGAATGTGGAATTAACTATTGAAATTTATGAAAGATTTATGTGTTCCATGGATTATTATTTATATTGAAATATAGTGGTCCATGGATAGCTATACCATTCCTAAAAATTCTTATGTTCTTGGATTGTATCTCATGTTTTTTCTTAAGATATAACATAAACATCTTAGAAACCTGACCCTCTACATATCATGTCATAAATGCTATTTTTACGAGATCGTTTTCAATGCTTGGTGATATTATTCAATCAAACACATAACATTTACTCTCATCTGGAAATATCATAAATAATTTTATTTGATTTAAGTTATTCCATTCTTCTTAACGATATGAAAATACTAACATCCCCTTTCATTGATGATCAACTTCAATTGGTTATAAAAATATCTTACCATCATTGAGTATTATACTTATGTTTCATTATTCGTGTATAATATATAAGAGGAGTAGACATTTAATCACCAAAAGGTGGAAATAATCTCTTATTTAATGATCCTATAAGTGTATCTAAATGTATTTAGGTTTTACTTCCATAGCAGGACACACGATTTTGTAGTTATGTCTCAATATATTTTTGGGGTTTTAATACATCACATAATTAGCCTATTAAGTAATACCTGTGTTTTATGTGTGTTTTATTATAATTTTTATATTGATATTTAATGTTGTTATTTACCTGTAATTATGGATTATATTTTAGATATAATTCCATGTACTTTCTAAAATGATAAATGTTTTTTATGTTATTTATCTATAATTAGACGTTTTGGTGCAATGATTATAAAATTTGTATATTAGTTGAACAATCACATTTCTACTCATTATTATATATCATGTTGTGAAGATCAACTAAGGTCATGTGGTTTTCCAATCCCAGAATTCATATAGGAGGTTCTAGGGTAGATCATTATACAATCACAATAAATATAACTTTAAAAATAATAATTACATCATTCCTTTTATGAAAAAGGATATATTTTCAGTTTTATCTTTGTGCGATTTTATAATTTTTTTCCAAAATTACAAATGATCTACTTAATTATTCTTCATTGGTTTGGGCTCTACCAAACCTATTTCTAATAGATATTTTATGTATCATTAATTTTTTAGCACACATTCCATTATTTTGAAAGTATTATTAAATCAGATTCCTCTACAATTATATATTTTGTCAACAATGGATAAAAAACATTATGATTTAAAGGACATATTGATTTAAAATTTATGTTAATTTCTAAAAATTTAGTTACACAATTCTCTGATGAATATTTTTAATCGCATGTGGAAAAAAATATTGTGGTGAATTAGTGTATGAGAATGATTCATAGTTTCATACATTATTTCATTTTTTAAACCATGATGAGACATTTAATTATGGAATATGAAGTTGTATAATCCTATCCTTTTATTAGAAGGTAGTAAAAATATTTCAATACCTTGGATGTGGTTATAATATGTATTGAATATTTTTAATATACCTCATGTACCACTTCCCTCACAAAGGTTTTCCCCACTATTTTTAAAATAATTACCTCAATAAGAATAAAAAGTAAATACCTTCGATGTGGTTGTAATATAGACTTCCATTATCATTATCTTTTTGGAATAGATAAATATTTTTCATCTCTGGGAAACAACATTATCCCGACATGATTATTAAAATATCATGTTTCTCCCTCTTGGAGATATTTTTTACATTCTATTTACTCTCTATTAGAGTTCATATAACTATTAATGAGCATTTAATTTTGCTGAATGGTTGGTTTTTGAGTTTGTGGAAGGGATTAATTTCGATAACGTCTTGCGATGAAATGTTGAGACGTTTCACACCTAATATAAGTGTTATTAGGCTTGGGTGAAATCTTTTGGGGTGGATAGAAGTGTCATGGGAAGGAACTAGGCACATGTTAAAGCTGACGGGGATACAACATTCTATTAGAATCCAAAAAAATAGATAGTGAGAATATAATATCCTAGTTGAGCTAACAAGATCATTGGGTAGCATGTGTATGCATAGCTTCCAATTAGTGATCTATTGGGACATTCTTTAAGAAGTGGAAATAGGTTATATATAATACATGACCTTAAAACATTACATAATATTGAATTAAATGAGTAATCTACATTGAGGGTCTTTTCAAGTTTAGAGTTTTATAGAATTGGGACATAACTATTACATCTCAAAAGATTAAAAAGTAGAGACTTATAATCAGTTTCCATTTCATTCATAAAATAATAACTCTTTAAAAAAAGACTTATGTTTAGTTCTATGATTTAGACAACATGGATATTCCTTGATCCCATCCTTGACCCTATTATTCTTTAAGTCATGTGAAAACATTTCAAAACATGGGATGAGCATAAAAATATCATTAAGGGTTATAAAAAATGAAAGAAAACATTAGTTAATAGATACATAAAAACATGAAAACTTTTACTTATCTCATGAAATCATAAGATTTATTAATAAGAAATTGAAATCATAAATCATTAAGGTAACTTGTTGAATCATTAACATACTTACATTGTAGCTATCATAGATACATAGTGAGTTACTTTGGATTAACTATCTCATTATATTCCCTAAATATATTAGGAGAAACATTCACATTTACCTCCATCATGTTACCCAATGCATTAGAGATCTATCTCGGGCTCACCCGCCCAAGGTTTATCACGGAATCATCCGTATACGTAAATAATGCACAAAACCATAACATGATCATAACACAAAACATAAGAATAAAAGAAAAGTTAACATTTCCAAATTTAAATAATAATATAACATTTAAATATATTAACATATAAAAAACATTATTAAAACCATTTTCAGTAACAAAAATACATATAATAGTATATGGTATTTATTTTCCTTTTAAAAACAGTGTGCCCTGTTAAGGAAGCCAATGATCAAATAATACTCGTGGTGGTGGAAAGGGTGTTGTCACCGCTTATGATAAAAAGAAACATTCATTTTTGTCATTAAGTAATATGAATCATATAAAAATATTCCCTTTTAATGAAAAATCTATGGTGTTTATACATCTTATAAATGAAGGTCGTGTATTTGAACAAAATATGCCTCAATGAAAGGAGATTGAGACAATGACCCTTACCTATGGTTCGACATGACTCGATAATACTTTAATATCCTAAATAATAAATTAATGGTAATTTATATTTTAATAATAAACTTTTTCATGTTTATTATTCAATTTATATCACTTATTACCTTGTTATGAACATTATGTAATCATTTAAGTTAATAATGTTCGTTTTGTCGATATTTGGTACTTGAGTAAAAAATGAACACCTTATATTTACTTGTTGTCCATGTGGTTAATAGTAAATTACATCCAGAATGATATTCGTTATTTAGATATCAAATATATCATATATATCCAGTAAATATATATATCTATAATAGTAAATATCATTTTGAGGTAACAAATGAAACACACTGTTCATGGAGATGGTATGTCGTACTTACGCATGAACGCTACTATCATTTATATATATTATATTAATTGAATTAAAACATAATGATGCATAATTATATTATAAGTAAAGTATAATATCATATATAATATCATTTACACCATCCTTTATATATCCTACATATGGAATTAACGAGTCATATCACTTTATGGGGGCGGTAGTCCGCACTTCCTCAAATGAGATTATCATATTTACAGACTATGGAAACCATGATGGTATGATATAAATGAAAAATAAATAAGAATAAAGAAAACATAAATATAATAAATATAATATATAAATACATTACTACTATAATGGCCACCATGAGAGGTGGTAGGAGATAATCAAACAATCATCGTTTCGTGAGGCGTTAGTTTACCATCCACAGAAACAGTATGTTCTTCACCCATTGGATAGAGGTGTGTATAAGTGTAGTTAGAATACATCCCATAAAAAAATCCTAGTATATTATTGATATTTGTTTTTTAAAAAAGGAATAAAAATATTTTAGGGGTTGGAGAAGTAAAACAAATGAAATGAAGTTAAGAGAAACTGTTACCTTTGATTTGGGTAACTCCTTTTGGTATGAACCAAAAATGTTTTTTTGAAGTTCCTTTTTCCTAAGGTAAGGATTATAGGAGGAGGATAAGAGTCCTAAGAGATTATATGGGAAGGGTTTTTATGATTCAATTGGTTTTATATGTGTGGGGAATGAGTAAGAAGTGAGGAATTTTTATAAGGGGGAAGAGGGTCTCTTTAGGAATGTGTGAAAATATTATTTTATTAGATAATCATATTTGGTTTCTAAAGGTCCTAAAATAATTAAAGTAGAAAATAAGATGGCTAATGGTCAAAATAAAATTTTCCAATAATAATTGGACTGGTTTTGGATGTTATTTTAATATTTATAATCTAATTTATTTAAATGATTAATTAATGGCGTAAACACTACATAATTATTGTGTCATAAATAATTTAATTTATATCATGTCAAAAAATTAAAAAAAAATAACATGATGTAGGAAATAGTTTTCTATTTTCAATTAGTATTTATAGTAAAAATGATAACTTATATAACCCCATGTAAAAATTATTTTACTAAAAGATATTTGTTTATGTCATTTGTTTCATTACATTATGTTAATTAAAATAATGTGTCATAATCACTCATAAGTGGCTCCATGGGGTCCCAAATTCGACCCATGGATTTTAATGGTTCTCCATGACTTCCCAAATAATGTTATAAAATGTTTTATGGTAATTTGAAATTATTATAATATTCTTTTTACCTTGAATTACCCAATTTACCTTTAACCGCGGTAAATATAAGTCAAAAGTTATTATTCACAAAAAATTATTATCATATTATTAAACCAAAATTTACATACTAATAACAACCATGTATATTAGATTTTAAAAATTCAATTCATAGAAGTGGTAAAATTTCATTTAAATAAAAATTCGATTTTCTTAACTACAACTTAGTGGTTTCACTATACATAAAAAATTGAAGTTTTTCATAAAACATAAAAAATTCTTCGTAAGCTATATTTGATATTCCAAATTCAAAAATCATGTATATTTTACAAAATTCTAAACACATAAGTGATAGAAATTAATTTAAAATTAATTCTCAATGTCAAAACAAAACTGGTGTTTTTAAGAAACAATAACTATTAAAAGATTGATACTTGTTTATGTCCAATTTCAAAGTAAATTAATTCCAATGACCATCATTGGATTAAATGGTAAAAATATATTACAATTAATATATACAACCAATTAAAAATTTAATCTAACCCTATAAATAAATTATATTAAAATTCCATTTTGAATTAAAATACTGTATTTTTCACTATTCATTAAATAAATGAACTTTATCATAAAAATACGAAAATATTAGCCAAGTAAATTTTGGTGTCCAGATTCTATGGAAGAATACCATTTGGTCAAATAAAACAAATAAAAATGACCAAAACTAGATTTATTGAGGGTTCACCATCAAAAGGCGGTAAACCGTCCTTCTAATTAATATTAGAGTATTTATGCTTAAAATTAGATTCATTCTCGATTTAAGCCTATAACGTTTATTGGATAAATGTAAAAACATTTAACAAACATGTATAATAATATTATAGTTAGTTTCATTCATTACTGACAATACAACTTCTTGGCGTTAACTACCATTTAATATAATAATATTATATTTTTATTATGCAATGTGAGATTTCAAAGAAACCCGTTGGTGTGTATGGGGTAAGCCATCGAACATAGCATCCCATTTAAAGTAAAATTAATTTTTAATTTAGAAATAATAATAAAAATTGAAATGTATTTTTCTTTATTTATGTGGGATGTTACATCCTTCCCCCATTTTTATAATTGTGTCGTTGTAATTTTTATTCACGTATCAAATATGTGGGGTATTTATCCCTCATAGAATTTTCAGATTCCCACATTGCATCTTCAACCATATGGTTTTTACACAAAACCATTACCTAATGAATTACCTAATTCCAGAACACTTTCTCCCTATGGTCAAGAATTTATATTGGTTATTCCTGATAAGAGAGATTCTCATCCAACTGAACTACCTCTAGGATCGAAACATGGGACGGATCTGGCATATACATTCTAAACATTGAAACATGAAAAACATTGTGTACCTGGGATAAACATGGAGGTAAATCAACTTTGTACGCAACTGATCCTACTTTCTCAAGGATTTCATAACATCCAATGAACCTCAGACTCATCTTTCATTTCTTTCCAAAATGCATCACACTTTTCATGGAGAAACATTGAGAAAGACATGATCACTTACCTTAAAAGCGAGATCCTTCCTCTGGTAAACTGCATAACTTTTATGTCGACTCTGAATTGTTCTCATGTGCTTCTGAATCAACTGAAATTTCTCTTCCATCTCTCCTACCAATTCTAGTCCCATCAACTTCCTTTCACCTAATTCATCCTAAAAATCTAGAGTTCGACAACGCTTTAAATATAATGCCTTAAATAGAGCCATCTATATAGTTGAATAAAAACGGTTATTTTATGAAAATTCAACCAAAGAAAGATGTTGGTCCCAAATTCCCTTGTAATCTACTGAAAAAGTACGTAGCATATCATCCACAGTCTGAATTGTTCGTTCTTATTGCCAATATGATTGATGATGAAAAGCTGTACTAAAATTTAATTTATCACCCAATGACTTCTGAAGGACCTTCCAAAAGTTAGAAGTAAACCTAGGATCATGATCATATACAATAGAGAGGGGAAATCAATGCAACCTGACTATCTCTTTATACAACCAAGAAAGTTGATCTAGAGACAATGTATTTTTAACCGGAGGGAAATGAGAAGATTTTGTCAACCGATCAACTATAACCCATATTGAATTATTAGCTCTAGATGTCTTCTGTAATCCCACAATGAAGTCCACAGATATATTTACCATTTCCACTCTGGCACCGGTAAAGGCTAAAGCATCACTTTCCGAATTTTCCACTCTCTTTTAACCTTATGACCAGTCAAACACATCACTATAAAATCAGCAATATCTATTTTCCTTCCATCCCAACTGTAATACTCCTGAAGATCTCTATACATCTTAGTACCACAAGGATGAAATGAAAAAGGGGAACTATGATCTTCACATAAAAACTCATTCTAAAACTATTAATAACAAGGAACACATAATATCTTTCCAAATCTGAAAACACAATCAATATCAAAGTTAAATTCAGACAACATACCATTCTAAACCAACTATACCTTTTTCTGTAACTCATTGTCTTCCTTTTATGATTGGTTAATTCTATCTAATAGAGATGATTTCACTGACACCTGAAACAAAATAGAAAAATTTCATGCACCAAAAACTTTTATGCCAATGTTCATCAAATAAAAAACCAAAGGATCTCGTTCCAAATGTATCATGGTTAATGAAGCTTTACATTTTCCACTCTAATCATCAGCAACATTATTTTCTTTTTCTGGATGGTAATGAATTGTGCATTCATAATCCATGATTTATTCTGACCATATCCTCTATCTTAGTTTCAATTCATTCTGAGTGATTGTATACATAAAAATTTTGTGGTTAGTATATATTTCACATTTTAATCCATATGAATGATGCCTATATATTTATAAATAAAAATCACAGAAGCTAATTCCAAATCATTTTTAGGTAATTTAACTCATGTGGTTTCAACTGACGTGAAGAATAAACAATTACCTAATCATTATGCATATAGACACAAACTAGTCCCTTCAATAAACCATTATTATAAATAACAAAATCACCATTTCTGGAAGGAATTGAAAAAACTAGAGAATTCACTATTATTATTTTCAATTCTTGAAAACAATCATCACATTCTCTTGTCTAAATGAACTTAAAACATTTTTGAGTTAACTTAGTAATTGGAAATGATAACGGTGAATTTTTTTAAAAAAACTTCCAGTAATAACCTTCCAAACCAAGGAAACTACATATCTTGGTTATATTTATTGGCATTGTCCATTTTCCAACAACTTTTGTTTTAGCAAGATCAATAGTTATGCCATTTTTTGAAACAATGTGACCAAGGAAAGAAATTTTTTGCCACCAAAACTCACACTTTCAGAATTTCCCAAACAGTTTCTTTTATTTTAAGGTTTTCAAGACAATCCTTAAATGACTATCATGTTCCTATTTACTTTTGGAAAAATCCAAAATATCATCAATTAACGTACCCACAAACTTATCCAAGAACACACGGAAAATTTTATTCACAAGATCCATGAATATAGCAGGTGCATTGGTTAAACCAAAAGGCATAACTAAAAATTAATATTGGCCATATCAAGTACAAAATGTGGTTTTCAGAATGTATACTTCTTTCACTTTCAACTAATGGTACCCAAATCTCATGTAAATCTTCAAGAAATACGGAGATCCCGAGAGCAGATGATCAAACAAATCATCTATATGAAGCAAAGGATACTTTTTCTTAAAAGTGATGTTATTCAATGCTCTATAATCAATGCATAGTCTCATTAAACCATATTTCTTTTTAACAAACTAGGAAAGAGAACCCCATGGTGATGTGCTAGGTCGAGTTAAACCTTTATATAAAAACTTATTTAATTGATTATTTGACACTAAAAGTTAAATTTGAGCCATTCGATAAGGGGGTTTTGGGGTTGTCTTAGCATCAGGAACTATGTCAACATTATATTCAACTTCTCATTCAGGTATAACACCTGGAAAATCATCATGAAAAACATCAAGATACTCATTTACCACTTCCACATCATTAATCTCAACAGTTCCTTTATTTTCAACAATATATGAAAGGTAACATTCATTTCCATATTTTACTAGTTTCTCAACTTCCTAATATGTTATCAAAATCAAGGGTTCATTCTTGTACACAAACTGAAAATATTTTTGAAAGGAACCCCCTTTAGCTCTACAATCAATCATAGTATGATAAACAGAAAACCAATCAATACCCAAAATAACATCAAACTCTACTAGGGAAAAAACAATAAGGTTTGCAGGTAGATTA
This sequence comes from Viscum album, assembly GCA_963277665.1. Lineage (NCBI taxonomy): Eukaryota > Viridiplantae > Streptophyta > Magnoliopsida > Santalales > Viscaceae > Viscum > Viscum album. The sequence goes on along the minus strand of OY728152.1, from coordinate 1,447,685,354 downwards.
TTTCCGCACACAAGGACAGGAATGTTATTTTGTTTTCATTTTGTCTCAACATTTACTCTAGGTGTTTTTAAAATTAGTTATGTATTCATATCCTGAGATCGAATTCCCAATTTACTAGAAAATTTCTCAGAAATGAATGATTGTGTAGACCCGAAATCAAAAAACACATTGGAATAATCTCAACAAATAAACAGTGTATCTAATACTGCTTCATTTGGTGGACCAACATCTGCTGAAGTAGTTGTGAAGGATTTCACCAACCCTTTGGGCTTGTAGTATTGTTGCTTTCCCTCAGTAGAGTTCTTCATTGGAAACTCATTTTCATAATGGCCAATTTCATTGAACTTAATCCATTTTATTGACTGTAAATCTGAATTTTTCTTACCATTACGATGATCTTTTTTGGTGCAATTACGAGCCTCATGTCCCATTTTACCACATCAATGGCACTTACCAAAATTAAAAAGACATTCCCCAGCATTCCTTTTACCATATTTCCACAAAATGTAAACTTAACTTTCTTACCATAAGAATTTTTTGAAGAGTTATTCTCTTTTTCCTTCCACATTGACCTCTTTTTCTGTTGTTTTTTCAAAGAAAACCTGATCATCAGAAATCTTCATTTCTACAATCTCTGCACAATGAAAATGTTTTTCAAAACTTTTGAACTCACAAGAGGCTGAATCCCTTAGATACTTTGGCTTTATTCCTGTGTAAAAAGGATTTATTTTACTATCCAGATCTCACATGTAATTTGGAGCATACCTTTCTAGTCAAGTGAATTTTGCTTCATATTCAGCAACTGAGTAATCCTTCTGCCTCAATTCTAGGAATTTTTTTTCCATACAAAGTCGAACCACCTTAGGAAAATATTTCTCAAGAAACATACCATTGAATTCATCCCAATCAAGATCACCAATCTCCTCACTATCTCAGATATTTTTCACCAATGACCACCACTGATCAGCTTCAACTTCAAAAAGTTAAACAATGAGACTAAAAATTTGAGGTTCTAAACAACCCATGACATCGAAAAACATTTCCACTACTTTATTCCACTTTTTTGTTGGCATAAGGTCAGATGATTCTCTGAATGATGGGGGGTATTGCATCATGAAATTCTCCATTACTGACATGTTCCACTATGGTTGATCTAGATAATCTCATGCATGGATTCCACCGCCATTTATAGCCTGAGTCAATAGTTACATCACTGCAAAAAACTCTTTAGTTCTGATTCTGACCTTCTCAGGTTGCTTATTTAGAAGGTTTTCTTCCTCCTGATGTCATCCCAACATAGTTTCCATGTTTCCTCTGTGGAAAACCATTCTGAACACCGAAATATCTTAGCCAAAGCATCATGGAAATCTATAAATGCTATATAATTTCAATACTAACATAAATTACATTATAGATATTAATTTAACAATACCCTAACTCCTAAAGTTATATAAACTGACCTCTTATACCAACTCTAAGGACCCGTCCTTAAAACATTACATTATATTAAATTAAAAAAATAATTCAAATTGAGGATATCTTTAGGTTTATTGTTTTATAGAATTCAGACATAACTATTAATTCTAAAAATATTACAATGTAGACACTTCTACTAAGTTTCCATTTATTTCAGAAAATAAAAAGTCTTGAAAAAAAAGAGTCTTGTTTTGTTCCATGTTTTAGAAAGCATGACTTTTCCATGATCCCATATTTGACCCTATTCATCTTTATGTCCTATGAAAACATTTCAAAACATGTGATGAGCATAAAAATATATGGGTTATAAAACAAAGAATGAAAAAATTAGTTCATAAATACATACAAAATATGAACTATTTTATCTACCTCATTAAATCATAATATTGATGAACAAAACATACAAATCATAAATCATAAAGGTAACTTGTGGAATCCATAACATACTTACATTATAGCTATTACAGCTACATGGGGAGTTACATTGGAATAACCATCACAATATATTCCCTAAATCTGTTAGGAGAAACATTCATGTTTACCTCTTTCATGTTACCCAATGCATTGGAGACCTATCTCGAGCTCACCTAACCTAGGTTTATCACGGAACCATCCGTATACATAAACAAATACCAAGAACCATAACATGATCATAACACATAACATAAGCACAACGAAAAGATAAAATTTCAACATTGGAATAAAATATAACATTTCAATATATTAAGGTATCAAAACAATTATCAAAACAATTTTTAATACTAAAAATACATAAAATATTATATTTTATTTATTTTACATTAAAAAACATTACGACATGTTAAGGAAGCAAAAGAACAAATAATACTTATGGCGGTAGAATGTGAGTTTTCACCGCTAACGTTAAAAATAATCATTATTTTTTTTGTCATTTTTTATAAAGCTTCTTTGAAAAATATTCCATTTTAATGAAAAGTAAAAGGTGTTTATACAAAATATGCCTCAATGAAAAGATATTGAGATGAATTCCCTTTCCTCATGTCTGGCTTGACTCGATCGTTCTTTAATCACCTTAATAATAAAAAAATGTTAATTTTTACTTGCATAAAAACGTTTTTCATGTTTATTATTTATTTTATATCACTTATTACCATGTTATAAACATTATGTAATCATATAAGATAATAATGTTCATTTTGTCAATATTTGGTACATGAGTCAAAAATGAACACCTTATATTTACAAGTTGTCCATGTGTCCAATAGTCCATTATATAAAAAATGATATTAATTATTTAGATATCATGTATATCATATATATCTAGTATATATATATTTATAATAGTACATATCATTTGTCGGTAAGAAATGAAATGCACCGTTCAGGGAGACGGTAAGTCATATGTACGCATGAATGCTAATTTCATTTCTACTTATTATTTTAATGGATTATAACATTATGATACATTGTTATATTATAACTCCAATATAATATCATATATAATATCATTTAATCAATCCTTTATATGTCCCACATATGGCATTAATGAGTCATTTCACTTTTAGGGGGCGGTAGTCCGCACTTCCTCAAATAAAATTATCGTATTTAACCACTATGGAAACCATAATGGTATGCTATAAATGAAAAATACAGAAGCATAAAAAATCAAATACCTAATATATATCATATATAAATACAGTTCCATAATAATTTCCACCATCATAGGTTGTAGGAGATAATCGAACAATCATCGTTTCAGGAGGCGTTAGTTTTCCATCCACAGAAATAGTATGTTATTCACCCATTATATGGAGGTGTGTGTAAGTGTAGTTAGAATACTTCTCGTAACAACATCCTAGTATATTTAGGATACTAGTGTTTTAAAAAAAATAATTTAATAAAAAGATTTTATGGGTTGGATAAGTAAAATAAAATAAAATAATTTATGATAAATTGTTTCCTTTAATTTGGGTAACTCCCTTGGGTATAAACCATAAGGGTTTATTGAATCTCCTTCTGCCATTTGTAAGGCTTCTAGGAGGAGGACAAGAATCATGAGAGATTATTTGGGCAGGTTTTGGACGAGCCAAGGGGCTTGAGAGGTGTGATGAATGAGTAATAAGTGAGGGATCTTTATAAGGGGGAGGATGTGCTCTTTAAGAAAGTGTAAAAATATTATATTATTATATCTTTATATTCAGTTTATAAAGGTCCAAAACAAATTTAAGTCGAAGATAAGATGACTCATGGCCCAAATAAAATCATCCAATAATAATTGGACAGGATTTGGATGTTATTTTAATATTTATAATCTTATTTATTTAAATGATTTATTAATGAGGTAAACACTGTATCATTATTATGTCATAAATAACATAATTTATATGATATCCAAAAATATTAAAAAACTACCATGATGTAGGAAATATTATTATATTTCATGTTAATATTTATAGTTGAAATTCTAACTTATATAACCCCATGTAAAAATTAAATTACAAAAATATATTTGTTTTTGTCATGTTTGTCTTTACGTTATGTTAATTCATATAAAGTGTCATTATAACTCATAAGTCGCTCAGTGGGGTCCCAAATTCGACCCAAGGATGACACTGGTTAGACATGACTTATACAAAAAGGGTAAGACAATTTTTAGTTTAATTTTCAATTATTATAATATTCTTTTTACCTTGAATTACCCTATTTACATTTAACCGTAGTAAATAATGTCTTAAGTTACTAATCAGAAAAAAAATTATTTTAATCTTTTTGACCACATTTTACTTACAAATAACAACCATGTATGTATGATTTTCAAAATTCAATTCACAGAAGTGGTAAAATTTCATTTAAATGAAAATTAATTTTTCTTATCTACTACTAAGTGGTTTCACTATTCATCAAAAATTGATGTTTTTCAGAAAACTACCAAAAATTCAGCCTAAGATATATTTAATATTCTGAATTCAAAATTTATTTCTATTTTAACAAATTCTAATCATATAATAGGTTGAAATTAATTTAAAACTAATTCCTACTATCAAAAAAAATGCGTGTTTTTAAGAAACAGTAACTATAAAAAGATTGATACTTGTTTATGTCAAATTTCAAAGTGATATTAATTTCAATGACCAAAATTGGATTAAATGGTAAAAATATATTCTAATTACACTTTAAATCTAATTAAAAAGATAATCTAACCCTATAAATAAATTATCTTAAAAGGCACATTTGAATTAAAATACAGTATTTTTCACTATTAATTAAACAATGTACTTTATCAGAAAAATACCAAAAATTACCCAAAGTAATTTTTGGTTTCCCGATTCTAAAGAAAAAATTTATTTTGTCAAATAGAACATATAAAATTGACCAAAATTATATTTTTATAGATTTCTCCATCAAAAGGTAGTAAATCATCCTTTTAAAGAATATTAGAGTATTTATGCTTAAAATTAGATTCATAGACATTTTAAGCCTCTGAATTTTATTGGAAAAATGTAAAAACATTTAAAAAATATGTATAATAATAATTTAGTTATTTATATTCACAACCTCCAATACAAAGGATATGTGTTAACTACCATTTAAAATAATAATATTATATTATTAGTGTGCAATGTAAGATTTTAAAGAAACCCGTTGTTTCATATCGAGTATGCCATCGAACATAGAATCCAATTTAATGTAAAATTAATATTTAATTCAAAAATATTAATAAAAATTAAAATTTATTATTCTTAATTTTTTTGGGATTTTACATTATATCCCACCCCCACACCCCTTTATGAACCCTTAGAATAATTTCTCAGAGTTTTCCTCATTAGTAGACTTCACATGTTCTCTCTTCCATATCGATAAAACATGTATGGATATCATTCAATCAATTTTTTATTTGAGAGTATCCATATGTGATTTAAAGATCATGGAATGTCTACGTGTTTATCTCCTTATGTTATTATTTAATTTTTCTGGTCATTAAAATCCCATTAATTTTATATAATTAGTCATATACCCAAAGTGTTTTTATAGTTTCCCTTTTTATCACAAATTATACTGAACCACTGAACAATACTATATGAGTTTGATTTTATGAGCTTTTGGTGGGAGTTATCTAAACATAACCCATCATCTTACTTTATATTTATAATCTCATTTGTGGTGCAACACACTATACTTTCCATCTAGTGGAATAGTTTAAAGTAAATTCAATAATTTTTATTCCGTCCTAGTCTAAAAATAAATAAATGTGTTATAGAACATATATAAGGGGTGATCCAAATTCCATGACCTCATTGTAATTTTATCCTCTTCATCCAAATAAAAAGTTACGACAGTTTCAGTATAGAATATTCAAATATGGGGAACCTTTCTGTGAAATTATTAATATAGAAAATTATGTTTTATAAACAAATAATCAAAATTATACTTTAAATAAATGGAGAGAAAATGGTATTTCACAATCCTTGAAGGCCCTATATTGAAATTGAAAACATATATATATTTTCTTATACAAATTTATCGAATAGAGATTTATTTTGGTCAAATGCCTCAATAAATTATATTAGTCATTTAGGATTTGGAAACTCAATTTCATAAATCACTTGATAAATTTGAATTGATAAAATTATATTTAATAAAGTAAAAAACGAATTTATGGTTTTAAATAATTATTTATGAAATGCAATAATTTCAAAAAATTGTTATATCAGGATTTTAAAATTATAAATTAATCATAATACATGAACTGATGATTATGGTGGACGTGAGTCTATTAAAAATTAGATTGAATAAGTGACATTATAATCAAAATATTAATATTTATCTTAATGTATGGGAATAGTGGTATATGATTCCAAATTATTTTTTAGATGCGCTATATGGAAATTCCAGAATGATCTCCCATATTCAATATAAAACTATATGGGTGGAATTTTTTAGATGAGAACCAAGATTCCATGTAATCAAAGATAACATGGGATAGATAATAAGAGTACATAAACCCTATATACTACTTTAGGATTGGTAATACACGGTTGAGTGCTTGAATTTCATAGGAATGTTAGGATTAGATATTAGATCCTATGTTATGAGTTCTGATGGGGAACACTAGGATGAGAGCTTTAATTCCATAGAAATTCCATGATGAGACTCTATTTGATTATTAATGATTGGGGAATGATGATATAAGAATATATATTCTATGGGAATTCCATGATGTGAACAATAATTTTTTATGATACTCCATGATATTAGGGAATGACAAGATGAACTCGTTAATTACATATGGTTATATATGGTAGGGACAATCCACCAGACATGCCCAGATAGACTCAATATCATATTAAATTTTGTATGGATGATTCAGGTTACAAAACAATGGATGATGAATGTTATATATGTAGTCAGGTTTCTCTGTGAACCCAATTTATTAGTAACTTTTTAATTGTGTTCTTAAAATGGTTTTATAATTGTTAAATATTTCACCTTGAGAACTTCTATTTGTAATTACTTATTAAATTAGTTACTTAAAATATTTTTCTTTTAGAAACCTACTGAGTTATAAGTGAACTGTTTATAGATCTCAATCAAACTTGGGTAGCTAAGAGTATATCCCTATCTAGTTTTAGGTTATCTGTATCGGGAAATGATCGATATTGATGTGTGTTATACCTGGATTGGAGTGCCTAATGGATTTTAGGATCAGGTTGGACTGAGGGGGATTTTGGTAATGAGTTATATTTTTTTATTTATGATCCCCATCTTGGGTATTTTATGTGGCGTGTATTCTATAACCTATTGTTATAAAATTTGGTAATGTAGATATTAATGGTACTTTTCTTATCTTATCATTATTTTTTTTCAATTTTATATTAGATATTTATCATTATTGGTTCATAAATAGTGAAAATGATTATAATATCCTAGTCTAGTCATGGTAACCTCATAAGCCTTTATAACTAGTAGATAGCATGTGACATACAAGAAGGTGATCCCAACACCATGTGGCACGCTAGGTTGGAGCACTGATTCAGTAGAATCTGAGACATAGAGTTAAAGATTTGTACCAATGGTTTTTTATAAAAGCAAAAATATTTTGGAATGTTAGAAAAGAGATTCAGAGTTTTTTGGGGATAGTAATAAGATCAGGCTTGGGAGTGATCAACCCATGCACAAAGGGAAGACCTTGGTTCCTAGTTATTACAAAAAATTATCTTGTATTTTTATTTTTATAATTTTTTTTGATACTTAACTTGATTGAAACCCATGATTTTGATGTTGTGATTTGTTGGATTAATTTCATGGATATAGATTGTAAGTTAGAGTACATGTTTTCATGAATAATACTAGGAACATAGATATTTTATAGCATATGTACGTTTACTGTGATTGCTCTATCTTTTTCCTGGGATTTATACTCCCCAATTATTTTATTGATTCAGTTTAATTATTTATATGATTTATAAGGAATTAATGATGTAGTGGGGGAGTTGGTTATTTAAAGTGTAAAAATATTCATTAACAATGTTTGCACAGTTTGTCACAACCCGTAGTAGTGGGTCCCATGAAACAACTTCCCAAGTTGGCCTCAAATAGGCTAGGGGAAGGTGACTAGCACCATGTAAGAATATCATAAATAATGGAAGCATTTAATATGTACTGATACACATGAAAACCTCTCCAAACCCAAAACAATAATTAAATGTAAAAACCATTGTGAACAAAATGCATTCATATCATTATATCCCATCTAGAGTGTGTTAAGAATATAATGTGAAGTACTGTAAACTGTCCCAGAATATAATCTCATAGAAATTTGTCTATACACAAAAAATATCAAGCTATAAACTATGGTTTTAGGACTTCTATCTATAACCCACTAAACACAGCTCGTCCTATATGAACTCACAATGCTCCATATAGTCCTTGTCTAACTAAGACTCCAAAAAAGGGCACTCATCTGCATAAGACATGACATGTCCTGGAAAATATCGTGTAGGGGTGAGTATAAAAATACTCAGAATGACACCCCGAAACCAAAAATAAATATAAAATTCAAAGGAACATTTATCTTTACATAAGTATACATCTACAAAACTTATATTAGGAATATCCTAATATACTCAATCAAAGACACACTTTCATGAGGCATGTCACAACCACTATATACCAACAGTAGAGACTCATTCTGATGATTCCTTGAAGGGATCATCTTCAAAACACACTCCTAAGATAAATATAACTGAAGTGGTCCCCCAGAAAATAAAATGATCATCAGGATCCATAATAAGAGAGATAAATTGTTAGATCTATAGAAACAAGATACCATTGTTGAGGATCATACCTATGTTCATGGGGTAATACCAAAAACTCAAACTATATTAACCTTTTATCTAGTGTATTTACACCCGGTGAATTTTTTCTCTTCAATACCATAGACTCAACCTATGTCACAATGAATGAATAAAGGAACCTACTTAAGGTATATTTTAAGGGATTCCAACAACTATATCCATGAAGTTCTGTTGAAGGGATCATACTATTATGAGTATGAAATGATACACACTAATCATTTGGAAAATTATCAAGGGAATTAAACCTAATGAAAAATGTCCAAGATACGATGGGTAAGAGATTCAATCCACATAGAAAGGGATACACGATTTTTAGTAGGGTCCCATGTTGTGTCCCTTAACACCAGCTACCACTCATGTAAAATGTCCCATGTTGTTTTGAACATTTCATGTAGATGATGGGTACATGATGTGTATAAGGGTCCCACTCCATGTCCATCCATACAGGGTAAATCCTTGTGCTCTTTACATGTTTCAGTACATGGTTTTAATCCATATCTACTTACCAATTTAATATTACATGGGGTAACACGTGTATCTATTCATGGCTAAGTTGTGAGATGGGTTATATGTTGTTTAGGATGTTGGGCGGAGAAAGAAGGAAGTGATGGAAAGAGGGGGGTGAATTGCCTTTTAAAAATTAATTAACAAATTAAAATCAAAGTTAAAAGTGCAGCGGAAATAAAAGAGGCAAAACACACAACTTGATAACGGAGTTCGGCTTAAACCCAAGCCTACGTCTCCGCTCGCAACTCAACCGTTGAGAGATTTACTACCGCTTGCTTTTTAATGGTTTTAGAAAGAAACCCACTAGACTTTTCAGGTAGTCTAGAACCTATTACAGCTTTCTTTTAAATGATTATGCAAGAACCCACTTGCTTTTAATTGGTTGAGAAAGAACCCACTAGCCTTCTTACAGGTGAAGGCTAGCTCACCTATGAATCAAGACTTTTAAAAGGAAAGGCTTGACTAACCTCTTCACACCTTGAAGGTGGTGTGAAAACCCAAAAGAGAGGATGAGAGAAAGAGATGGGTTTTGTAGGCACAAACCCAATTTGATGCTCAAAATAAATAAAGCAATGAAAAACCGTAATGGGGAAGTCTTGGGCGCCAATGGATTGATGGAGCTGATGAAGGGTGCTCCCAAGCTTCTTTGGTGGTGCTCCTTGGATGTGGAAGTGTGTTGGAGCAAGTGGGGTTCCCTTGGAGGAATTCGCCGGAGGTTCGCCAAATGATCAAAATGTATCCCATGGGATTCCATGGCTTGATAATAGTTCCGACATTGATCCGGGGCTTCCTAGTCCTTTATTTATAGAGGGGGAACCCTCATATGGCCTTTAGAGGTCTTCGGAGCCGTTGGAAAAGGCTTCGGAGTCGTTGGGTGGCAAGTGGACAGGTCTGGTCAAAGGCCCAACGGCTAGTTTGACTGGCTCCACCGGCTGACCGGTGCAGAGCCACCGGTTGGCCGGTGCTTTCAAAATGGAGGAGGGCTTCTGTCCAGGCGCCACCGGCTGGCCGGTGAGGCGGCCACCAGTTGGCCGGTGCTGAGGCAGTGGCTGACACTGTTCTGGCTGGGTGCCACCGGCTTGCCGGTGCTAAGGCCACCAGTTGGCCGGTGAGAAGGCAGTGGGTGTCCCTTCTGCCCAGGGTCCATCGGCTGGCCGGTGCTAGGCCACCAGTTGGCCGGTGGACTGAATTTCAGTCCACTTTGGCTTTTTTCCTTCTTGGCCTTCTTGGCCCAAAGAAGGAAGTGATGGCAAGAGGGGGGTGAATTGCCTTTTAAAAATTAATTAACAAATTAAAATCAAAGTTAAAAGTGCAGCAGAAATAAAAGAGGCAAAACACACAACTTGATAACAGAGTTCGGCTTAAACCCAAGCCTACGTCTCTGCTCCCAACTCAACCGTTGAGAGATTTACTACCGCTTTCTTTTTAATGGTTTTAGCAAGAAACCCACTAGACTTTTCAGGTAGTCTAGAACCTATTACAGCTTTCTTTTAAATGGTTATGCAAGAACCCACTTTCTTTTAATTGGTTGTGCAACAACCCACTAGCCTTCTTACAGGTGAAGGCTAGCTCACCTATGATTCAAGCCTTTTAAAAGGAAAGGCTTGACTAACCTCTTCACACCTTGAAGGTGGTGTGAAAACCTAAAAGAGAGGATGAGAGAAAGAGATGGGGTTTGTAGGCACAAACCCAATTTGATTCTCAAAATAAATAAAGCAATGAAAAACCGTAATGGGGAATTCTTGGGCGCCAATGGATTGATGGAGCTGATGAAGGGCGCTCCCAAGCTTCTTTGGCGGTGCTCCTTGGATGTGGAAGTGTGTTGGAGCAAGTGGGGTTCACTTGGAGGAATTCGCCGGAGGTTCGCCAAACGATCAAAATGTATCCCGTGGGCTTCCGTGGCTTGATAATAGTTCCGACATTGATCCGGGGCGTCCTAGTCCTTTATTTATAGAGGGGGAACCCTCATATGGCCTTTGGAGTTCTTCGAAGCCGTTGGAAAAGGCTTCGGAGCCGTTGGGAGGCAAGTGGACAGGTCTGGTCAAAGGCCCAACGGCTAGTTTGACTGGCTCCACCGGCTGACCGGTGCAGAGCCACCGGTTGGCCGGTGCTTGCAAAATGGAGGAGGGCTTCTGTCCACGCGCCACCGGCTGGCCGGTGATGTGGCCACCGGTTGGCCGGTGCTGAGGCAGTGGCTGACACTGTTCTGGCTGGGTGCCACCGGCTGGCCGGTGCTGAGGCCACCGGTGGGCCGGTGAGAAGGCAGTGGGTGTCCCTTCTGCCCAGGGTCCATCGGCTGGCCGGTGCTAGGCCACCGGTTGGCCGGTGGACTGAATTTCAGTCCACTTTGGCTTTTTTCCTTCTTGGCCTTCTTGGCCCCAATTCCTTGGCACCCTGAATTTATGCCTATCATCCAAAAACACTTAAAACAATATTAGATAAATAAGAGAGTGATTGTGATCATGAAAATTAAACCTTGAGGGGTACGGGAGGTACAACAATCTCCCCCTATTTTGATGATCACAATCACCAAATCAAGAAATGTAAAAATGAAATGAAAGGCATGCTTTAAAGGATAAAGGAAAGTAAAACAAAGCATGAGAGAAAGATTTCTCCCCCAATCAACAAAGAATTTCTCCCTCTTTGTGATTATCAAAATAGCACGGGGCATAAAACTTGATTGAGGGAATAGTTGAAAAACAAGATGGAGATTTTAAACCAATTGAAATTTTTGAAATTTGAATTGAATGTTTTGAATCAAAAATTTTGAAATGAAAAATTGAATAAAAGTTTGAATTGAATGTTTTGAAAAGAAAATTGAAATGAAAAATTTGAATTGAATATTTTGAAATGAAAATTGAATAACACTTTGAATTGAAAGTTTTGAAAAGAAAATTGAAATGAAAAATTTGAATTGAATATTTTGAAATGAAAATTTTGATACCAAGTGTTGAAATTGAAAGTTTGAATTGAAAGAATTGAATAAGAATTTGAATACACAAAAAGGATTAAACAATCCTAACTCCCCCTAAATAAAAACAACAAATCACCGGGGAGAGGTTTTTGAAACCGAGACAAATTTTGGTCCGGTGAGACTCTCTAGAAGGGATTTTTCAATCCACACTTGTCTAGTGGCGGGTCTTCTCCTAAAAAATTCATCATTAAAGAAAATACTTTTGGGGCGGCCATACCGGGCATTTTTACAATTGCACTCATAGATTAAGTGCCCGGGTTTTTTAAAATAATTGCAAAATTTGTTTTGAGAGCTCCCCCTTACAAAAATAGTTTGAGCATGGGAAGAGGAAGCTTGCTTGGAATAGCCAAGCCCTTCGGTGGTTCTAGCTACGCGTTGGGAACCGAGGAGTTTGGTCAAATTTTGTTCACCTTGGGTGAACTTGGAAAGGGATTCCCTTAGGTCTTTGATTGTTGATTCCAATGATTCAACATCGGGAAGGTTTTTGATTTTGAGGGACAACTCCTCCTTTTCTTTGAGAAGTTGTTCCTTTTCGGAAGTAAGTTTTTTGAAATTCTTTTTTAAAGCAACAAATTTGGAAAAAAGTTCGTGAAAACCTTCCTCCAATTGGTCTCGCGCATATTGGAGATCCTCATAAGACATATGATTAAAATAATTTGACGAACTAGAGGAAGAGGAGTCGGAAGATGATACCTCATTACATGCCATTAGGCATTCATTACCGTTGTCGCTTTAGGAGGAGGAGGAGGATGATGTGGAGCTATCACTCCATGTGGCCTTGAATGCCTTCTTCTTCTCTTTTTGCTTGGCCTTTTTCTTGTTGAGTGGGCAATCGGGCTTGTAATGGCCTTTCTTGCCACACCCGTAGCATGTTACCTCGGGCTCGGATTTTTCGTCGTGTTTTTCCTTTCGAGCCTTGCGGGATTTCATCTTCTTGTGTTTCTTCATGAACTTGTGCATTTTGCGGGCAAGGTTCTCTCCATTTCGGAATCGCCGCTTGAAGAGGAAGATGAGGAGGAGGAGGAGCTTTCTTCTTGTTGAACTTTGAAGGCGATGTTCTTTGGAACTTTGATCGGTTTGCCTTCCTTTTCGGCTTGCCTCCTCATGGTGATCTCATAGGTCATGAGTGATCCGATGAGCTCTTCGACCGGCATGTTCTTTATGTGCTTTGCTTCTTGGATTGCTGTGACTTTTGGTGCCCATGATCTTGGTAAGATCCAAAGGATCTTCTTGACCATCGTTTCTGCAGACACATCATCACCAAGGGACTTTCTCCCATTGCAAACATCAGTAAAACGTGTAAACATTTCAGTTATAGATTCGGATGGATGCATGGTAAAAGACTCAAAATCTTGACGAAACATATCCAATCGAGTATCCTTAACTTTGTTGGTCCCCTCATGGGTATCTTCCAAAAGTTTCCAGATTTCATGTGATGAGGTGCATGTGGAAACTCGATTGAACTCATTACGATCAAGGCCGCAATGTAGAGCGTTCATGGCTTTGCCATCAAGCTCGAAATTTTTAATATCGGCTTGAGTCCATTTGGATTCATCAGGAGAAGAGAGAGTGTAACCATGCATGAAAATTTTATAAATGGGATAACCTATGCTTCTAAGAAAAGTAGTCATGCGGGTTTTCCAATAATTATAGTCGGTTCCATCAAAAAATGGAGCACGACCCAAAGAAAAGCCTTCGGGGGGCGAAAGAGGTTGAAGCCATCAAAAAAGGATCTTGAATTTGAAACCGGTTAGGGTATTACTCAAATTATCCTCTGATACCAATTGTTGGGCGGAGAAAGAAGGAAGTGATGGAAAGAGAGGGGGTGAATTGCCTTTTAAAAATTAATTAACAAATTAAAATCAAAGTTAAAAGTACAGCGGAATTAAAAGAGTCAAAACACACAACTTGATAACGGAGTTCGGCTTAAACCCAAGCCTACGTCTCCGCTCCCAACTCAACCGTTGAGAGATTTACTACCGCTTTCTTTTTAATGGTTTTAGCAAGAAACCCACTAGACTTTTCAGGTAGTCTATAACCTATTACAGCTTACTTTTAAATGGTTATGCAAGAACCCACTTGCTTTTAATTTGTTGAGCAAGAACCCACTAGCCTTCTTACAGGTGAAGGCTAGCTCACCTATGATTCAAGCCTTTTAAAAGGAAAGGCTTGACTAACCTCTTCACACCTTGAAGGTGGTGTGAAAACCCAAAAGAGAGGATGAGAGAAAGAGATGGGGTTTGTAGGCACAAACCCAATTTGATGCTCAAAATAAATAAAGCAATGAAAAACCGTAATGGGGAAGTCTTGGGTGCCAATGGGTTGATGGAGCTGATGAAGGGCGCTCCCAAGCTTCTTTGGTGGTGCTCCTTGGATGTGGAAGTGTGTTGGAGCAAGTGGGGTTCCCTTGGAGGAATTCGCCGGAGGTTCGCCAAATGATCAAAATGTATCCCGTGGGCTTCCGTGGCTTGATAATAGTTCCGACATTGATCTGGGGATTCCTAGTCCTTTATTTATAGAGGGGGAACCCTCATATGGCCTTTGGAGGTCTTCGGAGCCGTTGGAAAAGGCTTCGGAGCCGTTGGGAGGAAAGTGGACAGGTCTGGTCAAAGGCCCAACGGCTAGTTTGACTGGCTCCACCGGCGGACCGGTGCAGAGCCACCGGTGGGACGGTGCTTGCAAAATGGAGGAGGGATTCTGTCTAGGCGCCACCGGCTAGCCGGTGAGGCGGCCACCGGTTGGCCGGTGCTGAGGCAGTGGCTGACACTGTTGTAGCTGGGTGCCACCGGCTGGCCAGTGCTGAGGCCACCAGTTGGCCGGTGAGAAGGCAGTGGGTGTCCCTTCTGCCCAGGGTCCATCGGCTGGCCGGTGCTAGGCCACCGGTTGGCCGGTGGACTGAATTTCAGTCCACTTTGGCTTTTTGCCTTCTTGGCCTTCTTGGCCCCAATTCCATGGCACCCTGAATTTATGCCTATCATCCAAAAACACTTAAAACAATATTACATAAATAAGAGAGTGATTGTGATCGTGAAAATTAAACCTTGAGGGGTACGAGAGGTAAAACATAGGAAACACTTTTACTACACCCCATTTCCTTATATAAATTGAGAAACATTCTCTGTATCATGGAAGGTTTTACATGCCATGTGATAAGGGCCCATGTAGTGTGAAATTCATCCAACTCTCAGAACCTTATCCGATTATTAGAGGGGGACCACAAGCCGTGTAACCCTGGGTTACACGCCGTGTCCTTTGTGATTTTATGAAAACCATTTAATTCCCCCACACACCTCAGTCGATCCTTCGGAACTCGATCCAGTGGTACTTTAACCTCAAAATTGATGATTCAGGGATGTCTCTCTATTTCAACACTCAATCTGTGAGTTTGAAGCCTTTAGTTGGCCCCCAAACTTGATTCTATTCATCTTCCTATGAATCGTCTAAAAAATAAGAATTCCTGAATCTCTTAGATTCATCCTTCAAAATCATCATCAAACCTCCTCTAGGTTGACATAATTTAATATCATCAATTTTGGATCATTATAAAAATAATTAAAGGTGAAAAAATTTTCCATTCATTAATTATGTAGAATAAAGAACGTGCTGAATATCGGGGTGAAAAGGGAACAATTTGAAACCCAAGGACCGAACCTTGTCTGTTATTTTTTCATTGACTGAATTTGGACCCTTTAGGAATGTTCAAGAAATAAAAATCATTTTTAATCAACATTTCATTGTAAATCCCTACAAATAAAGTCCATCCCTCTAAAACGATCAATCTTCATATCAACATGTTTATTGGTTGGACCACGTTCATTATTGAATCCAATAATGGGGATAGAAAAATTAAAAAACAATACCTACCATTGTTTTGGAGAACTCACTAAAGAATATTAGTGGTCGTGTCGTCTTCATTGGTGAGATATGTCATGAATGATGCTAATTGATATTCGATCCAAGGTTCTGTCATCATTATCCACTGAGAGAATTCTCTCAGTTCTCACTCCAGTGCCTCCAAGGAATTCGAGGATTATGAGATTAACCCTAGATCAATGACTTAAGGTCTGTTTAAAATAAACTGTTACTATGTAACCATTTCATTGAAACATAAATAAATAAAATAAATCCATAGATTATTTTATTCATTAAAACATCTAAATAATACATTTTATAGCCAACTCAGACATTCTAATACTAGGCCCTTCCTAGGGTAAAGCCACATATATGAATGGAATGGTGCCCTTGGATTTCTGATTTGAGCACCCATTTGGATGATATTCATATTTTTTTAGAAAGCTATGCACACATGGAATTTAATATTTTAATATATTTCAGAACATTATAATTGGCACATCAGACCTCATAATCTCAAACCATCTCAGCATGTAGTCTCTAAATTACTCTATATAATATTCAAAATATAATACATTGAAAATTCCAAGACATTAAGTTCTCTCCACCTTGGTAATTTACATCCCTAAAAATAAAAAACAAAGGAAACTCAAACAGATGAGGTTACTGACTAGGAATATAAGCTTCCTGCAAAGACATGCTCTCCCATATATTCCCATGCTGCCATCAGGCACACACCAAAGGAATCAATCTCCCTAAAATTATCCTTTCCTCTTGATCCCCAATCTATACGATATACTCTTCAAAAATTTCCTCATAACCGAAGTCTATCTTCCCCTAGTCGATAATGTATTATGGTTCATGCAAATATGACCCGAAATGTGACATTTGGAAAACATTATATTCTTCATATAACTTTAGTGGAATAAAAAAGTGGTATTCCACCAATCTAACATTATGCATTATCTGAAATGGATGATAAAAATCAGAGATAACATGTCTCCCCTATCAAATCTCGGCAATCCTAATCGATATGAGCCTGAAGAAGACATAGTCTCCTTCCCGAAATGCCAACAACATCGACAACATATTTGAGTAAGACTTATTACATATCTTTGTAGCCTTAATCTCCTCCAGAATGATATGCACCTTCTCTATAGTAGCTTGCACCAATTCTGGGTGAATGAGTGTTGGCTCTCTTATGTGTTTCTAGATAAGTGGTGCCTAGTAGGGTCACCCAGAAAAAGCATCTAATGAAACCATACCAATAGTGGAATGTTAGATGTTTTGTACAGTAACTCCACCAGAGATAAGCAATCCTTTAAACTATGGCTGATGTCTAAAAGGAAAGATCACAACATGTCCTCTAGATCCATAATGGTCTTCTTCAACTAGCCATATTTCTGTGGGTGAAGTTTTGTCCTCAAATGTTACTAGCTCCCAAATGCCCCATCAAATTTATTGTGCAAACGAGATGTAAAAAGGGATTCATGATTTGAAACAATCATCGATGGGAATCCTGGGATGTAAACTATATCTTGAACATAGTGGTGTCTAAATCCCACTAAATAACTCTTGTCTCGTATAATTAGGTAGTGGGAAAATGTGGTGAGTCTGTCAGTGATTTCCTAGATGGAATCATGTCTCCTATATATATGTGGTAAACACATAAAAATGCCATCGATATCTCATACCACTTCCATTACGACACCACGAGGGGAGAAAAACATCGGCTCAAGGTATTCTTATCCATATCCATCCACTACTGATAACTGTAATGAGGCCAATTTATATGATTCCTCTATCTAAATCTAAGAAATATATCTCTAGATAATATAATAGTCCATAAAATTCTGCATGCCATGAATGTAGACAATATCAAATTCGTAGTATTGGAGGAACTCTAGACATCACCTCTATCTCATGTTCATATCCTCATAAGAGAATATATACACGATACTCTTGTAATCATTGTTGAAGATAAACTGATATCCCAATATGCAGTGTCACAATATCTTCAATACAAAGACTACTACTGCTAAATCAAGAATGTTTGTGGAATTTATCTGATAATGTGGTATTTCCTAGAGTGAACCATAGGTAATAACCTCTTTCATATGCATCTGGACACAACCAAGACCAATCCATAATTCATTATAGAACACTTCTTTCTTGACACACTCCTTAAAAAAATCATGATTATACCACTTCTCAAACACTTTCTCAACTGCTAAAAATTTATCTAGAAACTCCATTTCCCTATGAAAGGTTTTACCTTTAGATTTAATATTTTCATAGGTGAAGATATCATAAATAAATCAGGTAAGATTATCAAATAATAGCCTTTTATATTGAGGAATCTTCGCACCTCGGTGACACTCCACGGTAGCCCCATTCCAATACTGAATTAACCATGTTCAGGTACACAACCACTTCATCTGATAAGATAACATATCAAAGATATTGGATTGCATGAATCCATAACTAGAACATAGAGTGATTATCATAAACCTTGTTCTCTGATAGTATTTCCAGAACCATCCAAAAGTGTCTTGTGTTCTCATAATTAGATGCCTAGTACACAAGGATATCATCAACGAATACTAACACAAACTACTATAAATAAGGCTATAAGATCTGGTTTATGAGTCCCATAAAATCTACTGGGTAATTCACCATGCCAAATGGAATCACTAATTACTCATAGTAAATGTAACAACATCTCAATGTGGTATTATATATAGATCATCATCTCATACTCGATTTTGGTAATATCATGATTGCATTTCAACCTTCAAGAACCATCACGACCATGTCAACTGATCCAAGAGGTCATCAATTCTTAGAAGTGGACAATTTTTCTTCACGGTCACCTGGTTCAAGCATCGGTAATCTACACACAACCAAAAACTCCCATCGGCTTTTTAGGAATACAAAACGGGGTCCACCCAGTGTCAAACACTAGGTGTCATGAATCCCTTTCACTAAAAGATCTCCAAATTCACCCTCAAATCACGAAGCTCAATGGGATCCATATAATATGTTGGTGCTAATATCAATGTCATCCCAGGGTTTAATTCAATTTTAATCCTATCACTCATCATGTATGTAATGAGGGAACATTTTTTGGTAGGACATAATCATCTTCCACCACCACGGTAATAGACTGGTAATTCATAACATCAGCAACAACGATGGTTAGTCTAGCCAATTGATAAGTAATAAGAATTACAATCCTATTCAAGGGTCGATCATGTGCATTATGGGCTTAATATTCACTGAAAAAAGAAGACTTCATTCCATCACTATGGGGACACCACACCCTACTTCTAAAATAGACAATATGGGCATGGATTGAGAATAAAAAATACATACAACGAATTTCATCATAATGCCAAAACACTTCCACACAGAGGTTTCTATCGAAACTCTCACCTCCAATGGTATATTAAAATTATCAACACCAATGTCTGATCATTTATTCTTCACCAGTATGTGCCTCCAAGTGTAAGGGATGAGTGAATGATTCCATTGGCATCTATAGGACTCGAAAAATATATATGGAAGGAAATAGATGACAATCACATGTGTCTAATAGTACTTAGGGTAATGTAAAGAAGATATTGGTGATACCTAGAATCATTCTCAAAGCCCCTAGTTTATATGACTCGATGCATGCAATTGTCCTTTCCCCGGTACTCCTACTACCAGAGCCTAGTGTTGACCTATTGGGGTGGTGGTGGTAGCATGTTACAAATGTTGACCACATCCTTCTGCTATCCATTATCTTCTGACGTGTTTTCCACCCTGTAGATATTCATTCTCTTTTTGTTGTCTCCACCTTGATTTTCCATACAGTCTCTCTCTATTAGCAGCATGAGATTTCTAAAAATCATGAGCGAGATGCCCCATGCCATCTCAAAAATCGATCCACTTCACCATGACCTAACAAGAACCATCATGTGAGCCATAAACTATAAATTTTCTATACTGGGAAATCATCCTTAGAGGACTCTTCACCTACTCATCCACTACAAACTTCTACTGGTTGTACATAATCATCCCAGATGATTCAAACCCTAAAATCTCAATCAAGCACCCCAACATATGTCGGAATTCATATATGGATAAAGATTTATCATATGTCTCTATTAAGAAATTGATCGATGGTTTTTCCCAGAAGTATTGATCTCCAACCATATTCATTGAGTAATTGGAAATATTTGTGATCCTCATTGAATAATCAACCTCTATCTTACTACCATACTAGGGAATAATAAGCTCATGTATACACACATCATGTAGTGTAACTTGTGAGAACTCCTCTCTGAAGATACCCTCAAACTCTATTCATTAAAGAGTCACCTTGTCATGAGTGTAGATATCCAAACTCCACTATCACCCTACCAAGCCATGTAGATGGATCACCGCCATGACTACCCACTAATCTATGTGTATCCTAACTAGAAGGAATAATTGGGTAACCCCATCAAGAAAGTGATCTTTTGTATGAGGGTAGAGATTTCCTAGGAACTAGAGGGGTCTCTATCTCTGGAACTAGAGAAGAATGTTCAGGATGCACTCCTTCTCTATTGGTACTACGAGTCCCATGTGCTACTCCACAGGTGGTGGTATAGTTGTTGCACCACAAGGAGGTAACATTTGGGGTGATGTTCTCAATATCTAATCCTCATCACTGAGGGGTTCACCCACATTATCATGCTGTTGAATCCTAGATGGTATGAATTTAGGGGGAATCCAGTAATATAACGAGATGTACCATACATAATTATTGTATCTAGAGAGATAAATCAAGAAGGACATGGATCCTCAACTCATTACTATATTATTCATGTACCATTATTTTTCCATCCACCATGGTTCTTATATTCTGAGTTAAATAAAATTTATCAGAGTCCGGGTGTAAGGATACATCATTTGCGCACTAACACATGATTTCCTAACCTGAAATCTGAAGTCAAAACACTTAACACTATTACCCCAAACCAATCTCATAGTCTCTTGGTCCTAAAGTAGAACCAACTCTCTCTGATACCAGTCTTTCACAAACCATCCCAGTGGGGCATATTCCACATCTCCCCATGCTCGCCTCCAATATTCCAGGGTATAATGACTATCATCGAGTAGTCATATCAATAACATTGGTGGCATTCCCTATATAGTCATATGAATGCACATATCTCCAAGCCCCCAAAATGAGGTAATGTAAAAACCCATAAAACAAAATGCATGAATACCACTATATCCCAAACATAGTATATAAGTAAATTAAGTGGAATAATGTAATCTAGGATAGAATACAAGGCCACAAAATGGAGTATGTAAACCATAAATTCCATCCTATAAACAAAGCTACCAGGACTACTGTCTATAGCCGTAGGAACAAACATCGACCTACATTACTTCATAAATCCCGTTCATGTCCTAGTACCCCTGGTCTACGTTAAAATTCTGCTCATATAAATAATACATGAAACTTGTGGGAAAAAGATCATGTATGGGTGAGTATAAGAATACACAGTAAGACACCCCAAAACCTGAAAGAAAGACACAAAGGAATGATACTGTCAGATCAAGAAAAGTATATGTCTATAGAATGTATAACAAGAATATAAATATATACCCAAACCAATACACACATTCTAAAAGAATGTCACAACCACTATATACAAACACTAGAAATTTGTTACAAAGATTGAATGAAGAAAAAATATGGGAGAACCCACTCTTTAATATGATAGAATTGTTTCCATTTTTCAAAGAAGTATTATTCATTATAAACCATCATGATAGAGATGTAAGGATTTATCTGAAGAGAATATGATACCACTTATGAGGATCAAGGCCATGGATATGGTGTGATACCAACAACTCCATATGGATTAACCTACTATGTAGAGGATCGACACTCAGTGATTTTGGTCATGTCAATACGGAATACTCTACCTAGTTCATGAAGAATGAATAGACTATCCTTATTCGAGAATATCATAGGGTAATATAATAACTGTATCTAGAAATACATAATAAATGGATCATACTTCTTTGAGTAGGAAATGATACCCACCAACGGTCAAGGAAACAATCAACGAAAAAATTCCTAATGAAATATATCCAATATTTGTTGGAAAAAATATTAATTCCATGTTAAAAAGGGATATACTATGTGCATTAGGGTTTCACATAGAGTCATTTGAATATAGGTATTGCCTGAGTACGATGAAACAAGTAATTTAGAACACTTCGTATGGAATATGGGTACACGTTGTGTAGAATGGTCACATGTCATTTCCTTCCATTTGGGGTCCACCCTTATACTCTAGCTGTGATCTAGTAAATGGTTTCAAACAATTTCTACCTACCCATGTTCCATTACATGGGATAACTTGTGTTTTCGGACTAGGCTACGCCATTTGGTGGGGTTCATGTTGTGTATGAGACCCGCATACTACACCATATTTTTGGGTATCTTATGAGGTACACACCGAGTCTATGATAAGGGAATACAATCCATGTGATAGTGTCACATATCATGTAAAATTAAACCAACTCCAAAACCCTACCTATCACTCATAGGGGGTACACACATTATGTAACCTCGGGTTACATACCATGTTCTTCACAATTTTCCATAAAATGTATCTTAATCCAAACACCTAAAACCATCATCTAGAGATTGATAAAATAGGTCCTTCACCTCGAAACTAATGATATTGGGTCATGTCACCAGTATAACAATGTATTGGTGAATTTTGAGCCTTTAATTATCACCAAAATATGATTCTATTTATCCAGTCATGAATCATCATAAGATTTGGTATTTTGAAATTACATTGATTCATCCGTCGTAATTTCCTTCGCACCTTTTCTATGTCATCCTAATGATTTATCTTCAATTTTAGATCATTTCACGAAGATCTTATGGTGCAATGATAATTTGTTCGTAAACTATGAAGGAAAAGGATAGTAATGAATATCAGTGGAGAAAATAAACGATGAAAAACCCATGGAAAAATCCTCCATCATTTTTCATTCCGACCTCGATCCATTCCCATAATAATCATCATGAAATAAAAAACTATTACCAATTATCATGACCTGATAAAACCGCACAAATAAATAACATCCCGCAAGAGAAATTTATATTTAGATCATCCTGTTTAATGGTTGGTCCATGTTCAGCATTGAATCTCTTAACAGGGAATGATAAATCCCAATTACATGCCAGACCATTTATTTGGATCACATGACCACGAATACCAGTTGTGTGTCATCGTCATTGGTGATATCTATTAAGAATTGCATCCTTCGAGGTTTTATCCAAGGTTCCGTCATTATATGATGTTGAGAGAATTGTGCAGGGATTTTCACTAGAGCATATAGTGAATTACAGGGCTATGAGGATAATCCTGGATTTTAGTGTCAAGGTTTATTGAAAAAAAATTGTCACTATGTCTAAATAATAGAAAGAAATAAAATAAATCTTCTTTTTATTTTAATTATTAAAATTTCGGAATAGTACTTTTGACATTCAGTACACATTGGCTGATGTTAGGTCTCTCTTAGGGTAAAGTAGCTTTTTATAATGTAATGGTTCCCTTGGATTTATGATCCAAGTTACCGTTTGGAAGTTATAATTATTTTTGATGAAAATAGTGGGTGCATGCAATTTAATATTTTATTATATTTCAAACATATTTTTCGGACACACTAGCAATCAGAATCGCACGAAGTCTCAGTGCCTAGTCTCAAAATTTTCCCATTTAATATTCAAAAATAATACATGAAGAAGTATGAGACATTGCACATATAATGTAATTGTGGAATCTTAATTGACCAATAATCTGGATGATATCCAAATATAATTGAAATTATATATGAGATGCTAAAATATATTCAGGATTAAATATTTTCCTAATAAGAACCCATTATAGCATTTTACCTCATATATTATGAATGAACCCCTATTTAACCATTACATGGGACATTGTTTTTGATAAAAACCTGTAAATAATAAATAAAAAACATATAATAATATGTTAATTGAAATTTTAGAAATTGTTGAATTTTATGTCCTAAAATTGATTATAGGAATCCTATTTAAAATGTAAACTCTATGGCCTAAACATTAAAGGAAATACCGTGAAAAATGATGGAATTAATAAATGATTATTAATTCATGGAACCTTGTATAAATATATGGATTATTTATATGAATGGTTGTTTAGGGTTGCTAAGAGATCATGAGTTTTGATTCCCTAATTGAGACATACGCTATGATAATGGTCTACCATTTGTATATATTAATCTATCCAAGATAAGGGTAGATATGGAATGATAGAGAATCATATTTGGGAGACCTCCCTCGATGAATAGTGTATTAAATAGTATATTCTATACTTGTTGTGAATTTAGTTGACTTGTGAACATTGTGTCTTATTAAAGACTTAATAGTTAGTTGGGTATATTGGGTTCACGCCATTTTATGATACATTAAGGTAGGTGTGTTGATAATAAATATAATGTGAATGTATAAAATTTGGATGAGGGATTCCCTATAAGTATCATTCCTTCTAGTTTTTTGTATAGGGGCTATGTGGTTGTACATAGTAACCACTTAGAGTGACTTTGTTTTAGTGAATTAGAGTTGTGTGATGTGCAAGGGTGACCTATGTTGAAACTACCAAAAATTTTATCAACAAAACCCTACTTACTAAAATTATGTCATAAAAACAATCATCACATAGAGAACCCAATAGAAACATCAGTATCATCAATCAAAAATTAAATATTTGGTATTTATATAAATCAGGAAACCACTATCAATAGAATAGTAACATGACCATTGGGATAGATATAGGGCCCTTAAGAATAGTTATCTGTAAAATAAAATCATACCCACCTATGAATGTATAATAAAATTTAGGTATTTTATAAATGAAAATAATATATAATTCAATCATGGTATATGTAAACAAATGTTTTCAATATAATAAATTATGTATTTTTATTTTTGGGAAACATAAATGATTATTTAATATTTTATAATTAATATAATAATTTGAACCAATTTATTTTCCATAAAATAGATTAAAATATAAATATATCATTTTCATGTAACTGTATGATAATATTATGAGACATTAATAAATTTTTCAATGTCTCATAAATTCAGGCATAATATAAAAGTTGTTATTTTATCAAAATATGATTATTTTTATTTTAAATTAGTTTCACATATAGAGAAAATAAAATTATAAAATGGAGTTTATTTTTTAAATATACCTATCAAAAAATTGATTGAGATAAATTTTTGGGATTTTTCTAAATCTGTTGATTTTTTGGGGAATAATGGAATATGATAACTTGCAGTACAAGAAAAATACATTGATTATTTACTAATGGAAGATGTATGGATTAGATAATACCCCATTGGTTCAAAATCGACAAATTTTTTTTCTATATTTATTCATATTAAACATAAACATTTATAGTTCTGATCTAAAATAATAAACACATGAATAAAAATATGAAAAAAACACCCCTCTCTTCCCCTATAAATACCACCCCTCACCACCTCTTCTACTTATACATTCAAAACAATATATCTCATCTATTTATACCAAATTTTATTCCCAAGACACTTCCCCATCACCAAGAACTTCTGGAATCCGAAAATACCAAACCCATGTACCATAAAGTGGTTTTCAATGAGGATATATTCAAGAGGTAATCTCTTCTTTTCTATTTTAATTTTTTTTCTTTTCCTATTCTCTCCTCTCCTCCCAATCAAAAGAGACATTATAACTCTACTATCATATATATACTATAATTTTATTTTGAGAATGATATATCTGTCATCCAACCTTTTCTATTATCATATTATTAAAAAAATTATAAATCAAATTTTATGTGGTAATTCATCGCTTTCAGGGACTATATGTTTTCATTTTCAATTACAGCCATTGAGGAAGGTCAGAAAACAATTATCATGGATAAAATATATTTTAACTGGAATATTAATACTTTTTTCATGTTATAAAACATATTTTAAAAAATAATAATTAATAAAAATAGATTATTTAGTGATGGACGGAAAAAACTACCAATGTAGAAAAGTTATCATTAATGTTTTATCAAATAAATCCCCATAATACCATAAAATAAATTGATATATGGGACCACATAAAGATTATAATTATCATTAATAAAAAATAATTTCACATTTGGATAATTATTTCCATTTGACAAGAACATTCATTTACATATAAAAGTAAAAATCCCATGAAACCATTAAAATGACTGAACATGAAATGATGAAATTGAACCTTAAAACTCATCAAAACAGACATTACTTAACTTAAAAAATTTATGATTAATAAAATAAAAGTACAATTTATTGTAAATTAATTAATTATTGAATATAATTTGATTATCTAGGATATTAATTACATGTGCTGGCACTTAAACCATATGTTTATGAGAATATATATAGCCGAACTCATATTCTTTTGGTTATACCTCTCTCATGCCAAATTTCTGTGTGGACTTTACATTAATTTTTAATAAATATAATTTTTTTACTTTTCAATTAATTTTAAGTATATAAATGTTTACAACATGGATTAAAGAAAAATATAATGATTTTAGTAAAGAATCCTTCATTCCAAAACACATCTTGACTCCTCTTGAGAATGTTTCATCTTTACTCCAGACTTATTGATTCATATACCAAGTGTTTTTCCCTTTTTCTTTGGGAAGCCCAATGATATCTCATGAATATATGATTTATGAAATTATTATGAAGCCCATTTATTTCAATGGGGTTTCAATGAATACATGGGTTATATAGTCAATGTGGAATGCATGATTATAAAAACATTATAATTTGATGGCTAGGCTAAGAAATATATATCCCTCTAATGCATTAAGAAAAGAGATGTATGTGAGGATATAATGTGAATTATGCATGAACATGATTCTATATTTATTCATAATGATGATTTTGTGAATATAAACATATGTTATGAGTGAACATGTTTCTAGGCTTGTTACACTATAATAAAATAGGGATTTATCTGTTGTTTTTTTCGTTTAGTTATGTTTTAAACAGAAAATAAATTGTTTTTACTGTAGTTTTTAAAAATTGTTGATAAATCGTCCATTGAAATTTATTTATTGGAGGTTTTTAAATCAGTCGAAGAAATTTTATGCGCTGGTTTAAACCATCAAAAATGTTTTGTAACTTTCTTTTAAATAAATATTTATTTAATTATTTATTATTTTTTTAATTGATTTTATTTAATGTTTTCAATATTGTATAATTAACATCATTTATTTGTTATTTACTTATTTATTTATTATTAATTAATTTAACAAAAAATTATAATTATTTGTTCTTATAAATATATAGTAATTAATATTATTTATATATATTATTGAACTATTTAATATTATTTTTTTATTTTTTTTATTATGAAAAATTAATTGTATATTTTATTATTATTGCTATTATTATTATTATTAATTTAGTAATTCACTAATTATCATTTTAATTTTTTTAATATTTTGATTCTCGCAATTTATTTATTATTATTTTTTTTATTAATATGTAGATGCAAATACACATTCATACATATGAAAAATATAGAAAATATTGGTTGGGAGAGATTTGAATCTCTTACCTCTACCATGTTCTCCAACGGTTTTACCACATTATTCGTCTCTTGTTATGGTAACTAAATAATATTTAATATAGTTATATATATATATAAACAGAATAAAAACAATAATTAATTAATTAATAACCAATTAAATAAGAAATAAAAAATAAAATAATAATTTTGAAAAAAGAAACGAATAGTAAAATTTAATTAAATAAATAATGAAAAATACATTATTAATAAGAGAAAAAAAAATAGTAAATTAATAATAGAATAAAAATAAATGAAAAATAAATTAATAATTTATTTATAAAAAATAAGTGGATAAATAAAAAATAATATATAAAATATATAAAATATATAATAATAAAATAATAACGATAAATGGATAAATAATAGGTAAATCATAAATCATGAATCAAAAAAAATAAAAAATAAAAAATTGTACTTCTAAATAACACCGAATAATAAATAATAAATAATAAATAATAAATAATAAATGATAAATGATAAATTATATATAATATAAAATATATAATAAATAAAAATAGTTAATAAAAAATAAAAAATAGTAAATAAAAAATAAAAAATAATCAATTATAAATAATCAATAATAGAAAATAAATAATAGAAGAAATATTAAATAAAAAAATAAAAAATAAATAATATTTAATAAAAAATTAATACTTAATAATACCTAATACATATTAAATTAAAAATAATTATTAAATATTATATAAACAATAAGTAATTAATAAATAATTAATAAATAATGAATTACTAAGAATTACTAAATAATGAATACAAAATAAATTAATTACATATTAATAAATAAAAAATAAACGAATAATAAATTAGAAATTAATAATAAATCTATAACTAATTATTATTAAATTTATAATTAATTAATAATTAATTAATAATTAATTAATAATTAATGTACATAGAATATATACATAATAAATAAATAAATTACTAATAAATAAATTACTAATAAATAATATAATATATAAACAATAAAATACTAAAATACCGATGGACAAAAAATGAATAATAGATCATCAATCATTAAAAAATAATAAATATATAAATAAATAACAAATAAATGGTAAATAATAAATAATTAGTAATTATGAAATTAAAAATAATAAAAAAAATGATTAAAAAATATTTACAAAATAAAAAAGAATAAGAAATAATAATTATTCAATAATAAATAAATATTAATAGAGTTAATAATAACTAATAAATTAGACCAAATATATAATAAATAATAAATGAAAAATAATAAATACTTAATAAATAAATAATAAATAATAAATAAAAATTAATTTAATAATAAATAATTGACAATAAATAATAATAAAATATAAATTATAAATAACAACTAAAAAATAACTAATAATAAATAATAAATAATAAATAACGCATTCGAAATAAATAATTATGTAATAAATAAAAAATAAATAATATACACCAAATATATAAATAAATAAATATATTATAATTAATTTATAAATATATTATAATTAATTTATAATTAATTTATAATTAATTAACAATAGAGCGAAAATCTCTATAATTGAAATTCCATTATAACATTATAAATCTTATTTAATGGAATAAAATAAAAAATACAAAAAAAATTATGAAGGCACACTAAAATGAGGTTGATGTTGCCTCGAATGTGTATGAAAAATTTATGAATAAATTTATTGAAAAATACTATATATTAATATTTATTTTAATATGTTTGAATAAAAAATAAAATAAAAATAAAAATATTTTAATCAATACACCCAAAAATGTATATATTTACAATATATATATATATGTGTATATTTATTCCTATAGTTATACTGTAAATTTATTTATATACTATGTTTAATAATAATGATATATTTATATATAATGTATACACATGATATTATTGACACACATGTGCATATTTATATTTCTTAAATACACAAAAAATAGATACAAAAGTGTGTGTGTGTATATATATATATATATTTTCATATATTATAATATATACATAAATATAATTTTTTATATTTCACACATAAGATTATATATAAACCATACATCTATATGAATATGTTCAAAAATCAATTAATTTTTATATGGTGAATAAAATATATATTTGTTTATTTTAAATGAAACGAATAAAAAATATATATTTCTATATGATATATAAGATTAAAAATACATGGCTACTCAAATATGTAATTATACAAGAGATATATTATATAAAAATAGAAGAAGATATGCCTATATTTAATTATAAATATAAAAGCATTGTTTAAAACAATAAAACATTTAAACCATAATACCCATATGATTATAATCCATGAGATTAAATTTATTCCTCACTAAAAATAAAAATAAAACCCCCTTAATCAAGGATGATATTTCATCAAAAGTTAACCAACTAGGATACCTAGACTAAAAATACATTATAATGTCTTAAAGGCCTCTCTGAACCTTCAAAAAATAATCATCAAGGTCATCCCAAATCATCATGGCATAGATCTCATTATAGTCTTCAATTTGATATGTGTGGGACCAGAAACGGGCAACAAGATAAAAAATTTTTTCCTTTTGATGTTCAAGTTTTATTTCCTACTTTTCGTGAAAAAATAATCAATTTTATTATTCTAATTATTTATAATTTTAAATCTTATGTTGTTTTATTTTTTTCCATAGTCTTCTATTTTAATGGTTCTACAACTAAAACAACCCCGTGGATCAATATTTATGACAAATTTATGATGATGTCTGATTTCCAACTTGATGAAGATTTTTTTATGTTTCTAATTTTTAATATATCACTATTTTTTATAAAACATCCTCTATAAAATAATTTCTTTGAAAAAATAATATTTTTAAAAATAACACAATAAAATCAAAAAAAATTATAAATCATTTTAAAATTTGTTCAAAACTGTTACAAAAAACCCACTGCTAAATTCTATATTTTTTTAATGAAAACTATGTGTTGTATTTGACCACTATGAAATTATTTTTTATTATTTTATATTTTTTCATTCCATGATATTATGTTTAGTTTCTGTTCCTGATTATTATGATGATCTTATGCTTATTTTATGATGATGTTGATTATTGTCACTCACATTTTATTGATCTATGTCCCTTAATCATCAAGATATTTAGTCCACCCCTTTCATGGAGGTATATCATCATGTTATTAGTTTTACTATGGAGAACACAAGGGAAATTGAAATTATAGATATGAAGTAGCTAAATAATGATTGTGTTTCATTATTTAAATGTTAGTTTTGTGCCAATGTTTCTAAAGAAATGAAAACATTTGATCATTGTACTATACATCTGTAATGTTTTTTATCTCGAAATGGATTTAACAAATACTTTGGTTGTTATATTTGGTAAACAAGAATTTTCTATTTAATTTTAGAATTATATTTAATTAATGTTTGTGATAACCATTAGGATAATACTTTTTATTTTTAAAAATCAATAAAAAAATTCTTTTCGAAAATTGCTAAACATAGAGACCCATATGATATGATTTAATAGTTATTTATATTAAATAATACGTTGTTTATTAATTTTTTGAGGAATTACTATTTTTCAAACTTTTTGTATTTATCAAAATGGTTTTATGTAGGATAAACTAGGATAACAACTAATGTGAGGGATAATGAATGATTTCCCGAATGAAATCCCCAATTCCATGGGAGTTGGAGTTAAAAACATCATGGATATTCATACCTAGCTCTCTATGCCAATGAATAATATCATGAACTAGGTTGAACAAATGACTTATCCCAATAAGGATAAACTATACATTAAGCCATTATGAAGAAACACCCACTAAAATTTAGAGGATATTCTGATCCCATGATGCATAAAGGTGTGTCACCAAGCCAAATATCTTACTAAAGAATGGATCGTATACCGATGACAGGGAGGTTGTAGGGGCCATGGCCCACACTACCTTCAAGGATCTCCTGGCAGGCCCAAACGAGAGGATGTTGAATGGTTACCCGGTGGTAGTGCTGGCCTCTAGGACGTGAGCCCTCTCTCGGTTTCCACACAGGATAATGAGTCATTGGAAGCTGTGATGGATGAGAAGGAAATTAAAGAAGTGATACTGCACCTCAACCATGAAAGCGCGCCGGGGCCTAACAGTTTTCTAGGCTGGTTCTACAGAGGATCATGGGAGATGGCTAAAAGGGAAATTGTGGATTCCGTTCAGGACTTCTTCTATGGGGGACCTCTTCTGAGGGTGGTTAGTGCTAAAACTCTAGATCTTATACTGAAGATCAAGGACCCCTCATCCCTTCTTGACAATAGGCCAGTGAGCATGTGCAATTTTCCTTACAAAATTCTGGCCTTCACCTTCAATTTGAGGTTATCCAAGCTCCTCCCTTGTTGGATTTCGTTGGAACAACATGGTTTTTTGAGGGGTCGATCTATTCATGGTACCATTTCCTTGTCACAGAATATGCTGAGAGATATCAACTTGAAAACTCATGGCTCCAACATGGTTGTCAAGTTGGACATGAGTAAGGCTTATTACAGGATTGAGTGGGTCTTTATCAACAGAGTGCTCGGGAGAATGGGTTTCTCCTCTCAGGCTATCGATCTTCTCTTCAGATGTTTGAGTTCATCATGGATGGCAGTTTCTTTCATGGGGGGAACTCATGGTTTCTTCAAGGCAATGCATAGTCTCCAGCAAGGAGATCCCCTCTCCCCAAGAATTTTTATCCTCATGAATGACTCCCTTAGCCGGCTCATTAATAAATCCATATCCAATGGGGATATCATCCCTTTCCACAGAAAGTTGAACCACCACTCCACATCCCACTTGATGTTTGCAGATGATATGATAATCTTCTCTAATGCTGGAAAACAATCAGTGCGCATGCTTAACAAGATTCCAGAGGAGTATTGTCACTAGAGTGGCCAGATTATCAATAAATCAAAAAGCAACCTTTATATATCAAATAAATGTTCTTCCCACAGGGCCTCCCACTTGTGCAGTAGGCTTGACATGCAGCACGGCTCTTTCCCAATGGAGTATCTTGGAACTCTGATATCTTCAAGAAGGGTGAGAATCCTTGACTTTGATTATGTTGTGAATAGGACTACGAGCCGTTTCTTCAACTGGAATAATCATTTCCTCTCCTTCGGGGGCCAGATTTCTATGGTGAACAACATCTTGTTTGCTATCCCCGTGCATGCACTGGCCTCAACCTCTGTGCCGAAGGGAGTCATCAATGCCACTGATAAGGTCCTGGACATCTTTATTTGGGATTCTCTTTCTAAAGGAAAAATTCATTGGATAACCAGGGATAAGATGGCCAGACCCATCAAGAAGGGAGGAATCATTGTGAGAAGCTTGAACGATACAATTCTCAGCTTGCATTCTAAGATATCGTGGGAGGTCATTGAAGAAAACACTCTATGGGGGAAGGTTATGTCCCAGCCATCCAGTGGCAATGTAGTTTTGGGGGGTACCATGGATCTACTCTTTGGGATATGATATGCCCTCTCATTCCGAGCCTCAGGATGCACTCTCGATGGGTTGTTGTGGAGGGTAACAGTAGTTTCTAGAATTGCAACTGGGCATGGGCTGAGCTCAGTTTCCTAGGGTGTCTGGCGCCTGATATCTCCTTCAAGGAGGAAATCCAGTACCCATAGTTCATCAAAGCTGTGCTGAATGATGATCATATTGGTACATATGAGTTAATCTCCTTGATCTTCGATCCAGACAAATGTGTCTTCACACCTTATACCTTGGGGAAATTCACGACGAGGGACTTCCACAGGATCTCCACCCATCAAGGCCATGAGGATAAATGGAATGAGATCTTGTGTAGCGGAAATATTCCTACAAAATATAGCTTCCTAACCTCGAGACTAAGGAATGAGGAACATCCCAAGAATTCCAACATTCAAAAACTAGGTATTCCTCTGGCCTTGTGGTGCCAATGCTGCCAGAATAAGAAGGAAGAGAGCACAAACCACATCTTCGTTGAGGGAGAGTGGGCCTAGGCTGTGTGGAGATACATCGGTGGTTTCATTACTGATTTCTCCCATAATCCTCATGATGGCACGTTCCTGCATCGCGGGTTCCTGGGAACAACAGATAAGGGATATGAAAGGGAGGCTCGCTCCGTCATCTTCAACAAAGGATGATGGTGCCTATGGTATGATCGCAACCAGGCACGCTATGAGGGAGCTTCTCAAATAGGGAGGTCTATTTTTGTACATGCAAGATGTCTTCTGCTCGACTTGGATAACCATTCCAGAAGATGGACGGATTCCCCCTCCATGAGGAGGCTCCAAATTAATTAACTTGCAGCCCAACAACCCACCAGGCCAAGATAGTGGGTGAGGTGGAATCATCTAGATAATGGCTTAAAACTCAATATAGATGGTTCTTGCAGTGCAAGGGAGATGCGAGGGAGATGGGTGGTCTGTGATTTATGAGGAAGTGTTATCCTTGCTTTCACATATTACAATGGTCAAGGAAACTCCATGCATGTGGAGGACAAGTCAGTCCTCACAAGTCTTAATATATGCAAGCAGAGGAATATTGGCTTATCATACATTGAAATAGACTCCAAGATTGTACATGACTCCATTCAGGGTATAGGATCCACTCCATGGGAGATCTCCTACACGATCAAGAAGTGCAGACCCCTCATCAAAAACAATGTTCGTATGTCCCACACTTGGAGGGACAGAAACAAGGTCTTAGATCTTTTTGCCTCATTAGTTGTCCAAGGTTCCAATGTCACCTGCCTTCAAGATATCTCTTGTTTTATACCCGAGTGGGTAAATCTGATTTGAGGGGATGCCCTAGGTATCCACTACTTTAGACCCCCTAGGAATATCTTGTATTCTTCTGTCCTTTGTCCCCTTCCGTATTGGAAGAAAAATATAATGTTATGATGATGAGATGATTACTCTGTCCTTTTATCATTTTGATAGATATTTTTATCAGTGGTTGGAATTGATATTGAACTCCCAATCAATGCTTGAAATATAACATATGTAGTGTAAATAAATTAAAAAATTATATGTTAATATGAAATTTCACCAAACTCTTTGTACAATTATATAGACACAATTCATTTATGTAATGAAAAAAGGAAGGGGAATATGTGATGTATTGTGAAAAAACCTCACAATTAATGTTGGAGATGCATCCAATTTTATATCAACAATAATAGGAAAATAGGTATATTATTTATTGTTTTGAAAGCACACCTTCAAAAGGATCTAGATATTTGAGAATTTGGGGGTTATATGACGGTGTTTGAAGTGCCATCAAATTCTCGATGGTGTTCAGAAAATGGTCTCTTGGTTTTGGAGATATGAATATATGAATGGTGGTTCATTCTGGTGGGTCAAATTAAAAATTAAGAAAGATGAACAAACTAACAATGTGTTAATAATGTGGGAATAAACATGATGGGAATTAACTCAATGGGACATAGTGATTCCTAAAGTGTGGGAGAGAAGGCTCTCAAGCTCATGAATATATATTATACAAAAGGATACTGGAAAAATGATGGGGGAAATGAGGAAAACTCATAATTTACTTCATATAGTTCAATTCATTAATTGTATGGATCATGGTAACTATGAAAACTGGTTCACTAAACCACATGTTCTAAACGGATGTTAATATCACAATCCACCAAATCCAGAGGAGAAATGGAAATATTTTCTAATCTGTAGTGAAGAAGTTGAGTAAGAAAATATATTAATTGATGTCTTAATTAATATTCACTCATGTATGGAAAAAGTATTTTTTGATTATTTTTCGACACAATATATTATACCCTGAATGATTTCTTGAACTATTGAATTGAATCCTCGATCCAATGAGTAAGATATATTAATAATATCTTGTTGTTGTGAAATCATTATATCCTAGGTTTTTTACTCTTCCCTTATTAGCGTATGTTTAATGATTCCTCTTGTGAATCATATAATACATTCCTTTGTAGAATTTTATGCCATATTGTTTATGTATTGTCTCTCATTCTATGTAACAAAAATAAAATATCAGAAAATTGAAATATATTAGAATTTTCTGATCCATGAAACTCTCCACAAAAAATCTAAGGAATGTTAGGAATCTAATTTTGAAAATACCTCAATGTAGTGTGTATTGATTCCCTATGAAGCCGAATACCAATCTCAAATGGTTGAGTCAAATGAAGGTATAATCATAGAGTAAATTGTCATTGTTATGGAATACTTTTATGTATTTATTGATGAGCTACATTGACTTACCCTATATCATTATGTAGTATTATCAATATAAAATATACCAAGAACCACTCATATCTCATAATGTCCCTATAGGTTGGCTATTATTGAACTAGAAAAGTTAAATAATAATCTAAAATCCCATTTTAGAATATGTTTCTTAAGATCTAGTGAACCACCATAGGGCGAAATGGATCTATTTCTAATTAAAATCATGGAACAATGTGATAGTGTTTGAATTTATGAGTTCATAATAAGTTCCCCATAAAGAACAAGAACTATCTTCCACTCTTTGATGGCTTGTTTCATCAATTATGAGGAGCTAAGAACCTCTCTAAGTAGATCATATTTCTAGAAATCATCAACTAAAATTTAATATGGATGAATTCTATAATACAAAAATTTATAAAAGGTGTAACAACTATGAGGTCCTAATGACACAACCCTGACATAATACTCCCTATAATTATCATGGATCTAGTTAATTGTTTCATTAGAAATTATGTTTATTTTTTGGCATTGTTTATTGATGAAATTATCATCTACTCCAAGAAAAAGGATAAACATGATAGACATATAAATACTATGAAGGAAACATTAAGGAAGTATAAATTGTACTCCATGTTCAAAAAATATGACTTTTGAATGCAAAAAGTGACATTCTCAGGACACATGATCACATGTTTTGGAATTTCTATAGTATTGTAAAAATTTATATTCAATAATTTCAAGACTAATAGTGTCATAAAATCCATATTTTTTTTGTCTTAGTAGGGTATGGATGATGTTTTGTGAGAAATTTATAATGGTTGTGTATCCAGATAACTATGTTCACACTAAAAGGGGTAAATTATATATGGATGTAATAATGTGAGGAAATATTCATGGAGATTGATTAGAGGATAATTAATTAACATTCACTCAGACTACCAACAAGTGGTGAGGGTTTTATGATATACAATTACGATTTAATGAAAGCGATGGGTTGTGTGCTCATGAGGAATAAAAATGTGACAACCAACACTACATTGATGTTGAATATCCATGAGAAGAACAACATAATGCATGATCTGGAGCTATTTTTTATGATCATTACCTTGAAATGTTTGTGGCACAACCTCTAAGGTAATTGTTTTTCATATATACTGATTATAAGAGTCTAAAGTATATATTTTCATATAAGTATATAAACATAAATAAAAGGATATGGTTATATTTAAACATGGAAAATGATTTATCTATTCATTAATGTATAGTAAATGTGAACAATTTTGCTTCTTCTCTTAGAAGCAAATATCTTGAAAACTTATTTATTACGATAATTGATAAATACTCATTCGTATAGGATATTAAAATAGATGGATTAAGAAATCAAAATTACATGGAACAAATTCAATCATTCCCAAATTATTTCTCAACCATCTATCCAAGAGAAGACCAAAGAAGTATACAGGGATGATCTGAAGCTATGTTAGAAGGTGAAAGTGTTAAGGGAATGGAATCTACAAGACATCTATATATATTTTTATCATGTAATTTTATTTGGAGAAATGTTTTTTGATCATTCGTCATATTAGATAAATAGTAATCTATTTTATAATGAAAATCACTAATTTGTTTCCATCCTTCTAGGAAGTACCAAGTTGTATGCTAATATTAATGATCACATCATGCAGAAAATATAAAGAACCAGATTGTAGAAAATATCTCAAGTTCTTTTTGTAATTTCATAAAGATAAAGAAACAAAAATATATGTCTACAAGAATGATGTAATCATTTATTATACCCATTTTAATTGGGAACCATCACCATGTACTTTTCCACTAGTCTCCCAAGGACATCTAAATGAAATAATGCAATATAGGTAGCAGTTGATCAAATTACCATGAATGCCAAATTCCATGATAATCGGGAAGATTAATCACTTGAAAATCTTCTAAATAAATAAATATATATATATATTGGAGAGGTTTTATTTGTTTCTATTTATGATCATATTTGATCATTATCAAATTTTTATATTTAAATTATATAGAATACTTAAAAATGATTCATGTAGTGAATTGAATATCAAGACATCCTTTCTCCCCCAAAATGATGGAAAATATGAAAGGAATATTTAGATACTTGAAGAAATGATGGGTTCCTACATAAAATATTTGAAATGCGGATATGATGAACATCTCCCATTGGCTGAGTTATAATACAAAAATATTTTTTACTGGATTATTCAAGTGGATCCATTAGATTCTATGTGTGATATGTGATGTATAAGTCCAATATGTGTAAATGAAGATAGGAAATGAAATCTAATTAGACCTAATATTTTGCAACAGATGAATGATAAGGAAAAATCCATATACCAAGACATAAATGATACTATGATTCGGGAAAATATTTATAAAGTAAATCATTGAAAGAACATGGATTTTCAAGTTCGAGATATTGTTTTCCCCAAATATCACAATAGGAAAGTGTCATGAATTCTAGATGGAATGGTTAACATATCAAAAGGTACAATGTCCCCTTCGATATCATACATAGCATATGATTAGTGGCCTATAAACTTTTAGATCCACAAAACATTGATCTTTTTCATGACTGGTTAAATATATCTCTCTAAAGGAAGTATATAACCAACCCATCACAAGTACTAAATCATGAAGTTGTACAACTGGGAATCAAACTATCATTTTAAGAGAAGGTGATGTCGATATTGGAATATAAATATATAGTCCACGGAAACAAGATAGATAACCTAGAAACATTTTTTTCGAGAAACTGTAATTAATAAGATATGATAAGAGAACCGTAGGAAGTGATAAAGTATAAGTAACCTAACCAATTTTCATCATTGTAGGTAAATTGGAATTTCATGGATGATGTTTCAAAAGGGTGAAAAATGTAACAACCGAGACTTTTAACAATAGAATTTTACTTCTTATAAATATTTCATAAAATAAATTCATCACACATATATTCCAATAAAAAACCGATCTCATAAATGAAGAATTAAATAAGTGGTATCAATTGAAATTATGAAACCTATAATGACTGAATAATACCCTAAAAGTTGGAATAGTTATATGACCATTAGGAATAGTAATCTGGAAATTAGAAAGGTATCCTCACCTGTGAATTTATAAATAAATCTTAGGTATTCTTTAAATAAAAATATGTTATTATTATATAACAGTACATGAAAATTAATGTTTTCAAAATAATAAATGATGTATTAGTATTTTTATAAAATATAAATGTTAATTTACAATTTGTGAATGAAGATTATAGTTTTAATGAAAAATTATTTTCATAATATACCTACATAATTTAAATTTTTGTTTTATAATCATTATAATATAATTTTATAATTTTATAATTAATTTTAAACATGTCACAGAAGATTCTATAATATTAATAAATGTATTTTTTTAATAAAAAATTATTTTAAATTAAAATTAAATTTATCAGGTTTATAAAATAATTTTAAAAAAATGGAATATAATTTTGAAATCCTCACATTGAAATATGGTTTTCATGAATTTTTGGGATTTTTTATATTAGTTATATTTTTGGTGAATAATGAAATATTGTAATGTACAGTATAAGATAAATAAACAAATTGTAGAGACATATTTGATTTATGGATGACATTGTGAACCATTGTTTCATAATATATTGAAAATTCTAATGTATTTATTCATTGGAATCATCACTATTGATAGTACTAAAAATAATAATTAAAAAATGAATATAAAAATAAAAACAACACCCCTCTCCTCTCCTGAAAATACATCTCTCACCTAAACATATCCTCACACCATCCAAGATTAGTACCTTGCCTGAATTGTGCCCGATTACCTTTCTAATTAATTTACCAACATCTGAGTTATTATTTTTCTCGCGAAAAAGATAAATCCACATTTCTTAAGGAGGTTCTCAAGCAGGAAATATTCATGAAGTAAAATGATCTTAATTTCTCTTTTAATTTATTTTCTTTATTCATTATATCATCAAAAACACTATATAATGATACATGATTACTCCAAGAAAATATATATACTATAATATAATTTTTTAAATGGAATATCCATCATTAAAACTCTTCTTTTATTCTTATATTATAAAAATTATAACAACATCTACTATGTGTCGATTTACCATCTTCATGGATAATGTGTTTTCAAATTCCACTAAGGACATCAACGTTGGTAATAATACCATTTTTATTGATAAACCCCATTGTTATAATATTATATTAACTTTTTTTATGTTATGGAACTTATTATTAAACTTAATATTTAATAAAATAAGATTATTTCTAGATGGATGAAATTCCACCTAAATTAACAACAACATTATCATTATTGTTCTATAAAATTAATCATCATATTATATAAAAAAAAATTATATATGAGATCATTTAAATTTATGGATGTTCATTAATAACAAATAATTTCAATTTTGGAGATTTATTACCATTGTACAAGAACATACATAATTATATAAAAGTGAACCCACCATCTAATGATGATAACAAACACTCAGAAAATGATGAAATTGAACACTACAACTCATAAAAATTTACATAAATGAACTAAAGTAATTTATAATAAAAGCATGAATAATAGTATCAAAATTACGTAACTAATTTATCTAATTTGATTACATAGGATATTAAGTTATTAAGAAGAATGATTTTGGACATAATATAAGGGGACTCTTACTCCCATCTCCCAATCATTGGGTTACACTAATTTTATTCCAAATCACTATGTGTATATTCATTAAATGTATTGTAAATATAAATTATTTATTTATCTTCTTTTAGAGGATATTAATTATTCCAAATGGGTTTTATTATAAATATATTGATTTTAAAAAATAATAGTTCTTTTAAAAATACACTTCATGTTAACTATTGACTTTTTTATTATTCACTCAATATTTATGATTCTTAAACAATGATGGGTCTTCCATTTTTTTTAGGAAACCACAACATAATTAATGGATGTATTTTTTAGGATATTATTATGAACTAGATTCATTCCCATGTATTATTTTCTTTCAATTATTATTATACATTCTAGGTGGAATTCATGATTATGTAAATTTCAAAATGTGATTTGAGGGTTTGAAAATATATATCCCTAAAATTAAAAGGGAAATTTCATTTATACCTTAAAATAATGTGTATTAATAATTAACATGATGCTATAAATTTTCATCAAAATTATGATATTATTATTCACATATGTCATGCACAAAAATGATTCTATATTTGTTCACAACTATGGGTGGTATTTGACCACTTAGTAACGAGGTTTCTTTTTTATGAATTTCATATTAAGTGAATTTATCAAATATTTATTTTCACCATTATGATGATATTTATAAGATTGTTTTTTGATGATGATGATTATTATGATCACTACTATTTTATTTATTTATTTCCATTATTCATTCTCTTATTGGGATTTTATCTCACCGCTTTCATTAATTTTTATCCTCAGGGGATTAA
This sequence comes from Viscum album, assembly GCA_963277665.1. Taxonomy (NCBI): domain Eukaryota; kingdom Viridiplantae; phylum Streptophyta; class Magnoliopsida; order Santalales; family Viscaceae; genus Viscum; species Viscum album. Next base: position 1,447,643,731 of record OY728152.1, on the reverse strand, counting down.
TTGTACTAAGTAAAACACAAGGGCCTATTATAATATAAATAAGAATAAGTTAAATAGTGATATTGTTTTATTATTTAAAATTTATGTGTGAGCCTCTATTTTCAAAGAAACCAATCATTTGGATCCTAGTACTATAACTTAATTTTGTATTCATCTTTAAACTGATGTAAGATAATGATTGGTCACAATATGTTTGAAGTGTTATCCCATTATTTTGAATTACCTCATAGATATATTTCGTGGATAAATTACTTAGTTTATATAAAATATGCATGTTCGGGGTTGTCGAGTGATGATGTTATTGTGTTCAAGATCCAATAGTGAAATTTTATTTTGTCCATGTAATTTTCAAAGGAAACCATCATTAATATTTATAACCATGTTAGGTATAGATTTTTTTGGATATATGGTAGAAATTAAGGTAAATATTTAGGGTTCTTGAAATGGTACTATGGATAATAAGATGTTATGAACATAGTCGATACAAATGAAAGGGGTCAATATGTTTCATTGATGTAATCTATAATTCTTATAGATAATCAATGTGACATTCTAGAATAGATTTTGGTTAGTCGATTAGGCACATGATCATGGGACCAACAATGCATGAATCACAAGATGATGAGTTTAGTATATTGAATCAGTCTTAATGGAGTGTATGAATCCTATAGTTGATAATTTTGGTAATTTTGAGTGTGATCACTTGTTGTTTTAAAGTAGATTCAAAATATTTGATAGTATTAGTTTCATTTTGGGCTTTGGTTCATGATTAGGTTTTTATTATCATGATATTTTGAAACCATAAAACCATTGTTCTATGGTTTGTAAGAAATGAAAAAACATGCTAAGAAGATACTGGAACACCATGATAGTTTTCAATATATTTATTTTTAAATAAATTTAATTATTGTGATATCTTGGGATGCAGGTAACACTAGGTACAAATGAAACATCATACTCTCTTAAACTATTTTTATCTAATTATAACTTTATATCCTGGACGTGAAGATATGAGTGATAAATAGAATTAAATAAAAAATTAAAATTTTATGATTTAAACATGTAATAAATAAATTAAATAATAATCTATTTATTAGAAATTAAATAAAATCCAATTAAATGAGAATTAAATGTTTTCTTGATAAATGGATTTTTTCTAAAAGGCAATTAAGTCTTTCTTTTAGAACGTAATATAAAATTAGTTTATGAAAATTTTAGAAAAAAACTATTTAATAAAAGTGATATATATATATATATTCATCATAAATAAATTCACATAGATTAATGTTTTGGATTTTTTAGAAAATATTAATTTTTCCATGAATAGTAAAAATGACGAACTTTTGTAAAACTGTCATTTATTTATAATAAATTAATTAATTGGAAAGGACCACTCTGAATTGTAATTGATCTATACTAAATTAAGTATTTTTTTTATTCTATTTTATTATATTTTGGACAAAATTATAATATATATTACCATTTGTTTATTTTTGTGTTTTAAAACACTATTTTATAAAATCTTTTTTAATTTTCATAATATATCACCATTTTAATTAATGAAAATAACAACTAATGGGGAATTGTTTCAATTATATGTATAAATTATATATATATTTATATTTATATTTATATTCATATAATTAATTTTTAAATTCATTCAAATAAAATAATATCATCCTTTCCTAGAGAAATACATTTCTCGAAAATATATTTTTTCATCACGTTTGTGGGATTAATTTTAAATTTCTCATCAATATTTCTGAATATAACTTGTAAAAATGTATAAGTTATTTGAATCATAATAATTAATTTTATCAAATATTTTCAACATAAATATTGAACAAAATCAAGAGTAAAAATAGTAAAAAATAATTATCATATGTATCGTAAAAATGAGTTAACTAAGGTGTCAAACTAAGATGATAAGTTATATAAATTACCACATATTTTTCCTACACTTTTTTATGGAAATATATAGAATAATTTACTATTATTATTCAATAATGAACCAATTTGGATTATTTTTTCATGATAAAATTGTCATCATCACATTATCATTTTAAAATTCCTATGTGTTCATTCTACCCCACTTATGAAAGGCCACACATTATCCTTATCTCCGTACAGTTTCATAATGCTTTGTTTTATCCCTGAATATATCAAAAAATCTTCCACAATTACCTCCCACATAATAGAGGCCATATTTGGTATATAAATCACACCTATGAATTATTTAGGTATAATCCTATAGTGGATTTTGGAATAATAGGTACAATTATTAACCTTTAATATTTGTATTATTAATTATTCCCCCTATATATTATCAGATCAAATTATTATAATAGAATAATTAAAATAATCAATATATTAGTATGTTATAATTGAAATTTAGAAACCTATATCCTAATCCAGTTCTATATAATGAGTGTAACACCCCAGGTAAATAAAGAATATGACTTTTTCATATTTATCTATATTTGTGAATAAAAATTTAATATTACGTTAAAATGGAACACTATGCTCGATGGCGTACCTAATACGCAACAATGAGTTTCTTTGAAATCTTACATAGCACTGTAATAATAAAATAATATTAGTTTAAATGGTAGTTAAAGCCTAGCCATTGTAATGGCGAGAATGAACGGAACTCACTACAAAATGATTATATATTATTTTCGAATATTTTTACATTTATCCAATAAATGTTAGAGGCTTAAAATGAAAATGAATCCAATTTTAGTAATTAATCTTCTAATATTCATTATAAGGTCGATTAACCACCTTTTGATGGAGAAACCCTCTTAAATCATTTTTTTAAAAATTTTAAATGTTATATTTGAAAAAATAATATTCTTTTTAGAATCGGGACATCAAAATTTACTTTGTATAATTTTTTTTATTTTTCTGATAAAGATCATTTTTTAATGAATAGTGTAAAATACTGTATTTTAATTCAAAACCTCCTTTAAATATTATTTATTTATATTATTAGATAATATTTTGAATTTTTTTAAAGTTAAATTAGAATATATTTTTACAATTTAATCCAATGTTGGTCATTGTAATTATGTTCACTTTGAAACTGGACTTAAACTAGTGTCAATCTTTTAATTGATATTGTTTCTTAAAAACACGCTATTTGTGTTGACAGTGGGAATGAATTATTAAATTAATTAATGAAACATATATATTTTGAAATTTGTAAAATAGACATAATTTTTGAATTCTGAATATCAAAAATATCTTAGCGTGAATTTTTGGTATTTTTCTGAAAAACTTCAATTTTTGATGAATAGTGAAACCACAAAGTGGTAGTTAAAGAAACCGATTTTTCATTTCAATGAAACTTTGCCACTTCTATGAGTTGATTTTCCAAAATCCGACATACATGGTTTTCATTAAGATGTAAAATGTGGTTCAATGAGATTTAAATAATTTTTGATGAATGGAAACTTTTAAGTTTTATTAATTACGATTAAACGTAATTAGTGTAATTTAAGGTAAAAATAATGTTTTAATAAAATACAATGACCTAGAAACATGTCCTACCCTCATTGAATGTTTCGTGTCCGAACAATACAATCCATGGGTCAACTTGGGGACCACATGGTGCCACTTTGGTGGGAAAATTACATAAATAACATTTTATTTAAAGTTAAAATAAAAATGTCACAAACATGAGTTGTTTTACTAAAACAATTTTGAAATGGTCTTATAAAAGTCATATTTTTGACTATAAATATTAATTGGAAATCTAAAAAGATTTCTGACATCATGATATTTTTTTTATAATTTTTAAACATTAAATATATTAAATTATTTATGACACCATGATGATGCAACAATTACCTCGTTATTTAACGATTTAAATAAAATGAGTAGATAATGTAAAATATAAGACCTAAACATGTCAAAAACCTATTTTATGGGTTTATTTCGAACTCTTATCACCATATCCTAGAAATATATAATTTTGGGACCTTTAAATTCGAAAATCATTTTACAATAATGTATCCTTTTATAACTTTCCAAGAGTGCCCCTCTTCTCCTCTTATAAAAGGCCCCACCTCTACCACATTTACCACACCTCTAAAGCCATTGGCTCGGCCAAATCCTGCCCATAATGTCTCTCCACATCCCTCTATTACTCTTAGAAGCCTCAATTTGGTATGAAGTCTTCCCAAGGAAGCCTTTGAGCTCAAATCAAAAAGAGTTTCCCGTTTTAAAGGTAATGTCTTCCCTAGTGTTCTTTTGTTTTATTTTGCTTCTCCAAACCCCTAAAATGTTTTTATTTATTTCTTTTGTAACAAAAACAGTACATTAAATATTCTAGGATGTTTTTATGAGGAGGATTCGAGCTACACTAACACACACCTCCGTCTAGTGGTTAATAAACATACTGTTTCTGTGGATGGTGAATTACTGCCTCACGAAATGATGATTGTTATATCTTCTCATACCACCTCTCATGGTGGCCATTATGATGGAACTATATTTATGTATTATATATATTATATTTATTTCCTCTATATGCTTTTGTATTTTATATTTAATACATACATTTATGCATTTCATGTTGTGAAAATGCGATAATTTCATTTGAGGAAGTGTGGACTACTGCCCCCTCAAGTGATGTGACTCATTCATGCAATACATGGAATGTATAAATAATGAAATTGATGAAAATATGTGATATATATAACATATATATTATACTTGAATTATAATATATATATATATATATCTCATCTAGTTTTAATTCCATTAATGTGACAAAGAAATGAAAGTAGTCTTCATGCATACGTACGGCTTACCGTCTCCATGAACGATACATTTCATTTCTTATATCCAAATGTTATATACATTTATAAGTACATATATATAATGGATATATATTTCATATATCACATATAAATGATGGATATCATTATGGAATTATAATATATATATCTCTCTTTTAAACTTTAGTTCCATTAATATTACAAAAAAATGAAAGTAGTGGTCATGCGTACGTACGGCCTACCGTCTCCATGAATGGTGATTTTAATTTTTTTTCTCCAAATTTTATGGAATAGTATAAAATGAATATATACGGGATATATATGATATTTAAAACCTTAATACTACTCTGGAGATGATGTACCTATAACTACATGGAAAATTATTTTCCAACAAGTTCAATTTTTACACTTGTGCCAAACATCGACAAAAACGTCTGATATAAACTCACTTTATTAACCAATTATTATAACATTATAATATGTGATATGAAATGAATAATAATATTTCAAGTAGTTCATTAAGAAATTATAAATTGACCAAATTTTATTATTCAGGAGATTAAAGAACGTCGAGTCATGTCGGACATGAGGTAACAGAACCTACTCGTCTCTTTCTTTTTAAATACACTCTTTTATGTCATTCTTTTAAGCTAAAATTTCTTATGATTGGGATGTTATTTTATATTAATCTTACTGTAATTTTTATTTTCATATTATGATAGAACCTATTTTCTCCAATCAATCCATTTTGGATGTTTTGAGTGGCACCGTTAGGCTGCCGAATTTTCGTAAGAGATCCAACCTCTCTCTTTCTTTTTAAGTACTCTCCTTTATGTCACTTCTATTAAGCTCCAATTTTTAATGTTGGGGGGATGTTATTATATATTCCTATTTCTATAAATTTTATGTTAATATGATGAGAGACCCTATATGATCTCATCAATCCATTTTTGGATGTTTTTTGTGGCGTTGTTTGGCTGCCGAGTTTTCATAAGGGATTTTTCATCTCACTTTTATTCCCATGAGATTTATGATACATTTTCCACCATTTCCTGTTAGTGGTATATTTACTGACCATTATTCCACTATTTGTGTAATATAATTTCATTTATGAGTATTTACATCAATTTCGTATTGCCCTTCTTTCATGGGGTGTATGTTTCGAAGGATACCCAAGTCGGTAAGGGAACCTTTCACCCTCCTCTTTTTAATAGACTTCTTTTGTTGGGTCTTTTAATTTACATATTTTAATGTTGGGATATGTTATGATATATCCTTATTGATGAAAATTTTATGTCCAAGTTATGAGATACCTTTTTAATCTCTTATCAACTCATTTTCTAAAGTTGGAAGTGACATCGCTAGGCTGTCAAATTTGTTTCAAGGTAACTTCTTAACCCAATTTCGATTTCTTTGGGTTAAACTTGTAGTTATTGAATATGTCATCCTTTAAATATGAGTGAATGACCATTGATTATTTTACACTTAATATCCACTTATATTGGGTGTATTTATATTTTTCACACATAGTTATGAGATTGATTTATCCTTAATTTAAGAATACCTTCTTTATAATGGATTTCATTTCATTTTACATTTCTATTGAGACTTCATTATTGCTATGCACTAGTTCACTATTACATGGTGTATATACTATCCTTTGGAATATTATATCATGAATCAATTTATTCCCATTATATTATAAAGTTTTGATTAAATTTTATTCATCAATTATTGTATTCAAGTGTCTATCATTTTGTTAAAAACCCTTTAACTAAAATATCGTTTTAAATGATTTAATGATTTATTCTTATAAATATTTATCATTAATATCCATGTTTTCAAAATTGTTTTAAGGATTTATTTATATGGATATTAATGATTTAAAATGATAAAATCTTCAATGTTTTATGGGGCACTTTGATTTAAAAATATCTTTATTAAATGTTTAAATGGTTTTGTAAATGGTTTTTTGAATGGATTAATTATTTCAATATCTTAAAATGTTATATTGTTATTGAAATGTGGGAATGTTATCTTTCCATTATGATTATGTTATGTAATATGATTATGATATGGTTCTTGGGCATTTTTATGAAGACGGGTGATTCCGTAATAAACTAAGGGCGGGTGAACCCGATATAGCTCTCCAATGCATTGGATAACACGAAGGAGTTAAACGTTAAGGTTTCTTTGAAGAGATTTACGGAATATACTGTGATGGGTATTCCAAATGTAACCAAGAGGGTTACTCCCTACGTAAGAATGTTATGAGTGCCTCAGATTGCCTTTATGCCTTATGATTTCTATGTTTTATTCATGATTTTATGAGGTATGTTAAAGTGCTTATGTTTTATGAATAAATTATGATTGAATTGATTCTTATGTATACATGTACTCATGTTTCCTTTCCATATTTTTATATCCATTACTGAGATTTTTATGCTCATCCGACGTTTTTGAAATGTTTTACACATGACTTAAAGATGAATATGGTCATGGATGGGATCAAGGAAAGAAATGCAATCTAAAACATGGAACTAGAAATGTTTATTTTAAGAGTGTTTTTTGTATTTATGGAAACATAGTAGAAGTGTCTACTTTGTAATCTTTTGAGATGTAATAGTTATGTCCTAATTATCTATAACAATAAACCTGAAATGATCCTCAATGTGAATTATTCATTTATTTCAATATTAAGTAATGTTTAGGGCCGACGCCTTATAGTTGGTATCAGAGGATAGTTTAGATAACTTTAGATGTTAGGGTATTCTTTAATCATAAGTGACAAGTTGTGTATAACCATAATGGTTATTATATTAGATATAGTCATTGTTATTTTTTAACGTTGGAATGAGTTTGAGATATCATGGATAAGAATATATTAGTGTTTATCTTCCTCCTTAGCACATGATGATTTTGTTGATATACTCACACTGACCTTTTTGGTTTTAATAAATGGATGGATCAAGTAGGCACCAAAGTGACAATGGGTTTGATGGAAACAATGGTGGTTCTCTGATTAAGAGACTGGATGAAATGGGGGATTCAATGAGGAATCTTGTGGTTTTGCTAAACCGACTATCAAGGAGTCATGATCACCGACCTGAACCAAGGTGAGTTCTCTAATGCATCATGTATGAGATGACAAAATCGATATGGAAGTTCAGGTAATAATTATAAAGGTAACCATTAAGGTTTATATGATCCTTACTTTTTAGGTAATTATGGGTTAATCTATGATATGATGGAAAATGAAAGCGATGAGATAAACTTGTGGTTAAAATATGATATGATCATTTTTTAAGATTTTATCTCGTTTTGGGGAATGTTTTACGAATTATGTAGATTTAGAAAAAGGACAACAGGCAGACCGTGTGACAACCCGTCGTGTCAGACAATGATGTGGGAATCGAACCCACAACCAAAGTGCGACTGGTATTTATTGCCTACCACTGGAATACGTGAATTCCCTGGTTAGTTTGACTAATTCTTTTTAGTTAGATGATTTTAGGAATCAAGAGTATGTTTATTTTGGGTTATCTATGGAAATGATTAACCTATCATAGAGGATATGTTATTAGGTTAAATACTTTTTAATATGAGACTTTAAGAGAAACTAATGTTATTTGGAGATAAATGTTAATTTTTACCTTGGAAGACTATGTGATTAAATCCTTCAAATATTTGGGTTTCAATCTTAGTTTGGTTTATTTTGAATAATTTTATGGACAAATTGTTTATTGAATGGACTTTGTTGAACTTTGGGTATTGATTGACAAATTTTGGAGATTAAGAATAATTTTTTTTATAAAGGATTATCCTTTTTGGGTATTATCTAATATCATACTAACATTTTGGTTTTAGTTTTGGTTAAGGTCTAAAGACATGGTAAGTATGTAGTTTTCTTTTATGGATTAAGTGGTTCTCTAGAGGTTGATTATAGCTCTATTAATGAAAACAAGTCATCATAAATACTCACCTTTTGGAGAAACTATGAGTTCTTGTAAGAAATCTAGTAAAAGATTAAAGTCAACATTACAAGTTAGTATGTTTCCTTATGTTTTAGTTATGCTCATAAATAAATTTCTCAATGAACAGAAACATAAAAACAAAAATGTTTTCTGTTAACTTTTCCTAGTGGGGAATCAAATACTGTTTAACAAATCACCAGTTTGTGATTTTGTGGTGGTTAACTTTCTTCTAAAAATGTTTTCTATCACTCCCCCTCAGAACATGACCCTTTGTTTTTTCCCTCCATATCCATGTTTTCCTACATGGAATCCTTGTATGGGTTAACTCGGGTGACCTTTTTACTTCTCTTTCTTTATTTTAAAGTGATAGTTTTACTGAATCTTGTTCCAATGTGGGATTTTCAATGAAGTTTCTGAGCCCAATTTTAAAATTGTAGGGATGAAATTCCCAAAAAGGGGGAAGGATGTAACACCCCAGGTAAATAAAGAAAATGGAATTTTCATATTTATCAATATTTGTGAATAAAATATTAATATTACTTTAAAAGGAACGCTATGCTCGATGGCGTACCCAATACGCAACAACGAGTTTCTTTGAAATCATACGTTGCACTCTAATAATAAAATAATAATAATTTAAATGGTAGTTAATGCCTAGCCGTTGTAATGGTGGGAATGAACGGAACTAAATAAAAAATTATTATATATGTTTTTAAAATATTTTTAGTTTTATCCAATAAATGTTAGAGGCATAAAATGCAAATGAATCCGTTTTTAAGCATTAATCTTCTAATATTCTTGAAAAGGTCGATTAACCACATTTGATGGAGAACCCCTCTTAAATTTTTTTTTTGAAAATTTTATATTTTATATTTGACAAAATAATATTCTTTTTAGAATCGGGACATCAAAATTTACTTTGTATAAATTTTTGATATTTTTCCAATAAAGTTCATTTTTAATTAATAGTGTAAAATGCTGTATTTTAATTCAAAACCTCCTTTTAATCTAATTTTTTATATTATTAGATCATCTTTTGAATTGGTATTAATGTGAAATTTGAATATTTTTTTACCACTTAATCCAATGGTGGTCATTGGAATTATGTTCACTTTGAAATTGGACTTAAACTAGTGTCAATCTTTTAATAGATATTGTTTCTTAAAAACACGCTATTTGATTTGATAGAGGAAATGAATTATTAAATTAAATAATTCAACATATATATTTTGAATTTGTTAAATAGAAATCATTTTTGAATTCCTAATATCAAATATAGATTAGGGTGAATTTTTGGTATTTTTCTGAAAAACTTAAATTTTTGATGAATAGTGAAACCACTAAGTGGTAGTTAAAGAAACTGATTCTTCATTTCAATGATTCTTTTCCACTTCTGTGAGATGATTTTCAAAAAATCCGACATATATGGTTGTCATTATGATGTAAAATGTGGTTCAATGAGATTAAAATAATTTTTGGTGAATAGTAACTTTTATATTTTATTAATCGCGATTAAAGGCAATTAGTGTAATTTAAGGTAAAAATAATGTTTTAATAAAATGAAATGACCTTGACACATGTACTAACCTCATTGGATGTTTCATGTACGACATAGACAATACATGGGTCAACTTGGGGACCCCATGGAGCCACTTTGGTAGGAAAATGACATAAATAACTTTTTATTTAAAGTTAAAATAAAAATGTCACAAACATGAGTTGTTTTACTAAAAAAAAATTAAATGGGGTCAGTCAAGTAATTTTTTTTACAATAAATATTCATTATAAAGATAAAAATATTTCATACATCATGATAGTTATTTTATAATTTTTAAACATTAAATAAATTAAATTATTTATGACACCATGATGATGCAGCGATTACCTCATTATTTAACTATTTAAATAAAATGAAAAGATAATGTAAAATCTAAGACCTAAACATTTCAAAAACCAATTGTATGTGTGTATTTGTAACTCTTATCACCATATCCTAGAAATATATTATTTTGGTACCTTTAAAATCCGAAAATCATTTTAAAATAAAGTAACCTTTTATAACTTTCCAAGAGTTCCCCTCTTCTCCTCTAATAAAAGGCCCCACCTCTACCACCTTACCAACACCTGTCAAGCCTTTGGCTCGGCCAAACCCTTCCCATTTTGTCTCTACAATCCCTATATTAATCCTAGAAGCCTCATTTTTGGATTTAGTCTTCCCAAGGAAGCCTTTGAGCACAAATCAAAAAGAGTTACCCGTTTAAAAGGTAATGTCTTCACTAGTGTTTTTTGTTTTATTTTGCTTCTCTAGCCCCCTAAACTCTTTTTATATATTTATTTTTTAACAAAACCAGTATCTTAAATATAGTAGGATGTTGTTAGGAGGAGTATTCAAGCTACACTAACACACACCTCCGTCTAATTGTTAATGAACATACTGTGTCTGTGGATGGTGAATTAGTGCCTCACGAAACAATGATTGTTCTATCTTCTCATACCACCTCTCATGGTGGTCATTATGATGGAACTATATTTATTTATGATATATATTATATTAATTTCCTCTCTATGATTCTGTATTTTATATTTAATACATAGCTTTATGCTTTTAATGTTGTGCAATTGCGATAATTTCATTTGAGGAAGTGTGGACTACCGCCCCCCCAAGTGATGTGACTCGTTCATGCAATACATGGAATGTATAAAGAATGATAATTATGAACTGATGTGATATATATAAAATATATATTATACTAGAATTATAATATTTATATATATATCTCATCTATTTTTAATTCCATTAATGTCCCAACGAAATGAAAGTAGCGTTCATGCGTACGTACGACTTACCGTCTCTATGAACGGTACATTTCATTTCTTATCTCCAAATGTTATGTACTATTATAAGTACATATATATAATGGATATATATGTCATTTATTACATCTAAATTATGGATATAATTCTGGAATTATAATATATATATCTCTCTTTTAATCTTTAATTCCATTAATATTACAAAAAAATAAAAGTAGCGTTCATGCGTACGTACGGCCTACCGTCTACATGAACGATGCTTTTAATTTTTTTATCTCCAAATTTTATGGAATAGTAAAAAAATGAATATATACTGGATATATATGATATTTAAAACATTAATAATTTTCTGGAGATGATGTACCTATAACTACATGGAAAATTCTTTTCCAACAAGTTTAATTTTTACTCATGTACCGAAAATCAACAAAAACGTCTGATATGAACTCACATTATTAAACAATTATTATAAAATTATAATATGTGATATGAACTGAATAATAATATTTAAAGGAGGTCCTTAAGAAATTATAAATTGGCCAAATTTTATTATTCAGGATATTAAATAATGATCAAGTCCTGTCAGACACGAGGTAAGGGAACCTACCCCTCTCTTTCTTTTTAAGTACACTCTTTTATGTCATTCTTTTTAAGCTCATATTTCTTATTATTGGGATGTTATTTTATATTAATCTTACTTTAATTTTTGTGTTCATATGATGAGATACCCTATTTTCTCCCATCAATCCATTTTGGACGTTCTGAGTGGCGTCGTTAGGCTGCCGAATTTTCGTAAGAGATCCAACCTCACTCTTTCGTTTTAAGTACTCTCCTTTATGTCACATATATTAATCACCAATTTTTTATGTTGGGGGGATGTTATTTTATATTCCTATTTCTATAAATTTTATTTTAATATTATTATAGACCCTATTTTATCTTATCAATCCATTTTTTGACGTTTTTTGTGGCGTCGTTAGGCTGCCGAGTTTTCATAAGGGATTTTTCATCTCACTTTTATTCCCGTGAGATTTATGCTACATTTTCCACCATTTCCTGTTACTGGTATATGTAATTCCCATTATTCCACTCTTTGTGTATTATACTTTCGTTTATGAGTATTCACATCAATTTTGTATTTTTCATTCTTTCATGGGGTGTATGTTTCGAAAGATACCCAAGTCGGTAAGGGAACCTTTCACCCTCCTCTTTTTAAAAGACTTCTTTTTTTGGGTCTTATAATTTATATATTGTAATGTTGTGATATGTTCTTCTATATCCTTATTGATGTAAATTTTATGTCTATGTGATGAGATACCCTTTTAATCTCTTATCAACTCATTTTCTAAAGTTGGAACTGACGTCGTTACGCTGTCAAGTTTTTGTCAAGGGAACTTCTTAACCCAATTTCGAATTCTTTGGGTTCAACATGTAGTTATTGAATATGTCATCCTTTGAATATGTGTTAAGGACCTTTGATTATTTTACACATAATATCCACTTATATTGGGTTTATTTATATTTTTCACACATAGTTATGAGATTGATTTATCCTCAATTTAAGGATACCTTCTTTATAATGGATTTCATCTCATTTTACATTTATATTGAGACTTCATTGTTGTTATACACCGGTTCACTATTATATGGTGTATATACTTTCCTTTGAAATATTATATCATGAATCCCTTTATTGTCATGATATTATAACGTTTTGATGAAATGTTATTCCTCAATTATTGTATTCAAGTGTCCATCATTTTGTTAAAAACGCTTTAACTAAAATATCATTTTAAATGTTTTAATGATTTATTCTTATAAATATTTCTCTTTAATATCCATGTTTTCAAAGTGGTTTTATGGATTTATTTATATTGATATTAATGGCTTAAAATGTTAAAAGCTTCATTGTGGTATGGGACACTTTGATTTAAAAATCTCATTATTAAATGTGTAAATGGTTTTGAAAATGATTTTTAGAATGGATTCATTATTTCAATATCTTAAAATGTTATATTCTTATTGCAATGTAGGAATGTTATCATTCCATTATTCTTAAGTTATGATCTTTGATTATGTTATGGTTCTTGGTCTTTGTTATGAATACGGGTGGTTCCGTGATAAATTTAGGGCGGGTGAGCCCGATATAGCTCTCCAGTGCATTGGGTAACACAAAGGAGTTAAACGTTAAGCTTTCTCCGAAGAGATTTAGGGAATATACTATGATGGGTTTTCCAAACATAACCAAGAGGGTTACTCCCTACGTAAGTATTTCATTAATTCCTCAAGTTACCTTCATGCACTATGATTTATATGTTTTATTCATGATTTGATGAGGTATTTTAAAGTGCTTATGTTTTATGAGTAAAGTATGATTTCATTGATTATTATGTATACATGTAATCATGTTTCCTTTCCATATATTTATATCCCTTACTGAGCTTTTTATGTTGATCCCATGTTTTTGAAATGTTTTACACAGAACTTAAAGATGAATAGGGTCAAGGATGGGATTAAGGAAATACATGCTATCTAAAACATGGAACTAGACATGTTTCATTTAAGAGTTTTTTGTTTTTATGGAAACTTAGTATTAGTGTCTACATTGTAATCTTTTGAGATGTAATAGTTATATCCAAATTCTCTAAAACTCTAAACCTGAAAAGACCGTCAATGTGAATTATTCATTTATTTCAATATTAAGTAAGGTTTAGGTCGGGTCCTTATAATGAGAAATGAAATCATCGATAGTGAGTATAGTGGAATAGTGACCAATGAATTGTTGAAATCTGTTTTCCATCAACACAGTTTTAGGATTGATATAATGATGGATTTAAAATATTAATATGATATTTATAAAATTATTATACCTATTTAATTAGTATATCACATATACCTCCTTATTTACCATACCATGGGGGGATGTGATAACCTCGCGAGTGTGTTCGGTAGACTACCACTATATAAAACGAAGTTATCTGTTTTTCACTTGGGATTTAAATAAAAGGTAGTAATGATGATTTTAATGAATATATGTGTTATTTATGATGTAAAAATAATTATGGAAATATTATATCACGTATTTCTTTTTACCCTTACATATTAATCTAAGGGATGAAAATAACATCATTTGTTTGTCTATGGTATGTACCTCATCCACAAAGCGATGTGAAATGTTATTAATTATATTTTTTAATGTATGGTAATAAAGATTTATATTATAATTATAAATTTAAAATATAACATAATAATAACTATATAATGGTGAATTATTTTTTTTCATTCATTCTATCTGTTATGAATGATTAGAAACCCCATTCATGCATATGCACATCCTACCATCTCTATTAACAGAGTATTAAATTTCTTAGCTCCAATTTTTTCAATTAATATAAATACATATATGTAATAAATATTTTTTATATTTACCTAAATCTATAAATTAATTATATGATGATACCATGAAAAAATTGAATGAGCTAGATTTACAAAAGAAAAATATATCTGAAAAAAGAGGGAGTTATCCCCTGATATTAGGCTGTAAACAATCAATTATTAGTAAGTAGGAGATAAAAACAATATATAATTATTATGTGTTATGAGATATATTATTATGGTACTATAAAAATTTATAATAAACATATATTTATTATACAGGTGGTTCAAAAATATATGAAGTAAGTCGAACATTAGGAAAGGATTTCTCATCTACTTTTACATTAATGGAACATATTCTATATTCACCACTTATTTCATTTATGTGGTCATTATAATACAATTATGATATGTTATATCATGACTATGTTGAAAATCCTGGTATTTTATTTTTCATTTGATTTTATTCGATTCATGGGGATTATGGTTAAAAAGTAACCCAAACGAAAATATATTTCAGATTTGAATCTCGTTTAAATCGGGGGTTTTTATATATAAAATCATAGAGAAATAATTTTTAATGAAATCCAACATCATTTATCTCTTTGATAAAAAAACCATTTTTATCCAAAATATTTTTTTCTTAAAATTTGTAAATTTTTTTTGTATTCTCAAAAGTATTTATTAATTTCATTTTTACCCACTTCTAATTTTTTTGAAACATGATTTAATTGGAATATCCTTTTATTTTTTTCAACAAATGTATGATTTATTTTTTCAAAAAAGAATCATGAAATGAATAATTTTTTTAATCTGTATGGAATGTATATAATTTTAATATTTTGTGACCAAACAATTTTTTCAAATGAAAATTTTAAATATTAAATGCATAATATTAACAAAATGAATTTTTTATTTTTTATTCTTTTCTTTTGTTTTCACATGGTTATTTTAAATGTGTAAAGTTTAGTTTCTCAAAAAAAAATTATATGATGTTCTCCTAAAATATTTATTCATCAATTAATAAACCCTTGTTCTACTTATGATAAACTGGGGATATATTTTAATGAAATTTCCCTTGGTGTTAATTTGGATGGTATATGATCAATTTTACTAGGGATGCAGTCTTTTATTACAATTCACCATATTACTTCATAAGGATTATGATTACGTTTATTGATTGGGTTAGGTAACAAATATGAGTCCAATTTAAAATTATAAATGTTTATCTTGATTATTTTCCACCTATATTATATATAAAATTCTTACGACATAATGACTGAAGGTAGGGGACATATATGGACCTTCAATAAATCATTAGGTCTCATGTGAAAATCTAAATCGGGTTTCTAGATAAGGAAATAATCATTTATGTAATATATCATAAAATTACACCTTCAAAATCTGTATATTAATTTCAAAATTATGTATTTTATTATTATGAAATTAATTTTTTATGATGCAATTAATTATTCAATTAGTTAGAATATCCAATGTTAAGATAGAAGATAATGTGATTAATTATTTGATATTATTTAATCATAAACTATTATTTCCATAATTTTCATCATTATCAGGTTATTGATTAAATATAATTTGTATCAATTATTTACATTCCCTAATTTATTATGATTTATTTATTCATACCATGTGTTACACACTTATCATTAATGATAATTTAACTCAATACATTCATATATTTCATTCCACAAGCCACCAATATGAGTATTATGATTGATATACAGGGCCATGATAGAGTAAATTTTTATTCAGTCAATGAAAATAATTTTTTTAACATTATGTTTTCATTTGTAAAAAGATATTCAAGTATGTATATAGTTCCAAAGACTACTAAAATATTTAATTATTTGGGATGAAAATACTTATTTCTTATTCCAATAGGACAATGTGATGGTAAAATCTATGCTACATGGGCCAAAATATTTATAGTTGTTATCCATGGAAGATTAGTATATTCTTTGGGAACTAGATTCAAAAAACATATTTGGGAAAATAACCCAACGATAGACATTGTGGATATGTATAAAATATCATCATTATGTATTGGTTATTAATATATTATATGGTTTATCTGGTAAATATATCAATTTATAGGTACTTATAGTTGTTTTGGTTGTCAAACTAATGTCCCAAGGGGTAACTATTATTAAATATGTGCATTGGGCTTGATTGAAACATTTCCTGGTACATGAAAATGGGCCATATTACACACCCCATTTTACATTCCATGGTATTATTTTATGGTTAATTAATATTTTCATTAAAAAAGAATATTAATTTTTTTTAATGATGACAATGAATCATCTAGGTCAAGCCTATGGCTTCATAGATTAAAAATATATTTTCATAATTTAGGAATATTATAAATTATTAAATGGTTTCCCATTTGGATTATTGTTGCTGAAACTAATTTTTTTGATTTCATTCAATTGTTGGTACTCAAAGTAACTATGTAAACATTAAATATGAAGTAAAATATGGTGACTATGACCAACAAAATGGGATTATGGTTGTGGTGAAAGAAATCATGATTATTCTTTATCAATTATCTAAAAATATGATCAATAAAATTTACCATAAAAAACTCTAAAACTCACCAAATAATGCATGGATAGTACTCTATAAGTGATCAAGTGACGTAGACCATTGGAAATGGAAGGGTGGAAATAATTCATGTCAAAAATTTGAAAAAATATACAAAATAAAGTGACTCAAAATAATAAAAAAATGATTTATGTGTAGAAAATAAGGGAGTAATAATGTTTACTTATGAGGAAAAATAAAAATTATGATGGAAGGAAAATAATTTCATCATTTGGATCCATTTATTGTTAAAAATCATAAGGTTGGTGGAACCATGAAAATATAAGACCCAATTCCCTCTTATAATTGTTAATATTTTGATAATGTAATGTCCAATGTTGATGGACAATACCTATGGGATTTCTGTATTCCGAATTGAGAATTAAAATTTTTATTTATTTTTAACAATGTTATTTTTTTCTTATAATCATTAAACATATATGTATTGTGTTGGATTCTAGTAGAGTATAAGTATTAATTAACATAATAATTTTCAATACCATCACCGGTTTAGTATTTTATGTTTGATATTAAGGTAAATGTCTCGAACGAATATTTTTATCATTTATATCTTGAGAGTTTACCAATATTAAGGTAATTTTGGGAGATATTTATTGAAACATATTCTATTCCTTTAATATATGTTTAGTGGAAAATAATTAATGGATGAATGAGTAAATTTTTTTGTGGTAATAAGTTTGATGTTATGGGTATCCTTTGGGGTTTATCTTAACTTTCATGTTTAGGTAATAATTGATTATTTAACTTTTTTAATGTTATTTTAATTTCATTACAATTGATATAGAAAAAAGAAATCATGAATATCAGGTGAAAAACCATCACATTTAGTAAGGCCATAGGGCATGAACCAAAAACTGAAACATGACAAGGGTATATTTCCAACAACTATAATATGTTATGTTCTGGTTAATATTACATTATTTTTAGATAGAAGATTTTATTAAAAATAATTTTTTAATTGATTATGTGTGGATATGGGATTAAATATTAATTTTTATGGACAATTATATTATAATAGACATCTTATGATATCAATATTTATTTTTAAAAAATATTTAGAGACATAAGAAACAACTTTTCACTATTTTATATATCTTATTGTCTATTAAAAAACAATTTTAGGAATTAATGAACAAAAAATAATTTTGAATATTAATTTTTTGGATAGAGAGATGATGTAAAAAATGATTGAATAAGACAAAAATTATGAAATTATTATTAAAAAAAGACAATTATATAATGTCAATATATTTCTTTATATTAGTAGATATCAAAAAACTCCATCACATTAGGAAAATGATTGTGAATAAAAACATATCATATTACATTTATAAGATTGTAATTAAAAGATCTTATAAAAAATAAAATATTTATGGTTTTGAGGTACTCTAAATTATATTGATCAATCATGTGCTTGTATTCAATGATTTATATCCCTCTATATAATTATATAACATTTCACTCCATGCCCATATCTTTACTTCTTTCAATTGTTATCCTACATGGAACCTAGTTTAATATTATTATTTATGAATATTGTATTTCCAATTATATAATATCATGAGGACATATTATTATCCCTTTTAATAACATGGGATTTGAAACAAAGGTAGTTTCATATGTTAAACCCCTAATTATTTAAAACAAGGTTAATTGTGATGAAACAATTTATATAAGGGGGTAGAATGTAACACCCAAATATTCTAATGGAGTAAAACCATGTTATATAGAGTATATAAAATGAAAAATAATTTTAGTGGTTAATTAAACAAACATATAACTCAAAATATATTTATTTTTAAATAAATTAAATCCCTTCAATAACTTGTGAGGTACACAATACCGTAGTTAAACAAAATAGAAAATACTTATACAATTCATTCTTTAAACATGAAATTTATATAATAGATTTTAAGTTGGTGGGTATAAATATGAATAAATATATTATAAAAAATATATTGTTTAAAAAAATGTAAAAAAATCAATATTTATCTCTTGATTATATAAAAATGATCAATTCGAATAAAAAATAAATTTTTTTTGAAAAAAAATCTAAATGGAAGATTATTTGTTGTTTGAAAAAATAATTTAAAATTACATTTTCAAAATATAAAAAAATGAATTTATAAAATAAAATTCATTTTTTATATGACAATATTAATGATTAATTACAATAATTTTTTTTTATTTTTTAAAAATATTTCTCTTTCAATGAATGGTGGATAATAAAATTTTTTGTATAACATTCATTTCATTACAATAAATTAATTAATTTAAAAGAAATATTATGATTTTTTTAATGTTACATAAGTATTATTTTTAAATATTTAATCAAATTAAATACATAAGACTTATATTTACTCTAGATTTTAGAATAATTTTATTTTTGTGTCCGAAAACATGTTTGCATGAAAACATCTCTAATGTGAAAAATGCTTCCCCATTTTAATTAATTAAAATTAAAACTAATTATGAATTATATTAATGAAATTTAAATATTATTAATATTACATTTTATGCACTATTTCAAAAAATTATGATTTCCATTCATATAGTTTATATAAGATCATTTTTTCCTGGAAAATAATAATATTAAAAAATTCTTTTTCAATGCCTCTAGTTGAGTAATTTTAAATTAAAAATTTCCAAATACTTGAATATAATTTTGGAAAATTGAATCTATAGTTTTAATACTAATCATTAATATTATATAATAATTTCTACTTAATTTCTTACAATACTGAATATTAAAATACTGAAAATTAAGATATATATTTAATGTAATAATGCATTTACCGAGGGGTCATACTAAGAAAATATGTTTTAATAACGACCATAAATTTTTCCCTAACCATTTATATAGAAATATTTAGTCCTTTTATAATATATTTATCTTTAATGACCTATTTTGGAGGCTTCTCGTAGGATAAAAATCTCTTTTTATCACTTTACCATTTAAAACATTTCATGTTTTCCCCTCCCCCTCTTACAAATGGCCACCCACTATACTTTCCACATCAAATGTAAAAAACAAATTTTCTTGGAAATTTTATACCCATGTATCTTACTTACATAAATTACCACATCATAATTTCTATATTTGTCTTACTTATTCCTTTTAATAAGGATTTATGTGTTTGTCAAAAGAGGCTCCCAGAAGAAGTGGTTATATTCCTAAATATGAAAATTTGATTAAATTATTCATCCATTTCATTATAATAATATTAAAATGTGATAACATAATAAAAAAATTATAACCTATATATTGATATGTTATTATATTAATATAATATCTAAGATACATATCCACTTCTATTCAATTGGGTATGTAACCATTGATCGTCTGTATGGGGAACTTCCACCTCACGAATCGATGAATATTGTTCTCCATCACCTAAATTAATGAAAATATACAATTATGTATTTAATATATATATATAATATTTATTAAATTATTATCCTTATGAAATTATGATACCATATATAAAATCTTACTTAAAATTTCATAGTGGTATACGATAATAAGACTCGTATTTACGATATACCACATCATCGTGAAGATATGTGAAGATTTTTTCTATTACGGTTTATGTGAATGTTATTAATGATTAAATTAATGAATATTTTTTCTATTTATGGATAAAAAAATTCTTTGGAAAATATAATATCAAGTTTAACTTATTTACAATCCAATTTGTTGATATACAATAATGTCCTTCAAGTGTACATGTGGATTATTACCTCCATGTAGCTTTGTGAAGTGTTTTTCAAAATATTATTCACTAAATTGTAATTAAAATGGATTTTATTAAAAAATACGATGAAAATAATTTTATTAATGGAATAACATATAATGTTCTTAGTTTCTTTTATATAAAAAATAATATTGGTCTCATATAGATATCTCTAAATTTTACACATATTTTGATGGGTTTTAATTATATCTTGGATACAATTGGGATGAATTATTAAGATAAATTATATATATATATAAATAATTAATTTTTAAAGGTTAATTAATATTCATATACTCTTTTTCCATTTGTAAAGAACAAATGGAAACAACATTCATGTGTACATACGACATACTATTTCAATGAAAGGATTAATCTATTTCCTCTCTCAGCCTCTAATAGTTAACTATAAATATAAAAAAAATGAATATATATTATTTTTATATAATGTTTATTATTTTTTATGTGATGTAACATAGATCAATGTAAATGGTCCAAAATTATAAAAACAAAAAAAATCATGAAAATCAGTGGAATTATCACCAGAAACACTTATTTTATTAAAGAATTATTAAATAAATTAATGATAAAATACTATATGTAAATAATATTTGGTTTAATATATATTATTAAGGATATATAATAAATTTTAAAAAACAATTATTTATTATATATATGTTTCGAGAACATATTAAGCTAGTCAATCTATATGTATGGGTTTCTCGTATCACCTATACTTTTTTGAGACATATTCCATATTCAAAAATTATTTATCTTTGGTATTGTATATATTTCTATTTTGAAATTTTATATCATTAAAATATTATGAATCATGGTATTTAATACTTCATTTTATGTTATTCCTTTCCTAGGGATTATGATTCAAAAGATTCAAATGTGCTTAGGGATTTATGTATCAATCTCATCTTACGGAGGATTTTTTATACATGAATTCTCAATGAATGAAATACTTTTACAATATCCTTATAAAATATTTAATTTTAAAATAATTAATGTATACATGATATTTTCATGTAACATTGAAATAATCCTCAGTTTTTTTATACCAATATTTGATCACATGTTTTTAGTAAAATCTGATATCATTTTTCTCTTCAGCCAAAAATCCATTTTTTTCAAAACCATTTTATATAATATTATTTTTAATAATTTTTAAAATATAATAAAATTGATCTATTATTTAATTTTTTCGCATGTTTTAATTTTCAAAAGAATTAATTGTATATTAATATCATTTTCCAAAAATGACATGTATTGAATTTACTAAAAATGATAATGGAATCACTATTTTAATGTGTATGGAATGAACATAATTTTAGAATTTCATAAACACTCGATGTTTTAAATATTCCACTATATGTTTAAAAGTATATTATAAATAATAAATAAATTAAAAGTGTTTTGTAAACATTTAGTTTAAAAATGTGATATTCAATGTGAAAATGATGTTTTCCTGAAGAATGTTTTAATCACACTTATCCTAAAATATATATTCATCAACTAAAAACCGATATTATACATCTGATTGAATGTTGATACGTTGTAATAAAACCAACCATATTATATATCTAGATGTTTTAAAATTTGTTTTACTATGTAATTACTATTTTTTTACCATTCTCTATGACAATATATATGGATTATGTTTATTTTTTGGCGTAATGATTGACATTTCATTTATAAATTTAAAAATATATATTTTAATGTATATTATATTTAGACCCATAAATATGAATAAATAATTGGACATAATAAGTGATAAGTGAGGCCCAATATTTCCAATTGACTTATCAATATGCCTTATGAGAAAAAATGCAATGGTGTTTCAATTAAGGCCATAAATTTTTTAAAAAAATTTCATTATACATGGTATTTTTTAAATCTCATGTCATAATTTATATGGAATTATTTGATAAGAATATTTTTCCACCATATTATTCTTAATAATCAAATTGTTGACTAAATGACATGTGATATAGTTAATTTACATTTCTATATTGATTATTCATTATTAATTAGTGAAACATCACTACACATACAATTATTTATATTTTTATGTTCTTATGTTTCTTTCAACGTATGATAAGATATTTATTATGATTCATAGGTAAGGATATAATTGAAAAAATAATGATTCACTTGAAGAAAATACTTTTTTATACTCTATGTATACATTTTTTCAATGATATCAAAGTATGTATATAATTAATAATACTACTTAATTTTTAGTTCCATTAAATTCTGAATCCTTGTATCCTATAACAATTACATATTTTATCCACCAATTTTTTGAAACTAAGGCCACAGTCATTATAAAATTTAAATTTATGGTATATACCTTATGGCTTATGATTTTTAGGACCCTCCTCAAGTGGGGTTGATTGGATGTTGGAAGAAACAAGTATTATGGATATCTTGATTCTTGGAGTTGGACACTTGATGTTTTAATAGTAACGGGATAAATTTTCAAATTCACCATGATGTAAGGATATGGTTCATCCAAGGCTCTACAAGATATTATGGTCAATGTTTGACAAGTTATTATTGACCAAAAATAGAGACACAATCCTTGATGATGTAGTTTAGTCACATATAACTCATTGACTAGTATTATATAAATCCATATAGTAGGGCATGAACCATTAGATATATGGGGTGTTGGACATAATAATTAGATTATTTATGGAAAGTGGTAGTGATTGAATTCATTGGATCCAAGAGTTGGTGTATGTCAATTTTTTGTGTCGATGCTTGGGTGATGGTCGGAAGACCAAGACTAATTATTATGTTTGCGGATAGACATGATGTTGGCCATTGATATTGGGGGTTTGACCAAGGGGAGGGATGAAAATGATACTACCCTAGTGGGAATTAACATGTCAATCATGGGAAAGTGACCCTTATTCTAGGAGTGTTGTTGACATGAATGACCTTCCTTTAGATGTCCATGATGACACTAGATTCCAATAATTTTGTATTTTCAATAAATTCATGTTTATTTGAAAATTATATGGAAATGATTATATGTGATAATTATTGATTTAAAAGTGATAGATTTGTGCTAAGGGTAAATTTACGTGGTTAAAAATAATTTTATTTTGGTAACATGTTGTTTCTCAGGTGATATCATGGTGAATACTGCATGTGATTAGCGGGTCGACCAATGGATAGTAATTGGGATTCAATTTAGGAATTGTTGTTTCACGATCTACAAGGAATTAATATGGTTATAAATGCATAATTTTCATGTAATATGAAGACATGTTCAGAGCAGAAAAAAATTATTATTATGAGGGGTTGGAAGAGGATGTATAACCGTCTTCCATCTATGTAATTGGATGTGATGAGTTGGTAACACATCATGTATGACATATTAAAATGATGGTAATATTTGAAAAGTTTTCTGGGAGTATTTAGTGGAATGTAATGTGTGTCTTTTATTTTCAAGGATGGTGTAAGAATATTGTATTTGTTTGTTTATTTTAAAACAGTCATGATATACATTGATTGGCTAACATTACTATTGACCATGAAGTTTTGATCATTGGAAAAAGAACATGGATCATTTTTAATATAAGATAATAGTGTTATGATAAATAATATTTTTCCAGTGGGAGGAACCATGCATTAAATATTATTTCATTGTCTACGAAATTTTTTCGAATGTAAAATAGTCTATATTATTATTTTTATATAAAATAAATCATGTATCATGGTATATGGGATCGAGTAAAAACTATATAAGTGTTTTGAAATTAAGTCATGGAAGTGGTTCATTGTTTATGAAATAATGAACTTGGTTTTTGGGGGAATGTATTTGAAACTACATAGGGTGTTCATCAATGAACCATTCTCATTTGGAATAAATTTGAAAATATATATAGGATGGTTGATATAGTTATATTACTACTTAGAAATATTGATTAAGGGAATTCTTATGGTTTAGTGTTTATAGTGATCATGTGTATGAAAGAGCAATGATTTATATTTAATGTTAGGTTTTTTATTTGTTGGAGGTACTAAATTTTAATACAATCTTAAAGATAAAATATTGAGTTGTTTTGAACCATATATACGTGGTTTTAGAAATTAAATTAATATCAATTGGTTATAATTGGAGTCACAGGAGAGAACCATGTTCTTAGGGTATTAGTAGGGAATACAAAAAATACACTATAATCCCATCGAATATTCGAAATGGGTCCATCCGAGAGACAATGGACACGCAATTAACCCTGTCATGAATCTAGGCCCACCAGATAACTGATTGAATCATAGTGATATGTCCGTGACATACTATAGGGTTTTTTTAAGATGGGTAAAAATTGAATCTATTCCTTCCACCCATAATATCATTTACCAGAATTACATTTACCATCAAAATAGTGTATGTAGATGCTCAATTACAAGAGGGAGGGAAAATTGTAATTTTAAAAACTGTCATTTTTATCCTTATATAAAATTATGTATAAAAAAGTTAACCAAGTTATATTCATAGATCCCATTTTAATTCTATAATAAATATTCTTAGGTTCCAGATATATGAATCAGGAAATGAAACATAAGAATAATTTTTTAAATGATGATTCTACCTCATAGTGTATAGAATCTTATTTATCAATGTATGTAATGTACAAGAATGTATAATAATGTTATAATATCTTCCTTAATAAAATAGATTAAATAATAACTTGTATCAAAAAACAAGTAACAAGTAGGGAATATTTTAACCCAAAGAGTAGGGTATCCAATAACCTTGGCTAAAGGTCACTTGATTTAAAATTTCAAGAATTTATTTCTTACACACACAATGGAATGCCTTCGATAGGAATATCAGAGGTTGTTTTTCAGCCACACAAGCCCTCAAACATTAAGCTAGTCAAGACCTCTTTCTTCTTCTTCCTGAAAGCCCTCAATTGTATTCAACAACAATCATCGTCAGACAAAGAAATCACAACAAGATGTTCATGACTGAACAAGATGTTCATGAAAATTGACAAATCATGATCCTCTTCTATCTCTATAAATCACCACACATCCTCACAACATGTAATCTTTAGGTCGATCAACAGACCATGAGCTCATTCGAATGAGCTCTT
Source organism: Viscum album (assembly GCA_963277665.1). NCBI lineage: Eukaryota > Viridiplantae > Streptophyta > Magnoliopsida > Santalales > Viscaceae > Viscum > Viscum album. The sequence continues at coordinate 1,447,617,305 of OY728152.1, read as the reverse complement.
ATTTATAGGAAAAACATCAAGTGTCATCTCCCTACTCAAATGGTCATATTTTTTCATGAATTTCAGTTCTAGAAACTTATGTTATATCCACAAGCCTATATACATTGTTTTATAGGTCCGTTTCTATAGGTTGATTATAGCCACAATTTAATTAACCATCCATGGCTAAACATATCGGTTTTTTGAGATCCGTGTCTGGCTATCCTCTCCTCCTCCCTCGATCTGTCATGACCCTAATCACTTCTCCATCAACATCTCTCACTACAACGACTTGCTCCTGATACTTCTAATCAAAAACTTCTACGATTCTATCAAACACTCTCACCGTGACCCTCCACTCCGAACCATTGACCTCTCTCACGCTATTCACAGCAGGATCCTCACTACGGCGTCCTCCCCCATTTCATCCACCTATCTCTTCCACCGTGCAAACGCTTCCCCGAAACAGCCGCCCCGCTTCTTCTTCTAGTGCGCATCTGACATGGCTACCACACCTCTATAAATCATCCTCATACTTGGACATTCAATCCTTCTGATTACAAACCGACAATATTTAGGGTTTTAACACAAAAAATTTCACTCATGTGTATTTTTTACAATGAATGGATATTAGGATGAACACAAGCTATATGAATCAAGGACACCATTACAGTGGAATCCCAAGTCACCCAGGGTGTTGTTTTCCATTACATATTAAAACTATTACCATTGAGAAATTAATTCAAGTATTATTTTTGGGTTGAGATTGTTATTTTTTGTTTGACTCATGGCATGGTGTGGAAATAGAATCCATGTTCATGAATTTTACTTGAAATATAAGGATTTTTATACATTTTTGTGACTATTTTCTATGATACATATTTTTAAAAAAGGATTGTCTGTTTAGAATGTGGGTTTGAGAATGTAATATTTGTGGTCAAGTTTTTTGGAAAATTAATTTAAACGTGGGTTTTCATAATTAAAAAATTAATAAAATATGATATGGTACATTCTAGAATCACCTATTAATAGTGTATTAATTAATATATTATAAAATATTAGTTTTCAGATGTTTTGGTTTGATTAATGATATCTTAATCATGTTTATATGGTAGATGAAAACTATCAGTTTGGTTGTTAGGATATTAGATTCCTCTTAGGATGAAGTATGGTGGATATTTATTGGGTATGGTTTTGATTTTCTATTGGGGGTTTGGGTTGATGGTAATCCCTCAAGTTCGTGGATCTTGTTGGGGTTTTTCCTGATGTTTTGATGTAACAATTTCGATATTGGGAATTTTGGTGATTTCTGGGTGATATGATTATGTATTTTTATTAGGATTTTTCTTGTTTGATCAGTTTAGGGGTGGATGGTTTCTTATTGTCATGGGGGAGTGTATAGAGATTGGTGGTTATTTTTGGTTTATAGGAGAGTAAAACTTATATTATTATGATAAACCTTAGGGTTTTGTGTTTTTTAAAGGATATTTTGTTATGATGTAAGTATTAAATATTGTTTCATGATTTTTTGGTAATAATTCATTCTTAGGATTATGGATCGATGGGTTTCTAATTAGTAATGTTGTTATTACCAGATCGTGTTGAGTCAAAATTCATCAATAATGCATCTAACTATGATGAAATTAGGTTCCCATGGAAAATATGATCAAGTGGTTGTTTCCATAATATTATGTTACATTTACATTAATCCATTGACCAAGGCCATCGAAAAGGAAAATAAATGGTTTTCTATGTTGTCCATGTGTTCCAGAAGTAGAAATATGTAATTTTTAGTAGTGACATGGGATCATTTGATGTTTAGAATATGTTGATGAATTTTTAATTCCTATTTTAATGGATTGGAACAATAGAGGATATATGGGTGAAACTAGATGTTTTTAAATTTAAAGGAGATGAATCAAAATGTATAAATATATTTGATCATAAAATAAGGAATGAAATGATTTTATGGATCGATATTCATTCCCTATTCTATGAGATTCTATAGTAGATTTATATAATAATAACATGTTTTTGGACTTAATATAGATATATCATTGTGGGAATCATTAATGGAGTATGCCATTAAATTTTAAAGTTTCATTCATTTCATTCAATCATTCAAGTGCAATTTATTTATAAAGGAATTATATTTTTTAAATTGTCTTATGTACTCATTATGTGTATGAGTAGATTCCTTTTATCTTTACACCTACTAAGTGATATTCAAGAACGATTTATCTATCTATTTAGATACATCCATTGATTAGGAAGGCTTTGGTAGAAGGATAGAAACTGGGTAGGAATGAATGTTGGTTGGTGAGCCTCACTATGAGGGTGATAGAGTAATTTGAATGAGTAACATCTCGGCTCAATATTAAAAAAATAAATGAACCTTGGACTATTTATCATGTATCAAGAATGTGCACAAATTCCCTTAGTATTGTAATGGGAAAAATATATTTCATGTATGTGTTGAGATTTGGGTTTCTATTAACATTATTCAATTTGAATAAGCCATCCTATGTGAATGGGATTTCATTACCATAATCTTTGAGATATTAATAATGTTATTTTTTTATAATTTTTATTTCTCTATTTAATATCATTTAATTTTTTAATTTTTTTGGATATAATCTATGATTGAAAGATAATAGTTTTTAAATGACGAAATTTTGTTGAGGTTATTTGGCTAGGATCTTCCATAGTGATCATAATGTGATATTAGGCACTAGACAAGTGTATGTAGGATTGATGTTGGTATTGATAATACTATAGTTGGAAGATTCATACTCATCTTATTTGAGTTAAATTCGTATCCAGGGAACGTGATCATTATCAAGGTTGTCAAATGTATGAACATATATAGTAAATTGTTGAATTTATTGTCTAAAGATGCATGTTGGATGAATTATATTTGGTTCCACGTCCGCACCAAAATTAATTATTTTCCTATAGTGGTTGGTATAATCAGTGTGTTCATTTCATTATGAAGAGTTTATATAGGTAAATATGCTATTTAGAGCTTCTTTATTTCTATGATGTCATTCAACTCAATGTGTTTGGTTATGAATCAATAATTGATATTGTAGTGGGTTACTGCTCAACAATTCTAGTGTGTAGTTTTAAAGGGAGCCAAAAATGGGGACTCTAATGGTGGATGAAAGTGTGTGTGGAAGGGAAACCAATTAGTCCAAATTGGTATGAATTTATCACATAGATTCTATAATAATAATAATAGTTGAAAAATAAAATTAGGGATCCAATTATCGCATGTTAGAAAATATTTTCTATAAAGAAGGATATATAATCAAGAAGAAGGAAGAACATGCTCCAACAGATTTTCTAATCACTTTGGAAAAATAGTTTGAAAAATCCACGAGGATTGATTAATTATCAAGGAAATAAAATTACCTAACTTTTAAATTGATAAACCTATATAAACTACGAATAAAGGTGAATTCCATAAGAATAACATGCTAAATAACGACATTTCAATCTAGAAAATTAATAAGGATATAAGAATGAAGAGTTTTATGTATTTTATACATTCATGGAATGGATTTTCTATGTTAATAACAATATCTATCCCATATTTCATTCTTTTATATGCCAATGGAATTTATCTTTATTCGCATATTATGTTGATTTTTGATTTTTGAACATGTAATTGAAGGCGTTGTATGAAAAATAAAGTGCTTTATTGATGACCATGTTATTTAGTATTGGGATGTACAAATAAATGTGAATATAATTTTTTCTTCATTGGTTATGGACTCATGTATCATTTATCATGTATATTTGACAAACATTTCACATATATATATCTCATCCCAATATTTTTTATTTATAAAAGGCAAGGAAAACATCAATCAATTCCAAACCAACAGGGAAAAAGGGAAAACATAACATGGGGGTATGAAATAATGTATTCCAAGGGAATCCCCTCTCACAAGATCCTCTCCCTCAGCCTTGAGATTGATCCTACCATCGAGACCCCAAAGACTGAATTGTGGGACGTAATGGAGGCTAGATGATTAGCCACATTGTTGCCCTCGCGCCAAGTGTGAGCCACTTTGGTATTTCTTGTCAGGAGACCTTTGCATTTTCTGATAGAATATGAGATAGACCAGGGGTATTACCTATACCTTGTAGAGAAATGAAGAGGACCATACAAATATTTCCCTACTTCACTGATGAGGATATTGTGTTGCCAGTGATGCATGAGACCATGGATCATAACAAAAGCCTCAGCCTAGAGATAATTGTTTGATAGAGCCCATGGAGTCGCGGGCCACCCCTCCACCCCACATAAATCCCTGCAGGGAGTAACCATTAGTGTTCAACTTGATTCTTATGGAAGGAGGACTCCATCATACCCAGCAACCTACACTAGCGTTGAGAGAACCGGTGATGTACATTATGATCGGATGAAGTGGACTAAGCATGGGAGTCTTCCAAAAATGGTTATTTGACCTATGTAGGTCAATGAGAAGACATCGGGTTCTGATAATGACAGACCTCCCAGACAGGTGAGGTCCTTTGTGTCTGGCTCTATTTCATGTGTGCCAGATGCACCAAAACCTGGCGAATAAAATTGCAGCCTGAGCAATTATCTTCAAGCTATGCTCCGGAGGTCGCTGGAACCATGGATCCATGAAGGTGTTCTCATATTGGGTCTGTCTATTTTTAGAATTAAGACTGCCAAATAATCTCCACACCGCATGTGCCCATTCCCCTTCAAAGAAAAGGTGGAAAGAACTATCCTCCTTAACATGGCAGTACGTACATCTAGACACGGTAGGGATGCCAAAATTTTTTATATTTTCATCAGTCAGCACTTCACAGTTTCGGATACGCAAGGATATAAAATTATTCTTGGAGGTAATTTTCCTACACCACATAATCTCATGCCATGGGTCTGGACTGTCATGAGAGTATAGGGTTTTCCAAAAGTCTTTGGTGGAAAATATTCCTGAAGCTGAAGGAGTGAAAATTCACTATTCATGCTCCATGTTCAACTCAATGCTCTCATAGATTGCCTAATGTTCTTGGTTCAACATGGCCCTGATAATGGTTAGAAACCTACTAGTCTTCCTAAAGGAAATATGAGAGTTCGGGTAGCCAGGAAAACCAATACCTTGATATATCCTAATTATGGTTCCAAAACAGGGTATCCCCTTTACCAATGACCTAGCGTGACCGGGGAAAGAGGGACGGAAGGAAAGAAACAATCATGGACTATAGGGGAGAGCTGTAATGATACCTAGGATTAGGAGGATCACAACATTGTGGGCACACAACCTTGCCCCACAAGGAACGAACCTCTAAAGCCTCCCAAGCCAAATTTTCATGCATACACTGAATGGTGTCAAAAAAATTTCGTACGCCTATACCTCTATCATGGTTTGGTTGATCCATTCTCCTCCAAGAGACCCAGTGATGTTTCACTTCTGAGAGGCCATCACAGAGAAAACTAGTAAGGATATTATCAATGGAGGTAACGACTCCCTTAGGAACTCTGATGGATTCCATCGCGTGAACATGAATAGAAGACAACACGCTATTGATAATATTGATCCTGCTTCCGAAGGATAGAATTTTGTCCTTCAAATTGAGTATTCATCCAGTAATTTTATGCACAATGTGATCAAATTAATGGATGTGGAGTCTTTGAGGGGAGATAAGAGCACCAAGGTAATCACAAGGAAATCTGCCTCTTTTCATGTCCAGACTGTTCTCTATAGTGACCACACCCCTTGACTCACACTTATTGGGCATGAAAAATTTTCTCGTAGAATGGTTGATGAATTGACCACTCTAATAGAAATATTCCTCCATCACATTATTGAAACTTCGTACTGATATTATGCTGCCATTCATGAAAACCAAGGTGTCATCAGCAAACATGAGGTGAGACATGCTTTAGGGGAGTGTACGACTCTGATATGGAAGAATCTGCCCTTGGTTCCTGCTCCTGTTATGTAAACGAATAAGCACGTCCTGTGAAATAATAAATATTGTAGGGGACAGAGGGTACCCCTGCCTGAGACCTCAGGTGGTCTTGAAGAAACTATGACTCTTCCCCATAAAGTAGATAGCTATCCATGAAGAGTTGGAACATCTAAAGATAATGTCAGTGGTCCGGGGAGAAAAACCCATACCTATGAACACTTTATTGATGAAACTCTATTAAATTATATTATAGGCCTTGATCATTTACAATTTGATGGCCAAATACAAGCCACATGATTTTATGTTAATGTTCGAGATCAACTCCTAGGACAAAGCTATAGCCCCTTGGATAGATCTTCCTTTCACGAAGCCATGCTTCTCCAAGGAAATCTATTGTGGAAGAAAGAGGGATAGCCTTTTTTGATGATACAAAAGAGGATTTTATATGGGATGTTGCACATGATGATAGGCCTATAATGGTTAAAGGAATATGGTTCATTAATCTTAGGAATAAGCACCAGCGTAGTTTCACTAGACACATGAGGAATGTTTCCACCTCTAAAGAAATCTTGGCTGGCTGGAACAACATCCTGATGAAAAATAGACCAGGACTCCCTGTATAAAGGCATCGGGAAGCCATCTGGCCCCGAATCACTCTCGGGGTTATGACTCATCATGGTATCATGGATCTCCATCTAATTTGGGATTGCTTCGAAGGACACATTATCCTGGATGGAGACTTGAGTGGGAATCACATAGAGGAAAGGAACCCTACCACTTCGATATCCCTCAGGAATACCAGGGTTAATGCTTTTAAGTAGATCCTTAAAATATGAGAAGGCCATCCCACCAACCACATCCATGTCATCAGTGTACGTGCCATCCTCTAGTCTCAAGCTGGGTTTGAGATGACGACACTTCTCCTTAATGAAATCATGGAAATAGGGAGTGTTTTTATCCCCCTCTCAAATCCATTGGATAATTGATTTCTCAAGAGCAAGGTTCTCTTGTGTGAGGAGAGATTCCACCAAGCTGTCTTTCATCCTAGAAAGATCCTCAAACCCCTGGTTATTCTATCCATTTTAAAGGATAGATTCTAGCTTTTCGACCTCTTTCAAGAGCCCATCCACATCCTTGTCGGTTGGGGGAACCTGTTTAAACCAAACCAAGATGTCTTTCTTTAGGGGTCTCAGTTTGTCGTGTAGCCCGATCCACTGGTGGCCTAATTTATGTGACCCCCACAAGCTTATAACAACTTGATTATAGACTTCCATGTGAGTCTAGAGGTGATAGATTCTAAAGGAGTTATTGATCTCCTGTCTTGAGGACATGGATAACAATAGGGGACAGTGATCAGAAACACTATTGGTAAGATGTGTTACTTGAGCATTGGGGTAGGCAGAGATAGCATGAATATTGGGCAATCACCTATCTAGTCAGCTCCAAGATCTTCATCCTCCTCTTTGGTAGTTACACCACGTGAAGCGGTCCCCAGAGTAACCCATGTCAGAGAGACCCTTGTCGGCCATGAATTTCACAAACTCCAATATCCCTTTCCGAGGGAAGGGAACTCTCCCCCTCTTCTCATCCGGATCAGCAATGACATTAAAATCTCCCCCAACAAACCATGGAGAGGTACCTGGGTCAAAAGAATGGTTCCCCTGCCATAATGAGCCCCTTTTGTGGGCATCACAACTCCAATATATGAATGACACAAAAAGGATTTCATTTACAATTTCCACATTGGTTGTCATGGATTGATCATCAGTAGTAAGCAAGTCAATTGAGATGCCATTTTCCAGAAAATTCAGATGTGGGTGTTAGTTGGATTCGCATGCATGAATCCATGCATCCTGATTTTATGGGAAAACTCCCAAATTTTGGAATGGTCCTACGTGTGATCCAAGACCATGAAAATAGGGGTCCTATATTTCTTCAACTATATAATAATGTAGTCAGTTTTATCCTGGGCCCATAGGCCACGGGAGTTCCAGATGAGGATGCAAGTCATTGAAATAGGGGGAGCCTAACTTTGGGCCCTAGCGAACTTAGAACACACGGAGGAGGAGATGGGGAAGTAGAAAAGCCTCTATGTTTAGATCTCATGCACATACCAGGAGTATATGGAAGAGAATGTGCCCCTGTGGAGAAGAGAAACCATCTGGATAGGCACAGGTTCACCATCTATGCAAATCATTCCTTGAGGAGAAACAACCTGAACAACTGGAAGGCAGGCACCCATGACCCTATTATCCTCACAAGTAGGAGGACCCAACGTTAGAAGCTTGGCACCTTTAGAGGATAGGGGTTGGAGGGAAAGTAACTGCCCCTCAGTAGGCAGGGAGGGGGAGTTACTGGCTGCACAAGATGAGACACTTAAAAAAATAGACCACCCATGAGGTTCTCATGGAGCTAGATGGATCTGAAAATCTGTTCCAGAGGAGGCTGGAATGACACCAAGCCCAGAGGAATCTGCTGCTTATATGGGTCAAGAGGAAGGCATGTCAAGGAATACTCATCAAAGTGAGGGCCCTCTGACGATGATCCTCAGCAAACAACCGATGGAGCAGTCAAGCCAATATCAGAAAAAACACTTTTAGCGGACTCCTATAAGACCTATGACCGGGGGCCGAGAGGAGAGGCAAGAGGCTCAGACCCCCTAGAAACTCTCGATGTACATTGGGGATTAGAATCGCAGAAAAGAGGGATATGATTCCTAAACCGGCCTTCAGAATTCCCATGAAGTTGACAGACATGGAAGTACCTTGGGAACATTGGATAAATGATGTCCAGCTTCCAAACCAACATGCCGTGCACTTGCACGCAAAGGTTTTCTAGAGGAGGAAGGGAGAGGTCTATATCCACACAGATGGGCGTGACCAAGGGCTCCTCACACCTTTCCATATGATCATCGATGCATAGGAATCCCCAAAGTGAATCACCAATGATTTTGAGGAATGCCCCATTCTGAAAATGGAGTAGAAGACCCTATAAACTGAACCACACCGCTGCACGGGGACCCTCTTTCCCTACGTGAATCTCAATGGACCAGCACACTAGGCTGAGGCACTAGCGCCCTGCCATCCATAGAGCTTTGCACCAAGCCATAACAAAAACCAATTTAAAGGCCATATCCACACAGTAGGAGTTTCAGTGGATTTTTGAGATCTAGGCGGGCGACGAAAGGCCCCACGAATCCACAAGGACACGGAAGACTGCTAGAGATGGAAACCCACCGCCGAAGACAACTACTTCATAATTATTAGATACATTCAGGATTCCATTCAACTTCTCATTAAAATCATCAAAAAGACAACTAATTAATTAAAGGAACTATTAGTTCCAATACCAATTTCCATACATATTCTCTTGTATCATGGAACTAACCCATAATAATCCTCTTGAAATATTGCATAAGGAATCGTGTGAGAATATCACACAATAGGGACTGAATCACTAAGCATACCTAATTAAATTTTGTGCCACTCATTTCTATCTAAATAGCTTCATGGAATTTGAGTTGGTATCTATGAAGTTCCTAATGTTCTTCAAAATAATTACAGATGTGGTATTAGTTTTATGGAATCTCACTACCTCTCCCTCATTCAAATAAACACTCATCTTCATTAAAACTAGTGAGATCAGACCACTATAAGGATGGTAATTAAGAGTATATTTCCATTTTAGAATTGATCCATGAAAGAAATCATTTAACCTGGAAGGTTAAACATCATATTATTAATAAAAATATATAACACATACATATCTTGAAAATTGACTTTATCCATCTTACATCCTATTTTGGATATCCTAGTTTGAGAAATCATGTAGAGAACCTTCCACATGGGAATTATGTCTTTCACTGGTGTGCCGGGTTCTTTCACAAGGGCATGGGGAGGGCGCCATTATTTTATTTAAACCATTTTTTAACCAAAAAACCCTTTAATTTTCATTAGTCTTTTAGGATGGAATTGAAAAAGTAGGTAAGTGGTGTAATGACCATTTCACTACTAGGTGAATAACGTGATTTGGAGGGAGTGACTTCTCATGTAGGAAATCCTTTCCCTGAGAGTTTAAATTGAGAGGACCTTGTTAGAATAAAATGAATAGTTAAGCTTGTATTAAGTGACATTTCTCTGAGTGTTTTTCTATTATTTTACTTTTATTAAGTGGTTGTAGTGGTATTTTATTGGGGTGGGTAGGGGGTGAGGTGTGGGAAGGGGAGTTGGGAAGGGGGTACAGGGGATAGGGGTTTGTAGGGGGCATGTGGGTGTGCAGGGGGTAGGGGGTGTGTATGGGCTGTGAATGGGGACTGGTGGTTTTGGTGGTCTGTAGGGGGTTTCTGGGTGTAGGGGGTGTGGGGGGGGGGGGTTTGAACGGGGGGATTTTAGGGGCAGGGGGTTGTGCTGGCGGTGTGCAGGGGGGTGTAGGGGGTGCATGGGGTGGGCAAGGTGGGTGTGCAGGGGGTGGGCAGGGGGGTGCAGGGGGTGGTAGGGGAGTGTGAAAAGGATATTACAAATTTTTAGGCATATAAATGACATTGTTTTAGTATAAAAGTTTTTAAAACTAATCAATTTATTTTTTATAATTAGGTTTCTAAAGGTGTATTTCCAATCTGGGGTCAGAAGCACATTTCTGTGGACACTATATTTTTGAGTCCCACATTAGAATTTAGTGAAGACATCGACTATTTCATCACTCAATATGAAACATATAGAACCTTTGAATTCATGTGGTACTAAGAAATACCAAAACCACTAGTTCTTGAATACTTCATGGTTCCACCTATCAGTATGTTTTTATTTCCCCATCACAGAACCACATTGTACTAGAATTTTGTTCCTCCTTCACCACCCAATTCTACTTGTAGTTGATAAGGATCATGAGATTTGAGCATGAGAGTTATCTACTTTTTGTCTAATCTCCGTGCATTTTTCTTGAGATAATATTTTTTTTTTATTTTTTTGAAAAGATTTAACATATATAAATCAAGAAATCAAAAACATGATTGTAACACTTAAAATGAAAAGATTCATGGAAACTATTTTTACCTAATGTTTTATTAACATAGGTGTCCTCATTGAGAGATAAGATGTTTCAATTAAATGTTGGATAAGACCATTTAAATTTTTTGATGCTGAAAAATATGCAAGTCAGCAGTTCTAATGGAGACACATCATCATTCCCAACTTACTCTATTCTAGTAGGAAAACAACATTAAAATACAATTTGCGATAATATCTTTGTAGTTATCAGACACTCACCTACCCCAGCACAACACCACCCCTTTACTATTCTCTAAATCTACAACCCAATCCCTTGTTCCCATCATCACAACTCTAATAAAATTAAAACTTTTACTCAAGGTGTAAATAATAAAAATCTAAAATAGAACAACCACTATGTTATAGATTATAAATTGCTTGTTATTGTTCCACATTCCACTTTAGAACATCACAAAACCTGAAAAGAAACATTTATTTTTCATGTTATTTCAAAATTATGGTATTTCTATTCACATTTCATTCCATGATAGAGGAAAAAGTAATCTATAAGAATATGAGTTTTAAGAAATTATTTGTTTTCCATATCCATGGAAGCCTAATGTTGGAAGTGTGGTTATTAATCACAAAATTTAGAGGATCTGGCACCGTCTTATAATTGAAATCTTCCTCAACTAGCTTCTAAAACATCAACCAGTGCCCCAATAATCCCCCATTTGGATTTCATTTCAAATTTCCACTCTACATATGAACTTGTCCCACAAAAAAACTTGCACCTCTAATAGTGTTATTATAGAAAAAACTAAAGAAAACAAACTATTCCATCTGATTTTATATTTGACAAAGAGAAAATGATTAGAAATATTAAGAGGAATGATATAAATAATTACTATTGAAACCATAACATTGATGTATAAATAGTGCATTTTCCTCATCAATAATTGCATACTAAATCCCAAATTTGACAACTTATAGGCATATATAGTGATCTTTCTTGAATATTTTAATTATTTTATTCACATAGTGAGTTATCTATTAAATTATTAGAGATTTACAATATGTATGCACAGTGTATTTTTTAAAATAGAATAGCCAATGAGTCATATTATATTTGGAATATCAAAGAATTCTTGTATGCTCTATGGTTTTGAATAGTGGATTCCCCAGGTTATAAATCGTGACTGGATTGTTCTGAATCACTTACCTTAACAGCCTAATGTTTAGAAAGTATATTCACTTTCTTGTATTTATTTTTAAAATCACCACTACAATCAAAAAAATTATATCTGGATTCTCAGAGTAGTTATGACCACACCACCACACCCCCAAATCACTAAATCGACACTACAATGATGTGAATCCATATAATTCCATTAATTTTTATTTCAATAATGAAATAACAAACACACGGCATTCCATGCATAAATAATTATTACAACAATAACATAATCATTTCTTGTGTTTTTCATTTTGAGAAATTTTCCTCTATTATTCTAATATAGCTCAACCACACACCAGACACCATCTTTGAATGGATTTTTTATTTTAAATATTTTTTGAGTGGATAACTACTCCAAAAATTGTGGAAATTATGCCACTCTTTATTACACTCCATCACTATATGGATGACACACTGAATCTACTAGGGGGAGGGGGGTTTTTCTAGGGGGATGGGTGGTCTATCTAGGAGGGGTGGACGTGTGGTGGGGATTTCCAACAGGGTTGGTGAAAGGGGGTTCAACAAGTTTGGTGGAAGGGGGTGCATGGGGGGTGTGCAAGAGGGTGTGTGCAAGGGGAAGGGGTGCATGGGATGTTTAAGGAGGGATGTGCAGGGAGTAAACAAGGAACTGCGTGGGGGGTGCAATGGGAGCTATGCATGGGGGTGTTCAGTAGGGGTGGTGAATGGGGGTCCACCAGAGGGTGTCCATAAGGGGTGGAGCAAGGGGGTGTCTACCAGAAGATTGTTGGTGGGCAGGGGGTGTGTGCAAGGGGACAGTGGGTGCGAGGGGTGTTGTGAAAGGGGGTCTCTAGAAGCGGTTGTGTTTGGGCGTCCAGCAGTGGTGGTTCAAGGGAGTGGGTCCAGTAAGGATGAAAGGGGTGACCATTATGGGTGGTGCAAGGGGGGTCATGCAGGGGGTGCATGGGGAGCCCAACATGGGTGGATCAAGGGTGGGTGTCTATCAGGGGTGTTCAGGTTTGTAGGGGGTGTGTGCAAGGGGACATCTTGGTTAAAGGGGGTTGTTTGGGGGGGTGTCACGCAAGGGTGGTGCAGGGGTGGTGCATGGGGTCTAGCAGGGTGGTTTCCTACATGGGTGGTCCAAGGGGTGTCCATCAGGGGTGTACATGGTGGTGTGTGAAATGATACAAGGGGGTGCAAGGGGGTAATGCAAGGGGTGTTTTTCTATGGGGTTTCTTTCCTGGGGGGTGTCTGTTCAGGGGGTGGGGAATCGGAGGGGGGCTACTGTCTAGGGTTATAGGGGTGTTGTCCGGGGGGTGACTCTGTCTAGGGGGTGTCTATCCAGGGGTGGGGGTGTTCAGCAGGGGTGGTTCAAGGGGGTCCATATGGGGGGGAAAGGGTGTCCAAGGGGACTGGGGATGTTAAGGGGTGGTGAAGGGATATTTAGTGTGGTGGTGCAAGGGGGGATGTGCAGGTGGTGGGGACTATTTTTCAGGTGGGTGTCTATACAAAGGGGGAGGGGTCTGTCTAGGAGGTGGGTTTTCAAGGAGGGGGGTGTTGTTCAGTGGGGGTGTCTTTCCAGGGGGAGGAGGGTCAATCCATGGGGGTTTCCAAGAGGGGGGTGCAGTGGGGTTGTCCATCAAGGATGTGGAGGTGTGCATGGGAAAATGGGTGTGTGCAGGGGGGTGAAAGGGGCCATCACCTCTTGAACGGTGTTATTTTTTTAGGAAATGTGAAGACCAACATCCCCGGTTTTAAATAGTGGCTATAGGTCTAGAGCCACAGTCTTAAACTGTGGATATTTGTATATAGAAAAGTTTTTAAACCATGTCTATAGATGACGACTGATTTTATCCTCTGCCACAATTTTCAAACCGTGGCTATAGGGTTTACCCTATATCAGCACCAATACCAGCCACAGTTAAGTAAACCCTAGCTATAACCTATATCTTGGGTTTTCAGGACTATAGTCACAATATTAAATAGTGGCTATATGCTTATTTTCTAGTAGTGTTTCAGAGGGACTTGTACACATTTCACTCGACCAATGGTTAGTTAGAGACAAAATGTATGACATCAGTTTATAGATACAGAAGCATGTGTAAGAAAGAAAATTAATTTGATTTACCTGTTCTGAATATCCATAGCTTAAGGAAAAATAATAATTACAGTCTAACAATATGATTCTAGAAATAATGAATTTTTGGATTCGTGATTACAATGAATTCAGAATCTCAATTCTATAGATTCTAGTGTCTGAATTTCAAATATTTTAGTGCCTGAATTCTGAGAATTTATAAGTATGAATTTTGAGGAATTCAGAGCTTGAATCATGATGAATTTGGAGTCTAAATTCTAATGAATTTTGAGTCTGAATTTTAGAGAATTCGTAGTCTGAATTTTGGAGAATTAGGAGTCTGAATTTCATAGAATTTGGATACTAAATTTCAGAGAGTTTGGAGTCTAAATTTCAAAGAATTTAGAATCTGAATTTCAGAGATGTTGGAGTTCGAACACCAATGAATTCGGAGTCCAAATTACATAGATTTCAATGTTTAATTTTCAGAAAATTTGGATTTTATATTTTATAGAATTCGAAATCTGAATTTTAGGTAATTCCGAATCTGAATTTCATAGAATTAAGATTCTTAATTTTAGATAAATTAGATTCTGAATTTCAGAGAATTTGGTATCTGAATTTCAGAAAATTCGGAACCTAGAAACATAAGACAATATATTCAAGGAACTATAGAATTTTGATTTTTTTAATAAGGATACTAATTTTATAAATAGAAATGAAATATACATGGTTTTAGAGAACATAAAAAGTTATAATGAAATCCTAGTTAAGGAAAAAAAATTAGAGAAGGGAAATTTTTGTCTAGAAAATAATCCTTAGGAAACAATAATTTTCCATAAGATATCAATTTTGTGATTTTCAAAACATAGAGGAATGGAAATTTTATATCGAAACCTTATTGACTCAACAGTAGCCCCCTATTTGGAATGAAAAAATAACATTTTGATAAAGATTATAAAGAATAAGAATTTTATTATGGACATTAAAATAAAACTTATCATCTTTTATATATGAATCATTATGAATACAACAACACCCCCCAACCCCCTTAGGTTTGGAAATCCCTAAACATCGTATTATCGACCTCCTTAGAGAGATTTTACATTTTCATTCATAGGAATGCCATCTTTATGTAAACTCCACCTTAATTAAAATCCCCCTTACATTGGGCATTATATTCATTATACTTAGTATTCTTTTGATAATTCATCTCTCCCCCTTTTTTATTTTCAAAATGGAATATTGGGAATGGAAATAAAATGTTATTGGAAGGATTAAAATTATACTAAACAAATCAAATGAAGGAAAAAAATTCAATATGATTGAAAATTTTGATACTGTATAATAAAACAAAAAATCAGAATTGAGAGGAAAAATTATTCATCAATATTTTCCTTTGATAATATCATTCTCACAATAATATTCAACTTCTTGAGCCACTTTTTATCTTTTCCAAACCTATTGAGAAAGTATTCCTAATCCAAATTTTTCTTTTCTAGAGCCTCAATTTTTTCATCCTAAGACTTAAGAATTTCGGGCAAAGACTTTTGTACATTTTTTTCTTATTGAAATTTCTTTTAACTCTTCCCTATGTTCTAATATCTCTTCAAATTTAATGCAACTGAATTCAACTTCACATTTAGATCTTTATCTTCATTCTTTTGGTCTACTTATTCAAGGTTCAAGATCTCTGTAAAACTATTTGTAATCTATTTCATCATGTCATATTACTTATAGAAGGAATTTTTAACTTGGTCTTGGAATCCATCAACAACTATCAAGTATTAAATTGTTATTTTTAACCACATTATAATTTCTGTAGATGATCTCATGTGAGAATCATAACCGATATAAAAGTTTTTAAAATCATCATCATGCATGATGAATTTTTCCACGGGCATGCTAATGGAATCTGAGTTCCGATTGAAAGACTGTTGAAGAAACTTACACCTTGAATAAATACTTGGAATCAAGGGAATATTATTTACTAAATTTATCAGATAGTGTACCATGAAATATTGTCCCATGGAATATGATTTAGAATCTGATTCCCTTGTAGGAGAATAGTCTTTTTATATCTCTATATCCTTCCTCTAGATGATCTAGTATCATCATCATTCTTCACCACTATAACATTATCAAGTGTATTATCAATCATCTATTTTCGATTTTATACTTTTGAAATATTATTCACAGCCTTTGGAGATTCATGACCACTATATGAATGTTGGAAAATTTTACCTTCATAAATCTCTCTTATATGCTCATATCCCATTTGATCATTAGGATTCATGAAATAATGATTGATATATTCATCATCAGACAGCTTGCTACCCACTTCATTACCCTCATACACTTTTCCTTGAGAAATAATTTTAATTCATACTTCTTAGGAATTCCAGATTGAATCCTTTTTAAAAGGAATTTCCATCTCATGATATTCTTCATATTTCTTTATAACATAATAACTTTCAACCCCTTATTAATGTTCATCTTCTTCTAATTATTCTTCATAAAATATTTCTTTTTCTTCTTCAGGTATCGAAATAATGAATATCATTCCCAAAGTCTCTACGTGAACAACATTTTTTAAGAAGGATTCCAGTACCAGAAACTATTCACAGGTTTTCTCAGTACCCTTGTGAAGTTCTTGAACAATCGTAGCTGTAGTCATTTTCTTCTTTTGTTTCTTCTCTTTTTCTTGCTTCACTAGCTCTTCAGCTGATTTAATCTTTAAGGACATTTCCTTTGTAGGATCTAGGACAAAACAAGGATCTCTCTCATTCTTATGCTTCTTTTTTTACCTTCACTTCACTACTACATTATTAGGGAAATTATTTTTCTTCTTCGGTTTTGAGTGTGCTTATTGACTTTCTGAAACATTATGATTCTATTTGGTTTTTAGTTCTTTTTCGTTAGCTTCTTATGATCATTCATGGATGTCACTCCTACTTCCACATTCTTTGTTAGAGTGCCAATATCACGTTCTATAACATCATGAAAATTTTCGGACATGGTATTAATACTGAATTTCACCATCTTAAACGTGTCATAACTTAGTATCATGATCATCAAATTTCATATCTTAGAGTTGTAGGGAATTTTGGGCGATTATAAACATAGAACTATAATCTTAGATAAAATTTCTAGATACATGATGATTTAGGATTTGAGTGTCATATTATTGATTTCGGTGATTTTTATAACGATATACTACACCAGGTATATCTTCCTCGAGTTAATCAGAAAATCCAGGACAAAGATGTCAACATTCTTAAAGTAGTCCTTATCTCATTTTCTCAGAATGAGGAACCCATGTACCGAAAATTATAACATCATGAAATTAATTTAGTGATGATATATCTTTTGTGTTTTTTACTTCTTTTAGTAAAAGTCACTAAATTACCTTCTCCTTCTCAATACATCCTGACTGATTTGATAACTTGTGAGTACAGAAAATTTCTTCTCTTTCATATTGAACTCGAATGATATTTGCTTCCATGTTCAAAGATAGGGAATTGGTTTTCCCATAACATATGAAGGAAACATTGTCTCTTCAACATTTGTTATAGAACCTTACTGTAACATACAAATCTATAAACAACATTTGGATTAACAAGATCCTGAATTTTCAGCATGGCTATGAAAAATTTCTCCCATCCATTCGGTTTAATGTTTTCCATAATCAAGGAATTATACGTAGTGATACTTATTATATAAAATAACATTTCCCTGTATATTTTACATTACCTAACATCCTTGTATAAGATATATTTTTTTGTGGGGAGGCTTCCAATGTCATCTGTAGTCATAGAAAACATGGAAATTCAGAATGATCTTTTTGAAGAGATATGGAGCTTTGGAACAAAAAACCATAAAATCCAAGGTGGGATGAGGAATATAGAGGCCTTTATATAATTTTTGGAAGAAAAAATTTTAATTCCAAATCTGATCCAATGGATGAAAAGAGATCCCACTAATCTGATGGTTGATATGAAATCCAAAAAAGGATTTGGTAGGTTCTGATTTTTTTAGTTTTTAATGGAAAACACCAGATTTAAGAAAATTTAATCTGATAATTTTTTTGAAATATATCAATTAGTAAAAATTTAATTACCAAAATTTCAGCAAAGAAGAAAACCATCAATATTTCAAAAAATAATTTATAATTATAAAAAAGTTTCTTATCAATGAACATTATATTCTAGAAAATATTATTATGGAATGAGAAAAATAATCGGTTCTGGAATATTGAGTTTTGGGAAAAAAATTTGTTGGGAAATAATTTGATTAAAGAAAATTTTGGTTACCAAAAAAAAAAATTGGTTTGAAAATAAAAGATTAAAAAAAATTTTATTGGGGAAAAATTTTGATTTTAAAAATTTTGATTAAGGGAAAATTTTTATTACGAAAATTTTGACTACGAAAATATTGTTATTATAAAAAATTTGATTAAAAAAAATTTAATTAGGAAGCATTTGATAATGGAAAAAATTTGTACAACAAGAAAATGTAATCCAACTATGGGAAATAGTTTTTTAATGTAAGGATATATGGTTCAAAATAATTTTAATATAGAATATTACCATATAGTTATCATTCCTATCTTTTGAATTATGTATTAAAAACTACTGGAGGGTAATGATTTTGTGAAAATATTATATAGTTGATCTTGCCTTATGATAAATTGAATAATGATATCTCTTTTAAAATTATTGTCCTGAAGAATGTGATATTTAAAATAAATGTGTTTATTTAAGATTGATGTTAAAGGTTTTTATCCATGGAAATGGAACCATTTTTAACACACAATATATTGGTTTTGGTTAAACTAATTCTATAGTCTGTGAGTGTGTGTTGCATCCAAAACACTTGAGCACATCAACTTTTAGATGCTACATATTCACCTTCTGCAGTGGAAAGTTCTACATAGTGTTTTATCATATGTAACCATGAAAATAAGGATTATTTTAAAAAATGACAAGTTCTAGAAGTTCTTTTTCTGTCCATTCTATATCTACCAAAATCATAATCCGAAAATCTTTTAAAAATTCATTTCTAGAATTACAGAAAAGACTGAAATTCATGGTTCTTTTTATATAGTGAACCATTATTTACACTACTTTACAATGAGAATTATTTGGATTATATTGATATCTTGAACATAATCATATTGAAAACCTTATTTCTTGATGAATACATGTTATGTATAGTAATCTTCTTATCATACCTTTAAATGATGTTTCCCAGCTTCATCAATATTAAGAGAATTTGAGGTATTGATCGGAGTTCTTATAATGGTTTTGTTTTCATATCCATAATTTTTAAGAATATATTTAATATAATTATGTTGTGATATATAAGTTCCATCTTGTTTTTGAAAATTTTGAAAACCTAGGAAAATTTTTAACTCACCCATCATTCTCATTTCAAACTCATATTTTATTATATTTGCAAACAAATCAGTTAAGTATTTTGATTTGAACTAAATATAATGTCATCAATATAAATATGAACAATGAAAAAAAATATAATAATTAAATTTAAAAATAGATGGATTTGCAGTTCCCTAAACAAAATACTTTGTAACCAAAATAATTTAAATCTTTCATACAGGGATCTAAGGGATTGTTAAAGTTATATAATGATTTAGTACGTTTGAAAACATGTTCAGGATATTTTGTGTCTTCAAAACCATAAGGTTGTTCAATATAAATTTCTTCTTGAATATATCTATTATGTAAAGAATACTTTATATCCATTTGAAAATGTTTTAAATTAATGAATGATGCAATGAAAAGTAGAATGCTAATATATTTATGTATTTCTACTGTGTATATAATTATTTATAATATATTCCTTCTTGTTGATTATATCCATTACCAACTAATCTATCATTATTTCATAAAATGATTCCATTTTCATCACACTTATTTCTGAAGACACGTGTTACTCTAATTATTGATGTTTTTAAGTCATTTAACCTAGGTCTATATATTATTCATTTTTAATTTATTTAGATCATATTTCATGGCATTAATCTAATCAACATCACCAAAAGCCTCATCCGTGATTTTTTATTCTAATTGAGAATGAATTGTTATATGTTCTACTTCATTTATATGAAATGTCTAGTCTTTATAGCTTGATTTAACTCACCAATGGTACTATCACTAGGATGATTCTTAAGAATCAACTGATTTGGTTTTTTTAAAACATGTTCATCAAAATATGGTAGAAAATATTCTGGGGTAAATTATTTAAAAATATTGTCTTGAACATTTTTCTTATCAGATATATCTTTTATCAAAGGCTGACAATCAGTTTTCGGAAACACATCCAAGTATGTATGTTTGGATTGTTTAAAAAAACGAGCAGTTTCATGAAAATTGACATGAACTGTTTATTCAATAGTATATGTGTTTTTATTAAAAACACTACAGGCCTTACAAGTAGTGGAATACTCTATGAAAATTCCTTCATCATATTTTGGTGAAAATTTTAGTAAGTTATTCATAGTATTTAGGATGAATACTTTGAAACCAAATACATTTAAGTTATAAATTCTCGCTTTTTGAAAGTCCACAATTCATAAGGTGTATTGATAAGAAAAGTTTTGATTAAAACTCGATTTATATTATAACAACCAGTACTAACAACTTATTCCCAAACGTGTTTAGGAATAGAATGGTCACTAACATGTTTCAAGTTACCTCATGAATATTTCAATTTCTTCATTCAACAAAACCATTTTATTGTAGAGTTATTAGAGATGAGAATTTATGAGTAGTGAATTTCTTACAAGATAAATTATCAAAATTTGAATTTTGAACTTCTCTTTCAAGATCACTAAGAATAATTATAAATGGATTTTTTGAACATTTTAACATGAGATCTAAAATTTTTTAAATCAGAGAAATCATTATTTTTATTTCCTAAAAAATAGACCCAGGTCAATCGAGTGTAATTGTTAGATCCACATGGTTAGATTCCCTGAGAAGGGGGTGGGTGTGAATTAGTGTATGACATATAAAATCAACTACAAAAATTGATATTGTTTCGCTATTAATAAAAACTCTCTACTCCCTCATCCCTCTTGAAAAGTTTGAAATGAAATTAAATCTTTCAGATGACACAAATATTTTTATTGGGTTCACCCTCACTGGGATACATATATGAAGCACACAACGGTGATGTGTCAATGTACCAAATTCACAAAAAGTGCACTTCTGTTTAAAAATTTCAATGCGGACGCAATGTTCCTTCTAGTTTACAACCTATAACAATATGAAAGCTGACTTCTCACTCAACTGAAATGTTCTCACTGCTTATTCAGAAGATATAATCATAGTATATAGACCTATAGGGATCATCATTATGTCTAATGAATTATGAAGTCTTAACTGTTGATAAATGATCTGTTGATGTCCAACATTCACGTATAGATGATTCTCTCTTTTCAAAAGGTGTATCGGGAAAACTCAATTTTAATGTGCAACCTTCACTGGGATTTGTACGTATTTCCATAATTTTTTGTGAAATATACTTTTTTTGAAACAAATCTTTTTCATGGAATATATTATTTTATGCGTAACCAATTATTTAATGTGCAAGAGACTTTTTTTACACGCATCCTTTACTTTACAGAAAACAATTATTTTATAGGAAAACATGTTTTTTACGCACAACTCCATTGTGTACTCAAATTTTGTGCACTAGAGCTCGGATACTCTCTAAGCCTTTCTCTCTTTTGAATGAGCTTGTCACCTAAATTTTTAATGAAAAATATACCCTGTGTGAAAAAACCTCCTTTTTTGCATAATCCACTTTGATCGTGGAAAACACATCTTCTGTGCAACGCCATTTTTCGTTCACTACTTTTATATTATGAGAACCTCATAGCTTTGCATATTATTGAGGTTCTGATCTCAAAATACCTATATATCGAGAAACATACCAACAATATTTTTCACACAATTTCTTTTTCACACACCCCTCAAATTTTTTGCACACCTCACTTTTCCAAAACCACATCTCTCCATTTTTTGATATTCAATCCCAAAAAGTTGGCAGACACTAGAAAATTTTACATCCTTATATATGCTATTTTTTACCACCTCCAGATCATCCATTCCTTTTAATGGTTGTTTTTCCAAACATGGATAGACCGAAACATCTCTTTAACCCAAAAAATCTCTATGTAGACCCACTTTATCAACAAATTAGACATCATTGTCTGCTTAGTCAAAAATCACAACTTGGAGGCCCAATTTCTCACCAATCACAATTACCAAAAACGTGATTCAATGATACCTTTAGGGTTTTCTCCATTATAAATCATCATCTAATTCAAATATATACTATTTTCCTCCAATAATTCTAGGTTGTGTTACATCAAAAATATATATACGCACTAACTCAAATGCATCAAAAGTTTAGACTTCACTAAATGATTTAAAACTTTATTTATGTTATTTCCATTTTAAAAAGGTTCCAAATCATTTGAATAATCAAATTTATGCTCTATTAGATCCTTGATAGGGATTTTTGTTAATATTTTGGATAGTTTCATAAGGTTATAGTTTCCTAATCATCTATTCCATAACAAATATTGAAAATCTATTTCACTAAGGCATGTTATATCTTGGCTCCTAAGGTCTTCTAAGTTTAGTGTGTATAAATTCTCATTCATATGGGTTGAAAAAATAATCTATTCTTGGGAATTTTTTACTAAGTATTTATCATTACTAATATTTACAATGTAAACATCGTCATATAATTGAATTATGATAATAAATTTGTTCATAAGACCCTTAACAAATAAAATATTTGAAAACAATGTTCTTTCATGAACAAAAATATTACATAAACAACAAATTTCTCCCTGACCTGTATCTTCGAATGTTAATTTTCTTTATTTCATCTAGATAACATTTTAAATGAATTTTTTGTTACCAGTCATATGATGGGGAGATACACTATCCATGTACCATGTATTACCATTGGTCCATTCCGTATTTTTATGAAAATAAAAAAGATTGGCATTTAGAATCCAAATATTCTTGGATTCGTAAATTTCAGATTGTAATATTTTGGGAATCTACATTTTCCTAGATAAATATGCATTATTAAAACATAATGATTGGGTTTTATTTAATGAATAATTTCATTCTGAATGTACACCACACTAACATTTGGTGAAAAATAAATAACATTGGGGAACAAAATATTTTTTTAAAAAAACAGGTTTGGAGTGAGTATAACCAATTTTAGAACTACTCTTTAGAAAACAAATTTTACAATAAAATTTATCAAATTATTTCCTCCTAGAGGTAAAATTTGATAAATGTTTCATTAAGCATATAATTTCTGATTCTCGAATAATGACATAATTCTAATCATCAATGTTAATTGGACTATAACTTGAGTTATCCTCTAAAATATTTTTCTCAGAAATAACATTTTCAAGATCCTTAAAATGTTTATAATTTTCAAAAACAAATTCCTTAATATTTTTTTGATATAGAGTTAAATTCATTATTTTTATGATATGGATCTTTAGAAGGATCTAATACATCATTACTCAAAATATAAATTCTAGAATTTTTCTTCGCTAACATCTTTTTTATCTTAAAATTTTTATTTTCATGTATTTTGAAAATCATAAACACATCTTGATAAAATTTTAATGAATTATATTCATCAAAAGAAGATTTTCCTTCAAAAGACCTATAATATTTATCATCAGTATAATTTATATTCAAATATACATTAGTGATTGATTCAACATTGTGTACCTTGGGCAATAGACAATGATTTTAAATGGGTATTTTTTCTATTAAACCAATATTCTTTTTATTATAATATTCATACTCTAAGGATTCATTAGATGAATAACCACTAATGGAAATCTATGTATCATTAGCCTTCAAGATTTTCATATCCAATGACTAGTATTACTACTTTATTTTTCACTCTGAATGATTTTATTTTCTATATTTTCTTTTATCCATGGTATAATATAGCCTGATGTATCTGGAACTTTTTCAGTCATAGAAAGTGACATATGATTCCTTCATGTATTCTCATCCATTCATCATATATCTATACTAAAATTATTTCATTACATATATCATGTTCGTCCTTTGAATAATATTAGGTAACTTATTTTTATAATGTTCACCTTCACTATACTCAATTAGAATGGTGACTTTCATTGACTTAGATCTTGTAACCCTTTCTGTAGTATTGAATTTAGTTTTAGTAAAGGCTATAATTCCATTTCCATTATTATTCTTATTCATATCATAATCTCTTTTAATTATTTTCTCATATTGAAGATTATCCCTAATAATTACAGTAAGATTAATATTGGAATTTTTTTTTCTCATCAATGGCTGTTCGTTTAGATTCCCACTCATTGGGCATTATATCTATATTATTATCCACAAGAACATCGTCATCTAATCCTTTTTCTCCCATATATTGAAGACTTTTTACAATATTCATAAATCATTATTGCACATTACAAACTAGTACATCATAGAAAAAACTAATCACTGATATTCTGCTCATAACATTTTACTTCATATTTCTATCACATTAGAAGTTCCAAAAAGTCTAACATCAAGTTTCTTCTAGATGTAGATGGTAGCTTCACATGAATATATTTGGTTATATATGTTCTTTCTCATAGATCACAACAAAGTATTTTGTACCTTCTAATTTTTTTTATATTATTCTTTTCTTGGTTTGTTAATGTTCTGACTTCTTTATGTGGAATTTAGTAATCAACAGTAAGAATTACAAAGTGTTCTACTCTGGTGTTAATGAAAAAGGTCTTCATTTGATCTCTCTAGTACTCATAACCATTACAAAAAAATAGGTTGTCTGATAGGATTATGTTTGTCAATGGAACCAACATTTATAAATTCCATTCTGAAAAAATATCGTTTCCAAAAAAACATGTAAGTAGTAAAATATAATAAACCAAGATATAATAATTAACCAAACCTAGGAAAAAATCGAGCAAGAAAAAAAAATGAGAAATAAAACATATATGTGGTTATAAGTATTTAATATACCTGCTATGATACAAATTGTAGTATCGAAATTGTGTGTATATATTCTAAATTACTAGATGTGTGTGAATTTTAAGATTAAAAACATTCATTTTTAACAATAAGGAAAAATATAGTTAACAAAGTTAAACAATATAAATTAATGGATACAATTATAAATCAATGAAACAAAATTTCTCAGGGTCCAGAAATATAAATCTAGAAATGTAACTTAACAAAAAAATTTTGAAAGACAGATTCTACCTTAGTGTGTATATAATATTATTTAATAGAGTAATTAAATTACATGAAAAAATAAAAGATTTATAATTTCTTCCTTAAAAAAATAGAATAAAAAAATCTTGAAAAAAAAACAAGTAAAATGTAAGAAATATTTTAACACAAAGATTGTGATATTCGATTACCTTTGATAATGTTCTCCTAATTTTTATATTCAAGAATCTATGTCTTACCCACACCAGGGTAATCCCTTGATAGGAATATCAAATTCTATCTTGCTATCCCTAGAAGCCCTCAAACAAAAATATAGTTATCACCTCTATCTTTATATCCCCAAAAGCCCTCAATTGCACTCAGTAACAATCAGAGTTGTATAAAGAAAGTTGAACATAATGTTCATAAAAACCTAGAAAACAAGAGAGTATTTCTCTCTATAGAAATCACTTCATATCATCACATCATGTAATATCTAGATCAATCAATAGATCATGATCTCGTTCAAATGAGCTGCAATTTATAGGTAGAACATCAATATTTATCTTCCTCCTCTAATGTTCATATTTATCCTTTAATTTTAAAGGGACATGTACTTGTTTCACTCAACCAATGGTTAGTTAGAAACAAAATTTATGACATCATTTTATACTTTCAAAAGCATGTGAATAAAAAAATGAATTTTATTAACTAGTTTGGAATATTTGGAATCTAATGAAGAACATAATTTGGATTCAAAAAATCTGATTCCTAAATACACGAATATTAGGATTCTGTTTTACAATGAACTCGGAATCTGAATTCTATATATTCTGTTGTCTGAATTCCAAAGAATTAAAACTTTGAATTTAGAGGAATTAGGAATCAAAATTATGAGAAATTTCAAGTCTAATTTCTATAGAATCCGAGTCTGAATTTTAGATTATTCATTGTTTGAATTTCAGAAAAATTTGGAGTTTTTATATCATTGCATTCAGAGTCAGAATTTCAAAGAATTCGTAGTCTATATTTCATAGATTTTAGAGACAGAATATCTGAGAATTCAAAGTCTATATTTCAGTGAAATTAGATTATAAATTTCAGAGAATTCTCAGCCATAATTTCAGTGAATTTGGAGTCTAAATATTAGAGAATTTAGAGATTAAATTTCAAAGAATTTGGAGTCTGAATTTCAGAGAATTCAAAGTCTAAATTTGTAAGAATTCACAATCTTAATTTTAGAGAATTTGGATTCGACAAAAATAATACATTATATTCAAGGAACTATATTAATTATATGTTTTTAATAAGGATACAAAAATTATAATTACTAATAAAATTGATATAGTTTTGATAGAACTTAAAAAGACATAATGAAAACCAAGGAAAGGGAAAAAATATTTTAGACAAGGGAAATTTTCATTAAGAAAATAATCCTCTGTGAAATATAATTTTCCATAACATAATGTATTTGTCATTTTCAAAGAATAGGGGAATGTAGATGTCATAATAAAACCTTATTGACTCAAAATTACTCACAAATTCTTCTATGTAACTACCTATACATTCTCTCCCTTTACTATCATTCTTCCAATAATGGATATCAGTCATTTCTTTTGAAATTCATGTGCATTAAGATAAGAATCATATCTAGGGTTATGTATAAAATTCAAACTTCATACTCTCTTTATTTTTTAATTTTATATTAGTGTTTCAGTTTTTATCCAATATTTTCAATTGATATAGAAATTTTTTTTTTATTTTCTGTTGACATAGTTTGGTCTAGTACAAGATAATAAATTGAGGTATTTTTTAAAAGCATTCAAGGTTTCCCAAAACATAACCCTCTATTTCACTATATTTTTCTAATTATACATGTTGTATATAACACAAGATTTTTTGTGGGTTATTCAAGATTATGTTAAGTGAATTAATTTTCATTTAAACTCTGAATAAACTCCTAATAAAAATTTTTATGAACTTTTATATGGTGGTTATAACATTTATATTTCTTTTTTTGGAATTTTTAACTTTTTATGCATGGGTAATATTAAAACATACTATGTGAAAACTCTAGTAATATGCGAATTCATGGAATGAATTTGTAAATATGTGAAATCATGTTCAAACATAAAAGGATGAAATTAAATTTGAAATAAATTTTTGGAATATGATACTGCACAATTATTGATGATCTTGAAGTGAAATTGAAAATTTTAATATAGTCTCTTATAAAATAGAATGACATAATTATATAATTTTGGATAAAGGACATGTTTAATTAATTTTCGTAAATATGAGTTGTAAATGGAATTTGTAAATTCAACTCATTAATGCGAATTATTACCCTATTTTTTAATAAATACTGAATGAATACATATTTTAAAATCATTCCTTATGAAATTTACTGGTGAAAATGAAAGGGAAAACCCAAATTATGAAATTTTGGATCCTAAAACGTGAAATAGTGTATATAGATTATAGTGGAGTCAAACCTCATGGGAATTAAATGGGAAAAATTATTTGTTGATCTGAGGATTAAAATTATTTTAAATTCCTTGTAATATTAAGTTGAGGACCCATATTCTGTATGACATATACGACTTGGGTATGTTAGGATGAGCACACAAATTCTACATGATAATCAATGAGTGGGAATTTTAAAATGTGAACTAAACATTGATGTGATAAATAACAAGTTATAATTACCATGATGTGTTCTTAGAACATTTATCTTTCTTTATTTTTTGGAATTTTCTGATCAGTATTGAAATACCATCGGAATTAAATGATGTGTTCTTAGATTCCATGTAATTATTGATAATGGAATATACTATGATGAGATAAGAGATTAAATGAGAATTATAGGTGAATTATTTCATTCAATTTGATTATTCATGTCTAGGGAATTATATGACGAGATCATAGAATACATTATATTGTTTGGATGTCCACTCAAATTCCATAGGATAATACAATATTATAGGTAATTATAGGATTAACTGTTGGATTCTATGTGTTTAATTTTGGTTGGATTTTTCCATGCGATGTTCTCAATGATTTCTCAATAACTAGCATACCAATCCTCACTTATTTTTAGGGGTTCACTTTGGTAGTAGTGAAGAAACAATCTCACCATTGCATCCTTGGAGGTTGTTGGTTGCCTCAGAAAACCCGTGGCTTAGGGAACTAATTTGAAAGATGGTGTAGTTTATTGTAGTTGTAGCAATTAACCACACCTTGATGTTCGAACAGAGCATTCCTATCCTTTATTGCAGCTGCGGGTCTCTCATTCCATAGTTAATATCTATGTTCCCTTTTCTTCCACACCTAATGCATTTCCTCATCCCCTTAAGGAAATTTTTAGGGTCCTTATTTCTACACCATTGGAAAGTTGGGTATTGAATCTTCTTAGCACCATTTTATTTATCCATCGGACAGCCAACATTGAATTCCACCTTACGCTTCTTATCCCCATGATACCCCTAAGATTCTCCAATCTCCATTTTGACCATGAGGGAACATCAGACAATTTCTTCATAGATGTAAAAGTCACTGATCGCTTTCGCTTTCCATAGGATAGGTTTTATCCCACCAAAGAAGCAGTCATCCTTGCATTCGTGGGGTAACGGCAAAGCTAGAGGCATATCGTGAAAGTCTTGTGATGTTTTCCTCGTATACTCTAACAGATTCATCCTCTTTTTGCATGAGGTCAAGGAAGTCGCTTTCCATATTATGTCAGAGGGTGCGTGGAAAATATTTATTGAATTTTTTTTCCTGAAATCCTTCAATTCCAGTGCCTCGATCTCCTACATAGGATTCATATTTTTGATCAACGTACACCATTGATCAGCTTCACCCTCCATATGATAACCATTCTGGAGAACCTTCACATGTTCAGAACATTGAAGGATGGAGAAGATATTTTCATTAGAGTTGAACCATTGTTCCGTGATAGAGGGATCAAATGACCCATTAAAAGTCAGAGGCCTTTGTCTTATGAAGCTCTCACAAGAAACTTGTTCTTTCTTGGGGGGGGGGGGGGTTGAAAGTTCCTCATGACCCATGTTTCTATTTAAAGCCTAAGTTAGCTGAGAGACAAGCATGACTATGTTTGTGATTTCTTCTCTCATTGGATTGGGAATCTCATTAGTACATTCATCGCATTGATCATCACATCAATTGTTAGCCTGAGTCCCCCTATTACCAGACATTGGATGGAATAAAAGGAAATATAGGGTTAACATGTAAAGGGTAATATAAGGACCAAACTGATGACATATAAATAACTTTTATTTCCTTAATATATGAATCTACTGGCATCATTATATGTTATCCATAATCTACTTTCTAACATATATTCTTATGAAATTTTTTAGTCCCTTAATAATGTTTCATACTACGATTGTGAATTTACCAAAGTATATCCTCCAGGAGTGTCATAACCAAGACTACAGCAAGGCCCATTGTTGTTCACCATTTCATGTTCGAGTCTAGCTCAATGTGGTGTTTTCAGGTTTTAACCCTAGGATACATCTGTGCCAGAGCCGCCTCCACCTGCACATATCCAGATAGGTATATATTTTCTTGATAAACCAATTACTCAATACTCAAAAAAACATAAGGATTTTTTTATTATACATAGTCTTGTATTATATTATTTACTACAAATTTCTATTCTTAATCCCAAAAATAACTAAACCTCCCTCTGATACAAACTATGAAAACCCTGAACTTTTATTACACAATTAAACACAATTTATTACATAAACATAACATGATACAACATTGAATATCGAGAGGTATAGTGTCTTTAGGGATTAGGATCATTACATAACAACATAAAATATGAAATACAACATCTTTATTGAAGACATCCTTTACATGACCACTATATTCCCTTGTACTTAGAATTGCATGGGATAACCTGAGTACATGCATAAGAAAAGGTTGGGAAATAAATCCCTGTAAAGGAATAATCATAGAATAACATGAGGAATACAAGACATGTTATAAAATAGGCATATCAATAGATCACAAGAGAAGCATTAACATTAATGCATGATAAAGCGTGATAATCATATCAAGGAAATGTGGTAATGACACATAACATTGAATTAGCATGAGCCAGGGATCATTGCACATAGATCATAAGTAAATCCTCATTACACATGGTGCATGATTAAAGCCTCACTGAATATGAATTAGAATGAATAAAAACCCATTTCACATGACGTATCATGATACTATACTTCACCCAATGCATTGGAGCATTATAAGGTCTCACCCTTCTTAAACCTTTCATTTCATGCATAAATGTGCCACATGGATCATATAAAATGGATTCATAAAACATCATCATTTATTCCACAATAATGGAATGTGGAATTCATACATGAAAATTTATAATCAATAAGTAAATGTGAAACAGGTTAATACCCTAGATAGAAAAATGGGCATGGTATTCACTACACAATGGCATTGACTTGGAAAATCTGTGCAATTTCAGCACCGTAACAGCGTGACGAAATAATTCATTAAAAAGGTTTATAAGAGGGAAAGGGGATTCTCATCATATTTACATGACAAGGAAATTAAGGGGGTTATATAGATACAGGTCCAATAAATTTAAGGTATATTGTATTCATGATTCAAAATAATTGCTTGAATGTAAATGAGGAGAGTGAATTTTTTTTGAAATTTTGGCATAGTAGCAGGTGTACATGGGAGGCATTTAATGAGAGAGAGAAAGGGGTATACCATAATTAAAACATTAAGAGAGAATTATGGGGCGATAAAAATCCTTACCCCAACATTTATAATTGAAATTAAAAGGGCATAACAACACTAAGAAAATTGGACAAAAATGAGAAAGAAAGAAGAAAACTCTTTCTTGGAAGTGTGATTCCAAAGGCGTGAGAAAGGCTTCCTGGGAGCATAGGGAACCTTGGGAGGATTCTAGAGAGATAAGGACAGATGTTGGACAAACTACAAATGCTTTTAGTGAGGAGGAAGTGGGATCTTTGGTGGGTTTATATAAGAAAAGTGATGGAATTATTTTTTATTTAGGTTTGGGACCCTCACATTAAACAAATACAAACCACAAACTAGACCAAGGTTTTTGCCCATGGAATTTGGAAAAGAGAAGTGGAAAATCATATTTTATAAGTCCAAAGTATGAACAATTTAAAATAATGGGGTTTCATTTGTGGAGGTGAGTCGTACTCCCAAGGAAAACAATTTTAAAAAACCAGATGTTTAATAAGCCTTGAAGGGTCCATTAATTCTTTGTAAAATAATTCAAACAAACCCAAAATAACATTATTTTAATTTTAAAACACATATTTGCCGAACATGAGGCTTATAGTATTTTATTACATCACTATTTGGTCATTAAGATGTCCTAAACACATTATATATTTAAACGGTATTTAATTTTTACCCAAAATAATTTAATGTCTCTGAAAATTATGAAAAAGTCACCATTGGATAATTTCAACGTCTTGATTCTAGAAATTATATTCATTTTATATAAATAATTTTCTAAATATGTTAATTTTTTACTTTATAAAAAACTGACATTTATCGTAAATTCATTGGTTTTGACAAAAATGACTTTCATACCTTAATAAAAATTAAAATTTAATACATAAAATTATACGATCATTTATTAAAATTAATTTAATAATAATAATAATAATTTATTGAAATATTATTTAACTCAAAAATCCATTAATTCATCAAAATAGATTTCTTAGTTGAACATTCACTAAAATTAATATTTTTTCTTTAAAAACAATTTTCAAGGTAACAATAATAAAAAGAAATTATATTCATTATTATATTCAAAAATAATGTACATTACCATAGTGCTGAGTACTTGTTACATAACCCCTTAGAACACTCGAATAAGACCAAAGAGTAAGGTTTGTGATGGTGACATACTCTTGGGGTGTCTCAGATAACATTGCTCAGGTGGTAAACTCTATCAACATCCATTTCTCTCATAGGAGGTTCCACTCAAGCTTAAAATATTCATGCTCAGCTTGGTCTTGGTCAAGAGTGAAGCCAAAGGATGCCACCACTTTTCTGAGTTCTGGAAAATGGGCTTCATATGGGGCACATATACTAGATAAAGTCATCGCTTCCTTTGTCGGAGTAAATTTTATTTGTTAAATCCCTATATTTGTACTAATCATGTGATCACTTTTCAACGGATATATCATAAATTGTCACAATTATTATCATAAAACCAAAGAAGTTGGCTTTTTTATAACCATTTTACTTAAAGAGAAATTTAATTAGAATAAGAGGGATTTATATTAATGAATTTTTATGTCGTTACAATGTATTCCTAAACATAAACACTAGTCAAGTAGATATCATAAAAACACATGACTTTGAACATATACATGAGCATAATATTTGAGGATTAAAAGTTGAATGATTAATTCCATAATAAAACATAACCATGCATATTATATTTGGTGAAATAATCACATGGACTATCAATTACTAGTTTCATATTGAGGTAAATGCATAATAATGGATATCTAAAAATTACCATCAAGGCTTAGTGATATGAATATATCAAGGATTTAAGATATAATATATTATTGTAAAGTAATTATAAAAGGATTATGTAAAATGGGCAAGGCCTTGGCCAAAACAATATCTAGTATGTCTCATGAGACCTGCTGTTGCAATGAGGGACTATAGTAGGCCCCAAATTACACTTACTCTGTGGAATGAATTCCTCATATGAAAGGGGTGAGACATCAACAACATATATATTCATATTGAAATTAAAATATGAAATACACATCACTTCCCCCAATTATTAAACATAACACTAAATATTCTAATTAATATGGTGAATTCTATCAAAATAGAACTTCCATAGTCAAGATATTCAAAAAACTGTCAATAAAACATGGTATATGATATCATAAAATATTTATCCAAATTGAACCTATGAATAAACAAATGATCTTAAATATATGAAAACACTCTTATATAGTAATCTTGTAATTCATGATAGAAATACAATTTTACGTTGAAAAGATGATTTCATTTCGAAAATTATTTTTATATGACATAAAATAAAATTGTAAATATTTATATCCTAGAAAATAAAATATATGTAAATTTAAATATTATTTGGGGAATAAATAACGTCCCACTGAATTGAAATCATATAAAAACTGTTTTAATGAATCTTTCAAAATATAACTTATTTGTTTTTTTGTTGAATATATTAAAAATATTTTAAAGTGGAAGAGAATGTTTGTTTTATTATAACTATAAATAAACAATTAATTTTTTTCATGATAAAATATTGGATTTTATAAAAATAATGGTTTCTTAAAATATATTAAATAGTAAATTTTGAAAATAGTTAAGAATTTGAGAATTTCTATTGAAACGAGATTGTTTATTAATAATAATTTTTGAAATATCATTTTAAAACATGTAACAACTGTTAAAATAAAGATGAATTATAATTGTTATGTATATATAGAACATTGAAACATAATTTATGAGGATTATTTAATTGTAAATTAAATTATCATTCAGGTAAGTAGAGAATAAGAGTAACTCTAATGAAAATTAAGGTTTGGGTAGAAAATCCTAACCACATTCTAAGTAGATGAATCGGATGACACAAAATTAATAATCATAAAATGATACATTAAATACAATGAATATAAATATATTGATTATTTTATATATAAATTTGTATTATATGTAGACCACACAAAAGAAATAGTTGTTAGTAAGGCATATCTAACAAAAATGAATGTTATTTGAGAAAACCCTTAAAAATGTGCAATCAATCATATCATATTACATAAAACTAATATGAATAAAATGATACATTAAATACCATTAATATAATGATATTTAAGTTTTTGTAATGAAATTTGATGTATACATACACTATACTCAAGAAATTGTTCCGAGTAAGGCATATCTAACAGAAATGGATGTGAGTTGAGAAAACCATTACCACAATGTAATCAATAAAATCATATACCAAAAAATATATAATTATAAAATACTAATTAAAATACCATTAATAAAATATATTCATTATATGATACATAAATGTGTAGAATAAAAACACCAAACATAAGAAATAGTTGTGAGTAATTCATATCTCACTGAAATGAATGTGAGTTGAGAAAACCCTTACCTTATAACTGAATATCTTCTTCACATGACCTCAAAATCCAGGATAATAAATTTAGAACCATTAATTAATTAATTTAAAACACTATATACATGTATTATTAAATTATTATTTTATTATGTTTATTAATTTTATTTTGGATGATATATAATATACAAATGTATCACTCAGGAGAATTCGTTTCCATTGGTTTCACAATCAATATAATTGTATATGAGTATGTAAGTTCAAGTGGAATGGGTATAAATCTACAAAATTGAATTTATATTTTAATAATGATAATAAATGAGTGTAAATAGTTATATATACCAATTTTTTATAGATTATGAGGATTAATTGTCAGATAAAACATTAATGACTTTCATTTATATTATTTGTGTGGTATTTCAATTATTACAAACTAGTTTTGACATGTCAATTTATATTATTTAGGTGTACTGGTTAGAAAAATTAAATAAGTTATAATACATATAATAAATAATTTTTTAACCGGAAACATGGTTTCATGAACATACATGAAAGAGATATTGAGTAACTAATGTTCGTCGTCAACGAAGGTTGTAAATCAGCACCTCCCATACAATGATTTCGTTTTTGAAATATAAGTGATAGGGTAAGGATAACGATGATAAATATTAATTTATCAAGATATAATTTTTTTTATAGGTGATACAGTAGTTATCATGTTTATTTTGAAAGAGTAGGTGAGGTCCAAGTAATAAAATAAAACAAATAGAAAATGAAATTACAAGTAAAAGGAAGAGGGATTACCTTTTGAAATATCCTCCTTGAGAACCTCATTATGGGAAGTGGATTTGGTCTTTTAGAAGGAATAAGGGTTCCTAGTCACAGTTAGGGACTAGGAAAGAGTATTTGGGTAGAACATTGAAAAGATTAAAGGCGTAGAGAACTGAGGTGAAGAGGGAGTGATGTGTGGTTTTTATAGTGGAGGAGACGAGTGGTTTTCCATTATTTTAATCATTATTTCATTATTTTGGATCAAGACTATGAATAGTAATGATTGTCATGACTAAGAAAAGTATTAGTGAGTGTGTTTTAGAATCAATGTCCAATTAAATCATCCATGATTGAATCATGATGCATAAATTCGTTTATTTAGCATATTTCATTAATTATTGAATTTCACTATTCTACAAAAATTCACACTAACTAGTTTTCAATGTGTATAATTCATAAAAAGTCTCCATTTTAATAAAATAATTTTTAAAATATGTAATATTAAATTCTATAAAAAAATATTATTTACTTGTAAAATAATGAATTTAAATTTAAAAATGATTTTATAATAATTTAAAATATTAACTGAAGTCTCATAAAATTTTCCTAAAAATATATTATAATATATTTTTTATTAAAGAATACATTTTATGAAAAAGAATTTTATTTAAATTAAATTTATTTTTAAAAAATTGTAATTAAATATTTTTTACTCACAAATATACCAACACATAATTATTAGTTTTTAAAACATTCACTCTAATTTAAAATAGCCTAAATTTTTTATACATTCATGTGTGGGGTTACTATTCATAATGGTCATGTTACTATTCATAAGGCTAACAATTTTATTCATAATGTTATATTAATATTCATAAGGGTCATGTTACTATTCAATTTAAAATTATGTTGAACCTATTAGACTCTAAAAAACATACTGATTGAAATTGTATATGTTTTTTGAAATTAAAATCACGGAAATGTAAAAATTAATTATCATAGATAGGTTATAATTATCAGGTGTATATAATTATATTATAATTTTTTTCAATGAGACATATATTTGTCTGCATTAGATTTTATATTTTCTTTCTAAATTCATTGGGTGTTCAATATGGGTTTTTTGGTGATGTATAAAAAATTCTAGGCTCCTGGTACTTTAATTTTATATCACATTTTATTCCCATGAATTATATGGCCTATTGACAACTCGCTTCATTTTCATGGTGTATATAGTACAAAATATAATTTTATGTGATTGATTTAATTTATATAATTATATAAGAATCTTTATTTGATGTTATTATTCCATGGGTATCACTATTCTAATATTAATCGAGTTGTAAGGATTTCCCATCTAACTGTTATTTAGTTGAAACTTATACATTATTAAAAACTCATTTAGTTTTCACAGTGTAAATAACACACATGATTTTTTATATTATATGTTATAAATAAATTTATAGAATTTTATATTTACATTTTTTGATATTACATTCACGGGGTTTATGGTTAAAATGTAATCAAATCAAAAAATAAATTTAATCTCAATTCTCATTATTTGAGAAACATGCCATGTTATGCGCCTATATTTTTCTATATGATGTATATAAAACCATTCCACATGATATAAGATGAATTTACATTCATTAATAAAAGAATAATCTTCAATTAATTCTATTATTTTAGGCATATTATTAGTTATTGTTACCAACGTAGTAAGAGTTTATTACTACAATCACACTATTTATTGGGATTGATTGCGATTAAGAATACATTGATAAGAATTTATAATACATATTTTAATATTTCCTAGGAGTTTTATTCTCCTATGGTTATTCTTGTTATATCCAGGTAATCACAACACTATTCCACACTGCTTAGATATGATATTTATGAAAATGTTGTTATGAAAATATGACATTATTTCACTCTTCATATATAAATATGATTTCTTTGGAATTTTTCCATATCGTATCAATGATGTTTTAATATTACACTATGATATTTAATATTAATTTTACTATTGTTTTACCATTTTAGAAAATGGTCAATAATGGAATCATCTTGTCATTTTCTTATCCTGTCACTTTTAAAACTGTTTTACTGTGAAAAATTAATGTTCAACGTATAAGGACTTATATAGGGCCCCAACCATAAACATTACTTAATCTTGAGATATTTCAAGAATACACCTTGAGGATATTTTCAGGTTTAGAGTTTTAGAGAATTAGACCATAAAACATGCATTACATCCAAAATTTAAACATAGTGGTTACAATAAAATATAGTATTCTTTTTTCCCATAAACAAAAACATATTTAAAATAAAACATGGATTCTTTCTTGACACTTCCTTGACACTATCATAATACCATGTACCATTCCCTTTACCTGTGAAAAACATTTCAAAAACATGGGATGAGCCTAAAAATCTCAGTAAGGGTAATAATAAATATCTAAAGGAAACATTAGTACATATATACATAATAATGAAATAATACTTTTCCTATAAAACATAAGCACTTTAACATACCTCATCAAATCATGAATAAATCATTGAAATAATAAGACATAAAGGTAACTTGTGGCATTCATAACATTCTTACGTAGGGAGTAACCCTCTTGGTTACGTTTGGAATACCCATCACAGTGTATTCCCTAAATCTCTTCGTAGAATCCTTAACGTTTAACTCCTTCGCATTACCCAATACATTGGAGAGCTATATCAGTCTCACCCGCCCTTAGTTTTTCACAGAACAACCCGTCTTCATAACAATGCCCAAGAACCATAACATAATCGTATCACATAAAACATGAATAAAGGAAACATAAAATGTCCACCTTTCAATCACAAGATATCAATACAACACATTGATAAAAAAATAATTAAAACCATTTTCAATACCAAAATAAAATAAAAGTAAAACATGGTATTTATTTTTCATTCAAAAAATGTTATGGCTTGTAGAGGAAGCTGACACTCAAATAATGGTCACGGTGGCAGAGAAGTCATTGTCACCGCATACGTACGACAAAAAAACATTCCCATTCTTCGTTTAGTAAATGCATTATATAAAAATATTCTTTTTCAGTAATCGTATAAGTAAAAGGGGTTTATACACTGTATAAAAGATAGTTGCGTATAAAACAAAATATGCCTCAATGAAAGGAGATTGAGACGGATTCCCTTACCTCGTATCCGACTTGACTCGATCGTTCTTTAATCTCTTGAATAATAAACGTGAGTTAATTTATACTTTCTTAAGAACCTTTTTTAAGTTCATTATTCATTCTATATCACTTATTACCAAGTCATTAACACTATGTAATTATTTAGAATAATAGTGGTCATTTTGTCGACCCTGGGCACTTGAGTCAAAAATAAACTTCATGTAATTACAAGTTGTTCATGGGGTAAAATATCCATTATATCCAAAATTATATTCATTATGTAGATATCATATATATCATATATATCCATTATATACATGAATTTATAATATTAGATAACATTTAGATGTATGAAATGAAATACACCGTTCATAGAGACGGTAAGTCGTACGTACGCACAAACGCTACTTCCATTTCTATTTAATATTTAATGGAATTAAAACATGATTATACATAATAGTATTATAATTAATGTATGGTATCAAATATAATATCATTAATTCTATCCTTTATGCGTACCACATATGGTATTTACAATTCAAATCACTTTGAGGGGGAAGTAGTCTGCACTTCCTAAAATGAAGATATCACCTTTACCCAAAATTGAAACCATGAATATATCCCATAAATTAAAAATAAAGAAGAATAAGGAAAACATAAACATATTATATATCATATATAAATATAGTGACATATTAATGGCCAACTTTGAAGGTGTTAGAATAATATTGAACAATCATCGTTTTGTGAGGCAGAAATACGCCATCCACGGAAACAGAATGATCATTAACCATTAGATATAGGTGTGTGTAAGTGTAGCTTGAATACATATTACAACAACATCATAGTATATTTATGATACTGGAGTTGTTACAAAAGAAATGAATAAAAAGCATTTAGGGGGTTGGAGAAGCGAAATAAAATAAAATAACACAAGTGAAGACATTACCTTAAAACCGGGTAACTCTTTTTGATTTGAGCTCAAAGGCTTCCTTGGGAAGACATCTTC
Organism: Viscum album; assembly: GCA_963277665.1. Classification (NCBI taxonomy): domain Eukaryota; kingdom Viridiplantae; phylum Streptophyta; class Magnoliopsida; order Santalales; family Viscaceae; genus Viscum; species Viscum album. The sequence goes on along the minus strand of OY728152.1, from coordinate 1,447,577,725 downwards.
CTAAAGTGAGGCTTCTAGGAGTAATAGAGAAATGTGGAGAGACAAAATGATTAGATCATGGCTGAGCCAAAGGCTTGAGACATGTGGGTAAGGAGGTAGAGGTGGGGGCATTTTATAAGAGGAGAGGAGGGGCACTCTTGGAATGGTATAAAATATTATTTTATTTTCAAATGATTTTCAAATTTTAAAGGTCCCACGTTGATGTATGTTGAGGATAATATGATAATGGTACGAAATATACTCATCCAATAGGTATTTGACTTGTTTAGGTCTTAGATTTTACATTGCCTTTTCATTTTATTCAAATCGTTAACTAATGAGGTAATCGCTACATCATCATGATTTCATAAATAATTTAATTTATTTATTGTCTAAAAATTATAAAAAAAGTAAATTGATGTAGGAAATCTTTTTATATTTCCAATGAATATTTATAGTAAAAAATCTGACTTGTATAACCACATGTAAAAATTGATTTAGAAAAACAATACAGGTTTGTGTCATTTTTAGTTTAACTTTAAATAAAATGAATTAATGTCATTATCTTACCCAAGTGGCTACATGGGGTCCCAAAAATAGACCCATGGGATGTCTTGGTCGGCCATGACACATCCAATAAGGGTAGAACATGTGTCAGGGTAATTTCATATTATTAAAACATTATATTTACCTTAAACTACACTAACTACCTCTAATCACGATTAAAATCTTAAAAGTTACTATTTACGAAAAAATTATTTTAATCTCATTGATACACATTTTACATCCTATTGAAAACCATGAATATCAGATTTTTTAAATTCAAAACACACAGGTGGTAAAATTTCATTTAAACCAAAAATCAGTTTTTTAAGTACCACTTAGTGGTTTCAGTATTCATCAAAAATTGAAGTTTTTTATAAAAATACCAAAACATCACCCTAAGATATATTTGATATTCCGAATTCAAAAAGAATGCATATTTTACAAAATTCAAAACATATATGTTGCAATAATTAATTTAACAATTAATTCCCGATGTCAGAACAAATAGCGTGTTTTTATGAAACAATATATATCAAAAGATTGACACTAGTTTAAGTCCAATTTCAAAGTGAAAATAATTCCAACGACCACCATTGGATTAAATTGTAAAAATATATTCTAATTTAACTTTAAAAAGCAATTCTAAAGATAATCTAATCATACAAATAAATTATATTAATAAGAGGATTTGAATTAAAATACAAAAAATTTCCCTATTCATTAAAAAATGAACATTATCCGAAATATACCATAAATTTATCCAAAGTAAATTTCAATGTCCCCATAATAAATAATAAGTTTGTTTTGACAAATATATCTTATAAAATTTTCAAAATATAGATTTAAAAATGGTTCGCCATCAAAAGGCGGTAATATAATCTTTTAAAAATATTAGTGTATTTCATGCTTTAGGATGGATTTATTCTCATTTTAAGCCTCTAAAACACTATCTAATTCATAAATAGACATCAATAACTATATCTATTATTCATTACTTACTTGAGATGTTACATCCTTCCCCCTTTATAAAATTGTGTCCCCACAATTTATTTACATATCGAATAAGTGGGGGTATTTATCCCTCATAGCATTTTCAGAATCCCACATTGCCTCTTCAACAATATGGTTTTTCCACAAAACCATTACCTGGGGAATTACCTTATTTCGCAACACTTTCTCCCTTCGGTCAAGAATCTAGGTTGGTTGTTCTTCATAAGAGATTTTCTTTTCAAACTGAACTACCTCTAGGCTCAAAACATGAGATGGATCTGGAATATACTTTCTCAACATCGAAACATGAAAAACATTGTGTACCTGAGATAAAATGGGAGGTAAAGCCACTCAGTAAGAAAATGATCCAACTCTCTCCAGAATTTCATATGGTCCAATGATCCTTGGACTAAGCTTTCCTTTCTTACCAAATCACATCACACTTTTCCACGGGGAAACTTTGAGAAAAACATGATCACCTACCTCGAAAGATAGATCCTTCCTCTGGTTATCCGCATAACTCTGCTCCCTGCTCTGAGTATTCTCATGTGTTTCTGAATCAACTGAACGTTTTCTTCCATCTCTTCGACAAATTCTGGTCCCATCAGCTTCCTTTCACACACTTCACCCCAGGAAGATGGAGTTCGACACCACTTCCCATATAACACCTCATGTGGTGCCATCTGTATACTGGAATGAAAACAGTTATTATATGAAAATTCAACCAAAGAAAGATGTTGGTCCCAACTTCCCTGATGATCCATCGAACAAGCACTTAGCATATCTTCAAAAGTCTGAATTGTTCGTTCTGACTACCCATCTGATTGAGGATGAAAAGCTGTACTAAAAATTAATTCAGTACCCAACGACTTCTGAAGGCCTTTCCTAAACATTGAAGTAAACCCGAGATCACGATCAGATACAATGGAGAGGGGAAATCCATGTAACTTGACTATCTCTTTAAGATACAAATGAGAAATTTGATCTAGGGAAAATGTATCTCGTATAGAAAGGAAATAAGCAGATTTAGTCAAGAGATCAACAATAACACAAATTTCATTATTACCTCGAGGTGTCTTCAGTAATCCCACAATGAAGTCCATGGATATATTCTCCCATTTCCAATATGGAACTGGTAAAGGATAAAGCATCCCATTCGGTAACTACCGCTCTGCTTTAACCTATTGACATGTCAAACACATCACGATAAAATCAGCAATATCCGTTTTCATTCCGTCCCACCAGTAATACTCCCGAAGATCTCTATACATCTTAGTACTTCCTAGATGAACTGTAAACGGAGAACTATGATCTTCACATAACAACTCTCTCTTCAACTGTGAATCACAAGGCACACACAATCTCTTCCCAAATCTCATAAAACAATCATTACCAATGTTGAATTCAGGAAACTTACCCTTCTGAACCAGCTCTACCTTTTTCTACAACTCACTGTCTTGCTTCTATGCTTGCTTGATTCTGTCTGATAGAGATGATCACATTAATACCTGAAACAAAACATAAGAACTTCCTGCACCAACAACTTCTATGAAAAAGTTCATCAAATCAAAAACCCAAGGATCTCGTTCCAAATGTAACATGGTTAATGAAGCATTACTTTTTTTGACTCAAAGCATCATCCACTTTATTTGCTTTTCCTGGATGGTAATGAATTTTACAATCAAAATCATTCATTAATTCTAGATATCTCCTCCGTCTCATGTTCAATTATTTATGAGTGAATATATACTTTAAACTTTTGTGATTGGTATATATTTCACACTTACTCCATACAAATGATGCCTCCAAATTTTTAAAGTGAAAAAAACCGCAGCTAATTCCATATCATGTGTAGGGTAATTTACCTCTTGAGTTTTCAACTATAGTGAAGCATAAGAAATTACCTGATCATTTTGCATTAGGACGCACCCAATTCCTTTCAATGAAGCATCATTTTAGATAACAATCTCACCATTCCTTGAAGTTAGAGCCAAAAAATGAGCATTCACCAATCTTCTTTTTAATTCCTGAAAACAATCATCACATTCTTTTGTACAGATAAACATAACCCCTTCCGAGTTAGCTTAGTCATTGGACTAGATAACCGTGAAAAATTTCCTACAAACCTTTGGTAATAGCCTGCCAAACCAAGGAATCTACGAATCTCAGTTACATTTGTGAGTCGTGGCCATTCTTCAACAACCATTGTTTTTGCAGGATCAACAGTTACCCCATCTTTAGAAACAATGTGACCTGGGAAAGAAATTTGTTACAACCAAAACTCACACTTGCTGAATTTCCCATACAATTTCATTTCTTTCAATGTTTGAAAGATAACCCTTAAATGTATTTCATGTTTCTCTTTACTTTTATAAAACACCAAAATATCATCAATGAAAACCACCACAAACTTATCCAAGAACTCATGGAAAATTATATTCATAAGGTCCATGAATATAGCAGGTACAATAGTTAGCTCAAAAGGCATTACTACAAATTCATAATGGACATATATTGTACGAAACGCGGTCTTCGGATCATTTACTTCCTTTACCTTCAACTGATGGTACCCCGATCTCAGGTCAATCTTTGAAAAATACTGAACTCCCAGGATCTGATCAAACAAATCATCGATATGAGGCAAAGGATATTTTTTCTTAACAGTGATGTTATTCAAGGCTCTATAATCAATGCAAAGTCTCCTAGAACCATATTTATTTTTAACAAATAAAATAAGAGCAACCCATGATGATGTTCTAGGTCGAATGAAACCTTTCTCTAATATATATTGCAATTGGTCCTTCAACTATAAAAGTTCAGTTTGAGCCATTCGGTAAGGGGGTTTTGAAATTGGCTTAGCATCAAGAACTATGTCAACAGTAAATTCAACTTCCTGATTGGGTATTATTCTAGGAAACTCATCAGGAAAAACATCAGGATACTCATTTACAACTGGCACTTCATTAATCTGAACTTTTCCCTTGTTATCAATGGTATGTGCAAGGTAACATTAATTTCAATCTTTTACAAGTTTCTCAGCCTCTTGATATATTATTAACCGTAATGGTTCATTATTGTACACAAACATAATGTCTTTCTAAAAATAAACTTATTTAGATCTACAGTCAATCATAGCATGGTAAATAGAGAGCCAATCCATACCCAGGATAACATCTAACTCTACTAGAGGTAAAAAAATAAGGTTCGCAAGTAGGTTCTTTCCACGGATAAGGATAGGAAGATTCTTATAAATTCTCATTGCCTCAACATTTCCCCCAAGTGTTTTTACCACAAGTTCAAGAGTCATTTCTTGAGATGGTATTCCCAATTTACTAGAAACGTTTTCAGAGATGAAAGAATGTGTAGACCCCAAATCAAACAACACACTGGCATAATATGAAAAAACAAAAAAAGTACCTGATACAACTTCATATGATGGCTTGCCATCTGCTGAAGTAGTTGCAAATGATATCACCACCCCTTTCTGCTTGTATTCTAACTGCTTCCCATCACTCAAGCTCTTTGTCGAACACTCATTTTTATAGTGACCCATCTCATTGTACATAAAAATTTTCACTAAATATATATCAAATTTGGTATTACCAACACCTTGATCTTTTTCAGTGAAATCTCGAGCCTTATGTCCCATCATACCACATCGGTAGAACTTTCCAGAATTTAGAAGACATTCCCCAGAATGCCTTTAACCACATTTATCACAAACTGGAATCTTAGTTTTCTTACCATCAGTCCTTTTTGAAGAATTCAACCCTTTATCCTACCACCTCAGTCTCTTCTTCAATTGGTTTTTATAGAACACTTGATCATCGGCAAACTCCATTTCCACCTTCTCAGAACATCGAACATTCTTTTCATAACTTTTGACCTCACGAGAAGCTAAATACCTTCGATATTTTGTCTTTAATCCTAAGTAAAAATGATTGATTTTACAATCAAGGTCTCAGATAAAATTTGGAGCATACCTTGCCAATCGAGTAAACCTTTCTTCATAGGCAGCAACTGAGTCCTCCTATTGCCTCAATTCTAGGATTTTTTTCCATCCTAAGTCGAACAGCCTTAGGAAAATACTTCTCAAGAAACATACCTTTGAATTTGTCCCATTCGAGAGCATCAATATCATCAGCATCCCTGATATTTTTAACCATAGACCACCACTGATCTGCTTCACCCTCCAAACGGTAAATAGCAAGACTAACCTTTTGATTTTCTGAACACCCTAGGACATTGAAAATCTTCTCCAGTGCTTTAATACACCCTTCAGCTAGCACAGGGTCATATGATCCTCTGAATGATGGGGTATGTTGCTCATGAAATGTTCCACCACTGACATGTTCCTCTGTGGTTGATCTGGCAGATCTCGTGCATGGATACCGCCACCATTTATCGCTTGAGTCAACTGCGCCATTACCGCAACAAACTATTCAGTTCTCATTCCAACCATCTCAGGATGCTGATTCCGAAGGTTATTTCCTTCTGTATGCCTTCCTAGCACTTCTTCCCTATTTCCTTTGCGGAAAAAAATTCTTAACAAACAAGTCTTAGATGAAGCAACATGGTAATATTCAAATACTTTATCATTTCAATTTGACCATAATAAAATATTTTTGGATAATCATTTAATATAATTCTAAGTCCAAAATTTATCTAAACCAACCTTTGATACCGACTATAAGTCCCCAGCCATAAACATTACTTAATCTTGAGATATTTCAAGAATACACCTTGATGATCATTCCAGGTTTAGAGTTTTAGAGAATTAGACCATAAAACATGCATTGCATCCCACATTTAAACATTGTGGTTATAATAAAAGATAGTTTTATTTTTTCCCATCATTGGAAACATATTTAAAATAAAACATGGATTCTTTCTTGACACTTCCTTGACACTATCATCATATCATGTACCATTCCCTTGACATGTGAAAAACATTACAAAAACATGGGATGAGCATAAAAAGCTCAGTAAGGGTTATAAAAAATATTGAAAGGAAACATGAGTACATATATACATAAGAATGAAATCATACTTTTACCATAAAACATAAGCACTTTAACATACCTCATCAAATCATGAATAAATCATAGAAATCATAAGACATAAAGATAATTTGATGCATTCATAACATTCTTACGTAGTGAGTAACCCTCTTGGTTACGTTTGGAATACCGATCACAGTATATTCCCTAAATCTCTTCATATAAACCTTTACTTTTAAATCCATTGCATAATCCAATGAATTGGAGAGCTATATTGGGCTCACCCGCCCTTAGTTTATCACGGAACCACCCGCCTTCATAACAATGCCCAAGAAACAAAAAATAATCGTATCACATAAAACATGTATAATGGAAACATAACATTTCCATCATTCAATAACAAGATATAAATAAAAAACATTGATATAAATAAATTATGAAAACTATTTTCAATACCAAAATAAAAAAAATTAAAACATGGTATTTATTTTTCATTCAAAAAATGTTATTGCTTGTAGAGAAAGCCGAAACTCAAATAAAGGTCACGGCAGTAGAGATGTCGTTGTCGCCGCATACGCATGAAAAAAAAAACATTCCCTTTTGTCATTTTTTAAATGCTTCATATAAAAATATTTCTTTTGAATAATCATAAATGTCAAAGAGGTTTATACACCGTATAAAATAAATTTTTTTATAAAACAAAATAAGCCTTAATGGAAGGATATTGAGACGGATTCCCTTACCTCATATCCGACATGACTTGATCATTCTTTAATCTTATGAATAATAAACTTGAGTTAATTTCTAATTTCTTAAGAACCTATTTAAAGTTCATTATTCCTTTTATATCACTTATTACCATGTCTGGAACACTATGTAATTATTTAGGATAATAATGGTCGTTTTGTCGACCCTGGGCACTTGTGTCAAAAATATACTTCTTGTAATTACAAGTTGTTCATGGGGTAAAATATACATTATATCCAGAATTATATTCATTATTTAGATATCATATATATAATATATATCCATTATATACATGAATTTAAAATATTACATAATATTTATAGGTAATAAATGAAATGTACCGTTCATGGAGACGGTAAGTCGTACGTACGCATGAACGCTACTTCCATTTCTATTTCATATTTAATGAAATTAAAACATAATGATACATAATATTATTATAATTCTAGTATTATATCATATATAATATCATTAAATCTCTCCTTTATATGTACCACATATGGTATTAACGAATCAAATCACGTTGAGGGGCGATAGTCTGCACTACCTAACATGAAGATATCGCGTTTACCCATAATGGAAACCATAAAGGTATGACGTAAATGACAAATACAAAAGCATAAAGAAAAAATAAACATATTATATATCATATATAAATATAGTGACATTTTGATGGCCACCGTTGCAGGTGTTAGAAGAATATTGAACAATCATCGTTTCATGAGGCAGAAATTCACCATCCACGGAAACAGTATGCTCATTAACCATTAAATGTAGGTGTGTGTAAGTGTAGCTCGAATTATTTTTTAACAAAATCCTAGTATATTGAAGATACTTTAGTTGTTACAAAAGAAATGAATAAAAGATTTTAGGGGGTTGGGGAAGGAAAATAAAACAAAAGAACACAAGTGAAGACATTACCTTAAAATCGGGTATCTTTTTTTGATTTGAGCTGAAAGGCTTCCTTGGAAAGACTTCTGCCCAACGTGAGGCTTCTAGGAGTAATAGAGGAATTTGGAGAGACAAAATGATCAGAGAATGGCCGAGACAATGGCGTGAGAGGTGTGGGTAAGGAGGTAGAGGTGGGGGACTTTTATAATAGGAGAGGAGGGGCACGCTTGGAAAGGTATAAAATGTTACTTTATTTTCAAATGAGTTTCCGATTTTAAAGGTCCCACATTGATTATTTCGAGAATAAGGTCATAAGGGTTCTAAATATACTAATCCAATTGGTCTTTGATATGTTTAGGTCTTATATTTTACATTATATTTTCATTTTATTCAAATCGTTAAATATTGAGGTAATCACTGCATCATCATGATTTCGTTAATAATTTAATATATATAATGTCAAAAAATTATCAAAAAAGTACTATGATATAGGAAACATTTTTATCTTTCCAAAGACTATTTATAGTAAAACATCTGACTTGTATAACGCCATGTAAATTTTTTTTTTAGTAAAACAATACATGTTTGTGTCATTTTTACTTTTACTTTAAATAAAAGGCATTAATGCCATTATCTTACACAAGTGGCTCCATGGGGTCCCAAAAATCGACCCATCAGTTTTCTCAGTCGGCCATGACACATCCAATATTGGTAGGATAAGTTTCAAGGTCATTTCATATTATTAAAATATTACTTTTACCATCAACTACACTAATTACCTCCAATCGCGATTAAAAACTTAAAAGTTACTATTCACCAAAAAAATTATTTTAATCCCATTGAACAAAATTTTACTTCCTAATGACAACCATGTATGTAGGATTTTGGAAATTCAAAACACGTAGGTTGTAAAATTTCATTTAAATGAAAAATCAGTTTTTTAAGTACCACTTAGTGGTTTCACTATTCATCAAAAATTGAAGTTTTTCAGAAAAATACCAAAACATCACCCTAAGATATATTTGATATTCTGAATTCAAAAATTATGTCTATTTTACTAAATTAAAAATATATAAGTCACAATAATTAATTTAATAATTAATTACCACAGTCAGAACAAATAGCATGTTTTTAGGAAATAATATATATCAAAAGATTGACACCAGTTTAAGTCCAATTTCAAAGTGAAATTAATTCCAACGACCACTATTGGATTAAATGGTAAAAATTTATTATAATTTAACTTTAAAACCAATTCAAAAGATAATATAATCATACAAATAAATTATATTAAAAAGAGTATTTGAGTTAAAATACAACATTTTTAACTATTTATTAAAAAATGTACATTATCAGAAAAATACCATAAATTTATCCAAAGTACATTTCAATGTACCAATCATAAAGAATAAGTTTATTTTGAAAAATATAACTTATAAAATTATCAAAATATATATTTAAAAATGGTTCTCCATCAAAAGATGGTAAAACAATGTTTTAAAAATATTATAGTATTTGATGCTTTAGGTTTGATTTATTGTCATTTTAAGCCTCTAAAACACTATCTAATTCATAAATAGACATATATAACTATATCTAATATTCATTTAATACATGAGATGTTACAACTTACACATAACAATAACTATCATTTCCATGACTAAAACATTGAAATATTGCAAGTTTATTTCAAAATAATATTTTTCCATTATATTATATATATTTTTTGATTTTAAAGCAGGTTTCAATGAATAATTTTTCAAATATGATTTATGATTAATCTTTTTTAAATAAAATTCAATGATTACTTTATTTGATTAAAAAAAATTTCAAAAAAGGGATTTCAATAATTTCATGATTTTTCATTTTTTTCAAATGAATTATTAGAGGGAAGGGTTCAAAAAAATATGTCAATTTTTAATTTTATGTTTTCAAAGAAAATATTTTTCATATTTTCTTCATGCATTATTAATGATATTCATTGTGTTTTCATTGAAATTTTTTTAAAAATATTTTCATCCTTCCATTATTAATATCATAAAAATTATAAATTAAAAAGTTTTACAGAATTAATTTTTATTATAAAAACTATTTTTGAAGGTGATGAATATTTCACCCTCAATAAATGGTTTAAATATAATTGTAAATCCTTATTTTTATGAAAACTAATTTTTAAATAGGTGTTTGAAAATGATTTTCATTGAAAAGATGTTATACTTAAGAAATTTTTCATGTGGTCCTTCAAAATAATTATTCATATAAAAGGATATACAATGTAAATTATTAAGAGTTATTAGGGACATAATCCCCAAATACTATTTATATTTATTCTCCAATGGTTTTTGTTTTTATTGAATGTTTCTTCTGAAACCTGTTCCTCATAAATGGGTTATATTACATGTTAACCCACTTCTTTATATGTGTTATGATTTGAAGTAATGATTATGAATCCTATCTATTTTATATAGGTAATGATTTGATGAAAAGATTATGATAATCATTTCATTTCTGTGGAAATATATAATATTTATAAAACAAACTTCTTTCTATGGGTCATAATGTGAGAAACATTTTATGATTTTATTATGTGATATGTGGGACTAATATACCAATGTAATGAATTGGGAGTAAATTTATATCTCAATATATTGAGATGGAAACAAGTTTATGGGATTGATCATAAATGGGAAAATTAAGTGTCCTGATCCGCTATGGGAAATAGTTATTTGCTAATCCAAAATTGGAAATATGTGCATCATGATCCACTATGGGAAATCGTTTTGCCTCGATTTTCTATGAAAAATGGGTGTTACCTGGTCACCTATGTTAATTTTCAAGGTATTTAACCATAAAACCTGAAATTATTTTATATATTTATGATATACCCATAATTATATAACATGAGTTGATGGTTCGTGTTTGATTTATGAGTTTTTATCAACCCTATGATTCATGTCATATAAACATCAAATCATTACGAAAAGACTCATGTAGAAGATCTTTGATATGTAAGTTATGTTATTCAAATGTTATTATCATGTTATCATACCATTATATTCATGTTATGCTTATTTATTTATTTATTTACCATTACTAATAATCTGAGTTACTCTTTATTAATTTCTTTCCCCCATTATAAGAACAATATTTTTATATGGAATTACTAATAAAATATATCTTTGTTGGAAACAATGATGACCATTCAAAATGATAGAATATTTTGTGGCATGTTTCCAAATAAACTAAACATATACTTCCCTTAGGTATTTAATTTTATTATATAATGAATATTTATTTAATTTATGTGTTGACCTTATATTCTATGTTTGGGTAGCTATAGTTGACATCAAAGGAACAGTTTAGTAAACCATTAGAAACTAGCATAACAAATCAACATTGAGGTCCCCATGAATATTTTTAAGGATATTTAATTTGATTTCCCCAAGCATAAGCCTATGGTATCCTAGATTTAAATGTCAGATCCTGGATTTTGTTATCATATAATTAAATTTTAATGAATATGTTGGTTTTTATTATAATAATTGTATCTCACACTATTCTCTATAGTCATATTCAATAATATGAACTAGAAAGAACTAGGTGAAAAATTAATATTTTAGATGTTGAAATTATTCGAATTATAAAATATATTTTCTATGTGTAAATATCATGATAATAACCAATAAAGTGGTTTGACTTTCAGATGTACTATTGAGGATATGGAATCTAAAAATTATATGGGAAATGTATGGGTTGTTTTACCAATATTTATTTACAATAAATGTAAGATGCATGAATGGATTGAGGATTGGGAAACATAATACATTATTTATATTTCAAATTGTATGAAATATCTATTAAAGTATTAGTTCATGAAGTCTATGTAATGGTTTAAAAATAAATTTGATTTAATAAAGGGTACATGATTTGGAAATTATCAAATATGTTGGAATAATCAAAAAGTATATTATGATTTATTTTATTTCAGTATTTTCAAGAATATGATAAATGATACTAATGACCTATAAAATATATTTAATTTAATGGTTACATTATGTGAAGGTGAACCTTTAAATGTTCATAAGGATGAGAAAATGATATTTTATATGTATAAATATGTGATTATGTAGATATGGTTAACATGATGGTATTTATGACCTCAAAAATGATAATGTATTTTTTAATAAGTGGTTAATGTTATCATATATTATATTTAAAATATATTTTATTTAAATAATATATCTAGTTTTCTTTGCAATAATTAATCATTCATATTTTCAAAAAGGATTTATAGTAATTCCGGTTATCACCATATTTTAATAGATGATACAATGAGGGTATTCACATGTTTGGAATGTGAAAACCTAGAGCTACATTATGATAAATGAGGGACCAATGTTAACATGATTTAGTGAATTTTTTTCAAATGTTTTATATTTCCATCTTCTAAAAGGGTTATATGTTTAACAACTAATAATACAGTTCATCTTAAACATTAGATGATTTTTTCAAGATTAATGAATTATCTCAAAATATGGTGAATTATTCTTGTTGGATAACATAAGAAAATCATTTTTTTGTGATTCAATAAAAGGAATTTATTCAATTGAACATCAATATATTTATGTCTATTATGATCTTATAATTCATTGTGAATGGAAAATTAATGTTCATTTCATTGAACAAGAGATATGGTTGATGTTGATCAAGGAAAAATAGGGATACTTTTCCTGAATTTGATTATGTATAATTTTATATGAAAATTATTCATATTTAAAAATGGTATTTAAAAAAATGTTATTCACATTTTAATCATTTTATGATAACAATTACAATTTTCATGCCTTTTTGGGTTATGGATTTGTGATTGTTAACTTTATCCGAACCATGTTCCCTCCCATTTTACATCAGAACATGATTTTTATATTTCACTTTTATGTCCATGTTTTCACATTCCACATATGTAGAAACTTTGTTATTAGTTTATTTGGGCAACAGTTGCATTTACAACTTCCAACTTTTAATGGAAGTCTCAGTATTCATTTTTTGGATGTGGGTTTCTACGAATGAATCAATCACATAACAAACCATCCTAAACAAGATGAAATTAATGGGAAAATTCTTTTTTAAGGATGGTAGATTTAAAAGAAATAATATTTAATAAAATGTATTCATATAATACTTTTTTCATATTTTTCACTTGACACAATAATAGATAAATCTTCTGTTATAAGAAACCATTTAGTTTGACTTTGTTTCATGTAACAACAATTTAACATTGCACTAAATGAAAAAATATATTATATTATTCAACACACAACACTATATTTTTCTTTTTTTACACACAATCCCAAATTCAATTGATATCTTTTCTCCCACGCAAGGTTGATTTTTACCAAACTATAATATATCATTAATAATAAAATTAAAATATTATTTCAGTTCCCACCAAGCCAATGTAAAGTATTTTATGAATAATATTATCTAAATTTTGAAAATATAATTTATAAATTTATATAAAATTAATACATTGATTATAAATTAGTAGAGGTGAATGTAAGATCTATTTGAAAATAATGAAATTAATTTTCTAAGGAAAATATTTTTAATGTACAAAAATAATTTTATCTCAATAAATTAAAAAATTTGAATTATGTTCTCAATAATATATATATATATATGATATATTCAGTAAAATTTATTGATACTTATCCAATAGATTCTATATGTATAAGATATGAATAAAAACGATTTTATGAATAAAAAGATATATTTTTCTATAAGGTTTTTTCACAACATTATAATGTCAAAAAAAATTGAAATATAATTTTTTCAAATATTATAATTATTGTTTCTAAAAAATAATTTTTGAAATATTAATGTCAATATATACATTGAATATATATATTTTGAAATGTTTCATTTTTGATGGATAATGATAAATTATAAATTATAATTCAGAATAATATTTTCATCTAATATTTGTATATAATTAAATTATAATTTAATTTTGTTTTTTAATTATTATTATATCAAATAAAAACGTATTCCTATTTAGGTTATTATACCGAATTTCACATTGATATTTAATATAAAAAGACAGAATACTTTTAAAAAATTTTACATTAAAAACTCTCATTGTCATCCAATATGTGGGATTAAATATAAATTACATTATTTCACTTATACGATTGGAATTTTTAAAATGAATTTTATATTTGGAAGAAGAATAATTTATATTTTATATTAATTTAATCATTTTATTTTAACAATAATGTTAGTGAAACTAATTTAAATTAATGATACTGATTATGAGGAATGTTTTCTTTACAAAGGACTGAACATTATTAATATGGGCCCAAATAACCTATTATGTTGTCAAAAAGAACTTTTTTATAAATAATTAGACACTATAATCCATTGGATCAATTTGGGAAAATTATTGTATCAATATTACATGAAAAAAATGTGTTTAGAATTCACTTTTCAAAACAACACATGAATGTCACTCCTCCTCCACTATGAAAATGAAACCACCCCTCACACTAATTCACACCATTAAATCAATATTCATAGTAACTATGCTCAAATAAGATTAAAAAAATAAATTTATTCATCTTATAATATTATCATTGGTAATAAATCCATCTATGTAAGTCCTTTAGTGCCAGAAATAAGGAATTACCCAAAGAAAATGTAACTTCTTTTTTCAGACTCCATTGTATTATTTTCATTCTCCAAAAACTAAATTCATTATGTTAAATTATTATATAATTAATGTATCATAAATAAATTAAATTATTTTTATTCTGTGGATTCTACCTACACTAACACACAATTCCATATAATGATTAATGAACATACCATTCTTTTGAAGGGTGGACTAATACTTCCCAAAATGATATTTTTAATTAGACATTCACCATATTTCATGGTTAGGAATTATGATTGAAATTATATTTTTATATGATATAAAATATATTTATGATATATTTATTCCTTTTTAGTTTTTTATAAATCATCAATTCTTGATTCTTATTTTGTGTAAATACGAAAACATCATTTATGAATGTGCAGACCACCGCCACCTCAAAGTGATGTGATTTTTCAAAGATTAAATGGAATGTATTATTGATGGTATTTATAAAATAAAATGATATATATTATGTAAAAAGTCATGAATAATTATAATATATATATATATAATTTATGTTCTTCCATTCAATATGAAAATAAAACGGAAAGAACGTTCATGTCTACATAAGGCCTATAATCTTCATGAACGGTGTACTCTATTTCAAATTTCATTATTATATAGATTATTATAAATAAATATATAGTGAATATATATGAAATTTATATCATTTTTTACATTCTGAAATATGTAAATCCTAATCTATTTAATCAGATCATTTTTATCACGCCAAAGAATATACGAAAAAACAAAGAAGATTTACCGAAAATATAACATTAGCATGGAGTTGTTAAAAAAATTGAAATACAAAGTCATAATAAATAACTGAAGGTATTAGAAATAATAATATGGTTATATTATAGATGTATCATATGATTATACTTATTATAAAGTATGTTTTAATGTGTATGATGAAATTTAAGGCCTAATGTAAGGGAATTTCATCTCAATTTTTAATCCCATGAAACACACACCATATTCACCATTGACATTAGTTTTGTGGTTTATATACTACCCAATAAAATTTGATATAATAAATTTAATTTATTTAAATAAATTAAAATATGTAATTTATTTAATAAATTCATGGGGATTATAAATCTATACATACATTAGTAGAAAGGATTTTCTCCGTTCATTTGTATTTTTTTGAGACTTATGCCTTCTTAGAGAGCCATTTATTTTATTGTTATGTATATACCAACCTTTAATGTTTCATATTATTATTATACATAAATTTATTATTTTGAAAATATCAATATTATTATATTTCATTCATGGGATTTATGGTTTAAAAGATAGAAAATTAGAAAAGTGTTGTTTTCTCTATTTCCCTTCATTGGGATGAATGTCATGTTATAATCCTTTATTATTCTCTATGGTGTATAAAAATCCCCTTGAAATTTCATATAATGCACCACATTCCTTTAATGAAAATATGACTTTATTTCTGCATTCAACCATAAATATATGTTATTTAAAAAACTTATTTTTGAAAAATGATTTAATTAATTTATTAAAATTACCATTTCATATTTAAAAGATATTTTTATGAATGATTGAATTTTGTTAAAAATTATTTTAAAATTGATATTCATAATTTCTTTTATTAAGGATATTTTCTATTAATATTATAGTGAAAAAGGAATGTTCAGTATGGATGGAATTAACCACCATCTTAAGAGTCATTTTCGAAGATCATTATTTGAATGTTTACAAGGCTACCTAAAAAAAGTATTTACCAAATATATGGTAAATCAATTTATTCAATATGTGTTTTCAATGAAATTTATTTCCAGAAAATTTTGTTTAAAAAGTATTTTAAAGATATTTTGAAGTAACTTTTAACTTTTTTCCAAATTTTATTTTCAAAGAAATTTATTTCAATGATATCAATATTTCATTATAATTTATAATATAAATTTTGAAAAAAAGAGTATCAAAAATGATTTAAATACATATTATGTTATTATATTATTTTCAATGAAAAATGTTTTCATAATATTTTTAATATTTCTTTATGATTTTTAAAAAGATAATGGTTTTAAAAAATATTTTCATGATTGTATTACGAATTTCAAAATGATTTATATGGAAAATGGTTTTCAATATTATTTATGCTTTTAAAATAATTTCTCACAAATGATAATTTATTTTCCTCATGAAAATTTATAAATGTAATTGTAAATCCTTATTTATAATAATAAAATTTTTAAAATTGATTTTCAATGAAAGGAAATTTTAATTAGGAATTGTTCTATTTTATTATTAAAAATACTTATCCTTCTAAGATAACATACATTGTTAAATTTTAATAATTAATTATTGTATAAAACAAGAATAATATTTTCATTCTTTCTTGAATGGTTTATGTTTTGGTAGAATTATATTTATGAAAACTATTTCATTTCTATGAATTGTATACTTTTAAACTGACTTCATTTTGTGGGTTATTCTTTGAGGAAATGATTTTGAGACCTATCTATTTTAAATTGTTAATGATATAGTGAAATTATTATGAGACCCATTTTATTTCATTGGTTATGATATAATTTTTTACTCATCTCTTTTTATGGGTCATTAGGTGATTCATGTTTTATAATTTTATTATGTGACATGTGGGTCCTATATCTCTCCTATGTACATTGTGTTTAGATTTATATCTCATAATTTAATAAGGGGAATCAAGTTTACGGGCTTGATCCAGAAAAATAAACAAGATTTTCTTGATAAAATATGGGAAAAATGACTATTATGGTCTACAATGGGAAATAGGTGAGTCATAATACATAATGGGAAACACTTGTGTCCTAAACCACTATGGGAAAAATGTATTTCCAGATCCAGTATGTTGATTTACTTTCTAGTTAGCTTTAAACGTGTAATATTTTTATATATTTATTATGGTGAAACACTTATATTACATTAGATTATGGTTTATGTTTTATTTATGAATATTTTTCAATCTTATGATTCATGTATTTTAAACTGCCAATCCTTATTCCTTGAATCATTTATATGATATTGTATATGAAGGGTATAATCATAATTTTTTATTCTATTTTCATCATATCATAATGTTTATGTTATACTGAATTATATCCTTTATTTACTCATACTTATCATTTGAACTAACCCTTTCTTATGTTTTCATTCCAAATAATATTAAGATAGGTTTTAAGTAGAAGTTCTAAAGGAGAATTTGTTTGTGTGAAAAATTTATGAAATTTCACAAATTTATAATTTTTTTCAAGAATAAAAATACATTAATATATAATGATCCATTGAAATGAACTTTATTAATATTCTGAATATTAATATAAATTGATGAAATATCCTTGTCTATTAATCAGGGGTTGCTATACCCCTCTCTCAATGTATTTAATAGTTATATATATTATTATATGGGAGGAAAACATCACGAATATATAAAATCGATAGAGAGAATGAATTACCAAATATAAATACATTATATTATTAATATTAATCAAAAAATGGTTTTATTAAATATTTAATGATAACAAATTTTAATTAGAAATAACATTTCATGTTTGAGATTTATGATTTATGTTATTCCTGAATAAGAATTCAGGTGGAGTCAAACTCATATCTAAATTTAAAATTGGAATTATTTCAATCATGATAGTAAAATATTGATATCAAACCAAATCAATTAGTATTTGAAGATAAGGTAATGAATAATACAACATAAGATAAATAATATAATTCCACATAGATTCCATGGTTTATCTATTTTTAATGTTTGAAATATAGTATTATATGATGTACTTTAGGATGAAATAATTTAGAGGGTGTCATATGTTGAAGTTTCAAATAATGATTGACTTATTTAGAATAATGGAAGTATCCTATAATTAATAATGATCAAATATATCAAGTTTTATCATTAGTTTATATTATTTTTTGATGATTAAACACACCCTTATAGTATTGTGTAATGAATGGGGGAGAATAATAAGAAATATTTTGATCAAGAAGAACCTTTTCATTTTATTAAAAATGTTATGTGATTATAATGAAATAAAAATATAATAATTTATTGAAAAATATAGTGTTAGAACACTAAAGTTGGATTTATGGTAGTATTATCTAAAAAAATAAAGTGGTGAATTTTACAAACAATAATGTTTTCTGTAATATTATTTTTATAATATCTAATCAATGTATTTTTTAATTAAATGGTTTGTATAAAAGGATACATTGAATACTTGGTTGTGTGTGGATAAATGTGGAAACAATTACCATACATGGGAAACTCTATTCATGAATTAATCATGGAATTGAAAATATATTTCATCTGGTCATGTTGATATTCATGACAGATCTTATGAGGTTGTATTGTAGAAATGAGAAAAATAATTATAAATATTATCATGGCTTTATAGAGGGTGTTATAAAGAAATGAATAACTACATGGAAATAATTATATATCCATGACATGGAATGAAAATAGTATATGCTATTGAAAATATATTGAATGAATGTTTGATGAGGTAATATGTGTATATTATTTCATATTACATAATTATAAGTAGTGTGAGAATGAATGAAGTCATTTGAAGAATAATGGATGTGTTTTGAGAAAATAATATCACATCACACTGAATCACTGCCTTTTTATTCAAAATATAAAACATTGAAGAATAATATATTCCAATAAAAGATTAATTATTAAAATAAAACATCAAATGAGCATTTTACATATCATAATGATAAATATAGATGAATAATTAAATCTATATTATGAAGTATATGACACAATGAGGGAATAGTGAATTCAAAAAAAAATTATTTCTACAAATATTATAGAGTATTGGATGATTGGATTCTCCCAAAAGTAATAGGAAATGCAACAAATTGCCTTTAATATGAATAATACATGGATATATATGAGTAAACATATCGCGAACATATAATATGTTCGAATATATAAAGACTACAATTTAATAAATATTTGAGTTCCATGATATGAATAATATCATCATGTCATAACAATAGTTAAATAGGATTTCATTATTAGGGAACTAAGGATTTTTTTGATCCATTAGATATGGGAGATTTTTTAGAACATGAAATAATATTGGATCATTTCAAAATTTTAAAAACATGTCACGTCTTCATGAGACATTAAAAATATAAAAAATTGGGAAAATTGAAAATTTTCAGTTCCATCATATGGATTATGATTTTTGAAATAATTGTTTCAGAACCATGATTATTTGGAAATGTGGCATATAACCATAACCAAATCACCATACTCCAACATATCAAAATTTAGAGGATATTTGGGAGGATCATGCCAGGATTGTCAAGTAATTTTACCTTATATAATGTCAAATTTGTGGATCAATCATAGGATCAATGGTTAAAATGTAATTTAGGTTATTATGTAATGATTTTGATGATGTTTAAAATGATTATTCCATAGTGAGGAATATCAAATCATGATCAAGATGCTTCAAAAAATTAATGATTATTTCATTTAAATTTAATAATTCTGAGATTTGAAATGAAATTTTCGAAATTATCAGGACATAATTATACATATTTGACAAAATTTGAATATAATAGAAGCATGTAGAAATTTTATAGCATTAGAAGAATGATAATATACCCAATAAAACAAATAAATGGATGGATTATTGAAATAAAAATAAAAATAATGTACATCTATTTGAGAATTAAGAATGAAGAAATATAAATTTCCAAATTATATTTTTAGAGATGAAATGTACAGTAATTATATAATTGATATATCTGATATATATAGAGGATGATATGAAAAATTTATATGTGATTGAGAAGTTACACACATATATTCAATGAAATGAATATTTGATGATTATGTATAATAGAGAGATATTTTTACGGAATTATATTAATCTGGATGAGGTATTTCTACCATTGTGTTAATTTTAATGAAAAATAGATTAGGATTAAACTATGTGGTAATTATCATATTGTTTTAAAATTATTTATGTATTTTTGAAAGGAAGATAATTTTCTATATAATAATGAATCATGTATAAAGGTGGAATCAATACCATACACTGATAGAGAAGTCACCCTCGTGTGTATTATTATGAAGACATTCTCACATATGGAATGTGAAAAAGACATCTATGAATTGTTTTATAGATTATAATAATAGTTAGCTACCATTTGGATGCACACCACTAACCCAAAAACATTTATGTGGTATTTATCCTTGAAATTAGGTGATTGCGACCAAAAAATGTATCCATTGAGTGTGAATATAGTTCATTTTGGTGTATATTCACATTTTCATTGTGTTATCATCGGATATAACCTACTTTTAGTGATAAATGGAAAAAAATTATCCTTTTTGTTAATAAATATAATTTTTTGTTGTGTTTCATTGATATTTTCATTAGGTGTTTTGGAGGATCAATGTGCCTTTTCAAACAAGAGAACATTATTTAAAAAAATAAGTAACTAAAATTAGTGGGAAAATTATTATGTGAGTGAAACCTTGATTCATTCCCTCTCTCGAGGTATATGAATTTAACATAGTCCTAACACAAATAGCTAGCACATTACAATTTAGTGTAAAATGATATGGTTCAATAAATATACTTCTTAATTTGTAACATATAATAAAATTAAAATGAACCGATTTGAGTAACTTTTTGAATTGGAAGGGACTACCAGATATCCCATGAGAATTTCGAAACAACCTGAATATGAAAATACTAATGAATGATAAATTGAAGTATTATGGAATTTTTTCTCACTTTTTAAAATACTAAGAATTTTAATAGTAATTACCTAAAAAATATGCTATTATTCATATATAATATTGAAATATCATTCTATAGAAATATAACCCTCTAGTAAGAGGTCCAAAATACTAGTATAACATCATATACCAAAATTAATAATCGACATGAATGTAGAAAATACACAGCATAATTATTTCTAAAAATTAAATATAAAAATCATACTATAAAATTATAATATAAAATGACACATGATATATTATAGACAATATCTCACATAAATACTAAACACCACCACTCTTTTTCTATGAGGAGTACCTATCTTATACATAGATATAATAGATGTCACTGTAACATTTCAATAACCATCCTCAAATCCTTTCCCAAGGCTAAAACACCACATATCAATTTTTCTATATGAAGAGGTTCACATGTTGTGTATTAATATAATGATATAGTAGACACTACATGACGTTCACCACACGTAAAATTTCATTCATTCATGTGAATGAATGTTCATGTATATATATTTTTATTATAATTATATCTTATATATGTAATTATGAATATTAGAAAAAATATCATCCAACATAAATAATTGAATAGGTTAAAATTATTTCATTACCAAAATAAGGATTTATACCAAAATAATTATATCACAACTCCCTCACCATTATAAGAATAAACACTTGTTTAAATTACATATTTTGGAATATAATTATAAATAGACACCATACCATTATACCACATACATTTTCATCCAAAATTCTATGCCCATTTTATGTGAAGCAAATCCCAAATATAATATATATGTATGGTAACACACTAGGAATATTTTTACCAATATCATATCAAACTTACCACCATTCTATCTTATGATCAAAGACATGAATAATATTAAAATCAAATTCATAGTTTTTTAGTAAAATAATATTTTAAATTAATTAATTAAAAATGAATATATTCATCAAGAAGTAACATAATATGACCCTATGAAAGTTTAACAGTATATAGATGAATTTACATTATATTAATCCTAATATGATGACATATAAATTACAATTTTACCCCTTGGGAACATGAACTTAAACATTAATCAGGAAAAACAAAACAAAACATATGTTAATTCTCCAAGGATCATCTCAATAATCTGATAAAACCATCTCATGAAACCTGAAAATTCACTCCCTACACATCGACCCATTATTATATAAGCATTATTTTTAAAAACACATTTATCTAAAATAAAACCAACTAAAATCATAATAAATTCATTTTACCCCATTAACTATTTTTCTTATACCTATAATCTTACATAAATAACATAAATTAAAAGAAGACACCCATTAAAAAATAAACTCATTTCACGTAATTTAGAACATAAAAATCGTTTATCAACATATCTTTCAACGGTATCAAACTCCATAAACATTCCAATGGATTATAAAAAAATCACCCATACATATAAATACATAAATAAGTTATCCAACATAAAATTTGAACAATGAAATTCATCATCAATATATAATATAAAATTATGAGAATGAATGACATATGTGATAAAAATATAATAATTAATAGAAAGAAAATAAGAAGTAGTAGTGAAATAGGGACTATTTTTGTAATAAATTATTATATAAATGACAAAAGGTGACAAGTGATATAGTAACAAAATAAGTATAAATATAAAAAAAATTGTAGTTTAACACTAAATATTAATGGAAAATCCACCCCCGTGATGTTCTCCAAGGTCTCTTAGTATGAATACATTCTATACCACTTCACCATCTCTAGTTCAATAAACATGGTATCTATAATCAATGACCAAAGGATTAACATATTAATAAATATTCATTAACAATACATACTTTTAAGAAAACCATTAAAATTATCATGGGGATAACCTCCCCATTTCATTCCATGTAATCTATTCTTCATCTATCCATGGATTGAACATATTAACATATGCTAATATGTTTCTGAGTTACATAAAAATTAGTTAGGTTATCAATGAGAAAAAATGGTTTTCCCATTAAATTATAAATAAATATCAAAAATTTATTTACTTTTTAAATATATATATATATATTTGAAACAGAGTCAAAAAAGTCAATTAAATATCAATCCATAAATGAAATAATGAACTACATATAGAAGATAACATACAATTAAACAAAATATATTATGTATTTTTATCCATTATAAATTGAATAAAAGTTATTACTAAGAATTAATAAATGAATAATAATAATATTTAAATTATCAATAATTAATTATTCAGTATGAAAAAATGCAATGATTTATATTGATGACATATAATACATTAATAATAAAAAATTATCACATGAATCTATTACAGATAACAATTAAATTAAAAAATTATTTTAATTATTAAAAACTTATATATTTTTACTATACATTTAAAATTTCAAAAATTAATATGTACATTGTTTTAAAATATTTAAAATTACTTGCATACATATACAAAAAATTACATAATTAAAGAATCTATGGATGATAATACCTTTTATATGAATAATATTGTGACAAGTATATATTGATATAATGAACACTATGAAATGCCATATAATAATAATAATAAAGCAACGAAATAAAAAATATTTTTTTTTAAATTCTATTATATCACTATTTATAGTCACCCCTCACACCCAAAACTAAAATGCCATAATTATATAACTATAGTAAAGACAAAGTTTAACTAACATTGATGAAAACGAAAAAAATAATTTACTAAAAATACACCATCCTTGAAATTTTGATTAATATAGTTCTTAAAACATTCCCCAACCGCATCTGTCCAATATAAATAATATCCTTAAAACATTGTATGAATTTAACATTGATGTGGTTAAATATTAAATTAAACCCTTACACCCAACCAGTTAATGTTTGAGAATAAACACATAAAATATGAAATGAGAAAAACATAGGGATATTTACCTATATTAAGTGACAGAAATCCCCATAAAAATGAATATATAAATGATTTATGATGTGTGGAGGGAAGAAAAAAATTTGAGTCGTCCCATATTAGATCGACCATACATGAGAGAGGAGAATAGTTGTCTCTAACTGGAATATCTAGTAAATAAAAGCAATCCCCCAACTATAAGTTGGATTTATATTAATATAGAATTCATTATTGATCCCAATAAGACCCTAGTGGCCCCCTAGGATCCCTATGTATTAACATATATATCCAAAAAAATTAGAAGGTTCAAAAATAAATATCCATCCCACATATATTCGGGTGGAAGGACATCATTTCCTCGATGGAATTATTAACTAACCACAATAATGATTTAATTACCTAGCACTCTAAATTCATTTTTGAGTGTAATCAATTTATAATTTTATTTCTGAAAAAAAAATTTAAATTCCAAAAAACATTAATAAGATTTATCTTACAATAAAAATACCAAAACCATAGTATTTTTTCAATTGGATTACCATATTTAAATCTAACCCTTTATTTTTAATATTTTAAACAATAATAAAAGATCATAAAATATCCCTAATATATATATTTTTATCCCCCACACAAAATTTATTTTTCAACTAAAAAGGTCGATGTATCGTGGTTTTCTAATAATTTCCTAGAATTATTATTCTATTCTAAACTAGTCATCAGGCTTCCAATATAAAAAGAGAAATACTAAATTGACAATCAAAATGATGAAAATTTCAAAATGGAAATGGAATGATAATGCAACATCCTTTATTTTATACATGTTCAATTCCGCACCGTCCTTAAAAGTATACAAACAATAAAAATTACCTATTATTTAATAATTTATATCCTACCACTAAATCATAAAAAAAATCCATATATATAGAAATCTGAAGAAATTATAAATAATAATTTTAAAAATATACATAAAATTGACCAAATGTATTTCACTAAAATTTTGAAATTTATTTTAAAACTATAGTTAAAAACACCTTTAAACTCTTAAAAATATATGGGAGATAATAAATTTATAAATATATATTGAAAATAAATATCTCAATTTATTTTTATTGAATCTCTCACTTCTGAAATTTAATTTTTATTCCAAACATTCTCTTTTATTTAAAAAAATCTATTGAAAATCATTTTTTAAAGAAAAAATTTAAAAACTAATGCACTACATTAACAATTTTATATTACAAAATTAAACAGAAATATAAAAAAAATTTATCTATATGAAAATAAAATATCAAAAGTAGTTCAAGGTTTATGTGAGTGGTTTTTATTAACATATTTTTCAAATAATAAGGTATTAAGTTAAAAATTAATTACATTTTTTTTAAATTTAAATCAATTAAATTCATTCATATACACTAGTCCTAATATATGATATAATAATTTCCTATATCTATTATCTTGAGGATACATAAAAAATGAAAAATATAACTCTTATCTGATACCTTTAAAAAATATAATTTCATACTAATTCAATATATAGAATTTATATGACCAATAGTAAACTGTTTTTGAGAGTTACATTATAGAATACCACAATATATATTAACATTATCTCGTAATATATCTATATAATATGGATATGTATAAAATATACTAAAAATGTTTTGAATCCATATATCCACCTTTAAATAATCTTTCCTTTGGAGAATCCACTATCTCATACCACATTGGAATACAAAAACCCAAATAATGTTTTGATGTAACTCCATTTTGGGAAACATTTCATAAATTAATAAATTTTGAATTTTCATTGGGTGTATGAGCTGAATCATGAATCATGTATCAGAAAAAAAACATATCCATATAGAAATAATAAATGTCTTGTTTTTGTATGAGTTTAAATTCTTGTATAGTGTCTCATATGAGATGAGTTTAAAGAGTTTAAGTCTTTAAAAGCATAGTTTTGGGAGAAACAGATAAAGAATAATGGTTTGCACAACATTATTGTTAACCATGCATAAAAAACCACGTGACCATATTGTTATAAAACAAGGTTTTCTAATAGTGTGAGGAATCTCAATAAATCATTCATTTTGATAAGGATGTGAAAAAGGACTTCAGGTTTAGAAGTTAATTTTCCAAACTGTATAATGTATCCATGTGTGGTGGATTTTTCCTAGGGTTACAGATCCTCATGGTTGGAGAACGATTGGTATACCTTGTTACCTAACCATTATACTTAGTGGCTACTTGACCAGTGGAACCACACAATTGGAACATTATTTTTCAAACAATTTGTTCAACCCATGTGGATAATAAAAGTGGAATGAAATTAAAATCCCCCCCTTTATTCTGTAAATAGAATAAACCCTTTATCATCCATATTTTTCATATTTATACTCTATGCTCTACCATCTTCTACATTTAAGGTTATGGTGGATCTCTCTCATCTATACTCTGAATATAATTTCATCTTTCATGTAGGATTTCCCTTGGTTATTCTATAAATCTTATTTCCCTTATTGTATATTTTATTTTCCATATAGGTTAATTTTTCTATGTGAGATCATGTGACATATTTGTATAATATTTATCAAATAATATGTTTCATCTCACTCTTGATTGAATAAAGGACCATAAATGGATGATTGATGAATCCTTATCAATAAATAGGTGGTGTTTGAATTTTCTTAGAATATCTAAAATGTTTATAAATTGTTATTGTAGTGTTTCACACACGATTATCCATGTATTTATCTGAAAATGTATAAAAATTAAATTTATGTTGGTCTAATATGATACAAATTCATTATTATTCCCCTATATATTTCTAGAGGTTGAGACCTAAATGGGGAGCACCCCATTAGTGTTTCAATTATACGAAATGGATGATGAATGTGCATAATTTTCCAAAAAGAAATTAATTTAGTTTTTCATAAATTTTAAAATAGTAATCATCAGATTATACAACATGAATTGATGAAATTAATATCAGGAACGTATTTTTAATTGTATAGGGAAATTGAAATATATTATATTGGAATTAAAGATTGGTTGAATGATTTTCTTCACTCACATAGCTGTGTTATTTTTGAGTCCATGTTTCTCATCTATCCAAATACCCTACTAGGTTTGATGGGTTGTTATTTTAAAATAAATGGTTGGATAAAGATAATAAATTCTAGGTGTTATGGATAGAAAAACATGGGCCTTATTAATTATTATTAGTGTGATTAATATGGTAAGTTAATGTATTTGTAATGAATTATTAAATAAGATGTCTATTCATAGGGACCTTCTTACATCATAAAATAAATTAATATATTAATTGATTAATTATTAATGGACATATCAATCATATAAATTCATGGTCCCCTATATGACATGGATTTTGTTTGAGATAATGACTAGTTGACTAATAGATTATGATTTAGAGTGGACATTCCCATAGACAAGGTTAATTACTGAATACAGTGAAACTCTTCAATTTATCATTATACAACTGATATTTGGGATACATATACGATATTATGTAAATATGATCATTGTTTAAATGGAATTATAATAATATTTTTGAGATTATTAATCTCCTGATTTAAAATTTATTGGATTATAATATTCCTAGAGAAAAACATGGATTTCTTATGTGAAATTCTTTAGATGAGCTAGTTTGTTTCATGATCTGATAGAAATCGTGATTATTACATAGATTACTTATAAATAATTCCCCATATTGTATCATATGATTATTTATGTGATTTATTCATTGTGCCAATTTTTTTCTCATAATACTGAATTCCATAGATGATCATATAGGACAAACATGAATATTATATTCTATGATCAATACCTAGAATCTTATCTGGAAATCCTTGGATGAGATAAGAAGTTAAACCAAATTATTTTCCATGATTTATATTTTTTTACACTAATACTATATTATAAATTATGAGTAACATGTATAAGCTCATACTGTTATCTTGATTTACAAAGATGCATGGGCTTAAAGACATGGGACTTAAGACTCTATTTTCACAATCAACATTATAATTCATTAGTTTCTTAAAATTTATTAATATAACTATATCATCCATGTGATCAAAGGTACTATTTTGTTGGATTTCATTGGAATAGTTGGTCGAGAACCCATAAGGGAGTTATCCCCAACATGGTTTTGAATTATCTATTTCATTACAGTTCCTTATTTTCACATATTCACCCATATTTTAATTATGTTCTCATATAGATAGACATAGAAACCATTTCTGGTGGACTAACTATTTTTACTCATATATTTATTTAGACTCTATTGGGTACTTAGATAGATCACTTGGTTTCATGATAAGACCTTTGATTCTACTATATTTTTAATTCAATTTTGGAATACGACTTTCCCTGGGAGCTTCAGACCAAACATATCCTCTTGCCACCTACATGAATTAAAAATATATATTATATATTATATTTTTTATTATTGTCTATACATATGTATTGTTACCATATGTTGTCTTCAATTTATTTTTTTAACAAGAATGTTAATGCTTGTATGAAATTATTTGTATTCTCTCAATTTATCTTCTTATTACTATTTCCATAGAAATATTATTTCTTATGATGAATTTTATTTAGTAAGGCATTTCAAATATGTAGTACAGATCTAGAGAGTGTTGTATCCACACCATATCATCATTAAACAATAACATCTAGTTTCAACCCATTGTTATATTTTTAGGGGTGATTGTGGCCAAATGGATACCCAATTCAACTACTTCTATTGAGTGAGATGGGCTGATGCATTTCAAAGTAGTGTCCGAACATATGTTTCCCCTATCATACTATTTTATATAGTTGACATGATTCAATTAGTGTGTTTTAATTTGGTAAAAATTCATTTACTGGCATGAACAACCCACTCACAAGGTAGAGATAAATTTTCTAATAAGTGATTATTCAGGAAGTTTCCATTACAATTGATTTATATTTAAAAGTGAGTGAATGGTGTAAATTTCCACATCAAAAAAACTTATAGTATTTATATTATTTTAAATTTTTCTAAGTATAGAAATAAATTATTCATCTTGCATCATTATAAGAATTTATGGATTTATAATTCTTGCATTTTTCATGCCAGGATTGTTTAATTTCATGAATTTTATTTTCCATATTATATGATCCTAGAATTATGTAGATAAATTTTTCAAATATTAAATGTTGGTAAAACAATAAAAATAATTGGATATTAAAGTTTCTACATTAACCAACACTATATTGTTTGCTACTTTTTTGTTGGATCACTTTAAATAGCCAATTATGATATGTTTCTGCCATGAAACCATGGTTAGTTGGGAAGAAACATTATTTTATTTCTGTTTTATGGATCCAAATTATAATTTTTTAAGCTTTTACCTCTATGAACTAGGAATGGTAATACATCGAATGGGATCATCATATTTGACCAATTATATTCTTATAAAATATGTATGGTCTAGTTACAGTTACATAAATTCAAATTTTGACTTCTAAATAACATCCTTTAAAACCCATGAATGATAATTCATCCAACAAGACAACTATATAAATATAAAATTTTATAATGTATAAATCATAAAATGGTATAGTTACATAAGGATATTTAACACGACTCGACTAGCATATGAATATATGGGTGTTTTATGCTATTGAGATAAACCAGACTCAAGCCATAAATATCAGTGTTGACATGATATGATTATATTGTAAACCCCATATGTGTGTAATTAATATTTTACAAAACAAAAGATATTTTTATGCAAATAAATTGATCGAGGATGGAATTAAGGGACACTCATAGCTCACATTTATTATAATATTATTTCCAAATTACCCCACGGGTGTATGGTTGTGATAAATTTTGGATTGTTATTTAAATTTTCAGCAGTCACTTATAAAGGTTCTGTAAAAATTAATAGTGTAATATTACTAATCTAATACCTCATAAATAATAAAAAAATTATTAATTTTTATAACAATTATGTGAGATATTCGTTAATTAAAATTCCATTTACAATGTAAAGTTTATTTTCTATAGAAATCTTTTGTTAAAATTTTCCATAACTCAGCCCAGTTGTGATAACGTCTTTCTAATTAATGATGATAGAAAATGAAATTATTAGATAATTTTAATAATGAATCATTTGGAAACTAAATAATTTTCATGGGGCATTTTTCATTAACATTGTACATGATATCCCTTATATATGGGATTATTTTAATGTTTTAATTAATGATCATTAAATAAATTTGTTATGATGAAACATTTTGTAGTATTTTATAGCATAGCCCATTGAATTGGGGTTGGTTTTAAATTTTTTTCATTAGTGTTTCCCTAAACATGTTTGTGACTATTTCTATAGACATGTGATGAATTAATCTAGTGTTTTATGGAAACAAGATATTATGAGATAATTCTTATAACCTTTTAGAGCACAAAATTGTTTAGTGTTTATTCCATGTGTAAGTAACAATAAATCTAGGTAGAGGTAGAACCCAAACAATATTGAATTTATAATTGATTTTGATGAGTTCGGGTGGATTCTGTCCATAGTGGTCCCCATAGTTAGAAGAAGACACCCTTATGGGTATGTAGGTTCCCTTTTGAAAAGGTGAGCCTTGTAAAGGTATTTGAAATCATATAATTCCCTTGTTATATGGGTTAAATTGTTGTGGAATGGTTGGAAAACATATTAGGTCATTTAATCCTTACATTTTTCTAAGATACATAGTGTTGTTAGGAAAAAAATAAATGTAAGATAAATGTTATCATTTAACTGAATCAATATTGACATGGTATATGTTGTTACATGTTGTACAATAAAGTGAAATTATAAACTACTGAGAATTATGTAGTTTAGTGTTCCTTGTTAGAATATTGAACTAGTTAAATTAATTAAGATACAAAATACCTAAAATATTATTATTTCACATTATCCTAAGAGAAATTGGTTTCGAGTACATGGATTTTATTATTACATTTCCTCCTATGGGTAGAGTGTCCTGGGTGTTATAACCTATTCATGATTATGGAATCCATGAGATAGAAGGACGAGTTCCCCCAATGATTTTAAATGACATTTTAGGATGTAATATGTGTGATTACATTATATATCCTGATTATTTTGGTACTAATTCTTATTAGGAATAACTAAATGACCTAGCCAAAATTGACTATCCCATGTTATATTAAAAGTGAATATGATCTAGAAATATTTTAAGTGTCTAGTTTATATCTCTTATCATGTTGGAACTTGGTATAAGTGATTGGAAGCACCCAAACCCCATTTTTTGGGGGAAAAAAGAATGTTATTTGGAATTATTTCTATTTTAATGTAATTATACTCATGGGGACCTCTTAAAGAAGGTATTTTCAAATAAATTGTGTGAAAAATTTCCTTCATGTTATAGGGATAATGATCATAGATGACCATTTTATAAAGGTAAAAGGAGTTTCTTTAAGCCTATTAGGCTAGTGAGTATTAGATTTATAGTCTTTGAGATGATACTCAGCAAGAAAATTTGTTATTAGTTGAAAGTGAGTATCAATTCGAGAGTCAAGCTTGGGGTTCAAAAATTATAAAAGCCCATATATTTTTTATAAATTAATACATGATTTATTTTATAGGATTTCACTTAATTGATTCCAAAACATTGATAGGACTTGTGTATTTATGAAGTAGTCACATTTCATAACAATTTTTAATATGAAAAATAGTATCTTTATTTAAAAAATAAATATTATACTCTTGCTAAAAACTACAATGGATAACATTAGGACATACATAAAAATAGAGTGACCTATAAAGCCTAGTAAAGAAAATAAAAAAGTTATAACATGAAGGGAAAAATGAATGTGATAAATAATCAATAAAAATGGGGACTGAAGTAGTATGAATCATAAACATGAACAAAGAGTCATGTTATACCATGATATTCATAATGGAAACATGGGAAATGTGGAACATATTTAGAACAGAAATCATTAAAAATAAGTCAAGGATAATTTGTATGATATCATAATGGAAAAAGTACTATAAAAGAATTAGGCTCAATCTCTATCCCAACATGAAATCCCATGATAATATATATTTCCCAATACATTGGAACGGTATATAAATCTGGGTGAACCTGTCATATTCATTTCATTCTCATTCTTATTTTCTCCACTACATGATGGATCAATTCATCATTGTATTTTCTTTAAATGGTCATGGAGTGTATAATAAATACATTTATGTCCTAGTTGAATCATGTATAAGTTTTAAATATGAAAATCCATGATATAAAATTGGAATGGTATTCACTACACAATTATTTTGGCATGGAAAATTGTGGTGAAAATTCGACAACATAATGACATAACATAAAAATTAATAAAATGGTATGATGAGAGATAAATTATTCTATGGTAATTTATAAATTAAATTAGAATTAATAGGGACCTGTATACACATATCCCAACATTAGAAATTTTAAATAAAAGAAATAATATAGTAATAAAACATGAATAAATAAGAGTAGTGAAGGATCCTATACCTTGTGAGTGTCACTAAAAATGATTAGGAGGAGCTTTTTGACTGTTTGGGGTAACCATATAAGGATTCCAGATAGGATAGAGATGATTAAGTATGTAATCCATGTATTCTTAGAGTAGATAATGGGATATTGGGTGGTTGTAATAGGATTTTAGTGGGAAATTCATTACCATTTCTCAAACATAGGTTTTGGACACTATATAATAAAATAACCAATACCACAAACCATTGCATAATTTTTTATGATGGTTTCTTCAAAATTGGGGTTTTATTCAATTTTTTATAAGGAAAATGTCCGAACATAATAAAATAATACCTTTTATATGTGCATGTGAACAATACTCTTAATGAATTTATTTTAAACCCCTAAAATATATTAATCATTTTAAAGGATTGACAATGTTTTCATAGAACATGAAAAAATACAATCATATTATTTTAAAGGGAAATATATATTTGATCATGGAAACCCTTTTTAATATTTATGAAATCAATTTTTTCATTATGATATAATAATATACATAGAATATTAATAAGATATTTAATATATACCAAAAAATTCAATTGTCCTATATAATTATTGAATATTTAGTATTGGATAATTTCTACATTGTGATAAATGAATTTATATTCATTTTATAAAAATAATTTTCTAAATATTTTAATTCTCTCTATTAATATAAAATTAACATTTATTAAGAAATTATTTTTTTTACATTAATAGTTTTTTAACGATTTTAAAATTCACATTTGACATCATAAAAGTTATATAATATTTTATATTTGATAAAAATTAATAAATAATAAAATTTTATTAAATCATTATTTTTTAAAACATGCATTAATTCATCAAAATAAATTCCTTAATTGAATTTCAAATTTACCCAAATATACTCTTTGTGTCTTATTATATAAAATCATTTATTATGTATTAATATTAGCATAAATAATATATTAATTATAATATAATTATTAATGTACATAATCATATTTCTATGGTCTTGATGAATATCTCCTTAATACACCAACAAACACCCTCTGGGTAAGGTTCACAACTGTGAGACATTCCAGTGGTGGTTTTTTGAACAAGGTTTGGGTCACAATCATGATAAAGATGAGTATATATTCTAAAAGATTTATCTCATTCTTAAGTTGTTTCATCACAACATAGTATTAGTCAAGGAAAAAGCCAAGAGATTCTACCCCCCTTGAAAGCACCAATTAATGGGATTCCTAGTGTATTATATAGCTTATTGAGTACATCACTTCCCTTCTCTATTTCAATTAGATATATTAGAGACCAATATTTATACGATACATTATATCACTATTCAATAGTTATTTTAAAAATGGTAAAGATGCTTATTGTTCATTTAAATATAATATGATATAGTTGATCCAAATAAGTGAATGTTTTTTATACCTATAATTCATAATAATACATTTAATTAAATAACAAGGGAATTTTTATTTACTAAAATTTAGTTTGTTTCAAACTTCCTCCTTTGAGAAATTCCCTCCATTAAATTTCTATTTAACATTCTAAAATAGATGAGGGTAACTCTGTTTCATCACCTCTTTTGGTTCCCACATAACATCACCAATATTTTGGGTTCTCCGCAATAATTCAACCAGGTGAATTATTTTATTTTTTAGAACATTATCTATTTGATCTATAATCATTACCAGTCACTCTTCGTAGTAATATCATTCTCTTATATTACCATCTCTTTATAAAGTACAATTGAGGTGTAAATTACATACTTCTATAACATGTATTAATGGAATACATCATGTTCGTGCGATAATTTAGGTTGGAGGTATAGTCAATGGGCCACCTCTTTGATGCATTCAATGATCCAAAATGGGGAGATATATCGTAGAATAATATTTTCCTTATTCCAAAATTATATAACTATCATACATGGGAAAATTAAGAGTAATAAAATAACTCCAACATCAATCTCTCAGTCTAAACAATAATTTATTAAATAGAAATTCAATAAACTATAATAATAATTGATATTATATTTAATTGTATTTGTTGTTTCCATCATTTCATTGATCATTTTAGGACCTATAAACTTTTTCCCCACATCTTCATCCCATCATGTAGGTGTTTTCCACACCACCACCCATAATGTAAACCAAAGGGATCCATTTGTGTGATTGTACTAAAACTGGTATTGTATAAGAACATAAACAGATGAAGATTTTGATACTATCCTAATTAGAATTCAATTAGGAATGCTCCTAAAATTTTCTTGAGTTTCTGTATTTTCCTCTCATACTGACCAATATGTTTATTGGGATAATTTGTTATAAAGTACATCTTGGTGATTAAAACATGTAAGTGACTTTTCTAGAACACAGTTATAAATATTAGATCTTTATTAGACTAAATTGATATTTGTACTATGTGAATCCTCGCAATTTCATTTATGTGTACCTATGAAATTTGGTTGTGTTATAAATAATATTGAATTTATACAATGTGAGATGTATTTGTAATAGGATCCACGAATTATCAGTCATAGTCATTGATAATCTATAACTATCTTCATTGGTACATATTCATCTCTTTTGGTGTGAATATATATTTGAGACATTTCTAATCTGGATTTACTTCACAGTTATCGTAGAATAGATAATTTTTCTATATTATCAAATTAATTATTACTATATCCAACTAAAGATCATGCATTATATAGTTTTGTTTGTGAAATTTAAAATGCATTGAAGGTTTGGATGTAAATTATTCATTATTCATTAACACATATCCCATTTCCTTCTTTGAATCATCATTGAATACCAGAAAAAGTTTTCTACTTTTTGGAAGTGTTGTAATATGTGAAGCAAAAATTCTCCTTTTAATCTCATTTAGTTTCTCTTCACATTCATCATTCCATGAAAACATGACTCCCTTTCATGTAATCATGTTGAGAGGGTTTGATAATAATAATAAATTTCTCACAATTTTATTATAATACCTATGTAATCTAAAGAATATAAATATATCTATCATATATTTTGGACACAACCATCCATCGATTTCTTTATTTATGAAGGATCCACAAATATCCAATTTATTGTGATGGTATATCCAAATAATTATACTTCTTTCAACAAGAACTCATATAAGTTGCTCTTTGCAATAGATTACCTTTTCTAATAGTATTTAACACTATGGTTAGTTTCTCTCCATGCTCCTTCTTGGTTTTTGAGTATATTAGAATATCATCTATAATGCTACCCAAAAATTTGGATGTAATCTATAAAGTCTCCATTTATTAATCCTATGAATATTTTTATAGAATTAGAGATCCCAAAAGGAATCACTATGAACTCAAAGTTCCCATACCTCATTCTAAAAGCAGTCTTTGGAATGTCCACATTCATTACCCTATAATGGAAGTATCCCGACCAAATATCATCTTTAGAGAAATATTGTGATCCAGGAAGTTGATTTAATAAGTAATCGATATATATTAGAGGGTAATTTTTCATTATCATAACCATGTTGAGCTCACAATAATCAAGGAAAAGTATTATTTACCCATTCTTTTTCTTGGTGAAGAGTAATTGTAAGGACTCAGCCTTAAACATTACATAATTTTGAATTTTGTCAAGAATTCACATTTTGGATCTTTTCAGGTTTATAGGTTTAGATAATTAGGGCATAACTATTACATAAGAACATGAATATTACATGAACACACTACTACCCAGTATCATGTTTTCATAAAATAAATAATCATGAAAAAATAGGCGTTCCTAGTTCTATGTTTTAGACTGCAATAATTTTCCTTCATCTCATCCTTAACCCTATTCATATTCATGTCCTTTGAAAAACATTTAAAAACATGGTATGACCAGAAAAATAATAGTAAGGGTTATAAAATAATTAAAAGAAACATTTTCCCATAAATAAATACATATCAATTAAACCATACTTTTCAATCATAACATTCCACATGAAATCATAATATTTATGAATAACATACAGAAATCATAACTCATAAATGTATCTTCTGGCATCTATATCGTACATAAATTGTAGCTATCACAGCTACATAAGGAGTCACATTTAAAATACCCATCACAGTATATTCCTTAAATCTATTAGGAGAAACATTAACATTTACCTCCATCACGTTACCCAATGCATTGGAGAGCTATCTCGGGCTCACCCACCTTAGGTTTATCACAAAACCACCTGTATACGTAAAAAATTCCCAATATCATAACATAATCAAAACAAATAACACAAGAATAAAGGAATGATAACATTTACACATTCTAATCACAATATATCATATCATGATATTTAAATAAACTATGCTTTATCAAACCATTTTCTAAACAATTTAAAACATTTAATAAAGATATTTTTCAATCAAAGTGTCCCATACCACTTAGAAGCTTTTAAAATAAATAACACTTTAAAACAATAATGTAAACATAAAGAAATCTTTAAAATTAATTTAAAACATTGAAATAATAGAGAAATTTTTATAAGAATAAATCTTGAAAATATTTTAAAAAATATTTTAGTTGAAGTGTTTTTAACAAAATGAGAGGCACTTGAATAAAAATAATTGATGAATAACATTTAATAAATAAATTATAATATCATGAGAATAAATTTATTCAAGAAATAATATACCAAAGTACATTATATACAACATATAATAGTGAATTCGTGTATAACAACAATTAAGTCTCAATGGAATTTAAATTTCGACGAAATTTCTTATAAAGACAGTATCATTAGATTAATGATAAATCAATGACATAATTATGTGTGATAGATATAAATAAACCCGATATAAGTGGATATTAATTTTAATAAAATAATATGTTATTAAAACATATTTATATCCCAGCTTAATCAAGAAGTAGAACTATAACCCACAGAATTGAAATTGGCTGAAGAAGTTTCCCTTATAGAAATTTGACAGCCTAACGACGTCACTTTAAAATTCAGAAAATTAATTAATGATAAAAAAATGGTATCTCATCACATGGACATAATATTTACAGACATATGGATATATAAGAACATATACCTACATAATAATATGTAAATTAAAATACATAACAAAAGGAAGTCTTTAAAAAATAGAAGGGTGAGAGGTTCTCTTAATGATTTCGTATCATACGAAACATACAACCCATGAAAGAATGATCATAAAATTAATATTTAAATACCTAAAAATTAAAGTATATTAAACATCAAATACAATCACAGGAAGTACATACAACACAAAAAATGAAATAGTGGGAAATGTAGCATGAATTCTCACAGTAATAAAAAGTGATATGAAAACACCCTACCACGTTGTAATCCATTATGTCATAAAACCAAAAGTTCATAATCACCAAATTAATCATATAATACCATGAATAAAAATATATTCATGATAATATATATCAAATGGTAGTACCAAATACCCCACATATAATAAATAATTGGCAAAAAATTGAAATCACACCGAATTATATGTGAAATAAGAAAATCCTTACCTCGTGTCTAACTTGACTCGTATGTTCCGGGTTGTTTTTGAATAATAAACTTAAGTTAATTTATACTTGATTAAGAAAATTTTTCAATTTTATTATTCATTTTATATTACTTATTACCTTTCTATAAAAATTATTTAATTATTTGAGTTCATATTGGATATTTTATCTAGGTTCAGAACATGACTCAAAAATGAACTTGTTATAATTACAATTTGTTTATGTTGTAAAAAGTCCATTATCCCAAGAATGATATTAATGATTTAGATATCATATATATAATATATATCCTATATATATCTATATTTATAACAGTACAAAACATTTGTAGATAAGAAGTGAAATGCACCGTTCATGGAGTCGGTATGCCACACGTACGCATTAACACTACTTTCATTTAAATTTTTGTATTTCAATGAAATTAAAACATAATTATACATATGTATATTATAATTCCAGTATAATATCATATATAATATCATTAACTCTATCCTTTATATGTACCAAATTAGGCATTAACGAGTCATATCACTTTGAAGGGGTGGTTGTCCGTACTTCCTCAAATGAAATAATCACGTTTTAATAATAATGAAAACCATAAAGGTATGTAATAAATGAAAACTCCAGAAGCATAATGAAAACATAAAAATAAAATCTATTATATATAAATATAGTTCCATCTTATTTTCCACCATGAGAGGATGTAAGAGATAATTTAACAATCATTGTTTCGTGAGGTGATAGTTTTCCATCCACATAAACATCGTGTACATTACCCGTTAGATGGAGGTGTGTGAAAGTGTTGTTAGAATCCTTCTAATAAAATAATAATATTATATTTAGGATACTGGGGTTTTTATAAAATAATGTAATAAAATGTGTTTAGGGGTTGGATAAGTAAAAGAAAAGAAAATAATTTACGATAAATTGTTACCTTTAATTCGGGTAACTCCCTTTGGTTTGAACCAAAAAGACTTCTTGAAGTGCCTTCAGACTACAGTAAGGATTATATGAGTAATAAAGTGATCTTGAGAGATTATTTGGGTAGGTTTTGGGCAACCCAAGGGTCTTGAGAGGTGTGATTAATGTGTTAGAGTGAAGGCTTTTTATAAGGGGGGGGGGGGAGGGGCTATTTAGGAAAGTGTGAAAATGTAATTTTATTATATAATGATTTTAGGTTTATAAAGGTCCAAAACTCATTAAGGTTGAATATAACATGACTAATGGTCCAAATAAACTCATTTTATAAGAATTGTACTGGTTTTGGATGTTATTTTAATATTTAAAATCTTATAAAATTAAATGATTTAATAATGAGTTAAACACTACATCATTATTATTTCATAAATAATATATTTTATTTGATGTCTAAAAATTAAAAAAAAATACCATGATGTAGGAAATATTTTTAGCGTTCCAATGAATATTTATAGTCAAAAATATACCTTACATAATACTCTGACAAAATTAATTTACAAAAAGATATTTGTTTATGTCATTTTGGTCTTTAAATTAAATTAATTTAAATAATGTGTCATTATCACTCTTAAGTGGCTCAATGGGGCCCCAAAATTGTCCCAAAGATGCCCAACATTGATAATGACTCATAAAATAAAATTAAGAAATTTGTGAAGTTAATTTTTTATTATTATGATATTCTTTTTACCTTGAATTACTCTATTACCTTTAATAGCGGTAATTAAAAGTCAAAAGTTACTATTCACCAAAAATTATTTTCATCTTATTGAACCAAATTTTTCTTACTAATAAAAACAATTTATGTTGGATTTTTGAAATTTAATTCTCATAAGGGGTAAAATTTCATTTAAATGAAAAAGTAATTTTTTCAACTGCTACTAAATGGTTTTACTATTCATCAAAAATTGAAGTTTTTCAGAAAAATACCACAAATTCATCCAAAGCTATATTTGATATTAAAAATTAAGAAAATGATATATATTTTACCAAATTAAAAACATGGAAGTTGAATTAATTTATTTAAAATTAATTCCTGCTGTCAAATTTGTTTTCATGTTTAAAAAAAATAATAATTATCTAATGATTGACACTTATTTATATTCAATTTCGTAGTGAAATTAATTCCAATTAACAGAAATGAATTAAATGGAAAAAATATAATCTAATTACACATTAAAAAAATTTAAAAAGTTTATATAACCAAATAAATCATTCAGATTAAAAGGTGCTTTTGAATTAAAATACAGTATTTTTCACTATTCTTTAAAAAATGAATTTTGTCAGAAAAATACCAAAATTTTACCCAAGGTAAAATCTAATTTCCCTATTCTAAATAAGAATTATATTTTGTCAAATAGAAAATATAAAAGTGACCAAAACTATATTTAAGGAGGGTTCACTATCAAAATGTTTTAAATCAACCTTTTAATGATTATTAGAGCATTTATGCTTAAAATTAGATTCAATCACATTTTAAGCCTCTAATATTTATTCGATAAAAGTAAAAACATTTAACAAACATGTATATTAGTATTTTTATTAGTTCTGTTAATTCTTATTAATACAATATCTAAGCATTAAATATCATTAAAAATAATATTATTATATTATTAGTGTGCAACGTAAGATTTCAATGAAACCCATTGTTGCGTATCAGGTATGCCATCAAATATAAACTCCCCTTTAGAGTACAATTGATACTTACTGCAAAAATATTAATAAATATTAAAATGTCATGTTTTTTGTTGACCTAGAATGTTACATCCTTCCCCCCTTTTGGAAATTGCATCCCCACAATTTTCAAATTGGGTTCAGAAACATCATTGAAGGTCCCACATTGTAAAAAGAGTCAACAAAACTATCACATTAAAATAAAGGTAGAGAAGTTCAACGGTTTCCCAAGACAACAGATACTAGGATTCCATTAATAAATTTATATGGATTAGAAACTAACTCTCATAGATTAATATAGAGTGATAGAGAATTTGATTAGAGAATGTTAACCACCAGAGTTCCATAAATTTTTAGTTATGTAAAATTATGATGCTAAAAGATTGCTTATATCATTTTTTATCAAGGTATTTTTCATAGATTTAAATAATTTTTTTAATAACAAGACCAATCTCATAAGGAAATATACTTACTATCCATGTAGAGTGTCAGACTTTAATAAAATTCTTCCACAAACTCAACTTTTCTCTAAACGGTTAGTATTCATGATGAATTGTTCACATTGAAAGAACTATAATACAATTATAGAGAAAAACATGATCTAGAAAATACGAACCATTTATTTTCCCAATCTTTAGAGATTATCAAAAACCAAAATGGATTGTACATGATCAGATAATCCTCAAAAGGATAATCCTTTATAAAAAAGTACTTCTCTTAATCTCCAAAATTCAACAAAAAGTACCCAATTTTCAATAAATACCATTCAATATACAATTTTCATTAAAATTATTCAAAATAATCCAAAATAAGATTGAAACCCTAAAATAAAAAAGATTTTTTCACATAGTCTTCCAAAGTAAATCTTAAAATTTATCTCCAAATATAATCAACTACTCTTAATGTCTCACACTGAGGTGTAATTATCCAAATCAAATATTCTCTATGATATGTTAAACATTTACATAAAAAACCAAAATCAACATCTTTCTATAATAAAAAAAATAGATTATCCGAAAATAAAATTCCACCATTACTCATCAGTAGAATAAATAATTATTCCTTGAATAACATTTTCATATATCAAACATTAGGGTTACACATACTATAAAAAGT
Source organism: Viscum album (assembly GCA_963277665.1). Classification (NCBI taxonomy): domain Eukaryota; kingdom Viridiplantae; phylum Streptophyta; class Magnoliopsida; order Santalales; family Viscaceae; genus Viscum; species Viscum album. The sequence goes on along the minus strand of OY728152.1, from coordinate 1,447,535,333 downwards.
CTTCCAATGTAAGCTCATCATCAAAAAAGCCTTAATAATTTTAAGTTTTTCACCATCCTAAAATATACCATAACTATTTAATCCATTATATGTTGACTTCTTACTCAATCAACATTATTCATGATCCATTAACCATTATTTACCAAAATATTCTAAAATACTTCATTCCTACAGAAACAACAATGAATCATATTCTAAGATTTTATAATGTGAAAATATATCTTAAGAAATTATCTATATATTTCATTGGTCATTATCAATTTATTCATCCTCAATTGGAATGGAATTAGATATTGGTATACATATATTTGTACGATCATGGTGATCCCATTCCCAAAACTTCTTCGTAGGACAATAGTTTTCATAATGACCATGCACACCACATTTAAAACATTCATTTGATCCCTCAAAAATAACTTATTTCCCTTTCCCAAAGTCAATTGGATGCTTCGTTTTTCCATGGAAGGTTATTTCTTTATGACCTTCACTTCCACATCTATAAAATCTTCCCATCCCTTTGAAAACTTTTACTATGTGTTTCTTTCAATATATTTGAAACATAGGTTTTTTTAATATACTTACCATTAGGATTATTACCTGAACATTCATGAGGATTTTTTTTTCATATATGATGCCCTATGAAAATTACCAAGGATTAGGTGGTCAATCATGACTCTAGATAGTTGTTTGAGAATAACCACAAGAGTTCTCATTGCAGCTCGCATTTCATTTAGTTGCTCTTTTAAAAAACCATCACAGTTTTCTTAACATACACTGTTACTTTGGTACCTGCTAGATCCAACAATTTACTAAAACCAACAATAAAGTGTGAGAATATTAGAAAAATCATCATATAAAAACTTATGAGGAGGATAGAAAACAAATATATAATTATTCATGTTATTTTGAACACATTAACTTTATCTAATATAACTATGAATATTTCTTAAATCCTATCCATTATGGTAATGTCACTTATACCTAAAGAACACCCTATCCTCTAAAGTTGTCTAAATTGACCTCTTATAAAAACTGCAAGGACTCGTCCTTAAATATTACATAATTTTGAATATTGTCAAGAATTCACATTGAGGATCTTTTCCGGTTTAGAGTTTTATATAATTATTCCATAACTATTACATAACAACTTGAATATTACATGAATACAATAATACAGAGTATCCTTTTTTCATAAAATAAAAACTCTAGAAAAAAGGGGCATGTCTAGTTCAATGTTTTAGAAAACATGACATTTCCATGGTCTCATCCTTGACCCTATTCATCTTTATATCCTGTGAAAAACATTTCAAAACATATGATGAGCATAAAATACTAAATAAGGGTAATTAAATAATGAAAAGAATCATTAGTCCTCCAATAAATACAAATCAAATAAATAATACTTTTCAATCATAATATACCACAAGAAATAATAAGATTTATGAATAAAATACTGAAATCATAAATCATAAAGGTAACTTATGGAATCCATATCATACTTACATTTTAGCTATCACTGTTACATACGGAGTCACATTTGGAATACCCATCATAGAAGATTCCCTAAATCTCTTACGAGAAACATTAATGTTTACTTCCATCACATTACCCAATGCATTGGAGAGCTATCTCGGGTTCACCCTCGCTAGGATTATCATGGAACCACCCATATACATAAAAAATGGCCAATATCCATAACATAATCATATCACATAACACAAGAGTAAATTAAATATATCATTTCCACATTCCAATCACAATATATCATATCAAGTTATTTAAATAAACTATTCTTTATCAAACCATTCCCAAAACCATTTAAAACATTTAATAAAGATATTTTTGAATCAAAGTGTCATATACCAATTTGAAGATTTTAATGGAATTAACACATTAAAACATTAATGTCCATATAAATAAATCCTCAAAACTATATAAAAACGTGGAAATAAATGATAAATAATTAGAAGAATAAATCTTTATAACATTAAAAACAATATTTTATTTAAATTATTTTTAACCTAATGAGAGACACTTGAATAAAAATAATAGAGGAATAAAATTTAATCAAATAATTATATTATCATGATAATAAATGTATTCATTATATATTATTCCAATGGAAAGTATTTACACCATATAATATTGAATTGCTTCATAACAACAATGAAGTCTCAATGGAATGTAAATTGAGAAGAAATCTCTTATAAAGATGGTATCCTTGGATTGAGGATAAATCAATGAAATAATTATGAATGACAAATATAAATACACAAAATATAAGTGGATATTATGTGTAAGGTAACCAGAGTTTATTCACACATATTTATAGCACAACATAACCAATATGTAGAAGTTTAACCAGAGGAATTGAAATTGGTTGAAAAAATTATCCCTTACACAAATTCGACAGCCTGACAACGTCACATTAAAATTTGGAAAATGAGTTGATGAGAGAGAAAATGGTATCTCATCACTTGGACATAAAATTTATAGAAATATGAATATATAAGAACATATCCCAACATAAGAATATGTCAATTAAAATACATAACAAAAATAAGTCTTCTAAAAATTAGAAGGGTCAAAGGATCCATTACTGATTTGGTAACATACAAAACATACACCCCATGAAAGACGGATCATAAAATGAAGATTTAAATAACTATAAATTTAAGTATATCAAAAATAGAAAACAATAATGGTTAGTAAATACATCACATAGTAGTAAATAGTGGAAAATATAGCATGAATTGTTATAGGGAAAAAAGTGAGATGAAAACCCCTTACCACGTTGTAATCCATTGAGTCGTAAGAAAAAAAGTTAATAATAACCAAATTAATCATAGAATACCAAGAATATAAATATAATCATGATAATATATATCAAATTTTAGTAAAAAATAAACCACAATCAAGAAATTATTTGAGAATAATGAAAATCTCATGGAATTAAAAGTGAGATAAGAAAGTCCTTACCTCGTGTCCAACTTGACTCATATGTTCTAGGTTCTTCCTGAATAATAAACATATGTTCGTTTATAATTGATTAATAAAATCAAGTTTATTATTCCTTTTATATCACTTATTAAATTTCTATAACAGTTAGTTAATTATTTGAGTTCGTGTTGGATATTTTATCGATGTTCAGAACTTCTGTAAAAAATGAACTTTTTATAATTACAATATGTCCATGTGGTAAAAAGTCCCTTATCCCTAGAATGATATTCATGATTTAGATATCACATATATATATTATAGTTCAATTATATATATATATATATGTATTTATAATAGTACATAACATTTGGAGATAAGAAATGAAATGCACCGTCCATGGAGATAGTAAGCCTTACGTACGCATGAACGCTACCTTAATTTATATTTTAGTATTTAAAAAGAATTAAAACCTAATTATAAATAGTTATATTATTGTTACATTATAATATCATATATATTATCATTAACTCCATCCTTTATATGTCCCACATAAGGCATTAATGAGTCATATAACTTTGAGGGGGCGGTAGTCCGCACTTCCTCAAATGAAACTATCATGTTTTACCCATAATGGAAACCATAAAGCTATGATATAAATGGAAAATACATAAGCATAAATTAAAAAAAAACATAATATATATCATATATAAATACAGTTCCATATTAATGTCCCACATGAGAGTAGATATGAGTTAATTGAACAATCATCATTTCTTGAGGTGATAGTTTTCATCCACAAAAATAGTATGTTCATTACCAATTATATGGAGGTGTATGTAAGTGTAGTTTGAAAAATTATCATAAAAAATCATATTATATTTATTATACTGGTGTTTTTATATAATAAAGGAACAAAATGTTTTTAGGGTTTTATGAAGTAAAAGGAAAGAAAATAATTTAAGAGAAACTGTTACATTTAATTCAGGTAACTCCCTTTGGTTTTAAACAAAAAGAATTCTTTAGTGCCATCTGCCTAAGGTAAGGCTTCTATGAAGTATAGATGGATATTAAGAGCTTATTTGTTCAGGGTTTGTACGAGAAAAAGGGGCTTGATAGGTGTGAGTAAAGGGTTAGAGGTGAGGGATTTTTATAAGGGGGAGGAGGGGATCTTTAGAAAAGAGTGAAAATATTATTTTATTATATAATGATTTTCAGTTTCTAAAGGTCCAAAACTCATTAATGTCAAAGAAAAGATGTCTAATTGTTGACATAAATTCATAAAATAATAATCGGATAGGTTTTGGATGTTATTTTAATATTTATAATCTGTTTCTTTAAATTTTTTATTAATCAGGTAATCACTACATCATTATTGTGTCATAAATAATTTAATTTATATGATCTATAAAAATTATATAAAAATTCAATTATGTAGGAAAAAATTTATCTTTCCAATGAAAATTTATATTCTATAAGATAACTTATATAACCCTATGTAAATATTAATTTACTAAAAGATATTTTATTATGTCATTCTGGTCTTTACATTAAATTAATTAAAATAAAGTGTCATTATCACTCTTAAGTGGCTCCATGGAGTCCCCAATTTGACCCAAATATGCCCATGTCGTCCATGACTCATCCAAAAAGGATAGGACATGTTTTAAGGTAATTTTATATTATTATGTTATTCTTTTTACCTTAAATTATCCTATTTACCTTTAATCATTGTAAATAAAAGACAATAGTTACTATTCACCAAAAAGTATTTTCATCTTATTGAAACACATTTTACATTATAATAATGACCATGTATTTTTAATATTATAAATTCAATTCACAGAAGGGGTAAAATTTTATTTAAATGAAAAAATCAGTTTTTAACTGCTACTAAGTGATTGTACTATTCATCAAAATTGAATTTTTTCATAAAAATACAAAAGATTCATCCTAAGAAATATTTGATATTTTGAATTAAAAATTAATTCCTATTTTTAAAAATTTAAAACATATGGGTTGCATTAATTAATTTAAAATAAATACCCATTGTTAAAACAAATAGCTTGTTTTTAAGATTTTGTAACTATCAAAAGATTGACAATTGTTTATGTCCAATTTCAAAGTGAAATTAATTACATGGACAAGAATTGAATTAAATGGTATAAATATAATCTAATTTTACTTTAAAAAATTAAAATTATATTCTAACCATATAAATAAGATAGAATAAATGTCATCTTTGAATTAAAATACAGTATTTTCACTATTCATAAATAAATGAATTTTATTAGAAAAATACAAAAAATTTACCAAAGGTAAATTTTAATGTCCAAATTCTAGAGAAGAATTTTATTTTATCAAATATAAAATATATAATTGAAAAAAACTAGATTTAAAGAGGGTTCACCCTCAAAAGGTAGGAAATCGACCTTTTAAAGAATATTAGAGAATGTATGCTTAAAATTAGATTCATTCACATTTTAAGCCCCTAAAATTTATTTGATAAAAATAAAAACATTTAACCACAATGTATATTAATATTGTCTTTAGTTTGGTTCTTTATCGCTAATAAAACGTCTAGGCGTTAACTATCATTAAAAATAATATTATTATATTATTTGTGTGCAACGTAATATTTCAAAGAAACCCATTGTTGTGTATCAGGTACGCCATCGAACATAGCATCCATTTTAGATTAAAATTAATTCTTAATCAACAATTATTAATTAATATTAAACTGTCATGATCTTTATTTACCTGGGATGTTACAGTAATGATTCACCCCATAATGAATTACTTGTTCATATGAATCCTTTATCAATATTCTATTGTATTAGTTTCTGCAGCTCCTCATGTTACAAAAAAGTCATTCTATACAAAATATTATATAATAGAAACACACTAGGTATAATATAAATGACAAATTAGTTGTGAAAAATCAAAAAAGTTGCGAAAATTCCCTGGGAAACCCATCATTATATTCCCATGCAAGTGGGTATGTCTCAATGGAGAATTAATTCTGTAGATTTAATCATTTTTGTAAGATATTATTTCTCATAGTTCAAAAATATGAATTATTGATATGTTTTTTCTAAATAACATTCCTTATCATCCATCCACTTTTATTGAATTGGAAGATTATGTAGAATAGAGAGATTTATTTCTTTCTCGAGACAGTTTATATTAGCTCCATATAGGGAAAGACAATCCCAATCCAAAATTTAATATGATTCTACCAATGTGAGTATGTCATGGTTTTCTGGAAAGTTCATCCAAAAAATTATGATATGGGGGATTTATATACTTGAGATACAATAATTCCCCTTTTTTCATTCATAGGTAGATTTACATATATGATTTGTGGTGGTGTTTGAATAGTATTTCTAAACATTGTTGATATAATGGAATACATTGAACTATGAATGATAACCATAACATTCACTATTTCATTTTAGTTCTACTAATTCACATAATAAATAGAGAGATAATTTTTTAACCTAGTAACCAAATAAATTACAATCCAATGGCATTGAAGGTATAACATATAAATTATAATTTCTTATTGACATATGAATTTATACGCCTCTATCTATGTTATCCACGATAGATTTAATAAATTATATTCTTATTGGTATTTTTGTTCCACTGATAATGTTTTATAGTGAGATTATTAATTTACCTAGTCATATCCCCCATGAGTGGAAAACAGGTGTGTAGTAAGTCCTGTTGTCATTCATAATTTTTCGGCAAATTATAGCTCGACACATAGTTTTCATGGTTTACCCTTATATGAATTTGTATCAGAGACACAAACACATGTAGTTTCTTGACATGTATTTATTTTCATGATGAACCAATTAATATATAATTTTAATATGTATGGTATTTTTTCTTACACTTAGTCTTATCCATTTATATTTCACTCCAGTTTTCTATTTTAAATCAGAAATATAATTGTACATTTACATTAATACCATAAATAATAACCCATAACATTATTAAACATTAATACATGATTTATTATATAGGATTACACTTAATAAAACCTGAAATATTTAGTTGTATTATTTTATTGGGAATTAGGTGTATTACATAACAATTTATAACAAGAAAGAAGACGTATATATTGAAAATGACCATAACATACTCTCTCTTATAACTACAAGGGATAACCTGGGTAAATTTATAACAAATGGGTGTTCTATAAATCCCAATAAGGAAAATAACAATGGAATAAAAATAATGTTACAATATAGGTTAGATAATAATCATTTGAATGGGGAATAAAGGGAATATGAAAAATAATCATAAAAAATGTCAAATGATATATCATGATAATCCAAAAGTAAAATGGGAAATGTGAAAACAACTTAAAAAACATTATTATAAAAAATATGTCAAGGATAAAGTCCAACAATAAATGATAGAAAATATTCCATCATATAATTAGGTTCACTCTATGTTGAAACATTATATCTCAAGAGTCTAAAAATTAGACAACTCATTTATCCACCATTTAATTTTGGGTGCACCCCTCACATTAATTTCATTTTCATACTGATGTGACACATAGATAATACATCATGGATTAGTTAATAATAATATTTTTTCCATGATAAGGGAGTTTATAATATATACATGTATGTCCCATGTTAAATAAGTATAAGCGTATAAATTTTAACACCATTAATAGAAAATGTTTATGGTATCTACTACACAATTGTTTTTTCATGGAATATCATGTTCATATTATGGAAGTGTAATGACATCAGTTAATAATTCATCAAAGGAGATGATGAGAAAGAAATGGGTTCTTATTAATTTAAAATTTAAATGGTTATTAATAGAGACATTGAAAGACATACCCCTACATTAGTAATTGTAAATGTAATGAATAAGTTAATAATGAAACTAGAATACTGAATAGATTTTGAGGACCCATTACATTTAGAGTGTAACTCAAAATGACTAAGAGTGGATTTTTGAGAGATTTTAGGGACCATATGAAGGAATAAATGCGGGAGGGAAGAGTAAAGAAGCTGTCTATGGATTTTGAGTGCATTGAAATGGGATATTTTGTGATTTATATATCAAATGAATTTGGAATTCATTTTCATTTATGATGCTTATATTTTGGAGTCTATATAATAAAATAAGCAAAAAAAAAACAAAAAAATTCATTGTTCATAACCTTGGATTTTCCCAAATGGAATTGGTTTTCATTAATTTATAAATCCTGGTACTGAAAATAGTTAAATAATACACTAACATGTGAATAAAAGAGTCATACTCTTAAAGAAATGATTTTAAAAACTATTAATATATATGTAGTTTTGTACGATTCACATTGGTTTTATAAAATTTTATGAAATAACCCTATAATACAACTATTTTGAAATAATGAAATATGTTGGGCCACAAATACACTATATAGTATTTATTATATAACTTTTAAGTCTTTATGTTCCCATAATAAAAACCTTATTTTTATATGATGTTTAAATTTTAATTAAAAATTTGAATACCTTATAAAATTTTTAAAATTCATGTTTGTATAATGTCAACATTAATAGTCAAGCATTATTACTCATTTTATAAAATAATTTTATAAATAATTGATTCTTTATTTTTAATATAAAACACACATTTATTATGAAATAATTTTGTTTTTGATAATTAATTATTTCAAACATTATAAAAATTACATTTTAATTCATAAAAAATATATTATAATTTATATTTATTAAAAAAATTAGTAATAATATTTTATTAAAATTATTTTTTTTCAAAAAAAAAATAATTCATCAAATTAAATTCCTTATTTCAATAATAAAATTACCAAAAATAACTTTTATTTTTTAGTATAAAAATCATTGATAAGGTGAGAACAATAAGGTTAAAATGTATAAATTATTATATAAAAATAATGTATATATTCATAGTTATTGTTTCCTAATACATTTCACATTAATACCCAAGAAAACTCCAAATGTGTTTGTTACATGATGACGATAATTTCATGGGGTGGTTCGGAAAACATGGGTTGCGTCGTGTTCTTGATGTGCTTGAATATAACATCTAAAAAATTTATCTCATTTTTAAGTTTTTGGATCTCATATTGGTCTTAGTAATGGGAAAATCTCATATATGTTATCTCTCTTGGAAGCTTAGATAAATTGGATACATTGGATATGACCCTACGAGTTGAGTCTATCACCTCCTTTGTCTCAGTCAATTAGTTTTATTAAAAACATATATTCATACTAATCATGTGATAACTATTAAATGGATATTTTATTATTTGTAAATATTCTTAATGGTTATTTAAATCTGGTAGGATATAATAAAACCAAATAAGTTCATGTTTTTCTATAACTGTAATAGATAATAGTTCATTTAATTAAAAATGGAGAAATTTTATTTATATCCATTGTGGTGGTTATATAATTGATCTGAAACCGTAACTAGATAATTTGAGTGTCTACTTTCATGGTATCATGATTACATGGTTGTGAGATGAGTAACAAACCATTAATTAAAACAAATGGTTGATGATTTTAAATTCAACACTTGTAGGTATAGAGTCCCAGAGAATTGAGTAATTTATCGGAGTACACAAAATGAGGGAGATCCAAGATATATTTTAAGTTAAAAAAATATTGTAGATTAGTGGTTAGATCATGAAACAAATTTTTTAGATACACGGTTTTAAGGAATATATAAAGGTAATTAAATACTAATTTGATGTGATAATGGATCAAATATAACTATATATTCCAATAAATGGAATACAAATTTTTTACATCCTAGTTTACTCCTAGTTTTAAGGTTATCATGGATAATATAATGTCATCATTTTATTAAACTAGTATACTCTTAGATATTCATTGAGTTAAGGGATTTAAATTAAATCAAAATTCTTTTCATATTGATATTCTAATATCTTTAGTGTAGTTCTTGAGAAGGTGTATAAAAAACACACCATTATTTATATAAAAACTTAAAATACAAGTCATGAACCTAATTAGAGGAAGTTTTATGATTGTACCAAAAAATATCATCGGATTGTTTTTTTAGCATTCAAATGATATTTTAATAATGAGGTGGAATAAAATTAGATATCCTGACTAATTTGATGCATATAATTAATCTTTTGATTACTTATTTCACATTATATCTTTGAAATGATCTATTTAAAAGAAATGAATTTAATAAGTAAAATTTGGATTCCATATGACGAATTCCCTTTAAGGAATCATAAATGCCAACCAATTATTTAAATTGTCCTCAAAATAATACATTACCATTTACCTCATTCAGTGTTCTTAATAAGTGGATGTTTTACTATGTACAAGAATTACTCTTGTAAACATTTGAATGTTTTATCATCCCAAACCAGTGAGCCATTAATCTGGTGCCTTAAGCGGGGTCGCCACATGACCTCCAGTGTGCCTTCATGTATGTTAGGGGTTTCCGACAAGTATTGAGTGTCAAATTGGTCATGAGGGAATACTATACCCTCCTTATAATAGTAAACCACAACAGAAAATAATTTTAACAACATAAATAATAGGAACCAATCCATAACATGCATAAATAACCAATTTTCAAAAAAAATGTACAACCATATGGAATAGTAAATATGCATTGTCATGGTATAATTCCAATAGAACAAAACCCCCAATGGAATAAAATAGATTAATCCCCAAAATGGTCTGGCATCCATGTCTGTAACCTCGTCCATACATGTCCCATGCCAAACTCAACTCCCTAACAAAGGGCCCTTTCCCTTGTCCTCACCTGTAGTCATGAAATATGCTCTGGTACCAAATGGTATCCCGAGTAGGGTGAGAGTATAACTAATTATGACACCCTCAAAAGTGTTTACATAATATCCATCAATCTAAATAGTTTACGAAATTAGTAAATAATGGAATGCAAATATAAATATTTCAATAGGACATTCTGGACTATGTTCTTTAAACTATATTACGATTGTGTCCAAGTTCACTACATAGAAATTTATGGTTTAAAAACCATTATTCAAGCGTTAAATGGATTAGGAATCTTCGGTTTTCTCAAGAACATGAGAATAGAATCAAGTTCTATATTACTATCCATCACATTATAACAAACCCATAATCATCACCTCGAATCATTAGTCCGAGTTGAATGAAACTGTTTGGGGAATAGAACTCGGTCCCCCTCCCTAACCCTTTTATTTAGTGGAGGATAAAAAACCTCAGTCCTTCTAAAACTATGGACATAGAACCACACATCGATACCCCCACTCAACCAAGACTTGTGAACATTCTTATTTATCATTCACTACAATCAACTATTGGCAACATCATTTAAAACATCACAAAAATATAAATAAAATGGATGTTAACATCTTCTCATTAATCATTAAACACCTTAATCATTTATATTAATTTTTCCTTTATCACCATTTTTTATTTCCCATGCCAATCTCATTATTAATGTTCATGTATAAAGAAAATCTCCTAGATTTATCCCATTAGTCCATTAATCCATTTTTAATGCCAGCCAAACAACTTCTTAGTCCATTAACCAACCAAAGTGTATTACTAAACCTCTAATTTCACACACATTAATCATAATTAAATATTCATCATGGGATATATGTTCTCCCATAATGGCCGACACTTACATAGCTAACTCTAGCTCTGGGAAATATCAGCACACCCCATGGGTGCCCCAAAAAATTGGTCACATCGTCCTCCATGAATCATAAGGGGATCATGAGGGTATGATTGGGTTTTTTAGTCAGAAAAAACATCACATCATCTTAAGGCACCCAGAACTCATCAAAAGAGGTTAAGAATAAAATAACCCAACATGCACAAATCAACATAAAACCAAAGGGATATAACTCTTTGTCAGCCTATAATGAATCTGTAGGAGAACACCCTCTCAATCGAAGCCCTAGATCTCGATTCAACCAACCCTGGAGGTATTACCCTAACTATCACTGAAAAAGTAGGGTTTGAGTGACTTGGATGGAGATTGGGTTAAAATATAATCCTTTATCAAGAAAAAGAATCAATGAAGTTTTTAGCCTTACCTGAATATTCAATCCACAACTAGAGACACTCCAAACTACCTTGGATTGAATAATAATCACCTCTTGGATGTTCTTGGAAGCTTGACTCATCACTAGGGTTCATGAATGAAGAAGGGGGAGAAACCCTAAGATAGAACAAAAAAATCATATAACAGAATTATTGGAAATTTTTAAATATTTTTAGGTCACATGGTTTACCGACACGGTTTTCCAAACCGTGCGCAAACTGTTCGGAGGCTATTACACAAACACCCATGTCTTATACTATTTTCTAATCCGTGTGAAAACCCTATGGATTTACACTACCCTCATGGTCTTCACTTGAATTGTTTTTCAAACCATGTACAAACCATGCAGATTTCCTTGAAATCCCATATTCCCCTTTTTCATGCCCTGAACCCCCGGAACACCTCCCAAGCCTTCTTAAGGGAATGGAAAAAATATAATTAACCATAAAATGGGACTAAGAATGAAACATATAAAAGAACATAACATATAGAGGAATATATTATTAAAAAACAACCCACCATATAATGGCTCAACCCCGACCCACTCTTCCTAAGCATCTTTTAGTTTCCAAGGAAAAAAGATCGGGACACTCGGCATGCATTTCAGATTTACACTACCACGATTCTCCCTAACAGTTTCCATGATTCCATAGAACACAAACCAAGGCACAAATATTCCCAGAAAAACTATATCACTATGATATGAAATTTGAATCGGGTTCCTCTTAATAGAGGCATCAACCTCAACCTCGACATCCTCTACATTTCTCACCTTAGACGGATCATGGTGATAATATTAGAGTTATGAACCATGGAAAATGTCATGAATCCCACTATTCCACTATGGAAGAGCTAATCGATAAGCCACCAGTCTGATCTTCTCTACAATCTCGATTTTTCCCACATATATAGGTGAAAACATTCCCTACTTCCGAATTCAATGGTGACCCAACTATGGAAGCACTAGAAGAAACACACTATCACCAACTACAAACTCAAGAGGTCAACTATATTGATCGTCATATGACTTATTCATACACTATCCTTTATTCATATTATTTTGAATCAAATGATCCTTTTCAGACATCTCTTAGACAAGACTCTGTCCTAACAGCTCATACTCACAAGCCTATATCTTACAAAACAGAGATCTACATGGTCTCACATAGAGTTCCTAAAAAGGTGAAATATGAACTATATCCTAAAACAAATTTTTGTTAGAAAAATCTTCAAATGAAAATTATTTTCCTATGAACTAATGATATATCGAACACGTGCTCTCAACAATTCTTCTAATACATGAATTGTACACTCTGGTTATCTGATAGTCTATGTGTAGTAATCCATACTCAAAAAAATTGGGTACTAAGTTCCTTATGTTGTTCCTTCTTTGAGTGAAAGGTGATTCTTGGATCATGATCCTAAACTATGGTTCTTGGTACACCCTGAAACCATACTATTTCTCAATCATACAATTACCCCAAACAGGTTAACCATTTAGGTCTCCTAGATCGGTAAGAAATGAGCCAAAATGGTCATCCAATATGCCACCATAAAATTTACATATTTCTTATGAGGTGTCCTCTAAATATCCATCCTAATGTTCATAGTGATTTCATTCCACTTATAATATGGAATAGTAAATTACTATAAAAACCCACATGTACGTTGGTTCTTAGCTTTCTCCTACTGATAGGTAAGGCATCGTATGAAAAACTCACAACTTCTTTCTTCACTCTCGGCCACCAAAACATCATGTGAAGATCACATTTACTCTTAGTCAATCCTAGATTCACTTCCCACAATGGTATGTGGAATTAGTGCATCAACTAATTATATACATCTATCATCACAACAACATGAACATGAATATAAGAAACTCCATCAGTGTGGAAAGTCCAACAAGAAGGTGAATCCCCACATTTATGACTTTACTTCATAGACAAACACTATGTATCCACCAACTTACTCTCTTTAACTAAACTCAGAGGTGCATATTCATATGAAATGGATGAATGGGTCATTTTCTTATGCCCATTATGTACCTCCAAATGCATCATGACATATGAGGCCATCATCACCCACTATAAACTTGATTCTAGAACTACCTAATTTTGAGCGTTATAGCTCAGATAATCAGTGACACTATTCCCTTTCTCTGATGTGTACACTAACTAAAATCAAAATATTGTAGGTACTCAACCCACCATCACTGGAAAATATTTAAATATCACTGAGAGGAGATGTATATGATTATTTTATGGTTGTTAAACAACTTAAAGGGTTATCCCAACTAGTAATGAATCCATCACATTAAGGAATGAACCACATTAGCTATATGATGTTGATGAGTAGGATAATTGCTCTAATGTTTCCTCAACGGTCTCAAACCAAAATAAAAAACCTGATCATCTTACATAAATCATTCCAAATGTGAAACACTAGACGCAACATAGAACATGATGTCCTTATTACCTATTTAAGTAAATATTAGGATCAATGAGGTATTAATTTTGTTTTTAAGCTCCTGGAGAGCATTAAAACAAGAATATAACCATTCAAACTTAACCACTTACTAGTTTTTCTTTCGAGAGTCACTTCCAAAGAAGAAAATCGTTATTAAACCTTCGATAATAACTGGAAAAACCTATAAAACTGTGAATATTAGAGATGATCATGGGATTCTCCCAATACACTATAGCATGAACCTTTTTCGAATCCACCAACACACCTTACAAAAAAATTATGTGTCTTAGAAAGTGTAGCAGATCAATCCAAAACTAACATTTTGATTGATTGGTGTAAATCATATTCTCTTTAAGTGTACTCAATATGATATCATGATGTTTGACATGACCTTCATGAGATATAGTGGACAACAATATGTCATCAATGTAGACAACTATAAACTAATCCAAATACGGGTGAATATACAGTTCTTCAATTCCATGATCACCACTGGTCCATTACTCAAACAAAAAAACATCACAAAAAATTCATACAACCCATACTTTCATTGAAAATATATCTAGGGTTTGTAAAAATATTTCACCCACAAATGATGGTATCTTAATATTAAATCGATCATTGAAAACACTGAGGCACCATTGATCTTGTCAAACACTTATTTGATTATTGGAAGAGGGTATTGGTTCTTAACCGTCATATGGATCAACTTTCTATAATTGACACATAACCTCAGTGATCCTTCATCACGTATTATAAAACTACACTGGAGATACCCAAGGTGGTGTACAATAATTTATAAACCCCTTACAATCTAATTGATCTAGTTCAACCTTTAGTTCTCGGAGCTCTACTGGTGCCAGTATATAGGGTGCAGTGGAGACTGACTACATTCCTATAAAAATTTTGATTTTAAACCCAATATCACTCTGTGGTGGTAACCCGAAGAAGTCCCAAAGAAATACATCCTAAAATTGGTCCACAATAGAACGGAATATTGGATGTCCATTTTAACCATCTTCTAACATATGGCATGCCACTTGCGCAGGGATCTTCCCCAATCGTTGTTGTATTGGACCTGTGCGGCCAGCTCCAATATCCCACTCACCATAAAAGACATAAGTGCAACCATAGAGAGATGTGAATGTTTCCCAATGATAGTAATAGTTGATATGATCTTGATATAATTCCAACCAATTCATACCCAAAATTCATTCAAAACATGACATCCCTAGGAAAAACAGATCCCACTGAAAATGATACCCACCATCCTCTAGAGCAAAACCCTTACATTTCTGGATGACCTAGAATTTTACCCCTAGTAGATTATCATGTGTCATTAACCCTCATGATGTTTCCATAGTTAATCCTAATAAATATAACTACCAAGAAGAAATAAATGAATATGTAGAACATGTATCAAATAATTCACTAGAAAACATGGAAGCTACGTGAATCATTCCGTTAACAGTATAAGGTCATGCCCCACCACCTTCAGGTGTGTCGTACACTGCATGAAGATGACATTCCTCTTTTCCCTAGGCTCCAGCATGAGTACCCTGCACTGCACTACTCTGTTGGTAAGGGTGATTTCACCCCAAAGATCCATGTCCACTGCCCCTACCAGTAATGATCATGGAGCTCCAACTCCCTTCCTGATATAGGGTTACTGAACCATTCCCACACTCTACACCAACCTCATTCCACTGTAATTCTCTAACAGTCATGAATTCTTGCAGAACCATTGTATGTGGCCTATCCTGATGCACACCCAGCACTTCATTGGTAGGTGGGGAACCTGTTCATGCTTGTTCCCCATCCCACCACACTGATAATTGAAAACAAGGTCACCACCATGGCAATCTGACACCCCTCTTCTGACATCTATATGCTCTCCCACCTTGTTAAAACGTTCCAAAAGGCAATTTCTACTGTCATAAGATGCAAAAAATTATTATCTAGATAGAACCACAAGTTCACTACGTGAATGTTCCATAAGTATTCCCTCCAATACAAGTCTTTGATCAACCACTTCATCAATCCATTTCATATAAATTATATTCACCTGAGATCTAATATCGTGTCCCACACCATCATAGAAGAATTTTTCCATAGCTACCGGATGAATCTCACATTTTCATATATTTTATACTATAAATAATTGTTTATAATCCCACAAAAGTGTTATTGGATGGGCAATTTTCATGTTTTTAGGTTTTAGTATTATTTTGAGCCCAAATGTGAAAAGCGAATAATTCTGGATTTTTGACAGATTTTTACGTCAGGGGTATTTCGGTCATTAATGGAAAACTAAAATTCCAAATATTCTGATTCAAATTTTATTAGAATCTTTATTTGATTTCCTTCATTTTCTTCCTCTGGACCATGATCTGATTAGATCATCTAAATGGACTAAAAATTAAATTATTTTGGGACTTTTTTTGGGCGGACAGCATGAACCCACCCAACGTAACAGACATCAAAGTCGGCCTACACATATCTAAATGATGTGTTACCACCAGGGATACCACGAGAACAGATAGAGCCATCCCTAAAATAAATTTTAGGGATTTTGGAGTTCATTAAGGAGGCTATTGAAAGACATACTTTTGGAGAAACCTTCCTGGAAGCTTCGTCCAGAAATAGAAACCGAGAATTCAAAATTGATAACTCCTACATCTGTTTTCCAAGTAAGATGAAATTTTGAGGAGATACGGACAATAAATTTATGAACAAAATTAATTAAGGGTAGAACGCATGAAGATATCATTAAAGGGGTCTAAAATGCGTCGATATTTGAGTTACGATTTCTGCCTATAAAAGGAGGCACTCACGTCCTTCCCAAGGCATCTCATTCTCCATCCCATTTCCTCTGGGACACCAAGGAGAAGAACTTATCAGGTTTCCATTTTTTTTCTTTTATTTCTTTTATTTTAAAAAGTCTCTCCTCTCCCGCATTATCTCGCTTACCCCATCCATGGAGGGGTAGTTTCATTTGAGTGATCGGAAAGAGGGGAGGCTGGACCTATGTGTTGTGCTTGAGTTTTTGTGCTTGAAATGAATAAAATTTGTTCTTCTTTATTCTTCTGGTTCCAATTCATAATTCTGTATTACATTCTAAATGCGGTTGTGTTAAGGTTTTTATACTGAAATTATAAATTTCTTTGGTCGATGATCACATCTCCCTCCACCCAATTCTAATCTATATACAATGGAACATGATTAGGGTTGGGTGGTGATTGCTCGACGGTTGTCAAGCACGGGTGTAGGATTGTATGTCTAAATCTTAGTTTATTTGGGAACAACAATTCCAGGTCTGGGAATTCTCTAATTAATCAAGAGACCTTCTACAACCCTAAACACATTGGAAGGAGGATAGACCAATCTAAGGTTTTAGAAAGAAAAATTCTAATCCCATCTCTCTAACCAGTTTAAGGAAGAAGAAGAGATAAAATTTAGAATCCATGATGGAACAACACTAAGTCTAGCCGAACCCAATCCGATCACCATATTTATCATTTTTTAAAATCAATCAATTTCTGTTGTATGTTTCTCTTATAGTCATTCAAAGTAATTAAAACCAATCTTTTTACGAAAACCAATAAAAAGTGACAACCTTGTTTTGTGTGCACTCCCCTTCGGGAGACTACCTAGGATCAACTACTATACTATACTTAGGTAAATAAAATATTGTTTTTCCACACCCCACGATAGGCATGCGTCAAACTTGGTGCCGTTGCCGGGGAGGTAGTGCCTCAAAGATTTTTTTTTTAAAAAAAATTCTCTTTTGAATGACCCGTAGTTCAAATAAAAATTTATTAGAATTTAATACAGAAATTGAGTGCAAAATAACCAAATTGAGAAATCAAAATCTTCCCAACAATTTCGAAGAAAACAATCTCACCGATTCAAGTGATACCTTGAGTGGATACTTTGAACCTTTAATAATGGCTGTAAATCCCAACTGAACCCTACGTGACATCTGTGCACCTCAATTTGTCAATCAAAATTATCAACTTGAAATTACTGCCATAGAAAATGATTTTGAATTGCGAATTAACATGATCCAAGTGCTTCCTAAATTTCATGGTCTTGCAGGTGAAGACCCAAATTGTCATATTCAAGAATTCACCTATGTCTGCTCCAACATCAAACCTCGAGCAGTCGCGGAAGAGCAAGTGAAGTGGAGGGCTTTCTCCTTCTCACTAGAGGGAGCAGCGAAGGAATGGCTGTACAATCAGCAACCGGGGGAGATCAGTGACTGGGAAGATCTAAAAATTTTCTTTCTACAATGATTCTTCCCAACATCTAGGAGCACTGCAATAAATAAGAAGAATTATGTCATCCATCAATCAAATGGAGAAACACTCTATGAATACTGGGAACGTTTCAAGAAGCTTTGTGCAAGTTTTCAACACCATGAAATAGATGAAGACAAATTCCTTGTATTCTTCTACCAAGGATTGCTTGATAATGACAGGAATCTACTAGATGCCTCATCGGGAGGATCCCTCATTGATAAATCACATGAAGATATATGAATTCTGATTGAAAAGATTGCAGAAAATTCACAGTAGTTTGGCACTCAAGGTACGATCAATAGAGGAATCCATGAGGTAAGAACATCTGATTCAGTAGATTTAATTAGGAATGAAATGGGTGAACTCACCAGGTTGGTGCGACAAATAGCTGTGAACCATGTGAATGAACAACAAGGACTGAATCAGTTATGTGGATTATGATCTTCTAATTCTCATTACACTGATCAATGTCCAGAAGTGCAGGGGATAGAAAGTTGTGCTGCAACCTATCAATAAAGTCAATACCAACCGCAAACCCAACCAGGGTATGGGTTTCAACAGAACCAATCCAGAGCACCTTTTCAGCAGCAATATCAGAACCCGATAGCATTCCGACAACCTTATCAGAAGCCCTTCCAAAAACAACAAACTTTTGAACCACCACCTTTCCAGTGGAATAATTATGAGAAACCCTCCACAAGTGCACCGAAAAATGAAGACCAACAACTGAAGACATGAGTTGTAGGAATAGAAGATAAGATGGACAAGCTAGCTGATCAATTTTCAAGCATTATGGATGCTCTCACCAAGAACCAAGGTAAGATTCCTGCACAAACAATTCCCAATCCAAAAGAGAATGTTCGTGCAGTCACAACCCAAAGTGGGAAGGAGCTCAAACCACTAGAACAATATGAGAAGGATGAATCTAGGGAACCTACTGAAGCTCGTCTTGTCCAACCAAAATAAGGAGTCAACAACATAGTAGAAAGAACAAGGTTCAGTAATGAAAGACTAGAAACACCATTGCAGAAACAACAAAGGGAGAAAAAGGATATTCCAGTACCATTCCCATTAGTATTGGTTGAGTCAAAGAAGGGCAAAGAAGAACGACTTCAACGGGAAATTCAGGAAACATTTCGAAAAGTTGATATTAACATTCCACTACTGGATGCAATCAGGCAAATCCCTAAATATGAAAAATATGTGAAGGAGATATATACTAAAAGAAATAGGCTTGATGGAAATGAAAGAATAACCTTAGGAAGAAGCGTCTCAGCATTGATCACACCACCGATACCGCAAAAATTTCATGATCCAGGGACTTTCTCTATTCCCTGCACTATCGGTTCAGTAAATTTTACTGTTGCACTATGTGATCTTGGATCCTCGATAAATGTCATTCCTCACTCTATGTTTTCATCTTTTCATGTCGGAGAACTAAAATCAACTTGGGTGGTGGTACAATTAGTAAACAGATCCACCATTTTCCCAGCCGGAGACGTTGAAGATGTACTTGTAGGAGTGAGAGGATTAATCTTTCCAGCAGACTTTTATGTCCTTACCGTGGAGGAAGACCGAGCACCATCCCAATCTCCCATCATCCTAGGGAGACCATTCCTGAAAACATCAAGGACAATCATCAACGTTCATGAAGGAACACTCACCATGGAGCTTGGAGATAGTACGGTACACTTCAATATTCTTGATATGATGAAACACCCATCCCGCAATCACTTACATTATGCAATCTCCCATGATGAAGGTATATAACCAATTAGAGACTCAGGTATGCTTCATGATTTTTTATCTGTGGGAGAACACTCTTAATTTGAATTTTATAACTCCCATGAACCTGAAAATTATGATATCATGTTGGAGGATGAGGTAAAATCTTATTTTTTCGATGATTTGTTAAAAGGAAGTAAGATTATTCCCAAGAATTCAAAATTAGAAGTAAGAAACCTAAATGCAATATCATCCCTTGAACAACCACCATATTTAGAGATGAAGAATTTGCCATGTGACTTGAAGTATTCTTACCTAATGGAAGGAGAGAAATTTCCAGTAATCTTTTCCAATAACCTATCCCATTCACAAGAACAAACATTGACTGACCTTCTCAAAAGGAATGTAAAAGCTGTAGGATGGAGTTTAGGTGATATTCCTGGAATCAACCCTAAGGTATCCTCTCACAGGAAATTTTTAGAATGTGAATCTCGGCCAGTTAGAAAACCTCAAAGAAGACTCAATCCCACAATCATGGAGGTCGTTAAGAAAGAGATTGAGAAATTGTTAGCAGCTGATATCATTTACCCAATCTCTGATTCTCAATGGGTCAGCCCAATTCATGTAGTCCCCAATAAAACTGGCCTGACCACTGTTACAAATAAAAGAAATGAACTGATCCCCATGAGAATACAAAACAGCTGGATAGTGTGTATAGATTACAGGAAGCTAAATCAAGTTACCAGAAAAGATCAGTTTCCTATTCCATTCATTGATCAGATGCTTGAAAGGATAGCTGGAAATACTCATTACTATTTTTTAGATGGATTCTCAGGATATTTTCAGGTTCCAATTGCACCAGAAGACCAGGAGAAGACAACCTTCACCTGCCCTTTTGGAACATTCTCCTACAAAAGGATGCCTTTCGGGCTATCCAATTCCCCAGGTATATTTCAACTATATATGGTGAGTATTTTGTCAGACCACATTGAGGATTGCTTGGAGGTGTTTCTTGATGATTTCATAGTTTTTGTAAATTCATTTGATCATTTCTAGGGAAATTTGGAAAAAGTTTTGAAAACATGCATTGAAAAGAACCTTGTCTTAAATTTGGAAAAATGTCATTTCATGGTTGAAAAAGGGATAGTGTTGGGGAACATAATTTCACAAAATGAGATTGAGGTTGATAAATCAAAAGTTAATGTAATAAATTATTTTCCATATCCAACTTGTGTTAAACATGTTAGATCCTTTTTAGGGTATGTAGGATTTTATAGATGATTCATCAAGGATTTCAGTAAGATTTCTCTCCCTCAATCAAGATTACTTTTAAAGGATGCTAACTTTAATTTTGATTGTGCATGTAGAGAATCATTTGAAGAATTAAAGGAAGGGCTGATAACACCACAAATAATTTAGCCACCCAATTGGGATTACCCTTTCGAGATACATTGTGATGCATCCAAGCAAGTAGTGGGAGCCGCTCTATCACATAGAATTGACAGAAAGCCTCAAGTCATCACCTACGCATCAAGGCCCCTGGATTAAACACAAATAAATTACACAACCATAGAGAAGGAGTTCCTTTCAGTCGTTTTTGCACTAGATAAATTCCGATCATATCTTCTGGGAACTAAAGTTGTTGTTTTCTTTATCATTCAGCTCTGAGGTACTTAATGAAAAAGGCGGATGCTAAACCACATTTGGTGATATGGATTCTACTCTTACAAGAGTTCAATTCGGAAATCAAAGATAAGAAGGGGACTGAACATCAAGTGGATGATCATCTGAGTCGACTACCCCACACCGCTGAAACAGAAATAACAAAGCAGAACCCACTTAATGATGAGGTTCCTGGAGAACAACTCTACATCATCAACAGTGAAGTACAATGGTATACCAACATTTTCAGCTATTTGGTAACATCTCAGGTACCCCTTCATCTAAGTTCTCATAAAAAACATAAGCTTAAAAATGAATCAAGATTTTACATTTGGGAAGATCCATTTCTGTGGAAAATTTGTAATGATCAAATCATAAAAAGATTCTTGCCAATAAGTGAAATTGAATCAGTGTTTGAATTTTGTCATAAATTATCTTGTGGAGGCCACATTGGACCTCAGAGGACTGCCCCAAAAGTTTTAGAATCTGGACTCTACTGGCCCACCTTATTCAAGGATGCATATGAATTTTGTAAAAGATGTGAAAAATTCCAATATTCTGGTAACATATCCAAACGACATGAAATGCCACAAAAACCAATAATCTATTGTAAACTTTTTGACGTTTGGGGCATATATTTCATGGGACCATTCCCAATGTCAATTGGAAATTAATATATTCTTTTGGTTGTAGACTATGTTTCAAAATGGGTGGAAGAAAAAGCAACCAGAACTGATGATGCAAAAGTTGTTTGTGATTTTTTTAGGGATAACATTTTCTATAGGTTTGGCATGCCACGAGCAATCATCAGTGATTAGGGAACTCATTTCTGCAATAGGAATACAGATGCATTGCTGACGAAGTATGGGGTGCATCATAGAACATCTACCCCATACCATCCCCAAACAAATGGCCAAGCAGAAGTCTCTAATAGAGAAATCAAAGCCATTATGGAGAAGACTGTTAAACCCAAACGGAAGGACTGGATACAAAAGTTAGATGATACATTATGGGAATACAGAAAGACTTACAAAACACCGATAGGGATGAGTCTCTATAGATTGATCTATGGAAAGATTTTCCACCTTCCTGTGGATTTGGATCATAGAGCCTACTGGGCGGTCAGAGAGATGAATCTGGACCTTGAGAAAGCTGGGAAAGAAAGAAGATTGTAGTTGCAGGAGTTAGAGGAAATTAGAAGGGAATCTTTTGAAAACACAATGATCTATAAAGAGAGGACATGGATGGCCCATGACAAGATAATTCAACCAAGAACCTTCAACCCTGGAGATCACGTGTTACTCTTCAAATCCAGACTTAAGCTTATGCCAGGTAAACTTCGTTCCAGATGGGAAGGCCCCTTTACTGTTATTCATGTATATCCCTTTGGTGCTGTGCAGATTCAAAAAGAAGGAGGAGGAAACCCATTCACTAGAAATGGGAAGAGGCTGAAGAAGTTATATGGGACCGTACCTCAAGGACCAGAGGAGGAGATCACACTTCTTCACCCTGAATACAAATGAACCCCTACCAGGTTGCATCATTCCTTTACACATGATTAAATGTAGTAACTCCATGTTTTTGAAACATACATAAAAAATTCCATTTACATGCATTGAGGACACTACATCAATTAAGTTTGGAGGAGGGAATCTTGTAGTCCAGGAGATTTTTAAAAAAAATTAATTTTTGTTTTGTTTTGTTTTGTCGAGACAATGACATTAAACAAAGGCGCTACCGGGAGGCAACCCGCATTTTCCCCAATTTTTAACTTGTCTTCTTAGTGATTTACCAGCATGATTGAACATGCCTGCACTATCAATTGTTTTCATTTTTTTTATTTCAGGTCCATTGATGAAGAGGATTTAGTGGGATTATAAGTCATGAAGAAAAGGATCCATTTGACATGGGAGTATGAGTTTCAATTCTATATTATCTGACTTTATTCCCTATATTTTTAGTATTTTAAAGAATTAATCAAAAAAAAGGGATGCCCACGCTTGAATTCATGTTTTACTTGAATTCTCTAGGAGACATGAGTTTCATAGAAATCTAGTGATTCTATGTTTTAGATTTCAATGTTAATAATATTGAATGATTAAAATGGATAATTGGATGATTAAAGTGAAGCAAGGATATTGAAATAAGGACTCATGATTTAAGGGAATTAATTGATTCATGTAAATGAAATTTCCCTTCCATTTTTCATTCTTTGAATTTCTGAAATTCATGTGAATTAATTTTGTATTATTAATCATGCCATGAGTGATTGTCCAATATCATATTCTCATTCCTGAGAGGATTTCTAGACCAAATATTTCCTATTTTATCTTGAGCATATTCCTCGAGTGATCTTGGGACGTGCCACCTGCTAGAACTTGTATTGAAACTTATCAAAGCTATGACTATACAAAACAACATTTAAAATGATTGAGGCATCTCTTTGGCTAGCCACATTTTATCCTAAGACCCACCTTTACATTTATCCTTTGTAAGACTTTAGATGCCCTGAATTTCCTTATAGGTTTAAGCCACATTAGAAGCAATTTTTTCCTTACCTACTCACAGTTTTAGTATTTTGGCATGGTTATTTCAAGTTTGAGTGTGGGGGAAGGGCCTTTAGTGTGCTTTCCTTGGGATGTGTATCATTTATGGGTGGTTTGAGGTGTGTGTCAATACTTTGGGTAGTGTACAATAAGAGAATTGGGCATGTGTCATCCATTTCTCCTTCAAAAAAAAGAAAAAAAGAAAAACATTGAGATGAGTTTGAATTCCTCATTGAACATTCTATTATGACTCATGTACCTCTCAAAAATCAGGGGAATGAATTGTCATTCATTCATTGTATTCAATTTTCATCTCATCCTCCATAAAAAAATAATGTTGTGCCTTTCTGGAGCTTTGAAAAAAAACGGGAGAATATAGATGATATCATTCATTATAAGCACTTATTGGCTCATGTACCATGTAATTAAGAGGTTGGGGTTGTTTTTCACATTTAAAAGAGGTATTGAGTGAGGAATTTCCTGTTTTTTCACTTGAATTAATCATGCATTGTACTTAAAAGTCAAACCTACTATTTCTAGCCTGGAACTTTTTTCAATAATTTTCCCTCCAACCCTAAGCCACAGAATCATTTGAACCATAAATTAAATCCCTTGTGATTAAATTCATTTTCATGTTTCACGCTGTGGATAAATGATAATTTTCACAAACCTATGGTGATACAAGCGATTTTCAAGAATGAGTATAACTCTAGATTCAATTTCTATTGAGTGAAGAGTGACATAAAATTCAATGTGAGGTAGGTTGTGATTGGGCCATGGATTGATTTATGAGGTTGAACAAATTTTAGTGATTGAAATGAAAATAATAGATAATTATTATTCATATATGAGTCATGATGGAATTCTATTTTGGATAAAATCATTGATACTTTCTCATTTTTTATTGTTGTGTGGATTTTGATTTGGATGTAAGATGACTGCCCAGGAGTGCAATGTTTAAGTGTCGGGGAGTGATGAAGCTCACATTTTCATATATTATATTCTGTAAATCATTGTTTATAAACCCAAAAAATTGTTATTGGATGGGTAATTGTCATGTTTTTAGGTTTTAGTGTTATTTTGAGCCCAAATGTGAAAAGCGACTAATTCTGGATTTTTGACAGATTTTTACGTCATGGGTATTTCGGTCATTTCTGGAAAAATAAATTTCCAATTTTTCTGATTCAATTTTTTTTAGAATCCTTATTTTATTGCCTTCATTTTTGTCTTCAGGACCAGGAGCGGATTCGATCATCTAAAGGGTCTAAAAATTCATTGAATTTGGGACTTTTTCTGGGCGGACAACAAGGACCCACCCAAAGTAACAGACATCAAAGTCGGGCTAAACATATCTAAATGATGTGTTTCCACATGGGATACCACTAGGAAAGATAGGGACGTCCCTAGAATAAATATGAGGGATTTTGGAGGTCATTAAAGAGGATATTGAACGACATACTTTTGGAGGAAACTTCCTGGAAGCTTCATCCAGAAATTTAAATCGAGAATGAAAAATTCATAACTCTGACATCTGTTTTCCAAGATAGCTGAAATATTTAGGAGATACGGTGAAGAAATTTATGAACAAAATTAATGAAGGGTGTAATGCGTGAAGATGTCATTAAAGGGGTCTAAAACGCGTCGACATTTGAGGTACGATTTCTGCCTATAAAAGGAGGCACTCACATCCTTCCCAAGGCGTCTCATTCTCCATCCCATTTCTTCTGGGACACCAAGGAGAAGAACTTCTCAGCTTTCCATTTATTTCTTTTATTTATTGTATTTTAAAATATCCCTCCTCTCCCGCATTATCT
The DNA here is from genome assembly GCA_963277665.1 of Viscum album. Classification (NCBI taxonomy): domain Eukaryota; kingdom Viridiplantae; phylum Streptophyta; class Magnoliopsida; order Santalales; family Viscaceae; genus Viscum; species Viscum album. Next base: position 1,447,508,783 of record OY728152.1, on the reverse strand, counting down.
AGCTTACCCCATCCATGGAGGGGTAGTTTCATTTGAGTGATCGGAAAGAGTGGAGGCTGAACCTATGTGTTGTGCTTGAGTTTTTTTGCTTGAAATGAATAAAATTTGTTCGTCTTTCTTCTTCTGGATCCAATTCTTAAATCAGTATTAAATTATGAATGCGGTTGTGTTAAGGTTTTTATTCTGAAATTATAAATTGCTTTGGTCGAGAATCACATCTCCCTCCACCCAATTATAATATGTATATGGTGGAACATGATTAGGGTTGGGTGGTGATTGCTCAACGGTTGTCAAGCACGTGTGTAGGAATGTATGTAGAAATATTGGTTTATTAGGGAACAACAATTCCAGGTCTGGGATTTCTATAATTAATCAAGATACCTTCTACAACCCTAAACACATTGGATGGAGGATAGACCAATCTAAGGTTTTAGAGAGGAAAATTCTCATCACATCTCTCTTACCAGTTTAAGGAAGAAGAAGAGATAAAATTTGGACACCATGATGGCACAACACTAAGTCTAGCTGAACCCAATCCGATCACCATCATTATCATTTGTTAAAATCAATCAATTTCTGTTGTTTGTTTCTCTTATAGTCTTTCAAATTATTTAAAACCAATCTTTTTACAAAATCCAACAAAAATTGACAACCTTTTTTTGTGTGCACTCCTCTTCGGGAGACTACCGAGGATCAAATGCTATACTATACTTAGGAAAATAAAATATTGTTTTTCCACGCCCCATGATGGGCCTGTGTCACTACCTCATCTCCAGTCAATGTCACAACGAAGTGCCTCAAATCAGTGAAATGACTAGCATAGGCCATCACTGACATTGTCCCCTGTGTCAATTTCATAAAATCCACTACCTTATCCTACCTCAAGGTTTCTGGGTATAATTGATCATGGAACATCTCTTGAAAATCATTCCACATAGTTTCCTTGGACTTTAATATATAAACCATGATTCCACACCAACACTTTTCTTAACATCTCAGTATATAGGCTGCTAACATGACTCGCATCTCAAGAGGAGTCTATAGATGGTCCCGAAATGTTTGGATGTACTCTATCAAAAAATCTGCAACATCAAGCCAACCCACTACTGTAAACGTCTGAGGGTTCTATAGTTGAAACTCCTCGGTTAGTTCCAACATAATCTGTGCAACCCGCCCTAGGTCTTGTTCCATCATCTTCTTAAAAGGAGAAATGTTCTCAAAGAATATTTCTTTCCTATTTTCCAAGATCACCACATTCTCCTTCACTACTACTAGAGGAGTGTTCATGGGAACATCCTCATTCCATACAACTGGCACTCAACTTCAATGGGGAATTTATATAAAATTCCAAACTTGAACATTAGAATGAAACTACAATAATTTTATGAATTGAAAAGGAAAAATAGGTAGACACATCACATTCCATAACTAAAACTATTTGCATGCATTACTCCAACAAGGACACTTACTACCGAACCACTACCCTTGGCCTCCTCTCATATTTCTATGGCTACCACCAGTATCTAATTCTCATGGTTACAAGTATTATATTTTAAACCAATTCAAAATCATTTACATATCCCCATTTTCCCTTACCATGTGTTGATCATCTTTTACATCATTTGTAATCACCATTTTATAATTACTTCTTACCCATTTGTCTTTCTTATTTACCCATTCCTACCATCCAATTAGGAAAAAATCCATTACTTTTATGAAAACATATGCATCATAACATTTATATCCCTCACAACCATCCCTTGTGTGTGCCTATCATGATGAATGTCACATTCATACATAGGTACCTAGAATTATGCATAAATGAACAACCTTGTACATTTCTAGCCACAAGATAAATATCACAAAACCATCAAATCAGACAACAAGTGAATCACCCAATGGCCAAATATCAACAATTATAACAACACCCAACAAGACCAAAAATCACCTCCTATTGTGACGTGGGTTTCCCCCCCTATATGTGTTAGATAATCCCATGAAAGATCTCATTTACAAGGTCCAAAACATTTTTAACCTCCTCTCTACCATCCCCAAATAATAAGAAGGATAAAATAACTCTTTTGATAGCAGTTTGTAACGTCCCTGACATGGGAGCAACCTATACAGTGCATGATCTTTGTCTCCACATGACCTCAAGCCTGCATCCCCATATGCTAGAGGTTTCCAACAAACAACAATAGTAAAATAGTTCATGTAGGGACACTATACCCAAATTATCAGAGTATTCCATAACAGAGAATAATTTAAATAATATAATCAATAGCAATTAATCCACAACATGAAGGAATATCCAATTCCCAAAACTGGGTACAACCATATGGAATAGTAAGTATGCCATTCCATGATACAATGCCATGTGAACAAAAACCCAAATGAAGAATACAAAATAATCCATAAAATGGTTTGGATTCCAAGTCTGAAACCTCACCCATAAATGTCCCATGTCCAACTCAACTCCCTAGAAAAGGGCCCTTTCCCTTTTCATGACCTATAAGCATGAAATCTGCTCAGGTACCAAATAGAGGCCCGAGCGAGGTGTCAGTATAACTCATTAGGCCACCACTAATGGTGTCTAAATAATATCTAGAAACATATATAGTTAATGTATGTGGTATGTAATGGAATGTAAAGATAAATAGTTCTTAGGCCATTCCGGACATTGATCCTTAAGCTATATTACCATTGAGTCCAGGTTAACTACTTATAAATTTCATGGTTTAACCTATCTATTTCATGTGTTCAATGGTTTAGGAATCTTAAATGTTTCCACACAAAAGGAAATAAAATAAAGTCCTTTCTATCTAGGAATCACATTATAACAATCCCATAATCCTCTCCTTCAAGCAGAAATTCGGGTTCAATTCTACCATTTGGATAACTCCATCCCCTTCTCTAACTCTTGCATTTAGGGGAGGAGCTAGAACCTCGGTCCAACTCAACCCATGGGGTTAGAACCTCAAGACGATACCTCAATCAACCAGGTAATGTGAAAATTTTATTTATCATTCACCATAACCAACCATAGACAAAACCATTTACAGCATCACAACAATATCAATAGATTGAAAATAATCATCATTTCCATAATTAATCAACACATTCATCATTTATATAACTTTTTCCTTTATCTCCATTTCCCATTTCCCATTCCTATCTGGATAATCATATTCAAGTATAAAGATAGTCCCCTATATGATTCCCATTAATCTATTTATCATTTTTTCATACCAACCAAAAAAAATTATTAGGTGATTAACCAGCCTAAGTGTATTTATAAAACCGAAAATTCACATCCTTTAAGAATATTAACAAATTCACAATGGTTTTTATATTCTCACACAATGACATACACTTACCTAACTAACTATATGTCCGAGAAATATTAGTACAGCCTATGGGTGGCCCCAAAAATAGGTCACATTTCCCTTCAGGCCTCCCACAGGGATTGTTTTGGTTTCATTAGGTTGTCCAGGAACCCAAAACATCACATCACGTCATGGAACCAAGAAATAATCGAAATAGGTAAAGAATAAAATAACCCCACAAGCAAAAATCTACATAAAACCCAAGGGATATAACTTTTAGACAACCTACCTTGAATCCATTGGAAAAAACCTTATAAATGGAAGAACTAGAGATCTATTCAATCAACTCTTAATGCTTTACTCTAAATCTCACTGAAAAAGAGGGTTTGAGAGACTTGGATGGAGATGGGTTTGAAATAGAAACCCTAAACAACAACAAAAGCAAGGATGGGTTTAACCATAACTTGATTATAAATATGCAACTAAAGGCACTAAAAATAGCTTTGGATTGAATGAGAATCTCTTATAGGATGATGTTTGTGTCGTGGCTCATAATTAAGGTTGAAGGAGGAAGAAGGGGGAGAAATCCTGTGTTGGAACTTAAAATATCGTAATGGATTTTTGGTAATTATTTAAAAGCTTCCAGGACACACAGTTTACCAACATGTTTTTCCAATCCATGAACATACCATGGGGAGGCTACTATCCTTACACCCTTCTCTAACACAGTTTTCTAGACCGTGGACAAACCGTGGATATTTCCACTTCCCATACGGTCTTCACAAGCATGGTTTTCCAAATTGTTCAAAAACTGTGTGGATTGCCCAGAATGCCCCATTTTCCTCTTTCTTATGTCTCGAACTCCCAAAACACCCCCATGACTTTTTTAGTTCTTTCAAAAACATTTTATTAACCACAAAATGGGATGAAAAATGAATCATAAACAATAACATACCTTACAAATTATTATGACATATTATAAATATGGGATAAACTAAAAAAGGATTCTTCGATTTTAGAAGATGATCTTCGGGATATCCCATACATATAATCAGTCTCATTTGACATGGTTAGTGATGAACTATTTATTTTATGTAGTGGGTTTAGATGGATGTGGTGTAATGGTCGCCCAATTATTTTCAAGGAAAATTCATTATGACCAAAATATGATGGCTTGATTGGAATTGAAACCATTTTGATTATGTCGATTACCACTGGTGAGTTCCAAATAAATTATTAGGTGTATCATGTTGTGAATTATTCTATGAGTGATGTCAAAATTATAAGGAGAAGATTCATAGGGAATTCAGATGGCGGGGGAACATGGACTCTAAACCATCTTTAGAAATCTAGAAATTATGCTGGGGAATTCCATAGGCTACATAATTAATGATAAGACAATGTGATAAATTACCTAGATAGAGAGAATAAAGTATGATCAATATAATTTTTTTAGTTTCTTCTAAGAATATTATATGTAGTTTTAAAGACATATTTACATTATTCTTGAAGGAGTTATTGGAGTTGTGTTGGCTACATAAAAACTCAATGCGGACATTTCAACATGAGATAATTACCTAGTCTAGTAAGGTTATTTTTTTATTTCTAATGTCTTCTTGTAGACAATAGGATCTATTTTTGAGATTTTCTAACAACTATTGGTATCGATATCTTTTAAATTTCATAGAATTTTAAATGTTCATTTTGTTAATGGGATGCATAATGAACAATGTCATTTAATGTAATTCCAAGAGTTGGAACACTAAAATATTCGTTTTCAATGATTTGTAATGCTCGATAAGTGTCTTGGGTGTTAATATGGGTTATTGATCTCCATGCATAAAAAAAAGTTTATATGGAAATAGACAAGTGTGCAATGTGGGTGCATAGTTAGCTTTAACCATATGGTTGAAGCCAAGTGACATGTTTCTATATGAAACATTGTTTTTATAAAAGTGTGAGAGTTAAAATAATAATTAGTGTTTTTTAAAGTGGTTTAAAATGGTTCCACATGGATGGGGAATGATCTTTCAATCCATGTTCAGAACCAACGATAGGTGGAGTATTCTTCAAAAATTTCTCTACCTAGTTTGAGAATAATTAGTACACAATTTGAGATAACTATTTGTCATGACAGGTTCCTAGTATGTGGATTCATGTTTTTGGAACATAGATTGTCAAATATTGTGTACAATAAGATTGGAACAATGGGGAATGAGCAGTGACTTCCCAATTCCTACCTCAGTTAGTCTAAGGGCTGGTTTCTAGCAAAGTGTAGACATATATCACACATGAGATTCCTTGAAAAAAAAATCATGGACACATGAAAAAATATCTAAGAACATATAATGGTAAATTAGAAATCCACAAATAACCTTTAGTGAATACATCTATAATAAAACTATTAGAGTACAATAAAAATGTACTAGAAATAAAGGTCCACATTGAAGCTCACCAAATGAAATTGAAAACTAGTCCTACTAATGATGTTGGAGAGGGCTGCTGTAAATGCATCCACTTGAACACACTTCGATTTCCTATCTCATTATTATTTTCCTATTTCTAGTCTATATTGGAGTATGTAAAATGATCATTAATATATAAATGACACGACACATGTAGAAGAATTAAATGTAGGTATGAGTACAATAATTCGTAGAAAGAATGGCCAAAATACCAAATCATATATCACAAAGAATATTAATCATCACAACATAGGTTTATGTCAATAGAATATATAACAATAATAGCTCGACGTACTCATCGTACACAGATACACTCATAGTAATGTCAAAATCATAATTCTATCCTAGGATTCCTTCTTGAAGTATCCACATAATACTCATCGTATGGAATGTAGTACACGAGTTATATAGAACATATGGGGCCCATTTGAGATGTCATGATCATCAAGTATCAATCAAAAAATTCAACACTAGAAATATAAAGAGATCAGTACCCATATGGTGCACACAAAAATGGCCTTAGGGTATGCCATGATCCCAAACTGAATTAACACACTATGTAGGGTATTAGAACTTGTGAGTAATGTTTGTAATGATGATTCCATTAACTATGAGGATAGATGATCATAGTCCAAGGTCCATGAAGGGATTCTATTAACTATATCTAATACTTATGTTCCTCAGACTGGGTCACCCTCATATTATTGATAATGGGAAAATTCTATAATGAAATATGTCCAAATTAAAGAGGAAATGGTCACCCATCCTTCTTTGACTGTGTACATGGAATGTACCATGAGTTCATGATTTGTCACATTGGAATTGGGTTATTCCCATGTATCACATGTCATACCCTTTTCTAGGTCTGATTACATGGTGTGTGTCCCCCCACTCATGGAGGGTGGTGCTACATGATCTTCATGGTGTGTACCCCCTTTACATGTAGAGATTTCTTCAAGGGTTAACATGACATGTGGCATGTCCTATATGGTGTGTAATGCCACATGGCCTCTTAGGTGTTTCCCTACTATACATACATATATGGAGATTTCGGGAAAATGATATTTTGTACGGACCACACGATGTGTGGTAGGGACCACATGAGATATGATCCTTATCTATGCACATAAACTCTAGTTTCCACTCCACATGGTCCCACATGATGTATAATTCTGTGTTACATTCCATGAAATATGTTTTTTTCCAAAAATCTATATGTTTTTAATGTGTCATCATCATATAATATGATCTCTGATCTAGATAAAAATCACACTAGAAAGAATGGAACTAGATTTGATAGGCCTTGATGTCACTACTCAACAAAATTTGACAATAGAATCCTATGTAAAAACCCATATGTCATATCTACTAGTTTTTGCAGACCAAAACATATTGAATAACTCTAATATGGTTCAAATATATTTTATTATCTAAACCACATCCTCAAAACAACAATTAATCCTTGATATCAATCTATTACACCATGAAATGGTTGCACAACTAATGATTAAATGTTGTTTTTCTAACCACTGGATAAATAAAATAATAGAAATGAACTAATGGATAACATGAGAAGAAATTAAAAAAAAACAAAAGGATTTATCCGTGGGTAATTTTGAAGTTTAAATTGATTTGATTCCATTAAAATGATAAATGAAGAGGTACAATATAATAAACAATAGAAATCTTTATATCCTAGATAATGTTACTCGTACACATAATATTAATGATTCATGAATAAATAAATTAGCTGATAGATTAAAGTTAATTTTAAGAATTATTTCATAAGGATAAATCCAAAAAAACTAATTTCATACCTCAATATGGATCAATCACTTAGGAATAATGAATCAGAAATGTAGTCCTTTTTGAGGGATTCGAATTATATTGGAGTAATGGTCCCCAATATCAATCTAATATGATGTCATCCATCGAGAATTATATCCTCAAATAATCATATAGATCATGATGGTCAGGTTTCCAATCCAATGATAATATGATAAACAAATATTTATACACATCATTATTTCATGTAAATTAAATAAATTATTTTAAATGAAATAATTTATCAAAACATTCTCCTACGACCACACCAAACCAGATTATCCGACATGCTCAATGGTTATGTCCGAAAAATTAAAATCCCAAACATTGAACTCAATATTTTCCTGAGATTTATTATTTGAGACCCCAGTTGTATATGAATCAATTATTTGGGAAACTACATGTCTGTTCATTTAATATATTAAATATATTTAAATTATTGATTCCTAGATCACTAGGACTCTATATAATTTGATGTTTCAGAGCCTAGTCTCCCAAATATTATTAAATATATTTTGAGTCATTACATGAGAAATATAGAGTGGTTAAATTATACCAACTGTTGGGAATTGAATTCTAAAAATAAGAATAAAGGACTATATAAATAGATGTCTTTATTGAGAATGCATCTGGGTATCCTACTCTTAGGTACTCTCTTGAATATTCTTGTATTCCCACCAGACACACACTTAATGCATCATTCACCAATGGAGGATATTATCCTATAAATCCACAATATCTACTGGTTACTATGAAAACATATCTCCATCCTTGATGTCATGCTCACCCTAACCGATAACATGTGACAGTTTATGCATGTACCACCTCAGCTATGATATCTGGAAGTTATTGTGTACTATGTCCAACTACAGTGTTATATCCTAGTGATATAGAACCTTGTTGACTATTTATAGTATCTAGAAAGTTCCAATAAATATCATAGATATCATTACACATAGAAAATATCTTTACAAGTCACATCATTGTTATAGACCCAGGAACTCACAGTCTCCCTTCATGAATTCCAAAGTCCCTTGTCAATCGTTCGTATTAGAATTATGATGCCTCTCTGTAGTACTTCTTTGATGATGGATTACATTCATTGTACCTATCATGGATCAACAATAAATAGGACCATAAGTGTTGACTCTCTTGGATTGGTTCCATATAATGGTGAATTATAGGGTAACAAGTATATGGCCTCGAATGGTTCCATACTGATGTTGAATTTCTAGCTCTTGCTGGATTAAAAATACATTAATGCTAAGTTATCCTCCCAAATACAGAAAAATTAAAACATGAAACCTCATGGAATTTCCTCCTTGTCCAAAATATTCTTCGTAGATTGGTCGTAAGTATAGTGGTGAAATGTCAATGTCAAACTGAAGTATGTACATATGTCCTCTAGAATTACCTTCTATAATCGATTTATGAAGAGCCTATCATAGCCTGAAATGAATTTTAAAGGAATTACATGTATCCAAAATTATCTCTAATATGTAAATTAACCACAATATCTCTAATGATATATTCTACCAAATGTATTGTAAGTGGGACAACATGGGGAGTCACTCCATGATTACTGAGATAACATCATGTCGTCAAGGTATCCTTGGTAACCCTGTGAATAATTATATATATATATATATATATATTTCATATCCCACATCCACTATTAAATATAATATTGTTGACATGAACATGAAAAATTATTATCATTAGTCTTCTCTCGATGAAAATTATCGAATCAAGTGAAAAATTATGAAACAAATCTCAAGATCCCACTCATCTAGAACTTTTTTTGAATGCACTAGTACTAGTTTTTCACAACTAGATGTGTAGATAATTGATAAGTATGAAACTATTTTTTCACCTACTCTATATGAGAAACTAGTACCATCATCCATTATCTTAAAATAATTTCACATTATACAACTTCAAAAAAATAAATTTATAGCATTTATAAGGGATATCATATTATGTAGTGTCTCGTGGTTGGTATCCCCAAACTGTCCCTACTTGACTCATTTTAGAATTAAATGGGTAAACACCATTATCTTGAGGTATTATTCTCTATACTCACAAAACATGGATAACTACAATGAAAGAAAAAACTCCAACACATAAATAAACAACTATGAACAACATCTCTTGTTTAGGGAATCTTCTACCATGTTCCTTTTCCTAGGATTATAGAAAATATTAATGTGATAATCAAATAGAAAATATAGATATCACCTATGTATTTAGTTATGGTCATTGTGAGAGATGATATACATGTTCTATTATCTTATAAATAGATTATTAATCACACACCCATAAGGTAATGTCACCACATCTTTAGCATGAAAAAAACCACTGAAATCTCAACATCATGTGTAGTGTAGTTCTAGTCATGTGGTATCAACTGACATGAAACAGATGCAATCACCACATGAATCTACATCATATCTTATCCATGATCATTAAATAATTAATATCATAATACAATATACTCAATAATTTACACTTAAATTAACATGATTAGAGATCTTTTTAATCAATGAATCATCTATAGAAAATCTTACTGGCACCTCTATGGACACATGAAAGGCTACCCATTTTGGGTTTACTATGTCAAGGGTGATGTTATCCTAGGAAAATAAAGTATGAATCCATGATAGTAGAATGAAATGCTAATGATTATCAACAGCTCAGTCACACTCTTTGGTTGATCCCATGCTAAGACTACCTAAACCATCATTTGGTATACTATGACACCATCTACTAAGATATCATTTACCAAGAAGTGCTCCTCCTAAATCCAAAACTAGAAAATACAGTAGTTCCCATATATATTTTTATAACACTGTTGGCATATGACCATCCTTAGGAATCACATGTGATCCCCCTAGAAGTTTTATAACTGAAGATATCATCGATGATGACTACATAAAGAATGTATAATAATGGATTAATTATCAATTAATGAGTCCTATTAACACTTATTTTTTGTTCATCAAATATATGGACAACAAAAGGTACACATAGTAACCATAAAAACATCAAAAAGTCATTATTTTCAAGTCCTCATCCTGTACTCGTAGAAACTGATGTGCTGAACTGATGTGAATATTTGAGAACAATGGTTTTCCTCTAAACAGAGAAAATAGTCCATTGATCCTTATTAGTATATATTTTTTATTTATGGACACCTATTTTAGGTTAGGAAAATGTACACAAACCTCTAGATATATTTTCTTTTTTGGGGTACAATATTTGGTCTTCCTTGGGTGAACCACTTGGAAAGATAAATTCCATAGGATATAATTCCTCTAACAAAACCATGAACTCACAAAAATATCCAGAAGAAATCTAATATTTGGGTGAAGATATTGGGTATATCCTAGGTTGTATATCAATGTAGAAGTCAAACACTTGGTAGAGAGGTAAGCCAATACTGATATGGGGAACAATTTCCTCATAGTATTCCACTACTATTGGAAACTGAATGATCATTGAATTCACTACACACCTACTATTGATAAGACATTTAAATTTTCTCTACATTGATATACAACCTAGGATATGGTATGGAAAGCAGCACCGGGTAGGAATATCTCACACATGGGAGTCTATATCCTAATGCAGGTATTAAAAATTTCACATCTCTATGTCCACACAATGATGAAATTTAAAAAACATATCATTCTATGAATACATCTAAAATTAAACTATAATATAATTAAAACACATATATTGTAAATGAAGGGAAAAATATAATCCCACTAAAAGAAAATAAAAAAACACCAAAGAATTATGTAATAGGGGACTACTATAAATGTTAACACCGGAACAAACCTCATTATATCTGAATGAATAATTTCTATTGGGTCTTGGTGAATGTTGGACTCTATCAAATGTCTAGTCTTCTACATAAGACACAACATGTGTGGGAAAATCTCATTATTCTGTCAGTATAACAACAACCAAGCATATATATTATAATCAACATAAATATATAATCAAGAATTTTATTAATCTCATCATTGGTATTTTTAATTAGCATACATAACACTAATATCCCTATATACTCATAGTAGACACATAGTCTTAACATAATATCCCAAGCATAAGTCAATCACATAATTCCTTCTTGAATGTCCAACACTACACTCTTCTATAAGAACACACTCTAGGATTCAGGCAACACTGATGGTTTCTTTTGAAGATATTTTGATCGGCATATATAAGAAGTACACTCTATATGTATGAAGATAAAGATACAAATATAGTGATTAAATACAATGAAATTAGTTATACCAATACCATGATCTAGATTAAACTGCTATGTATTAGATTAATTCCCACATAGTATTAGTCACAATGATTCATTGAACCCCAACTATAGAGAATGATGATGATAGATGATCTCACTCTGATCCCCATGAAGTTATTCCAATAGCTCTATCCAAGAATAATATTCAATAGAGGGGATCAATATCATACTACTAAAATGTTATTCATTTCTAAACCCTCTGCTTATTGATGAAGGGAATATACCCGAATGAATCATATACAAGATTCAGAGGAAAAGAGAATAAATCCTTTTTTGAGAAGGTTCATAGAATATTTAAAGATTTTATTAATTGTCTCTTTAGAATCAAGTTCTACACATGTATCATGGATCATTACGATGTTTTTTTATAAGTAAAAAATATGTGTCCAACCACACAAATTTTATAGGCCAACAATATCACATTATTGGGTACCTCATTTTATGTCGAACTATACTCCAAGGAAGAAATGACTTCTGGAATGTCCCACATGAACTATAACACCACTAATCCTTCTGTGAGTGTAACTCTAGTACATGATGAGCTGGAAAACTATGGACTACAAGGAATGTGATCATTATATTTGTGTGTAAACGTTAGTTTCAACTCAAGTGATGGGGAACATAACATTTAATTATTAATTACATACGATGCAACTGAGAATGTTATAAAATCATAAATCCATTTAATTCTTCATTTTCTACCCCTCTAGAATTAGATCCTACTATGAATCACACAGGTAATCAAGGATCCAGTCAGGCTCAAACATTCCATCTTCTTCCACTAGAATATAGTCACTATATCACATGGAATGACCGTTCATTATCATATTCTTATTGACGAATTCCAAAATCCACAAAACTCACTATGATTGAATTGTGATCCATCATTATACATCGATCCAATCATAAAAAAAAAGTGATTTAAAATATAAATTATTTCTGCTTAAATATGGGTGTGTTAGGACTGATTATGAGGTATTATTTGAACAACTAGCCAAAGAGAATTATAGTGATGAATGATCAAATAAATGGAGGGGATGGAAAATAATGAGGAACAGACCTCAGAAATTGTTTTCATTGGTCTGAATTTTTCTCATTTGAATGAGAAACAAAGTGATATCATATAATCAATAATTCAAATCACACATTCCTATATAATCTAAATTGTACCGAAAATTCAATCGATAAATGAATTAATTAATGTGTTGATTGATTCTTATTGATCATAGTGATAATACAAAAAGTTTTAATACACATAAAAAACCAACCAATTGATGGATTTTTCACAACCCATCCCACGAGGCCCATGTCGTGACTACACCAAGCCCGCCTTCTATAGGCCAGAGGCTGGTGACAAGCACCAATGGCGTAATTCCCTAAAACAGGGAAGGTATTGCCTTTATAACCTATAAACACACAAAACAAGATACGAACACAAGTAAACTGTATAAAAAAAGATTGATGAAAGAAAAAAGGGAATAAATATAATCCCAATAGTAAATGTACAAAAAACTGAAAGTACGAGTACAACAAAAATGAAATAAAAATAGTCATTAGGTCATCCTACAAAGTTCCTACCCGAGGGTAGGAACAGATTGCCTGCTCGGACTCCACGTTTGTCCGTATCCTCCGTGTACCGACTTGGTGTATGATCCACCTCCTGGTACCATCCAGTCCTAATACTCTTAGCCTCAGTCAGTGATGTATGTCATCTGCAACCAACACAATAAGGTGTAGGCATAGCCCGTGCAGGGGTGAGTATAAGGATACTTAGTAGGGACCTCGAGACCCTCAAGGTCTCAAAAAATACTACAAGGATAAACCACAAAGTACAAAATCAATAGATAACCTTACATAGGTATATATTAATACATATACCTAGGTTATCATGTGATCCATCTAAATCATGAAGAAAAGCTAGGAAAACTGACTCAACTAAAGCCAAGATTTTACTCTAGGAGGTAGTATCAAGTAACATCCCCTGTCACATTTTAGAAACATCGACTACAGGAGAACTCCTCCTCTATCGAGTACAATGGGTCTACCACGACGCCATGCTCTCTTAACACTACCCTTGGAAGGCTGAGTTAATCCTCCTGTCGAGTACCTTGGATCTGTTGCATCACCAAGAAGACTCCCCACCTTGGTTATACCGCGTCACCATGCGTGCTCCCCCTCATAGCCTGCTAAGGTACTCCTCCTGTCGAGTATCGTGTGTATGCCGCAACACCAAGGCTCTTCCCACTATGGGTCTACCATGACACAAAGGCTCTCCCCAATGGGCTATTAGAGTCAATCTGAGTCAAAATGGCCAGCAGTCATTAGGTCTCAGCCAGCTACTTGGTCTCTATACTATGCTCACTCGTCTCCAATAGGATCCTATCAACGAGCTACTGTTTGATACTCCAGCTATCATGAAGTCCCATGAATAATTATCATAAAGGTCTTCCATGTCATAGGGGTCTCAATGTAAAAGACTTTTCACCAATCAGACGCATGGTCTGTGAGTTATTAGACTTTTAGTCCCGGAGGCCCGGCTAGATTCATGCATGATCCAGCCTTACTACATCTTAACTATACCCCAAAATATAGTGGTGTACACTCTAAACGACATTAATTCTCTAATATTTCCAGCACCATTGACGGTTCTTCAAAAATACATCCGCTGCCAAAGATATTGTCGGTGGAGAGTAAATGGGTCATAGTGGGCCTTGGTCCGGTCCAACTCGGTCGAACCGACATAGTTCTGGTCCACCCGGCTAAACCCATTGGGTATGTCCATGCACGTTGTGCAGGCTAGCCTGTTGGGTTGGTACCAACCTACTGCACCCAGCCCATTAGGTCGCGAGGGGCCTCAAAGTTCCATGAGGGCGCGAACAGTTAGAGAGGGAGTGGACCAACCGCGGGTCTGCACGAGGGCGGTTTGGACCGGAGGGGTGCCGAATGGGTGACTCGTCCTGGAGCGTGGGGTCAGGGCGAGTCGGAAGGCGGGCGACGAAGCGGCCAGTTTCGGTAGTGGGGTGCGTGACTGGGTCCGGATTTTCCGGGAGGCCGGAGTGGCCGAGGTGGCCTAGCCAATGGATGGAGTGGCTATGGAAGCTCATCCGGGAGGCCGGGGTGGTCGGGTGCTAGTTCGGCTGGGAGGCGGGGGTGGCTGGGTGCCGGTTCGGCCGGGAGGCTGGGGTGCAGCGCGGCCGGGGTGAGACACATTCTATGGCCGGTTCAGCTGGTAGGTGGAAGCACCGAGGTGGCACAGAGGGCCGGCAGTGGCGTGACCTGTTTAGTCGGCGGGCGGCGCAACCATTGAGTGGCGTGGCCAATGGGTGGCATGACTGGGATGGCTTGGCCAGTTCGGATTGGGCATCACGAGGGGTAGTGCGGGTTGCGGTGGCCGCTTTTGCAGCACCATTTCCTTCATCGCCTCTATCATCATCCTTCATTCTTATGAAAACCACATAGAAGAATGACGAATGGGGAGGGGGGTCGTTCCATTTTAGATGGGCCACACCCTCCACGTTTAGAGTGGTAGAATGTGGATAACCATTTTTCATGAATCAATAATGAGGATATTAATCGAGAAGATTCATGAATTAAATAACCATCCCTACCTCGTATTGTTCATTGATGACGATGAGGAGGGAATGTCGGTTGTTGAAGACATCCCACTTAATTTTCCTCTGCAAGGTGGTTCCAGGAAAGAAGCCAAAGATGTTCTTCACTAGCGTTCTTCGTGGAGGAAGCGTTCTTCATTGAAGATTGCAATCTTCCAAGTGTTTGGTGTCACAACACTTTTCTAGTGCTTGGTCTCTTGGTGAAGCCGTCCAAAAACCTCCTCCCATGCACCCTATATATATAAGAGGGGGAAAGGTAGGTAACAATCATGGAATTTATGAACGTTCATTTATCAGAAACCTTCCTAAATTCCAACAGTGCTGTTAATTAATTTAAATAGGGGGAAAGACGATTAACTAAGATGGTACAATTAATGTGGTGAGTTGGCACAAAAATAACTGTGGAGTTGTTGAAGAGGCACCCCCCACATTTATTAGGGATTTGATGGTTTCTCCCAATTAAAGGGTGGTTTCAAGGGGTTTTAATCTTGGGTTGTCCCCACCACCATAACCTCTCATGGGAGGTTATGTTGCGGGTGGCCCCACCACCATAACATCTCATGGGAGGATAAAGATTAGTGACCACCACTTCAAACATCAACATGGAGGTTTAGTTATGGTGGACCCCACCTCCCAACACCCAAATTGGTGTTGAAAATAAAAAAAATGTCACACACTTTTATTTTTATTTAATTCTTACACCAAAAACCCAAAAACTATCTTTCCCTCTCGATCCACTTCCGTCGGGGTGAAAGTCTCCTTAAGTGAAAATCGGTGCTGCGAGTTCAACGGTTCCCTCAGATTTCAATTCTGAGAACCAGTTAAAATGTTAGAAAAACCAACTCGCACGTTTACTTAACATACCCGAAATAATGTTTAGAAATTCATTCCGATCACTTCAGGCCTCAGAATCACGCGCCATCAGTTTTCGTCGACTCATAAAATTACCATATATTTATAAAAAATTACATAGAAATTCTGGGTCATTACATTCTCCCCACCTCTTGATTTATGTCCATATAAGACACAACTCAATATAAGGGAACAAGTGGGGGTACTGGGCACGCATCTAAGCCTCCTGCTCCCATGTTCTCCCTTAGAGGTTCATGTGCTACCAATGAACGTGCACCAGAGGTATCGACCGTCAACGAAGGACCTACTCCTGTCGATCCTCAATCTCTACTAGAACCTTTGTAATAGTCTCCCCATAATCAACATCCATCTTTCCATGGTCCATGATGTGAAAAGGGTCATGAATGTATCTCCTCATCGGGGATATGTGGAATATTTCAAACACCCGGTACAACAGAGGTGGAAGAGCTAAGTGGTATTCCACCTCACCAACTCTACTGGGGACCTGAAAAGAACCAACGAACCTCAGAGATAACTTTCCACCTCGGCCAAATCTCTGTAAACCTCATCTAGGTGAGTCCCGTAGAAATATGTGGTCGCCATCCTTGATCTCCAGTGGTCTCCCTCTCTTATAGGCATATGATTTTTATCTGCTCTGTGCAATCTTCATCCACTCCCGGATGATCTGCACCTTCTCTATGGTATCTTGTACCATCTCTGGTCCCACTATTGCTGACTCCCCTAGGCCAGTCTAGCACAAGGGTGATCTGCAATGTTTCCTGTATAACACCTCAAAAGGTGCCATCCCAATGGTAGAGTGATAGCTTTTGTTGTATGAAAACTCCACCATAGGTAAGTGATCCTCCGAGCTATGAAAGAAGTCGATAACATAAGCATGTAGCATGTACTCAAGGGTACGAATGGTACACCGAGTCTGACCATCCATCTGAGGATGGAAGGTGGTGCTCAAACGAGGTTGCGTCCCAAAAGCCTACTGCAACCCCTTACATAGTCGAGAAGTAAATCGTTCATCACGATCAGAGATAATCACAGAAGGTAATCCATGTATCCGCACAATCTCCTCCACATAGAGGCATCCCTATATTTATACTGAACCCTGCTCTCTGATCGGTAGAAAGTGGGCCGACTTGGTGAGTCGGTCGACGATCACCCAAATAGAGTCATATCCCTTGGATGTAAGTGGAATTTCTATCATAAAGTCTGTGGATATCCCATCCTAATTCCACTCTGGAACCTCTAAAGGGGGAACCAAGCCTACTGGTACCTAATCCTCCTCCATCACATGCATACTAGTGAGGCACCGAGAGACAAACTATGCTACTTATTTTTTCATTCTCGGCCACCAGTGCTGTCGTCAAAGGTCTTGGTATATCTTCACCACACCTGGATGTACCGCTATAGGGGATGTGTGGAACTATCTCAAAACTTCCTCTTAAAGTGACACTAGTAACATGATACGTCCTCTGAAGAGGATGACATGCTCCCCATCTTCAGAAAATCCACCAGGTGCTTGCCCTGTGGATATCTGAGCACGTCGTGTCTCACAGTCAGTGTCCCCATGCTGTGCCTCCCTGACTTGCTGAATATATGGGGGAGTGACTATAAAAGACCATAGAAAAGCTACTCCATCCCAATCAATAAAGGATATCGGCATAATCGGTCAACTTCTCTGTCGCCTCTCCTAGAAACTGTATACCACATATCCTGCTAAGTGCATCGGTAACAATTTTCCCTTTCCCATTAGTGCAGAATATCTCGAAGTTATAGTCTTGGAGGCACTAAATCCAATGTCTTTGTCTCAGGTTCAGGTCCATATAAGAGAAGATACACCTGGGAATCTTGTTATTAAAGTACATGGTAAAACATTCTCCCATCAAATAGTGTCACCACATCTTCAAGTAGAAGACCAATACTGCTAACTATAGGTCATGGGTAGTGTAGGTATGATCATGTTTTCTGAGCAGTCAAGAACCATATTCAATCAATGATCACTCCTATATCAGGAAACATCCGAGTCGGATCCCTGATGCGTCGCAATAAACTACGTACCATTCACCTTCCTCTGGAATCCTCATGATGGGGGCACTAGTCAGCCTCTGCCTCAGCTCTTGAAAGCTCTACTGGAATCTATCTGACCACACAATGGGTTTCCCCTTCTTCTTCAAGGCTGATAGTGGTGCTGTAACTCTAGAAAAGCCTGGAACAAACCTGCGGTAGTATCCTTCTAAACCCGGAAAACATTGTACCTCCGTCACACTCCATGGTGGCTCCCAAGAAAGTACCTCCTCAATAATTGCTAGATCCACTACAAATCTATTCTCTGATATGACAAGTCCCAGAAAGGGATCCTCTCGGATCCATAACTAGAACTTCGAGATCTTACCATACAGCTAGTGATCTCAGAATGTTTCCATTAGTACTTGGAAATGGTAGGCATGCTTCTCCTCAGTAGTCGTGTATTTTAGAATGTCCTTGATGAAGACCAATACAAAGTGATCAAGGTACAGCTGAAAGACCCTGTTCATGAGTCCCATGAAAACTAAAGGAGCGTTGGTTATGCCAAAAGGAATAACCAGGAACACATAGTGGCCATTATGACATATGATAGTTGTCTTCTAAACATCCTTTTCTCGAACTCTAAGATGGTGATAGACTGATCTATGTTTTATCTTCGAGAACCACCATGATCCCTTCAGCTGATCAAATAGGTCATCGATCCTCAGGAGTGGATACTTGTTCTTCGCGGTCACCTGGTTCAGGCGCCTATAGTCAACACAATGCCTCAAGCTCCCATCCACACTTTTAGAAAATAGAATCGGGCAGCCTAAGGAGAAACATTGGGCCAGATGAATCCCTTCCCCTATATTTCTTTCAGCTATACCGTCCGTTCATGAAGCTCCGCAAGATCCATCTGATATGTGGCTGTTGATATCAGTGCCATCCCGGCGTACAATTCAATGTAAAAGCCCACCTCTTTGTGAGGATTTAGAACTGGGACATCATTAGGGAAAACATCTGTGTACTGGTCCAACATTATAGGATAACTCAGACTCTCCACATCAATAGCTCTGAGGGTAAGGCTAGCCAACAGTTGACTGATCCTCTACACTCTCCTCCTAACATGTCTAACTTGTGCTGTAAAGGTTCACTTCTTACTGGTGAAGGTAAAACTGGTCCCATCAGTGTGGAATCACTGCACTTTGTGCCTAATACAATCAATTTGATCATGGAGTATAGATAACCAGTCCATACCCATGATGATGCCGTAAGGATTCGGCACCGATACTAGGAGATCCCAGCCAAAGCTCTCACCTACTAGAGTATGCTCACACATACGGAAGTAGTGCATAAATGCCTATCTACTCTCGTAGGAGTCTCTAGTCATAAGGATTGAGAAAACAGCTCCATTGAAATCTTTGATCTCCGAATGAGGGTAGTGGAAATAAAATAATGACAGAAACCTATGTCTATAAGTACTATATGTATGGTGGAGTAGACACAGATCATACCTCGTATCATCTCTAGAGCGCTGTGATCACATGCCTCAGTTTCCTGATGCTGATCTCTCCCTTGTCCACTAGCTCTCTGCAGTCGGGGTGGACATACTAGTGGTGGTGGCGGTAATATCTCAATTCGTCGCCCACCGCCAGCTATACGAACAACTCCTATGCCACGTCCTCCTGCTCCCTCTGGACCACCTCAAATTAATCTCTGTCTCTACTTGGGAGGTCCATCGACCATCATTTGATCATCTGAATGGTGGGTCGGTCATTCACAAGCCATGTGACCCTACCCACCACATATGAAACAATGCACGCTCCTAGCATGTCTGTCTATGCTTCGGGTTCCCCACACAACTTATCCTGAGTCATGTGGTCGTCCACCTATAGGTCTGGTCCTCTTGGACCTCTGCAACATTTGTCTTCATCCAGGTGTTGAAGACTCCACTACATGATTACAAGTAGTGGGTCTCGTTGTTGGTGTCTTCTCAGCAAGGAAACTATCAACCAAGAGGGAATTCTCTAACACTCCCCCTGCGTCGGAATGCAAAGTGAAATCACAGAAGCCCTAATCTCCCGCCTAAGTACCTTCTTGAAGGTATGGGCACTGAAGAATGGGTCCAAGACCATATATGTTGAGTATCGTAAGAGGTCAGTTAACCTCACTGAGTATTGAGCTACAATCATTTTACCTTTCTATAGATGAAGTAGCTCCTATATCAGAATTGCGTAAAGAGTCTCTAGAACAAATTCTACCTGAAATAGGATCTCGAAGTCTACCCAAAGAAGAGTCACCTCATAGTGGACATGGAGCATCAAGCTCCACCATCTGTCCGCTGTTTCTTGTAGAATGCTGGCAGCTTGGATCACCATGAAAATAGCTGTTGTACCTACTAATTAGAAAACTCTCACCATGGCCTCCAGCCAATCCTTAGCTGCCTGTGAGTCTGTCCCTCCCCTGAACCTGGGTGGTCTCTGGCGCTCGAACTTATACAATATGCTCAAGTGGCATGCACCATCTTCTATTGGGGATGGTGGCATCGGGGGTCAAATGAGGAATGGTATCACTGGTGCCTCTACTGATGCCTCTACTGGAAGAGGGCCATGCACTGAGGTTTTGTCGCTAGGTGGGCTATCAGCGTGCACAACTCTCAAAACACTAGCTAACTGTATACATGGAGGGATCTGGAATAGAAATAGGTGTCCTATGGTTAAATGGTAATACATGATGAGCAGACTAGGTGATATGCAGTAATGAAAAAAATTAAAAAACAAACATGCAACTAGTGTATTCATGGACCGAGTCGGAAATCAGATGTCAGCGTCCTTGAGTATGGATATGTCAGCCACCACACAAATACAGAACTCCCTGAACTGAAAACCACACTCAATACACTTAACACTATTGCTTCACAGAAAAGATCAAATTCCTTTGTTTTGTGGTAGAACCGACTCCTCTGATACCAATTTGTCACGAAACATCCCCCAGGGCCATATCATGACTACGCCAAGCTCGCCATCCATAGGCCAGGGGCTGGTGACTAGCACTTATGCCATAAATCCTTTAAACAGGAAAGGCATTTCCTTTATAACATGTAAACAAACACATAAAGATACAAACACGAGTAAATAGTATAACAAAAAGAGTGTTGAATGTAAAAGGGGAAGGAATAAAAGCCCAAAAGTAAAGGTAAAAGAAAGTTAAAGTACAAGTACAACTGATGAAAATAAAAATAGTTGTTGGGTCATCCTCTGAAGTTACTACCTGAGGGGTACGTACATATCGCCTCCTCGGCACTCCCCGTCCGTCTGTCTCCTCTGTGTACCGAGTCGTCGTATGATCCCCCTCTGGATACCATCTGGTCCTGATACTCTCAGCCTCAGTCAGCACTGACCATCTTCTGCAACCAGCACAACAAGGTGCGGGCATAGCCCTTGTAGGGGTGAGTATAATGACACTTATTAGGGACCCCCCCAAGACCCTAAAATTCTAAAAAACCCCAAAAAGGATAGACAAAAAAATTATTAAATCAATAGATAACCTCACATAGATATATTCCCATACATATACCTATGTTATCATGTGATCCTTCTTAATAATGAGGAAAACATAGAAGAACTGACTCATCTCAAACTAGGATTTTATTATAGGGGGTAGTATCAAGTAACATCCCCAGTCACATTTTCAAAACATCAGATACTGGAGAACTTCTCCTCTATCGAGTACAATGGCCCTTCCATGACACCAAGCGCACATCCCACTAACCTTGGACATCAGAGGTACTCCTCCTGTCAGGTACCGTGGATCGTCTGCCTTAACAAGTGCGCTCCCCAATGTGGGTCTTTAGCCTCATTAAGTGTACTCACCCTCGTATCCTGCTGAGTTACTCCTCCTATCGAGTACTGTGGGTCTGTCGAGACACCAAGGTGCTCCACACTGGGCTAGTAGATTCACTTTGAGTCTAAACGGTCAGTAGTCGTCAGGTCTCAGATAGCTACTAGGTCTCCGCACTACTCTTGCTCATCTCTGAGAGGATCTTCTCCACAAGCTACTGGTTGATACTCCAACGGTCACAAAGTCCCAGGATGATGCATCACAAAGGTCTGCCATGTCCTAGGTCTTTCAACACAACAGACGGTGCGTCAATCAGACGCCCGATCTGTGGGTGATTAGGATTTTAGCCCTAGGGGGCTGGTTGGATTCATGCACAATCCACCAGAATTATATCTCAACTATACCTCAAAATTCAGTGGGGTATACCTGAAAAGGATGATCACACTCTAATTTTTTAGTGCCACTGACGGTACGTCAAATGGATGTCTGGTGCCAATGATATGACCGAAGGAGTGTAAATGGGTTTTAGTGGGCCAGGGTCCATTCCGACCTGGTCGGACTGATGTGGCCCATTGGACCCAGCCTAGTTGGCCACGAAGAGCCATGAGGGAACAGACCGGTTATGAGGGCGAGGACCAGCCGTGGGTTGGTGCGAGGGCGGTTTGTCCTAGAGGGCGCCGCGTGGGTGGCTGATCACAAAGGGCGCATTGATGGCAGCTCGGCCTGGGGCACATGGCTGGGGCGGCTTAGAGGGCTGGCGGCAGCACGACCGTTTCTACCAGGAGGCCAGAACATCTAGGGTGGCGCGATCGGCGGATGGCGTGGCCAGGGAGGCTGGACCTGTAGGCTGGGGAAACCGGGGGCCGGTCCGATTGGGAGGTCAGGGTGGCCGGAGGCCGGTTCGGCCGGGTGGCCGGGTGGGGCGCGGTCGGGGCATGGCGCAGCTTGAGGCTGGCTCGGTTAGTGGGGGTAGGGCTAGGGAGGCTCAGAGGTCCAGAGGCGGTGCAACCAGTTTGGCCGGCGGGTGGCGCGGCTGCGGGTTGCGCAGCCGACGGGCGGCGTGACTGGGGTGGGTAGGCCGGTTTGGTCAGGGAAATATGATGGGCTGCGCGGGTCGCGGTTGCCACGAGAGGTGGTTTCTTTTCTTTCCTCACCTCTGTCATCTTAATTTATTCAGATGAACACCACAATGAAGAACAACGAGGGGGGGGGGGTCGATCCATGTTAGTTTGGCCCACACCCTCCGCATTTAGAGTGGAAGGAAGTGTCTAAACATTATTCCTGAATCAAGAATGATGATATCAATAGAGAAGATTAGTGGATTTAATAACCATCCCTACCTTATATTGTTCTTTGAGGATGACGATTCAGTCATCTAAGAAATCCTACATCAGTTGCCTCCACAAGGTTCTTCTGATGAAGAAGTCAAAGACGTTCCACGCCGGCGTTCTTCTTGGGGAAAGATTTCTTCATTGGAGAGCGTAATCCTCCTTGTGTTGGGCGTCGTGACACTTTACCAACGCTTTATCTCTTGGTGAAGCCTTCCCAAAACCTCCTCCCAAGATCCCTATATATAAGAGTGAGGGAATGGTAGGTAACGATAGTGGAATTTATGACAGTTCATTTATTAGGAACCTTACTAAATTTCAACAATGATGTTACTTAATTTAAAGAGGGGGAAAGCCAATTTACTAGGTTGGAACACTTGTCGTGGTGTGTTGGCAAAAAATTGTGGAGGTGTTGAAGAGGAACCCCCTCATTTATTAGGCAGGTGAAGGCTTCTCCCAATTAAAGGGGGTTTCAAGGGGGTTTAATCCTAGGTGGTCCCCACAAACATAACCTCTCATGGGAGGTTATGGTTCGGGTGGTCCCCACCACCATAACCTCTCATGGGTGGTTAAGGTATAGTTGTCCCCACTTCAGACTTCCACCTGGAGGTTTAGTTCCGGTGGACCACACATCCCAACACCCACATGGGTGTTGTAAATAAAAATAACAATTTCACAAACTTTTATTTTTATTTTATTCTTACATGAACAACCGAAAAACAATCTTTCACTCTCGGCCCACTATCGTCGAGGTGAAAGTCTCCTTGGGAGAAAACCGGCACTACAAGTTCAACGGTCCCCTCCGATTTTAATTCTGAGCACCGGTTAAAATGTTTGAAAACCCCGCTCACATGTTTGCTGAGTGTACCCTAAATAAAGTTCATAAATTCATTACAGTCACTCTGGGCCTTGGAATCACACGCCGTAAATTTTTACGGATTCATAAAATTCCCATATATTTAAAAAAAATACATGGAAATTCCGGGACTTTACCGGATTGATCACTGATGATGAACAAATCTGCATAATTATCACTGGAGTGATTCTAGAATTTTGATGGTAGTAGAATCCTCAATCATGGTCGAATATTATTTATTCCCCCAATAATGATCTCTTATGATGGTTCTCAAGATCTCTAGGTTTATGGGGAAAACCCTGAGATCTCCTCATACATTAATATTTATCAAAAACATAAGATTATGAAAATTTAATGAATTATTTTTAATTAAATAATATATTTAAAATTCTCCCATTATGATTCCAAACTCAAGTGTTTGATGTGTTCCATGGTTATGTCATGTCTTGGATAAAACCAAGACATTGAACTTAATGATATTCCAAAATTTTTATAATATTCCCTACATGGAATGTATTCCACTTTCCCTGGAAAAATACTTATTCATGCACTAAATATATTTAATATATTTTGAACATTGATTATAGTCCCATTGGGTCTTAACATCATGATCGGTATCAATTATTGACTTTGAAAATATGTCATGATATATTAAAAGACATTTTATGGAAACAAATATATTATAGTGTGGAAACACAGTAAATCAAATTAAATGGGATGTAAATTACCCATTCCCCTATCTTCTTTAACCATTATCACCCCTCTCTAGTCCTCTATATAGGTAGTAGTCATTCCAATCTCTCCCTTTTCCATCATTAATGGTTTTGATGGATCTTATTCATCTATGATCTGAATAAAACATCATTGGTCACATTGGATCTTTTGTAATAAGTATAAAACAATAATTGTCTCTATTATTTTTTTGCTTCACCATTGTTGATGATATTACCATGCAAGTAAAATTCCATATTGGAAGTGAGATTTTCTATTCATCTAATGTATCCCAATATGGATCAAATCATAGGGTGATAATGGACGATGGAGGGTTCCATACCATGGAGAAGTTAGTATATGTATTCTACCACAACTTTATAATGTATATAAAAACAATTTGGTTCCATGATCTTAATTCATGTAATGTAATTCCAAAAATGTCTAACTAATAAATGTAATTCCCTATAAAATGATATTGATAATTTTTAATTAAAATTATAATTGGTAAAGGTTGATACATAAACGCTTACCACCCATTGGGTGTGTAACTCTTCTCATAAATGTTTTTAATTATCCAGAACAATTTGAAGTGTGTTTCAAATGAATCTTTAAATATTAATCATTAAGTATTGGAAATAGATTTTTTTTGTTTTATCTTCGGAATATATAATTGGCCTAAGTTAATTTATGATGAATGAATTTGGTATAAAATGGTGTCTAATCATGATGTAAGATTTACATAATAAAGCTCTTATCATGGCCTGGTTTCCCACCTACCAAATACATCATTAATCATATGATGGTTTATTATTTATAAATAAATAATATATAGTTTATAAATTATATGGATTATATAACAACATAATTCTGCCATATTAATTATAATAAGATCAATTAATGGTTTGAGTTGCATGAATTATAATGAGCTTTTAAATGTCATTTCCATTGACATAACCCTATATTATTCATTAAATGAATTGATAAATTAAATGAATCATGATGAATGGTTATATGACATGTATAATTTAATGGGACATTTTACCATATTGGAGTGATTTTTTTAATAACTTATTTGGTAATAGATTGTGATTTTGAATTTAATTTCTTATATCCTAGATTTAATTATTGAATTATGTGAACATATTTGTTTTATTACTCCTCGAGCGATAAATGTGTTACGTATATGGAATACCAAGGATGGGTTCATATGTTAAATAATATTAAATATATCATTGGTTGATACATGGTTTCCTATGCTGGAATTTTATAGAATGGCTCAAGGATGATAGAAATATGATGTGACTTGAGAAACACATAGCCTCTATATGAAAACTTTATCTAAGGTTCTTGTAGGGTTTATGGTATGCTATATACCTTGAGTGATACTAGGATTCAATTTACAAAATTTCTCTGATGGACTCACAGGTTGCTTGTCATGATATTTTTTTAATGATACTTAAAATATGAATATGGACATCCATTAATGGGATTATAGGATAAATGAGATTTTAATAAGAATGAATAATATTTGGATTTTAATATGGAATTCCATGGATGGGATTATAAAATAAATTAAATTACATTATACTTAATTCCAATATGGTTTTTCCTGATGGTAGAATACAAATTATATTTAACACGTAATCCCTTTATGGTCATCTTGATATAAATGGATGGATATGGTAATAATTATGGTTCCTATTACAATTTTTTCACCTTCAAAATTATACAGTAATAATGTTTTACACATTATTACTGTTACTTAATCATCATTTTGACCAGAGGTAATCTATCTTAGGATGATGCAGGGATAGTAAGAAGAAAATCTATGAGGGACCTGACACCAACATGACGTACTTTTATATATTTTATTATAGTGACTTTTTATGATACCTTATAAATACTTTATTGTATATTCATGGACTAGATAGAATTAGAGGCCATCTAGGGTTGACAAATTATATTCACCAACACACATTTTGAGATGTCATTGGGCTCCCAGATAGATATCTTGGATAAAAGAAAGAATATTGGAATGGTATTGATTTAAATTTACCTTTTAGACTATGATAAAAAATGAGAGATTTGGACTTAGTCTGTATTTAGTATTACAATATAATTTAGAATATTTTACTTATTCATTAGGTTTAATTAAATTAATATCATACTAATTATATATCATATGCTGACTTCCTTTATCTTTATGGAACTATATGTCCATGCATTGATTTTTTTAATTTGGTAGTGGCCTATATATACAATTACTACTTTTGAAATAAATTTATTATTTATTCAACTTAATTATTTATTATTTATTAAATTATGTTTAGTACTTATCTATAGGTAATTTTATCTTTGTGTATGATCATGAGACCCTCAATGCTAGTTGAATGCTCCTAGTGTGCGTTGATGAATTCATGAGGCTATCTATCCAACAGGTTCAACTATTTTTATGTAGTGAGAATAGAAAATATGTTAAAATTGACATTAGTTGGACCACAACATTCCAAAAGTGTATTCCATGATCATCATGGATTGATAATAATAGTATAGTGTTTAAGTAGATAATATGGAGAATATATAAAATCTTCTGTACATTATTGAAGTCACTTCTTGAATTTACTATAAATAATGAATATCATGTCTATAAGTCAAACATATCGTCCTTTAAATTAAAGAGAAGGTATACTCCAATTGGAGTCCCACATTTCTTGTAAAATATCATAAATATATAATTAAATATAAATGAATGTGTATAACATGAAATAACTGTTTGAATAAAAAATAAATACCATATCCATATCGCAAAATCAAAAAAAAAATTATATATTATAATAAACATAAAATTTTAATATCAATGAAAATTCCTCTAATACATTGTTTAAATACACATTAATACTATTATACCTTACCATTATATAGTCCATACTATTAATTATACTAATTTACCATCATTAATTAAAAATAACACATATTTGTATTTATTCTTACATTGGGAGACATGTAGTGTTTCAGTACAATGATAAATAAGGCACCAAAGATGCTACATATGCAATAAGTTCCCACAATAAATTGAGTTAATCATCAATTTTATATTGAATTTATAATAAATATATAGATAAATAAATATGAATAAAAAATACTATTATAATGGTAATCCATAAAATCATTAAATAATCAAAAACACCTATTTCCCTAATATTAATAGTTATAACAAATTTATCGGGTCATAACACCTACACTTCTATAATGATATTCACATACATCGACCCTAAAAAATGGAATTCCATTACCCATTTTTATAACGATATGATATGAAATTCTATGTTAAACCCGGTATATGGCCCATTCGATAACTACCCATCAATAAATAGAAAATTTTTATTATCTAATGTATCAATACCATTAAATATTACTAAAATCCAAAAACATTAACAATTATATGTAGTAATATAAGAAAAGTATATCAAATGAAAAAATATATTAAACCTTCTAAATATCAACAATGAAATAATTTTTGAGTTGAACCAAAAAATAAATTCATCATGTATAAATATATAATATATTCAACAGTTAAAAACAATGAATACCACTATTAAAAATAAATAAATATATTTTATTAACATTTGAGGCTAGATTGGGGGCTTATTCCTTATGTGATAGTTTTGGATCCCCATATATATATATATTATATAAATATATTTTTAAAACCATGTTTGAAAAAAGGATCCATATTTTTAAAATGATATGATGGTGGTAGAGATATAGGAATTCAAATTCAAGGAGGTTTCAACAAATTTTTAATTTTATTAGATAGAATATTTTGGAAATCATTTGCTATTATTTTTTAGTTTAAAAAACACATGTACAAATATTAGGGATTGTGACATTATGATGTTTTGAATATTATTTAAATGTGGAAAATATTGATTCTACATTATCTAATGTTTTATTTTTGGGAGGGTTTTAGTAAAAAAAAATTATATTTCAACTCATTGTAGTTTATCCAATTTAGATATTATTACACCATTCACATACACCTTGACTGTTATAAGAGATTATTCTATATTTATCCCAATTTTCTACCTATTCCTTTATATAGCAATTATATTTTGAACATTTTAGTATCTTCTTGTGAAAATATATTACTATCATATTTTCTCATGAAATTTATTCTACATCATATTTTTTATTACATATTTTTTTGATAATGATATTCTAAATCATCACACAAGTTCATCTATATTGAGATCTCTAGAGATTATATACTCAATAAGTTAATTTTATATGTGAATTGTATGAGTTTTTGTTTTGTATGCATATTGTTTATCAATACGATGTTTATCATTGAGTATATCCTTTCAATGTGGTGTCCCCCTTCCCAATAACACACTTTTTAATGAAAACCCCCAATTACAATATTTATATCAATGAATCCAATTAATTTTAATTCTAATAATTTTTAGGATTGTAGGTTTTAATATTTAGGAAAAATATTTACCTAACAAAACCATTATCATCATATATGTGGAATATTATGTCCATGTTATGAAGAACTTCTTATAAATGATCAATTTTTCATTATTAAAAGAAAAATTCCCAAATATATAGATATATTACTGATATGATTATATTCATCCTTATCAGTATATAAAAATCTGAAGAATGTGGGATGAGTAAAAAAATATTTCCAATGGATATTAAAATTATATATATATATGTTAGTTCAGTGAAAAACAAGTACCCATAAAAATTAAAAACATATTCACAATAAATATTGAGAAAATAAAATAATTCATAATCACAAAAATAAATGAATCGTTTTTTGAAATAAAACATAAAAACCCATCATATATATTTAATATACAAGATCTAAATCTTTATAAAACAAAATAACCAAAGAATAATATTTATTCACAAAACAATACTTTAACTTTGACAAGCTCATATACCTTCATCATGAAAGGAAAATATTTTTCATTATAAACACATTGAAAAAATATAAATTTATGTAGATAATATTTCAAATCAACTGAATTTCAACCATATAATTTCATATATAAAGGGATAACCAATGTAGTTAATTTTATCATATCTCCTAGGAGTAAATTATATCCAGTTAACTTTATTACATTACTCAATTCATTAGAGAGAAATATTATTCTCACCTATCATTAAGGCTATATCAGGGTCATATTACATCATATAAGACTCTCAATAGCCATATCATTAATCAATAATATAATATCTTCCAATTTTATAATTAGGCTAATTTTTTTCATTTTATTTCCTAGGTAAAATCAGTTTAAAGTACATCATAAAACGATTTTAAATATCATTTTCATTTGAAAACATTAATGAAGATCCAAAAAATTGGAAAAGAGTATACTAAAAAGAAAACTAACATTTATAGTAAACATTATGATTGTGGGAAAATCATTTCATAATTCATATTCTATAAAAATGTATTTTATACATTTATTTAAAAAAATAAAAAACATCTCATACAATATTTTTTTAAGAAAATTCATTTAAACCATTTCAAAAATAATATAAAGTGTTTCATATGTTATATTTTAAAATTATTTTATGTATAATTAAGAAAAATCTTAACACAATACAAATAACATAGACATTGTGGGAAAAAATTTATAACATTTCAATAAAATCATTAAACAAAAACATCGTACAATATTAGTGACATTTCAATCAAAATGATATTGTAGTAATGAAATATAAAAATAATTTTAATAAAAATTATTTACATAAATATATGTCAAACAACATAAATATCTATTCTTATTCATTTAAAAAATTAAAACATGTGATGAAAACGGAAAATGAATTCAATAATATAAATTGAGTCCAGAAATCCAATACATATTTCCCTCACTGACCACATTAATATTTAAGATTTTAGAAAAAGAAACAAAAATTAATTATCTATATGATTAAAAAAATTACTGTTTACAAATTTAATATTATTCTTTTTATATCATTTGATAATAATATTTATTTAATTACTAATTTATTTAATCTTATGTCAAATATTCTCACGATTCTTGGTAAGTATTGTCTGAAATTAAATTTAGTTTGTTGAACATGATAATAGTGTTCTTGGTTAAATTATCTAAAAAACTAAACTTTTATTTTTATCATTTCTATACATTAAAAACAACTTTATAACCATCTAATTATAGCATTCATGAAAAAGTAATCACACTATTTCATCGAGATGGTAGTCCTTATATATGGATGAATGATATTTTCATTTTTATTATGGAATAAAAGAAAATAAATTCGTTGAAGAAATAATTTAAAAGATTCATAAAAATATTATAAATAAAATCTCTATTAATTACATATATCTTTAGGATAATCTATTTAATGATTAAATGAAAAACTAATAACATCGCTTTGTCTAGGAGGTAGTATACACATACACACGAGAGACATAATAATATTTAAATGAATGAAAAGATATTAATGTAAATTACATATTATCTAAAAATCCATAATAATTTCATAAATATCATATATATATATAAATTAATAATATCTTTATGAACATGTTTTTTTGGTGGTTATGAAAAAAGAAACACATCACTATGTGAAGGTGGCAATACACATGTGCACAATAGTGATGTTCTCAATTCCTGTATGATTGGAAGGAATTATGAAATTGTAATTATATAATAAAAATAATTTTTTATTATTGTATATATTTGGATATTAAAATATGTACATTGTTTATAATATATTTCGTATGGATATACTGAGAACTAAATGTGAAACTATTCACATTAGGCTGATACCTCCATCTTGGATATCTTCTTTTGGATTTCACCTTAGGAATTATAGGAATAGTCTTCTAGCGATACAAGAACCTATAATATGTTGGGAGGAGGTTTAAGGGGTATTAGGAATATATTATTCCATACTAAGTGCTCAATGTTTGTGAATAGGTGAGTAGAAGAGGATTCCATTTATAAGTGAGGGGGAGACACACTTGTAAATATTCAATGTTTTAAAATATTATAAAGTCATTTTAATGGAAATTTTACTCCCAATTTATTAAAAACATTATTATAGTATTGGATAATGTCTAAATAAACTCATACAATCAAATATAAACAATTATTATTGATAATTAAAGCCTCTTATCTTAGTGGTGGAAAATAATACTATTATTAAAAATATAAAATAAATTTTCAAAAAATAAATTTCTATTAGTGGTGGAAATTAATTCTAATATAAGCCCATTAAACCTATAATAGAATTTTTCTATGAAAAATGGATGGTATATATTTTAGTACAAATAAAAATGAGTTATGTATCGTACCAAGAATTTATTGGATTATAATTAAAAAAATAATGTTATTTTATATTATAATAATTCCAAAATTGAATATAATCATCCAAAAAAACTATTTAAATAAAAAACCATAATTATTTACTAATTTAAATAAAATATAACATAAGTTCCCAAAAGACCAACATGGATTTTTGAAAATAAAAATAATATTATTAAATGATTAATTGTGCACCATAAAAATTAATTTGGTTAATATAAATGTTTTATTAAAATTTAATGCCAACTAAAATCTTTACGATTTAAAAAAATTGTGGTATTACTAGAAATGAAATTTTTTTACTATTCACATGGTAATAAACCATCTAAAAAAATAATCACTAATAAATATTCAATAATTTGAATATATATATTACATTAATTTTATTTAGAAATTTCAAATTTTTTAGAAATTAATTTAAACGTATGAAAAAATATTCATTAACATATTTTTTAGAAAACATTATATTAGAATCCTTAAAAGAATCTATTTTCATTCATTTCTTAGTAATCACCGAAAAATATTTTTGAATTAATTTTATAGAATATAATATTAGTAAAATTTATTTATTTTTTAAGTAATTGTGATTAATTTAATAGATCATTATTATAATATACATAACAATTAATATATTTTTTTGAAAAATATTCATGTTTACCATAAAATAATTTAATTTTCATTTCTAAATGATTTTTAATCAATATATAAATTTTTATCTATAACATTCATAATATAAAAAATATATTTAAAAATTTTGAAAACTATAATAGAGGGAATTTTATCTTGAAGAGGACATATATATAATATAAAAAGACATGGTTGGGAAAAAAATTATATAAACATTAATTTTTATTACCATATTTGATTTAATAATTATCATTAAAAATATTGTACTTATATCCTTGGTATTAATAAATAATTCTATATTAGAATCTCTTTTATATATTTAATTTTTCATTTGGTTACATCAATTCATACCTTCCAGAACAATGTATATGTTATATAAATTATATATAAATACAAATTTGTGATTTTTCAAGTTTAGTACTACACGTCGTATATTCTATCAAAAATTTTATTACTATAATGAAATATAAACTAAAATATAAGTGTTTTATAGTCACCCTAAAAAAATTACAACCTATCTATTATCTCATTTCTGAATTTCTAGGGATTTAATGTAACATCTCATGTAAATTAAGAACATTAATTTTTTAATGTTTATTAATATTTGTGAATTAAATATTAATTAAACTTTAAAGGGGATGTTATGTTCTATGGCGTTCCCGATACATAACAATGAGTTCCTTTGAATCTTACGTTGAAAACTAATAATATAATATTATTATTTTAAATGGTAGTTAATGCCTAGCCATTTTATTGGCGGAAATTAATAAAACTAACTAAAATTTTATTATACATGTTTTTTGAATATTTTTAAATTTATCCAATAAATTTTAGAGGCTTAAAATAAGTAAAGAATTCAATTTTAAGCATAAATACTCTAATATTCACTAAAAGGTTGATTTACTTCCTTTAAATGGAGAACACTCAATAAATCTTCTTTTTGTCACTATTATATGTTCTATTTGAAAAAATAAAATTATTCTTTATAATAGGGACACCAAAAAAAATTTAGATGAAATTTTGTTATTTTTCTGATAAAGTTCATTTTTTAATGATTAGTTAATAAAAATGTATATTAATTCAAAAGTGCCTTTTAATCTAATTTATTTATTTGGTTGGATTATCTTTTTAATTGTTTATAATGTTTAATTAGAATATAATTTTTCCATTTAATCCAATTTTGGTCATTTGAATTAATTTCACATTGAAATTGGACATAAACAAATGTCAATCTTTTGATAGTTACTATTTCTTAAAAACGCGCTTTTTCATTTTGACAGCTGGAATTAATTTTAAATTAATTTCAACCACTAATATGTTTTGAATTTGAAAAAATGGACTAAATATTTGGAATAAGTTGGTTAAAATTGTGTAAATATGTACCTTTTATTTTTAGACATTTTAAATATTTACTTTAGTAAATATTATATTACCATGATTAAAGGGAAAATATAATAAATAAGGGTAAAATATAATATTATAATAATATTAAGTTACCCTAACAGGTGTCTTAATACTATTTTCTTATACATATCCATCCACTGGAATACTGGGGTCGAATTTGGGACCCCATGGTGCCACATGGTAGTTATAATGACACATTGTATTAATTTATATAATGTAATGACCAAAATGACATAAAAAAATATCTTTTAGTTAACCAATTTTTACATGGGGTTATATAAGTTATATTTTCGAATATAAATATTAATTATAAATATAAAATTATTTTCTACATCATGGTATTATTTTTATAATTTTTGGATATAAAATAAAATAAATTATTTATGACACATTAATGATGCAATATTTACCTAATTAATAAATTATTTAATTAAATAAGATAGATATATTAAAACAATATCCTAACCCTATCCAATTATTATTAGATGATTTTATTTCTACCATTAGTCATCTTAACTTTGAATTTAACGATTATTTGTCCTTTTGAAACAGAAGATGAGTTTATAATAAAATAATTGTTTCAAACATTCTTAAAAATCCTCTCTTCTCCCTTATAAAATCCCTCACTTCCTACCGATTTCTCACACTTCTCAAGCTTTTGGATCATACAACCTCTACTTTAATAATCTCCCAATATCCCTTTATTTATCTAAGAAGCCTTACCTTATGTATAAAGAAATTCAAGAAACCCTTTTTGTTTAATCCAAAGGGATTTACCCAATTTAAATGTAACATCTTCTCTTATGTTCTTTTCTATTATTTTAGTTCTCAAACCCCCTTAAAACATTTTATTTTATTATTTTATAAAAAATAAAATATAATAAATATACTAAGATTTTTTTAAGATAAGGATTCTCACTAAACATACCCATACCTCCATCTAATGGGTAAAGAACATATTGTTTATGTGGATGGAAAACTAACGCCTCATGGAACTATGATTGTTCAATTTACTCCAACCGCCACTCATAGTGGCCATTATGATGGAACAATATTTATATATAATATATATTATCTTTATTTTTTCTTTATGGTTTAGTATTTTTCATTTATATAATAAATTTATGTTTTTCATAATGGTTAAACGCGATAATTTAATTTTAGGAAGTGCGGACTACCGCCCCGTAGATGTAATACGACTCGTTAATACCATATGTAGGATGTATAAAGTATGGAGTTAATGATATAATATATGATATTATACTTTAAATATAATATAAATATGTATCATTATGTTTTAATTTCATTAAAATAAGAAATAGAAATGGAAGTAGCGTTCATGCATATGTACAACTTACTGTCTTCATGAATGGTGAATTTCAATTCTTATCTCCAAATGTTATGTACTATTATAAATTAAAATATATAGCTGATATATATTATGTATATTATATTTAATCCTGAATATAATTCTTGAGATAATGTAGTTTTGACCACATGGACAAATTGTTATTATAACAAGTTCATTTTTAACTCAAATTTTGAACATCGACAAAATGTCTGATATGAACTCAGATAATCAACTAACTATTATTTACAGGTAATAAGTGATATAAAAGTAATTATAAACATTAAAAAGGTTATTAAGAAAGTTGATATTAATTTACGTTTATTTTTCATGAAGAATAAGGAAAATACGAGTCAATTTTGACACAAGGTAAGTGATTTCTTATCTCACTTTTAATTCCGTGAGATTTCATATGTTCACCACTTATTTATTGAATGTGGTGTATTTTGTACTGACATTTGATATATATTATTATGATTATATTTATATTCATGGTATTCGGTGATTCATTTGGTGGTTATTAACTTCTTCTCAGTTGACTCTACTAATTACGACGTGGAAAGGGTTTTTCATCTCGCTTTTTATTCTCGTGAGATTCATGATATATTGACCACTATTTACTTTTGTGCGGTGGATGTACTTCCCATTATGGTATTATATATGTAATATAATTTAATATAATGGTATTTACATAGGAATTGTGTGAAATTTATTTCATGGGGTGTATGTTTTGTAAGTTACCAAATCGGTAAGCGAACCTTTCACCCTCCTCTTTTTAAATGATTTTTTGTTACATCTTTTAATTTATATCTTATTATTTTGGGATATGTTCTTATATATTATTATTGATTTAAATTTTATTTCCAATATATGAAATATACTTTTCTCTCTCATCAAATTATTTTCTGAATATTAAAGAGATATTGTTCTGCTGTCGAATTTCTATAAGAAAACTTCTTAACACAATTTCAAATTTTGGGTTAAATATCTACATCTCGATTATGTCATGATATGAATATGTGTGAATAACATTTTTTTTAAACTTAATATCCACTTATATTCAGTGTACTTTTATTTTTCACACATAATTATGTAATTTATTTATCCTTAATCTAAGGGTATATTCTTTATATGGGTTTTTGTCTCAATTTACATTTCCATTGAGACTTCATTGTTGATATACACCAATTAACTCTTATATGGTGTATATTATATCCTTTGGAATATTATAGCATGAATTCATTTATTATCATGATATTATTAATTTCTTATTAAATAGTATTCCTCAATTATTTTTATTCTATGATCTCTCGTTTTGTTAAAAACTCTATAACTAAAATATCATTTTAAATGTTTTAAAGGTTTATTATTCTAAATATTTCACATTAATGTCCATGTTTTAAAAATGGTGTTATGTAATTATCCATCTGGACAATAATTTTTCGAAATTTAAATTTCTTTCAAAATATTCAAAGTGGTATGGGATACTTTGATTCAAAAATCACATTATTTAATATTTTAAATGGTTTTGTAAATGGTTTGACAAAAGAATTGATCTTTTCAATATTTTGGAAATTTATATTGTGATTTCAATGTGGAAATTTTGTCTTTCAATTATGTTTTCTTTATGGGTTATGAATATGTTATGTCTATTGGGAATTGTTTACATATATGGGTGCTTACATGATAAACCTAGGGCGGGTGAGACTGAGATAGCTCACCAATGCATTGGGTAACGTGACAGAGGTAAACATGAATGTTTCTCATAGGAGATTTTGGGAATATACTGTGATGGGTATTCCAAATGTGACTCCCTATAAAGCTGTTATAGTTACAATGTAAGTTTGATATGGATTACACAAGTAACCTTTATGATTTATGATTTCTGTGTGTTATTCATAAATATTATAATTTCATGAGGTATGTTATGATTGAAAAGTATGGTTTCATTGATTTTTATTTATTGATGGGATAATGTTTTCATTACATATTATATATCACTTACTGAGATTTTTATGCTCATCCTATGTTTTTTAAATATTTTCCAAAGGACGTAAAGATGAATAAGGGTCAAGGATGGGATCAAGGAAAATTCTTGCTATCTAAAACATGAAACTAGACATGAATCTCACATCAAGAGCTTTTATTTTATGGAAAAAATGGATACTGAGTAGAATTTTCTATATTTAATATTCATATTTTTATGTAAATGTTATGACCTAATTCTCTAAATCTCTAAACCTGGAAAGACCCACAATTTAAATTATCCATTTAATTCAGGATTATGTAATGTCTAAGGCTTGGACCTTATAGTTGGTATCAGATGGCGGTTTAGAAAATTTTATAGGTTAGGGTGTTATTTATACATAAGTTACATACCCATAATGTTTATCATATTAGAAAGAGTGATTGTTATTTTAGATAAATATAATTAGTTTAAGATTACATGAATTAATATATCATAGTGTTTACCCTCCTTATAAG
Organism: Viscum album; assembly: GCA_963277665.1. Taxonomy (NCBI): domain Eukaryota; kingdom Viridiplantae; phylum Streptophyta; class Magnoliopsida; order Santalales; family Viscaceae; genus Viscum; species Viscum album. The sequence goes on along the minus strand of OY728152.1, from coordinate 1,447,470,418 downwards.
ATAATATATGAATATTTTACGGATAAACTCACACTGAACTTTTTGGTTTTAGTAAATGTTTGGATATTTCTTGAACCAACATAACAATATATGTAAAAGAAATTGTATTAGTATTCGTAATGAGATACTGAATTTAATGTGAGCTTCAATGAGGGCTCTTATGGTTAAAATATGTTATGGTTATTTTTGAGGAAGTTATCTCATTTTGGGGAATGTTAGAAAATTATATGTTTTTAGAAAAAATACAACCTGTAGGAAGGGTGACAACCTATCACGTCCGGCAAGGCTACTGGAATCGAACCCATAACCAAAGGGTGACAAGGGCGTATCACTTACCACTGGCCAACATGAAGTCCCTAATTAGTATGACTAATTATTTAAGATAAATGATTTTATGGATCAAGAATAATTTGATCTTTTGTTTTATAAAATGTATATCCTTATTATAGAAATGATTTGATAATTAAGTGATAAAGTTTATTTTGGAAGACATTCTCTCTTTTGGGGAACAATATATAGCTAAGGAAAATGGAATATTATGGGATTTAAATTTTGGAGTAATGATTGAAATATTATTTTTGGAAGAAATTATGTTTTATTTTGGAAATATGGATATTTGGGTTATTTACGGAAATGGATAACCTATCATAGAGAATATGTGATTAGGTTAATTACACTTTAGTATGAGACTTTAAGAGTAGTCGATGCTATTTGGGGATAAATGTTAAGATTTATTATTGAAGACTATGGGATTAAATCCTTATGAGTTTTGGGTTTCAATCTTATTTTGGATTATTTCAAATAATTTTAAGGACAATTATGTATAGAATGGTCTTTCTTGAACATTGGGTACTTTTTGTTGAATTTTGGAGATTAAGAGTAATATAAGTCTTTATAAAGGATTATACTTTTTGGGTATTGTCTGATCTCACACTAACCATTTTGGTTTTGGGAGACATCTAATGTCATGGTAAATATACAGTTAATCATTTATGGATTATGTGAATGTCTAGAAGTCGATTCTAGTGATTTTAATGTGCCCATGTCAGTTTGAATACTCATCGTATGGAGAAAATGTTAGTTTTTGGTATAATTTACTAGTATATGAATGCCTATATGACAAGTAATTATGTTTCCTCATGTTTTTAGTTAATCTCATAAATAATTTACTCAATGATAAGTATCTTAAAACAAAAAAAATTTGTTAACTATTCCTACTAGGGAATCAAGGACTGTTTAACCCATTACATGTTTGTGATTTTCTGGTGGTTTACTTTCTCCTAATAATGTTTTCTATCACTCTCCATCAGAAATTGATGGTTTTTCTCTCCTCCATATCCATGTTTTCATGGAATACTAGTATCTATTTTCTCAGTTAATCTTTGTACTTCTCTTAATTTATTTTAATGTGATAGTTTTATTGACTGTTTTTCTTATGCGGGTCTTTCAATTATGTTTCTGAGCCCAACTTTAAAATTTAGAGGACGCAATTTCCAAAATGGGGGAAGGATGTAAAATCCTAGGTAAATAAATAACATTAAATTTATTATAATTATTAATATTTTTGAATTATATATTAATTCAACATTAATGGGGAATCTTTTTTCCATGGCGTACCTGATACACAACAATGGGTTTCTTTAGAATCTTACGTTGCACACAAAAAATATAATATTATTATTTAAAATGGTTGTTAAAGCCTAGAAATTGTATTATTAGGAATGAATTGATCTAAATAAAATATTATCATACATTTTTTTTGAATATTTTTACATTTATACAATAAAATTTAAGGGCATAAAATAAGTAAAGAATTTGATTTTAAGCACAAATACACTAATATTCACTAAAAGGTCGATTTACCTACTTTTAATGGGGAACCCACTTTAAATATAGTTTTTTCACAATTATACTTTATTTTGGACAAAATAAAACTCTTTTATAGAATCGAGACTCAAAAACATACTTTTAGTGGTATTTTGGTATTTTTCTGATAATGATCATTTTTTAATGAATTGTGAAAAATTATTTGTTTTAATTAAAATTTTCTTTTTAAATAATTTATTTATAATTTTTTATTATATTTTTATTTGGTTATAAATTTTAATTAGAATATTTTTTACCATTTAATCTAATTTTGGACATTGATGTTAATTTCACATTGATATTGGACACAAACAAGTTTTAATCTTTTTATAATTATTATTTCTTAAAAACACGCTTTTTTATTTTGACAATGGGAGTTAATTTTTAATTAATTTCTGCCACTTATATGTATTGAATTTGGAAAAATTGATTCCATATTTGGAATCAGAATGTCCAAATTGTGTAAATAGGTATCTTATATTTGTAGACATTTTAAATATTTACTTCAGTAAATATTTTATTTGTCATGATTAAAGAGTAAATATAATAAATAAGGGTGAAATATAATATTATAATAATAATAAATTACCCTAACATGTTTCCTATTACAATTGGATGATACATATCCGGCCATGTGTATCCTTGGGTCGAATATGGGATCCCATGGAGCCACATGGGGGTAATAATGACACTTTATATTAATGAATTTAATGTAATGAAAAAAATTACATAAACAGATATTTTTTAGTAAATAAATTTTTATATGGGGTTATATAAGTTATCTTTTTTACTATAAATATTCATTGGTAATATAAAAATATTTCCTACATCATGGTATTATTTGTTTTATAATATTTTGAAATTAAATTAATTAAATTATTTATGACACAATAATGATGTAATATTTACCTCATTAATAAATGACTAAAATAAATAAGATTATAAATATTAAAAAAATATCGAAAACCTGTCCAATTTTTATTGGATTATTTTATTAAGACCATGAGTTATCTTAACATCGACTTTAATGACTAGTTGACATTTTGAAAATAAAGATGAGTTTACAATAAAAATATTGTTTCAAATTTTCCTAATGAGCCCCTCCTCTACCTTATAATAAGCCCTAAATTTCAACCCATTCCTCCCAATATCTCTATATTTATCCAAGAAACCTTTCTTTAGGTAGAAATCCTTTCTAGAAACCGTTCTGGTTCAATTTGAAGTGAGTTACCTGATTTAAAGGAAACGTCTTCTCTTAAGTTATTTTTTTTTATTATACTTCTCCAACCCCCTAAACTCTTTTTATTCCATTATTTTATAAAAACATCAGTATCATAAATATAATAGTATTTTTTTATGTGAATTATTAGAAATAAACTTACACACATAACAATCAAATGGGTAAAGAACATAATGTTTCTGTGGATTGAAAACTAACGCCTCACAAAACGATTATTATTCAAGAAACACCTACCGCCTCTAATGGTGGCCATTATGATGGAACAATATTTATATATGATATATATTATGTTTATTATTTCTTTATTATTTATTATTTTTCATTTGTATAATATCTTTATGGTTTCCATAATGGGTAAACGCGATAATTTCATTTTTGGAAGTGTAGACTACCACCCTCTCAAATTGATATGCCTCATTAATGCCTTATGAGGGATGTATAATGGATGGAGTTAAAGATATTATATATTATATTATACTTTAATTATAATATAATTATGTACAATTATTTTTTAATTCCATTAAAATAAGAAATAAAAATGGAAGTAGCGTTCATGCGTACGTACGACCTACCGTCTCCATGAACGGTGCATTTCATTTATTATCTCCAAATGTTATGTACAATTATGAAAACAAATATATACTGGATATATATTATTTATAAAATATCTAAATCACTAATATCATTCTGGAGATAAAATATTGTTGATCACATTGTCAAATTGAAATTATAAAATGTTCATTTTTAACTTAAATTTTGAACAGCGACAAAATATACTATATGAACTAAAATAATTAACATACTATTATTTCGAGGTAATAAGTTACATAAAAGTAATAATAAACATTAAAATTTTTATAAATATAGAAGAAATTAACTTAAGTTTATTATTCATGAAGAAAAAGGAGCATACGAGTCATGTTGGACACGAGGTAAGGGATTTCTTATCTCAATTTGAATTCCATGAGATTTCCTTTGTTCACCACTTATTTATTGCATGTGGAGTATTTTATACATTAATTGGGTATATATTAACATGATTTGATTTATATTCATGTTATTATGTAATTAATTTGGTGTTTATTAAATTTTTCTTAGAATACATGATTCACTACCAAGTGGTAAGGGATTTTCATAACACTTTTTATTCCTGTGAGATTTGTGCTATATTAGCCACTAATTCATTTTATGTGGTGGATGTAATACCCATTATTGTATTATTTCTGTAATATAATTAAATTTATGGGTATTTAAATATTCATTGTGTGATTTTTATTTCATGGGGTGTATTTTTCGTAAGTTACCAAATCAGTAAGGGATCCTTTCACCCTTATCTTTTTAAAAGACTTCTTTTTGTTATGTATATTAATTTACATATTATTATGTTGGGATATGTTCTTATATATAATTATTGATGTAAATTTTATATCCAAGTGAAGAAATATTTTTTTTCTCTCATCAACTTATTTTATAAATTTTAATGTGACGTCGTTAGACTGTTTAATTTTAGTAAGAAAACTTCTTAACCCAATTTCAATTTTTGGGGTAAGCCTCTACTTCTTGATTATATTGTGCTATGAATATGTGTGAATATCCTATGATTATTTTAAACCTAATATCCACTTATATTAGGTATATTTATATTTTCTACACATATCTATGTAGTTTATTTATCCTTAATCTAAGGATACATTTTTTATAAGGGATTTCGTCTCAATTTACATTTCCATTGAGACTTCATTGTTGATATAAACCAATTCACTCTTTTATGGTGTTTATACTATCCTTTGGAATATTATATCATGAATAACATTATTATCATGATATTATTATGTTATAATTAAATATTATTCCACAATTTTTTTTATTCTATGATGACTCATTTTGATAAAAACTCTTTAACTAAATTATCTTTTTAAATGTTTTAAAGGTTTATTCTTCTAAATATTTCACATTGATGTCCATGTTGGAAAAATGGTTTTAAGGATTTTTTCATATAGAAATGAAAGTTTTGAAATTGAAATTTCGTTAAAAATCTTCAAAGTGGTATGGAACACTTTGATTAAAAAATCACTTTATTTAATATTTTATTGGTTTTGTAAATGGTTTAATAAAAGATTTGATTTTGTTAATATTTTGACATGATATATTGTGATTTCAAGGTGGAAATATTATATTTCCATTATTTTTGTTTTATGGCTAATTAATATGTTATGTATATTGGGAATTTTTTACGTATATGGGTTGTTCTGTTATAAACCTTTGGCGGGTGAGCCAGAGATAGCTCTCTAATGCATTGGGTAATGTGACAGAGGTAAACATGAAGGATTCTCCTAAGAGATTTAGGGAATATACTGTGATGGGTATTCTAAATGTTACTCCCAATGTATATGTGATAACTATAATGTTGGTTTGATATGGATTCTACATGTAACAGTTATGATTTATGATTTATATGTATTATTCATAAATATAATGATTTCATGAGGTGTGTTATGATTGAAAAGTATGGTTTTAGTGTTTTTTATTTATTGATGGGATAATGTTTTCATTTCATATTTTATATCCCTTACTGAGATTTTTATGCTTATCTCATGTTTTTGAAATGTTTTCTAGAAGACTTAAAGATGAATACAGGTTATGTTTGGGATCACAATAATGTTAAGATGTCTAAAACATCGAACTATACATGACTCTTTTTCATAAGTTTTTATTTTATAAAAAAATGGATAATGAGTTGAATTGTCTACATGTAATATTCATGATTTATGTATATGTTATGAGCTAATTCTCTAAAACTCTAAACCTGAAAAGATCCTCAAAGTAAATTATCAATTTAACTCAAGATTATATAATGTTTAAGGCCGATTCCTTATAATTAAAACATTTTTAAAATCAATTACAAGGATTCGAAGATAAATATATATAATAGGAATGAAATATTTATTACATTTAATTTTGAGATGAAATTATTTGTCTTATTTAATATTGATGAACATTTTATTTTCTAAATATTATTTTAACCACACATTTACCATAATGAGACACGTATTAGAAAAATAGTTCCAAATTGTGTTCCAAATTAGATGAATAATATTTTTTCTATATGAATTTATATATATATCATCATTTTTATTATATAATTATTTATCAATATGATAATGAATATGTGAAAATATGGTTATATTATTTCATTAATCAATTTCATCTAATTATTGTGTGTCTAGAACTTTTCCAACTATTTTCATTATCATATTCTAAATTATAAATGATGTTATTTAAATAAATTATGCATGGAAATTTACATTTAATAAATTATTTGATCTATAAAAGGATGAAAAGTTAATTTTTTGATTTTTATATATTTACCAAAATCCAAAATTTTAGGACAAGTACGAATAAACCATTATGTGAAAATAATAATAATTGAATATTTAATGGATAAACAATAATAAAACTTTTTATACATAATTCATTCAATAAATAACAATCTATAAAATCATTAAAAAACAAGAACAAAATTAAAACCCAATAAATTGAATGATTTGATCAAATATTATTTCATAAATATTATATCACTTATCAAAAAAAACATTAATAACCCATAATGTCACATACCATATTTATAAATATATTCCTTATTACTATATTTTCTAAAAAAATGTATATTTTAAATAAATTACATTAATTATTATAAATAAAAAAATAATACGATAAATATTCATAAATAATAGTCAATCATTATTCCAAAATAAATTCACATAATAACCTTAATTTCCATTCTCTTTTATTTTCTAATTCCCCTGAATATATGATAAATCATTATAACTATTAACCACAATTTCCAATACAAGAAATAATGTATTCACCATAAATGTAATATATACCAATTTTCCATAATATAACAACATTACCTAAAAAATAAGTATAGTAAATCACCTGATATACTTAATGATTATATATGATCATATCATTTTCTATATGCATCCCTTTTTATGTGTTTTCTAGAAAGTATTTCATTTTGTTAAACAACATTATTCATCTAATATTCATAGAATTTCATTGATTAATATATTCTTTAAAAGTTGTTTATGGGGTCAAAAAAGGTGGATTGGTGGTGCATCAACAAGGATAGATTTTGTTTGAAGGTTTGGAAAAACTCTGGAACCACTACATAGTATGTTCATTCAATGGTCTAACGAATAGTATACTGTGTATCCCAAAAATGTTTTATGAGTCCAACTAGTTTCATGGTGAGACCCAACATCTAGATGATAGGTACTATGAAGTAATTATATCTTATATAAGACCAAAAAACCACCACGTGGGAACCCGTTGGCTTGTCAGCGGGGTACCAAGTCGTACAGGTGTGATGGGGGACACCACTAGCTAGATGGTTGTGTCAGTCTAGGTCAATAAAAGTGATGGTATATGATGTTATTGTATACCCCAAAACACATTTTAATCAACACTTATACTCTACTCTATTTAAAATATATGAGTTTAAGATTTTGAAGGTTTTCAAAGTCATAAAGGCTTCTCCAATTCCATTAATGTTTTTATTGTTTCATTATTCAATATGGAGGGATTAGAACAATGACTTATTAACTATTATTATGTTTGTCTCATGTTTTCTCTTTTATATATACTATTACAGAATTTATTGTTTATATAATTAGCCATCAACAAAGGATACTTGTGTTGCAGATTGATCAAATAGTTAAATAGGGATCTCTCATTCTTCGTTGTTGTGGATGGTGGTCAATAACAACTCCAAAATGTCAATTTTAATTTTAGTATGTGAATAATGTGACATCATTCCAAAATATCATGTATAGATGCTAAAAAATAGGGACCCAATTTCTTTGGAAATCCATTTTCTCATACCACCCTTACATAATATTGGTTCTATGGGAAATGATACAGGTACTTTTATTCACCCAAGAGGTGTGAAAAACATGGACTATTTTTCATTACATGTTATGGTTGAACATAGATCCCTATGAAATATTGGAAATTGATTAATAATTTTATTAATATTGATAATTGTATTATCAAGTGAATTGTGGTGATTAGATAGATATATATTCACTTTGACTAGAAGTGGTAAATTAGTATGTAATTAGCTGAGCATAAAAACGGAATAAAACCTCTTTATCTTTTTATTTAAATTTTAATTTGGATAAATTTATTATTGAAATGAAAATCTTATAATAGTTTTGATAATTGAAAAACATATATATATATATTGTAAATGGAGATAATTTGTAATTTGGGTTGACATAACCCCATGACATGTTATATAAATTGGAATTCATTGACACTTTTTACATTTTTTGTAAATTATAAAAGTAATCTTGGGATAATAATTCAAATATGATATCATGTACTCTAAGTATGTAAGTGTCAATAGAATTGGTATTCATGATGGGTCCAATGATTATTTCACCCTTAATTTGGCCATTCAACATTAGAATACGTAAGTATCTCCATCTTAGAAATTCACATGGATCCATGTATAAAATGGTTAATTTTCCCCTAGGAATGGTTGTTTCCCTAGGTACACATAAGATGATATAGAATCATAATTCAAAAATATCTCATTATTTGTGTTTAAATGGGTCCTGTGTTTTAGATTCATGGTTACATGAGACATGATATGGGTGATTCATCCCATAAAGTAGAATCTACCAATGAAATGGGTGATCCATCATATGAAGGATTCACCACATGGAAGTGATGTCTGAAATCATGACAATTTATGTTTTCCTGATCCTATTTATCATCCCATAGCATGCCGGTTGATGAATTTTTTTGAAGTGATATATTAATTTATGAATTAATTACCGTTTTATCCTAAAATTTCATGAACTATTTATTTGTAGTAGGTCATATAGACGTCAATTTTTCACCTAGTATGTTTTAATCACACCATGTTAAGGACATATTTGGTCTTCTAGAAGACTTAAATGATATAGGTATTGACATGGAAAATGGGACGAACACTTTATTGATTACTTAAGGTATGTAATTTCATCATATAGACAAGATAGGTTGTGTCATTAAGGTATATATCCTTAGAATACATTTTTATGATTTATTTTAGTCTTTCAATTTTGGGAAATCAGCAAATCTTTTATATTGGCATACAAAATAACATGATAGAGTTTAATATAATTATTTAAATTAATGGTTAGTTAGATATGTTTAGTTAGGGATGGTTATTTCCGTTAAACATCTCATTGATTTGGTAAACTTTTAGTCTTATTTGTGATTATATTATTGCTCTATTTTATAAGTAATAGTCTCCCTATTATATTCAACATGCCCTCACTAAAAGTATTATATCTATGGGTAATGGGAAGAATTCATGAGGTATAGTAATCAATCAAATTGGTCAATAGAGATAAAAAATTCCATGGATTTTTCAAGTTGAACTATAGGCTGAAACTATTCAATATTATTATTATTTAGTGTTCTTAGAAATGAGTGTAGGGTGTGTTGGGTCTAGGTAATGATCTCAAGCAAGGGAGTGGGTAAACTATGTGTGGGGGAAAACCTATGTTCCTAGAGGATGGATTATTGTTTATAATGTACACTAGTTTCAATTGCGATCTTATTTCACCATGGGTGATTTTCATGTGCTGTTATGTTATAGATTTATTGGATTTTATTTATGGGTTGGTATGACCTGAGTTTGGTATTCACTCATCCTGTTAGGAACATGGAGTTTTTTTGACATAAGTATTTTATTCAATGGTTATTTTAATTAAAGGTGAAAAATATTCCAATATAATCTATGAAATAAAATCCCATTAAATATTTGATATAAAATAATAAGTGGAACTATTATGACTTGATAATTAAATTATTATTCCCTGCTACTGATTAATCTTTTATCAACGGTCATATGTTACATTTTTTACCTTTTGAATTCAATCCTATGATATATCTTTTTATTTGAGTAGTGTGTTGAACATGAATATAAAATAAATCCACACTGCCTACAAGTTGAGATCTAAAATATTAGAAATTTACACAGCACTCACACAATTGTATCGATATATCATTTATCTCTATGGAACTGCATGGATTATTAATTACATGAAAATTTAATTTACATCACGTGATCCATATAATGGAAGAGTTCTTTACCATTACCATTGATGTCTGATTTAAAAAAATAGATCCATATGTTGATCAGTCTTATGTTCACTAGGGAGGGAGTCCCCTAGGAATAATATTTGTTGATCCCTTGAGTATAAGTGTTATTTATGAACCTTGATACAATCTTGTATTGGAAGGTAATGTTGGATATCTATATGACCTAGGGACCATCCATTAACTATTGGGGTATCATAGAGTAATTTAGGAAGTAATAGGAGTTATCCAATATGGACATTGAGGTGTAACTACTATGTCACCTATATCCATAGATACTAATGGACAATTAGTATTAGGGGTTAAAACCATTGATGTAAGAGAACAAGTAAATGATCGAATTCCCCAAAAGATTTATTGTAGAGACCCACAAATTGACGTACATGGATAGTACATTAATTTTTCAGAATATTTAATACATGACAAAAACAGACGCCCAAAGATCGTATTAGTTTAGTGTCTTTGGAAACTCAGAATGTAATCTTCTAATCATGGTGAATGATCTTAAATATCTCCTATAAATATATTCCCCTTTTGGTTTTCTTACCTAAAACATTTCTTTATATCCTGGGGAAAATAAAACATAAAATGGGTGATATCAAATTCTCAGGAAGGGTAAACATTGAGAACATAGAACAATCTATAAACATTTTAATGGAAAAACTTGAACATAAAATATAAACCTCAAGATCATGATAAAAGACATAAATATTGGAAGTACGTAAGGAATATATCATAATGGATCATCAATCATGATAAAAATCATGGTAATAAATCATGTAATTGTGGAATCCATTAAAAACATGTTATGATTTCCATAGTATCCAATGCATTACTTCCATTACCATCATAGTGGGCAAAGTCCCTTTCTGAATCGAGTTTACTCCTCATTTCAGTTCTGTAACACTGAACCAGATTAACTTACTATTCCAACCATGTCTATCTCATGAGATATTAATCTTTACCCAATTCATTGTAGGTAGATATAGGTCCCACCCATCTCATAATGAAATCATTTTTACGTGTTCCACAACATAAACATAAATCATTCATCATAACCCAATGAATAAAATGGGTTTCATAAACATCATACCATCATAACATAATCCATATAAAACAAATAGATATAATTTACCCATTATAGAAATGAAAACATGTAAATCATAGAGACATTATACTTGAAACATACACATATGAAATAATGTTATCATAGTTGGAAAATTGTTTTGATAAAACACTTGAAATGAATTATTGAGGAAAATATCCTTTCTTCTTCAAAATCATTTTATTTTCACAAAATGCCACACAATATTAAAAGAAAAGGATTTTATTTAAAATACCCATGAAATTTTGTAGATTAAACATCATTAAAATACGACATTATGAAACCGTAAAAATCCATTCCCACCGTATAAGTTAAAAAAACATTATCCTCGTACTTTCTTCGGAAAAGTCAAAAAGTTCCTCGTATGATAAACAAAATAAAGATTCCTTCCATAACACAAAGTTAAAGTCATATCGGGGTAAACATGATATGAAACATACATGGATAAAGACTAAAGACTTTATGGAAAACATTTTATGGGCATGGACGAAAAATATAACCCTAGTAAATATTTACGAACAAAGAATCTTTGATAAGAACGAGATTGGAATAATTATCCCTTACCTTATGTATGATATGCTTCGTATGTATCCAAACTTCATGTATAATGATTTAAATAATGTCATTGACTTATTAAATAACCATATTAATTGTTATTATTTCATATATAGTTTACTTATGACTTTATATTACCCGTTCTTTTGTAAATTCGATGTAAAAGCAGCGATTTGGGTAAAATCTTTTCATTTATTGTACATGTTTCGACTTGTTGTTCTTGATATTATTAATTATATCCTCATTTAATTAATTCCAGAATATAAAAAATGATTTATATATAATATTTATTCATGATATACATATATATATATATTATAGATAGATAAATGGAATGAAATACACCGTTCATGGAGACGGTAGGTCGTACGTATGCATGAACATTGTTTTCATTTACTTATTGAATTGAATGGAATTAAGTAGATGACATATATATATATATATATATATATATATATAAATCCAGTATCATAATTATGTTATATATTCCATTATTATTCACTACATATACTTTATAATCATTCATGAATGGTTATCATGGATAATGAATCTCATCGCGTCATGGAGACGGTATTCCGTACATACGAACGAGCGATGATATCATTATAATGATCGTGGAATTGTATTTAAGAGTATGTATAATATTTCAGAATCAATATAACTTTAAAATAATCATATATAGTTATTTATTTATACCATTACACCCATCCGAGTAAGGTGTTGGTTTAAAACAATTTACACCACGACGTGGAGACGATATTCCGTACGTACGCACGCACAGTGATTTCATTTTCCGTAGGATGGATTGAAGGTGAAATAGGGTTGTTTCATATTTATAATAAAATATCAATATATTATTAATACTTATTTTTTTACTTTATAACGAGACAACTAAAGAATAATAAGTAAAAGAATAAAGAAACTTGAGAGAATTAGAATAAGGGATTACCTCTTCTTCGACGCACCTCATTTAAGCTTCATCTTAAGGAAGTAGAGATTGTATTTTTAGAAGACCCAAACCTCTAGATTGTTTCTAGGGAAATGGAGAATAGAAATGAGCAGGGTTTGGCAAAGTTTCAATGCTCAAAAGGTGGTGAAGAGAAGAGGTAAGGGGTGCCCTTTTTATAACGGAGGAGAGGGGAACCTTTGGAAAAACATAAAATATTATTTTATAAAAATGTTATATTCAGTTTATAATACCTTCAAATTGGTTTATTTCGACTGTAAAGTGAGTATGGGTATAAATCCTCTGAACCAATTGGTTTTAGAAAAGTTTAGGTTTCTATTTTAGCCTTATCTTTTAGATTTAACTCTAAGATAAATAATTTATCTTTTACCGTGTCTCCAGGTTTTCATACACTATATGGTTAATAAACATACTATAACCAGCCAAACTAACCCCAAGTGGTTCATTATTAATATATATAACCTTATCTATGTCATTTTTCTGATCATAAGATTTTTAGGAATATAATAACAATTAATAATATAATATTTGTTTTAAAAACTATTATATGTCAATTTTGACAGTATTTTGTAATTGGTTTTTGTGAAAATCATAACAACATTATTTGTTCAAAAAAAGTTAATTAATTAAATAATAAAATATCATATTAACCTATAAAATTAGTGTAATTCATAAAAAGTTTCAAATTACATTTATTTGGGTATTTATAATATCAATTATTTTAATATTTCATTATTTAGATAATTAATGCATCACAATTATGTAATAAATAACATAACTTATATAATGTCTAAAAATTATAAATAAACTACCATTTGGTAGGAACTATTTTTAGCTTTATAATGAATATTTATAGTCGAATTTATCTTATTTATAACCCTTTATTAAAAATGTTTTAGTCATTAAAATTTTATTTTAACTATTTTAGCTATTCTTTAAATAAAATATTATTAAATTTTCTAATATAATCCATGTGGAACTAAATAGTCATATTTTTTTCTTAAGGATGTTTTTGTTGAATTCAACTTATCCAATAAAATATGGACATGTTTTAGTGTAATAATAATATCGTTTTTACCCTTAGTAACCCTATTTACTTTTAACCGTGGTAAATAAAATTAAAAAGTTATTATTAACCGAAAATTATTTCTATCTTATTGAACCACATTTTACTCTTTGATATTAACCATGCCTCTAGGATTTTAGAAAATCCACTCACAGAAGAAGTAAAATTACATTTTATGTAAACTTTCTTATTCTCCTAGGAGGTGGGTAATAGACGGTGAAAAGTTCAATAAAATTTTAATATATGTAAAATTATTTTAAAATGCCTCAAATGAATTACATAGAACATACATCGGTATTATTTATCAATTATGACCTAAAATAAATTTAAATAAAATAAATAATTATTTAAATAAAAAGTCAGTTTTTAAATTGTAACCTAGTGTTTTCACTATTCATCAAAATTTGAATGTTTCCAGAAAAATACCAAAAATTCAACCAAGGATAATTTCGATATTCCAAATCCAAAAATGAAGTTCATTTTTAATGATAAAATTTAACAAATTTAAAAAAATCGGCATTACTATTCATAATGACTGATTCATAATAATATTATAATAATATCTTGTTTAGTGAAACTTGGTATAGCGTATAACAAATGCTATCGTGGAAGGTCACGGTTGCGTGTAATGAAAGCCAATTCAAGGTTTCATGTATTGAAAGATTCATTTTTTCTTGTGTATAATATAATCCAACCTTATTTCATTTATACATTGAATATATATATATACACTCAATTTTGTGTAAAATAACTTCTGTCAAACGAACTTGAAATTGTGTGTAACATGATCCAAGATTAGTGTTGTGTATACTGCAAGCTAATACGGTGTTGCATATAGAACAAGCTAATTTTGGTGTCATGTACAACAACAGACATAAATGAAATTAAAAAATTAATAATTCTCATAAAATCTTGGGTTCTTACATTCTACCCCCCTTAAATTGAATTTTACCCTCGAAATTCGTCGGGGTTATAAATCGTTCACTACTTGAAATTTTCTTTAATAGAAACCCACATCGTAAAAGGGAATAGTAAAGGTTAATTTAGTAAACTAATGTATGAAAAATAACGGTTACCCAAATTAACTTATCCCTGGGTTTCCACATAGTTGAACATAGGTGAAAATATAGATACAGAAGAGAAATCTAACTGTCATTTTCTTATGGAGAGTGGTAGAGAGCATCGCTGTGAAAAAGCCAACAATCCCAAAGCCATAAATTTGTGATAATCTAAGGTACCATCTGATTCATCATATATGAGAGTACTAGAACATCATTTTTGGTTTCCAAGATCATTTCCCTAACAT
This sequence comes from Viscum album, assembly GCA_963277665.1. Classification (NCBI taxonomy): domain Eukaryota; kingdom Viridiplantae; phylum Streptophyta; class Magnoliopsida; order Santalales; family Viscaceae; genus Viscum; species Viscum album. The sequence continues at coordinate 1,447,455,152 of OY728152.1, read as the reverse complement.
TGATGAACTTTTACATAAGGAGACATACATACATGATTTTATTGTAATATCATTGTTGGTTATTCAATGAAAAATTTCCACTTCATCTCTAGTTAATGAAATGAAGCTGAATATTTCATTTATGAAGTGTTAGCAGATCATGCAATAGAATGATAAGTCATCCCATCTATATCTATCACAAAAATGTTACCATAACTGATTAAATATACATAAGTCCATCTATGGTGAGATTAATCGTATACGATTCCAACAATGGACTTATACGTTATCTATCATACCGATTAATAAAATAAAACTAGTTTCTACTAACCAGGGAATTCTTGTAGGCCAGTGGTATGTGATAAAGGCCTGTCGCACTTCAGTTGTGGGTTCGATTCCCACAGCCTTGTCCGTTGAGACGGGTTGTCGCTCGTCCTACATGTTGTCCTTTATCTAAAACTACATTATTATAACATTCCAAAATTAATATCGAAAAAGTGCTAGCCTTAAACAAATCTATCTGATGTCCAAATTAATCCATTCCGACCTTAAAACTTATCAAAAATACCTTTGTCCAATCCTATAGTATAATGAAAACAATTACTAGAAATGTCATCAACCAGGCATGTGAATACCATCATTTATCACCCATATAAGATATATCTTCTTGGTCACATTCCAAACATGTTAATAACATAATCATGTATTCTCTTGAAAAATGAATACCCAGTGAACCTTAGTGAAAACATGAATGCTATCAAATGTTAACTCTTTCCACATACCAAAATCCCAAAAAATTTATATTCTCAAACCATGATATCACATTGTCCTTATATCATCCATGACCTCATCAATACTATAAAACATCTCATTATCCCCTAATCCGTTCATTATGCGCATATCATCTACTTTTAAAAAATATATGTATTAACCTTTCATGGTTACTGGTACCATTCAACATATACTGTCAAATACTTTAGGAAAAACAATAGTGTAGCAATCCTTAGTTGTGTCTTTATTCCATAGTACCATTAAATTTACTATACAACATAACTCTTGATAAACATACAATCATTCCACTACCTTCTTAAAACACTGACTGACATTCGTCGTTTCTTTCATCTCATATATCATTTTTAGTCTCTTCATCATCAATAACATAAATACTACCCATACGACCATGCTGATTCTCTTCATGAGAGTTTTCCTTAGGGAATTGGTTTTAATATTGCCCATACATTCCACATTTAACACATTTAACCATTGTTTATGTCCTAGATATACCATTATCCTTGCCCATGGTGTTAAATGAACCTTTTCCTTTACAATTGCTAGCTTTGTGTCCTTGTTTTTCACACCCATAGAATCTTCTCGATCCTTTGAAACATTCTCCCTGATGCCTCTTCCGAAATAATTTACATGAGAGTAATTGAACTTTCTTTCCTCTATGATCATCATGAAACTCCATCTTTCTCTTATTAGCTGAGACATGATACTTACCAAAGATGAGATTATTTATCATATTATGAGATTTCTGATTAAGTATAATAACGATGTTTGGACTTCCAGATCCAATTTCATTTGGTTTCTCATGAATAATATCATTCCATTATCCATCATATCCTCCATTATCGTGAATATTACTATTTCCATCCATTTTATAAAACCCAAAAATAATAGTGTGATTGGAAAAAATTCATCCTATGAAAACAACATAAAAAATGGGGAGTACCTTAAATATGTAACACCTTAGGTTTAATTATAATATCATTACCACAATTCTAGGACTATAACCAATACTTATACATAACCTTAGAGACATCCCTAGACATACCTTAGAAATATCTCTTGGTATCTCACAAAATTTCTCACATCCTAGTTTTCAATGGTTAACTAAACAGTCACTTGATACCAACTGTAGAGACCCAAATAATGACGCATATGGACATTAGATTAATTTTACGGAATATTTAATACATGAAAAAAACAGACACCCAATGACTGTATTATTTTAGTTTCTTTGAAACTCAGAATGTAATCTTCTAATCCTGGTGAAAGATCCTCAAAATCTCCCATAAATATCTTCCCCTTTTTGTTTTATTACCTAAAACCTTTCTTTATATCCTGGGGAATATAAAACATAAAAAGGGTGAGCTCAAATTCTTAGTAAGGGTAAACATACAGAATATAAAACAATCTATAAACATTTGAATGCAAAAACTTGAACATAAAATCTAAACCTGAAAATATTGAGCAAATACATAAATCATGGAATTACGTAAGGAATATATCATAATCATTCATCAATAATGATAAAATATCATTGTAATAAATCATGTAATTGTGGAAACCATTAATCACATGTTATGATTTACATTTTATCCAAGGCATTACTGCCATGACCATCTTAGTGGACAAATTCCCTTTCTGAATCGAGTTCACTACTCATTTCAGTCATGTAACACTGAACTAGATTAACTTACCATTCCAGACATGTCTATCTCATGAGATATAAATCATTAACCAATGCAATGGAGGGAGATATATGTTCCACCCATCTCATAATGAAATCATTCTTTCGTGTGCCACAACATAAACATAAATCATTCATCATAACCCAAAGAATAAAATGGGTTTCCTAAACATCATACCTTAAAAACATAACACATATAAAAAAATGGATATAATTTCATCATAAGATAAGTGAAACCATGTAAATCATAAATACATTATACTTTAAAAATACACATATGAAATAATTTCATCATAGATGGAACATAGTTTTGATAAAACACTTGAAATGAATTTTTGAGGAAAATATCCTTTCTTCTTCGAAATCATTTTCTCTTCACAAAATGCCACACAATTTTAAAATAATATGATTTTATTGAAAATAACCATGAAATTTTGTAGAGTAAACTTCATGAAAATAAGTCTTTATGAAACCATAAAAATCCATTCACGCCGTATAATTTTAAAAAACATTCTCCTCATACATTTTTCGGAAAAGTCTAAATGTTCCTCGTATGGTAATCAAAAGAAATATTACTTCCATAACAAAAAGTAAAATTCAAAGAGAGGTAAACATGATATTAAACATACATGGAAGAATATTAAACACTTTATTAAAATCATTTTATGGTCATGGATGAAAAATATAACCCCAGTAAATACTTACAAATAAACAATCTCAGATAAGAACGAGATTGGAATAATTATCCATAACATTATGTCTGATATGCATCATATGTATCTGAAACTCCTGTATAATGATTTAAATAATGTCATTGACTTATTACAGAATCATATTATTTGTTATTATATCGTATATAGCTTTCTTATGACTTTATATTACACATTCTTTTGTAAATTCGATGTAAAAGCAGCGATTTGGGTAAAATCGTTTCATTTATTGTACGTGTTTTGACTTGTTGTCTTTGATGTTATTAATTATATCCTGATATAATTAATTCCAGAATGTAAAACATTATTTATATATAATATATATTCAGCATCTACATATATATATGATAGTTAAATAAATGGAATGAAATACACCGTTCATGGAGACGGTTGGTCGTACGTACGCATGAACACTGTTTTCATTTCCTTATGGAATTGAATGGAATTATTTAGATGATGTACATATAGATATACATAAATAAAGTATCATTATTATTTCATATATTTCATTATTATTAATTATATATACTTTATAATCATTCATGAATGTTTATCATGGAGAATGAATCTCATCGCGTCGTGGAGACGGTAATCCATACATATGCACGAGCGATGATATAATTCTCATGATCGTGGAATTGTATTGAAGTGTATGTATAATATTTCAGAATCAATATCACTTTAAAATAATTATATATAGTTATTTATTTACACCATTATACCCATCCAAGTATGGTGGTGATCGAAAACAGATTACACCACTGCGTGGAGACGTTATTTCGTACGTACGTACGCACGCACAATGATTTCGTCTTCCATAGAATGGATAGAAGGTGAAATAGGGTTGTTTAATATTTATAATAACATATCAGTATATAATAAATACTGATGTTATTATTTCATAATGAGAAAACTAATGAAGAATATGTATAAGAAAAAATAAACTTGAGAGAATCGGAAGAAGAGATTACCTCTTCTTCGACACACCTCCTTTAAGATTCCTATTATGGAAGTAGAGTTTGTCTTTTGAGAAGAGAAAAACCTCCAGAATGTTTCTAGGTAAGTGGAGAAGAGAAATGAGCAGGGGTTGGCCGAGTTTCATGGCTCAATAGGGTGTGAAGAGAAGAGGGAAGGGGTGCCCTTTTTATAAGGGAGGAGAGCCGAACCTTTGGGAAAACATAAAATATTATTTTATATTAAATTCATATTCAGTTTATAATAGATTAAAATTGATTTATTTAGAAGATAAAGTGAGTATGGGTAGAAATACTATCAACCAATAGGTTTTAGACAAGTTTAGGTTACAATTTTAACCTTATCTTTTAGATTTAACTCTAAGTTAAATAATTTATCTTTTACCACGTCTTCTTGTTTTCTTACACTAAATGGTTAATAAACATACTATAACCAGAAAAACGAACCCGAAGTTGTTAATTATTACTATATATAACCTTTTATAAGTCAATTGGCTGAACCTTATATTTTTATGAATATAAAAACAATTAATAATATAAAATTAGTTTTAAAAACTATTTTATTTCAATTTTGACACTATTTGGTAATTGATTTTTCTGAAAATCATAACAGCATGACTAGTTCGAAAAAAGTTAATTAAATAAATTATAAAATGTCATATTAACCTATAAAATTAGTGTAATTCATAAATAGTTTCAAATTACATTTATTTGGGTATTTATAATATGAATTATTTTAATATTTCATAATTTAGGTAATTTCTGCATCACAATTAGGTCATAAATAACATAAATTATTTAATTTCTAAAATTTATAAATAAAATACCATTATGTAGGAAATATTTTTAGATTTATAATTAATATTTATATTCCAATTTATCTTATTTATAACCCTATATTAAAAATGTTTTAGTTATTAAACATTGATTTTAACTATTTTAACTCTTCTTTAAATAAAATAATATTAAATGTCCTAATCTAATCCAAGTGGACCTAAATGGTCATATGTTATTCATAAGGTTTTTTTGGTCGAATTAAACTTATCCAATAGAATTAGGACATGTGTTAGTAAAATAATAATATCATTTTTACCCTTAATTACCCTATTTACTTTTAACCATGGTAAATAAAAGTAAAAAGTTATTATTCACCAAAAATTATTTTTATCTTATTGAACAAAATTAATTATTTTTTATTAACCATGTCTCTCATATTTTCGAAAATCCACACACAGATGTGGTAAAAATATGTTTTATGTAAATTTTCAAATTCTCCTAGGAGATGGGAAAAAGAAAATGAAATATTAAATAAAATTTTAATATATCTAAAATTATTATAAAATGGCTCAAATAAATTACATTGAACTTATATAGGTATTATGTATCAATTATAACCTTAAATAAATTTAAATAAAATAAAGAATTATTTAAATAAAATGTCGGGCTTTAAATAGTAACATAGTGTTTTCACTATTCATCAAAAATTGAATGTTTTCAGAAAAATACCAAAAATTCACCCTAGGCAAATTTCGATATTATGAATCCAAAAATGAAGTTGATTTTGATAGATAAAATTTATCAAATTTTAAAAAGTGGGTATTACTATTCATAACAGCTAGTTCATAATAATATTATAATAATATCTCGTTTATTGAAACTTGGTATTGCGTATAACACACGCTATCGTGGAATTCCGCAGTTGTGTGTAATGAAAGCCAAGTCAGGGTTGCGTGTAGTGCAAAATTCTTTTTTTGTTGCGTAAAATAGAATCCAACCATATTTTATTTATACATTGAATATATATCTATATACACTCAATGTTGCGTAAAATAAATTTTATCAAACAAACTTGAAATTGTGTGTAACATGATCCAAGATTACTGTTGTGTATACAGAAAGCTAATACAGTGTTTCATATAGAAAAAGCTAATTTTGGTTTAGCGTACAACACAAGACATCAATGAAATTAAAAAATAATAATTCTCATAAAATCCCTGGTTGTTACATTTATCAAGATACAATTTTTATATATATATTTTATAGACGATTATATATCCTTCTAAAATAACATCCTAGATGGGTTTCATTATAAGATGTGGTCATATGTGATTTAATTTATCCTCCTATACTTTGTATAACTGTTGAATCAAAATGTAATCATTTAGGGGAACCTGGAAGAGGCCTTGAGTAGAGGGTAGGAACGCTCATCAGGATAATATGAGATATCTTCTTTAGTTTGAATGGTGAGACTATAGGATAGTTACCACTATGGTATAAGTGGATAGAGTTATTGGGGGAGTGGTAATCTACCATATAAATGAAAAAAATGGTTACTATTTTTAGTATTGAGGGGATGGAGAACATTGATTTTAAATTTGATTTTGGAGATCTTGAATGGGGTTATGATGGTCTACACAGAATTATTAGTGATATTAGAGGGTATCATATCACTAATAGAATTATATATATTTGTGATGGGATCCCATCACAAATATATTTATTTACGACGGGCCCGTCGCAAAAACATGGTATTTGCAACGAGATTTTTTTTCCATCGCAAATAAGCCTCTGATTATATACATTATATATCAGTCAACCATTTCCAACGGGCCTGTCACAAATACTATTTCCAACGGGAGAATTTACCATTGTAAATAAACATCCGATTATATAGATTATATATATAAAAACATATTTCGATGGGTCTATTTCAAATATTATTTACGATGGACCCGACGCCCCATCGCAAATACTATTTTTAAAAAATTATATTTAGAATATTTGCAATGGGATCCCACCGCAAAAAGGTCCCTTCACAAATACTAATCACAATATAAAAAACAATGAGATCATGATTAATGGAAAAATATATTATCTTTATTAAAATAATAAAAAAATAAAAAATATAATTATTATTAAAATAAAAAAACATTAAAAAATATAATACTCAAAAAATATATTTATTAAAATTATGATTAATAAAAAATTAAAAATAATATTTTTAAAATTATAATAAAAAAATAATTATTTAAATTATCAATATTTATAAGAAAATATAAAAAAATCATAAAATGTTTTTATTATTAATAAAATAAACAAATATTAAAAAAATAAAATACTAATAATTATTAATAAATTATTAAAAATAAATAATTTAAATTATGCAATATGTGCACCAATATAAAAACAGAAACTGTAAATAGTTTATATGAGTACAAATCTTGAATTCAAATGATTTTAACATAAAATACAAATCATTGGGGGGTCATCTGCTGGTGGAGGTGGAGGGGGTGGAGGAGATGGTGGAGGAAACTTAATCCTTTAACTATTAGTCAGACAGAACATGTACTTCATCTACTAGTGATGCTACTGCTACTACTACTGCTCCCATCAACGCATCTCCTCCTCCTGCTACTACTGCTGTTGCCGACACATATCATCATGTTGCTTCTGAAAACACTCTATAAGCTCAGCTTGAGTTCGCAACTGCTCCTGATATTGTGAGGCATAAGATGATGCCTCTCCATGAACTCCTCTCGAGATGGATGCCGACATCACAGAAGTACCAAAATAAGTACCAGGAGTCAAATGAGAGCTGATACCAACTTCTCAGACCTTTTCAAATCCACACTGATTCTACTGTATCCATGTCGCCTCATTGAAAATGGTTGGAACTGGTCTACTCAATCGTCTCATCCTGACTCTCAACCTATTTCTGAAAGGACGCACCCTCATATGAGTCCTTCAATTCAAATTTGAAATAAAAATGTTGAAAATATTATATGAAGTTAATAAAAACAGAAAAAAATAATACTAACCACAATCTGACACTGGCGATCATCTCCATTCACTCTAGTGGTTGTATCACAATTCATCATCTGATAAACGTCAATCTCCGTAATATCAGGATGCTTGACGGCCTATAGAAGTATAAAATAACCTATTTATATTTAAAGATATATATAAAACTTAAAAAATATACTTACTAGATGCTCTCTATGTGTACAGAATGTACAACTACCGGCTCGATGTGTCATCTCCTGTCTCCCCCGATTCGGTCATCCCACTGAACATCTCCTCTGAAATCCATCACCAAACCAGTGTAAACATTATCTGTCCTAGACGTGAGATGGAATGTACTCTAGTTGGTGGTCTAAAAAAGACTCATCAAATTATGTCACATCTGCTTTCTCAATGGATTTTCTTCTGAAATTGTGAAAAACTGATAGAAGCAGTCAAGCATATACACCTACCCTACCGTTTGGATAATGTCATGCGTGCTGTAATCGATGGGATATCATAAACCCTTGAAATAATTTATAATAAAAAGTTATTAACAAAATAAATTTCAAAATAAAGATTCTTTAATTACATACCATCTAATGATCGTACATGTCATACCACACATTAATATGAATCTGTTCCCATATGATCCATGGATGCGAAAGATAATTGCGCAAGATAGTGCTCCCCTATCCAATAGCTATATGTGCAAAGCTGTGAAAAAGAAATTAATGATCAAACAATTTCTATATATATAAATAAATTAATGAAAGATAACTAAAATATACAGGTTACCATACATCTGTGAGCATGCATCGAAGCCATGATGTGGACGCCACTCGGGGATATGGTCAACAATCATCAGTCATGCAAGAACGCACCCCCTCCATGTACCCCCTGAACAGCCAGTAGGCTAGGGGTCATATGAACCAAAATATCCCTCATCCAAATTTAGATCAGCATCCTACAACTCATGAAATATAACATGATCCATCTGAAACCCAAAATACGTATTGGTAGCATATAGTTGAAAATAACTATTATATGTAGATATATCTATTTTTTATTATAACAAGAATTTAAATGTGTCAATGTCCATTATAATACTCATCTATGTAGTTGTCGATGTCAATGACTTTATCTTCCTCCTCAGCATCGTCAATATCCATATGAGTTTTAGTTTTTTCACCTATTTTCATTTCAAATTTTTTTGTAACATCATTAAAATCTTCTTCATCATCGATCCATAATTGTGGGGTGCCATCATTGATATTCACATCTCTTTGTGAAATTGATGGATTTGGAGCAGTCTCATGAAATATTTCAATTCCTTCAACATTAGTATAACCACTTTTAGTTTAAGTGAACTGATTTTCCCGAGATTTCATTTTTATTATGCTCCAACAATCACTCAAGTCTCATAAAATAGCACCATACATTTTGTAATAAACCTAATGTTCCTGTTGAGCTAGTAAAAATGGTTCATTTACTACAAGAAGAAGATTATATTTAATATCTAAGATTCCATGAGTCATATGAACATGGAAGCCTCTATCAATATCTAACCACTGACATTTAAACATAGTTATGTAATTCTGTCTTAGAAAACATAGTATGTTAATTTCAACCAGAATTCCATAAAAGTCAACTTCAATTTCTCTATGATGTGATCCTCTGAAGAAAACCCCACTTTTCATTTTTTTTATTCACCATATGCACATCTATGAAATTGAAAACCATTCACCGCATACACATTATAGGATTTAACCATTTTGGATGGTGGGTTACTCAATATACACAGTCTCTTATCAATTTTATCAGTATGTTGAGACATATGAATATTTGTAAAACAATTATCAATAGGGTAAATATTAAATGGAATTGAAAGTAAACTGTTAATAATTTATGTTACCATTTTTTGAAACCATATAGAAAAAACAATATCTACGTTTTTCAAGAGTAGCTGATGTCATTTGTAGAATCTGATTCATGATATGATTATCATATAACCTACAAATAAAATAAGTTTATATAATGCAACATAAATTATTGAATAAGTGATCGAAGCACTCACATCACAATTGACTTCATTTCTTCATTGTTGAGTAAAACATATGTATGAGCTCTAGCATGTTCATCATATGAAAGCCACTGTTCATTAACTCCACCAAAACCAAGATTGTTCTGATAAAAAACTGATAATTGATTGTCCATTTCATCATAAACATTCCTTTTATTTGTCCACATGAGATTTTGTTTTGAGGGATATTGATAATCAAAATAATGAGAGAAGAAAAAAGAAACTTTTTCATTCAAATAAGCTTTAGCAATTGAGCCTTCAACTGATGATTTGTTATGTACTTTTTTATTCAATTTCTGCATTCATCTCTTGAATGGGTACATCCGTAGAAACTGTACTGGACCTCCACATTTAGCTTCATGTGTAAAATGTAATATCAGATGTTCCATTGAGTCAATGAAGTTCAGCGGAAATATTTTTTTCAGTTTACATATAATTACGTAAAAATCAACTTCTTGTTTTCTTAGGGAATCATAGTATGTTGTTGTTGCACAAATGTCTCAAAAAAGTATGATATGTCTGTTATCAGATCCCAAATCATATAATTCAAAAAACCTCTAAATCCAATCGGCATAACTCTTTCCATTATAACATTACAATCATGGATTTTTAACTCATTAATATAACCATTCTTAACACATCTGCCAAAATTGGATGAACAACCATCTAGAAGTCTCAAATATGAAATCCACTGACAAAATAATAAGTGAATCTCCTTGGATAGTGTATAAGCTGATTTTTTCTTTCTCTACCTTTGTGATCTGACATTTTCAAATATTTGAAGTTCTGGTCTCCTGCAACTTTGGGAAAGATCTAATCGTGCCTTTACAATATCATTGGCCTTACCTGGTGTATCCAAAACTATATGAAATAAATTATCAAAATAGTTTTTCTCAATATTCCCGACATCCAACATGTGGTAGACCACCAAATCAGACCAATATGGATGATCCCAAAAAATGATTCGTTTTATCCAAATATGTTCTTTCTAAATGCCATAAATTTTTGGATGGTTTACTGTTGCCCCAAATGTGATGGGAGGTAATGAAAATACAACTGATGTTAACTCTATTCCTGAGATCATCTTTTGAGGTGCATCCCTTTCAAGTTAACCTTTTTTGAAATTCGATTTGTTCATTCAAAAAGAATAATGAGTTGGAAGAAATTTGCGGTGATAGTCATAATAGAAAGGTTTTTTTCCATTTACGGGCATAAAGGCTTGTTGTCTTTCATATAGTAAGGAAATGATTTCAGACCATGTGTACTCTAGCCAGATAACATGCCATATTCTAGAAAGTCACTAATCGTGAACATCAATGAACCTTTTAATATGAAATTTTGTTTCACAGAAACATCATATGTACTAACACAATCACTCCACAATGAATTTAACTCATCAGTCAATGGATTCAAATAAACATAAATATTCTTTTTCGGATGTCCTGGGATTAATAGAGTCAAAAAGATATAGGGCTCCTTCATTATCATCCATGTAGGTAAATTGTATGGACATATAAAGATATGACAACACGAATACTGAGTACCATAAGAACCAAATGGACAGAAACCATCAGTAGAAAGACCCAATCACACATTTCAGCATTCTAATGAAAATGATGGATGCAAATGATCAAAATGTTTCTTAAATCACCATTAGATGGATGATTAAAGCTTTTATCATTTGAAATCTTGGTTTTGTACCATGTCATCAGTGATGTTGTTTTCTGAGTCATAAATAAATGATATAACCTGAGTGTAAGGAAGAAAATTTCTCAAATGTTTTATTGGAATTGATCCAGACTTCCCTTGTTGAGCTTCTTTATACCTTGATTTTCCATAGGTGGGATAAATATTCAATAAATCAATTTCACCATAATATAATATTTAATAATTTGGACATTCATTAATCTTCCGATAACTATGGCCCATATTATGAACGAGCCTCTTACTCTGTAGTAAATTTCATGTAACACATTTCCTTCAGGTTATAGTAATTTAACCAAATAAAATATCTGATCAAAATAGTTTTTTGACATTTAATTATCTGATTTCATAGCCAAAAATTTTGAAACCACTACTAATTTTCTAATCTTGCAACCTGGATATAAAGCATCCTCAACAGACCTCAACAACACATAAAATTCAGATGGATCCAATGCATGATTTAAATCACTATCATATTGAGTTTCATTTTGTTGAACATATGGAACCACAATATCATGTACTAAATTTTGAAAACGTGATGGATTTGTAATAAAGTTTTTAGTACCTTCTCTGGAACTATGTTCACCGTTTACATACCAAAAAAAATATTCTGATTGAAAACCAATCCGCAAGAGATGTCCCCCAACCTTGTCAAATGTGTCAAACGTTCTCAAAGTACATTTTTTACAAGGACGCGTAATTGCACCTTCTGAAACATATTTGGTTTCGATGATGGAAATGATAAGAAAGATTCAACAACCTCAATATATACAGGATTTAAACAAAAATCATTTGGATTTCTACGCTGATTTATCTAAGCACGATCATCCAATAATGACTGATTTTGATTTCCTTGTTCCATATTTTTTTACAAAATATAAATCATCACTGTTTTTAATTAATTTGAAATTATAAAAACACTATCTAAAAAAAGAAGATAATTAATTTCAACCACTTCTTAATAATTAACATTAAATTTAGGCGACACAATTACCTGTGGATTGACATCTACTCTTTTGTCTGATGGCTCATTTACTTGCATATTTCTCACAGTAAAATCAAAATGAAGAATCTACTCGGAGGTATTCTTATTCATTCTCATGTATACGAGAATTTATAAGCTCACCACCGAGTAGTTTATTCATTGTGATTTCATTGCGAGAAAGATGCAAGTAAATGAGCCATTAGACAAAATATTCCCCTTTTCGTTGATGAATCATCTTCTTGCAACTGTCACCACTGGAACACATAATGCAAAATGTTGTCTTACGAATTCATATTCAAACTCCTACATACGATATTGGATATGTATACGTAGAAGCATACTTTTCATAATGTTTTGAGTCGGTGAAAGATTAATGCAAAACAATCATCAAGCAAAAGAAGTGTCTTTAGTCCACTAGAAATCATGCCAATTTATTATAAGTAATTATAATTTATTCCTATTTATTCCTATTTATAACTATTTATTTCTAATTTTCCTTATTTATTACTAATTATTCTTATTTATCAGTAATTATTACTATTTATTTCTAATTATAAATATTTATTCCAAATTATAAATTTTTAATGCTAATTATAAATATTTATTTATAAGTATTACTAATTATACTTAATTATTACTAATTATTCCAAATTATTAAAAATTATCACCAATTAATACTAATTATTACTAATTATTAATATTTATTCGTATTTATTACTAATTATTCCTAATTATTCCAATTTATTAGTATTTATTATTATTTATTCCTATTTATTACTGATTATTTCTAATTATTAATATTTATTTCTAAATATTACTATTTATTACTAATTATAAATATTTATTTCTAATTATATTTATTTAATATTTCTAATTATTCTTATTTATTTTTTATTATTCTTATCTATTACTAATTATTGCTAATCATTCTTATTTATTATTATTTATTCCTATTTATTAAAAATTATTTCTATTTATTACTTTTTATTTCTAAATATTACAATTTATTTCTAATTATAAATATTTATTCCTAATTATAAATATTTGATATTTATAGTTATTCTTATGTATTTTTAATTATTCATATTATTACATGTTATTCCTAATTATTTTTATTTATTAGTATTTATTATTATTTATTCCTATATATTACTAATTATTTCTAAATATTGATATTTATTACTAATTATAAATATTTATTGGTAATTATAAATATTTATTCCTAATAATTCCTAATTATTCATAATTATTCATGATTATTTTTAATTATTCCTAATTATTCCTAATTATTTCTTATTATTGCTAATTATTCTTAATTATTCTTATTTATTCCTAATTATTACAAATTATTTGTATTTATTACCATTTATTACTATTTTTTCATATTTATTCCTATTTATTCTAATTTTTTTCTAATTATTCTTCCTTATTGCTAAATATTTCTATTTATTGCAAATTATTTCTATTTATTGCTAAATATTCATATTTATTACAAATTATTCCAATTTATTACTAATTATTAATATTTTTAGTAATAATTCCAATTTATTAGAAATTATTATTATTATTTCCTATTTATTAGTTTTTATTATTATTTATTCCTATTTATTATGAAATATTCCAATTTATTATTAATTATTCCTATTCATCACTAATTATTACTATTTATTAATAATTATTCTTATTTATTACTAATTATTCCTATTTATTGCTAATTATTCCTAATTGTTACTAATTATTTCTAATTGTTACTATTTATTTCTAATTGTTACTATTTATTGCTAATTATAATAATTATTCATATTTATTCCTATTTATTCATAATTATTCCTAATTATATGTAATTATTCTTAATTATTCCTAATTATTCATAATTATTCGTAATTATTCCTAATTATTTATAGTTATTATAAATTATTTCTATTTGTTCCTATTTATTCCTATTTATTCGTAATTATTCCAATTTATTACTAATTATTTCTTATTATTCCTATTTATTGCTAATTATTCATATCATTGCTAATTATTCCTATTTAGTACAAATTATTTCTATTTATTACTAATTATTCTTATTTGTTAGTATTTACTCCTATTTATTAGTATTTATTATTATTTATTCCTATTTATTAGTATTTATTAGTATTTATTCTTATTTATTATTAATTATTCCTATTTATTATTTATTATTCCTATTTATTACAAATTATTCTTATTTATTATTAATTATTCTTATTTATTACTAATTATTCCTAATTGTTACTAATTATTCCTAATTGTTATTAATTATTCATACTTGTCACTATTTATTGCTAATTATTGCTAATTATTCTAAATTATTACTAATAATTTTCAATTATTCCTAATTATTCATAATTATTCATAATTATTTTTAATTATTCCTAATTACTCTTAATTATTACTAATTATTAGTGATTATTTTTATTTATTACTAATTATTACTAATTATTATTAATTATTTCTCTTTTTTACTATTTATATTTATTTGTTACTATTTATTGCTAATTATTTCAATTTATTGCAAATTATTCCAATATATTAGTATTTATTCCTATTTATTAGTATTTATTTATATTTATTACTAATTATTCATATATATTACTAATTATTTCTATTTTTTAGTATTTATTCATATTTGTTACAAATTATTCATATTCATTAGTATTTATTATTATTTATTCCTATTTATTAGTGATTATTCATATTTGTTAATAAGTATTCCTATTTATTAGAAATTATTCCTATTTATTATTAATTATTCTTATTAATTATTAATTATTCATATTTATTATTAATTATTCATATTTATTACAAATTATTTCTACTTATTGCTAATTGTTCATCATTATTACTAATTATTCATATTAATTAAAAATTAATACTAATACTTTCAATTTATTATTACAAATAAATAATGTTAACAAAACAATTAAAATCTAATTACATTAAAACTAATAAAATATAAATAAAATTAACATAAAAAATTAAAATAAATATTAAATTAAATTAAATATAAATACCTTTAATCTTGATCTTCTATTTATGTAGACAGCTTCAAAACTTTTTCCTAAAAAAACTAACTCAAACAAATTCTCAATATGAAAATAGGGTTAAGAGAGAGAGAGAAAGTGAGAATTGAGAGGAGGGTTTGAAAAAACAGATGGGAGGTATATGTAGGTTAGATTATTTGCGGCGAAACCTTTTGCGACGAGACTCCCATCACAACATCTACCTTTTGCGATGGGCTCTGTCGAAAATACCTTAGCCGATATTTTTACTATCAGCGGTTAAAAGGGTATTTGTGACGGGCCCTGTCGCAAAAAGGTATCTGCTGACACATGTTTTGCGACGGGGCATAATCATGTCACAAAAAACACCATTTACCGTCGCTGGGTATTTGTGATGGGACCCGTCGCAAAAAATCATCCCGTCACAAAAAAACCATTTACTGCCGCTGGGTATTTGTGACAGAACCTGTCGCAAATACCTCCGAGCAATGACCTGTTGGTGATAGAAATATTTCTCCCAAAGAAAATAAGATTCCTGCGGTTTGGCATGCAGACTGCACCAAACCGCGGATTACTTTTTGCGACATGCCAAGAAAACCCGCCACAAATTACATGTTATTTGAGACGGGGCGACTCCCCTATCACAAATAATATTTGGACTAAACTATTTGCGACGAGATAATATCCCTTCACAAATAACTCGTCACAATATGTTGTTTTTTCCGTAGTGTATGATGCAATTAGTTTTTTATTGAAATTGGTGACTACTATTTCATCATAGGGATATTTTTGTAGGAAAAGGACAGTTTTGATTTTCTTTTGGGTATGGATTGACTAAAACTGTATCATGATCATATCAACTATTCAGAAAGGATGTTGATGTTTCAATATCAAGAATGGTGTAGTTAAATTCATCCGGGTGAATAAGATCATTAGGATGGTTGTGCATAATCAATTTAGTGAAGAATGTATTTTATTATGGCTAGGATATCAAGATTTGTTGTGGATGATGGTGGTATGGATGATACGATATTTCCTCCAGTTGTAAAATGTTTTTAGGATATCTATAGCTAATAGTTCTCTTGCATATCACCTAAGAATGAGATCTATTTCTCCATCAACATGATATTATAAGTCCAACCAATTTTTATCATACCATAAAATGTATAATCAACAGAAATTTGGTTGAATAATGTGAAATGGGATGATCTAAAGGATAATGTATTCACAAAACTTATTACATATCATTGGGGTTCTCATAGTCTTTCCATCAGGATGGGTGATATAATTTTGTTAATTTTCCATGATTACCAGAGAATGAACAAAATGAAAGTCACATATAGGTAACCCCATTTGGTGAATCAATGATCTCTTTGATCAGATGAGTGGTTATCAAATTTTCCATAAGATTGACCTGAGTTTAGGGATCCATTAGTTCAAAATGTGACCATATAACACTCCACTGATCTCATTTAAGAGAAGGTATGGATTGTATGCATTTGTGCTAATGTTTTTTGGTGTAATGAATACATCTGTGGTATTCATGGACATAAGGAATCATATCTTCTATCTTTTATGAAATATTATTTTTTTGTCATTAATATTATCCTATTGTACTCCTAGTATATAGGTCATCATTATTATACTATTTACATCATCATGAGTACACTGAGAGTGTATTGGTTTTCTATAAAGTTTTCGTAATTTCTCATATGTATAGAAAATGTGCACTTCTTTGGTCAGGCTATATCACAATAAGAAGTGATTTATAACTATAAAAGGTGGAATCAATGATATTAGAGGAATGAAAAAAAAATATTCATTGTGATTTTTTGGATTTATTGCTCTGTAATGTTATTACATCCATTTAATATAGGACATATCCATTATAAAATTAAATATTTTGGGACAAACCATGAAAGGGGTATTTTTTTCAGATTCATTCAGGTAGGATTTCCATGATGTGAATAATATGTAAAAATGAGCAGTGATCTCCACCTTACTCTATTTGGACAAGGAATATACCATGTAACGAGACACATCCAATGTTGTACTCAAAGTAGTTCTCATGAAAAAGAATCGAGTTGTTACTTATACCTCTAGATAGTTTACATTACATGAAAGGAATTTCTCTACTCAAGATCGAGAGTTATTTTTGGTGGTATATGACCTATGATACTGGAGGCACAATCTCTCGGTTGGGAGGAATGTGGTAATCCCATACAAAAAGAGACATAAATAAATCCTTTTGTATTGGGACCTCAGCCATCAACAATGATGGTGGGTTTTGTATTATAGACTTTTTAGTTTTGAGGGGAATACAATCTCTAAAAGAGAAACATATTTTCATTGATTTGATGTAAATTAAGAAGATATAAGTAGTGAGACAGTCTTGTGACATGTGAAAACTTATGGAAATCTTTTCATTTTATTAGTTGGATACATAGGATTCTTAGGGGAGAGTGGTTCAAACAATGATTACAATGATTCTCAAAATCCATGAATTGATATGGAGATATCTATTATCAAATCTTTATGTGTTTATTGATTCAATAAGTTCACATATAACATTTCCATTCCTCTATGTTTTTTAAAATCACAAACACATTTCTTAATGAAAATTAGCTTTCTAAAAAAATATTTTCTTATGTAAAATTATTGTTCTTTAAAAAAAATTATAAATTAACTATGGGTTTCAATTTCCTATTTAATGTAATCACCAACCATGTATAACCATATTTTTCATAAAAAAATAATTGGATCCTTACCTCACTCAAAACCTAATAGTTTCATAGTCTCTGATTTCACCAGAATTGTGAATATGATTTCTTCTACAATTAGACTATGATATCTTCTAAAACCTGACTATAATTTATTCTAAAATAAGACTCCATTTTATTCTATAATTTTAATCTCATTTCATCTAAAATCCAACTCCAATTTCCTCAAAAATCATACTCGGATTTCTTCTATAATCACACACTGAATTCTCAAAAAATCCTATTCCAAACTCTATATTTTTAGACTGTGAATTCTTTATAAATCAGATTCCGAATTTATCAAAAATCTGATTTTGGAATCTGAATAATTCATACTCTAAATATAAATTATTTCATAATCTTATTTTTTATATCTTTTGACTCTGAATCTCAATTCATTAAGGATCTGATTAAATTATTTTCTTATAGTTACATCATTTTTATAACGAATAATTTTTTATATTTGATCATAAACATGTTAATCATTCATAATCATAATTTTTTTCTCTTAAATATTAATTGTTTCCTACACATGAAAATGTTTCACACATTTTCATACATGAAACAATGTCATGAAATCTATTTTTAACTAACTATTGGTTAAGTTACATCTGTATAGGTCACTCCAAAATGTAAGAAAAAATTTGGTTGTTTGGGTCGGTGTCAATTGTTCGAAATTTTTTATTATAAATAACCAACCATTAAAAAAATTTAGATACATTGAAAGAACACACATATAGATATTACATGTTCTAAGGTTGTGAAGTTGTTTATTGAGAGAAAAACTCTCATGCATTGTGCAAATGATGTGAACAACTTGTTCAATCTTTGAACAACTTGTTCTATCTTCATAGTGTGATTCCAATTCGCAGATCAATCAAGGGATTCCCTGGATAGAAAGACAGAGGATCTGACAACCATAATGTTCAAGGTATTTTAGGGATAGAAAGTCTGATTATGATATTATTATCAAGTGCTTACCCTGGTGTGGGTATGCCATACATTCTTGAAAGTATAAATCAAGGTAACTTTATCCAAGGTTGTTGGATACCCTTCCCTCTAGGTTAAAAAATTTCATATAATTGTTCTTTTTTGGGTACGTGTTTTAAATTCTGCTGAATTTTGTTAATGAAAGAAAGTATGAAATTCATATATTTTCTTATACTTGTATACCCTGATAAATAAAATTCTGTATGATTAATGTATAATCTCCCTCTATGTAAACTTGTTTTACGTTTCATTTTAAGATCCATATTTTAGGATCCTAAACAATATAGTCTCTTAGTTATGAACTAAAGAGGGTTTTTGAATCCATCTTGTTTAACGTTGATAAACATATATTTTCTTAAGGATATAACCGAATTTTTTTAATCCAAAAATTCACCCCTCTTGTAATTGAGTACATACATGTATATTTATATACAACAATTAGTAATAGAGGATGTATCTGATATAGTTATACTTAAATATATGTTTTCATTTTCAAATTTTCGTTCTTATCATTACTTGTTAATGTTTTTCTTAAATACATTATTTTAATGAATCTTATGTTGCAAATAATTTTTTTGGGAATGTTATTTTTTATTATCTTATGAATGGAAGGAATGAATGTTGGTTCAATGGACAATCTAAATTATACCGGAACAACATTTTTTTATGTTAATGATTTTGAGTACTGTAGATATAAGATGAATACATTTGTTATAAACATTGTAGTGTATAATTTTTTCATGATAACTAGTAAAAACAAAATTAGTAATAAATAAATCTGAAAATTCACAAATTAAGAAAAAATTATCAACTTAAGTATAAGGTACACAATAATCTTTTCTGTTCCACGATTAATAAAATATTGATTCAAATATCCTTTTGTGATGCTTCCAATAGAATATGGAAGAAACATGAAGTTACACAGTTGTGAAATTCAAAAGTGAGAGAAATTAGAAGAGAAATGTAAAGAGATGAATATCAATGATTTGTATTTCATTAAGGAAAAACTTTTTGCAATGTACATAAATGATTTATGACTATCATCAACAACTTTCAATCCATTGATGAAAAAAGAACATTATGATGAAATAATTTTGTAAAAGATAATTGATATTATACCTAATGAGTTGGAATTTAAAAAGGATAACTAATGATGAAAATATAGAAGTATCTAACATCACACTTGAAAAGTTATTTAGAACTCTTATTTATCATGAAACATAAATGAAGAGAAATTAATCCATTCATATGAAGAAGAATGGTAATTGAATCTTTTCTATCACTACTACATCCAAATATTACTCTTCTGAAAGTGTAACTAGATATAAATATATGAGATATATTGTATCATTTGAATCACGTGAACGTGATCAATCTAAAAATGAACTATCCAATAATTTTTAAAGGATTAACATGATTGGTGGAATGAAAAAATTTCAGTTCATATATAATAAGTAAGACAAAAATGATAAGGAAGATTATATAGTAACTTGTTATTAATAGAAAAGGGTTTTATATATCAGACCTGATTGTCCTATTCTCAAGAGAAAATATAGAAAGGATAATTATTATGAAATTAAAAGAAGGAAGTATGATATATCTAAATACATATAAGTCTTGAAGGATAAAGACACCAAAAGTTACAGTGGTTGTGACTCTTCAGATGAATCCTCTTGATATGAATCTTCTAGTCCGAAGAATATTAGCCTTATAGACGAATTAACTATTGAAAGTCTTTATCGAATGGCTAACATCCAAAATGCTGAATCATTAACCAATATTTCATTAAATATTAATTTCCTAATGATGAATATTATGAGACTTAGAATGAAGAATCATCCTTATAGGAAGATAATACCATACATTAAATTTAAGAAGTCTCTAGATTATCTAAAATACATTATAATTAGTACTATAATATTAAAATAAGTTAGAGAATGAAAATTATAGAATTTCTATTTTAACAAAAAAAGTATCAGATCAACAGAAGGATCTTGTACAAAAAATTATTTATCTTGAAAATATTTATAATAAACTTTAGAATGTTAATTCGAAGATAGATAAAAATTATAAGGATCTTGAAAATGAAATTTCTATGAAATTATTATTATAAAATAACTCAAACCCTAAGACTTATGGATTTTAGGATAAGTATTTAGTCATCAGACTAAAATCTGAAATATTTTCCTCAAATAATAGTTTATCAAATTTTACTTTGGGGATGAAATAATTTGAAAAAAGTCATTCACAATTTCATCCTCATAGGAAATGTTTAGGATTTTGTTATACGCACTCAAAACCTATTTCCAGTCAGAACTATTTTGTTCTCCAAAGTGATCCTTTTTTTCATTAAGTATTAATGTTGTTGACATTGGTATAATAATTATCCCTTGACTAGAATCCATTCCTTAGGTTTTAATAATGCTTACTTATTGTTGAAAATTATAATACGAATGATTTTAATTTATAAAAATTTTGGATCCAAGAGAGTTTGGATTCTGAAAGTCTAACTATATTATTTTTAGGAAAATAAAAGAACTCCCAAAATTAATAATTAGTTAATAGATAGTTGATTTTCCCGAAACATGATTCATAAAAAAATCATCTTTGAAATGATTATCATGTCAAATAGAGGAAAATTATCTTTTATAGATAATTCTTAGAGAGAAATAGTTGGTATAGGTAACATTGTTATTTATGAAAAATCATTAATTTCAAATGTTTTATTTGTTAAATGACTTAAGAAATACCATATAAGAATAATAAAATTATGTGATGAGTTTTAGATTGTGAATTTTTGAAATGATAAATTTATAGTACAAAATTTCAAGAAAGAGTTTATTCTCTCAGCCCATAGGCATGAGAATGTTTACGCCCTAAACATAGAGGTCCATATGAGCCAATATATTCCTTACATTAGTGAAATGGAAGATAAATCTTGGTTATGGAATATAATTCTATGACATTGTAACCATAAGAACCTATAAAAAATATAAAAGAAAATACTTTTTATGATATATCATACCTTAGATTTGATTTTTCAGAAGTTTTTAATCCCTATATGTATGGAACAAACATAAGTCAATCAATAAAAAAATCATTTCAGTCTAAACATCTAATGAATTATTACTTGCACATATGGATGTTTTCCATCCAACAAAAACTAGATGTGTTTTAGGCAAATACTATTTATTTGTTTTAGTTAATGATTATTCTTGGTTTACATGGGTCGATTTCATAGAAAAGAAATATGAATACTTTTCATAATTTAAATCTTTTTCAGATAAAGGTAAAAATGAGAAAACCCATCCATTGATAACTATTCATTTTGATCATGGGGGATAATTTAAAAATTCATATTTTTAAACTCTTTGTATTTTGAAATTCATTACTCATAGCTTCTTAGATTCATGAACTCCTCAAAAAAATGGTGTTGTTGAAAGAAGAAATTGAATTCATTAAGAAATAGTGAGAACCATGTTGTGTGAATATTATACTTCTATTAATTTTTGGGATAATGCTATAATTACTTATTTTTATACTATAAAACGGTTTATAATCAGAAAATTTATTTATAAAACACATAATAAATTTTGGACTTGTCGAAAACCTAAAGTTTCTTACATCAATGTATTTGGATGGAAGGTATTAATTGTGAATACTAGTGATAAATTAAATAAATTCAAACCCAAATCCAATTAAAAAATTTCATTGGCCATTAATCATCCTCTATGGACTATATAGTTTTTTATCAAAAAAAATTATAATGTTTAATAAAAAATGGTTGTTAACATTGATGAAACTGATCCTTATGTTTTTTTAAAAAATCATTACCAACATCTTCTAATGTGTTTTAAAAAATTTATTATCTTCTATTGGTGGATGATTATTCTAATAAGTAAAATATTAATTAAAATGATTATGAAATATTTAACTAATATAATATTTTTACTTATGTTGATGAATAGTTTTTACAAAACCCAAATCAGTTGTTTTGTAAGAACCATCCTAGTGATAGTATCATTGGTGATGTTAATCAACCTATATATACTGAATTTTATTTAAAAAATGAAGTAGAACACCTAAAATTTATTTCCCATTAAAATCTAAAAGCACTGATCAATACATAGGTGATGATTATTGGATTAAATCTATGTAAGATGAACTGGATGAATTTGAAAGGAACAAATTATATACCCAAGTAAAAATACCCATTGAAACATCTATAATTGGTGTAAAATTGGTCAAAAGAAATAAATGAGATGAAAATGGAATCGTTTTATGAAATAAAGAAATATTAGTTTTGGAAGGAAATAATTAACAATAAGTAATATAGAATAAAGAAAAATATATTCCAGAATCTAGACATTAATTTATTCGTATTCTAGTAGCCTTTACAAAATTATTCAATTTCAAAATTTTTAAAATTTATGTGAAGTTTTATTTCCATAATGGATATGTTTATGAGGAAGTTTATGATGCAAAAACTCCTTGTTTTTATGACACAAAACATCCTAAACATATTTTCAAACATATAAAAGATTTATATGGATTTAAACAAGCCCATATAACAAGGTATAATAGACTAGCATGATTTTATTAGAAAAAAATTATGTTAAGGGAACTACTGATCCAATCCATATCATAAATAAAGATTAGAAAAAAAATTTTTGTTCAAATATTTATTTATAGCATCATAATCAATAAACACAGCATTCCTTAACTAATTCATCTTCTAATCTCATGAAATCCTGGTTTGAAATCATAATGGTGGGTGAGTAAACATTTTTCCTCGGATTTCTAATTTCTAAAAAACCAGTAGAAACTTATATATCTCGACATAAGTATATTAAATATCTTCTTAAGAATTATTGATATAACAAAAAGAAAAAGTATAAGTACTCCAATTGGTACCTTAAATTCTCTTGTTCTTGATGAACCTGGGAAACTAGTAGATCAAACAACATTTAGAGTTATGATAGTATGTCTGTTATACATGTCATTTATTTGTCCAAAAATTATATTTTCAATATGATTGTGTGAAATATATAAATATAATACAAATTAATCTCATTTAAATGATGTGATGAATTTTTTTCATTATTTAAATGGTACCATGGATTTAGATCCTTCTTATACATATGAAAATTATTTTTTTAAAATGTTTTTTGGATGTTGATTTCAATTGATGTAGAATGTGTAGAAAAAGTATATCAAAAACTTTTCATTTCATAAAATATTCATTAGTTTCTTGGTACTTAATGAAGGCACACTTAGTAGCACTTATTACTAATGAAACTGAATATTTAGTAGCCCAATGTTATTGTGTTGAAGTGTTGTTGATGCAACACACACTCACACACTAAGGCATGATTTTTACCAAAACAATGATACTGTGTGATAATACTAGTTCCATTTCCCTAAGAAACAATCATTACCATGACTCTCATGCAAAGAACATAGACATTAGTCATATCATTCTTAGGGATTAAACAATTAATTTATATATTATTTAATAATTTATCATAATGAAAACCCAAATTGATGACATTTTGTCAAAATCCTTACCCTTTGATATATTTGAATACATTAAATAAATGTTCGGAATGATAGCAGTTAGGTAATCATCCAAATAATCTTTTTTAAATGATCTCTTAACATTAAAATTATATTTTTTCATAGAGGGGGTACATTCAATATTATATATTTTCTATTTCTATGTTTTAAAAATATGTAATTTTCAGAACAAAAAAAATTTATTTACTTAATAAAATTTTGGTTACATTTTTTTTCAGAACCAAAAAATTTTAAAGCCCATTACTTTTATTGAAACATATATTCATCAAGAAATACCTTGTTAATATTGAATATTTTTTATATGTAATATAGATGGAATGTTTTCTTTCTTATATATTCTTAATTGAATTTTTTAATTTTTTGTATTTTTATATTTTTTTAAGAAAACATTAGCACATTCACTTTCCTTAAATCTTATTTTTCATTAAAAACATAAAAGATGAGAATCAATAAATCCTTCTTTGGAATTGATATCAACAATCAGATCAGATCAATAAAAGC
The DNA here is from genome assembly GCA_963277665.1 of Viscum album. NCBI lineage: Eukaryota > Viridiplantae > Streptophyta > Magnoliopsida > Santalales > Viscaceae > Viscum > Viscum album. The sequence goes on along the minus strand of OY728152.1, from coordinate 1,447,429,611 downwards.
TTAATATTTTGATTGATTGGTGAATATGAACTATCTCCATGAATCTTCTATAATTAACTAATAATTTTTCTTCCCACATTGATTATTACAATATTTTTACACCAATGATCTACCACTCTGCAAATCTACAATTCAATTTTCTCTATATCCATATGTTCTGAATGTCTCTTGAAGTATCATGAAAAAAATTATATGGTCACAAACATGGAACTCTGTTTTTGTTAATTTACTGAGAAATTTTGGTTGACATAAATATATTTCTCAATTATGATTCTCTGATTTAAAAGATAATTTATAAAAACAGATGGGAAAGAAATTGTGTTTCCAAACTAATGAATCATGATCAGGATTATCATGATATCATTGTATAATACTATGGTATAGTTTGTTTTTATGAACAAGGATAATGATGAATTTTTTTATTCAAGTTTCCTGAAAGGTTTCATTCTTTTTTTTCACCAAGGTTGCAAGAATTATGGATATACCATATATAGGAGATGATATCATTTTTTCTTACAAGTTTCTAGTAAATGAGGGTACTTTTGAAAAGGTTAAGGTAACTGAGTGCCTTTGACAAAAAGGAGTTAAATCACCGAAGATTAATAATCTTCCACCAACTATAGATTTCCAGATCTTTGGATGCAATGATTTATCATTCTGATAAAAGGAAAAAAGGATTCCCTTAAGAAATGTTCTATCATCATGATGGATTCTGTGGTGAATCTAAGGAAGATAAACCTCATCAGGTATATTATCTAGACCATAAAAAATCAAGAATGTTGTTCTCATTTATCAGATTATAATGTATAAAACAATCTTTTTGAAGAATATTTTTTTTCCTAGAATAATTATAAATTCCTTACTGTTCAAAACCTATAATTTTTAAGGTTATTTTTATAACTTAATATATTCTGAGGTTGATTAAAATTGGTTTTTTTAATACATGAGAGTTCATTGATCTTCGTGATATAGATGTCCAAGCTATCAGTAATAAAGGTGAAGCTGGAAAATGTTCTAAGAAAACCAAAAAGAAACAAAATGAACTGGAATCTCAAGAAAATGTACCCACACCAGTATCAGTATCTTCTCTACAGAAGCCATAAAATAAAAAGTTATTTTCTTATGAAGTGGTATCCAAATGGATATATCATAAGAAGAAAATTAAATAATGGGATGTATTGTTTTTATTAGACCTTACTAAGGCTATATCCATGAAGATTCATGCAGCTGAATAGCATATGAAGAAATATAAGGATAAGAAGATAAAAAGGAGATGTCACAAGATGAGATTATTTATGCCTTTCTTAAAGATACTGAGAATTAATCTCAATAAATTCATGTACAAAAATCCTTCTTTTGATAAGCAGTTCAAATTGAATCCCTAATAGAAGATAAAAGAAATAAATTATTTTTGATTCTAGAACCCTTTGTTGAATAAGAAGTAGTCCACCATGAATATTAATAAGAAGATAAATATTAAATTGAAGATTTAAAAAAAGTAGTTGATGATTAAATAGATAAGTAAAGTCTTCATGAAATGTTATCTATCAAAACATTCCAATTTGAATCAAACTGGATAGTCCTATAAGGTCAATCAGTTCTGAAAGATAATGATTCTCATGATGGGGTTGATAAAAAATAAGACTATGAAAGTATTAATCCTGATTATATTCATTCTAGTGATGTTACATAAGTTTATGATAATATTGGTGGAGAGTTTTCTTATGATGATGATTAAATTATTCATGTTTCAGATAGTGAGAATGTGACTCTAAATGTAAAGAATGAAAACATATAATGACGAGAAAAGAAAGAATGTTGTTATTGATTGTTCTAGGAAAGATGAGGTTTAAAAATCTAAGAAAGATGTTGTTGGAACATCTATGAAGAAATCAGAATATAGAGATAAATATCCCATACGAGAAAAAGAATCCATTTCAGAATCTTCATCTTCATTGGGACATGATTTTTTTCGGTCCTTGAAGAATATAGTGAATTAAATTCCTTTTTTTCCATGTATTGAATCCACATAGAAGCTACTCTAAAAGGAAATCAATCAAGATTCATATTCAATAAGCATTCTCATGCAATGTTTTTAAATATTGTAGCTGATATTTTGACTTTTCAAATTGGTTATAATACTCTTAAGAGATCTTGCAAAGATATAAATATGTGGTCTAACTCAGTGATTAATGATCTAAAAAACATGGATGATATACATGTTTGAGTAAATAATTCATTTGATAAGTCATGTGACATGATCAAGAACTTTTCAAAATGTCTTTTAGAATATGTGAATCACGAGTAAGATGTCAGGATCGAAGATGTTAATGACCATAATGAAAAGTTGAAATTCGTTTCGTTAAATATGAAAAGGGAAAGAGAAATCAGGATTGATATGGAGTAAAATTCAATGAGAAAGAAGATGTGTTAATGTGTCAAGATGAATTTATTATGTCTGGGTAATAAATAATCAATGTTCTTAAAATGAAAAACCAGCATACAGATCAACTGCTTAAGAAGTTTGAGGATGATCATAAAGAGTTGAAAATGTTGAAGGCTACCCAGAGAAAGGAAATTCCCAAGGAAAATAATGATGACTAATTTCATAAAATCCAATATTTGGTTGTATATTATCCTTGAAACTAATTTTCACATCATATTGAAATTTTTTATATTTCTATAGTTTTATCTTGTAAATTCCTAACCATTCAGGTATAATTTTTTTTTCTTTCCCTCATTTTATTTTCGAAATCACAAAGGGGGAGTAAAAATTGATAAAAATGAATATTAAGAATGAAAATGTATAATTAATAGGGAAGATTACATAGAGTATATATAATGAATAAATAATAAATAAGTAATCTTTGAAAGATAAGGATATTATCCCTAGGTATTTCAAAACCTAAGGAAGGTAGTATGTATTCATTATGAGTCATAAGTAAAGGGAGATATTTTTTTAATGTTCAAAAATTGAAAACCACATTCCCTATATTCTTTTATAAAACGTTTTTTTTATTTCCAACAAGGGGGATATTTTTGACTCAATATGTTCCCTTATGAATTTTCCATTCCCCTATGTTTTGAAAATCACAAACACATTTCTTAATGGAAATTATCTTTCCTTAATTAATATTTTATTAAGAAAAATATTATTTCTCTACAATCATTTGATGACTTTACCAATGGGTTTTATTTTATTATTTAATTTTTTATCAAACCATGTCTATCTGTCTTTTTCTTAATCCAAAAATTCAATCCTTGTATAACTCAAAACCTTACTATTCCTTAGAGTCTAATTTCCATAGATTGGGTAATAAGATTTACTCCAAAAACATAATATGATTTTTTCTGATATCAAACTACGCTTTCTTTTGAAATCAAACATCGATTTATTTGGAATATAGACTTCAATTTATTCTATAATTATAATTTAATTTATTATGAATTTAGATTCACATTTCTTCTAAAATCAGACTCCGAATTCTTCTGAAAAAAGACTGAAAATTTATTGAAAATAAAACTTTGGACTCTCAGTTTTAATGAAATTTAAATCTTTCTAAATCATAATCAAAATGTACTATAAATCGGATTAGGGATTCAACATAATTATGACTATGAATATATATTATTCTATAATCCAACTGTTCAAATTGTTAGACTTAGTTTTTTAGTTTCTTATGAATTTGATTAAATTCTAATTTTATAGTTACCTCATCTCTTTAAAGCAACATTTCATATTATTAGATCCTAAAAATTTTAATATTTCTGAAGCTTAAATATATTTTCCTTACATATTTTTTGTTTCATAGACATGAAAATCAAAATCATGATTTCTTACATGAAACAATGTCAAACAATCTACTTATAACGAACTATTTGATGAGTGTAATCTATATAAGTACCTCCAAAATTTAAGGAAAAATATGACAATAGGAGGAGAAGCCATCCATTTTTATTTTTCGCCAATAAATACCAAACCATTTAAATATTTAGAGATATGTTGACACAAAACATATCTAGATATTACATTATATGATGTTGTGAAGTGGAATCTATAGAGAGACTCTAAGATTTATGGGAATGTTGTGAACAACATGTTCAATCTATGATCAACTTGTTCAAGATGTGAACAACTTGTTCAGATCTCCTAGTGATTTTCTGATTTGTTGATCAATTAAGGGATTCTAGGGATAGGAAGACAGTTATGCCGACTATCATAATGATGGAGGGATTGTGGGGATAATAAGATAGATTTAGATATTTTTAATGAGGGCTTACCTTGGTGTGGGAAAGACAAATTTTAGTGAATGTATAAATTAGTGGACCATTATCCAAGGATATTAGATACCCATCACTTTGGGTTAAAATTTTTCATGTACTTGTTCTTGTTTTTTTACTTGTTAAAAATTACACATAATTTTATTGGAAAACGAAATTATATCTTTCTATATACTTTCTTATACTTGTATAAAATTATAAATAATATTCTATACTACTTTAGGTGGAATATTTTCCTATGTAATCTTGTTTTCAATTTCTTTTTGGGATGTAAATTTTAAGATCCTAATCATTATTTTCTATTAGTTAAGATCTAATTAGGGTTTGTGAATCCATCTTGTTTAATCTTAATAAACATATATTTTCTTAAGGATAAAAATGATTTTTTTAAAACTAAAATTCACCAACTCTTATAATTTAGAATCTAAATCAATATTTCAATTCTATAGGGTTATCATTGAGTTATTTCATATATGTTAGAGATCCCCCACTTCGATGGTCACTTTGAATTTTTAATGTTTTCTTATGGATTGTGATCTATAGGTTCCTATAAGATCACATGAAGAGAAGATTTTAGAATTTCATGCTACAAGATGGGTGGTATATCATTGTACAAAAACAATGTATCATGATTTCCATATGATTTATTTTTGGAAATAGATAAATGAAAAGTTATTCCGATCTATTTTGTGATGTTTCACCTTCCAACAGGTGATAAAGGAGTATGATAGTTTTGCAGGGTTCTTGTAATACTTTCAAACACCATAACAGAAGATGGATATCCTCACTATGGACATATTGATATGATTACCCTAGACACCATCGAAAAATGATGTAGTATAGGTGATCATGGAACATTTGAAAACGAAAACTCACATTATTCCAATTATGGGGACCATCACTAGAGATGATGTAGGAAATCTCTATATATGAGAGATAGTTTGATTACATAGCCTTCTGAGGAGTTTCATTCAGGAATCTGACATGTACATTATCAGGTTGTAGAAATGAATGTTGTGAGATAAAAAATATCATCTATAGGCTAATGAGAAATATAAACAAGTGATTCATATTTTGAAGGACATTTTGTGAACGAATTTTATATATTTTTATGGATTTTTGGATAAGTATATGTTACTCATGGAGTTCTCTTTTAATAGAAGAGTTTATGAATTAATCAAAATTGATACTTTTTAGGATTTTTATTGAATTCAACTTCATAAAAAAAATTTTGGTTAAATTTAGGGTTGTTACCTATTTTTAGACATAGAATCATTTATGAGAAATAAAATTAGGTCTATTTTATTAGAAACAAGTCAGTAACCATAAAATAATAGAATAAATCATTTGTAGACAATCAAAGATGACATTTGAGGTTCAAGCCGATTTATTTGGTTTTTATATAACTGTTTCTCCTAGTCTTTGGAAATCCCATATTTTGATGTATGTAATGAAAAAATCTTGGTTAATATGACCATTTGATACCATGGAGAGAATCATCCTATTGTCAGACTAATTATATCTTCCACGGTGCTAAAATTACATACACAATGTCATTTAAATGTTATATCTTTAGAGATATCATCTGGAAGCTTCTCAAATGGTATAATTATATGATGTTGATCTGGATATTAGTGTTCATTGAGGATCATCATATAATTATTTTTTATCTTAGTGAAAATAATATCTAAAGGAATGACATTCTGCTTGTGTGAGTATAGAATTAATATAGGCATGTTCAAGAGGATACCTCAATGTCTGAGTTTGATATGTTGGATTTTTTTATTCATTAGTGCCCCCATAGTGATTACTTGTAACATAGTTTTGGGATGATCTATTATATGATGGGATGTTTTGTGACCATATATTTTTCCAAGTGCTTCCCTATTTATGATTTTGTGTTGAGTCTCTTCAGTTTTGATAAACCATTTTAAGACATATATTTTATGAAACATTACAATATGAAGATGTTTATAACTATTTGGGATCTCATAAATGATGTATTAGTATAGTATAGTGCATGATATTGTTGGTTTAATTTTTTGGGGAAAAAGTGGAATCATCATTAATAGGTGGGACACCTTGTACAATGGTATAGATTCTAGATCCTCATAGGCGAGTCAGTGAGACCAACTATCTCACAAAAAAGAATTTAGTATGAAGGGTATCATACAAGAGGCCTAATGACCACAAGGTGGGAATCCACTGAACAACTAGTAGGGATCAAATCCATACAATCTTACTATTGGATTGCACTGTCTATCTAGGGGTTGCCAAGACTACCCAGTGGTGCTATGATAGGAAGTATAAGTGTGGAAATGAGGGAATATTTTAAACCTTCAAACCCATTCTAATCATCTATTAACTATTAATATTCCTCTAATATTTTAATTATGTTGTCTAGTAAATTTATAAACATATCATTGCACCTCAACCACAATTAAACATCATATTGATTCATTCATTGATCCTGAATATAGAAAACAATGATATCTTCTCAGTTTCGATGTTTCCCTATTATTTTCACTTTTATTACAATTATTCCATACACGATAGTAGAAAATTTTCAATTTATATATTAAATTATTTTTATTCAATTCTATATTACATAAGAAGGTAGGTATCTTGTTTTTTGTTATTTAGTTTGGTCTTACAGAACAATTCCCTAACATCTGTTTCATTTTTTTATGTAAAATATTTTAAATTATTACTAATCACAATGAAAAATAGAAAATAAAATTTTTAACCAATTCTTACAATGAAATAAATCTTATTTTATATCACATGGATTTGGTTGATTTTTTTTAAATTAAGACTGGGACCTCTGGCCGCTCGAATGGTGTGTCAAAATCTGACCATATTATTGAAATTTGTTTTTGTTGAAACGAGATACCTATGATGAATTCAAAATTGAATGAGAATTATGTTAATATTGTGAATTTAATTAACATTTGAATTGTATTTAATATATTGATATTGAACTACTATAATTGAAATTAGTTAATTGGTATGTACTTTTCATATCATTATAATATGATCCAAAATGATTATCTTGTCGTGGAAATAGAAAATATGAAAAATTGATATATGAATCAAAGTCATTATAGTTTTTTGTATAAAATAGAAAAATTTATTATTAAAATATAAATTTTTATAATTTTTAATTTTGATAAAATAACTAATGTGGCTTGTTTTATGAATTTTAATGTGTTGGCTCTGGTTTATATGCTGTGAATTATAAAATTTTCCATAGAATGGGAATTATCATAAGGTATGACATCCTTTCTTCACGTAAGTGGACCTAGAAAAGCAATTCACATTAGATACTATAATACATTTTCCTTGGGAATGGTCCTGTTCCATAAGATGATGTATGTGACTATAACATTGGTATCACATAGAGAAAAATATGATATTGTTACGATTTAATATAGTTTGGTCATTCTCCCTTTTAACTCCAAAGAAAATATAGCATGGGAATTAAAATATATCTTAATATATATTGGTTACCTGATTGCTGATGGATCAAGTCACAGTAACATGAAAAATGATATAGATGACTCGTTCTAGGAAATAGAATCCACCTACAACATGGTTGAACCATCCAGACTAAACAGTTTCCCTATCACATAGAGATATTCAACATCATTATAACGTAGGATAATATGACCACAACATCCATCCAAAATCACTAATGATGGATTTTTTTATGTTTTACATTATTTTATGAATCATTTCCCTATTTATCATACTATCACCATTCATGTTATCCAAATTGGTTATTCTCAGACCATATTTGTCACAACCCATCCCCCAGGGCTCGTACCGTTACTACCCCACGACCGCCTTCCAAAGGCCAGGGGCTAGCGACAAGCACCAAAAGTGTATTCCCTAAAACTGGGAAGGCATTGCCTTTATAACCTGTAACACACACAACGAAGAACATAGCTAGATAAAAAATCATGTAAACTGAATATTAAACAGAGTGAGTATACTAGGTAAAAGGGGCCATAATACTATCCCAATTGGAAATTACAAGGAAACTGATTGTTCTAGTGAACTAGAACTCCTCTTGGATCAACCACCATGAATCCTACATGAAGGGTAGGTACAACTCACGAAAGAGAATCTCTGATGTTCTCCTCGTCTAACGTCCACCACTGAGCTACCTACAGTCATGGTACCCTCTTCCCCAATCAATGAATTCCATCATCTGCACCAAAGAAATTGAAATGCGGGCATATCCCATGCAGTGGTGAGTATAATGATACTCAGTAGGGCCCCTGAGACCCTCACGGTGTCACAAAATCCAAAAAGGATAAACCACAAAGGGGGGAAGTAGCTGATAACCATACTTAGTTTTGTGCCCATACATATACCAATGTTATCAAGTAAACCCATCACAATCATAAGAAAACCCCAGAGTCCAAATCCAATGCCCCAAAGATCAACTATTCCACAAAGGAAGGAAAACCACAAATGCAAGTACCAGACAAGTACGCCACACTGAAGAATTCCACCAAGGTATTACCACGATGGAATATACCACACAGGTACGAACTCATCTCACACCATGTATAACATATGTACAGTAGTAGAGATTATTAGATATAACTACTAATCATCTAGCTTTGTTAAGATGAAGACCCACGAAGGATCACTAATCATCAATAGACTCACATAGGATCTCAAGGTGCTGACCCACACAGGATCGCTCATCATTCTTCATGTCACAGCCGGCTATAAGGTTCCCGAACTACACTCCCTTGTCTTTGGTAGGGACCTCTACAAAAGCCACTGATCAATACTCCAACTACCACGAAGTCCCACAAAGTTGAATCTCAAAGGACCACCATGTCATTGGGATCTCAACGCAATAGACGGTGAGTCAACAGGATGCCCGGTCTGTGATTTGTTAGCCTTTTAGTCCTGAGGGCCCGGTTGGATTCGTGCTCGATCCAACCCAACCATTCCCCAAATTTATCAAAATCATTATTGGGGTATACCAAAGGGATCGTCTCACTCTAATGGTTTGGGCACCACAGACGATTCATCAAACAAATGCCCAGTGCCAATGATATAGCCGAATGTGCGTAAATGGGTCGAAGTGGGTCCATGTTCAGTCCGACCCAGTTGGACCGACCTGTGCTGACCCAGTTTGGGTCGAACTGGTCCAACCCACTGGATCTGACCCGGTCCTCAAGTTCTATCCTGCCACGCGCTGGGCGGCCTGGATTGACAGCGGCGTGGTGGCCTCGAGGACCGTGAGGGGCCGCTGGGCGGCGCAGAGGGCCCCGGGTTGGCGATGTAGGCCGCAGGGCGGCGCAGTGAGGTTGGGGGGGGGGAGGGAGGCCATGGGGCATCTCCGTTGCATCGTCACCTTATTCGTGCCTAGGGTTGGTTCCAACCACCATCCTCGAGTTCCACCGGTGCCAAACGCCGACACATGTCGCTGTCACCATCATGAAGAACACACTAAAAGAATAACAGTGGATGGGTCGAGCCCTGTTTGTTTAGATCGAACCCTCCACATTAGAGTGGTAGCAAGAATCTCAACAAAAAAAATTAATCTAGAAAGTAAAATTCAACAATTTCATATGAATCATGGTTGAACTCGTTTTGGTTGATCCACATTCTCCATGCTTTCCAAGAACGAGGTATTTAATCGAGACAAAAAAACCAGAATTCAATAACAACCCCTACCACATTCATTTAATTCGTAGAAGATTTTCTATGGGGAAGGAGATGATGTCATTGGTAATAGATGGATGTCGTTGATTTCAGAGTTTCCTCGATCATCAGTTCATTGACGTTGAAGATGTTCCTCATCAACGAATTTCCTAAGGATGAAGTCGGAGTCAAATTCGGTGTTCTTCATTGGCATTCTTCGTTGGAGGACGTGTTCCTCCATTTTCTGCAAAGATCCCAAATTGTCTAATAATTAATTTCCTCACAACCCACCAAAATGAAAAGGTATCCAATATAATAAAATATTCTGGCATAATTTCAAACTAGAATAATTAATTACTTGAGTTGGTTTAATAATTAAAAAGGGGTGTGGAATAATTAATCAAGGGGAATTTCCAGAGACATCCACTCATTTAAGTGGGAGGTTCAATGGGGTTTTAATATTAGGTGTTCCCTACCACCTTAACCTCTCACGGGAGGTTTTAGGTCTGGTGGTCCCCACATCCATAACCTCGAGGGGAGGTTTAATTTTACTTTTCCCCACCACTCAACATCTACAAGGAATTTCAAATAAAAATAAAAATAAATGTCACACAATTTTATTTTTATTTTATTCTTTCACAAATATGTGAAAAGCTAACATCCACCATCAACCTACTAAGGTTGAGGTAGAGGTCTCCTTAAGAGAGCACTGGCACTGTGAGTTCAACAGTTCCCTTGGTTTCAATTCCGAGCATCGGTTCAAAAGTTAGAAAATACCACTTCCACATTTAAGGAAAGTATCCTAAAAAATATTTAGAAATTCATTCCGGGCACACCGGGGCTCAAAATCACGTACCGTCAATTTTTACGGACTAGAAAAATTTTCATTTAATAAAAAACACTGAAATTCCGGTTCATTACATTCTCCCAACCTCAAAGATTTACATCCCCATAATCCACACAAAAAACAAGGAAAACATGGGGGGATACTGAGCATGTTTCTAAGCATCCTGCTCCCATGTGCTCTCCTAGATGTTCCCGTGCTACCAAAAAATGCACAACATAGGTATTGATCACCCAAAAAGGATATTCTTATGTCGATCCTCAATCACAACTGGAACATCCGTGAAAGTCTCACCATCGTCGACGTCCAGCTCTCCTTGGTCGATGACATGGGAAGGGTCGTGCACATATCTCCTCAGATGGGATACGTGGAAGACATTGTGATCCCGGTGAAACTAAGGTGGAATAGCTAAGAGGTATTCCACCTCACCAACTCTACTATGGACCTGAAAAGGTCCAATGAACCTCAATGATAACTTTCCACGTCGGCCAAATCTCTGTTCACCTCGTCAAGGTGAGACCCTTAGAATGATGTGGTCACCATCCTCGAACACCGGAGGTCTCCGTCTCCTATAAGCAAAAGACATCTACCTACTATGTGAAGTATTCATCTGCTCCTGGATGATCTGCAATTTCTTTGGGGTAGCCCGCACTATCTCTGGTCCCACTATTGCTGACCCCCCTGGGTCAGTCTAGCACAAAGGTGATCTGCAAGGTCGTCGGCACAACACCTTAAAAGGTTCCATCCCAATGGTGGAGTGATAGATGATGTTATATGAAAACTCATCCAAAGTAAAGTGATCCACATAGCTGTGATCGAAGTCGAGGACACAAGAATTTATCATGTCTTCAACAGTCTGTATGGTATGCTCAATCTAGACATTTTTACGAGGATGGAAGGCAGTCCTTAAATGAAGCTGCACCCCGAGAGCCTCCTGTTACCCCTTACATAGCTGAGATGTAAAAAATGTATCAAGATCAGAGACAATCGTCAAGGGTTCTCCATATATTCACACAATCTCCTTCACATAGTGGAATCTCAAGTTCAATACCGAACCCTGCTCTCTGATTGGTAGGAAGTAGGCCAACTTGGTGAGTCGGTCAACGATCACCCAAATCGATCCATGCCCCCTAGATGTACGTGGAAGTCCCATCACAAAGCCCATGAATATCCCATCCCACTTCCACTCTAGAACCTCTTAAGGATGAACCAATCCATCTAGTACCTAATGATCTGCCTTCACTTGTTGACAAGTGAGGCACCAAGAGACAAACTCGACTACATCTTTCTTCATTCTCATCCATCAGTGCTGTCATTGGAGATCCTATTACATCCTTTCCACTCCCAGATGTACCGCTAGAGGGGATGTTTGAAACTCCGTCAGCACTTCCTCCCAAAGTGAAATGGGTACCACGGTACATCCTCCGAAGGGGATTAAATGCTCCCCACATTCCGAAAATCCATCTAGTGCCTGCCCTGTGGATATCTGAGCACATCGAGCCTCGCAGTCAGTGTTCCCATGCTGGGCCTCCCTGAATTGCTGAAGAAGTGGTGGAGTGACTATAAGAGACTAATGAAAATCTACTCCATCATGTTCCATGAAGGATATCTGCATAGCAGCCAACTACTCTATCACCTCAACTAGTAGCAGTATACCAGATCTCCGGAAGAGTGCATCTTCAAAAAAGTTTCCCTTCCCAACATTATAGACTATCTCTTTGTCATAGTCCTGGTGGAACTCAATCCATCTTCTTTGTCTCAGGTTCAGGTCCTTATGAGATAATATATACCTGAGACCCTTGTGATCATAGCACATTGTAAAATGCTCTCCCATCATGTAATGTCACCACATCTTCAAGGTGAGGACCACTACTGCTAACTCAAGGTCATGGGTAGCATAGTGTTGCTCATGTTGTCTCAACTGTCAAGAACCATATGTGATCACTGCTCGCTTCTGCATCAGAAAACATCTAATCTCAGTATCTGATGACTTTCAGTAGACTACGTCCCCAACTCCCTCCTCTAGAAGCATCAAGATGGGTGCACTAGTCAGCCTCTACCTCTACAATTGAAAACCATGTTGTCATCTCTTCGTCCACACAATGTTTCTCCCCATCATCATCAACATTGAATGTGGTGCTGAAACTCTGGAGAAATCTGGCACAAATCTCTGGTAGTAACCAGCCAAACACTAGAAACTCCATATCTCCATCCAACTCCTTGGGGGATCCCAAGAAATTACCACCTCAATATTTGATGGATCCACTACAACTCCAGCCTCTTATATGACTGGTCCAAATAATTTAACCTCACAGATCCAAAAATGGAACTTCGAGAGCATACCATAAATCTGGTTCTCTCATAGTGTGTCCAGTAATACCCACAAATGATAGGCATTCCCTTTTTAGGTAGTAGATTTGATCATAATGTCGTCAATGAAGACTACGACAAAGAGATCATGGTATGAATGAAAGATCTTGTTACTGAGTCCCATGAACACTATTGGAGATTTGGTTACACAGAATTGCAGAACTAAGAACTCATAATGGCCATACCAATATTAAAAATCGGTCTTCTACACATCCTAGTCTTGTAATCTAAGCTGGTGGTAGCTTGATCAGTGGTCTATCTTCTAAAAAATTCTTGCACCCTTAAGATGATAAAAGAGATCGCCAATCCTATGAAGTGGGAACATGTTCTTCACGGTGACCTAGTTTAGGAGCTGATAGTCAACACAATGTCTCATGCTCTCATCCACCTTCTTGGAAAAAAAATTGGGGTTGTCCAAGGAGAAACACTAGGCAGAATGAATCCCTTCCCCTATATGTCCTCCAACTATACATGTAGCTCACTTAGCTCCGTAGGAGCCATCCGATATGCTGGTTTAGATACTGTTGTCATCACAGGGTACAAGTCAATGTAAAATTCCAACTCTCGGTGAGGAGGTAGATGCGAAACATCATCAGGAAAGACATCTGCATACTGGTCCAGCACTACAGGATAGCTCAGACTCTCAACATAAGCCTCTCCCAGGGTAAGGCTAACCAACTGATTAGTGATCGTCTGCACTCTCTTTCGGATAAGTCCATCATGTGCTGCAAAGGTGACCTTCTCACCGGTGAAGGTAAATATTTTCCCATCCATGTGGAAACACCACACATTGGGCCTAATAATGTCTATTTGAGATCTGAATATAGATAAAAAATCCATACCCAACATGATGTCTTAAGGCCTTGATGCTGCTATAAGGAGATTTTAGCTGAAGCTCTTTCCTCCTAGATTAAGCTCACACTGCCAGAACCAGTGTGTAATCATATAATCTGCTCTCATAGGAGTCTCTAATAGTATGGATCAATCCAACGACTCCATATAAATCTTTGATATATGTATGAGGGAAGAAGAAATATTAGAATGATTGTCACTTGTGTCTATAAATGCTGCAGCTACGGTGGAGTAGACATAGATCATACCTCGTTTCATCTCTAGAGAACCATGATCGTAGGCCACAACTGCCTGGAGCTAAACTCACCCCTGTCCACCTACTCTCTGTGGTCGGGGTGGACCTCATAGTGGTGGTGGTAGTAACATATCAAATTGCCACCCACTTCTAGTTGCACGACCAGCTCCTCTGCCATGTCTTCCTGCACCCTACGGACCTCCTCGGTCAAATCATTATCTCTGTCTGGAAGGTCCTTCGACCATATGTTGATCATCCATATGGCCAGTCAAACAGTCATGATCCATGTGACCCTCCCCACCACATGCATAACATTGCCCGCTCTTGGCAAGACTGGATTTGCCTCTTATGCCCCACACAACCGTCCCTGAATCCTAAGGTCGTCCATATGTAGGTATGTTCCTCTTGGACCTATGTGTCATCTGTATGCTTCCAGCTATAGAAACAGCCGCTACGTGATGACTGCTAGTGGGTCTCACTACTGGTGACTACTTATAAAATAAAAACTCCACTTGGAGGTCTCTCTCTAATACCCCTGCCTGCATCGGGATGCTGTGTGAGATCATCAAAGCCATGATCTCCTGCCTGATTCTCTGCTCGATGGTTCGGGCCCTAAATAAAGGGTCCCACACCATATCTGTGGTGTAGCGTGACAGGTCAGTGAACCTCACCGAGTGATGAGCCACAATCATGTTACCCTATTATAGATGAAGTATCTTCAATATGTGTACTACAAAAAGAGTCACTGGAACAAACCCGGCCCAAAACAGGCTATCAAAGACTACCCAGAAGAGAGTCACCTCATTGTGATCCTGGAGCATCAATCTCCACCATCGTCCTGTTGATTCTTGTAGATGACTGGTGGCAAGGATCACCATGAGATCAGATTGTGTCCCTACATCTTGGAAGACTCTCACTACGAACTCTATCCAATCCTCAGCCGCTTGTGGGTACATCTATCCCCTGAACCTGGGCGGCCTCTCGCGTGAGAACTCATGCAATGCGATAAAGCGACGTGACCCCTATTTTTTTGGCTCTAGTTTCATCAGTGGACCAATGGGTAATGGTATCGCTGGTGCCTCCGCTTCAAGGGGGCCCTACACCGAGGCCTCGTCACTCGGTGGTCCATCAGTGTGTACTATATCCAGAACCCTAGCTAGCTGTCTGTGTGGAGGAATCCTGAAAAGAAACAGGTGTTCCATAGTCAATAAGTTCTACCTGGTGAGATGAATCAATGAAATCACAATGAAAACTCTTCAAAACACACAAACAGTCATTGTTTTCATGCACAAAGTCAGAAATCAAGTGTCATGGTCCTGGTGTATTGATACCTTGGCCACCGCATCAACACTGGATTCCCTGAACTGATAACCACACTCACTACACTTAACACAATTTCCGTTTAAATGATTAGAGTCCCATGTTCTACGATAGAACTGACTCATCTGATACCAATTTTTCATGACACATCCCCCGGTGCCCGTTCCATGACTACCTCAAACCCGCCATCCATATTCCAGGGGCTGGAGACTAGCACCAATGGCGTATTGCCTAAAACTAGGAAGGAATTGCCTTTATAACCTGTAACAAAAACAACTAAGAAATCAGTAAGATACGAACTCAAGTAAATTAAATTGTAAACAGAGTGAGTATCGTATGTAAAAGGGGCGAGAATACAAGCCCAACTAGAAAGTACAAGTAAACTGAAAGTAATAGTGAAATGGAACTGCTCCCGGATTTTCCACCACAAATCCTTCCTGAAAGGTATGTAAAGCTTAGTCACGGTCATCTCGGCGGTTCACCTAATCTAATTTCCACCTCTAAGCTACCTCCATTCATGGTACCGTCATCCTCAGTCAACATTGTTTGTCATCTCCACCAAACACATCAAAGTAAGGGCATATCCCCTCTAGGGGTGAGTATAACGATACTCAATAAGGACCCCAAGACCCTCAATGTCTCAGAAAATCCACAAAGGATAAACCAAAAAGGATGGAAACAACTAAAAACCCTACATTGGTATATTACAATACATATACCTATGTTATCATGTAAAACCTTCTCAACCATAAGGAAAACATAGAGTCTAACTCCAAAGCCCCAAAGATCAAATGTTCCACAAAGTAAGAAAGACCACAAAGGCATGTACCACACAGGTATGCCACACTGAAGAATAACATGAATTTATTACAATGAATGAAGGTAAGACACAGGTATGAACTCAACTCACACCTGGTATAACTTAAGTACAATAGTAGAAATGATTAGATGTAACTGCTAAATCATATTACTCTGATAAGAGATAGACCCATGAAGGATTTCTAATAATTTTCTGAACCACATAGGATCTCAAGGTGATGACCTAAACATGATCACTCAGTGATGACCCACACAGGATCGCTCGGTACTTAACCAAACATGATTTCTCTTCATTCTTCACGTCACAGCCTTCTACAGGGTTCCCGCACTATGCTCACTTGTCTCTAGGAGGGTCTGCTCCACAATCCACTGATCGATACTCAAACTACCACGAATTCCCATTAAGAAGAATCTCAATGTACCACCAAATCCTAGGGGTCTCAACGCATTAGACGTTGTGTCATTTGGATGCAAGGTCTGTGAATTATTATCCTTTTAGTCCTGACGGCCCGGTTGGATTCATGCTCAATCCAACCCAGCCATTCCCCAACATTATACAAATATTTAGTGGGGTATACCAAAGGGACTGTCTAGCTCTAAGGGTTCCGGCACCACAAAAGGTTCGTCAAAAAGATGATCAGTTCCAAAGATATGGATGAATGTGACCAAATGGGTCAGAGTGGCTCCGGGTCCCGCCCGAACTAGCCTAGGTCGACCCACGCTGGGTGGCCCAGCCTGGCAGCAGTGCGGTGGCCGCAAGGGCCGTGGGCCGGTGACACCGGTAGGTGGTGCATCATGATGTGGTGCAATGATGTGAGGCCGTTGGGAAGCATGGCATGCCGCGGGGTGGCACGGCGATCCCGCTGGGCGGCGCATCGGGTAGCGGGGCGGTGCGGTGAGGACACCGGGCGGTGTGGCAGGCCACAGGGCGACGCGGCGGGCTGCAGGGCGGCGTCGTTGCGTCGTCACCTTCGTCAGGGCTGGTGGTGGTGTCAGATGCTATCCTCGAGTTCCACCGGTGAAAAAAGTGGGCACCGATCGTCATCCCCATCATGATGAACACACCAAAATTAGAATGGTGGAGGGGTCAGGCCATGTTTGATTGGCCCACACCCTCTGTGTTAGAGCTGTAGCAAGAATATCCACAAAAACCTTGAATCAAGAAAGTCAAATTCAAAAATTTCATACAAATCATGTATCATCATGTTTTGGTTGATCCATATTCTCCATGATTTCAATTAATGAAGTAATTTAATCGAGAAAAAAACATGAATTCAATAAAAACCCCTACCTCCTTCATTTGATTCGTTAATGATTGTCTGCGGGGAAAGATACGATGTTTTTGGGAATAGATGGACATTGGTGACAACGTCATTTTCTCGATCGTCGGTTCATGGATATTGATGGCGTTCCTCATCAATGAATGTCTCGAGGAAGAAGTCGAAGTCGAAGTCCGTGTTCTTCGTTGGTGTTCATCATTAGAGGATGGGTTCCTCTAAGTTCTCCCATGCTCCCATCTTTTCCAACAAATAATTTCTCCCCCAACCCACCAAAAAGAAAAGGTCACAAATATAATAAAATATGATGGAATTATTTCAAGGTTGAAATAATTAATTAATTGATTTGGTGTATTAATTAAAAAGGAGGGGGGTGGCATAATAAATTAAGGTGAAGTTCAAGAGATATCCACTTATTTAAGTGGGAGGTTCAAAGGGGTTTTAATATTGGGTGGTCCCCAATACATTAACCCTCATGGGAGGTTTTCGGTTTGGTGATCCCCACCTCCATAACCTCAAGGGGAGGTTTAATTATTGAGGTCCCCACCTACCAACATCCACAAGGAGTTTCAAATAAAAATAAAAATAAATGTTACACAATTTTATTTTTATTTTATTCATTCACGAATATGTTAAAAGATAACTTCCACCCTCGACCTACCGCAGTCAAGGTGATGGTCTCCTTAAGTGAATATCGGTGTTGCGAGTTCAACAATGACCTTGGATTTCAATTCCATGCACCAGCTCAAATGTTAGAAAACCCCGCTTGAACGTTTACTGAACGTATCGAAAAAATGTTCATATATTCATTCTAGGCACACCGGGTCTGAGAATAATACGCCATCAATTTTTATAGACTCATAAATTCCCACTTAATTAGAAAGAATTACTCTGAAATTCCGAGTCTTTACACTATTATATAACAATTTAGTGATAAAAAAATACTTCATCAATACTACTATAGAGATGTTATAGGGGATATGTACTTGATTGATTACATTCCATATCGGATTAATGCATGGAGGTATGATCAAACATGTTGTTTGGGGATGGGTTTTAGAGGATTTTGATGAGTATGTTTAGTCTTTTATTTTTATTGATTCAACATGACCTATAGATTGTATTAAAATATGTAATTACATGGGTAATTATTGTTATCTTAGATTATTTATTTATCTTTTCTTGTTTTGATAGGTTATGTCAACATTTAATCTGGTTTATTTTTTTTGTTTTTTATCTTATTAACACTGATATTGGAGCTCTATTATTTTGGGTATAGTCTCCCCAAAATATTCCTCAAACCATCAAGATGGGTGATATAATTTTGTTAATTTTCCATGATTACCAGAGAATGAACAAAATGAAAGTCACATATAGGTAACCCCATTTGGTGCATCAATGATCTCTTTGATCAGATGAGTGGTTATCAAATTTTCCATAAGATTGACCTGAGTTTAGGGATCCATTAGTTTAAAATGTGACCATATAACACTCCACTGATCTCATTTAAGAGAAGGTATGGATTGTATGCATTTGTGCTAATGTTTTTTGGTGTAATGAATACATCTGTGGTATTCATGGACATAAGGAATCATATCTTCTATCTTTTATGAAATATTATTTTTTTGTCATTAATATTATCCTATTGTACTCCTAGTATATAGGTCATCATTATTATACTATTTACATCATCATGAGTACACTGAGAGTGTATTGGTTTTCTATAATGTTTTCTTAATTTCTCATATGTATAGAAAATGTGCACTTCTTTGGTCAGGCTATATCACAATAAGAAGTGATTTATAACTATAAAAGGTGGAATCAATGATATTAGAGGAATGAAAAAAAAATATTCGTTGTGATTTTTTGGATTTATTGCTCTGTAATGTTATTACATCCATTTAATATAGGACATATCCATTATAAAATTAAATATTTTGGGACAAACCATGAAAGGGGAATTTTTTTCAGATTCATTCAGGTAGGATTTCCATGATGTGAATAATATGTAAAAATGAGCAGTGATCTCCACCTTACTCTATTTGGACAAGGAATATACCATGTAACGTGACACATCCAATGTTGTACTCAAAGTAGTTCTCATGAAAAAGGATCGAGTTGTTACTTATACCTCTAGATAGTTTACATTACATGAAAGGAATTTCTCTACTCAAGATCGAGAGTTATTTTTGGTGGTATATGACCTATGATACTGGAGGCACAATCTCTCGGTTGAGAGGAATGTGGTAATCCCATACAAAAAGAGACATAAATAAATCCTTTTGTATTGGGACCTCAGCCATCAACAATGATGGTGGGTTTTGTATTATAGACTTTTTAGTTTTGAGGGGAATACAATCTCTAAAAGAGAAACATATTTTCATTGATTTGATGTAAATTAAGAAGATATAAGTAGTGAGACAGTCTTGTGACATGTGAAAACTTATGGAAATCTTTTCATTTTATTAGTTGGATACATAGGATTCTTAGGGGAGAGTGGTTCAAACAATGATTACAATGATTCTCAAAATCCATGAATTGATATGGAGATATCTATTATCAAATATTTATGTGTTTATTGATTCAATAAGTTCACTTATAACATTTCCATTCCTCTATGTTTTTTAAAATCACAAACACATTTCTTAAAGAAAATTAGCTTTCTAAAAAAATATTTTCTTATGTAAAATTATTGTTCTTTAAAAAAAATTATAAATTAACTATGGGTTTCAATTTCCTATTTAATGTAATCACCAACCATGTATAACCATATTTTTCATAAAAAAATAATTAGATCCTTACCTCACTCAAAACCTAATAGTTTCATAGTCTCTGATTTCACCAGAATTGTGAATATGATTTCTTCTACAATTAGACTATGATATCTTTTAAACCTGACTATAATTTATTCTAAAATAAGACTCCATTTTATTCTATAATTTTAATCTCATTTCATCTAAAATCCAACTCCAATTTCCTCAAAAATCATACTCGGATTTCTTCTATAATCACACACTGAATTCTCAAAAAATCCTATTCCAAACTCTATATTTTTAGACTGTGAATTCTTTATAAATCAGATTCCGAATTTATCAAAAATCTGATTTTGGAATCTGAATAATTCATACTCTAAATATAAATTATTTCATAATCTTATTTTTTATATCTTTTGACTCGGAATCTCAATTCATTAAGGATCTGATTAAATTATTTTCTTATAGTTACATCATTTTTATAACGAATAATTTTTTATATTTGATCATAAACATGTTAATCATTCATAATCATAATTTTTTTCTCTTAAATATTAATTGTTTCCTACACATGAAAATGTTTCGCACATTTTCATACATGAAACAATGTCATGAAATCTATTTTTAACTAACTATTGGTTAAGTTACATCTGTATAGGTCACTCCAAAATGTAAGAAAAAATTTGGTTGTTTGGGTCGGTGTCAATTGTTCGAAATTTTTTATTATAAATAACCAACCATTAAAAAAATTTAGATACATTGAAAGAACACACATATAGATATTACATGTTCTAAGGTTGTGAAGTTGTTTATTGAGAGAAAAACTCTCATGCATTGTGCAAATGATTTGAACAACTTGTTCTATCTTCATAGTGTGATTCCAATTCGCAGATCAATCAAGGGATTCCCTGGATAGAAAGACAGAGGATCTGACAACCATAATGTTCAAGGTATTTTAGGGATAGAAAGTCTGATTATGATATTATTATCAAGTGCTTACTCTAGTGTGGGTATGCCATACATTCTTGAAAGTATAAATCAAGGTAACTTTATCCAAGGTTGTTGGATACCCTTCCCTCTAGGTTAAAAAATTTCATATAATTGTTCTTTTTTGGGTACGTGTTTTAAATTCTGCTGAATTTTGTTAATGAAAGAAAGTATGAAATTCATATATTTTCTTATACTTGTATACCCTGATAAATAAAATTCTGTATGATTAATGTATAATCTCCCTCTATGTAAACTTGTTTTACGTTTCATTTTAAGATCCATATTTTAGGATCCTAAACAATATAGTCTCTTAGTTATGAACTAAAGAGGGTTTTTGAATCCATCTTGTTTAACGTTGATAAACATGCATTTTCTTAAGGATATAACCGAATTTTTTTAATCCAAAAATTCACCCCTCTTGTAATTGAGTACATACATGTATATTTATATACAACAATTAGTAATAGAGGATGTATCTGATATAGTTATACTTAAATATATGTTTTCATTTTCAAATTTTCGTTCTTATCATTACTTGTTAATGTTTTTCTTAAATACATTATTTTAATGAATCTTATGTTGCAAATAATTTTTTTGGGAATGTTATTTTTTATTATCTTATGAATGGAAGGAATGAATGTTGGTTCAATGGAAAATCTAAATTATACCGGAACAACATTTTTTTATGTTAATGATTTTGAGTACTGTAGATATAAGATGAATACATTTGTTATAAACATTGTAGTGTATAATTTTTTCATGATAACTAGTAAAAACAAAATTAGTAATAAATAAATCTGAAAATTCACAAATTAAGAAAAAATTATCAACTTAAGTATAAGGTACACAATACTCTTTTCTGTTCCACGATTAATAAAATATTGATTCAAATATCCTTTTGTGATGCTTCCAATAGAATATGGAAGAAACATGAAGTTACACAGTTGTGAAATTCAAAAGTGAGAGAAATTAGAAGAGAAATGTAAAGAGATGAATATCAATGATTTGTATTTCATTAAGGAAAAACTTTTTACAATGTACATAAATGATTTATGACTATCATCAACAACTTTCAATCCATTGATGAAAAAAGAACATTATGATGAAATAATTTTGTAAAAGATAATTGATATTATACCTAATGAGTTGGAATTTAAAAAGGATAACTAATGATGAAAATATAGAAGTATCTAACATCACTCTTGAAAAGTTATTTAGAACTCTTATTTATCATGAAACATAAATGAAGAGAAATTAATCCATTCATATGAAGAAGAATGGTAATTGAATCTTTTCTATCACTACTACATCCAAATATTACTCTTCTGAAAGTGTAACTAGATATAAATATATGAGATATATTGTATCATTTGAATCAAGTGAACGTGATCAATCTAAAAATGAACTATCCAATAATTTTTAAAGGATTAACATGATTGGTGGAATGAAAAAATTTCAGTTCATATATAATAAGTAAGACAAAAATGATAAGGAAGATTATATAGTAACTTGTTATTAATAGAAAAGGGTTTTATATATCAGACCTGATTGTCCTATTCTCAAGAGAAAATATAGAAAGGATAAGTATTATGAAATTAAAAGAAGGAAGTATGATATATCTAAATACATATAAGTCTTGAAGGATAAAGACACCAAAAGTTACAGTGGTTGTGACTCTTCAGATGAATCCTCTTGATATGAATCTTCTAGTCCGAAGAATATTAGTCTTATAGACGAATTAACTATTGAAAGTCTTTATCGAATGGCTAACATCCAAAATGCTGAATCATTAACCAATATTTCATTAAATATTAATTTCCTAATGATGAATATTATGAGACTTAGAATGAAGAATCATCCTTATAGGAAGATAATACCATACATTAAATTTAAGAAGTCTCTAGATTATCTAAAATACATTATAATTAGTACTATAATATTAAAATAAGTTAGAGAATGAAAATTATAGAATTTCTATTTTAACAAAAAAAGTATCAGATCAACAGAAGGATCTTGTACAAAAAATTATTTATCTTGAAAATATTTATAATAAACTTTAGAATGTTAATTCGAAGATAGATAAAAATTATAAGGATCTTGAAAATGAAATTTCTATGAAATTATTATTATAAAATAACTCAAACCCTAAGACTTATGGATTTTAGGATAAGTATTTAGTCATCAGACTAAAATCTGAAATATTTTCCTCAAATAATATTTTATCAAATTTTACTTTGGGGATGAAATAATTTGAAAAAAGTCATTCACAATTTCATCCTCATAGGAAATGTTTAGGATTTTGTTATACGCACTCAAAAACTATTTCCAGTCAGAACTATTTTGTTCTCCAAAGTGATCCTTTTTTTCATTAAGTATTAATGTTGTTGACATTGGTATAATAATTATCCCTTGAATAGAATCCATTCCTTAGGTTATAATAATGCTTACTTATTGTAGAAAATTATAATACGAATGATTTTAATTTATAAAAATTTTGGATCCAAGAGAGTTTGGATTCTGAAAGTCTAACTATATTATTTTTAGGAAAATAAAAGAACTTCCAAAATTAATAATTAGTTAATAGATAGTTGATGTTCCCGAAACATGATTCATAAAAAAATCATCTTTGAAATGATTATCATGTCAAATAGAGGAAAATTATCTTTTATAGATAATTCTTAGAGAGAAATAGTTGGTATAGGTAACATTTTTATTTATGAAAAATCATTAATTTCAAATGTTTTATTTGTTAAATGACTTATGAAAAACCATATAAGAATAATAAAATTATGTGATGAGGTTTAGATTGGGAATTTTAGAAATGATAAATTTATAGTACAAAATTTCAAGAAAGAGTTTATTCTCTCAGCCCATAGGCATGAGAATGTTTACGCCCTAAACATAGAGGTCCATATGAGCCAATATATTCCTTACATTAGTGAAATGGAAGATAAATCTTGGTTATGGAATATAATTCTATGACATTGTAACCATAAGAACCTATAAAAAATATAAATGAAAATACTTTTTATGATATATCATACCTTAGATTTGATTTTTCAGAAGTTTTTAATCCCTATATGTATGGAACAAACATAAGTCAATCAATAAAAAAATCATTTCAGTCTCAACATCTAATGAATTATTACTTGCACATATGGATGTTTTCCATCCAACAAAAACTAGATGTGTTTTAGGCAAATACTATTTATTTGTTTTAGTTAATGATTATTCTTGGTTTACATGGGTCGATTTCATAGAAAAGAAATATGAATACTTTTCATAATTTAAATCTTTTTCAGATAAAGGTAAAAATGAGAAAACCCATCCATTGATAACTATTCATTTTGATCATGGGGGATAATTTAAAAATTCATATTTTTAAACTCTTTGTATTTTGAAATTCATTACTCATAGCTTCTTAGCTTCATGAACTCCTCAAAAAAATGGTGTTGTTGAAAGAAGAAATTGAATTCATTAAGAAATAGTGAGAACCATGTTGTGTGAATATTATACTTCTATTAATTTTTGGGATAATGCTATAATTACTTATTTTTATACTATAAAACGGTTTATAATCAGAAAATTTATTTATAAAACACATAATAAATTTTGGACTTGTCGAAAACCTAAAGTTTCTTACATCAATGTATTTGGATGGAAGGTATTAATTGTGAATACTAGTGATAAATTAAATAAATTCAAACCCAAATCCTATTAAAAAATTTCATTGGCCATTAAACATCCTCTATGGACTATATAGTTTTTTATCAAAAAAAATTATAATGTTTAATAAAAAATGGTTGTTAACATTGATGAAACTGATCCTT
Source organism: Viscum album (assembly GCA_963277665.1). NCBI lineage: Eukaryota > Viridiplantae > Streptophyta > Magnoliopsida > Santalales > Viscaceae > Viscum > Viscum album. Next base: position 1,447,404,370 of record OY728152.1, on the reverse strand, counting down.
ATGTTTTTTTAAAAAATCATTACCAACATCTTCTAATGTGTTTTAAAAAATTTATTATCTTCTATTGGTGGATGATTATTCTAATAAGTAAAATATTAATTAAAATGATTATGAAATATTTAACTAATATAATATTTTTACTTATGTTGATGAATAGTTTTTACAAAACCCAAATCAGTTGTTTTGTAAGAACCATCCTAGTGATAGTATCATTGGTGATGTTAATCAACCTATATATACTGAATTTTATTTAAAAAATGAAGTAGAACACCTAAAATTTATTTCCCATTAAAATCTAAAAGCACTGATCAATACATAGGTGATGATTATTGGATTAAATCTATGTAAGATGAACTGGATGAATTTGAAAGGAACAAATTATATACCCAAGTAAAAATACCCATTGAAACATCTATAATTGGTGTAAAATTGGTCAAAAGAAATAAATGAGATGAAAATGGAATCGTTTTATAAAATAAAGAAATATTAGTTTTGGAAGGAAATAATTAACAATAAGTAATATAGAATAAAGAAAAATATATTCCAGAATCTAGACATTAATTTATTCGTATTCTAGTAGCCTTTACAAAATTATTCAATTTCAAAATTTTTAAAATTTATGTGAAGTTTTATTTCCATAATGTATATGTTTATGAGGAAGTTTATGATGCAAAAACTCATTGTTTTTATGACACAAAACATCCTAAACATATTTTCAAACATATAAAAGATTTATATGGATTTAAACAAGCCCATATAACAAGGTATAATAGACTAGCATGATTTTATTAGAAAAAAATTATGTTAAGGGAACTACTGATCCAATCCTTATCATAAAAAAAGATTAGAAAAAAAATTTTTGTTCAAATATTTATTTAGAGCATCATAATCAATAAACACAGCATTCCTTAACTAATTCATCTTCTAATCTCATGAAATCCTGGTTTGAAATCATAATGGTGGGTGAGTAAACATTTTTCCTCGGATTTCTAATTTCTAAAAAACCAGTAGAAACTTATATATCTCGACATAAGTATATTAAATATCTTCTTAAGAATTATTGATATAACAAAAAGAAAAAGTATAAGTACTCCAATTGGTACCTTAAATTCTCTTGTTCTTGATGAACCTGGGAAACTAGTAGATCAAACAACATTTAGAGTTATGATAGTATGTCTGTTATACATGTCATTTATTTGTCCAAAAATTATATTTTCAATATGATTGTGTGAAATATATAAATATAATACAAATTAATCTCATTTAAATGATGTGAAGAATTTTTTTCATTATTTAAATGGTACCATGGATTTAGATCCTTCTTATACATATGAAAATTATTTTTTTAAAATGTTTTTTGGATGTTGATTTCAATTGATGTAGAATGTGTAGAAAAAGTATATCAAAAACTTTTCATTTCATAAAATATTCATTAGTTTCTTGGTACTTAATGAAGGAACACTTAGTAGCACTTATTACTAATGAAACTGAATATTTAGTAGCCCAATGTTATTGTGTTGAAGTGTTGTTGATGCAACACACACTCACACACTAAGGCATGATTTTTACCAAAACAATGATACTGTGTGATAATACTAGTTCCATTTCCCTAAGAAACAATCATTACCATGACTCTCATACAAAGAACATAGACATTAGTCATATCATTCTTAGGGATTAAACAATTAATTTATATATTATTTAATAATTTATCATAATGAAAACCCAAATTGATGACATTTTGTCAAAATCCTTACCCTTTGATATATTTGAATACATTAAATAAATGTTCGGAATGATAGCAGTTAGGTAATCATCCAAATAATCTTTTTTAAATGATCTCTTAACATTAAAATTATATTTTTTTCATAGAGGGGGTACATTCAATATTATATATTTTCTATTTCTATGTTTTAAAAATATGTAATTTTCAGAACAAAAAAAATTTATTTACTTAATAAAATTTTGGTTACATTTTTTTTCAGAACCTAAAAATTTTAAAGCCCATTACTTTTATTGAAACATATATTCATCAAGAAATACCTTGTTAATATTTAATATTTTTTATATGTAATATAGATGGAATGTTTTCTTTCTTATATATTCTTAATTGAATTTTTTAATTTTTTGTATTTTTATATTTTTTTAAGAAAACATTAGCACATTCACTTTCCTTAAATCTTATTTTTCATTAAAAACATAAACGATGAGAATCAATAAATCCTTCTTTGGAATTGATATCAACAATCAGATCAGATCAATAAAAGCTTAATATTTTGATTGATTGGTGAATATGAACTATCTCCATGAATCTTCTATAATTAACTAATAAATTTTCTTCCCACATTGATTATTACACTATTTTTACACCAATGATCTACCACTCTGCAAATCTACAATTCAATTTTCTCTATATCCATATGTTCTGAATGTCTCTTGAAGTATCATGAAAAAAATTATATGGTCACCAACATGGAACTCTATTTTTGTTAATTTACTGAGAAATTTTGGTTGACATAAATATATTTCTCAATTATGATTCTCTGATTTAAAAGATAATTTATAAAAACAGATGGGAAAGAAATTGTGTTTCCAAACTAATGAATCATGATCAGGATTATCATGATATCATTGTATAATACTATGGTATAGTTTGTTTTTATGAACAAGGATAATGATGAATTTTTTTATTCAAGTTTCCTGAAAGGTTTCATTATTTTTTTTCACCAAGGTTGCAAGAATTATGGATATACCATATATAGGAGATGATATCATTTTTTCTTACAAGTTTCCAGTAAATGAGGGTACTTTTGAAAAGGTTAAGGTAACTGAGTGCCTTTGACAAAAAGGAGTTAAATCACCGAATATTAATAATCTTCCACCAACTATAGATTTCCATATCTTTGGATGCAATGATTTATCATTCTGATAAAAGGAAAAAAGGATTCCCTTAAGAAATGTTGTATCATCATGATGGATTCTGTGGTGAATCTAAGGAAGATAAACCTCATCAGGTATATTATCTAGACCATAAAAAATCAAGAATGTGGTTCTCATTTATCAGATTATAATGTATAAAACAATCTTTTTGAAGAATATTTTTTTTCCTAGAATAATTATAAATTCCTTACTGTTCAAAACCTATCATTTTTAAGATTATTTTTATAACTTAATATATTCTGAGGTTGATTAAAATTGGTTTTTTTAATACATGAGAGTTCATTGATCTTCGTGATATAGATGTCCAAGCTATCAGTAATAAAGGTGAAGCTGGAAAATGTTCTAAGAAAACCAAAAAGAAACAAAATGAACTGGAATCTCAAGAAAATGTACCCACACCAGTATCAGTATCTTCTCTACAGAAGCCATAAAATAAAAAGATATTTTCTTATGAAGTGGTATCCAAATGGATATATCATAAGAAGAAAATTAAATAATGGGATGTAGTGTTTTTATTAGACCTTACTAAGGCTATATCCATGAAGATTCATGCAGCTGAATAGCATATGAAGAAATATAAGGATAAGAAGATAAAAAGGAGATGTCACAAAATGAGATTATTTATGCCTTTCTTAAAGACACTGAGAATTAATCTCAATAAATTCATGTACAAAAATCCTTCTTTTGATAAGCAGTTCAAATTGAATCCCTAATAGAAGATAAAAGGAATAAATTATTTTTGATTCTAGAACCCTTTGTTGAATAAGAAGTAGTCCACCATGAATATTAATAAGAAGATAAATATTAAATTGAAGATTTAAAAAAAGTAGTTGATGATTAAAAAGATAAGTAAAGTCTTCATGAAATGCTATCTATCAAAACATTCCAATTTGAATCAAACTGGATAGTCCTATAAGGTCAATCAGTTCTGAAAGATAATGATTCTCATGATGGGGTTGATAAAAAATAAGACTATGAAAGTATTAATCATAATTATATTCATTCTAGTGATGTTACATAAGTTTATGATAATGTTGGTGGAGAGTTTTCTTATGATGATGATTAAATTATTCATGTTTCAGATAGTGAGAATGTGACTCTAAATGTAAAGAATGAAAACATATAATGATGAGAAAAGAAAGAATGTTGTTATTGATTGTTCTAGGAAAGATGAGGTTTAAAAATCTAAGAAAGATGTTGTTGGAACATCTATGAAGAAATCAGAATATAGAGATAAATATCCCACACGAGAAAAAGAATCCATTTCAGAATCTTCATCTTCATTGGGACATGATTTTTTTCGGTCCTTGAAGAATATAGTGAATTAAATTCCTTTTTTTCCATGTATTGAATCCACATAGAAGCTACTCTAAAAGGAAATCAATCAAGATTCATATTCAATAAGAATTCTCATGCAATGTTTTTAAATATTGTAGCTGATATTTTGACTTTTCAAATTGGTTATAATACTCTTAAGAGATCTTGCAAAGATATAAATACGTGGTCTAACTCAGTGATTAATGATCTAAAAAACATGGATGATATACATGTTTGAGTAAATAATTCATTTGATAAGTCATGTGACATGATCAAGAAATTTTCAAAATGTCTTTTAGAATATGTGAATCACGAGTAAGATGTCAGGATCGAAGATGTTAATGACCATAATGAAAAGTTGAAATTCGTTTCGTTAAATATGAAAAGGGAAAGAGAACTCAGGATTGATATGGAGTAAAATTCAATGAGAAAGAAGATGTGTTAATGTGTCAAGATGAATTTATTATGTCTGGGTAATAAATAATCAATGTTCTTAAAATGAAAAACCAGCATACAGATCAACTGCTTAAGAAGTTTGAGGATGATCATAAAGAGTTGAAAATGTTGAAGGCTACCCAGAGAAAGGAAATTCCCAAGGAAAATAATGATGACTAATTTCTTAAAATCCAATATTTGGTTGTATATTATCCTTGAAACTAATTTTCACATCATATTGAAATTTTTTATATTTCTATAGTTTTATCTTGTAAATTCCTAACCATTCAGGTATAATTTTTTTTTTCTTTCCCTCATTTTATTTTAGAAATCACAAAGGGGGAGTAAAAATTGATAAAAATGAATATTATGAATGAAAATGTATAATTAATAGGGAAGATTACATAGAGTATATATAATGAATAAATAATAAATAAGTAATCTTTGAAAGATAAGGATATTATCCCTAGGTATTTCAAAACCTAAGGCAGGTAGTATGTATTCATTATGAGTCATAAGTAAAGGGAGATATTTTTTTAATGTTCAAAAATTGAAAACCACATTCCCTATATTCTTTTATAAAACGTTTTTTTTATTTCCAACAAGTGGGATATTTTTGACTCAATATATTCCCTTATGAATTTTCCATTCCCCTATGTTTTGAAAATCACAAACACATTTCTTAATGGAAATTATCTTTCCTTAATTAATATTTTATTAAGAAAAATATTATTTCTCTACAATCATTTGATGACTTTACCAATGGGTTTTATTTTATTATTTAATTTTTTATCAAACCATGTCTATCTGTCTTTTTCTTAATCCAAAAATTCAATCCTTGCATAACTCAAAACCTTACTATTCCTTAGAGTCTAATTTCCATAGATTGGGGAATAAGATTTACTCCAAAAACATAATATGATTTTTTCTGATATCAAACTACGCTTTCTTTTGAAATCAAACATCGATTTATTTGGAATATAGACTTCAATTTATTCCATAATTATAATTTAATTTATTATGAATTTAGATTCACATTTCATCTAAAATCAGACTCCGAATTCTTCTGAAAAAGGACTGACAATTTATTGAAAATAAAACTTTGGACTCTCAGTTTTAATGAATTTTAAATATTTCTAAATCATAATCATAATGTACTATAAATCGGATTAGGGATTCAACATAATTATGACTATGAATATATATTATTCTATAATCCAACTGTTCAAATTGTTAGACTTAGTTTTTTAGTTTCTTATGAATTTGATTAAATTCTAATTTTATAGTTACCTCATCTCTTTAAAGAAACATTTCATATTATTAGATCCTAAAAATTTTAATATTTCTGAAGCTTAAATATATTTTCCTTACATATTTTTTGTTTCATAGACATGAAAATCAAAATCATGATTTCTTACATGAAACAATGTCAAAAAATCTACTTATAACGAACTATTTGATGAGTGTAATCTATACAAGTCCCTCCAAAATTTAAGGAAAAATATGACAATAGGAGGAGAAGCCATCCATTTTTATTTTTCGCCAATAAATACCAAACCATTTAAATATTTAGAGATATGTTGACACAAAACATATCTAGATATTACATTATATGATGTTGTGAAGTGGAATCTATAGAGAGACTCTAAGATTTATGGGAATGTTGTGAACAACATGTTCAATCTATGATCAACTTGTTCAAGATGTGCACAACTTGTTCAGATATCCTAGTGATTTTATGATTTGTTGATCAATTAAGGGATTCTAGGGATAAGAATACAGTTATGCCGACTATCATAATGATGGAGGGATTGTGGGGATAATAAGATAGATTTAGATATTTTTAATGAGGGCTTACCTTGGTGTGGGAAAGACAAATTTTAGTGAATGTATAAATTAGTGGACCATTATCCAAGGATATTAGATACCCATCACTTTGGGTTAAAAATTTTCATGTACTTGTTCTTGTTTTTTTACTTGTTAAAAATTACACATAATTTTATTGGAAAACGAAATTATATCTTTCTATATACTTTCTTATACTTGTATAAAATTATAAATAATATTCTATACTACTTTAGGTGGAATATTTTCCTATGTAATCTTGTTTTCAATTTCTTTTTGGGATGTAAATTTTAAGATCCTAATCATTATTTTCTATTAGTTAAGATCTAATTAGGGTTTGTGAATCCATCTTGTTTAATCTTAATAAACATATATTTTCTTAAGGATAAAAATGATTTTTTTTAAAACTAAAATTCACCAACTCTTATAATTGAGTATCTAAATCAATATTTCAATTCTATAGGGTTATCATTGAGTTATTTCATATATGTTAGAGATCCCCCACTTCGATGGTCACTTTGAATTTTTAATGTTTTCTTATGGATTGTGATCTATAGGTTCCTATAAGATCACATGAAGAGAAGATTTTAGAATTTCATGCTACAAGATGGGTGGTATATCATTGTACAAAAACAATGTATCATGATTTCCATATGATTTATTTTTGGAAATAGATAAATGAAAAGTTATTCCGATCTATTTTGTGATGTTTCACCTTCCAACAGGTGATAAAGGAGTATGATAGTTTTGCAGGGTTCTTGTAATACTTTCAAACACCATAACAGAAGATGGATATCCTCACTATGGACATATTGATAGGATTACCCTGGACACCATCGAAAAATGATGTATTATAGGTGATCATGGAACATTTGAAAACGAAAACTCACATTATTCCAATTATGGGGACCATCACTAGAGATGATGTAGGAAATCTCTATATATGAGAGATAGTTTGATTACATAGCCTTCTGAGGAGTTTCATTCAGGAATTTGACATGTACATTATCAGGTTGTAGAAATGAATGTTGTGAGATAAAAAATATCATCTATAGGCTAATGAGAAATATAAACAAGTGATTCATATTTTGAAGGACATTTTGTGAACGAATTTTATATATTTTTATTGATTTTTGGATAAGTATATGTTACTCATGGAGTTCTCTTTTAATAGAAGAGTTTATGAATTAATCAAAATTGATACTTTTTAGGATTTTTATTGAATTCAACTTCATAAAAAAAAAATTTGTTTAAATTTAGGTTTGTTACCTATTTTTAGACATAGAATCATTTATGAGAAATAAAATTAGGTCTATTTTATTAGAAACAAGTCAGTAACCATAAAATAATAGAATAAATCATTTGTAGACAATCAAAGATGACATTTGAGGTTCAAGCCTATTTATTTGGTTTTTATATAAATGTTTCTCCTAGTCTTTGGAAATCCCATATTTTGATGTATGTAATGAAAAAATCTTGGTTAATATGACCGTTTGATACCATGGAGAGAATCATCCTATTGTCAGACTAATTATATCTTCCACAGTGCTAAAATTACATACACAATGTCTTTTAAATGTTATATCTTTAGAGATATCATCTGGAAGCTTCTCAAATGGTATAATTATATGATGTTGATCTGGATATTAGTGTTCATTGAGGATCATCATATAATTATTTTTTATCTTAGTGAAAAGAATATCTAAAGGAATGACATTCTGCTTCTGTGAGTATAGAATTAATATAGGCATGTTCAAGAGGATACCTCAATGTATGAGTTTGATATGTTGGATTTTTTTATTCATTAGTGCCCCCATAGTGATTACTTGTAACATAGTTTTGGGATGATCTATTATATGATGGGATGTTTTGTGACCATATATTTTTCCAAGTGCTTCCCTATTTATGATTTTGTGTTGAGTCTCTTCAGTTTTGATAAACCATTTTAAGACATATATTTTATGACACATTACAATATGAAGATGTTTATAACTATTTGGGATCTCATAAATGATGTATTAGTATAGTATAGTGCATGATATTGTTGGTTTAATTTTTTGGGGAAAAAGTGGAATCATCATTAGCAGGTGGGACACCTTGTACAATGGTATAGATTCTAGATCCTCATAGGCGAGTCAGTGAGACCAACTATCTCACAAAAAAGAATTTAGTATGAAGGGTATCATACAAGAGGCCTAATGACCACAAGGTGGGAATCTACTGAACAACTAGTAGGGATCAAATCCATACAATCTTACTATTGGATTGCACTGTCTATCCAGGGGTTGCCAAGACTACCCAGTGGTGCTATGATAGGAAGTATATGTGTGGAAATGAGGGAATATTTTAAACCTTCAAACCCATTCTAATCATCTATTAACTATTAATATTCCTCTAATATTTTAATTATGTTGTCTAGTAAATTTATAAACATATCATTGCACCTCAACCACAATTAAACATCATATTGATTCATTCATTGATCCTAAATATAGAAAACAATGATATCTTCTCAGTTTCGATGTTTCCCTATTATTTTCACTTTTATTACAATTATTCCATACACGATAGTAGAAAATTTTCAATTTATATATTAAATTATTTTTATTCAATTCTATATTACATAAGAAGGTAGGTATCTTGTTTTTTGTTATTTAGTTTGGTCTTACAGAACAATTCCCTAACATCTGTTTCATTTTTTTATGTAAAATATTTTAAATTTTTACTACTCACAATGAAAAATAGAAAATAAAATTTTTAACCAATTCTTACAATGAAATAAATCTTATTTTATATCACATGGATTTGGTTGATTTTTTTTAAATTAAGACTGGGACCTCTGGCTGCTCGAATGGTGTGTCAAAATCTGACCATATTATTGAAATTTGTTTTTGTTGAAACGAGATACCTATGATGAATTCAAAATTGAATGATAATTATGTTAATATTGTGAATTTAATTAACATTTGAATTTTATTTAATATATTGATATTGAACTACTATAATTGAAATTAGTTAATTGGTATGTACTTTTCATATCATTATAATATGATCCAAAATGATTATCTTGTCGTGGAAATAGAAAATATGAAAAATTGATATATGAATCAAAGTCATTATAGTTTTTTGTATAAAATAGAAAAATTTATTATTAAAATATAAATTTTTATAATTTTTAATTTTGATAAAATAACTAATGTGGCTTGTTTTATGAATTTTAATGTGTTGGCTCTGGTTTATATGCTGTGAATTATAAAATTTTCCATAGAATGGGAATTATCATAAGGTATGACATCCTTTCTTCACGTAAGTGGACCTAGAAAAGCAATTCACATTAGATACTATAATACATTTTCCTTGGGAATGGTCTTGTTCCATAAGATGATGTATGTGACTATAACATTGGTATCACATAGAGAAAAATATGATATTGTTACGATTTAATATAGTTTGGTCATTCTCCCTTTTAACTCCAAAGAAAATATAGCATGGGAATTAAAATATATCTTAATATATATTGGTTACCTGATTGCTGATGGATCAAGTCACAGTAACATGAAACATGATATAGATGACTCGTTCTAGGAAAAAGAATCCACCTACAACATGGTTGAACGATCCAGACTAAACAGTTTCCCTATCACATAGAGATATTCAACATCATTATAACGTAGGATAATATGACCACAACATCCATCCAAAATCACTAATGATGGATTTTTTTATGTTTTACATTATTTTATGAATCATTTCCCTATTTATCATACTATCACCATTCATGTTATCCAAATTGGTTATTCTCAGACCATATTTGTCACAACCCATCCCCCAGGGCTCGTACCGTTACTACCCCACGACCGCCTTCCAAAGGCCAGGGGCTACCGACAAGCACCAAAAGTGTATTCCCTAAAACTGGGAAGGCATTGCCTTTATAACCTGTAACACACACAACGAAGAACATAGCTAGATAAAAAATCATGTAAACTGAATATTAAACAGAGTGAGTATACTAGGTAAAAGGGGCCATAATACTATCCCAATTGGAAATTACAAGGAAACTGATTGTTCTAGTGAACTAGAACTCCTCTTGGATCAACCACCATGAATCCTACATGAAGGGTAGGTACAACTCACGAAAGAGCATCTCTGATGTTCTCCTCGTCTAACGTCCACCACTGAGCTACCTACAGTCATGGTACCCTCTTCCCCAATCAATGAATTCCATCATCTACACCAAAGAAATCGAAATGTGGGCATATCCCATGTAGTGGTGAGTATAATGATACTTAGTAGGGCCCCTGAGACCCTCACGGTGTCACAAAATCCAAAAAGGATAAACCAAAAAGGGGGGAAGTAGCTGATAACCATACTTAGTTTTGTGCCCATACATATACCTATGTTATCAAGTAAACCCATCGCAATCATAAGAAAACCCCAGAGTCCAAATCCAATTCCCCAAAGCTCAACTATTCCACAAAGGAAGGAAAACCACAAATGCAAGTACCAGACAAGTACGCCACACTGAAGAATTCCACCAAGGTATTACCACGATGGAATATACCACACAGGTACGAACTCATCTCACACCATGTATAACATATGTACAGTAGTAGAGATTATTAGATATAACTACTAATCATCTAGCTTTGTTATGATGAAGACCCACGAAGGATCACTAATCATCAATAGACTCACATAGGATCTCAAGGTGCTGACCCACACAGGATCGCTCATCATTCTTCATGTCACAGCCGGCTATAAGGTTCCCGAACTACACTCCCTTGTCTTTGGTAGGGACCTCTACAAAAGCCACTGATCAATACTCCAACTACCACGAAGTCCCACAAAGTTGAATCTCAAAGGACCACCATGTCATAGGGATCTCAACGCAATAGACGGTGAGTCAACAGGATGCCCGGTCTGTGATTTGTTAGCCTTTTAGTCCTGAGGGCCCGGTTGGATTCGTGCTCGATCCAACCCAACCATTCCCCAAATTTATCAAAATCATTATTGGGGTATACCAAAGGGATCGTCTCACTCTAATGGTTTGGGAACCACAGACGATTCATCAAACAAATGCCCAGTGCCAATGATATAGCCGAATGTGCGTAAATGGGTCGAAGTGGGTCCATGTTCAGTCCGACCCAGTTGGACCGACCTGAGCTGACCCAGTTTGGGTCGAACTGGTCCAACCCACTGGATCTGACCCGGTCCTCAAGTTCTATCCTGCCACGTGCTGGGCGGCCTGGATTGACAGCGGCGTGGTGGCCTCGAGGACCGTGAGGGGCCGCTGGGCGGCGCAGAGGGCCCCGGGTTGGCGATGTAGGCCGCAGGGCGGCGCAGTGAGGTTGGGGGGGGGAGGGAGGCCATGGGGCATCTCCGTTGCATCGTCACCTTATTCGTGACTAGGGTTGGTTCCAACCGCCATCCTCGAGTTCCACCGGTGCCAAACGCCGACACATGTCGCTGTCACCATCATGAAGAACACACTAAAAGAAGAACAGTGGATGGGTCGAGCCCTGTTTGTTTAGATCGAACCCTCCACATTAGAGTGGTAGCAAGAATCTCAACAAAAAAATTTAATCTAGAAAGTAAAATTCAACAATTTCATATGAATCATGGTTGAACTCGTTTTGGTTGATCCACATTCTCCATGCTTTCCAAGAACGAGGTATTTAATCGAGACAAAAAAACCAGAATTCAATAACAACCCCTACCACATTCATTTAATTCGTAGAAGATTTTCTATGGGGAAGGAGATGATGTCATTGGTAATAGATGGATGTCGTTGATTTCGGAGTTTCCTCGATCATCAGTTCATTGACGTTGAAGAGGTTCCTCATCAACGAATTTCCTAAGGATGAAGTCGGAGTCAAATTCGGTGTTCTTCATTGGCATTCTTCGTTGGAGGACGTGTTCCTCCATTTTCTCCAAAGATCCCAAATTGTCTAATAATTAATTTCCTCACAACCCACCAAAATGAAAAGGTATCCAATATAATAAAATATTCTGGCATAATTTCAAACTAGAATAATTAATTACTTGAGTTGGTTTAATAATTAAAAAGGGGTGTGGAATAATTAATCAAGGGGAATTTCCAGAGACATCCACTCATTTAAGTGGGAGGTTCAATGGGGTTTTAATATTAGGTGTTCCCTACCACCTTAACCTCTCACGGGAGGTTTTAGGTCTGGTGGTCCCCACATCCATAACCTCGAGGGGAGGTTTAATTTTACTTTTCCCCACCACTCAACATCTACAAGGAATTTCAAATAAAAATAAAAATAAATGTCACACAATTTTATTTTTATTTTATTCTTTCACAAATATGTGAAAAGCTAACATCCACCATCAACCTACTAAGGTTGAGGTAGAGGTCTCCTTAAGAGAGCACTGGCGCTGTGAGTTCAACAGTTCCCTTGGTTTCAATTCCGAGCACCGGTTCAAAAGTTAGAAAATACCACTTCCACATTTAAGGAAAGTATCCTAAAAAATATTTAGAAATTCATTCCGGGCACACCGGGGCTCAAAATCACGTACCGTCAATTTTTACGGACTAGAAAAATTTTCATTTAACAAAAAACACTGAAATTCCGGTTCATTACATTCTCCCAACCTCAAAGATTTACATCCCCATAATCCACACAAAAAACAAGGAAAACATGGGGGGATACTGAGCATGTTTCTAAGCATCCTGCTCCCATGTGCTCTCCTAGATGTTCCCGTGCTACCAAAAAATGCACAACATAGGTATTGATCACCCAAAAAGGATCTGCTTATGTCGATCCTCAATCACAACTGGAACATCCGTGAAAGTCTCACCATCGTCGACGTCCAGCTCTCCTTGGTCGATGACATGGGAAGGGTCGTGCACATATCTCCTCATATGGGATACGTAGAAGACATTGTGATCCCGGTGAAACTAAGGTGGAATAGCTAAGAGGTATTCCACCTCACCAACTCTACTATGGACCTGAAAAGGTCCAATGAACCTCAAAGATAACTTTCCACGTCGTCCAAATCTCTGTTCACCTCGTCAAGGTGAGACCCTTAGAATGATGTGGTCGCCATCCTCGAACACCGGAGGTCTCCGTCTCCTATAAGCAAAAGACATCTACCTACTATGTGAAGTATTCATCTGCTCCTGGATGATCTGCAATTTCTTTGGGGTAGCCCGCACTATCTCTGGTCCCACTATTGCTGACCCCCCTGGGTCAGTCTAGCACAAAGGTGATCTGCAAGGTCGTCGGCACAACACCTTAAAAGGTTCCATCCCAATGGTGGAGTGATAGATGATGTTATATGAAAACTCATCCAAAGGAAAGTGATCCACATAGTTGTGATCGAAGTCGAGGACACAAGAATTTATCATGTCCTCAACAGTCTGTATGGTATGCTCAATCTAGACATTTGTACGAGGATGGAAGGCAGTCCTTAAATGAAGCTGCACCCCGAGAGCCTCCTGTAACCCCTTACATAGCTGAGATGTAAAAAATGTATCAAGATCAGAGACAATCGTCAAGGGTTCTCCATATATTCACACAATCTCCTTCACATAGTGGAATCTCAAGTTCAATACCGAACCCTGCTCTCTGATTGGTAGGAAGTAGGCCAACTTGGTGAGTCGGTCAACGATCACCCAAATCGATCCATGCCCCCTAGATGTACGTGGAAGTCCCATCACAAAGCCCATGAATATCCCATCCCACTTCCACTCTAGAACCTCTTAAGGATGAACCAATCCATCTAGTACCTAATGATCTGCCTTCACTTGTTGACAAGTGAGGCACCAAGAGACAAACTCGACTACATCTTTCTTCATTCTCATCCATCAGTGCTGTCATTGGAGATCCTATTACATCCTTTCCACTCCCAGATGTACCGCTAGAGGGGATGTTTGAAACTCCGTCAGCACTTCCTCCCAAAGTGAAATGGGTACCACGGTACATCCTCTGAAGGGGATTAAATGCTCCCCACATTCCGAAAATCCATCTAGTGCCTGCCCTGTGGATATCTGAGCACATCGAGCCTCGCAGTCAGTGTTCCCATGCTGGGCCTCCATGAATTGCTGAAGAAGTGGTGGAGTGACTATAAGAGACTAATGAAAATCTACTCCATCATGTTCCATGAAGGATATCTGCATAGCAGCCAACTACTCTATCACCTCAACTAGTAGCAGTATACCAGATCTCCTGAAGAGTGCATCTTCAAAAAAGTTTCCCTTCCCAACATTATAGACTATCTCTTTGTCATAGTCCTGGTGGAACTCAATCCATCTTCTTTGTCTCAGGTTCAGGTCCTTATGAGATAATATATACCTGAGACCCTTGTGATCATAGCACATTGTAAAATGCTCTCCCATCATGTAATGTCACCACATCTTCAAGGTGAGGACCACTACTGCTAACTCAAGGTCATGGGTAGCATAGTGTTGCTCATGTTGTCTCAACTGTCAAGAACCATATGTGATCACTGCTCGCTCCTGCATCAGAAAACATCTAATCTCAGTCTCTGATGACTTTCAGTAGACTACGTCCCCAACTCCCTCCTCTAGAAGCATCAAGATGGGTGCACTAGTCAGCCTCTACCTCTACAATTGAAAACCATGTTGTCATCTCTTCGTCCACACAATGTTTCTCCCCATCATCATCAACATTGAATGTGGTGCTGAAACTCTGGAGAAATCTGGCACAAATCTCTGGTAGTAACCAGCCAAACACAAGAAACTCCATATCTCCATCCAACTCCTTGGGGGATCCCAAGAAATTACCACCTAAATATTTGATGGATCCACTACAACTCCAGCCTCTTATATGACTGGTCCAAATAATTTAACCTCACAGATCCAAAAATGGAACTTCGAGAGAATACCATAAATCTGGTTCTCTCATAGTGTGTCCAGTAATACCCACAAATGATAGGCATTCCCTTTTTAGGTAGTAGATTTGATCATAATGTCGTCAATGAAGACTACGACAAAGAGATCATGGTATGAATGAAAGATCTTGTCACTGAGTCCCATGAACACTATTGGAGATTTGGTTACACAGAATTGCAGAACTAAGAACTCATAATGGCCATACCGACATTAAAAATCGGTCTTCTACACATCCTAGTCCTGTAATCTAAGCTGGTGGTAGCTTGATCAGTGGTCTATCTTCGAAAAAATTCTTGCACCCTTAAGATGATAAAAGAGATCGCCAATCCTATGAAGTGGGAACATGTTCTTCACGGTGACCTAGTTTAGGAGATGATAGTCAACACAATGTCTCATGCTCTCATCCACCTTCGTGGAAAAAAAATTGGGGTTGTCCAAGGAGAAACACTAGGCAGAATGAATCCATTCCCCTATATGTCCTCCAACTATACATGTAGCTCACTTAGCTCCGTAGGAGCCATCCGATATGCTGGTTTAGATACTGTTGTCATCACAGGGTACAAGTCAATGTAAAATTCCAACTCTCGGTGAGGAGGTAGATGCGAAACATCATCAGGAAAGACATTTGCATACTGGTCCAGCAATACAGGATAGCTCAGACTCTCAACATAAGCCTCTCCAAGGGTAAGGCTAACCAACTGATTAGTGATCGTCTGCACTCTCTTTCGGATAAGTCCATCATGTGCTGCAAAGGTGACCTTCTCACCGGTGAAGGTAAATATTTTCCCATCCATGTGGAAACACCACACATTGGGCCTAATAATGTCTATTTGAGCTCTGAATATAGATAAAAAATCCATACCCAACATGATGTCTTATGGCCTTGATGCTGCTATAAGGAGATTTTAGCTGAAGCTCTTTCCTCCTAGATTAAGCTCACACTGCCTGAACCAGTGTGTAATCATATAATCTGCTCTCATAGGAGTCTCTAATAGTATGGATCAATCCAACGACTCCATATAAATCTTTGATATATGTTTGAGGGAAGAAGAAATATTAGAATGATTGTCACTTGTGTCTATAAATGCTGCAGCTACGGTGGAGTAGACATAGATCATACCTCATTTCATCTCTAGAGAACCATGATCGTAGGCCACAACTGCCTAGAGCTAAACTCACCCTTTTCCACCTACTCTCTGTGGTCGGGGTGGACCTCATAGTGGTGGTGGTAGTAACATATCAAATTGCCACCCACTGCTAGTTGCACGACCAGCTCCTTTGCCATGTCTTCCTGCACCCTACGGACCTCCTCGGTCAAATCATTATCTCTGTCTGGAAGGTCCTTCGACCATATGTTGATCATCCATATGGCCAGTCAAACAGTCATGATCCATGTGACCCTCCCCACCACATGCACAACACTGCCCGCTCTTGGCAAGACTGGATTTGCCTCTTATGCCCCACACAACCTTCCCTGAATCCTAAGGTCGTCCATATGTAGGTATGTTCCTCTTGGACCTATGTGTCATCTGTATGCTTCCAGCTATAGAAACAGCCGCTACGTGATGACTGCTAGTGGGTCTCACTACTGGTGACTACTTATAAAATAAAAACTCCACTTGGAGGTCTCTCTCTAATACCCCTGCCTACATCGGGATGCTGTGTGAGATCATCAAAGCCATGATCTCCTGCCTGATTCTCTGCTCGATGGTTCGGGCCCTAAATAATGGGTCCCACACCATATCTGTGGTGTAGCGTGACATGTCAGTGAACCTCACCGAGTGATGAGCCACAATCATGTTACCCTATTATAGATGAAGTATCTTCAATATGTGTACTAAAAAAAGATTCACTGGAACAAACCCGGCCCAAAATAGGCTATCAAAGACTACCCAGAAGAGAGTCACCTCATTGTGATCCTGGAGAATCAATCTCCACCATCGTCCTGTTGATTCTTGTAGATGACTGGTGGCAAGGATCACCATGAGATCAGATTGTGTCCCTACATCTTGGAAGACTCTCACTACGAACTCTATCCAATCCTCAGCCGCTTGTGGGTACATCTATCCCCTGAACCTGGGCGGCCTCTCGCGTGAGAACTCATGCAATGCGATAAAGCAACGTGACCCCTATTTTTTTGGGTCTAGTTTCATCAGTGGACCAATGGGTAATGGTACTGCTGGTGCCTCCGCTTCAAGGGGGCCCTACACCGAGGCCTCGTCACTCGGTGGTCCATCAGTGTGTACTATATCCAGAACCCTAGCTAGCTGTCTGTATGGAGGAATCCTGAAAAGAAACAGGTGTTCCATAGTCAATAAGTTCTACCTGGTGAGATGAATCAATGAAATCACAATGAAAACTCTTCAAAACACACAAACAGTCATTGTTTTCATGCACAAAGTCAGAAATCAAGTGTCATGGTCCTGGTGTATTGATACCTTGGCCACCGCATCAACACTGGATTCCCTGAACTGATAACCACACTCACTACACTTAACACAATTTCCGTTTAAATGATTAGAGTCCCATGTTCTACGATAGAACTGACTCATCTGATACCAATTTTTCACGACACATCCCCCGGGGCCCGTTCCATGACTACCTCGAACCCGCCATCCATATTCCAGGGGCTGGAGACTAGCACCAATGGCGTATTCCCTAAAACTAGGAAGGAATTGCCTTTATAACCTGTAACAAAAACAACTAAGAAATCAGTAAGATACGAACTCAAGTAAACTAAATTGTAAACAGAGTGAGTATCGTATGTAAAAGGGGCCAGAATACAAGCCCAACTAGAAAGTACAAGTAAACTGAAAGTAATAGTGAAATGGAACTGCTCCCGGATTTTCCACCACAAATCCTTCCTGAAAGGTATGTAAAGCTTAGGCATGGTCATCTCGGCGGTTCACCTAATCTAATTTCCACCTCTAAGCTACCTCCATTCATGGTACCGTCATCCTCAGTCAACATTGTTTGTCATCTCCACCAAACACATCAAAGTAAGGGCATATCAACTCTAGGGGTGAGTATAACGATACTCAATAAGGACCCCAAGACCCTCAATGTCTCAGAAAATCCACAAAGGATAAACCAAAAAGGATGGAAACAACTAAAAACCCTACATTGGTATATTACAATACATATACCTATGTTATCATGTAAAACCTTCTCAACCATAAGGAAAACATAGAGTCTAACTCCAAAGCCCCAAAGATCAAATGTTCCACAAAGTAAGAAAGACCACAAAGGCATGTACCACACAGGTATGCCACACTGAAGAATAACATGAATGTATTACAATGAATGAAGGTACGACACATGTATGAACTCAACTCACACCTGGTATAACTTAAGTACAATAGTAGAAATGATTAGATGTAACTGCTAAATCATATTACTCTGATAAGAGATAGACCCATGAAGGATTTCTAATAATTTTCTGAACCACATAGGATCTCAAGGTGATGACCTAAACATGATCACTCAGTGATGACCCACACAGGATCGCTCGGTACTTAACCAAACATGATTTCTCTTCATTGTTCACGTCACAGCCTTCTACAGGGTTCCCGCACTATGCTCACTTGTCTCTAGGAGGGTCTGCTCCACAATCCACTGATCGATACTCAAACTACCACGAATTCCCATTAAGAAGAATCTCAATGTACCACCAAATCCTAGGGGTCTCAACGCATTAGACGTTGTGTCATTTGGATGCAAGGTCTGTGAATTATTATCCTTTTAGTCCTGACGGCCCGGTTGGATTCATGCTCAATCCAACCCAGCCATTCCCCAACATTATACAAATATTTAGTGGGGTATACCAAAGGGACTGTCTAGCTCTAAGGGTTCCGGCACCACAAAAGGTTCGTCAAAAAGATGATCAGTTCCAAAGATATGGATTAATGTGACCAAATGGGTCAGAGTGGCTCCGGGTCCCGCCCGAACTAGCCTAGGTCGACCCACGCTGGGTGGCCCAGCCTGGCAGCAGTGCGGTGGCCGCAAGGGCCGTGGGCCGGTGACACCGGTAGGTGGTGCATCATGATGTGGTGCAATGATGTGAGGCCGTTGGGAAGCATGGCATGCCGCGGGGTGGCGCGGCGATCCCGCTGGGCGGCGCATCGGGTAGCGGGGCGGTGCGGTGAGGACACCGGGCGGTGCGGCAGGCCACAGGGCGACGCGGCGGGCTGCAGGGCGGCGTCGTTGCGTCGTCACCTTCGTCGGGCTGGTGGTGGTGTCAGATGCTATCCTCGAGTTCCACCGGTGAAAAAAGTGGGCACCGATCGTCATCCCCATCATGATGAACACACCAAAATTAGAATGGTGGAGGGGTCGGGCCATGTTTGATTGGCCCACACCCTCTGTGTTAGAGCTGTAGCAAGAAGATCCACAAAAACCTTGAATCAAGAAATTAAAATTCAAAAATTTCATACAAATCATGTATCATCATGTTTTTGTTGATCCATATTCTCCATGATTTCAATTAATGAAGTAATTTAATCGAGAAAAAAACATGAATTCAATAAAAACCCCTACCTCCTTCATTTGATTCGTTAATGATTGTCTTTGGGGAAAGATACGATGTTTTTGGGAATAGATGGACATTGGTGACAACGTCATTTTCTCGATCGTCGGTTCATGGATGTTGATGGAGTTCCTCATCAATGAATGTCTCGAGGAAGAAGTCGAAGTCGAAGTCCGTGTTCTTCGTTGGTGTTCATCATTAGAGGATGGGTTCCTCTAAGTTCTCCCATGCTCCCATCTTTTCCAACAAATAATTTCTCCCCCAACCCACCAAAAAGAAAAGGTCACAAATATAATAAAATATGATGGAATTATTTCAAGGTTGAAATAATTAATTAATTGATTTGGTGTATTAATTAAAAAGGAGGGGGTGGCATAATAAATTAAGGTGAAGTTCAAGAGATATCCACTTATTTAAGTGGGAGGTTCAAAGGGGTTTTAATATTGGGTGGTCCCCAATACCTTAACCCTCATGGGAGGTTTTCGGTTTGGTGATCCCCACCTCCATAACCTCAAGGGGAGGTTTAATTATTGAGGTCCCCACCTACCAACATCCACAAGGAGTTTCAAATAAAAATAAAAATAAATGTTACACAATTTTATTTTTATTTTATTCATTCACGAATATGTTAAAAGATAACTTCCACCCTCGACCTACCGCAGTCAAGGTGATGGTCTCCTTAAGTGAATATCGGTGTTGCGAGTTCAACAATGACCTTGGATTTCAATTCCATGCACCAGCTCAAATGTTAAAAAACCCCGCTTGAACGTTTACTGAACGTATCGAAAAAATGTTCATATATTCATTCTAGGCACACCGGGTCTGAGAATAATACGCCATCAATTTTTATAGACTCATAAATTCCCACTTAATTAGAAAGAATTACTCTGAAATTCCGAGTCTTTACACTATTATATAACAATTTAGTGATAAAAAAATACTTCATCAATACTACTATAGAGATGTTATAGGGGATATGTACTTGATTGATTACATTCCATATCGGATTAATGCATGGAGGTATGATCAAACATGTTGTTTGGGGATGGGTTTTAGAGGATTTTGATGAGTATGTTTAGTCTTTTATTTTTATTGATTCAACATGACCTATAGATTGTATTAAAATATGTAATTACATGGGTAATTATTGTTATCTTAGATTATTTATTTATCTTTTCTTGTTTTGATAGGTTATGTCAACATTTAATCTGGTTTATTTTTTTGTTTTTTATCTTATTAACACTGATATTGGAGCTCTATTATTGTGGGTATAGTCTCCCCAAAATATTCCTCAAACCATCAAGGATATTCAATTTACTTTTTCATATGATTAGGTACCCTTGATGTATCGTAATTATTCGACTCAATCATATGAGGGAGAACATGGATGTCGATTTTATAGGTTATATATAAATAATTCATGTATTCAACCAAAAAACTAATATATTTCTAAATATATATATATTAATAATAAACACCTATATCATAAAAATATGTAGTTTTGACTATTTTTTTAAACATAAGATCATTATTTGACTTATGATCCAACAATTTCATCTTAATCTTCTAAATTATCTTTATCAGTGTCATTAACGCCTTAAAATTTACTTAAACATTCCCACTTATAGAAAATATTACATCATATAACATAATCAGTCCATAATTATATAATATATTAAAACGGTTTTTATTTATTAAATTTAAAGTATTGTTTATTTTAATATTCTTTAAAAAATTTGTAAAATTCTTTAAATAAAAATACAATGTTTTAATCATTGTAAAAAAAGTTATATGAGGTAATTAGCTTCTTAGAAATGATATAGCCACTTCATAAATGATAAAAGTGATATATTGAGAGAAATAATAAATATATATTTTTATTCATCCTTATCTGAAGGAAATGATTCAAAAATATGGGGTGAGAAAAACAATGACCAATAAGGGATATAAAAAAGAATGTAATCTGATTAGTTCAGTTAAAAGAAAGAACATTTAAAAATGAATAGCACATTAACAATAAAAAAGATTTTCTAAATTAACTCATAATCAAGTTATAAAATTTACATTGGATCAAATAAAATATTTATTAACCACCAAAATCATAGACTAACGTGGATAAAAATCATGAGAAAATATGAGATCCTATGAAATGATTTCTCTTGAATGAAAACATTTCAATTTTATATTATCATATAATGTATTCTTGAAATAAAAATATTTTAAAAAAATAGATATAAAACATAATAAATCATGTCAGTAACATGAGAAATAACCATTATATTTCTATTAAAATATATATTATGAAATAATAAACAATATATTTTATTATAAAATATCTTTTAAGAGTAATTGTATCACATTCAACTCTGTAACATTATCCAACAAATTGGAAGAGCTATATCCCATATACATAAAATAATTTCTATATCAATCTCACATATAAGTTTATCTAACATTACATGATTGAGAATTCAATTGTGATACCGTCATTTAAGGATAAAATAATATGACATTTTGAAAAAGGCCTTTCAGAGAAGGTATGACTATTAAGAGTACCTTTTCATGCCCTTTCTTTTGACCAATGATCCTTAATTTTTCAAGGAATTAAAGAATAGGATTTTCTTTGAGTATCTAGATGCTTTTTTGGAAGTTTTTGTGGATGATATACTTGTGTACTATAAATACTATAAAGATCATGTGCATCATCTAAAATGGTGAATGTTGTTCTGACATGGGAATAATCACCAAATGTCTTTGAGATTCAGATCCTGTTATGTTTATCATGATATTATCTCCACATCATGAAAGAATTCAAAATGTTGGATTACCTATGGATAATCTTACCCATAAGGGACTTATGTTCATTTTTAATAAAAAATATCAGTGTCATTTTGTTGAGTTGAAATTTCATTGGACTACTCCACTGATTCGGACTCTTCAAGAGGCCAAGCAGGGCTATATGGTCTTTTATGATTCATCTAGTTCAGGATTGGGCAGTGTTTTATTTGGGGTGATCATGTTGTTTCTTATGGATCTCATCATCATAGGATGTGTGAGAAGATAAATATGACCAATGACCTTGAACGTGCATATGTGATTCTTGCTCTTAAGAGTTGGTGGTGTAACCTTTATAGGAAAAGGTTTATCGTGTTAATTAACCCCAAAATCATTATTTTTATCTTTTATTAATATAATTTGATTCTCAGAAAGGTATATTGGTTGGAATAATTGTAGTCTATTGATTTGGACATTTCCAATACTCTGGTAAAAATGAATTTCATTGTATATTCTTTGGGAATAATGATTTCGACCCACACAGCGAAAGAATCTTTTGAGGTGTGGAACATGATGGCTCTCTTTGCACAATTTCATATTGGAGTTATAGAAAAGGGGTTGAGGTTTCCTTGGCTAGTATTTAATTGTAATCCTCTATTTTTGAAATTCTTATTTATGATCCATAGAATAATGATGATTTAAATAGATTTAGAGAATATTTTAATAGCGGGGAGAGCATTTCCCAGTGGTTATTCACCAATGTGGGAATTATATGCTATTAGAATCATTTTGTGGTATTGTCTTCATTAAGGAATACTGTAATGGGGTATTTCTATAATTACAAGTGGTATGTGAAACCAATAAACAAAAAGGTGTTTTAGGACATGATGTGGAAGTTCTAGTTGCTATGTATGAGATGAAGAATTTCTGAGTTTGTCTCTAATTTCTATACATGCAAAGAGGTGAATGTTGAGCACTAGAAACCATCGAGGTTTCTTCATCCACTTCTAGTACCTACATGGAAGTGTGATGATATCTTTATTGTATTAATGGTCTGGTAGACATGTACCAAGATGAAGAATAATGTGATTTAGGTGGTGATCAATAGGGTAACGAAATCAGCTCCCTTTATACTCACTCGTGATACTACCAAATTATTATGAGTAGGGATGTCATTATGTGAGATATATTATTCTTTTTCAAGAAGGTAAATCTTCTATAGTCTCTGATAGAGATACTGAGATTACATCTCGCTTTGTGAAAGTCCTTCAAGAGGTTCTAGGATCTCATATCAATTTGAGCATGATATACCATCCGATGTCGCATGGCCAGATAGAATGATCTAGATAGATTTTTGAGGATATACTCTACACTTATGTTCTTAACTATGGTTGAGCAAGGGAAACTCTTTTATGGCTGGTTGATTTTTATTATAACAAGAGTTACCAGTACATGATCAAAACAGTTACTTCTGAGGCCTTTTATGGCTAGCCTGGTAAATATCTATTGTGTTGGTCAGAGATTTGTAAGAGTTCCTTGGTTATACCAAGAATGGTCCAAGAGATGACCACAATGATTCAGTTTATTTATCATATAATGTTGACAACACCGAGCCGATACCATTCTTATTTTTATTTTTTTTGTAGACCTTTAGATTTATCAGTGGGTGACCAGGTCTTCTTAAAATTTTCACCATGGATGTGTAATCGATGTCTTGGAAGGAAAATTGAATCATTATCTTTATTTTTTTTGGACCTTTTGTGTTTGTTGAGAAGGTGTATAAAGTTTCAAACCAATTAGCGCTACCAGTGAAGCTGATGTTAATACATAATGTATTCACGTATCTTAGTTTTGATATTATTTATATAATCCATCTTAGGTTTTGAGATGGCATGATCCTGTGGTGGGACATGATTTATATACAACAAAATGGCCTTTCATGATAGTAAATTTGGAGAAAAAGGTACTTATTGGGAGAATGATACCTTTGTTTTATGTGCAATGGCATCATGGTTATGATTCTTTGGAGACAATGTAGAGGGTGGAAAAGATGTGGGATTAGTGGCCTCATATTTTTTATGGGGAGGCTTCTTCATAGGCTTTATGGGGATAAAAAGTTTCTATGGTGGGGAGGTTGTAGAATTAAGTTACAATTTTTATGTATTAGTAGATCTCTATTTTGGTTGAGCCTTGGTTGGGTTTCATTTGGAGATATTTGATGTGTTTTTTTTTAAAATATGGTTGTTTTGGGGTGGAGCACGGGTTGCACATGGGCTTTGAAATGTTTGGGAAAATGTGAACTAGTTCCATGTTTTGGATAGTGGGTTTAACATGGTATGCACATGGGTTTCCCTAACCATGAAGAGTTTGCCATGAAACCATGTAGAAATGAATCTCTATATCTGAGTGTTTTATTAAAATATCCAAAACCCCCTTGTTAGGTCCCGGGTGAACCTCCTTATAGAAAAAAATGTTCCTCCCTTCCTTAGAGATCTAAAGAAGGTTTCTTGGGAGCTCCAAGAAATTGAGAAATGGGTTTTAATCTAAGGAGGTCTTTCTTGGACCTAAAAAGTTATATTATGAGATTTGTATAATAATATCTCCTCTAGAAAACCACATCTTCATGGTTTCTGAAAATTCCAGAGGTTTTTGCAATGTAGTACGGTTTGTGAAATTCATTTGGATGGAATGGAAAACTGTTCACTAGTGCCATGTTTTAGGTAGTATGCAATTAAAACATATAACATCATTTACATTATTGATAACCCACTTCAAAAGATTCATTTAAAAAAATAAAAACATCATCTTAGTTATCACATAAAATTAGAATAAATATCATTTTCCACTAAAAATTTAAAGAATACAAAAAAATGGAAAATGATACATTTCAAAACAAATATAACATGGTTTAGCAGTATTTATTAAGGTTAAAAACTCCATTCATTCAATAAACATTAAAAAAATCATTATTTTCACACATTTGTTTATGAAACACACAAATACATTTTTGGGAAAATTTTAATAATATTTCTACTAAACAATCTAAAATTAATATAAAAATTAATTCAATTATAATAATTACATTTCATAATCATTAATGTTAATATATACATATATTAAAAATTGTTTAATCTATTTAAAAATATAATAATATTTTAATGAAAACTCATTTACCAATTTGATAATATTTTAAATAAAAGGATATTGATGAAGTGAAAATAAAAGTTAATTGTAAAAAACATCATTTTTGGAGAATCATGATAAAAAAATACAATTGGGTATTTTATACATAACATAAAATTAGAAATGGGTTCAAAATATAGTTACTCTCAAATAATGGAAATTGAGACGATAAATCCCTTACATCCTATCCTGAATCAACACATAAAAATTTTCCTTATCTAGGTAATAAATTTTTTATATTATATCATTGATTTTTTAAATTATTATATATTAAATAATATATATTTTATTTCTTTTATTACAATGGTATATTGAGTTACATTGTTAGTTATGTTTAAATCCATGGTTTTGTAGTTGTTTGGTTCAAAATTGTCACAATTAAATTTAGGGGATAAAAAATGATCAAAGGGGTCATGAATCCAATATCTATAGAGTCCTAATGATTATATAAATACGATATTTATATAATTAAAATACCTTCATGACCCTTAATGTAATGTAGTCATGGAAATTAAATCACATTGTTTTAGGGAGATTATGGTCAATAAGTACATGTGAATGGCATTATCGTTTTTATTATGGATGAAAAAGAAATAAAATATATAATTATTGAACTTTATTGAATAATAAAAATAATATAAACATAATAAATATTCACAAAATCCATCCTCATGATAATTCATGTTAGGTTAAAATGAAAGACTAATCATATCACTTTGTAGAGGTAGAGGATTGCATGTATTAATGAGTCACATTATCACATTGAAAAATATATAAGGGTGAGACGGTAGAAAATATGAATTATATAAATAATCAAAAAAATTATAAATATAACATATATTCACTATTTTCATCATTATAACCACACATATGTGTGGGTGATGAAAAATACATCACTTCATATAGTTGGGAGACCATGTTGAGATTGAATTCCCAAGAACCAATTCCATTATCCATTCTAATTACTATTAAATTGTACAACATGATGTATGTATATATATATATAGACCCAAGACATAAAAAATATTACTTCTTGATTTTACCATATATTACCATCAATAAATTCCATGAATCACGTGGTCTAGTTTATTTAGATGATTAGATACAAAAACACATCATCATAAAGAAATGAAATATTTAATAAAAAATACACATAGCCATCTTAAATAAAATTGAAAAAATAAAACAGAATATGATACCATTTATAAAATTTATTAGTATAATGGTGATATAAAAATCATAATATATTAATAAAAATGACAATACCACCTAACATGATATCAAGAAATGAAGGATAATAATCATGAAAACATGGAATAAAGAATTGAAATCATAAGATCATGAAATTATATAATATTTAGAAAAAATAAATACATAACATCATAAACTTATTTCTGGGTTCAATACCATGGACATCATTATAATTTGAAGAATTAACATTTTAGATTGGGTGAACTCCCAATTCCCATAAACATAGAAAAACAAGTCCTAGGGGGACTATATTAACTCACTAATAAATTACATTAAAAATAATGAAATATAAATATTTAACTATTTATTTATAGTGATATATAATTATGATTCAACCCATCACTTGGCATAATGTACTAAATCATACTACCCATACACAAAACATATTTTCAATGACCCATTATGAAATAGGTTCACACCCTAATCTAACTGTAACATCTCTTATGATATTAATATCTACCCAATTATTTTAAGGGATATATGATTTTGGTCCCACACATTTCATAATTAAAATCATAATTATATGTGAAGAATGATGAAAATAAACAACAAATAATCCATATTTATAATCAAACTGATGAGAGGGAAGTTTTTTATAATTAAAAAAAAGTCATTATCATTGATTATGAATATAGAGATTTCATGACATGGTTTGAGGTGAATGACGAATAAAAAATGTACCACTTGGGTATAGCATTATGAAAAAAGAAAATGATATTTATAAAGAATAAATGATAATATTATTTTCTATAAAATAATAATCAAACCAAGTGGATTCTATAATCACTAATAATGTTTTGATTAATTTATTCATTTTTTTAAAAAATGTATGGTGGATGTTCTTGACATTAATCAATAAAAAAGAACATTCTCTTAAATTTGGTTTACTCAAAAGTTGGAATTTAAAATAGAAATAAAATAAAATTTAACCATAAAAATATTAACTATATTTAAGTAGGTATAAATTTTAAAAAATATATATATTTAAAACAGAATAATTTAATTTGGTTAATATTTGATAAAACAATTAAAAATAAATAAATAACTAACTAACATGACTCAATGGGGTTTCATAATTTGTATAAACTAATGTTTTCTTATGAGGTAAATTTTTTTATTTTATATAATTTATATATTTTGGGACTAATTATAATTCCTAATAATGAAATATGACATTTGGGTGGGTTTGGGGTTTCTTCTGATCCTATAGGTAGTTTTTAGAAAAGCATGTTGGGAAGAACTATTATTAGAAACTATGTCACCTATTCCGCATTATTTCTCTTAACTGTGTGGGGGTGGTCCAAGGCTTTTCTAAGGGTCAAAAGGCTTGATAAAACCATTAATCAAACGTTGTAGGCTCATGTGAGAGAACACATAATTTTAATTGAGTAAAATAATATATTATATGCATATGGATTCCTAAATCATGTTCTTGAGTCATATGAGGTCCTTTTGTGGATAGTGAATGGAGTTGGGTTGTTACATGGTTTCGGAAATCATGATGTGAAACTATGTGACCATATTAGTTGGGAAAATTTACCTTCTTATCTCAATTTTTTCAAAAATAAAACATCATTTTCTCCTCCCTCAAGTGGATATTTTACTTCCTCCCCCATGAGAGATTTATCACTCCTAATCCAAGGATTGAAGAAACTCCACAATCTGTACTCTAATTATTCCAATGATCATATTATTAGATAAGCGATGGTAAATTTTAATGTTATTAACCTAGTTTATTTTATATTGTTTATATACTATTCATATATATGTTATATACTGAATATATTATTATTTATGGTATTTAATGTTTTACTAAAAATTATTTCATTGGTGGGGATTTTAATTAATTGTTACCATATTCTAAATACTATAATAACTCAATTTCCATTCATTGGGTTATATTACTTACTCGTTGTCGAAATTTTATTAGAGTACATGTGTAATGTACTTTAAAAATATATTTATTTATTTCCACACTTTTATGTGGATTTATATTTTACACACATAATATATTCATTGATATCTTCTCATTTTAATGTTATTATTATTTTAATGTATTATTTCACAATTTCATTCTAATAAATATTGAATATTCATAACATTAAAATAATGAAAATTGTTTGATATTTTCTTACTAAACATTTTAATTTTCTTTTAATCTAGCCATTAATTTCATTTTTCATGTAGATGAACCATTTTCCTACTATTTGGTACCAAATTGTGTTTGTAAATGTTTTTAAGAAAACCAAACTTTATTTCTATCTTCAACCAAAGGCTTGTTTACTTCCAAAACAATATTTTCAAAATAATATTTCTAAATTTTTTATCGTTTTCAAAATTATTCATTAATGATATTTTTAACCATTAATAATATTTAACAAATTTCTCAAAATATTATTATTTTCTCCATCTGAACTAGAGAGTTTAAAGATTATTTTACTCTTCAAAATGAATGGTTTTTATCTTTTATGAGATATAATGAATTATCTTTGGTCATTTATTTTAATATTACTTCAAAATTTTGTGAGTTTATTATAATCCAATATTTTTTAAAATTTTTTAAATGAAATGGTTTTTAAAAATATTTTCCATAATGAAATGTATACTTACTAATGAATTTTTTAATGAACATTTTCATTTTATCAACGCTAACAACACTTATTATTACTCTAATAGTTATATTCAATATTGATATAATCTTTATTCCTCCTATTGATATATTATGAATATTTTAATAAATAATGGTTTTGACACTGACATACATGAATAAGTTTTATATTAATTAAACTTCACCTTGAGTTATTCACATTATAATCACCATTAGAAATTATATTTCCCAAAAATTCACATTATTTAACTTTATATGATTATTCTTTGAACCATATATCATTTTTACATATGTTGGTTTCCATTATAGTTATTGGATTTATTATGGAAATACTGATTAATTAGTATTATTTAATGAATAATAATTTTTTATCGGTAATATTTTTATGAATTAACTCAATTGTTCAATATATGAGCATGATTTTGACCTAATAACCTAATAGGGGCATAGTTAATGACATCTCCTTAATGATTCAATAGT
Source organism: Viscum album (assembly GCA_963277665.1). Taxonomy (NCBI): domain Eukaryota; kingdom Viridiplantae; phylum Streptophyta; class Magnoliopsida; order Santalales; family Viscaceae; genus Viscum; species Viscum album. The sequence continues at coordinate 1,447,374,133 of OY728152.1, read as the reverse complement.
ATCAGAGTAAAAATCAATTGGATGACCACAACTTAATAGGTTTCCAACAAGTATGTTTTTAACTTCTTTATAAATGTTATGAATGGTAGAGCTTCTACGTACCTAGGAAACATGGCATCCAATATTTATGAATTTCATCATTTAGAATATTGTTATTATTATCCACGATATTTTGAATAAGAAAATAATATTTATATGCTTTTAAATTTCATATTAATGATTATATGGAAATTTGTTTTGTTTATTTACATTTTCATATTGATTATTCATTATCCATTTAATTAAATTTCATGTGTGTTCAGTTATTTACCTTGATAAATTTATGATTCCTTTTATATTCACTTAATCATGTAATTTATATATCTCATGGGATAATTTATTTACCTTTCACTATTGTTTATTATTATTGGTTAGTGATATATTCTTCTATAAATAACCCTTTAAAATAATTTATGGTCACCCATATTTTCCCATTATATTGGATTATATGGAGTTTACTATGACTGATATTCAAGGATACACAAGAATGAAGAAAATATTTTTAAAAAACTATGTCATATTTTGTAGATAAATATGGAATTTATGAGTCATGTATTTATATATTTTACAATGCCTATTATATTTATTATATATTTAATATACATTTTTATGTATCTTATACTAATGTAATAGTACCATAAAACATCTTCCAGATAATTTGTGTTTATGATAATACAACACAAATCAAAGAAGAATTTATATTCACCAAGACATTATTTAACCCAAAACCCCCAAGATATATTTATGAAAATCATTATAGTGTTTTTTTAATTAGTTTCATTTTTGAAACTTACAATATATGTCTCAAATTAACTTTGATAATCCAAAAATTAGACAAATTATTGTTAGAATTTTATAATAGTCCATTATAATTATATTTAAAATTAAAATATCTTGTGTGTGTCACCCCATATACTAGAGGACATCAATTAGTTGGTTTATAAAAAATTAACAATTTTCAGGAGATTCCCATAAGGATTCGCTATAATTATCATTCATTAATAGTTTAAAAAATTCATATCCCCTGATTACATAATATATACCAAAAAAATATTCGATTAAAATGAGATGTCAATAGTGTCATCCCATAGTAAATACTATAAATGTAAAACAATTTTTAAAATATAAATACAAAACATTGTATAGTAAAACATAAATTAATGTGAATTTTATAAATATAAAAATAATATGGTGCCATGGATATTAAATATATAGAAAAATAAAATAAAAAAAAATATGGTTGGCTATCTACCAAATTAACAAAGGGATCTATTATTGAATTATTGTTTTATGAATGATTCCATCATGATCCTTATATCCATATTCTATTTGATAGATTTACCAACATACGATATGAATGTCTGCTCATGTATAAGGAACCACCTAACGATTATTTTTTAGGAATGATTCCATCAACCTAGTAGGACTCCCTCACTTGGTCAGATAGACTAGGATAAGGTGATCATGTTGATACATGGGAAAGATAATTGTGTGTGGAACTGAACCATCATGGGATATGAATGTGGCTATTATTATCATAATTCCATTGAAAATTCATTCTATGAGGTCATAGAAGAAATAATTCCCACCATGGACACACACAAACACTACCAATAATAATGTTAGGACCAATATTCCTATGAAAAAATATATACACCCTTATATCCAAATCTAAAATACTGAATGGATACTCTAATCTCATTAGACCCCCTGATCTTGTTGAATGACCACAAATCTATAATGAAAAAAATCTTATCAATATTCCAATATATTTATTTTTCATCTAATTATTTTTTTAAAAATGAAACCAAACATATTAAGTAAAATTATAATTGAAATTAGAAATCCAACAATAGAAAATCCAACAACACCAACAATTAATAAATGAAATTAAATGAATAAAAAACAAAATATTTATTAAAAGATGGATAAAAAAATATTATTACGAAAGAATAATGTTATTATAAAATAATATTGAAACCATGAATATAGACTAACCACATCATATAAGGGAGATATCATATATAATATTTACCCCACATTGCCTAAATATTCTTCACCATGGGTATATTCCAAATTGCAAATAAAAAATACCGAAAATTATAACATGAATCAAAACATATTTTTCTTGTTGTGATCTTATTTATTAATCATAATACACTAAAAATACACAAAAATACATCAAATTGAATATCAAATGAACTTCCATATTTATCTTATTTTTCATAGCCATGAGGTTTCACTATTGTTTTATTATATTTGGAAGAACATCTCTAAGGTGTATACTAACCCATAAAGCAATGAATTCAACCTTATTATCTATTTATAAGACCAATATTTCACAATATCTAATAACTAATTAGTAAGAGAAAAATTTGGAGAGGAACTATGATCATGTTGTGCGTAACATTATTTGTATAGATGACCTCATAACTAAAATAATTCAAGATATTCTCAATCATTATCACAGTCTATATGGTCATTGCTATTCTATTAGAAAAATATCATGATATATATGGTTATATTATAAATTAGGAAAATATATTTGGATATTATATAATGTTTTTCTTATTTGTATGATATCATTTAAGTCACACTAACAGACACAAAAAAATAAAATTTTACTGTCGATGGGATTTACTCGATTTCTATTCCATATATTCAAAACCATACTATAGATCACTATATCACTGGGGTTGTCTCGACAATTGTATCATTAAATATTAGTAAAACTATATGTTATAAGACCCAAAACATATAAATACATCACTCAATATTTTTCTATAACCCATTATAAATTAATCATTCAATAAAAGGTTTCCCAAACCGTACTAAGGTCATCAAATGATCTTATTTCAACTTAAATGTAAATAGAAAATTAAAATCTTTTCAAAACCAATTACAATGCTCTATTCAGTAGATGAATTAAAATATTCCATGATTATATACATATTATAATGGTCCATCTCTTGTCACCTTGAATATATAGACCACACACATCGACAAGTAGCATTATATGGCCAATTAAATAATATAAAGAAATCATCACATAAATAAACCAATAAATTAAAAATTCATTTAAATTAAATGAACACATATATTATGTTAATTAAATTAAAAAATTTATCCCAACATCTTTTATTTAACACCCATAATGTATTTATTTAGAATATTATATATACAAACCAATCTAATTATATTTAATATAATATTAAAATATTACTAATATCTGGACAAAATTTAGAGAAAACAATTTTTTGAAATAAGACTATTTTCCATTTAAAATATGATATTAAATTATATTTTAATTTTAATTACCATTTTAAAATAATTTATAATTAAAATAAAATATTAATTCCATAACATTTATTTCTTTAAATCCATTTCCGGAATCAAGAAATGCCTCCATGAAAAATATATCGTTACAAAGTAATATTATAGTCAGTGATACTTATAATTTGTATTAATAAGTTGTGTGAATCATCAGAGGTTGTTGAGAAATTAGTAGTAATTTATTTTTGGTTTTTAAGGGTCTTTAAGGAGTCATGAAATCTAGTTTAAGAGGTTTCACAATCATTGTAAAAATTCTCAGTTTTTTTTTCAGTGCAGCCTTTTTGAAGTTGTATTTTGTTATAAGAATTGCTATCAGAAGTATTATTATTTAATATGTATTATTAATATATCGATGATATTAAAAATATAATTTTTGTAAATTTATTAATAATTACTTATAAGGCTGGCTGAGATAAAATGATAGAGGCCACATAAGCATGATCCTAAAAATAATGAATTCTCATAATGATTATCAGTCTATAGGGAATATCATTGTAAACATTCATAAATATGTAATTATAATGTTCCCAAAAGGTTTTTTTACTAGAATTAGGATTTAAATATCACATTATTTTTACTTGTATTTTAAATATGATTTTATAGTAATGATTTATATAAATATAAGACAATTATTATTTTAAAAAATGTGATATTTCCAAGGAATCTCAAATCATTGATTTTTATTCAAATATTGAATAATTTAACAACCAATTCATGGATTTGTTTTGATATTATAAATTTTTAATCAAATAAGTGTGCTCATTCCAAATGAACCATAATGTTTTAATATCACTCAACTGGTAATTTGTTTTTCATGAAATAGGAGATTGTATATGAATAATATTAGTAAATTATATCTAAAACTATAATGTAATGACATATTAAAAGTTTAGAGTACAAATAATCAATTTAAAAGGACTGTTTAGTGATTTAAGAACTATTTTTTATTTTGAATGTTCAGAATATGGATAGTCTGAATTTATTCTATAAATATGTTTTAACACTACAAGGTGGTTGATGATGATGATTTCGACATGATTCAGTATGAATAAGAATATGGGTATTTCGTAAATCTCAAAGATTCACTTCTTTATTAACATTTTATTTAAATTTAAATATTTTATAGAAGGATCTTCATTGGGTTATTAAGAATAGCTATAAGTGTAGAACATTAAACATTTAATTATGTTGGAAAAAAATAATTAATTAAAGATGATAACATTTTGAGATTTTGGTGTATGGTTTATTTATAAAAATTAAAAATATAATGGATAATGATATATGATTATATAGTGTATTTTTATAAGAATATTGAGCTGTAAATTGTATTTCTAAAATTATTTCAATAATTGGATTTAATGGTTTCTCAGATGTAGGTATCTATCTAAGAGAGAGTCTAGATGACTTTCATTATTTTGGGTATCAAAAAACTGGGGAAATAAAAGTTCATCAAGTACAATGTTTCAATCCTATAAAATATTTATATTTAATGTTAGGAATTCTATGAAATAGATATAATTTTAATAACCAGGAATTCGATAGTCATCTGAGCTTCAAAAAGAATGCATGATCTACCTAAATATTCTATAGACTTGTGGATAAATATCATGAATTTACATTGTGATTCATAAAGAAAATAGAATTCATATTTATTCCACAATAAATATATTTTTTTTATTAGGGTGAAGTTACAATATTAGGTGTGACTCTAGATAAAAATAATGATACTCTATACACATGTTGTAATATTTCTTCTGTATGTTAATATAGTGATGAATATGGTGTCTGGGATAATAACCATCCTTGACACAGTGTTGGTGTCCCAATAAAGGGTCAAACCATGTAACAATTAATTTTATTGTTTTATTTCATTTTTTATCATGTCATAATGAGATAAGGATTTCATATTTATTTGATCGTACAACAATATATCTTGTATGTTTATTAATGATGATAGATATAAAAAAATTTGAATAACAAATGAACCCATCACCCTTTATAGTACAGATATAATGGAATAAGAAAATCAATTGGTTTTAGAGAATGGTTTCTAATACATAAAACATTTGAGTGCTTTTGATATATAATTTTAATTATGTGAACATTGGATTGTGCCTTTATTAGATAGAAAAAACTATCAATGTTGGGTGTATAATATATTTTTATATTTTTTATAACATTGATTTTGGGTTTTAAATTTTGTATCTATTGGTCTTATATTTATTTGTCGAACTCGCCAAATAGAATTAAAAATAATGAAAATATGTATTTTGATGGTAAGACACAAAAATCCATACTAATGACTTTGCCAAAAAACATCTATTAAATAGTGAAGAAACATCATTATACAAATTAAATCATTGAAAGTATGGAAAGATTATATGAATAAATTGATAATATCCTAGAGGATAAAATATAAATTAGGATATTTTAAATCCCCCATGGTAGATGTGGATGAAAAAAAGGTTATTACATTACTCTTGCGAATGAAATTATTAGAAATATTCTACAGCACAGTAAAAAAATGGCTGAAGAAGTAATTTTTAGGATATTAATGATATATATTCATGATAAGCTAATCCTAATGGTTCATATCATGATGTATGATAAGGTTATTCTCTAGATGAATTAAAAAATATATTATTGGATATCCAAAGAGAGAAATTCATAGCCTTTAATGAAATGATCAAATATGAAATGGAATTTGAGGCCAAGATAATGTTTAATGTGAAATAATATGATGATAATAAAAATATATGTGAAATTGAGGTTGGAGAAGATAATAAAAAATTATAAATGGCCCATTTCCATTATATAAAAGAGGATTATAAAATAGAAGACGATGAATAAAGAATAATTCCTACATTTATGTTATTAATTCAATAGAATTGGATATTTTTCTATGAACTATCCAAATAATAATTGAGAATTTTTTGAATATAAAAATGATGAGAAACCATATATATTGAAATGAGGTAAAATATTCATTGAAACACAAAATATTAATAATAAATAATATATTTTAAAAAAATAAAGAGAAGAAATTTGGTCAGTAAATGATATTAATATAACACTTCATCTAGTATAGAATCTAAAAGCATATCTAATGGGAAATTTTTTAATTTCATAACCCACATTAAAGATGTTTTAAAAATAAAATGTAGTTTATAATATTATTTAGAACCAAGTTATCAGAATGATATCTTTCACCAGAATAAAAATAAATAGATGTTAAAAAAACATAAGGTAACTAAAGATAAGAATGATTTTTTCATTAAACCTTTAGACTACACTAATGAAATCAATATGTTCACATATTATGCTTTTGAAAATGAGAAAATATTAATGAATTTTAACCTATAGTATCTCTAATGAATAAAAGATATCCAGTATAAAATATATAATTTTTTTTAAAATAATTATCATAATGAGATAGAAATAGACTTTAAAAAATATGATGAATTTAGTAGATAATTCCCCTATGTTGTGGAGAGAACTCACATTTGACATCAGGTAAAACATTAACGTGATGAATATTATTATAATTCTATTGTCAAAAGTATTACTTGTTAAAATGATATTAATAGAAATTATGGGATGAGAAACATTAGGGGAAACAAACAAGGATATAAATATAATAAAGTGTGATATTTTGAAGCTATTTTAAAAAAAAATATAATTCAAACCAACCATAGTGAACCATAAATGTAAATCCAGATAACATTTCATGTAGAATTTTTAAATCAATATTGATTTAGATTCCAAGTCATGATTTTCTATGTTCAGATGTTTTCTCACAAGGATAAAAAATTATTGTAATATATTTCACAACCTAGGAAGATTAATAAAACCAATAGGGAGTAACTAAAAATAAAATAAATCATATTCTAGGATTAGGTTAGTATAAGTGAAAAATATATCTTATTTCCCATATCTAAATAAATTTTGTAGGTAAATAACCTTATAGATGATTTGAATAATTAGTTTATTTATCTGATAAGTTATGATAATGTTTGCAGAATAGATTCACTACACTGAGAAATGGAATTGATTTTATAATCCAATTGTTGAATAAGTATGTCTATTAAATGTTGAATTTATGGTTAATATAAAAAAATATTAATATTTATTTAATAGTAAAAAATCTTCAAACATGAATTTTGTTTCTGATTTATTGAATTATATTAACCATTATTACTTAGGATCATCAAAATTTAAAAATTATTACATCTAAAAATAAAATATATTGGCTCCGTTGAAAAAGAATATCAAAATTCAAAATTTAATGCTATTTTTTTTTGTGAAACTATTAATGAAAAATATATTAAATTTTATTTTGATATGTTATTATGTTAATGATGAAATTATAATCAAGGAATAATGTTTCATTTAATGGTTAAATAATGTAAGGATCATTTCTCAATGAAAACATAACAATATTAATTAAGGTTTTTGTCAGTGGTCATACAGAGTGGTTTTTTAGGTAAAAAAGAAGAGATTATATTGTGGTATAAAACAACATTTTTATCTAATTATAGAAAAGAAAAATTTAAAATAATTATTTTTTAATAGATCTAAATTATTTGAAAATAAATTCTAATTAGGTTTTATTAACTTTTTAATATGGGAATTTTCAACTAAATGTCAAATGAACGTCTACATTAATTCTACCATAGCACTCGATAAAATATGTAGTAATTTTTATTATAACATGAGATAAATTTATATATTAATAGACTTAAAATTCATCACATATAGTTAATATTTTTTTTTGAACGAACAATGTGATCTTTATAAATCCCAAGTGAGAAGTTGTTGGGATGTTAAAATATTTGTGGATAGAAGCTAGAAAATGTTTAGGAATTTACGTCCAAATATTTTTATATGATAATGGTACATAATATAAAAGTAAAAAATCATAAATTTATATTTCTAAATACGGAATCAAGAATCAATTCACCTCATTGAACACCAACCTATGGTGTTTCTTAGATAAATAAGAGAAGTATCTCTGAGATGAGCATGATAGTGCTAGTTGAAAACAATATTAATATATTTTATTTGTAGAAGTTGTTAGTATTATCATAAGCATTAAAAATATATTTATTTTGTAACCTAATAATAATTTTATTACTTATGAAATTATTCTAAAAAATATTCTAAATATCAGGCACATCAATGTAATCGACAATATATGCTTTATGCTGATCAAAGATAAAAAATACTAGTGAAGTTTAAAATTTATATAGGTGAATGGATTTTTATATTATTATAATATAGTTAAAATTGATATAATTCCAAATAATAATGGATTTTGAATATCATGGACAATATTTCATTGAAAAAATTCTGAAATCATTTCACATAAGATTTGTATGTAGCATCATATTTTGACTTTTCAAAATTAAACACCATCCATATCTCTATGAATAATGTTTCAAATATTTTAAAATAGATAAAAATAACATGTATATCGATTCATAAAATTCCAATAATAATTATGAGGATGAATTAAGTTTTATTAAATTGTTATATTTGATAAAGAATCTTTTTAAAACTAAAAAAATATTTTATGGAATCAAAGCATTCCAAACAATAAGAATACTGGGAATTTAGAAACAAAAAAGTGTTTATATCCCATACTAAAACACAAAAATTGTATATTATTATTTATAATAAATATTGGTTATATGAAATTAATTATAAGATGAAAAAAATAATAAAACTACCACTTGTGAGTCTATCCCATGTTTGGATGATTAAAATTTTATTTTCACAACGTGTGTTTCTAAAAAAAATGAATTAGGGAATATTATAGTAGAAAATAAAAAATTTTACTGTAAATGATATTATCATCTAAAATGGAAATATATTTAACATATATTTTCCCAATTAATAATTTTTGATGTATAATACTTTACATGAAACTGGTCACACAAAGTCATTATAAATTCAATCAAATGGATTTGAAATCACCCTTTATAGATAATTAACTTAATGAAAAAGTGTTTTTTGAGAATAAAAATGTTTTAATTATGTGTGTTAATAGAAAAAAGTTTACTAAGTTGAAGAAACAAATTTATATATTGAAACGTATTCTGAGATTCAGATATAAAATAATTTATAGATACCAAAAAGAAATTATGTTTTGTAAGGTAATATTAGAAGTAATATGTTTGTAACGAATAGTTCCTTTAGTAATTAGTTGGAACATTGTATATTGATGTTGTAATTTTTTATATTGAAATCTTTTCTTATTGTGATCATTTTAATAAGTATATGAAATGGTATTTTGAGTTGTATTTTTTTGGAGCATTTAAATAGTTTATTGGAATACAGATTAATAAAAACTATGAAAACATATTTTTAACTTATGAAAAATGTGATAGAAATTTATTGAAAATAGGTAATTTGGAAAAATTTTGGGAATATTAAACTTCTATTTCAGTTTGAATAATTATGGAAAAGGAAGACATTGGAATTATTTTTCATTAAATGTATTATAGAAGATTTTTGGGAATTTTATTATATTTGACATCTTTTGGACCTAACATTATAAATTTAATGACTATTTATTATAGATTATATAATGACCAAAGGGTGTCCCATATTCTTATATTAAGAAGAGTTATGAAATATATTAATCGAATAGTTAACTATATGAAAATTATAATTAATAATTACATATTCAATAATTCATAGATACACTGATAATGGATTGGACTGTGATGATAATAAAATGATATCCACATAATAGTGTCCTTTAATCATTAGAGAGGGTTGTGTGAGTTGTTTAAATAAGTAGAAAAATTATACATCACTTATAATAGATTATGTAGTGTTTTTTACTGTTATTAAATAATATACATAGGTATAATGAATTGAAGATCAATTATAATATATAATTGGTGAGTGTAAATTGTTATTTTGGTCACTATGTTAAAATAATTATAAAGACATGGCCTTATTAAATAAATAATCTTGAATTTAGCAATGAAGAAACATAATTTTTCATTGAGTGTCTTTTAAAATTTAGAGCTTCAGAGAATGGGAACATAATACATTTATAACATTACACATTCTTACAGAGTGGATACTATAAAAACTGTTACCATTTTTTTAAAATATAACCAATTAAAACATAAAACATGATTCCATGACAATTCTAAAACATTTAACTGGGATTACTTCTTTTTATTACACATCCATTGACCTGATAAAATCATTTAATACTTGGTATGATTACAAAAACTAAGTAAGGAATGTAAAAAGAAGGAAATAAAACATCAGTCCATGAATACATGTAATGTGTGAAATCATTTTCAAAAGACATGAATATCACTTGTATATATATACCTACATTTTGAAACATGATATTTAAAAAATAAATAAAAACATATTTATAACCATAAAGGTGTATAGGGTCATTACATAAATAATCTTATAACCCTCTCAACTACCATAGAAATTTTAACCCTAATGGCTACCTTACAATTTTTGTAACCATTGCAGTTACACTTGGAGTAACCATACTACCGGCCAAAAAAATAAACATAACAAATGCATTTAAGGGAGATATAGGTCTATCCATTCATCATAGACATTGACCAAGAACCAGAAAATAATCATACAACAAGAATAATATCCTAAAAATATTTAATTTGAATTTTGTAAAATATAATATTAAAAGATGATTTTAGAAGAAAAGCCCCTTATAAATATCATTCAATTGAACTGTAACTTAATAAAGTAGATGGAATATATATATATATAAGATAATTAGAAATAATTGAACATAATATAAGCAAAAAACATCACACAATCAATTTTAATACCACATAAACAATGAATTACATGGTTAACCAAAATAATGGAAATCAGGTTAAGAATTCCCTTACCTCAGGCTTGTCTTCCTAAAAAATTGTTTACACTTCCTGTATAATGGTTAAAAGAGTGTTATTAGTATTTTATAGAAACATTTTCATTTTTATAGCATCTTATATGATCCTTTTATAACCTCATTTCACCCTTTAATTGTTAGTATTTTTTTCCCTCCACTGTTGTTTGTGAGTTCCTTACAAGATTTCCATGATTGGTTCATGATGGATGTTCTTGTTGATTGGAGGTGAAACCCTAGAATTTGAATGGTAAAGTAATTAAATATTTCCAATACCATAATTTATACCATATATCATTATGATGTTTTATATGAGTATTATTCTCGTTTAGATCATTTTTGGGGTTCTTTGATAATAACAACCTCATTTTGTATTTTAAATTAAAACTTTGAATATAAAAGAATTATAGAACCATGGATGAGAAATAATACACATAGAATAACCCCTGTTAAATCATAGAAATGGTTTCATGACCATAATTTAAAGAATTAATGTAAATTTAAATCACATCGTTTTTGATGTCAGTAATTCGACACATCATGAAAAATGTTTTTATGCCTTGAAAAAGTAGGAGAGGAGAAGAAGAATGATTATGCATTTTCCATGAAAATTAAAACATCCAGAATATAAATAATTTCTAGTGATTTTTTGCCGCTTGGTTAAGAACAGATTATTAAAGAATAAGGAAAAAAAGGAACTCAAAATAAAATAATAGTTGATAAATCACGTACAAAAATCCGGCTACCTAATGGTTTTGCCACATGGTTTTAAAAAAAACTAAAAAGAGAGGGAACATGGGACATCTATTCATAAATGAATCATAATATATTATATATCAATATTATGATGTAAATAAGAACATGGTATGGAATCTTGAATGTTATACCTCATAAATGAGAACTTGAATCGAAAAAGAATGAAATTGATAATTTTCTTACATTGTACAGTAACTCCTAGAGCTCGAAGGATGGGACCTTGGGGGCTTTAGGAAACCTTGGGAGAAAAAATATAGAGGTAAAGAGGCCCGAGCATTGTTGATGATGAACTTGTAATGAATTTAATAAATAAATGGGTTGGGATTTATAGGAAAATTGATAGATAATTTAAATAATTTCGAAGAGAGACCTCATTTGTGGTATTTGGGAAACCATGGGCTTGCAGATGGTATAAGCCACTCTGGACACCTCATAACGTATTTTACTGTTCAAAAGTCTTCCATATTTATAACTTCCTTATTACATCATTAATTAAGTCATTAACACACCGAAACTCAAAAATTAATTTTTTACTATTCAACAAAAAATCACATGTTTCAGAAAAATCACCAAAATTCACCCTAACCATTTATCGGCATGTAGAATTAAAAAATAAAATTCATTTTTTTAAATTATTTTCTAAATATATTTTATTTATTTTTTAAATGAAATCATTCTTAATTCAAAAAATAAAATTTTAAAAACATTAACTACTTTTATATCGCATTTAACAATTAATCAAGATGTCATTATCTTAAATCAATATAAAGGTAAAATGATAATACGTTTTACAATTTATTAGGTTCATATTACTCTTTTTATTACTATTTATATTATTATTCATAAGGGTGTGTTACTATTCACCAAAAAAACAAGTTGGTTCTAATAAAATCCAAATAACATACTGAACAAAATTATAGATGAAGATTTTTTGAAATTCAAAACGTAGAAGAAGTAAAATTATGTTTAAAGGATAATTATAAATATCTACATTAAATAATATTTCAAGAATTTAAATTTGTATTTAAAAATTCAAGGGGTGTTAAATTATCCCCACCTTCTAAAAAATTTGTCCTCACAATTTTATTTACTTATTAAATAAGTGATGGTAATTTTCCCTCAAATCATTTTCATACTCTCACATTGCTTCTTAAACCATGTGGTTTCAACATAAAACATTTAACTGGTGTATAACCATATTCCACAATACATATTCCCTTTGATCATGAATCTGAACTGGTTTCTCTTCATAAGAAAGGTTCACTTCCAACTGAACTACTTCTGGGCTCATGAAATGTGATGAATTTGGCACATACATTCTCAACATCGAAACATGAAAAACATTATGTACCTAAGAAAAACATGGAGGCAAAGGTAATCGATATGAAATTGGTCTAACTTTCTCCAGCATTTCTAAAGGATTGATAAACCAGAGACATAAATTTCACTTCTTACCGAAACTCATCAAATTTTTCTAAGGAGAGATTTTATGGAAATCATGGTCACCTACCTCGAAAGAGAAGTCTTTCCTTCTATTGTCTACATAATTTTCCTGCCTGCTCTGAGCTGTCCTCATGTGTTGCGAGATCATCTTCACTTTATTAGCCACTTCCTCTACTAATTCTATCCCCGTCAACTTTCTTTCACCGACTACATCCCGAAATGATAGAGTTTGACACCACATTCCATACAAATACTCAAATGGTGCCTTCTGAACACTAGAGTGAAAACTATAATTATAGGTAAACTCACCTAAAGAATGATGGTAACCCCATATTCCCTGGTATTCTATTGAACATGCTCGAAGAATATCCTATAATGTTTTAATCTTTCATTTTGACTATCTACCTGATTTAGGATGGAAAGTTGTATTAGAATTTAACTCTATGCACAACATCTTCTGAAATCCCTTCCAAAAGATAGAAGTGATCCTGGGATCCCGATCAGATAAAATGGAATGTGGAACTCCATGTAACCTAGAAATCTCTTTGAGATACAATTGAGAAATCTGAACCAAAGACATTATGTCTCGAATATGAAGAAAATGTGCAGATTTTGTCAGCTGGTCCACAATAACCCAAATTGCATTGTTACCTTGAGATTTCTGATGTAGTCCCACATCAAAGTCCATGGATACATTCTCCCACATCCACAATGGCACTGGAAAAGGCAGAAACATACCCTTCATTATCTTCCAATCTTTTTTAACTATCTTACATGTCAAACTTTTCATGGTTAAATCATCAATATCACTTTTTATTCAATCCTACCAATAATACTCCCGAAGGTCTCTATACATCTGATTATTCCCAGGATGAACCGAAAATGGAGAAATATGAGCTTCACACAATAATTATTTCTTTTATTAGGAATAATAAGGCAGGCACAACCTTTTACCATATCATAAAACACATTCATTATCAAGGTTATATTCTGTAAACTTACACACTTTAACCAATTTTACTATTTTATATAGCTCACGGTCTTCCTTTTGTGCTTACATAATTCTGTCTCACAATGAAGACAACACTGAAACATGAAACAAAACTGATGTATTCCATGAACCAACAAATTCTAAGCCAAAATTCATCAAATCATTAATCAAGGGATCATGTTCCAAAAGTAACATGGTTAATGATGCATGATGTTTTCGACTCGAAGCATCTGCCACTTTTTTTAACTTTCAAAGATGGTAATTGATCGTGCAATCATAATCCTTTTTCGTTACAAGACATATTCCATGCCTCATGTATAATTTCTTTTTAGTTAATATATACTTCATACATTTATGGTCAGTATATATTTGACATTTTGTTCCATATAAGTGATTCCTCTAAATTTTCAAAGAAAAAACCAAAACATCCAATTACAAATCATGTGGGGGATAATTTAAGTCATGATTTTTTAGTTTTCTTGATGCATAAGACATTACCCGATCATTATGAATCAAAACACAACCAAGTACCATCATTGAAAAATCATTTTAGGTGATGAAATCACCATTTTGGGAAGGCAAGGACAAAACATCACATTGTTTAGACAAAACAAATTTATCCCCTCTCCATGTTAACTTAGTTATTGTGCTAGATAACTGATCAATGATCATAACAAAACGTTGGTAATACCCTACTAAACAAAGAAACCTATGAATATTTGTATCATTTGTGGGACTTGGCCATTCCTCAACCAAATTTATGGCATGATAAACTATAATTCCAATGTAATTTACAATGTTCCAAATAAAAGAAATTTATTGCAACCAAAAATCATAATTTTTGAATTTTTCATATAGTTTCTTTTCTTTTAATGATTTTAAAACAACCCTTATATGTTTTTCATTATCCCCTTTATTTTTAGAAATTTACAGAATTTCATCAATAAATATGACCACAAACTTATTTGAGAACTCGTGAAATACTCTATTCATAATATTCATTAATACTGAAGGTGCATTAGTTACCCCAAAGGTGATAATAAAAAAATAAAAATTCCCATATCTGGTATGAAAGGATTTTTTTTGGATGTCATCCTCCTCCACCTTTAGCTAATTGTATCTGGTTCTCAAGTCAATCTTGGAAATGTACTGAGCTCTATGGAGCTAATCAAACAACTCATCGATAAGAGATAAATTATACGTGTTTTTAATAGTGATGTTATTCAAAGATCTATAATCAATGAAATGAATTATAGAACAATATTTTTTTTACAAATAAAACAGGTGCTCCCCATGGTTATGTGAAGGGAAGAATGAATCCTTTATCAAGAAAATCATGTAACTGATTTTTCAATTCAATAAGTTCTATTTGATCTATATGATATAGATTTTTTGAAATTGTCCTATCATTAGGAACTAAGTCAATTTTTAATTTGACTTCTCCATTAGGTATGACACAAGGTAACTCATCAGGAAAAAAAATCAAGGTATTCACTTACAATAATCACATCCTCAAACTGAACATTTCCATATTTTTCATCAATGTGAGCCTGATAACATTCATTTCCATCATTAATTAATTTCTCAACTTATTGATATGTTACCAATTGTATGGGTTCATTCTTATTTAAAAATGTCATATCATCCAAAAAACCATCTTCTTTAGATCTACAGTAAATTTAAGCATGATAAACAGAAGGGCAATCCATTCCTAGAATAACATCAAACTCGACTAAGGGTAAAAAAACAAGGATTGCAGGTAAAGCCTTTCTACAAGATAAAATAGAAAGATTCTTATAATTCTTATTTGCTATAATATTTCCCATGGTGTTTTAATAACATGTTCAGGTCTCATTTTTTTAGGTGATATTTCCAATTTACATGAAAATTTCTCAAAGATGAATGATTGTGTAGACCCCGTATCAAACAAAACATTAGAAAAATATGAGGGAACAAAAAAACTGATACAACTACATTGGATGGACCAAAATCTACTGGCATAGTAACAATGGATCTCCCTACACCTTTCTGCATATATTATGGATTCTTTGCCTCATTTAGATATCTCTTCAGGTAGGAATTTTCATAATGACCCATCTCACAACATTTAAAACACATTAACGTTTTCTTATCAGTAATTGTCTTAGGATATTGTTCACTGATCTCTTGGGCCATATGTCCAACATACCACATTTAAAAAACTTCCCAGTTTTTCTCAGACATTCCCCAAGGTTTTTTTACCACACCTTTCACAAGCTAAAAAATAGATATTCTTACCATTACATTTCTTTGGTTTATTCTTACACATATCTTGCAACCTAGCCATTATCTTCTCCTTGCTTCCAAATTGATCATGATCATCAGAAAACTCTATCTCTACCCTCTCAAAACATTGTACAAGACCCTCATAGCATTTTATTTCATAGGTGGACAACTCCCTTCAATACCATGGATTCAGTCCTGAGTAAAAGCAGTTGAATTTTCTTATCAAGATCCAGAAATAAGATTTGGAGCATACCTCACCAGTCGGGTGAATTATTCTTCATACACAGCAACTGAATCCTCTTATTTTTTGTTTCAATTAATGGAATTTATTCTCCATCCTAATTCACACCACGTTAGGAAAATATTTTCAAGGAAAATACATTTAAATTCATCTCACTCCAAGGCATCAAAATCCACTATACCCCTGATATTCCTTACCATTGACCAACACTGATCAACATCACCTAAAAAATGATAAATGGAAAGTCATACCATTTGATTGTTTGAAAATCCCATAACATCTTATATCTTTTCAAGGGCTTTGATTCATTCTTCATCTGCTTCTAGGTCAGAAGATTCATTGATAGTAAGAGGGTGTTGTCCCACAAAATGTTCTACTACCAGCATGATCTATTGTGGTACCACTATTTATTCTATTTCATGGATGCCACCACCATTTATTCCTTGTGTTATCTGAGCCATTACTATCACAAAATTATCTATTCCAATCCATACTATTTCATGATGTAGATCCAGAAGGATGTCATTATGTCGGTGCCTCTCCTCTTCAGCATCCCTATTCCTTCAGCGAACAACCATTCTGTACAAATATATCCTAGATGAAGGAACAAGGTAATCTTTAAATACTACAACATTTCAAATTAATTATAGAGTAAAAATCATTTATGGTATTCTTTTAATATCATCCTAACTCCTAAATTTATCTAAACCATCCCTTGATACCAACTATATGGACCCGACCTTATTACATACATATTCTTGAATTTAGTCAAGAAACCACTTCCTCTTAAATTTAGGATCATTTCATGTTTAAAACCATAGATTGTTGGGACATAATACATTCATAACATTACACATTTTCATATAGTGGATACCATACAAACAATAACCATTTTGTTAAAATAAAACTCATTAAAACATAAAACATGATTACTTGACAATTATTCAACATTTAACATGGATTTTTACTTCATACACAAAAATTAACCTGTCAAAATCATTCCAAACATGGGATGATAAGAAAAACTCAGTATGGGATAAAAAAGAAGGAAATACCACATTATTCCATGAATACATGTAATGAATGAAATAATTTTCAAAAGGAATACATATCACCTGTATATATATACATAATTATTTAAACCAGAGATTTCTATAATACATAAGATCATAAGTAGAACCATAAGGCTATCTTGGGGAATTAAACACATAATCTTGTAACCCTCTAGGCTACATTATAATTTGTAATGCTCATGGGTACCTTACTATTTGTGTAACCATTGTAGTTACACTTGGATTAACCCTACATCAGACCTCCAACATACACATACCCAATACATTAGAGTATGATATATTTCCCAGTATTCATCAAAAACAATTCCCAATAACCATAACATAATCATAAAACATGAATAATATCATAAAAAATTGCTTTTGAATTTTGTAAAACATAATTTTAAAAGAGATTTTCAAAAGAAAATCCTCTTATAAATATAATACAATTGAAGAGAGACCTAATAGAGTGGATGGAATATGTATATACACTGTAATTAGAAAAAATTCAACATAATATAATCAAAAAACATCTCACAATAAATTTTAATACCACATAGATAACGAAGTAGAAGGTTATCCAAAAGAATGGAAATCTGGATAAAAATCCCTTACCTCTGGCTGGTCTTACATCAGACTTATTTAAAATTATTTTATAATAGTTAAAAGTATGTTATTAGTACATTAAAAAAACATTATATATTTATAAAGAGTTATATGATCATTTCAGAACCTGATTTCACCACTTAATTGTTAGTATTTTGTTCCTTGCACTGTATTGGGTGTGTTCCTTACATGATTTCCATGATTGGTTCATTATGGATGTTCTTGTCGATTTGAAGTGAAACTCTAGAATTATAAAGGTGAGGTATTTGAATATTTCTAGTACAATAATTTATACCATTTTTCATTTTATTGTATTATATGAGGATGGTTCATATGTTAAAACATTAATGATGTTCGTATAGGTTATTTTAATGGTTCTATGATAATAACAACCTCATTTTGTCTTATAAATTAAAACTATGAGTACAAAAGTATTCTAGATCCATGGATGAGACATAATATTGATATATTAACCTTGTTCAATCATTGAAATCGTTTCATGACCAAACGTGAAATAATTAATGGAAACTGAAATCACATCATCCACGAAGTCGGTAATTCAACATATCACAAACAATGTTTTCTTCCTTGAACAAGTGGGATAGAAGATAAATAATGATGATGAGTTTTACATGAACATGAGAACATCCATAATATACATGAATTATGGATATTTCATGCCTCTTGGGTATGAATAGATGAATAAATAAAAATAAAATAAAGGAACTCAAAATAAAATAATAATTGACAAATCTCATACAAAAATGCGGCAACCTAACAGCTATGCCACATGGTTTTAGAAAATATTAAAAAAAAGAAAGGATAAGGGTCAACAATATATAAATGAATCATAATACAGAATATATCATGAATAATAAGGAAATAAGAACATTTTATGGAAACTTTAAAGTAATACCACATAAAAGAGAACATGAATAGAAAATGAACGAATTTGAGATTTGTCTTACATTTCAGAGTAACTAAAAGAGCTTGAATGTTGTGAACATGGGTGCATGAAGAAATCTTGGGACGACTAATATGGAGGTATGGAGGCCATACATTCGTTGATTATGAATTCTGAATGAATTTAATGAAGGAATGGGTTGGTATTTATAGAAAAAGTGATGGGTTTGTTCAATAATTTCAAGGGAATCCTCATTAATGGTATTTGAAAAACCATGGGCTCACTCATTCTATTTTCCATTAGTATAAGACACTTTGGAAAACTCATAACCTATTTTACCGTAAAAAGTAGACCAGATTTATTAAATCATCATTACATCATTAATGATGTCATTAACACAAAGAAACACTAAACTGTAGGTTTTTTACTATTCACCAAAAAATCAATTGTTCCAGAAAAATCACCAAAATTCACCCTAACCATTTATCGAGGTTTAGAATTCATAAATGAAGTACATTTTAAGAAAATAATTTGTTAAATATTTTAAATTTATATTTTATATAAAATCATACATACTTGAAAAATTAATAATTTAAAAACTATAACTGCTTTTATATCACATTTAAAAATTAATCAAGATGTAATTATCTTAAATACTTAAGTAAATAAAATAATAATATAATTTACTATTCATTAGGGTTATATTTATATTCATGATACTATTTATAAGGGTGTGCTACTATTCAAAAAAAAACCAGTTTGTTCCAATAAACTCCAAATAACATACTCAACACAATTGTAGATAAACAATTTTCAAAATTCCAAATATAAAAGAAGTAAAATTATTTTTAAAGGATACTTAAAAACATAAACATTAAACAAAACTTCAAGCATTTCATTTTATTTTTAGAAAGACTTGGAATGTTACAATATATGTGCAATAAATCTATCAATGAACTATATGAAAAATCATTTATCCCTTTACATAAACAATAAGTAACAAATCATAAATGATATAGTTCCCAATGGTGATATCTAGATAGATTATATTATACAAAAAATTTCAATTCTTATATCTCCAAAAAATCATTACCAATAAAAAATATTGATGGGTTGATAATTAAACTCCAAGTTTATCCTTTTAATATATCTTTAGGATGTGTGGAAAACACACCACTATATGTAATTAAATATTTTTGACCATGTGGGGGGGATTAGTGACATGAATCTTTATCCAATGTGGATAGAATCATGGTCAAAATGGCGTGTGCATTTCATGTTCATCTAAAAATATATATATTTATCGATAGGGACACAAATGAAAATGAAAATATGATTTTTTCTTAATTTTTAGAGACATAATTTAAGTTACATGGACAGATTTTCTTGACCACAATGGATGAAATTATATCAAAAATTTATATTATATAATTGTGTGCTCATTATACATTATATAGAGATATGACATAATTTATTGATTCTCATGATATTTTACATGTTTAAAATATAATATCATATAATTTTGAAAATATGAATGACATTTAAAATATGTCCAAA